>CM041042.1:8999980-11828185 GCA_023078785.2 Hyles euphorbiae | reverse complement strand
AACTTGCAAAAGACCATAAATCACAATTTTCATTGTCAAATTTTATTTATGTTTTTTTTTGTCACTGGTGTACCTACAATAAAGCTTTTAAATAAATTAATAAACATTCTATACTCTTCTTTGCCTTAAAGCGAATCAAATTTTCCCAGTAATCCATGCTCCTCAACTTTAAACCATCAGACCGATGCGATGAAATTAAACCTGCCAAGTAATACGCGTTAAGATTTACCTTGCTCTCACTAACTACACCGTTAACTTTACGAGATCACGTCGAAATACCATTTCGGCTGGCGGTAATGTTTGTCCACGCTCTGAGTATTGTCTGTACTGGCAATTAAGGCTTTTGAGTTAACATCGAGAATATTAATCAATTGTGTGAGTGGTAGTTTAGGTTATAATATTATATATAGGTTATACGTATGTTTTCTAAAGTTTGAGGGTCACTTTTGTTAAATGCTTAGTTTAAAATGGTGAACGAAAACATCGTGAGGAAACCTGCATACTACAGCGATTTGTAAGAATTCCGATGATATGTAAATTCCGTTAACCCGCACTAGGCCAGAATGGTGGACTATATGGCCTAACTACGCTTAATTGTTTTCTCGAATGTAGTGGATACCAGTGCCTTGCAGTGGGACGTAGATGTATTGGGAAAGTTATAAAACTTCGCATAAATATAACTTTTACGTATCCGTATTGTATCGTGTTGATAAAACGTCGGTGTGATATTATTCCAATTACAATAAGTTTTTTGTTTTCACCGCTGACATGAAGTAATAGTTTTCACTTGATGACAAATGTTTTCATATAAAACTGCGACACAAAATTTTCTGATACTGCCTATCAGAAGACAGTAAAATTCTTACAAGACACATAGTCTATCACATCTGATGATGCCTGTATTATAAATCAATACAAACAACCAAAAACGAAAGCTAGCAATTTCTATTCCCATCCAAACCTAAACTCAGGAAGCTACCAATTAAATCCCATACAATATCTCCGACTCCGATGTTATCATTCCAAACACATGTTACATTAATTATTTTACAGCTGTTATTAAACGTATATTGATTTATAACTTAATGGACAATACTTGAGGCCTTGACCAGTTGCTACTGGTACAGCAAACCCGTTAAGTTTGATTTTTTTATTCAGTAGTCCGTGTAGGATTTAGCAAAACCTCTTACCAATCTGGGCTGATGTTGACTAATTATATACAGGGTATATCAAGACTGCTACCGAAAACGTAGCTGGGTGGAAGTTTTAGTGACTTCTGACACAATGCAAGTGAATTTTGTGCAAAAAAACTGTGACGAATTTTTTATGTTATTTTTATTTATTGTCATATTAGGGTGGTAAATACATAGATTTTTCCTAAATAATAGAACACACCCTTTTATTTATAAAGACTCTAAGGTATAAAAGAGTTTAAATTATTATTTTAGCAAAAACTATGGATTTGCCACCCAAATTCGACGATATTTAAAAAAGAATGAAAGAAAATTGCCGGGTTTCTTTGCGAAATTTTTAGTTACATTGTGTTTGTAGTCACTAAAACTACCGCTCGGCTTCGTTTTCGGTAGCGCTCTTGATATACCCGGTATAAATATTGTTATTATATACATAGCCGTCACGCTTGCATCCCATAGAAATAAGCAGGGACTATAATAAATACTCCCAACAGTCACATACATAGTCCAACACTAAGATCGAGTCTTGTGTCGTGGGTATCAAGAACTGAGAGAGACTTTTCGATCTCCATTTTTCTTGATCCTGACATATAATTTTCACTTCGCTTATTTTCATCAAATTCTTCATGCATTCTCTTAGCTTCAGGGTTCTTCAAACCTGTCCCTAGTATATTTTTAATTACATTTTAACTTATATTTTTGGGATATTCTTAAATATTCAGATAACCATAAATAGCGGTCAAGAACACGTCATAATGACCCATGTAAATTTCGTGTTTCGGGCCCACCCTTTGTATATAGGGTGTGCCAAATTTCAACAATAATACTACAACAGGAGATAGACCAAACTCTGACCCAGTATCAAAAACATCAGACTCCTACTACATCAGGCATGCAAAATTAGGCCCACCGGTGGGTAACTATCATACTTCGGTAATTCTATCTAGCACTTATCTCGTACTTACAAACATTGTATAAAATCTAATGTACAGAACACTGAAGTCGGCGAGGCGAGTCGGTCGCGTGAACTTTTTCATTTAGATGTTGTCTGGTGCTGCTCAGTGCGTCATTATCCTCCCGCACACCTGTTTGATGGGAACAAGGCACCGCACACTTATTCTGATAGGTTTTTTTTTGTTTAAACTGTATATTTTTTTTTTTTGTAAAAATTAAACAATATTTTGTAAAAGAAAAAAATAGACAACAAAATAGTTTTTCTAGCATTTTTATAGGACATAAACTGACCAAGCCAGTCTAGTATCTCTAAAAAGGCAGGGAGAGATGGCATTACAGTTTAAAGTGTTATTAAATTCCAAGAAAACAATTTACAAATTGTATTGCAATTCATGTGATATTGTTTACAAACAATTCTATTATATATCACCTAGTTTTTAACTCGGTTTATCAGTCACGGCTCAACGCAGTATATAATTTGAACTTTTTTTTTCTTTCACTTATAGAAAATCTAGCTTGTAATTTTAATACTAACCGCCTTGTTGATATTAATCTTTTCGGTCATAACATAATATGTTTAAAAATAAAATAAAAGATACAAAAATAAGACACAATATATATATTTTTTGAATCCGTTTAAATAATTATTCTATGTTTAGTTTTATGAATATCTGATTAACTGTATCATTAGAAAAAATGACATCATTTGGTCCTTAAAATATGGATGAATAAATCTAATCTAAACATCTAATTCACACAACAAATGCTTAACCCCATTAGTTGTTATAATTCAATGTTATTATATTATTATTTATAAACAATTAATAAATATTATTGCTAAATTTAAAAGTAAACAAACGCCAGAATAAGGACGTGTTCCGTTATAGCGCAAGCAGCTTAGGATATGGTACATTGTGGAGTTCATATTGTTGGCTATTTATAAATAACCACTACAATACGCCTTATTAGGAACCGGTCTGGTCTAGAAATTAAATGGACACAACCACTCCGATGATCTGATGACGGTAATGTCCTAAAATGGATGGGCAGGACATATTAAGATTACGAAGAATTTTGTTGATTAATAAGTTGTAAAATATTTTTTGGATCGCGTATTTTAATTTGTATATTTCGTGATGTTTTTGTTATATTTATGGCTAAGATATCAGCTTCGAAACGAGTGGATTTGGGTTCGATTCCCACAATGAGACAAATGTTTGTTTGATCCACAAATTATTGATTGAAATATGTATGTTATGAGACCAAAAATTAATACGACACAATTAATATTACTTCATTGACCCTAATATTATGTGACGTTAGCGTTCACCATTCATAAATTCTTAGATAAAAATATCAGTCATACACATATCTTATTTCAATGATTTAATTTGCCTATATTTTAATGCAAATTAAGCCGACTATTGTCTTAGCTCTAAGATATTTATAACCGGTTAGTTTGTAATCAGTTAGACCGGGCTCCAAATCTGGCCACATCTGATCCGATTTGGAATAATTTCTATGGATTAATACGTTATGGTTCTTACTTGGTGGTCGGCGACCATTTAAGTTAGTAGTTTAATAGATATTTCACTTGCGTATATGTTCTGGTGTGCAATATTTATTAACTTCTTTTGTGAGTTGGAAATAATAAATAACACCCAACAGTCACATACATAGTTCTCACCCCATACTAAGATCGAGTCCTGTGTCGTGGCTATCAGGAACTACTAGAGACTTTTCGGTCTCACAAACACCAAGACCTGGAAGAAATATTTGTGGGCCGCACAAACATTTCTCTCGGTGCGGGGATCGAACCCACGGCCTCTCGTTTCACAGGCGGCGCCTAACCAACTGCACCACGGAGGCTGTCAAAAGAAAGAGAAGTAAAGAGCTAAGAATTGGTATATAATATACCATATTCCTACCTTTTTTTTTATTAAACGGTCCCAATTAGCTGACTACAATTTTCTTACATAGATATTTTTTTAGCGGTAGATACAACTGAATTCTTGATCAGATTTCCCTCTCTCGATTGCAGAGTAGACCCGCGCCCTGCACTGGGGTATATATCAGGACGGATATGAAAATCCTACGACCAGTGTATCTAGGTAATTGTACCCACTATCTTACAGTTGACAAACATTTTACCAGTCCAATACAACATTACACTACTTCCTTTATAACCGACCATCCGTTAATGTTAAAACTTTGAAGCTTCCAAACCAAGCACAATACGTCCATAAGCCTTTGACCATATTAGTGGGGTGAATGACCCTCGAATTGTAATCGCGTGCCCAACTGCGTTTTTCATTGTCTACGCACGCTCTTAACGTATGGAAAAAATGGAATATTAATGTGGTAGAACTATGTACCATAGAAATCTATATGTTTTTTTTATATGAGTCCGGCAAACGAGCAAACGGGTCGTCTAATGGTGAAATATTACCATCATACTTGAAATGAAATGAAATGAAATGAAATGAAATGAAATGAAATGAAATTTCTACAATTTGGTTCGAATCATTGGGATCTTTTAAAATGTTAGGAAAAGGTGAGGAAAAAACAAAGTAGAAGAAAAAAGGAGTATTAGGTCCCACTTATACAGGGAGTGATTATCGGCATGTTATCGTGTTCTGACAAATGTTAACATGATACAACTTTTTGTATCCTTACGATAATCGTATGTTCGAGGCGAGAAACTCTCTCTTGTGAATGGGGATTTACCTCCATAATTCCACTTACCAAACAAAACACGCTGACAAAGTCATCGTATCATGTCCGTTTCCTATGAAACTGTGGTACCATATCAGGCGAACCGACCTTTCTCTGCCGTAGTAAATGGCAATAAAAATGTAGCCCCACTACTTGGAATTATTATTATATTTTATTTTCTATACTCTACATACGTTCAAACGATTTCTTAATTTGCTAAGACTAATTTTCGCTCATTTTTCTACTGCTTATGACGACTTCTAAAGTTTCTTTGATTACTTTGCACCCAATCTTCTACTGGTTATTTTTAATTATAACATAATATGTCCCCATTTATATCAGCAAAAGCTATTTGACTTAGTTTTCCATAAACCATATTTAACCTCACTTATCATATATGTCGATGTTTTTATATCATCAAAAGGTATTTAACTTCGTTTCTCATGATCTTTAACCACATCACAGAATTCAGAGAACCTCAAACATATTTCACAAGATTACGAAACACCTTCCTTATATTGTTATAACCATCGACCGTACAACCGCGGTCTCATCGCCACGCTGTGTGCGCGCGATGATCGCTGAACATTATGGGAGACAATACCCCCGCTCGCCAGATGTTACTTCCGTTCCCTCGCGGCTTCTAGAAAATATTGCGCTGTTTTGTACGGCGGAAGAGTGTTTTAAGTATGAAAATTTATTTTAAAAGTATTGTGCCGTCTTCTGGCTATTGTGAATCCAAAGTTACGGTTTAAAATCATGTTCCTATACCTTCATATACGCGTGATGCCAGCGCATTATTGTTTTCATTCATTATTTTGCAAAAGACTGTGTTACTAAGTTTTATAATACTACTAATATAATATAATACTAAGTTTTACGTTTTAGGTTACTATTCTTTCATGAATTTAAGGTTTTTCCATGACAATTTTTCCAAGCTGGAAAATACGATTTCAGCGTTCTCAACTTGGATACTAAAAAGTCCAACGAGACGTTAATTGTACAGTCGCATCTATGATGCTCACGTTAATATCATCATTACCATTATCATCAGACCGTTGCAGTCCACTGCTGAACATAGACCTCTCCCAAGGTACGCCACTGAACCCGGTCTGCTGCTTTATACATCCAATCTGCCGGCCATCTTATGCAAGTCGTCCGCTATCTGGCTAAGAGACCTCTCACGCTACGTTTGCGTTCATACGTCAATTGTTTTCCAAAAACTGACGCACTATTGATGCAGTATCAAAATCCATTTTCGTCACCTCTCTACACAAATATCACTTCAATTTACCAACATAACACCTATTCCAATTCTAATTTCTCAAGTTTCCGTCGATTGTTCTTCAGTAAGTGGAGTAGAAATCTTGAAATCGCTGCAGCGGTCACCGACAATGTATAATGGATCCAGGTGTAATGATTCCATTCAAATTAGTTTTCACTCCACTGACCCGACAAATGGCGGGCCGTGGAGCGAAGAGCGTTCCGCTGTGGATGCCAAACAAGGTGGAAACTGAATGAACTGGTGGTATTTTAGAAGAAGTTACTTTTCGAGAGTGGTAGAGCCTTACTAGTTGAGGAATACGCCAACATGGCAGGAGCACCATCTCAAAACAGTCATGAAGCGATTTTGCTATAGAGTTTTTTTTTCGGGAATTGGGTGTCGAAAACCCAATACCCCAATCCGACTTTTTAAGCAGCCACAATTATAATAAATTCAAAAAATTGATGTTCATGAGTGACAGCGATCATTGCATTGCTGTCTGTTTTGGAATGGAAAACGTTAAACAAACGAAAGCAAAGTCAAAAAGAGACCGACTGCGAAGATTGAGACATCTCTACTTTTTCCTCACAATATAGAGTCTGATAAACCACGTAATCTTTGATTTAATTACCATACTTATAGGTCTTCGAAATTCAAAATACAATTGACCATGTATAACCCATACAAACGCCATTATTACCCAACCTGGTTGCGCCATACCATTGTGTTGGCATCACTGTGCGTATCTAAAGCAGCTTTCCACACCGCCTGTCACGGCTCGGTATTCACTTATTTGGAAATTTTATATTGTTGACCAATATCTTCGCAATGGCCTACGCGAATTACGTGGACGCCCACGATGAGATAAGCAAAATACATAGGTTTCTCCATATGATTTTGGTGGTAGTAGGTCTCTCATATGTGAAAGGCCGCCTGGGTACGTACCACCGCAATGTCTATTTCTCCCGTCAAACAGCAGTATTTATTTATTTATTTAATCCTTTATTGCACAAAATAAAAATACAGTGAAGAAACAACACAATAATAATAGTACAAGAGGCGGCCTTATCACTCTAGGTAATTTCTTCCAGGCAAACTTTGGATGGATATTGAAATAGGAAAAATGAGCGGGGAAAATGAGTATTAATGCACTGCTGTATTTCGGATTAAAGGAAATTGTAGCCAGAGCAACTACTGAACAAATTGGGACTTAACATCTTATGTCTTAGGATGGCGAGCCCAGTGGAATGCCAAGCAGTGCTTTGTAATTCAAGGTGTTGTTTGGTTTTGCTACTGTGTATGAGCGGTTGTACCGCTTACCATCAGGTAAACGGCATGCTTGTCTCGCCATTAAATGCAATAAAAAACAAATGAACATTACACTTTAATAGGATCCTTGTGTCCGCTGCGAATATGCTGTTTTGAAAGGTGGTGGATATACGTTTTCCTCGTTGTAAATAATCTGTTAAGACGCATTTAGGAAAATTCCCATTATTAGATTCAGATGCCCAACAAAACCAATAGAGATGTTGCTTTACGTTAAATTTTTGTGGCGCAGTGCTATTTCTTGTAACCTTACTAAAACTATTTGGATTGCACTGCATGTACCGTCAACTGCATTGTAGACTTCACCGTGCTACCATAAAAAATACGATGTCGCGTAATCAACACAATATTCTGCTTCCCAATAACTAGCGTTTAACCGCGACGGCAACCACTGAATTTAGCCAATCACTAAAGATCGATTCCGTAGAAACCGCACACTTTTCATACCACATTCCTATTCAAAACGATCACAGTGCAAAAATTGTCACGTTGCGGAGATCAAACCAAGTTCATATTTTGTTAGTTCCTTTCATATTACATATATAGCCTAGTTTATTTTGCTCCTAAAAAGTATTAAGTTTATTGCTATATCAGGCATAAATTCCAGACCCGCACAACTCATAAGCTTTATAAATCATAAACTCACCAAATGCGTGTTGCCTGACCTGGTAAATAAATAAATAAAAAGTAAATAACGCCCAACAGTCACATACATAGTCCAGACCCCCCACTAAAATCGAGTCTTATATCGTGGGTATCAAGAACTACGAGAGACTCATTCAAACCCAGTTCCTAACTGTTCAAGCCTACTCACAGAATTAGACAGAAACTTAAACTATAAGGCATTTTTAAAGCAACAATTCAACTTCCTATGTACCTTTATAGAAATATTTCTGCCATGACTCACATAATTGGTTGTCCGATGCGTTCTGTGTTCATACCGTAGATACCATTCCATCTTTCGATACGTTAATGTCCATGTATAGATTTTATTGCTTTGTCTTTTAGGAGAATAGGAATGTCAGTTTTGTAAATATTTTAATTCAAAAACGGATGTTATGAAGATTTGGTTTCTAAATTGTTCTTAACTACATACTTAAAATGTAGGTCAAAATATCTTAATCTAAGTGACTTTGTTTTTTCAAAGTACATTTGATAATGTTCTTGAAATCAGTTTCAAATATTACTTCACAATTTTCTTTGAATACATAAAATCATCCATTCATAAAAACAATGGATGCCACCCAACGAAACCCCAAAAAAGTCGGCAACTTTAACAAAACCTCCTTTCAACAGAAAACATGCAAACATTAAGTTAAACGCAGAAACTCTTTGAGTAATTGCTGGCTCATGCAAAATTCTTTAAAGAGGTGCCACATTCCTCAGAAACCTGGAGGTCTAATTGAGAGTCCCGTTTCGCCCGCGGGACCCCCGACGATACATTCCTTCACGGCATGACAATCGACACGGAAATGGTTATTGTACATCCTATCATATAAATCGTACGAACATTGTTGGACTATTGTTTACTATGGTAATTGTAAGACCACCAAGTTTGTGACATATCTAAATAAAAATAAAAATATATTACTTGATACTCATTCAGATTAGTAGGGGTTTATGATCAATTGTTTCACACAGTCTTTGCTTTGATTTACCCATTAATGTCACAAGACTACATCAAATGTATTTCTAGATTTTCAGTATGCACAATCCATGGTCAGCGTCGTGAACTATACGGCCTAACATCTTTTAATCGTACTCTCGATTATAGAGGAGGCACGTGCCCTGCAATAGGACGTCTATAGGCTGATACAGATACAATCCATAGCAGTACATTGCTTATATTCAATACACAACATAATACAACAAAGACACAATTTAGGAACCGCAATCCATCGTGGAATTCAATGCATCGAAAAAACATATCCAAAAAACCGCTGCAATGTTTTCTTTGACCGTTAGCGCTAGTTATCAAAACGCACGAAAAACAAAAAACCCACCACACAATAAACTCAATTAAACATCTGCCAATGACCCTATAACCGTTAGAATATGATAAATTGATAAAAAAACGGACAGGACGGCAACACGGGGCTTCACGGATCGGCGCACGCGCACATGACGTCACTTCCGGCCTGCCTTCCCCTCTCCCCGCCGTTTCCGGTCACCATAATGGAGGCCTAGTGAATTTACGTTGTAATGACTGGACGTAATGGAAGTATGAAATAAGAGGTTTGCTCGCTTAGTCTGTAGTTACAATATTTCCTGATTTAAAAGTCTGATATTATTTTCTTTTGAAAAGATACTTTCTCATGGAGGGTTTTTGTAACTGAGTATTTTAATGTTCGTATTAAGTTCTTCTAGCTTTTTTAACCCTTATGTTAGTAACCAACTTTACCGACGTCTTTTAGCAACCGGGTACCCGGGTACCCACAATTCTGAGTATTAAAAATTTAGTTTTTTTATTTAAAAAAAATCCAAAATATTTTTTTCTTATAATAGTGAGTAAATAGTGAGTGAAAATATAAAGAAAAAAATAATAACAACAAAATAAGACACGGGAGCAGTATTCGACAGTTTTTGGATTTCACGAAAAGGTTACCATGTGTTCTTACGTTCCTAAAAAAAATAAAGCTGTTATTCTGATGTCTACAATGCATTCAGATGCATCAGTTGGTGATGACGCTAAAAAAAACCAGAAATAATAAATTTCTATAATAAATATAAAGCTGGCGTCGACACAATGGACCAAATGGTGCGGAGATACACCAGTCAACGACGATCTTCGAGATGGCCAATGGCAATGTTTTTCAACATGCTAGACATTTCTTCACTTGCGGCATATATAATTTATTATGAAAATAATAGCCAACCCGCACTAGGCCAGCGTGGTGGACTATATAGCCTAACCACTCTCAATCGTACTCTCGATTGTAGAGTAGGCCCGTGCCCTGCAGTGGGACGTATATGGGCTGATCCAGATCCAGATCCAGATGAAAATAATAAAATGATTGCCAAAAAAACGACAGAACGTCGTCAATTTATGCGTAAGCTAAGTGAAGAACTAGCATTGCTGATGATTGAACATCGTACCACGAATCCACAAAGAATGCGCCATTTTTCAACAAAGATTGCCATTCAGAATATTTTAGGCCATGCACTGACAGAAACAGTCGTGGTAAATCCTGGTCCAGAGACTCCAAAAGATAAAACCGGAAGGCAAATAGTCATAGGATCTTGCCATGTCTGCAATGCTTTGCCAATAAGAAGACGGCGAAAGATACGCAAGGCTTGTGCCAATTGTCACCAACCTGTATGTGACGAGCACTCAGTTAATCGTGTACAATGTGTTCAATGTCATTAGTTATAAAAAAGTGTCATATTTTTTAATAAAATTTAGTTGCATGCATATAAATAAATTTTATTCAATTTATTTCCTATGCTTTCCACAGTGGGTACCCGGGTACCCGGTTGCTAATGGGGCGATGGCTGGAGTTTAAGCTTAAAAAAATAAATAAGTAAATGAATAAATTAATTCAATGAACTCACAACTAACTTTCTTTTAAGTTGAAAAATGACGATTTGAGAGCTTAAAATGAAATATTGAACTTGCTTTAAGTTATTCACACAGATACACCGCGGGGGGTACCCAGGTACCCGGTTACTAACATAAGGGTTAAATGGGGACAGCTAAATAATAAGTCTAAGCTTAAACCTTTACTGGTGGTCTTGGTAGGTCTCTCATATGTGAGATGCCGCCTGGGTAGGAACCACTGCGAAGTTTATTTCTCCTGCCAATCAGCAGTGTAAATGCACTGTTGTATTTCAGTTTATAAGACATTGTAGCCAGAGTAACTAGGACAAATTGCGACTTCTTATATCTAGGATGGCGAACGCAGTGAAATACCAACCATACGAGCAACTTTGTAATACATAGTGTTGTTTGGTTTTGCTATTGTTCATGAGCGGTATCGCTTACCAATAGGTGAACGGCATGCTCGTCTCGCTTTTCATAACAAAACAAAAAAAAAACCACCGCATTTATTTTACAGTTAATTGCATCCAGACTTATTTTCATGATTCCTTTGACACTTGAGTATATTTCCATGTTAGTTACTTCCCAAGCCCCAAACTCCCAACGCTAGCGTGCACAAGAATTGATCAGAGTTCCGTTCGGCCCACCGTTGATAATGAGAACGAATTGATAATTTTGGACATAGATCTCCGGTGCTCGTGTGAGGCACCGCCGGAGTGCCGCGCCACCGTGATACATCGATTTGGCATACACCGGAGAAATTATGCATATGTTCTTGATGAAAATAATATTAGATAATTCTTGAAAAGTCTGAAGAGTGGTAGTCCAGTTCAAAACATAACGTAACTGGACTACATATCATTTTACTCGTGGTAGGTCTCTTCTATGTGTTAGTCCGCCTGGATTAGTACCACCGCAATGTCTTTTGGTCCCGCGAAACAACATTTTAAAAGCACTTTTGTTTTCCGACAAAAGATATTGTAGGCAGAGTAACTACTGGACATATGGAGACTTAACATCTTATGTCCCAGGATGGCGAACGCAGTGGAATGCCAAGCATTACTTTGTGGTTCAAGTTGTTGTTTGGTTTTCTGCAGTCCATGAGTGATCGTATTTCTTACCATCAAGCGAAAGGCACGCTCATCTCGCCTTTATAAGTTCTAATTAAGATCAATCCTACAATAGGGACAACGGAACTTAAATTACCGACTAAAATATAAAAACTCCCAAACTCATTTTTATTTTTATATTTCTTCCAATTGAACGTTATTTCGTAAAGCTGACCCTTATCAAGGTCAAGGACGAGTGCAAATTCTCGACCTTCGTGATTTCCTTTAAGGTTACACTAATGCTAGCATTGGCCTGGCGTTGGCCAGGTTTACATAACATTGTTTTAAATATAAAATTATTTAATAATGAGAGGAAACACACATGAGAGGTTAATTACATAATATTTCCTTCTGTTAGTTGAAAATAAAACAATTCTTCGTAATAGAATATATTTTTCTTTAGCAATTGAATATTCTTATCACCTCTTTTATTGATTCATAAAACACATATGTGTGCCGCTATACGAGATCAGCCAGCGTTAATCCAGTTAAAATTTTGTCGCCAAAATCGTGCCAATAGGTGAGAGTCGAAAGATAGTTATATAATTCCAGAATTCCATACATCATTTGCAGTGTGAAGTACCCTTGGTGCTAGCATTCAAAATATATTTTTTTACGAATTTATTTTAATTCTTATTAGTACCTACCTAATTACAGTAATATCCTATTTCAAGTTTACACAATATTTATGGCAGAATATTTTCAAACTAATTTGTGTTCATTCTTACTATTTTAATATATTTCACTAGCCCTTTCTGAAAACAAACAATCAGTAAACACGACCGCTACACGCATGTATCATGTTTGACGATCATTTTTCTAGCAAAATGCGTAATTGTACTGTGCTAATGGCGTCACGGCTTTGTAGAGGCCTATTGAACTTGGCTTTAATCAATTTTATTAACATTTTAATTGAGAAACGTGATGCATTTGACCCTTTGATTGGAGTATGGCTATAAGACTCAATGCTTTAAGCCTCATTCTTGGACAAATCGAGTATCCGTAAAGGATGGTCCCCTCTGAGAGGACGTAATAAAATAAACAAATACACCCAACAGTCACATACATAGTCCTAACCCCACACTAAGATCGAGTTTGACAGCCTCCGTGGCGCAGTTGGTTAGACGCCGCCTGTGAAACGAGAGGCCGCGGGTTCGATCCCCGCACCGAGAGAAATGTTTGTGCGGCCCACAAATATTTCTTCCGGGTCTGGGTGTTTGTGAGACCGAAAAGTTTCTCGTAGTTCCTGATACCCACGACACAAGACTCGATCTTAGTGTGGGGTCAGGACTATGTATGTGACTGCTGGGTGTTATTTATTTTATTTATTTATTTAGTCTTGTATCGTGAGTATCAGGAACTACGAGAGACTTTTCGGTCTCACATACACCCAGACCCGAGACAAATACTCGTGGGCTTTACAAACCAGCGGCCTCTCGTTTCCCAACTGGCGTTCAACTGACTGCACCACAGAAGCTGTCCAATTATTCAGACGTGGTAAAACGACACGTTATAATAGGTTTTATGACGCTAACTAGGCGAATATTTGAAGTGGTAGACACGCTGTTGTCAGTCATGACTCAGCATGAATAGACAGACTCGTCCGTGGTGGTACTACTGACTCAAAGGAGATCGATGGCAAGTGGCTAGCTGTTGCGTTTCGTTCTGTGCGTATTATTGTTAAATGCATCATACCTATTTACTTTTCCAAGTGCCCATTCTTTTGCATTCCTGCTCCTCTCTATCTGACGGGCCGGCTACACATCTATGAATCGAGTTGTTGATATTTATGATAGGCAATGATCTCTGGTGACTTGTTTGATCGCAAGACATTTAAAAGAAATGCTTACAATCCACACCTAAAAAATAATATAAATTTAATCATGTATTGATAAAGCAAAATTTAAAATGAAGCAAAAAATTATAAAGAAACTTTCCGGTGCTACATAGTTGCTCGGTATTTCGCACACTTGTGTGAAACAAATTTCATTGTTTTTTGTTGGAAAATTTAAGTATTAAATCTGAGGGTGATGAGTCAGATGTCAGCTGGGTTCAAAGAGCTGGTTCGAATCAGATTATTGTTCAACAATGTATCTTAATGTTATAATAGCATCATGAGATTTGTATGATTGTTAATGATCTAATGAACTTTTATATTCAAATTTATATAATTGTCTATTCATCTACTTCTAAGTTAACTTCTCGGTATTAATACATATAGATAGCCTCCATGTCTCAGAAGGTTAGACGCCGGCTAAGCACCAAAGGCCGCGGGTTCAATATCGTATCGAAATAAATATTTAGTTCATCCACAGGTACTTGCTTTCGGTCTGATTGTTTTTAAGACTGAAAAGTCTCTCCTAGTTTCTGATAACCAGGACACAAGACTAAATGATCTTAATGTAGATTCAGGATTATATATGTGACTGTTAAGTGTATTTATTTATTTATCCCATTTGTATGTTCCGAAAGATATTGCAATAATATAAAAATAAATAAAAAACGAAATAAAACAACAAACTGCGCTCTCGCAATTCCATAGAATCTCGTCCCACGGCCAACCGCTAAACCGCAGTCATTACACCTCGAGATGTTTTTACTAATTTACAGTATATTTTTAATAAACACTCGGTTCGAACGGGACTTGTAATGCCGGCCCATATACAGCACAATGTTGCTACTTGCGCAATCGCTGTCAACGGTGTGTGTATCCTCCTTGCATACGTACATACATATGTATATAGTATAACGCAGTAATGTCTGTATGTTAATACTTTACGCTAATACTATTAAATAGATAGCCAGAGTTGCCATTAGAATCCATTACAAATTGGATATATTGTTGTAAGATGTCTTAGGAAGCCAAATTATCGCCAAATCAAATATTGCAGTAGTTTTTTATTTATTGCAATGAATGGCAAGACAAACAAGCCATTCGGCTGAAAGTAAGCGACAAAAATGCTCATGGACAGTAGCAAAACCCAAACACCGTGAATTACAAAGCAATGTTTGGTATTCCACTGCGCTCACCATCCTGAGACATACGATGTTAAGTCTCAATATGTCCATTAGTTAGTCAGGCTACAAAGTCCTTACGAAAAGTACGGATGGCGGTCTTATCGCTCTTAGCGATTTCTTACAGACAACCTTGTGATAGTTATAAGAAAAGGAACAATAATAGAGGGCAGCTTAAAATACCAACGAAGCTCTAAAATAATATTGTGATTTTGTAATGCGGGTTTTTATATCCATCCATCAATTAAAGGAAGACCACTGCTGAACATAGGCCTCTTCCAATGATTTTCACAGTGACCTGTTGTTGTTTTTTGGTTATGTTTTTATATGTACTAGTGGTCGCCTAGTGGTCGAAATTCGACCAAATCAAGAAGAGAAAAAGTTTTTACCTGTATGATGATGTTGTTATTCTGATAATTCGTGCACATTTAAATGTATGTATCTCTCAAAATCACTTATTTCCCCTGAAGTATATGCAATTACTAAAATCGTAAACTACAATAATTGCTTTGAACCAGCAATAGTAAATTATATATATTTTTTGTACCTGAATGTTGTTATTGTAGATTGCTGCTACAGAACTTTCTTTATGCATATAATGATAGTCCGTGCACATTTAAATGTATCTTACTGCTACACAATTTGTATATGTATAAGCGCTCAGTATTTCACGTAGTATTCGTTAAATAAATCTTTTCTCTTTGACATTCGACAAAAACACAGTAAACGTAGACAGTAAACAATTTTTTCTGATTGACATTCAAATACGTCTATAATAAACCAAAGAAACAATTTGACCAAAGAGTATGTATACGTGTACAAATACTTGTGTATGCGTGTGTCAAATGCATGCTGGTTTATTTATTGATTTAATGTACTTTTTATGCATTATTTTTAAAATCTTGTTTTATATTACATTTAATATTAATATTATTGCCTCATTTAAAATTAATATTCTCTTTTAATATTAATATTATTACCTCATTAGGCAAATAAAACCTTTTTTTTTATATGTCTATGTCAGAAGAACAAAATGAAAAAGAAAAGAAACAATTTGACACCAGAGTATGTATACTTGTGTATGGATGTGTGTGTGAAATGCATGGCAGTGTGTGTAATGTTTTATTTTTTGATTTAATGTACTTTATAAGCATTATTATTGAAAAATATTAGCATTCTCCACTTCTCCTACACATAAACTATAAGTGTGCCAAATTTTATGCTCCTGCGTCCGCGCAATTTTCGTAAAAAGGTATCCAAAGTTTTTGCATCACGTATTAATATATAGATGTCCATTAATAACTAAACGAGTAAACCAACGACCCATACTAAGTGAATTCTAACAAACATCCCCAAGCCAGTCGGCTAACGACTCGCCTCCATCCAATATACTAAGCTTTTTATATTTATGTGATTCCGCCTCGATATGCATACGAATATTGTATGATTATTTAGCTTACAACCTGTCGGAAATGCAGGGGAATGCTATTTTGAATATATTTAATAAGGCTTAGTCATAGAGAGAATCTTGTTTAGGGCAGATAGATCGCCTAGGATCATTGGATAGCAGAAAAGTTGGTACTGCAGGTATTTTTTATAAAACTGAAAAAAAAAAACAGAAAATCTAAATCAATTTTCATAGCAAAATTAAATATTTTAAGCTTTAAATCCATCCTTCCCATTTCTTCAAACACAGTTATCCCATAACCCATTTACATTTAATTAATTTCAAGTTGAAATAAAGATAAATCAACATTTAAATCTCAGCTGTACGCTGCATCCGACGTGTGGACCCCCGCTAACTGACGCGTCGATATCGCAGCGAGAGGCGGTAATCATTAGCCGATAATGTGGACATCATGGGAAGATGTTCCTATTATAGGATAGATATTACTATGTGATAGGAAAGTGGGTAAAGATTTTAATTTAGTGAGGTTTTAACTTTTAAACGCAAAAATTAGAAATATCATCGGGTTTTAAATCCGATCGTCATGCAAATGAGCAACAAAACATTAAAAAAATATTTTTTTAGCTTTCAAACGAGATGATGATCGATGAGTCGATGCTTTAAATAATCCTTGATAATTATTATAAATACATATATATGGCTGCAATATTGTGTAAAAAAATATGTCAAGTCATATAAATAACAAGCTATAATAAATTAGAACACAGCTCTATATAATAACACTTCAATCTAAAACTACTAATAGTAGGTCTCCCATATGTGAGAGACCGCCCGGGAAGGTACCACCGCAATGTCTATTTTTCTAAACAGCAATGTAAATGCACTGTTTTGTTTCGGACTGAAGGACATTGTAGCCAGAGTAACTACTGGACATATTGAGACTTAAAATCTTATGTCTCAGGATGGCGAGCGCAGTGGAATGCCAAGCATTGCTTTGTAATTGAAGGTGTTGGTTTTGCTACTGTCCATGAGTGGTCGTATCGTCTCGCTATTTAATTCGGTAAAAAAACTAAAGTACTCGTATTTACATCAGATGCCGCTATAGTCAGTGACTGGAGATTTTTTGGATCATGACTCACCATCACAGTACGCTTTTTGTAATATCAGACTTTGTACTGTAAATAAAACCACCTGAACACATACCAAAGGAAACATTACAAAAGACTATTTAAGTTTATTTAATCGATGACGCAATCAGACATGTGTCAATATTTGAACAGTCTAAAGAAAGGATATTCTGCTTGTACATACCACTATAGGTAATGTTTTTCAAACATTAATATCCTCGTGTTTTTTAATAGCATAAGCCCCACGAAGTAGTAAATGGCTCACCTAAAGATTTACCGTCGCCAATGAACATTAAAAAAATAAGCATAAATATATTGCAGGCATTTTAAAATAAATAAATAAATACACCCAACTGTCACATACATAGTCCTGACCCCACTCTAAGATCATAAATGGGAAGTGGTAGGAGACTGTCCCGCCCTCACACCCACCACTGTAACTCCTGTGAGCCAGGATCAACAGTGGCACGCAAAGTAATGACACCGAGCATTGAAGCTCGGCGAGTCTCCGGGAATGTCTAACTTGTCTTTAACCCGCAACGAAATAAATCAGAAAGTTAAATTAATAGGATGAGATGGAAATAAATTATTGTCCACTTCCCTCCGTGCAAAACATGCATGGGAAGTGGTAGGGAAATAAGAAAAATGGACGAAAAAGGGATATTGCCTTTGTATATGTTATGGGCCAAGTGATTAATGCGGGCAGTATTCATAATGCCCAGGCATTATAAATATGGCTACATGATGATCGGGCAATGTGATTAATAGGTGATTTTTTTACGTGGTGCGCTGCCGCATTGTCGCATCTGTGATAGATCTATAAATTAGAAAGGTTTATCTGCTTATGTTTAGTTGTTTTTTAAGGTCCGAAACATTATCTTCAGAAGAAAATTAGTGTACCCACTTTATGGATCAATTAGGTCGACTGTGCCCCAAAACCGACTCGGAACACCCCGACTTCACGTAGTCTTTTGGCTACCGACCCTAGAGCGTATATAAAAAGCCGGAGGCGCGGAGGAAGAGCAGCCCCCGCCCGCTGTAACGAAGGATAGACAACCGTGCGAGCCGTAGCGGCTGAGGCTGGTCGCCGGAGGCGACCAGCAAGCCGAAGCTGCGGAGGTGAGCATGGGTGCCTATCTTTTGTTACGCAAGGGCAAAGGGGCTGAACTTCCCGTAGCGCCGGAGACGATGCAGAAGCTAATTTGTATTGACAACAAGTGTTTCAAGGGTTAGGTTGCTATAATAGATATTTCTCAGGAAAGTTACCTTTTCATGGGAGTGGTACCAGGGGAGGTGCGACACTCCCTCTCCCCCTCCACTCCTCCCAACCCACCCCTCGTGCTGCCCTATTCTAAATTCTACCACTTCGGCTCATTGTTTTGATTTTAATTTGCTTTACATCACTCTGCCCAATAGGCACTTGGCATTATTCATAATGCCCGGGCATTATGAATAATGCTCGATTAATCACTTGGCCCATAACATATATATTGCATTCCAAAATTATCTTATAGAATTCCACTCGATTATTCCACTCATCGCTTCACATTGGTCTACTATAGTTTTAAGTAAGATAGTGGCAACAGTATTTTAAAGCCAGTGCTTTCCTAAAATCCAAGGTAACTGAGTATCAACAACTTTTCCGTAGGAATAGATAGTTTTATTTACCAACACTGGTAAATGTTCAAGGTACCGGCCCACATAAGATATCCAGCCAACCCGTTACTATGACGTGGCATTGACATAGTGAAATATTTACCTTAACTGTACCCCGCCAAGAAGACCTATATAAGGCGTAATTTACAACTTTTTAATATTACGAAAACCCATTGATTTGTATCACAGATTTCATTTTAACTTCATTATCGGCCTATACAGCCCACTGCTGAATATATACCTCCTGCAAATTGGGCCATTTTACCCTGCCTTCGACTTGTCGCCATTTTAACTTATGCTTTGGAAATCGTTTGCTAAAAATGTTTGTAGACTAGATATACGTGCATAAATACGAAGAGAACTGATAATATTATCTATAAGTTTCCAAATTAGTCTAGTGGCAGTATACACGTGCTATGGACTGTTAGGTTTACGCATTGAATCCCAGGAGGGTCAATTTATGTTGGGTTAATTTTTCAATTTGATACGTATCATGTTAGGTACCTGGCACTGTATTAGATGCCCAACAAGGCATGCTTTTGATCTAACACATTTAGGAAATAAATAAGCTTGACTAACTATGGTTACCGCTAGTTGTTTTGTAACAAGCACTGATTAATTTGTTAAATATAAGTAAAGCTGTAAACCATTCTGTATCTGTATCAGCCCATATACGTCCCACTGCAGGGCACGGGCCTACTCTACAATCGAGAGTACGATTGAGAGTGGTTAGGCCATATAGTCCTCCACGCTGGCCTAGTGCGGGTTGGCGGACTTACATAAACCATTGCTTGTAACAAATAAATCTTTCTTTTCTTTCTTTGTAGTATAATATCTGGAGATCCATTTGTGATTGTATACATAGGTTTATTGTAATGCTATCTATCAGCTCATGTTTTTTACTTACTATAAAAATATAAATTTTTAACTTACATCACTTTACACTGCAATATAAGGCGCGAAAAGTCAAATGTTACTGCTGCCAGACCTTTACTTAGTTAACTTGCAATGACTCAAGTTTGTAACTTAACACAGATTAAACTACGTAATAAAATTTAAGTGTTCAATCATTCAAGCTCAATTAAAGTTTTTTAATGTATTATATCAGCGTTTCTTGTTAAAATTGTTTTAAAATTGGTTAAGGACTTTACATGCATTAATTGATTATTTAATTTTGACACGCTAGGCTAGGTTATTCAGGTTTACCTTAAAATGTATATTAACTAACCTAACTTTAAGATATTGTATCGATGTCATTAACTACGAGAAACTTCGGTCACACAATAGTTTGTGAAGCCTGGCTTAAACTATATCTTTTGGAGGAACATAACATGAGGGATTTTAAGTCCCGAGGCTAACTATTTTTAAGCGCAGCCGTCTTAATGTTGCGACTTTAGCACTCCATTTGTGGATTATATCTGTATATAAAAAAATATTTTAATATTTATTCCTTTTCTCCTGCACGAGTCAAAAGTGAAGTGAGAGCAAATGCCCCAGGAATTAAGTGCACCTTTGTGCTTTATATATAAGCCATAAATAATTAAATAAACTATACTAAAGTAAGGTAGCTTCTCAAGGTGAGATAAGCTACTTTCGGCTCGGTACTATGTGTTATTGGGTGTTTTTATAAGCTGATTATTGACTAAAGTATATAGCCGTAAGATGATTTAATTTTAAATCAGATAAAAGTTAATTTCTTTTGCGGGAACCTAAAATTCTAGCTTCAATTCCCAGCTGAGATTCAGTAGCTCTATTAACAAACACTCCTGACAGCCAAGATTCTCTTAAATATAACCTCAAATCGAAGTTAATAGTTCCAAAACTCCATTCGGGGTTCAGTAGCCCTGTTTTCAATATATAATCCATATAAGTAGCCAAGATTCTCATAAATATAACTTCAAATCAGATAAATAAAGTTAATAGTTCCAAAAACTCCATTAATCAGAATGGCGTGGAATGATAACATCTTGGACATCAACTCATTTTCCTACTGGAGGGTAAACTTCATTGGAAAAACAACATAAATTATTCACCAAGGATCGCGTTATTTTGACCGGAAGCGTATTCCGACCGGAAAGGCGGCCATTCCATCATAATTTGGTTCGTACGTCACGCTATGATTTTTACTTGAATAATAATGCAATATAACTTAGCTACTATGCCGTATAAATATTATATAATAACTTTATTTTAAACGCATACTACATGTCGGACGCCTGCCATCAAGGTGGACGGATGAGCTGGCTAAAGTTGCAGGAGGTCATTGTGGAGATCCTTGGGGAGGCCTATGTTCAGCAGTGGACTTCCTGTGGCTGATATGATGATGATGATGATGAAACACATACTTAGTAGGTCAATAAATAAAGTCATAAGCCCACACTAAGATCAAGTCTTGTGTGGTGAATATCAGGAACAATCTCGGTGCAGGGATCGATCCTGCGGCTTCACGTTTCACAATCAGCTTTCAACCAACTGCGCCACGGAGGCTGTCATCAGTAATAGTTAAGATATTAGCGCGAATGATATAATCATATTTGTTTAATTTATGGAAAATATTCCAAATCGCTCACTTTTTATTTCCCGAAATTATTTCAGTATTATTATCACTCCGACTTTTTAATGTCACCAAGCCATAAAATATAAATCCAGTCATTCCTTTTATAATGCTTTTAAACTTTCCCCAAAGATGTTTCCCGCATTAAGTGACACAAACAACACAACTGTTAAAAGGTCTGGAATATTTAAATACATTTGTATAAGATAATATACTGTATGTACAGAGTACTTATTTAACGACAATATTGAAGGATTTATTGATTTTCTAAATGGATACATTAGTGGTTACGTAACTTTCACATAAATATGTGTATAATGTTTGAAGTTAAACAATAAAATAAAAATATTTCATAATTTAAACGTACCTAATTAATGTACAAAAATTATTTATTAGTCAATTTAAATTCCTGATATTTTAATCATCAAATGTCAATTGAATAAATACCTAATAGATTGACAGATAAAGCATAAAACTAAACCAACGATTATAACGATATTTGCAATACTAAAATAGGTTTCAAAATTGTCCTTGTAATGAGGTAAAAAGTATACGAATTGCATAAAATCTTCATCTTCTAAATTGTTTTGCAAAATTGCTAACATGAGTATAACTGTACAGTATGTACAGGCTGATGTTAAAATTTGGTATTTAATTTAATACACATATTTCCCAACACTCCAGGTGACATTGTACAAAATTATAAAAAAATCCGGGATATTTTTTGTCAAGATCGTGATTTTGATTTTTACTATTATTTGTTCTCCCTCTATAGATACAAGTTATTTTATCGCTTAGCTGAACTTCATTTCGATTCGGGAACTTACCTATACGGGTAAATCAACTCTTGAAAACTAAAATGACGACTTTTTCAAAACTACCACGCAATTTGTTAAACTTCGTACAATGTAGGTAACATTGACTAGGATACGTGGATTAAATTAAATATGTACCATAAGTTGTCTAAACCACCGTGTATATTTTTATATTTAACCATAATTTTCAACGGATAATTTCACTTAACATTACGATGGAAGCCGTCAGCGTCTAAATATATCCACAATATTAAACAAGGAAACGACACATCAAAACAACATCAATTAAATTAAAATAAACACATTTAAAATCAATTGAAACGACCAGGACTTAAACATAAAATAATAAAATTATTACAATATTACTTAACGGGAGGTCTGGTTGACTTACCGTGCCTTTATCGTAGGATCGCTTACGGCAAGTGATACTCGCCTACTCGCCAGGCCAGTGGACTGGCCCACTCACTATCCTAATAGTAAACCCGTTTGTCCAGTGCGTATCGGGGGGATCTAGATACAAAAATGGTAGCTATTAGGGAAATAGGCTTCGCTGTATGGCGCTTGGGAAAGCCGTGTATCAAATACGTTTTAAAGAAATATGGATTGACGACAAATAAATGTCAAAATAGGTTTGTTGGTAATTATGATTATGTGATAGACTTCTTACTTTAATTACTTCTGAAACGAATTCACAGTGATTTAATTAGACGTGAAATAGGTGCTCTTTGGTGCTGATTTCGAGTGCAATTTATAAGAACAATATTTATTTCTTTTTCTCCTAACTTTCCCATAAAACACATATTTTCCTATTTGGTTTTAACAAAATAACAACTATCAATAACTCATGTGTATCAAAAACATATACAAAAATAATAAAAAAAACTCACAAAACCTTAAAGGTAAAATTAAATAGGAATAATTTAAAAATTAACTCAGCAGACAAACGAATAAAATCTAAAAGAACTTATAACTATGCAAATAGCTAATTAGATAGGATACTTTGTAAAAATCGATATAGTCTAATGACTGTTTAATAGAAATGCTAATATTCTGTTCATTATTTAATATTTGACAAATAGTTTAATTTAAAAATGCCCGCGGTGTGTTCGAAATGTCAACACGTTGATAAAATGACGAGAAACGAACTTAGAAAAAAATTGAGGGCTAATATTATTAATTAAATTGTAATGCGCTTTTAGATAACCGCAAAACGTAACCTATAGAGACTTACAATATCAATTTTTTGTGCATTTCTTTATAAAATATAATTAAATTATACATTTTTATAATGCAGCATTAAAAATACTTTATTATATGTAAAGAATATATGTATAGAACATTCACAAACCTAATCTTGACCTAACATTGAAATGTTACTAAAGCCCAAAGGAAATAATTCTAAATGTCATAAATATTTTTTCCAGATATTACATTGCGAACAGATTCAGAACTATTATCATCAGTTTTGCAGATTGGTCTTTAAGTTACGCCAAAAACTATTTAGTTTGGAAATTCTGTCACCATTATGTCACATTTACTTATAATCAATCCTTAAGGGTCAAGCCCAAACTTCTCACATAATAATATGCTGATGCATATTATTGTATTATCACCATAAATTAACTTTGTTTAGGCCGCTGTCTGGTTGAATGAAGCGATGAAAATTATTTAGATGAAAGCTGAATATCTCCTCTATCTGAAGAATAATAAGAGAAACCAAGACCAAACATTGACATTAAACTACAAAGGGCTAACAATTAACTTTGATTAATCCATCGGGGATCGGACTCCTACCATCCACAACTGAATCCGTCCCAACGAAACGCAACACCTGAGCATCTCCTATCATAAATTCATCTACATAACATCTTAAAACTATTATGGTTTACAAAACCGCTATTCGTTGATGCAAAAAATCACAATGGAACGCAAGACACCCACGCCGTCGAAAGTTCATTATATTTGCTAATGCGCGCACAAATTTATTGTTTATCATCAAATTATACGACGTGCTATAAATTATAAACGATACTAACTGTGTACCCTGGGTTTGCTTGTACGCTTTAGACTTAAAAATATACCTGCCAGTTATAGAGATCTGCCTCATCTGTATCAGCCTATATACGTCCCACTGCAGGGCACGGGCCTCCTCTACAATCGACAGTACGATTGAGAGTGGTTAGGCCATATAGTCCACCACGCTGGCCTAGTGCGGGTTGGCGGACTTACATACCATAGAAATTTTTATAAATCGTATAATAAGTGGTGGCCTATTGGTGATGATCCGGATGCGGCTGCCAGGATAATGGTAGTCGTGGATTAAAATCCCAGGGCATAACTCTGACTTCGAAGTCATGTTTGTATTAATAGTCAATCATCACGCACTACAACGATGAAGGAAAACATCGTGAGGAAACTTTTCATACCATAGCAATTTCTATTGTATGGAAAGTCCGCCAACCAGCACTAGGCCAGCGTGGTGGACTATAATTATGTTCTAACTACTCTCAATCATACTCTCGATTGTAGAGCAGACCCAATGGGACGTATATGGGCTGACACAGATACAGCTATAGTAAGACAAGTGTCTTGGGTCGCTGGCATCAGAAACTATAAGATACTTTCGGTCCCATAACACCTAAACTCAAAATTAAAGTTATTAAGTAGGAACACAATTCATTCTGGTGCCGATTGTTTCATAATCATATCCTTGTCTGCTGCGTTATAAAAGCTGCACTAAATTGTTTTTTTTTTTATACTAATAAAATCTACTAAAATCAAACCCAGAGTAACTTGACTAACGGCCGGTTTCTATAATCTATCTATCTTTAACAAGAGATTTCTCTCGAAAATTCGATACATTTTTTGTTTCAGTAAAGAAAAACAGAGATATTTAGATAAGGTGCATATATTTATACATATCTAGGCAAGATAATATTGTATGTCTATCTTTATTTATTGAAGTATACAGTGGTATCGACATAGTAACGATTCATTTTAACCTCTTGTTAAAGATAGGATAGGATATAGAGAATGGCCGTAAGAGAGCAAGGTTACACTGATTTAGTATGGGAGTTACTGGTTACATATTAAACGGATCGCTTTCTAAAGAATAATAATTTAATACACGACTTGTCAATCTATACTTAATGTTGTAAAGAGGACAGATTTAATTGTTTGTTTGTATTGAATAGACTCTGAAACTACTTAACTAATTTGAAAAAATCTCTCACCTTTTGAATCCTACATTATCCTTGATGAACATAGGCGATAGCATATTTTCATAAAATAGTATTGAACGAAGCCGGAGGGAGCCGGGCCGAGTCGCTAGTTATCAATAAGCAATAAAGAAGCTGTTAATAATTACGTCTGTAATTAGGACAAAAAAACCTCATTACAAATATAATATAATCTATAGATTTAGCCACAACAAAACAAACAAACAGCCAAGTGTTACTCATGTTTCCTTTTTTATAAATGAATTTTAGATAAAAGAAACACTGTTTTACAATTTGTCAATATTTATGAACGTTCGAACCGGTTTCTTACATAAGGTACCTACATTCATACCCGCCACATCTGCATTTTATAATGAAGTTTTTCTACCATATTGAAATAGAGCATTTTGATATCGTGATTAAGTGAGCGATAATAAAATCGGACGAAAGACGGAGAGCGGATGACTTGGTTGAGGTTGCATGAAGTCGCTGATTAAACGCCGCTTCCAAAAGGTCGATGTGGAGATCCTTGGAGGATGCCTTATTAACACCTAAGACTCTGGGGGTTACTTTTTAAAAACTATACGAACTTCGAATGTTTGGATGTTCGACGTCTGAGTAAGATATAGGATTTCCACTTCTAAAAGTAACACCCATGAGCTATATATGTGGGAACAGTTCCGAGTCGAATTAAACAAAGCTTGCTCTTTTAAAATATTTTCATCTTCTTTAAATTACTTCTTTACTTCGTACGTCTTCTGTTTTCTATCGTCTTCCATGCCGTTCTCTCTTATTCCGACCTTCCGTACTGTAACGTTTAATTCCACTCATCTGTCTTCTGTACTGTATCAGCCCACATACGTGCCACTGCAAGACATAGGCCTGCTCTATAATCGAAAGTTCGATTGAGAGTGGTTAAACCATATATTCCAACATGCTGGCCTAGTGCTCTGGTATGCATGTTTATTCACGATATTTCATTCACCCTGATAGTGCAAAGTGTTTGAGTATCAATACATACATAAGTCCAAAAAGTCGGAGGTGTGCCCTGAGATTCGAACTCGCGACCGCCGTGAACATGTTGGCAGCCGCGTCTGGTTCATTACCAATGCCACCATGCCATCAGTCTTCATAACATTCAAATCCTACATGTTGGCTATATTAATTTACTACACGGTAAAGTCACCCCAACAATTACCATTTATTCAGCTTTCACGTTTATAAACGGACTTATTTACCACCTGTCATTAAGTACCATCTGACAGAACAGCTGGTCACCACGACCACGCTTTAATTAAAACCACACTAACCCACTTAGCTCACGACTGCCGGCTGTAAGGACATTTAGTTCGGATCAATTCAATAATAAATCCGGATATGCAGAGATTAGTAATTAATTAGTTTTGTTAATTGATTAATTATATGCTTATTTATTCTTAGCTGAACTTAGATTAACTTAACCTTTATGTATCGATAAATATAATGATATTCTAGTCGTATTAAAAGTTCTTGTTGCAACTTTTTCTTCTTCTCCAATTGTAGAAATATTATTTCGAACTCGAATGTAATGGAATGTTTTTGTTTGCTGTGCTACAACTGTTAAATGAAACATCTGTGTGTGTACATATTCATTCAAAAATATAATTTGACAGCCTCCGTGGCGCAGGCGGTAAGACGCCGCCTGTGAAACGAGAGGCCGCGGGTTCGATCCCCGCACCGAGAAAAATGTTTGTGCGGCCCACAAATATTTCTCTCGGGTCTGGGTGTTTGTGAGACCGAAAAGTCTCGTAGTTCCTGATACCCACGACACAAGACTCGATCTTAGTGTGGGGTCAGGACTATGTATGTGACTGTTGGGTGTTATTTATTTATTTATTATTTATTTTAATAGTTGTAACTTATAAATCGTTTAATAGTCAGATATGTTTAATTTAATTTTTAACCCTGAATGTCAGGACAATATGCCATTCGTCTTATGGTAAGCAATACCCCCGCACATAGACACTATCAAAACCAAACGATACCATGATTTACAAATCAATGTTTATAATTCCACTGCGCTCGCCATCCCGAGACGTTTTCTGCACAGAGGTTCAATCTTCATAACGATTACGTCCAAAAGCAACGTACTAATTACAGAAGCTATTGGGCTAATTCTCAACCCCTTGAATCCCTTCAGGCGCCTAAACTATAACATATAGTCCATCCATTTTCCAAGCACGCGTTTCGCCATTAGATACAAATCTGAATGTCCCATACCGCTACAAATGTATGTGTGACATGTAACTGGGGATTAACGGCTACCGGCCGGTTGCACGTTTTGTCTTAGTTCTGGTTAATCATTAACCGAGACATTAAGGCCGGTGGCACAGTCGCGTGCGAGTATGCGCTGTCACCATGGCTGTTGGTAGTATTATGTAGGTTTGTTACGATTTAAATGTTTAGTAGACGACTACCAAAAATTAAATTTTATGTTTATAATGATATAACCAACGATTTTATAATTATATAATAAGTATTATTTATTGACTTGTCATAAGAGCTATTTAATTGCCTACATGATCAATAATGATCATTGATATGCAGGTAGCTTACAAATTGGAGTAAGATATGGGATGTTTTTATAACAAAATAACCAATGGTTAGGTGGAGAATTGCGATGAGAAGTTTGTGTGAAAAATGAAGTGTAAAAAATCAGTGCCGAAAGAAATTCATTTCCTTTCATTCATCACTGTATTTTTTTATTAAAAACTATAATATAAAAACAGTGGTTCATAGCCTCTGGTTCCTGGAAGCATCCTGAGTGGTCCGCGGAAGCTAAGGCTCCTTTAAATAATGCATAATTTATTAATTGTATATAGAAAAAGCGATTCTTAATTTGTATATAGGTAATGTATTAAAATAAAACCTAATCAGTCAACGAGGTGGTCAATGTCTATACAAAAATTTTGTCCAAATGGTCATGACTAAAAGGTTAAAACCACCGATATAAATGCTTATAATATTTGCATAATTTGCTTCTAATGTGATTAATCGTATGTAGATAGCTTCCGAGATAATATTGATAGATGATCGATTACACCAATCTTTAGATATTAATCTTTGTCTGCACGTTGAATATTGTCTTGTAGAAAACTTTTAAAATTACCTCATTATCATACAATCATTGGAGAAAAAATATATGATTTACAACGAATTTATTACATAACGTTATTAGATAATGTCTGGCGAAAAATGAGGTCGTTGGCTTCAATTTAGTTTTGCACCACCTCATTTATACAATTATTATTGTATGAGTTACATATTTAAACACACAACGATGTAGAAAATAATATTTAAAGAACACTTGATGCACTTCTCTGAATAATTGTAACTCTGTGCCATTTATCAGAAAACAATTTTTCTATCAACCACGAAAACTTACTCGTAATAGAGAGACATTTGAGGAATAAATTAGACAATGATTCCATCTTTTAAAGAAATCTTCTGTTCATCTATCATGAGTACAATTTACAATCGTGAGTACGATTAAGTGGTAAGGCCATATAGTCCACTACGCTGGCCTAGTGCGGGTTAGCGGAACACAACATAGAAATTTTACAAATATATGATGAACAGGTGTCCTCACGGTGTTTTTCTTCACTATTATAGTGCGTGATGATTGACTATCAATACACACAAGACTCCGAAAGGTCAGAGGTGGAGTTTGAAATCCCAGAGGATTTGAACCCGCGACCAGCGTGAACAGGTTGGTCTGTCATTTTGGTAAACACGATAAAGATTTCTATCTTACAACAAGGTTTATACATCAAACGTAGAAATTATATATGCCGTAAAACTACTACAACTTAGTAATCTTCCTATCATATAAAATTGTCACGTCAATAAAAAACAACTCCGTCTTACGCACTTCTGCCACATCTAAAACAGGGTCCATAAAACACGAACGAATAAAAATAACTTTACTGACTCCGAGAACACAGAGCAGTAAATAATTCCGAGTAGTGAATGTATGTAATAATTGCCGATGTGTGACTACTGAGCGTGAGTCACAGGTCAATGATACTGTGACCTGCGCGTGCGATCACGTGGTCACCGTCGCGGGATATGTACTTTGTACTATGATTTAACTACTCTATACAACCTTACATTAAACTGTATTATCAGGTTTACACGTGACATACGGCAAAACTCTTACAGTAGGTCTATTAAATGTAAAAAACTTCGTAGGTAAAATGTAAATGCACTGTTGTGTTTCGCATTGAAGAATATTGTAACTAAAGTAACTACTGGACATATTAAGACATCATTTTATGTCACAGGACCACTACATTTTATGTCTCAGGGTCTCGAAGCATTGCATAGTAATTCAGTGTTGTTTGGTTTTGCTACTGTTTAAAAGCGGTCGTATCACCTAACATTAGGCAAACGATATGCTCATCTTACGATTCATTGCAACAACAAATAACTGTAAATTGAGATTGAGAGGATTTAAACATAATTTATCACTCTGGTCTCCTGCAGGTTGGCGGACTTCACTTACCATAGCAATTCCTGTTTATAAAGACTCGATTCGCATACAAAAATAACTAACAATACCGCTGCCGCCGGCCGCGGGTTCGATCCCCACAGCGAAACAAATATTTGTGTAAACCACTGGTATTTGTTTCGGGTCTGGATGTTAGTGAGACCGAAAAGTCTCTCGTAGTTCCTGATATCTACGACATACTCGATGTTAGTGTGAGTTTAGGACTATGTATGTGACTGCTGGGTGTACTTATATTTATTTATTTATTTAAATAAAAATTGTGTCGATATTCATTTCAATCACATTAAGAGATATATTATTTCTTCATGCAATATTATTAGATATACATACTGTGTCCAAAAAATAAGGTGACATTGTATTTATTTTGAAAATTCTTTATTTATTCTTCCAAATCAATTTCATCCCCTTTAGAATAATCCCTTCCCGATGCAATGCACTTATGCCAATGGATTTTCCAATCTTCGAAATACTAATTGTAGTCACTTTCCGGGATGGCCTTCAGTTCCGTCTTCGCTGCGGCTTAAATCTCCTCTATCGTATCAAAATGGTGTCCCCGGAGCGGTGTTTTGAGCCTGCTGAACAGCCAGAAGTCGCACCGCACTAGATCAGGTGAATACGGTGGTTGCGGAACGAAATGGGTTGAGTTTTTGGCGCAATGATCACGAATTACGAGTGCAGTATGGACGGTGCATTATCGTGGTTTTCGATACCAGTCGAGACGTGACGCGGTTGAGGCCCAAAACATTTTTTAAATGGTATTGACGGAGCCTTTCGTTATGCCAACCTCATCAGCAAGGTCTCCAATCGTTAATCGACTGTTTTTCAATAACAAGTCTTGGATTTGTTGGACGTGAGCTTCGTCGGTTGAGGTTGATGGTCGCCCAGGATGCCCTTCGTCTTCGACACGTTCACGGCTGGCTTGGAACTCACTATACCACTTGTAAACATTTTTTTTTGACACAGCCTCATCACCAAAGGCTTTCTGCACCATCCTCAACGTATCCGCAGCAGAAAATGTATTCCGCAAATAAAATTTAATGCAATTTCTTTGCTCAACAAATTTTGACATCGCAAAAAAACGAAAAACTCACGTTTAGCAGCTCACAAAATGACACGTATCTCAAACAATAATGAGTATTTTGACATGTAAATTTGACATAGATGTCACTGACAGTACTAACAACCTACTAAAAAGCATAATTCTCCAAATCATTCGACGCGCGCAGATAAAATTCAAATGTCACCTTATTTTTTGGACACAGTAGTATATTTATTTTCCCAACTAGACTATCGCCCACTCGCCGATACTCAAAATGTCACTAATCCGATTTGAATCCCAAACCCAGTGCTTAAATTAAGGTTATTAAATCATTACGCCTTTCATAGGATCAGTGTTTTTCGGTCACTTTTTGTTACTAGGATTAAAAATAAGTGATAGATATTAGAGGTAACAAAACATGACTTATTTCAATACAAACAAACACGTATGGTCTATAATTATTTAATTTTATTTATAAAAAACTGCACGAAGCATTGATCCTTATTGAATGCTATTATTATTTCAACCACCTTGAAGAATATGACTAATCAATGTAGGTATTTGCAAAACCGTTTTTAATTATTATATATGATTTTATTACACTGAATATCATGCATTTTGGTCAAGGTATATCAAGACTTTTGCCAAAAACGAAGGTAAAGTAGTTTTACATACAGATACAATGCAATAAAAAAAATCTATGAATGTATTTAACCACCCAAATACAACCATAGGATAAACATTGCAATATAATAAGTCGCGTTTTCTAAATCGAATTAAAATGACGATAGGAAACAAAAGTTATCGACATAACCCAGTGGATTATCTAGTTGAAGAGATCGTGGGTGGAACACAATACGCTGAGCGCGGAGAATACATGGCCGATGTTTCTCAAGAGTTTGCGATCTATCTTCGACAATCGCAGCGTCAAAAAACGTACCGCAAGCAATAAAGTGTTATAAAGTGTACAAGAAGCCTCATGCTTTTTTTTTATGGCAATGAATGGCGAGACGAGCAAGCCGTTCGCCTGATGGTAAGCGATACGACCGCTCATAAACAGTAGCAACATTCCACTACGCTCGTCATCCTGAGACATTAGATGTCAAGTCTCAATATGTCCAGTAGTAGTTACTCTGGCTACAATGTCCTTCAATCCGAAATACAACAGTGCATTTACGCAGTATTGTTTCATGGGAGAAATAGACATTGCGGTGGTACCTACCCAGATGGCCTCTCACATATGAGAGACCTACCACCAGTGCTTCGATCAGGTTACTATTAAACCTATAAGTTAGGTCAACTTTCTTAAATTTTCGGTATAGTTAGACAGCGTAAATTACCAATCCTGACATATTCAAATTAGTTTAACCTTCCATTATATGAACTAAAACAAAAATGGATACAAAGTAACGAACAATCAAAATCTGATAGCAAAAGCATCGCAAACGGTAGTACAAAACGGCCACACGTAGTTCCTAGACACAGTAAATCAGTATACAGTACTATCGATCCGTATTTCCATGTAACAATACAGATCGGCGATAACTGACACGAACGCGGCCGGCAAGCCTTTCGTGTCGATTGAACGGCCTACTGACCCCGCGGCATAGAGTAATATTATTAATGTGGATTTGTGCCTACGAGATGTGGGCTTCGGAGAGACACCAATAATAATTGGTATTACATTTTTAATTATTGTATTGGTAGACAATAATTTGATGTGAGTTTTTTTGCTATTATATAATTTTTATTGACTTATTGCCATTAATGGTATAGAGCGGTTTGTTTAAAACCGTAAGAAAAGCGTTTTGTACGATTTTTAAATTGGACATACTTTGTACTATTAAAAGATATGCTTATATCTTATCTTCTGACTTGACTTATTATACTATAAATTTTTCGGGTCATAAATTCGTTGAACAAATTAAACATTTTATTGTCAAATCAAATTATTCTTTGATCTTTAATTTCTAATCGGTGAAAACAAAAAAAAACACGATAAGTATAGCTTTTGCAATCAGATGTTTTTATCTCTGCTAGTTAAAAAAAATACATACTATTACATTACAGCCATTTAAAAAAATCCCTGAACTTCCCAGCCTACGTTACAGCTATCTTATATTACCTATACCATAAAACTGTTGCACTATGAAGCAATTTGTCTAAACCACGTACCTTCTGTGGGTGTACGTTGGCGGTGCTAATTGTAAAGGCAAGCCCATCTGTTATGACACGCCACATTGTCGCTAGAAGAGTTTTTACGGCGTGTTCATTGATGGATGCTTTACGCAACCGTGTGGGAAGCCTTTGTACTTCCTATAGAGTGCTCTTCAACATACTAACTACTAGGAATATATATGGGAGAAAGTTGGTTCTTAGAATTGGTTTGGGACAGTTGACAAATGTGACAATATGCGGAGTGCTTTTTAGATCAACTTGAACATCGATATCGTGTGTAGAACTTCCGCTGTTGAAGTTTCTTGAAAACCGCCTACTTGCGATAGATGCGCGATAGATAAGATGATTTTAATATAGGTACATAGATAAACCCAACAGTCACATACATAGTCCTGACCGCACAGTAAGATTGAGTCTTGTGTCACGTGTATCAGAATCTACGAGAGACTTTTCCGTCTCACCCAGACCCAAAAAAAATACCTGTGGATCAAACAAATATGTATTTCAGTGCTGGGATCGAACCCACGGCCTCTCACTTCACAGCCAGCTATTAAGGCTATATGAATATACCGTCTGTGTTCATTACTGAATTTTGAGGCTTTTAATGCTTTTAGCCTTTCAAGAATCTTATGCAAAAGAATTTATCATGAATCATAATTATACTTGATATTTATACCGTACCCAACTTTTAAAAGATCTCTAGAAAAAGCTTTACAAAAAAAATATTTTCGTATATTTTTACAACTCTAATTACTCCCAAGACTACTTGAAACTTTCTGTTCAACGCATGCACAAATTGCGTCGCATTGTCGGTTCTTTAACAATTTCTTTCATCGTCTGTCCACGAACAGCCCGGGGCTCGCGGGCGTTTTGGAAAAGGAGATTTATCGCCTATACGTTATTTTGATGAAACACGCCGCACACCCCCGGGCTAATGTGAAATTCGACAATTATTTTTTAAAAACGAGCGCCATCTGACGGCGAAGTTGAAAAGAGGTTTTGTGTTCTATATTCAAGCCGTTTTTATAATCTTTTTAAGATACATTTTTATTTTAAGTTAAATTTTAAGGTCGAATTGAACTTTTGTTTTTTGAAGTCGATTCAAAATGAGAGAAAATGTCAATTGATTTTATGCTATCACCAAAAAGTAAAATCGTTTTTGTCATTATACATTTTTTATTATATATTAATAAAAAATGTAAAATATAAATATAGATTTAGGTACATAAATATATTTGCATCCTTGAAAATCATTTTTCGAAATTTTGTCGATTTCAAAAGACGGAATGACTAATTTATGACAGCAAAATATAAAAATACAATTCAAATACCAAATATTTTATCAACCCAATTTTTGTTTTTTTTATAAATATCTGCAAAATGCTTCGCAAATATTTTCCTTCATCATAAGTTTGCAATCGAGAGGAAAAGTAATGTCCTGGGATCCGAACCCACGCCGTCCAAATCAATTACAAACATAAATTATGAGTTAAGGATACTGATAAATAATATTATATAAAAAAAACAAGCGTGAAAAGGATCTTACCTGATCGTATTAATTTAATGTGTTAAGGTAATAAATAATTATTGACACAGGTCAAAACACACGTAACCAAATGTTTTTAATATTGGTATTGATAGCCAATCACTATGAACCGAAACGGCGAAGAAAAACTTTGTGAGGAAATCTGCATACCATTTATAAGAATTGTTTTACAACGATTTATAAGAATTTCTATGGCGTGTAAAGTCTGCCAACCCGCAGTAGGCCAGCGGCCTAAGCACTCTCGATTTTAGAGGAGGCCCGTAAATGCCAAGCATTGCTTTGTAATTCAAGGCGTTATTTGATTATGAGAATGTTCACGAGCGGTATTTTTTACAATCAGATGAACGGTAAGCTCGTATCGCCATTCATTGTAATAAAATAAATTTAAATGTTAACAATCCATGCTACCTCTAAGAGATTCCTTTATATTTATCTACATATATAACTTCATCTCAGAAGCGCATTAGGACACTAAGGACAATACCCACGCGAGTCAGTGACTCTTGCGTGGGCGGACTCTGACTCAAAGGTGAAAGTCTTACACTTTCTTTTTCAATAACGTGACAAATTGTCAAACATCGTATATTTTCGCTAAATCATTGATAGTTTTATGACACAGTGCAGTTTTTTGTGCATTTATTTAGGTTCACAAAACTAGTTACTTGTTGACATTTTTAAAATACTATGAACTTATATATTAAAATTACAAAATCTATGCGTAACCTTTTAGATGTGAAATGTTTATATTAAAGCGAGTGGAAATATACTGGGTATCTCAAGACTGCTACCGAAAACGAAGCCGGGTGGTAGTTTAAGCGACTTCAGACACAATGCAACAGAAAAAGTTGCAAAAAAAAGCCACATTTTTTTTTTTGTTATTTATATCCTATGACCATATTTGGGTGGTAAATACATTTTTCCCTAAAATAATAGTGTATACCCATTTATTTATAAATAATCTAAGGTATAAAAGAGTTTAAATTATTATTTTACCAAAAACTGTGGATTTACCACCCAAACTCGACGATATTTAAAAATTAATAACAAAATATTGTCGCATTTCTTAGCGAAAATTTTAGTTACATTGTGTTTGTAGTCACTAAAACTACCACCCGGCTTCGTTTTCGGTAGCAGTCTTGAGATACCCAGTATGAAAGTGTAATTGACCATCTAAACGCATCTAAAAAGTGCTACACACAAAACATAAATAACACCAACTTGAGCCTGATTTAGGTAGTATATTTAAAACTACTGAACTTAGCAGCAATAGAACTAAAAAAAATGTCAAATTTGTGACTGTGAATTTGTGTTGACCGAGGTTTGATTAAACTTTTGGATTCGATTTGAGCGAAGAAGACAAACATTCGATACTTAAAATATATATTAAAAATGTTTATGAATTAGATCGTTCGATGATATTATTATTCATTTATTTTAATTCAATTAACACGGTTACATACCTATTACATTAATTAAATATTGTTATATTTTAGTATGTTTTAAATACATACATTTCACAGGTAAATTAACAGTACGAAAATAAAAAGAATAAAAGCCAAATTATGTAACTATACAGGGTATATCAAGACTGCTACCGAAAACGAAGCCGGGTGGTAGTTAAAGCGATTTCAGACACAACGCAACAGAAAATTTTGCAAAAAAAAAGCGTCATTTTTTTTTTAATTTTTTTCCAGTGGCCATATTTGGGTAGTAAATACATTTTTTTTCTAAAATAATAGTGTATACCCTTTTATTTATAAATACTCTAAGGTATAAAACAGTTTAAATTATTATTTTAGCAAAAACTATGGATTTACCACCCAAAAATAACGATATATAAAAAATCATTAAAAATTAATGTCGCGTTTCTTTGCGAAATTTTTAGTTGCATTGTGTTTGTAGTCACTAAAACTACCACCCGGCTTCGTTTTCGGTAGCAGTCTTGATATACCCGGTATAGATTTTATACATATACAAAATTATATTAAAATAATCTCTTCATCATATTTTAATTATATTAATAAACCGGGTTCATTAAAATGACATTTTGAAAGTAATAACTTAACTCGGATTGTTAAAAATAAATATGACAAAGCTTTAATTAACAGAATAAGAGCAAAATGTGTAGAAAAATCTCGACAAACTGGTACATTAAGAGTAATTTTGTACAATAACCTGAGACGCGCATGCGCTTCATTAGTTGCATTTCATTAAATAGTGACGGACGAGTTTTTTAAACACTTTAAACAACAACCAGTACTTAAAAATAGCAATGAATTAAATTATATATTTTCCCTGAAAAAGTTGATAAAATAAAATTAATACTATTTTATCTCTATATATAAATGAAGTCCTTTAACAGATATCCAATAATAAAATATTGTAGTGTAATGTAATATATCATCAATCCATGTACATCCCACTGCAGGGCACTGGCCTACTCTGAAATCAAGAGTATGATTGAAAAGAATTATCACGCTAGCCTAGTGCAAAGAAGCATATAATAACTATTAAATAATAATGCGATTTAAATTCAGTTAAGAATATACCTACGTATTACTGTTTAAGTCATACAAATATTAATAAAATAATGAAAAGATTATTACAAAACATTATATATATTCTTGACCGAAATTTCCATTCAATACCAAATGAAATAAAGTAACAACTAATCGAAAATCTTATTTATTTGCCAGACTTTATACAAGGCTAACCACTTTCTTATTATCAAGAACACGCGAAATACAAATTCTAGACGTCCATTTAGTAACGTTTCAATTGTCGTGTCTTTCTCTTTGGAGTCAATATTTCTATTTTATCGATGTAATGTTAAGACCCTGGCTGTGAAACGAGACGCAGCGGGTTCGATCTCCGCGCCGATCAAATGTTTGTGTTATCCGCAAGCTTTTTTTAATGCTATGAAGGACAAGACGAGCATGGCATTTTTTTCGATCTAAGAGTGGACCTACCATGGCCCAAGACTTTTAACTCAACAGAGAATAGTTACATAATATTTTAGGCGTATTTTATTTTATTTAAAGTGAATTATTTTTCATAAATAATATGTTTTATTACGGATTACATTCACAAACTACCAATATAGTTGCCCTGATTCTCAGGTCAATGTCTCTTAAATTTTTGTGGAATTTTTATCTACGTCTTCGAATAATAAATCCTTTGTCTTTTAAGCTAACAGTCTTATCATCCCACTCAGTAACTTTCAGACCGCCTTTGGCGCCCTTTATATGGCAAATAAATTAGTTTTATTACGGCCAAGTAATAAAATTATTACAGTACAGAATTTTTCCTAATCTAGTATTGATATTCAAACAAAAAACCGCTGTCGAAACTATTATGCCGGCCTCTTGGCTATTCACCATCATATAGTGTCTATTTAAGCGTTTATAAAGATCCTAAATCTACCAAATTTCTCATTCATTCATTACTAACGGCCGATGCCAATAATCAATCGAAAAATTAGGTTGAAGTAAATCTGGATTGTTTTCTACTTTTCGACTTGTCATTTACCATGTTGCTATAGTTTTTTCACTACTGAGATTGATTATTGGCAATATAGTATCAGAAAAAAGATTGAGCTCTCCGTCTCAAACGACAAACTTTGGATTGGGATTGTTTATTAGCAGCGGCTGTAAGTTGGTATTACGTGTCCCATTACCCAGTAGTACAACTCCCTTGAATAATTTGATACATTTTTAATGTAGCTTTAAAGACTTGAAGCTTACATATTCATAACATTAACGACATTATTCTTCTTCGTCTTCTTTGCTCAAATTAAATTCGAAAGTCGTTCGAAAAAAAAACATTCAATAGCTAAAATAAATTTTAAAACTGGCTTTAAATAAGGTCGTTAATTATTTAAGACGTACTGTTAGTAACACTTGAGCATTAAAAAATCTTGTTATAAAAGTCTCATTTTCTATACAGGTGTAAGCAAAACGCTTCAAAATCTGAAATAGTAATATAATATAACTACAACATAAGCGGAAAACATTATTTGTTTTATACTTGTCATTAGTAATTTGATATTTTCTTACCCGGCAATACAAATCGCGCAACTATGTTGCTGCGCACGTGTCTAGCGTCAACCGATTCTTCACTACATATTTTGTTCTTAAAGTATTATTAGTACTTTAATAATTGTTGTTATAACTAAAAATAAAAATTATAAGACGTAATAGTACTATACATATTATTTTCGCATAAACTTTATTTTATTTACGGACTAAACAAGATGATGTTGAAAATGTACAAAAGAAATCGTGGCATTTTTAGCAAAATTTAAAAGTTGCTTTTTGTCTGAAATCACTAAAATACGCCCTGGCTTCATCTTCGGTCGCAATCTGGATATACGCGGCATATATATTTCACCTTTTTCTTATATTTATATATTAATTTATTATTTATCTTTATTATTTAAATTTTGTCTAAACCGAACACAACACAAAAAATAGCAACAACATTCAAATGTTATGAGAGATCAAGAGATTTTACGGTCATCCCAAACATGAAGCTAATATTTACCATTTACACAATAATTTAACAACTGACGCCTTCCATTGCACCTCAGAGGCTCTCAGAACGGTATTATTTTAATAAGTAAACAAGAATTGGCAGCACTCAAAATTACACATGTTTTTCCCAAGATGCCTATTTTTAAGCCTTTGTAAAATATGTGCAAACTGAATCACACTTTTATGAGAATTCTCGGGAAACCCTGCATTGTCCCTTTGGAATAAAAATTGTTGTGCATGCCAAACTGTGTTTATATTTAGAATGTAACTTTACATATTATTTGTGGAACGGCACACGATGAAAACTAATAACCGGTGGGTCAAAAGATTCTCGATTGGAAGTCACGTACATTCAAAAGTTGCCTGAATAATGGTGCCTAAATAAATCTTACAATCCTGTATGAAATTCTAACGGTGGTAACTCTATGATGGAAAAGAATTTCGAAATTTTGACGTCCGTAGTAAGTTCTAAGTGTTCTTCTAAAAATAGTATTTATGATACTTATTCTACACTGCGAACTTAGTCCATGGTTACGACGTACGATAGAGGATTCCATTGTGGAGTACCTAGGCACATTTGTATAGTTTTATGTACGATGCTCCATTATTCTAATTTTGATTCCGATTCTAAAGTAACCTCCAGATATCTGGGGGAAATCAGAATCTATCATTTACATATTTAAATGACTCATGTTATTTCACGTAAAATATATATAAGAAAGAGTCTAATCGCCGTAGCTGGCCTTTGGAAATTTATATTACATAGGAAAAAGGACGCAAAAAAAAGACGGGTTGCACTCCGGGAGTGCCGGCAGAAGTGAAAACTTGATTATTAACGTTGAGCATGTTTGATATTTTGGAATGGTTAGGGAATAATTTTGCACCAATTGCTTTATCAGTATAAAAGTACTATCATTTATGTGGTAGAATACAATATTCATTTATTGCGCTATCGTACACAAACATGACAATTTATATTACATTAAAAATTTAACACTTTAAAACTATTACAATTATTTTACATTAAAAAGTTTATCTCTCCGAAAAATCAACTTTCATCCATAATTTCAACGACTTTTTCACCATCATCATTACCAGAACTATCATCGCCAATCTCTAAAACTGATACGATAGGTTTATGGTAGCTGAAGTAAGAAACGAACAGTTTTGATTCGAACCTATTTAAATGTCTAATAAAGACCGCATCAATAGTAGTTTTGTATTTCGTTGTGCTAAGATTGCGATCATTCGACATAGTTAAACCAAATTCATTATTTAAAAATTCAATTAATAGTTGATTTTTATCGTCTGCGAAGTTTATGTTGAAATCTCCACTCAAAATCATTGGCAATTCATCAAAGCTTTATAAACTGACAGCTAACTGACAGCTGTCTACTCTCCATCCGTCTTACGCTTTTCGTCTTACGATCAGGTCACGTGTCCTGACGCGAGTTTAAGATTTTATACCCATTACAGAAAAAGTGCTCAACGCCGCTAAAGAAGTTTTCACTTCAATAAAAAAGAAATGGCCCTTAACCCGCAAGCTTTTCTCAAGATATGATTTACCTGGTACTGACCAGGTAGTCGTCACGATCAATTCATAAAAATCACACGCCCTTGAAACCTTAATAGTGAATTCACTACGGATTAGGAATAATCATATCGATACGAAAGATAACTGTGTCTTCAGACAGCCTCCATAGCTCAGTTGGTTGAGCGCCCACTGTAAAACGAGAGGCCGCGGATTCGATCTCCACTCCGAGACAAATGTTTGAAGCCCACAAGTGTTAGTTTCGGGTCTGGGTGTTTGCAATACCGAAAAGTCTCTCTTAGTTTCTGATCTGACACAAAACTTGATATCAATGTGGAGTCAGTACTACACATATATATGTGACTGTTGGATGTATTTATTTATTAACATCGAGGTTCACGTGCAAAACAAACTTATTCTAACATGCTTCGGTTCAAGCAAGTGACCCACGTGTCGAGACTCGACGTTCATATTCGACACTTTCGTGTATTGACGACCTCTTTACCGGGACACAGTGAGGCCTGGAATGACCAACAGCAACAAATGTATTTTAAAACTTTTCTCATTATTGAATTCACCAATTATCATGAGGCCTGGTATGACCAATAACTTTCTATTAAAACATGTTATACCTTTCCGTTTACTGATTTAAAAATAAAAATAGCTTTTTATAAAATACTGTACTGTAGTAATTATTTTTTGCATTTTGAGGCATTTTTTTGTAATAAATTAAAACTAAAATTCTAATTATTTTTTTACACTGCGTATACAAATAAATAAATGTAAGAATGAAATATAAATTATAAAAATAAAAAAAACATGGAAAAGAACTGACCTAAAAATAATAATACTTATTTCTTTTATAGCCACAGCATTCTTTACAAATTATTACAAATGGTCATTTTAATTTATTGATACCACAAACGTAAAGAAAAATAATAAAATCATCAATGCTCAGTTGGTATAAGTGTATAAAATTTGTATTGCATTAATATTAATTAACTTGACTTTTATTAATATAATAGACTATTAAACACAATATTTAAATTAATTTTATTGGGCTTTAAATTTCTAACGCAGATCGTATCGGCCGAAAGATATTATTTTATACTTGAATTCTTGGTAGTTAATACGAACGTATTGTGAATATTAAATTTTATTTATTTTACCGTATTGCTCGTAAAATTATATGGGGTAAACAAATAAATTATTACTAAAGGCTAGTTTATTACTAAAAGTTTAGTTTTTATAGGTATTTGAAAACATTGTCTCAAACGTATAGTTCAAAGATAATGTATGTACATGTACCTCCCATAGATATTCTTAGAAAATGAGTATTATAATTTGTGGAATTTTACACTATAGGACATAAATATACAGGGTATATCAAGACTGCTACCGAAAACGAAGCCGGGTGGTAGTTAAAGCGACTTCAGACACAATGCAACAGAAAATGTTGCAAAAAAAGCGACGATTGTTTTTTTGTTATTTTTTTCATATAGTCGTATTTGGGTGTTATTTTTTTTTCCTAAAATAATAGTGTATACCCCTTTATTTATAAAGACTCTAAGGTATAAAAGAGTTTAAATTAATATTTTAGCAAGACCTATGGATTTACCACCCAAAAGTGAGGATATTAAATTTTTTTTAAAAAAAATTGTCGCGTTTCTTTGCGAAATTTTTAGTTGCATTGTGTCTGAAGTCACTAAAACTACCACCCGGCTTCGTTTTCGGTAGTAGTCTTGATATACCCGGTATATGTATCTATTTTTTTTAATACCTACCAAAATTTTCATGGATCAGTTTTTACGAAACTACGATTACCAAGTTATAATCAATGAAACGTGAGACCGCAGGTTCGATTCTCGTACCGAGACAAAACTTTGTACGATTCACAAACATTTGTTTCGAAGTCGGTAAGAACGAAAGCGGTATTTTTTTATAATGTAAACTCAATACAAATTAAAATAATATTTTCAAAGCATATTCTGTAGGCCATACAGTTCAACTACCCAGTCATTATTGCGTGTGAATTTTTCGACAAACATATCGCCTTGCATACAATAAAATCTCGCCGCTCATGGCCATGTTCCGGTATCATTTTGGCAGAACAGTTACTCCTAACAGGCATTATATTACTCAAAATATTTACAAAACATATTTTAAAAGCGAATGGAAGCACTCAACTTACACAAATAATTGATGTTTTTAAATGTACTATTTCCGTTCTCACGCCTGTTGGTGCTAATTGACAACCTCCGTAGCACAGCTGTTTAGACGTCAGTTATGGAACGAGAGGTCGCGGGTTCGATCCTCGCACCGAGATAAACATTTGTGTGATATACATATACTTGTTTCAGGGCTGGGTGTTGAGACTGAAAAGTCTCTTGTTACTGATAACTAGGGCACAAGACTCAATCTTAATGGGGTCAGACTATATATGTGAATATTGTGTGAGTAGGTGTATTTATTTGAGTTGGACAAACGGGCTGGCCGTGTGTCACCATACAAACTAGTAGGTTCAATAGTGTTGTTTGTCGTACGGTTATCGGGTCTGCGGGCTCGTGAGTAGCGTAGTAACGGAGACTTGTTTGTGCTTGGTAGTATATGAAATATAATATGATACATTGAAAGTAATCAGTTAATGGAGATGTTAGAACTTAGAAGAGAGGATTCATAAATGATAAAATTATGTTTAATTATTAACGGTTTCTTAGATTTACACTAACTTTGAAATAAAACTATTTTATAATGATTTTTATCGCAGATTTGGTTAAATTAAAAAATTAAAACATGTTTTAAAAAAGTGTGTGGTGGCCTGTTAGTAATAGACTAGACTTGACATCACAATACATATATTTTTCCATATTTTTTCAGGTTGATACAATAATTTGTGTATGAAACATCTGATTTTTTCACGATTTCAGGGTTGGCATGGTAAAAATGGTTAATTATGATAAGTGTAGCATCCCGCTTTCGAACTTATACACTACCACACCTTTTTGACTATACTTGTATAAAAATAAACATATACATTTTTATTGTATTTTGTAGGTCAAAGCAGCGAAACACAACGCAACGAAATAATCATTATTTCATTTGCCTGGGGCTAAGTACATAATATACTATAAAATGTATCGAAACCATACGAAAATGACTAGATATTCTGAAGTCGATATTTCACACTTTAATTTATCCAAGCTAAGCTAGACTTAGCGAGTGAGTTTTATGTATGACACTAAGTAATTTGTTCGCGTCTCAAGAAATCTTGGTTGGCAATATATGCACAACGGTAAAATTAGTCCGAGATTATTGTGTGAGCTTTGAATTAGGCACTGGTATGATTCCCATGTTGAACAATACATATTATAAGTTTTTCGATCTAAAAACCTCCTATCTTCTCATCATGTAAAGTACCGTCAAACCCAAGTCATGAAGTAATTCAAACAAAACGATTCAAATTATTTTATATGCTAAACCATCAAGCTGTGGAATTGTTTTCTGTAACACCTTTTCCCTCCTTTCTATAATCCTGGGTCCTTCCGCCGTAGTGTGAAGAAGCACTGTAGCAGGCCGGCATAATTGTATCGAATGGCATGGCACTGCCGTCTGATACCATTCGATAATTTGCCTGGATAGCATTAGCGCTTACCATCAGGTGCAATGTAGCTATTATGCCGTGCCAGTATAAATATAAAATAATCGCGATGATTTAAAGACAGTATTTGTACCTTTGCCTACCTTAGAAGATACAAATGTAACCTATGCAGAATATTTATTTTTCTCACTCACCATATCCTTTGAATATAGCCTCCCCAGACCTGTACAGGCTAAAATATACCTATCTCTCTCTCTCGCCGTCAGTCTCCTGCTGAAGATAGCCTCAAGTCTCCATAGCAACCTGTTAGTTGCTCCCAGCTATTATAAAGAATTTCAATAGCGTAGGTAGACAATTACTCGAAGCACATGGTACAAAGTACTAATGTCTCCTAGAGCACGTTGCGTCGATATTACGATGCTGCGCACGCGCAGGCACCGGCGTCACCGGCCCCCCGCCCCGCGACCCGCGCGCCCCCGCCACCCCGCGATTAGTAAGGCTGGTAGAGTAGTCAACTCTATGTTATAATGTTATAGCGTTATGGAAAATATCTTTAGAAGTACTTTGAATTATATAAGTGACTTAAAAATAAGTGGCTAAAACATAGTATTAGCCCGATGTATAACAATGTTGGGAAGTTCTATGTAAAACCAGAGGTTATGGATTCGTCCCCAAACTGAGAAAAAATGTATGATAAATGAATATTTGTTTAGACCTATTGCAAGACCTATTTTTTATTATAGCCAGCTCTATTGACGTATAGTAATCTCTTACTAATAATAAATTACCCTGTATGGGCTGCATTTCGCTATCAGATGCATTGTTCTCATTTCATCGTTTACTTATAAAAAAAAGAAAATGTATTAGTCTAATCAACAGGACTTCCTATCCAATCACTACACAACCTAAGCAAACATACACATTTATTAAAATAATTCCAAAATTACTTACTATTACTTCTGCCAAATACAATACATTTTACAAACGAAAGCATAGCATTCAATACACCACAACACTAAAAGCATAAGTCAAATAAACTGCCTCAACGGCGACAGAGTTACAATGGAATTTCCAAATTGTACTAGAACATTATACTACCGAGCCCCGACGCCCAAATACTTACATTAGGCCTACGTAAAAATGTTGTAAAACATTTATTTTTTAGGACAGTCATATTTTGAGATAAAAACTCATGGGTGTGGTAGAGCGCGTTTTTTGATACAAACGTGATAACTTTTTGTATTATGTAGAAAAATTTCAAATGAATAAGAATCAAATATTTTAATGTAGGAAGATTTAAAAAAAAGTTTTTAATCATTTTTATGTACAGTCACAATTTGAGCCAGAAACTTCTGATTGGTAGATCTCATTTTTAGATGGAACTGTGGTAAGGTGTTGTATATTTAATGTAGATGTAAAATTACTTTAAACATAATATTTGTATGTCCAGTTGCCAATCTTTGTTTTGAGAGCATTTCAAAAATCTTAAAGTTGACAGGAAAATCTCAAAACTAAACAGACCTCTCCTTTGGTACAAGCCATATATGCCATTTATAACTTACCAAAAAAATGTTATTTTATTTTAATTCCACCTGTTCTAATAACAGTATCTTATCTAAAAGACACGCAAATTATATTAAAAAAGTAGCCAATAAGTATAAAAAAGAGTTTGAATAGATTAAACTCACTGCAAATTAAGATTTTAAGAGATTATCCATCAGTCAAGTGATTCCCGTACGAAAGACATCAACGGGGGCATTTTATTTGCAGTTAAACAGGGCCATGTTAATTATCCGACGTTTAATTCAATTAAATAATAATTTTCTTGCTACTAACGAAGTAGGCAGCACCAGGTTCTAATAAATTGATTTCAAATGACTTCTGATTGAAAAATATTTAACCGTACCCAATGTTTATCTTGTTTTTATAAAGGATTTAGCAAAAAAATAAAATGGATTTAATTGTCGTAGTTAACTTTTTGTAGGACATTTGAAATTGGTAGCTATTAAAGAAAAAATAAGGTTTAATAATAACTTCATTAGATCGGATTGTTAGTTATTGATTGTGATCAATGATCATTATGTAATTATTGATGATTTTAGTTGCTTTTGCGTGATGAATTTAAATAATCATACTGTCTTAAAGTATGACGTTATTAAGTTAAATACTTTAAGAAAAAATCTTTTATGATTCAACTGTTAAGGGCAATGTATAAAACTTACGTTATATCACATCTCATAGCTATTAATACCTTGCAAGTTGTACGTGTCACTAAGTAATTATTTTTCTCTAATTCTTTTTTCTTCTTTATCAGCCCATATAAGTCCCACTGCAGGGCACGGACCTCTTCTACAATAGAGAATACGATTGAGAGTGGTTAGGCCATATAGTCCCCCACGCTGCTGGTGCGGATTGGCTTATTTTACATACCATAGAAACTCTAATTAAATGTATGTATATATATTCTTTGTAATAATAAATACGTATAATTAATTATAATTAATACTCTACATATGTATAACGAAAACATTACATAACATATCAAACAAAGATTTCGAACGTAATTATATTTTGTAATCTTGAATTACATTACAAATATTTGCCTCATTATTATACACCAGTATATTTTCTTTTATTGTAAACTAATTACCTATCTATAATTACTATACTGTATAGAAACTAATAATGATTAATAAACAAGTCTCATTTTTTTTTTTTATTACTATTCGCAATTGTGTTCAATGGAAGGCAAATTATCTTGAGATTCGTTGACCTATTACGTAACATATTGGTTTGTAGGTCAATGCACGATTTTTATATCAATAATCAACCCCCGATTTGAAGCTTAGACATTGATATTCGATCATTACTACAGTTGTGAAGCTTATATAAAATTATAAGCGGATATACCCTTTCTCGTGCGTGCGTTTAAGTGCGTGGTGGCCTGTTGGTAAGTGCGTGGTGGCCTGTTGGTAAACAGACTAGACGCGACTGCCAACATGTTCACGGTGGTCGCGGGTTCGAATCCCAGGGCACACCTCTGACTTTTCGGAGTCATGTGTGTATTGATAGTCAATCACCACGCACTAAAACGGTGAAGGAAAACATCGTGAGGAAACCTGCATATCATAGCGAATTATAAAATTTCTATGGTATGTAGTCCGCCAACCCGCACTAGGCCAGCGTGGTGGACTATATGGCCTAACCACTCTCAATCGTACTCTCGATTGTAGAGGAGGCCCGTGCCCTGCAGTGAGATACAGATACAGATACAGATACCCTTTCTCGCTTCCATACCGATTGAATAGTCGGGCTATGGATGTACAGTCAGCAACATAAGTCGCTACACAGTCAAGAGATTTGGAATTCCAAATCTCAAAGACAATTGTCTTATCATCCAAAATAATAATTATTTTCAATATCGTATGGCACTTTTCAGCATATATGACTATACTTGGTTATATTTTACGACTACCGAGGAGTACGTACAAATTTTTATTAATAAAAAGGCTATCAAAAAATGTGAAATGTTCAGCGACTTATGTTGCTGACTGTACATGGTCGACAGTGATCACTTACCATCAGTTGATTGGCTTGCTAGTTTGCTAGACCCGAGCAATAAAAAAAGTATTATTTTAGAATAGGTCACATATACTGATGTTCGTATCTAAAACTCTTACATATCTATCGTTATAAAATGAATAATATTATTTATATTACTTTTACGTTCTTATTTTTGTATAATCTCTACCTAACGAGACACAAACCTAAGTTTGTAATAAACGTTTTTACAATTCTTATATCTACTGTCATATATAAATAAACAATGCAACCTTCCCTTCCCTTGTATTGAAAAAATATTTTTAAAAATGTAAATAAATGACATTCAAAATACAAGCAAACTGTCGTGCAAAAGCAAGTATCGGTATAAAATTGCGAATCGATATCGTGATCCGAGGCAATCGGTATAATAAACAAAGATCGGCACTCAGCGGGCCAGGTAAACTCATTAGCAACGTAACTTATGTGATACTACCTAAACACTTCTAAATTTGTTCCACACGAAAACTCCTAATGTTTAGGGACCGCTGTCGGTATAAACTTTGTGTTTATTTGCTCGTTTCGAATACAAAACGAGCAAAGTTGGGTAAGTTGTGAAATGTAGGGTTATGCGTTCGATGCTCGATAGAGGATATGTGTATTCATCTATATTGTACACGATACAACATAATATACAGAAAGAAATAATAATAAAAAAGTGCAAATGGCAGTCTCAATACTCAAGGCAATATTATACAGATACCCATGGGATGGTTGTAAGAAAAGAAGAAAGAGAGGGCAGTGTGTAAAATAAGAATACAACTTATAAAAAAGAGGGTTTGTGTGATGTAAAAATATTCGTGTCAAATAAACTACATACATAAATCCAAGTCTTTTTCCCAGAAGGAGTAGGCAGAGGTGCCGGGACTCATATTTCGCCATGTATATTCCGTCTCACCATGTGGTAGGGAGCGAACCTATCGCCATATCGAGAACAAATTCCTAACACTGGGCTGATAATTATTTGAAAAATCTAATATCACTTTACCTGACCCGGGAATCGAACCCAAAATCTCATTTTTGTAACCGTAGATGTAATACGCCACCGGGGCGAACAAAAACGCATAGAAAAACTACTCAATCACTTAACCCTTAACTAGGCGCATTTAAAAAATCACCCAATTAGGCGCATGGGGTCTTGAGTGACCCCAAATAAATATTGGGAAAGGAGTGCTAGAAAGAAATAAAATGAAATGTATTTTATAGTAATTAATAAAGTTCTTTATTATATTATTATATAAATAACTTTAAGAAACAAAAACATAACTGGAACATCATATCTAATAAAAAATTATAACCTCTCTCAAAACTATTTTTTTTGGCATGGCCGAGATCAACTTAAAAAAAAAGAACTAATCAGTCTCATCAGCGGATTCTTCTGTTCTGCATCCGACGCAGTAAACCCTCGAGTGTTGCTGACAAATAAATTTATGACACTTGAAGCATTTTGTTGGCAGTTTTTTGTCGTTCTTTCTAGGACATGATGAACAGCGCCCGCGCTTAGCTGTCGATTGTTGGACCGTCTCGTCCACATCATGAACTTCACGGAGCCGTTTCTTTATTGGCGTTGGTGTAGCACGTAGTTGTATGCGACGTTTTTGGTGATCTGTCACAAGTGCTGCTGCTAATTTCTTCAAAAATATCCGTCTTGTATGCGTGATACCCTTATCAGTATTTGCTTTGTGTATGACAAATGCATTGATACCAGATACTTCTACAAGGTGAAAAAATACAGCCAGGGGCCATCTTTTTGTTCTTCTTCCAACATTATAATTGCTGCAAAGTTGGTCATTACAATCCACACCACTTTTGGTACTATTGTAATAAGTAATTATTTCTGGCTTTTGAGCGCTGGCTGTTGTTTCGTCAATGGCGCTATCATTGTGCATGGTGGAAAGTAAAACAACAATTCGAACCAGCTACATCTTGCTCTTCATCGGACACTTCGTCCAGCCATTGCAATATTTGTCTTTGGTTAGACATTTCAAATTGGTGAAAAACTGAAAAAAAAGGAAAAATAATCAAAATAAACTCAAAAACACATAAAACAATTACGTAGTATATAAATACATACATACAAAGAAAAATAATCAACAATATACTAATATAAGCTAAAAGAAAACACAATAGTTAAAACTTACCTCCTCCAAAAAATGTAACGTAACTGGTCGCATGGGGTCAGCGCTCTAGAGAGCAGCGATACGTGCAAACGCGTTGATGTTTTGGGCGCGACTAATTTGCGTACCCCGCGGGGAGTGAGGAAGCTAGATAGAGCGTGAGCGCGCTCCAATCACTGTAAACCATTTTTTTTTAAATTTCAATTGGCTTTGACCCCATGCGCCTAATTAAGGGTTAATTCTTATATCCGCATCAATTTCTTTACGCCGGCTTCCATTTGTCCACCCTTACAATGTTGCTAGCAATGCATTCCTTTCCTTATATCAGACGCTCCATCTCCTAAGATTTATTGAACTAATAAATTCATAAAATTAACCACTATGCACCAGTTTATTAGCTGTTAACAGTTTATATCTCATTTTGACCTTATAAACGACCCGTAATGGCTCTATGTCGGCTAGACCTTGCTATATTAGATGTATTTAGTGTTAGTTAACTATTAAATGTAATACTAATGGTTTCTTAGATTTACGCAAATGTTACACATTGAAATAAAATTATTATATCACACGAAAGCTGTAAATTAATCCGTGATAAAATCCGTAAATAATAATTTAATTTCAACTAAATTTAGTAGTAGTGAAAATGCTTCTGAAAGTGTTCTCTGTTCTGTAATTATTCTTCGTACCTCTTACGAGGTGTAAGAAGGAAAACATATATAATTTTTATCACTATAATAGTTAATCAAAATCAAAGTTTACTTTATTCAAAAAGTCTTGCAACATATTTAAAAAATCAAGCGTAAAACCCCAAACGTCTCAATATTTTTCCCTTTTCTTTGCACATTTTCTTCATATTTTTACCTTCACGGTAGCAAAACATAGTATGGACAATATTCAATTGATAAAATATAAAACATATTTATATTCAAAACATACATATTCCACAGGGGCAAACATAAACAAAACATGTGATAACAAAGGGCCTTATTAAAAGCAAATAACATCATGCACATGTACTCGTACGCAAGGACAATGCGTTTATCGTTGAAATAACAGGCATAAGTACCCCCCATTGTCACAGTAATAATTATGCAACAATTATGTCGGTAAAAACACAATTACTTACTAGCCAAATGTACTAGCAAAGGAATTCTCGACTTTGGTTGTAAAATGTTACTTTTAAGTCTATTTGACAAAATCATTGAATACTCACTTAAATTTTTCCTGACTTTTCATCGACAGTCAATAACCACGCGCTAAAACGAAGAAGGAAAACATCGTGAGGAAACAGTTTCTATGGTATGTAAAGATCGCCCACCCGCACTAAGCCAGCGTATATGGACTAACCACTCTCAATCGTACTCTCGATTGTGGAGGAGGCCCGGGCCCTGCAGTGGGATATATGTATATGGGCTGATAGAGAAGAATAAAATAATTTACCAAAAACGCCCTATTCAAGAGATTTTTTTACATAGTATGACACTAATCAAAAACAAGCAATAGAACAGAACATAATTAGATTTGAAAACTTTTTACGTTTTGCATATTACATACTAGAAAATAAAAATTATAAATAGCATAAGGTAGGTAAAATTTAATTTTAACAACACAAAGCTATGGGTATTGATTTTAACGGGTTTTCAAAACACTTAACAGCATGAGACGAGCAAAATATATATCTGTATTTTCAGATAAATTAATTTTATAAAAACATTTTAAAATGATTCAATGAATGAAGTAGACTAGTTTTTAATTGGAAATACTCCCACAAGCTACCTGAATCACATAATTTAAATATAGCTATTTATTTGCCATCATGTAATATTAAAAGACATAATCAGCATTTGTAAAGAAATAATTAAGTTTAACGTCAAGTTTACGTTACAATTTATATGTAAATAAATTGGGACTTTTAAAAGTCGACTAATTTATTAAATTTATATGGTGAGTCAATTTTTAGATATTAATAAATTAGACACAAAAATATATTAAATAATTGGCCTTTGTTAAAACACAGAAATTTTATAAAAATAAAGTGATTTACATTTAAATTAGAAGATATATTTCATAATATAAAGAAGATTATCTTACAAATCTTTTAAAAACAAACACTGATTAGATTTCGTTTTATTTTGTCTTTGCTTAATTAATTATGTGGGCGCTTGGATACCCCGTTAGCGACGAACTATTAAAACACTATATACCACTAGTTAGCTCCACAATAGTTTACATATTACTCCAAGGAGACCTATATAAACATATTCGTTTTTTATGACATAGCTAACTTAGCACTAGGCCAGCGTGGTCGACTAACGGCCGTTCTCAGTATGCTATCTATCTTTAACAAAGGGTTAAAATAGCTATCATGACTACATAGTCATGATAGCTATTTTAACAATACTACGCTTCATTAAATAAAAATAGATATATATATTTATGTAATTTAGGTATCTATAAATATGTGCAAAAAGTTCCTACCTCTTTATCTCTGTTAACTGAAACATAAAATGCATTTAAATATATAACGAAATCTCTTGTTAAAGATAGATCGATTATTGAGACCGGCTGTATATGGCCTACCCATTATTAATTGTGCTTTCGACTGTACAGGAGGCCCCTGCCCTGCTATGGGACGTGCATGAGCTGATGCAGTAGCTATAATATGCAGATATACATACTTTGCATAAATTCATTTTGTTACCCCTACAAGAATTACGTTACCCGTCTAAGTTTGAATAGATAGTGTTTTTGTAAAAAATATGTCACATTAATTTTCACAATAGAATTAATGAATCAACGAACGATAATTTACCTTTTTGTTGTTATTTTAGATCACTTTGTTTTATTTGTTACAGATGTTACAAAAACTCCTTGAATCGTCTCACACTTGACCGGTTCCACTGATAAATATGCAGGTATGTTAAAACATGTGTTCAAAGCATTATCTCTCTTCACATACTTATACAATATTTATTAGTTTTCTATATGTTAATATTATCTAAATCCAGTAGCAGTTTTGATAATAGCTATGCTCATTTAATTTTTCGATATATTGATCTTGTCAGTTCTAACAACATAAAGGATGTAAGGCTTAGATATTGGTTTAAAAATATACATACGTGTATTTTTTTCTTTAAATACGTATGAACAATTTTTTGGAAATTAGTTTAGTACTAAGGTTATTTATATCTCAAATTTCAATATATTAGTGATAATTCAAAACAAAGTCAGTTCTACCAATAATATGAATTGGTCAAATTAAAACAGTCACTGATTAATTTAAATATACAAAATAGCATATTATCTGTCGTGTACAGTTAAGTCAGAAATTTACCGGAATTTTATAAATCCATACAATTATCTTGCCTTTCGTTACCCATAAACACTCCTATCGCTAGATGCAGTATATTCAAGATTGTTCAAGAGCTGTGGATATTTATTTGAGACTGATGACTTTACAACAATATTTATGGGCTTATACATAATTTACAACCCTATTAAGACAGCTTTAAAATCTATTTTAGCTACCGATTTTTTGTCTTCTTCGCCCAAATGAATTCAAAAGTCATTTGAAAGGGACAAAAAATTCGATAGCAAAAATCGATTTAATAACTGTCTTTAAATAAGGCCGTTAAAGTTATATTTACTGTTTATCTTAAAATTATCTCAAGCAAATAAACGGTAGCAATTTACAAATTTTATCGTACTAAACGATTCTACGTTCAATATTTTTGTATTATCAATATAAATTAAGTTCTAGTAGTTTACGTTTAAATGCCTATCTGCTGAAATGATCTTAAACGGTAGATAAATTTAAAATACTCAAGTACTGCGGTGGAAATTCTAATACTTATATTGGAAATTCATTTCCTAAATTCATGTATCACAACATGCCGCATTATTTTAAATTCTCAGTATGAAACGTAAATAATGATTTTTTTCTAATTTAATATATGACTAAATTCATATTAATATATATTTTCAATAAATATAATCATAATTGCGACCTAGGTCCGGAATTCTTGGATAAATTAACTTGAAGTCTAATAAAAATGTTCCTCTCTCCTTTACAAAACTTTAATTATTCAATACACACGATTTTCAGAAATATACCACAAAATGCCTATAACTTAAAAAACCTTATGTGAAGAATACAAAGGCTCACTAGTCGGTAACGATATGTTTCCTGTAAAGGCTCGATATGTCCAAACTGTCTATAGCCAAGTTTAGCTATAGTGCGTTGCCATGGCAACCGTACGCAAGCCAGTACCCCGGTTGCCCAGTTACAGAACAACAAACAAAGCTTCAATTTACATTAGTGTTTATGTCATTACGGCTTTTTTGGGTGTATAGCGATGAAAAGCGTGGAATTTGATTAGAGACTTCATTTTTTGATAGATTATAGTAGGATGATATGACTTATTTAGAATAAATTACTTACTTTTTTTTTTTTTTTATTGCATTGAATGGCGAGACGAGCATGCCGTTCGCCTGATGGTAAGCGATGCGACCGCTCATGAACAGTAGCAAAACCAAACAACACCTTGATTTACAAAGCAATGCTTGGCATTCCACTGCGCTCGCCATGCTGAGACACAAGATGTTAAGTCTCAATATGTCCAGTAGTTACTCTGGCTACAATGTCCTTCAATCCGAAACACAACAGTGCATTTAAACTGCTGTTTGACGGGAGAAATAGACATTGCGGTGGTACCCACCCAGGCAGCCTATCACATATGAGAGACCTACCACCAGTTATTATTAACTTAAATTTTACTCTATATATTTATTACAACTTGTTGTTTGTCGCACTGTATAGGATTGGTCGTTATTATTCACAAGTTTTTTAAGCCAGTTAAGAATGCTTTGGCAGTCCAGTGAAAAGTGTATCCGAGTCTAGGCGTTTGTGAGACTGAAAAAGTATCTCGTAGGTTCTGATACTCAAGACAAAAGACTTAAGTAATTGATCTTAATGTGTGGTCGGGACAATATATGTGGCTGTTGGGCGTATTAATTATTATTATCCATGACAATATTGTTTCCTATCAACTTTACACCGATATATTTTATATCAAGGACTCTAGGTACTAAAATCAACTCGAGTCGAACAAATTATTTACGACAATGTACTAAGAAATACTTAGTACAGATACTTGAAATATTTCCTCCAACCATAGCATACTTCACGTGGCCTCTGACGCAGTCCAGTAACCTTGGAGTCTGCATAAAAACTGACGTTTATTTAAAGAAACACAATTACACTTTATTTCAACTATTTTCATCTAAACTATTTTTGTGTGGCGAAATTTGGGACTAAAATTGGAATGCTTTGTCTAATATGTTTTCATAGTAAAACAAAAATAATTTATATTCTTAATCTAATAATATTAACATGTCCATTAAATAAAATTTGCAGGCAGCAAAACTGTTTCTAATATTTTGAGAATAGCATGACACCAATGGATTCGGACTCCAAAAGATTGTAGAAAATCTTTATTTTAAGACGAATTGAATGAAAACACAGTAACTTGACTTGTATAGATCGTCTACGATGTTTTGGCCGAATGTCATATAAAAAAATAGAACTGTATTTTAAAATCGAAATAATTTATTTGTAAATGGTACAAATAAGAATAATATCTTTACATTTGACTCGTAAAAGCATACAAAAACAACTTGTCTTAGGTATATAAAGTTAGTACTTAAGTTTAAAGGTCTATAAATGAATTTACCGAATAAAAACAATTATTGATAATATTTGAACAAATTGATATCTTATGAATTTCAAATTTTTGTTATGATTCTATTATAGCTGGTCCCATACGATAAATGCTCTTCTTGTTTTGTTCTCTTTTCACATTAATTGATTATATTATACATGTTAACAATATTACATTGCGAGTATAAATGTTTGCAGTTGTTATGAAAAATTAACTCAAACAATGCGTTAACTATATTTTTATTTTCTTTGGTAGTATTTTTTAACAAGCAGTAGCCTAGTTGGTAGTCAATTGAGATATTTGCAGGGGCAGGATATGTTTCAATATTATTGTAGTTTCAACTTTGGGTTGCTATAGATTAAAAAAGCAGTGGCGAAGTAGGAATTTGATAATGATCTTTATGACCAATAGTTTACTACAAAAGGCTATTGATAATGATGCCTAGGTACCATTTATATGGTCATATCATTAACGTAGTGTAAATACCATCTAGTACCATGATTAATATCATAATTAAAAAAGTAATGTTCGTGGTACATTAATCGTGATTTTATCCAAATATTAAAATTAAGTACATTTCCAAATGGAATAAACAAAGAACATTTCGATTTCTTTTATAAACTTTTAAAAACTTGTAAACATAATATTCCCAAAAGACCCAAAAAAACTCCAATAATATAATAATATGTATATGATGCACTTATATTCACACTGTCAATAAATTAAAACGAAGAAAATATTATTTTAAATGAATGCTAAAACTAACCATATGGAAATATAATACAATGTGAAAAACCAAACATCACTAGCACTTAAACCAGTATTTTTTCCGTAAACAAAAAGTACATTTCGAGTAGCAATGTTAATAAGTTTTTATTTAAAGCATCATTGTGTGGAGTACTGTTTTGAATCATCACATTACTTTCGATACAAATAACGCTAAATGAGTATTTTAAACACATTACAAGTATGAAAGTTGACCGTAACAATGTTTACCTTTTACATTAAGAATAACATCGAAATATTTTGAACCTTGTAGAGCTACGCTAGAGCCTTAGCTTCGTACAAACCATATTTTATAATTTAATTTTAAACTATCAATTGTTCCAATTTTACGAATTGTTAATTATACAGTTGCGCATGCGCACGGAACATTGATACATTACATGCACACAAAAAAACGTGATATAACCATAACAATAAAATTAAAACTAGTTTAAAACAAAAACTCACCGAAAAAGATTCCAAAGTTTTACAAAAAATATATAATCCAAAACGAAATATCCACTGTTTAACACAAGTACACATGCACTATTCACAGACACGGTATTCACAATATTCACGTGTTTAACAAGATGCGCGGCGAAGCGACGTGCACACCTCCCCGTGGTTGGATTGCGACTGGCTGTATAGGCTATATGCTGCGCCCGCGCACCTGTCTTCTAAAAAACAATAGCAAACAATAAATTGTAGGCAGCATTTATGGGCCAAGCGCGCGCTATGACAATATCCCTCTCGATACACATAAATTTCGATAATACTAGATAACTAGCATAATTTGTATCCGGTTCTTTGATAGCTTAGCTTTTATGTCGACAGATAAGACTGATCGTATTGCCACTGAATATTGCTGAATTTTCTTTAGTACAGGTTCATTGTCCGGCGTTTGTATACTTGTTAGGTTAAAATGTTATTTTAATGTAATTATTGGGTTTATTTTGGCGAATTAAGTGCTTCTGAATGCACAAAGGCGCGATGTTATTTTTAGTTTCTATTTTGGTCGTGTCTTTTTTGGAATAAATGCTCGTTTGAAAACTAGTAGCGAGTAATAAAACTTTAATTATCACACCACGTTTCACTCGGCATTGGACAAAGAATTGCTGGTTAAGTAATTAAATAGCCCTTTTAATACATTTTAACCTTTCATTTTGATACCGCTTATATTAAGTAAAAATAATGCAAAAAACCTTAATCTACATACGATTATAAGATCACTAATTAAGATAAGTTTTTCTAATAACAAATTGAAATTGCTTTGCCTAAGACATACATGAGAATTAAATAGTCAAGTCAGAGATGTTGTGGAAATGTATTTCAGTGAAAAAACATTCTTACCTGTTTTGAAGATTCATCCATTGCAAAAACTCGGCTTCATTGTCTCAGTGTGTATGACATTAGGATATGGTTCTACTTCATTAACATCTAAGTTCACTCCCATCATTCTAAGTGTTGCAACAATATACAACAGTCATACAGACCTGACCCCAATGACCACTGTAAGGCAAATGTATTCTTTTATTACATAAGTTCGTCGAGCTGACGATTCACTTGATACTAACCAAATCATTGGATTACCAGCCTCATCATGTACAATACTATGGTAAGCCCGTTACAGGCCTCTTAAATCTCGTTTGTATTTATTTATTTTATTGGGATTGGTACACCAACGACGTATTAACCATTATCTAATAATATATTCATGGATCAACTACTGGTATACATATTGATCAAAGAACAAGAAATAAACTTTTATATAAGTACAACATCAAATTAAATAAATTATATTAAATAATAATGTCACTGGAAATCAACTTATTTATCTATAAAAAATAACAAAAACAAATGTAATTTTTCACAATAATAACATTCATATCTTTATACATATTATGCATAATATCCCAAAATATAATGAAAATAAAATCTTTAATACTATATCGTATTTCTGTTTTTTTCTCTACGGTATAAAATATATCAATAGTAAAGTAAAAAAACGGATTTCAGTAAGATAGCAGTACTAACATCATCGCGGCGGCCTATTCTTGCGGTATCAGTATCTGAATCAGCCCATATACGTCCTACTGCAGCGCACGAATGTCCTCTACAATCAAGAGCACGATTAAGATAGGTTAGGCTATACAAATCTACAGTGATAAAAAATAACTATTATATAACTCTACCGATTTAGTCACGAGTAAAAGAATTTTAGGTCCCATAACATCTAGACCCGAAACAAATATTTACAAAATTGTATCGATGTTTATATCGAACCCGGGGCCTCTGATTTCCAGCCGGCATTCCGGCCACTGCGCCACGGAAGTTGCCAAGGCTATACCAGATAAATCATTTTATATTTCAATCGTTAGTTACTATCTAAACATTGTAACATTGCTTCACTTGTAATTTAACCATGCAGAACAAAATTTTGGACATCGGAATTATTTCCACGAAATTCCCCCGACAACAGTACCAAGAAATAACTATAGCAATGAATTTCATACAAATGTCTGTGCGTTTATGACTTACTAGTAATAACTGCAACGCAGTATATTTTCTGGGATTTAACGGAAGCTGTAATTAAATAGTTACATATTTTAACTGTACTTGCTTTGTAATTAATAAAAAAAATAATTGTATTATTTAACGCCAATCAATAATATTTTTAAGTATAATTTAATTATGAAATGGTAAGAAAGTATTTAAATTTACGCAGGTGATTTTTATTTGGTACATTGTAAATGAAAATCAAAATTGGTAGAGCCACGTTAAATTTACCCTCATTTTTAATAAACATATACTATCATAGTCAAACAAGAAAATCACTTATTTGGTGAGAACTAATTACCGACGGCTACAAATTGTTGCAAGCCTCCAAAACGGAGAAAAGTAGAAAGACGAAAACGGGAAAAATTTTACAGATTAATTTAGTTGTACATGTTATGTGTGTTTATTTGATGTTTGCATAGTGTATTTAAATTATGTAACAATTTTCGTATCCTACTTCAATGACAAATAAACCTCCTTTGCTTCATTTCTGCTTCACCCGAAGGTACGAGGGACTGTAGGAGAATATCTCTGGCATTAAGTTCTATTTGTACATAAAGCAAATAAAATAAATAAAAGTTGGACAGGGCCTCCGGAAAACAAATTTACCGAACAAACACGACGCCTGTCGGTACATATTAATTGTCTGTGTAATGGTGATATCATTCCAATGGCTTATCCTTTCTGATGATTTGTTTAATGTAACTACAGCGTGAATCTATCACTTATAATAAAACATCATTTTCTAACATTAAAGATCGGTCCCACCCTTATTATTCCGAGGCTTTGAAAATATTTATACTAAACAGAATCTTACAACTTAGGGTGTCGAAGATCGGATGGAACGGCAAATTTTAAGTAGGAAAAAAGACTCTGATATTAGGATAACGCTGGATAGAAAAAGAGGAGATTAAAAACCGCAAGATAAATAAGTCGCGGGAAATTTCTATAATAATGTGAATTTGATCAATTAAAATTCATGTTATCTGATATTCCGCTGCCGACTGTACCATAAGCAAAGATAAATCTCTGCCGCTTTGCATAATGAGTGACACAACAATAGAGCCGTTTCACACTCAATCAGTTAATGAGTATTTGCATTATGTTTTAAAATATTTGCATATTTAGTGATTAATATTTGCGGGAAAAAACAATATCTCAATTTCGTAAAATAGATGAATATTTTTTGGCTAACATCGAGCCCCTGTGGAGAAACAAATACATAAAATTTTATGTAAGAAATAAATGTAGACTAGTATATTTTATTTATATGTATTGTATTGTAGCGAACTTAAGGCGGGTGTTCACAGTTCTGCATCGTAAATATCGGGTGCATCGTATCAAACAGGATTTTTTTACTATGCCGCCACAGTATCAGCAGTGTACGGATTTAGTTGGATTGCCTCTCAGAACACCGAAATCGGCAATGTCGACGAGTAGATTCATTCGAAATGTATTTGAAATGAAATGTATTTATTGGTCACGTAGACAATTTAAAAGCTCTTATGACAAGTCAATACACATATAACTTAATCTCTATAAACAATATATTTCCTATACTTAGTATTACTTATTTTAATTTCTTGGTTTAATTAATTTATTTATGTAATTTATTTATTTTAAATTATTTTTATTTTTATTTAGAATTAGTTTTATTTATTTATTTATTTATTCGTTTACTTTTTATTCGATCCGTACGATGCAGATCAGTGTACACACTTGTGTGAATTTCTATTCAAAGAATATTACGATCCATTCAATGCGATGTGCCCGATCCTTACGATGCAAATATGTGGACGCCTGCCTTGATAATGCTTGGGGGTCTTATGTCGTGTACCATCAGACGTCCACCCGCAAGACGAATAGACAAAATAATTAAGATTACTGGAAACTCAGTTTGTAATAGGTCAATGTAACTAATGGAGGAAGGATGTCTTAAGCACCAAATAAGGTGTACTGGGCATCCGATACTTAATCAAGGGTTACGATCAATCGTTCATAAAGTACTCGCGAAGCGCCCCGCAGTACGCTCAGCAACCACAATGATCTCTTTAAGACATAGTGCACTGCGTACGGTGTACTATATAAAGGGTGTATAAGGGATACCATGTTGAGATTCCTAGGATCCCTAACCGCAACAGAATGATCGATTAGCACGTGAGCACATAAAAAAATAAAAGCATATTACATTTTATATCATAACAGAACGTAAAAAGATATATTTATTTATAAATACAGCATGAAATATTACAATTTATATTAGGTTATAAAAATACTTATTACCAGTTGATATAAGCCGACGGCCGTTATCCCATGCAAGAGTGTAAAGCACACACAGACACGCGTTTGTAAAATTATATTAACATATCAATGTATATTACGGAAGCTAGCAATTTATGGAAACTATAACATATAATGTTATGTGCGATTTCGGACACATACAATAATAAGGTGAACGACCTGCATGTGATATTGATCTCAGCGAAACATAATCGAGTTTAAACTCATAAATCCGAATACAAATAGTAAAAATATTACAAAATGATGCGGCTGACGGTCGACTGTTATGTTTCTATATTTGAGTGCAAAAAATATTAAAATCAGTAGGTTAAGATGGCTAGAATTAAACCAGGTGTGTGTTTTTAATAAGGGGCCGTCTATTAATCACATTTTCTTTTATTTAGCATTTTTGCAATGTTGTATTTTAATCAAACTTATGTGTCGAAAAAAAATACACGTGATATCTTACTAGACCCCTCCCCTCCCCACATGTGATTTCATGATTTTTTCTAACCCCTCTCCCCTCTTTCAAGCTCACGTGATTAATGGACGACCCCTAAGCGTGAATAATAATAGTACACCTTTCAAAAATCTTCACGATTCCTCCCGTCTTGAAAATTTTGAAAAGCCCAACGATTCGTTTTACTCTCCCTCTATCCCCTTATTTTTCATTAAAGGATACAAAGACTACAATCGATCTTAGTCGGTCACGATGTATGTGAATATTGGCTATATTTTATTATTGCCATGAATATACGATTTTTTTATCTGGCCCGGCATAGTGGCGTCTTTGCACCTGGTGGTAAGCGCAAATGCCGCCCAAGCAGAGTATCCATTGGTATCGGACGGCAGTCCCATGCCAATGGAAACAATTATGCCGGCCTGCTAAGGTGCCTCTTCACACTACGGCGGAAGGACCCAGGATTGTGTGTCGTGTTAAGTGTCAATATGTCCAGTAGTTACTCTGGCTACAAAGTCCTTCAAACCGAAACACACCAATGCATTTACTCTACTGTTTGGTAAAAATGCGGTGATACATTGCGGTGGTTCCTACACAGACGGTCTCACATGTATTATAGACCTATGTAATATACATTAAACATTAGAGCGAACGCATGAAGATGCCAAATTTTGGAGATATATGTATATTGGATTGATTGGAAACTAAGTAACATCCTTTACTGAATAAAACCTGTTGGCATTATTATATATTCGATCATTTCATTTTCCCACGAGGCAACAGTAATTCAATTTTATTTCCCTGATACACTTGACATTACATTAAAAAAACACATTCAAATCTTAAATCTCACACACGATGCCATTATATAAACGAAATCGCGAAAAAAACTAAATTTAATAAGCCTCCGTCCGGACTGTTTATTTTATAAATAGTCAACATATATCTAAACTCATATAATATCTTTATATATATGCTAATTAGCAAATGAAAATGAAACTGTTTTATGTCAAATGGTATAAAATTTCAATAATTTAACACTAAAATGGCGTTGGCATAGTGCCATTCAAATTAATTGTGTACCATAACTTAATTTATAATTAAAATCTGTTTAAATTTGTATTGAATTAATGCTTTGCAAATTAATAAATCTGGCAAGGATGACGCATGCCCGCCATTTTGAAAATACATTTTGGCTAAGGCGTGTGATAAGGTGATTTAAAAAAGTTACAAAAAAAATAAAAAAGGAAAATTTCATTTGTACGAGTTGCGATCACGGCCTTAATATATTTGAACATCTACAGTATTAACTATTATTTTTACCAAACATTTACTACAACGTAGTGCAATAGGTAAAAATAAGCGATAGCCTAGCTAATCACTTGGCTAGGATCAGATTGACAATTTAAATGTCGAAAATTCGAGCTCGCACCTCTCTGAAGTTATGTTTGAATGAATTATTTAAACCAAAATCAAAACTCGACATATGGGCTCCAGTGCACTGATTGCTACCCCGGCTTACACGGAACTGAAGTATCAGCTATATAATATGTACCTAAGTCTGATTGTTGACTTCTTGATGACTCTTTCTTGATATTTAATTTTGATATACCCCATGACCTAGCTTTTATGCTTATTTCTGGTACTAGGTACGGTATAAACAATGTGTATTTTTTACGCCGCTAAAGTGTTATATGCGTTATTTTCTTTATACAGTCCCATTAGTGCGGGCTTAATTCCGTAGCCATTTTCACACCTACTTTACATTTTTACCATACTTCTCGCCCTTTCTGCTCTCTAGACATAGTAGCTAGACTACCTAGGTATATATTTAGCGTACTGCACGAACGGTACCTCAGTCCAACGCACGATAAGACACACACTGATTACGACAGTCCGCGATGCAAATTATAAACTTAGTTAATGATCCTACTTGCTGTTTCCGTTAAGCTAAGCGTCCATTGCAGACTCAGCTAAGTTGCGGCAGCAAGATCCAGCTGTATTATTTTGAAAATTTGTTTTAAATTGTAGTAAATTAATGAATAAATAAAGCAAAATATTGTGGTGTTAGGAGGCGAGCCTATCGCCATATCGGGCACAAATTCCTGACTCTCGGCTGATAATTAATAGAAAACTCCAATATCACTTTACCCGACTCGGGATTCGAACCCGATACCCCAGCTTTTCAAGCGTGCCGTAGTACAACTACGCCACCAAGGCAGGCGATATTCAGTGAAACAAAAGGCCGCGGGTTCGATCCCCGCACCGAGACAAATGTTTGTGAGGCCCACGAATATATGTCTTGGCTCTGGGTATTTGTGAGACGGAAAATTCTCTCGTAGTTTCTGACACCCATGACAAAACACTTAATTGATCTTAATGTGGGGTCAGGACTACGTATGTGACAGGTAGGTGTATTTATTTATTATTAAAGCCCATGCAATTGACCCTAATTCAACGAAACTACATACAGATGTTTTCCAAATGTTTTCTGCAGTAGATGCTTAGCAAATTCGCATACTTATCGTGTGTGGTCCGCCGTCATTCCGATTGTGAAATGGTAAGATTAAGATGTTGCGAAATAGGAATCAATTTGCATAAATATTAGTGATGGGCTGTGATTCTGTCATCTTAAATTACTGGGTTTATGATATGAGTGCAAATTATTGTGAAATTTGCGCATCTTCGTAATTGTATTGAGTAATTCAGCGCCTGTTTTGATCTTTAAGAGCGTTTATACCCTGCACGCGCTTTTTGGCTTAAAAACAGGACTTTTCAAATAAGTTAATAGCCACCAATAAACAATTTAAAGGAAAAATAATTATTACTTATTTTAGAAAATGTTGTCATCTAGGGATTTTGGTGGAAAACATTATAGATTGATGGATAATTTGTGAGTACTATACGGATTACTGAACACAAGTTTCATTATTTAGGCTTTAAATGGTAATTTAGAAGCTTAAGATATCCGAAACCACTAAATATAAGATGAAAATAAAATATAATCAGACTAATAAGACCCTTATGGAGGGATTTTGCTAAGAAAAATAATCTTTTTGTATTTAGTTCCTGAAAAATAAAAATTTAAACAATGCGAAATTATTCAGAAATTCTCGTCAAGAACATATTTTTTTTCACCAACTTATCGTACATAATTTTTTATAGCAATTGCATATTATAATAGAAGAACATCTTATCAATAAATTACCATTTTTATATTTCAACAAAATTAGTTTTCATGTTTTTTACAAATATTTTAAAAACCACTATAAAACACGCTGTCCGACGTGGATCAAATCAGACCGCCGCAAGGCCTTCTAGAGGGAGGACGTATCGCTCGTCGCTCCGGCCTGGCTGCAGTCGATTATGCCGCGCGTAGTTAAAATAGCCACGCGCGGAATGCGATTACCACATCTTAGTACTTTGGTAGTAAAATATTTAATTATTTTTATTACCTACAATGATTTTGTAGTGAGTATAAATAATGTTTCAGGTAATATAATGGATGTAATTCCGAGGCTAAATTATGTTATGTATTGTAATATAAAATTAAATATATTTCGTAATTGTAGGGGTTGTAAGGCCCCTAACACTATTTATGTGTTCGAACACGAAATGATTAATAAAACGTCTGTAGTGTCTACTGATTGAACACTGATTTGAATGCAACTTAACAATGTAATAATAACGAAAATATGATTAGTATCCAAAATTTGTATTATTCTTTGCTTGCACAGTAATATTTGTCTACTTATAATGCAAATAAAATATTTTTATGATATTATATTACAGTTACATTTCAATTGAATATTTGAAGCGCACGGATCAAAGTTGTTTGAGCCGATTGTATAGCGAGCCGACGCGGCAGCTCTACGCACACAGCTTTGGTCGCTTATGTGTGCGTGAAATTAACGAAGAAATACCTATAGTTGACTTTGCGCGCAAGGTGTATACGCTCTTAACGCGTTTGTGTAACGTTTGAGTTTATCATTTTACGGCCTGTTCATAAACAGTTTTAAACTATTATACTATTGAATGTTTGGTCCCTTACTGCACTGCAGGGCACGGGCCTCCTCTACAATCTTCAGTACAATTGAGAGTGGTTAGGCCATATAGTCCACCACGCTGTCACTATTTAAACAAACAATATTTAAAGTAATTGTCAACTAAACCACCCTTTAGTGTGAATTTTAAATTGCATCTGTATTTTGTCCCTTACACTGTTAATCTTGTATAATGGTTTCTTAGATTTACGCAGATGTAACACATTGAAATAAAACTATTATTTGCGGATTTTATCGCGGATTTGGTTTTTTTTTTTTTTTTTTTTTTAATAACCCGACGCGACGTTTCGATTACTTTACACCTTTCGTAGTCTAGGGCGTAAAAATAAAAAAATAAACCAAATCCGCGATAAGACTGTACATAATAACTTTATTTCAATGATGAATCTATTATAATCAAATTCGTCCCTTCATCAAACATTTTACTGTAATATTTTTTATACTTCACTTCTATCATTTTAACAAACTTTCTATTAAAAGCTTGAACGCAAAGCAAATATTTTTTTTTTTTTATTGCAATGAATGACGAGACGAGCAAGTCGTTCGCCTGATGGTAAGCGATACGACCACTCATAAACAGTAGCAACATTCTACTGCGCTCGTCATCCTGAGCCATAAGATGTTAAGTCTCAATATGTCCAGTAGTTACTCTGGCTATAATGCCCTTCAATCCGAAACACAACAGTGCATTTACGCAGTGTTGTTTCACGGGAGAAATAGACATTGCGGTGGTACCTACCCAGATGGCCTCTCACATATGAGAGACCTACCACCAGTGAATAATACAAATACTTCCTCATTTTAATAACAATTTCATTGTAATAATGTCAAATGTAAATTATACCCAATTATGGACTTAACAATACTATCAACATATCTTAGGAAGCGTTTTGTATAATACAAGGCATATTTAAAAGGTTAAGACTTGCAATAACATTTAAATAATTGTAAATATGTTTCTCGATTTGTAAAACACCTAAATAGAATTGGTACATAGTATCGGTCAAGGAATTCCATTTCACTTCAATCGAAATTATTATATTTTAAAACTTACGTCCCGAAAGTGAAATCCTAAGTTAAACGTATTTTATTGGTTTTTGTTATCCTGTTTTAAAAAGGAACATATTTTTTGTTGTTTTTATATCACGAAACGTTTCTCGTAGTTTATTTTCTGATACCCACGACACAAAACTCTGATCTTAGTCGATATCGATCGTCTCTGATCGATTCAGGACAATGTTGGATACATTTTTTTTTTGTTTCAATGGTTTAAAAACAACATAGATACATTTCGACCACCACTTCAAATTGCCACAAATTATATCTGCTAAAATCACATACAGCAAACGGATTAGTTTTAATCATTAAGGCAATAACTCAACCAGTTGTCACAATGTTGATTGTACATTTCCATCATTTAATGTTATTATCAATTTTCATAGTTAATACGGCGTATTATTGTACCATTAGCCTGCTTTATTAAACCGTGTTGCTTAGAGTATATATCATATAGAGGGAGCTCTGTCATACATTTGCTTGTTCAAAATCGTAGATATTTTCCTATTTGTTATATTGGTAGCACTCCTGTATTAGTGACAAATGAACTAATTTTTCAACAAATAAATTGCTATATAATTTCCGTTGGTGACCGAAAGTAAATTTAGTTATTATCCTTCTAAAACGAGATCGATTAGAATTCAATAGCCCTAACATATTTTTTATTTTTCTTTTTTAAACAATTCGTGCATGTTAAACTGACAGACAGCCTGTCAAATATCAGCAAATAGGAGGGCAGAAAACGTTGGCCCGGCACCACCATTTTTATCTACGTTTTTGAAGTACCAGTGTCCCCTCTGTATTATTCTTACTCTAAGCCGTGTTGATGTTTTCTGCAGTTGTTTTGTTCGACTAATCGCCTCGTTGGTCCAGTGGCATGCTTGAGTTGTAGGTTCCGTTTGTAAGTCCCGGTGTTGTAATTAGGGTTTGTATTCCCCACCCTCAATACAGGAGACATTGGTGCTTTAAGGAATAAATAATATGATACAAGTCTCCTGGTCGAATATTTAACAAATAAATATATACACCCAACAGTCACATACATACTAAGATCATGTCTTGTGTCGTGGGTGTCAGAAACTACGAGAGACTTTTCGCTTCACAAACACCGAGACTCGAAACAAATACTTATGATTCACACAAATATCTGTTTCGGTGCGGAGATCGAACCCGCGGCCTCTGGTTTCATAGGCGGCGTCTAACCAACTGCGCTACCGAGGCTGTCAAAATCTAACTTGTGTTTAACTTGAAATTAAAATAATCGAAACGTAATTTGAATAACTAGGAGATGGAAATATGTTAATGTACATTTTCTTCCGTATGTTTTACTGGTAGGTCTCTCGTGTGGTCTCGCATATATAAAAGGCAGCCTGGACAGGCATCACCGCAATTTTATTTATCAAAAAGGAAAATCAAAAGTGTAAATGCACTGTTGTGTTCCGGTTTGAAAGGCATTTTAGCCTGAGTAACCGGACATATTTAGTCAACATCAACTTCTCAGGATTCGCCATTCTGAGGCACCTATCGCGCAGTAGAATGCATTGCTTTGTAATTAATCATGTTACTTGGTTTTGCTGCTGTTAATGAGCGGTCGAATCGATTACTATCAGGCAAATGATAACCTCGTCTCAACATTCATTGCTATTAAAAAATATAAAGCAGAAGACAAAATGGTGTTCCTCTTTCATAGACCGTACCTTATACATTATGCTTTGAAGACTTTCAAATTATAAATATTAATTCATCAACATCAAAACAGTTACTGCGTTTGAAAGCAAATGATTGCATTTAAAACCTAAGAATAACTAGCAGTTAGTTTACTAAACTCGTTATGCTGGCATAAGTCGAACTAATGATAGACCACGGCCCCAATGTATTCTCCACGGTATATCTTAAATATTTTAATGAGACATCGGTATAATACTATTAAATACTCTGGGTTTGAATGACAAATGGACAAAAAAAATATTTTTTTGTGGTAAAGCTACCCTTGACACAATAATTCATAACCATTGCTGCGTCTATTACATCCATGACTTTCCTTAAGAGCGTTTATACCCTGTGCGCGCTTTTTGGCTTAAAAACAGGACTTTTCAAATGAGTTAATAGCCACCAATAAACAATTTAAAGGAAAAATAATTAGTATTTATTTTAGAAAAGGTTGTCATCTAGGGATTTTGGTGGAAAACATTATAGATTGATGGATAATTTGTGAGTACTATAAGGATTACTGAACACAAGTTTCGTTATTTAGGCTTTAAATGGCAATTTAGAAGCTTAAGATATCCGAAACCACTAAATATAAGATGAAAATAAAAATATTATCAGACTAATAAGACCCTTATGGAGGGATTTTGCTGAGAAAAATAATCTTTTTGTGTTTAGTTCCTGAAAAATAAAAATTTAAACAATGCGAAATTATTCAGAAACTCTCGTCAAGAACATATTTTTTTTCACCAACTTATCGTACATAGTTTTTTATAGCAATTGCATATTATAATAGAAGAACATCTTACCAATAAATTACCATTTTTATATTTCAACAAAATTAGTTTTCATGTTTTCTACAAATATTTTAAAAACCACTATAAAACACGCTGTCCGACGTGGCTCAAATCAGACCGCCGCAAGGCCTTCTAGAGGGAGGACGTATCGCTCGTCGCTCCGGCCTAGCTGCAGTCGATTTTTGCCGTGCGTAGTGAAAATAGTCACGCGCGGACTGCGATTACCACATCTTAGTACTTTGGTAGTAAAATATTTAATTATTTTTATTACCTACAATGATTTTGTAGTGAGTATAAATTATGTTTCAGGTAATATAATGGGATGTAATTCCGAGGCTAAATTATGTTATGTATTGTAATATAAAATTAAATATATTTCGTAATTGTAAGAGGTTGTAAGGCCCCTAACACTATTTATGTGTTCGAACACGAAATGGTTAATAAAACGTCCGTAGTGTCTACTGATTGAACACTGATTTGAATGCAACTTAACAATGTAATAAGAACGAAAATATGATAAGTATCTAAATTTGTATTACTCTTTGCTTGCACAGTAATATTTGTCTACTTATAATGCAAATAAAATATTTTTATGATATTATAGTACAGTTACATTTCAATTGAATATTTGAAGCGCACGGATCAAAGTTGTTTGAGCCGATTATATAGCGAGCCGACGCGGCAGCTCTACGCACACAGCTTTGGTCGCTTATGTGTGCGTGAAATTAACGAAGAAATACCTATAGTTGACTTTGCGCGCAAGGTGTATACGCTCTTAAAGGCTGGAAATATATCTATGATTCTCCAAAAGCTATGTTATTTTTTACACTTCAATCGCCTGGTAACACGATTACTAAAATAGTTTTAGAAATATGAAATATATATCTTAAAGTTTACTTACTTTTTTGTTATGGCACTTAGGATCATTTTAATAAAATTCAGTTTTATGTATTGCAATGAATGATAAGACGACTATGCCATTCACCTGAAGGTAAGCGATATTACCGCTAATAGATAGTAGCAAAACCAAACAACACCATGAATTATAAAGCTATACTTGGCATTCCAAATCCTGAGAAATAAGATGTTAAGTCTCAATATTATAACAGTTACTCCGGCCATAATTTAAACTCACGAATTAATGCCAAAACTGAACTTACGTTTCATTAGACCCTAATTCATCAATTGATCCGAATTTCATTGCTTTTCGATCAATTTTACCACTTCTCATACCTTCTAGTTCATCCACGTGGCCAACAAAATAACGAACAAACAACAACTCAAACATACACACAGTACTACTAGTATTTAGAGGCCGCGGCAGCTGTGGGCGCACCTGTCACCGCGCGTGCTCGAGCGTAGATCCTACAACAGATCATTAGGGGAACTTGGAACCATATCCAAACGTTTTTATTATATAAAATATGCACCTGATGGAGGATGAACAGTATACCCACCAATGCGAGCGCCGAGCTATCATCGGTTAATACTGTGCCGGGCTAATTGTGTCCCCAATGACCTCGAAAAGCGATTTACGTAGTTTTAAGGTGGGTCGAAAACACTGTATACGGTGGTCGAAATCCAGGATATTTTTGGTATTTAATATTAAATAATATTGCTTGTTCAATGCATATTGTATTCAGGAAATACTAATACAGTAAAAAAAATTACATGAAAATGTATACCTTTTTAAAATAGGCTAGTTTCATACATTTTTATTTTTCTTTATAACGGAAGGTTACGTTACGCATAATTATAATCAGAAAGAATTTTTAAAATCCGTTAAGTAATAAGCAAGTTACAAATATATGAAAATTGGTGGTAGGAGTGATAGAAAAGGATACAACACGCACGGCGTGTCGTCATCTTCCATAAGGTGCACGCGTGCGAAAGAGACAACGAGTGTCCCCACCGTACTATTAAATGTATTAATATCTCAGTCATTTTACATTCAATTTTGATGCTGTTTTCAAATTCGTTTGTTTTACACACGATGCTTTTAAGGAATGATTACTTACTGCACAAATAAAATCTTGGACATAACCCTATTATCAAAATATTTGACAAAGACAATTTGTTTAAATATTCCAAAACTTTCGACCACAACTACTAACATTCCTTTACTCTAGAAACATATTTAATTATGGAAGAAGAAAGATAGTAATTAGTCCTATGCCACGGTAACCACAGGTATAAAATTTTAAAAGTGAAACTTAACTGCTAATGCCCTCTTAGCTTAAGCTTTGCGGTTGCGGTCAGTCAATTGAGATCTCTTTATGATGAAAGACCCAGTGGCGCAGTTAGTTAAAAAGCCTATGAAATAAGAGACCGCGTGTTCGATGCTAACAACATTACATTAGTAAGAGCGATTATGATTTATGCCCTATAAATATTTTTGAGACCAAAAATCTTTCGCAGTTTGTAATATCCAACACTTTGCAATGCTAAGTAATATATACATAAACTCACGCCTTTTTTCCAGAAAGGTAGAAATGCTACCAGGACACTCACGTTTTGCTTTGTATATTCCGTAACACGATATGATAGAGAGCGAGGATATAGACATATCGGGCACAAAATCCTAACTGCGGGCTCATAATAAATTAATATCACTTTGCCTGGCCCGGGAATCGAACCCAAATGCAATCGTACTGTAGTGCAACTGCGCCACCGAGGCAGGATATAGAATTTTAATTATTACAAATGAATCAGTACGCGAAATAATATACTGCTTGTGGACTGGACTTAAAACTCTAAAAGTATCTGCATTTGGCTAAAACCGGGCCTGGCCACTAGTTAAAATTAGTTGTATGAATATAGACATTTAAATGTGAATGAATGTATGATTTATGGCACTTTTAATGTTCTGTAAACAATTACTATATTTATATTATGTAGGCTTACAGAGCTTGTAACCAATTATGGAAACTAGTGATTTGCGTTATTAATATACTTGTATCTATACTTAAACATCATTTATCATTATGGATGTTAACTCGTATATAATAGTACTTTACTGTCTTACACTGCATTATGAACTCAAAACTAAGATTATACTGTACTAGCTGTACCCGCGACTTCATCCGCTTGGAATTAAACAAAAAAGTTAATTAGTTTTTTTAATTCTTCTTTTAAATAAAATATGTTTTCTAAAACAAATGTAGCCTAAGTTACTCCTTATTATATCAGCTACCTGACAATAAAAGTCCCGTCAAAATCGGTCCAGCCATTTCCGAGATTAGCCGGAAAAAACAGATAGACAGACAGACGGACAGACAGACAGACAAAAAAAAATCTGAGGTCATTTTCGTTATAGGTATCGTGTATATAACGATATGTAGTTGGACATTTTTTTTTAATTTTCACTTTACAAACAGACACTTAAATTTTATTTGTATGTATAAATTAGCCCGTATTCGTCCTACTGCAGGGCACGGGCCTCATCTCCAATCGAGAGTACGATTGAGAGTGGTTGGGTCATATAGTCCACCAGGCTGGACTAGGGCTGGTTGGCGGACTTTAAACACCATAGAAATTCTTGTAAATAGCTTTGCTATCCGGGTTTCCTCACGATGTTTTCCTTCACAGTTACCGTGCATGGTGATCGACTATCAATACACATATGACTCCGAAAAGCCAGAGGTATGCATTAGGAGTTGAACCCGCGATCACCAAACCCTTTACCAACAACACACTATACAAATATGCAATATTTTAAAACATTTTTCTGGCTAAGTACACTGCCTCGGTGATGTAGTTCTACTTCGGTACAAGTACAACACTGAGTTCTCGGGTCTCAAGATGGGCAAGGTGATATTAAATTTTTCTTAAATTATCAGGGTTCAGGAATTTGTGCCCCATATGTATGTATGTAGTAATAAATAAAACCCAACAGTCAAATACACTATGTATTTGACTTTTGGCTTGACCTGACCCCACACTAAGATCTAGTCTTGTGTCATGGGTATCAGGAACTACAAGAGATTTTTCGGTCTCACAAACACCCAGACCCGAAAGAAATATTTGTGGACCGCACAAATATTTGTCTCGATGATCGAACCCGCGGCCTCTCGTTTCAGAGGCGGCGGCTTACAGACGGCTGTAGACGTATGTACAAAAGCATATACTATAGTCATATTCATTACAAAATACATTAATGAATCCATACTCTGTTTGGTAATGCATAGCATGACGCGCTTGCATTAGCACACGAGCGTCGCAATCACGGCTCATTATTCTCGTCCATCTGTCGGTGGCGGACCGTGAACTACCGGATGTTGGCTCAACAACGCTACAAATGACACTTTATTGTTGTTACTATGTATGCAGTATTCAGTTTATAATTCTGTCCATCTTGAAATAAAATGTTTTTGCGTAGATCGGAACGCAATAACAGATTAATGTTTTAAATTAACTTTATAATTTTTAATTTAATAATTGTAAATTCTGTATTAGCCCATATACGTCCAACTGCACGGCACGGGCCTCCTCTACAATCGAGAGTACGATTGAGAATGGTTGCACTCTCAATTATAAATTAAGCGTAGTTAAATTGTAACAGTCACTGAGCAGCTGACTAATCGCCAGTCCGCCCCGTGACCACGAAAGCTGTAAAGTAATTGAAACATCGGGAAGTTAAAAATCTGTAAAAATGAATACCAATCCGCGTTAAAATCTATAATTAATAATTTTATTATAATGTTTGATATTCGCGCAAATCTAAGAAGCCATTATATTTTCCATCGGTAGTAGTCTTTCACTATGGGCCTCATTGTGGTCAGACGTCCCGGTAAAGGTCGCGGGATCGTTAGGGGAGGCCTATTTTGAGCAGTGGAATTCCTTTGGATGATGGATGGATGGATGTAGTTGCACAAAGACAATATGTTATGTAGGCAAGTTAGATTGCGAGGGCCTCTGGTAGCACATGAGTTTAATTTTTATTAGTCCCAATCTTCGATCAAATATACACTAGATACAACATGAGCGCTTAGAAAATGGCACCAAAAAGAGTGCTTTAAGCACTCTTTCGCCTTCAGTCACGCACCGACCGTTGCTTCTAAAACGTCGCAGAACTTTAGACAATATTACGTGAAAAGCTACTTTAAGCTCCAGGAATAAGGTCGAATTTGTGTTAATATATTTGGAATATGTGATCTTTTTGTTTACTTTTTTTCATGCCATGCATCGGTGCCACTTTTTAACAGAACTTTTATAGGGAACTGTGTATCTAGTGTATATTTGATCGAAGGTCCCAATAGTAAAATGAAAAGCCACTTGACTCGCGAAGTCTTCGAGAATCACCCCCAATCGCTTTTGTAGTACTTTTGATATATACTCATAAATTGGATATGCGTTTTCAAAGGATCGCTGGAGATATTTAAACAACCATCGGATAGTTTCTTCAGTTATTTAAAAAAACAAGCAAGATTAATTGATTTAAAAAAAATACCTCAGAAGTTAGCTTTACGATGCCCCTAAAACCCACTCCTGAACATAAGGCTGCTTTGAAGAACTGGCTTACTTAAGTAAAATTCCATAAAACACCAAAACTTTTTATTTTTTAAATATTACTAGTCAATTGTCTCGTAATATCCCTAACCCTCTAAAACTTGAACGCACGGAATGACTGTCAGAAATTACATTACAATGTACTACAAAGGCAGACGCACCTTTTGTACCATTCGCCACTTAATCATGTCCAATTCAAATTCGTACAATCAAAAACGGCCTATTGAACCGGCTGGTACTAAAATTGTGAATTTACTTCAAACACGTGTGGAAATTTACAATGACTTGTGCATTTAACCATACATTGTAAGCTGAATAATGAATCTGAAACGTTTATTGGCCTTTTAATACGTCTACTTATAATAGACATTTCTTCTGTGATAACTTCCTTATTGTGGGTATGATTAGAAACATTTATTTGCCTCAAATACTTCTAGATCCTACCTGAACACAGGCGACCTTCGACCTAGGAAATTAACTTTTTAGTCACTGCTTTAAAGCAGGATGATGAAAAAACAGCTTACGTATGGTAGCCTCATATGTAACAGGCCGTCTGAGTAGGTCCCACCACCATGTCTATTTTTCCCACTAAACAGCAGTGTAAGTGCCCTGTTGTGTTCCGGTCTGAAGTAAATTGTAGCCATAGTAACTAATGTACATATTGAGACTAAACTAACCATCTTAATTCTGATATCTCAGGATAGCGAGCACAGTGAAATGCCAAGCTTTGCTTTGAAATTCATGCTGTTGTTCGGTTTTGCTACTGTCTAAGAGCGGTCGTGTTGCTTACCATCAGGCGAATGGCACACTCGTTTCGTCATTCATTGCAATAAAGAAAAAACTTATATCAGACATAAACAGCTTCATAATGATCAAAATAATCTAACGAACGTGAAAATAATTCATAATCTTTCGGTGTGGATCAGCTATATCATCATCGTTGATTAAAGATAAATTAATTGAACAAAAAGTTAGAAAAATAAAAAATAAGAGTATTGCCTATATATACCTATACCAGCTCATTTGTTTAATATATTAATTCTTCAGCTTATTCCTGTGTTGGAAATGAATGCTTTCAATCAGACTTGATTACAAAAATACTGATAAACTCGATGAAAATAAGTCTAAAGCCTCGATTCACGACAACAATAATGAAGGTGATAGAACTACTAAATCCTTTTAATCCGTGCTTGTAACAATAATGTTCAATAAGCATACAATTGAACGGGCACCATTGATAACAGTTCATCCGCGCCGCGCCCCGCCTCGCATGAGAATTACGCCCGCCGTTTCCGACTAAGCGTTTTCATATTGTACAGTGTCTGTTGTAGCGGGCGATGAAAAATAATAATCAGAAGCTTAAATTATATCTCAAAAAAATCCTAATTAACTACTTTTTTTATATATATAATGGCCTGGCATAGTGGCGGCATTGCACCTGATGGTAAGTGCCAATGCCGCCCAGGCAGAGTATCCATTGGCATCGGACGGCAGTCCCATGCCAATGGAAACAATTATGCCGGCCTGCTAAGGTGCCTCTTCACACCACGGCGGAAGGACCCAGGATTGTAGGAAGGAGGGAACACGTGAGACGGCAAACAATTCCACAGCCTGACGGTGCGGCACAAAAACGAATTCGAGAACCGTTTGGTTCGCGCCGGGATGGTGTGGACCGTCAAGCTATGGCTTCGCAAGCCAGCACGCGTGGTTCTGGTTAGGAATGGAGAGGAGGGGATCAAGTTGAACTTTTATGTATTTAGGAGAATGGATCTTGAATCAAAGATAATATTCATTGAAATATGACAATTTTATAGATTTTATCGCGGATTAATTTTAATTATACATTTTTTATCTTCCCGGCGCTATGACGTTTCGATTACATAACAGCTCTCGTTATCACGGTCTAGACTGAGGTATGAGTCATCCGCTCAGTGACTGTTACAATATTAATTTTTAATTTAAAAAGTTATTTTTGTATGCGATCCGATCTACGCAGAAGCAACTCACTGTGTCTTTTGGTTTATACATATTGTAATTTTCATGAATTCTCACTGTTCTACAAATAAAAACTAGTATCAAAAATAGATAGATTGACCAATTGCTTATTATGTTGTGTTAATTGTTTGTGGTAGAATCTTCGTACAACTTGAGTAGCAAACATTATTTTTAAGTAGATCGGTGGATTGATGTTAAAATATAGCAAATAATTATGCCAACTAGTCTGTTGATATCGTATTTCAATAGCGGTAAAATCTTTTAAAATGATTATGTCATAATTTCCTGCTTCTGCAAATAATGTTTTTCATACGAAGTAGTTGTTCCTATAAAGATAGAACTATATTACCTACTGTAAAGGTAGAACTATGTTTTATCCAATTTTGCTAAAATATGAATTGAATCAATATCGTCCAGTCCGCCCCGTGATCACGAAAGCTGTAAAGTAATCGAAACGCCGGGAAGTCAAAAATGTAAAAAATTAAACTAAATTCGCGATAAAATCTGTAAATAATAGTTTTATTTCAATGAATCAATATCATCCAAATATATAGTAACCTCCAGGAAAACTGACGTGAGGAAAAATAACATTTGTGAATTAATTCGCTTATGGAATGATATTATGATATTATCCTCCTATGAATCTATCAAAAAAGTCTGAAAACTGATCAAAATTCTCCTGGTATGGCAATTGTTGTTCATTGCTGCTGTATACCAGATATCCGCCAGCTCTACATATTTCAAACAAATAATATTGCATGTATTCATAACCATGTTAAATAAATGAAAAAAAATATATATCCCACTAGTCCCCGCTAAAACACACACCCCGCCTCAAAGGCGCCGACAATCCTGGCCGACAGCGATCGACATGCGACGCAGGTTGCTGTCTACATGACATACCGTATGCTGCCGTGCGCCGTGCCGTGCTCATTGTGTCACACTGCCATTGTCGCTGACACTACAAGCTTTAACGTGCCTTATCGTGTCTACTTATGTAAATATAGTTTTTATACACACCACATATATAGTACTGCAGGCATATTAAAGTCTTGTGTTCAATGAGAGTTTCGGTCTCACATCCAGACCCAAAATAAATATTTTTGGATCGCACATCGCACAAAAGTCTTAGTCCAGGACAACACTTAGGGTTCATTAACGCCTCCACTGAGGCTGCCGATAAAATCATAAAGATAGGCTACATGTATGTGGAAGTACTTTGTTTCTTTGTATATCTTTAATTGAAAATAGTATTGTTTAATTATGTCTTCATCCGTCGTTTCATATGTATGTCTTCCATCGTCTTTTCTTCTTAATTACACATCTTTATCTTTCATTCTCCAAATCTTTCCCTCTGTAGTATTTCTATTCATCGTTTCTTTCACACACGTTTCCATTCATTATCTCTTTCATCCTTTCTATATGAGTTTTTTGTTTAACCTTTCATTCTTTTCATTTTCATCATATTCCAATCATACATATTACGTTGTAGGTGTTTGTATGACGTAGTATATGCGACGCAGATTACTCACTATGACACATTGCTACTGTATCTATTAAATATTAATCCAAACACACCAGTCGCCCTGCCAGTGTTGAACGCATAGACTAAGGCCCGTATTCACAAACAATACTTTACTCAGTGTTGAAGTAACCCTATGCTAAGTAAGACATTTCTCATAGTGATCGTTCCGCTCAGCCTTTTTATTCATAAACAATACTTGAGTCACCCTTTTACTATGGGAACGCACAGTGTCCAATGCGGATCAGTGATTGGTCAATTACTGTTGCTAATTTCTCTCTGGTGTTTGACAATTGGTGTCCGCGCATGTCCCGCGAACATGCCCGCGAATTAGTCGTGAGTTTCACTTTGACAACTTCAAATATTTACGTTCCAAATAATTTTAAAAATTTTCTTTCCCACGTTTTTAAGCGGTAAATTGTGGGTGTTAACATAGGCCACCCCCCTCTCCAATGATTTCCACAGACCACAGTGACCTGTTGGAGGCAGCCTGCATCCTAATAGATGATTACTAAACTGAAAACTCCCGTATCTGTATCAGCCCATATACGTCCCACTGCAGAGCACAGGCCTCCTCTACTATCGAGAGATCGATTGAGAGTGGTTAGGCCATATAGCTCTCCACGCTGGCCTAATTCGGGTTGGCGGATTTACATACCATAGAAATGTTTATACATCGCTATGGTATGCAGGTTTCGTAACGATGTTTGTCTTCATCGTTTTAGCGCGTGGTGATTGACTATCAAAGAATCAATACACACATGACTCCGAATAGTCAGAGGTGTGCCCTGGGATTCGAACCCGCGACCATCGTGAAAATGTTGGCAGTAACATCTAGTCCGTTTACCAACAGAAAACTCCCAGATGAATAAAATCTTAAGGCCACAAGTAATTAGTAAATAGGCGGTATTGAAAGGCCTCTTTCAGACTAGTGGCAAAAGTGCATGAAGAACAATATCCCTGTAAATCGATAGCGTTTTCTAAATTGTTTGTCATTGTAAAAATCAAAAGGATTTTGTAAATCTCGAATAATATTTCTTGCACTTATCGTCCTGCGTTCGGTGTCCTTACCGAATGCAGAACGATAAGTATCATCAATATAATTGTCGAACTCCTCCTCTCTGCTGCAATCCATTGTATTGAAAATGGAAAAAGCCTAATGCAAAAACATGGACGTAATAAGTAAAACACATAAAATGAAATTAAAATTTACATTCACAGCTGTCACTTACGTCTTCAATCGACACTATGCGTTGCGTAAAATAGCTGTTGACTTTCTTTACCTGAGGGCCTCTTTAAGTGAACGCATAGTGTCACTCATCACTCAAGTATTGTTTATGAATCAAAATTGACAATTCTGTGCGTTTCGCTACACTATGCGTCCTCATAGTATTGTTTGTGAATACGGGTGTTATACAGGGTATATCAAGACTGCTACCGAAAACGAAGTCGGGTGGTAGTTTAAGCGACTTCAGACAAAATGCAACAGAAAAAGTTGCAAAAAAATGCGACAATTTTTTTTTGTTATTTGTTTCCTATGACCATATTTGGGTGGTAAATACGTTTTTTCCTAAAATAATAGTGTATACCCTTTTATTTATAAATAATCTAAGGTATAAAACTGTTTAAATTATTATTTTAGCAATAACTATGGATTTACCATCCAAAAATGACTGTATTTAAAAAATCATAAAAAATAATTGTCGCGTTTCTTTTCGAAATTTTTAGTTGCATTGTGTTTGTAGTCACTAAAACTACCACCCGGCTTCGTTTTCGGTAGCAGTCTTGAGATACCCGGTATATACTTAATTATAGCCTATAGCGGCCCGGCCCAGCTTCTCCCGGGTACAAATATACAATAATATGTACGTATTATACATATAAACCTTCCTCCTGAATCACTCTATCTATTAAAAACAACCGCATAAAAATCCGTTTCGTAGTTTTAAAGATTTAAGCATACAAAAGGACATAGGGACAGAGAAAGCGACTTTGTTTTATACTATGTAGTGATGATACTGGAAAGTCGGACGTGCCTTATCATCTTCACAAAGGTCTATGATGTAAATAACTGTAATATACGTCTAAAATGTCTACCAGCTTACATTATCTTATCATAGAATATTTATAAACATATTTTAAATCGAATGTTTTGTCCCTTTGCGACAAGTTATGAATTCAATTAGAGTGAAGAAGGTATAAAATCCGAACATTCGATACCTAAAGTTGGTCTTTTTATTATTAAGGCCGATAGTCTTTGTAATATTAATGGTGGTAGGTACCGCTAGGATACCACCGCAATGTCTAATTCTCCCGCCAAGCAGTAGTATAAATACACTGTTGAGTTTCAGATTGAAGAATATTGTAGCAAGAGTAACTACTGAACATATTGAGACAACATCATATGTCTCAGGATGGCGAGCGCAGTGGAATGCCAAGCATTTCTTTGTAATTTAAGGTGTTCTTTGGTTTTGCTACTGTTCATGAGCGGTCGTATTGATCACAATCAGGCGACCGGCATGCTCGTCACGCCAGTTATTGCAATAAAAAACATATAGAAAAATAATTAATGTTTAATAGTTATTATTGTAAGTTATCTATCTAAAATATAAGTAAAAGTCATGACCAGATATTCACTACAGCTTCAAGACTCAAAATTGTACTTTTTAACGCGCGTTTACTAGCTTCGCTGTTTGTATATTTAATTTTTATTTTTTTAATTTCAAACATTCTAGTATCTTTGAAATTTTGAAATGAAAATTAATCTAGGTCCATTATTTGCATTTTTTTTTTTAATTAGGTGTGGGGAATATGAAAATATGGACCGATTTGTAAAGAAGGTGTGAAATGAAGATTAATTAATATTATTTTATTAAAATTTGCGCGCCGCTGCTTTTTGAATATGACAGCCTTTTAATAAAAAATAAACAATAATTTTAAAAATAAAAACCCTGTTTCGTGAAAGCCAATGCTTAAAAATAATCATCCAGCAATAGCGTGCATAGTTGCTATTTGTGGAAATTCATTTTAATGAATATAATTGACGCCATTTTGTAATCTTAAACTCATTAGTAATTTCTTAATTTTATTACTTTTTATGTGGATGTTTTATTTGTTGCTTTATAAAAATAGTATAAAGACGAATTTAAAGCCTGAGGCATTATCTGTAACTCGACGCTATATAAACGTGATTTTTTTTAAATTATAATACTGTTAATTTTTAGATATAAAAAAAAAAAGTTAAAAAACAGATTGCATCGGCCGGGAATCGAACCCGGGCCGCCCGCGTGGCAGGCGAGCATTCTACCACTGAACCACCGATGCTTGCATTTGAGTGTCTAAATAAGAATTCAGTTCGGACGTTGAATTATTCTTTAAAATTGGATGTCTTTAAACAACTGTCAGCAATATAAATGTTTATATATATAATAGTCCACAATTATTTTTTTGAGGTCTGTATACTTGATCACGAAAATGTTCTCGAAAATATGTTTTTTTCTACTAAATATTAATGCATGCAGTGGCAACGGAAGGTAATTAATTTAATTTATTGTCTATGTTTTGTTATTTTTTAATTTAATATAACGTTATTATCTCTATTTGTGAATAATAAAATTAAAATTAAATAGAATAAATTCTAGTACCCATGATGTAAATCGCAAAATCATTTACAATTATAAATTTACTTTTTAATCGGACCTTTTACTTTTCGGGCGTAGAACTAACAAATAAACGAATACACATCAAAACATAACGATCCGCCCTTAGTCCTTACATAACGCCGACCTGAATATTGTAATGGTGTGAAACGTTTCCGACCTGATTCCATGAATAAGGTGGGGTCAATAACCTTAATTTGGGTCAGTTCTAGTTCATAGAAATATAATGCAGATTTTCCAGCAATATAAACTATTTTTTAATATTGTATGCGTCGAAATGGTAACTACTTAAAATGTATTTTAAATTTGGAACAACAGATTAAAATTGTTTCCTTTAAATCCAACTCTTCTACAGCGTTTTATTTCTAAACATAACGTTTATACGTGTTGCAAAGTAATGTTACTCATTTTAATTTGAGAACTTCCTATTTACTTTACTTTGAAGCTTACTCTTTCTAGAGTTTCCTGACTTGAGAATCGAGGAATGGTATCTAAGATATTAATACACATATTTACATAACACTGCCTAAGCCTACAATCTAAATCAACAGATTTAAATATTTATAATACCAGTAACGGCCTAATAAAAACATTTGTACCAAATAACAGTGCATTATGTAAAATGAAACGCATTAATAATCCCATAAATAATATAGAATAATGTCAACAATACAACTGTAGCTTGTCTATGGTACATTACTTATAATTTATTTGGCGCGTAAAACTCGGCGCCGTCGGGTGAATTATTGAGCGTAAATGTCAAATCACTACTACTAAATACGTCACGCATTTTATATACTAGTTTTACTCGTAGCTTTACTTGGTAATAAAAATATTGGCCATATATCAGTGAAGAATAGTCCAATATCGACATATCTTTGCGTAAATAAATTGAGAAATTTATTTAAAATGCCTTTATTCCATACTTTTTAGAGTAATAGCTTATTATTTATTTATCTTCCAGGGAGAAATAAATAAATAAATACACCCAACAGTCACATTCATAGTCCTGACCCCACGCTAAGATCGATTCTTGTGTCGTATCAGAATCAAAGACATTTCGGTCTTACAAACACCCATACCCGGGACAAACATTTCTGGGCCTTACAATCACTGTCTCAGCACGGGGATCGATCCCGCGACCTCTCGTTTCACAGCCGGCGTCTAACCAACTGCGCCACAGAAGTTGTCGAGCAACGAAAGGGTATATCGAGTCTTTCCACACAAACGTACAGAGGGTCGGTAGATAGGATGTAGTAAATACCCATACGCTGATAATTCTGACTAAACACCCTTCATAATTGAGCGTTTTTGGGTTCGCTAGGGCCGGGACCGGCTATATACCACACGACATGATATATTTGATGGGTTGACAGTTAACACCATCCTTAGACTTACATTTACTAATATTTTTAGAATTAAAGAAACATTACTTATGCGCATTTTGCAGTAGCCTAAATTACCATGAACGTCCGTCAACCTGATTTAATCATTTTCAGATTTAAGATTATGTATTTGAATTAAAATAGGAATATCCATAACCACAACACTTACTTGTACCTATACAATTTGACCATAAAAATTACCGCCATATTTTACTGTGTCATAAAACATAACAAAATAAGAAATAAAAAACTTAATTGACGTTTAAAACGTGCCTTATGTCACGCAGCTTGCCTCTCAGTAAGGGAGCTGTTACTGGCTCGGATGCGAACCCTGGACTTCCGCACGAAACCACGCATGACGCCTCGCGCGCCACGCTCCATGCCAACACCATAATTAATGGCTACTGTTTGTTTATTTTATTGAATTGGTTATATTTTTTATTTAATTAATTTAACAATTTAGGAACATTTAACACATGTTGCGTTATAAACACCGAGCTAGCAACTTATGAAACAATTTATTGAATAATTGTAGTCAATGACGAACTCTTCTTTATGTAACATAAGAAAATATTCGGTCAAAACCAAATAAACTCTATAGGAAACTTTCCCGACCTCACATCCACCACTGAAACTCCTGTAAGCCAGGATCAACAGTGGCACGCATTGTAATGACACCGAGCATTGACAAAAACAAAACTATTTAAAATATGTGAATACTGAAAAGGAGAATGTGTTTGTAGTCTGATTTCAATAGACAATAAAGAGCGTTATACATAAGCACATGAATACTTTATCAACTATTATCAACATCACAATGAAACTCAGCCACCAGGATAAGTCCGCTGCTATTTATTCACGTAAATTTCCCCCACGGATTTCCATAGTGACGTGTGGAAAACGACCGACATCCAGAAATTATCGACCTCCTTTCTAAGTTCCAAATTAGACTTTCTGTACTGTACAGTGATAAATCGTTATTTATTTGCACGAAACCCTATAATATGCTCCGATATATTTATTGGTACTGATTTTTTCTTAGAATAACAATTAATAGTTAAGCTCCAATCATCCCTAATTTGTTCGATAACATTTTTGTTTGCACCAAATAGACAAGCAAGTATCTCAGAATGCTCAGATCATATTTCATTGCAAGTTATTTATAACTTTATGAAAGATATCTGAAGTTTTGCAATAAATTGACATAATTTATATATAAATTTATATATAAATTATGTCAATACGAAGTCAGTTTTAAATCGGATCGCATAACTAAAAGGCGGGAAATTAATTCACTTTTTCAATTTGACACCACAGAAATGCATTAATGTGTAATCGTAGATTTCTTTTATTAATAAGCACTATTTTCTTAATCATTCGACCCACTTATATGTAACTTATATTTGCTGAGAAAACTAATGTTTATTTAGTGTTGCAAAACGTCATTAAAATTACTAACCGGGCAAATATATCCTAGTCTGACACTCACTTACCGCGTTAACAAGAGTTTCAAGCCCTTCGCCCAATTCCTTGGTGTGATTAATGACAAGACTTCTGCCCCTCGATAATTTTTTTTTTGGTCTACGAGTTCCTAATTAGTTTCAGGTCGGGTGGTTACGTAAAAAATAAAATTCCGTAGCTGGGGTTTAATCTGGGTTATATTTAAGCGTATCCTGTGACCGGACGTGTGCGTGTGGCTACTCCAGTGATTTAAACTATGCGACGGTTTAAGGTGCGAGCCTCTGTTGAATGACCAATATCTTTAATTAAAAAAGAGATAGCTGCACTTGAATATCAAAAGATTAAAACTTTGAAGTGTAACTCAACTTTCAAAACAAATTCAATGCATTTTTTTTTCTTTAGTGTGCTCTGAAACTTCAGAACCGTTTTGAAAAATTATTCTTCATTAGAAACCTACATTATCCATGGTGTACATAGACGATAGCATATTTTCAAAACATTGTATCTGCACCCGGGCAGAGCCGGGCCGGGCGTACAGTACGCTAATACCTCGAAAGATTGTAATTGTAAAATTTTACACGTATCTTACTGAAAGTAGGTAAAATGATCGCACATGAATTTACTCAACGTGCTATACTGTTAGTGGAAGGTGTAATCAAAGCGATGGTAGGTGTAGATTGTCGGATTGACCGTTTGCGTGTGCACGCTCGCCACTACACCACCACGACCACAGTCACCATTACCGCTAGATACGCTACCATTAATCTTTATCATCGCCATAATATCACTATTGTTAAAATATGTATATCATATACTATATGATTTTTGTGTTTGACGATATTCACCCAACTAGGGGTTTACTCTGTGCACCGATACAATGACGATTGTTCGAACTTCTACTAAAACTGTACTAGTATGCCTAAATCACTACATAGTATAAAACAAAGTCACTTTCTCTGTTCCTATGTCCCTTTGTATGCTTAAATCTTTAAAACTACGCAACGGATTTTGATGCTGTTTTTTTTAATAGATAGAGTGATTCAAGAGGAATTATACGTATAATACGTACATATTATTGTACAGAAATCTATTTGTACCTGGGCGAAGCTGGGCCGGGCCGCTAGTAATAGTAGTAGAATAGTATTGATTTTTAGAAGTGGAAAACTTTGAAGTTGAACCTCCGAACATTCCAACTTCGTATCGTATAGAGTAAACCCTAAGCCCGTATAATATCGCACATCGAGATAGCTTCAAAACTATACCAGAGAAATTGTCCGTACCTGAGCTGAAATCGTTAAGTTCATCCATTGACATAAATATATAGACAGTGTGGAAATAGCGTAGTGTTCCGATGTAAGTGGTGCCCGCGCTCCAGTCTAGTGGAGCATTGCTGAAATTAGTCGTCGCTCGCAACCATTTTGAAAATGCTTGCTTGTATTATAAAAGAAAGTTTAATAAAAATAAAGATAATAATCTTTATCACCATTTAGACGAAATCTATTTAATTAATTTAATATTTATCTTAGCGCGATTTTCACGGCCATATTTTTGAAAATCCATATATACTGAAGAGCCTATCCTTAGTTTTTAAATCAATGGCTTCATCGGTATAGAAATATCGGAAAGATCAGCCGATTCCATAAACATTTATCACAAATTTGTATGTGGGATGTATGTACTATACTTTTTTTCGGAGTCTGCATAAATCAGTTTTCTTTCTTATATTTTTTTTTAACTTTTTCCAACGTTATCGGTTTGTGTACCAGACGTTACCACATAGTGGTGTACAGTAACTTACGTTTCCGACTTCGAGGTTAAGATATTGTAAACTCTCCTTTTCAGGAGGAAATACAGCGTGATATTGACATCTGGTATTTAATTTAAACCACATGCTCTTAACCATCCCAGGAAACATTGTACCAAGTTTGAACAAAAACTGCCTGATAGTTTTGTCAAAAATCGCGGTTTTAGGTTTCAAGGCTATTGATCAACCCCTATAGATACCAAGTCTTTTACAGTTCAAATAAGTTTCCGAACTGAACTGAAGTTCAGCTAAGCGGTAAAAAAACTCGTATCTATATGGGATGCCTAAAAATAGTAACAACTAACAGGGCCTGATTAACCCTTAGGCTAATTAGGCTGCAGCCTAGGGCGCGAGGATCGGGGGGGCGCGCTGAACTGAAATCTTATCTTCGCATGCACTATTAATCTAGCTACATATTTACATATTTTAACTTGATCCAGACAAAACACTTAACCTAAACTGTGAACTGAAAAAACTTACGAGTCCCTGAGATTATAACAATAAACGAAATTTAAAATAGCACCTGTAGGTATAACAAACGCTGACTTGTTATTAGAATCGGTCGACGGTCGACTGAGTGAGTAATTTTAAACATTTAACTATAATTTCCAAATAAATAATTGAGCAGTTGCAAAAGTATTTCACTAGTATGATGCCTCCCGTCTTTTTTAAATATCTTAACAGAAGTGTGACCAAGTGATTGCATTTTTAAATCACCTCAACTCCTCAACAATAAAATTCAATTCACCATGAAGTTAGAACATAATAACTCTCTTGCCTTCTTAGATGTCTTAGTAATCCGTAATCCTGATCGTATATCAATATACAAGGCGATCTTTTCAAGTGGGCTTGGATGGCCAAATCCTAAACTATGAGGAATAGTGAAAAATGCTCAAAGGACTTACGAGACCGATTTTGATAATAAACTAAAACTGCTTACTTATATTTCTCATAAATAAATATACCTAGCTAGGAATAGGATTTTGAAAAAAAAACACAGGCTGTATTATTACACAATTCGATATTGTTGCTTATAAGGATCAAATTCTGGGAAATAATGACATACGTCAAATAAAAGAAAGGATGTCATTTTAAGCAAAATTCGATTTTTTCTTCACTTTTTTTAACACCTGGTCGCCTTACGTTGGTAGAGGAATTTTATAATTTTTTGTATTTCTTAAGACGAAATCTGCCATAATTCATCAAAACCATATCGAAATCATAGTATTAAATATTTTATAAATTATTCAGCAAAATATGAAAAATTCTAACATTCTTCTACCAACGCAGGTGGTGAGGACTGAGGTGCCAAGAAACAGAAAAAAAATTGAATTTTGCCTAAAATTACATCTTTCCTTTAATTTGACGTGAATCGGGTTCGTAAGTTCTTTGAGCATTTTTCGCTATTCCTCATAGTTTCGGATTTGACCCTCCACGCCCACTTGAAAAACCCAACCTGTTTATCGGTTTTGGTCGTATAATGCGTTAGTAGCCTTTGCCCTTATGTTCGGGCATCTAAAAAATGATTTGCCACCCTAAGGTTGAATATCGTTCAGATTAAAGGAAAACGTTAGTTTCGCTTGCAGATCAATCTGACAACTTTTATAGGTTGTATGAATGATGCAAAAAGAACAATGGCAAGATTCCATACATTCAATTTATTGACATTAAAATTAAATGACTTAAGATGAAAAAAATCTCGTTAGCCTGAGGGTTAATTTCTAATTCAATATGTGTAATAATTGTTGTTAAAGAAACAGGGGAAAAATTGATATTCACATCAGAATTTTTGTGTTTATACACCTACGTCACACTACGAGTAAAATGGCTGATCGTGCTATGAAGTATTGTCTTGTCAGGAATATCATTTTATAATAAATAAAAAGTATAATAATACACCCGTTCTATTAGTATCTTGTGTTTTTATTTATATTAGCTTAAAAAGTATATTTACACGTATCATTAATAATTACAGTTGATCTGCCGCAGTCTCAGTTGACAGTTACCTTCAATTCTCAACATATTTACTATAAATCAATCCAAGCATTAAAATAATATCGATGACCATAACAAACATAACATATCACACACAGTAAATATAAAAGTCCGTAACAATGCACGGATCACACAACGCAGTATCAGGCTCCTTATTCCTCAATTTTTTTTGACTCAGTCCGGATTATATATTTATCAACAATTCACGCAACGGAAACGTCAAAAGTCTATTTTTTTTTCTTGCTGGGTTATTTATGTCAATCGTCAATCGATTGCTTTAAGTATGAGTCTTTGGTCAGGCTCATATCATACTTTGAATTTACTTATTATTTAATACAGAAAAAACATTGTGTTGTTACTATTTAAGCAAATAAAATATCAATGAAGTATAATTTACAAAATTAAAATAACTGACAAATTGCGGGAGTTTGCCAATATTATATTGAATGACAAAGTTATCTCGAATAACAGTACTGTACTAGATAGCAAACTATTTAATTCGAATAAATATAAAATGGCAACACTTAGCCAATAATAGTTTATAAATCCGGAATTACTCAAATGGCTTTCCATTTTAAAGGTTTTTTTTCACCCGCTTTGTATAATTCATATGATTATTTGAAAAAATGTACGAAAATATTGCAAATTGTTTTGTATATATGCCACTTTAAGACACTCAAATTAAGATCAATCAAAAATTCGCCATTGTTCTTTTCACACTTGTAAACAAAACAAAACTAAATACCACTTTTTAGGCTCATTGTAACGTTCGTGGGCGCGTCCTCAGAATTAGCCTAGGGCGGTCAGAACCCTAGATCAGGCGCTGACAACTAAAATCACAAGTTTGACAAAAAATGTTCTCATATTTTATTCAAATTAAGTAAAATGTCACCTGGGGTGATGAGCACATGTGGGTTAAAATAAGTACCATGTGTCAATATCAACCTGTATATGTTTTTTTGCATTTAAATGTTGGTGTGGTGGTACCACACTGGTTACCACCAGTAACTAATCCAAAAACCATTAATATAAATATAAGACTTATCGCCATTTTCACACACAGAAAATTCATTTTTTAACTTTTGATCATTACCAGTACTGTTCAATAGCGATCAAATTGAAAAGTGTGCTTCCATCGATTTCATCCAATTGTTATTAGCTATTCTGTCCCATTTGTAAGTGGACGTAAACAATGCTCTTGTCGACATATTTGTCCTCATAGGTATACTTTTTTTAAATGGAAGGTCCTCATACATTTTGTAAGTGGAAGTAAAATGAAAACAAAACCAATACGAATTTATAATTTTTATTTTCAATTTTTATCATCAGTTGGCATCTTTACAAAATATAATAATCCTTTTTAATGGAAATATTAAAACAATGCTTATATTAATTTGGCAAATCGACAATTCACCCATAACAATTATAATGTATAAAACTTCACATTCATAATCGTCATATAATAAAAAATATACAATTTTTACAATGAATAATTTTAACACTAAGCAACTAATATTATGAGACTACAGATTGTTACAAAAATACTTAGTCCATTTTTTTTATAATCTAACAATTAAACAATAATTAAGACGATAAAAGGGTCAGAATACATATATGCAAACTCAATTATACTTTATGTTCAATATTATTTACATTTTAATCTAGAATAAAATTAATTTATGATACAACATTTACAGAAAACGTTTACAATACACACGATATAAAAATACGACATTCGCTTCTGAGAACATGTTTGAAAAACATACCTTTTTTAATTACAAAAAATATGTTTTCAAAATGTTCTCATAGAACGATTTTTTCATACACTTATAAATTACATTTCTACTGTTAAGAATTGAAAATTGAGTTTTAAAATCATTTAAAATATAACCGATCACAATCTGTGCCAGCACAGTCGATTAAACATTCGAAAATACTCGATGAATTATTTCATTAAAGGCTGTGTAATTACGTATTTAAAATAACGAGTTATCGATTTTCAATCAATTTATAATCGAACAATAAGTCGATAAATATTTGTTGTTCGAAAATGTTTGTAAAATATTTCAAAACCTCAATTCCCAGCTTCTTAAAGTAGAATCTTTAAAATCTTAATTCGGAAACGCAAAGTGATGCATTCCATTCTTGTCTAACGATTTGATAAATCAAATTGATTAGAAAGATGGACATGTCACGGCATTCGCAAACAAAGACACTACGTTACTTTTACAATGACGTAAGTGACACATAAGACCATCAGAAGAATTTCAGATCTCAATAATGATATTTTTACAACTACGACGAAAATTACATTCAATATTGCACGTTTGAAATTCATAATGTGCCCGGGTGTAAGACGGGAGATTTTCAATCAACTAATATTAATATAAAAATATTGAACAGATAGATTTACCTTGTTTTTTTATTATAATATTTTTGTAATGGTTCTAGGAGGTTTTACAATAAAAACCAGCGTCACAATATTAATAATATTGATCGAGGGCGAGTACCACTTTTACCGACAAATCAACGACTCGTTACAAGCCGATATGTACAAAGCTTTTTTGGCCTTTCAAGTCCTACGTATTCGGTGGAGAAAACCCTAAAGGAACTGACGTTATGATCACGACGAAAGTCCAGATTTTATTTAGCTTCAGCTATTTTTTAGTAAGCAAAAGTTAAAGGCACAATGGTGTAGACTTTAGAGCCTCAACATATTTGGCATATATTATCGATAAAATATATCGATTGTATCGACTCTTTACAGCTCAAATAATCAGAATAACTTGTAATAACCGAACTGTGAATATAAGTTTAAAATAAAACTATAATTATTTGACTGCTCATCGCGGCCATAGTCCTTTATTTATCTACAGCAGAACTTAGTCGGTGGGCAATCTCTTTACTCGCGATTTATTTACAATAACGTTCCCACTTTACGTTCTAATTATACAAATATAAAAAATAAATCGTTTGGCATACATTTTGTGACTCCCCATATACGCTATTTTGTACCTATATTTCTCCCCGTACTACATGCCTTTGTATGGCACATTCGCAGGCTCTCAGGCACCAAGTTTAAAGCACAATTTATTTGTTTTTTGTACAATACGTGAATGGTATAAAGGTATACATATTAAGATTCTTTATAATGAAATCTTATGGCACTACATTTGCACATATACGTACTGTGTGGTATGCGTACATATTGTTACGAAATATTGTACTTGGGGTTTTGTAAAAAAAATATTAAACTTTGAATTCATTTCATGTATTGTAAGTTTGATAAAAATATTAGTTTTCTAAGTTAAAACATCCAAAATAATTTATTAAATATTTAATTGCAGCTTTATTATATTTGTATCTGCAACAATACGTACGCACTAATATTTTACCAATAAACATATACGATAATCTTTTCATCAGTCTTCAATCCAGAAATCTCAATAGGCAATAGTGATCACAGTAAAATGTTGTTTAATGGTGCCATTGCAAAAGGCCATAATACACAACCGATCTCAGACCTGAACTCCTAGGACCCTGTCGACAACGAACTCGTACCTTACATCAGTCTTGGTTTCCTCTTCATTGTCTTCGGTTCGAATGGGGAGACAGGGGTTCTTGCACTCGACGAGGGCGGGGTCTTTAGGCGCGTGCGGTTCGTACGCGGTCTTTGAGGATCGGCCGTCGGGTGTCCGTCTTTCCTCAAGCTCCTCCTCCCAGTCGTCGGATAAATCGTCGCCTTCCGAGCCGGGGAGCACGGGGATCATCGGCTTGGTGCGAGTGAAGAATGCCATTTTCTCTCTGTAATTTAGGTAATTTAATCAGTATTTTGTATTGTTTGTTTGTTTTGGTTGTAAGATAGTGGATGTTTTTAGGTTAATTGTAGAATTTATGGGTTTTATGGAGTGCACATTGCAAACAAAGTCTATGCATATTTTGTATCAGGACCACAGAAACACATTCGCGCGCGAGTAATGAAAAGTGTGAACATCAGACAGCAACAGAAATAGCGATACATGTACAGCTGTTTTCTGTTAAGAGACATTTTATTTGTGAAATGTAAATGTAGCCTAAGTTACTCATAATATGACAATAAAAGTCCAGTCGAAATCGGTCCAGCCATTTCAGAGATTAGCCGGAACAAACAGACAGACATACAGACAGATAGACAGACAAAAAATCTAAGGCCATTTTCGTTATAGGTATCGTGTATATACCGATATGTATTTGGACATTTTTTTTTTATTTTCACTTTGCCAACAGACACTTCAATTTTATTTATATGTATAGATGTCCACTCAAGTAATAATACGCTAATACGTTCTACAATTAACATTGGGTACTCCAGGAGGCTACTTCCAACAGTCCTTCCAATCCACAGGAGAGGCATCTACATTCAGCAGTGATATTCTAACTGAAAGGATAGAGAAGGCGTAGTAAGTAGTAGTGATACGTACTTGAAAGTAATAAGGTCGGGTTTGCAAGCGCCCTGCCTGGATCTGCGCAGGCGCGACAGGTCCCGGGCGGCGCGGGCGAGGCGGCGCGCGGCGCGGTCGGCGGCGGGGGGCGCGGGCGCGGGGGTGAGAGACTCCTCCTCCGCCGCCCACGCCGCCACGCGCGCGTCGCCGCGGACGTAGGCTTCCTCCAACCTGAGGGAGGATGGTTGTTTAATTATATTCTGTTTTATTGTGTATATCAAGACTGCTACCGAAAACGAAGCTGTGTCTGAAGCCCCTAAAACTACCACCCAGCTTCCTTTTCGGTAGCACTCTTGATATACCCTGTATATCTTTTTTTCTTTGTATCTCTATATGATTAAGCGTCAAAATTCTACCGATGTGACTTTGTCGTAAGGGGCGACTAATACTCGGGGTAACTGAGCACATAGGGGGGACTGTGTGCTTGCGTTAGAGCGCCTCCGAAATGGGCGACAGAACGCGTAGACTTGTAGTTGCCGTGGAAGCTCATCTCACTATGAGCGTCCGATATATGGGAACTGGTGGGTCGCGCCCTTCCAAATTGTGATGAGCCTATATTATGGCAGTGCACCTGACGATAGGGCTAATCTAGCCCGTCCATAGCGCATGCTGCCCGTTATAAACGTAAAGATTACGATAGGTCACATCGGTGAAAAAGCCGACCGAGTCCCTACCGAAATCCAAAAACTTGCCAGAATATCGGCTATAATCTCTAGGTGGTTCTGACGCGTGTTGCGGGCGGTAGGCGATGTGGACGGGCGAATAGCACCCAATAGCACAGCCAATATATGGTTCATCACATTTTGAAAGGGCGCAAATATCCTTAATTTTCCCTATTACCGACGCCTATGGATATAAGCGTCAGCGACAGAAACAAGGCTACGCGTCTTGCCGCTGATCTCAAAGTCGCTCATAACGCGACCGCACAGACCCCGGTAAGCGCCCCTTTTAGTCGCCTCTTACGAAGACAGGGGCGCATACCGCAGCGTGATTGTACACAGGGCGAAGGCTACGGCTCGAAAGGAATTCTAGGAGAGCGACTCTTGGGGACAGTGGTGGCTGGCGTTGAAAACTACGCCCGCCGAAAGACCCCGTGCCCCTCCCACCCTAACCCAGAGTCTCCAACCGAAACTCCTGGGCGAAACGTTTGCCGCCCTCTTCACGGCCATTGAGTAAGTCACTCCTCCGCAGATGCCGTGAGGATTGGTTCGTTAACGACATCATCAACGTCTAAAGCAATGTCCACCCCTGAGGGGTCGAGCCTCTGGTATATCGCCCGAGGATTTCGATGCAGCAGTGCTGCAATTACAGATGAAGCATTCCATGTAGAGGCTCAATGGTATCCCAGGACGTGTTTGGGTCCTCATAGTCGAGTACTTGGAGTTAAGGCTCCGCAGCCTCTTCTCCGCGTGCCTAGAAATTGGCCTCTTCCCGTCATGCTGGAAGACCGTGACGTTGGACCAGATTAGGAAAGAGGGACAACCCACAGAGTCGCTGTGCTCTCAACCCATTGTGCTGCTCCACGAGGTCGCTGAGCTCTTCAAGCGCACCGTTCACGTGCACCTCATCTAACTCTTGGATAGGATCGGTCCGGATATGGCAGATTGCCAGTTCGAGTCATAGACCGATCCACCATTATTGCGGTAATGCAGGTAAAGGCACCTTATGACCTTCTCCAAGTGCTAGACGAGGTATACGTGATCAGCACGATGGGTCGGGAGCACGGCTGCTCTGCGAATCAGATCTTTCCTGAACAGGACCAACTACCTGATCTTCCAGCGGAAAAGCTGCAGAGCCGCGATCCCAAGTACTCGATTACAAGCGCCTATAGACGCCCTGGCATACCGTCAAGCCCCAGTATGTCATCCTTTCTCCTCCGCAGCAACACTGCTCCATCGATTTCTACAGACGATACTCCCAAAGCTTGACTGTCTTGGGTCTTCCTTGTCGAAGAAGTTGACCATGTCACCAACGAACGAATCCTCACCCACCATAATCATGTTGGCATCCTTGGAGAGACTTCCTAAATCGAAGAGGGCAGATACCACATCACCAAGAAGCTCCGGTGGGAGACTAAGTGATATATCCAAAAACACAACAATAAAAGGAAGAATGGGTGAGTAAGTTACCTCTTTTTAAGATGCGTGAGGTTGGCGATGTCTGTTCGCAGGTCGGCGAGGCGCGTGTGTTGCGCGCGCAGGTCGAGCGCGAGGTCCAGCGACGTGCGCGGGGTGCGGGTTCGACCCCCGCGCTTGGCGCCGCCGTAGCACACGCGGCCCCATCTGAAAATAATAAATTAGTTTTAGAGAGAACTTAATATACAAAAAAGGTATATAATATAATTATACTGATTTTTTTCTGTTTGAAATGTAGCAACATACTTCTACAGCTAAAATTATGTCAGTTAATTTAAAAACATTTTTTTTTGAAAACTTCAGAAAATATTATAAGTAATCACTTCAAAAACTAAACTATAGATAATAATTTAAGCCATAAAACTATCTATGACATATAGTACCGCCTTATTCATAGACTTCGTTTTAAAACCTATTTTAGTTATCAAATCTTTTGTCCTCTTCGCTTAAACTGAACACGATACGTTTCTCGAAAAACACAGCATTCGACAAGTAAAATAAGTTTTAACCTTCTATAAATAATGCTGTAAATAAATAAATATCCAATTATTTATCAATTAATTTTAAGTAAAAGTTAATTTTTTGTTGTGTATTTTCTTCATTTTGTGTTGTACAATGTAACAACAAAAAAATATACATTTATTTTCGTTGTGTATTGAGATTTTTTTTTCATGTTGTGTTGTGTCATAAACAGTAATAAAAAAAAATGTTTTACCGTAGCGATCGTCTCTCCCGCACGGTGCGGTCGAAGGGTATGCGCGCGGCGGGCGCGGGCCGGCGCGCGTACACGCACATCGACGAGTCTGACTCCGAGCGGTTCAGTCTGTAATGCAACAATCATAATTTATGTAGTATACATATTTTGAACTGTTAGTTGATGGTTTCATTTGTAACAAAGTTTAAATTCTAGTCCTAATTTTAATTTAAAACTGAATTTATATCACAGAAATTGTAGCTTAAAAATAATTAACTACATTAATTTCGCGCCACGCAGAATGTTTATATAATACTGTGCCTAGGGCACATCAGTAAGCCTTGTATTTAATAGAAGTGTTAGGATCAATCGGTGTTTTATTACAATACTCAATGAGCGCACACATAAAAGGCACAGTAGTGACCCCGACGTGACAAATATGTACTATGGCACACAACTAGTTTTAACGTTTAAACAAAGATACCAATTACACCAAGGTCTTGGATTATAAACACTAGATACAAAATTCATATAAAAATATCCCGTACCTGCAAATGTACTGCCCTTTGCTAAAGCTCTGCGGTTGCGGTGAGAATGTCTTAGATCTCTTTATAGTCGCCAACGGCTCTTCCGGGTTAGCGTTTACTTGTTGACTTTTCCTGCACAAAAATATCAATTTTTGATACTTGTTTAAGCATCAAAGACGACATTGAAAATGGAATATCATTAAATCATTGTATATGGTGTAAGAAGACTGTAACTACATATCATTATAAATAAAAAAATCATAGAAATAAGTATTCCAAAAAAAATACAAAAAGTTGTTTTTGTTATTGTTTTTAAAGTTGTCGATATCCCTTAGTCTTAGTAGCAGTCCTCTTACACCCTGTATAAAAATAATATTCCATTTCCACACAATATGACTCTTATTTCCACACACATAACACTATATAGTCCGATTATATTCCACCAATCTGTATGACAAAACGAAGATACATTCACATTGTGCCAAGCCCATGCTAGTAACATGCACATACATTAAAAGATCATGCAATAGAATAGATATACAAGGTGTCCACTGTTTAATGAAACCCTTTTATATAGATTTATTTTTAGTATTTCCTAGGCTATTTGTGTGACACAGGCTGTATATTTTATAGTGACGATGTGGTCAAAATTACAGTTTTTTGTCATGATTTCTTGTATATAGCACAAAAGGATAAATTATTTATAATTAAATAACAAATTAAAGTGCCCGTGAACTGATCAGATATTATTAATAATGGATGTTTTGTAAAGTTAATAGGTATGCAAGGAGAAACAATTTGAAATTATTAAATATTTTTTTAGAGTGAACAAGGAGTGGAAGACGAAGGTAAGCGATTGGAAGGATCTGAACACATCAAATGCAGGAAGAATTGATGACTCATGACAGTAAATTTGCTTTGTATTAAATGGAATTTATAAAGATGAATATTTAGTAAAAAAAAACTAAGTAACATTTTATGAAGATCATAAACAGCCACAAAATAGTAGTTCAAAAAAAAATCAATTAAATCTTTTATATCTCAATAAAAAACCCCTAATCATATTTTTTTCATCATGGAAAAAGTGAACACCCCGTATCGCCGATAGAGTGGCATAGTGAAAGTGATCACACCCGACACAATGTAAACATACCTATATACAAAGAATATGTACAGTATGTTTGTGGACGGAGATTATTTCTGTATCGGCGAGGCGACTTGCGGCCGCCCGTCCGCCTCCACTCTTCGCAAGCACTTCATATATCTGGCGGAAGCAAAAACTTACTCAGTTACCCGACACCTAGGGTTAGACTATTACCCGTAAAAAGCTGATTTTATCACTAACTAAACTTATTTTAGCTATCAGGTTTTTTTTTCGTAGCCGACTAAATATTCCATTATACTACTAAGTAATATTTTACTTAGATAATGTGACTATACGCCTGTGGTAAGTACTATCCAAATACGATATCTACTGAAAGATTATTATTTCTCGTGTAAACGCTATAGAGTAGAAATGCGTCACATTTCCGTATGTCTTTTTTTTTATTGCAATGAATGGCGAGACGAGCAAGCCGTTCGCCTGATGGTAAGCGATACGACCGCTCATAAACAGTAGCAACATTCCACTGCGCTCGCCATCCTGAGACATAAGATGTAAAGTCTCAATATGTCCAGTAGTTGCTCTGACTACAATGTCCTTCAATCCGAAACACAACAATACATTTAAGCAGTGTTGTTTCATGGGAGAAATAAACATTGCGGTGGTACCTACCCAAATGGCCTCTCACATATGAGAGACCTGCCACCAGTCTTGTTTTGTTTCAAAATTATATAAGTGAATTCTTTCTGGACCTACTCTTGATTATATTATAGTTTTATTTACTTTCTCACTCTGCTAATGCAAATGCTCTTTGTCGGCCGCGTAAACCCATATTTCATATATCGCATTTAAACATATCCTACTCTATCATAAACATTCATATCCTACTCTACAAATATCTCCGCCCCAAATTGTTAAATGAGGAGCATAATTATTACAATTGAACTGAAAGCCTGTAAAAATTAAATTACATCGAATTTGTTAACCACCACCAAATCCAACCGAAGCTATTTACAGCTCATTTAACAAAACCCGTATTAGAAACATTTTCGAACGTAAATTGTTATTTACCACTTATACAATACAACCGACAACAATCAAGAATAATCGCAAAAAGAACTTCACTTATCGATTAATCACATCAAAACATCGACAACCACATCGATAGTTCCTAATCGTCAAGATTTATTAATTTAGTACCGTTACAACCCCATCACCGTTCCAACTTTAAGCCAAACTACTTATCACCATTCTATAATCGATAAAAATAATAATCGATAACAATCGATATAACATACCTCCTGTGAAGTTGCCGCGCGCCCTCTGGACAGAAGTTGCACTCTGTATTAGTCTCTTTCTCAGCCGTGGTGGGGTGCAGGTACTCTTCTTCCAACCCAATATCCTCCTCCGGAATGTAGTCCTCAAACGAGTCCTCTTCTACTATCTAAAATTAAATATATTTCGTTAGGTAATATTACTTTATAGTTTTAGTTATAGATTAGGGTTATTTATTATATTTTTGCAGTGTTTTAATTTATTCCCTACAAAAAGGTCTAAATGGCGTTCTTTTAGAAGTCTTGATTAAGAAAAGCCTCGAAAATCAGATAAACTTAGTATTTTTTTAATAAAAATAATTTAATAATATAATTTAAAAATGTTAAGTCGAAATGTGGGTGTGCTGGCACCTGTCTAGCCCTTCTGGTAAAAAAGACGTGAATTTATGTATGTATGTATAAAAGTAAATGTAAGTAATGAGATTAGATATTTTAATTACCTGATTAAGTGGTTCTCTAGACTCTTCATCTTCCGACGCCGAATTATCACCACAATCTACATTGCATTCCGCTCCAGTCATACTCTCAGGACCTATAAAAAAACAATACACATTTAACAATTGCAACTAAAACCATTTATTGCCATCTCAATTCTGACTTGATAGTGGACTAATACTACAACTCCTGTATTTAATTATAAAACATCCACTATTAAGAAATGATATTAAATTTTAGCTCATTGTTATTGGCATAAAAATATTTTTATGGAAACCAACGTAATCGTTTTAAAAGATGGAAGATATTTTTCCGAGATAATAATAATTATTATTCATATCATTTTATTTCCCATATGGAGCAATATTTCAATATATCGCCAAAACAATGAAATATTTATATCATACCTCTGTTCCTAGTGAGAGTGGAAGTTTGCGAGGATATAACAGTAGATTCATCTGAACTTTCATCCCTCCTCATAGTTCGGAAGCTGAGTACATTGTACCACTTCTGAGACACAGACTCCGGGTCGAAATCCGCCAGGCTCACTTGCACGCACCCCTGGAATTAATAAACATTAGACTCTATTGCTTGGAATGCAGGGTTGGTTTTGTAATGTAGTGTAAGTCAGTGATTATCGCTCTCGCCTATAATGGTCCACATGGCACTCAAGGCTTTAAGCCGAATACTCGAATTTGGCTAGTTTTCATCATATGATTTATGTGTAACTAATGATGTATGGAAATATTGAAAGAATAAACAAGTAATAAAATTTACAGTTACGAAAATGGTCAAAAAATTATTGAAGAGGAAAATTATTGAAAATTATCAAGTATCGAGAATCGTGAATCAAGAACCGAGTACCGAGTACGGAATACCAAGTATCCAGTACCAAGTATCCAGCACCAAATACCAAGTACCAAGCACCCAGCACCCAGCACCAAGTACCGAGTACCGAGTACCAAGTACCAAATACAGGGTATCGAGTATCAAATTTAATTTATCGGGTATCGGGTATCGGGCATCAAGTATTAAGACTAGTTACCAGACAGTCCGCGGCGGCGGCGAGGTTGACCTGCAGCGTGGCGGCGCGCAGGGCCCGCTTGGACAGCGGCACGAGGTGGTGGTGCCGCAGCGCCAGCGCGCCGCCGCGCCACGCGCGCGTCTCGCCGCGCAGGGCTGCGCCACCGCCGCCCACTACCAGGCCGCCCACTACCGACCTGTAAGTAATGGTATATTAGTATAGCGAGCGCAGTCAAATGATAAACATTGCTTTGTAATTCAAGGTTTTGCTACTGTTCATTTAGCAGTCATAAGGCGAACGGCACGCTTGTCCCACCATAGATTCAAATAAAAAATAAATAAACCAAATGCGCGGAAAATCCGTAAATAGTTTTATTTCAGAAACAAACATAAACTCACGCCTTTTTCCCAGAAGGGGTAGACAGAGGTGCCAGGAGACCCACATTTCGCATTGTATGTTCCGTCCCACGGTGTAATAAGTTATTTCAAAAGAACTATTATTCAATAAGCAGCTATTTATATGTACTTACACTTCAGTGCCGATGTCGATGTAGAGCGCGTGCAGGTTCCTAGCGCGTAAGATGCCGATCTCCAACACGCCTTCGTCCGAACAGTAACGCAATTTGATCTCAATTTGGGCACTATTCACTGTAACAAATACATCAAATATTACATTACACTACAATTCGGTAGTATATACATGGCGTAGTTGGATAGGAAACCAGAAGTAAATTAAGAGAGAAAAAAAACCTTATTATTAAAATGCTTTAATGAAACACTACTATAAAGTTTTATTTAAGTAATATGATACTAATAATTCTCAAGAACTTAGTACTAGATTCTTAAATAGAGCAAAGTTTGGCAGTTATTCTTAAATATGAACATGGTGTGCTTCTATCGAAACACACAAAAAAAAAACAATCAAAAACACTAATTTCCGTTACATTGCCGTCTCACTACTACACCATATTTCTAAAGCTGTATACAATAGCGCAATGTAAGTTACCCGCGTTGGAAGGGTCGGAGGCCGCCTGCGCCGCCTCGAACACGCCCGAGTCTCCCGCCACCGACTCGTCGCTCACAGCCGCAGACACCGATCTAGTGTTCGTACCTGCATAGTGAATACAACTTGCAATTACTAACAAAATTCAATAAATACAATACAGATGTGGACGAAAATCACTTTGGAAGGGTTGGATCTTATAAAACTATTTAATTGAATCAGTGGTTTCCTTATGAAAGATTTTTTAAAAACCGAATTACAATATTAGGCTGGTGTTAAGCGATAAGTCTGTCCATACACAGAAGCAACAGCATTCAGAGCATAATACAATTTATAATAAATATAAATTATAAAAATAACAGGCACTACAGTCTTGAGTCCCCTTGAAGTCTAGTAAATCACTGTTTATAGTATATTGGTTCCATAACACACAATAGTATATACCCAGATATCTCACAAAAAGGGTCTATAACTTAGGAGACATTGAATAAAAATAATATCGTAACTACAGACTTGCGAAATACTACAGAAGCTACACAGTATTTCTTGCGCTGATATTCATATTTAGATAGGTTAATCATAGCCGAACAGACGTAAATGTCTTTAGACTTGCCACATGCCCTGTCCCCAAAAGAACCGTAGTTTAACCAATTTATACGTACCACTAGAAGATGGAGTCCTGGGCGAGAGCGGCGGCGGTGGGGTCTCCGAGATTGGAGATAGAGGCTCACACGGCCGACCTGGACCTTGCAGCTGCACCGGGACTGCACACACAAATACACATATATATAAATAAATATAAAAAATCATCATCATCATCATCTCAGTCACATGAACATGCTGAACATAGGCATCCCCCAAAGATCTCCACATCGACCTGTTGGAAGTGGCATGCATTCAGTGTAATACATTAAACATTCAATATATTATGGTATATATGACCTAATTCCTCTCTATCGTAATTTTATTGTGAGGAAGCTCGTACCCTGCAATGGGACGTATATGGGCTGATACAGTACAGTACATTGAACTATCCATGCATATACAAAGAAAAAAATATTTTGGTTTATAAAAAAAATAAAGGTCTTAGTTCTTACCAATGCAGTTATTATTGCAATTAGATTGATATTTGTTTTTTTATGTGACAGTAAGGAATATGTATTTTTTAAATATTCTCAATACAAAATAAGCGATCATCAGTAAGTCTCCAGTGTAGGTTCCTCATGTATAATTTAAAAGATTTATATATCTAAGCGTTTTTTTTTTCAAATGTGCAACTTACTTGTAGCCAATCCGGTGCCTTCGTTGAGACCGGTGGAGACACCTATCCGCATCTCTGCCAACTTCTCCTCCAACTCACGCTGTTGCCGCCTTTGCCTTTCCACCTGGTAAAAAAAAACGATTAAATATCTTGTAACAACTTGAACGCTTAAATGATTGTATACTCATAGTCTTACAAAACAAATATATTAAATAAAGTGAAAATTAACTAGATCTATGACATAATGGGCAAAAAATAATTGGTAACGACTGACGATATATTGAATGAGACAATTGTTGATATGATTTATAAATATGAATCTGGACTAGGTTTTGCGACACTACAAAGCATTTTAATTCAACTATAACACACACATACGTGAAATAAAGTTGGACCATACTATGTGTGAAAAAAAAGAGCCAACATTGTAACAACTAATAAAAAGAAACATTAATACACGCAAACATGACTGTACGTATCAACATTCCTTTACCAAAAAAAACATCATTTGAAAAAAGAATAATCTGAAACTAATTTTATCTGTCCATCAGTTGACCTCTGGGCGTGAAAGTGAAAGCACGTTTGACGGACCACGCCACAGGCACTCGCGTGATTTTGCATAAAAATCTTGATAACAAACGTTAAATGACAGAATTGTTCTGATAACATCGCTGTTAGAGAAATGTCCAAGGTTCAAAACCGGGGTTGGAATTCAGTCTGAGAATGCATGGACAATTGTTATACGATAGACATATTGTCAGATGTGAGATTTGATCGGATATATTATCTAGGCGAGTGTGAATGGATACATGATACTTGTCTATAAAGAACCTAATCAAAATTTTAATATTTTAAACCTAGTACCTATCAAGATTGAGTTGAAAGTACCAAGTCAGAGTGTAATAAAAATATTTAAAGTCAGAAATATGTATGTACGTGAAATAATTTTAAGCTTTCGAAATGTTTTTTCTTATTCCTAACTGTGGCACAGCATGTATGTAAATGAAATAATGATTAATACAATATACATGTGTTGTGGTCAGTCCTTAGTCTGTGTACATACGGTTTTCAAGTCCTCAGAACTAAATAGCCCTAAACAATTTTTTTTCTTTTCCAAGTAATTCAAATGTTGGACAACCTGTCAAATATTAGCCAACAGGAGGGCAGAAAAAGGTGGCCCGATACCACCAATATTATCTACGTTTTTGAAGTTCCAGCGCTCTATATTATAATAGTCTAAGCATAAACCCTGGTTTAGCTAACCTGGGTATACGAAGGCGGCGGCGGCGGCGGGCTGGCTGATGAGAGACTACTCCTGGGTGACAGCGAAGGTTGGGAAGGAGAACTGCTGGCGCCAGGAGTCACGCTGTCCGTCGCGTACGTGGAGCCTCGACATAGCCTGAAAGGAACATTCTGGATCAGCACATATACGTACCACAGGACACGAGCTTCCTCTACAATCGAGAGTGGTAAGGCTATATAGTCCACCACGCTAGCCTAGTGTAGGTTGGCAGACTAATCGGGTGGGCAAAAGGAATATTAGAATTAACAAAGATGCGTTAGAGAATATTTTCTGGTTGAATAATGATAAACAATGATTGACGTAAAACTTTTTAGAGAATGTTCGCAGAAGCATCCGGCTACATTCTGTGAATTACTTTGAAATTGATTCGGCCAATTATTTAAAAAAAAGAAAATATTTTTTTTAGAAGTTATATCTTAAAACACTTTTCCTTCAAAACAACTTAAACATGATGTTTAACCTAAGTATATATTTAGATATATAATAATTTACATAAATCTGTTATTGGTAAACAAAAATTACACCTTGACTCTTTATTAAATTTTACTAAAATAATGATTAAGCGTCTTGTTAAAATCTCAAGTTGTTATTTCCTGGCATAATGAGGATAACAGCATAAAATGTTTTGCAAAAACAACACCCTATACCATTATATATGGTGTTGTTAATGCATTAAGGCGCTGAACGCGGTCATCCGACAACCAAAACTGTCATCTGTCGGCAAAAATTAATTTGCCAATGACAATTTAATTTGCGTTTCCAAAAATAAAATAAAGAGGCGTTTTAATTTTTGGACACGTGACATGTTAATAAAGAAACGACATTGGAACATGCGTTTTTATTCAGCAAACAAGAACCGGATTATGATGTTATAATATATGGGGTTTATTAGATATTAACAATTTAGTATCTTATGTAACCTGATGGCATTTATTATTGATATTAAAGCGGTCGTTATGCTTTATTTACGTAAAATCACAACACTCTAAATACAACTTAAAAGGCATTAGAAATATTTTAATGTTAAATTATTCCTTTTTATCCACTTCCTAACAAATTTCAGGAACATTTTCTACAACAACAGCGTGAAAGATATATTAAAACACTCACCTTTCGACTCTTCTGTGCAGATCCACCATATCAATAGGTTTGCCGTCCTGGAATGCGGACGCGATCTGCGGCACCCCATAGATATCCGTAAAGCTAATCCCTGAACTCAGCGAGCCCTTACTACTCGCCGTCGACAACGACCCTAAGCTCGAACTACTCGACACTGACAACGTACTAGCTGACAGGGTCTTCAGCTGACCTTCCAGGGTCGTCATTGAGGTCAAAGCATCCTTCAACTGCTGCAACAACAGTTGCTTCTCCTCATGCAACTTCAACCTATCTGCTATACACTTATTCGACATCTCAAACGCATTCTTTAAGTCTTGCTCGAGCCTCTTGCATTCTGATTGAATGTTGCTCATCTCCTGCTTAGACCTGGTCCGAGGAGTTATACTCCTCAACTCTCTTAACAACTGCTCCTTCTCCTGGAAGAGCAGTAGACGGTCTTTGTCAGACTCCGCTTGACCAGGTTGGACCTTGTCTTCCAAGTCTGCTAATTGTTGTTGGATTTGCTGTATCCTCTTCCTAGCTTCGTCGTATTGGAGGCGAACCCGCGCCATTTCAGCTAGTCTCGTACCTATAGGAACTAGGTCTGCGCACAAGTCTGTTTGAGAGGCAGTGCTTAGCTTCTCCTGTGGGAGGGTTAGGGTTGAGAGGTCAGGAGAAGCCTCGCCCAGTTGCAGTCTCGTCAGGTCGTCTTTGAGCTTGGCTAGTGACTGCATGAGATCGGCTTTCTCCTTCTCGCCGGAGGTCAGAGATTTCTGGATGTTCTTCAGCTCTGTCATGATGGCTTGAGCTTCCGTGATGTTGTAGCAGCCCTGTTGGGCACTAAGTTTATGTTCCACCCTGAAACGATGAAAATATACGTTATTTTCAGATCTTATCTCAAAATATTATTGAAATAGAATAAATGAGAATTAACAAAAACTTTTATATTTAAATTAAGTAACTAGATATTTTATTTAAGCTATTAAAACACGAGTTTGCTCTATAAACACAGCTACTTCTACTTTTCAAGACACCAATAACACAATCTTAATACTAATACTCACTCAGCCAGCGTATCTACACCTCTCCTGGCACAAGCGACTTCAGCCCTGGCCTGGCGCAGTTCCTTGCGCAGCTGGGCCACGCGGCCCCTCGCCTGCGTCACCTCAGCACGTAGCAGCTCAGGATCATGGCGGGACGTGGTGGAAGTCGTAGTCATAGAGGTCGTCGACGAACACACTACGAAAGAATTGTTAGTGTTGGTCAATTTAAAAACTAAGCGGGTATACAGTATGCTGAAGAAGGTAAGAAATTTTACGGTCGGAATTTTATTAATAAATTTGAGGTTAAAGTAGTTTTCAAGGCTCTTAGATTATGAGAAATATTAGATTACATCCATGAGTAAAAAAATATTTGTATAATTACATTTTTTTTTAAATGTAAGCACTAACTAACTATATTAGGAAATAAATAAACTAAAACAATTTGTTCCATATTGTCGATAAAAACTTATTTAACACTACAGAATATCCATAAAAGGAACAAAGTTCAAAAATAAAAAAACATCAATTCAAAAAAATAATTCCATTCTCGACTAGCATTAAAAATGTATCAGATCGCCATAATATAAATTCCAGAAAACGATTCAATTAAAAACGGCAGGTATCCGATACCACAATGGGTGAATAAAATACTCGAGAAATTATTATTCGCCGTCAACGACATACCATATCGGCAATTTGCAAACATTATCTATAAGTTGCAGACACTTTGAAGTATTGTGCATTCAAGAGAATGTCGGGATACTGCCATTAATTTACATTTCACTGTAAACTCACTTTGAATTGTTAGTACTAGTCCGTGCTATTTGCAATGCCTCCATATTCCATTAAATCGGATTGTCTACTCTAAGCCGTATAAAATACCAAGTATACCGAAACCTGATCACAATGAATATTGCTGACATTATTTATAGTCATATCTAGAAGTAAAGGCTGTATATATGAAAGCAATAATGCTTAACTATACTTCTTCCTCAGTATTAACAACGACCCCTAATTGCAATACAAGAAATATCTATGAGTAAAGCCAAAGAGAATTTATCGATTACACTCAACGCTACATAACCCAGACATTACTAGTCTAGACGTTTCGCATAAAAGCCAATAACGCACCCACCCACAACACATAATATACCCTTGCGTTGATTACAATTTACAATCTAGTTTGATCGTTCCTACTGGATTGAATGATATCCAACACTTATAGACCATGGAGACATAAATATATTGGTAATCCATGGTAATCACTTTAATATGAGCGCCAGAAAGAATGTATAATATGTACTGTGATCCTTTATTCGATTTGCAAATAAAACAGGGACAATTTATTTGTTGGAAAATAGTATCAAATATCTTGCCTGGGACAATTTTTTTGTCTCGTGAAGTGATTAACTTGCATTAATAAAATAGTGAAGCTTGGTTAGCCATGAGCGGCATTCCTAACAACCTGCCTTCCTCTTCGGGGATTTACGCGTGAATTTAGCTATGTATATAGCGTATAAATAATGCAAATATAATGAATGAATGCAAGTTTTGCATGTTTTAGAAGGGCCGCTTTTCTGACGTCAATCCTGTTGGAAAATCCAATCACAACATATTACGTCTATGATACATATATTTTTATCGTATAGTAAACAATTATAATATGAGTTAAGGCAAGTATCCATATATTGGGAATATGAAGTGACTTGATATTTATAGTTTTTGTACAACAAGCAATTTTTTTGTTTTTTTTTTAATTGTAAGTCATTGATTACGTCTAATAGTCACATACAAAGTACAGCGTCCCTAATATATCAAAAGCCTTATTCAAAGACAGTTTAAGACCTTCTTTAGTTATCAAATGCATTGTCCCGTCCGTACGACATTAAAATTCAAATTAAGGGAAGACGACCAGAACATTCGATACTTCAATAGGTTTATATCTCCTGAAGTATTTTGTAGAGTATCAGAAACTACAAGAGATTTTAAAATCACACTAAAACCACATCCCAAACAATATTTGTGAATTTTCATACTTGACAGTAATTCCTTTTATGGTTACATGCGTAAAGGAAATGAGTTGATTTTAAAACAAATAAAATCTTTATATTCAATGAAAACACAATGTAAACATCGAATTTTGAATTAATATACCCATAACAAACACATGCATCTGGCAACACTCAAACATTTGGCCGTACTTTTTAACAAACGGGAGAAATTCTTTGATCTTCACTTTAGATGTTCCTTTTATTTATAATTACTGGCAATATTTACGATTTTAACACAACTGCATCCCCTTTGGATGTACAAGTGCTTTATAAGTATTTTGATAGTGCTTTTTTTACTGTTAAACGCATTGTATTCTACTTTTTGGAGATTCAGTCATGAGAATTTGTAATTTTTTGTTAATATTTAAGAAATAGTTTAACTAATGATAGTGATTACACGAGTACAACCGAATAATAAAATTTACAACTTGTGTATCAAAAATGTGTTCCAGTACTCTTAAATGAGAGGAAAACGTGACGGGATGTGTAAAGAGATATTAAGGCACCAACAATGTATTTACTGGGTATCTCAAGACTGCTACCGAAAACAAAGCCGGGTGGTAGTTTTTGTCACTACAAACACAATGCAACTAAAAATTTCGCAAAGAAACGCGACAATTATTTTTTATGATTTTTTAAATATCGTCATTTTTGGGTGGTAAATCCATAATTTTTGCTAAAATAATAATTTAAACTCTTTTATACCTTAGATTATTTATAAATAAAAGGGTATACACTATTATTTTAGGAAAAAAATGTATTTACCACCCAACTATGGTCATAGGAAAAAAAATAACAAAAAAAATTGTCGCTTTTTTTTTTTGCAACTTTTTCTGTTGCATTGTGTCTGAAGACGCTTAAACTACCACCCGGCTTCGTTTTCGGTAGCAGTCTTGATATACCCTGTATATACTATGTCTATATATATGTATATGTATAATAATTACAACATTTAGATCAAAAATCGTTTGCACTATTCATAAATGGGGGGAAAACCTGGCGGGAGGTTTTAAGGGATAATAAGCCACCGACAATGTTTATGTACTATGTGTATAATAGTATACTTACGACTAGTTCTGGAGGCTGCGAGGGTAGACAGAGCATTGTTTAGATGCTTGTACTCATCCTGGGCCAAACATAGCCTCTGCTTCTTCACATCGTACATCTCCTTCTTGGCCTGCAGACAATGGAAATTGTATGTTAGTTTGTCATATTATTAAATAATGGTATATTAAATCTAAACAAGTTGAACATTTCTTGTATATGTGTTATTGAAAGTTGTAAATTAAACGTGACGCGATACGCATTTTGGAACAAAAATAATTGGATCATAAAATAATGAGAGTTTTTAAGTAAATATTAACTCACTGAATAAAGGTGATAGCATTTGTTTTCAAAATTAATCCCTTGGTAAAGTAATCAATGTTAAGAAATTAACATACCAATTGAAAACAAGAAAATAACCATATAGGACTAATATTCAATCAAGATATTACCATGTAAATTAATATTCTCATATTCATAACAAAAAAAATAGATCAAATTTATTCCAACTGGAATCGTTAAAAAAACAATTTATAGAATTATTATACACTATCTTTCAGTTTATGAAATTCTAAAACAATAATAACCTAATATCGAAATTCTTAAATAAAGATTGGTTCTCAACATAGTATTTGTCCTAAAAGGGTGGATTAGAGATACAACGAATTAATTTTTAAAATAACTGAATGTCATAAAAGTAAAAATATTCGTTTTAAACCTGTCTGGTTACTAAGTAAATATTACTTTGAAAATATATTTGATTTATAACTATAGCGTAATTACACTTAGTACACGCCAACACGCAACCGCAAAAAAGTTTAATCAAAAAGATTCATTATCTGTAGGGACTGAGGAAAAAACCTCAACAATACGTCTTGCCGTATTTAATATCACATCTGCCATTTTTTATTTAATCACCGTACATTGTGCAATCCCATATAAACAAGCTCTCCAACCATACGAAATTCCATAAACATTGTTATTGATTTGAATAAGTAACGAGTGACCTACTCACAACAACGCTTGTTAATCAGCGATCATATTTGACAAAAAATATCCCTAAAAATAAATCATACTTCTCGGTCAACAAGAGTCACATTCAAGCGCGGGACAACGCACTTCACACGTCCGTATGAAATTCATCAAGTCACTTCCAAAATTAACAAGTTATTAGCACAAAATTCCGATGCTTAGTTTTTTTGCGATGTACATTATAAAAATATATGTCGGGTAATGAGTTTTTGCTTCGGAATTCGTGTAAAAAGTGACGTAAATTATTATCGACTACATCCTCCACTATAGGAAAACACCCAGCGTTGCATTGTGTATCCGTAGTACGAGAAGTGACGTGTTTACTATGATTGAATCAACATGAGCAGAAAAAAAGGGGTGAGGTTTACTGTGAAGAGTCGGAGCGAGCCGGTAGGGCGGGCGTGCAGGCGGCCCCATCCGTGCGCGCACTGCGGAAACGTGCCGTTCCTGCTCAGCACCTGCGTCGCCACGTAACCCTGGCCTTCGTAGTAGGCCACCTCCGACATCGGCACCAAACGCACTTCAGCCGAACGTATCTGACGCACTGACAGAATGTTCTCGTAGATTGCCTCATCCTCGAGGTTCTGTCCCTCAGGGCACAAGCGGTATCCGAACTCGCGGCTAATCTCGTCGAGGTTGGCATACTCTGGCAGCTTGCGCAGCTCGGCGATGTTCTGGTACTGCGGGTCGTCGCGCACGCGCAGGCCGGCGGGCCGCGAGGACTCGGGCTCCACGCGCACGCCGTACTCGGGCGGGCGGCGCTCCATGCGCGCGAGCTGGCAGCACGCGGCGGCGGCGGGCGCGCGGGGAGGCTGCGACCACATCGTGAGCGCCCGCCGCAACGGACACATCTTAACCCCCAAAAGGGCGCGCGTCGACTGGCGCGGCCGCTCGAGCTCGGATGGCGCGCGGTGGAATGCGCCCGCGCCGCCGAAAGAATGCAATCTCGGGCGCATTTCGGAGGTCGATCTCTCCGAAGGGCCGGGGTCCGCGCTCCCGCCTCCCGGGCCGCGGCCATCTGTCGTAATAAGTTCGTCGAAACGAAACGCGCAGCCCGCCGAGGTGTCGGCGCGCGGCGACGCCGTAACGGACCCTCCGTGACCGCCGGCCCGCCGCGCTTCCCCGTCCGCGCCGCGCCAAATCATTCATCCATTTTATTTTCACATTATTCTCGCAATGTTGAATTCCGCGTCCGCATTGTCAGACGGCAGGGTCGGGGTGCGTAATGTCGCGCGGTGCTAATGTCGCGAGGCCCGCTAACTGAGCGAGTATTAACGAGCGCAGTAGCCGCTGTAATCCGAGTGATGAAGCCGACGACGGCGGCGGAGAATGCAGAGAAGCTGTGCAATGTGGCATGCGCGGCGGCGGCGGCGGCGGCGGGCTCGCACATACGCCGTACTTAGCGCGCGATTTTCTCAGATTTTCCACGTAATCAGTTTACTTGGCTTAATGTCGGAATGCGAGGGGTGCGTTGGGGGCGAGCGGCGTGTGCGGGGTGGGCGGGGTGCAGCGCGGCGCATCTGGCGGGTGCGACTGTGCAGGTAGACGCGCACATTTTTGTTCCGGAATTCCTTTACACGCATTTGCAATCCCGTCCTGGCCGAGTTTGTAAGTCATGCCCGCGCACTTACTGCATAAAACGGTCAGGGCAAATACATACCCGGCGGTGTACCGAAATCCTGCATGAAATCGTTTAAACGCGGTCTGGTTCAGATTAAATCTAGTCTGAGAGCGACTGTATCGGCGCGGAATTCCTGCTATTTTTTCTAGATAACTAGCCGCATAATTTGAGAGCGCACATGCGAGCTTGTATGAATTTTCAATTGTCCCGAGGTCGGCACGTTGATCGCTGTTATGTAAAAATAATTTCATGGGTTATCTATAAAACAATACCTTTGCTCATAAAAACACAGATATAAGGCACAACTACAAACACGCATGGGTAAACACCATACACTCGTTTTGAGTATTTTATTAAAATGCATTATTTTCAATACTATTTACTTTACAATTGGTAGCCACAACACACGAAAAAAGGCAGTATTTTAAAAATAAATAAAGACCCGACGGAATTTTTATAAATTTGTAACACGTGAATGAATAATAATAGTTGGCAAGTGAGAAATTCCAAATAGGCAATTTAATTCATAAAACTCAAAGTTAACGAGTTGATGTTGTAGGCACAGGTAATTTGGCACGATGCCCACATTCCACCGTGCTGTACGCACCACTAATGGCATCATGTGTTTTTTGCTAACATACACCGGTAAAATTTCAGGTAATGACGAAAATAACACGGATAATACATGTACAATTATTTTTCGTCTAAACACGGACGAATTCCGATCTTACAAACGAAGACTTAAAGCCAAACACGAAATAATTTGTCATACGCTAAGTGAGAAATGAAATAAAAAATATAGCGGACAATTACCATTATTTATAAGAGCGAAACTGGTATTTTTAACAATTTCGAAGAAGAAAAGTTCATGTCGGTAAGCGTTTCTCGGGATCAAATTAGTGTCATTACCAAGGCTAGCGGACTCGACAAAAAGTCCTCTAAGTCGAAAAAACACGAAACTCATTTTGCTATTACTGTGTCGGTTGAAACTATGGATGCCTTACCAAAACAGCTTTCTGTGTGGTTTTTAATCTCAGTAGTCAATATAAGGGAGTCAAATACAGTACAAAAGTTGTTTTTAATAATTATTTTCTTATTGTTGGAATCTGAGTTTGCCGCGGGGGTTTCTAGCGAGAGCATCTGCTTCCCCCGGACCGGTTGCGTTTCGACTCACTCTGTCGTTCAGCTATCTCTCTCCCTCCCACGGGATCCTACCAATACACCCGTCCCGCTCCCACCCGCGACTCTACGGAACTAATTTTACGTCTTTTTTCTTCCCATTGCCTATATTCTGTAAACGGCCGACACATTGAAGTTTTCTTAGCCTCTTAAAAACTTATACTTGGTACTTTTTATGTTCTAATCAATTATGCAATGCCGACATTAAGTTTATTACCGCAATAATAAATGTGTGCTGTTATAAAAATTTCTATGGCCGGTATTATTTAACGCGAGTAAATTACGGTAGAATAACATTATGTATTTTAAGTATGGTTGCGTCATGTGTAAAACAATATAAAAAAACCGCAGTTTTTACATTTCAAATAAAAACTTTTAAACCCTATGAGACCACTCCCTAATATTCCCGGAGTATCCCGCAGGTGAGGTAAGACAAAGGCCAGGAGTCCCGTCGGGGCAGATAATGCCTCTCCGTGCCCAAAATGTGGCCGGCGTTGGTTTGTTTTTATTAGGTTCGGACGCGGCCGGCCTGGACGCGATTAAAATTCCTTACATACCTCCGCCTCACGCCTACCGTCCCTACGGCGCGGCCACCATAGATATTACAATCGACTTTCCTCTCAAGCTTTCGTATAAAATACTGATAATATAAATGTGAAAGTCTGCTGGAGGGATGTTTGGTACTCTTTCATGGCACAACGACAATGGTTGCCTGATGACATGACAATTCTAGTCTACCACGTTGGTTAGCTCCAGGTTGACGGACTTCATTTACTTTGAAATTCATGTGGAGAACTCACAGCTATGGAAGTTCTATAATGTTTACTCTCACGGTTATATTGAGCAATAAATAATAAGCCACAAGATATTATTGAACAGTCAAAAGAACCCTGAATCGATGAGACTGAAGAGGTAGATGAAAGTGGATGAAGCGAAAGTAATATGTCATGATGAAGCAAAGTGGCGTTCTATAGTCTCTGCCTACCCCCTATGGAATACAGGCGTGACTATTATGTATTTATTTAGCATACATCCGACACAAATCAAAATATTCGAACCAGCCGTGTCTATTTATTACAAAGTCTGAGCACCCAGTACGGGCCGGTCGCGGCGCAATCTCCGTCAAGAAGCGACGCCCGCGGGCACCAATCGACAAACATGTTACTAAAATCATTACTATTATTACTATAGGACCTTCACCGGACACTGAATATGTTATATTTACTTCACGTAAATATAACATACTTTTTTCAATAAATGTTGCAAAGAGAAAAACACACAGATGCGCATAAGTTAGACTATATTTCGTACGATCATAAACATGAAATCACATCTAAAATATACATCATTATTTACTTATACTGACTTAATAAAAAACCATTTCGCCCGTCTATACTTAAATTATATTTATTTATTATATTTATGTACAATTTATTGCAATCACAAAAAAAACAGACAAACATGGGATGAGTTTAAGAAAAAGACTAACATAATTAGATCTTAGTTAATTGCCAAGACTTTTTGAATTCATATCAATATTATACGACCGATTATGTCAGCAATGAACTTCTCCCCAAAAAGGGACCAAAGACCATACAGCAATTTATCGCATTAATCCTAATATATGCAAAACATATTTTGTTCAAACACAATATGTCCAATTCGCGAAATTAATGCACGTGACATTTAATGTTGTAATAAATTAAATAAACGACAAACACATATCGTTATCAATGTGATAAATTATGGAGAATCTTATACATTTAACATAAAAATCTAAATCGCTTTAACACAAAACGTGTCGAATATCTTCGGACGCAAATAAACTTTTTTGTGTTGGCATAATATTTATATCTTAAAGGTGTGTAAATGGCCCTTAAGGTGAGAATATGTATTAATTTATGAACAATAATCCTTTAAGCCGAAAAGGATCGGATGCCTCGTCTGTCATCAGCTAATTTCGATCAAATATACCGGGTATCTCAAGACTGCTACCGAAAACGAAGCCGGGTGGTAGTTTTAGTGGCTACAAACACAATGCAATTGAAAATTTTGCCTAGAAACGCGACAATTTTTTTTTATGATTTTTTAAATATCGTCATTTTTGGGTGGTAAATCCATAGTTTTTGCTAAAATAATAATTTAAACTCTTTTATACCTTAGAGTATTTATAAATAAAAGGGTATATACTATTATTTTAGGAAAAAATGTATTTACCACCCAAATATGGCCATAGGAAAAAAATAACAAAAAAAAAATGTCGCTTTTTTTTGCAACTTTTTCTGTTGTATTGTGTCTGAAGTTGCTTAAACTACCACCCTGCTTCGTTTTCGGTAGCAGTCTTGATATACCCTGTATTTCTGACCCAAGACTAATTTTAGGGAACATTCCAACTTTATTAACGTATTATTATACGAATAAATAACCAAATTAAAATGTCAAAAATTTGATTTGATTAACGCTGAAATAAGAAACAAATATTTGCACTTCACATGGTCTGGTTGTCGAATAAAACTTATGCCACACAGTCTAAAAATATAATTATTATATTAAACCAATTAATATTTCAATTTATAACCAAAAAACCCACTAATTTAACGCAAGGCAAAACAAAAAGCATTATTTTTTATAAAAATAAAACTAAAAAATATTTGTTATTCGTTTCATAATACACCAACCTAAGAAAAACTATAAAAAAACCCTAAAATAAACAAAAAATAAATGTAATTCATATTCTTCCAAGATTACTTCTACAGAAGATGTAATCTGAGAAGAGAATACAATTGTTACTGTTGCATGTTCTTAGAAGACAGTGGCTATCATAGCGCGCGGTCTGTGGAACCATGCAGGGTTTGAACCTACTACCTCGTAAGTCAAACTCATGTGCGTATTGTAAAGTGCTAGCTAGCATCGATATGTATATGACGAAATAAGCAGGCAGTATCATTATTTACAAATTTACATTTTGAAAAACAAGTAGTATTTTTACTTATATGTTTACGATATATTTACTTTTTTATAACGGATTGCATCACTGGATAAGTAGTCAGCTCGGAAACTAAAGGTTGTCAGTTCGATTCCGACTTGAAAATAAACTTATATAATTATTCAATCTAGATTTTGTGAGATTTTTCATTTTCGTATTACATCCGCAAAACGGGTAAATTTCCTTAAAAAAACTATTGTGTTAAATATTTTTAATGCAAAATATGTTTTACACAAAATTATGTGGGTTTAGCTGCAAGCACATTTTTATATTTATTAATTTCAACGCATTTGTAAAGATCGACGTGTTCATAAAACATTTACATAAACATAACCAACATTATAAAGTTCAAAGTTTAATATCAGACAAGACTCCACATTCCTTCATGCACATTCTTATTATAATATAAAAAATAACCGAACACGGGTATAAATTTGTAAAATCATGTGTCAGGGATGTTTCAGACATAAAGGGAACAATTCAGGGAATATTCATATTAATAAACTGGGCACGAATGATGTCTAGCGTTACACACGATTATCCTTCCACGAGAGGAAAAAGATGTAAAAAATATATAAACGCAGGGCTGCCGGCTACCGAAATACGCGGGTAACGAAATTGTGAGTGAAATTTTTGCCCACTGTATTATGTAGTAAAGAAAACTAGAATTCTTAAAGTATTACATAAATTTTCCATTAACTAATTCATATTTATTTATTTTTTGCATACGTTATTAAAATAGAATGTAACCAGTTTTTAAAGCGGAATCTCTTTCAGCATACTTTGGCATAAGCCTAGATTAGCTTTTAAAGGTGAGGTTGTGTTGACTTTACTACATTTTACTTGCAACTTCGTCTGTGTTGTATCAAGCTTTGGATACTCAGATACAATGCACATCAATGCAATATATACTTCAGTCAGAAAGAGCCTATATCGCTCTTCGGCTTATCTACATACTGAAACCTAGGATAGGTTCCACATCCACATACTATTAGATAAACCCGCAACCACACTTTATCATCTCCATATAATATAATTTAAATAAATATGAAAGTGCATATGTCAGCCCTAGTGTGGGTGCGGCGGGCGGGCGCGGCGCGCGGGCGCTCGAAACGCCGAGTTTGACGTATTCCTTTTTTACGCTCATATACTTATTATTGGGCCCGAGCGCTCCTGGTGTTACGGCTGTGGAATGCGCCATAGAGCTATGTATGCGGAGAAGTGGACGGTTGTTTATTTAATTTAATATACATTTAATTTAATAATTTTGGTTGGGTAGATTTTAGATCTTGTATAGTAGAGGTGTAAAATGTTTGAAGTTGTATATTTCAAAAAAATAGTGTAAATTAGGATACAATAGAAACTGTGCAAGTAGTTGGTTTTACAAAAAGAGAAAAATAACAATTTTCAGATCGGCTATCGTATATTGATAGAAGTTTTTAGGTGTGCTTTATTTCTACGAATTTCATAAAAATATCAATAAATAAACAGGTAACGCATCTATACTAAATTAATTGTAACTCTACATTTCATAAAGTATCAGCATGTTTAATCTCAAATTCTCCGCCTGTCTCAAACGACGTATCAAAAAAATGTAATTTGAAGTTACCGTTCACATGGCGGTAATGATAGCGGGCGCACAGTACCCCATTACAAGTTCATTTCATAGTACGCGCCTATTATCAATTCCATAAATATATTTATAGCAATCAACCCATCAGTTGGGAACGCCGATCGCGCCGGCAAAGTGGCTATTACCCGACAACTGCGAGCTCTAAACTTTATGAAATGTCATCCATCACCCGCACGGCGACTGTGCGCGCGACATTTTAACTACCAAAAAAAACCTTTTATAAATTTTTAAAAGCAAATAAATAACTCTATATGGCACTGTTTGACATTTAACACCGTGTTTTTCATCATAATTCCGCTGTGTCAAAGATACAGTTACGTTTTTGAGTGAAAAATAACATGAGGCTGAGCGGGTTGTAAAGCCACTTGGTAACTCATTTCATTCTCAGACACCACAAATTACTAAAAATACCTGGTGTAATAATTGAACCGAAATTATTCAATGACCATTCAGCCTTAACCTTATCTCGGTAATTCTAAAGTATTCCAAATACTTATTCATGGAATACCAAAATCTTTAAACGCAAGGCCCCGTTTACGACCTTCAACCGATAAACATTTGTGGAATGCGGGGAAAAAATAAGCGAGCGGACACCCTCGTGAGAAAGGAAAAAAAAAAACAGGGACTCTCGTCGTGGATGGGAATCGTGGGTTCCAGGAATTCGCGTGCCGTCCTCACTACACCGTGTTTTTTTTGGATAAAAAAGTCTATTGTGTGCCAAGTTGTTGCTAGGATCGGCGCACGAAAAAATCCATTCATATTATAATTAACTTGGAGCGTAGTACTACAAGTTCTCGGCGTTGTTTTTGTGCGCTTTTTAGATTATTTCTATTGAAAAAAACTGTACACAGTTGTTATTCTGCATACCATTAGATAATGTACCTTCTTTGATATATTAAAATTTATATTGTACTAAGCGGAAAAACATTTTATCACGTGTTATTTTTTATACAACAAGAACTCAATTTGGGAGCCCAGGCAATCCTATCCAAGTGCATTTACAGTTGTACTTTTTATAATAATAACGTATTTAGATGTTTTTCCGATACAACGAAGAATAAATCCTTTCAAAAAAAAGTTTTAGATACACAACTACAAAAAAACAAAGCTTTTAGATCAAAGATTTTAGTCTCACACACTGCACTACCATTTATAGCAGAATAGTTAGTAGCCATTTTAATAGCTTAAATAAACTAAATGTATATACTAAACCACATAGCTCAACAACTCAATCCAAACATTTGCTAACCAACGAGCTGTGCTGTAACACGGAGTCACGCCTAATGTCCTAGCTCTGTTGTAAGGACGCGTGACATGATTAGCAATTACTAAGTGTTAAAGGCATACAATTTAACACATTGGATTTAGACTTTTAATGCTGAAAATGATGACTGCAAAATTGTAGTCCATATGACTGGAATTATGTCCTGAGAAGTCGGAATTGATTTGGAAACGGCAAACACGGGGCAGTTTAAAGTATCTGGTTATTGTGGATACTGGATAACATAGTAATTAGTATTTGATCTTTTGAAAAGATGCATCCGTATAATCTTTTCTTTCTGCCTACCTATATCTCACCAACATGCGGTCAACACCTGTGCCCCAAGCAGGAACATTTGGCTCTATAGTATAGTAATCGTAATAGTAAAATTTTGTATGGGAATTTGAACAGCGCCATTGTGAGCGTATTTGGAACTAAATTATGGCAGCAGGAAACGTTTACGATACTATAGTATGGTAATAACGATAGTTTTACTATACAAATGTATGAAAAGTGGTAGCAGGAATAATTTTTGACGTATAGTATCGCCGATTTACTATCGAGAAATACGATTGTTTTGTCACCGACATTTTTACCGTGAGAACATTATCGAGAGTATATTTTTGTATTTCTACACATCGAATTAAGGAAAAATGTGTTAATTACGGTCATGCTTAGTGTTTCCCGATGCCTTAGTGTTATTGTGTGTAATTATCTACTCCGTATTTCGCTAGTTATATGAAATTCAATGCTGCGATATGAAGTTATAATTATTGTGATACTTAACTCAAATATGAAGGTTATTTCTTAGACTATGGACTGTTTGTAATCGGAGCAACGAACTTGGGAATCTTGCGAACAAGTATGAGGATATAGAAAGTCTGGAATTTATTGTAGTTAAAAACATACCTAACCTAAAACTGTAAAAAACTTATAAATAAAATATTTACATGGAACTTTGATTTTCGTTTTGCGCACCTACTTAATCATTTTATGTTATACTTATAAGTCTTATAGCTTATAAGTTATTGTATAGTCGAGCAAGCTCTTAGGGCAGAGAAGTGTGAGCATATAATATGTGAAAATAATTGGCGAGGAACTTAACGAGCAAAAATATAGAGAATACTTTCATAAAGCTCTCCTCCTTAAAAATGTAGAGGGATTTTATAAAACATATGTACATATCTTTATCTATAACATAAATAATAATAATTTGCATTAATTGTTTGACAACTAATCAAGAAAAAAAATTGCTACGTTCGGAAATCTAAACGCATAATTAATTGGAGTCATTTTTGTATATTGCGGAATAAAAGCTAGAAATATGTATTTGCTTATTAATTTATTTCCATAACCTTTCTACGCGACATTAATGCATGTTTTATATTTTTTTGTTATTTTATAATAATAATAAATTAATGTACCCACGTAGTGAATGACAATTCTGCACGAATCATTCAATAACATTCGTTCATTACCCTAGGTTATCTGTCACTATCGTAACGTAATAGTATCGAGTTCACGAGAGTATGGTTAATCGATTCATGCTACCGACATGGAGTAGTAATAGTATAGCAATCGTTGTCACGATACTATTACTATACGATACTTCAAAATGTTCCTGCTTGGGGTACTGACTTTAGAAATGTTTTAAAATGACGTCATTTTACGTCCATCTGCCCGTCTGACTTCTTTCAAGGAGAAGACGAATCATTGCAATATTTACTTTTTCTTATATTAAACTTTTCTATTAACTAAAGTATGTAATCTTGCGATACCATACCATGGATCGCTATGTTTATCAAGTGTTTAAAAATCTTTACACTATCTTCAAGAACTCCGTTGTCTCTAAATATGAAAAAATATGAGAAATTCCCAATGGTTTCGCTCAAGTCCTGTGTGAAGTTGTATAGGGCTACGTAGGGTCGGAGCGAGGGCCCCAAGGTCCGACGGAGGTCGCCCGAGCGCACGCGTCGCGAAAACAATCTCCTGTTACGGCGCAAGGCGGAGAGTGCTCGGGTGTATATTCTGCAGGGTTTTGTGAGACAATTTTAACATATTTTTTAGGGTAAAAAATGCTGATTTTCTAATTGTATCATATTTATAAACCTATGTTAAATACGTACGTTGCATAATCACATTGTGAAAGCTTAACACAATAGATGATTTATTTCCAAAAATACAGAACAGGATGTAACAGCTAAGGTTTTAATTAAATTTCCTTTGATAATATAAGTTCTGTGCTATTCAACATATTTAACAATAGCTAGAATCGTGTCAAAGTAATATTGCCCTGACTTTACATAAATAAATTTTACTCTACTATCTCCTATTGCGTTGTCACAATTATTGATTTTTTAAATTAAATTTTATAATTAACTGCATCGTATATCCTGAATCTCCACAGATAATCTAAATATATCCCTAAAACACAAATGTAAGTCACCCTAAGTTTACGACTAAGTGTAACATTAGCCGTGCGCAACAATGGCGCACGCGCGGAGGTCGCCGCGCGGGGTCGAGGACGCGCCGTCGCAGCCTTACCCCCCTCCCGAACCCCACCACTCCTTCAGGCTGTGATTTGGTTCATACTTTTAGACTGAAGTATATGTAAAGTGACTGTCCCTCAAGAAGTAAGCTGAGTTACCATTAGTAATACTGACAAATGATAATTCAAGTGTTTTTTTGGCCATATCGAATTTCGAAGATGTATCAACCTGGCACTATGCAAATTTAAATTTAGGTAGATCGTCTAGATCTTGGAAGATGCATCTAATTGGCACCAGGACAATCAAATTATAAAACTATTATAACATCTTGACAATGGAGCTTGAATTAAATGCAGGTTTTGAAGTAACTTTGTAAATTAAGTCTAATTAAAAAGGCAACAGATTACGACTCTATCCCCATAAGTAAGCCAATCACGCCAGCAATTAGCCAACAAAGGATATCTAACAATTCATCTATGCCATGCCCCGAGTTAATTCTCATCACGGCCCGTACCGAGAATCATTACAAAAAGGAGAAAAATAGCATAATGCACACGCGGCGAAACTCCTGGCAGACGTTGAAAAATATCTCAGTGTAAAAATGCGACAAAGCTCCCTTCTCAGCCGTCATCTCATGATTGAAGCAAGGAAAGTTACATTCCATTCGTCGAGGCGCGCACTCGAAAATAATCGTGGGCCTTTTATTGGGATGGGAGAACGATAAGTTAGATTTGTGTGTAACATACAACTGTTGAACGAATCGGTGATCATGTTTTGTTGTGCTCAAGAGTTACAAGGGACTTTCTATCCTACTGTCAAACATTTGTAGATCACACAATTGACTTGGGGAGGTAAAATACAACCAAATAATGTCGAAATAGCATACCATGGGTGTCCTACAAGAATATAATTCCAAATCTGTCTTTTAATGCAATATTTACTGACAACGAAAACAAATGTAGCTAACAAAAGGTAATAAATTAAAATTACCTTTTGTTTAACACAATTAAAAAGACCACAGCAAAATCATATAAACTTTAACACCACACCCACAAAATGAAAACAAGCGACGTAATGTTAATCAGCGGGAGATCAGTTCCCTCCAAACCTTACCTCAATCCGGCACCGGCGATAACACAACGGACATATTTAATGAACCAAAGAATCCCCGGCATACAAAACTCGTTTTATTTTTATGGTTAAGATTTAAGGACAATGCTGCTGCCAGCTACCGAGTTACGTCCAAGCCAGATTAGATAGTGTTAAATGAGCGTTTGTGTAAACTACCAGCCTTTTAAATTTGATTTTTTATTGTCGTAACGTGTCACATTAGAGCACGCATTGAATGCGCTCTCCCGCCTAATCTCACTTCAGATCGAATAGCTTTGTTGTTGGAATTCATGTTTAATATCTTTAGAAATTGTGTATGTGATTTAATCAATTTTATGTATGCGTCCCTTGTATCTTTTATTGTTATCTCTTTATGGAACAAAAGTATAACTGTATTGAACGTTATGAAACGAGACAGTATTTTATTATTCTCGCCTATGACAAAAGACCATTAATTCTGTCCGTTTTTAATCTACCTTCTAATAATACAACATACTCATAAGGATAACAGATGGCACTATTAACAAAACATGACGTATGGAGAAAACATTTTTTAAATTTCGAACGGGAACATAATTATAATGTACCGTGAACGCACCGGGTCAAAAGAGTGTGGTAATGTCACTGGCTTAAAATAAGACGTAAGGAATGTTTCAAATACGAAATTCCAAAGTTTACGTTCCAATACACAGTAATGTTTAGCATATAAATTTGGCTAATGCTCGTATTCATTGCTCAGTGAGATACGAAACGCGATTGCTATGATTTGATGGGAAAATAAACATTCTTTTTTGGGGCTTAGATTGATGGATAATAAGATTGGTTTAATGTACAGAGTTCACTTCAAATTTTATTTTTAACATTAGCGCTTACCTAATTCCAATTATCAGCAGTAGCTAAATCGTTTCAATAGAGAATTTTCAGAATTTTTGTTTTAATTTCTAGCAGTCATAATCAGGAACAAGTCTTTAAATAAAAAAAAGTATGTATACCAGATGCAAATGTCACAATGGTTTCATTCGCAAGCAACAGATGCTGTACAACGTTGCAATTATAACAATTTCGTTCACATTTTACCATACAATTAGTCATAACCGCGGAGGCAGCAATTTATCAGTAGCCGATACACGCTGCCACGTATGTAATAATTATTTAAATTATTCAAAAAGCACCCGTTGAAATATTATATCTCGTATGTATCTTTACAAATGTTAATATGTACTCTTGGCAATGTATTCATCACCTCGGGGTATTGATACGATATAACCATAGTTATTTATTAAAGGAAAGTCTCATCCCGAACCATGAATTTTCTCTTTGGTATGATAAAGTTACTTAAATGCACCTGGATGGAAATGTAATGCGTCGAACGAAACGCAAAGTCGAAGTTACTTCACGTAGGCTTTCTGTTAGACGGTATGAAGCATATTAGGTTTAACGACCTACGGAAAGGCTTTTTTTACATTTTTATAGGGATATCCATGATTCAGAAAGTACAGCGTGAATTCCTAGTACACGTACGAGGAAAATGGATCAGGTAACATTCTAGCATTTTTCCTTGATTTTAGGAAAATTTGTGGGCTGAATAAGCCTCAGACTGATTAGTAATGCAAGTCCCAATATTACCCAAGCTGGGAATATCTTGCAGTTTGAAAATAAGACTCATTGTACCAAACATCTATGCATGTATAAATGTTGAATGTGGCGTTATGTAAATAGGGCTAATAGCGAAAGGTTCGTACCTTATAAACATTTTGATGATTATTAGCTGAGAGAGTCTGATAATGCATAATCTGAAGACTTAGTAATAGCATTCACAAAATTACAATAATAATACATAATATGTACACTCTTAAATTGATCTCTATGGTTTTAAAAGGCTCCTTAATCCTTCCTATAGGCCTTAGGACCTTGTATAGGATGTTCGACTTTATCTCGTGATTTTTAACCCTGTTTCCTCGCAATGTTTTCCTTCACTATCAATACTAGAGCAAGAACATATTGCCTAACAAAGCCTCAGTGAATACCATCGCCAATGTAGGAATGCAACATGACCTCACAATCCACATTCCCGTTCCGGCAGTTTTATGATACCGTTTTCGGCTATTGTTTATTCATGATACACTCGGATAAGTCGCCATTCGATCAGTTAATCTTAACCTACAAAATTTTATTGATGTTCGTTTATTGGTTAATTTTACGACCAAGTGGGATTCAAGTGAATTTGGGAAGTCAATATGTATGATGTGAAAGCGTAGGTACTGATTTAAACACGTATAAAACGTCAAACATAGCTGGTGGATATTTTCGAGGTGGAACCTGGAAGATTTTAATAGTTTTTTAATACCTTCGACACAGGACATCTGTCCTAGTGTGGAGTGAGGACCATTTTTGGTATATTTAGTATTTATTATTCTTGTGTTGGGTTAGTGAACAAAGCTAAAATTCAAAACCTTTCATGTTCTTTGACGGCCTTTTAATCGACCACAAAATGCTAACATTAGATCACAATTACAAAATCTAAATAACAACTCATGCACTCCATCGAAAAGCTAACATTTTTAATCATCTCCCCGATATTGTTTAAAACTGTAACACTATGATAAAATTCCTCCATGACGTCAAAGCTTGACACTATACCGTAACGCTTCTAAGTACGAACAAAGGGCGCCAGTTATGCTATACATTAACCTTTGCTTTATTGGTCCGTAAAAATCCGTATCAAATATCATCACGACGTGTAGCGTGGATACGAGCAGACATTCCGAGCGCATTTGTCATCATACTTTACCTGGTATGCATCCATCATAACTTAAAAATTATCTTTATTTTTACATTACCCGTCTATTTTTATTGATGTAGTGGCATCGTACTCAAATGTAATGTCGATGAAATGTTCGAAAAGACTGCATTTGACTGGCTTTGGATTACTTATAAGAGTTGAAAAATGTGGACAATTATTAAAACAATTGATTAAACCAAGCAATGTGCATGTAAAATGTCACATCGAGGCTATATTAGTGTTTGATAGAAGAAAGAAAATGTAAGCAGTATTCATTGAAATCTAAGATTGAAATAGTGGCCATTTTTAACAAAATCTTAATAAAAATTAAACTAACTACCTCATACTTGACAAAGGACATTATTTTATTACTCTCTCCAACAGACCAAAGAAACATTACTTTAAACCTTTTATTCATCATATCTTTTATACTAAAATAAAACATGAATAGCCTTCATACAAACAAACATAAAATGCTTTAAGTGAATATAAAGGCTAGGACACGAAAGCTTCCTCTCACAACGAACTAAGTAAGAAATCTCAATTCAATAGATACTTTGCCTTTCAGAACTGAATGGCCAAATAAAAATATGTACGAACACTGGTCTTTGACTGCCGTCACTTGAATACTTAGCTTTAGGGTTCAATTGTAAATGGATAGCAAATTATTATTTTGGAAAAAATATTATCTGCAGTTTTGATCCTTGCATCTACATGAGTGTGTGATCCACAAATATTCTAAATGGGGCTAGGTCTCTACAGCTGTTCTATTAAAACCATTTCATTGCTTAATAATACGTATGTTATTATTAGCCTCCCCCAAAAAATTTAGTAGTGAATCTTCTAGTCTACGAGGTACCTCACTCGCCATAAAAGGTTGGCAACATTATACTTTCGAAATTGTTATGAGAAACTCTCAAATTATTGTTTTACCATTGCACCTTTACCAAATCAACCAGTAATTTCATCCAGGAACAGAATCGAGATTCGTTTTGATTTAATTTCAGCTGAACCACAACGCGCATTGGGAGCGTTCTTTCTTTTTCCTTTGTACACTGATCCTCATTCTACACATTCCGATTGTATGACTGTGGACGCACGTGTTTTAATCACTGCATGCAAAGGATTCAAATGGAATTTAAATATAAAGAGGAACCGTTCACCCTTAAGCTATGTGGTACTTATATAGTAGTTGGTATACAGCTGAGTATTAGAGATGCAGATATTTTTCATAGTTTGAACACTACAGTTCATCTAAAATCTATTGGCTGCGGCTAAATTTTGAAATAGATTTTTTTTTAAATTCATTGTCGCATTGTTTGACATCTATTTCTTATCATAAAAACAAGTAATTTTATACTTGTAATAGTATTTACATTTCCAATGTTATAACATGGAGAAATAGATACTATTTTTTATTATTTTGACAACAGTGCTTTTGGTGACAAAAGATCGTAGACGACCTATAGTTGTCATTTCTATTTAAACAAAACCGTAGGTTTGATGTGAAATATGAAACTTATTTAAGTAGCTAAGACAAGAAATATGTAGGTAATAAATAATTATGTAAATAAATACATATGTATTATATAATTTGTATTGATGTACGTATGGAAATGTAGTAATTGCTAGTTGTTTACATGTCGTTAATGCTACGCTATCAAATGACCTTTTGTAATAAGACGTAAGATCAGGTTAACTATGGAATCATTGACGTGTGTACTATCTGTTATTATGATTAGATAATTCAGCAATTCATAATTCTTAGAGTACCTAACAGGATTTGAATCGTTATTAACCTAGATTGTATAGCTAGATAAACTGTATACACAGATAGTAGCTTTTAATATATATATATTTGGAAAAAATGTCGTCTATTAGGCAAGCTACACAGGCTTTGTAAAACTTAATTCTGGAACGGCAATAAAATTGGTAGCCGTAAAAATTACGATTCAATTTTCAAACAAACAATGTTGGAACCCAAAAGCGAGTATGATTGAACATACTGTCACCAACAACAGTAAGCCAGAGACGCCTATCGGATTATAGTGCCATAATTCCATTCAATTAATTCCGTAGACTGTGTCGCAACATAAAATATTCAGTTACTGGCGCCACCAAACAGCATGGAAAATCAAAAATAAATGTCATATCAGAACTAATCCTCGTCGTCACATACTACGGAATTATTAAACGTATAAATAATGTTATCAAATGCATTTCTGTGGGAAATCGGATTAAAATATCAACATTGCGTAGATTATAATCAAATATTTAAATTTGCTTATCGGTAGTTGCGTGTAACGGAGTTAGGAAAGGGCAGGAGGGCACAACGCCCCTGGTAACATTGATCAAACCTGTGATTCATTGGGTACACCGTTCCACTTTCAAACATGCATAAAACGACGTACAAATTAGTAATACTTATATCTACATCAAATCAAATACATCTTAGTGCTCGGATCTATTCAACATTACGTCGAGGAAGTAACAATCATAATGTTTTACATGACCAAGTGTACATTAAAATCAAATCATACTCAACTGAATCAATAGTCATCAGATACACACCCTTCCGTCCATTAAATCGAAATTGGATCTCTGTTTGTTTTGTTACCAAATATTGTATTGATTTTTATTTTATCCCCGAGCGTTCTGGATGCAGGTAGATTAAAATAAGTATTCCGGTGCTTATGACAAATGTGCGTGGTGGTACAATTTATAACGACGCTGCGTTAATGGTTTTAATCAATTCCACTAAGCGCTCTGCGTCCGCGATGAAAAATGGAAGAAACGCTTTGCATATTATCTAGATGTATCGGCACCCTGAAACGCGCCACTATTTATCATTATATGTATCGAAATGTACATTAAAATTTCTATGTTATCTATAAAGTGTCTTCAATGAGTTATACGATGGTGTTCATTGGATATTTCGCACGAATACGGATTATTAAAATGGCCTAGTGCAATTTGTTGCTGAATATTAGATAACATCTACTTTATGAATGCTTTAAAAATAGGAACAAATTAAGATTACTCTTGAGGATATTAATCCTGCAAGTCTCAACTCAGTTTGTTTTTTAACATATGCAAAACTTCTGACTGTAATTTTATCAACTCAAAATATCCTAATGCTGAGCACGAAACACCTCTACAATCCAATTAAGAGAACACAAAATATTACACATACACAATTAATCAGCGAAACGCCCAGCCACAAACAGTAATTAAGGTCCAAAGAATCAATTCGCTATCCAGGAACCCTGGAGCCCGGGGCGTTGGGATCCACGCGAATATATCATGCAGTGGCGCGGCCGGCCATACATCATCCCGACCCTGTTTACCGCACGGTAGCCGGTAGCCAAGTAACTACCATTAGCTTTATATTTGTCTGTAAATATGTTGAAGAAATGGAGATTTCAAAGGGACGCTGTTTTATTTATTGGATGGGATAGACAAAACCGAGCTTAAATCGATGGTCGTTAAAGCAAGAGGCAGGAAGAAAAAGTAACATTAGATTTTGCTGTCTGGGCTATGTTACGGGAATGTGCCTAGACTTCTAACTTTCAGTTCCTGGCTTTTTCAAATCAAAATAGTATCATTTAGGTCACCAACCTCTCGCTACTATAAAGGTAAACCCATAAAATAATTAAATATCTAAAGGTACACTTAATTTTATTATAGAGAATAACAATTAAAATTCAACACATTGCTCCGTTTTATGCGTTTAATCTGTGGGGGACAAAACATAAAATCCAACAGGCAATATCAGTGAACAAAATTGTTATTTGGCATTTAATTTTATAGAAAAACGATGGTTGGAAATTTTACGATGAGTTTAATGCGATCTACTTGTTTATAGTTTCCGATACTTGGATGTAGGCTCGTCCAATTAGCGCAGACATCCCTTCTGTCCGATACTTAATGTTGCTATTGGAATATTAATTCCTACATTATGGTACTAACGATTGACTTCGCTTTCATAGATTCGCAGAAGAAATAACGATCATGATACCACTTCATTGTTTTTAATGCTTTCTGTTTTCTAATGTTATTTGAGTTTTTGTTTAGCTTTAATGATGACTGTTGTAAGTATAATCCATCTATTTTCTATTGGCATGTGGCGAAATTTGGAACTACAAATAAAATTTCAGAACATCAACTTAACGCATTGTTTAAGATATGCTTTCATAACATAAACAACAAGCATTTACACTCTTGATAGAATAGTATTAACATGTATATTAAAATGTGAAGAGAAAAAATATTCTTCACATTTCGATAACAGCATAACAACAACGCAGTCGCCAAAAAATCGTAGCCGGTCTATAAACACGTTTAGTGATCGTGTGTCATGCAGTTGTTACCTTTTTAAACTTAGTCTTCTGCTCATAACCATCTGTATTATTATCCTTTTAATCAGACTGAATATGTTGTATAGGAGTGTCATTTTTGTGAGCAATTGCGATACGGTTTACAAGATATCGAAATTATAGAGAAATCTATGTTTCCTTACGAAGTTTTGCTTCGTCATTATATATTTAACTGTGAATCCACACGCAGCTTCGGAAAGGTCAGAGAAATGTTACGATACAAGCCAAGAGAGCTCTGATGCCGTTTCAACTAGGCTATCATTGACTACTATAAACTTCTATGGGAGAAACACAAGATGTTTTACTGCCTTTAGGCAGATAAAAAACTCACAAAACGTCATCTAATATCTCGTTAGAGTGAAATGTCCGGCGTTCCGAAGTTACTCAACTTTACAAATTACTATAATATCGGTTTCAATTAATTTGAATGGTATGAAATTTTTATAGATTCCAGTTTTGCTGTCGGAAATACGCGTTTAGTATGCATAATTTCAGTTTTATGCTGTATGTGGGGAAATGTTCGTGTTTATGCCACCTGTGTTTTGTACTAGGAGTACACCTGGCTGCTTATTCAATTTAATAAGTTTATTTTGGCTGTTAGAATTATTCATTGTCATCAACCTTTTCGTGACATTAACTTCCCGCATTTATACGTAACTAGGGATTATTCCAGTAAAATGTGTTGCACGTTTTATTTTTTATTGCTAATGGCGAGACGAGCATGCCATTCACCTGATGGTAAGCGATACGACTGCTCATGGACAGTAGCTACACCAAGCAGAAAAGTGAATTACAAAGCAATGCTTAGCATTACACTGCGTTCGCCATCCTGAGACATAATAATATTTTAAGTCTCAATATCTCTGGCTACAATATCCTTCAAACCGGAGTACATCAGTGCGTTTACACTGCTGTTTCGTCTTAAGTTTCAAAACCCAGCATCAAGGTTCTGAGATCGAACATAGTAGGTACTACAAGTAGATTAGGCACATTTTATAAATAAAGCAATCGTGTATGATAGATAAACTATCACATCAAATAATTGATAAACCTACGTATTAGGCTAAGTACGTTCTAACTTGAGTTACGTCTCGGCTAATCCGAAAGGTCCAACCATTTGCCCATTTACGTAAACACACTGCACTATCGCTGACGCGAATTCACTCGTGTGTAACTTTATTACCTAACGTTATTGCGAGACATTACACGGGATTGGAGTGCTAAAATCGCCTTATCAGCATGCGTGCGACGTCACACCTTATCGAAACCCAGGAATATTTCTCTTTGACGCGCTTGCGGAAATCACGATTGTACTATCAATGGAATGCGGGGACAAATAGTAGCTCTTGTAACTTGTTTGTTGATTAGAATTTTGTATATGGCGGTTTTAATCCTAAGGGCATTATCTACCTAGAGGCTGAAAAAATGAAATAGGTAATAAATAAACAAAAAGACAACAAACGTACTACCACACTTTCATCAGTCTCTTCTTGTTGATTCAGGGTACTTTTAACCTGGCCTTTATAATTCCGTACACTCGCCACTTCAAACACGGCAGATTGAGTCACTAAAACTAGTATTAAAATATGTCAGTTACCTCGTCTACGTAAAGACAATAAGCTATAATCCACACAAGGCTCAAACAATTCAATTAAAATATTTTCGCGTCAAACACGGCACGCATAGCAATTCTAATGTATAATCTTGGAGTTACATCGTAAGTTACATTGTAACATCTGTTAGTGTATCGCAGATAGCTTCACGCTTGTTATCCTGGCGGTTGACAGGGATCATATATTTTCCATGCTCGTGTCAACGCTTAGTACTTGCGTTGTTATTTTAGACTGGAATAATAAATTCAAACATTTGTATGTATACTCAAAATTCATCATAAATTCACTCATGTAAAATATTCAGTAGAATCAGTTACAGACATTGTTAGTAAGACCCTTACACATCTTGGGAAAAACTAGCTATGTTTGGCATTAACACCTCTAGATAATTCTTCGCCAGATATTGATCTACGTATGTACTGGATTTTAAATACAAGGATGGAATAGCAAGCTAAACATATATTTAATTTAGTTTTTAATATTTACATAATCAACCAAAAACTCCATTGATAAGATTGACTCAATCATTAGATTGCACCACGATCCTAAAGTCAATGTTTATTTGTCAAAAGCTGGATCGAGCCAACTTGTCAGTTAGATGGGTTGTCTATACCAATGGTTCTTAAGCTGAGGGAATCAAGCGTTCTGTAAATTAAATATAAGAACTATTTTGACTGGATAGAATTACATAATTTGACCTAACATTATTAATCAGCAAAATTTCAAAAAAAAGTCACTCTTAATAAGGGTTCCTTTCCTCAATTAAATACTATCTATTAATATCTAATTATTTGAATGTCCTACATATTGAAAAGTTTAAGAACCGCTATCCTACCCATCTCACATCCGCCATACAGCCGGTGTCTGGCGCCATGCTCAACACTTTTTTTACACGCTTTATATTAGCTTCACTTGTATGTTTGTATGTTTGTATGTTTGTATGTTTGTATGTTTGTATGTTTGTATGTTTGTATGTTTGTATGTTTGTATGTTTGTATGTTTGTATGTTTGTATGTTTGTATGTTTGTATGTTTGTTTGTAACCGACTTCTTTGGGCGCGATTTTGACCCACTTTAAACGGCCAGATTTCGTTCAAATTTTGCACACCTGTCAAAGACCGATGACAATACAATAATTCGATTAAAATATATAATTATCCTGATTAGATTCGCCAGGATTAATTATTCTTATAATTGATGACCATTGCTACATTCATCGCTAGATGGCGTTAACATTGTATTCTTCCAAGAAGCTTATACCCAAATGGAGATTGCATTCCGTATAAAACACTGAAGCACAAAAATTTGACCTTGAATGCAATCGCTGTTGCCTGCTATCCTTTTCTTTAGAGTGACAATGAATGAAGTTCACGTGAAGTTCATTCATTGTTACGCTAAAGAAAAGGATAGCAGGCATCAGAGACGTCATTCAAGGTAAAAATTTTGTGCTTCACTTTTATATACGGAATGCAATCTCCATTTGGGTATAAGCTTCTTGTATTCTTCAAGTGTCAAATGTTACTACTGACCAACAGATGGCGTTATTGATTGGAAATACAGCCGTAGATGGATGTTTTTAGTCAAAACAATTATATAATAGTTAAAAAAAACTAAAATACACGCTTTAATAAGATATATAACTAAAAAAGTAAAAATAATTGATACTGAATTTAAGATAATTAAATGGAGTAAAATACATATATTTTATTGTTACAAAGCGTGGGGTGTTTACAACAATTACTTATCATCCTGCACCCCACGCTTTGTAACAATAAAATATATGTATTTTACTCCATTTACTTATCTTAAATTCAGTATCAATTATTTTTACTTTTTTAGTTATATATCTTATTAATTACTTATCTTTTTGTCTGCGTAACCCGGGGGCAAAATCATTATTATTTACCAACGAAGACTAAGGTTCCTTTCAATAATGGCAGTTTACTAACTCTTGTAATAGAATCAGGACTTACATATTACTTTGTAATAGATTTACCATCCGACAACTCGCTTCTAAGCATTTTACGATACGTACATTGCGGAGTTTAAATTAAATTCTATCTTAAGTGTGGACGACGAAATTACATGTAAAGTTAAGTTTAAGCTTCAAGCTAATTGAATATTTGCATTCGCACAGTTTACATAGAAATAGAAAAGGATATTCTAAGTGATTGTTACGAGCAACCAAATTTTTAATACTAACAATAGACGACTTATTAAGTTAGCTGTTTTTATAACTATAGCAGTTCAAGTGCATACCGCTAGATGGCAGCAAATTGCATTACGAAAGCATTTAAAAATACATAAATCCACTCTTTTTATATAAGTATTGGTGATAATAAAAACATAATCCGAGAGAAAGCTGTTGAAAGAATGTTTGCACTAAAATCCTTGATGTCAAAGGTGACAAAATTAGGACAAGAGCATTACCCAAGGTTTCGTCGGTAAAACACGCTTGTCAGCTGTAATGACGGTAATCAACTTCCGAGAACCGCCGCGTGGCACGGAAGTCGAAACTTATTTGGCGTTTGCAATGCAGATAATGATCTTTCACACTTAACCGTTGGGCTAAATGGACTGGTGAAATGTTTAGGCGAGTTAAATAGCCTTCAGATATATACAAAATGTGTAATACAAAAGTTCATGTACAACTTTTCAAAACAGCATGTTTTGAGTCATAAGATGTTGAATTAACGATATTCATTCGTCGAATCTTTGAATAAACTAATAGGCTCCACCTTTTAAAAATAACAATAACATAAATGTTTTCGTAGCCATAAGTTATTATAGGTATATTTTGACCCTAAAAATATTTACTGCAAGAAATGTAAAGTTCTTTTGATTTTTCCAAGATCTAAAACATGAATATAGTATTATCTTTATCTCAAAACCTTGTGGAAGCTGCAACCATGTGCACCGCTCAAGGGCCCGTCTGGTCGACCTTCGTTCCGGGAACCAGACCGGGTCAGATGTAATAATCACTCGCAACCGTCAATTTTCTACCATCGCAATCAAAATAATACAAATTATATGGAACCCTTTTTAGGGTACGGTTTTACTGGGAATACGTACGTGATTGTATTTCATGATTCAGTGTGCTCTAGTATTGTATACAAAATATTGAAAAGAACAGTAGAAAGTAAATGACCGTGTAATAGATAGTATACTAGGAATAATAGGAAGGACTAGGGAATGCCCTCCGGCTTGTGGACAATTCTATGAATAATACCTATTTACTTATTTCTATATTTAATCCTCTTCTGCACTGTACAGAGACATCAAGATATGAGAAAATAAAAAGAATAGTAAAAGAGACGGCCTTATCACACCAAGTAATTTATTACAGGCAACCATGGGATGGACATATAAATATATTTATATTTATTTTTCCTATAGTTGTTCTTTTTTTTTAAATTTATTTATGGGTCTACATGTGTCAGTTAAATGCAAAAATCATATAACAGCAGTACACAAATTTCAAGTTTTATGCAAAGATTTACTATGAAATTGCGCTCTTAGTTTAGTTAAGTCTGCAACGAACTTTAGGCTCGACATGTATATGGAAATAAAATAATTTTCCCTATTTCACCGCAGAAAAATATACGTTTTTACAAAGCCGCAGACATTATTAATTTTTATTAAACAAAATATAACAATATTGGAACAACAGGAAAGCTTATTAATATATTTAGCGAGAATCCTTTCAGTACTAATAAACATGATTCAATAATAACTAGAACTTATAATATAATTAATGGGAAAAATAATTGATTTCCTTCACTATGCATTTCCTTCCTGATATTATTATTGGCAGTATATCCAGAATATTCTGTACCACTAACTACTTTACATTCATCTATATTTACAAGAAAAAAAACGCGATCGTGTCTAAAAATATCGATTAATTTTATTCGACTACTGAAGTATTTATTCTTCGCAAACAGTTTATAAACGTATTTTAGCAATCGAATACTTTGTCTTCTTCTCTCAAATTGTTTTGAAAAATTATTCGAAAAGGACAAACATTCTAAATTTAAAATATATTTAACAGACTATGAATAAGGCTTTAATGTTCCTACAGAACCCAAAGAGTTAAACAAAAGCGTGCACTTAAAAAACCATTTGATTTTAAAATTACCCTCGGTTCTCTCCGCGCTATATAACGTTTAATATGTACACAATTAATATGTATTCCTTACATACTGATTTGAATAAATGCAATTCAAAATGCTATTTACGCGTACGACTTGCAAATGTGAATTTTATACATAACGCATACAAGCCGCGTCCTGGAAATTGTGTGGGAGAAAAATTAATACTAAATATACTTGATTCATAAATTGGATCTAGTTAAGAGGCAATTTCTACGCGATTTGCGTATTGTAACACCGGTTAGTTTTTTGAGACAGCGTGGGAACGTACGGTCGTAAATTCGTTTCCTTTTGTGACTGATTTTAGGCTAACTGAATATGAGGCGCAATCTGAATACATAATGATGATAGACTGTAAATAGAATTGTTATTTTTGCGATTACTTTCTAATTAGAATTTTTCTAATACACATTCACTTTCAGTTTTGAGAGCAATATTCGGTAATCAATGCTGCATAACTCTTAGCTGATATGAGGTTCGATTCTATAATTTTTACGATCAAATATATTAACCAGAAATTAATAGACAGTAATCGAATAATTTCAAAATTTTAGCAGTACGTACCCAAAATTATAAATGACCAAAAAGTTACATACATAGAGTTCTAAATAGCCTTTAAAACTACTTATTACAAATATATTCGACACAATAATTCCACTCGGGAATGACACAAATGAAACAGTGGAAAAATAATGACACGCCACATTGTACGATGAAAGATAAAGGTAAATACAGGCATTGTTTTGCTAACACAAAACTGCGGTGACATCATAATCTGAAAGTGTCATGATCAGATGACTGATGCTGTGTCATCTATGTTTTAGAAGTTAGGCACTGCCTGTATACCACTACTAAGTGATATTTGACGCTAAAAACTATATCAAGTTGAAGCTGCCTTACTATACTAAATTTATTTCCTCCCACAGAATTTAATTATCAGAATAGATCTCAATTCGTTTTATTTGACCCTCCAAATGGATTTTTATCCCGAACAAAAAACGGCTATCAGTAGAAACATATGGGCCGAAATGGGTCGCTTATACCCCGATACTGTATTTAAAAAATCATTTATTTTGTCCAACAAAACCCGGCGCTACGTAACCCGATAGGGCGGTGGGATGCGATACCGCGCGGGCGCTCGGTCCGCGGAACCACGGGTCTTGTAGGCCCTTCCGCGAAACATTTTTGACCCTGCTACCTATTACTACCGTGGACTCGTGATGAGAGAATTTCTTGCTTTGTGGGAAACTGTAGAGGGTTATTAAATGACTTGAAAAAGGTTATATGTCAAGAATGCTGTAAGGAAATATGAGTATTAAATAAATATGCATAATGCCTTTTTTCTTGTTCAATTGCACAAATGATATTTCTGATTTAATTATAATATTATCAATCAAGTTAAAGGAGCCAAATGAAAGTAAATTAAAAATTGAACTTTGTAAAATGCACAGGCGCAACTTTCTATTTAATTAAATTGGTTAATATAATTAAAATACTTAAGCGCCAGCATAATATCATTTTCAAAATCATCAATTTAATCTGCAATTGTTTGCATTGCACATAAGTCAGACAACCTTAATAGGGATTAGCGTTTCACTGAAATCTAAGCGTATCTTATCAAATAATAGCTAGTTGATCTAGTTACGAAGGTGTTACCTCATTAGTGCCTATTCATAGAAATTTTTAAGACCCATTTTAGTAATCTAATATTGTGTTTTTTTCGCACAAACTGAAATCAGTCGTTTGAAAGGGACAAAATAGGTTTTAAAACTGTATGAAATAGAGTATAGGCCATTAATACACCGGGACATTAATAAGCCGTTCATATAACTTAAAATAAAGAGCGACTTTTTTTGCCACTATATGGAATCGAACTCCCATAATTTCATAGTCAATATCTAACCCAGTATATTCTGAAAACTTGAAGAGTCATAGACAAGCAGAAACCACCTAGTTGATTCCCAACGTACTTATTACCAACGATATATGATTACCTGACCATAAATTATGACAAGCAATTAGCCCATTCTAAAATTCCATACATTTATAATGCAATGAAATTGCTTTTTACCACTAGATTACAGAATTAACATCGCGCTTGGGTGTAGCTTGCATTTATCTATAGATAAATAGTTGTTTGTTTAAATTGCTGCGTGTATTTTGATTTTATTTTAAACTATTGATTATAAATGGCTTTGATTTACTTAAAATCAAATTTAATTTTTTTAGTAATGTTAGTAAGTATCAAAACGTTTTTCTTATTTTATTACACAACAAAAAATATTTAACAGAGCAACTGATTTTGAAGCCGATTAAGAATACAAAACTTTAAAAAAATCACATGACATTTTATTTTATTTGACTATCCCATTAAAATAACTGATATTGAAAATACAGAAAAGCACGCAAACTCGCGTGATACACTTAGTTTCATGATAATATAATGATGAATTGTAATTAATTTGATTCTTCGCTTTCCCACCACTTTTCCCATGGAACAATGCAACGCTTTGAAAACGGGAAGTATACACGCCTCGTGTATTTTAATTGAGTTTTTATTCAATTGAGTGAATATTTTTCACGTTTTTACGATTCTAGGACATTTCAGATTTCGACCCACATACATTGCATAGGCGGTCGCAATTTTTATGGCGTGTCATGAAAAACAACTATTTTAGATATTTTTATTTTTGCATTTTTCAGTTACACTTCATACAAACTGACTTAATGTCTGAGGCATTCCCTACCAGGAGCCCTACTATATTCATCCGAAACGAAGTTCAAAACTTCGGATGATCGAAGTTTATATACGATAAGAATGTACCTATATATACTTATGGTCGTTATTGACTTATGGTCGTAACCATAGACTTATAGTTACGATTATACAAATTCGATTCTTTATAGAGTAGATACATTCGTATTGTATAATAAACAACTTCGATCGTCCGAAGTTTCGAACTTCGTTTCGGATGAATAGGGTGGTGCAGAGATGATATGAGTATGTATTAGTGATTCCTAACGCTTTTCAAACGATCATTTTTAATCAATAAACAATAAGGTATATCAATATTCAATATAGTTTACTTGCTGAATAGTTTACAATAAGTTAGACAAAATTGTACACATGCCGGATATACGCAGCCTGAAACCAAAACGCGAGATCGTCTTGTCACCATGGGTTCTACAAAGTAAACTAACTAAACCAGTCTTTATCCTCATTACAATACGTGCGATAATCGTATCACGTTATTGATAGTCAAGTGCCTGGTTTATTAGTACTTGAAATCGGGCGTCAAGTGCCGATACCGTACGCTACTGTATTCACTAGTCTATTTTTATTGCTCTTGTATGATAATACTATGAGTCAGTTATTTAAGCTGATGTAGTGCAAGCGGGTACATATAGATGTCGCTGTTCTAAGGTTTTAAAAATTTGTAAGAATCCTCTTATCCCAAACCCTTTTCATTTAATCCAGAAATATCAGATATCCTTAACGATTTTTAAGTAATATGCTCTAAGTTAAAAAATGCCTTTAAAGTAGTCACAGTGTTCCAAAATTATCATGTTGTAAATTAGATTTACTGAAACTTTTATCGAATAGTTTTTTTAATCGAACGATAAAAATCCTTACTGGTATACTTTCTTACACATAAAAAATTGTGTTTCCAATAAATCCCGCAGCTCCATTAACGGACTAAAAAAATCGCCGCGATCGCAGTAATAATTAAAAAGTGATAATATTAAACGAAACACAACGTTATCTATAATGAATGTAGTGGAAAGAGCATTAAGCGCGGCTGTGCGGGCTCCCCGAGATAAGCGTGGTATGCGATGGCCTGATACAAAGATAAGAGATAAGTGGCCGGCTGTATTGTTCCGAATCGACGGCGACTGACGGACTCGCCGAACAACCGAAACTACACAATGCAACGGTAGTTTCAACACAAATCTGATTAAAAAATAAAAAGGATTTAATGTATTCTAAATTTAAATAAATAAAATAATCTCTCATAAATTTAATTGAATGCTTGAATTATGTTCATAATTATGCATTTTTATTGACATTAATGCAGAACAATATACATATTGAACTGAATATTAAAATATGTATTATTCATTAAACCAATTTGAATTAAGTTTTATATTTTCAAATTTACAATAACAATCGACATACAACAAACGTTTCGAATTTTCAAATTTAGAATCCTATTCCACATACTGGCCACACATACATGGACGAAAGTGTTTCCCTTTTGCCACAGCCGTTGACAACTACATTTTTAGCCTAAATCGCTCAGCGATTGTCATTCGAACATTTGAAGGAAAGCGAGTATAATGTTGCTTAGCAAATAGTAGGTTATGATAAGATTAGGCAAACATCTCACGTCGGCGCATTCGCACGCCGCTGGTACCGTTACACGCACATATCTGCGCACTGCGCGCGGCTACACACCAAAATACGTGATTTTGCCATTTTGTACCACTTCTCGGATGGACGAATTCTATTGTTTTTCGTCCACTAATGTCCTAGCGTTGATGTGTTTGTAATGCCAATAAGTGTCATTTTATTTTGGTAGAGTCAAAACCCGGAAAAGCTTTTATTTGTATTACTATTGTAATTCTTAGCTATGGTATTACAATGTCTTATAGCTATTTGAACATTCGACAGCATTGTTAATAACCCTACACCTAGATAACAATCTTTTCCGCTATTAAGCGTTAGTCCCTACTTCTAACTCTACCATGCCAACCAAATATTGATAGACTTCGCATATCTTCGATGGCCTCTTGGAACTCCCAGGCATTCAAATTGACTATCACAGTATAATCATATTACAATTTGATAAAAAATACAACACCAAATTCCATAATAATACCTACAATAAATGTCATGACGCAAACCCAAACAGATTTATTAACAAAACAAAGTCTGCTTCTTAATTATAGTCGTAAATACTTTTTCCTGACCTGAGCAATTTTAAAGTTCAATTATAATCTAAAAATGTACTTATTTATTTTACACACGATTACACAATTAAAGTAATCGCAACACGATATCGTAGCCATGGTTTTTAATAGTATTAAAATAGGAGTACAAGTATTGAAAATATAAATACTATTCTTTTGAAAGTCGCCATTATTATGCTGGCCAATACAGCTTGCCGAAACGTAAAAAAAAAAAATATTTTTACCGATTTTCCGGTAGATAAGATGTCACCACTAAAACCGTCGCCAAGTAATTTCCTAAATAAATGTGTCAACGAGATATTTTACAACAGGAAATGTTTATTACCTTTACGCAATTTTCATTAACAACCTTGATATTTAGCTCCAATTAGTTTGGTATTTATCAAAATAAAGGCTGAAGTGTGTCCCAGACATTTCGTTACTTTATCAATTACGCACATATTTATGTGGTTGTTTAAACATCCAATGAAATATTTAACAACATTTAAATATAAAATGAAGTGATAAATTGTTTTTAGACAATAATAAAAATTCTTAAACATATTGATTAATTAAAAACTCGTAAAGTAACATGAATATTCAATATCAATATCATACGTTATCAACATTATTATGCCTATTAAGCTGGCGTCATAAAGTTTCGCATTCATTCAGACAGATGGCGCCACCGCCGAACGAAAACGCTAAACAAACGCACATTCAAATTTCAAACATGTGTTCCAATTCCAAATATAAATTCAAACAAAATCTCCACAGTCAAAAACGTACAGTTAAAATAATTGAAACTATTAACGCAAATGTAATCCGTAAACAACGGCGTGTGACCTACAGCAGTGACGACGGATAGCACGCAGCCATCGACGATAACCTTCGCAATTGCCAATTGACGTCAACTGACTGATAACACGGGGCAAGTAAACAAAAACTACATTATATTGATCAACCAGTGGGACCTTAGACCTGTGAGGTGCGCGGCCGACGCGCCCGGCCTGTAACTCCATTTCTATTACGAACCATCCATCATCATTAGAGAGGTCGAGCTGTGTGGAATGCTTTCCAGCTACATTGTTATTTTCAATTATATCTCGCATCAGTTCGAAAATAGAAAACATTATCGTGCAATGCAACTTTTAGATTAAAAAATTACATTGGGATATTTAAATTTCGAATTCATTTGTCCATGATTATTACCGGATTTGAAATGAATGGAAAACATTCCATTTTCAATTATATCCCAAATCCGTGAAACACCGATTAAATAATTATATCGTGCGTACTTTTAATTAGTTTTAATTTTTAACATTTCACGTACATGGTTACTATGTATATCATGCCGGATATATTTTTAAATACACTATATAATGCGTAAACGTAAAACTTAATTGCAATTGGATTATTATCGTGTAATTTAAATATTTTCGACAAGCGTCACCATATCAGCCCGACACTGATATTTGTTATCGTCTGCTAAAGACCAGTGGTATGTTATATGCCTACATGTTGGAATAAACAACCTAATATGGCGTTAGTCATTATGCCGAGAATTACGGCATTTCATCATACACATAATCTTGGAGGACATGCGCCGTCAAAATGGAGATTTTAAAACGTGTAAACATTGCGGCGACTGACATGCTCGGTGGGACCGGAAAATCTACGCATACCAAGTTTATTATTACATTAACAGGATTACGATTATTGACATTACAATAAAATGAATCATCCGAGATTCGTCCAGTGACATCAGGAAACATGGAAGCCAATCGACGTTTTACTAGAAACTTCGGGGTTTAAGACTGCAGGAATTCGCCTTCCGTGAATTTCGCTACAGGATAATCGTGTACGAATATAGAGATTCTTATTTTCTGGAACTCAGTAAATATACCAAAATCGCCATGCTCCATGAAATTTTACGCAACGATCATAAAATACAAACTCGAAATAAATATACACACCAAATTCCTGCCTTTGGGACTCATAAGTAAGTATTTCTAATCCAATAAACCCCAACCAAATATGTTTTAATCGAAACCCAATGCTCTATTCTTTACAATCTAAAAATATTTCGATCTGTCATTCACATGCACATTGCATTATTGATTACAGTACGCAGACACAGTATGAGTCAAATCCTTGATAGTCCAATTCAGAGCAATATATTCCGCGAATAGACGCACTGTCTGACCGAGGCGATTTTGATATGACTATTTCTGTTCTGATATAGAACATGAGCGTATTGAATTAAAACCGAGTTCAATTCGTACTGGAATTGGTGTTTGAATATTTTTGTGTGAGGTTTTGTACGATTTACTTTGAGATTAGCACATTCTATCAATCGGATATAATATTAAGGCAAGTTAAAATACAGCTGGACACCAAAAATCTATGAAAAAAAAATGAACGAAAACGAGTAACCAAATGTCATAATTTTGAAAGGATATTTCTTTTGTACCTTTAAGAAAATGTTCCAGTATATATATTTTTTTTATAACTTGTAGTTCTTGTTAATATCTTTTGTTAAAAACATGTTGTTTATTGTTGTAGTAAACATTTGCATTAACTTATTACAACAAAATAGTATATGTAAACAACGAATAAATTAAATAAACAATAGCCAACATTCGAATTAAAATGACATAACTTTAGTTATAACTAATGCTAATATCTTATACCGACTTTTATTTTTAAAACGTTTTATTATTCCAACCTACATAAAAATCAGTAATAAATTAAAGACAAATTAATTGCAACATAATATCGATAAACAGCGTTTCGTTCACTGATAAGAGACAATAAAACGCCAAACATACTAAATAGATACGCGCCGCTCGGTGGCACTGAACTATTGCCAACATTGTATGATATGAGCGCATATGCATCCGATGTACTTATATTCGTATGCCGCAGGCGTAGAAAAATCTACCACGCTATCTTAATGTTGGCTAGGAGAGAGGTATGTTAACAAGCACGATATGTCTAATATTTCTTCTTTAAATTAAATATTTATATGTAAGTAAGTAGCGCAAATTGCTTCTAATCGTGGGGCATTAGTTTTGATTCCAAAGTCAAATAATTTGGGAATTTCTTTCGATTCTTAAGTAAAATGATTTTCTGGTGGAGGTTATTTGTTCCAAAAACGAATTTGCAAGTAATTGCATAGTTTACTACTATCATATCTATTGTATCTATTTTTTTTATCACCCAGACATAGATTTTTCCTTGTACCTACGGTGTTTTCATATCACTTTTTTTCGAATCAAAAATGTAGCATAATGTGTAAAAAAATGTAGCATAGATATGCTACATTTACTTACAACCGAGACTGTTCTACCAAATGTCAGCATCATAAAAAGGTTTATGTAATAAAATCACAGAATATCGTTGACATGACATCATTAAGTACTTTCAACAATTGCCAGTAGCTGACCTCAGGCCTTTGATTCGCCAGTCATTTGTATCATAAGCCAAATGTTTTATTCTTTACTTATTTTTTTCTCCTATTTGTGCCTCTCTTTCTCCTTCTCTGATAGCGATCACGGTTGTCTGTAAGACATTGCCTGGACCAATAAGACCGTTTCTACTAACATTTTTTGTATTTCTGTTTATTGTGTTAATTTTAGGGCTAAATAAAGTTGAAACATTAAAGTTTCGATATCAGTATTTCTTACAGCCGCTGCCAATAAACAAACCCAATCCAAAATTTGCCGTTTTAGATTGACAGCTCAATCGTTTTTCTGATACTATATTGCCAATAATCAATCTCAGTAGTGAATAAACTATGGCAACATGACAGGAGACCAATCGAAAAGTAGAAAACAATTGACAACAAAACAGATTGACTTCAATCTAATTTTTTCGATTGATTATTGGCATCGGCCGTTAGTGAATACTGTAAGTATATATAACCTTTTTTTATGAATTTATACTATTAAATAAATAGATAAATCAGCAACATTTGCAGCTCCCGGACACAGTTTAAAATCGCACGCTTGCTACGTGAAAATATGCGCCGCATTTTACTGTATTTCCTGCACCGTGATACTGGCAGAAAACTATTTTATCATTGCATTTATCAATTTTATAACTACTGTGCTGTTTTACAAGCTGGGTTTTGTTGCGTTATTTGTTGGAACAAACAATTGTACGCTGACACTACTATAAATTTTTAATAAATTATTAAGTTACCTATGCTATACGAGTATACACAATAAAAACCAAGCAATTACAACATTTTAGTGTATTACACCAAAACTGCTTTCCAAGATTTTTACTTTCCTCTAAAATTTATGAAACAATTATATCTCAACACTAAAACGCGTACGATATATTGTATTATTCATATTTTCCCAAATACGCGCTTATATTTTATTTCGATCGAACAAATAGAAATATTTGCAAAGTTTTATTTAACGCATGTATATGGTAGTTACAACATTATATGCTCTATTGTATAAGCTTACCTCTAGCGCCTCCTGCGCCGTGTGGAGGTAGTCCCTCAGCATAGCCTCCTGCACGCTGAGCCATTCTAACCTCGGGTCTTCCAGTTGCGTCACCTCTGTGGACAAAAAACAATGATCAATAACAAAGAAATAGGCCAAAATATGACCAAGTGTCATCTTTTACTTAATAAGTCTTTTGTATGCAATGACAGATACAAATTAGAAAGGCTTTAAATTATATCCTAGAATACAAATGCAAAATTCTAACATGGTTTAACTTAATAATGCTTCGTATTACAAGATGAAAAATCACAAAAAGCTAACAAAATAATTTTAAGAATAAAATTAGAATTTCTCTTACATCTTTGAAGCTGTTCATAGTAAAATCACCTATGTCAACATACGACAAAATTCAATTATCTTCCCAATAACTCAAAGATCCAAACTATTTACCTACTTTGGATCACGGATATATCCTAGACACCCTCACCTTGACCAAGCTCCAACCCAAGCTACCATAAAAAGCGTTGGTCAAAGATCACCATCTCGGCTTTCAACTTTCAACGCATTAAGGCTTCAGGTATACGCAATATATCTAGGTCTTGGAATAATGGGTGGTGACATAGGAACAGACAGTTCCTGGGCAGATACAAATGATACGCCTCGGTTTGAACCAACGCTATCTCGAATGGTGAAGAAACCTGTAGGGCAGTCGTGTTCTAGTATGTTTTTCGCGATATAAATAACTAGGAATTTTAAATGCTTAACATTTATTTGAATATTTCGATAGCGGAGATAGCTATTTGATATTTTTTTAAATTATGATTACTTTTCAGGCTCAGATAAGTTCAGCTCTTAATACTTTCATTTTTTAGGTAATATCAACCGGAGAAACCAAACCTAGAACTATAACGTTGGTATAGACTTAAATACGTACTCACATATACCTCTTTTAATCCCATAGAGACCGATTCAATTCCAAAATAATAATTATTAAACACACTGAAATTCCGAGTGTTAGATATACAAAATGTAATCATAATTAATTAATTGCGCTATGCGATTATCTCACGATTAACGAGAAACGTACGGCGCGGCGCCACAGGAAATGACGCCAAAAACATTTAATAGTTTATCTATACTTTCTTAGAAAATCCCCGAAATGTTAACACTTTACATTTGCAAGTAAACAAATATTATGTAACACGCGTTTCTTGGAATATGTTACTCTTGCCACCAATATTTGAATATAATTAGTAACATAAATGTATATTTAATTGCGAAAGTAACTACCATTAACCTATCTACGAAATGACAATAAAATTCGCCATGAATTGATTTACAATCATCAAATAACAAATGTGTGTGGGACAAATTCAACGTAACAGAAGTAATTTGCGATGTAAATTAATTAAGTCAATAAAATATTAAAAAACAAAAAGACCTATCAACGTAGATACAATTCTAAAATGAGTACACGCTAAATTCGCTTCGAAAAACAAAAAACCCTCAATCATAAAACACCAAACCTTGCAACAGGAGCGAATATTCAAACAGCCAGCAGTCAGTACGATTCAATTTTCCAATTAAAACGATACTATTTTAGTTGTCACTTGTGTGGGGTTAAAAAACCATCGGGCCCAACAGGAACCAATCATGCAGACTGCATTCCGTCGCCACTCGCCAACCGCGTGATATCCAAAGTGCGCGCGGCTATCTTTCAATTATTATTCTCAATTCTGGGACAGGCAAGGCCGGAATCATTCCGTACAAATTACTCTGCAGATTAGAACTGTACTGAGTATGGGTTTTTGGATTAGCGGTTTCTGAGTTCAGCTTCTGTGCAGGTGTGGGATTGGGATGTTGGTTTATGACATGATTTTGCATTACTTGTTAAAAAGTGCAGTAGATAAACTGCCTGTCTTTGGAAGTTTACTGTATTCTAATTAGCTAGGAATTGAGAGGACACTTTTAAAATAAGTTTTCTGTAAACTCTGACCAAAGACACCTAATCATCCAATTATAATCTGCTGGCAATATAATATAATTAAATCCCAATAATTACGAAATAAACCATGTTTATGAATAATAATTTGAAAATTTACTCAAAAATAAAGTCACGTTTAATATAAAAACAATAAAATGGTAGGAAAGCGTTTTAAATATTCATTGTTGATCAAACCATAACCGACAAAAAGTCACCAACAGCGATAGGTCGTAAAAACGTGCGTGATGTGATATGTGTAATCATAAAATCGACCACACACACTCTATCATGTAATGTTTATAAGTAATAGTAATGCCTTTTCTCTTCTACATACTTTAAACCCACATTTAGTTTGCTCATACATTGTTTAAATGCATTTGCAAAATGGTTTGGATATTGCGTGCCCGCCTGACCTTAATGATTTCAGGAAAACCCCAGACTCTACCAAGTGATTTCACTAAACTATCCGTAACAGATAAATTTAATAATGATGAATGAGTAGTTACTTTATTCCCTGGAATAGAACCCACTACACCATGCTTGCTGATGCATTCAATTACCAACTAGGTCATATAATATATTCTTGCAAATGCAAAACTTCTACAAATTCCCACAATTTAAAAACTATAAAAAAAAAATCCAAAAAGTGGTTTCGAAAATAATGTAGAATTAAGTCATGCTATAAACTTCTTATACAAACACATATTTTTATATGCAAATAGAAGTAGTAAAATCCACAAACTGGCCTTATAAAAACAAACATGTATGGAGCTATAACAAAAAATGATATTGCATCGATACTGCATTAGTATGTTAATACGAACATGCCTTTTCTATTATTAATTCCTAACAGAATTTAATTTCCACAATGTATACTATAAAGGCGTAAAATATAACCTCCAGTCTGGATGAAACGTTTAAATATTGCATCTCGTATATTTTATAGGTGAACGTGCGTGCAAGATTGCATTCCTTGATAAAAACCGACCGTACATACGGCAAAATGGAGGCGGCAGCCCTTTCTGCATCTACACATCCATATAAAAACCGTATCAATCTTCTTTCTATATCTGTCCATATATGTCCCAGTGGTGGGCACGGGTCTAGCCCACATTATGTGAGTGGACTTGGATCTTAGTCCATTACACGAATCGGATTGACGGTATTAAACTTGTGGTCACACGATTGTTACCACTCCCATAAAAAGCCTTTGCCAACCCTATTTCATAAAAAAAAACTAAATAATTGGTCCAAAATATCGACAGATTTATCGGTATGACGTGATACCACGTCATTTGCATAGGGCCCAGGCATATCCAACCAACTCGAAGACAGGTTATAAAATTCTTATAAGACGAGTTCTCAACAACTTCATAATAACTGGTCATTTTGTAAAATATCGATATCATTTCATCGATAACAAGCAGATTTAAGAACGTATCGATTGGATGTGTCCCTGCTGCGTGTTTTACTTTTATTCAGCCATGTTAATTATTGACTTTGAGTAATAAATGCACCCTAAATATGTAGATTGCTGAATGTAAAAGGAAAATAATGTACAGGCCGACGAAATACTTTTGCCTTTTTATTTTTTAATGCGAAAAGTCAGTAATGTTGGCATATTTTTAAGCTTGAATTGCGGTGCAAAAATAAAACGCTATTTAACGGTCCTATTTTATAAAATGACACGTTTCAATTCAACAATCATTATTCCCTGATGCAAAAAGAGGAGTGTTAGTTTAGTGTGTTTATCTATAAGTATGTGGAATTGTAACTCCTAAACTTAAATTAGCCTGCTTAAAAAAATATTTTTATAATGAGACATGGGCCAACATTACAACGGCAAATAACGATTGTGGCAGTATAGTCGCTAAATGTCAAGAAATTTCTTTGTATTTGTATGAGCCAAAAAATACAATAATGTATCGGGAAATGTACAAACACAGATCCATAAAGTAAAGGAGCATATATCTCATAAACTGATCATAGTCTTATTGTAGTTCTGCAAATACAAGACCTTACAAATGTAATGCCATTGTGGTATTCACAATAGGAAAGGGAATACAGAACATAGCGGATGTTGCGAATGGCTGTCATTTATTAACTTAGGACACCTTTGCGCAAGATTACATTATCTACAATTGAAATTAGTTGTTGAGGCGTATAGGTAGGCTTAGTTTTCCCTGTATTCAATTAATTGGTCGAGGCAAAAAGGTACAATAGGGATAAAAACAAGTGTATATGCTGGATATGTACGTTACTTCAGAAATTTACGCCCGAACACTGGAACACATCTTAAATATAAGTTGCGCTTAACTACGTTAATCCCGATTAAATGTACTGGCTAAGTGGGCTGTTAAGAGCAATTTATTGTTTAAATGGCGTTCCAGTATTCGGGCGTAAGTTCGAAACAAATAATTTCATATCTAACCTGACAAAATAGTAACACTTGGTCATGTATGACAATTTATACTTATTTAATAATGCTCTTATAAAATTCAAATTAATCACAAATAAAATTAATTTTAAATTAATTAATATGACATTTATGCCATTTTAGACAGTGTTATTTAATAACTAACGACTAAGCGCATTATGTATGAATTATGGGTCATCCGTAGGGCATTCGCTTAATGAACTTTTAAGCGATTGCCGGATCGTTTGCATCGGGCCGATGTAAGTGATACATCAAATATTTACAACGCGAACACGAAAATATAACACTTATTTTAAAAGCGATCGTAAATATTTCCAATGTTTGGGTTGAACATGTCCGTCGGAAGAAGTTTAAGTATTAGGCATTTACAGAAACGGCAACTTTTGATTTTAAATAATTATATTTACCATTGGACTATCCACTAAATATGGTGATATTCCATCATTTGTAAATTATTTGGACGAATAGCGAGACAAACATCGTCTGGCTACTATATAGCATTACTTACTTAGTCTAATGCTTTAAAAAAATAACGATTTAATTATTTCTCCGAAATCCTAATATTTTAGATAGTATTCCAGATACGATTTTGTTCGTGGTAGTCGCTTATCCCTGATTAAAATTATGATAACATAAAAAAAACAAATTATATTTTCTGCCATTTTTAAAAAATAGATTGTCTTTTTATAGTGTCTAATCAAATAAAACAGGTATTGACGCCAAACATCTCAAACAAGCTTCTATCATGAGAATTATCCATAAACGAGCGGTAAATCGATGGTGCGTCGTCAGAGCAATTTCCAACATTGTATCTGCCATTAAATACTGAATTCTTAATAACAATTAATCATTTTAATGTGCAATTAACACTTGCACTTAACACTGTCATCCCTTAGGTGCGGTATCGTGGGATCTGTGCATACACACTGAGGTCCGTAAATGAGCCCCATTTACATATCGACGCAGGAAAGCGATTTTGTCGTATCTCGAAATAAGCAATTTTACACCAGGATCAGAAAAAAAATAATTAAAAAATGAATAACCACTAACTTGAAAAACTTAGGAATACCATTTCTTTCTTAATAACATTTTAAAATAAAACCTTGCATTTTCACAAGGAAATTCAATGCGGTATTTTTTTTATGAATTAAATAAAATACAAAACGCACATATGCATTTTTTGAGATACGACAAAATCGCTTTCCTGCGTCGATATTATGCTGGACGTATAAAGATAACACAGGTGTGAACGTCACTTAATTCTAAGCTTGTTGTTGAATTATGTTCATAAAGTCGAGAAAGTTAATAATTAGATTTTGATAGTCTTAGAAAACATTAAAAAAATGGCAATGTGGAAAATATTTGGATGTGTATTTTGGGTCTTAAGTAAAAAAGTGGCATTTGATTGTGTCTTTAAAGTAAGTTTGAGGCAAAAGGATATGACAGATTTGATATGGAGTCCAATGTGATACCCAAAATATTCTTTAGATATACATATGTAGGTGAAAATATAATGTTAAATATTCCGATAGAACTCAAAAACATAATTTGCAATATCAACACAAGAATGTACAGATAGCAAAGAATTCAAAAACATGCCGGGGAAAACCGTCGTTTCTGCAAGAAGTCAAATAGATTTTAAGTGCAAGCCGATGTTATCAGAGCTGATAAATAAACATGCGACCGTTTAAAATTACACATATTTGAATAATAATTCAACATCGTTTAAGACATTTACCTAGATGCTAAGTTCAAATAAATTGCGCCATTACCGCTGGTATTTTAATTTAAGCGTTAAATAGGGTTTATTTACGCTGTGGATTATTCAAAGCCTTGGTATTATTTGTTTTTTTACCCGCACGCAGTTTTATTTAAATGTCATAATCATTCGATGGGATTAAAATTTAAATGTTTTAATAATACTTCGGAAAAGTAAAAAGTTTAACGCACGATTGTTAATTTATGAAAAAATAATGATAAACGTATAATTTATTCTTCAAGCTTTAGTACGCTAGCTTGGCAGAATTTCGGTCCATAGTCTGTACCTCATTGTTGTAGGACTTAATAATACTAGAAAATATGTTATGAATTTTCAGGGACCGAATCTGTCAATCACACCAGTCTCGCTATATGTAACACTTTTGAACCTAAATAAGGTTGTAGATCTGTGACTAATCACTAAAACATATTTCCCGTTAAAGACTATAACATAAAAATTAATAACACGTTAGCAAATATCAAGTACCGTCACAATTTACACAGGTAAACGTAAAAACTAACAAGCCAAACGCCAGTGGGTGGTCTTTCGAAAAAATACGTACAAGAAAATGGCGGAAAAGCCCTAGGTGATCTTATGAATAATTCAATGGAATTCGTGTGACTTGCGTGCGAATCCGAACGCCTTGGCAGGAGAAATTATTGTAACGTTTTAGTAATCGTAATTCTATATAATAAAAGTCTCGGTCGACGTTCCCTAACTCAACTGAAATCTGAGATACGTGTTTTGAAAATATCATTCGAAATTCCAATGTTGGATCGCAACGTGATCGATCATTACATAGAGGTGTGAATTTATTGTAATGCAAGCTCTAATTGGGTGTGCTTTTAGATTTCTTTAAGGATGATATAATTCAATGTAGTTTATTTATTAGCTTAGTTTTTTTTGTAATTGTAGAAAAAATATATATGTGGTTTCAACATTACCTAATAAGGAATAATCTTACTAATAAAATTCAACGCCAGAGTTTTTACAATTATAATGAGGCTGTAATTTAGATTAAATGCAATTAATTTTAAAATAATTAAAAACATTGAAGTGTGTATGAACGCAGAGTGATTTAGTACCCTTTTTATCCTTATTACAAACACATTACAAAAACATTTTATTACATTCATTCACAATTTAACTAATACATATTCCGAGAGATACAAATTACATTCCATATAACATAATTTTACAGATTTCCACGTAAAACTGGCATAAAAAATTCAAAGCATCGTGAGGTAGAGTTAGCCGCAATATCTATGCATCGACTAATGAATGCAACACTTGGTTCGCCTGCATTTGCGTAAACAAGCTATAAGTAAGCATTCCGTTCATAACACGACTCATTTAGCTATTCCCCATACGATATGCTCGGGAATCTATGGGACTCACGATGTGGCACGGCGTTTCGCATAACATATATCGGTTTCAAATCATGCATTCAATGCATAATGTTAGTGTTTTTGTTAAAAATATACGGAATTTAAATTCATAACCGCAGAACACTGGCTACTTGCAAAACGGATGTGACAACGTATTCGTTTTCATTTTTGTTGACCACTGCACTTGAAGAAAGACGTTGATAGATGACTTTTTTAATTTATGAACGACCGTCCATCCTGTTTAAATTCCCACACGCGATTATTCTGTCTGTTCACATGCATTATATTTTAATTAATGCAATCATAATACGAAATTCTTGCATTAGGAGTTAGGTGTTTTGAATAAAATACCTGAGAGATTACAGGAGTATCAAAACAGACATACGAACACCAGCAATATATTTATCTAGCACTTTAAGTGCACAGGCTAGACTTGAATCAGACTGTTCAATAATTCATGGGGTATAAAGAAACGACAGTGCCTGCGAGCCCCCCGGGCCGCGCATTTTTCAACCGTCTTGAATGACAATCGAAGCTGTACAGCGACATAAGCAAATAATTATTTGTGTTAAAATGAGTTATTATTCACTAAGTTTGCTGTCAGCCGCTATTGTGTGGGAGTTGGATCGAGCCATTTTGTATTGCATAGCGTGCTTAACAAGAGAATTTACTTAGCCCTCTGTAGTGCTAAATTAAATACTTTATAAACGAGCCAAGTTACTATAAAGTATTATCATCTATGAAATGTACCATATTTTTTATATTAATTCACAATATAACTATTTTAGAAGTATAACTGTATCTACTCTAGACTTTGCTAATTATACCACGTTATGGTATGATGATGGCACAGACACTCAAACTGGCAATTCATTTTATGCTACTATGTATTTTATATGGTGATAAGTGCCGCCAGTGCACTTGATGGTAACTGCAATGCAATTAAAATAGATTATCTAGCACTAGTCGATGAAATCATGTCGACATGCTCAAAATTGAATATACGCAGGCTGAACTCAAAACACGACAAATATTTATGCTTCACTCCTACGTACTTTATACCATCGAACGGCAGATTCGAAGACACTCCCTTCCACACACCTTCCACTACAACTTCTATAATCCAGGATTGACTAGTATTTTATCAACATCGACCCATCACTAACCAACTCGGAGAATCCCTAACTTAGCTTAAGAGCCTCTAGATACCACAAACACTAGAGAAAGTAACGAAGATATATCACAAGTACTCACGATTGACATGATTGATGTAGTAGGGCCCGATCTGAGGATCGTAGGCCTCCTCCCAACCCAGAGGCAACTCATTGCCGATGCAGTCCGCGAATGTCTGCGGCTTTGTGTATCTGGAACAAAAAACAATCGGTTAAAAGTTGAACATTTCTATGAAGTAAATATTAAATTAGAAGTAGTGCCGAAACGATTTGACAATATTTTGGGAACATAGGACTTAAAGAATAATACGGTAAGAATTCCTTCTTACGCACGCAAACGCACATATGAAAAATAGTACGAAAAACTTAAATCGCTTTTGAATTGAATTGAAAAGCGATTGCAGAAAATAATTTTGAAGATAATGTATCAGATGTTTCAAGACCAGCACATGGAAAAGCAACAAATAAAATATTCCTTACGAAAAGTATAAGTTTGTACTGTAAAGTCAATTCTAAGAAAAATCGGTATTATTTTCGAATGTGAACAAATATCACGAATAAATATAATATATCTATCAGATTGCAAAAGATTCATCGAGAAGCTAAAGCTATCAAAGCCAAAACAAAATCGTATAAAAAATAAGATGATTTTTTGACGTGACAACGTCTTAAATTAGGTTGCGGCTGGGAGTCACTTATGAAAAAGTGTAACGCCCGGTAACGTTACGATGAGTCACCGAACGAGAGAGAGGCCCGCCGAATGCCTTGCGTCTCTCTCCCACTCAACTATGATCGGTCTGCGGCGCGCGCAGCACTAGAGAATTAGGCGCATTGAATCGGCGCATGCTTGTGTCTCTGTCTTTGTCTTTCTCGAACGTTCTTGGCGTTGGAAAAACAAGAAAGCGTCGCAATACAAGTTCACACGTGTGGTTAAAGTATCGTCAGCTGTGTCTGTAGTGAAAATATGGAGTGCTTAGATTCGTCATTTATCATTTACAACAACTACAACAATAAAGGTAAATAATTGTACACTGATATTTCATTATCGTAAACTATGATTGATTGATTAATTGTTAGATTGACACAAAAGTTGAGAAACTGAGTTTATAGGTTATGTCATACTATTGATAAATGTTGATAGTGTTTTAGTAAACAAAATATATTTCTATAGTTAAAATTTGTGCAATTCTTATTTTCATTCAATTCCTTGTTCCTATTGTGCAATTTAATTATATTCATATCAATAAATATTCTACCGAGAAAAAGACGTTGTCACGTAAAATCTTCGCCCGTAAAACCGACTTTACAGGCAACCATTTTTATATTTATTATATGATTTTTTAAATATATTATTTATTTGTATTTACTTTATAAAAAGCAACATGTTTTTTCACGGTTTATTTAACCAATTGATGCAGTCAATACAAACAATTAATCGGGGAGAACTATCTAATATTACAGATACGATTTTGTTCAGGGACCCGTCGCGTCATTTCATTTTACGACATATAATAATTAAAACAGCGACATCTACCGATACGTATTAAAACAAGTCTACCAAAATAGAGCATCATTTTTTCTAATACACGATGTACAAAAACCCAAAAATTTAAGTCCAGCATCAAATTTCCCACGAACAGACTCTCCTACTAACTTACAACTATCATTAAAGCAAAAATAAAATACAGGTACCGAGCGATTATTTTCAATCGCTCCAACCGGATAATATGCACCAGTTTGGTAATGGTCGCTGATCAAGTTTTGAATTTGTGTTTTGTAAACATATTGTTTATTTTTACCTTTCATTTTGTTACAGAACGCTCGAGATATAATATCGAGAAACAAGAAATGAAATGTTCTTTTATAGATTTTTTTGCAGCCGTAGATGCAAATCTTTATTCGTTATGTCATTACAATATGTTTTATTAACTATTGTGATTAAAATGGTTTTCACATTAATTAATGAACTCTAAAATTTCTACTCGAGTTCAATCTCGAATAAAAAGTTATTGACGACCTCAGAAGTGCAGTTCCTTAGTAAGTCTGCAGTAAAATGAAAAAACTCGGATTCTATCTACGCACCAAACGCAGACAAATGTTCCGAGTCTATGTACTGTACGACCAAACATCTGTATTACTTTCTGGTATAAAATAAAAACGTCATACATAACACGTATCACTTAAATAGTTTACCTTTATCTAGAGTTAATTCTGTGAGGGATCTTGGAGTATTACTTGATGATAAACTTCACCTCGATCAACATATTTATAGCATTGTTAATAATGCCTATCGTATGTACGGTTTTGTGATGAGGGCTTCGAGGGATTTTGTTCGGCCCAGCACTTATATTCATCTGTACAAGTCCTTAGTTAGATCTCAATTGGAGTATGCCGTACCTTTTTGGAACCCTTACTATAATAAATATATGGAAATCTTAGAACGAATCCAACACAAATTTCTCAAATCTATGTATTACCGTTGTTCACGAATATCCCCTACTTTCCCTTCTCTGCCCCCATATAAAGATTTGCTTAACGCCCACAATCTTATGGATGGATATGATATTTCTTTTCGATGTTTGTAACAATAAGTATGATTGTTCTGTCTTATCCAACAATTTATTTTTTATTGTTCCTAGAACCAGTGTTAGGCGACAAGTGCGCATTAAGGCTCTTTTTGCTGTTACTCCTTGTCGCACTAATGCAGGATTTCGTGCACCTCTTTGTCGTATTAGTAAAAATTATAATGATTATTTTACCGACATTGATATATTTAATATGTCTACTACTGCATTTCGTAACGCTCTGATCCGCAAAATGAAAGCTTCTGATTTATTTTAAGAATAAGCACCATTAAAATTAAATTTGTTTCCTCTCACTCGCCAAATTTGTTTCTATATATATGCTGTGGATAACGGTGCTGGTTGCACATTTATATGTCTGCTTCAAATTATTATTATTTCCTGAATATTGTAATGTGTAACTGTTTGTTTATACTAAATAAATAAAAAAAAATACGACACATTACTATAGAGTCAGAAGAGTGTAGCCGTTGGATCAATTAATTATAAAAGCTATCCCATATTCTTATCTCCACACCCAACCCAGACTACTAAAAAATAAAACTAGTACACCAAAAACGTGTTTCGCATACCGTATTGGTACGAAAGATATTAATATCTCACCATGAATCACATTAACAACAATGTAGTGGCATAATCGAAAGTCGGTAATTACTAGGGAGCAAAAAGTCTAGATATGCGAGACGTGGCCGGGTAATAATTGATGTGCTAGAGCGGGCGTGGTGCGACGGCGCCGAGCCTCGTCCGCGATGTAGACTACTGTTTCGGATGATTTTAACTTTATTGATCGGAATAGGGTATAAATACACCATTTTTCCTTCTTTTATCTAGCCTTTAGAAATAACTGGTATGTTGTCAGAATAAATATGCAGATCTATAGAAAATATTTCAGGACATTTTACACATAACAATGTCGGATACGACTTTGTTCTTAGCACACCTTAGTCTTAGTCTTAACGTAAGATACGAGTGTCCAATATCTACCAAAAACATATAATTGTATCGAAGCGTTGAAATATCCCCATGCCGATAGTTGTTACTATAAGCTAATGCGACACGAAATATGTCTTTTATAAAATTTAAAGTATTGGAACACATACGATCTTTAAATACACATTTTATATTAATACCACGAAAGAAAGAAATGTAACTCTGTATGGCTTATTATTTTGATATTAATGTATTTTAAGAATATCTCGTCCTGGTATTTATGTTTACTTTAATTTTATTGGCATTCATAATATCCAATGGTCTTTAAAAAGGCGATTAAAAAGAACTTAAGTATCAAATTAGTATCTTCAACGCCCCTGTAAGTAAGCGTGTGATCCGGGCTAAATAACTGTTGCCTCCAAATATCAGTATAGAAAGGATTTAAGAGTGAATTAAGTGAATTATTTACGTTATATGATTCACAGCGTGGAAACAAGTCCGTACAATCTCGTTTCCGATGACGAAATCGCGTGGCGTCTCACAGCATTTCGCTTAACGGTTCCCGCCAGTTTTAATATGGACTTTATACGGTAGTCGGTTATTAAATAAAGATTCCTCGGTTAATTGCCCACGTTTAGGGATGCAACGATATATCGGAAAACCGATATAAATCGATATATCGGAGCCTAGAATATCGATATTTATCGATATCGACGAAACACCGATATCGATATATCAATATCGAAAAAAACTCATCAAATCGCAACGAAATGTTGAAAATAATATCAATAGTTTAATCTAAGTCAAGAGTACATTATTAAAAATCGAAAGTTATTTATAGCTTTTAGGTTTTTAGTCTGTGGTAAGCGATATGGAACGCAATTTAATTGCTAAAAATGACGCGAATAGGCTATTTGACTGTATAAAAAATATTGACTTATTTGTTTCCATCCGTGTACATAATTTAATTTTAAAAGATATTTCACTGCCATACATTAAAAATATTATATATATAAAAAACACAATTACAATTTAATTTATTTTGAGTTCGCGCCACGTGATCCTAAACGATTTTGATTGGCTATGACGTCATGCGTTAGTATGAACTACTCACATACAGGAAATGAATGGGATTGATAACGGCATAGATGCAAATTAAATATTAAAAATACCTTTAAAACGAGTTATTTGACATTAATACCCGTGAATTAATAATATTATCATATCCAATGTAATAAAATGTGAAGAAAGAAATATAATTCTATTTTTTTTTTGGACAAAATCTCATTGAGGTATACAACTGGAGGGGATCTAGACCAAATAATTTGGAACATTTGCAAGGGTACATGTACCCTTACGCTGACAGTCGGCTATGACAGTTGTCATTTATGGTATTTATTCTAATTGCTTTAAAAATACCGTACTCCCAACTGAAGACATGTAAAAACCATTCCAGTTCACTTGAAAAAAAATATAGAATTTAATTCCATACGTAAATTAACGATAATTTGAATAAAGTAGCAAAAATATTAATAAATTAGATTATGTACCAAAGCCGTTTTGACAAATGTCATATTTAAACAAAATTATAGAATAAGATTAATGTTACGGACAAATAGGTAAATATTGAAAATTTCGTTTATTTATTTTCTTTAATATATTTATTATCAGATACATTGGATATTGTAAATATATTTTTTCACTATCCATATTTTTGACACAAAAGTATTTTTTAGTAGGATAACTCAATAGGCTATTTGACTATTTTTTGAAAACCATACCACATTATGAAGTGGAGTCTATAGACCTTACAAATAAAGGTTATTTTTAATTACTATATCTATATCATTAAAAAATAAAATTACAAAATACACTGAATAATTACATTGTCAAAACGCTCTGTCTGACAATGTGGCGTTAAGTACTGCGATTCACGTAACTTTTTGACGCGCCGATCAAGTTGCGGTGCGGTTACAATTAAGTTTACGCTTTGGTACAAAATGGTATTCTTGTAAGTGTTTAGCTGCGCGTGAACTGCGCGTGAGCTGCGCGTCAACTGTACGTCAGACGTATGAAATTTGTATAACATTGACATATACGCGCAGCAGTAGAATACGCTAAAACGTTTGCGTGACGCGAACTTGACGCGAGCGTATTACGAGAATACGAAAAGGGCTGTTTTGATCGAAACTTAACCGCAACTGCACTGCAGCTGAACTTATTATATTACGTGAATCGCCCTACAGTTCGTAAACATCCGTTCCACAGATTCGTTCGCATGTCACTCATTCTCTAATCAACCATAGATCAATCAATAGTCCGAATGAGGTTTTGTCAAAAAATATATTTTTTTTTTCTTTTTTCACATTTTATTACATTGGACATGATAATATTATTAATTCACGGGTACAAATGACAAATAACGCGTTTTAAAGGTATTTTTAATATTTAATTTGCATCTATGCCGTTATCAATCCCATTCATTTCCTGTACGTGAGTAGTTCATACTAATGCGTGACGTCATAGCCAATCAAAATCGTTTACGATCACGTGGCGCGAACTCAAAATAAATTAAATTATTATTGTGGTTTTTAGACAAAATATACAATATTTTTAATGTATGGCATGGGCGTAGCCACGGTGGGGCAGAGTGGGGCGCTTGCCCCACCCTGGATTTGATCTGTAAGGTACTTAACCGACTCTAAAAAAATAAATGATCTAGGTAAAGTACTAGGCAGGTGAGCAATTAGAAAGTATTTAGGATAATTCCAATTATAAACACAGATACAGAGTGTAATAGAAGAATACCGTGGGTACAGTTTGCTAATTACATATGATTTAAGACTTCTGCCCCACCCTGATCCCACGGCTGGCTACGATCATGATGTATGGTAATGAAATATGTTTAAAATTTTATTTAATTTGAAATTATTTACACGGATGGAAACAAATAAGTCAATATTTTTATACAGTCAAATAGCCTATTATAGGTTTTGTTGTTTTTAAAATCTATATAATAATGTAGCTTTATAAGTTATTAAAAATGTACGGTTATATTGGGCTTTTATATTTCGTTTTACTTTATTCTGAAACATTAGGTAACAAATGTAACAAATATATGAAGTGTCGTATCTGCAGCAATGCCGACTTGATCTATAATATAATCCGCTCCAGTTGTAATACCTCAATGCAAAAACTCATTCGGACGATTGACTGATTGATTGATCTATGGATGATTTAAGAATGAGTGATATATGCGAACGAATCTGTGGAACGGATGTTTACGAACCAAACGCCACATTGTCAGACAGAGCGTTTTGACAGTGTAATTATTCTGTGTATTTTGTAAATTTATTTTTAAATGATATAGATATAGTAATTAAAAATAACCTTCATTTGTAAGGTCTATAGACCCCGCTTCATAATGTGGTATGGTTTTCAGAAATTAGTCAAATAGCCTATTATTGGAACGATTCCTTGCTAGCAAGTTGCAACTTGTGAGACGTCAGATGTGTCGTGAGTTCGTGACGGTTCGTGACCATTAGGGTTAATTTTCTATAATTTGCGATTGCTGTAAAATATGAAGAGAAGTAAATTATGGTCGCATTTCAAAAAAGAAGGAGGTGATGCTATTTGCAATATTTGTAATAAAAAATGGTTGCCTGTAAAGTCGGTTTTACGGGCGAAGATTTTACGTGACAACGTCTTTTTCTCGGTAGAATAAATTATTTACCTTTATTGTTGTAGTTGTTGTAAATGATAAATGACGAATCTAAGCACTCCATATTTTCACTACAGACACAGCTGACGATACTTTAACCACACGTGTGAACTTGTATTGTGACGCTTTCTTGTTTTTCCAACGCCAAGAACGTTCGAGAAAGACAAAGACAGAGACACAAGCATGCGCCGATTCAATGCGCCTAATTTTCTAGTGCTGCGCGCGCGGCAGACCGATCATAGTTGAGTGGGAGAGAGACGCAAGGCATTCGGCGGGCCTCTCTCTCGTTCGGTGACTCATCGTAACGTTACCGGGCGTTACACTTTTTCAAAAGTGACTCCCAGCCGCAACCTAATTTAAGACGTTGTCACGTCAAAAGTTAAATCATCTGGAAATACAAGTAACCTAGCGTCGCATATCAAATACTCGCATCCAAAAGCTTAAAACTGACGGTGACGATGAGCTAACACTTTATCTTTCTGCTCCTGTAAACACTTTAAAAGTAAACGTCCTTGAAACATGGCAAGAGATGCAGAGTGTGTTTCCCACTCTTTTTAAAGTGGCAATGAGTCATCTACCAATTGTAGCAACGAGTATACCTTCCGAACGTCTTTTTTCAAAGGCAGGAGCAACTTTAACACAGAGCCGGAACCGGCTGCACGGCAGTAGACTGTCTAAATTATTATTTTTAAATTCCATAGCAGGCTCAAAGTACTGGAATTAAACTTATCCCCGACTTTAATAAACATACTAAAATATATATATATTTCTTGTTGTTAATTCGATAAACCTAAAAAAATATTTAGTGAAATATCGATATATCGAGTTACTAGACCGATATATTGATATATCGATATCGACTTAATTCGATATTTATTGATATCGATATATCGATATTTCTATGAAATTTGCATCCCTACCCACGTTTATGTCTGTACGTGCGTTCGATATTGACTGGTTCGATTTTTCGCGTATTTTACATTGAGTTATAGTTTTTATTGATTGCATTTCGTATTGACTTTTATGTTAACCTGGTTAGTGTCACGATTTCTATGCACATTCTGACAGAGCGACACGATAAGTTTACATCGAACATGCTTCGAATAATTTGTGTTGCATTTGAATTTTATATTTTATGCATAGTTAGTGTTTTTTATTTATTTGGTTCATTTTTAGATATGGAATAAAATAACAATCATTTTCAAAAATTAAATGTCTGGAAACTTCCACGTATCCTCCTTCGTTCCATTCAAAAGCAGAATAAAATGCAAGCAAACAAAAGAATTTAATGTAAGCTATCAGTTAATGGAGAGTCTCAATGGAAATTCGTTACTCCTTCCGGACGGCTACCGAACGCGGCGTTTCAAAACACGATACCGGGCAGGGATGGAGGGCGCGTGCGTACGCGCATAGAATGCAGCCGAGTGCAACAGAGTGGGGAGATACGGCGCCGCTATAGAGTGAAAGAGACGGTTGTAGAGACAAAGTTGCCTCCGCATAGTAACGGCAAACCAGTCTTGTCAGCGGGATGTCAAGACGAGCCAAAGTTCTTGGAAACTGTGACCCATGTCATGGAATCCCTAGCGCACATGCAAGAGTGGCGACACACACGCGCCTACGTGCCATCTGTATTGATTTTATAGCGAATTTGGATAAGATTATTGTTAGATATTGATTATTACTCATCAATGCTGATTATTATGAACAATTTGTACTAGGAAAACTAATTTACTGAGTATTTTAAAACATTAGTGGTAGATAAATATGTCTTTCGATTTTATGTTTTATTTTTTATTCTATATATATTGGGTATATGCTTAGATTTGTCATATTTACACAGTGATTATTAGTGTTCAAGTTACCATGTTTACGTAACTCGTAAGATAACAATCAATTTTTGGGGTGCAACATTTATTTAAATACATGATTTGCTTACTATTTATGTTACGCCACTGAGCTCGCATTCTATCATGAAAATAATATGTTTATTGATATGTTGTACATGATAATATGTTTAAATTAATTAGAGAAGCAAAAACCCTAGACCATTGTAATAGTATAGTTATTCCATAAACAAAAGTCTAAATTAACATAATATTAATACATCTAAAGGTAAATACAGTGCACTCTCAAAATATAAACTAAAATGTGACACTACAACATCATAAGTTACGGGGATCCTATAGCAGGTTTTTTGTCTACTGTGGTCACTATATGGGCCGAAACAAATATCCTACCACCAACAAAAGAATATCCTGGCATCCTAAAATCAAATTTTGAATCAAATTATTACAATTAATATTTTAATATCTCACTTTAGTATTTACAAGTAATTTTTATCGGCAAAGAATTTCAGTTTATAACGTAGAATAACCTCGCAAGTGACAAACAATGTTCTAACACCTAATCTACCTTTGCATGAAATCACTTGAGGAAGGAAAATTTTCTACGGTATCACGGCGACATTGGAAGGTCGCATTCCACAGATAATATTGGCAAAGAATTTTTATATCTAGCGATAAACAGCAACACCACTTGTCGATAGAAATAGAACAACACTTATCAACATCGATAACACACTTCACTTTACGCCGAACGTCGTGTCATAATATATATTATTATGACTACTGCTTTTTGTTAAGGGTGTTAAACTTTTTTGGCAATGTGACGGGTAGAAGTGCAATTTATTATCTACACCCGTATACGTTCCACTACCGAGCACAAGTCTTCTTCGGATTGATCGACTTCTCGTAGCTTTACAATTCAAGTGATATCGAGATCTCGCAGGCATGCAGCTTTTCTTAAAATTCTACCATAAAAGATTCATAGTGATCTATCTGATATCTCGGAAAAATCATTTTTTTAATTTTAGCAATCTGTACTGTCACTCCCAATCACAATGATGGTTGATAAAGATTACACTATCAACAATCTAAAGATCTACTAAATTCTAGGAAACCGCTCAATCTAATATTATAGATAGAATAGTAGCCTTCATTGAATTTCGGCTTTAACTGAATATCTACACAGGTCACTTCGAGATTAATAAATTAATTATATCGCCATCTACCGATAAAAGAGAGAATTAAATTGTCCAGTCGTGCCCTTCACAATCTCAACGGCAACACGCATTGGACGTTTCAACACTCAAACTTGTATTTAGAATCAACAATATTTAATAAATTAAATACGCCTAGTGTCACATATTTTAGTCATTTTAGTATCCAATATGTTAGCATTAATTAATTTTGTTTTGACACAATATATTCCTTTCATATCCGTTAAGACCAGTTTGTGATCAATTGGCATAGTAATATTAAGAAATAAGCGTATTAAAAATAACACCTTTTGATATTGTAGCGTTATATATCAGAGATATGAAAAACATATACATAGTTACAAATCAATTCCTAATACTAGACTGACGATTAGCTTTACAAAATACATTCATGCACAATTCTTGTAACTAAAATTACTAGAAAGTAAAATCTGTCTTGAACGCTACGAGTAATTTAGAGGCCTTTCCCCAGCACTCATATGAAGATCATAAAATACAATAACAACCAAAAACAGCTGACAACTGAAAAATTCCACAGTTCAAATAATGCAAATCACGTCAATAAATAAAGCGGTTGTCGGTGCTTTATGTGCATCCAGTCACATTGGAAAATAGCACACAGAAGGCCAATGTACCGACGCACTCCATCCGCAAATAGCGCGGCAAGCTGGTCGCCGCCTTTGGAGTATTCACTGCTCATTTCACGCCATTGGATTTTTTTGAATACTGGTATGATGTTCATATACGACATTGTTCGTCGAAAATCATATTGAGCTATGTTGCATTTTGGACTCGACCTGTAGCCTGGCATAATTGTGATGACAGGCGAAATAAAAGTTTGATGACCTGTTTCCTAGGTATTGTGCATTTAACCTCAAGCATTTTAGTCGTCTTATTGTGTCAATACAAAACAAAACTATTAAGGTATTTTAATTAACTGTAATTATCCATGATCGCATCGATACAATTTTACCTATTCACAAAGAATTATCAACTCGTTTACTAATAAAGTCTCTATATCTACTAAAACACCTCCGTTTCTGCGATTATTCAAAAAAATGTATACGTCATCACTGTAATAAACACCAAACAAAATAATCACAATGGTTTCAAGGATAAAATCCTGACGCACATGTTTTAATTGTACAGCAATCAAAGCAAAAGTAACTTAAAATAACCCGAAATAATTGAAGCAGATTACGTAATTTCTGCAAAATTTGTGACAGAATTGAAAAGCATTGCTAAGTAGGTACCTTTGAGAAATACTTTACGCGTAAAAGTAAATTAATTTGCAATTAGACACGTATTAAGAAAGCAGTTTGTTGCGTGTCGTGCATAATTAAAAATCGATTCAAACTCAATAATTTAGCACAAACTATAACAAATATAGAACCGAAATTCTGTACAAAGTTGCATCGGTCAGTGGTGCCACGCTGTCTCACATATCGACACAGACGGACACACACCTACAAGCGATCTATAAATACCGCCAGGGAAATATTTTAATCCGGATGGCCCGTTTAATGTGCATTCCATGGGCTTCAAATCTTTGTTTTTACTCCTTCAGCCGGGGCCAACGGCCACTTACATTTAACTTGGAACGTAAAATAATCCGTCATATGAAACTGTGTCAATACACTTGAATAAGGGCTAGGTGTTAGGTGAACAACCTGTTGATATATGAATTCTTTAGCTATGATGTCATTCGTTTTATTTTAAGTAGCATGTAATAGGTAAAAGTTATTTTATCGTTAAGTACCTATAAGTTTTTAAAGAAATGTGGTGTTCTAATACTATAAGCACAAGTCGATTTGAGTTCTTTTGAGCAACAACCCACACATATAATTGGCTATTGTTGTATATAAACAAAAATGTGTATCAACAATGCGGAAGGAAAAAATTGAAGGAAACTCGTCTTCAAACTAACAATTCAAATTATGTAAATAAGTTGTGCAGACACATTTATTCTTATTTTACGTCATGACTTTGGCCTAAATAATCTCTTTAAAGATAACTTCTAGCTACATCACCCAGAATTGAAATTTATTTATGTGAACAAAATGAAAGGACAACCAATTTAAACAATATGAATGAATACAAATCATAATTTAATTAAAAGTATTCATCAGTGGTACATATATTTGATATGTTTTCGAATATCTTAATTTAAAATACAAACGAAGGCTGTTGAATTTCATTTAAATACGTGGATACATTGTATTCATCGAAAAGTTAGAAAATCGAAGTTTCAAGTATAGAATTAAACATACAAACGAAAATGAACCTTTCAAATTCCAATACACAAAATACACGGTTGAATACAAATGGAAATAAACATACAGACAGGAAGACTAGTCCCGTGGACCTCCAAAAAAGGAGCGGTGTTAGGGTCAACGTGATTTCCTCTCGCATACCACAGCGCTGACACATAGCAGATACAATCGAATTAAACACTTGCAACGGATCCGACGATACATACTTAGCGGATGATACAATATGTATTTGTTTTTACCCCGTTAGGTGACGATTAAACCTTATTTAGACATTGTCTTATGTGACACAGTAAACGACGTCTTTAGGGCTAAATATACCTTTTATAAATTTTAATTTTTATTCCAATTGTGGCAGTAAAGCCTAATATGCAGTTATTTTGGACAAAAGTTTAGTATTGCAAACGCCTTTTCTAATATAGTTCACAGTATTTAATTGATGTAGTGTCACCTCCTTGGTCTAGCAGTATGTATGTGATCACTGATCACTGAGTTTTTGGGTTCAAAGCCTAGTTCGGACAATAATTCAACATGTTTTCTGTTTGAAAAATCTCATACAGTTGCCTGTACCAACAACACTCAAATCATAATCTGTTGACATTATCACTCTATAAAGAAATCCACTTATACAAATCGTAATAAATTTCCTAGTCATAAAACCGGCAGCATACTTCGCGTATTGCGTCATCGTCGATCACCAAATTTATCCCCAGAAAGTGGTAATTGGGTGATGGTAGACGGTATGACGTCACGTTGTCCGATCGACAAACGACATTCCGACTTGCTACTCAGCTCACGTCAGCTCCAAGGTCTTGAGCTCGTCTTAACTTGAAAATATTGAATAGTATTTTTAAATACCTCTATTGAATATTCGCGACAGTAAAATCAGGCTTCAAATAAGATCCTTTAAAGTCAAATGTTAATCAAATTGACGGATCCAAGAACAATGTCGTATCTGAAATACATATTAGGAAATATATTCCAAACATAGATGTTTACTTTGACTCTCGATTCTTCATTTCGTAAAGCTTGAATTTTTGTGTGCTATGCTGATTTCTGCATACCATACAAATGAATAATACGCTAAAATTCATTTTCTAATACTTTATTCGTGGAACCCATCGAAATATCGTTTAGGTATGCTATTATTTTGTACTTATCGCGTAGGACATGATAATAAATTATTCTCGGCTTATCAATCGATATTTCCTTTTGCTTAAGTGTTTACGCTAAGTTTGATTTGGCAGGCATGTTTGCTTGTGGCTAATAATTTCACTTCTATGAAAGTCATATTTTGTGTTTATCCATAGCGCAAGACAGTCATGACATATCGCAGTTTCGTTCCACGAACAATAAATATTTGTTTTGTATCCAGGTGTTGCGATATCAAAAAATCTCTTACATGACACCCAAGACAATCTTACTGTAGTACATACGTCATTATTCCACGAACAACCCTACCATGACCACCGAAAGCAAGAAGCCGAGTGCAATCGAAACTCAGTCGCACACGAGTGACGGACGGACAAAGTTGCATAAACACTGTATAAGGTTTCCGCTTGAATCACGCGGCATACCAACCGCCTTCGTCACGCCGCGCGTGCGACACAATAACACTGACGATCACGACTTTGTTCAATATTCGATAATAGTGTCGGCCTGACAAGCCCCCGGTTTTGAGGGATTGTGGAATATACTATACTTATAGAAATTAGTATAGCTGATGTACTGGATTGTTTGGTTGAATGTCAAATTAGAAATGAAACTGTCTAATGTATGCACTGGTGTAGTGTATTTAGGTTATAGAAAATAGAATTGAATTTGGAAGAAAGTTGAATGGAAAAGATACATGTTTAGGCTGTAGCAGTGGTATTTCATATCAAAATGCCTTTAATCCAAAGTCAAAATTTAACTTAAAAGAAGTCCTAAATATTTGTTATTACTTATCCATCTTAATATGAATACATTGTCACCGCAGACAGCGTCAAAGCATGTCGACACGTTTTCGCGATTTAATTATCTGCTATAAATCAACCTCTAACGGTATAAAAAAATCGGGGATTTACGTATATCATTCAATTTTGTGTTTAGTGCGTAAATTGTCTCACGGGCTAGGCATCTGTCTGGGACCGTAAACAACATTTGAGATGTATTATAAATATTTTTGCGTCTAACTCACAGATTGGAAAAAAAAAACATTAATTAATTCATGAGTCCGCAAATACTGGAATAGGCTTTAAGATGCCTAGGTGATTATTATGAGTTTCTTGGCCCAAATCAGGAATCACTGGCAAAAAAACCAAACAGCAGTGTAAATGCACCATTGAGTTCCGAATTTTAGGATATTGTAGAAAGAGTACCTACTGAACATAATGAGACGTAACATCTCATATCTCAGGATGGCGAGCGTAGTGAAGTGCCAAGCATTGCTTTGTAATTCATGGTGTTGCTTGGTTTTTCTACTGTCCATGAGCGGTCGTGTCGCTTACCATCTGGCGAAAGGCACGCTCGTGCGTTCATCACAATAAAAAAATATTGTCAGCGTTAAGAGCTTTCATATTTTTTAGGTTACAGTCAATTACCAAGGTTCATTTAATAGGAAAAATAGGCTTTAGTAATTGGATTTTTTTTAATTTCATTGTAAATAAACAGCAGATAAATCATGAAATACAATTGGTTTATTTTAAAAATATATAGCAGAGCTAGACGTAAAATTTTCATCCACTCGCAACAAGATAAATCTTAGCAGGATACATATTAAAAGTCACCGTAAATTTAAACACACTAATTCGATTAAAACAAAAGGTTTATGATCAGGTAAATTTATAGTTATATCGTTGTTTTTATTAACTCATTCACGACAACCGGTTTTTGTGTACATATTTGAAATTCCTACGATTTACAATGGATATAATATTTATAGATTAGAATCACATCTGTTCGGTATTCGGCCATCGCTTCATCTACGACTGGTTTCGCGGGTGTCACCTTGAATTCAACTACAATTTAAATAATACATTACTGTGTATACTTTCGCTAAACATTACGTTTTATAGTACATTCATATTTCATATCAGCTCTATGAAACAGTAGGGATAATAAATATACTTTAACAGTCTAATGGCAGGCAGCAGCCCTTCTGGATTCGATACTACGGTCACCCAATTATTCCTTGATTAATACACTATTCTGGATATTTTACAGGCCTACCTATGGAATAAAAGCTGACAAATTAATAGAGAACTTCTCCACGACTTAAAGGAGTAGGGCTTTAGTCCATCATCAAGACCCAATGCGTGTTTGCAAACTTTACGAACCTTTTATGGACATTCCAGAGAAACTTTTTATTATTCTGACGTATAATGATAATGTTTTATTCAAGTAATCCGGTATATAGCTGCTGGTTTAACCAGTTTATAAAACAATAGGTAATATAAAAGCGACAATTTTGAACTACGTCTCTTCATAGGGATGGAAGGTTTATGGAATTTCTGAATTTTTGATCACAAACTACAGTCTGTGATAAGAATCGCTTCGAATAAAAGTCACATACAAAGTTCTGATTCTAGATAGAACGAATTCTAAGGCAGAAATACAATTAATTATAATCGACAGGACAAAATTACCTCGGAGGCTGTTCAACGGAAAACACGCAAGGTTTTAAGCAGTCATTGCGACATATATTATAGAATACTTAATTAAAATATGAACAAAATACCAAAACATTGTCAAATATGCCAACAATATGTCTGGTATACAAAAATAATTATGTAAATGTGGCACATTATGCCAGAATGTGGAAAAGCAATCAACTGGCTGCGTTGCAAGTTGCGACAACAAATACCGCCCTCGGTATTCACAATGCTAGGGCTGCCAGATGCCCAGAATGACAGTTTAAGTCCGGGTATTAACCAAAGGTATTATCAAGACTTGGCTTTCAATTATTCAGAGTAAAATCTACATAGTAAAAAAATATTATTGTTATATTGGATTTTTTCTACTATCGACTTATCGGATTATTACTATCAGCACCTAAACTATCCTCTTGAGCTTAGAAAGTCTTAGAAACATGAAAATAATTTAATACCCATAGCGCCACTTCTTCATAAACTTCATTTTTTATTTGGATGATAAACTCGGGATTTTGAGTTACCTGATAAAGATACAATGTTACGTCACTAATCCTTAAATCCCCTATTTAACAATACAAATATGCTATCATTCAATGTATAGTTTTATTACCAATAACATATAACGTGATATGAAACACGTTACCATAGCCAAGCTTTATCGTTCACCTGCGAACCACTGACTTTCCCACCGATGGTATGATAGAAAGTAAAACATTAAGCCCAACACACATTGACTCATAGCACCGCATGGGTATAGCTTGCGATTGTTAAACCATTCTATAATAAAAACTCAGCTATGAAGTATTGGTTTAATGGAAAAGGTTCAGTTCATACAGTATCACTCATAAAATCCAAAAATATAGTGCCAAGTAATTTCTCACGTCGCAAATACAATATTAGTGCCTCAATATTTTCGTTTGTGATTTTATTCTTGGGACTGGTCGACCGTGATGGTCCTTTTTCTAAATAAGCATTATTACAGGCATTGCGAAGCAATTATTTACGCCTTTCACGATACTAAAAGAAATAGAAAATTCATATATTTCTTTAAATAATATTCAAGCTACAGGTGGCTACATAATTCGGTTAAGTGTGCGATGGGTTTGACAACCGGCGCCGCTCACACGCCGCGTTGGATCGATACCGGAAACTAACAGCCAAACACTATCAACCAGCCGTTTCCGCAGATTGTTCAGCATTCCACAACAGTTTCTTCAATGAAGTGGTGTTCATTACATTCATTGACTATCCAGAAATGGAAAGACTTTGTGACTTGTTATAGCCATTTCGGAGTCTACGTCTGTTGCTAAAATTGTAGTAGAATTATTTAATTGGCGGTAGTTTGATAAATGTAAGTCAGTATCTCAGCTTTTTTGAGAGTTATGTAATCTATATTTCAAGAAATAATCCCGGATCTAACAGATCCTAGTTTAAAATGCAATTTTTTTAAATTGCTTCATGTTGTAGGAAGCACTAAAAGCCTAACAGAATCCGGTTCCATTTTCCAACTGTACCAACCATACAATCTACTCTATTTCTAATTGCCGTGATTAATTTCTAAATCATAAACCCATATATCAGTTATAATCTCCTATAAATCCTTGTTTAAATTATGAGATCGGGCCAATATGGCACGGTTTAATCAAACTAGAAGCTGGTCGAAACGGCACTATGTAATTAAAACAAATCAATACGCCATTAAAACTCAGGCGATTTATACCCGTTCACAATCATTACTGAGGCAAGTTTCGAAGGTGTATGAAATGCCGACTGGTGGCATATTTTCGCCCACAACAGAATCTCGTCAGCAATTTATTCAAAATCAAGGATTTGTGCCCGTTCGAAACTTAACTGTTTTGTAAATTGTATTAGCAGTTTTAGTGCTACGGAGTGTGCTAATGCAAATTTTAACATATTACGGCCTTTTGCATATTGTTTATTTCTATAGGCAGACAGCTTGTAGGTTTGTATTTTCTACTAATGAGATATGGGTGAATATACAAAAATTGGGTAACTCGCTGTCATCAGCCAATATATACAAAGTCTTATTATATTTTATTGAAATAACAACTTATTTTAAAACAATGAAAAGTCCTTTATATGGTCACCCAATTTCACTTATTCATTTTAAATACAAGTTAATAAAAAAACAAAATTAATACTTAAAATGTCAGTCCTTTGGCATGTCACAATCCCGAAAACCAACAATCAAGTGACTATCTATTAAACATTATCATTGATTTAAGAAAACTTACTAATTTACTACAATCTGTGATGAACATAGTATTATATACTACAACTTTCATAATGCAATGTTCTCCAATTTATTTTAAAAAAAATAAGAAACTTTGTGTTTGTTTTCATCTGTCAGTCCGTTGTGTGTTCTTTAAATTTGAAATTCTCGCCATATATCACCGAGTCAAGGTCAAATCCCTGTTTATGTATTAATGTTGGTAATGAAGTTAGTTGCGGACAGCACAATTTAACGGCCGCCATAACTGTACGAGTTCTTGGGTTGTGTTTGTCTTCTATACACATGCAAAGCCAGTCAAAATGTCAGTCCCGTGGTGGGTCGTTATTTTCTTGTTAATCTGAGGTTTATTATCATTTATACATAATTAACTATGATTTGTTAAAATGTAGTTTGTTGATATTCGAAATTATCAAAAAAAACATTAGTTCTGATTATAACCTCAAATTATGTCTTTTTCGTCAATCCGCTGGCGTCAGTCCTTTGTCAGGTATCGCGCTAGAGGATTGAATTGTCTCCATAGTACTGCTTTTTGTTGTTGTTTTAGAGCACTTTTATCTTAATTGCTACCGTGTATAAGCATTTCTATTTTATATTTCAGTTTAGAATATCATACGGCACACTAAAAGCAATTTGACCAGGGAAGAAGATTAGAAAAAAAAGAGAAGCCGAAAAGGTTCGCTTGGCCAGAATTAAAAGTGCCCCATTAAATTAGCGGAATACAAAGAAAAACAAAAACTTCAGTACTTAAGGAAATAACTAAAATTTTTAATAAAAACCTACTTCAAAACAAAAAACCACTAAAAACCAAAAAATAATAAAATATTAAGTTACGCATATATTTTGATTTGTTGGCTAGTCAAGTCATTAAGCAAATTAATCAACATGCACAAGTACAATGAAATAAATATTATTTTTTGCTTTGCAGTGGTACTTATTATTTTAATATTTTTTGTGGTTTTTGTTTTGAAGTCGGTTTTTATTTTTTGATAAAATATTTTAGTTATTTGTATATTTTTAGTGTTGATAGGCATTTCAATGAAGAAGATTTGGTCCCACAAGGAATATGTTCTTTCCGATGACAATGAAATCGCTAAAATCAGTTAAAGCTGCCGAAGATATTGGTATTTACGTTTATTTTAATTTTATAATTATTTTTAATTGTTACTAAGTGATTTGAATACTTAAAAGACATGTGCCATTATTAAAACTAAGAGATTTGTACTAATTCTTATTAAATTTCATTATAATTCTTAGAAAATTGTGTACTTTATCAGTACTATGTTAGCCTCGTCAGTCCCCTGGCAGTCAAATTCAGAAAATTTTAAATATCTCATAATTTACTTAAAAAAGTGACTGGCCCGATTTGGAACAATATAATCATTAGATTTGTCATCATATGCACCCGAATTTGTTATAATTTGATTTAATTATTATAGTAAACAAAATATCCTCAAAAGTTGCCCAACTTTTGTAGAATCACCCATATCTCGACTTTCAAACAATTCCTAATTGTTTTAGTAGTAATCTAAATTCTATGACAGATCTAGATAGAGTAAAGTCTTCCAGCTAGCAAGAGACGTCGCTCAGTTCTTCGCCATTGAAAATATTAATCTGCCTTGCTTCACGAACGCCAGAATACTCAAACGACATTCGAATATTAAGTTGTACTTAACTACCCACACCCACAATTTAAGGGAAGTTTGAGTATTCGGGCGTAAGGCTTACAAAGCGCTTCTCTTACTATAATTTTACTTTAAATACACGCGGATGCAAACGAAACCGCATTCAAAACCTACCAATATATAGATAGCAAACAAGTATACTCAAACGTCTGTGAAGGAAACATTAAACAGACAGCATTCTTCGCTCCGGCCGTCCTCCGATGTTAATCAAATAGTTTTATGCAAATCAGCCGTGTGGTTATTCAATTTTATGACCGCCGACTGTCGTGGCAATTTATCAACACTCCCTCTACGAACGTGTATCGAACGGGCTTTATTTTATATTTAATTTATCGGGGAAATTATAATTGAGCAAAAAATACTTCACTAATATACTGGGTATATCAAAAGTGCTACCGAAAACAAAGCCGGGTAGTAGTTTTAGTGACTACAAACACATGCTAAAATATTTTGCATTGAGATAATATCCTCAATGATATTTTGCTTTGAATATTATGATTATTTCATAAAATATTTCTTAAGGATTTTCAATATTTTACTGAACAGACGTAGTCAAGACCGAAATACATTTTTTTTATATCTCTATGTGTATTTGGGAAACCCAATTCCAAGGAAACATATTCATGGTTTATCCGTATTAAATTAACGCAATAATTCGAAAACTTTCCCCGATTTCGTAGTCGTATGGCAGCCCGAGAAATACCATTTATACACCGAGGTCCGCAGTGTCGACACCATATTTTGCAAGTTTATCACGCTCGCTTCTCACATGTCATGGTGCTTACCTACTTTAAGTTTAAACTAATAAGTAAACTGTCTGATTATTTTAGGGGACAATTAATAAGTGAAACATTTATAAGGCTTTTTGTCCGTCAATAGTCTCTAGCGGGGCTAAATCTATAAGCTTTTGTATCTCACAATTCTTTCTAGCATTGCTACAAAGTGGCTACATTATCCATACTCACTGAAAAAAATATATTTATTCACCGATATTTTAACTGGCCTCATATAATAAAAAAATGGGGCATATAAAAAGTTATAAAATTTACATATGAAATAATCGAGTTATTTCATACATATTGAATATCGAATGGGTAAAATTATTTATTAAAACAAAAATATTACGTCGTTTCTTTTTTCATGCTTTATCATTTGTTTCATTTATCTCTGTAATATTAACGGACTTTTCGAATCTCCTTTAAAATTTCAATTGTCATAATATTTTTAAGAACCATCAAGGCTGCCGAAGATATCATTAACATACATCCTTAAGTACAAAGCTTCAAAAGCGACGTAAAAAATAAACATAGCGACAGCACACCTGTCAATAACATTTTTAAGGTGTGCGTAATACTCGTTACGTCATGTCTACATAGCAAACACCAACAGCTGTATTACAACATTCGAATGCTACAAACCTATCAAAATCATCTTTATAGTTCATATGTCCGGTTAACATTTAACTGTGGAAACGATGCCAAGACTGACTGAAATTGAGATTGACCTGAAAAGGTTATCAAGGCTTCGGCTGGGATAGCGCAAGAAAACAGTGACGTTAATTGCCTTAAGTATTCAGAATTTTTGTTTCTCATCTGCATCTGCCGGCGTAGAATACGCTTCGGACTATTCACCAATACTAAGAATTTCTTTATTTCAATCTGCATCTGCCTTCGTAGAATATCCTCCGGATTAGTCAACTAGACTAAGAATGCCGAGAAGATTTTCCCAGCAACCTGTTGAAAGCGATCTCATCCCGCGATGTCCTACGATCCGTATCAAGCCATCTGTTCTGTTTATCAACACTGCTTTTTTTTCGGCAGACAAAAAAAATCCCATCCCATATGTTCACTTGCGAACTATCATTGGTTTTATTCGAAGCGCTGTTCATGAAACGTCAACTAAATAATGAGTTGCAGTATAAAAACCAATTCATATTTTTGAACATTCTAATATACATACCACATGAAAAGCATTCAATTTCTGCTATAACTTATACGATCTCATTTTTGCAATATTCACAGTATAAACAGAGCCAGCCAAATGCAACTGCCAGTAGGTAAACAACAGCTTTATGACGAAACACGTGATAAGCGTGGAATGTCAATTGTGATTAGGAATGAGAGCAACATTTAACGCATGCTCCTACAGATAACTGTCGAGTGATTTTATATTCATTTACGTTATTGATGGTACTTAAGTATATTATAGCTTTTGAAATGTTTTGTTGTAGGTAAGTTTAGACATTTTTTACTAATTCAGTGGTCCATGGACCACAAATTTAGTTGTTACTACGTTCTAGGCATGTGGTCATTGTAGACTGAATTTTTTAACTTATTCGGAAATAATAAGCTGAAAATTATTCGTTTTGCCGTTTATATCCAATCAATTATTGTTTTATTGAGCAAATAGATGTGTGGTAGAATTTTACGTCGCATGTTGTCCATTTTACGCAGATTAATTGGGTTTACTTTTACTATTGACACAGCTTTAATCTTCAACGATTGGTTTATGTTGTAACGTCACACACACTTGAACATATTTTTCAATTGGCAACAAACTTTAACCAAAAGTCCGTACCGGCAAAAAAAGGCAAAAATGAATTGTAATTATACATAAATAAAACAAACGCATTGTTTATAACAATAAAAATGTAGATTGTATCGCTCGACGCGTCTGTAAGCCCAAGGACATACCCGCGGTATGCGCTGAATAAACAACTTCATACCACGCCGCACCCTAACTGTTTCCACGAAACGTTTCACTAATCCGCACATTAACCTACTGTTATCTAGTTTTTATGGCGTAGGTCCGACAAAATAATTTCAAATGGTTGGTGTTAGTATTAAGAGATCATCAGCTATCACCTGTTGGGACCTTCTTCATTGAAAATGGGAAGACATATTGTAGAAAAAGAAGGAATGCCAGTCATTGCTTATGCTCTTCGAAGCCTAGAAGCCAGTAACAGTATTACGCCCGAATACTGGAACGACATTCAAATAATAAGTTGCTCTTAACATCGCACGACCCACTTAGCCAGTACATTTAAGCGGAATAAACGAAGTTAAGCGCAACTTATATTTAAGTTGCGTTCCAGTATTCGGGCATTAGAGTAGGGGACAGTTGAGCTGGGGACCCAAGATACTATTATTGAAATTACGGGGCTATTCTTATTTTGTAGTTCTTGCTCTCTGCTAGGACTCTAAAATACCTAAAACCGACACTGCTATTGTTCAATTGGTATTACAAGTATGCAATGTTGAGGAATTTAATTGAGTTAAATTCATTAAATTCAGAGAACGAGTAACGTAATGTTTACTATGTATGTTGCTATGCAACTGTACCATGTCCAAACATTGAATAAGGTTATGAGTGTTGGGTACTAGAACACTAAAATGTTATATCTTACCTAAATACCACTTTGCTTCGACAACATGTAAGTACGGGATAAGGATATTAACCAACAAAATATTAAAAGTTACAACGTATCTAAGGATCAGGGTCAACCGGAGCAGAAGTAAATAGAGGTAAATATAAACACTGTTTTAATTTATTATCAAATCCATATTTTGAAGACCGTAAAACAAATAAAATAAAATACCCCTGTTAAATTTAACCCTGTCTGTCCATACAACAGGAATTTCTTTTAAATGATCCTTCAAGCCAATAAATAAGACAGTCTGAGCAGTGTAAGTCAAGAAACTGTGTAAAATGGCCAGCCCTTTTGCGTTACGGTTGGCGGATCGCTAGTACGTGGGAAGCACATACTTGGGTTACACAACGTGGATAGTAGCGTCGCACCGCGCACGCACTCTTCAAACGCTCGCTTTTGACTATTTACCATCTTAGTACGACCTTGTTTTAATGTTTTGTAATTGGTAGACGGTTGAGCTTTCATTGCAGAGTATTTCATTCAACAATCTTATGAGTTTTCTACATTCTTACCATTATTCATATCTGTAAATGTCTGATGTCTAAGGATGTATATTACATCTTGTCCAAAAGATAATGCTGCTAGGAACATGTCAATGGCCATATTTTATAGCGAGCATACTTAAATCTTAGTTTACCACGATAGACATAAAATATATGTATAAATCGTGATTGATTTTGCACTAGAAGCATGTATAATATGATTATCGCTAATTTGAACTTAACGTTACAGTCGTCCCTCATGCAAAATAATTATATCACAGAAACATCAAAGAGCTCTAAATAAAGAAGGCCATTAATACGCAATAATTAACCACAAACGTATAAAACAATAGCGGTTGATATTGAATAATGTTACTCATCGGCGGCGATGCGCGGCGTCACCCGTTTTTCCCACACGGCCTGCCCCGACACAAGTGTGGATTTCACTCAAACACAATTATGCATCGACGAAGCACCCATGTTATTGATTGTATTGACTTTCACCAGTAATTTGGCGTGACTGTCATCAGGTATATCGTCTATTCAAATTACAACAGCCAATACAGAGCCTTTGGATGGAATGTCAGATTCAGACACCTACAATACGTTGATAAATTCAACAATGTATTTCATAACACAACATTCCGTCACGTCTATATTCCCAATGGTTGAAGCAGTCTGCGATACACAATCGTACTTCCTTCCTACGTTATAAAATACACGAAGCTAATGATCATAGACATATTTAATTCAGAATTTGAAGTTCTCAATGTATCCTTATACATAGTACGACCAGACCAATGAGGCTATACTTTCGTGTATAATGCCGTTGCCAACCAATATAAATTCACAGACGAAAACACAGTGACATCAATCTTTATACAGCAAATACAGCAGACAAAATAGTCCCAAATTCCCACCAACTGACATTCTCCGACCTTCCCCAACAACATGGGCACCCTCCAGAACGCACGAACAATGACCCCCACGCAGTGAAACCGTGTTCGCCGATACAATTAAAGTAATAAACGGTGAGCACAGGTATTGTGAGTTGCCATTAATCGAGCTATCATTGTCTCAACTCTTCCTCGATGGCACAGTTTTTCCACAACACAATGGTTAGTTGTCGAACGCATTATTATGTTTTTGCTGGTTTTTTGCACGACTTGTTACGTCTCGAGAACGAAGTGAGGGATTTCTAGGGGGTTATTTATTTCAAGCTTTGAAATGGAAAATCCCTAGTGGTATAATTACTGTAGTCTACGTGTCATCTAATACGTTATTCATAACATAAACCGCTATTGCAATGTCAACCTATACATATGAATGTAAAGGCATTAGTTTTATAAAATATTTTGCAATGTAACTTTTGCCTATTATGGGCAACGAATCAGCTATAAACACATGTTTTCTGTCATCTGGGGGTCAATGTACCCCAGCTTCTTCCACTGAATACATACTATTTATCATGTTTGATCTGCGAAAACCGCAAAACTCTCATTCGCACGCAACGCCTGTTAACCGAGGCATATTCGAAGCATTTATTGCTTTAAACACGTATCCTATGTACGACGGCACCCATAAAGATGTTATCATTGGGAATGCGATCATGTATTAGAATTCAAGGGTGTTTATGAGGTATATAAGACGTCTATGTGTCTAGCAGAAGGAATTTCAATTGCTAACTGACGCAAAATGCAAGATACACCTTGTGACACAGAAAACATGCTGTCTATTTGCTTTAGGTATAGACATTATCTGGGGGCGCGGCCGAGCCCCCTCCAAGTCGAGCTAAAAAGTGGTATGTATATTCAGAAATGTGTTCTAAATACCTAATTCCAAATAATACTATAATAATATGACAAGTTCTAGGGTAAACTTTAAAATTCTTGAATTGAATATAAACTAAAATTATGTATGCGACAAAACAAAAAAAATATTTACCGATATAGCATCCACGTAAAAAACTAACCTGAATCTAAAAATGAATGAACAGGGCAAAAAACTAATACATCTTAATTGGTAGCAATATTTCACGATAACGGGAAATTACGAGTCATTTTTTACTTTTTTAATATAATGCGAAGATCATTAGTGCGATGTAAAGAGATCTAAAATGAGACGATTACATCTGCCTGTCAAAATGCCAGGTCCGGTGAACCGACAACATTCCTTACGAAGGTAAATAATTGCATACGGCCAGAAACACGCGGACTAGCAACGCTGTCGCGAGCTCACATTTTTCATAGCGATGCTCCATTCTACGGGGAAACTTCTAGACGTTTTAATGTTGACAGTGGAAGTGTTCTTTCAATTGGACGGACGGTATAGAAGAGACAAGGCACTTAAATGTAATTATTTTCGAAACCCGTTTAGTTTGTATTGGATAGAGGATGAGTGTTTCAGACTAGACTTAAACCTAGACGTAATATATTAGAGGAGACTGTATCTATCTTGGCTGCATGAAATTAAAAGAGTATAATTAAATTAAGGACTATACTAACTAAATAATGAACTGTAAAATTACTGATGCAACTTCGAAGGTCCCTTTTCGATGTCGAATAAATATTACATTTATACTATTTTCTCTTCATTACTTATCGCCTTATTTGTAGACAGTTTATAAACCTATTTCAGTTATCAAATGTTTTGTCTTCCTCGCTCAAACTGAATTCAAGTCTTTCGACACGACAAAAACATTCGATCACTAAAAAGGTTTATCAACAGAGTATGAATAAGGCCATAATTGTTTATATTAAACCTTGGGTCTACAGCTCCATACATTTTATTATCTCTTCTGACCTGTTAAGCCCACAATAATCTGTCACAAACATTAAACATCGCAGACACGAAGTTTTTAAGCATTTTTATGACACATATAGATTTAGACCCCACGTATAAGGTTAACTGCGTGTGCCCGAGACGCGGCCGGGTTATTTTTAGCATTAATAAATTGTCTTACTGCACGGTTTATTGTTTCGCACAAGTTAGTAACATCCGTGGCGATAGCGTACTAGGTCATTCTTGACATGACGCCTTCGTTTTCAAACTTTCAATGTGTTTTATGACCTTAATAACGCATATTTGGAGTCTTTTCTACGTAATTTATTAGCAAAAGCTATGTTTGAACAAAACCGGTTTTAATTCAACAGGTTGGCGCTAAACGACGCATTTGTTTGAATGTAATTTTTGGTAATGTGGTTAGTTGCTTTGCCTCCAAGTAATGTTTTGATAGATATGATGTCCCATTTACTGTTAAATACCTTTGGTAAACACCTGAAATAACTTAATTCCATTATTAAAACGCCCCAATCAACGCCTAAAGAGGTCTGATGAGCAGAGGAAAAAATCCAATGTGCTAAGTTAGTGAGCAGGTCTCAAATATCATACTGCAAGGAGCGCGTGGAATGCAGTTCGCAAAACTGTTCAATAAAAATACCACTTTATGTTTCCTGTGTCACTGCGGCGAATTTTATTGTGGTGTCAATGTACCGGCTCCAGAATCTCTCGATTTTAACTTGATGCAATTTAATCCACATTTTATGCCGTATCGATGAACATATGGACGAGATTCCACATGGGCTGGATATGGCTGTGTTAAATATCAGTTGGAATTGAATGTAAAAACTAGACTGCTCTTGCGAATAACTCTAAGGTCATAGGAGTTTATCCCGTCAATGTTTCTAATTCTTTGCGGCCACGTTTAAGTTTTGTCAATCTAATGTACAGCAATATATAACAGTCGATTAGTAACTTTGTAGCAGAATAATTGCGTTCGGGCGTCGAATTTGCATTTAAAACGAACATCAATCTTTGAATTCGGATCAATAGAGCAAATATAGCTAGAGTGAAGACGTCGTTTGTTTTATGCATAACTTGTCTGCTCGTTCCAAATATTTCACATCCACAATTCTTTAATTCGATTCATTTAAGTGAAATGTCCTTCACTTCAGCCACACATTAACTTATATAATTCTTTCTCATATAACGAAACTCAATCAGCAAATAAAACTTCCTCTCGTTACCAATCTAATAAATCCATTGACGTGCCAGGCAAAAACTTAATTGACATTCTACACTTTAAGACTTGAAATGCAATGGCAGGTCAAGAATTTGTCCGTAATACACTTTGCAACGGCTCGTACTTTACCATCCATTGGTGTTAATTATACAGGCGAGAGGGTCTTTGCCTTCATGGTTGCTTAAGGCCAATTTTTCGAGACAATAGTGCAGGTGCAGCATAAAATATTGTAAATAGATACGGCGAGAGACATGATCGGTATTTAATAGGGATGTGTTGTGCAGCACCTGTAGCTCGGCGAGGTGAAGGGGGTGCGCGCGCGGCGCGGGGTGGCGGTTCGGTGGCGGCGGCGGCGGGCGCGGGGAGGTGCGCCGCTTTAGAAAGGCGCGACCATCGCCGCGGGCCCGGGCCGCGTTCTACGGCCTGTCATTCACACCGCGCAACTTGCCTATGCATTGCATTCCATCTCCCGCCGCCATGTCCACGCATCGGGCCTGCACACACGTGCACCAAGCCACACTGGCTCTCCGTCACCGCCACACTGACACAACGCCACACCGCCACACTGCCGCAGCCCGCACTCCACGTACAAACGCTTCATCAAATTATTTGTGCGCCAGTTCAGTCAGTAACATTGCTATGAACCAGTTCCGTGGCCTCATTAGTCGCGTTCGAAACACCGCTCACCGTACACGATCCCACACGAAAACGACACGCCAGTGCGCATTCCGAAGGATAACAAATGATAACCATAATTTGTGTTTAGCTCATTTGTTGTCACTAAATTGTGGAATGTCGTGTGAAATCGAGGTTATTGCGCATTCCTGCCGCTAGAGGGCGGCGGCGGCGCGGCGAGCGAACAGTTTGTTTTTCACGATTTATTCTATTTTAGAACTACATTTAACACTTGCAACTTTATTAGTGCAAACCACTCCACGGACACTTTTCACATAAACGTCGAAGGCACTCGAATTCAATCAGAAAACGTTACAAATCGCATTGGAATGTAAAGTTTTGACATGGGGCTCTTACGGGTTAACACTTCTCTTTGGAAAACTTACCTGTCTCGCGGGTCGATCCACGTCGTTTTTCTGCTATTGTGGTCGATGAAATAGAGTTTCCCGTCAAAGTCCCTCGCGTAATCCCATCCGTCGGGCAAGGGTATCTCACCGTTTCGTCTCCTTGGCATATTTCACTGATTAAATCCATTCAAACGTGTAACGAAGCACACTCGCGAACTAGCTATACGGCCATGTTGAATACCTCATTACGAGGTGTGACGTCACGCGGGATCGGCCAATGGCGGCGAAGGGCCCCCACGATGGAATGCGGCGCGTACGCGAGCGCGAACACACAGAACTGCGGCGCACGTCACTGCGGCTACACTGAGTGCACAAACGACCGCACCACGCGACCCCGCGGCTCTGACTGATCCCCGCCGCCTCGCCGCCACGTTATCACCGCACATGATAATATTCACTACCAGCAGCCAGCACCTACTGTCTAAATGCATTCCTTCACCGTCTAATGTTTACATTACATGGTCTACTAGCGACGGGCGACGGTCGACGCTATGTGCTCACAGCTCAGTGCTATGTTATGTGCACTGTGAAGTCTTTGCGCCGCAGACACTGCGAAACGTACTGCCGATGTGCCGATGCGAGCAAAAACAACGTTACATACATACCCATTCAGTCTATTTACGATTCTCCTGTATAAATATGTACAGACGGCCGTGCTGTATATGTGTAGCGCGCATTCCACCGCGTAGGTATATGTAACGCACATACAAATTACAGATACGCTCAAAGTACAGACGCATACACTTACCTACATCTGTCTTCGTGGACTTATCCTTAGACCGTACCTATACGGACTACGCGGTCCATATTGTGCTTTCAAATTGCGATTGAAACCAAGATGAGAATTTTTGTTCTATTGTAAAAGTTATGGACATGTGTGTTGCGTGAATACTATCTTTAAAGATCATCTGTTTTAGATGTGGTACTATTTTTGTTGATGCCCTGACCTTTTAAATGATGGAAAGCTATTTGTGTGTAATATAGTTATTATTTAGTGCGTAGGTCTTTAAAATCTTAGCCTTTGGTTAAGTTTATATTCGACATATTTAACATAGGTAGGTACATCATTTCTTATTTTAAAATATGAACACTCATAAAATATACCTACATCGTGTTTAACAGCAATTAAAATCACATAATAGGATTTTTTTTGCATTCATACATCAATTGTAGATATTTATGGTGCTATAATAAAAAACTTAATCAGCTATATCTGCCAACTACTGTTTTTAATCCAATTGCAGGCCACTGACTGAGTACGATCCTCCGCTTTTGTCACCCAAATACCTACTTTGATGGTGGTAAGATATTCGTATCCGGGAAGTGACCACTGACCGTCGAACATAGTAGATTAGGGGGTTTCATATCATTTTTTTAGAACCAAACATATATAAATGGTACTATGTTATATACACTACCTCTTGTATATGTTGTGGTACCTCATTAGGGAGCCCTTTAAAAGCAGAAGTAATAAATAATTAAGCCACACTGAGTCATAATACCTTCATAATCGGAATACATCAAGCCCGGCCAGCAGGCGACAGATTGCTCATGAGCATTCTCATGTCTATGGATCTGTCTGGACTTCACTGCACTTAACAACATTTCACATTGGACCTTCTCTTTCGTATCAGAATAAAAATTATCCACTCAACTGTTCCACACAACCCAACAGCTGACCTACTGTAAGCTACAAGTCCTAGGTCATGGGTATAAAAAATAAAAAGCTATCTGTCGTTAAATAAATATTCTTTGTAACATTTCAAAAATGAAACCATTAACAATGTTACTAATAAATTACCTATCAAATAATTATGATGTTTTGGTCAATACCTAGGTCATTTATTATTATTTGTAAACGAACACGTCCGTATGTTAAATATTTCGTTAAAAAATTATAACGATTCTAGTTTTATGCCCTTGACCTTGATACATAAAGCGGACTTAGAATTTTTTCACATTATTCATTTGGATTAATACGATGTTTATTTTGGTATTAATCTTCTACATACATATAGGTAGGTATACATAAACTCTCGCCTATGTCCCATTGGGGTAGGCAGAGACTATTGAGCGCCAAGTGCTACGGTCCATACATATCTCTTTCGCTTCTTCAACTGTCATTAATCTCTTCATACACGCTCGTCAGTTTCGAGGACTCCGATTTTTTCCTTTCTTTAAAAGGTCTCCTATTTGATTTCTTACTATAGGTATTCCTATTTTCTTACTATAGAAATCTGTATCTGTATCAGCCCATATACGTCCCACTGCAGGGCACGGACCTACTCTACAATCGAGAGTACGATTGAGAGTGGTTAGGCCATATAGTCCACCACGCTGGCCTAGTGCGGGTTGGCGGACTTACATACCATAGAAATTCTTATAAATCGCTATGGTATGTAGGTTTCCTCACGATGTTTTCGTGCGTGGTGATTGATTATCAATACACACATGACTCCGAAAAGTCAGAGGTGTGCCCTGGGATTCGAACCCGCGACCACCGTGAACATGTGGGCAGCCGCGTCTAGTCCGTTTACCAACAGGCCACCACGCACTTTTACTATAGAAATGAACGACCTTATTCTTAGAGAGTAGGTATTAAAACCTTCTAATCTTGAATGTTTTGTTTTCGTCGCTCAAACTGAATTCCAAAGTCGTTAGAAAAGGACAAAACATAATATCTAAAATATGTTTTAAAACTGTCTCTGCTCTCTGACGAGCATGCCGTTCGCCTGATGGTAAGCGATACGACCGCTCATGAATAGTAGCAAAATCAAAGAACACCTTGAATTACAAAGCAATGCTTGGCATTCCACTGCGCTCGCCATCCTGAGACATAAGATGTTAAGTCTCAATATGTCCAGCAGTTACTCTGGCTACAATGTCCTTCAATCTGAAACACAACAGTGCATTTACACTGCTGTTTGGCGGGAGAAATAGACATTGCGGTGGTACCTACGTACCCAGATGGCCTCTGAAGTCATATGAGAGACCTTCCACCAGTAAATTGTGGTAAAGTGTCGTTTTTTTTGGAAATAAAGAAGGTGTAGTATCTGCCTACTTGTCAAAGACCTATCCTGACATTTACATCGTATCCGCATGTACATAATAATTCATATGCAATGACGTTTGCTTTTACGATAGCAATTCGATGATAACTCTCTCCACCCCGCAACGGTGAAAGGATAAGAACCATGCAGAACTTATAGGATGATATTTCTATTTACATTTAGATAATCACTGTAATTACTACAACTTTTGTGGTATGTTCCCGGTAGTATTTCTTTCTGAAAACGTTCTTATAAAGCCTACACGCCAATTTTCATACCTATATTTAAATTCTAAACTGACAAAAATACTATAAGTTCTGCCTGTTTATATTGCTCACGTGCTGGATTCTCAATATATCCAAATCTGTATTAGTGCAGGATATAAAAATCAGCGTAAATCAATAAAGATGTACCTATATTTTTATTACCTTTTACTTTGATGCTTTTAATTGTCCTTTTCCTATCAGTTTAAAAAAATGGCGTTAATGAATGTGAATTAGTATTTAATTAATTTATTATGAATTTAGTTAAATTCAATACATACTTATTATTTATGTTTAAATTGATTTACGTAATTTCATTACTTCACGTACCTAAGGGCCGGGCCGGGCGGATGGCTTAGCAACTGTCCTAATAGTATAGGATCCCGCCATACATCGACCTTCACCGAGATGTTTATTTGATGAAACCTATTTTATATGCAATTTAATATGTCAATAAATATATTGTATATGGGTTGCCTTGCAAATTTCAGTCCAGAATACGATTAATTAATTATTAAAAAAAAAAAATTTTTTACACATTTCACCTGTTTGATTATTAAACAAATTCTATACCAATCGAAAGTATGAAACCCATAGAATATGTAAACGTTAGGTTGCCTATTTTTTTCCGGTCACAACCCTCAGGTTGCCAGGTAACACAGAACACAGCATATACGAGTCTATCGCTGTCCTTTTCATTCTCAAGAATAAATAGCATGCGCACCCTCTTTCTTTATGAGCGGACTTCGAACAGCTGCTATGCTGTGTCACTCGGAGCAATATTTCACTTTTCTAAATTCGACAACCGCAATTCGGGACTGATTTTTCGCAGGCAACCCTATACCACCGTGTTCATAAAAAAATGATCTTTATTTTCATTTAATTTCCATTCAATAATCAGACCGGCGCAAAATGCTAGTAGCGATTTACCTGTTTATACCTGGCAACCTGAGGGTTGTGACCGGAAAAAAATAGGCAACCTAACGTTTACATATTCTATGGGTTTCATACTTTCGATTGGTATAGAATTTGTTTAATAATCAAACAGGTGAAAAGTGTAAAAAATTTTTTTTTATTTTAATAATTAATTAATCGTATTCTGGACTGAAATTTGCAAGGCAACCCATATACAATATATTTATTGACATATTAAATTGCATATAAAATAGGTTTCATCAAATAAACATCTCGGTGAAGGTCGATGTATGGCGGGATCTTAGACTATAACTCCTACGTAAGTCCTATGTAACTTGCACCACTATGGGTACAGCCGTGTCCAGCGGATACTTGAATTGATATCATTGACGTAAAATATAATTAATATAAATATTTCTACTAAATATTATCTTTATAATAGGAACTACCATCAGAGAAAAAAAAAACTATAACTAAATTATACTTGAATTTATAGGTGTTTATAATTTTAAGGAAGCTATGCTACTATTTAATAGTCACGGATAATAATAAGTAAGACCTTATTAAAATACAACTATCTATCCTCACCTCAGTATTGTAACGATGTCACCAAGTTACCAGCTTGGTTAAATGTCAGGGCCTTATCTCTAATGTGCACGAAATTAGCGTACTCACCTACATAAATGTGCCAAAAAATATATAAAGCTACTGATATATTTTTACAAAACATTTACATACCAATAAATAGTTTATGGAACCAATGTTTAACTATCACGCTGTCGGCAATATTTGGGCAATATTTCAAATGATTTCTTCATCTTTTTTTTCTAAATTTCAAAACTTGCCGCCTTTTCAATAGCTTTTTTGTACCTTTTTGTCAAAGGAAATTATAATATGGATCCAGCTTTCCAATGTTATCTCAAAAGTAATCATATATAATATATAAATAAAATATCCAAAATAAAAATGTTATATATACAAATCATTATTAATAGAAATAAATTATCTAATGAAATTCTATTTTTTTCTATAGAAATATTTACGCGTAGACAGAAATGATGTGTCAGTTCGTTGATGACAATGCCAACATCTGTGTTATGTCAAAAAGTGACAACACATACTAAATTCATTTAATAAAATCGTATTAATTTAAATATTATTCATTATAATTTATGTGCATTGCTAGTTTTCATTGTATATTCCACTGACCACAATGCCTTCAAGTGACAGCGAAGATTTTGAGAGTGCTGATGAGGGTCACAGTAGCTTTGATAAAAAGGATCGCAAAAAGAGATTATCCTCGTCAAATTACAGTGATAATACCCTGGAATCTGACCAGGAGGCAAGTAAAACTTGGACTCAGGCCAGTAATGTTGAAAAATTAGCAGAGAAGGAGGTAAACCAATGTTCTCTTTGTAAAATAAATAATTGTCCCCAGTGCTAGAAATATGGGATTATTTCATAGTTACTGTCTAGGAATATATTCTAATATTAAAATCCAATGTATGTAGAATATTAATATTTAATTACTCAAGTAGTTGAAAAAAGTGCTGCTCAATTCATAAGATATTGCAATACTGTTACAACCTTGTTATGTCTTATGCCAATGTGTATTTGCATCTCAATATAGTTTTTAGGTATCTTGAAAGTATTATTGGTAGAAATGAGATAACCCACGGGTGTTTCAATTAATTCGACTCGATAATAAAGTCGGCTGTTCACTTGGATTAGTATTTCCTTTTACTTAATGTATTGTATCAGCCCATATACACCACAGTACCTCCTTTGTAGCGAGAGTACAATTAAGAGGGGTTAGACCATATGGACCAAGTGCGTGGTGGCCTGTTGGTAAACGGACTAGACGCGACTGCCAACATGTTCATGGTGGTCGTGGGATCAAATCCCAGGGCACACCTCTGACTTTTCGGAGTCATGTGTGTATTGATAGTCAATCACCACGCACTAAAATGGTGAAGGAAAACATCGTGAGAAAACCTGCATACCATAGCGATTTATAAAATTTCTATGGTATGTAAGTCCGCCAACCCACACTAGGCCAGCGTGGTGGACTATATGGCCTAAACACTCTCAATCGTACTCTCGATTGTAGAGGAGGCCCGTGCCCTGCAGAGGGACGTATATGGGCTGATACAGACTATATGATCTATATAATATAGTCCATCACGCTAGCCTAGCACGATTTGGTTGAACTTAACACCCCAGTAATATAATACGTACACTGTAAAACATGAATATTGGTAATATTCCAGAAAGAAACCGATGGTTGGGATGATTTTGACATTGATGACAATGAACCAGCACAGCCTACTACAAAAAGTGACAATACCAATAACGTTAAAAGTGTCAGTAGACCAGCGGTTCAAGAAAGTCGTGATACCGGATGGGATAACTTTGATGATTGGGGACAAGATGACGGCTTCAGCACTGCTCCAGTCACCAAATCAAATGTTAGTATTTACCATTGTATATTGATTGATTTACATGTTCTTACAGTCTAGTTTTTATTTATTTTATTCATTTTTGTACAGCAAATTTATCTTATATTTAACATCAGAGTACAAATAGTACTTGTATCGCTTGAGGCAATTTCTTACCAACTACTATGGGATGGACATAAGAGAATGAGAAAATAGAGGGCAATCTTGTAATTCTTCTTTTAAGCAATAAAATTTCAATGAAGGTTTTTACTAAGCAGATATATAATATTTAACTGTATTTTGCCATGTCATTATTATGTAAATGCCAAAAATTATTCCGAGGTTGGACTTATTCAACATACATCTTTTATTTTCTTGCTATTGTCAAGTTTACTGTATTAAAATACCTTTTCATATTAATTTGTTACTCATTTGCTTATTTTACAATTACAGATACAACCACAGAAACCTCAAACACAACTCGATCCAGACATAAAGGCACTCACAGATAAGATGGCCGCAGCTTCAACTGGGGGTGGGTGGGGATGGAGCTCATTACTGAACAGCGCTACTGCTGGTATCACCACATTGACCAGTCAAGTATCTCAGGTACTTAGGATGATTCGTAGAATATTACAAGGAAATGAAATCTTTACTAATATGAATAAATTAAAAACAAACATCATAATTATACTACTTAAAGCTCTCCAGTGCTAAACACATTGACAAACATTCAATTCTGTTTTTAACCGACTTCAAAAAAAGGAGGAGGTTCTCAATTCGACTGTATGTTGCTTTTTTTTTTTAACTATCTTGGTTCCACTGAACCATTGTAGCTTTTGTAAACGCCAACCTTGTCTTACAACTTCTGAATTGAAGCTCAATTCACATCTTAATGTTATATGAATACGGAATAAAATATGTTATTTACCAATATTTGTTTATTATTCTAGGGCATAACAACAGTCCTGGAAACAGGTATAGGGGCACCAGAACCAGAAGAATTAGCCAGGAAAGTAAACCAGAGCAAAGAGACTAAGCCAAGTAGTTCCACGGGCTCTCCAACTGTAGATTATCCACCAGAAAACACAGGTTCTGAACAGCCAAAAGATGCTAATGACAGTGGTTACCTACCGTTTGGAAACTTATTATCTGGAGTCACTAAGTTTGTCGAGACTACTGGTAAGTCATAACATATACTTTAACTTTATCATAAGCCTAATGTTATAAAGGTATTAATGAATATAGAAATAGATATTTTGAATGGTCTTAAAAGAGATATTAAATACCATTGTTGTTGATAGGTTGTTGTCATGTGTTTAGTGCCTATTATTTGCAGTTTTTCAGGAACATGGTCACCAAGTATAATAAGAAAAGGTTGATTAATTCTTGACTATTTCTTCGCTTATTTGCATTTGATTTAAATATATATTTTTCCCCTTTAATACCACTTTCATCTTCCCATACTTTTTCGTTCCCGCTTTCCTCCTAATTTCATGGGTAAGCAAGCCATTCATGATAAAAGCGTTGTGGATGTTCATGGGCAGCAGTGATCACTTACCATCAGGTGAGCTGTTAGATGGTTTGGCGGGCTTAAGCAAAAAAAAATACAATGTTCATTCAACATTAACTAAAGATATAAATAATTGCCCACATTTTTTTTAATTTCGTATCTGTTATGCTACCCGTCATCAATCATGAATTTAACCTCTCTACCTGTATCAAAAATAATCGTCTTTACTACAAAACAAACAAACAACTTGACATTGGCAAAATCTCCAATTCCACGGGGGAGCCATTTATCATTTAAAGAAAGAAGAAGAAGAAGAATTGCCCACATAATTAAAAAACAAATCCAAATCCAATTCCAAATCTTTAACACATACATCATTCATCGCAGAACCAAAAGTAATATCAGGAGGTCTAGTCACACTTGAGACTATAGAACTAATAACTTGAAAAGGTCTTATTCGACCTTATTTTTTATCTAATAAGTTATTCATTGTAGGTCCAAAAGTAATATCAGGAGGTCTAGACACACTTGAGACTATAGGCAAAAAGACAATGGAGATACTGCAAGATGGAGATCCCGGCTTAGCAAAGAAGAGGGCGATGCTTGGCCTGAGTTCGGAGGACAAGCCAGTACTCTCCCAAGTCCTGAGGGAAGCGAGGGAGAAAGCAGAAAAAGAGGAGGTCCAAGATGTTATAGAAGAGATAAAGCCAGTGGAAGTAGTCAATTATGAGAATTTGTTTAATGATTTTGATGGTAAGTTTCAATGGAGTTTCTCCACGATTTTTTTAGGCACTAAATGTTTTGATTTCCAGTGCTGTTTCTTTGTATAGCTACACCAGTTTTCAAAGCAATAGTATCATTTGTCTATTTAAAAGGTTTTGTAATTTTTTTTAAAGAGAACATTTTGATTTTAAGTTAATGAAAGTTACTTAAAATATTACTGGCTTCCATTACTTTCATGATCAAGAACATTTTTTTGATAATTCTTGATTGTAAGTGTCACACTTACTCAATATATAAGGGCAACAAGAACTTATAATTACTAATCCCAGCATAGATCTGCACTGCCCTTATCACTAATTTACGGCTTTATTGTTATGTCTTTTTGGAATGACTTTTAAATTCAGTTTGAATGAAGTAGACAAAATATTCAATAGTAAAAATAGGTTTATTAATTGTCTAAAATGCTATTTTTTTCTATGTAACAACTGGGTATAATATTGGCAAAAATATACAAAGCGTTGATTATCTCCTTATCCAGACAGCCTCTTGCAATATATCTAATACATAGTGTCTTTCTATTATTATTACAGGTCCTGTATATTTAGAAGCTTTGAAATTGTTGTCCACACAAACTAGTATACGAATTGAAGAGCAGAAAAGTTCTTTGGACCACGCCAACCGACAAGCTATGGAGGAGACGTTAGAAATGGTTGTAGGTAAGTTAAAACTTAAAAAATATTTTATGCTCTCTTTAATCTTTATAATGCTATGATATGTACTTACTGCTGAATACTTACTACTTACCAAGAATTTTTGAACATTGAAGATTTTAAATTCTAAAAACTGCCTATGAATAAGGATTTTAAAGTGTATTTCTATTTTTTTTTTTAATTCTTATAAATGGCGAGACGAGCGTGCTATTCACGTGATATTAAGTGATACGACAAATCATGAATTGTAGCAAAACCAAACAACACCTTGAATTACAAAGCAATGCTTGGCATTCCACTGTGCTCGTCATCCTAAGACATAAGATGTTAAGTCTCAATATGTCCAGTAGTTACTCTGGCTACAATGTCTTTCAAACTGAAACACGACAGTAGATAGGTATACACGGCTGTTTAGCAGAAGAAACAGTAATTGCAGTAGTGCCTATCCAGGCGGCTTCTCACATATAAGAGATCTTCTACAGATAAGTACCTATTTATATATTTAAAGTGTATTTTTTGTCATATTTCTTGCAGAAATCTACGAATTACCAGAGAATGAAGAAGATGATGAGACACAAACCGATGGTCCTAAACCAGACGCGTTCCACGAACGACTGCAGTCTGCCACGCAGGACCTCAGTATAAAGCTTCAGTTCCAGCCTTTAGTCAAGTAAATACTTTATATATCATACATATTTTTTAAAAAAAAAAAAAGATGTAGTATAAAAAATATTCATAATGCAAAATAAATGGTAGCATATACTTAATGTAATTACATAAATATTGCATATAGTTTATTGTGTAAGACCAAAGTAAAGTAAATAAGTTGCTCCAAAAAGAATAATACAGAAGTAATCCAATATTGTCTTAATAGGCTAGTTTCATACATTTTTATTTTTGTTTATAACGGAAGGTTACGTTACGCATAACCATAATCAGAAAGAATTTTTAAAATCCGTTAAGTAATAAGCAAGTTACAAATATATGAAAGTTGGTGGTAGGAGTGATAGAAAAGGATGCAACATGCACGGCGTGACGTCATCTTCCATAAGGTGCACGCGTGCGAAAGAGACAACGAGTGTCCCCACCGCACTATTAAATGTATTAATATCTCAGTCATTTTATATTCAATTTTGATGCTGTTTTTAAATTCGATTGTTTTTATAAACGATGATTTTAAGGAATGATTACTTACTGCTCAAATAAAATCTTGGATGTGTCCAACCCTATTTAAACATATGTTCAAAAGATCCCAATAAATTTTCTCTGAGTTTTTTATAACAACGAGAAATAAAAAATATAAGACTCTTTTGAAAACCCACAATTTTAACTTTAATAAACATTTCTTCCTCTCAAAATTTAACCACAATTTTCAAACTTCCAGACAATACACAGAAGTCCTAGACTGGCTATCGAACACCCAGGACGTGTCAGCAGAGAGTATATACAAGCGAGCGATATCTAGCCTCGCGCAGGCTACCTCTCTATCCATGCACCTTTACCACAAGACTAGCGAGTTGATACTAGCCAGTAAAATCAGGTCTACTGTTGACGAATCTACTGCGCTTTCACAGTGAGTTTAAGTTTTATATTGTTTACTTTCAATTTGCTGTGTTCTGCCATTGCGGTATGTATTTTTAATGCGAAAAGCACTATAAAGTGGAAAATAATATTATTTTATTGTACTTGTACACGTTGATTAATTTTGCTTATTGACTTGAATAGTTAACAAATCAAAATGTATATTCGAACATATTGAAAACGGCCTGCCAAATATGTGAGACCTATGCCTAATGTTAATTTAAATTTCTACATGTTTGGTCCTTGGATTAAACTCAGTTCTAAAAATGTACTATTGAACCAAAATTAATAATATTTAAAATAATAAATAAATACACCCCACAATCAAATACATGTAAAGGAGCAGGAATACATCGTGAGGAAACCTGAATGCCATAGCGATTTGTATGAATTTCTAGGGCATGTAAAGTCCGCTAACCTGCAATAGGCCAGCGTGGTGGATTATATGGCCTAACCACTCTCAATCGTACTCTCGATTGTAGAGGGCCGTGCCCTACAGTAGGACGTATATGAGCTGATACAACACGGTACAGTCACATACATAGTTCTGATCCCAAACTAACATCGAGTCTTGTGTCGCGGGTACTAGAAACTACGAGAGACTTTGCGGTTTATCTTGGTGCGGGGATCGAACCAGCGACCTCTCGCCTCTGCGCCACGGAGGCTATCTTTATGAAACAAAACCACCCTTATTGTAAAGTACAGTCAGCAACATAAGTCGCTACACATTCACGAGATTCGGCATTGTCTTATCATCAAAAATAATAATTATTTTCAATATCGTATGGCACTTTTCGGCATAGATGACTTTACTTGGTTATATTTTACTACTACAGAGTAGTACGTACAAATTTTAATTCATAAAAAGGTTATCAAAAATGTGAAGTGTTCAGCGACTTATGTTGCTGACTGTACATGGCATACGCTAATAACCCTGTTATTTGATATAATTGTGCATGTAATATTTCAGATTAACGTTAGTTCTTCGGAAGCACGTGAGCGACTTGGCGGCGCAGTTCGCGGACAAACTCAACGCCACCTCTACTGACAACAAGCAGCAAGTCAATGACTTCATAACCAACATATTCTTAGAGGTAATATACTTGTTATACTTACATCTATAACTTTTCAAAGTTACTTGTCTTTCTATAGCCAATTATGTACTTCATTTGACAGTGAAACATCGTAAGAAATCTCAGTTTTTTATACGATTTTTCTAAGTTTATAAAGTCTAAAAGGAAAAGGCCAGTGCTCAGCGATAGAATATTTTATTTCAATACTGATAATATAAGCAATAAAATTAACTGAAAGCACATTAAAAAATTATGCAATATGCATGCACCAAAAGACAAATACATAAAACGAAGGAATTCTTTGTTTCACTAATGTTAGTTTTATCATCAAAGTGTTAATTTAAAATAATTTCCTTTGTAAAGTTATGTCAATTGTTTACTTAAATACATATTATGTCTATTTATTTAAATCAATTAATACATTTCCTTTAATTTCAATTTGATTTTTTCAGGCGGGAGCCAGTTCGACATATTTAGAAAACGCATTCCAGTTGGCGCTGCCTATAGTACAAATAGGTGCAATTTGAACGCTTTCATGATATTCGAATATATTTAGGAGAAATATTTGTCAAGATTTAATTTAAGAGGATATATTATAGAACAAATTCTAATGAGAGTTATTGGTTTTGCTTCAAGAAGTACAGAGTTGATGTGGAATGATATTGTGTTGCCAATGATATTCTGTTGACTTTGATCGGTTGCATACACTTTGCCTTGCTAACAGCATAGCCCTTACCAGTGACGGTCTACCATATATTTTACTTTGATTACCACTGCCCCATTTAACCAACTGCGCCACAAAAGCAAGGTGCAAAACAAAACTATTATAAATATTAAGCTATAAGTGTAATAGTCCTACCTCTTGTCCTTCAGTTGTTTCCCCTCAAGGTCTACCACAAATATTCAGCAGGTGTTGGTATTCATGAGTTGTACTTCCTACAGGTGACCATACGTTGGCAGGTCTTATGCAATATAGCACACACAAATACAATAATAAGAAAGACTAGACCAACGCCCAAATACTGGAACACAACTTAAATATAAGTTGCGCTTTACTACGTTAATCCCGTTAAAATGTACTGGCTAAGTGGGCCATGCGCTGTTAAGAGCAACTTATTATTTTAATGGTGTTCCAGTATTCAGGCGCTAGACTCAATTTCAATCTTAGAGTTATTTGAGAAATGTGATGTAGATGAATCCATTTTTGTCCTTGAAATAACACTTTGCACTAAAGATTCATAGGGTATTTTGGATTAGTTCTTAGAACAGACCATTATTTTGTGTGGTTGTGTAAATGGGATAGGATTTTTATTGTTTTTATTAGTTTTCGTAAACCAAAACCAAACATGAAAATAATTTTTTAATATGATAGTGAAATGATTAGAACATGAGTAGTGGGATAATAGTCAAGTATTTAACATATTTTTCTTCAAATTGCCGAATATAAAGTCCGCCAACTCTTTCGAAATGATAATCGTTTCTTGCCAGGGGCGTTACTTTATACTCCGACATTAAATTCAAATGTTTGGACGTTGAATTTCAACATATAAGATAAAAGATTTCCACGTCTACAAATCAATACTATTATCTATGGAACATTCACTTCAAACTTAGTCTTAGATTAGGACGTACGACACAGGATTCGAATATTTGTACAATATTAAGGAATATTCGTACAATTTTACGTGCTATGTTCAAACATTCGTCGTGTGTCGGAGTACAGGGAGTACCTAATCTTACTTTGTCTGTACTTTGTCGTACCGGCATACAAATCACTTATAGATTGTCTACGATCTTTTGGCGAATGCACTGTTGTTATCCTATTGTCAAAATATAAGGAACAAATTTTTCGCTCTTCAAATTTTATCATACTGGACACGTTAACATTATTAGATTACCAGTATAAATGCTTATTGTTTATATTAAAAAAAAAACATATCTCAAACAATGTGTTCAATAGATTTATTTTAAAATTTTATTTGTAGTTCCAAATTTCGCCACACGCTAAAACATTAAGAGCGTATACACCTTGCGCGCAAAGTCAACTATAGGTATTTCTTCGTTAATTTCACGCACACATAAGCGACCAAAGCTGTGTGCGTAGAGCTGCCGCGTCGGCTCGCTATACAATCGGCTCAAACAACTTTGATCCGTGCGCTTCAAATATTCAATTGAAATGTAACTGTAATATAATATCATAAAAATATTTTATTTGCATTATAAGTAGACAAATATTACTGTGCAAGCAAAGAATAATACAAATTTTGGATACTAATCATATTTTCGTTATTATTACATTGTTAAGTTGCATTCAAATCAGTGTTCAATCAGTAGACACTACGGACGTTTTATTAATCATTTCGTGTTCGAACACATAAATAGTGTTAGGGGCCTTACAACCCCTTACAATTACGAAATATATTTAATTTTATATTACAATACATAACATAATTTAGCCTCGGAATTACGTCCCATTATATTACCTGAAACATAATTTATACTCACTACAAAATCATTGTAGGTAATAAAAATAATTAAATATTTTACTACCAAAGTACTAAGATGTGGTAATCGCATTCCGCGCGTGGCTATTTTTACTACGCGCGGCATAATCGACTGCAGCCAGGCCGGAGCGACGAGCGATACGTCCTCCCTCTAGAAGGCCTTGCGGCGGTCTGATTTGATCCACGTCGGACAGCGTGTTTTATAGTGGTTTTTAAAATATTTGTAGAAAACATGAAAACTAATTTTGTTGAAATATAAAAATGGTAATTTATTAGTAAGATGTTCTTCTATTATAATATGCAATTTCTATAAAAAATTATGTACGATAAGTTGGTGAAAAAAAATATGTTCTTGACGAGAGTTTCTGAATAATTTCGCATTGTTTAAATTTTTATTTTTCAGGAACTAAACACAAAAAGATTATTTTTCTCAGCAAAATCCCTCCATAAGGGTCTTATTAGTCTGATAATATTTTTATTTTCATCTTATATTTAGTGGTTAAGGATATCTTAAGCTTCTAAATTGCCATTTAAAGCCTAAATAACGAAACTTGTGTTCAGTAATCCGTATAGTACTCACAAATTATCCATCAATCTATAATGTTTTCCACCAAAATCCCTAGATGACAACCTTTTCTAAAATAAGTAATAATTATTTTTCCTTTAAATTGTTTATTGGTGGCTATTAACTCATTTGAAAAGTCCTGTTTTTAAGCCAAAAAGCGCGTACAGGGTATAAACGCTCTTAAAGATGGCTTATATTTGTGGATGTCACCTTATACATTTTAATTGTCTTCTTTTATATTATGTCCTACAATAAAGTATGTCAAGGGCAAAACGAATTTTATGTGAATGTTATATAACATTACAACATATTATGGGCAAAGTTTAAGCACCTGCTTTTTTTTACAATTGCGTATTTTATGATATTCATCGGCGTGAATACTCTACATTTAATTAAATCGTTCTCGAAGCGTAATTATATGTTTACATTAAAATAAATATTTTAAATTGTTAACTATGGTACTAAAGTTTAACAGTGTTCAAAATATTGTAAATAAATGTGTTATTTTAATAATATTAGTTTTATTTCATTTTTACCCGGTTTTACATCCTCTTAATCACAGTGAAAAAAAATTACAAAAACTGTACGTAATAGGTTTGCTTAGTAATTGAATGTTACAAATTAAAATAAAAACTGTTATTAGATGATTTTATCCCGGATTTGGTTTGATTTTACATGTTTTGACTTCCCAACGTTTCAATTGCTGTACTCCGCTATAAAATACGAAAAATATAGTTTTAATATAGATGTCATTTATTATACAAAAATGAGGTGTTAAAATAAAATCGTTTCAAATATTATATGGTACAATTTAAAATACATCCCTTAAGTCCCTGGATATCAAGCCTACGCAGGCGCTAGGCACCTTCATATAGGATTCGCACAGTAAGAAGGGTTATTAGGCTCGACTTTTTGTGATCTGATTATTGGAAAGAATGTGGAAGCTTTATGTTATCAGAAAGTTAAATACGTCATTTTCAATTCTGTCAATCATGCGTCCATTCTGCTCCCATTTTAAAAGGTACACGAAGCACCTGCCATCGAAGAGTCGTTGAATTGATGAAGAGATTTAACTACTCTCTAATCTATCTAATTGTAATTTTTTCTATTTCTGGTGTATAATAAAGCTTCATTAAAAAAAAAACTACTTACTAGTGGATTGCTTTACATAAAAATTGATGCCAGCATCTCATGACTCTCCGCCCATATTTTTATTTATTTAAACCTAATATACAGAGTGTAAGACTTAACGCCAGAGGCATTATATATCAGCCTACCTATTGCATATTGCACGCGGTTTCTACACCAGTGAGACATTTCAAAATAAACTTGTGTATGTATGTCTAACCGCTTTCCATTCTATCTAATTTCTATAGCCTCCGTGGCGCAGTGGGTTAAATGCCATCTGGAAAACGAGACATCGCGGTTTCGATCCCCGCTCTGGGACAACTGTCAGGGTGTTTATGAGACCGAAAGTCTTCGAATTTTTATTATTATTATTCTTTATGCCTTTTTTGCATTATACAGAGATAGAATTTATAAATTAAACAATAAAAATTATAGTACAAGTGGCGGCCTTATCACACTAGGTAATTTAATACAGGCAACTATGGAATGGATACAATGTGTATAAATAGGAGAAAGAATTTTCTTATATCCGCGACGCAACTAGAAGAGGAGTGTAGAGTGAAGACTATGTAGGTGACTGTAGGGTATATTTGATATTATTATTTTACGTAGAATATTCTAGTTGTTTATATATTTATATTCTTTATTGTACACCAGGAAAAATACAAAAAACATATACTTAACTAAATTTAAAATAAGTACAATCGGCGGCCTTACTGCACAAGGCAATCTCTTCCAGGCATCCTTTCTATATTACCTATATACCTATTTATGTATTTATTATATCTAGATTGCAAGTTGCAACTACAATGTGCAATCAAATCAGATAGAAAACCAAATAAAGAAATCCTCCCACTTTCACATTCATAACAGAAACAGAAAAGATAAATAATAATCATTCATCTACCGTTATTCAAATGAACACAAAAGGGACAGCTTTTTTGTATCGTCCTGATGAGGTGAACGCCGAAGCTATGGAATATAGATGATGTGCGAATATCGGACATTGTCAGATCACCTGTTGTCTTGTACGCTTCGAAAGAATATTGTGGACGCGACGATTATATTTTTATCGATTTTACAGTGTTAAATCTTGCAATGAAGCTTAGAAATATTGAACTCGGTATGTGTATCTGTACTATAACTGCCCAGTGCCCATATAGGATCCAGACTCTTCTAAGATCGACAGTTTTGTTAATATACCTAAAAGTTTTAAGATAATATTTAATATGTTTTGTTCTTAATATTTGGAACCATGACAGTTTTTTTACGAATACGGTTAAGCACAATAATACTTTAAGACCTATTAGATTCTTGGGGAGCTAATGAAGAATAAATCAATTTAAAAATGGGCAGTTATATAGTAGTTGGAATAGGATCCGTCTGAAAATTCGCCCACAGCAAAGCCAGCCAATTTTTAAGCCAAAGTTTTTCCAATATATTTATGATAGGTATATTGAATTCATAGCTTTGTATAATGCTGAATAAGATATTCACTTCCATATAACATGATCATCCTGAGGCACAATGTCGCTATTAAACGTAAAACTCCCGACGACCACAGCAAGGAAACGTAGCATCCAGCCTTTTCCTACAACTTTAATTAGGTGGTCCGACCACCCTTTTCTTCCTACAAAACGTTTTAAATTAAAAGCCACACACGTCCACACATACCTTTCAATATCAAATTGTTCTCAAAACTCGTTCGTGGAACATTTGTTGCATGCCCGCTGGCCCGATCACATCTGCCGCTCGCGGCTGCCGGCACAAGGGCTGAATATTCGCAGAAAACTATTAAGCCTTTGACTTTCAAATTTCTATGACATTTGTGGTCATCTCAATGTCAAACGTATCAATAGAAATAACGTCAAAAGTATTTTACTGGTGATCGCTCGTGACTGCCTTAGTGACGCAGTTGTACTACGGTATGATTGCAAAGCTGTGATCTCGTGTTCGAAGCCCGGGTCGGGCAAAGTGGTTTTGAATCCTTTAATTCATAATAGCCCGGAGTCGCGAATTTCTGTTTCCCGATATGGCAATAGGCTCTTCCCCTATCACATCGTGGGACGGAAAATACATTGTCCTGGTTGCATCTCTGTTTACCCTTACTGGGAAGGAGGCGTAAGTTTATGTATGTATGTATGTAGGTGTCTCGTATGTAAGACGTCTCCTGGTCTGGGTACGTACCACTACAATGTCTGTTTCTCCCGCCGAACAGTGCCCCAAGCAGGAACATTTGGCTCTATAGTATAGTAATCTTAATAGTAAAATTTTGTATGGGAATTTGAACAGCGCCATTGTGAGCGTATTTGGAACTAAATTATGGCGGCGGGAAACGTTTACGACATTATAGTATGGTTATCGTATAGTCTAGAGATAGTTTTACTATACAAATGTATGAAAAGTGGTAGCACGAATAATTATAGACGTATAGTATCGTTGTAGTAATAGTATAGTAATCGTTGTCACAATACTATTACTAATACGATACTTCAAAATGTTCCTGCTTCGGATACTGGAGTGTAAAAGCATTGTTGGTTTGAAGGACATTATAGCAAGAGTAACTACTGGACATAATAAGACTTAAAATCTTACGTCTCAGGATGGTGAGCGCCCTAGAATGCCAAGTATTGCTTTGTAATACGGTGTTGTTTGGCTTTACTACTGTACCCCAAGCAGGAACATTTTGAAGTATCGTATAGTAATAGTATCGTGACAACAATTACTATACTATTACTACAACGATACTATACGTCAAAAATTATTCGTGCTACCACTTTTCATACATTTTTATAGTAAAACTATCGCTAGACTATACGACTACCATACTATAGTGTCGTAAACGTTTCCCGCTGCCATAATTTAGTTCCAAATACGCTCACAATGGCGCTGTTCAAATTCCCATACAAAATTTTACTATTACGATTACTATACTATAGAACCAAATGTTCCTGCTTGGGGCACTGTTTATGAGCGGTCGTATCGCTTACTCGTCTCTTCATTCATCGCAATAATTAAAATACCACTTTCACAGCCGGTAATACTCTAAATTTAGGCTAGGTTATAAGACTTTGCACTGATAAAGTCTCTGGATAAGCCTGGATAACCTAAAAATGGTAGATGTGAGAAAAGGATCGAGTAACTAATGTTGAGATTCATTAACTATAGCCAGTGGCCGCCCCTTTAGAATACATGTGTAATGGTTAATGAATAAAAAATTAAAAAACAACTTTTAATTTATTTTTACTGGTGGTAGGTCTCTTATATGTGAGAGGCTGTCTGGGTGGGTACCACCGCAATGTCTATTTCTCCCGTCAAACAGCAGTTTAAATGCACTGTTGTGTTTCGGATTGAAGGACATTGTAGCCAGAGTAACTACCGAACATATTGAGACTTAACATCTTATGTCTCAGGATGGCGAGCGCAGTTGAATGCCAAGCATTGCTTTGTAAATCAAGATGTTGTTTGGTTTTGCTTCTGTTCATGAGCAGTCGCATCGCTTACCATCAGGCGAACGGCATGCTCGTCTCGCCATTCACTGCAATAAAAAAAAACTAAATAACCTGTTTCAGTTAAAACAAAAATTATGACAAACTCCACAAAAACTATCATAAATCTTGAAGAAATACCCCTGGAATATGTTGATACATATATTTATCTAGGAAAACAAGTCTCTTTTGCAAAACAGAATAATATATCAGAAATAGACAGGAGAATTACAGGAGCGTGGAGAAAATTTTGGAGCTTAAAAGAGATATTCAAAAGCCACATGAACATGGATATAAAACAAAGAGTGATGGATTCCTGTCTGCTGCCTTCTATTACTTATGGATGCCAGACATGGAAATTTACAAATCATATAAAAATGAAAATTAGATCTTGTCAAAGAGCCATGGAAAGGAGTACCATAAATGTGAGAAAAATTCAAAAGATACCACATACCACTATCCGAAAACGAACAAAAGTAATCGATGCCTTAAGCTACTCACAAAAACTAAAGTGGAGATGGGCAGGTCATGTTGCTCGAATAAGTGACGACCGATGGACGAATCGACTAACAACTTGGTCAGGCCCCGACGGAACAAGAAAGAGAGGCAGACCAATATATCCAGGGCCTGATTAACCCTTAGGCTAATTAGGCTGCAGCCTAGGGCGCGAGGATTGGGGGGGCGCGCTGACATTTTACCTTCGCATTCACCAGGCCCGGATCTAGGAGGGGGCAACACGGGGTCTGTGCCCCGGGCGGCAAGTTTAGGAGGCGGCATATTGAATCTTGGGAGACAACTATACAAGTTATCAATAACGTAACACCACTCACACGGACATAGCAGAACGTTTTTTTCGCGGGGCGCGAATATTAATGAATATGCAATATGGGCGCGTGAAAAAGAGTTGAAGCGATATTTGGAAACTCCTTCGGCGATCTTAACGACTATGTTTCTTTCCAAATATTCAATTTGTGTTTCCTAGTTAGTTTTAGTTGATTAATCGAACAAAGAAGAACGAACATATTTTATGTGGTTGTGTTCTATCTATGTTCTATGTGGCCTAGCAATAAGTGTTGCCTAGCGACAACATATCATTGATATGCAGAAAAAACCGGGTGGGCGGCATTATCGAGCCCTGAGGAACTCCCGCATTTTACGGAAATAAGCGCCGAAGCGTGTCCGTCGACGACGACACGTATTCTACGCCCATGCAGAAAGCCGGAATCCCACGAACACAGATTGTTGGGCAGACCGTATGCCGGATGTTTGGAAAGAAGACTACGGTGCCAGACCCTATCGAAACCCTTAGCTATGTCAAGGCTCACAGCAATCAGTCTCTTAAAACTGGCTTTTCGCACATCGAAAGACCATAGTTCACGCCGCACATCACACTACCTAATGCGGATATCCGCCATTGAGAAACCGCAATCAGGCAGTTTAGGCAGCGTATGGGAATTACGGTCCTCGAGGCGGGAATTAGCCGCAAAGAGATTTGTCAGTAAGGCAGCCTTCTCTTGCGGCTTGTGAGCCAGCGACCCTGAGCGGTGGCAACACTGGATGGCAGAAGTTAGATTGAACGGCCCTGGCCAAACTCCAATAAGCGCGACTGCTAGTTGGGTGATTGGGCAACGCACGCCCAACCCTGCTAATACGCTGGGCATCCGCTCTAACGTAGGCCTTCTTGCAGATCTTGGTAGCTCGTAGGAGACTTCTTTGAGGGAACTGATATTGGGATCCTTCATGGCGCGACGCCTGATCCAAGCGCCGTACGCCGTTTATTTATCACCGACAGCATCGGCGCATGCACGATTGAACCAGGAGCCTTCAGTCCTTACTGGCGATCTCAGAGGAAGGAATGTAGTATTCCATTTCAAGCCTGATCTCGTCAGTAATAGCGTTGAAAGTCGCTGAAGGATCTTTACCCTCAAAGCAGCGCTGCCTCCAAGGGATGGATGAGAAATAATTTCGCATACCATCCCAATCTGCCAACGAGTAATGCCAGACCCTCCGTTTAACCTGCATGGGACGTGGAGGTGAAGCGAATGGTACTGATGACCCAACCAGGCAGTGATCGGAAGATATCGGATCGGATACCAAGATTATCAGTCTTGGACGAGCCCCGCCATAGTTCGGGATGTGCATTGAAATCCCCCAAGACCACCATTTTGACCGAGAGGAACTGCGGCCGGGCGTCATTAGCCGCCTGGTTAAAATACCTGAACAGCCGAGTCGACACATCGTCCGCGTTGTGAGACCTGTAAAGGCACACGTAGATGCGGCTCAGGGAACCTAGATCCACGTGCACCCACATAGCGGAGAAGGAGGGGTCCTCCATGCAACGCAAACGGCGACAGCAGATGTCCAACCGAACATATAAGCATACCCCGACATTAAGCTTGAAGTTTTCTTCAAGCGAATAACCGGGGTAAAGCAGGTAGGAGCAATGCAGGCCGGGCCGTCTCGAAATGGTGGTGGACGGTATTGAGGTTCGTATGGAGTCCGCGGATGTTGGTGGACTCCATAGTGAGCGTGGTGGTGGGGTTATGCACCGCTGAAGGACCTGCTCTGTTTAATTGCACTGTCATGAGGTTGAAGGGATGAGTTTGGTGAAGAGGCATCGAGGAGCCTAAGTCTGGGCATTAAGAAGGCCGAATGAACACCGGCACGAAAGGGTCATCATTCGGCTTGTGGCGAATTGATTTTTGTAAGTTGTATGAGTCATGTTAAAATTTTCACACTTGTAAACAAAACAAAACTAATATACCACTTTTTAGGCTCATCGTAATACACCTGGCGGGGGCGCGTCTTCATAATTAGCCTAGGGCGGTCAGAACCCTTGATCAGGCGCTGAATATATCGATGGGTAGATGATATTACAAAAATAGCTGGTAAAAAGTGGATGCAAAAAGCCCAAAACAGAAACATTTGGGAAAGTATGGAAGAGGCCTTCACCCTTAAATAAGGGGTTCTTGCAACAAGATATTTGCAACAAAATTGATTTTTGATGTTATTAAACATATATGTTTATTAATTACTCTCAATGTAGTGAAAATGGTTAAAAACATTTCTACTCACATCTTTCTTTTTTATATGTATATATTTTTTTTTAAATAATTATTTGTTAGTTACTATAACATGCTAATCCTAAATTTTAAGTGTTTTTTTAGCAAGAAATAAAAGGCTATTTTATTTTTATTTATTTATTTAACCTGTTTCAGTTAGAAACTATCAGATAACTGGTTATTAATGTAAACAAAGAACATGTCACGGAAATTCATTAAAAAATAATGCGCGAAGACAATAAGCTGTAACCTTGAGCAAAGTCCTTGGTTTAATGCAGATTGATATAGAAAACTCATGCTTATGTTAATTAATTGAACTAGGCTCGAATAAAATAAATGCCTATAGCTCCCGCCAAATAGCAGTGTTCACGCACGGTTTTGTTCCAGTATGAAGGATATTGCAGCCAGAGTAACTACATACGTATTGAGACACCTTATGTCGCAGGATGGCGAGCGCAGTAGAATACCAAGCATTACTACTGTCCATGAGTGATGAGCGGTCATATCGCTTACCATCAGGCGAATGGGTGTCTCGTCTCGCCATTCATAGCAACAAAATAAAAAAAGGAACCAACTTAATACGACTGCTATGCTGTCGTGTTCCTTTCGGTAAGTGAGATTGCCCGAGGCTCAAAGTCTCTTTCGTCCTTCCGTCCTTTTTTCTTCCCAGTCCATTCCCATTTTAAGAGGCTGGCATTTGGCAACGCATCCTACCATGCGTTGTAGATATGCATTCGAAACAGCGATAATCATTTATAACATTCATTTCATCATTCGGTGAACCAGATGCTCTATTGCCGTACTATCCAATTAAAAAACCAACTAACTGCGCCACAAAGGCTGTCCTGTATAATATATTTTTGTATATTATATAAAAATACACCACGATATCTAGATATTTTCCCAGACTGTTGTTTGTAAACACAGAACTGTATAGAACTAAAAGCCTATAAAAGGTATGTATCTATCCACCCATAAAAGTCCCACAGCAGGGCACGGGCGTCCTATACAATCGAAAGTGCGATTGGGAGTGGTAAATAAAGAACTAAAAGCCTAGTAAAAGTAGGTATGTATGCACCCATATATGTCCCACCGCAGGACACGGGCCTCCTCTACAATCGAAAGTACAATTGAGAGTGTTAAATATAAAGAAAAAGCTGAACACATTTGTAACCGTAAAGATCTACAAGTTACATTTTGAATAAAATCACACACAGGTACAGTTTAGTAAATAGATCCGCATGGTTCCCACAGATTTGTAATTCGCGGCACGTGGCCGTTGTCTTCGTAAATTCAATTTAATATCCCGTTTATGTTTCGTTGCTTTCATCGTTTCCATCGTTGTGTTTTTTAACCTCCACCCCATACATTTATAGCAATGTATCTAAGTATATAAAAATAAATGCAGAATCTAGTATAGAGAAAAAAAAACGAGAAAACGCAAGGCGTAGACAAGCGTACTGTAGGATGCGCTCCAGCTAGGTGGAATGACGATTTGCGAAAGGTCGCTGGCAGATGCTGGATGCGACAAGCTGAAGACAGGGTGAAATGGCGCAATTTGGAGGAGGCCTATGCCCAGTGGACAACAGTGTAGGTTGATGATGATGAAAAAAACACAAAAAATTAAAAAAGGTAGTTTTCGAATCGATCAGTGAATTGAATTTCGAGCCTCACGATCCACGCTTAAATCTTTAAGAGTGTGTAATTTTACTCGTGTCTATATTGAAATCTTTTATTCATATATTTATTATGCAATATTAATTATGTTTACTATGAAAAATGTTTCTGATCTTTAAGGTTTTTTTTTAGATTAAGCTCTAGAAAAGTTAGTTTGTTGTCATCATCATCATCGTAATAGCGCATCCGCGTCCATTTCTGGACATACATAGATCGTCAATATGCTATGTAATTATAGTGTAAGTATAACATGTGTTTTAGCGCTGCACTGTTGTTAATGCACCGCAAGTTTGCGGTGTCACGTGTTTTTTACAATGTACAACTTACTAAATCAACCTGGGTTCAAAACGAACATTTTTGTAATTATGACCCTAGGCACTGAATAGAAAAAATACTTTATGTTTTCCATATTTCCAACTTTAATTCGCAGTTGTTTCAATTTCAAAAATGAAAAGATATTATAATAAAAAAATAATTTATCTGATCGCGTGTAGTAAGGATCTAGTTTTTGCTTACTTCAACAAAATAAATATCATAGAGTTATTACATTAAATGTGATCCATACACATTTCATTTTTTGTATGAGTAAAAGATTTGCACTACATAACCTAAATAATAAAATAGGTTCCAATCAAAAGTGATGACCAAATAAACGACAAAAATAACACCTCCGAAACTGAATAACGGGTTAAGGAACTCTCCTTCCGTTTTCCCAACTCAAAATTATAAACACTGACTCGTCGGTACATCGTGACAATACACTTCCTGCCAAAACAATCAGCGCTCCATCACACATAAATTATAAATGAACTAAGTACGGCTCGTGGCTACGTCGAACATTTTAGAGATAAAAAAAAAACTCAGTGGCAACTATGATTTTCAATATTGGATATACTCGTAAATCGATCTAAATGTAACTTTCAATATGCATGTTAAATTACATAAGATTTTAATTAGTAATTTCTGATACCTATACGTCAATCATAGATATAAGAAACTACGGGAAACTTAGTCTCACAGCTTCCAAATTTTACAAAATATTTTTTTTTTCTGAGAATCATTCGTTTCATAACCGCTTCTTAATTATGCCAATGAGACCAAATAATATGTCCAATATTTCATAAATATACAGACAGACAATCCAATTTCTTTATATATTAGTAGTGATTTTTGTACGATGGGCATTATTCATTTCTGCGCCATATTTGGAAACGACGAAAGCAGGATATTTGACTTGTGAATGTCAATTAGGCTAGCTTACAAATAAGGCGGGAGGGTACACAATGGGCCGAAAACTTGACCCCCCATTGAGATGTCAATAAGTATTTGAGTACGTGTTTTAATTGGTAACTTATGTAAGAGGCAAGATATTTCGCATTTTTTAAACAATATTTGGTGGTCTCTTTACTGGTGGTAGGCCTCTCGTATTTGAGAGACCGCTAGATTTTCCGTCCATCTTATAATCACCTAGTGCGGTATCTTATTTGTTAAGTTAAAGATTTAATATCCTTATCAAGAAAAACCACTTTGTGCCGTCCACCAGATCCATCCAAAGTACATCATTTTCTTAAAGTTCTGACAAGTCAAAAGAAATCATACCGTGGGAATCGGACCCACTTTAATTTGTCAGCTGATAGCCCATTGTTGCAAAATATGAAGTACAAAACAATCACACGCGCCAGTATTGATAAACATACAAGGTATTGTATCCTGTTGGCTGGGAGCCAAAGTTGTGGAATTTCATGGAATGTTTACTCTTGTCCAAGCTTTTGTTTTGATATAGGTACTTTAAAAGTATAATTTACTACATTACATAACTTTAAACATTGAGAATATTAATTTAGCTGCTATTCTAAGACACGCGCAAGTTTAAAAGAAAACTAAGATCTAAGATAGATACCTATAATTAAAAACAATGAAACTGACAGATGTTTTTGGCACAAAAGCAAATATATTTTAAACAGATTTAAAATATGTTTTAAAATCTCCAATGATTTACAAACACTAGAAGTTCACTGGGCAAATTCTAAAGGTATCTTTAATGCTCAATACATTCACACAACGAAAGCAAAATATGTGGCTCTTAGAACATCAGCTGATCGATCACTTTTCATCGAAATACTTCAAATTAAACAGTTATTTTTTGCTCCACAGTCCATAACGTACGGACATTCGAAAACACCTTTAGATACTCGTATAAGCCAAAAGGTGTTCCGTACCATCTGTATAATCCTTTCAAACGTTAAGTAGACAATAAATTTCGGAATATGCACAATATTTTACGGCTTCAACTGATTTTACATGCTTAATGGCCAGATGTTCGCTCATTTGACATTCGGAAGTGGATTCGGAATCCAGTTTGTGGTAATTTGGAAGTGAATTGGAAAAGGAATAAAGGCGCGTGCTTATGTGATGTTATGCTGATCTTTTATTCAATTATGTGAAGGGCACATCTGAAGTTAAATGGATGTAATTGTTCGTAGAAAAACATATGGTTGTACAAGTTAGGAAGCAACGGGAATGGTAGTCAGTGATCAGTCCCATTTGAGCGAACGTTAAATATAAAGGCAAAAAAGTTGACTCAACACGTATATGTATAAGATTATGCTTTTAACTCTAGAAGATTAAAGTCATAAAACTGGTGGTAGGTCTCTCATATGTGAGAGGCTGCCTGGGTGGGTACCACCGCAATGTCTATTTCTCCCGTCAAACAGTAGTTTAAATGCACTGTTGTGTTTCGGATTGAAGGACATTGTAGCTAGAGTAACTACTGGACATATGGAGACTTAACATCTTATGTCTCAGGATGGCGAGCGCAGTGGAATGCCAAGGCTTGCTTTGTAAATCAAGGTGTTGTTTGGTTTTGCTTCTGTTCATGAGCGGTCGCAACGCTTACCATCAGGCGAACGGCATGCTCATCTCGCCATTCACTGCAATAAAAAATAAATAAATAAAAATTACCGAAGTTATGACCATCGGAAGATATGGGAGAGTCTAAAACTCACATTATTATTATTGGCGAGTCTAAAACTAACAAAATATGGATTGCTCGATGGAATCAAACCCAAAACTTTATGATTCACAACACATATACACCCTTACTGGAGCAAGCCGCAAGGTAACAACATTATCATCACAAACCAATATTAACGCATTCAAAAGCGAATCTTGAAACATGACGTTACAGTTAAAGTGTTAGTAGTCACAGTTAAAGTGATCACGTGATCAAACTCAGACTATTATCGAAAATATAAATAAAAACATCGTGTCCTGAGTTGCAGTTGGTTCATTATTATTCATACTATTATTCATAATTATCATTAGCATGATAATTATGAATAATAGTCATATCACCTAATTAGCTCAAACAATGAGGTCTGGACCGGACAAAGGATGTCCAATATCCTGACGCCTTTGTCTCCTGGCCACACAAAATGCAAGTTGATTTAAAAAAATATAGTCTATAGACTACCCTAGTTAGTTGAACTAGAGTTCCTTCTTGTACTAAGTAATTTGTATTATATAAATAATAGACTATCTTAAACAGGAAGTTAGTTTTAGAATATCACTTTAAAAGACGCTAGTACACACGATGCAAATGCTCTCTTATTGTAGTGATACCAAAAAGTGTTACAATTTTCAATACTAATATTTACAAAACTAACCTTGTACCGTAGTGTACTTTTTGACTGTATTTATTTATTGATGGAACTTCTTTCAAACTTTATTTGTCTGGACAAAGTAAAATTGCTGTCTAATATTGGTATTGAATTATTAGTATTTTCTTTGTTATACTTTCCTCTTTTGCGTGCCCTTATTCCATGGTATCTTGTGCTTCCTACCACGAGATTTGTCACTTCATTATTGTCATTACATCGAAGGTCATCCGAACCAATTCAACTTTTTTTTGTACCCTAGACACCTATACATTTGAAAATCGCTAATGGTTATTGAAAAATGTGAATTTATTCAAGCAAATATCGATTGGGAAAGGCGTTTCAAAGGTCATTAACATGAAATTATTCCTTAAAACAGCGTATTCTGAGCAGGCAGGTGCCAGTGGCAGGTATAGCCAAACCTGAATGACTCAGCTGCCAGAATTAATTTAATGAAAGCTATGTAATCGAAATACCATTGATACGAGTGATCTTTGTATTGAGAACTATCCAGTTTACTGGATTAAATAAAGACATACATTGTTGTCTTAATTTGACACAAATTCCACCTTTATATCCACTTTGGCATACAATACTTATATTTGTATTTTATACTTAAGTATTTTTTCTAGTATTGTGAATAATCAATATGACTTTTTTGATTCCGACCTAAACTGTTGAATATAACTTTCCGTAACCATACAGTGACCTGCACTGAAACCGTTCATATCTTAAAATTATTACCTAATTCTACTTTAATAACAGCTCATAAATTCCGAAATCACAGTATTACATAATATGGTTACCCAGTATAAATGTTCAAATTCCTTGCAAAAATATCGCATCAATGGTTTCGAAGTAAACATAGATTAGCATTTAGCGTAAGAAGCTCCCAGAGTTGGACAGATGAATTACAATATCTTCAATGATTAACTGTACATAAAACCTAAAATTAATAGTAAATCATACCGCTCATATTATCAATGATCTATTTTATTAAAAGCATCCACATTGCACCTACATATCAATATTCAGAATAATTTTGATATTTTATCCTCCGCTCCATACTTCGCGTGAAAAGATCGTTTTACAATGTTGGCAAAAAGTGTTTTATTAATGCACAGAGCGGTTCAGAACGGGCGTGAGACAATACGCCACCACTTCCGAGACACTTTTGCAGGTAAACTTCGAGTACTGGCAAGTGAGAAAGTGTTGATAGAGATTTATTTTAATATATTTATTATTTTATATTGTCGTCGAGGTCTTTTATTATTATTAGTTCGGGGTTTAGGTAAGTCACCTCAAGAAAGTTTAAGCCGCTTTACAAACATATACACATATAACACATACACTTGGAATAAGGTTACGCATAAAGTTTTTTTTATTACTGTGAATTGAGCTACGAGCATGCCGTTCGCCGGTAAGCGATACGACCGGTCATATACTGTTGCACATCCAAATAACACCTTGAATTACAAAGCATTGCTTGGCATTCCACTGGGCTCGCCATCCTGAAACATAAGATGTTAAGTTTTAATATGTACAGTATGTCCTTCAATCCGAAACACTACAATACATTTACACTGCTGTTTACAAATGTAAATGTTAAGCTCCAGAATACAGTCTTAAAATGTTAATTCCTGAAATTTCAAATACCTACCTGATTCAATAATAAATACTTTAAATCACCAATCATAATACTGCTTAAAAATCATTCTCCCACGACAGGTGTCGTGTAACTCCGATGGCCGCGACAGTACCGGAACTCAGCACAGTGTAAGCACTCATTGTGTCCGTTTCCGCCATTTTACGACGACCCCTCCTCGCCAGATGAATGAAAATCAATTTTGCACTCGAAACCTACTCCTGAGAATGTTGGCAACATTATTTTTACCTCGCACTTCAGTTTTTCGAAATATCTATTGTTGTGATCTATTTGGGACAGATTTGTGATTTATTGAGATTGTATATCTTCTTGTGCTCCTATTTCATTCATAGTTTTGTTAATGGGCTGCTCATAGCTTTCAATACACATAAATAACCTCACGCCTATGTCATTCTATTGCCACTCTTATATCGAAATTATTTATGTCTTAAATCTGACAAAAGATGAGCCTGTCGCTATGTCGGAGTTCGTTTGACTAGTCCGCGTTCTTCAACATCAATCCAGTTTCACAGCTATAGCATTGTGGCTCTTTATAGGCTATTGGTATTTATCCCAAGCTGAGTTCTTTATCACACAAATACAATTTACAACAAACTTTCATAATTGCCTCTTCTTAAAATTTCTCATGTGAAGTTATAGCAATACATTGCTTAAAAATACGACGTAGTATTGTTAGTATTAGTAAGTATCCAATAATTATGGGATTTACTAAATACTCTAATATAATATGTGTATAATGAATTAAAATATATGAATTAAGATCAGGTTTAAATCTCGGAAGGGGTAGAACGAGACGAAATTGCCGGCGACAAACTATTTTCCCTTACAAAATTCCGCTATAAATGCAGTGTCAATATGTTAAAAAATAATGTACAATATGCCACAACAGTTGCTAATAATTAACTTCCATCTGCCAACCCAATCATTACCAAACTGTCATTCAACCAAAAAACAATTTGGAAATTAAATCTAATTTCCTCTCACCCTCTATATCGATAGTAATAAGTTAAGTAATAACACACACGTGTCCCAAACAAGTTATTAATTTCATAAAGTATCGGAAATCATTACAAAGCACAAAATATTAATTGAAAAACGCAAACCAATATTTTGGCGCGCGCACCGTGAAATTGGGGCTGCCATTGCAATCGGAACAGTATGGCTAATGATATGTGCGTGTAATTGGCAACACATCCTGTTGCGAGGCTTTTCTTATTGTTTTATAATTATGTTGACACGTGGTTTTAATAATGTTCGATGTTTTTATAATAAATGTCACATGTATAGGTGTGACTAACACACATTAAATGATAATTCGTTCGTTTATTTCCCAGGTTCAAATCCCAGGGCACACTTCTGACTTTTCGGAACCATGTGTGTATTGATAGTCAATCGTACACCAACGAAAACATCGTAAGGAAATATGCATACCAGAGCGAATTTTTAAGAATTTATAACGTACGCCAACCCGGAAAAGGATAGTGTGCTGGACTATATCGATTATTAGCTTCACACATCAAACTATTTATTTTAAGTCATTATCACAACCCTCAGATCAGGTAATCCACTGCTCAACATGGTTCTTCTCCAAGAATTCCATAGCGGCCTGTTTAAACCGGCATGCATCCAGTGACTTCCTGCAACCTTCATTAGGTCATGCGTCCACCTGCCCTTAAACTTTCTATAATAAAAACACCCTTAGACTTATTGTGCGTACATACATATATACCGGGTATCTCAAGACTGCTACCGAAAACGAAGCCTGGTGGTAGTTTTAGTGACTACAAAAAAGTTTTCGGTAGCAGTCTTGATATACCCTGTATATTTAAGTATACATATTTTTAACGCATATATCCCCAAGCGGTACACACAGATTATGGATATTCAATTTGTTTGATTTTAACTGTCACTTTTGCTTCATTAACTTTCTTCAATCTCTTTTAGAGTAAGATCCCAGGCCCCCCAGACGTTACTTATTTTCTCATAAAAAATATAAATGGGATCAAGTAGTGTTAGTACGTACTTTGAGTGTGTGCATACCTGCTAGCTTGTGTCGACGGCCAATTCATAGGTACCAGGTGCTAAAGGTAGATAAATACAGTACTGATTTTTCTTAAATTCTCAGAGCTGATTTTTACATATGTTTTAGATAATTTTGTTAAAAATTAATAATAATTATTGCCAGACACTATCCATCGGCGCTTATCCTTAACAGACGCTTTAAAGCTTAAAAAAAAATAACATATTTTTACTTATAATCTCACTCTTGATTTTTATATATGATACTTAGGGAACTATTTGAACACCCCTGGTCAGCAGCCAGACCAATTGGAGGGGTCAAACATCCCCCCAGACACACATAAAGTGTCGCTATGTGTATGAGCGTGAGGTCATTATTTGTACGTCTGAGTGTGAGAGAGATATCTATTTATCGATATCTTTCTTACTTAAAAATGCAGAGTACCAGATAGCATTTATGAAACTCGGCGATATTCAGTGACTTAGAACTGGAGCAAAATGTGTTTAACACTATACAAAAATTTATTTGTGAACTGTACAACGTGGCCGGAATAATTGACGTAAATGCTGCCCGACTCCAACTCTTCATCAACACTTATATGGTTTGTGACGTAAATGAAGAGTTCAATCGCAAAAATGTGAAAAACTTTGATGCAAGTAACTTACCACCATGCAAAAGTGAGCTTTTACAGCAGTTTGGACGAGCTAATTACATCACTAGTCTCTGGAAGAAAATTAGTATTTTTAGTCCTGACAATAATGGGTGGACGTTGGAAGACAATAAATATATATCTTAAAATTACACAAAGCTATACATGTCTTTCTTCTTTCGGATTATTTGTAGTTTGAACATTTTGCAATTCAGCGTGATCTTTACTGTCATCATCGTCTAAGTTTGATAAGTCATCATCAACCCAATGTTGGCATTGACTATCTTCATTATCATCCTTATTACTTTCATTTTCTGTTACACAAATAACATAATTAAGAATCAAAGAGTTACACGGTTATATCAATTATTCAAAGTTAAAGTATAATACCTGATGCTTCTTGAAGCGATTCACTGACAAAGCTCGGCAATTGGTCCCCATCGAACCAGTTAAAATGATATTTATTGTCTTCCAACGTCCCATTATTGTCAGAACTAAAAATACTAATTTTCTTCATATATTACTGGTGGTAGGTCTCTCATATGTGAGAGGCTGCCTGGGTGGGTACCACCGCAATGTTTATTTCTCTCGTCAAACAGCAGTTTAAATGCACTGTTGTGTTTCGGATTGAAGGATATTGTAGCCAGAGGAACTACTGGACATATTGAGACTTTACATCTTATGTCTCAGGATGGCGAGCGCAGTGGAATGCCAAGCAATGCTTTGTAATTCAAGGTGTTGTTTGGTTCTACTACTGTTCATGAGCGGTCGTATCGCTTACCATCAGGCGAACGGCATTCTCGTCTCGCCATTCAAAGCAATAAAAAAAAATGGGCATTCTTCCAGAGACTAGTGATGTAATTAGCTCGTCCAAACTGCTGTAAAAGCTCACTTTTGTATGGTGGTAAGCTACTTGCATCAAAGTTTTTCACATTTTTGCGATTGAACTCTTCATTCGCTCATACACATAGCGACACTTTATGTGTGTCTGGGGGGATGTTTGACCCCTCCAATTGGTCTGGCTGCTGACCAGGGGTGTTCAAATAGTTCCCTAAGTATCATATATAAAAATCAAGAGTGAGATTATAAGTAAAAATATGTTATTTTTTTTTAAGCTTTAAAGCGTCTGTTAAGGATAAGCGCCGATGGATAGTGTCTGGCAATAATTATTATTAATTTTTAACAAAATTATCTAAAACATATGTAAAAATCAGCTCTGAGAATTTAAGAAAAATCAGTACTGTATTTATCTACCTTTAGCACCTGGTACCTATGAATTGGCCGTCGACACAAGCTAGCAGGTATGCACACACTCAAAGTACGTACTAACACTACTTGATCCCATTTATATTTTTTATGAGAAAATAAGTAACGTCTGGGGGGCCTGGGATCTTGGACCATTTATGTGTATAGAAATAAACACCTAACCGTCACATATACATATAGTTCTGACCCCACAATAAGATCAAGTCTTGTGGGTATCATGAACTACGAGAGACTTTTCGGTCTCACAAACACCCAGACACGAAACAAATGCATGTATTTATTTTACATTTTTTTGATAAAACTATTCTTTACGCATTTTATCGCAAATTTTATTTATGGTCTATTACTTTACATCGTCTTGCTATTAAAAAAATGTAGAAATGAAACCGGATAAAATACGTAAAAAATAGTTTTATGTCAATGTCTAATATTGGCGTTAATCAAAGAAAACGCTTTATGCATTTGCACTGGTTCCAAAGCACCCTTAAAATAATTAAACCCAGAAATGAAACATTTATTATTTCTTTCTAAAGTTCCCCATAGCGACAAAGCAACAAGTCATTTCATATCAGTAATGGAATTCCATCGACCTCCACCGCTGACCTCTATTGTTACATTATTATCGACTAATAGATAAACGTTTACAACTTTATTGGATGTAATTTAATGTTATTTAATTTTATTAATTTTCGACTTTTGGTAAGCTTTACAGAAGTAAATCAGGTATATTAACGCTAAGTAGAGTTTTGAATTTGAATAACTGACGGAAAGATTATGAGCTGATTGTAGACATAAACTCATATCTGTATCAGCTCAAATACGTCCCACTGCAGGGCACGGGCCTTCTCTACAATCGAGAGTACCATTGAGAGTGGTTAGGCCGTATAGTCCACCACGCTGTCAAAGTGCGGGTTGGCGGACTTACATATCATAGAAATTCTTATAAATCGCTATAGCTTGCAGGTTTCCTCGCGATCTTTTCTTTCGCCGTTTTAATGACTGATGATTGACTATCAATATACACATGACTCTGAAAAGTTAGAGGTGCTTCCTGGGATGCGAACCCGCGACCACCGTGAACATGCTGGCAGCCGCGTCTAGTACGTTTTACTACAGGCCACCACGCACTAACATAATTTCATATAAACTCCTATAATTTTTTTTATTATTATCATAATATGGTTAATGTGGTAGGTAGTATGACTACTTTGTGCTGCCATTACACATTTGGTATAATTTGTAGTCAGGAAGTGTAAAGACCATTAAATTGTACATAATGATCTAGACAACATTGGCGCCAATAGTTAACGGATTGATTTCCTTTCGGCAGCGTAGACTAAGGGTTTTAAGTGTTAAATATTACTGTTATATTCCGGATTGAAAGACATTGTAGCCAGAGTAACTGCTGGACATATTGAGACATAACATCTCATGTCTCATGATGGCGAGCGCAGTGGAGTACCAAGCATAGCTTTATAATTCGTGGTGTGTTTGGTTTTGCTACGGTCCATGAGCGATCGGATCGCTTACCTTTAGGCGAATGGTATATCCAAGGCATCACGCACTTTTAGTTTTCCTAAGAGGATCCAATTCAAATCAGTATGAGAAAAGTTAGAACCACTCAGACCTAGGTTCGATCAATATTCTGTATTTTTTTTAAGTTTTTTAAAAGCATCTTCTATCAGGAATAGGATTTGTGATAGCTTTGATAAGCGAATGTTGGTTATGAAATTACTTCAAACTAGAGGTGTCGTATTCGATCTCTGATTGAGGCAAATGTGTGACCTACAAATATTCGTATTATGTGTGCTTGTGAGGCTAAAGTTTCTTGTTGGTACCTACGGTTCAAGACTCGGTACATACATAACTAAGGCCCTAGTTACTACTTTTGTAAACATCAAAAAATATCTAGTTCCTTAAATTGTATGCCTTATAATGCCTTCAAATATACAGGTATTTTAAAGTCACGTAAGCTAATTTGTAGTCAAACGACATAATTACTCGCGTCATCTCAAACGTTATATGATTGACAATAAAAAAACAACTTTATTGTTCGTGAGACCTCCAACGACATTGGATTGACCTCAGTTCAGTGCAACGGATAATAATAACCTTATTGGTGTCTCAGAATTTATATTTCTTGAGAGGCTTCGTATCCATCTGGATAACGACCACGGTGAATGCGTGAAATCTATGAGATTCACACACCTATGCCTATTTATTTTGTTTACCGGGAACATTTTCATTAGATTCCCAAGGATATTGGAATGAATAAAAAATATAAATCTCTTCTACTGATGTGCTCCCAGTGACCTTACAGCCGGGAATCAATCTAGTAGGACCAGAACTCTCTGGCAAGTGGCAATCTTGTCAGTAAACAGTCGAAGTGTTTTTATGTTGATTTTCCAGCGATTGGTAAACTTGTTATATGATTTGAACAGTTCTGCACTTATTATTAGGTGCACTTCACTAATGAATTAAATGGAAAAAAAATAGAATTAATGTCAAAAACAAAATACGAGCTAAATACTTTATATGGTGGCCTGTTGATTATCGGACTAGACGCGGCTGCCTACATGTTCACGGTGGTCGCGGGTTCGAATCCCAGGGCACACCTCTGACTTTTCGGAGTCATGTGTGTATTGATAATCCATCACCACGCACTAAAACGGTGAAGGAACACATCGTGAGGAAACCTGCATACCATAGCGATTTATAAAAATTTCTATGGTATGTAAGTCCGCCAACCCGCACTAGGCCAGCGTGGTGGACTATATGGCCTAACCACTCTCAATCGTATTCTCGATTGTAGAGTAGGCCCGTGCCCTGCAGTGGGACGTATATGGGCTGATACAGAATACTTTATCGACAACAGCCTCCGTGGCGCAGTTTTTTAGTCACCGGCTGTGAAACGTGAGATACCCCCGACCGAGGCAAATATTTGTGTGATCCACGGGTTTTTTTTCTGATCTAGGTGTTTGTGAGAGCGAAAAGTATCTTGTAAGTTGTAGAGATACCTACGATAATTATAAGAATCAATCTTGGTGTAGGGTCAGAACAATGTGTGGGACTGTTGTACTCGTTTGGATGTACCTAATTAATTATCGTTTTTCACAGAACATTACTGCTGAATACAGTTCTCACCAGAGGAACATTTTAGTTCAATACTCGCCAGGACGAACACCTACGAGTACAAGGTAAGACTGACAACCTGGTTAAGGTTGCAGGAAAGCTGGACGCATGCCGCTTCCAATAGTTCGACGTGGAGATCATCGGAGGAGGCCTATGTAACATTTTACTAAAGTTTCTGCCTTAATACAACATGGATTTCCAAAATCGTTGCGAGCGACGAATAATTTCAGTAACTCCACTAGATATGTACTGGAGTGCGCGCACTATTTTCATCGGAACACTACACGCTTTCCGCCCTGTCCATATTTTTATGTCAATCAGTTTTACCATGGTCTTAAGGTTGTCGCTATAAGGATTAATACAAATCCCTATGTATAAATTCTATCGAATGCTTTATCATTTTCTTTTTAAACATAAAATTGTAGGTATCGTGTGGTATTTTATATTAAGGGTGACGTTATCTTAATACGATTCCGTAAGGTTTATTAAAACGTGTTGTTACATGTCCAACGTCCAAAATGGATCGCGTCATCGATTAGTTGCGTTATTTGCGCACCGTAGGGGCATTAACTGAGGCGTTTTGGGTACGATTTCCAGGCGGGGTCATTCGCTTTACGTTTCAGATTCCATCAGAAATATTCTTTTGGAAAACCTGCAATAGCGATTTCGACATAAGTGTCATTTGTAATTGCATTGCGATGTAATTTGTACCACAGTGAAATCTCTAAGCTGAGTGGTCATCAACTTTGCAACAGCGATGCGACGCGACGTGCTGTCTCGTTCTTGATTTTTTTTTTTTTTTGTTTCTGTTTTTTGGTACACTTCTTGATTTTTCTATAAGTATTTTATCAGCCCAGAGTCAGGAATTGGTGGGATATGGCGATAGGCTCGACACCTATCCCATCTTGGGACGGAACATACAAGAAATGTAAGTGTCCATTGTCCTGGCATCTGTGCCTATCCCTTGTTAGAAAAAGTCGAGATTTTATGTACATATGTATGTATGTTTTTTCTGTTTGTATGTATGTACATATACTTTTATCTTAAGCGAGTGTATTCGTTATCTTGTGTGACAAATACATATGTATTTCTATCTTTTCTTATCGCATTATGTAATTATAATTACATTTTCATTAATAATTAGTCCAATTATAATTTTGTTTTTCATTTACCCACGCTGAATCGAACCTGTGACCTCTCGGAATGCCAACAACACGGGGTTGATGTACTTGTATTGACAAAATTCACAAAAATGATATCGTATGACCTCTAATAGTTTGTGCAAACGTGATGTAACTAGCGAGACGGGTAATCAATATTTCGGGTAAATATTAAATTTGTACACATAGGAATCCACGTGACATTATAACGCTTTTTACATGTTGGGGTAGACAGGGGCTTTTGTTTTTTCAATTTCTATAAGTGCGTTGTGGGATTGGTAGCAGACCAGAGGCGGCTGCCAATATCATTACGATTGACGCGGGTTCTCATTCCAGGGCACACTTCTGACTTATCTGAGTCATCTGATCACCTTAATGGTGAATAGATGGGATATAATAATAGCGATTTGTCTGAATTTCTATATATATAAAGTCCACCAACCTGCTATAAGCCAGCGTGGTGGACTAGATGGCCTTACCGATTATAAAGAAAGCCTGCGACCTACAGTGGGCCGTATATGGACTGCATTCCATAGAACTTACACTTTGTCTAACCTGTTAAAGGTTACTAATGACTTATCTATAGTCAAATTAAAATGATCATAAAAATAATTAATTCATCAGGTGACCTGTTTGTTTCTTTACCTAACCAATGCAATAAAAAAAATGTTCTCTGATTAACATGAACGTAGGTGCAGTATATCCACCAACGCGAGATGGATACATTTTGCGAATCAAGATAATTTTGCTGACCTCATTGCATTCGTATGTACACATAGGTGAATCTGACACGCTACATGATTACATAGATCAATAACAATCCTTTAGTACGGTGATTAGTTCGAATAGCATTTGAATATTATAGCACCAGAGAAATGTGGAAGAACTTTGATTGTTCAGACGTCGCATCGTACTAAAAACTCAAGGAATTGATATGTGTTCGAAATTCAAATCCTCTATCGTGCGTCGTAACCATAGACAAAGTTCGGAGGAATAATAAGTATCATAGAGAATATTATTGATTTTTAGAAGTGGGTGGCTTATATTTTACTTCGGATGTCGAAACTCGGAATATTCGAATTTCGTGTCGAAGATTAACCCCCCAGCAGATACCTCACAACTTGTACATTGTTGCTAAAATTGCTATTTCAAGACTAAAACTTAAGAAGCGTTGTTATCAAAATATGGCTTCTCCCGCCATGTTTCATAATTCCCCTTAATTGAAAGCCTAAAGCCGCAAAAAGCAACATATTTCTGAAAAGCGCCTAAAATGTGTAACCGTGTTACGTGGAAGGTGTCATTTGGGATACTTTGGAATTTACGATCTTTCTTCGGGTAAGCTTGCACAATGGGTGCTAAATAAAAATTACTCTCACAACTTTGTCGCACGGCAATAAATTGATAACTGTGTAATATTTTGAATGATTTTTTTAATAATGAATATTTGTAGACCCTAATGAATGAGTTGTAAGTGCGTGGTGGCCTGTTGGTAAACGAGCCAGACGCGGCTGCCAACATATTCACGGTGGTCGTGGGTTCGAATCCCAGGGCACAGGTCTGACATTTCGGAGGTATGTGTGTATTGATAGTCAATAACCGCGCACTATAAAGATAAAGGAAAACATCGTGAGGAAACCTGCATACCATAGCCGATTTATAAGAATTTCTATGGTATGTAAAGTCCGCCTACCCGCACTAGGCAAGTGCAGCGTGGTGGACTATATGGCCTTACCACTCCCAATCGTACTCATGATTGTAAAGAGGTCCGTGCCCTGTAGGGTGACGTATATGGGCTGATACATATAAAACCTTGAAAGTAAGGCCTCAAAGAAGCTTGGTGTGCTCAACAGATCGAGGCGATATTTCACGTCGGGTCAACGTATGCAACTTTATAAGGCGCAAGTCCGGCCCCACGTGGAATACTGCTCCCATCTTTGGGCAGGGGCACCCCAGTACCAGCTTCTTCCTTTCGACCGCATTCAACGTCGGGCTGCTCGAATCATTGACGATCAGGTTCTCTCCGACCGGCTTGATCCTTTGGCTTTGCGTAGAGATGTAGCTTCGCTCTGCATTCTCTACCGCATTTACCACGGGGAGTGTTCTCAAGAATTGTTCGGACTTATCCCTGCTGCAGAGTTCCGCCACCGTACAACACGACAAACCTCCAAATACCACCCACATCACCTTGGAGGTTGGAAATCTACTACAGTACGTTTTTCCCGGCACTTTCTCCCACGTACTACAAATCTGTGGAACCTGTTGCCAGCGGCATCATTCCCGGACAGATACGACCTGGCGACCTTCAAAAAACGAGCATATTCCCACCTCAAAGGCCGGCAACGCATCTCCATGCCCTATGGTGTTGCAGATGTCCATGGGCGGCGGTGTTCACTTACCATCAGGTGAACCGCATGCTCGGTTGCGCCCTATAATATAAAAAAAAAAAAAAAAATATCAAAATCAAAAATAGGTGGTTTGGTTAGTATACAAAAGGACTTAGTAACGATAAATAAGTTATTAACCTCTTAACTGCTTTAACCAATCACACGATAATGCGTGTTGGTAAGTTTAAGCGCCCCTGATTAAGTGGAATTTAAAATAATGATTATAGCAGGTTCATTTCTGTTCATATATAGCGCAAATTAAAAAGTTAAATACTCATGCATCTAGTTATTTTATTTCACGTCAGCATAATTAATTCCGAGTAAGTTGTTCTGAGTAAAATGAGTTGAAATGGGCGACGTTAGTCAAAAATGAATTCATAGTTTAAAGTTCAGCATACTAATGGGTTTTGTGAGTCACGAAATTACTTAATATTTGTTAAGAAATTGTTCAATGTCCACTTATCTAAACGTGAGATAACGACGTCACAGCTAAAAATAAACTATTAAAGCATGGATGCGGATTTCGGGTGACAATACCACTACACAAAATTACAAAAAATGTATTGTACGTATTATAAAATTTCTCCCCTTTCAAGACTTCACCTGTATCCCGTGACAAAAAGCGTCCTTGCTTCCATTCAGTCCATTGTTAAAGTTTGCGCGCCAAGTGGCCAAAATCCGCGCACGAGGCGATGCGCGCAGCGCGGGAAAACCGAGCGTCAGTCGATCGCAGAAAGAGCGCGCGCGCGGTCGATACCACGCCGGAACTTTTAGGTTAGGATTGGCGCGTCGCAATCGCCAGGTGTCATTCACTCCCCCGCTCTAACGCACGGCGGCGCGTATAGGCGGTCTCGCGCGCCCTACCTGCGGACAACAGCTGTTTTCTCTCGGGAGATTAGTCAGATGTTTCTCGGCAGCCAGTCGCAGCTCACCTGACGCGTATTAGACATGGCAGCGGGAGGACGCACACCCAAGCAGAGGAGATTCGAGATGTCCACCGGTATGGCGACGCTGAGGAACCTGTCCAACACGCCGAGGAGGCGCCGGGGCAGTTGCAAATGTTTGTTTGGCGCGCCGGACAGGGACGAGACGCGGCGGCTGATGGCCGAGCAGTATGCGCGGGATCGGAAGCGGTTCATAAGGCGGTTTAATTTCGACGTCGAGACTGAATGTTACAAGACGGCGAGGATGGACTCTCCGGTGAAGTTTAGTGATGAGGACAAGGAGAACGCTGAGAGTCCGGTGAGGAGTGCAGCGGAGGCGCTGGCGTGTGTTGAGAACACGGACTTGCGGGTGTTGGGGTCGCCGTCACGAAGGGCGGCGAGCAACAGTAGTTCTCCAAGAACTCCTAGGACCCCGCGGACCCCGAGGGCCTCGCGGACTCCCCGCACGCCGCGCACCCCCGCGTCCAGAAGGCAGTTGCAAATGACAGGTAAATTACAATATATATTTCAAAAAACTTTACGATCAATATTTTTTACAGCCTCAAGTGGCTGTTACCTGACAGGTGGGTGCATAGCTCAGGATAAAATGAGCTAACTTTTTGCCGCCACAAAGATCTGTGTAACTAGTTATGCCGTGCTCCTGTTGTTACTAGGTCGTTTGTAGCCATATTTCCGGACACATTGCGGTTAACGTTCGCATATAAAACATTTTTAAAATTATAAATCCCTGGCACTCTTTATACGGCTAATGTCTGCTGAGTGATTTGTAATAGCAATAAAAATTAGAACATTTAAAATCTATAGATTGAGAACAACCATCGACTTCTTTAAAATATGAAGAAGTTTAATAAGGCCCATCATATTTTATTAAAAAAAAATGCCTAAAGTCCATTTATAACTTTGATTTGTGGGTTTTTAATTTTATTATTTACACTGATTGGAGCTCTTCAATGCGATAGGGCCTACTGTTGTAAATTTCAAAAGGCATGCGGGTTCCCTCATGATCTTTTCTTTTATAACAAAAGAACATAATTTGTTTCGAATAAGTTACGGTTGAAGGTGTCACATTTATTTTTGATAGGGATTGTTTAATAAAATTAACCCTCAGATTATAATTAGTTGTCTGTTCAGAGATTTAAGCATTCGTGTTGTTTCAAAACTTGTCTTTAATTGGATCACATATAATAATTTACATAAATAAACAAAACATTAAATCCATAGAAACAAGGCCGTATGTTTTAATTCCTTCGAAATTTAAAACATAAAAACAATTTTTAAAATGACCATTCGACGATTTAATTTACGACTTCAAGACGCATTGTAAAAAATATTGTTTGAAATTCGAATGCATGAGAACTTAATATAATCCTTTCTGAGCTCAGTGGATCTTGCATTGGTCATTGCGTATGCAAACATTGTCGGCCGTACCGCAGGAATATTGATAGGACCTTGTGCGATTGTAAAAAATTGGGCCAGTTATCGAGAACGCATTTAAACATTATTACAATGTTTGTTTAGGCTTCTGTATCTTTACTACTTTTATGGAATAATTTATTGCTTTTACCGCAGATATACCTACTTAGAATACGCTCTAAAAACAGATACTGTTTTTTGTGGTAATTATCTGAGATTTATTCCTCAAGAACCGTACTTTGTTTTAAAATAAACAGTAGATTATATACTGTTTTAGTCATAAATGTTTTGCTACATAAAATAATAATAACCACGAATTTTCAAAGTGTGGTTGGATTTAAACCTTATAGACTTCCAATCGAGAATATTAAATCAGGCAAAGAAGAATATTGAGAAGTAAAATAAACCCTGATGTTATCAGATAGAAAGCAAAGTTTAAATCAAAGCGTTGTGTATTATCATACTAAGTACTAACTGATTCTAACTGCATAGTGTATGAACGTGCCAACAAACCAACATGAAATTACCATTTTCACATAACACTCAACACGCAAACATTGCTAGGATAGTTAAGATATAATCGGCAATGTAAAAACTTGGTAGTGTATGACTCAGTAAGTCATCTACACAAATGACAAAGCTGTATGGTAACTAGACACATGGAATTATGACTGTTCTTCTAAAGAATTGAATGAGATGTTGTGTCATTAGTTACGAAAGGTACTCTTGATACGCTCTGTTGCTTCAAACAAAGAAGTTTCGGCTTTTTTGGGAAAATGGATTTTATAGTTTCATACAAGCAAACTATCACACTGTTATAGGTAGTTATGAATGCACTATAACGATGAAGGAAATCATTGTGAAGAAAATATCATACCATAGCGATTTGTAAGAATTTCTATGGTATGTAAAGTCCACCAACCCGCCCTAGGCTAACGTGGTGGACTATATTGCCTAACCACCCTCAATCGTATTGGATTGTAGAGGAGAACCAAGCCCTGCATTGGGACGTATATGAACTGATACGGAAACTATGTTACGGTGTACACAGTAGAAAATCAAAGTTGCAATCATCCCTTTAATAATAACACAGTGATTTCATTTTTGATAATCGGCACAACTAATTACACGATTGAACTGATGAAGTTTATTCGATAGTAAAAACTAAGTAGCCATAGTTCACTGATAAACAAGACGCAATTAAAAAAGAAAGAATACAAAATGCAGTAAGAATGCTAAATTATCGATAAACGCATCCGAGACGTGATCTAATTCCATTGAACACTATGGTTACAACTATTTTTCTATTACGCAACCGGCAACATCGTTAGTCTAAGTCACGCGATCTGTGGTTTCTGAACTAATGGTACCACATCCGTAGCTTTTTATTGCAATTGATTGGCGAGAAGAGCATTCTATTCGTCTAATGATAAGCGATACGACCGCTCATGGACAGTAGCAAAACTAAACATATAACTTACAGAGCAATGCTTGACATTCAATTGTGCTCGACATCCTGAGACATTAGATGTTTAGTCTCAATATGTACAAAAGTTTCTCAGGTTATAATGTCTTTCAAACCGGAACACGAAAGTGCATTTACACTTCAGTTTGGCGGAAGAAAAAGAGACATTGCTGTGGTACCTACCTACCTAGGCGGCTTCTCACATGTCAGACTAGTAAAAATATCAAAGTCACATATCAGTTTAAAGGCACTATAGTAAAGAAACATTTAAAAGCCATGACTGATATAATTAAGAAACTATTCATTTCAACCGCATCCATTTCGATCTGACTAAAACGTAACAGTTTTATGACACGACAACAATGATGCCTATTATGGACTTTTACGGTTCGTTTTAAAAAAACACTCAAAACGTAGTTACGTAACCTTGCTGTTACCACCTGTTAGGCAAAGACCCCTTTTTCCTTCCATTGAAATCGAGGTCGCTATATTTATACTCAAGGTCTTTTATTGATCCTTTTCCCTCGCTAGCTAACTATCATTTATATCTAACAAATCCTTTTCAAATTTAATGTTCAATAATATTCATGGTTATTTCATTACTTCATATTTCAAAGTCCAGCTAGTCAGCTAGGCCAGTGTGTTGGACTATATGGCCTATTCACTATCAATCGTACTTTCGATTGTGGAGGAGTACGGGTCTCCTCCAATGCTCCCCTGCAATGGGACAAATATGGGCTGGTTATGAATATTTCAAAGTCCCGGTTATGCTTTAAAATGACATCAGCCAAACCTTCAAAATGAGTCATTGTAATTTTTACTTTAAACACGTATCCCAAGGCGAAAATTATGTCAAAAGGAAAGTGTGTTGAGGAGTTGACCGTTCACTTTCACCATGCACCATATAAGGTATACATCACGTGCATTTACATTGTACCAGCTAATTAGCTTGGAACTCGAAGGCTAAGTTAGCCTTTAACGGATTTAACCACTGACAGTCTTAAAACCTATTTTAGTAATCGCTTTTGTCCTTCTCAAACGACTTTTAACTCAGTTTGATTGAAGATGGTAAAACATTTGATTCGTAAAATAAGTTTTGGAGCTGGCTACGTATAAGGCCATAAGGTTTTAATGTAACTCCATCGCTTGTTAATCACGTTCAAATTTTAATTAATACTCGTAAAATATTCTATTAAACGTTTAAGTTAACCTACTATTAGCTGCAAGACTTGCAGCTTTACTGTCAGATTTTTAATTGTAGAAATATTTAAATACTTTTGAAAATATTGCATGTGCTTACGTCATGCGACTCGCGAGCCAACTTTTTAGTTTAACACACACTTCAAAAATCGAATTACTTTTCGCCAAATCATCGTACTTACAAATCATTTAAAGCATAACACAAACAGAATATAAATCAACAGTATAATCCTTAGTGATCGTATATCAACGACCGGCAGAATATAATGACATCACCGACTCTTACCTTTTTTTAGGATCTAAGGTCTTCAACCTCCGGTGTTGTAAGAAACTTCCTATCTCATACATCAGACATTCAAGTCATGCTAAATCGATAGGATGCCCCATGGGTTTTGAGGTCACTGGCCTGTTACGTCAACTATGGCCGAACACCATTACATTTTTTGTTTCTCCTCACTTAAGTACCTTAACGAAATTCATTTGGTCCACCCGTTCTCTAATTTTGTACCTTGCCTAATCGCGTTTGGGTTGGGAATATGTTGGCCCTTTCGTATACCAGAGAAGAATAATTATATGGAAAAAAAAACAAAACTATGAATCATTGCTACCAACTTTAATACAATGTTGCAAATAATATATCTCGGATGCGAGTGATTTGTTTCTTCCACTTGGATGTTAGGACACACTGGCGTTTTTAAAACGCTGTATGTGACTTTTTACATTCACATGTCAGTTTTCTACTATCCCAAGAAAATTTTTGGCCGCACAATACCGCTGTCTCGGTCACACTTCTTTTTTATCTTTGATTGTCGGATTGGAATGTAGATCCATCTTTTACACAATATTTGCGTTTGTCTCTGGCATTGTCCCAAGTTACATCCGTCACATTATTAATAAACTTTCACTCGGTTATTTTGTGTTATGCAGCTAAAGAATTTGAACTAATATTATGCAGACGTAAATTCTTACAAAATATTTAAATTTTGGCCTTTCTTTGGTTAATCAAAAATACCTTCCATTGGTTCTAGTTTCAAATTTACTAATATATGTAACATCATCTATTTTGACTTTATCTGTATATACGGGCTACTGGATCACGTTTCTCTATATTTCATAAACATCTAATTTTAAACCGCTTCAGAAAGTAACAAATCATCCAGATGCATATCTCCTTCAACTTTTCTCCTGTCGACATTTTTTATCGTAAAGTCACTGTCGTAATAAAAAACCCAACCTCAAAATTGATGTCTATGAGTCTTTTTATAAGTTTCGATATATTTTTTACGCGTTGCTTGCTAAGCCCAACACGCGGCGGTTTTAGACGCTCGTGTCAAATCTTACTTAGTTGAAAATAGTTTTTATACGGGGCCAAAAGAAATGGTTTCCAAATATATCCACGGATGTCATTGACCCGGCAATGAATTACAGAGTGTGTTTTAAACGAACTGAATAAATAGAACATGTGTTGCCGTAAATGTTTTTGAAAGTTAAATCAAGTTGCGTAAGTGCGCAGGTGTAACTTGTACTTCCGAGAATAATGATTAAACTGATTGTAGCTAAATGTGCTGCGTTCTTGGGACCTATAATATGTGACATAATTATATTTTGTCCGAATATTTAAATATACATAGTTGAACAATTTAGATATAACGTTGTTGAAAAATTTAACAACAAATGAATTAATACATACATAAGTACAGGCTGATATATTAATAATAACCTCTCCTTTTACATTCTGAAATATATAAAATGGACTCAAATTCAATGTTAAGCGTTTTACAAAAGTCTTAATTTTTTTCAGCTCAATGTTTTACCATATAAATTTTTGCCTTAGCAACAAAATTCATTCTTATCACGTCCATATTTAAATTATCGAAATCTGCAAAAGTTGACGACGATTATGCGTTTAGCAATCGGAATAAAAAACTAAAAAGTACATATTTATTTTGTAAAAAAACTTTAAGTATTTACTCAATGCAATCTTCGTCAAACTTGTAAGACCTACTTTACCGATAAACTCTTTTAACCAAACCAAAACTGGGTAAATGGTCGTCACAATCTATAATCAACAATTTTCTATAAGATATACGGTATTTGCTATTAGATAAATCTATTTGGACTATCGGAAATATTCGGGCGTAGCCAACGTGACCTATTATCTTTTGAAATGTGTAAGTGTATACGTAAAATGTGTCGATGTTTGTTATGATAGCGTGTTCTGATTAAATTAGAAATTGTATACAATTCGCATTTTTTTTCAGTCAATTTATGTTATTATTTATCTGAATTAAATTCTTTATAAAGCAACAAATCTATAGTCGGCATACATATTATGCATGTACAAAATACCTAACCTTTCAGATACGATATTGTTCCAGGGCCTCGCTTATAGCATCTCTAAAACAATCACTAGTATAACCAATTTAATAATTACTTGTAATATGTTTACGATTTCAACTTATACATCGTAGATTTACAATATTTATGGTTAAATATTATTCACGTGCCTATTATCGATTATATTACATCAGAGGCCCCCGATGCCTATGACTCACAACACCTTATAAGTATCGAAAGTTTCAACCAAATGTGTCATCATTGGTATAACGACAAGCACTTTAAACTTACCTGTATAGACCACAGAATTATAATTATCTTCGTGGTTTTGGGATATAACGATTTTACGCCAACGCAAATAGATTTGTATATCGGAAATATAATTAATACGACGAACAGTGATGTAAGTGTTGGATAGGCTACTGTTAAATGCTGAATTGATACAATATTTTACGTCAATTACGTCGCAGGTATATATAAAGCTATAATTAAAACCAGAATTTCAGTACATCAGTATAGTTCACTCTTAAAAGTAAATCAGAAACATCTTCCATACAAAGTTACATAATAATTCAACATATTAATAAAAAAAAAGATTTTCCATGTCTCAGCTTAACAGTTTCCTTGATTTCTTCACGATCGGTTCAGCAATTTCGTCGTGAAAACGTGACAAATGAAGTTACTTCCGAATAAATAAATATTGATGCCTAATCACTTATTTTCACAACATGCTATGCATTATGTTTATTTCTAAAAACATTTATAACCTAAATAATATATTATCCTTCATAAATAATGGGCTAATAAGGCCACGTTCTGCTTATAGGTATTGTATGGTTAGCTCGTGGAATTATTTCGTGTGGGCTGCCCATAAACAATAGAACAATACGAGGAAGTGGTCTACACATAGACAATCGATTGATGTGTTCCGCTTGATATGTTTGCCCTATTGAAAGGACTAGGTAGCACTAATTTGTCTATTATTTAGGTTCTTAGAAGGCTTAGTTCGACGTAGATAAGCATTCTTCGTTTTAAAGAAAATGATAAAATATTCATGATAAATTGTATTGGGTAATATAACGATGTAAAATGGTCTGTAGCAATACGACAATTCATACTATTGTTTCTGTATAGTGTTTTTCTTAATATTTGTGTTCAATAACGTTTTAAATAAATAAATATGCAACTCAACTTGAAGCTAAAAGTTTCTGACGACAAAATTTTGTACCAATTTAAAACTAAAATATCCGACTTTAAATTACTGTTTACATTTACAAATTCTGTATTTTATTTTGTACGTATGATTTGAATGTTGCAAGACATTCTAGGGTGTTGAGAAAAACTAATATTGCTTTCGGTAAAGCCCTATCTTGTAATTAGCACCTTTGTGTTCTAGAATCTACTATCAATATAATTGACGTTGTTAGCTTGTAGCTAATGAATAAACGTTAAGTGTAACCCACGCTTATTGTGATTGTTATTTAATGGACATATTTGTTCTAGGATAACGTCAAATATTCTTTTTTTTTTAATATTACATTGGATCATGGATGTAATCTCTAATATCAATTATTTCGTGTTTTTATGTAAGCATATGACTTTTCTGGCATTGCCAAGGGTTGTCATCGTTGGTGACCACTACCATCAAGCAAGCTTGTATCTTTTGTTTTAATATGTGTATAATAGTATACATGCCATCACCACAATTATCCTTAGTTACTTTGAAAAACTTTGTACCAAACCCTTCGTTACCCCTAGTAACAAAAAACCGTTGAAATTCAAAAATAGTATAGCAACAACTTTCCCGTGGTAACAAAAATAAAACTCCGGTGTTCCACCAGCCGGAACCGAATCCGGGACCGTGACTCCCCTCCTAAATCATCCACCGTGCCCTGTGAGATACCCGCTGCACTTGCATGAGACGGGTTCAATGCACCGTGAAAGTTACTTTGTACTTAAAATAGAAGCTATCTTCTAAATGGGTCGACTGCCAAAAAGAGGGGATTAAATATCTCTCATTACACCCTCAGGTCATTATTGCAATGTATCATGTACGTTACATATATTGTATCAGACAATATCAGCCTTATTTATGATTTATTTAAATCTTAACTGTACAAAAAAAAAGATTTAAAAAAGTACAAATGGCGATGTCAAGCAATGTCTAATTATATTTATTTACACTTTATAAAGCTATTTTTTTTATCTGGAATGACTCCTGAATTAAGTTTGAGAGAAAAAGACAAAACATTAAATTACAAAAAAAAAGCTTACAAGTTGTCTATGAATTATGCCACGAATTATTGTTCTCTCAACAAATCACAGTCTCTGATGCATGTGCTCTTACTTATCTATTACATAATACGACTTAGTAACCTGTTATAACATAAGGCTTTCTAACCGACTTTAAAAAAAGGAGGTTCTCAATTCGTCGCAATCATTTTTTATTACATTAACATTTGCATATGTGTTCACAGAAACATCATAATCAACTGTTTTATGGTGTATAATATCTACAAATAATTATAGGAATTAGCAATCAGATAGTGCTTGCTTCTTAAGTAGGGTATCTCACGCAGCCTATTTTTTAACAATCTTAGGGATTGTTGCCAACAGGCACTAATCACAATATTCGACTACAACCATAACATAGCACTGTTTAGTCTGCTCTAATATTTACAGAGAACCTCAATTCTTTAGCTAACAAATATGGCACCTTATTCTCCAAAAACTTAAACCAAAATGTAGGAGATCCATACCTGCGCATTGGCATCGCAACTTTTGCATCTAAAACTTTTTTATCATAAACCAGAACCTTAATATTTCAATTCCCAACTTCAATATCCTTTCTAGAAAAAAGATAGAAATTCAATGAACAAATGGCAAGTAACTCAGCAATTTTCAATCGACTGCAAATCATCATTACCCGTGCACAAAATAGTTTCACATCTATGAATCTGTCAGTCCGGAGCCTAGACTTTACCTATACCTAACACTAATCAAACTAATAATATCAGTCTGCAGCCGACTGCATTCCTTTGAAATTACCGCACGATCCGCAGTTCTCACATTTAGCTAGCAATAAAGTCGTCGATTGCGTGCTGGCGTCGTTACGGCCCCGCGCAAATCAATCAGAAACGCGTAATGTACTTCGAAATGCGATTTTAAATCGTTTTATGATGTAGTTTGTGATTTTATTGACTTTTGGCGTGTCATGCTAGTAATAGGTTTTTGTCTACGTGCCCTATTGTGCTATGGTCGGACTGCGCGGACGTTTTATGTTAAATATTATTGCTAATGTCGGACCAAGATGAATAGCAACTAAAGACAGCAATTTTAGAATTCATTCTGCAGTTGTGCTAGACGTTAGATGGTAGGTTCTGGTAAGCCATACAATCTGGCTATTACTATGGAGATAATACCACAATGCCATGTACATTAAAACGATGGAAATATTTATTGTATTTTACGAAGTTAATTCTGAAGCATGGATAATATCATCAGGTCTTTTTCTCTTCAATAATAGTATCATAATGCGACCGTCCTCATTCCTGATAACCTTTTCTTCAATAGATTATTCTAGTTCATATCTCTGGTCTAATGCAGGTTGACAGAATTTCAAACAGCTTGAAATAATTTTGAAGAACTCTCTAGTATTTCTCACGCTGTTTTATTTCATCGTATTGATGTAGATCGTAGTAATGATTATTATTTATCAAAGCATACTACTTCAAAATTCGACTTGTGCCTTTCGCTCCAACTGGCGACCTTTCGAAATCCGGTCTTGTCTCAACTACGCTATCGCTGACTTAAAAAGCTATCTTCAATTTAAAAACAAAAATATTATTTTTTAAATCTTTACAAGTTTTATCTTTACAACCCATTCTCCATTACTATTGAAAGTCATGCAAGTCATACATGAGTCACTTTACACACCTGAGGGCTTATCAAGATGACCTCGTTACCATGTTTCTGCAGTAAACAGGAGCGTAGTGAAATTCCATGTCATGGTGGGTTAGGTACGCCAGTAAGATAGTTGTAAATCTGACGAGATAATTTTACATATAACATTTTACTGGTACTTTTTTATATTGCTTTAAATGGCGAGACGTGTATGCCAATCGCCTGATGATAAGCGACACGACGTGGATAGTAGCAAAACCAAATAATACCATGAATTACAAACCGATGCTTGGCATTCCACTGCGCTCGCCATCCTGAGACATCAGGTGGTAAGTCAATATGTTTTGAACTTAGATCGACGCGCACTGCTTAGCACGCGGGTCCTCTGCAATCAAGGCGGCGTACGCCGTAATCGACCATACTTGCGTATAAACTGTTAACTTTACATGTTCTTGTGAATATGTCCATGGGGAGATGATTTTCTTTTAACAGCTTTTAAATTCACAATTCTCATGGATTCGGACCAAATGAAATCAAAAGGTGTTTTCAGGGGGGTCCTGGGACCCTTTAAACCATGGCAAGGTAAGTGGGTTCAATGGCCAGCGTTGCCCTGATAACTGTCGGTTTCCTTGTTTGAAAGCTTATCGGATAATGCACAATGACTGGGCACAAGCAGTGCTTTACATGAAAAACTGCGTGTGTGCGCAAATAACGCATTGTTTACACTAAACATTCGACTGGGCCGCGACGAAACTGTATTTCTCTATTTCATTTGATTTTCCTTTGAAAATTACATAGGCCATATTAATAAGCGAACCGTATTGCTATTTAAGGATCGATAACAAAAATAAACCAACCAAGATTAGTCACATTTTGGCATGTCAATTATTTAACCCCATTGCGTTATTTTCGGGATCTAAACTTAGATAATGGTTAATTGAAGGTATAGTAGCCTAGCACGTTAATGTTTTTTGGATGAGCCTTAATTTGCAGCGTATAATGAAACCTTATAGTTATCCCATTGCAAGAATCTAAGTCCTCTAGCTATTGCGGATTTTGCTTACTCCGCGTACATCGTGTGGAATCATGCATACCATGAAGATCTGTACAAGATTGTCTATGGTATGTGTAGTCCGTCAACCCGCTCTAGCCTAGCGTCCGGGTCTATGATCTTAACCCTCTCTTTCGTAGAGAAGGCCCCTAGAGTGGGAGTATTTTACTACCAGCTATCGTCTTAATCAATTAACCCCAAAGGAACCTAATGACCCTTTTACAAAACTTAAAGACTTTATCACAAGCATTAAACATATGGTTATTTCATCGGGCACGCATGATCTATTACTCCAAATGATGCGAGTAATCGATGAGGGCGTAACCAGATCGAATGTGGTATTCAGTAACTAGGTACTAAAGAAACCTTCACGACCGTGAAGATTCAGATTAGGCAGGAATTCTTTGGATGGAATTCATTGTTCTTTTCGTATTATGAATTAAATGCTTGAATGGTACGGATATATCTTCAGTCAGGGTTAAATATGCTTGAGTAAAGATAGGTCGATTTTGAGTATTTTAAGTTATGTGAAATGATTGTGGCAGGGTAATAGAACATTGTTGGGGATAGATGTGTTATTGTTCTTAAAAATGTATTTGTCTTAACACTCTATGCGTATGGGATGGAAGAATAGATTATAAATATAAAGCGATATATTCTGGAGTTTTATCCCCGTGTGCTCGGAATGTCAAATTAATTCGAATCTAAAGCAATCCTGGCTAAAGTTTGTTTCTAAAATAAACGTTAATTCTTGCAAGCTGTTGTATTACAAAACGAATACTAAATTTTTTTCTCAGTCATTAAAACAAAACTAAAAATTCTAGTAAGCTAATATTGGAAGTTTACCTTATATTTGTCTTTCAAACACTAATAATGAATGTTTGCTCAAACGCGGATGATTTTACTAAGGAAACAAAGCGATGCAAGTCGGTGACTCCTAACTGGATATGTGGGGTACCGTTCAACCACAGACTAACAAGATTTTGTCATACATACTCATACCCATACATACTGTTGTGTTTCGGATTAAAGGGTATTGTAGCCAGATTAACTACTGGACATATAATCTTATGCCATAAATTGCTTTGTAACTGATTTGCTACTATTTATGAGCTATCGTATTGCTTATCATCAGACGAACGACAAGCTAGTCCCAGCATTGATAGAAATAGAAAAAAGTCATATGTAGGTAATGGAGTAAGTAATAAGCTCAATTTAGGTATTAGCCAAATTTGCATTTAATTTTAAGTGTTACATTACTTTTATATGAATTAATATCTATATATGAAAGGGGTACATATTTTAGGGATGGAAATTTGATTTGGAAAAATGTGAGCTTAATACAGTCTTTCTAAATATTGTCATCAAAATCTTTAGAATCAGAATCTTTAGAAGGTAGTTAAATAATGAATATTTTGGCGGAGCTGATTATGTTCAGAGAAACGTTATAAAATGAAAATGGATTATGCATATAATTATTATGTATTCGGAATCAGATACTCTAGAAAAGGGGTGTCGATCATTTTCTGCATCGGGAGTCAAAAACAAAATGAACACATTTAATGCGACATAAATCCTTAAACAAAAGAAAAGTCTTAGTTAAAATTTAAGGCAGCTTTAGCATGTATAAATTCACTTAACAAAAAAAGTTCAAAAATTTAATTGACTTTTTTCTAATCTACGAGCACAAATCTTGTCAAATCCAGTTTTGTCTTTTTTTGTGTGGCTTTAAATTCACAGATACAGCGATTCGTAGGCTGTTGACCCGAGCTTAACGGGAACCGTGCGTACATTACAATAATAGTATATACAGGGTGCGAGGTTTATTTGTTTTTTTTTTTGTTTAGAACAATAGGTTGGGTATTAGGGTTTTGTGAATAGATTTATCTTCTGCCAATTTTTGTTTTAGATGATGAGGTAGGTCAAAGTATGGTTTAATTAATTTGCATATACATGGTGATTTTCTGTTGAATTCTACGTTCATTGTATTTTTGTTTCCATATTCCAATTGAAAAATTACATCGAGTGCCTGAGGACTCAAACCTAACTAACGGTTCTTAACACCCCACTAGTCAAACAAATAGGTGAATTCTTTCTCTTTCTTCAGCCACATAAGGTGCCCTATGGAGTACTCCTAGTCCTTCTTCAAGGATCTTTACATCGACAAGTGGCCAGCATTCGTTGTATATCAGTGGCTCAAAAATCGAGAGCCTTATGTACGCGTATCTTTTAAAACTCGTATAAAATTGTATGGCTCGAGTATTCTCGAGCGTATCAGCTCATAATTAGCGGGACACGTGATGCCTCCGTATTATACAGCACGCGAGCCACTCCGGAAACATAGGGTTTTATGTGAATCAATTTGGAAGATTAACATTTTAAAATATTCGGTTATTTAGTGGAGAATGAACGAAGCGTTCGCGTGATTGGAAGCGCACGAAATTATGCAAATTAGTTTGCCTGACTTGAGAATCGAACCTGTGAATTTACGATTCACATTCCCAGAATGCTGCTGCTAGGTTTAGTATGTTAATTATTTGATTGTGTAGTACGTAAATTAATTTGATAAAATAACACGGGAATGAAATCTACTTCTTGTAGTATAATTCCCACGAATACTGTTCTACTAGATAAAATTTAAGTTTCCTTATGGTTTTCCTTAAAGTAAATCCCCGAAATTGTGTTACGTATAATCTGATCTATGTGTCACTGTATTATACGCATTTACGATTATCTTCCTTGTTAGAGAGGAAGGAGGAACGGGGGGAAAGGATAAGAGTGGTTTAAATAGTTAACTGACATTTCTATGTCTTAAAAACCCCAAAAACGACACAATTGCGTATCGCAGTATGTTGGCTTTTCCATGACTTACAGTGATATATTTAAGCAGAATTTGATTAGATGAAAAGATATTGAAGAATAACTAAGCAATATTTATTTAATTTGACCAGAGACGGGACTATTCCAACATTTGTTGTACTCTTTTTATACGTGTTGTATAAAGACGGACTTAATGCCTAAGTCATTCTCTACTAGGCAACATTTCGGTGATACACAAATTAATTTATTTTGGGAGATAGATATACTAGCTAATCCTAGCTTAATTTATTTTGGGAGATAGATAGATAGCTAAATTGTTAGGAAACCTAAATATCCCGTATTTTGACGTGACAACGTCTTAAATTAGGTTGCGGCTGGGAGTCACTTATGAAAAAGTGTAACGCCCGGTAACGTTACGATGAGTCACCGAACGAGAGAGAGGCCCGCCGAATGCCTTGCGTCTCTCTCCCACTCAACTATGATCGGTCTGCCGCGCGCGCAGCACTAGAGAATTAGGCGCATTGAATCGGCGCATGCTTGTGTCTCTGTCTTTGTCTTTCTCGAACGTTCTTGGCGTTGGAAAAACAAGAAAGCGTCACAATACAAGTTCACACGTGTGGTTAAAGTATCGTCAGCTGTGTCTGTAGTGAAAATATGGAGTGCTTAGATTCGTCATTTATCATTTACAACAACTACAACAATAAAGGTAAATAATTGTACACTGATATTTCATTATCGTAAACTATGATTGATTGATTAATTGTTAGATTGACACAAAAGTTGAGAAACTGAGTTTATAGGTTATGTCATACTATTGATAAATGTTGATAGTGTTTTAGTAAACAAAATATATTTCTATAGTTAAAATTTGTGCAATTCTTATTTTCATTCAATTCCTTGTTCCTATTGTGCAATTTAATTATATTCATATCAATAAATATTCTACCGAGAAAAAGACGTTGTCACGTAAAATCTTCGCCCGTAAAACCGACTTTACAGGCAACCATTTTTTTTCAATTAGAATTTTGAAGGATTGTTTCTATTTGTAACGTCTTTTGAAGTAAAATAAGTGCCCTGTAGTTTAATGTATGTTTATTGGAAGATAATATGGTCTATTTGTGCTGTCAAACAGCAGTTTAATGCACCTTTTTGTTTTGGATTGAAGGACATTGTAGCCAGAGTAACTACTGGACATAATGAAACTTAACATCTCATGTCTCAGGATAGAGAGCGCAGTGGAATGCCAAGCATGGCTTTGTAATACATGGTGTTCTTTGGTTGTGCTACTGCCTTTAAGCGGTCATATCGCTTACCATCAAGCATCCTTATCTCGCCATTCCATGCAACAAAAAAATTGTGTCAATATATCCTTTACCGTGCCTTTTCTGTCATACAAATTCCGATTTTTTTACGGAGCAACACTTGAACACCAGTGATTCAGTGTGTAAAAATTTAATAACTTTCCAACAAGCGGTTCGCGGAATTAATTGCATTTAATACATTCTGTATTCGACGTAACGTTTGTAATAAAGTAAGCTGTCTCTGGTGGCCACACCCTTTTATTTATATTTTCTTAATTTAACCCTGACTGCACTGCACATGATTAGTTGATTTCTGGTTAAGGTTTCATTTAATATCAAGTAAAATAAAAATATACGAGGCAAGTGTGGATGGAAGAGTATGTAGGGGTCGATCTCTCGGAACCTACAATATCCAAATCATTGATATTAAACATGGGTTAGGACAAAAGGGAGAAAAGTACAATGAAACGATGAGAATGCCTGAAAAGTGAAAAGGTTGATGAAAGTAGCGGTCTATAGTCTCTGCATACCCCGATGGGATACAGGCGGACATATGTTTAGGTATTACGTATAAAAATATCACATAAATTAAAGTCAGTAATAAGTAGATCTTAACTAAAAAGCATTTTTTTGTGAAGCTAAGTCCATTAAGTCGGTTAATTGTTGTATGACGTGCTCCATCTTGAAATAACATGCATAATTTAAGTACCAAATAATTGCATTTCTCGAACAAACCAATCATTTATTTTAGAGTACTGTCTAGTACAATATTCGATTTCCCTATGTATATTCGTGCTTGAAACTTCAAAACAACTACATTTTTCTTAAATTATTATCTTCATCTTAAATTATTGTATGCCAATATGGCGGGTCATAGCTGCACAAAACAATTGAATGTAACACCATTTTAACCTATTATTTTGAATTTTGAACATACATTTAGTATTTTGAATATTGAATTTTTTTTGCATCTAAATGTAGTGTTTCATTATCTATTCAAATCAATTTCATGTTAGAATATTATCGCTACAATGCATTTTCCAATATTATAACACGAGTCTTTGAGGGATGTTGTAAAGATGATATTATAACTCAAAAATATTTATTTATTTTCGATACAGACTAATGCTTTACTTTTCGAGGTAATTATGGAGTTATTCGATAGCGGTCACGTTACTTGGAACCAAACGTATTACCAAATGATAATTCTTGTTTATGTTGCAGTCAATAGCCATATACTTATTTCTTTTACAAAATGTCTATATATTAGAATTTGTCATACATTCTAGAATGGCAAAGCGGCCACACTCACACTTTATGGTAAGTATAGTGCGGCCCAAGTAGCGTATCACATAATAATTATTTTACAATACTGCAATTATCATAATCACACAAAGTTCATCAGCATCACCTATATTAATCTCTTAAGTAAAAAGGTTACCCTCGTTCATAATTCGAGTTGAAAATATCCTACCCTCACCTACTTGGTGACTTTGGTATCACTTTAAACCTTTCCCCTTTGAGTATACAAATATCACCTTAAAATGTTTTTACATTGTCGCAACTAAACATTTCATAAAACACCTAATTTAAAACTCTCCTTGCAACTGAATGTCCAATTCTCAGAACGTATTGGCCCCATACCAATACTTTATAATACAGCGGCCATGTAAATTGTCCCTTGTGGCTTGTGACACAGTACATTTGTGTAAATGTTTGGTTCCAACATTGTTGCCCTCGCTTTTGTGTTGCATAATTTATTTGCTGGGTCTTAATAAACTTTCCTTGAGAATGAGATTATATGAACATTTTGCAAATATGTTTAGAATTCTTACGTCGTGTGGTATGCGATTTCATTGTTGATAGAGTCAAAACAAGCAAAAATAGTAAAACAATGGAGTTTAACCACTGTTCAAACAGAGCCAGTTCAGTTGAAGACAATCATCAACATTTTACTAATTTTCCATAAAAGTTGCCAATTGCAGCAAAATGTTTATATTGCCGTGAATTTAACAAGTTTCTTTAACTTAAGTTGCCCTGGTTAGACACCGGCTTATAGTAGATTTACTGGCGAATTAATGAAAAAAAGAATATGTTACATAAAAAAATACTTTGACAATTAAATATTTAAATTACGTTTAGAAGCTATTCGACTATAAAAACTATTGTCTATTGGCATACATATGTGAGTAGGTGGTCATAACCCAAAAACACACTTACTTCTAATATTGAACGGAAGCTGAAGTGTACCAATTAACACACCACGGTTGTTACACAAAAGATTATTAATTTGTGTTTTCTATTTGTTCCTTGTCTAATAGGTCTTCGTGAGATCATAGGCTTGAATTTCAAATCAAATAAAATATTTTTATTGTGGACATAGGTTTGCATAAGCTGTTACAAATTGTTCATCCGTACAACTATGGCCCGCCAAATTGACATACAATAATATAAAAATCTTAGGTTAACATTGTGAAAAGTCTAATAATTATTTAACAAATAATAAAAGTTAAAAATAACAAAAAAACAGGTTTTTCATTGCAGTTGAAACAAAACTCAAAATTATTTATACTTATAATCTACATACGTTTAGTTTATGATTTCCACTGTCTTAGATATTTTGGTATCATTTACTTATTGCCGTGGTGGACTGTTCGCAAACAGACCAGACGCAGGTGCCAACATGTTCTCGGCGGTCGTAGGTTCGAATCTCGGCGCACACTTCTGACTTTTCGGGGTCATCATGTGCGTATTGATAGTCATCTCGCACTATAACGGTGAAGGAAAACATATTGAGGAAATCTGCATACCATGTAAGAATTTCTATGGTTTGTGAAGTCCGCCAATCCGCACTAGACCAGCGTGGTGGACTATATGGCCTAACCACTCCCAATCGTACTCGCGATTGTAGAGAAGGCCTATACCCAGCAGTGGGACGTATATGGGCTGATAAAATAAAATAAAAACATGTTTTTTTACATACTGTATACTATCTTTACTATATACAAAAGATGGGCAGTACTCAGGCGTGTTACCGTCAACTATTTCACATATAAATTGTTAACATTCCATTACACTAATACTTAATTCGTGATGTGAAAGGTAATTTAACTTACGGTATACTTTGTTTACGTGCGTAACAATCATTACGCAGTAGGAATTACGATTGTGGGTTTCATTCCATACGATTGTTGTTTTGTTCTGTAAATAAGATCTCTAGATAATTATCGTAGATATTTTTGGTACGTCATTGTTTTGTAATTCAAGGTGTTGTTTGGTTTAGCTACTGTGCATGAGCAGTTTTATCGCTTACCATCAGGCTTACGGAAAACTATTAAAAGTAAGGTATTTATCATTAGATATATACTAGAACAAATTAGTATAAATAATGCAAAAAAATAATTAGGTGTTTATTTACAAAACACTTCTTTGGGATAGGACCTCCAATAAAAATGGACCGCATAAAGGCTCTTATAGACTAAACCCATTTGATCTTAAAGAGCAATAAAGCCAACAATAAAAAAAAAACATCGCACTTCAATTTATCGAAAAACATACTATGAACAAAAACTGACAAAAAATATAAAAGGATTATAAACCGTTCATGCGTTTTTGCTCCTTGCCTTTATTTTAAACTACTAATTAGTTTTAAAGCGCGTAACGGGACATCAAGTTTTATACACCAATATCGTAAATTGCCTGTTGTTAATATTGCACTGTTAATTTTATGTTTACTGCCTTAAATACTGCGGCCCACTCGGCTTAACAGGGTCGTCGATCCCTTTAGAAAAACGGGATAAGTGGAAGACGATTTTTAGCGTCTAGGGTTCCGTAATACACTATACTGATCGATATAATACAACTGTAAGTATAGGATTTTTCTGTCTCTTTTTCAGAAGCAAAAAGTCCGTCTGAACATAGACCTCTCTGAACATAAGAATACTATTTTTGTTTATGTATCCACGTTTTATGCGGATATTATTCGTAATTGTTAAATTTATTCTTATATCTAAACTACGAGGCGAATATTGTCAAATTTCATGATTCTAACACAACTGGAAGTATCCTATAGGTTATTTATATGGACGGGAAACGAAGGAATTCTGTAATGGTTTTGTTCTTCCATTTTGAACATGGAACTCCAAAAACAAGGCATTGTTTAACCGTGTATTTAGGATGAAAAAATAAGGATTTATTGTTGCAATGCTAAGTCCGTAATTAATGATTTCGAAATGTAACTTTGAATTTGAAATTAACTCTTTAAGCTTTAAAAATGACTTTTGTTTTTATCAAAGGATAATTTATTGTATCGGTTTAATCCACATAATATGTATGTTAGTATTTTTTCTATCAATGCAATTACATACATACATACATACATAAACTCACGCCTTGTTCCCAGAAGGGGTAGGCAGAGGTGCCAGGGCACCCACATTTCGCCTTGTCTGTTCCGTCCCACAATGTGATAGGTGGCGAGCCTATCGCCATATCGGGCACAAATTCCTGACTCTGGGCTGATACTGAATAGAAAAATCCAATATCACTTTGCCCAACCCGGGATTCGAACCCGAGACCTCAGCTTTGTAACCGTACCGTAGTACAACTACGCCACCGAGGCAATGCAATCATTATTAAATATTAGGCAATTAGTAATTATTTACAAAAGTCTAGACATAATATATGCAAGTTGTTTAATATGGCCATTTAAATGAAAAGTAAAGCCATTTTTATTTATGTTTTAGTATAATTTAGTCTTGGTAAATAAATATACATACATATTGTGTTTGATTTTCTATTTTGGCTTAATTTATGATTATATTGCGACGGGCAGCAAGCATGTAGTCATGTTATGATTTACAATTGTCACAAAAAATAGCTCTATTAATATTCAACATGACACTTAAACAAAAGGAAATATTGTTCAGATGGAATCTAAAGCTGAACCATTAATGACATACAACAACAATGCACGCGTGACTCCGAAGAGTCGGAGGTGTGCCCTGGGATTTGAGCCCGCGACCGCCGTGAACATGTTGGCGGCCGCGTTGGTCCGTTTGCCAACAGGCCACCACGCACTTTATGTTTTGTTTTGTTTGTATGTGCATTTACACTGCTGTTAATGGTCATTTAATCCTAACAAAACCACCAAGGTCATTAATCCTCAAAAATCTCGAAGGTTTCTCAGTTTCTGTTGTTATGCGGTACAATTATGTCATCGTTCCTCAGCACCATTTAACCAATCTTTGTTGTTAATGGATTTTGCTTTATTGATTTGACATTAAGTATCTATTCCTTTAAAATATATTAAGAACCAGTGCATTGCAATATATAAGAAATAAACAATACTTTAATAACTCACCAGCGTTAGGAACCTTGGAGAGAGCGACGTCCTTCTTGAATTTTCCGTCCTTTGTCATCAGCTCTGATTTGATCATCATGCACAGCGCGTATTTCTTCAGTGGCTCATTTTCCGCCTAAATATAAGTGTATGGTTATTTTTAAAATGATAATAAATCTATTCATCTTTTGTTTCTATTATGAAATTTTGTTTTACAGGACTGCCTCGGTGGCGTAGTTGTACTACGGTACGGTTACAAAGCTGAGGTCTCGGGTTCGAATCCCGGGTTGGGCAAAGTGATATTGGATTTTTCTATTCAGTATCAGCCCAGAGTCAGGAATTTGTGCCCGATATGGCGATAGGCTCGCCACCTATCACATTGTGGGACGGAACATACAAGGCGAAATGTGGGTGCCCTGGCACCTCTGCCTACCCCTTCTGGGAACAAGGCGTGAGTTTATGTATGTATGTAACAATAAAATAACCAAAATATCGATAATCAAAAACCTCCAAAAACAAAAAACAATCACAACTCTTAAACTAACCCACGCTTTTAAAAAAAGTAAAAAATTTCTGACGTGTAAGAATTGATGGGTTACAGTACAATGTAGCAACGCGTAACCAGGTAGCAGGGTCCGTGTCGATAAATAAATACAACTTTAACGTGGAGGTTTTTTTTTTCCAGACACTTGGCCGAGTCTCCGAGCCAGACCGGTTTTTGCCAACACCATCTCTCTCTGACTTAGATTGTTTTTTTCGTGTTGTTTTCACACTTGTGGCTTATGTATTAACTAAATGTGGGTTTTTTCTTGTTTGTATTCATATCTCGTTGTGCGAATTTATATTGGTATAGATGACTGCAATGTCTATTTAGTCAAACAGTAGTGTAAATACGCTGTAGTGTTTTGGATTGAAGCACATTGTCTCTTATGTCTCAGGATTTGTAATTCAATACGTTGATTGGTTTTGCTACTGTTCATGAGCGCTCATCAAGCGAACTGTATGCTCGTGGCATTGAAAAAAATATGGTTAAATTTTAAAAATGTCTACGATAAAAGGCCATAAGAAGGAAGTGATTAGAGCTAAAAACCTTATTGGAATGATTTTTTACTTATAAGGCAACTAGTTGAATAAAATCCAGCCGACTACTAATCCAAATAGGATCAGTATGTAGGGCATATCTTATAAGGCTCGTGTCCTACAGCGGAACTTATATGGACTGATTTAATTGTCAGACTCGAAGAAAAAGTATACTAAATACGATAAAGATGCAGTATTTTATACTTATTGTTTTTTCTTCAAATCATGTCACTTAGAACCAAAACACAAGTATATTTGAATATAATTTTTGTAAGGATTTAATGTTTTTTCTAATGGTATTGACAAGCTGCTTGGAAATCAAGCCATCAATATAATCACACGCACCGTGTGTACCTTAGATATAATTACATGTATTAAATTACAAGAAATATATTCGATAGTATGTAAATGTAATCAACAAAATTAACTTTGCTGGTATAAATGTAAAATAATCCCTTACCCCATTGACCTAAGGGCTATTTTCTTTTGCTTCTATGTTTAGTAAATGTAAAATTAAAATAACGAGCTCTCAGAGTAATTCAATAAGTAGGCTTTGATATGCCGACAGTATGTGTAATGTAACTTAATAGAATTTCTTGTTTATCTTGGCTTATCACTCACGGCGGTAGGCTAATTTCAAAACCATTTACTAGTACAGATTGGTAGCTTATAGAATACTAGCGGTACGGCCCGGATCTAAGGGCCCGGTATTGCCCGGGTGCAGATACACTTTTTAAAATGGCGGCCAAAATGTTTTATTCTGACTATCAATTTAGAATATAATTGGACCACGAAAAACGAATTATAATTCCTCGTATTTGCTAGAATTTTCACTTCTGTTTCCCTCCTTTAAGTCATAGCGTGATGATATATAGCCTGTAGCATGCCTCGAAGACCTATCCAACACAAAAATATTTTTTCAATTCCAACCAGCAGTTCATGAGTTTTTTTATTTCATTGAATGGCGTGTTTCATGAATAATGAGCAAGCCGTTCGCCTGATGGTAAGCGATACGACCGCTCATAAACAGTAGCAACATTCCACTGCGCTCGCCATCCTGAGACATAAAATGTTAAGTCTCAATATGTCCAGTAGTTACTCTGGCTACAATGTCCTTAAATCCGAAACACAACAATGCATTTACACTGCTGTTTCACGGGAGAAATAGACATTGCAGTGGTACCTATCCAGATGACCTCTCACATATGAGGAACCTACCACCAGTAAAATTAGATAGATTAGGGATTAGATTAGAGATAACAAACAAACAAACTCGTCGGTTTTATGAGTATAGATGAGTGTACGTTATATCGATGTTACACCAACGCAAGTTATTTTTTAGTTATAGTATATTTAATGTATTATTCACATAATGTTAGGTAAACTGATAACCCTTTGCCTTTATTTCTACTTTTCAACAAATAAGTGATCTTATCTAAAAGTGACAGCCTCTGTTGCGCAGTTGGTTAGACGCCGGCTGTGAAACGAGAGGCCGCGGGTTCGATCCCCGCACCGAGAGAAATGTTTTGGTACACAAGTATTTGTTTTGGATCTACGTGTGAGACCGAAAAGTCTCGTAGTTCCTGATACCCATGACACAATACATTGATATGATTGATGTGGGGTAAGGCATATGTATGTGAGTGTACCGTTGGGCGTATTTATTTAATAAGGGATATTGTTTCGCTTCGTTCCTTTAGATCCGTTTTCCATCAAGCTACCGATCACTAAAATGAATTATAAGTCATTAATAAGCAGAAGTCGCCACACAGTAAACTTATTTCGGGAACGTTTCGCAATATTCAAAGATTTTGCAGTGGAATTTGCAATCGCATATCCGATTCGGTTCCGATAAAACAATTTGCCGTGGGAACCTGTGTTTCTGGGTGTCTCATGGACTTTTTTAAATTTTGTTACCGTGGTGAGACTTAGTATCTTTGGGTCCTTATTTACCCTATAAAATCATAATGTGAGGGTTAACACTTTTATATTTAAAATTAGCTCGGCTGTATCGTAAACTTATTTAATAGGATTAAGGAAACTTCAAGCTTATTTTTAAATTTCATTTTCGGACGGATTTCGGACGGTTCGATTAAGTATAAGTTATTGTTCACAATGCCGATCTTCAACATTTTTCTGGATTGCAGATGATTATATGTTTAAATCTAAGTAATAAGCATTACTTGTACATGTGTTAATAATCTTTTTCTTTGCTTTCAGATTACTGGACCCTGCGGAAACACTCAGACGCGTCGAGCGACAAAGAGAATTAACAACAAAATATTTTTAGTACAATATGAGTTGGTATATAAAATCGTTCGATTTAAATTATTAACAAAGATATATTATGTATTTATAGTTAGGGAGATAATGTCTAAAATATATCGTGGTTTGATTGGGAATAATTTTGGCGTGTTATGAGGCTAAATTAATTTTTCAAAATTTTTCGTTTTGTTCGATATGATTTTTGACAAGTTACAAGCTATGTTTCAAGAGTTCAATTAAAACCGTACCGTAAAAGTAAGATACGATTTTAATTTAGGTCTTATGCATCTGATTTACTCTGATAGGTGTTTTATCAAACGTTGGTTTGAATTAGTAAATTACACTTGTGTTATGTGTCATTACCGCCGCAATGTCTATTTTTTCCGCCAGTTTAAAGGACATTGTAGCCAGAGTAATTACTGGACATATTGAGACTTAAGTTAGACTTCATCTTATGGCTCAGGATGGCAAATGCAGTGGAATGCTAAGCATCACTTTATAATTTATAGTAAAGCAAACCCAAACTATTTTTGTACATGAGCGGTCGTATCGCTTACGACCGCTCATGTATCGTCAGGCGAATGGCATCCTCTTCCCGCCATGAATTGCAGTAACAAAATGTGGAAACATAGTTTTGATTTTATAATTAGAAAATATTATGAATTTTGAAGAAAGCTATAACTTGTAAACTGTCAAAAATATCTTATTTGCGCAATAACATAGGGTGCGATTCCAAAGGACTCGCGTAGATTAAGCGAAGAGGACTGAAGTCCGAAAAGTGCTTACGTAACGTGTATTATTTAATTGTATTTAGATATATTAATCTAATATTACACAAACTAGGATCCAAATGTTTTTATTTCATTGCGTAGTTTTTTCACAATTAAAAACACGTACCGTATACTTTAACGGCATTGTGCATAGACTGATTTCAAACCAATTTCAGTTATCAAATGCTCTGTCCCTTTCTAATGACTTTTGACTATAGTTTGAGCGAACAAGACAAAACATTGGATAACTAAAATAGGTTTTAAATTGTCTATGAATAATGGCGTGCAACCTCTACAATGGTTTATTGTTTTCATAAGAATATAGCGTGGTCACACTTTTTTGTCGTGGTTTCAATAATCAGTTCCCAGGTCGGGACTTCTTAGTAATACAATAGTTATATAAGCTTTTTGTTATTAAAAATGTTTTCGTCCGATCTCATATCGCTACAGGCCAGGTTAAAGAGAAACTGTAGGATTGAAAATATAATGCTGTTGAAAATTAAGACATAATATCAATTAATTCATTAACAGAACATACTCATTGTAATTTACAGACCAACGTAAAAGTTATTATTAATTTCATTTAATTCACAGAGACTTAAGTTACCAATTCAAGGGACTTAAACTAAACTTAACTTTTATGTGATGGCAATCATATCTTACAAGTGCGTCATTTGTCTGCACAAGATATTTAACAGTTCGGTACACCTAATATAAATGATTTTTAATAATTTCAAACATCATTTGTAACTTTAAATTTTGTTCAATATGCAAAAAATTATACATAATGTTACATTGTCGGGGGCTTATTTTAAATAATCATATAATTTTGGTAAGGATCGTACCTGTTATAATTTAATTTGTACGCTTTTCATTTCCTGAGATCTCATGATTAGTAATTATTCCACTTAAAATACATGGCATTTAATTGCCTGTAATATGTATATATTCAATCAACGACATTTGACAAACACAGAGACGTAATGAGAAAGAAAAACGGGACTAAAAAGAGAGGAAATTGATCAAATTACAAACTGTAATTAGCTTAACTATTTTATACTCAAGATACGAGAAAAAAAGTAAACAAATACCTACCAATATTTAAATTATTTCTTTTCTACTCTGTGTAAAGTATTCTTTGTTTACATTAAAATTTTCGTATCTTGCTTATTGTATAGATATATTTTAAGCCATATTTTACTATTAATCTGAATAGCAAATTGCAGAGTACTTTTGAAAAAAAATGTTGTCAAAAGCATTGTTGAATGAGTAAATATATTTCAAAAATACAAGCAATTTTGTACCATGTATTTAGATTTCCCCCAGGGTACATATAAAATCGTTTTTACATTTATAATCTAGTCTGTGATCTCTGCAATAATTGTTCTTGTCTCCTCGATGGAGACGGCTTCCTATTAATCTGTCCTTTAGTTGTAATTTATTAAGTGCTAATATAGATGTAGTTTTGTACATATATTGCCAGGCTGCAGTTGGGAATTAGATTGGAGCTTTAACCTGACAACATTTTGCAGCGTATTTTGTAACATTAACTGTGTATTTTTATAAAATGAAATATGCTTTTGCTTAAAATGAATTATGTCAACATTTTTAATCTTTTCACCTAATTATTTTTTGTAATTGTTGAATACAAGCCATATTCTAAGCCAGGGGGTAGACCCACTCGCCATTTACCAACTGCGTGCCTGTATGGTGCCTGGATATTGTAAATGCCAATAATTAATATACATTTGCTTATACAAAATGTACAAATGAAGTTTTAAATGAACTTTGTATACGCTTTTCATTTTCATTAGCAGTATTTTGTATACTTTATATTCCTTCTCTGTCTACTATATGAAACACATAAGATACATAAGATACATAGAGATACGTTGCTATGAAAAATTAAAGTTTCTAACGAGGTATTTATAAGAGCTACGTAGATTTATTGCGTGTTTAACAAATAAGTTTGAGTTGTGTAATGTAATAAAAAATAATATGAACTATTTATTGTGTTATTTTTAAACCTTGTATTAATTTTGTTCCCTTATCTAGAAAATTACTAAGAAAACTACTTTATTAATAAGCACGGATGTACTTCGGTCTAACATGACAATTCTAATATGAAAACCCACTGATTTTAAAAGTAAAAATTGTAAAAAATATGATCGAGTTGATTTTAAAGCCAGGGATTAACTTTAGTCCAACTAAAGTAAATCCCTCATACATCCGAGCTAATTAATAAGAACCTTAAAATATTTTTGATAAACTATTCTACCTTTATTCTCATATTTACACATATTAAACACCGTATCCACACTAAACATACACAAAAAACTATACAACCTCGCAATATCAACAACCTATTTGATTTCTCGTTCATAACACTTAAGAGGCCAGTATTGGACAACGCAAACACTGCTTATTCACACAGAGTCATCCCAAAAAATGACCACAAAATAATGGTTTCCTGGCCGTGAGTCCCGGAATTTTGACCATCTCCCACGCAATACGACCGGGAGCAGAAAAAACGCACACTAATTGGGAACGGTTCCGTATTGAAAAATTGTTTCCGGGGTAGGGTAGAAAGATTGATTCATTTTAAACTACGTGATAAAATTAAGTGATTGTTTTTTTTTTTATGTGTTAGCGTATTTAATATAAGTACTTTTTATTCGTAGGTATTAGGATTATCAATTATTGTTGTAAGCATTAGTGTATAATTTTATTGTAGGAAGTCAAGTTTGAAATATTATATTAATAATACGGTAAAGTTTTTTTTATTAGGTCATAATATAAATTATTATGCTATCATATCATAATGGGACAAAATGATTAAAAACAAAAGTTAAATTAAATGTTCATATCTCAAAAATGACTAAGAATCATTTTACATGCATAAAACCGCGTAGAAAGAAGCTCATTATTTTTAAAAATATTTTGAATTTTTCTACTTCAAGTTCTATTTTCAAATAATTTGCATAAACCACGCAGAGCTAATTTAAATTTCGAACGCGGTTCGAGAGTCCAAAATATTTAGAACGGATCGCTAAAACAGTAAATCAAAAAACCGTACAACGCGGAGGGAGAGAATCATGCGAGGGTGAATGAGTCACGAGATTGACGCGGCGAGTCACAGCCAGAGTCACCCGTGAAGTGGTGACTCATAACTCATTCCTTTTCATGTTCTAACCTGCTTAGGAAACTATTTAAATATTTCCTTCTTTTATTTTATTTGGATCGCTTTGTTTGCTTTAGCACGAGTTGGAAAGAGTGGATGATGTAATTATTGAGTGTTGGTAAAATAGCGAAATGTGGCGTCAATAAATAAAAATAATATAATTTCTACTTGCCCTCATCTCAATATTACACGGCTTTGGTGGAATGTTATTTTTAAACACGTCGCAGAAATCAGCTAAGTAGGTAATATTACAACCGATTACGACTTTGACTGTAAGTTGTAACCATTTTGGGAGGGTAAATTAGTCCCGAGACCTCAGTTTCGTAACTGTACCGTAGTACAACTACGCAATCGAGGCAGTTGAGGCAGTCGAGGGTTCGAATCCCGGATTGCGCAAAGTGATATTGGATTTTTCTATTCAGTATCAGCTAGAGTCAGGAATTTGTGCCCGATATGGCGATAGGCTCGCCACCTATCACATTGTTGGACGGAACATACAAGGCGAAATGTGGGTGCCCTGACACCTCTGCCTTCCCCTTCTGGGAACAAGGCGTGAGTTTATGTATATTAGTCCCTCAAGCTGGCCTAATGCGGTTGGTAGACTTCACATACCTACGAAAAATCTGCGATCTGTCCTTGGATTTGAACTTGCGACCTCCAATATAAAATATGTAACTGAATAAATATTTTTGCCTAAATACTTTCCAGTAAGTGCTTTTCAAACAACTTAAAACATATAATTAAATAATCTTGCGTACAATATGTTTTTATACATGGAAATATTGGAGCCATATGTACCTTTTGTTGATGATTTAATAGCCAGAAATGAACAAGATCAAATATTAAGACAAGGTGTTGGTCGCGTTATTGAGCGTCGCGCCTGCTCCAAAATAGGAGCAACACATTTTAGATCGAATTGAAATTAATTAAGCAATACAAATTCTACTGTGATCTTCACTCTCAGGAATGTACAATAGAAATCTCATAATCTATAAGACTATTATTCCTCAAACCGTTACTATACTCCATATCGCTGCTTAAGAACCGAAAGAGACATAGTGGTGCCATCTACCCAGATTACCCTTTACATGACGGAACTATCGCCTGGTAAATGATGAATCAAAATAATAAATAAATACACCTAACAGTCACATACATAGTCCTGTGGCTATTAGAAACTACGAGAGAATTTTCTGTTTCACAAACTCCAGACCCGTTACAAATATTTGCATGTCACAAATATTTGTCCCAGGGATAGAACCCGCGATCTCTCGTGTTACAGCCGGTATCTAACAAACTGTGGTCTGTGCCATTGAGACTGTCAATTATTGCCTACTTACATTTTATGAAATTTATTAACTCTGTGATAATGTAATATTTCTTTCAAATATGGGATGAAGATCCTGTTGATTTGAAACACGTGGCCTATCTATATCAGACACCAGTCTCATATCCATTATCCAATTGATACTTTAAACATGTTTGTGTCTTTTTTTGTATAATAAATGAAAGATATGAAGCTCTAATAATAATATTGTTTATCTCAATTAAATAATTTTTATCCCTCTTATTTATTTCTTGCAAAGAACAAGTGATAAATACCAAGTACTTTCTAAGATATGAAGTATACCTTTTATGAGAATACCTAGTTTTAGATTTTAAATACTGAAAAACATAATACAATTATGTTCTGTAAGCGGCCTTCTTTATTACAAATATGCTAGGTAGGAAGTACAAATCAGATTGAAGAACCCAAAGAATAGACCACTAGACCACTAGGAAGAACCCATTTTTTACCGCCTCCAAAAACAGTATTAGCAATAAGACATAATACCTAATCTCAAGGAACTATAAGGCGTTATACCTGATTTTTCGGTAGTATTTTTAATTTCTAGTTATTTTTATTAATTAAATTTTGTTCGTTTAATCGGACTTCTAAAGTTTAAGATAACAGGAATTGCTAGAAATATCTAATTCCAAACAAATTTTATATGAATCGATTTTTAAAAAAGTATATTACTGCTCGATTAGAATTTGTTCTTCTTCTTAATGATTCAAAATATACCTAATTTTTAATTAAACACATTTTTCTATAACCAATTGTTTACATTGCACAAAAATTCGAATAAATATACGATACAAAAGTCCTTAATTTCTTAAAGCTCTAGATTAAACTAGTAATTACTTCGCTCTCGTTTTGTATAAACGTCAGCTATACCTTACATATTCTGATTCATATCATAATGAATTTACTGTTAAAAAAGAAATACATTTTTTAAACACACAAAATTCACAGCGCCTTTGATATGAACTTGGCAACAACGTAGTTTCTAAAAATTCCTTAAGAAAACGGAAAGGCGTTCTCTTAAAGTTTTCTTCTTAAGATACGTAGTGAGTATTTGCTCATAGAGATTGTCAGGCACTGTTACGAAAAGAAAATTAACTAACAATAAATTACTAAATTAGTTCAGGATAAGAGATCTGAAAAGACTTTATATAAGTATTTAACAATTATTATGTTGTTCATAGTTTAAACAATAGAAATACAATCAACCTTTTTTTTCGGGCTTTTATCGTTCTACTGGGTGCTGGATTAAACATGATTTTAAAACCATTATTTATTTATAGAAATGAAACATAATTTATAAGAATAATCGAAAAAAATCGCCTAACATTAAAGCTGCGTCGTGACTTTCAAAATAAAATCAACTTTTGCAACAAAAAGCTTCTATATTACCAGCAAAAGCTAATATTGTATTTGTTGTTGAAATCATAAATATTTAAATTTTGCAATTCTAAGCCAATAAAGCATTGTATTTATGCCTTAAATTTGAACTTCACAATTATTTCATTGTATGTACATAACTGGACCAGCCTACAATTAAATTTAAACATACTTTGTGCTTAACGATCAATTGTATCGTAACCCGTGCCAATTTCAAACAAGTTTTTACATCAAATTAAAGATATTTTATCTATTTATATGTAAAAATGAGAAATGACCATCAAATGGCCATTTGGGACTACAATTTGACCTAATTGTCCCTTTGGAACGCGCGCCTGATTGCCTATTGTGAGAGGCGCATCTGCACTTTGATTGTTAAATGCGCGCATTAGATATATTTAATTTTATGTAGGGTGTAATTTTGAAAATACTTGTGTAGATACAGGATTTTCATTTTTTGTAATGTCCAGAGTTTTTGGTGGTTATGATTTTTTGGTTTGTAATAAATATTATATTTGTACAATATGCATAGACCATATATCAGGTTTTGAATCATGTGTATCACCAAATATTAGAAATGTTCAGCCTCACCACACTTAGAATAAAAATAAATATTACCTACTTGATCATGCAAATATTTTTCTCGGTACAAGAATTGAAGCCACGGCCTCCTTTCAGTCAACCTAAACAACTGCGCCATATGCATATAGTTACATTAAAACACCAACAGATGTCGCTGTTAAGATCAACGACCTCATTTCGCCTCTTCTCCGCAGGAGGGCTCTTGCAGTCCAAAAAGTCATGTCAACAGAGTGCCAATATGATTTCACAAGTATTATTTGGTGGAGTACCTACCTATATATTTTTTTGGCGGCATGCTGTGTAAACAGCAGATGGTTGGGACTAATCGGTTCGATTACTGGATGAGTGGTCATAATAGTTTTTGGAACTAAATTGTCATGATCCCCTAGTTCCTGATCCTGTTTTGATTAATGATTTTGCTGGTAAACTGGAAAACCAATAATTTGAATAGCTCTGGAGAGATCACGTGACGCCATAAAAGAAAATTGTAATGAATTTTTGTTGAAAGGAAACTTTTTAAATTAATAACTTATTTATTGTGAACAAAGTCCATTTATATTCAAATTAATATTAAGTATATACCCTTCGTTAACCATAGAGTAGTAACAGTGAAGGAAATAAATTGGAGGAAACCTGCATATCTTATTGACTTACAGAAGAATTTCAGAGATATATAAACTGTACCGACTGCATTTAGGCAGCATGGTAGACTAAAGGCCTATCTCCGAAAGTTTCATGTCAGGTAGGCAGCTGATAATATTTTTGATATTATATTTTTTGTAATAATTGTGCAATTGGTAGATCAATCCACGATGACAATGTATGCATCTAAAATATCTATGAAAAACACTTACAGGTGGAGATATTATCCTCTCGATGTTTTCCTTCACATTTAAAGCAATGTTTAATTTGTCGCTAAGAACTAACAAAATTAAGATAACAATTATGTTGCAATCATAATTGACATGTGTTCTACGTCTGTGTTCTTACGTCCGCATGACGTCATTACTTACGTAACCACAAGAGAAAGCTGCGTGCTTTGTTTGTTTTGTTTCATTAAAACTTGTAAAGATGTCGACTCATAATACTCACATTGTAATTTGTAATGGAATAACAAACCAATGGACACCCTAACAATTCAAACAATGGAACGAGCGAGGAATTTGAGTGCAAAACCCCAGAATGCCTGCACAGATTTGGCAAAATGTTAGTCTCAAAATGACCGATATAGACCAAAGTAAATTTAATAAACAAAGTGTATCTGCATAAGCTTATATACGTCCCTCTGCAGGTGCACCGAGTGAAAACATCGCGAGGAAAACTGCATACCGTAGCATTTCGTAAGATTTTCTACGGTATATAAAGTCTGCCAACCGCACTAAGCCAGCGTCGCGGACTATATGGCCTAACTACTCAATCGTGCTCTAGACCGTAGAGTACACACTGATAATCAAAATAAAATGTCAGCGACACAGCTCTACACAATTTCCTACTTGAAATGATGTGAAATGACATAATGTGATGTGTGCCATCATTACGTCCATGGCCATCATGCACAAATGATAGATGATAATAATAATAAGATAGTATATATCACTAACCGGAATCTCGCTCCTGAAGCAGCAAAAACGGTGATAGTTGCATTCAACATCACTTACATACTGTCCACAAATCAAAATTAGTCGAGAACACTAGCGCGGCGACAGAGCAAGCGTCACGCTTTGAAGCGTACATACACGAGAAACTGAACTCAGTCCAGCAAGTTGACATAAATATGATGACTACAATAACTACCCTCAACTAGATAATATTTTTTATAAAAAAATTCATTCATTTTAAAATATTGAAAAAACAACAGTTAATTGAATAATTCAATAATTTGCTTCATCGTCGGATGACGATAAGGTGGATAAAGGAACTAGTGAAGATTGAACGAAATCGCTAATCGGGATTTTAAAAAAAGTCGCTGGCTTTAGTCGCTGGATGCAGGCCACTTCCAAAAAGTAAATGTGAAGATCCTTGGGTGAGGCCAATGTTCAGGAGTGGACTTACTGTGGCGGAAAGAAGAAGAAATGTTTATCGTAGCACATAACCCTAAAACAATTTGGATATTAAAGATTTGAATATTATTATTGGTCTCAAAGTCTTCGTAATAACCAAATTAGGTTTTAACGAAAAAAAAAACATTTGGAAAACCCAATTGATATTTCGGAAATTATGTTGAAACTACATATTGTATGAAAATCTCCTTTAAATATGACACGTTCAGGTTCACTAAATTGCAAAATTAATTGATATTGATTATTACTTGTGTAGTGCACATTAAGTCACAACATATCTTCGGCGAAGTTGGTTCGAGCAGTTCATAAAAACTGCGGTTTAAGTCCTAAATATATGGACCCTTAAAGTTAACATGCGTTGAGCATATAGCCCTGCTCATCCACGCGCCACGAATGCTCCGATGCGTTAAATTTATACGCGATGTCTGCAAATAACGCACAGTATACATGTTACTTTTACTCAATTTCTTGATTTTGGTTATATTTAAATTTTGACTACAACGGTGCTAAAAATATCGGGAACGAATTGTTCAAATATTTGTCCATATTCCGTATTAAAGTGTTTTGTGGGTATAGTCTTATTGCGGGTGGGTGTATTTAAATATAATGGAATAAGTGCGTAGTGGCCTGTTAGTAAAGAGACCAGGCGCGGCAGCTAACATGCTCTCGGTGGTCGCAGATGCAAATCCCAGGGCACCTCTGACTTTTCGGAGTCATGTGTGTTTTGATAGACAACGCCATGCCTTATAAAGGTAAGGAAACTGGCATACCGTAGCGATTTGTAATCATTTTTATGTAATGTAAAATCCGCTAACCCGCACTAGGCCATCGTGGTGGATTAAATGGCCTAACCACTTTCATTCGTACTCTCGATTGTAGAGAAGGCCAGTGCCCTGCAGTTCGACGTGTATGGGCTGATTTAGATAAATTAATTTAAGGAACTCTAATATCAATATTATTTTTACATTTATGTCATTTATTCGTGATTAGGAGACACTAAATACTTTCAGCAAGTATTTAAATACATTTAATACATAGAAAATACATTTTTTTCGTGTTAAAACTTTAAAATACCTACAATGGCGCCACACAAAACTTAACCCTTCAACAATCAATCAATATACCAACAATACAGTCCACCCGGCGGCATAATACCAACCCTCTAATGATGTTTTACACGCTTAGAAAACTAACCCTGTAATTGCCACTATCAGTTCCAATCTAAGACAATGGGTCTAAGATACCCCCAAACCGCCGGCTGGGCGCGAACCAGGTGTAAAACATTACCGCCGTCCACGCATCTGGCATGATTGTTAGGAATTTATAGAATGGACTATTTTATTTTTTATGGAATAATATAGGGTTAATTAATGAGTAAGGGTTAAGTATGGTGCGATGTTTTGAGATTTTATTGATGAAAAAATATATTGATGAAATGACTAAACAAGTTAAATAGAAAAAAAATTGAAAATATATACAGTCCCTTGTATCTATCTGTATGTGTATGTGCCCATATACGTAAACTGCAGGGCACAGGCCTGCTCTAAAATACAGAGTACGACTGAGAATGGTTAGGCCATATAGTCCACCAAGCTGGCCTAATGCGGGTTGGCGGACTTACATGCCATAGAAATTCTTATAAATCGCTATTGTATGCAGGTTTCCTCACGATGTTTTCCTTCACCGTTTTAGTGCATGGTGATTGACTATCAATACACACATGACCCCGAAAATTCCGAGGTGAGCCCTGGGATTCGAACCCGCGATCACCGTGGCAGCCGCGTCTGGTCCGATTACCAACAGGCCACCACCCACTTGTTATCAAGACAAATCACAATGTAGCCCATTGTTTCATTTCGACCATGTATACCATAATCCTAAGCAACATAAAGTCCAGTGATCCGAAGCGGTCGGTACCGATTACTGTAATATTTATTAGGTCGTGATGCCAATATCTCATAACAAACCGTTGTGAGGTAACAGTTTTGCTAACACGTTACGTGACGAATGAAATTGATGAAGACCTAGTTTTTCTCCATATTTTTATAAATTTTCAAAGTGCAATAACACTTCTACAGACTTTAAACATTGTTGGATGAAGCGGACGGTCGTTTATTTAATTTATGCCAATAAGGAATAAATAGATTTTTAAATATTTAACAGTTATAAATTTTGTTATAAAATAAAAGCTCAACTTAGTATTTAGTACCTATTTTTTTATTATTAAAACCTTAGAATTAAATTTATTTTTAACAACAAACGTACGTCAACTATAAAGTGAACATTAAAAAAAATATACTACTAATAATAAAAAAAATATTGGACGAAAATTCCAAAAACCATTTCTATAAAATACATTACTCTGCGTCAATAGCGTTGTCTTCGTTAGATCCAGACGCCCTCCTTACGGCAGGGTGAAATTACCTTTTATCCAATTTAAGTCGCCACCTGGAGTGATCTACCCCTCACATTGTTTAATGGAATACATTATCTTTAATTACACATAATTATAAATTCCAAATGTATGTGTAATTTAGTAATTTGTAAGAATGTGGCATTATTTTACTGATTTTATTGATAGTTGATACTAGTGAGTTATGAAGAGGTATTTATGAAAAAATTGTCAGTTTCATAATTTCTTCGAAAGTATTGAATCTTTCTTTTTTGTAATGAATGGAGAGACGAACTTGCCGTTCACCTGGGGCCCTACCATATAAATCCGAAGTTCGAATCTTCGTGACGTTTTTCGTTTCGAAACCTACTCTGTAACACGAAATTCGAAACTTCGGATCGAAGAATGAATGATTCGAATATATCGGCAATCCGAACATTTACATTTTTATTTACTATATTCATCCGAAACGAAGTTCGAAACTTCGGACGAATGAAGTTTATGACGATACGAATGTACCTACTCTGTAAATGTCCGTATTGCCGATATATTGGAATAATTCATTCTTCGATCCGAAGATTCGAATTTCGTGTTACAGAATAGGGGCCCTACTATATAAATCCGAAACGAAGTTCGAAACTTCGGACGATGAAAATTTATATACAATATGAATGTATCTACTCTGTAGAAGTTCGTATTTATGTAACGTACATCGTAACTATAACTCTATGGTTACAACCATAAGTCAATAACGACCATAAGTATATGTAGGTACATTCGTATCGTATATAAACTTCGATCATCCGAAGTTTCGAACTTCGTTTCGTTGAATATAGTAGGGCCCTAGGTTTCGAAACGAAAAACGTCACGAAGTTTCGAACTTCGTTTCGGATTTATATAGTAGGGCCCCTGATAGTAACTGATACTACCGCGAATGAGCTGTAGCAAAACCAAACACCTTGAATTATAAAGCAATGCTTGGTATTCCACTGCGCTGGCCATACCGAGATGTAAAATGATGTCTCAATATATCCCGTACTTACTCTGGCTACAATGTCCTTCAATACGAAACATAACAGTGCATTTACACTGCAGTTCGACGGGAGACATTCCGGTAGTTCCCACCCAGATGGCTTCTCACATACTACGGACATATTGAGACTTTACATCTTATGTCACAGGATGGCGCAGTGGAATGCCAAGCATTGCTTTGTAATTCAAGGTCTTGTTTGATTTTGTAACTTTTCATGAGCGGTCTTATCGCTTACCATCAGGCGAACGGCAAGCTCGTCTCGCCATTCATTGCATTTTTTTTTTTAAAAAGTTAAGCAACCTAACTGGCGTTGTTGTTTTCCTTTACGAAGCTATATTGATTGTCTGAACGATCAACGATTAAAGATAGTTATGATAATAAGTATATATGTTTTTTTAATTAATTGTGCGTAGTAAAATATAAAAACTTTCACTATCCAGCTGCAAAATTAATGTATGCGAAATGTGTGACAAACAAAAATAGCCAGCTGATTGTAAAGTTTTACGAGCTTGGGACAATAAAAACATTTTAGCGTATAATATGACTTAAACTACACACATTTGCTTAACAGAAATCTCAAAAATTAGATCTAAAACTAAACTATACAATACAATTATAAATTTTTTTTATTTTATTTAAAAACCAAGAAAAAAAAATACAAACTAAAAAAGCCTTCCGCATTTTAAATTCTTATCAACACAAACCATTGCGGTTTGTCGATATCTATCCAGTGTGTAACAGCAGATAGCCATAACATCAGAAATTTAAATGAGACCCATCTGCCGCGCCACCTGGCGGCCGACTCGTGAATTAATTAGGGATTGTGGCACGCGCCTCGCCCGCGCTTTCATCCAGTATAACTTGAGCTCTATGTGACAGTATTCACAATTATTGACTAATTTTGATAGTTTGGGGGTTAGTTTCAGCTGCCATGCGGGGTGAAAGGTGAAAGCCGTGGTAAATTGTTAAATTGTAATAATGTTTGTGGTTAAACAGTAGACTTGGAGTGGATAATGTCATATAAGTATTTTCTACCTTAATAGATTTTTTTAATGGGATGTCTATTTTCATATGGATTCAGTTTTATGGAAATAACTTATCAGGATATACAATAACTTATCTGTTTTCTTTTATATTTTATAGTTATAAGAGTATTTCTCTGTATCCAGACGCCAACAAATAAATAATGATTACCAGTAAATATATCAACTCACAAGGTTTTCTGTAATTGTAGAACTAATTTTCAAAGCTTTTATAATATATTGAACTCGAAAACATGGGTGCAAGTGCAATTTCAATACTAATTGGCTGGCTACTGGGAGCAATGGGCATTCTCTTATGACGTAATGAGAGTAATTTTTCAAAAATGCAGCCTCCATATTAAATTTCAAGATTGCATTCTTTGTAACCAATGTTAGTGCCCTCGGCTGCCAAAAATAATGGGGTTTGGATGCATGAAAACACGTTTTTTGGTTGCATGATGACAGCTGTCAAGAAATCTGTAATAAAAGCTTTTAAATATAAACACTTTATGTGTCGACTCAAATTGGTTTTTGAATGTTTTAATTCTGGCAAAACAATTTGTGGTTTTTGTTGCAGTTGTTGATTTGTGTTGTTTCATGTTGTGGCTCGAGGTCAGACAGAAAGAAAAGGGATGAGAAAAATAAATTATTATTGCACGAATAAAAATAAGTAGCATATAAGATAATACCAATATAAAGAAACATGAAGTATTGATGCTAGGAAAGATAAAATCTAAGATCTTGATCTGCCAGAAAGAACCTGCCTTTATCAATAAAAATTAAAACGCATCGTTTAGGAACGTCGATTGTTAGGATAACGTCAACTATTGTATTTTTATTTAATAGTGAATTTGGCTTAATACGTTATTAATCTGCAATTTTATATCTTTTACCACAATTTGGTCTTCACTCTTCAATATACATATGAATTTAATTTCTATCTTTCATCTTTAATTACATAATTTAGTTTATTTTTTCTCATTGCGACATTAATATATGTTTTATTATTTTAGGAGTAGTTTAATGTAACATTAAAAGGATATTTTTATGTATTAGTTGTATTTATACTTTCTATTTTATTTTAAAGGTAAGGGTCAGCATAATTTGGTCGGCACCAACTGTTTTATTAATTAGCATGACATCGGTGGCGTACGTTCTGATCTGATATGGCACGGGTCACTTATGGTCATTTGTACCCTCCTACAGTTGGTGCAACTGTGTAATTATTACGGCTTGAAGAGTTTTGGGGTTAGAAATAAAATAATTTATTTTAGAAAAAGGTTTTTGGACACTTACAAATAAATGTTGATCGTTATTAGATTGTTTATTTGTAATTTAAAACATTCTGCTTATAATTTTATTCATTTATATACTCTTAATTGTACGCACACAAAAAATACAATGAGAAATTACATACATAAAAAGTACAATTGGCGGTCTTATCGCTCGAGCCAATCTTAGAGACATCCATAGGACATTCATAGGATGGATTTAAGAGTTGGATGAACAGAAGGCAATTTATAGTGTAAAAGATAGAAGCTAAGAAGGAAAACTAGCAAATACAAATAATTTAATAATAACAAGTAATTCGATTCTTCTCTTCTTCTGATTGATTTCGTTGCGGGTTAAAGACAAGTTAGACATTCCCGGGGACTCGCTGAGCTTCAATGCTCGGTGTCATTACATTGCGTGCCACTGTTGATCCTGGCTTACAGGAGTTACAGTGGTGGGTGTGAGGGCGGGACAGTCCCCAGTCTCCAATAACAAGTAAAAAATATACCTACATATTAAACATAATAAATTAATAAGAAAAAAGAGAAGATAATTTAGAGTCTTTCTATCTAAAACATGACAAGCATGACAAAGAATATTGTATAATAAGAAAGAATATTGTGTAATAAAGTGTAGAAAAGCTGAGGTTTCGGGTCTCTTCCAGTACCAAATCGTGCAAAGTGATATTGAATTTTCTATTAATTAATTATTATCAGCCCGGAGTCAGGTACATAGATTAGAATTATATACAGAGATAGATGCGCAACTCCACTTTTTTTTATTTTCCAGCATGATTTCGCCATTAGAGGGCGCGCTATTCTAATGCGCGAAATTTCATATTTATTATTCCAATATTTCAAAATGTGTATCTTTCGAATCTCTTGTAATTTTAACTAATATCAAGTTGAAATTATTTTTAATATCAAGAGAGTTCATAATTTCAACATACAAAACATATTTCTTGGTTTAGTGGTACACTTCCGCCATTTAACAATTAGATTTAAAGTAATTACAAGATAATTTCCCGTTCTCGCCAGAGCGTGGCGCTAGAATCGAAATAATCGTTTTCAATATTTTTATTCCCTATGGTCAGGTATTTGTGTCCGATATGGCGATAGACTCGCCCCCTATCACATCGTGGGACGGAATATACATACATCGCGAAATTTGGGTGTCCTGGTACCTCTGCCCTTCCCCTACTCCTTCTAGGAAAAAAACGTGAGTTTATGTATGTAAAATGAAGAAATTCATGAAACCTTGTTTAGGAAACATTTGTTGTGTTTCACACCCGGCTTGTCGTAGAAATACGTCGAAATATCAATATGTCGGAAATAACACGAATTTACCACTAAAAGTGAAAGCTGACTGCTAATGTATTTAAATATATTCAATATAAACATGAGTTATTGTGAATTACCATTTTCTATGCAAGTAAAGGAGCTGTCAATTAAATTAAACGCACGTATTTACATACAATGAGTTATTTCGAACTTACGCTACGGTCACTGTGACAGTATTGTTACAATTTTAGGGTTACTAAGCGACACACAGCATGAAAGTGTCCATTTTTAGGATATTACTGGCGAAACAACGAAATGCAAATGTACAACAAGCTCACACCTATATCCTATGAAGGATATTTAATTTAATTATCATTCTTTATTGTGCATACATAGAAATAAATATTATAAAAAAGGCAAAGTCAAAAAAGAACTGTTCAAACTTCGGCCTTATCGCAAACTGCGATCTCTTCCAGACAACCTTTGAATGGATTGGAATATCCCACACTAAGATCGAGTTTTTTGTCGCAAGTATCAGGATCTACAAGAGACTTTTCTGTCTCACAAACACCCAGACCCGAAAATAATATTTGTGGGCTGTATAAACATTTCTTTCGGTGCAGGAATCGAACCCGCGGCCTCTTGTTTAACAGGCAGGGTCTAACCAACTACGCAACCATAGACCCGTTAGCTATAACATCCATCCATCCATCCATCAGCCAAAGGAAGTCCACTGCTGAACATAGGCCTCCCCCAATGATTTCCACAGAGACCTGTTGGAGGCAGCCTGTGTCCAGCGACGTCCCGCGACCTTTACCAGGTCGTCGGACCATCTTGTTGGTGGACGTCCTACGCTGCGCTTTCCGGTACTTTCCGCTTCCGGTATATAATACAGAGGTGTGGACATTGTATATCTGTTCAATCGAGCCATTTGTCTGGGCATACATGTTGTGCGCAGCGGGGCGCTGGTGACGGAAACTTACGGCACGCGCGCCTTGTCAAGGGATGATTTATTTGATGGTAAAATGTTATCGTTGTATATAAAAATAGAAGTATACAGGACAAAACACATAAAAAGAATAAAAAAAAGGATATTATTACCGTATTTAAAAAAAATCCTAGGTTAATGACATCTAATTGGACGCAGGTGTTTTCCGAATTTCAGATTTAAACGTGGATACTTTTGCTGGATGGTATGTGTATTGGGACAAAAGGTATCAAATACCATTGGCCAATAAGACCATTGGCTACCTCACAGTAAGTAGTCCATTAAACTACGACCTAGGCTGTCTTAAGCGACCTATCAATTGTAACGGAGGCCATGTAGCATATATCAGGACATATAGGATGATTCACCGAGCGGAACTCGACTTCTCTCTCTCCGTCGCTTCATGTCGATTGCCTATAAGACAGTGGGACTGCCCAGTCCGAGCCTGCTCATTTATGCTGAGTTATGACTGTCAACAGCGTGGCTCTACCACTTCCAAAATTATTGATTACTAGCTGTGCCCGCAATTTCATCCGCGTGGAGTTTAACAAAAAAGTGAATTAGTTTTTAAAAGTTATTTTTTTAAATAAATGAAATTTTCTAAAACAAATGTAGCCTAAGTTACTCCTTATTATATCAGCTACCTGACAAAAAAGTCCCGTCAAAATCGGTCCAGCCATTTCAGAGATTAGCCGGAACAAACAGACAGAGAGACAAAAAAAATTTAAAGATCATTTTCGGCACAGGTATCGTGTATATAACGATATGTAGTAATGTAGTAGGACATTTTTTTTTATTTTCACTCTTAAAACAGACACTTCAATTTTATTCATATGTATATATTATATAAATATTATACGAATTCCTATTATTTCAATAAAAATACGGTATATTTAACTGCATGTTGACACTCGAAGCGCATGTCAACGTAGGGAGATTACATCTACGTAGGTATAACATCGGAACATCTGCCGCCATCACAATCATTGTGCCGGCGATAACACAATTATTGTTAATTGTTTGACGGCTTCTAGCAATCAATAGAATTTTGATCAGCTTTGGTGATCAAATTAATTTTATGTTGATGTTTGAAATAGGAAAACTATTGATGAATTTATAACAAAATAAGCAATACTATATCAGCCCATATTCGCCGACTGTTCAGTATTATTTAGGTAACATAATAAAATAATATTGTAACAATAAATGAGAAAGTGAAATGAAAAAGGTAAAAAAAATAAATAACCAAATGAATCAAATTTAGTGCGAGTTAAAATATTTCTGTTAGAATTAGATCGTTTTAAAAAAAGGAGTAAAATGTAGAGCAAGATAATATTATATTAAATAGACAATATAATCTTCGGCACAATAATTCCACTACTGAGTATTGTAGCACCATATCTTCCACGGATATCCATAGCAACCTATTGGAAGCGATTTGCATTCAGCGACTCCTTCCAATATCTATATTATACACATACAGCCGCTGCCAATAAACAATCCCAATCCAAAATTTGCCGTTTTAGATATTTAGATAGATATCTGTCTATGAATAAGTTCGTACATAGCGTTTACATAGCAGAAATATTTTGTATAATTAGAAAATTAAATTTGGAATATACGCAGTCGATTACCCTAGTCTCTACCTTATTTATTTTGAAAAGTATGGGCCAAGTCCTGACGTAGGTACAATATGGTGTCCATTTTGCTTTTTACTATAGGCCAAAGGGTATCGCCCTTTTCAATCGAGATGCAATTTATAATCTTTTAACACAGCGTGGAGTCCGTCAACAAATGAGTTTTACTGTGAACTGCTTGTACGTCTGTCGATTAGAATTAATGACTCACTGAGTTTTTTAACCATTTTATTTATATAAATGGTTTATTTGTGCTCTATTAATGAGCCTTTAACTGAAAATAATTGCCGTAAAATATATTATAGGATAGTGTTTAATTGTTGTTAATTTTGCAAATTGTATTTTATATTTTATTTGAGTGATGATTTAAAATTGCGATAGAATAGTGCAATTGGTTTTGTAGACCTGGCATTATGGACTCTGCATTTTAGTGAATATTACTTAAACCTTTATTTAAGTATTTAATAGTTGCCTTTAATAGTTTTCAAGAAAACATAAATTCGAAACTCATTCTAGAAATAGTTTTAAAAAGGTGTACATTTTAATAATATCTACATTATTTAAGTAAATGCAAAAAATACTTCATCTCGACAGCACCCCTATCTGTCCTTTTACCGCTGAATAATTAGCACAATTAATCAAAATCACGTTCAAACCGCAATATACTAGCGCCCTCTACGATAACTGCTTTGAATGGGAAGTTTGAAGACATGTATTTTGCACTTATAACTTTTTTGTTATACGTTGCATATAGGGGCGTATTATACATTATTTTTTATACATATAGGGGTATTGTGAATTGGGTAGTGAACGAGTGTTTAATACGATACTTGTAAAACGTGCGGGGTTAGAATACCTCTTGAGTCACGTTTGGTTTCGGGGTATCGGGTAAGAACTTGATATTATGCTGGTTGGAGGGTAGGCAGTGGTGTAATAAATGCTTTTTCATTTAGCCAAAGATGAGAATTGTGTATCGTATTTGTTGGAATTTTAGCTATCATAATTTAATTTCACTTAATATATAAATACACTGGAAATGCTTGTTGTGAATACAAAAACATTAAAATACTTATTAAATTAAAATTGATTCATAAAATATTAACTTAGATAAAATAGGGTATTTGACTATTATCGATTTTTGGTATTATTTAGCTTACAAACACAAATTGATGAAAAATAAAGCCTTGCTGTCAAAAAAGTATTAAAGTAGCTTGTAACATTAGGCAAATATTAACATTTAAAATTAAGGAGTGGGGGTGTAGTGGGGACATCTTGCTATCTCTTTCACACCCGCACACTGTAATGTATAATAACCCTAGTGACGTCACTATCTTGGTTTTGAATTTCTTTTTCGTTACCCCCACTACAAGATTTAAAACGTTTCTAACTTGTTTAATTCTGAATGGATTTATAAATTTCTTTGTTTGTTACACCATAGCTGTGGAAACGTTTTGATACATACAATAAAAAAAATGGAGTCAAATACCCTATTGCCAGCGTTGTATTCATAGATTAGTATTATATTCAGAGATAGATGCGCAACTCTACTTTTTTTTATTTTTCGTCGTGATTTCGCCATCAGACACTAGATAAACGCGTAAAATTTTATACTTGCTATGTCAATATTTCAAAATGTGTGTCTTTCCTAATATCTTGTAATTTTAACCAATATAAAGTTGAAATTATTTTTTATTCTATATATTCTACTGGTGGTAGGTCTCTCATATGTGAGCGGCCATCTGGGTAGGTACCACCGCAATGTCTATTTCTCCCGTGAAACAACACTGCTTAATGCAGTTGTGTTTCGGATTGAAGGACATTGTAGCCAGAGTAACTACTGGACATATTGAGACTTAATATCTTATGTCTCAGGATGGCGAGCGCAGTGGAATGTTGCTACTGTTTATGAGCGGTCGTATCGCTTACCATCAGGCGAACGGCTTGCTCGTCTCGCCATTCATTGCAATAAAAAAAAAACAAAAATCTTTATAATATAAACATAAAAAACATATTTCTTGGTTTAGATGCACTTTACCAACCGCAATTTAACATTTCCATTTAAACTACTTACACGATTATTTCTCATTGTCACCAGAACGTGGCGCTAGAATCGAAATAATCGTTTTCAATATTTTTAATGTACGAAGACCCCCATGGTTGTATTTGTTAAATTGTAAGGTAATATGCCATTCAGCTCATAATCTGGCAATTGTTGATCACAGACGCCATATTAAACAGAAAAATCAGAATAATCGACAGGTAATTAAGACGGTTTAGGAAATAATCTGTGATTCATCAAACTGGATCATTGCAGTTTGGCGGACCTCACATACCATAGGAGCTCATGTAGATATCTCTACGGTTTGTGGGTCCCCTCATGATGTTTTCCTTGATATTACCTGTCTGTATCAGCCCATATACGTCCCACTGCAGGACACGGGCCTTCTCTACAATTGAGAGTACGATTTAGAGTGGTTAGGCCATATAGTCCACCACGCTAGTCTAGTGCGGTTTGGCGGACTTACATACCATATATATGACGGCGCGTGTCTAGGACATGTCAAAATTGAAGATTAATTCATTATTATCTATTGCAACGCTGATCTTACTTTTGTAATTTTACATTTTCCAATAGTGATTTGAAATTGTTTAGATTGGTTTAGCGATCAAGTAAATTGTGTAAAGTCTGAATTGTGTGTAATTTGCCGCAATATCCGCTTCTCTCGTACCCATGGATGCGAACGAACGCAACTGTCAGCTCGGAAATCCGATATCAGGAGTGGCAATGGACTCAGAGGCGGAGAATCATGGCGAAGCACAGTCAAGTCCACTATTACGCACAAATGGAGATCGCACAAATTGGAATCTTTTGGAATTGCAACATCGTAACACGATGGATTTATTGAAAGCATTTCTCGAAACGCAAAGAAAAGAAAATAAAATTATTCTACCAGAATTCAATCCTGAGGACCAAGAGTCGAATGCTCAGGCATGGTGTAATACAGTTGACATTTGTTTGAAAGAAAATCCTACAAACGGAAGCCGGTTAATAATGCTTCTTAGTAAGGCTTTGAAAGGTCCGGCAGCGACGTGGTTAGCATGTAATAGTCACTCTGATGCAACATGGCTAGAACTAAAATCCATGTTCCTATATCGATTTGCTACCATAGAGACGCCAGCCGCTACATTACACAACATGTGGTCAACTAGTCCAAATGATGGAGAAAATATGTCATCTTATGTTTCTCGCATTTTAAACACATTGACGACACGCTGGCAGGACTTGACGATAGAGCAAGTGGCAATAAGTGTAGCGCTAGCACATGCGGCGCGTTTTGAAAATCAAGTTCAAAGGATGGCCTTTACAACCGAAATAAAGTCACGAATTCAACTACAACGTGAGTTAATGCCATTTGTATACCGAAAAAGAAGCTTGTCCACTTCCGACCGCATAAGTCAATCGAATGAAGCTATTAAAAGACAACGTTTAGAACCACCACGGCGATGTTATAATTGTGGCAAGATATGCCATATGTCTAGTGAATGTCGTGGGAACACGAGCAGAGATCAGAATAAGTTTTTTCGCACAAATCGTTTTCAATCAACGACAACAAACAACACCCTTCTACGCAAGGAGCCGAAACCTGTGGTTTGTTTCCGCTGTGGCGAACCAGGTCATATATCAACGCAATGTACCCGAAAGGAGAGAAAAGCTGAAGATCGTGAAGGTCCCCAAATGAACGACGGGTGAATATCTGTGCCATTCAGCCTGCAATGGATCAACTCTATTATCTGGGTGAGAAGTTTTCATTTTGTTTTGATTCTGGGTCAGAATGTTCATTAATTAAAGAGATAGTAGCCCATTTTTTTCCTGGTAAACGAAATTGCAGTTCAGTTACACTTTTAGGCATAGGTAAATCGAGCTTGCATAGCAATACTCAAATTACAGCAACAATTTCAGTTCAAGTTATTTCAGTAGAGTTAATATTTCATGTGGTACCTGACGCTTCATTAAGTTATGACATACTGATAGGATGTGACCTTATTAATTTAGGTTTTTCAGTTGAAGTTTCACAAAACAATCTAATTATCAATAAAACCAAAGTTGTCGCGCAATGTGAGTTTGGTGAAATAATAAAGGACTTTAATAACATAAATACCGATATTCCATTAGATTCACTCAGTAAAGACAATTACTTGAAGCGTATTCCAATTTTTTTGTTAAAGGAATTTCCACAGGCAGAGTTACCTCTGGACACCTTGAAATTAAACTTGTAGATCCCAGTCGAACTGTACAACGCCGCCCATACCGAATGACCTCTAATGAACGATAATTGGTACGTAACAAAATAAAAGAACTTCTTGAAGCAGGTGTCATTCGCGAGAGTTGTTCCCCCTTTGCTAGCCCAATACTACTTGTTTAAAAAAAACGGCTCTGATCGCCTCTGTGTAGATTATCGCGAATTGAACAGCAATACTATTCCGGACAAATATCCTCTACCTCTGATCGGCGATCAAATACAGCGGTTAGTCGGTGTCAAATATTTCACAACCTTAGATATGGCTAGCGGTTATCACAAGATTCCTGTTCATCCCGACTCGATTGAACGAACAGCCTTTGCCAACATACAAATATGTCCACGAACGCTTACGCGCTATGCCGGATTGCTATGTTCCCTTGGAATTAAATGCTAATTTGGAAGTATCTGGATTTGCCAGTGACGGCATATGTAAGTATACATAGCAATTATAAAGAGTCTGTGTGACAATCAGTCTACGTGACAACCAGTCTGTGTGACAACCAGTCTGTGTGACAAACAGTCTGTGTGACAACCAGTCTGTGTGACAGCCAGTCTTTGTGACACCCAGTCTTTGTGACACCCAGTCTTTGTGACAGCCAGTCTGTGTGACATCCAGTCTATGTGACATCTAAAATTTAAAATAATTTGTGTTGTCATTTTTCTGTAATACTGGTAGAAAATAATATTGTGTACAGTAAAGCAGTATCGCAGTAAACCTGGACTTTGATCATCATCATCATCATCATATAATAGTCACATACTCTCAATACCACTTTTATAAAAGAAATCTCAGAGATAAGACCCTGCCATATATAGAAAATTAAATTTGATTTTTTTGTATGACTGAATAATTTAAGGTAAACCATTCGAGTGAATAGTTTTATGTGAGGTCTTACTAAAGTAGCCAGAATGGCCGAACTAATGTGACTATTAATTATTAAAATGTTGTTTTTCGCAGATAATTAAGATGACGACATACACGAGGACGTGTATATGCGCAGGACGGCCGTGACGGCGCGTGTCTAGGACATGTCAAAATTGAAGATTAATTCATTATTATCTATTGCAACGCTGATCTTACTTTTGTAATTTTACATTTTCCAATAGTGATTTGAAATTGTTTAGATTGGTTTAGCGATCAAGTAAATTGTGTAAAGTCTGAATTGTGTGTAATTTGCCGCAATATCCGCTTCTCTCGTACCCATGGATGCGAACGAACGCAACTGTCAGCTCGGAAATCCGATATATATTTTTTATAAATCTCTACGGTATGCAGGATTCCTCAAGATGTTTTCCTTCATCATTTTAGTGCGTGGTAATTGACTATCAATACACACATGTCTCCGACAAGTCAGAGATGTGCCCTGGGCTTCGAACCCACGACCACCCTGAACATGTTGTCAGTTGCGTATAATCCGTTTACCAACAGGCCACCACGCCCTTATGATATTGACTATTAAGATGATATTACCTAACGTTTTAAAAGATTATTTATCAATGCAAACATGATAGAGGACTGAGATTTGCCCTGTGCCCCGGCATCGAACCCGTGGCCTCTGTGATCCGTCTTGGTATCACGTGCGGTTATTGTAACTATTTAAAATAAATGTAGATTTAGATCTAGAATTACTAACACAAAAATATTTATTAAAAGATTAATATACATTTCATAAGAGCAGTTGAATTGAACGTTCGTGTTTGTTATTGTGAAAGTAAATAGTACATAATTTTCGTTCGGAATTTCGAGTACTCCCAAACCTTGAAATCCATAATATATGGGTTAAAATTAGGCCAACCTAAATATATTAAGCAGATTATTAGGTTATGTTATAGATTGACAACAGATGTCTCTGCAAAATTATTGCATTTACAGATTTAGAGAGAAACTAAGCAGAAAATAATTGTTTTTGTATGACTCAAAAATAAGAAAACGGCGCTGGATACCTAAGATAATGTTTTGAGGCATATTTTAACTTGTTTTCGGGAATATATTTACGCTATTTCACACGAGATGGCGGTAGTATAAATATTCGTAGGTTTGGTGTTTGTTATCATTTTTTGTGGGCACGATAGCTCTGTAAACGAATTTAGTGTTATCTGAAGAAATATGACAAAAATCACACATGAAGTTTTTGAGATCGTCTGTTGATATTGATTGAAATTAACGTGATAATAATTTAATTGAATGAAAAAAAATGATTGTTGGACTATAGACTGATAGGCAAATTTGTTGTGTGTTGTGACAATAGATTTGGAAATATTGTAGGACATTTCACTTAAATTTCTGACGGCATAGTTGTGAGGTGTGGCCAACATAACTAGTGTCTAGGTTTATCTGGTAATTGATTGCCAATCCAAAACTCTTATGACTCCTGTAGGTATAGGAATATTACCCGCCATTTAAAATGTGGGGGAAAAGTAAAAATAATTGTTAGACCATCCAGCCATTCATCCATCAATCCAGCTATCTTAGTAAGTTAACAAAACTCAACGACAAAACTTTTGGGGACGTTTTCACGGCCTTTAAAGAAGCCGAATGACAAATCACAGGTGATCTGCGATTTATCTACAATATTTAATAACTTAAAACATAGAAAGAAAGTAAGAAAGAAAAATACTTTTATTATTGCGCTAATTTGCCGCATACAAAACAGTACAATTGAAATAAAGCCACAATACAATAATGCAACAAAAAAGTATATACACAAAAAGGAGGATAAAACAATAAGGTAGGTATGTTGTGGGTCTCAATCGCGACAACAGGTCCATAGTCACAACCATAGCTTTATACAATTCAAATTATAAGAAGTCCAAAGCGAATTTCGAGAGTTGTCGATCTTTTTTGAAATCTATTCCTGCATTGTTCGGAAACTCCTCAAACTTTTACTTTATTACCGGACGTTTCATAGTAGAAATAGTTAAACAAAACATTGGTTTCTGGTACAAAATGTTTATTTATTTAACAAACTTGCGGTGTAGATAAGGGTCGCCCATTTCACTCGTCGCGCCCATAAATCCAAGCGAAAACCAAATGTGTGTTTTTGCCACGCAAAAACTTGGTGTAAAAACTATGCCTCATGCCACAGTGTCAAATCTAAGACATCTGTTAACCGTCTCGCGGAATGTTGGCAAAAAACTATATAAATGACATGTTTTTTCAAGAAGCACCTTAGAATAACCGTATGTTAGAAAGCTGTTTTGAGATTTGCAAATAGATTTTTCGACTCAAGTCGTTTAAAATTACGTGCAAAGTATGAATACTTGTATTCACAATTGTAAAATTTCATTTTGTGGTAAAGGAACACATCGTTAAGTAAATTGCTTGACTAAAATTCTAGAGTTTTATCAACAACATTTAAAACCCGCACTGGCCACTGGGGTAAAGATATTTTCTTTAAATCTGCTACATGTTACTTTTATGGGCAAACGATTGTAAATCAGTTTAAGTAATAATGATTTCAAAGATAGGATTATATTTCAAAGATAACCAACAACCATTGCCTGAGCAAATTTTGTTCTGATACGTTCATATTACATTTGAAAAAATACTATTTATTATTATATTATAAACTCACGCCTTGTTCCCAGAAGGGGTAGGCAGAGGCGCCAGGGCACCCACATTTCGCCTTATATGTTCCGTCCCACAATGTGATAGGTGGCGAGCCTATCGCCATATCGGGCACAAATTCCTGACTCTGGGCTGATACTGAATAGAAAAATCCAATATCACTTTGCCCAACCCGGGATTCGAACCTGAGACCTCAGCTTTGTAACCGTACCGTAGTACAACTACGCCACCGAGGCAGTGAAAAAATACTAACGTACGTAAATATTATTCCACAAGTATTAATTAAGTGGTTTGCGGTTACATTCATTATTAATTAACAACTAACCAATAAGAACAGAAAAATAAACAATTACCAACTCAGTAACTGATACCGCTTCGCTGTTTATCCTGTACACATGTTTACGCAAAGTAAAAATTTACACGAGTAAAATATACGTAATTTTCGGACTTGTTGCAATTCTAGATTGAGGACACTTAGATCGTAGATTAAAATCCACATTTTTCGAAATTAACGGTATACGGCAAAGAAACAACTAAGGCTGGGTTGCAGAAACTAACTTTGCCGACACCTTTGCCTTTGAAAATGTCATCGCCATACATTTGAGACGTATTTGAGCTTGCGAATGTATAGGATTGGCAGTTTCAAGGTCAAAGGTATTGGCAAAGTTAGTTTGTGCAATTGAGCCTAAACGAAAGTGCAAAAAGGGGCCAGTAAACGGTCAAACTTCGTCTTTGTTGGTCAAGCTTCATGGTTTCATTAAATAATAGGACAAACAAAAGATCTAACGCTTTGCTCGTAGATTCGGTTTAGTCTTTGAAAAAAGCGAAGTCAATCCAGATTTTCATCAAACACGACAAACACGTAAGTCTACTATGTGATAAACGCGTCAAACAAATCTGCAATCTATCAAATTTGATTTTTGACAGCCTCCGTGGCGCAGTTGGTTAGACGCCGCCTGTGAAACGAGAGGCCGCGGGTTCGATCCCCGCACCGAGAGAAATGTTTGTGCGGCCCACAAATATTTCTTCCGGGTCTGGGTGTTTGTGAGACCGAAAAGTCTCACGTAGTTTCTGATACCCACGACACAAGACTCGATCTTAGTGTGGGGTCAGGACTATGTATGTGACTGTTGGGTGTTATTTATTATTTATTTTTATTTATAAAACAATTTGACAAACACGTAAAATTTGACCAACGTTTTCATCGTTGACGTGGCTCTTTACGAAAATATATATCTAAAAATATATGTGGAGTTTACTAACAAGCTTCAAAAGTATAGACTTGTCTAAGTCCTAAATCTTCTCAGGGGTTCATGAGTTCCGAAGCTGCTAGAGGAATGCATTTGTACCTATATAATTCATGATGTAATTTTCATTTGTCGATTCGCCCTTATCCACTTTTTTATAATAGGTTCTTGTTTATAAGGCCATTTATACACTTCATAATATAAAACAAAAACGCTTGGCGCTGTCTCTCGGCAGTATGTATGTATGCAGCTTACATCTTTAAAACTAAGCAACGCCGAAACTGGGCCGGACCGCTAGTTTCTTAACATTTTTTGTTTGCCATCATTTAAAACCGATTTCATGCAAGCGGGTCACAGTGTGTTTTTTTAGATAAATTCTCGTTTTAATTAGTCCGAGTGCAAGGCTATCTCACGTCTGGGGCGTGACAAATCAATTCGCGGTCTCAGCAACCCTTACACAATGGGGGTGGGCTTTACCCATCAAACAAATTGATATGAAAAAATGTAAAGCTGTTAACACTTTTTTCGCTTTGACAGGTACATTTTAGCTAAGAAAGCCTTTTTTTTGGTTTTGAATCCACTGCAGGGAACGTCTCGGACGAAATTCGGAGATTCGAAATAAATATATACGCAGTTAAAGAATGTTTTTATTCATTATGTAATTTGTAGCAGCCGCGAATTTAGATTACACTTATGTCAACAATTTTTTTGTATAAGCTACAGTATCTGTATCAGTCCATATATCCCATAGTCCCACTGCAGGGCACGGGCCTCCTCTACAATCGACAGTACGATTGAAAGTGGTTAGGGCATATAGTCTACCACGCTGGCCTGGTGCGGGTTGGCGGACTTACATACCATAGACGTTTTTATAAATCGCTATGGTATGCAGGTTTCCTCACGATGTTTTCCTTCACCGTTTTAAGCTACAGCCCCACAATAAAATTGTTTTCATGTTTTAGTGTAATTTTTTTTTTCCAAGAAAATATAATGCAATGGAGGGTAGTTCTCCTAAGTACAAGAGTACCGTGTACGGTTCACAACGTATGGCATGTGTTCCGCTGCCGATCTGAATATTCGGCTAGTTCGTTCGTGTTTGTGACTGTCTGGTGCTTAGTGTCTGATGGGTTTACATCCACCGGCGTCGTCGGCACCAACTTTCAAGCTTCAGGAACGAAACTCCGGTGAGTTGGCTTGACGTATTTACCTTTTGGCTAGATTATCGTTTGTTCGTTTTCGTATTGACCCTCTGGCTCTCCTGGCATGAATAAATATGTCATAGGAGTATTTGTAGCACACGTACCATAACTATTCTAACACTTCTAGCGACAACATGGATTCATGACACATTACGTCACATATAAAGCGCTATTTAAAGGAGAAGCAAGAATTATATGCTATTATCGCATGACATAACCACAAAGAGATTGTCGTCATTGACAAATGGTCACACCAGTAAACTTAACTTTTTAGTCCACAGGGACCATTTCACACAAAATTTGCCTACCCATTAATCACTCAGTTTCTTGCCTGATTTAGTTGTATGTTAATACAGTGCAGAAATATAAAACAATAAAGGCTTTTCTGTCCACCCATAAATATAACATGACTTAGGATTGCTCCTCAGACCATTTAGGATGCTTCCAGGGACCATCAGTGGTTCGGGGACCACCGGTTAAGAACTACTTCTTTACACGATGCTATAACTTTTTTTATATCGTTACGATACTCACATCTTCGAGGCGAAAAACTCTCATTGTGTAAATGGATCTTAACAGTAATTTATATAATATTAGAGTTTTTTAAGACGGCCCATATAACATAATCAAGATAATACCCACTCAAGAATCCTTATAGACGTTCTAGATTTCAAAATCTGCGTATTTGCAGAATATTTACAACTCAAAATACCACCGTAAACTAACCTGACACGAGCAAAGGAAAGTGAATCATGAATAGTTTCCGCAATAAATGTAGATATACAGTTTAATTCTAGCGGGAGATAGTAGCCAATGAAAAAAACATAAACTTTTATTTTTATTGCACATTCACTTTCAATTGCGAGGCGATCGGTATCGTGTGGGACTGTAGCGAGGGTTCTCTTTGTGAAAGGGGAAAGGACTGATTCTTTAGAATTCGTGCTAGCCTTTATAGTTGAGTATAATACACTCGATGGTTGGTTGGTGCAATGCTGTCCAGAATCATCACTGTCAATTATCACTGTGGCCTCTAAAGGGGTAAATAGAAGATAGAGATGCCAATAATGCCACTATCTTGATTTCGAGTAAAAAGTCGAATCGATATACTTATGCAAACTAATTTCCTGTCCTCGGAATCAAAGTCAGACCTTACAACTCATAAATGGAGTTTAAATGTTTCGTTATTACCATAATAGAGCTATAAACAGGATTTGCCGCTGGGGCCTAATTTTCTAGACCTACTGTATTTCTAGCACTTTCTTTAACCCTAATTAAGGTATTTAGTCTTTCTTTACGTCTAATTGTGCCCTGCAGCTACGATTTAATACCAAAGGAAACAAACGGCCTATAATCCTAGGTCCTTCCGCCGTAGTGTGAAGAGGCATCTTAGCAGGCCGGCATAATTGTGTCGTTTGACATGGTACTGCCGTCCGATGCCAGTGGACGCTCTGCCTGGGCGGCATTTGCGCTCACCATCAGGCGCAATGCGGCCACTATGCAGGGCCAGATTAAAAAAAAAACCTTTTTAAAATGGGTAACCGTTACTAAGGTTTCAATGTCCTTGAAAACGGAGCACAACAGTGCATTTACGCTGCTGTTTGACGGGAGAAATAGACCCAGAGTCCAGACGGCCTCTAACATATAAAAGACCTATCATCAGTAAAGTGTGTCTGTGCTAGTTACAACCAACTGGAGATATAAATAGGCAATAAGTTGCAAGCTAATTATACAACGTCTAACATCTGTCGACAAGTGAATCCATACGAACTTAGGAAGTATTAAGTTGCATTCATGTAGGAAGTCGACATCCGATATTGTGCAACATATGGGAACTGTTGTGTCTTCGATGAGGAATAATATTTCCGCTCTATATTATAAAATAATTCATACTTGTAGATTGACAGCCTCCAGCCTTCATAGCGCAGATGGTTTTACGCCGGCTGTGAACTGAGCCGCGGGTTCGATTCCCGCACCGATACAAATGTTTGAGAGGCCCAGAGTCTCGGGTCTGGGTGTTTGTGAGACCGAAAAGTCTCTCTTAGTTTCTGATATCCACGACACATGACTTTATTGATCTTAATGTATGGTCAGGACTATGTATGTGACTGTTTACTTACTTTATTTCTTTTAAAATGATTTAAACTTATATATGTATCTTTCATATTTTGTACAATCCATCAGCTTATCACTTTCTCTCACAATCAACAAAATTAAATAAACATCAGTTAAAATCTCAATTTCACACTATCCCTACACATATTCCTGAGATCCAGGAATCCCGTACGCAGCGTGACGTGTCGGTCCCGAACAGATCGCGTGTGCTCGCAGTTCCCACGGGAGCGGCGGGACGTGTTACTCCTTTTTTATCCTGTGCCCTGTTTTCTACCGGCAATCATAGGAAATGTTAGATAATTGTTCGTCCTTTGCGTGCCTTTACCACTTTTAGACGTTGCCTGGATTTATTTGCATCCGTGGAGAGGCTTGGCTTTATAGGTCAGCTGTGAAATCAGTGGATGCGGGTTTTAGGATGGTGTTTGTGTGAGCAAATTTTTCACGGAATGTACAGGGTATATTAAGGAGTGCTACCAAAACCGAAGCCGGGGGGTAATTTTAGTGACCACATTTACAATGTAACTAAAAATTTCGTAAAGAGACGCGCCATTTTTTTTTAAATAGCTTCGTGATTGGGTAGTACATCCATAAATGTTTAATACCCTTGCGTAACATAGCGTCTAAAAAAATAAGAGAGGAAATTATGTAATACGATGTGACGAATGAAGGCCTTTTCGCAATGGAAATCAAAACCAATGCATTCCAGTTCTTTCCTATTCAATAAATAAGATCGCGATATTTCTTTATTGGATGCAATTATAGGACCCTACACAATTTAATAGTTTGTCGCTGTGACCTTCAGACGTAGTATTTCTGTTTAGTTATTAAAGTTGCAGAAAACGTTTATTTTTGTTCACTCGTATTTACTTTAGCAAATATTATACTAATACGTTACCAACTTAAATATACTATTTTGGAAATGCGAAAGATTGTGTGTTTGTTACCTTTTCACGCTTAAACTGCTGAACCAATTTAGATAAAATTTTTGCATAGAGATAGCTAATACCCTGGATTTACAAATAGGCTTCTTTTTATCCGGACAAAATGTAGTATTAACGTGGTTTGTGCAAGGAATTGAAATAAATTCGATACTCTTTCAAACTCAAAGGAATAGGTTGGGAAGTTTGATGTGCGGCAGTGGTGCTGAGCTTAAATGTTTCAAACAATTATAGTGGACCGGACTCAAAAAGTATCTACATCCGACCATAGCCAGGCCAGATGGTCAGTTTCTACTAATTAAATAATAGGTTGAGGAAAAATAAATCCATTATTTTTGTGTGAAATTCATGACTTTATATAATATGTTTCGAATTGTCCGGTTTGGATCAAATATGCACCATTTTTTTTTGTATAATTTATTGCCATCTTAAAGGTAGCTTCACAATGCCTCTCTCATTGTCTTGGTCGAAAATCTCTAGTAATCGATTTTCCTAATCATCTCTTGATCCCAATTTCTTATCAGGAAGTTTTGCAATGCGAGAAAAAGGTGGTAATCGCTTGTTATTATAAAGCAAATTTACAGTTAATTAAACTAACAATAACTAAATTATATATTAATACAATACAGAACGGAAAGAGTCACTTCCTTTTTCGCCACGAAAATTATTTAAATGATGACCTACCTATATTAAATCACTTCAAAATTCACCCTCGCAATAACGGCCACTGGGAAGTGAGATTCACAATAACCAAAACTTGTATCTCATGCATAGTAATGAGGAGGAAATCCTGCGGTCACTCTCCGCTGGTCACCATCACATTCCATGACTTTCGCTCGGTGAATCTCTGATTGGAAGGGTAACATCATGCCTATAGGTAATAATAAGTAAGAGGTGTGAGAGGCCACCTAGGTTGATACCACCGCAATGTCTATTTCTCCCGCCGAACAGCATTGTAGATGCACTGTTGTGTTTCGGATTGAAGGAAATTGTAGCCAGAGTTGCTACTGGACTTATTGAGGCTTAACATTTTATGTCTCATGATGGCGAGCGCAGTGGAATGCCAAGCTTTGTAATTCAAGGTGTTGTTTGGTTTTGCTACTGTTCATGAGCGGTCGTATCGCTTATCATCAGGCGGTATGCTCTGGGAGTCACACCCGCAACCACAGTTAACATGTTGACAGCCGCGTCTGGTAAGTTTATCAACAGGCCACCACTTTAATACATTACAAAATTGGTACCAAACTAAGTATGTACAGGTTGACTATCTGGCTATCAAATCCCATATTAGAACTTACTTAAATTCCTCAGACACGATAACAAAGACCCTTAGTTACCCAGCCCCTTATAATGTGTAGTCACCCCTCGGCCCTCCGGATGCCAGGTTTGAGGGTGCATGTATGATGAGGTGCACCAGTATCATCGTCACGCACCACAATCAGGATGGGTAGATAGCATAGCTTTTGGATTTAGAATACAAAAAAATGTGGTGATTTGAGTCCTGCATGGCAAAGTTCATGGTTATGCGTATACATATGCATATTACAAAATTCCATATGTATTTAGAAAGAAAGAAAGAAAGAAAAATCATTTACGCTTTGAATTCCTCCACAGCTCTTATTGCCGAGGTTTGAGATCGTCAGAGAATTTAAAATTGAAGACTCCTCGTCACGAAATTGTTTTCTTCGACGAATCTTTTACGGTCCAGGCTGTTCGCTTGTGGAACACTCTTACTCTGGCAATTCGACAAGCGCCATCAACGACTTCCGCACACATTTGGTAGAGCTATCGCCTACCACTTACCAAGTCTCATTAAGTCCAATAGTTTATCTGGTATCTATTTACCTAAATAATATACCTAAAAAGCTATGGGCTCTTACTAACCGTTCATTCCACTAAAACTCCATAAACCCAAAATGATTAGTTCGACAGCACGACTACCATGCTCGGTAGTTACGATAAGGACGAGATAGTAATAAACGCGGAAACATAATCAGTTCCTTGTACAGTACCCGTGCCCTCGGTCACACTTCGGTGACGTCAACGGTCGCTCCCGACTTTAATGTACTGGATGGTTTATGAAATACGCTAAAAATATGCGAAGAATTTTAATTTAATCGCTGACAAATATTGTAAAAAGAATACGTATAGAAGGTATCGCGATTTTTGATCAATTTTAAATTTATACTTCCCGAAGTTTCGACGACGACCAGAACGCATCGGTCACCGGATGAATTTGGATAAAACCAAAATAATATTCAATAAACATCGTGAGGAAACCTGCATACCATAGCGATTTCTATCGTATGTAAAGTCCGCCAACCCGCATTAGGCCAGGGTGGTGGACTATATGGCCTAACCACTCACAATCGTATTCTCGATTGTATAGGAGGCCCGTGCCCTGCAGTGGGACGTATATGGGCTGATACAGAGACATATTGATCTGGAGCCGATCGTTGTGAACGGAGCTCCTCTTGAAGTTGTTTCGGAATATATCTATCTCGGGTTGAAACTGTAATTAGGTAGAAACAACTAGGGTGAAGCTCCAAGAAGAATCAAGTTGGGCTGGGCAGTATTTAGGAATCTTCGTCGTGTCTTTTCGTCGCCAATACCAAGGCTAGCAAATACAACACCTATACCAAATGTAGAGCATAGTCCTCCTCATTATCTGTGAAGTCTACTGGGTAGCATATACCTCTCCCAAGGAGTTTTATTGCGATCTGAAAGTCTGCCTGTCCAAGAATGCAAAAAAATAAGGTAACTGTCATTCTTGGATCTTTTTGATCCCATCCAGTCCAAAGTAATCCAAGTAACAAAGATGCGGGTAGAAGTAATTTTGGTAAGTAATGTTTAACGGTGGCTGGCTCGGCACGTGACGTAACGGTCCACTTAGCTCACTGATAAATGATAACGTTAGTTCATTCGGAAAATCTTAAGATTGTATAGTCTATTGAAAAGTTATATTTAGGGTTGCGCTCTTCAGAGGAACGCATTTTTTTTTAATTTGTGATGGGAACGTATAAGCTTAAATTCAAATTTGTGGAGCATCACGCTCGTCCACGGAAAAATGAGTGCAAAAATGTTTTCGCTGTATCACGTAAACTAATATCGCTACAGAAAAAAAAAACATGAAACCTTATTTGTAGCTTAAAATGTCTCTAACTTTGTTTATATTACTTTTTAAAATGTAGAATAAGCTATGGACAATAATAATAAATGAAAAATTTTGAATTTTCTTATAGGCGGCACAACTTTCTTTCTAGTCATTTTCCAATAAAATTGCATTAGATCAATCTTAGAGTTTAGTTATTTTACGAATAAGTTGCACAAAAAAGATATAAACAACGTGCTCAGAAAAACGCACGCCAAGGCTTCAAAATTTAACATTTTCTTGGACTACTTAAACGCATTAGAAATTACATGGAATTTTGCCGTATCTATTTCGATTTTTCCATTTTATACTTCCACAGTGTTACTGTTACACCTATGTCTCATGGAGGTAGGCAGTCAGGTTTAAGTCCTTTTTGTCGGTTTAAGAAACATTTTAAAAATATAACTAAATAAAACTCATTATTATGAGAAATGTATATTTTTAAATCATATCCAAAAGGGAGGAACATTTTAATTACAATAATGTAGTTTTTAGAAGGTAACTTTTTAAATTTAGATTATATATATTTTTAGATTTTAAAGGTTTTTTTAAATACTAAACAAACTTTCTTATCTTTCGAAAACCTCGCATGATGCTGTAAATTACTTTACGTGTTATAAATACAGGCAAACATATAAATTACATTTCTTTAGATTCCGCTTTTGACAATTTCGCCGTTAGTCAATTTAATAACCTCACTTAAATATACAATAAATATTTTAACCAAAATAAATACGAATATAAATTAAATTGCAAAATTAACATATCTAAAAAATTTATCAGCCAATTAAGTCTTTGAGTGGGTTTTTTAAAGTCTTTTTACATAAAACCTAAACAAAATTTGTTTTTAAGAAACAAATTAAATTCAATGTCCTAATTTATAAAATAAACTTCCTTATTGACATAATATGAGTGATCTATTTCATGTTAGTTATTATTGAACTTAATATTTCCGAAATACATCATATATGTATAAGTTGTGACATTATTACATATATATGGCGATTTAAATAATAACTCGTTATAAAATTACCATTATCACAGTTCTGCATAGAATTTATTTTTAATAAGTTTGTTAAATTGTTATTAAATAATCATAACTCTAAAATAAATATTTTAAAAATACTATACATTTCATAAAAGATTGTTGCAAGTTATCGAATTTATGGGATAAATATATTTACTATTTTTAAATGATGTTAAACTTAACATTTTAATATTTTATGTTAGCGCGGCATTGAATAGGTTAATATCAAAAATGTTAGTTATGGATCGATGGAAATGAAAATAAAATATATTTATGAATCACAAAGATGTCTAACGTCATTACGATTGAAAATGTTTTAAAAAATATTGCCTTTCAGAATTTTATTTTCAAAAGTGTTACGTTCAGTTTTAATTAATTTCAGGTACAAACTATGCTAGTTTTAAAAGCAGTCATAACTGTATTGTATGTGTATCTTTTCAAAAAACTTAATTTTCACATACAAATATACACCAAATTATCTTTTTAGGCTAAATATTTCTAAGTCTATATTTGGTATGGTATTGAACCCGCTACCTCCCGTTATTCTATATCGATGGCTAGAAGACAAGTGCGATAAGGAACAAATAATTTACTTTGAAATGTTTATGCATTATAATTTGGCTAATTATATTTTAAGCGTTTGTAGACCACAAAACATCCGAGTATTGTAAATAAATAAATACACCCAACAGTCACATACATAGTCCTGACCCCACATTAAGATCAATTAAGTCTTGTGTCGCGGGTATCAGAAACTACAAAAAACTTTTGTAAGGAACACCCAGATCAGAGATAAATACTTGCGGGCCTCAAAAAACATTTATTTCGGTGCAGGAATCGAACCCGCAGTACCTCGTTTCACACGCGGCGTCAAACCAAGTGTGGCACAGAGGTAGTCAAAATTATGGAAATGAATTCCTCTAATATTTTCACTGCATCTTTTAACCATCGATATTTTGTGCAATTACCGCCTCTCTTACAATTTCGAGATCCTAAACCTCATGACTAGACAGCAACAGCTGATACTAAACAATTTACAAACCAATGCTGAAAGGCGGCAATTTATCACCTTAAGGAAAACTCAGTCTTCGTTTGGCACTTTTAGCTAAATCCCCATTATCTTTACTTATTTTCCTTTTCTTCAACGGTGGTGCACTAGCAGACCTTTCTTTCCTAGGCGTCTTTTCATTAATTTCTAAATCAACATTTTCTATTCTAGGTTCATCTGGTTTAACAGTTCCAACCCAGTTGTAGCTTCCATCGGTTTTGACCCATTTGATAGGTCCATCTAGAGGTAGATCAGTTTCAGGGTCGAAGTTCCATCGAGTCCGGAGTCTTTCTGTGTCCGCTTCGTAGACTTCCCGAAGCATGCTGTTCAGCCAGTTGTCTTCTTCACACGTGTCGTGTTCAGAGAACAGTCTTCTTCTCACTGAAGGATTGACGTTTGGTGTTCTCATTCTGCGGTCACGATTCTGGAAAGAGAATTTTTTGTTGTGAGTTTTCTTTATTGTAGTTGCAATGCTTATGGACGCTGCTTATTTGTTCATTCGGAGCATTGATGGGGTTGTTGTAGATTACTAATATTGTTACATGAGAAGTGTCAAATTTTGAACGTCAATTATATTCGCTGCCGATTTATTAACTCCCCAAAGATTTTCAAGGTGACCTGATGAATGCAGCCTGCATCCAACGACTTCCTGCGTCTTTTATGACGTCTATTAGCCTTGTGACTAATCATGCAACTTTTAAAATTCTATAAAGCATGATGAAATTGTGCGACCTATATTTCTAGTTACCCAACCTTGTCATAATAAAGGGCAATATTACGCAATATAAACAAATATTATGACGGAATAAAGCGCGCTAATGAGTGACGAAAACAAACTACGTTTAATTTAGAAACAAAGTAGAATTTTAGGATCAGATTTTTATGATCGAGTTATTGTTTATAATATTTTGAGTTTAAAATTAACAGAGTGGTTAAATAATACATAATACATTAAAAAATATCTAGTTAATAGTAGATACGTATGATCTTTAATTGCCATTGAAATCGTTTGATTCGCTATATCAATATAATTTGTTCTCAATACACTAGGATTAAATGTATGATAGCATGTTAATCGATTCTAAAATTAAAGGTTATTTATCCAAGAATCAATTCGGCGATAAAATTTCATTCATACCCTGTTTAAGACGTGCGTAATCTACCTGTGAATGAATAGAAAACACATTCAGTGTACAACAGCTTGTACAGTTCCGAAATACTTTGTTATTTACGATTTGTGAATGATTTTGTACAGAGGTGCATATATGGGCACGTGGTAGATTACGAGGTGTATCGTTTAGAAACCGTTTAGCCCTGTTATATTTACTTTAGTTTACAAAACAGCTTGCTTACGTGCGGAAACGTGTAGTGTCGATAGCTATCGGAAATTCCGTAAATGCTTATGTTGATTTACTTGGAAATATATGTAAGATTTGAATATTATGACGAAATATGAGTAGAATGGAACGGAAGACGAATGACTGGTATGGAATGTAGTTAGTGTGAAAGGGATGATGAATGAAAATACTTATAATAATAAATAATCTCTGGTCGTAGGTCTCTCATATGTGAGAGGCCGCCTGGGTAGGTCCCACCGCAATGTCTATTTCTCCCGTCAAACAGCAGTGTTAATGAACTGTTGTGTTTCGGTTGGAAGTATATTGTAGCCACTACTGTATTGTACTGGACATATTCGGCCTTATTACAAAACGTGAACTAACTAAAGTACCGGGTTTAGTATCAGGTTTAGACTACGAACCAAATGAAACGTTATTACAAAACAAGATTTAAGGCGAGTGCGAGCATTATCTATGGTACCAAAAGTTAAACCACCGAGACCCCTGGTTTAGCTCCTGTACTAACCTCGAAACGTCAAATATTTAAGTTGACTTGTGCGTCGCAGTTGTGTTATTACGTGTTTTAACTACAAAAATAGAAAAATGGACATAAATTCGATGGATTTAATGGATTTGGAAGATTTGGAAGTGTTGGGAACAGGCAGGCGGTGCAGACCCCGTAGTCGCGTGAATCCTTTTGACTTAAGCGATGAAGATTTTCGCTATAAATATAGATTCACTAAAAGGTTTGCACTTAAAATAGTGGATTTATTGTGTGAGAAGTTAGCCTGCGACCCTCGAGGACACGCTCTTACTCCTGAGTTGCAAGTGGTTTGCGCATTGCGCAACTGGGCTCGTCATGAAGTAAGTGTACAAACTTTGTAATAACTCACCTAAATTAAAAATATTGCTATAATATCGATTCGATGATTGTGTTACGGTATCTTGTTAAACAAACTCGCTGTAGATTTATTTAATAGTAATATAACTAATTACAAGAAACTGGTTCGAAAACATTTAAATTATTTTAATTTGCAGCTAGGTACATATATTTCGTTGTAAATATTTTTTTGTCCTATTGTTGTTTCCTTCTTAGCATAATAGTTGTATAGTATTATATTATTTTTCCTAAAACACAAGTTTTGGGTTAAGATAGAAAACCTTATTCGTAACTATTGTCACAGTTTTAGGAATGTAATCTGTTTTGTCTAAAAATAAATGAACAAGTAAAAATATTTCAAACACTGGTGTGCCTACTAAATTGTTTATTTTGCAGATTCAAGATGATACTGGGGACTTACACGGTGTATCCCAGCCAGTTATTAGCAAAACTTGCAAAAAAGTATCTGAAGCTTTAGCGTGTATATCTCACAATTTTATAAAGATGCCTGCTACTTTGGATGACCCAGAAGAAGGGATGACAAAATTTCGCAGTATTGCAAATTTTCCTATAGTTATAGGCGCGATAGATTGCACACATATAAGAATTTAAAAAAATTAATACTGATGAAGGTCAGATGTATATCAACAGAAAAGGATATCCCTCGATCAATGTGCAGGTAACTGTGTGAAAATATTGAATCGTTACCTTTATATTTTAAATATTACATAAATATGGAGACAAAAATATTGTTCCTCTACTAATTTTTATATTGTCATTTTAGGTGGTATGCAATGCAGATCTTAAAATCATGGACATTGTAACACGATGGCGTGTTAGTGTTCATGATTCAAGAATCTTCAGGGAGTTCCGCTTAAAGCAGAGGTTTGAAGCTGGTGCATTTTCCGGCTTACTATTGGGTGACAGTGGCTATCCCTGCACACCATATCTATTCACTCCGTTGCTCAGCCCAGAAACAGAAGCAGAACAAACGTACAACAGGAGCCACATCAGCACCAGAAATGCCATTGAAAGATGCATTGGTCTGTGGAAACAACGCTTCCGTTGCTTACTGAGAGGAATGTATGGAGATATAGAAACAGCCAGGAAGACTATTGTTGCCTGTGCTGTTCTTCACAATATCGCCATAGTATGAGGGAAGACTTGTTTCCTGGGGATGATCTCGATAATGAGCATCTTTCCAGGGAACCAAATATACAAGTGCCATCTTACATTTCAAACGCAACAAGAGGTAGTATAAGAAGAAGGCAGTTTATTGAAACTCATTTCACCGCATAATATGTATATTATTTCTCAAATAATCATCAATAACAATTTTAATATGTCACAGTCATACATTGGAATTAGTCTTAAATTATAATTGATAATATAATGATAGGAATTAAGTACGCTGTTAATTACCTGAAAAAAAATATCTTATATTAGTATACATGTCCAAAAATGTGTTGTAAACATAATTTTTGCATAATCATTCAGTTTTACTTGTTTGTAAATAAACTGTTATGACTTAGAGTAGGCCTCTGAAAAGCTTTGGATTGCTATTAAAGTACTTTCAGAACTAAGAATGATGTCAAAATAGTACTCTATCTAGTTCTATTGTTGTACAACTTTGTATTTTTATTATAAATTTGAGTATTACTCACATTTTATTATTCTGATCTGGTATCTCTGATATCTCTGGTACTTCAGTAAAATGTCTAATTTGATTTTCCAATAATTGATTATGTAGTTGCAGGTTTTTTATTTTAAATTGTGCAATTTGTATGTTGTAATTGTGTTCCACTTCCAACTTTTCCAGTTGCCTCTTCTTAAACTCTACATTACTGTCTATAATAGCCTGATGGCCGTGTTTGCTAGTGAAAAGTGAAAATGCGTTTTAATTAATTAATTTACAATAGCCAAATAATATTATTGATAATATTAAAGTGTAGCAAGATATTGTATACCTTTTTTGGGAAACTGTTTTGCTTTTATTTACTGTACCGTTCGACATTTTTTTTAATTTTCATTAACTGTAAAAAATGGTAGCTAAAATAAATTATATTATAATAAACTTGTGTTTTACTGTCTAAGAATTAAGTTCACCTTGCTTTTCCTTGTTATTTGATTCTATAACATCACCAGTTAATGTGACTGAATCAGTAGTGGAACTAGGGCCTGCAATAGACTCAGATGGGATTGTAATCTGAAACAAGTAAATGAATATTAAATAGATGTTATAGTCATTCCACTTATTGAATCCTACTTTTAAAATTAGCCTGATCCTGGGAAAGTGTCTGATATTTGTACAGAGTTCTGTTAAATCGTTTGTTCTTATTATTTCCTGGTGTATTACTTGTTATTTATTATTTTATTATAATATTATAAAGTAGTATTTTATTTAAAAAATCATAATGCAAAACTGTGTGTATGTCAATTTTAATATTTCCTGCTTACCATAGCATCACTGTCATAATGATTGACTTCTATGACAAAATCATGAGATGCAATAGACATGACTGCCAAGTCCTCTGGAGAAGGTGATGGAGGTTTTTGGCCACCTCCCGTCCGTGATAGTTCTTTATTATGGAAAGACAAGTTGGCTTTGGCTGCCAATTTCATCCGCTTCCAAGCCAACTTGATCTCTGCATCAGTTCGATTTTTTCCCATAAGTTCGTTTAGTCTGAAAAATATACGTGTTGCATAATGAATACTAAGAAATTTTTCATCTACATATTCACTGGAAATTAGTTAACATAATATTATTGAACACAATTAACAACAAATATTACTCACTTATTTGTTACATTTTTCCATTCTTTGCATTTTAACATATAAGCATTCGTCTTGATAGACTAGATGATGGATTTGGACTAAGCTTTTCTTCAGAAGTCCAATTTTCACCCCTTTTCTTCTTTGATTGCTACATATTTCTATCTCTCTTGATTAGCTGACGTATACGTTGCGTACGAGATTTCACAAAAACTATTGCACTTGTGACGCTGTTGCCAAGCTTATATATTAAAAAAGAACAACTTTTCTTTATGTTATTTTAACTGCTATTAAAAATAACAAATAATAAGCCGAAATGTCGATAATATGCAAGTATGCACGCCACACATTTCAACAATGAACAACGTTTATTTATATTACTTAAAGTACTGTTAAGTAGAATCAATTATAATCCGATATCTAAACATTTCGCTATTATTCAAGTACGCGCGCCACACAATTCATTCCTTTGTACGCTAGTTATATAAATAACTCAACAGTGAAACAAAAACAAAATTGACGCCATTTCAAATTAATCTGATTAGGGATATATGTATATATATATATATTATAATGGTAAAATAATACGTATTTAGCGTCATGATCTTAATGAAATTATATTTTATTTAACATTTTACCGATCTCTGTACACAAGTTTATGTTAAATGGAACGGTGCATAAATCGGCGAGTGAATGAAATAATGAATCACTTCAATTTTTTGCTTGTTATCTGTGGTAATCAGGAACTATGAGCGGTAGGTTTTCTTTGTATATCAATGGAGCGGTACTATAAAGTCCTCAGTTGGTCTTGGATTTGTAATAAGAATGAATTTTAGTCCAATAACTGACTTTAATACCGTAACAATCCTAGACTTTTTAGTTTTGGTTTAAACCCATTACTAAGCTATCTTTTTGTAATAAGGCGGAAGCCGCCTTATTACAAAAATGTGTCTCAGGTCTCGCCATGTCTCAGGATGGCGAGCACAGTGGAATATCACACATTGCTTTGTAATTTAAGGTGCTGTTTGGTTTTGCTACTGTTCATGAGCGGTCGTATCGCTTACCATCAGGCGAACGGCGGGCTCGTCCCGCCATTCAAAGCAATAGACAACCGAGAATACGATTGGGAGTGGTTATATGAATATATTTTATAGAAATATTTTATATCAACTACTGATGTCCACCAATCGACGTTATAAATGTCGCAATTTGAGATATATTTAAGCGTTAGTATCTACACCATATGACCTAATGCAGGTTGGCACATTCAAAATACTTTTGTTATTAATTTGGATAATCAGTTATTTCCTTGACGGTGTTTTTCTTTACCTTTATAGAAAGCAATACTAATAAATTAAGTGACTAAGCTTTTCGCGGTTTAAACGCGGATTCAAAGTGTGAGGTCAACATGCATATTGTTAGAGGCGTTATTTATTTAATATTTATTTGGACCCCTGGTGTACCAGGATGTACCAATTGAAACATCAATTTGTTTACGTACCGAATAGTTTATGTGTCTCTCTTTATTATTACTATATTTCAAATCGTTCTTCCTTCCGTTGTTTAGTGTTGTGGGACTGGGATTTGGAAGAATATTTTGTTAGTTATCTTATGGCTAAAGAGATCCGGCGAACGCAATGACGTAACACTCTCAAAGCGGACATATTACGAACTAACAAAAATGGTGGAAAGTCCACATATGCAAACCGTTTTCTACAGGTCACTAAGGACCTAGTCTTTGGCAGAATGAGCGTAAAACCATGCTGAACAGTATGCAAATATCATCTAAGGTTGGATACTACATAGACCTTGTAGAGACTAGGAAGAATTTCCATGCTCGCCTGCGTGTTTGACATACTTATTACATAATAGCTCACACAATAGATCCCATTTAAATGTAATAATGGTTTGTCCGCGGTGCTTTACAGCTGGCTACTACTGCTTTAAAAGTCTTTTTGCGAGGTTAATTACGTCTTCAGTCAATTAATTGGTCACCCGCTTTGCTACGGAGGGAAGTGGAGATTTCCAACTCCTCCTATCCTATTATTCAACTCCAAGATTAATTTCGTTGCGAGTTAAAGACAAGTTAGACATTCCCGGAGACTCGCCGAGCTTCAATGCTCGATATCATTAAAATGCGTGCCACTTTTGATCCTGGCTCATAGGAGTTGCAGTGGCGGATGTGAGGGCGCGAAAGTTTCAGGGTCACTAAGTGAGGTTGGCATCAACAGCTGTAAAACTCTTGATAAGAATTTTCAGATATGCAGCTTTTCTCATGAAGTTTTCCTTCACCATCGAGGTAATAATTGATTAATTAATAATTACCATACAAAAACCGACAATCATAAACAAAATAACCCGAATAATAAATAGATCTCATACACAACCGTACATTTAAATTTAAATGAAGCGATGTAGCAAAAACTGCTATTCACCTTCCAAGTCCGCATCGATGTATCGAGTACAGTTAACAAATTCTTATTAAGTTTTTTATCACCATTTACGAGTGTAAATGTAATAGTACTGATCTCGGCTAATATAAATCGTGTTATGACCGTGTACGTAATGGATATACGAGTACTACGGAATATTTTGTTCATTGTGTTTTTTACAACGATTACAATCTTAAGTTACCGAATGTTGGTTTAATTGAAGTTATCCGAAATTGAGAAGTGAGTCACTTAATGGGAAATTATTACAGTCAAGTAATACTTCTTAGCTGTAGCAAAATTCTGTTCGTGGTTTTTTATTTAACTGTTTTTCAAGATCGCAATAGGTTTTTTACAATGGCACGGCATAATGCACTGAACCTGATGGTAAACGCAAATCCAGGTAGAGTATCGAATGGCTTCAGATGGCGATCCCATGCCATTTAATACAATTATACTGGCCTGCTAAGATGCTTCTTCACACTACCGTGGAAGAACCCACGATTAGAGGAAGAAGGGAACACTTGAAAACAATTCCACAGCTTGACGGTGTGACAATTTTTTTTTAATATTTTTAATTTGATTACTAGTAAAAACGAAAGTTCATAAATCGGGAGGGAACGGAACAATATTATTATCATGGCAGCTATATTATTAGACGAATTCCATAGCGAAGTTGGGTGGACACTGCCTGCAAATCGAGCGGCCGCGGGTTTAATCCCCGCACCGATACAAGTGTTTGTGTGAACCACAAGTATTTATTTCGGATCTAGACGTTTGTGAGACCGAACAGTCTCTGGTAGTTTCTGATACCTACGACACGAGGTTTGCTTGTTTTTAATTTATGGTTACGAACATTTATTTAGTAGTATATCATGGCTAATATTTTGGCGGTGTAAAGATTGCAATACGCTGACTTTTAAAAATATTTGTCGCCATCTTGAGTTTCAATTCTACATCGAGAAGAAAACTTGTAACAACCACAGATTAATTTCTAGTGAGTCTTTTGAAATAAAAACTGTAACTAATTTAAATGTCCGTAAGCCCGTATCAGGACTTTCAAATACCAATATTTCTTTTTTTTAAGGCGTGTGAGATCCTTTACCGACAACATTTGACCAGGTGTCTCCGACACGCGACGGTCGGTATAAAGGTATGCGTCTACAAAGCATACTGCGTGATGCTTCACTACATAGTATAAAACAAAGTCGCTTTATCTGCCCCTATGTCCCTATGTCGCTTTGTATGGTTAAATCTTTAAAACTACGCAACGGATTTTGATGCGGTTTTTTTAATAGATAGAGTGATTCAAGAGGAAGGTTTATATGTATAATACGTACATATTATTGTACAGAAATCTATTTGTACCCGGGCGAAGCTGGGCCGGGCCGTTAGTCAAGTATACATTTCAAAACGGCTTAGAAGGATATCTTATGGTCTGTGGGTTTTTTCTAGAAGTTTCTACACTACAGATTGGGAATTAGTGGACTTTTGAATATATAACTATATATATAACTATATAGTCTGTTTAAACAATCTTAGAAGAAAAATGTCAAATAAAATAAATTGTGACGTCACTGTTCTTGTTGTGCGTAAATTTTCCTGGTGTGAAATATTTATAACTTAAATTCTAAATGGATATTCGAAATTTTCTCTTGTATAAATTTTTTTGATGAATACGATAACCATTTAACCTTTATCACACCAATAAAGTAATCTAATTTATTAAAAAATATATATGAAATAAATCACAGTGGGCGTAGTTTTAAATCCTAGGACACACCTCTAACTTTTCGGTGTTATGTGTGTATTGATAGTCAATCACCACAATCTTTAACGGTGAAGGAAAACAGCGCGAGGAAACCTGCATACCATAGCGATTTGTAAGAATTTCCATGGTATATAAAGTCCGCCAAAACGCACTAGGCCAGCGTGGTGGACTATGGTCACACCACTCTCCCTCATACTCTCGATTGTAGAGGAGGCCCGTGCCCTGCAGTGGGACGTATATGGGCTGATACAGAACATTAAAAATTAATTTTTTAAATCACTTTATTCAATATTGCATTGTGGATGGGTATATCTACAAGAAAGTCCACACGTGTTAACTGCGTAAGGACTTGAAGCACCGCATCTAAATTCCGGCAATAATTGTGATATCCTCACACATGTTTGTTCAAATATCATGGCTCTGTCATTACATTAGATGCGTTGTTTATGATACGCCTTTAACGGTTTAATGTGTGAAATATTTATTGAAATAATTGGTGTTGGTTATGTTTTATGAACTTTAGGAATGTTTGTTTGGTAGGGTGGACAGGTATTGTAAAAAACTTTTTTTTTTTTTTTATTATTTCATGGAATGGCGAGACGAGCATGTCGTTCGCTTGATGGTAAGCGATACGACCGCTCATGACCAGTAGCAAAACCAAACACCTTGAATTACACAGCAATGCTTGCCATTCTACTGCGCTCGCGATCCTGAGACATAAGATGTTAAGTCTCAATACCTACAATGTCCTTCAATCCGAAACACAACAGTGCATTTACACTGCTGTTTTGCGGGAGAAAAAGACATTGCGGTGGTACCTACCCAGGTGGCCGTTCACATATGAAAGATCTACCACCAATACCAGTGAACCTGTAGTAATTTGTTACAAAATTAGCACACTATGCTTTATGCTTTAGCACTATATGCTTTTACTTTTTGGCTATCATGAAAATATTTGAATTCATCATCATCATGAGCCTAAACTGTTGTCCACTGCTGGACATAGGCCTCCTCCAAATTGCGCCATTATACTCTGTCTTCGAATATTTGAAATGTGTATCAATATCTAAATTTAAAATATTTGTCTGTTTGCACACGCATATCAATTCTCCTAATGTTGGATAGTACATTTAACAAGGAAATCTATAGGTTGCCTTTTGATCCGGAAAATATGTACTTTTTAGTCATAAATATATTGAAATAAAATGGGTACATCTGTCAGTATGACAAATATTTCCGACCATATTAAATCTTTGTGCCATTAATATCATAAACTATTTTTTTTTCTGTTTCACAATCACGGACCCGAAATAAATACTTGCTTTTCCAAGCGGGATTCGAACCCACGAAGTCTCGTCTCACAGCATCTTAAACTGTGCAACGTAGGTTGTGATATGAAGAGTTTTGTCCTAGTTTGATACAGATAATCTATATAAATCATTTCACCTACTTTTTATTGTAGATAGCTCAAGATAAATTGTTCCAGATAATATCATATGGTCTAAAGTGCTCTCAAAGATATGGGAATGTTGAGTTTTTATCGGTTTTTTATATTTCACACAAGGAGTGCAACACAAAATCAAAGATAATTTATACCGATGGAGGAATCAATTTAACTTTTAAGATATTTATGAATAAAGAAGCTATTTATCCTGTGAAGCTAGAGCTCTCGGGTTCGATTCCCGGTCGTTACCTCTTATTTCTAATATCCACGACATAAGACCGGGCTCTTATTATATTGTCTTGTCTATTATTATTTATTGTCTTGTATATTGTATTACTCAGCCCATACTGAGTCAAAATATTTAAGTATTTATAATTACAAAATAATAGAATTAATGCATTTTTTTACTGCGTTCGCCATCCTGAGTCATGAAATGTTAAGTTTCAATATGTCCAGTAGTTACTCTAGTTACAACTTCCTCCAACCACAATAGTGCATAAACTGATATTTGACGAATCTTATATATGAAGACAATATATATGTATGAAGTTTTATAAATAAATCATTAAAAATACGAGGTCTATATATAGATATTTTTTAATAATTCAATCAGTCTGCTATACATATTCATGAACACCCTTCCAAGGACCTGTTTATCCCCCCAGATCTTCACGCACCCACATACGCAGAAAAGGACGTAATTACTACGTCGTTTACCTTTATTTATTGTAATTTAATTCCATTTTGGAAGGGTTTACTTTAAAAAAAGGTCTTATGCGTATATGCAGTAGTGAAATTCTTGTGGGTAAATATAGCATAAAAAACACAAAAAGGGCATGTAACCTATGTTCAGCGGAGGACTTTGTGACTAAAGATCAATAATAACTTAATAAAACCACCAGTTACATGCATAGTTCTGACCCCACATTAATGTTAAGTCTTGTGTCGTGGGTATCAGAAATTACGATAATTTTTTCGGTTTCTCAAACACCCAGACGCGATACAAATATTTGAGGCCAGCACAAATATTTGTCTCTTCGGGATCGAACCGAAGGCCAAACGTTTCATAGCCGGCGTCTTACTTACTGCGCGAGGAAGACTGGTGATACGAAGGTACAATCCTCATCCTAAATAAATGACCAAAACATATTGCGGGAAGAAGCTAAAACACTGCAACCTAACTATTCTAATTATGTCAAGAATCGAACTAAAATCATAAACAGCAGTTCATAATCACAAACCAAGGCAAACGCATCGTTCGGAAGTGTCGCTGCGTGATATACAAAGTTACAGGGTCGCATACAAAGACTATAATATTTGTAGATGAGACACTCGTGAAAGGTTTTACATGAAACAATTAATTTGTATTTTTTAGATGTAAACTGTTGACATCTTTCTAAAACATGCATACAAGTAACATAAGTATAAGCTTAAATGGAAACTCCCAATACTCTCTTATTAAGTGTATAACTCAGTTATTGAAATAAAATACATATTGCATCGATTTTCATTTGTCATGTTGGATTATAAACTGATGCATTTTAAGCCGATCTCCATGGCTTCTCCTAAAGAGTTCCATGCATAATATTGTCACTTAAGTCATCGGATACTCATCACAGACCAAAGGCCAAAGGCTGGCGTGGATTTACTCAGAACTGACTGTTCCTTATAGCATAGACAAAAACGTGAATCTATTCCAAAAACCTCACATTTGTATCTCAGAATAGATTTACAAAAGGACCATAAATGAATTAGGCATTCAACGAATCTTAGTTCGGTCTAAATAAATAACTAACGGCCGATGCCAATAATCAATCGAAAAAATTTAGATTGAAGTCAATCTGTTTTGTTGTCAATTGTTTTCTACTTTTCGATTGGTCTCCTGTCATGTTGCCATAGTTTATTCACTACTAAGGTTGATTATTGGCAATATAGTATCAGAAAAACGATTGAGCTGTCAATCTAAAACGGCAAATTTTGGCTTGGGTTTGTTTATTGGCAGCGGCTGTAAAGCTGTTACCGATATAACCATTTTAGCCAGTAGAAATCTATTGCTAACCATAAGCCTGGTAGAGCATTTCTAGAGTACCTCATGTAAATACCCTACACCCAGATATTTCCAGAAAACTTCCCTATTTTTTGTATAAAAAAATCAATCTAGTAAAACTAGATCACAACCATGCCCCCTCTGCTTTCCCTATCTGACGTTATCCCGGAAAATTCTTCTCCATTTCGCCTGGTCTTCGGCATCCTCAATAGTAAAGCAATTGACCCTCATATCTTCCTTGATGACATCTAGCCAGTGCGTCTTTTTTTTTGTTTTCTCAAAACCATGCCCCCTCTGCATCATTAATCCCTTTCTCTGTTTAATAGCGTTGCGCACGCGTTGTCGCACGGATGCAAAATGGCGGCTCAACGAACCGCTTCCGCCCCTCAGAACTCCGACAAGTGCATCCGAAACCGACACGTTGTGTAACGCACCTCATCTGGGGGACATTTGACACACATGCAACCGCATCTTGAATCTTCAGGGTACATTACAACTAGTTGGGGATTGTTTTACAGACGTCTCGGTGGCGTAGTTGTACTACGGTATGGTTGCAAAGAGAGTTTGGGTTCGAATCCCGGGTCGAGAAAAGTCGTACTGATTTTTTCTGTTAAGTATCAGCCCAGAGTCAGGAGTTTTTGCTTGAGGAGAAACGTGGGCGTCTTAGTAGCGTCTCTGCCTACCCCTTGCGGGAAAAAGGCGTGAGTTTATGTAAGTATATATGTACGACGAAGTATCCTGTGTTTGAACTAATCACAATAGAGTATTATTCTTTCTATGATGTGCGCAGTGGCCTAAAGGTAACGAACAGTAAACAGCTGCTAAAATTGTTCGTATTGCTAGGCACACCTCTATTTCGGAGTCTTGTGTCGATTGAATGTCCGGTTATTGTAATTTTGACTTATCAAATGTATGGCATTGACATTATTAAATTCGAAGTTATGGTGAAAAGGCATAACCTTATTTGAAGGGCAGGTTCGTATTCATACTCCAGCAGGTTCATATTTAAACAATAAATACACCCAACATACATAGTCCTGACCCCACACTAAGATCGAGTCTTGTGTCGTAGATCTCAGAAAGCTGCTTAAATGCACTGTTGTGTTTCGGATTGAAGGACATTGTAGCCAGAGCAACTACTGGACATATTGAGACTTAACATCTTATGTCTCAAGATGGCGAGCGCAGTGGAATGTTGCTACTGTTCATGAGCGGTCGTATCGCTTACCATCAGGCGAACGGCTTGCTCGTCTCGCCATTTAATGCAATAAAAAAAAAAAGTAAGAGAGATTTTTCGGTCTTACACACACCCAGACCCGGAACAAATACCTGTGGTTCACACAAATATTTCGGTGCGGGGATCGAACCCGCGGCCTCTCTTTTCACTGCCGGTGTATAAATAACTGCGCCATGGAGTCTGTCAAAGATATTCATATGTAGTTGCAACGCATCTCCATGCCCTATGGTGTTGCAGATGTCCATGGGCGGCGGTGTTCACTTACCATCAGGTGAACCGCATGCTCGGTTGCCCCCTATAAAATAAAAAGAAAAGTTCCTATAAAATCAGCACACTCAATGTCCCTAATGTTTCGTGGCAATAAATCAATCTGACATGTCCTCATTCGTCTGACCAACTAACTGACCTATACTGAACTTGACACTGTTGAGTCACTCGTAGCGAAGGATATATGAAAGAGTTATTGCTTAGTTCCATTGATCCGCTACAACCATTGCCAAACCAAACGAGAAGTGTACAGCGAAATAAAATTGAAATCCTTACTAATGTAAATCTGAAAGTCGGTTTGATTTTCACACTTTATAAAAGGACATTGAATATATTCCATCCGGAATTGATTTTCCCAGGAGTAGAAAATAATTATAAGACAGTCGTCAGAAAATCTTAGTGCAGCATACAACTCGTACCTGTACGGAATGGCTAAACGACTAGATGCTTCAATGTTTTTTTACGCAGCGATTCTCGAATTGACAACTTCAAAACGCAACTTGGTTATCGAATTGAGTACTGATTTACCACCCAGTCCCAACAGTTACAAAAGGTGACACTTTCAAACAATAACTGACGAGAATCTGCAAAATAAAAAAACATTGCAAGGAAGCCCGCATGTCCTCCGCATTACATCTCCCGTATGCTTAATACATTGTAATACTCTTGTACTTGTCACTTTGGGGCCAAAATCACAACCGGAAATGTTATTTTGTTGTACGCGTACTTAGAAAACCAGTTTAATAGAGAGAATGAACTTTTGACGCAGGTTCGATTCTGGACACACACTTTTAGATTTTGAAATGAGGTATTTGCTTTAAGAAAGGAATTTTACAAACTAACTAAAACACGTTTAAGAATTTTCAAGGTATTTTTTATAATATAATTCGCAAACCAGCATATGCCTTCAAACTGTGGAGTTATAAATTCCCTCAAATTGACATTTAAATCATTAAACACCGTAATACGCCATTTACCTGCTCAAAAAGTATCATTGCTTAAAATGTAAATAAAATAGACAGTATTGCCGTCCAAAACTGTTTAATTAATTCAAAAATCGTGATTCATTCATTGTTAAGTCGCGTCGTGACGTAATAATTTGATACAATTACATATTGTGTGCCCTCACGTACGTAAAATATAGCTTTTCATCGTGACTTCATTCACGTGGGTTTTTAAATTGTTTTTATAAAAGATTATAAATTGACCTTTTGAGTATAATTATTGTTAAATGACGACTGTCAAACGTGAGGTCGAGGGTTTCATTCTCGCTCCGAGACAAACTTTGCGTGATCTACAAATACTTGTCTCGAGTTTGGGTATTTGTCAGATCGATATTCTCTCAACATTTCTAATAACTATGGCACAAGACTCGATCTTAATGTGTAGTCAGAACATATCACTACATAGTATAAAACAAAGTCGCTTTCTCTGTCCCTATGTCCCTTTGTATGCTTAAATCTTTTAAGCTGCGCAACAGATTTTGATGCGGTTTTTTTTATAGATAGTGTGATTCAAGAGGAAGGTTTATGTGTAATACATGCATATTATTGTAGAGAAATCTATATGCACCCGGACGAAGCTGGGCCGGGCCGCTAGTAAAATATAAAAGAATATATAAGACACATATGTATTAGACTTTTGGATGTATTCATTTATAATTCGAAAGAGAAAGCGAACACAAAGTAATACTAATGTCTCAGACATCTTCTAGACAATTTTGATGCTGTTTCAATGTAATGAATAATATTTTGCAGTGATTAATTCTCACTCGATGACGGAATTATATTGCAGTACGATACCAATATTAAGGTCTCGGGTTTGAATCCCGGGAATTGTGCCCGGCGATAGGTTGACCCCTTATTAAAACTAGCGATCCAGTCCGGCTCAGCACTTTTTATAATTTCGACCAAAATGTTCAATTCCGACAATCTATTTAGAATATCAGAGCGCCCTCAAGTAGCAATTTTTAGACAAATCCACGAAAAACGAAAAAAAATCTCGTATTTGCTAAGTTTTTCAATACTGCTTTCCCCCTATAGTTTACAGCGTGATAATATATAGCATAATGCATTTCTTAATACATAACCTATCCTACACGAAAATAATTTTTCATTTCCAACTAACAGTTCCTGCGATTAGAGGTTACAAACAAACTCTTACACTTTATATATTAGTATTAAAACATTGGAAATGTCTCTGTTATGCCTTTCCTTGTCGCAGGATGCATTGTATCTGATTTAGAGCGTAACAGATGGGTCCAGCGCGTGCTACCGTACAGGGCGCTATTTCCACGCACACCCCCGCCAAGCTGCGTTTTAGATCGATTCCCCTGTTCATACTAATTTTAAAGATTTATTCATGTCCTCTGCGTGAAGGGATGGTAGGTCTTTTTATATTTAATTTACTGTATTGGTACGAAATGAGCGATGATGTGCAGGGTGATCTACTGATGATAAAGATGAGAAATTGATTACTATAGTTATAACATATTACATAATAGTTTTATGATGGCTCGTTCGCTTTTTTATTTGGCGTAGTGAACAGCTAATAAATATTCCAGTTATCGCTTACCAATAGGCAATTGGTATGCTTGCGTTCGAATCCCAGGGCACTACTCTGACTTTTCGGAGTTATGTGTCAATTACCAAGCACTTTATCGGTGAAGGAAAACACCGTGAGAAAAGTTGCATGCCATATTGATTATTTTGCAATTTTTTTGTTGCGTGTTGTCTGAAGTCACTAAAATAGTATCACAAATATGCCACCGAATCAGTCGATAGTGATTTTGAACCTCATATCAAAATTTTAATACCCTGATGAAAACAACCCTAGAAAGTGGGGTTATAACCCTAGGGGTTATCGGTCTCTATGTACGTCTATTTGGCAAGTGGTATGTAAATTAATGGCACATTAGCCACAATTGGCGAGGGAAGGAGACAAGAGGGATGCATACTGCCAGACATGCGGGCACCCACCAATTCTCACATACCAACACTTAATGTACAAATTGAACGACAATTTAAATTCACTTGCTGACTGATTTTAGCAACGTCTCAGCAATCATTTGAATGTGACATGAGTCTGATAAAAATTTCATGGTTGTATGAGGATTGAGGGGTTTTAGGTTCGATATCCAGATCCAGCCTCGATGGCGTAGTTGTTCTAAGTTACGATTACAAAGTTCAGATTTTGAGTTCGATTCCCGGATCGAGCAGTTACATTGGATTTTTCTATTCATTATCAGCCCAGAGAAAAAAATTTGAGCTCGGAATGGCGATAGGGTCGCCCCGTATCATTTTATAGGAAAATACAAGGCGAAATGTTGATGTCCTGTTTGCTACCAGAATGCTACTTCTGCCCACCCCTTTTTGGAAAATGGCGTGAGTTTATCTATTTACATTATGTATATCCAAATTGAGTGGGTATTTAAGAGAATTACATGTTAAAAACTGCCGCACAAACACAAAATACAAAATACAAACGCACAAGCGTCTATATCCAGATAAGTAAAAGGTCACAAACAATTTATCTGCTCTTATTGAACCCACTACCTCCGGCTTAGAAAGCTAATTTTACCATTGCAGTTTGCACCAAACAATTGTCGTATTTCGAGAGTATTTCAAATCGCGATGGAAACAATTTCAGAAATCTAATACTGATCCTTTGCCTATTCTTCGATAAAGATGATACATTTTTATAAATTTCGTTAAATCCGACACCATACACCACAATATCGTTCCCGCAAACCGCCGGAGTAAGAATATCCGACGCCGTGGCATATCGCATGTCATAGAGCACCGGATGCGGTGGGATAATACTCCCATCATGAGGCAGGACGTCTAGGGACTATTACTAGGAATACATCCTTTATAGATGAGAACTTGGTGCCACTAAGAAATAGTTTGGGATTTGGTGGAGTATAAATTGACTTGAGACAAAAGTGCTGGATATTTTTTTTAAATATTTTTTATTTTTACCTGAACTGCATACTTAAACATGCTTTAACTATACTAAAGTAGAAGGTATGTTGGAAAAAGTCTTGTTTAACTGTGATACAGTCAAACTTTAAAATAAGAAATCCATCTTGTATGATTGATATTAGAAACTTTAAGGAAATTTTAGTCACACAATGTAATCTACTGAACTGTATTAACCCATAATATACGTCCCACTAAAACGGTGAAGGAAAACATCGTGAGGAAACCTGCATACCATAGCGATTTATAAAATTTCTATGGTATGTAAGTCCGCCAACCCGCACTAGGCCAGCGTGGTGGACTATATGGCCTAACCACTCTCAATCGTACTCTCGATTGTAGAGGAGGCCCGTGCCCTGCAGTGGGACGTATATGGGCTGATACAGATACGTCCCACTACATGGGCCTCCTGTAAAATCAAAAGTAACATCTTGAAAAAAATAGATCTCTGTGCAGATTTTATTGCAATATTTTCCTTTATCTTTAATTTACCAATGCACACAAAGCTGAAAGGTCAGAAGTGTGCTTTTGGACTCGAACCTGCGACCAACGTCTCAGCTCCGTCCGATACAAGCCAAGCTGTAGTTAGTTTTTTTTTTTGTATTACTTTATTAGATGCCATACATTCATCTACCAATATGAACTTGGACAAAATATGCCGCGCGTTTCATAGTAGACATAAGAAGTGGCCTTAGTTACGAGGCATTTTATGGCCCACCATAAACTCACTGGTTTTTGCACATGACCAACTCTGTGCCAATGACATCTGTAATGTTGTTTGTTGCATGCAAATACGTTGAAATAAAAGTATTATTTACTGATTTTATCGCGGATTCGGTATTTTTATTTTTTTTTAAGTGTCAACGTTTTGATTACTTTACAGCTTTCGTGGTCAGGGGGCGGACTGAAATATTAGCCATCCGCTCAGTGACTGTTACAATTTAACTACACAATTCAAATAATAGTTTTATTTCAATGTGTAGCATTCGTGTAAATCTAAGAAATCATAATGCAAGTACGGTTTCATAGTCGTATTAATAAGTAACTTGATAATGACAGGAAAATCATACGATTAATATCATACGTATGTACATATTTATCCGCATAGCGATAATTAAAGATAATATTAGAAAAACCGTCTTTAACCTGTGTATCCGGATTTAACCATCAAAGGATTGTAGCAAAAGTGCGTGGTGGCCTGTTGGTAAACGGACTAGACGCGACTGCTAACATGTTCACGGGGGTCGCGGGTTCGAATTCCAGGGCACACCTCTGACTTTTCGGAGTCATGTGTGTATTGATAGTCAATCACCACGCACTAAAACGGTGAAGGAAAACATCGTGAGGAAACCTGCATACCATAGCGATTTATAAAAATTTCCATGGTATGTAAGTCCGCCAACCCGCACTAGGCCAGCGTGGTGGACTATATGGCCTAACCACTCTCAATCGTACTGTCGATTGTAGAGGAGGCCCGTGCCCTGCAGTGGGACGTATATGGGCTGATACAGAGAGAACTTTTTCATATCAATACGAAAAATGTGTTTCAATTAACCCTTGTGAAAAGATAAAACGAATAGCAAACTATCTGGTAATTATAAAAAGTCTGCCTTTATTTTGTAATGGTTACAGACCGAATGAGCCGACATGATCTAGATAGTATTATTGTCTCACAGAAAAACTGTAGGAACTATGAGGCTTTCACCAGAGGACAAATAAAGATTTCATGCTTTAAACCATTAAATAAGCCTTACAATCAACAATGATATTAATAGACTAAACCTGGCTCAAAAGACCAGCACACCCATTAAAAAAGTGCATTGAAAACCTGTACGAGGTTATTAACACTAATTACAAGTTATTAGCTAACCCGTCGCGGCCGGCCGGGCGACATGCGGAAACGCGGACCGCGGGTCTCATCGACCGGGTGACAACTGATCAACCCGTCAAGGTTATTGGCATCCGTGTAATGTGGGAATGTGTCCTGAGCCTCCTAGACCGAGTGCTAAATAGGAGTCGGGTTTACTTATGCGCCTTAGATGCTTAGAAATGCCATTTTGATTGATTTTCTCACGGGCAACTCTCACGGGTTGATTGTCATTTGTGTCTCGGTCCTTTAGACCGTGTTTTGCACTCATTTAATCTAGTTTTTACTAGGTTGGAGGATTGAATAAATTAATTTTCTATTTTCACTTACTTTTACTTTTAAAAAAATATTCTAATTTATTTGCATTTTGCGTCTTATTCATATCGCTTTATTTAGTGGACTTGATTAGCTCTAGCTAATAGATTTATGTGGATTCTATTTAATTATAGCTCACGTAAACAATAAAATAATTTCGGTTTGGTCGTGTAGCCCAATTAAGAAGTTAAAATATTTACCTCCTCTTATCTGTACCGTAATATTAAGCTATGGAACATTTTGCAACTATCATGATCATGATCCTTCCTACTAAACCGGGTCCGACATTCCGGCCGGCATAATTATGGTGATTGACAAGAGCAAATAGGCTAATCGATACACTTACTTTAAGGTGCGGCGAAGTCACTGAACACCAGAATTAAATTAATACAAACTTCAAGGTGTGCCCATCGTTCACAGGATGGATATAAAACGGTGGCAATGGAGCGTGACGTATATCCGGCGGACGGGCGCGCCCTCGCGACACACATTCGTGATCGAACTGGGGACGCCACTCTATCGGCTTAATGCACTGTGTATTCTGAGAGGAACGTTCCGGATTTGAAAATAGAATATCCGGTTTTGGAATAGAATCTGATTTAAAAATAGAATGTCGGGCTTTGGAACAGAATTTGAATTTGAAATAGAATTTGGTTCAAAAATAGAATGTCTGGATTTAAATAGATTGTTTGCGGAGGTTTGCAATGTTTTTGGTATATTTAGGCGTGATTAAAGAATTTCTAATGCTATTTTTTCTACATGTACCTACTTCTATAAAGCTTGAAATAATAATAATACTAGGAGTATTCATACTATGGTATCTCTCTCTCCTCTATCACTATAGCTTATGTAAAATATATGGACATTTGTAAAACTTGTAAAAGTCGTTGTAGTTGTTGTTACTTCAGAGCTAAATAAAATAAATGCGAAAGTGTGATTTTTCTTCATCTTTGGAGCAACGAAAACAACTGATAGAGATGGATATAGGACCCTCAAATGGTAAGAACTACAATATTCCAGCAAGACAGAATACAATACACAGGTCAATTCGCGAAAAACACTTCCATTAAACTTCAATTATCCAACACGTGTCAACAGAACAATTAAAAATCAGTCATCGGATACACCAAAAGCAACAATAGCGACACCGTGACAGTCAACAATAGCAGATTAACAATCAGCGGCGTAATTAATCCATCACAATGACCGCCGTTCCCCCGTCTCCCCTGCGGTGACAACAGAGTATCGTGTCGCATCCTGTGCCCATTGTCTTACACCAGCGACGCGTGAATCGCACCATTCTCTTATTTGGGGGGAGGTGGGGGAGTAATGCTACACCGTATCCGGGTGACGTAAATTCAGCAGTGTACACTATGGGCATTTTAAACTCCGTAAAAGGACTACCTTAAATATGTAATATTTCGAATTTACGCAAATGATCCATCCATCAGTCAAAGGAAGTCCACTGCTGAACATAGGGCTCCTCTAATGATTGCCACAGTGAACTGTTGGAGGCAGCCTGCATCCAGCGACGTCCCATGACCTTTACCAGGTCGTCTGACCACCTAGTGGGTAGACGTCCTACACTGCTCTTTTCGCTACACGTGGATTCCATTCGAGAACTTTTTGGCTATCAGTTCTCCGCGCTATGTGCCCCGCTCATTGCCACTTCAACTTACTAATCCGCTGGGCTATGTCGGTTACTTTAGTTCTCCTATGGATCTCCTCATTCCTGATTCGATCTCGTTGGGAAACCCCGAGCACAGCCCTTTCCATAGCTTGTTATATACACGATAAATATTTTAGTGTAAATAATAATATATCTGTGTTAATAAAATCATGTCCGTTTCTAGGTTAAGAACTACACTCACAAACGGAAGCCGACAAGTTTGATTTCCCGTCGAGTTTTATGCCACTCGTAACATTAATTATACTTAACATCTATTCACATACCTGACTCCACTTTATTTATTTTCGTCTTTATATAAAAAAATATAGACACATTAAATGCAACATATAAGTATACACCAAAAGCGAAAACAAAACAACTGTAGCTATATTTAAAGTAAATACAATGAGCGGCACTATTGCAGTAGGCAATCTCTTAAAGGCATTGAATCTTTGGATGATTTGAAATGGTATAAGCTTTACCTCGTTGTCATCAAAAATTACAAGAAACATGTCGGTCTCAAAATAAATGGTTCAGAGTCAGAGGTAATCGAACTCACAGTCTCAATATTCACCGTTTCTTAACCACGTACACCATGGAGGTTAAATACTTCTAAATCATTACATAATCTATATGTGCGTGTAAGACATGCCTGTTTGTCCATCACGGTCTATTGTGTGCATTCCGCTCATATCCTGTCGATTGTCGATGTCCATTCGTGCGTCAACTGGGAACCGAACCCATTAACGTTCGAGGATGTGTTCACTTCACGGTGTTTAAGTATCAATGTATCTGTGCGTTGATTTTTGGGATTCCGTATGCGGTAGGTTTGAAACTTTAAGCTGAGTCATTATATTCTTAGCCCGAAAATTCTTAGCCATATTGAATTGCATCATTGAATTCTACAATGTATAAAGAATTTAAAAAATCACTAATATCTATTTCGGCTCCGGAATTTGAGACCTTAAAATCTTTTATATTTTCTATGATCCACGACACGTCACTTATAACTTACATTAGGTTTCAAGACTATCTGATAAAGCTGATACGTAACACTTAAAGTGTGGCTAAATTTTATTGGCGTGTGGCGAAATTTGGAACTACAAATACAATTTCAAAATATATATTTAAAGCATCATTTGAGATATATTTTCTTATAACAAGCATTTACACTCGTAATATAAGATCATTAACATGTTAAATATAAAAAAACGTGAAGGCAGTAATATTTTGACAACAGCATGACAACAACGAATTCGTACGCCAAAAGATCGTAGACAATCTACACTTATTATAACCGATTCTCCACACAAAAAAACTAAATACGTAGGTATATCCTATCCTGTATAAAACAACAATTCTTCAACTCACGATACAAATCTATTTATAAACGTAAAAAATAATTAAACTGATGTACATGTGCATACAATTACCATCGGCGCTCGCAGGAAATTACACATAATGCATCTCGCACGCATTCCCTGTGACAAAGAATACCATATCGCTTCGTTACGCGATACAGGGCTGACAAAAACAACAAAAAAAGATCGTACTAAGCGTGAAGATCATTTTCCTAATTCGTAGCGTGCTGTATCAACTCTTAATCGAGCAGCTCAAAACTTTATTCCTCTATAAATGAAATATTGAGAGGGGTAAGACCATGACGCTAGTCTAGGAAGGGTTAACAGATTCATCAAATCATACAACATTTTGTTAACTTCTCTGAATATGCACTTGCATCGTGATGCAACCTTGCACCATGATGTCTTTTTTATAGAAAGAAAGAAAATAAATGTATTATTGTCGTACATTAGGAAGAATAAGAACACAGTACAGTATACTGTAAATTGTCTAGTTAATGCTACTTACGATACGCTTATTGTTAGCTAAACTACTACCAACAAGACTGCTACTAAACACGAAAAAAAAAAATACTTTCTTCTTCTTAAGAAACTTTATAATTGATTATCAAAGCCCATGTCCCCGAAAATTCAGAAGTTTACTCCTTAAGTTGATGCCGCGACCTCCGTCTCGCCGACTACGTTCGCTCCATTATCAAGAGACCACCACATAATTGGTGTTAAGTCAATCATTATTACTAGCTCACTAAGCTTCAGGATTCATGCTTAATAACATGACATAATACCATTTAGGGTAACCTATCAAAAATCATCCATACTCAAAGATTTCCAACTTTATGAGGAGAATTTGGTAATAAATCACTATTTGTTTACCTCATTAGCAGTCCCAAGGTTTTGTTGCCAACCCTGGCCTGGGCACGCGTCAGTTTAATGTTACAGACAATTTGAGCCGACGACTCTCAGACTCATTCCTGGACTTGACACCGCTTGGATTGTATGGGTCGTTGGCAACTGATACCTTAACACATCGCCAGCCATGTTAAAATATGGGTTATGAAGTTTATATTCCTTGCCCGTTCTTCTATAATGAAAACTATTTTCCGAACCGAGTGGTAGAATAAATATACCCTTAATATATATTTTTTTATTAATAAATTGTTTTCATTTCGTTTTATTTGTGCATATTATCCATCCCTGGCTCCATATCACATAATTTGAAAAAAATACACACAGTGACATATAGAGGGTACTAGTAGAACTAAACTTTTGGAGATACTGGCGCGACAAAAATACCGTTTCCATGCCTGTTTTTTCCAGTGGATAGCCATACCTTGACAAAAAATCCGAATATTATAAAAAAAGGTGAGTTGACATAAACTAGAGAATCGGTACATATACAACAAGGAAACCGGTACAACTATACATACATCCCGTATCAGATATTCAAATATCTCGAAATCACAACTGTCAAATTATTCAAAATGATGTACAGTTAAATCTTAGTTTGTTATTTCCTACAAATTACAATAAAACTTTTAACACTTATAATATATAATAAGTGCGTGGTGGCCTGTTGGTAAACAGACTAGACGCGGCTGCCAACATGTTCACGGTGGTCGCGGGTTCGAATCCCAGGGCACACCTCTGACTTTTCGGAGTCATGTGTGTATTGATAGTCAATCACCACGCACTAAAACGGTGAAGGAAAACATCGTGAGGAAACCTGCATACCATAGCGATTCATAAGAATTTCTATGGTATGTAAGTCCGCCAACCCGCACTAGGCCAGCGTGGTGGACTATATGGCCTAACCACTCTCAATCGTATTCTCGATTGTAGAGTAGGCCCGTGCCCTGCAGTGGGACGTATATGGGGTGATACAGAATATTCAGGCCGAAAAACATAATGATATAGAACATTATGTTTAGATCCTTACAAGAGCACATTAGTCCTGATACACAAGAATTCACCATTCCCGTCAATAACAACAAAACAGCACATTTCTTCGACACAATTAGATCTCGACTCGCATTCTTTAAGGCCATTGCACGGAACACGGGAATATTACAGTGTTCCCTAGATTTACAATGATGTTCACGGTTATCAATCCAGAGATAATGTGGAATGATGAGCGCACCGCAATACAGAGAGCGAGAGTTGTCGAGAGGGAAAGTGCTAGTTCTATTAATAACAACAGATCTTAGATACATATTGCATTGTTGTTATGAAAACTTGCCTTTATTTATTTATTTTTATTTTTATTTATTTAATCTTTATTGTACACATATAAAAGAACATAACAATATAAAGAAATAACATCTATAAAAAGTACAAAAGGCGGTCTTATCGCTAATAAGCGATCTCTACCAGACAACCTTTGGATGGATATAAAAGAAGGAAAAAGAAAGGGCAGTGTAAAACAAAGATAAGTTAAGCTCCAATAGATATAAAATATAAAATAGATAATCATAAAAAATACATATAAATGACATAATAAATACACATACGTAATATAATATATACATATATACATACATACAATTTTAAATAAATACATAAACATCTATAATAATAGATATATAATTATACTACAAATTAAAAATATATCCGAAAAGAGGAAATAATACCATGCTTTATCTGTTTAGTGAGAAAGGTAGTGTGCTTTCACCAGCTTTTTGAAAGATGACAAGGTTTGTGCCCGTCGAACCACAACAGGAAGCGCGTTCCATAATCGGACAGCTTCAACAGCAAACGATTTATCAGTAAATGTCGTTGTGTGTACGGGCATTCTCAGCTTAAGGTTCTCTGACGACCTCAGGGACCTCGAATGTGAGTCATGGAGAAAAGTGAAACGTTCTTTAAGATAAGATGGGGTGAGAGGATTAAACAAAATATTATAAAGGAGTGAGAGAACGTGAGTATTCCGACGAAGGCGTATAGGTAACCACTTGAGCTTAGCACGAAACTCAGAGACATGATCATATTTGCGTAGTCCAAATATGAATCTAATACAGAAATTTTGAAGTCGCTCAAGTTTATTAAGTTGGTCTTCGGTGAGATCAAGATAGCTGACATCCGCATAATCAAGGATGGGAAGAAGGAGAGTTTGCGCAAGTGAAATTTTCGTGGCAATGGGTAAAACATTGTGTAACCGTCGCAAGGACCTTGCCGAGGCAAACAGCTTGCGACTTAGCTCTCGAAGCTGAGGACCCCAGGTGAACGACTGATCGAAGTGTAGACCAAGATTTCTTACAGTGTTACTGTATGGAACAGTTATTCCATCGCAAGAAACACTTGGTAATTGGGTGTGATCTAGTCTCGAAATCATCCTGGGACTGCCGACAACAATGACCTGAGTCTTTTTAGGATTGACTTTCAAGCCATATGTCTTTATGAGAGTTAGATTCTACATTATAAAAACTTGCCACCTAAAAATACTTAAAATATAATTACGCTGGGATATTTTCACTTAAAGTTGGGCAAACCTATGGTCAAATTACAATTGAAATTATTTTAAGTGTTTCTTTCAACATAATGGTTTTAAAAATGATGTAAGTGTCTGCTTGCCTGCCATATTTAAATGTAAGGCATGAGGTTCTCATATCTTTCTAGACACCAAACGAGCTCTTTCTCCGACACGGTACCTTTGTTCATTTATTTTTAGGCCCAGGAATTCTTCACTTTAGTACTCCTATTTTAACAAGGTCAAAAACTATGTTTCAAGTATTCCTGAAGTGTTCCTAACAGTTGACTAAACAATTTTGATCAACATTCCAGAAGTTAATCTCGTAACGCTGCCCGAATCTAATGAGTATCATCATACTCAATTTACAGACGTATCCCATGGAAATGACCGTTGAAGACAATTAAATTCTTATGCACATTCGCATAACAGAGGCGAAATCACGTCATTTCATTAAGGCGAGCCCTCCATTCTCCAGCGGCCACGCTAATAGCTGCTGCGTGGTCACCACCGCGTGCGACGCAGGCTTGTCATTACATAGGGTTCTCAAACTTGGAGCTTCAGACCTGTGTTAGACTTTCAGCCAATTGGAACTTTACGATTTTATGCCACAGCTAGTTATCAAAAACTTTTATATGAAAGCTGAGAGCTATATCATATCTAAGTATGTTAAGAGTGCGTACTAGCCTGTTGGTTGCGCACCAAATATTTCTACGGATCGGTAGATATAGGTTCAGATCCAAGATCAATCATCTGACTTTTCAGAATCATATTTATTTATAGATAATTGCCATGCAATAATGCTTTGGAGAAAAATATCATCAAGGAAACTTTCACACCAGAATGATTTACGCAAGATATTCTATGGTAAATTCTATTCAAGATATTCATGGCCCCCTTCTCAGGCGATCTCCAAAAATTCGGATACATACGATTACTGTACTTAGCACGAGGATTTTGGCCTACGGAACAGAAAATTGAAACTCTACGAGTCTTCTGTTCAGCTTGCTATGCATACTCCACTTTGAGAAACCCTGGATTAGAATAGTCCATGAGGTGAACGGTCTGTTCGTCCGTGGGGGTTCAGGAACCGGGCCTAAGCCAATTGATGCACGCAATTGAATTTAACAATCAAATGATTAGTGATTGACAGACTCTTTAGTAAACTAGGCTAGTTGTTACACGTGGCTTGAATTATTAAACCAAAGGGCAAATGTTCATGAAGTTCATCACTGACTAAAAATCTCCATAAACGACCTTTTGGAAGCGGCCTCGGTCCTTCCAGCAACTTTTAACCGTCTGACGACTTTTAGGTGAACGTCGGAAGTAGTATTTGTCTGTACGTAGCGTTTAAAAGAGAACTTTGATATTTTTTGTGAATTAATATTAGGGGGTGGTGCGACTGAAAAGTCAGTCGTGGTTTCTTATACCCATAATACAAGATTCGATCTTAGTGTGGGACTTTCCGACACACGAAATAAAAATAGTACCATGGTATCTTCCTTTCACATCCATTATTTGCATGTGTATCCCTATACGTCCCATTGTATGGCACGGCACCCTCTGCAACTGAAAGTACGATTAAAAGAGGTTAGGCCGTATAGTCCATCACGCCGGGGCATCTAGTTAAATAAAATGTATTTATTTTACCTACAAACCAATTTACTTGTAGCATTACACGCTAAATAGGTCATTTTGTAAGTACAAAACTATGTCAAGTTCATGAGCATCGCCTTGACCCCTAAACACAGCTAACACATAACCTCGTCGTAAAATCTATTTCTAGCTATTGGGGTCGGTCTATATCACACTATTTATAGTAAACGACGCTTTGTAACAACTGTATAAGGCTGGCTGTTTTAAAATTTATTGTAACTAACGAGTAGTTAGGAAATGTAGAGTAAGAAGGTTATTAGTAGTATTTAAAACGAGAGTTCCTAAATTCGATCTTATGTCGAGTAATGACAAAATTCTATAATTGTCATAATAGTGGTACGAAATTGAATGTTTTGCTTGGCATAATGATTTAATAAATATTGTACAAGTTGGAATAAATTGAATGTTTAGGTGTGCATAACGTTAGGTTCTTGTCCTGTCACATCTTGGGTAGGCAAAGCTTGGTCAAAAATAAATGACACAAGAATCTTTGCTAGATTTCCTCGAGTTATTAAGTTTGTCACTTCTATATAATACTATATTAACATCCATTATAGTTTCCGTTGTTTAGGATCGAGACAAATTTTTGTGTGATCTACAGGTATTTGTTACGATTCTGTGTGTTTGGGAGACCGAAAAATCTCTCGTAGTTCCTGATACCCACGACACAAGACTCGATTTTAGTGTGGGGTCAGGACTATGTATGTGACTGTTGGGTGTATTTTCTCTTGTGTATTTTCATTCCCATATGATATTATTTGTGGATATTAAATTAGAAAATGAAATATAAAATCAAAGATTAAACTACCCATAGTGTCAATATGATCTGTTCGAACAACCAATTATGATGAGTGAAGAACGTATTAATTGACCATTAGTCTGGGAACATGCACTGCGCATGCGCAGCGGTTAATCATAAAATTTTATTAGCTCCCGATACGCAATGGTGTCATTGCCAACGTATGAACTTGATAATATCGCCTGTATGTCTGCCTGCTCGAGCTTAGTTATTAGATTTATTTTATACTAGCGGCCCGGCCCAGATTCACCCGGGTACAAATAGATTTCTGTACAATAATATGTATGTATTATATATATATATATATATATATATATAACCTTCCTCTTGAATCACTCTATCTATTAAAAAAACGCATCAAAATCCGTTGCGTAGTTTTAAAGATTTAAGCATACAAAGGGCCATAGGGATAGAGAAAGCGACTTTGTTTTATACTATGTAGCGATTACGGCCCGTGTTTTTCTTACAGATACTATTTAATGAAACAGGCTCTGCAAAATTTGACTGGTGGTAGGTCTCTCACATGTAAGAGGCCTGGGTAGGTACCATCGCAATGTCTTCTTCTCCTTATTCATCCTCTCATTAGTATGGATATGTTGACTGCCTCAATGGCGTAGCTTTACTACATTACGATTACAATTCCGAGGTCTCGGTTCGAGCAAGATGATATTAGCTTTTTCTATTCATTATCTGCCCGGAGTCATTTGTTTCGTCTACGTGTTTCTGAGATCCAAATGTCTCCCGTAGTAACTGATATCTGTCTGTATCTGTATCAGCCCATATACGTCCCTATGCAGGGCATAGGCCTCTACAATCGAGAGTACGATTGAGAGTGGTTAGACCAGTCCACCACGCTGGCTTAGTACGTGTTGGCGGACTGATACCCACGATACAAAACTCGATCTTAGTGTGGACTCAGGACTATTATGTGACAGTTGGGTATATTATTATTTTATATGCATTAAAATCGAAATCAAGACACCGAAAACCATATTACAGATTGGCTAGCCTTAGAACTTAACTCAAGAAACAGCAAACCTTTCTTTCTAAGTAGAGGCGAGTGTACTCTATAGAAATACTAACCCATTTCACATTTATAGTTAACCGTAAGTTGCCTCGTCATCATAAATAACGTGTAACGGCCAACTAGTGAGAGTGGAGTCCCAGTGGCCGATATCTGTGATGGTCACGCTCCGTGTACTGCATCCGAGATACCATTACTAAACGGACTTGAAAACATCTTGTAATATCCTGTGGTGTTACTATTTATTACGGTTTAACGTGAGATATTGCAACTCTATCGCAATAGTAGCATAGGAAATTTAGGTTGAAATATATAATCTTACCTACATCTGAGGGGATGTTTGTAAATGATAACTAGAATATGAATTATGAAAAACAGAGCGTAGAAATAAATTTAGCAATTCTATCATCCCATAAGTAGATTGCCTAACGAATGAGAGAGGAATGGAAAAGAAAAAGTATAGTGGAAAGAAAGTAGCATTGGGCCACTGTCTATCTACATCACTGGACAATTGTCGCTTCACATCAATTTTCTGTGAGACAGTGCTAACAATCATAATCAAAATCACGCATTCTTAAAATAAGACTAAAATGCCTACAGTCAGACTTTCAAGCACAATTATATTATACAACTTTAATAGTATTAGAAATCAGAAAAAGAGTTAGCAAAAATAACAATTTACTTCCATTTATCTACGTCTATACAATCAATGTTAAATTTACAAATAACTTGTGTATACCAAAGTTTATACAAATTCAATATAAAATAGCTAACTATAACTTTACTATTCAAAGCTTTAAGGACGAATGTGTCGTCCTTCGCAAAATACAGTGTTCTTATACTATGGTTTTGACAGGACATTAGTGTCGCCTTACAGGCCATAAAGAAATATAAGTTATTGCATACAAGCAAAGATTTACAAGTGGCGCACTATTAGAAACATTAGGACCCCATTATGTTCTTGGAACTTAAACATTACTTTCAACAAACAAAAAACAAACAGGGTACTTCACATTACTTAAGTTGGCAATAAGTAAATAACTCTATCGTGGGAATGCTCATTCACAAAAACCATAAATCAGACTAATTGCATAAAACAATCTGTTTGTAATTGTTTATGTTTGTTACTGACAAATGCGTATTTTACATATTGGCTACAGTTGAGGTCCCTGATACTAGTTAACTAGCAATTACATAATGGTATCTAACAATAGCAATAAATAAAAATGATTTGTGAACGATTATTTGCATACCAAACCGCAATCACGCCAAACAGCAGAGTAAATGCACTGTCGTTTACTATCAAGCGAATGTATCGCCATTTATTGCAATAAAAAAACATTCACTAAAACTAACAAAACATTTACGTACCCTGCCATATATTTATTAAATGGTAGTCAATACAATGACGCAAAATAAACTAGTACCTCATATGCAATTGTTTATTGATACTTAAAATAGCCATGACAACATCCCTACTGGGCCGAGTGAACGATAAAACTCATTTCACGAATCAATCAATAATATTAACGATGCATTCGCAATCGATTCTAAAGGCGAGAGCACAATCGATATTTTGGTATCGAAAATAATATGGACTAGAAACAATACGCACTCATTCTATTAGGCTTACAACTTCCTATTAAAAACGTTCTGACCATTACCCCAAATTAGTATCAAAAGGTATGATAGATTTTTTTATTCCACGAAATGTGTCGGAAAGAATAACACATTGTTTATCAAACATTTCTCTTAATGTAGGGATCGAAGTCGCGGCCTCTCATTTTACAGACGGTTCTGAACCAACAGCACAAAAGAGGCCGCATAATCTCTATTTCGAGATCTCTATTTCGAGATCTACTTTATTACAAAATTATTTTTAATCAATAGCTTTAACCCTTAAATTGGCAGTACCATATATCGGTGAAATTGTGTTTCTTTTTTAAATTTATATGTATTGTTAGGGATAAATAAAGACAACATACATGGAAATTAAACAAATATATTATATCTTAACAGGTTTTTCTCACGTCACTTGTAAGTGACATTGCCACCTTGCCTTCATAATTGAGCGCAGAATATATGTCACACAAAACGTACGATGCCCGTTTGACTAGTCAACGAAATAATATGAAATAAAATTAAAAATTAAGCTTATCACAACTAAATTAAACTAATAAATTGGAATTATCGCATACAACTTCGAATGTTCCACGGCCTTTCTTCTTCATATCTTTGTCACTGCTTAGGTGACAATTGCGTAGTCTGTCCTCTCGGATCGTGCCCAAAGATAGTATCCCCATCTCGTTACGTAAGTAATAAAGCAGCTCTAAAGAAGTAAACCAGTTATCAAAGTAAACCGTGGCAAGAATCGGATTAGAAATAGTTTTGCATAGTTTGACAACTGTTTTGTCCCCAACGCCAAGGTAATCTTGCTCCCATTCTGTGATCGCATCTTGCTGAAAAGTGTTTGTTCCATCATAGGCAAAAAAATCGTAAACCATCCCTGAGGTCCCAGCTCGAACCAAAAATTTAAAGCCCCATTTATGGGGTTTTTTGGGATTGTATTGCTTGCGATTGTATTGCTTGCGATTGCCAGTTTTTTTACCTTTGTATGGTATTATCATTTCATCAATAGCAAATGATACACAAGTGCGTGGTGGCCTGTTGGTAAACGGACTAGACGCGGCTGCCAACATGTTCACGGTGGTCGCGGGTTCAAATCCCAGGGCACACCTCTGACTTTTCGGAGTCATGTGTGTATTGACAGTCAATCACCACGCACTAAAACGGTGAAGGAAAACATCGTGAGGAAACCTGCATATCATAGCGATTTATAAGAATTTCTATGGTATGTAAGTCCGCCAACCCGCACTAGGCCAGCGTGGTGGACTATATGGCCTAACCACTCTCAATCGTACTTTCGATTGTAGAGTAGGCCCGTGCCCTGCAGTGGGACGTATATGGGCTGATACAATACAAAAAAAAAATGATCTCTCTTCTTCGAGCTTGAGGCACTGCTGCCGAACATACTCCATTACGACCGATACTTTGTGATAGCTATAATTCTTGTCTATATTCGTGTTGTCACAAAAATGTAAAAAACGTTTGATAGATCTGTAACGTTTTATACCCATAGCAGATGCAATTGGATCAAATCTAAGATCATTACTCCAATAATCTTCAATAGCCGGCATCTTTACAATTCCCATACTAATATCAATACCTAATATTATTTCTATTTCTTTTCTTGTTACACAGATAGATTTACCTTGTTGTTGTACTGAATACAGGTTAGTCATATCTACAATGTAATCTAAAGATCGTCACTAAAAAAATGTTTGAAATATTGCTGCGGTGACTTTAATTGATATTGTTCAGCAAAACTTACACTTGTATCCACTTCCACGGCTCCTGAATATTTGTTTTTTTTAATGTAAATTCTAATTGTTCTAGCTTGCGTTTTTTTGCTATAGGTACTGCAGTTAAAAGTGGCATGGGGGATGACTCAATATTTGCGAGTTGTCTGGTACGACGGCGTGTTGTAGTTTGTGCCCTTGGTGTCAGTGGAGATATTATTGAAGTTGTTCATGGTGTTTCCGGTATAATGCAAGGTGGTAGAACTTGTGATCTACCTAATAAAGAAGACGATGCTGATGTCATGGGTCCTATGTCATTTTGGTTAACGTGATTTTCTGACGTTAAGCCCTTTGATTCTGCCTCCGGTTCTTCCGGTTCTAAGTCACTGAGATCCTCAAGGAGGTCGTAAATAGCTGGCGAAATAGTACTTCTTACCGGTGAAGAAGAGTCAGAACCAGTGTTGTTATTTTTGAAGTACTCACGAGCTAATATTCTTCTCTCTTCATCATCTTCAGATTCAATTTCTGAATCTATAGAATCTGATGGAGGGACTAACGCAAGAATTTTCTGCGATCTCCAACTTTTCCTTGCCATGTTACTGAGAAAAATATTGTCAATTGTAAAACATATACTATACAAATACAATAATATTTCTACTACTAACTAACTGGCAATGTCCGTTACAAGTAACAAACATAAATGCTACTCCGTGTGAGATCTAATTGGCAATGTCCGTTAAAAGTGACAAACACAAAAGTTACTCCGTATGAGAGTAATTGACGGTGTCAGTTTCAAATGACATAAAGATTTACTGAGATATTGAAAACAAAATATGAATAATACGATAAAATAAACAACTGAAAACTACGGATTAACCATTATTCCAACGATATTAAGCATAAAAAGTATATAAAACACAAAAATACTTACATAATAACAATATTTTTGACGAGTGCAAATTCATTTCGCCGTTGAAATATTTCAAATGACTGATGCAACTCGTTTAACGAGTGAGAGCGCGTTTCAAATGCACGAGTGCGAAAAGGATAGTCTATTATAAACGTCGTACCACGTGACAGGCGCGAGCGTCACCTCAAATCAGACTTCTGTGCATCTTTATAACATGTTCCATGAGACGGACAGAAACAATTTAAGGGTTAATGGTTGGGACCATCTATGCCCCGCAGTTTTACCTTCATAATTAGTAGCGTGATGTTATACAGCTTTTCACCGACCTCAACAAAAAGGTTGGCATATTTACGTATAAAGATTTTTAAAAAGATCATTAATTATATTTATCTCCTTTTTACGATTTTGAAGACTTTTTTCATTGTTTGCTATGGCAAAAGTACATTAAAAAAGCAATATGACCAAGCCTTTACACTCTTGATTCTATTGATAACGGTGACACAATAATATTATTCAATAAGTAACCGCACAATAGCAGTTATTAGTTTCTGTCGCCGGTCCATTGTCCAGCCATTTGTTGTATAAACACTGGCTTTAATAGCTTTACTGATGGATGGCGATGGACGTTTGAGAATTCATTGCTTCCATACATGCTCACTTTATGGCATGTGAATAAGTAATCACTTGACACTGGATAATGCAACGTAAGACTATTGAAATATGCGTACAAATATGCCCGGAATATATAAAAATATGACTAAATCGAAGCAAGAAAGCGATTTTGTCGTATCTCGAAACAAGTGATTTTACAACTGAACCAAAAAAAATATGTTTAAAAATGAATAACCTCTAAACTAGAATACTAAGGAATAATATATCTTTAATAGTAAAATTTTAAAATAAAACCTTACATTTTCACGAGGAAATTCAATGCGGTATTTTTTTTAATGAATTCATTAATATACAAAACGCTTGGACACATTTTTTGAGATACGACAAAATCGCTTTCCTGCGTCGATATGTATATTATTAAAAGAGGAATAAAAAGCAATGTGTATTTCTCCCACCAAACAGCAATGTAAATGCACTGTAGTGTTCTAATTTAAAGGAAACTGTAGCCAGAGTAGACAGAAATACTGAAGATCATGAGACTTAATATCATATGTCTCAGGACAGGATGGCAAGCGCAATGAAATGCCAATAATTGCTGGTGTTGTTTGGTCTTGCTACTAACCATGAGCGGTTGTTGCCATTGGACGAATGGCACGCTCGTCTCGCCTTCATTGCCATAATAAAAGAATGTAGTGCTGACTCTACATAACAATAAAAGTCTTGATGTGCGTAACCTACGCGGTTCACTATCCGGTTCACAACATGCTTAAATTAGTTCATAGTTATTAAATCATAATTATTGACTATCTTGATAAAAACGATACTCTATGGAGATATCGTAATAATAATACCGAAATCGTAGATAGGACAAAACGTTTAACGGCCGTTCTCAATATCTATCTATCTTTAACAAGGGGTTAAAATAGCTACCATGACTATATCTTTACAATACTACGCTTCATAAAATAGACATATATATTTATATAATTTAGCTATCTATAAATATGTGTAAAATATTCCTACATTTTTATCTCTGTTAACTGAAACATAAAATGCATGTAAATGTCTAACGAAATCTCTTGTTAAAGATAGATAACTGGTGGTAGGTCTCTCATATGTGAAAGGCTGCCTGGGTGGGTACCACCGCAATGTCTTTTTCTCCCGTCAAACAGCAGTTTAAATGCACTGTAGTGTTTCGGATTGAAGGACATTGTAGCCAGAGTAACTACTGGACATATTGAGACTTAACATCTTATGTCTCAGGATGGCGAGCGCTGTGGAATGCCAAGCATTGCTTTGAAATTCAAGGTGCTGTTTGACTTTGCTACTGTTCATGAGCGGTCGAAACGCTTACCATCAGGCGAACGGCATGCTCGTCTCGCCATTCATTGCCATAAAAAAAGAATATAGTGCTGACTACATAAAAATAAAAGTCTTGATGTGCGTAACCTTGCCTACGCGGTTCACTAGCTAGTTCACATCATGCTTAAATTAGTTCACAGTTATCAAATCATAATTATTGATTATCTTAATAAAAACGACACTCTATGGAGATATCGTAATAATAATACAGAAATCGCAGATTAGGACCAAACATTTAAGCGATCGATTAAAAGATATCTTATTAACATCCATACAAAAGCTTTTGCGGGATACTCTCCTAACTACAGACCTATAAAATTTTATTTAAAAGAAAATATGTCCTTAAAATTCCTCAATTTCATGAAGCATTCGACAACCAGTCTATTGTTGAAATATAATACTTGAAACAGTGTGACGTGCCTTCCGGCCGGCGCTGATTGACACACGGCTTGTGTAAACAAACATCCCTACACACCCCTAGTTACTCCCTCACCCTCCGGATTTACTAAAATAGACCGAGACACGTCAATATTCATACAGTTTGGACGCTTTTTGACTTCACAACTGAAGATTTTTATCGACAAAGATTTGGTACTATTTTTCTTGTCAGTTAGTATAGGCTATTGAAATGAAAAATATGATCTACATATGATGTTATTAAAATAAGATTGAATGAAGTCGTTGGATGCAGGCGGCTTTTAATATAAAACCCTGTAGATATCCTTGGACCACGCCTATTCTTAGTAGGTTTTCGTGGCTGGAAATAATATTACAAGACCTCCATTCGAGATCCTTTCGATATTATCAATCAAGAGTTCTAAACAATATGTGTACCCACTGCCATTTCACCTTCATAATCAGTGGATTAATTTACAGCTAGCACAGTGGTGCTAGCTGTAAATTAATCACTGGGAAATAAAAGGCTAATTTCTAATACTCTACAGTCGGAAAAGAATGACGAAGGGATTGGATCTGGTTGTAATTCGTGAAGCAAATGATGTGAAGACTTTTGCCTGTGACTCAAAGTTCAACAAGTACCCAATGGTTCCAGCTAAACTTGACTAGACTACACCAATCAGCTCTCACACAGTATATCCAAAATGAATAAATCACACCGGACAGTCACAAACTTAGTCCCGACCCATACTAAGATCGAGTCTTTTGTCGTGAGTATCAGGAACTACGAGAGACTTTTCGGTCTCACAAACACCCAGACCTGGAAGAAATATTTGAGGCCCGCACAAACATTTCTTTCGGTGCGAAGATCGAACCCGCGACCTCTCGTTTCACAGGCGGCTTCGAACCAACTGCGCCACGGAGGCTGTCATGAAATAAATATATCACAAATCCAGGGATAGCTAAATATTCTCCCTATAATATAAATCATATTGATTTTTAAATAAAAGCGGCTTTGCTCACAGCTGTGGAATATCGATCGCGACATGTACGTGGGGTTGCAAACGCGTGGGGATTTATATCTTTTGTGTTACACACAATTAAAATAAAAGCATATCTATAAATCAGTTACTAATGTGATCAGCTGTTGATTTTAACATTATTGTGTGTTGCTATTTATTCCAACGCGTCTATAGGGTAAAAGCCGGATAGTTGCCACACTTTTTAAAAAGCTCCTTTAAAAAATGTGTATCAATACATTTTTTATTCAAAGTGTATTCTCAAACATAGTTCATTCATCTTCTAACATACCCTATCTATAAAAAAAATATAAATATTATAAATTTTAAGTAAATCCACTTTAAAATGACCTCTGAAAAAGAGGATAGTTGCCTACTATAGCGGATACTAGCCTAACGTTAAAAATGGTTGGGGGGGATACTTGCCCAATGTGAGGATAGATGCCCGTCTGTTTTGTTTTCAAATAAAAATGAACTTATATTCATTTAAATAATCAGTTTTTATTATTAAATACAATATTTTATTAAGTATCAATTATAGTTAAATTATAATTATAAAATTATAACAATAATAGACTCCAAAATAGTAAATAAGTGTGTAAAATCTGTGCTTTTTTTTAGTGCTTTGACTGGCGAGACGAGTATGCCGTTCGCCTGAGGGTAAGCGATTCGACCGCTCATGAACAGTAGCAAAACCAAACACCTTGAATTACAAAGCAATGCTTGGCATTCTACTGCGCTCGCCATCCTGAGACATAAGATGTAAAGTCTCAATATGTCCAGTAGTTACTCTGGCTACAATGTCCTTCAATCTGAAACACAACAGTGCTTTTAAACTGCTGTTTGGCGGGATAAATAGCCATTGCGGTGGTACCCACCTAGATATCCTCTTACATATGAGAGCCCTACCACAAGTGCTATCTGATTCTGATTCACTGCTAGTAATATCTCTTGTAGTAATACCCAAGGGCTGGGTATTTTCTTAGAAGTGTTAAAATACAATTAGATAAGTAGGCAAGTATGTAAACAGATTATTATATTTATAAGTTAAATATACAATTTTAAATCCTTGACATATCTTGGGTTACCAGCAGCTGATTTCTTTTTTCATACCGTCTTCTTAAGGTTCGAGAGAATATGCCATTAATCCGGGATATTTCGTTGATACTTTTTTGTTTTTTATTTAGTTCTTCGAACGCAAGTGTTAAACTATCTTCTGTCCAGTTGATGTGGCGCGGCACCACGCCTGGCTTTCGTTTATACTTGCGAGGCATTTTGCTGTTGAGTATGTATTTTATTTAACATAAACATTAGTAAAACCAAATAAAAATCACCTAGAAAAAATAGTAAAAGCAAATGAAAAAAATAAATAAGAAAAAAATCTATCCTTGCTTGTTAAAAACGTATAGTTACAGATAGTTACCGCAGGGCAACAATCCGCAAAAGATAGTAAGGCAACTATCCGATTTGATACGGATACTTGCCCTTTTTATTTACGAAATAAATAAAACATATTTAACAATAAAACCTAATAAACAGTGCAATTTAAACTCTAATGCATTCAAAGAAATATATTTTTGACTGAAATCGCAATCAGTTATAAAAATATTTAACGGAGATTACTTACCAATATAATTCTGGCGCTCGTCAAAGTATCACCGCGGAAGATTTTTTCATACACGGACAAAATAAGTGCGCGTACTTCAACTGCTTATGCGGCACCGAGGCCTGCGCGGGAGCCGCTTTTAATTATGATCAAAAAGAAACACTGTCAATACGTCTAACATAGAGCATTTGAAACTGAGGCATGTATCCGTCCGAGGCAACTATCCGGCTTTTACCCTATAAGGTACATATCAAGATGCTCTAATAAAGTAGGTCAATGCAAGACACTTTCAATAAGTCGCTTTGAAGATCTAAGGTCAATACTTGACTTCTTGTGCTGAAGGTATAAACTTGATGATTGACTAGGAAAATAAATCAGATGATATTACTGGTCATTGGGTAATTGATCTCGACATCTTGAATAACAAAATTAGACGGTATATTCATATTCATAATTGAATTGTTTATATTCCAGATATTTAACTATTATCCGGCAATTATTATGTGGCAATTACGTTTTATTTACTGCCTGCACCATGGATATAAGTAATATTAAAAAGTTGCACGTGAAAAATCTTTCGTTCCGGTAATTTCATGTTGTAATATTGATTATCACTTTACTCCCATTTAGCGCACAGATTTTGTTTTCTATTTTCGACATACTTGTCTTTTTCCAATAAAGCATAAAATAATGCATAAACCAACTCAGTAAGGCTATGTCCAAGGTTCTATGGAGTGTCGCCCATCTCAATTCATAATTGACGAATAAAATCCGTCCTATCTGTACTCTAAACTTATGTACAAAGCTGAAGCGGTTTTTGTTTGAAGGTTCGAATAGAAAATGTATGTTGATATTGGATAGCAAAGATCTCGAGGAAGGCTATAGGCTACTTATCATTTCTGAAAATGAAAATGAAAATAATTTATTGAATCCATTAAAATGTTCAACATCGTTTAGATTCAGTCATTTTTTTTTATCTACCACCCGGTTCGGAAAGCGATTTTCACTAGAGAAGAAGGGCAAGAAACTCTAGTGTTGCTCTTTTCAAAACCAGTTTACAATGTAGTGATTATTACATAATTTACAAGTTGGATTAAATCAGAGAAGTTTATTTAAAATATTTTTAATAAGAATACGAAATTTCACTATGACCAATAGGAGCGGGGCATTAAAGAAAAATGTTGCAAAACAGTTTCCCGTCAAAAAGTATCGGCACCTTATCGTTATTTTATTGGACTACTTACTAGAGATTATGAAGCTGAAACGGAATAGCGTGTAATCACAGAATACTAAACTAACAGAAGTCAAGCTTCATACAAAGTGCGCTAAATCAACGCACACATAGACAGCGTTCACGGACACGATATTCGAAACCAGTCGAAACCACTGCGAACTGCAAGAGCGAGTTTCAACTTTTGCGCGAACGCCGAGCGTAGTGTGAGTGTGGCAACAAAAGTGAAGTACATACACAAGCTTGACTTCTGTTAGTATTCTGTGGTATAATGAACATTTTGTTGAAGGATAACAAAGGATCCTGGGTTTAATATTTTATAACATAACGGTGGTAACAGATGTAAAGGGTGGGAAGGATCGATCGCTCGACGCCTGGTGTTTCAATAACATTGGGGTTATTAAACGAGGAATCTGATTATTTTTATTTAGTAGATGTTGAAGGATATGTCCGCCTGGTTAACGAACTCTTTACCGAAGATTAGAAAAATCTGTTTAACAGCCGCTGCCAATAAACAATCCTAATCCAAAATTTGCCGTTTGAGATTGACAGCTCAATCTTTTTTCTGATACTATATTGCCAATAATCAATCTCAGTAGTGAAAAAAACTATGGCAACATGGTAAGTGACAAATCGAAAAGTAGAAAACAATCCAGATTGACTTCAATCTAATTTTTTCGATTGATTATTGGCATTGGCCGTTAAAGACGTGGTAGGTATGGTGAATGCGTTGACAAATATTTGTGATATTCACAGGTATTTCTTTCGGGTCTATGTAGTCCTGAAACTCATGAACCAATACTTGATCTTGTGTAATCGTATGGGGTCAGGACTGTGTATCTATGTGGCTTTCGGGAGTATTTAATTACTCAAAAATCAGTTAAACGATAGAGGATTCTTAATTACAATTAACCCTCTTAATTCGGTTTGTTGTCTTGGCAAAACAGAGGTCTACAATGAAGCCTGTAGCGTTAATCATTACAAGCATTTATTCACATTTTTATGTGTTAAAAATGTTTTGTATGGAGTTACATGCGTATTAAGAATGAAAATTAATTCCAAAGCATTTCAATGAGTTACATTCGCGTAAACATTAAAATCTATATGGGTATGTATAAATTCAGTAAATGTGACTAAATACTGTATTGTATAGAATAATTATTCAATTTATAGTGGAAACTTTGCTGATATGTGTATTTGTAGAAACTTAGTCTTTAAGAACTTCAGGATTGTATGTTTTCCAAATAAACAATTAAAATATAAAAAAATAAATACCATACCATAGTGATTTACAAATATTTCTATGGTATTTAAAGTCGCCCAACCCGCATCAGGACAGTGAGGTGGACTATATGGCCTAACCTCTCTCAATCGAACTCTCGATTGTAAAGGAAGTCCCTGTGCCCTGTGTGGGCTGATACAGTACAGTAATTGGCTAAATGCTACCCACTAGACTACATTACAAACTCAACTATTAAATTAATTAATAATTACAATAAAACATGACATTAATATATGTACATGTACTGTGTACACCTATCTGAAAGATTACTTTCTCTTCATCCCATAATCACTTTCCCTGACAACATAAATCGCAGGAAATATCTTCGGATTATAACACCATCAACTCCTAAATTCTTGTGTTAATAGTTAACACCGGAAACAGCGGAAGTGACCTATCATTGTTGGCTTTCACGGGCGTGTGTACTGTCCTATCTTGAGACTTATCCCAGCACGTGCACCCCGTCAGAACACCTATCATGCTTGACAGGTTGACGACCGATTAGCTTAAGGATAAAGCGTGTGAGAATGTGTAGTTGTGGTGAGGCAGTAATGTAAGTATAGTTTTATTTTTAAATTGTCTACAAAGTAACTTTACTGCTCCTAATGGTAAGTCAGTGTGTCCAGATATCATTCCAAATGCCATAATAAATAGCGTTTATTATTGAAATAAAACTATTATTTACGGATTTTATCGCGAATTTAGTTTAATTTTACATTTTTAACTTCCCGACGTTTCGATCACTTTACAGCTTTCGTGGTCACGGGGCGGACTGAGGTATTAGACGTCCGCTCTGTGACTGTTACAATTCAACTACCCTTATTTTACAATTATTAATTTAAAATTTAAAAAAGTCACAGAGCGGACGTCTAATACCTCAGTCCGCCCCGTGACCACGAAAGCTGTAAAGTGATCGAAACGTCGCGTCGTCGGGAAGTTAAAAATGTAAAATTAAACTAAATTCGCGATAAAATCCGTAAATAATAGTTTTATTTCAATGTGTAACATTCGCGTAAATCTAAGAAACCATTATGCAAGCCTTTATTATATTATAACTTTTTTAGTTAATCTATTTCACCCACTGGTGGGCAATGTGAAAATATACGTTAAGCTAGCTAAATCGGCGATTGCCTTATGTTAATAATTTATTTATTTTAAAATAGTATACCAACAGCATAATACATTGAATCACTTACTTTTAGATTAAATAGTATATATGTGAATATTTTAATGCATATACCCATTATAAACGTACACAGCTATGCTCAAAATAAATAATAACTATAACTAACACTTAATTATGTGGTAATGTCAAAGAATTAAAAATGAATTAAATAACATTCCAAGAAAATTATGAAATCATTACTCTTCTATACTTTAAATATGATGTATCTATTATTATTTCTATTCTATTTTAGATTTTAAGTATTGACAGCCACCATGGCGCAGTTAGAAACCGACTATGAAACGAGTAGTCGCGGGTCTGAACCCCGCACAGAAACAGATGATTGTGTGGCCCACAAATATTTGTCTCGAGTCTGGGTGTTTATGAGACCGCAGTCTCTCGTAGTTTCTGATACCCACAACACAAGAAGACTATGTATATAACTGTTGGGTATATTTATTAAATATCCACTGGTGGTAGATCTCTCATATGTGAGAGTACCTGGGTAGGTACCACCGCAATGTCTATTTCTCCCGTTAAACAAGAGTTCAAATGCACCGTTGTGTTTGATGATGGACATTGTAGCCAGAGTAACTACTGAACATATTAAGACAACATCTTATGTCTCAGGATTGCGAGCGCAGTGGAATTTTAAGTATTTCTTTGCAATTCAAGGTGTTGTTTGGTTTTGCCACTGTTTATGAGCGGTCGTATCGCTTACCATCAGGTGGCATGCTAATCTCGCTATTTATAAGAAATATCTTTTTTATTAAGAACTTGCCTTACTGATTGCTCTATACTGCATGGCTAACACGTGGAGCTTTACATCCTTATCCGGGCCACACGTTGCAGTTTACACTACGTACCCTTTCATAGTAATATCTTTTTGATTTACAACACGTCATGGCTAACAGCTATCATCTTATAGTTTTTTTACTTGCTTTTGTGTGATTATATTTTCTTTGTAGTTGCATGATAGTGGCTACAATGCTTCAATGTAAATACAGTGAAAATGGAGCAGGTATGTCGGCTTTTCAAAACTAACTTTATATTTCCATTTATAATAATTTTATTCTAATAATCAATATTTTTTTCTTTAATTTGATTTTTTATACCTTGTAAGTTACAATAGCATTATGGGTTTTTGGTAGCAAGATCGCAATTTAAAAAGTGAGGTCCTGGCTTGCACTCCCTGGTTGGGTAATTTACTTTATATATATTTTCAATTTGAATAATTTCATATTCTTAACAATCTCGTACAATGTCAGAGATTGGTTATTCGCCAGCGTGGCAATAGGTACGTATGTTGCTTGATCTTCACATCTTAGGATAGAAATAAACTTAGCAATCTAGTAGGCACTAGCAATCCTTCTGCCTTTCCCATCAAATAGGTAGGCGTGAACTGTTGGACCATGGATAACATTCCACATACCATGAGATGCAGTGCAGTCACAGAGCAGTAAAAATTCAAACCAAATTAATTGCTTAAAATGTCAAAAATGCTAATAAAAAACAGCATACTACAGAAAAGAAATAATATACAAACACTTACTGAAATATTCAGAATCTCACAATAAAATCACTATCAAAATATTTGTAAACAATTACACAATTGACATTGCACTGAACAGGTTACCCGGCCGAATAGAATGGCGGACTGATGAAAGATATTTGTTTTGTGCACAGGGGGTGGTCGCGTGGGAGGGTAATGTTTGCAACACGCATGCGCGGCAAGCATGCGCAGTAGAAATTATACGACAAAATACAACAACGTGGTAGCCTGTTGGTGAACCGGATGACAACATGTTCAGGGTAGTCGCGGTTTGAATCCCAGGGCACACCTCAAACTTTTCCGAGTCATGTGTGTATTGATGGTCAATCACCACGCACTATAACGATGAAGGAAAACATCTTGAGAAAACCTACCACCATAGAGATTTGTAAGGATTTTTATATGTAAAGACTGCTAACCCGCACTATCTGATCCCTCTCAATCGTACCCTCAGTTGTAGATGAGGCCTGTGCCCTGCAGAGAGACGTATATGAGCTAATAACGTATTGAACTTTAGGAACATATGATTGACAATCGTAATTCTTTGCAACTTAAAAATCAATTCTAAATAAACGTCTCTTTTAAATATTTGCACCACGATCTAAAATAACCAATCGAAAAACGCTGCATCCTGCGAATTTACGATCTTTAGACAATAATTTTAAGTACAAATTCAGCTAACCTGCAACTCTTGTATAATGACTATATTAAAAACTTTTTTTCGAAAAGAGCAACGCTAGAGTTTTTTGCCCGTTCTTCTCTGGTGAAAACAGCTTTATGAGCCTGGTTTTAGTGAAGGAAAAGGGACTGAATATTAAAAAAATGTAACATTCTAAAGGTATTCAAACTCCGTATCAGCCCATATACGCCCTACTGCAGGGCACGGGCCTCCTCTACAATCCACAATACGATTAAGAGTGGTTAGGCCATATAGTCCACCACGCTGGCCTGATGAGTGTTGGTGGACTTACATACCATAGAAATTCTTATAAATCGCTATGGTATGCAAGTTTCCTCACGATGGTTTTCCATCACCATTTTAGTGCGTGGTGATTGACTATCAATACACACATGACTCCGAAAAGTATATGAAAACTAAAAAGGAAAATACTAAAGGAATACCATTTTGCTTCTATATAAATAAGGAACTTCGACGTTTTCAAGGGCTATTCATCATGTATCAATGTCACCCAAATGTCCGGTTATCTTATCGTTAGTTTGGGCTGAAAAACGCGGTCTATGTTGTTCATTAAGTTAATTCAACTATGCAACAACGCAGTAAATTCTCCATTGTACCGTAATAGAAAATTTAGACGTAAATGCATGCAATGCATATTTACATATTACGACCATTCAAATCAATAATTGCGTGTTATATAAAAATACCAATGATGCATATTTTCACGGTAATTGCAATGCTTTTCGATAGAAGAATATTTATAACTTTGTTCCAATCACGACCAGCCTAGACATAAAACAAAGGCCTTAGAGCCCTTTAAGGCGACACCTAGTTCATATTTATGAAAGTTCTACATTATATTTATTAGTGGTAGGTCTCACCTATGTGAGAAGCCGCTTGGGTTTATATCTCCTGTCAGAAGACAGTGCAAATGCACTGTTGTGTTCTGTTTTCAAGTACATTGTAGCCAGAGTTACTACTGGACATAGTAAGATCTTATGTCTCAGGATGGCGAGCGCAGTGGAATGCCAAGCATTATTTTGTTATTAATGGTGTTTGGTTTTGTTACTGTCAATGAGCGGTCGTATCTCTTTCCATCAGGCTAATGCATGCTCGTCTAGCCCTTAGAATATTTATAATATAGAGCGCTGTCATACATTCGCGTCTTAAAAACCGTAGACATTTTCTTGTTCAAAATGTTGGTGGCGCTCCTAAATTAAATTAATTATTTAGCAATAAATTGCTATAAATTCCTTTGATAACCGAAATTATATTTAGCTATTATCCTTTTAAAATGAGTTTGAGTGGAATTAAATAGCCCTAAACTATTTATTTTTACTTTTCCTTTCTAAGTAATTCGTGTATTTTGGAGAATCTTTCCAATATCAGCCAATAGGAGGGCAGAAAAAAGTGGCCCGGCACCACCATTTTTATTTACGCTTTTGAAATACCAGCGTTCCCACTATATTAAAGATACTCTAAGGTCTAGCCATTCATTCAAAAAAAAAAATATGGCCTTGGGAATAGACTTACTTATATTTTTTAAACAATATGGCTGCTACTGAAAAAGTGAGGAAATCCGTAGGGGACGGATATTACGTGATGTGCCCGGAGGATGGTAAAGCGATCTGTCTTCCGTTTCCCGTCAGTTATGCAACGGGTGCTTTTTATCGAAGCAAGTTTTTCATGCGACTAATTTCTAGTTTAACTTATTACAATATAGCAAGTCTTCCCGCATTCACATTAGTCTTAGAATAAAACAATTTTATAAATTTGATTTAACATTTACCCAATATTTAACGATTTGAATTTTTTGGATTTCAATTTTAATCTAAATTATTTTTTATAATTTGATTATGTTAGAATCTTTTGAAGACATTAACTATAGCTTTTTATTAAGTGCGTTGTGGGCTGTAGGGAAACGTACCAGACGCGGTTGCCAATATGTTCAAAGTGAATTTGTAGTTTGAATACCAGGGCTCACCTCAGACTTTTCGGAGCTATGTGTAATGATACTCAATCACCACGCACTTTAAAGGTGAAGAAAAACATCGTGAGGAAACCCGCATACCATAGTTTTCCCTCATAATTGAATAAGAACATATTTCAAACAATGCTTGAAATATATATTTTTTTTATTTTAATTGTAGTTCCAAATTTCACCGCACGCCTATAGAATGTAGACTATTTATACCAAATAAACTTGTCAAAACCGAACACATTTCATCAAATATTCAGCAATGGGCCACTGTAGGCAATACACGTGTTAATAAAAACTATTAAAAAACCCAGTTGCATCAAAATTGTAGTTTATATCACGTAAGTTGGTAATAGATAATGCATATTTGCCGCGCGATAAGCGCTGCATACAAGGAAACAATTAACTACGAAACATGACGAAATTTTTATTATCAGTGCACTCTGTAAACATGACCGCTCCAGTTTCTACAATATTTTAAGTGAAAACATTATGCTGGAAAGAGTTTTTCGTGTGAGAATAATAGCTATAATCAAGCATATTTTGAAGGATAATAAAGGTCTTTTGACGTGTTTAAAGATCATTCTGATTATTCAGATAATTTTCCCTGTCATATAAATAGTAAGATTGGCGATTTTTTTATTTAGCCTATTTGCACAAAAAAATGATTACGAGTTACAGTAGGCGACCGACAACCTCCCTTCCACCAATTCTTTTTATTATATTTCTTAATTAATTTACTTTTTGACATTTTACATCAAAGCTATTAATAATTAAGTAGACTGCAAATCCCAAATCTTTGAATTTCGTTAGAGGATTGTCAAGTACCCAGGTTTCCTCACGGTATATTCCTTCACCGTTAAAGCCAAAGTACTCTGTGGTTAAAGCAATACTAAATTAGGAACATATGTACGTGACCTGGCCAAATTCGGCGATCTTATTTAGGTATGGCCTTAGAATAACAACTAACACAACATTTTCCGCAATTTAATTACAATTCCAGGTATTCCTAGATCAAGAAAAACCCTATATCATTCCATAGCATATCCAAAATTACTAACCCAACGGAAGTAAGTATACATATATTCCCAAACTCGTAAACGAGCTGCAAAATGTTTGAAATAACTTAATCTGCGTAATTTGTATGCATTAGTGCAACAATAGGCAAGGCCGTCGAGCCGTAAACACACAATTAAGGCAGGCCGCACACGTTCGACTTACAATTACCGGACGCATCGCGTTCGATCGCTTATTGTAGATGCCTTATTACGTGTTTGCAGATTAACTTGAACGACGTATGTTCTTGGTAGGCTCAGAAACAGGGTATAGACTTTCAGGTGGGTTGAAAAGTGCTACTTAATAACTTCGAGAAAGATATGACAGTCTTTCATAGATAATTCCAAAGAACAATCGAATTAGAGTTGATTGGGCCGGGAAACGAACAGCATAATAATGAATGAATGTCCTTCCGAATGTCATGTCATTTAATTTCACAACTGTACATCTGACAAACATCAGCACATGGTTAACGGACTAAACGCAGCCGCCAACGCGCACGTGGTCGCGGGTTCAACTCCCAGGGCGACCTCTGACTTTTCGGAGGCATATGTGTATGGATAGTCAATCACCAGACACTATAATGATGAGGAAAACATTTTGAGGAAACCTGCGATTTGTATGAATTTCTATTGCAAATAAAACCCGTACTGGGGCAGCGTGGTGACTGGTGGACTATACGGCCTAACCACTCTCGATTATGGCGGAGGCCCGTGCCCTACAGTGGGGCGTATTGGAATGGATACAGTAACTAAAATTAGTAGTAGTTATATAGAAAGCCTAAAGAAACGTGCGACCATGCACTTGCGCCGACCTTCGTTGCAGACCGATAAGGCACGAAATCACATATCACGAGTGAAACAATACTCAACGCTGTGAAAGTAGTAGTTTCAACTAGGTACTCTAACATCCTAGCCTTTATAGAGGCTTGTCAATGCCAATTTAATATCATCCTTATGTTAATTGGAATAGGGTATATTTAAAAAAAAAACACTTTTTGCCTATTGACAGGATATCGAAGTAGCTAGTTTTCCCATGTCATTATGGTATTTACGCGGTCTATTGCATTTGAAAGGAAAATAATCTTGAAGCATAATGAGTCTAATACCTCTATCTATATCTCGATCCCTTTTCGCAGATTAGGTATAGTATGACGTCTATCTACCCCTTTGGGGATAGCATGAATTTATACATGGAGATATTTGACTGATTTAAATGAACAATGGCTTAGTTGTGGACTGATAGCATGTATGCTATCAGTCCAGAACCCGTGACAACCCTGTAGAGTTGTCACGGGTTCAAGCCACAAACCCCAGATTTTTCGAAATAAGGAAGGCATTTGTTCTGTAAATCTGTCTGTATCAGCCCATATACGTCCCACTGCAGAGCACGGGCCTACTCTACAATGTAAAATACGATTGAGAGTGGTTAGGCCATATAGTCCACCACGCTGGCCTAGTGCGGGTTGGCGGACTTACATACCATAGAAATTCTTATGAATCCCTATGGTATGCAAGTTTCCTCACGATGTTTTCCTTCACCGTTTTAGTGCGTGATGATTGAGTATCAATACATTTCAAAGCATTTGTTCACAAAAACATATTGAAAATTGCAACTGAAAGCTCTAATGCGTCTTAGAAATTTCATAACAAACAAATGCACGTAAATTACAGAAAAGCAACAGTGGTCAACAATTACTCTATAGTTATATTTTAAGAGCAATCGCATCCCAACTATTTGTAACAAAAAACGCGTTGAAAACGAAAGTTAATAAAAACACAAAGGAATCTGATGGGCACTTAAAAACGTCTTACGTTCGTCCAAGAGCGAGCAACGTTGATACCGATACTTAAAACGTACAAATAGACTGTCAACTTATTCAGATACCGTACAAACGAGGTCAATTGGGAAGCGGGGTAAATAGGGACTAAACTGGTAAACAACCAGTCGCTATAATTTATCTATAACAAGAGATTTCCTGGGCCAATTTCGATTTCACCGATACAAATGTTTGTGTATTGTATCAGCCCATATACGTCGTACGTACGGTTAAAAGTGGTGAGACCATATAATCCAATGTTTGTGTGCTCTTAAAATATGTCCAGATCTTCGGTGTTATGAGACCAAATCTTATCTTTTATACCCACAACACAAAATCAACACGTATATAAATTTCGACTAAACTGTCCATCTTGTTTTAAGATTTGAGTATATTTACATCCACAATAATGATTATACGCTGTACACTATGCTAGATATCGTATTGTTTAATTATTTGCGTTTAATAAGTGATTACAATTCACAGTAAGGCCACATTAGCGTAGGGTAAATTATCCTGCCGGCGCTATGACTATACAAACTTTCTACTTGAGGCGTTCCAATTAGCACTTCACGCGATATCTCGTCTAATAAACTACATATTTTATTCTTACATCATAGTATTAGAAATTTTAAAGAAACACATTCTAAAGCAAGATCCTTAGGATAATTCTCCATCACATTGCTCCCTATTTTACTTGTTGACAGTGTTCACAGGTTCGAATCCAAGGCACATATCTTTCTTTTCGAGTATTAGCAATGGTCAATAACCATGCACTTTACCGGTGACAGAAAGTAGAGAAGTAAACGTTTTCCCAGTATGGTATCCAAGACCCTCTGGCAGTTCTATATCCTATCTATCTTTAACAATAGATTTTATTCGATATTTTCATACATTTTATACTGTAGTTTACAAACAAAGAGATATCGATATGGTGCATATATTTATATGTAGATAGCTAGGCAAGAGTAGTATATGTTAAGTGATGCTTGGAATTGTATCGGTAATTATTCCTCGTCTAGTAGTTGTAATATGGTACGAGAACAAAGCTAAGGTTTTGAGTTCGATGGCCGGGTCGAGCGAAATTTGATTTTTCTATTCGTATTTGTGCCCGAAATGACGATAGGCTCGCGCTCTATCACATCGTGGGACGGAAAATGCATCACGAAATGTGGGAGTACTGGCAACTCTGCCATCCCTTCTGGGAAAAGGCGTGAGTTTATTCAATGTTTATCAAAGATAGATAGAATATAGAGACTTGCCGTAAGTGAGTAGAAAGCATAAGCGTCTCCGTAATTTGGTCAAGCTACGATATGGAATCCCAAGTATTTTCTCCATAACAAATTAGTTTTCAAATGTTCCTAGATAAAGTCTAAATCTGTTGAGTTCAAACACGTGTGCTCTATAACTGTTTTACGTCACGTCATTAAGATAACATGGTTATTGGTTACTTAAGGCTCTACAGTATTGGATATTAAAGTTAATAATTATATTTTGATCACTTATTTTTAAATCTTGAGAAGTAATTTTTAAATATTATTTTGGAATTGCCTGCGACAGGACTTTATTTTATTAATATTTTTAAATAAATTATTTATGTATAACAGAAAAATAGGATAGAAAAATCAAATCAATGCGCACCTTATCTTATCTGGATTAAAAATAATATTAACACATTTTAAATTTCCTTCTTTCACACGCATAATAAATGAATACCCCTCAAATATACATAGCAGAGTGAATATTGATGTTTCTTAAAACCTAATACTTAAATTACATATGAATACTTCCTATCAATTATCACATCGGAAAATCGATAAACAAGGGCACATAAAGGACAATAAGGAACCTTATCAATACTGATACGAATTTGGATGATTTACGAGAGGTAATTTTTATTTTCACTGTAAATTTGTGAAAGTACTTTCTTTGCCAAATGTTGAAAATACAGGCTTTTCTAACATTACTTTTTATTCGTTAGAACTTAAATAGATTATGGAAAAGAAATTAAGGTCTTGTGTAAACATAGACTTAGTTTTAATAACCCTTTCTCATGTTTTCATAATTTATTTTTGTTATAAATAATATCCAAAAAGTTTGTAAAGTCAAAAAATCTTGAGAATATGACGTCACTATACAATCAGAAGAAAATGATGTTTCTAAAAAACACCGTCAATCCAGCTATGTTTTGTATAATTCAAGTATTTTGATTAAACTATGCGAACTTAAAATAAAATTTAGTTAGTTAATCCTATACTCCAAATTAGACTAAAGTAGCATAGATTAGATTTTACAACCACAAATATAATCCACAAACTATGAAAACACATCAAGATTACGCGCCATATTCCCGCGTAAGCAAATTGGCGCGAAAATGACAACCATGACCTACGTCAACATTACTTACATTAAATCCACAATAATATACCAAAACACAGCCACAAGATGATAACACTTATATTTAATTGTTTTTAAGTAAATAATTCACTTTTACACTGCAGTTAATAAAGTACTAAGTTGAGCTCTCACCGCGCGCGTCTGTTTGCGAATGGACGTCAACTCGCGGGCACTGACGATTTTGTGTTGTCAAATCTGACAGTTAAAGCGTGTTTAGTCTATTGTTCTAATTAATATACTTTAGCTGTTAATTGTGCTATTTAATAGTCCCTATACCATATTATGCATATAAATATATTTAAATTTTACATACCTAGACCTGACCCTAACGTAACACTAAACTTTCTGTAATTAGTTTCAGAAACTAAGTGAGAATGATACTGATTTTGGATCGAAATGAAATGATTAGGTCATGCAAACAGTCATGTAAGTGAATATGTAATGCATAAATGCGAAAGTGTGATTCGTCATTCTTGCACGCTTCAACTGAGAAACACATCGATATGTTTTTGCATACAAATGAAGAGTAAATAAATAAATAAATAACACCCAACAGTCACATACATAGTCCTGACCCCACACTAAGATCGAGTCTTGTGTCGTGGGTATCAGGAACTACGAGAGACTTTTCGGTCTCACAAACACCCGTGAAAGATTACTTTTATCAGGAGATAATTATATGAAGTGCAATGCTCAACTAGAAAACTTACCAATTAGAGTAATGAATATTAACTAAAATGAATTTATTGATGAGCAAATTATTGAACATTATGATAATATGAATATAAAAATATTAATATTGTTTATCTGAAGAGTTCAACAATTTTACCTAGTAGCTAAATGATCAACACAATTCGATAGATTTCAATAATTTTATTACTAAAACGTCATCTTAGCTACATCACATTTCAATAGATGGCACCTCCCACTAGTTGTGCTACTATTAATTAAATTGCATTATAGTATGCTTAATGATGCAATTTTGCACCGACAAATATTTTTGGACCCTGATAAATCAGAGGAGTTTGGACGTTGAACATAAAAGATAAAAAATCCACTTCTAAAAATCAATACTATTAGCGATGAAATACCTCCAACTTACCTCTCCAATTACGACGTACAATATAGGATTCGAACATTTTGCAAGGTATAAGGCATATTCGTAAAGTTTTACGTGCGATGTTCGAAAATTCGTCGTCGTGTCCAAGTACAGAGTAAACCCCCAGGTGTTTTCGAATTGTGAAACCGCGGAAGTATATTTTTCGACCTGAAAAATCTATCTTAGGATCTCGAGAATCACAGTCTACACATTATTAAGACATCCTAGTAAAATCTCAAATATAATAAAACATAGATTTAATTAGTCGTATTTGAGAAATCGTCGTTGCAAACGTTATATTTAATACCTTAAGACTAACGGCCGATGCCGTCATTTACCATGTTGCCATAGGTTTTTCACTACTGAGATTGATTATTATTGGCAATATAGTATCAGATCGCGCTGTCAATCTCAAACGGCAAATATTGGATTGGGATTGTTTATTGGCAGCGGCTGTTAGACCGTAGTAGAATCTAACTTTTACATTAGATTGAATTGATTGAAAATTGACACTTAACCATTCTCATTTCTCTCTTCCTTTATTTCCTATCACTACCAACCTTACTTTATCCTTGTCGTGACGTCATTTCTCATCACAAGACGCGTCTAATAGACACCAAGCATTACAGTACTAGTTATTACCGCTTTTTACGTTAAGTTACAAAAACTGGCCTCGTTCCCGACGCGTTCACTTTCATCTTTCCATGGTTGTTATGGACTGTGGCCACGGTGCCTGGCGTCGAAATGGAAACGTCAGGACTTTCTTTATTTTCATTCCATAGTGAGGATAGTAAACTTTATAACAGAAGCAGTGAAATGTGTCGAGGTAAACACGATTCGTAAACAAAATTTTGGAAATGACTCGATGGCGTAGTTGGACCACGGTACGATTGTAAAGCTTAGGTTTCAGGTTCGAATCTCAGGTCGGGAAAAGTAATGATGGATTTTTTATTGATTAGCCTGGAGTCAGGAATTTGTGCCCGATATGGCGATATTTGATGTTACGATAACCCGTTATCACATCATAAGACGGAATATACAAGACGAAATGTGGGTGTCCTCAGTGGCGTAACTGCACCATCTGGGGCCCGTGGCAAAATCATCGGATGGGGGCCCCCCTTTTTATATGGAGAGGAAAACTGTTAAGCTTATTTTCCGGTACCACGGAGAAGACCGAAAGGAATATATTAGTGTCACTGGCCTGCCGGTAAATTACGGCCAAGGCGGGTCCCTAACAAAAATCTGCTCTAGCATACCGAATAAAACCCTGTACTATTTCGGGCGGTACTGCACATCTACTAGTTGAGTGGGTTGGAATGTGTCCCTGCAGTGGTTCTAAAGATGTCCCCCCGAAGATAGCCCCCGTACTCACGCGTCTTTCCTATTAAAACAACCTAGGCCCGGCTTTATGGGATATCGCCCATGTTCATCCAATCCCCAAGAAGGGTGACCGATCGGATCCTTCAAATCGCAGGCCGATTACTATCACATGCTGACTCTCCAAGGTCTTGGAGTGAGTTATAAATATGCAGCTCGTGACGTATCTTGAGGATCATCAACTGAGGGTCGTTCGGATGGTGATCTTCTCGTTTATCTCACCCACCATCAGGTGGAGGCATTGGATAGTGGGGGTGAGGCGATTACGGTAGGCCTTGAAATTGTCATCGAGTGTGGCATGGCATCGTTTTGGGGAAGCTACCTGCCTGGTATTTCAATCTGAGGAACTCTGAAAGTATATCGCCAGCTTTCTGGAGGATCGCAGCATAAAAGTCGTATTGGACGGCTTTTACATCGAGACAAATACCATTAATTCTGGTATTCCATAAGACTCGGTGCTTTCGCCGACCCTGTTCATCCTGCATATCAATGAAATGCTGTCTATCACCAGCTGGCATTGCTATGCAGATGCTAGTGCAAGTGAGGCAAGATACATCTGACTACAGAATCTCTATCGGGGGTCCGTTAAAGAAAGATGGTCTCAAATTTTGTTGGAAGTCGAGACCTCTCTGGGGCAGGCCTCTCAATGGGGTAAATTGAACATATAACAATTTAACCCCACGAAGATATAAGTTTGCTCGTTTACAACCAAAAAGACCCCTTTTGTCATAGATCCGAATTATTGATAAAATTGCAGTTTAGGTGTCATTTGGAAGGCAAGGGCAAATTGGCCAGCAAAAAGATAAGGATTCTCAATAGAGTCAAGCGGTACTTTTCGTCGGATCATCGGTTATTGCTTTATAAATGCGACGATCCGACACGACATGGAGTCGTGCTCTCGCCTCTGGGTAGAAGCCCTCAAAATACCAGCCCGACCTACTTGACTCATTACAGCACCGAGCTCTTCGAATCATCGATAATCCCGATCTCACGGAGAATGTGGAGCCGTTAGGATTGCACTGAGACTTTGGGTCTCTCTGTGTAATCTATCAATTGTTCCACGGAAAGTGTTTTGAGGAAGATGGTGCCACTATCGCTATTCTCCCATTACACTTCCCGTCAACGCAGTAGAATTCATTCTTACTATCTGGAAACTATCCGTTCCCGGAAAGTACGTTTCCAGTGTTCTTTTCTACCACGCACGTGCAAGCTCTGGAATGGACTCCCTGCTTCGGTATTCCCTGAGCGCTATAACCTGTCCTTCTTTAAACTAGGCTTTAAGAAAGTGTTCTCCTTACGGTAAGAAGCGACTTCATTTTGCTGAATCCCTGGATCTGAAAATCTATGTCTGAGCGGCGGTGACCGCTGACCGTGAGGCGGGCTATATGCTCGTATGCCTGCAGGCCATAAAAAGAACTCCACAACGAGACCAATTAGTCATCGTGATATCTTTACTACGTGGCCGGAGCCCAAACGCAGCAATGGTGATGGGGCCCCCTTAGAAGCCTTATATTGAAGTTGCGTTCTTTTTTAAACCAAATCCGCACTATAATCAGTACATAATTGTTAAAAAAAGTTAGTAAAATTCGCGTAAATCTAAAGAACCATTTTTTTTTATGTATCAAAAAAGACTGCCTCGGTGGCGTAGTTGTACTAAGGTACGGTTACAAAGCTGAGGTCTCGGGTTCGAATCCCGGGCTGGGCAAAGTGATATTGGATTTTTCTATTCATTATTAGCCCAGAGTCAGGAATTTGTGCCCGATATGGCGATAGGCTCGCCACCTATCACATTGTGGGACGGAACATACAAGGCGAAATGTGGGTGTCCTGGCACCTCTGCCTACCCCTTCTGGGAAAAAGGCGTGAGTTTATGTATGTATGTATGTATGTCAAAAAAAACCTTGGTATCTTTAATGGAAACTAATAAAATAGTTTTTGATTATCAATTTTGTTGGTAATAAATTGGCTAGGTTCTTTGTCTGGTTACGGCCTCTCGGGCTTGATGGACCGGGCCGCCGGGGGCCCCTAAGGTCGGGGGCCCGTGGCATTTTGCGCACTATGCCACCCTATTGTTACGCCACTGGGTGTCCTGCAAGCATCTTTGCCTGCCCTTTCTGGGGAAAAGGGGTGACTTTATGAAAGTATGTATATAAATCGTAGATGCCTAGTATGCATCATTGAATAGTGGATGAATTTCAATCATTTGAAGTGAACATTTCCTGCAGATTTGTGTGAGCGACACGCAAAAGATAAGCAGTATATGTATCACTCTCGGTAAGAAAAAGGAACTCTGTGTGCTTCATTTTTAAAGCATGTTAAGATATTTCTGATATTTTTCGAGTTTCTTACTCTATTGTATATTTTTAGAAGGTGATAAAATAATAAAAAGTTCAAATAATCTAAAAGCAACTCCTGCTGATTAAGCAAGCAGATAATTAAATAATATTGAAAATACGTATACGAGCCTTATCATAGTATACGATATCTCGATTCATAACAAAGTTATTAACATATTTACACGTATATTATGATTATAACCACTGTGACAACAGAACGTGATATTTTGCCAGATGAAAATTTATATACTTGTCAGCCTTCGTGGCGCAGTTGGTTAGACGCTGGTTGTTGAAAGGGTGGCCGCGGGTTCAGTACCAAAAAGAGAAAAATCTTTTCACTGTAAGCATAATATATTTCTGGCCTCTAGTAGTTTCTGATACATAAGACTGGTATCCTAGTGACGTCAGGATCATTTACGTGACAGTTGGATGTTTTATTGCCATGAATGACAAGAGGAGCATGTCATTTGCCTGATTCTTAGCGATACGACCGCTCATGGACAGTAGCAAAAACAAACCACACCCCAATTTACAAAACAATAACTAGCATTCCGTTGCGCTCGCCATCCTGAAACATAAGTCTCAATATACTACTCTGACTACAATGTCCTTCACACCGAAACACAAAAGTGCAACTACACTCCTTTTTGGCTGGAGAAATGGACATAGCAGTGAAACCTACTCAGGTAGCCTCTCACCTATGAGAGACCTACCACCAGTTTCTTTTTTCTTCCTATATGGTTCAATCTGTATCAGCCCATATACGTCCCACTGCAGGACACGGGCCTACTATACAACCGAGAGTACGATTGAGAGTGGTTAGGCCATATAGTCCACCACGCTGGCCTAATGCGTTCTGTTTTTTTATGCAACAGTGTTCTGTAATGCAAACGGTTGCATATCCAGTCAGTAGCGGGTACTAATGCGGCCTGGTCACGCTCCAACAGATCTAGATAGACGCGGCCCTCGATATTTGATCTGGCAGCCGCTGCCGACCGCAGCGTAACCGATACCTATCGGGTATATTGGCACAAGTCTTACTGTTTATGGAAATGTTCATAAAACTTAATATTTATACATAATCTCCTTTTTTTGCAATGAAGGGCGAGACGAGCATATCATTCACCTGATGGTTTAGGGATACGACTGCTCGTGGACAGTAGCAAAACCAAACACCATATCAAACAATATTTTCCTCCGTTCGAACATGAACCTTTTCGACACTAAAATAAATAAATAGCTAAATACACCCAACCATCACATACATAGTCCTGACTCCACACTAAGATCGAATATTGTGTCATGGATATCGGGTACTACGAGAGACTTTTTAATGTCAAAAACACTAAGAGCCGAAAAAAATACCTTTGAATTACACAAAAATTAGTCCCTGAAGTACGATTGAGTTGACGCTCTCCACATACCATAGACATTCGTGCAAATTTATTTGATATAGAGTTCCCCCATGATGTTTACGTTCACATTGGCTGTCAATACACATTACTCTGGAAAATCAAAGGTGTAACCTAGGATTTGAACCTGTTACCACGGTCCCTACAGCCGCGTCCGGTCCGGCAGCATGAAAACTCAATACTAATTTAATTAAATATTGGCCTGATATCTCATGTACATTACTGTACTAAATTCGTGTATTAAAAAGTTGAAAATGTAACCTCGTACGTAATACAAGCATAAGAAATTTATAATATTATGTCAAGTCTATATTACCAAAAACAAAGCTTGGCAGCGGTGGGATTCGAACCCACGCCTCCGAAGAGACTGGTGCCTTAAACCAGCGCCTTAGACCGCTCGGCCACGCTACCTCATGCAGGAAACGACTGAAATAACCAAAACATCCAAACAATTCATACGAGTATAGATGGTATTCTGAACTATTCGCAGCAAAAAAATGTCACAAGTAAAAGTTTTGAAGGTGAGAATTTGTATTCTGTATTACGGATAAAAGGTTCTGAAGAGAGAATTCAACCTTTACTAAGTAAAGTCTTTAAACAGGCATAAATACATAAATAATTAGTATTATTTTCTATTATAATCCTGACATGGTTGTAAAATAACCTGCCGAAAAGGCGAAGATTGACAAAATATAGAGACAAACATTTGCGACCAAAACACTAATTCTATGAAAATATTCAAAGGGTTAAATAAGGTAGGAGAAAAGCACACCCTTGGACTGGCTTGGATAAAGCTAAGTACACCAAAAAGAATATTCAATTATTTACTAGTGGGGACCGAAGCGCATACATTCTTCCATGCAGTGGTTCATAACCTTTTAGTCATAAGCGACAATTTGCAACATTTTTGCCTACCCATTGACCACTCAGTTTCTTGACTGGTTTGGTTGTTTGTTGATATAGTATATAATGTTAACTAATAGAGGATTTTTCTGTCAATCCAACATGCCATGTCATCCAAAATCCAACAACATGTCAATATAACATGCATAAAATTATTTTAAGGATGGACTTAGGATAGCTCGCGGACAATTTGGGATGATTCCGGGAACCAAAAGCAGTTCGTGAACCACTGGTTAATACCCACAGCCTTAATGTAATCACATAGTTGGGTATCCTTGTCACAAAAAACAAATTTGTGGATCCTTCCTCCTGTCTGGTCGTCACGGTGAGCGCGCGACAACAATGCGTCTGGAGGCCTGAGCTCGGCACCACGCAATTTCAGACTGATTAAATCGACCCTGATATTTTGGATGTTATTGGGAGTGGTACGAATATACTGCTTTCTTAAAACAGATTTGAGTGATAAATTACATAAATGAAGTCGGAATTTGATTTCGTGATTTAAAGTTGAGTGATGTTTTTTTGTGAAAGTTTAAGTATGGTTGTCTGGAAGAGATCGCTTTAGGAATTTATTTTCTGTTTGGTTCTATATTTCGTGATATTTAGTGTTTTAATAAAGTTTTATATTACTAAGACAGGCAAATCAAGCATTTTCAACTGTATGAAGAACATTGCAGAACATACAAAACGTATGTTCCGCAATAACACCTAGTTTTTCCACCGCAACCTTTTGAAATCCATTTGCATCCAGCAACACTCTATTTAACCAGGGCGTTCGTCTGTCTAAAAAACATAAAAATTATACTTAATTTCATTACACTTAAAATAAACTGTAACATAAATACCCAATAATAGTATAATATCTAACCAAATGACACGATTGTTGCGTAAAAAATATTATCAAATTATAGAAAACGTCACTGAATACAGCGTGTGTCAAATCATCATGCAAATCTTATTTTTTTGAGATTGAGAGTGGTTAGGCCATACACTGCACCACAGGCCTAGTGCGGGTTGGCATGTACATACCACATAAATTCTTGCGAATCGCTATGGTGTGCAGGTTACATCACTATTACAGTGTGATGACTGAATATCAATGCACGCAAAATTCAATACTAGTAGAATGAAATATTGAATTAATATTTTAAACAAAAATATAAACGTTTTTTGCTCACTAACAATTGGAGTTTAGACAATGAGTAACAATGTTGGCATTTGAGAGAAATGCACCCGACGTGCATTCAGATAACCGTGCGTTGAACCTCGGCACAGGTCAATACAAACGCTTTGATAATGGCATTCAACTTTATTGTTCCGTATGTCGCAACTCTCTGATATAACAGACCTTCTCCATTGTTTGTCCCACTTCTTTTCTTTCTAAATTCATTGCGTTTTGAAAAGCATCGTTGTTTTCAAATCCAGACACAGCTTTGACCATTCAGGTTTTCGTATTGTCATCATCATCAGCATCAGCGCGTTGCAGTCCACTGCTGGTTATAGGCCTCTCCCAAGGTACATCACAGAGTCCGGTCTACTGCTTTATGCATCCAGTCGCTGCCGGCCTCTTGTGCAAGTCGTCCCGCCATCTGGCCAGAGGGCGTCCCACGCTACGTTTGCCAAGACGCGGTCTCCATTTGTCTTTCGTATTGTATTGATGATCATTACCTTTAACGGTGAAGACATCGTGGGTATATCAAAGAAACCACTAGAAGAGTTTCCATGACATGTGGGTTTTCCTAAATCGTTAAAGACCAGCGTGATGGAATATGTATTAATCGCTCTAAATTGAACACTCCATTGTAAAGGTAAATTCATAAGCTGTCTGTTCTTTTCAATAAACTCCAAGTTGATCGCAGCTTATAAAAAGAAATATCTATAGACAAAGAACCGCATGAAACATCAAATATTAAGTTTAAAATTACACATAAAATGTAATTTTGTCCGAGAGATGGAGCCATTTCTCTTACGCGTGTCATCTGTCTTTTTACGGACGTCCAAAAGGGAAGAAGTAGATAACTTCAAAATCAGCCACTAACTGACACCAAAAGAAAAGAGACTTGCATAGAGCATTGGCGCATTTAATTTGAAAGCGTAAAATAGAAGGCAGAGGCTTCAATCGTCCCTGAGAAACATTTAAAATTAATCTACAATAATTTAGTTACGTTAGTGTGACGCCATAACATAGGTACCACCACAACACAAGTATTGCATATAATTTTCCAACTAGATATAGGCTGGAAGCAATTCTATTTACCAGAAAAGTGTAACAAGAAACGTTTCACTCGTCACTCACCGTGTTTAGCGAAAGTCGAGAGCCGAGAAAGCGTTGTGACGTCAACGTGAGAACATAAACATAATGATGTTTTGATACCCGACTTCATACACTTCGTAAACTAAGAGAAGTGAGTGAGATTGTAGGATATTAAGTTGAATCAGACAATGTTTTTTTCTATTTTTTTTTTTTTTTTTTTCAATATTGAAAACGTCACCCTAGACAATGTTCATGATTAAAAAATATAATTTTCTAGTTTAATAGATATTGCCTGAGCTCTTCCCGAACGATTCCAGTCTCATAAATGATGGAAAATTAATAAAACAGCTTTAGAAACAGAAATTAATTTTACCCGTAAGTTTCCAATATTGATTTCGTTAAGTAATTTTCTTATCTGTATGTCACATTGCACTGCAAGGGCCACCTCTATAATCTACAGTACGATTGAGAGTGGTTTGGCTTGATAGGTTACCTTTTGGCACAAAACAATTAGCAAACTTCGATTACATAATCAGTTAATCACAAAATGTAATAGTGAAATCACAAAATTATCAACGACGCCTCAAAGAACACGGACGCCAACATGTGCCGAGCCAGAATAAAATCCTCAATTACCTATTCGTTTTAATTCTCCCGCATTATATACCAACAATACGTCACTCGCGTCCTCTGTTATCATAGGTTATCTGTTATCTGTCTATTATCCTGTTGCATTTTCTTTGTTTTCACATCGTTATCGCAACATACATTTGACATTCAGTATTGATAAAAATAAAATTGCATTACCGTTGATTGCATTTTGTTTATATAAGGTGCTATCGATGATTCAATGCGATTTTTCACAATGTATTTTATAGTGACATACTTGGTTGTACACTTTTTTTATTTCAGTGATAGAAATATTGAGAGGCCACCTAGATAGGTACCACCGCAATGTCCATTTCTCCCGCCAAACAGTCTAGTTAGAAGGACACAGTGACTCTTCATGTCGCATGGTCCTGAGCTGCATTGATGTCGCTCCAAGACTTTTCTAAACTTTTGGCTTCGTCGATAACAGTACGTCGCCACATATGCTTGGGCGGCCACGCTTAAGCTTTCTTTGGGGAATCCAATCTATTGCCTGTTTAGGTATATGGTTTGCACCTCTTCGAAGGGAGTGGCTTAGCCATTTGCACAAGAACATGCATGATTAATAACTGTTGATACATATATACATCAAACAGTCACATAGATAATTCAGACCCCACATTAAAACGAGTCTAGTGTCATGGGTATCAGGAACTACGAAAACTTTTCTGTCTTACAATTCACACACACTCACTATCAGTCTATATACGGCCCACAGGTGGGCACGGATCTCTTATACAGTCGACAGAACGATTGAGAAGGTGAGGGCATACACTACGCTGATCTAGTTCAGGTTGGCGGACTTTTCTACATACCATAGAAATGATTTCGAATAGCTATGATATGCAGATTTGCTCACCATGTTTTCCTTCACTGTTAAAGTATAGTTACCGTTATACAATTTTCCTATCTACCAAAATACGAATAGAATACAGCTATGAGCTTGTGAATGTAGGATGTGTTGGAATGTTCCATGGTACTTAGAATATCATGTCAATCCGTGGCTTCATGTAGGTACATTTCTATGTAAAAGAACTTACCAATAAAAACTTTTGCATTTTTATATAAGTACATAGACATACATACCTAGCATTTTCTATAGTATGTATGATAATGATTTGCAGTATCGAAAGATAAGCTTTTGACCGATATCCATGAAGGTTATCGCAATTTTGATCCAAGTGCATTTGTTTATATTCCCATGTATATAAAACAATATATTAACTTCAGCCCGATTGGTAAAATGACAATAAAATACTTGTGAGATTAAAAAATAAATGTTTCCAGTCTGGTGATTTACGAAACCTTAATCAGAATAGAAAATATGCATGTGACAGTAAAATATGTGAAAAATCTTATTTGTTAGACTATGAACGTTAAATATATTTATTTACATGCCAAAAACCCTTTTAAATAAAACTATTATTTACGGATTTTATCGCGGATTTAGTTAATTTTTATAAATTATAATATTGTATATCATTCGCTTAAATCTAAAAAACCGTGATGCAAGCCAAGAACCCTTTTTTTGAACTCATCAATGTTGGTAATATTTTTTGCCTAATTTCAACGGTTTTATCGTCAGTGACGTATGAGATAGATGGAAACATTTTTATTTCTTGATAATGTCACCTTTGCAAAATCTGCAACATGCATTCTTGCACGATTTATTCCCAAAAATACAGCAAGTTCCGAAGCAGTAGTTTAATTAACGATTGAAAACATCTTGAAAACTATTCAAATATCTAATTTAAATATTCTACACAACGGAATGTCACAAACATTCTCACACAAAATGGATTATCCGATTTGGAATTCAAAACGTCGCGCTGCCTACGCAACACAACTCGAGAAAAGTGAAGCGCAGTGGGAAATCTTTTAAAATATAATAAACACTTACATAAACGGAAACGCTACCCTTATAGGGCTACATCAAAGGCTTCGCGTACTTCTTGGAACATATACCTACCCACATAAAATAAACAGGAATGCTCTAACAATAATCTGGTATATACAAAACAAGTTTGTTAGTGTTGTAGGCGGACTGTCAGATGTTCCAAGGGCCCGCCCTAAGGGCAATGCCCCCCGAAATCTGTTATTATTTTGTTTCACAACGTACTGTTATCATGATCTTGATATCTACCATTGTTAGGTTTTTGGGTTCAGTTTCCTGTGACGAACTGTTTGTGTCCTTCGCTTGTTGTACAACTGAGGTTGTGCTATACGTAAAATTGAGGAAAACTATTTTTTTAACTACGTAGCCATAAATGATCCAACTTTTTATTTTTCTTATTGGCAGACGAGCTAGTGGCCTGCCTGATGGTAAGCGGCTACCGCTGCTCATATACCTCCGCAGTGCTAGGGGACCAGCATAAAAAGTCGCTGCCTACCTTAAGAAGAGTATGTGATACTAATCTATATATCTATATAGACTATTTTTTTTGAAATTGGTCTTTCGGCCGTCCCCATTTCTTTCCATTATATAAATTAAATTACTGTTTCAATGGTACAGTTAAACTTACTATTCCCACGAAAAAGTACCTAAATTTCATCTGATGGCAGATAAGACAGTCAAAAAAGAGATTCATCATAGTATAGCATCGATACAATAGTAATAGTACGCAAGTCTAGTTAAAACCGGAACCGCGACGCCATTGCGTGGGCCATGTTGAATATTTCACCATCGCATACTATGGTATTCGGGTGAATATGGAATAAAATACGTGTAATTAGGTTATACTTCTATATTTACTTAATAATTGTAGATTATTACTATTTCATTAACTCCTTAGACTGCCCTTTCTATCTCCTGTTTATATATCCATCCCATGGTTGCCTGTAAGAAATTACTATATTTTATTTTAATGTTTATGTTGTTAATGTTTATTATATTTTAATGTTTAATATCTTGATAGCATCTCTGAATAGTGCAAAAAAGGATTAAATAAATAAAATAATTTATTGAACCTGTAAGAAGTTACACATGATTAAGTTTTGTTACTTTTGTTTCCTTACTACCGGAAGGATTACTCTATACTCCAACACGGATTTTGAATTTTCGAAAATTCGACGTCCTCGTATAAGATAAAATTTTCCACTTCTAAAAATCAATACTGTTCTCTATGATACTTATCAATCACTCCAAACCTAGTCTAAAGTTGCGAGGTACGATTTAGGAGATGAATATTTTATAAAGTATTTAAGCGTTATATTCTTATACTTTTACGGCCGAAGTTAGAACATTTGTCGTCGTTTCGGATTATAGAGTAGCGCCAAGTTTTTACTGACCGAAATGAACAAGGCATTTATCGTAGAGAACAACGGGCAACAAACTAGCGTTTTGACAAAACCAGTTTATAATATAGTTACACCATCATCTTTTGGCTTAGGTAGCCTACTAGTAATGGGAATTACTGCTATTAACATAATCATCTTGTTATATTTGAACCCTTAGCCTTAGAAATATATAGCACAATATACACTACTATTTACTGGTGGTAGGTCTCTCATATGTGTGAGGCTGCCTGGGTGGGTACCACCGTAATGTCTATTTCTCCCGTCAAACAGCAGTTTAAATGCACTGTTGTGTTTCGGATTAAAGGACAGTGTAGCTAGAGTAACTACTGGACATATGGAGACTTAACATCTTGTGTCAGGATGGCGAGCGCAGTTGAATGCCAAGCATTGCTTTGTAATTCAAGGTGTTGTTTGGTTTTGCTACTGTTCATGAGCGGTCGCATCGCTTACCATCAGGCGAACGGCATGCACGCCTTGCCATTCCCTGAAATAAAATAAAAAACTATATTTCAGCTGCCCTGCTTCATTTGCCCCCTCAGAATTAGAAAACATAAAAAAGCGACTATAATTTCTAACCATTTTTCACATCTAAAACAACACTCACAAAATGAACTGCACAGTTACTTCATTAAATAGGTTCGTAAAAAAACTCACTCCTTCATAGATTACACGAGATCGTACAAAAACATTAGACGGCTTTATGAATCACAATCGCAAAAATTAGTTCATTCGTCATTCAAACTATCGTACTGTTTTTTATTTATTGGAATAAATGAGAAGACGAACATGCCAATCGACTGATGATAAGCGATACGACCGCACATGGACAATAGCAAATCCAAACATTAACACGAATTTCAAAGAAATGCTTGGCATTCCACTGCGCTCGCCATACTGAGAACTACAATGCTCGGTCTCAATATGGCTACAATTTCCTTCAAACTAGAACACAACAGTGTATTTGCGCTGCTGTTTGGCGGGAGAAAAAGACATTACTGTGGTATCTACCCATACGGTCTCTCACATATGAAAGACCTACCACCAGTAAAATGAGTTAATATGTTTAAGACATTTGTAAAGTATTCTACTAGAATTTCCTCGCCATTTCTCCGTTGTGGTCAGTGATCCCGTGGGAATAGCATCTGAGGCAGCGTGCAGAGTATCAGATAACCAGACGCGATACAACTTCAACCATGGTCTATGGAACTTGCAACTAATCTCAAGTATTTTATTACATTTATATAAATAGGTAGGTTTAGATCAGATACCGCCGCTAACATGTTCACAGTGGTCGCAAATCATATAAAATCACAAGTCACACCTCTGACTTGTCGGAGTTATGTGTGTATTGATAGTCAATCAACACGCACTAGGCCAGCGTGGTGGACTAAGGTCTTACCCCTCTGCACGATACTATATACTAGATACGTACTGTCGATTGTTGAGAAAGCTCATGCCCTGCAGTGGGACGAATGTGGGCTGATACAGAAATACATTTATAGAGAAATATAATAACGTTATATGTACGAGTATATTAATTTAAAGATCTTTGTGGCGCAGTTGGTTAAGAAATCACAAATTAAACTGACCGATCTAAAAATCGTAATTAAGACATAACATTGTATAATTACAACTATGCTAGCGGGGTGTTGATGTGTCCAAAATGCGCTCGAACTTTTACGAACAAATAGGAGTACGTAAAACACACTAGAGCGCACCAGAGGACGGAAGACCAACGTCCAATTTAAAGATTCTTGTGCCCAATATCACAGTCGCCGAAGCCGAAAACGGCTTGGAAATTATTATCATCACCTATAAACCCCATATACGTGGCCACGTGATCAATAAAATTCTACGCAGATAAACTGAATCTTTTAAAACTACAGGTGCGATACCCACCTGCCGAAGATTTCACATAAAAAGATAAATCGATTAATTCAAGTATGTATACCGAAGAATGTAAGAATACCGGTTGCTTAGACATCTGCTTTGTTAATTAGGCGTATAAACATAGATTTAATTGCCGCACCGATTCCCGAAGGGCATTACATAAATCAGAATATTGTTGCTCCTTACAATATGTCCGGGAGTAACATTTAATTAGGCATAATCGATTGATCTTTTTATTATAGGATTTTGTATCAAGATTATCTGATTTTAGTAATGAGGATCCGTTTTTAAATAGATATGATTAGTGATGACTTATGCTTATATGCTTTTTATTTTAATTTGTTAAGAGTTTAAAAGGTTTTAATAGTTACATGAATAATTTGAATTTTAAAACTTTCACTACGATTATCAATGATATACTGTCGTAAATTGTAAATTAATTAAGCGCTTTGTACCCACGTAATATATTATACTTTCTTTTTAATCGTCATGAAGTGAAAACAAATAACGCTATTTTATATTTCGTTTACAATACCAAACCAATTAGTTTCATTTAAAAAGATCGATTACAACGTACATTGACAAAGGAACTGAACCTAGGACAACATAATTCAGAGGCACAAACAGAGACTACCTCAATAACATTTAAATAATAAAAATCCTTGAAGCATAGAAGCAAAACAGACCTATATGTATGTATAATTTCCTAGATGTAAGTATCGTAAAAATTATAGCTCCAATAAGGAACATTAACAAGTACTTTTACAGCAATAAAAATCCTTTTACATACGTTTTATACGCACTGTCTTTGTTTCCCAAAAACAATCCCCTTCAGTCAATTAAGCTACCATTTGAACCGAAATAGATTTCTAGTTAACAGCTTCCATTCAGAAACAAACATCCAGCCCCTCCTAAACGACCCGACTTCTGTAATAATCATTTATTGACCAAATTTCCGGTTACTGCAGCTGTACGAAAGATTATTATGCGTCCATACAAATTATCAAATGAACCGGCCCTAATCATTCCGTATTGTTTTATATAAAAAACAAAGATGTGGAGTTCAACGACCTCTGTGCCCACGTGTGGACACACGTGTTGATTTTCTTTGTGATAATCATTGTCCGATAAATCTTTTCTTAGTGTCTAAGCTCCAAATTTCGTGAGGGATTCTATGTAAGGACATGGGAGGTATGGAGTCGAAATTAATGATGAAAAATATTTTTATAATTTGACAATAAAATTTGTGAATTTTGATATTAGGTACGCAATTTATACCGATATAAATAGACCAATGTATTATAGATAGATTATTTGTATTACTGAACTATTGTCTCTTAATTTAGTCATCATTAAAGTTTTGTAATCAATCAGTCTTACTCGTATAATCCGCAACGATTGAGAGCGTTTAAACTGTAAATATAAAGGTAGTCTCCTAACAGTTATTGATTCATCGTATAAACGCATAAACAAAAACCAATGATTAGACAATCTGTATCTGTATCAGCCCATATACGTCCCACTGCAGGGCACGGGCCTCCTCTACAATCGACAGTACGATTGAGAGTGGTTAGGCCATATAGTCCACCACGCTGGCCCAGTGCGGGTTGGCGGACTTACATACCATAGAAATTCTTATGAATCGCTATGGTATGCAGGTTTCCTCACGATGTTTTCCTTCACCGTTTAGTGCGTGGTGATTGACTATCAATACACACATGACTCCGAAAAGTCAGAGGTGTGCCCTGGGATTCGAACCCGCGACCACCGTGAACATGTGGGCAGCCGCGTCTAGTCCGTTTACCAACAGGCCACCACGCACTTACCATAATGTCCATAAATTAATGATTAGACAATATGCCAAATAATCTTATTTAATATTTATAAATAAAGTTAATACAAAGTAACACGTGCACCCGGAACAATATCGCAACTCCACAGTTTTCTTTATTCCCACACAAAAGTGCCAAGACGTGAACCCTTTCCCTCGCACTTTGACAATGCGACCCTCCGTACTCCTTGCATCCATTCTAATGCGACATTAACTCATTGTTCAGGATTTGAATGCAGGTCCTCCTTTCAACGTTATATAGGCCACGACGTCATTGTACGTGTAATTTATTTCAAACGTGTACTTCAATGTGTGTATGTAGCATTATATAGGACTTTCTTTGATGAAATGATTTAATATATCTTCCTAAATTTTGTAGACTGGCACAATTAAATGTCTTTTACAGGCGTCAGTTTCTCCCCGCGATGATACTACTATGGTATGGATATAAAAAGTTGCAAAGCATAAAAATTTATCAGAACACGATAATCTTATGGCATAGTGTCATGCGATAGTGGCATACGATTCTTGTCACGAGACGCTCTCCCCGTGTAAATGGGGATTAAGTATGCTTCGAGTGGTAAAAAAATGCCATCCAAAAACAATATCTACACAATTACGTGCCGACTCGGTTGAAGTCGAATACACTTAGGCTATACCCGAAACGTTACAAACTTACGTTCACTATGATGAGTTTTTCACCATTGGACATAGTTTTTATTGCATAGGGACCCATGAATTTTCCTTCACCGTTATAATGCGTTGTGACTGACTGTTCATACACATATGACTCCAAAAAGTCAGATGTGTACCCAAGAATTTGAGCCCTCCACCACCGTAAACTTGCTGGCAGTCGAATCTGGTCCGTTACCAACGGAACACTTAAGAAGTATAATGTCCATAAACTGAGCCACCTTCAAAATATGAAAATGCAATCACTATTATCATGGATTTGTGGACTTTGACGGATATCATTAACTCCAAAAGATACATTATAAAATAAACCTCATATAAACTTTTTGCCACTGACAATATCTTAAATGGCAATGTCTAAAAATGGTCGAGTTGCGTACAAATTCTTTTCCTTTAATGAATCCCTTATTAGAGAATGAATTTCCACATTTTCTTCATCCTCGTCTGTACATATGGAGCTCATATGCAAATTGTTACGCTTGTAAAACTTTTTTCTATATTTACTGGCTCGGCAATAGTGACCACACTGCATCTGATGGTAAGCGCAAATGCCGTCCAGTCAGAATATAGATTGGCATCAGACGGCAGTCTCATGCTATTCGATACAATTATGCCGGCCTGTTATGATGCCTCTTCACAATCGGTGTAGACTATCTTCTATCAGTCGGTCAACAGAATTTTATTACCAAGATTTCATTAAATCGTTTCATTGTTTTCGTGGCAATTATTATATAAAGTATTCCTGCTACGTAGTTAAAATCTAAAACAATAATTTAAACTCAATAATATCAAGTTCCTTTCCTTTTTTTCTTAATGTTAGTAAGGAAAGACCTATGAGCTTTAATACTATATCTTATTTAAGTCCTTATAATTTTATGGCTTTCGTGACTAACGGATATCCTATCTGTATGGCATGCGGATTTATAATTCTATTTTAATAGATTTACAACTCATTTCTCACCCTAAATGTAGATCCTACACTACTGTTAGATACCAATATGTAATTGCTAGTTAATTAGTATCAGGGACCTCAACTGTAGCCAATATGTACAATACGCATTTGTCAGTAACAAACATAAACGATAACAAACAGATTGTTTTATACAATTAGTCTGATTTATGGTTTTTCTGAATGAGCATTCCCACGATAGAGTTATTTATTTATTGCCAACTTAAGTAATGTGAAGTACCCTTTTTATTTTTTGTTTGTTGAAAGTAATGTTTAAGTTCCAAGAACATAATGGGGTCCTAATGTTTCTAATAGTGCGCCACTTGTAAAACTTTGCTTGTATGCAATAACTTATATTTCTTTATGGCCTGTAAGGCGACACTAATGTCCTGTCAAAACCATAGTATAAGAACACTGTATTTTGCGAGGGACGACACTTTTTCGTCCTCAAAGCTTTGAATAGTAAAGTTCTAGTTAGCTATTTTATATTGTATTTGTATAAACTTTGGTGTACACAAGTTATTTGTAAATTTAATATTGATTGTATAGACGTAGATAAATGGAAGTAAATTGTTATTTTTGCTAACTCGTTTTCTGATTTCTAATACTACTGACTACACATATTTATTCGACTGAAAATTAAATACAAATTAATTTCGTAGAAATTCACAATTTCACGTATTTCCGAACAAAGGCTGCATTATGTTATCGTTCTATTGTGTGGCTGACACAATAATTCGATGCGTGACGATGTCATCTGCCTTATTACACTGTTATGCATAATGTCGCGTTCGTTACGTTTTGTTATATTGTTTTATTTAATTATAACATAGTCATATCATTTAGCTGATATTTATTCATATATCATCAGTAGGAACTAGGATGTCTACTGATGAACATAGATTTCTCCTTGTTTAACAGATTTCTTTGGTGCGTGTACTTTAAATATTTTTGAATATTACCAATTTCAATTACATTTTCCGTAAAACCAAGACATTGTGGTTTAAAACAGTTGAAAAATATGAACTTTCACACGGTACGTAGGTATTTGTTTAATTGGTACTCCACAATTTTTATTTCAATTTCTTGTTTTTAACACTTTGACACTGGCAGGATTGTGGAATGGTAGTAACCCAAAGGCCATACAAATATGAACTGACTGACTTGTTTAGTTGGATTTTAGTTACTTTTTCCCGCTCTTTATGACTCCCTCATCATTGCGAGTAAAATATCTTTATTATAACTTGATGTTCGCTGGAAACACTTCTGATGTTATTTTAAAGCGCTAACCACTATTGATCCCATTCGTTCCTCGCTCAGACGCTATAACAGTGTGTTTAAGAAACAATATTTTAAATAATTCCTTAATAGTTCAACAAACAATCAATAACATGGTTAAAAGCGGTAATTTCTCTAAATATTCGAATCGAACAAATGTGATTTTTCTTCAATATTCTCAAGTCAAGATAAACCGCATTAAATAGTTCGTTCCAAGAGACGGTTTTAACATTTTGCATGCTTACTAAATACGTAATTACTAAGAGCCATGTGCATACAGTTCAAATCACGTCAGGCCATCCCATCTCACTATTGTTATGACAGTAACGTTTCTTCACGCTTCGCTTATGAAAACACTGGAGGGTAGGCACCGGAAGAATGCTGTGCAGCTTAATGTCACGCGTAATTTATGGACCGGCCGAGTGTTTTAATGAAACCGTTCTTGAAGATTGATTAACTTGATGATATATGATTTGAGTGTCGCGTGGGTTTGACGGTGCGGACAGACGAACTGTGAAGAAAAAGGTAAGAGAGACGTTCTTATTCATAGAATTAAACAGTTTATAAACATTTATTTTGTGAATGGAAACATCTTAAGGAAACTTGCATTCAATTGCGATTTGTGAATTTTCTATGGTGTGGAAAGTCCGCCAACCCCCACTAGGCCAGCCTGTTGAATTCTCGATTGTAGAGTAGACTCGTGCCCTGCAGTGGGACATATGTATGTATATGGGCTTATACAGTACAGTAAAGCTATTTTAGCTATCGAATGTTTTGTTTTCTTCGCTCAAACTGAACTTAATAAACGTTCGAAAGGGACAAAAATCCATAACTAAAATAGGTTTACAAATTGTTCATTTATATGGCTGTTAGAGTAAATGCTTACCTTAATACTAAGTATGTTAGTCGCTTATTCGATTTTTCATCAGCTTGAGCAGTGGTTACCAACTTTTGTGGATACTACCAGAGCGAAAATAAATTTTGAAGAATGTGACATCAGTTGCCCGTGACGAGGATCAGTTGTTTTCGGCATGACACATCTTATCACATCTAAGACCCTAAGAACAAGTCCAGGATCTTAAAGTTGACAGTCTCTATACTAATAAACCAATAATACTTTGTAAATTCTCAATAAAACGTTATCATCTGCGTATTTTATCGTTTAAATATGTATCACGGATACCAGATATTTCTGTGCCAGAATTTTAAGTATGTACATTTCCATGAAATACTGGTGATTTTCACCTGTCGTATTAATGGCTTCCCCGGGGATCGAACATATTCAATATCTTAGAGTATTTGTAGCAGATGCCTTTCCGGTTTCGAACCCATGATACTAAACAAATTAACTGATCGAACTCTTATCTTAATAGTACAAATAAACTCATTTTATGTTATCTCGTGTATACAGAGATTAGTTCACAATGATTTCTAAAATGAGTGCCTCATTGATGTAGTTGTAATACGGTACGGTTTAAAAGCTGAGGTCTCAGGTTAGAATCCGATCGGGTACACATAAGTTAGCATATGTCTCCCTGCCCGCACTGCCTCGGTAGCGTAGGTAAACTAACTTGATACCGAAGTAAGTGTTTACCTATAAACATGTAGTGTACACTTCGAGCTATGGAGAGGGCTAGCCTCGATGTTTTCCTACGAGATGGAATCAGAAATGAGAAGATCCGTAGAACTAAAATAACCTAGATAGCTCAGCAGATTAGTAGTAGTGGCAACGGGCGGAGCACATAGCGCGGAGAACAGATAGCCGATGGGGCCAAAAAGTTCTCGAATGGAGGCCACGTACCGGAAAGCGTAGCATAGGACGTGAGACGTCCACCCACAAGATGGTCAGACGACCTGGTAAAGGTCGCGGGACGTCGCTGGATGCAGGCTGCCTCTAATAGGTCACTGTGGAAATCATAGGATAGGCCTATGTTCAGCAGTGGACTTCCCTTTAACTGATGGACGGAAGTGCTTTGCCTTAACTTCGTATAATGACGGCTAAAAGTCAGAAAAGAGGACGTGGAGGAAAGAGCTATTAGGCCTCCTTGCTATTTATTGACTGGAATAGGAATAAAGAATCCGCTCCGATGTACGCCATAAAAATATAATTAAAGGACAATAAAAAAGGGAATTTTCTAGCAATCGAACAAACCTAAGTAGGTAATAGTAAAAAATGTCCAACATCCTTTGAAAACGAATTAAGTGCAAACCGCTCAACGCAATGTATCGTGATCGAAAACGTGATGCAAAAGGACAGTTAAAACTAAAACATTCCCTTAGAATACGGTTGAAAAGTACAATCGTTGTACCATTTTGCGTTACAATTATTCCGAGTCCTTTGTGCGCTTATCCTTGTTTTGCGTACATTGCGTTGTTTGTTAGTGAAGGATATTGTGGTTCGGGAAGAAAGGCGGTGTTGTATGAGTTATGGGATGATGGATCGGCCAGTGGTGGGTGGTGGGGGGTGCTGTAATAGGCCGCATCCTCCCGCAATCACTGCGCAGGAGTCTGTGACGCGTGAACTGATTTGCTGGGGACGGCGTACACGAGGTGATTTATATTTGACATTTAAAATAATACGGTTAGTGGAGCATGATATTGCAAGTCAGTAACTTTTGAGCCCTTAATAAGATTGAGTTACAGAAACCCTATTGGGGGAATGCCGAAAAGTACTGATATTATCTTTCATGCATCAAACTTGAGTGAAATTGTTACTAGCATGTCATTTTATACAGGGTATATCAAGACTGCTACCGAAAACGAAGCCGGGTGGTAGTTTAAGCGACTTCAGACATAATGCAACAGAAAAAGTTGCAAAAAAAAGCGACAATTTTTTTTTTGTTATTTTTTTCCTTTGGCCATATTTGGGTGGTAAATACATTTTTTCCTAAAATAATAGTGTATGCCCTTTTATTTATAAATACTCTAAGGTATAAAAGAGTTTAAATTATTATTTTAGCAAAAACTATGGATTTACCACCCAAAAATAACGATATTTAAAAAATCATAAAAAATAATTGTCGCGTTTCTATGCGAAATTTTTAATTGCATTGTGTTTGTAGCCACTAAAACTACCACCTGGCTTCCTTTTCGGTAGCAGTCTTGAGATACCCAGTATATATAATTATAATATAATTTATTAGGCAAGTAGCCTAAAATACTGCAAGAATCCATTATATATCCCTGCTGCATACGGAACAACATCTCTACAATCAAGAGTTTGATTTAGAGTTAAGAGTTTTAACCATAGTCCACCAAGCTGGCCTACTAAAGGTTGGCAGACTGCAAGGCCCATTCGTTATTTCGATCATTAAATATATTTTACTAGCATTGCATTATATATTTCTAATATCCTTCTTTTATTTCTAATCCTTTGTACAACCGTCTAATTCGATTATGATTATAATTTTGTCCAGCAAGTACATTCATTTATGTGCATATATTTCATGCTAAATTTTTATTTTAGTTTGGATTTTGTTTTATTTTAATTTTACGTTGTTTTTATTGTACCTTATTAGTTGTAGTAGTTAGTAGTGCGCATGTTACGTACTTTTATACTGTGTCTGTGACAAATAAAACAAGTTTCAAAAATTCAATGTCTGCCTGGATGCAATCGCTGGTTGCCAAAAGGCCGCCGATAACCAAGTCTAGTTCTGAGTCTTTTATAAGTTTCTTTCATTTTGGTGTGCAATAAAGTAGGTAAAAATATATTTTCCTACCGTGTGTCTCACAGGAGCGTGTGCGCCGCGCACGTACAAGATTGGCACCTGTCAACCTCGGCTACGGTGCGCGACCACCGTCCATTTATTGCCTCATAACTATAACGTAAAAACATTATTGTGCGCCACCGCAATCCTTGCAATTACAATACTACAACTCGATTATTGTAAAAAAGCGAAGGAGAAATCAGATTATTTTGATCGGCGATTTGATAATGCTTGTGCGCTGTTTTCGTCTTCTTCGTTCCCTACTCATTTCACTTATTAGGCTGATAAATTTATCTACGACCTACAGTTTTAGTTGTTGATAATTTATATTTTTATAGAAACTATAATCTATTGGATGCTCTATAAGTAACAACGTGTAACAGCTTCCGAGACGCAGTCCGAATTATGTTTTAAAATAAGAATTCTGTAGGTACAATAAAATCAGTAAAACAGTTAAATCTAGCTATTGAATTTTTGTCTTTTTCGCTCCTACTGAATTCAAAACGTGTTGGAAAGGGACAAAAAATCCTATAACCAAAATTGGTTTTAAAAGTATATGAATAGGCCGTGAAGCGATAACTACTATATGGAAATTACAAATACCAACGATCATAATACGCCTGCAAGGTGAATTATTTGGTTACACATTGTCACATACGCTATCGGAATGAGAGCACACAATAGCCTCAGTAACCAGTAAACAAATCACTGATTGTTTACATTCGTACTATACCGGGAAAGTCTTTATGTTTACAGTTCGCCGTATTGAACTCGAGTGGTTTCTATTTGATGACAGACTGGCTTTAACCCCTTACTGCATGAATTATGAAGGATGCGGATAAAAAAATATTTTTTGGCAAAAACGGGTTTATTTGTGTGTATTGAACATAAATCAACTCAAAAAAAAAATTTTCATTAATTAATTCAAAATTCACAGTTTGCAAAAAACATATCAAAAACCAAACAAAATAAAAAGAAAGTCAAAAACAACGTACTCTTATTGTATTCGATGGTTTTAAGAGTAAGTACAATTTTTATTGAGGATCTCAGTCAATGATTTACCAGTTTTTTTGACTAATAAAAGTTTCACTAAAATCGTGCATCACACTCGCCGGCCGCGTTTTGAAATAAACTCAAATAGTTTTAACAACAATTGCATAATGAACGAAAAAAAAAATACTCGTCGTCTTACGAAAGACCACTTCATATTATAACACTTATTTAAAATTAATTTAATGGTTAGTTAAACTGTAAAAAAATTTCAAACTGTAGGAGCCATTAATGGCTTCGTATGCGGTAAGGGGTTAAATTATTTATTGCCTCTTGTATTGATTGTAAATGCCTTAATATTTATCACGGTAGTTTAACTTAGATCAAACGATAGCGAATTTAATCATCGATTTGACTAATTTAACACCAGAGGGCGAAAAAATCGTGGATAACATTGGCCCTGAATAACTTCTAAAAATATTTTTATGAAGATGCATACGCATGCGGTAATGTTAATTTTTATGTTCGTATTTCCATACAGAATAATTTATAAGTAAATAAGTATTTCAAATAGACAAAATCCATATCGATGCTGTTGGAATCGAGATATAATTCAGGTCCAAGCGTCTCTCAATCTTTTCATAGGTATATCATACAGGGTATATCAAGAGTGCTACCGAAAACGAAGCTGGGTGGTTGTTTAAGCGACTTCAAACACAATGCAATAGAAAATTTTGCAAAAAAAAAGCGACAATTTTTTTTTGTATTTTTTTTCCTATGGCCATATTTGGGTGGTAAATACATTTTTTTCCTAAAATAATAGTGTATACCCTTTTATTTATAAATACTCTAAGGTATAAAACAGTTTAAATTATTATTTTAGCAAAAACTATGGATTTACCACCCAAAAATGACGATATTTAAAAAATCATTAAAAATTAATGTCGCGTTTCTTTGCGAAATTTTTAGTTGCATTGTGTTTGTAGTCACTAAAACTACCACCCGGCTTCGTTTTCGGTAGCAGTCTTGATATACCCGGTATATATACGAGTATGTATGTAGGTAAATACTTATTTCTGGATTGTTGTTGTTACTTAACCAGAAGGTGCCTTGAATTGATTGAGTGACGACTCTATCTCAGTATGTAAAATTTATTTCGTGCTATTTATTTTAGAGTTTAAAGATGCAAATATCTTACAGTCACGTTTATATTCCCGAAGAGGGGGAGATCTCACATCGTTTTCCAATCTTATTATCGTCTCAATATGTGATAGAGACGAGCTTTTCGCTACAAAACATAAATTCCAGTTACAAGCAATTCATATCCTTTTTTTATGCAACTAAAGCACTAATAATGATCGGTGTTTTTTTATAAAATTGTAGGTCATTTATTTAATAAGTTCCTATTTATAATTTCAAAATTGTCCTACTGGTACTCGATAGACTGCCCTCTCATTTTTCCTTCTATTATCTCATATCTCCATCCCATGGTAGTCGATACAAGATTGCCTTGAGCGATACAGTGGCCATGTGTACTCTGATGTTATTTAAATTGTTTTTTTTTAAAGTTGTAATTATTCATTGATATACAAAAAAGAATAAAATAAATATGTTAGTTGTCATATAACTACAATGTCTGACCTATAAAATATCCTTTATAAATATTTGTGCACATTATTAATATAAAAGTTTCGCTTATTCTACCCTTAAGGGAAAATACGGTAGGAGTGTTATACGAAATAATCTAATCATTTATTTCAGACATTGTATTGGTGATACTGCATCGACTCAAATCTCCCAATGTTTACCATTGTATCTTTTAAATTTATGGTTTGTACGTTTCCTGACTGTTAATATATAATATAAAAGACTCAGATGGGTTCGAAATTCGAACGACCATAGACAACCGTAACAAGCCCTTATCGACAGGGCACCAACGCACACCTTAATCTAAACGCAAATATTATTTTAATAAAAAAAATAACCTCGCATTTTGAATAACGGACTAAAAATTCACAATCTCACGGTTCATAGAAATCACAGACCATTGCCAATGGGCGCGGAAAGGTCTCCCTATAATCTTGATTATACGGTTTCCAAAAAACTTTTTGTAATTTTCACCAATGTCATTCACCCTCCAAACAGTTGCGATAAGCGTAAACGTCGGGCGTGAATTAACAAACAGAATGGAGCAAAAAGTTTCTAATCACTAACTATTGTCTATGGTTCATTGGTTGCTTGCCTTTGTCTATTGACACCGAGCACGAGCTGTGAACCGTATGTCCTGGGTTCCATTCCCAAGATGGGAATTTACTCTGCAAATTTTCGGTTCATTCTTTTGTCTAGCGTTGTGTAATTTCCTCAATAGATTAGTCATGCAGACGCAGTAGTAAAATACTATAAAGCTAATAATTATAGAATAAGCATAAATTAATTTGCTGACACCACTCAAATCTTTACTAATGCAATACATATAATATGTATAACGCGATTTTTTTTGTTGGTTTGTTCTTTCGCATATTTTTTCACACGCAGTTTACAGGCTGAATAGTGACAAAAGATGTTCATCCTAAAACCAAAGGATAATGTGGGAAATATCTAGATCGTAGGATAAGGAGCGCGGGTAAAAATATGTGTAATAAAAATAGATAGAAACGAAAAAGGCCTTGTAACTAAGGACGTACCTTACATTGTTTACTTTAATCATAGACAATTTGACAGAATACTTGGAAGGCCATGTCTATGGGAAGATTTTCTCAGACCTCACAAAACACCCCCAAGCATTAAGATAACTTTTAATATACTCCATAAACAAATTACTCTCATTTTTAACGCTCTAATTCGAATATAATGACTGTACGCATAGTCAAGAGGATGTGTTGCCAGATTTAAAATGTTATTCCGAGAAATAATGTTTGTTTACTACAAACATGGAACTTAAGTTATGTATCAAATAATGACAAAGCAATCACTTTAAAAAAAAGATATTTACACAAAAAAGGTTTATAAAATTAGATACCGACAATTCATCAACGATAATTAAGATCCATATAATAAAATAGAGACACATAATATTTAGAATTAGTTTTACCTAAAAAAGATTGGAAAACAATGTTAGTTATTCCAAATTCGTTTGACATTAAAATGTTATGCGAGGATAAATATTTGTTGATAGTTTATTAGCAAAAAAGTAGCACTTTTTTCTCTAGCATCCTCTATAGTTTTCCTCGTTGCTAAGGGTCGTGATCTACTGAACATGGAGTAATGTATTAGTTGAAGTAATAACGTTCTTTTTATTATTTTTTGTTTAAAATTAGTAACAAAATAATAATTTCAAATCAAATATTTCAGAATAATTACTAAATGCTATTTAGTTTTTTCAGCTTTTATCATGGCAACCCCTTGAAGGCACATGCGGTCGACTAAAGAATTTTTTGGTGATACGCCGTGATTCTACTCATACCCTTCCCGGACAAATTGATCTATGCGTGAACGCATCCTTTGGTACACTCCACCACAAAATTATTTGAATGGTTTGAGGACAATTTTATGACAAAAATTATACTATACAACAATTAAATAAAATATTGTGTGTATCTTCAAGAGTTTTTTGGTCTGTTACAAAACTTTATATTTTAGGATATTTTTATAGCGAAATTTGAATATACTATTCGATACTCCGGCTGGACGTCTATTGCCCTTACCATAAGGTACAGTGCATTAATTATGCCGCACCAATATACAAAAAAGTATTCAAGCTTTCGAGTGTTTTATACAACCATAGTAAATATCGTCTTGATTGTAAATACAATCTATAAACATCAAGCGAGAGCAGCCACGGTCGAAAACAAGTGAATAATTTATTTACATTTTTCATATGATAATTATAATGTTCAATTTGTTAAAACATCGTTGCATCCGTTCAAATTGGGTCACCAGAGTTCAACGACACCGTAATTTGATAATAGGTATTACATTGTTATGTATTTTTTACATAGATAAAGCGTTTCGGCTGTCGCTCGACCATAAACGTGGTCGGTATCGTTTTAGTTTTGTCCTTTTATTTTGTTTACATATTGTATAACTTTTACTTGGGATTCTTGGTGTCTGCGATGTGGCAGATAAACTCCAAGAATGTTGCTTGAGATGATATGGTCACGTACTAAGAAAACCACAGGAGTAAGTCGGCAATGTATGCCTGAGCCTCAATATTCCCGGACCTCGACCCAGGGGTATACCAAAGAAGCGCTGGCTAGTTGTCATCAAGGAAAACATGAGGATCAATGTCCTTACTATTCAGGATGCCGAAGATCGGGCGAAATGGAGGAGAATTAGCCGGAAGGCGAACCCTGGCACTGGCAAGAATAACGCCAGTTAGAAGAAGAAGGTTTTATAACTTTTTAAAATTCATTTGAATTTAGTTTTATCTTTTTTCTTATACACTACCCGTGGTAGTTGACTGTATAAAACTGCCTAGACCAATATAACCACTATTTTTGATCATCCCAGGCCATACCTCTGACTTTTCGGAGTCATGTGTATATTTTCAATGACCACGCACTATAACCGTGAAGGAGTGAGGAAACCTACATACCATTGCAATTTGTAACAATTTCTATGGTGTGTACAGTCTGCCAACCCACACTAGGCCAGCATGGTGGACTTACGGCTATATAGCCTAACCATTCTCAATAGTACTCTCCATTGTAGATGGCGCCGGAGCCCTGCAGTGCGACGCTTATGACGAATACAGTAAAGGTAAATATACTATTTTTTTTAATCGCGTTTAATTAAATGAGTGCGCAATAAAGCTACATAAATAAAAATTATTTTTCTAGCGTTGTTAACGAAGACAAAATGATAGTGTTAATAGAATTCAATTAACAGTTCTAAATTACACTTAGTTTGCTAAATAATTCTAATCATTTATTTACCTGCGCACAAGTTAGTTCCTTAATAATTATATACCACGTAAAACTGCACAAGTCATAAAACGGTAAATGTAGAATATAAAAGTCGTCAAGCTATAGTTAAAATAAAATAAAGAATTAAAACATTCGAATTTCGAATTCGAAACATAAGTTTTATATATAAAGAATTAATTATCCTTACGACCTCCTTCTATCGGCGACAGTACCGCGAGCTAATCACACGGTTGTTTGGCGGAGTCCAGGATTCTAAGGATCAGTGAAGATGCTCTGGACCGGTTGGCTAATGGATTACACGCGTGCTCTGTGTGTTCGTAACCAAGGCGTCCTAATGTGTTCTGATGACAACTTATAAGTAAATTGACCGAGTTTACTTGTATTTTTTAGTTTACGTATTAATGTTGCATTTGATTTGATACTATGGTGTGGTATATCGCTTTATGGAATGAAGTTTGATATTTGTTTCTATCACTAATGTTAAAACAGCAAATATTGAATTTAACAATCATCAGAAAATTAGTCAAAAGAAAATACATTTGAATTACGAATTCGAAATTCTTTTTAAATTCAAAACAGTTCCCAACGGCCTGATTCAATCAAGAGTACCGAGGTCCTAAAGCTAATCACTAAGTTGTTTGGCGTCTAGGGTTTCTAAGGATCAGTGGGGATTATCTGCATCGGTTGGCTAATGGATTACACGCGTGCCTTGTGTGCCCTTGACCAAGGCATCCTTATATGCTAGGATCACAACTTGAAGGGAAATGGGCCAGGATTTTACATGTACTTTTTAGTTTTAATGAAGCACATTTTTATATTACGTTTTCGTTTTACTGTATGTATTGAAGTGGATTATTTTACATCCATTGGCTGCATATTTTCTTTCTTGTTTATATTATTTTGAGTGAAATTAAAGATAAATGTTTTAAAATGAATCATTAACGAAATAAATACACCCAACAGTTACATGCATAGTCCTGACCCCAAAGATGCAGTCTTACGTCGCGTCGGGGGTATCAGAATCTATGAGATATTTTTCGGTCACACAAACACCCAGACCCGTAACAAATACTTGTGAATATAAGAATATTATATTTCGGTGCGAAGATCAAACCCGCAGCCTCTCGTATCAAACACGGCTACCCAAGGGTGCCATTAAAGATATCAAATATGCATCGAAATCGGACCGCTTAGTTTCCTGCTTGGTGTCTTATAAGACGAACTATTGATAATTCTAGTTTAAGTAATATTTCTTCTTCACTTTTTTTCCCCGAAAAGTACTTTATATTATCAAATATGTCCAGAAGAAAAATCAATAAACAGGGATCATAAAACGGGACTTTAAAAACAAAGACAAAAACTAATCTCATAATTACCATAAAACCGATGCGTAGAAAAAAAGCAGTAAAGTCGGAACTGTTCCAATCTGGTACCAGGTGTTAAGTTTTTGTGTGGATACGGACGCAAATGTGTTTCACATCAATCAATATGGAGTAGGGTGGCCAGGACAATATCTCCAACATTAGGAGATATTTTCAAATAGGATTTATTCTAGTCCGATAAATTATTCCATAAATTAAAAGATTGACGGATAAAAATTGTTACCATGTAGTTTCAAGCATGACAAATAGAAAAGTCACGAAAACAATTTTTGAAGTGAAAACTTCTTTAGCGGCGTTGAGCACTTTTCTGTAATGGGTATAAAATCTTAAACTCGCGTCAGGACACGTGACCTGATCGAAAAAGCGTAGGACGGCAATGACGTCATCTTAGTAGGACGGATGGAGAGTAGACAGCTATCCCCTCTCTACAGCGCGGCGAAAATGTATGCCTGGGCCTACTGTTTCGTTTTTTTTTCAGTTTCACACACTTTTTCCAAAATTGTCCCATAGCCCCCCCCCTGCCTTCCCCCACCCTTATTCCGAAATAGTGCCTATTAGCCTCCCCACGAAACCTCCCCTACCCCCACCCCGAAAATTTACCTCACCCCCCCCAATCCTATCTCGGCCAACATAGGTCGTAGACCCACCGAGTTTGGTATCCTCGGAACCGTCTTGGTGAGGGCTACAAATTGACCCCGCCAGAAATCCCAAATTACGCAAAAAATTACCCCCCCAAAAAAAAATATTTTACCTCCAAAAAATTAATTTAAGTTAGCCTCCCCACGAAACCTTCCTTCCCCCCCCCTCCCTTACCCCCACCCCGAAAATTTACCTCACCCCCCCCAATCCTATCTCGGCCAATATAGATCGTAGACCCACCGAGTTTGGTATCCTCGGAACCGTCTTGGTGAGGGCTACAAATTGACCCCGCCAGAAATCCCAAATTACGCAAAAAATTACCCCCCCAAAAAAAAATATTTTACCTCCAAAAAATTAATTTAAGTTAGCCTCCCCACGAAACCTTCCTTCCCCCCCCCCCCTCCCTTACCCCCACCCCGAAAATTTACCTCACCCCCCCCAATCCTATCTCGGCCAATATAGATCGTAGACCCACCGAGTTTGGTATCGTTGGAACCGGCTCGGTGAGCTCTACAGATTGGCCCCAACCAAATCCCCAAATTCCTCCCTCTCTCCCCTAAAATATTTGTCCAGGCATAACTCCGTCATTTCTTAAAGTAAACCCCCCGTGTTTGGAGTCAGAGGAATCGTCTTGACGAGCTCGACAATCGAGAGCAGGCAAAATACGATTTTTCTTATTTTTACTATGGGATCAGGCTGGGGCAGCAGTCTAAAATTATATGTAATTTGCAATCTGTACCCACGGTCTTCCCCCGGTATTTTTGAAGTGAAAACTTCTTTAGCGGCGTTGAGCACTTTTTCTGTAATGGGTATAAAATCTTAAACTCGCGTCAGGACACGTGACCTGATCGAAAAAGCGTAAGACGGATGGAGAGTAGACAGCTGTCAGTTAGCTGTCAGTTTATAAAGCTTTGATGAATTGCCAATGATTTTGAGTGGAGATTTCAACATAAACTTCGCAGACGATAAAAATCAACTATTAATTGAATTTTTAAATAATGAATTTGGTTTAACTATGTCGAATGATCGCAATCTTAGCACAACGAAATACAAAACTACTATTGATGCGGTCTTTATTAGACATTTAAATAGGTTCGAATCAAAACTGTTCGTTTCTTACTTCAGCTACCATAAACCTATCGTATCAGTTTTAGAGATTGGCGATGATAGTTCTGGTAATGATGATGGTGAAAAAGTCGTTGAAATTATGGATGAAAGTTGATTTTTCGGAGAGATAAACTTTTTAATGTAAAATAATTGTAATAGTTTTAAAGTGTTAAATTTTTAATGTAATATAAATTGTCATGTTTGTGTACGATAGCGCAATAAATGAATATTCTATTCTACCACATAAATGATAGTACTTTTATACTGATAAAGCAATTGGTGCAAAATTATTCCCTAACCATTCCAAAATATCAAACATGCTCAACGTTAATAATCAAGTTTTCACTTCTGCCGGCACTCCCGGAGTGCAACCCGTCTTTTTTTTTTTTTCGGTTTTCCACCATGCTAATAAACAATAATATGTAGTTCCTTTTAGAAGCCAATTTACTCATATTTGAATCAAACGTAATTCTTTGTTTTAATAGTATAAGCGTTTTGGTCGCGATCAGATTTTTAAGTTTATCTTAAAAGTAGTTTAATCTATCATACCTAGGATAGCTTGTGGTCGATCGATTACGACACCACAAGCCAGGAAATAAAAGGGCGGACGCGAGAAATATATCAAACATACCTAAATCTTACCACCTTACTTGCGCCGTCACTTTTTATCACGCATTCAATATGAAATGCATGTGAAATGTAATCAACTAAGAATATTTTTAAATGGCATCAATCTTGGAAATTGGTTTTCGAACGTGACCCAAACATAAGAAATTTTTAGAGATAACAGATTTTGTTGTGCATATTTTACATTACCAAAGGCTAATCATCAGCAATAAAAATAAATCCTTCCAAAACAAACATATATCCAAGCATTGGCAGACAAATATTCAATGATAAACCGATCTCGTAATCCCAGATAAAAAAATATTTACGACATCTTCCTGCTTGTCAATTCATATTTATCGCATTAATAGAGTTTAAAGACAGCTTGAAACGAAAATAGATTATAGTAACAAATCCTCTGCGCTTGACCTCTGTGTTGTGATAAAACTGGCATTGAAATAAGATTTTCGTTGATGGGTTTGGTCATGTAGAGGACGGATGAAAGGAGAATAACAAAGCAAATATACTGGTACTGGATAGGTATCTCATATGTGAGAGGCTGCCTGGGTGGGTACCACCGCAATGCTTATTTCTCCCGTCAAACAGCAGTTTAAATGCACTGTTGTGTTTCGGATTGAAGGACATTGTAGCCAGAGTAATACTACTGGACATATTGAGACTTAATATCTTATGTCTCAGGATGGCGAGCGCAGTGGAATGCCAAACATTGCTTTGTAATTCAAGGTCTTGCTTGGTTTCGCTACTGTTCATGAGCGGTCGCATCGCCTACCATCAGGCGAACGGCATGTTAGTATCGCCATTCACTGCAATAAAAAAAAACAATACACATGTACAATGAACCTACACCATCCAAATCGGTGATACCCTCAACAAGGGTCAGGTCAAAAGTACCCTGAACCGACGACAATTCATGGAAAGATTGATGAGAGTGGATGATGAGAAAGTAATGTCAGGATCGAGCAAAATGGCGGTCTATAGTCTTTGTCTACACCAATGGGATACAGGCGTGACGATTATGTATGTATGCTAAGAAAATTATATTATATACAAAAGTATTTAAAAAGGCAGAAAGTCCTGAAAAATCAGAAACTAAAAATGTCTTCAAAGAAATAAAAATACATGATCGTGCGATTCAACATTCCAATTTGTATTGCCTTGCCTCTTCCCTCGTGTGATAAGAAACACAATAGCTTATTTAAAATTTTACAAACGCGCCTCAAATTCCTGTTAATCATGACAGCATACTTTTCAATAATAACATCTACCGAGCCCCTATAAAACGTTTCTGTAGGATTACATTTTTTTATCTGCCCATATACGTCCCATTGGAGGGCACGAGCCACCTATGCAATCGAAAGTACGATGAAGAGTGGTTAAGTAATATAGTCCACCACGCTGGCCTTATGCGGTTGGACGGACTTTACATCCCGTAGCAATTTGATAACATATGTACATGTATATGTTATACACGTAATTAGATACGTAGATGGATTTTTTTACAATTAATTAAAATTTCAAAGGCCTTATTCATAGACAGTTTATAAACCCTATTTGTTTCTTTCAAAAGACTTTTCAATACAGTTTGAGCGAAGAAGACAAAACATTTATGGGCTGCGAAGGTGTACCCTTGAACGAAACAGATCCGAATTTGAATTTGGAACCTAAATTACACATTAGTATACCAACGTTAAACAGACTTCAAGTTTGAATTTAGAATCTAAAATGCATACTTGTATACCGATAATTTACAGCTCACAGATTTTTTAGCCAGCTAATCTTATTATTATTATTCTAACTTATGTTTATTAATTCTGATGCTACAATATATGGGGAATTCACGCCAATGCATTCAGAATGCTGGCTTATAAAACATCTGCGTAAACACGATTTGCTTACAAAACAACGGATGGGTGTGAAAATGACGCATTTTATCGTATACATGGTTACCATGGGTGTATCTTCAGATGAGACGAAAGATGTGTTTATCAATAATAAATTAATCGTAAATAACGTAGCCAATGTTACGTTATGGATTAGTTCATAGAAAATATCTTCTCAATATTTTCAGGACATGGCACTTTTAACATAACATAGTAAATTTTAATTATTTAAAACAATAACCATACTAATATAATTTTAATTGCTAAACCCCTTAATTAATAAATACATAAGTCCGAATCGAGTAAAGAAGTAGGTACATATAGCACAGTCTCTGCCTACCTGAAATAAAATAGCTTGGCGTTATGTAATCAATTAATTCGTTATTATCCACAATCATAACTGCCTCAGTGGCGCAGTCATGCTGCGCTGTGACTGCATAACTGAGATCGCGGGTTTTAATCCCGGGTCGGGCAAAGTCGATTTTTCTTTTCATTATGGGACCGGAGCCAGGAGTTTGTGCTAGATATGGCGATAGGCTCGCCCCCTTTCACATCGTGGTACGGAAAATAGCCAAAATACGTGTACTGGTTGCATCTCTGCCTACCTCTTCTGGGGAAAAGGCGTGAGTTTATTGTATAAATGAAATATTAATCACTTAATATTACTACTTATTCAAAAATGTATTCTATCTGTATTTGGATTGTATCTAAATAATACTACACTAACGCCCGAATACTGGAACGCCATTCAAATAATAAGTTGCTGTTAACAGCGCACGGCCCACTTAGCCAGTACATTTAATCGGGATTAACGTATTTAAGCGCCATTTATATTTAATTTGCGTTCCAGTATTTGGGGGTTAATATCTACGATTCCATAATAAGTCCAGGTTTCACAAAGAAAGGAAACCAAACTCAAATGCGCAATTCTGTTACAGTAAATATCGCTCGACTATAGGAGTTCGATATATCACTCCACGGTCAAGTTGCCTCAAACAAATCTATAAATAACCCATCTTTCCCCAGTTCTTTCAGCAGCCCTCCGAATCCTTCAATTATCGACTTCCACCTGCGGGGGAAAGTAATATTTTTGTCGGCCATTTTTGAAAACCATTTACGCAACATCTGCTATGAACGGAAACAGTTTTTGTGCGAGCATTCCCACCGCAATCCCAAGCCACTGATTTCCGTTATAAATAGGTCAATATGCCACTACGTTCTTAGGTTTAGTAAAAATCGTATAATAGCTGAATATCGATTTAAGATACACACATGGAAAAAAATGTAGGGCAACGTGTAGTAACGGTGGTGAACCTTTAAATGTTTAAAGTATTTATTAATTATATTACGACATAAATAATGTCTGTAATTTACCGCCTAAGTATTGATTGTAATTATTAATTCATGTCACACTATTTAATATATTTGCATTAGCTTAAGATTAAAACATGTTCACATAGATCCCCAATATTAAAAACCTCTATGGCGAAATTCCGTTTAATTCCTGATTTCTAACATATCGGATATATAATAATTTTTTTTAAACATAAGTGCAATTATTAGGTACAAAAAGCACTGTATAACTTTAGAAAACCATACTTGTAAGATTACCTACGAAAATCGCATAGCAAAAAAATCTTATAATAAAATTGTATCATCCAGAATAATAAACCCTACATTATATTTAAATATGTATTGGAAATATACAAATCTTTAAGTAAATATTCTCAAAGTTATATTAAAATTCTAAATTATACCTTAAGCGTACAACAGTGTAGCCGATGTCAATTTAAGCAAACATGTTTTTCGTGTTTGAAACAATTCATAACAGCTGATTCAACCAGACAACAAAACGCCTAACTTATGGGACTGCTGCCAAAAATAAATATTACGAATATTGCTACTACAGCACAACACACTATTATTTACTGAATCAACAATAAATATACGCAGAACTCGTCTACAAGGAATTCCGCAAACCGCACTAGGCCACGGTGGACTTTACGGCCTAACCCCTTACAATCGTACTCTCCATTGTGGAGGAGACCCGTGCCCTACAATGGGACCTATGGGGGCGACGGACCTATAGTTTTAAATATCTACCAAATCAAATTTTACTTTTTCATCCGCCGTTTTTAATTGAAATAAAGTTAATTTGTTGAAATAACTTACTTATTATTCATTTTGAATAGCGTTTAATAAGGGAACAATAATGAAGAATTAAAAACGTTAAATAATATAGGCACTAGTCTCAACTAAATACAATATGTATAAGGTACCTGCATCAATAGTATACTGTAAACTTATATTACCCGCTATCTCATTTTGGAAAATGTGATTCTATTATTCTGACAGTGTATACCACAACGCTTTATCAATAAACAACAAATATTCAGAGGTAGTTTCAGTTAAATATTCAGGCAGTTCGCGCGAAATACACATTTAGATAAAAACAAGTAAATACCTACGCATACAGTACAAAAATCATTTCTCAAACATTTAATAACATATATTGCAGTTAAATAAATGAATATATGCGAGGAAAATGTACGTCAGTTCAAATTTTTCGCGACGATCACTCGGAAGCGAAAGGCGCCAAACACAATTTTCCGTAATAGAACTCATGCGCACCGGAAAGTGCCTCATTATTTCCCGCCATCCGGCGCCTCAACCAACCGAAATTTGGCGCCTAAAATCCGACAAACCAATGAGACACGCGGCCGCCATTTTGAACCAATCAGCGCCGAGCCCGCGCTCTCGCTACCGCGTCATTGTCATATCTCGAAAATTAGTACGGCGGCAGTGCAGTGAATGAACCCCGTCCGCAAATCGAAGATTTTCCGTGACAAAATAAATAAATAGTTAGAGGTGAGTTTCCTCACATATATTTGCTACTTTGCCGACGTAAATTTTTAAGTTTAATACTGTGACATTTAATTTTTACGTTACGTCAAAAAAATGTCGCAATTTTATTGCCATTATTTGTTGTGAAAGCGAGAATTAATGCTTACTGTCTATATTAAACGCGGTAATTTTACCATTTTATTAGACTTTGTGATAAAATGTATTTTGTTGTATGTTTAATGTACTTGAATTAATAACGATTTTTTACAAAAAGTTCTACCAACAAACCAACATAAAATCTAGTCAATCGAGTTTCGGCAAAATGGCGGCAGCGATGCTCTGTGCTATTAATACATTCGCTCTCTTCTTTCTGCAACTCGCTAACGCTGGCGTCTGACAGAGAAAGCTATATTTCTGATAAGAGGTATTAGATTATACTGCACACGTAACCTAGACACGTCTTCGTTCTTCGTAAACAAGCCAGTTTATAATGTTGCCAATTCATAGATGGTTTTCCCATATTAAAACTTAAATACCAACTTATTATTTGGGTCGATAATAAATTGTGCGATAATATATTATTATAGATTATTGTGTGTTGTTAATCTGTGTTACATAAAGATTTCTTGAAAAGTTACTTTAATTCGTATTACGTAATGTTACATAATAATATAGTTATTTTCAATGTTGAATAGTTTTAAAACAAATAAATATGATTTGGATTTAGAATAAAGTTAAAATAATAAATTATTTTCACATTACAGTAGATATTTATAGAGTTTACAATAATAATTCCTGTAAAAAGCGCAATAAAATTAAACCATTACTGTAAATACTGTAAATTGTTATGTAATCAGAAATTATGTAAAATAATATCTTTTATTTAATTAAAGGACATATAAAAAATAACTCAAAAATCGGGAACGCAAAAACGGGATTGCGTCGCTCCCACTAGAAGTATTAGTAATACCGTACACGACGGTGTCGCCATCTAGCGATGAGCGGTTGTCGGTTCACAAATAAGATAACCACCGCTTGCCCCGCTGTTGTCGAACTCGCCCGCCGCGCCGCGTCATTCCTCAGTCGGCATACGTACTTCGGCCGCACGGACGTACGACGTCACGAGCGCGTACCGCCGCGTCATTTACGACTTGTTTACACTCACTGAACTAACAATACATATTCTTATTAGTGCGTGATGAACCAAACACCCTTCCGTACGTGCAATTTACATTGTTTTTCAACTCATTAAAACTGACCTTGCTTGTGCTAGGTGAAGACAGCGTCGCGGATGCTAATCGGTGTAGTGTTTCGCTGTTTCGGACTCTGTTGAGATGTCGGCTTTGAGTGTGAGAGCACCCGGCCTGCAGGCCACGACGTCAATGCTGGACGCAAGGACGCTGCGTATGCGTGGAGTCACCGCGCTCGACGGCGTCAGAAGAAACTTGTTCGGTAGTACCGACAGGGAAGAGAACAGGCGATTTATTGAAAGAGAGTTGACGCGCCAGTTAGAACTGGACAGCCAACGATGGGGTTTCGATTTTGCCAATGAGAAACCCTTGCCCGGAGCGCAGAGATTCGCTTGGCAGCTCGTACCAGCATCGGCAGTCCCTGCAGCGCTACGAAGGTCACCGATCACAATCACCACTCCCAAACAGAGCACTCCGTCACAAGAAGCGAAAGTATCGAGTCCGGAGAACAGCAAAACACAAAAGAGAATAACAGGTGAGTGTTTTGTTTACTTTAGTTTCACCAAAAATAAGCATTCTAACCTCTACAATGCGTCATTGACACTGTATCGGCGTCAGGCGCCAAATGCAAGTTGCAACAATTTTATTTTGTTTAAGTTTTATGCGTTAAGATGTAAAAATATGTATTCCAGGTCGATACAGTTATCATATAATTATTAATGGTACGAAAATACAAAGCTAATTTGCACGCAAACATTGTGCTATCAATCTTGAACTCCAATTGGATGCGGGTCGATGAGAGAAAGGCATGTTTATATATTTTTAAGTGTTTTTTTATTGTTTTGTCCGTCACCAAACATACGTGACGTTGCGATAACAGAACCGCAAGGTCACTTTGATTTGACTTCACTATTTTCGTATCGACACATAAATATCTCGAATGTGCATTTAACCTACAGCAAATCGTTGCGAAATGCAGGCGTTTCTGATAAAATCAATCTATAATGTGTTATAAAAAGCGTATGACTGATTTTATTTCAACGTTTTACATATTACATTTTACAATAATAAATATTATTATAAATAACATTTCTGCTGCAATTCTCTTTGGTCAATACAGCGAAATAGAATTCAGACGTTTGTCTATGCGCAACTAAACAAGCGTGGCATTATAAATAAATTCACAGCGGCAGACGCATCGGCGCGCCTTTAGATGCATAATCGTAGATTTTCGTCAGTACGTATTATTTTACGCACACAACGGTGTAAATTATCACTACATAGTATAAAACAAAGTCGCTTTCTCTGTCCCTATGTCCCTTTGTATGATTAAATCTTTAAAACTACGCAAGGGATTTTGATGCGGTTTTTTTTAATAGATAGTGATTCAAGAGGAAGGTTTATATGTATAATAGGTACATATTATTGTACAGATATCTATTTGTACCCGGGCGAAGCTGGGCCGGGCCGCTAGTTATAATATAAGATAAAAGAGGCTTCACGATTGTGTTGTCCGATTGTCGACATTTGAGGTAATACCAAGGCTAGATCTTAACACAACAACATTTCGGAAAATATAAAATATATAAAATTTGCATGTAGGTGGAAGTTACTATGTTGTAATGTTAAAACATTGAATAAACAATGAATTTTATACCCTTGGATGAATTTGACCTTTGTAATGGGGATTAAAAAAATTATTATTTTATATTTGAGGTGTTAACCTGAAGTTAACCGACTCCACTCTTATAAATACTAAAAATGCTATAGACAGTCTTGTACGTATTCTTATGACTTTATTATATAAAGTATTATATTATTAATTGAGTTATTATTACGACGAGGTCACATAATATTTTTACTTATATCTCCTTCAAACCACAAATAGTTACCAATATACTATTTATAATATGCATCTTCAATTTGAATATATACAGGTAATTATAAACTCACACAATCTAATTGCATAGTGCGTCCAGCATAGCCTATAATTATAATTATTCACTATTTAGACAAAACATTCTAACAAGCGTGCTCTCTAACAATATTTGCTTATTCATTAGTGCACAAATGTAAATCTTCAAGGCGCCAAAATGTTGTAACCGCTTTCTATTAAAACAAATATTTTTCTATTCATCCTTATCACAAATATTCTTGTGGACGTCAAGGATTTCCTATCAGAAAAAAATAAATAAAAAAACGTTTATCAATGCACGAACTGGCATAAAACTTTCGGACACTTAATACTCCCTTAAGGAGCCAGTAATAAAAAAAAACTTACTTAAATTTTTTTATGGAACACCTATGTACAATCTCATTTTTGTAGTAGCAGACTTTCTGTATTATTCAATAAGTTGTGTATCAGTTTTTAGTTTTGTTGTAAAGATAAAATTCTCACGCCGATCTATCAATTTCGGCCAATACTTATCTCAAATCTGATTGCTAAAGTACGCCTGAAACTCCGAATAGAAGTGTGTCAAAATGGACGGCGAAATAAAGAAATAATCAATAATCTTTATCGTTCTATTGTGGTTCCCTCGAAAAAACGTAACACACAAAATAACGTAGAAAAAAACACTATTAAGAACGTATATAAATACAAAAATCAAACAGTCTTATATTTCAACACATTCATTAAATTACCGCCTATTCAACCCTTGATCACTTTTTCATTTTCCCGCGATTTTTTGTCAGCCAAGGTGTTACAAACTTAGGGCCCAAGATTTCAATGAACAAAGCTATTATTAAAGAATTAACGAATCTTTTCTTAAGTAATTTATAATGACGCGCGCAACTAATTGTAGGGACTATTATGAGTGGTTAACTGATTATTAAATTGTTCTTAAATTATGAGACTGCGTTGGTTTTTTTCTCATCCGTTTGGTACAGAAAGAGCTGCGGGCGACTTTGTATCAAACTCTTTATTTTAGTTTTTTATTTGCTGTGTACCTACTAATAAAGTACGTTTACAATTCATTAATAACAAAGGAGGTTTAAAATTTATAATATAGTACCTTGGATTATTTAACTTAGAGGTTAATCCATTTAATAACAACTAAATTGTTAAAAAGGATAAAAATTAATTGATTCGTAAACTGAAAGATTATACATATTAATGAAAGTTTTTACGAGATTTGTGGGGCCGAATTTGGCCTTTCTCAAAATCATATACTATCCCAATATAGGCAATAAATAAACCAGTCTCCCACATTAATCATAAAATCCCCATATTGCACCAAAACTGGGTGAGCTGAATCCAGATTATTCCATTTCAGGAGCAAAATAGACGTAATTAATGTGTTGAACACATGTGAATTCGCACACTAAGCGATGCTCATAAACTATTTGACCTATATTAACGTTGTTTTGATACGTTGTCCGCTACTACGAGACTCCCACACATGCCCCATTTTTAGATGAAGCATATGCCACGCGAAATTCATAAACATAACTTAACTATACGTACTACGTAACGATAGTATACTATTGTATTTACTATTAGCGGACTTTGGTATATTACGTAATTTAAAATATGTTATAACGACCTTGTATATTAATTGTAATCATAAAATATTAAACTTTTTTTTTGTGTGTTTTTCTCGGATTTAACTGCTTAATTTCCTAATTATTTTCATTCGTATGAACCTGCCAATAAAACATATAAACATAACTTAAATAATGCTTTAAAACAAAAGTCATGACAAACTACAAATTAATCCCAACATCGATATTATTGATATCGATATACTAAAGCCTTTCCTCTAAGTGACCTGTGCCTTAAAAAAACATTAGCAAGAGAACGTTATCGCACCCACGCGGAGACACATCTCGACGCGTCCGCGTCTCACCGCACGCGCACTCGCGCTTGCAAAATGGCGGCAATAACACAAATGAGCCTTTATTTTTTTCATCGCTTCATACCGCGCACAGATTATGGCGGTATTTTTTAAACATAATCACATTATATTTTTATGTCTACACTCCACTGTGTTTCGGTTATTTTTGGCGAATACCGTATTTGAACTTCGAGGTGGTCATTTTATAAATAAATATTTGTTTTTACACCTTTAACCGCAATGTAATCTTTTGTGGTTTTTGTATATAGTAGTATCTGCTATGAATAGTTTGTATTTGACAATACTACATGGATTAAAATGTTTTGTAAGAAAATTGGTTAATACTTATTGTGTTTTGTTAACCTGCACATTTGTAAAGAACAGACAATTTTAAACGCGACAAGCGGACAAAGATTTCACCTTAACCATTTTACAAAAAAAGTAACAAAGTTGTTCTTTTAAGCCTATTAATTTTCTTTGCATATTATTATGCATTTTACATAGTAAGTGATATATATGTACCTAATTTAACAATTTTGATATTACGACCACTATCAAGGGGCTCCCCGCAAGTATTTACCCAAAACTCAACTCCTCATAAACCCATTGGGAACTCAGCAGATGTGAAATCAAAATTTTAGGGCCTTAAGGGCTACGATTGCATTGTCTGAAACTGACCAACCGAGCAATGCGCGCAGGGGGCCTGAGAGAACCCGGTCACCCAATTTCTTATTTCCTTTCTAATTTCTATAACTGCACGTAATTACACCTTAGAAGTGTCGTTGAACCCTGATATGCTTAGTATGGGAAAATAAGTGGACTCCACTGCGGGACTCCTGATTGTATTCGCCATTAGAAACTGCATTTGTAACCTTTTTAAGGGTCAAGATGGATTCAAATCCGTTATAAATTACAGTACATTCGTCATAATGATCTTATCGCTTAAATCTGATGCCGAATAATTTATTAACGCGTTTTAATATCGTTATAATTTTGACATGGTAATCACATAATCTTATCACGACTGAATGACGGGCGGCAATATTGGTATTAAAAATTAAATTATAGCATTGGTGTGTGACTTTACTAACGTATTCTTTAATAACTTATAAGTTGCAAATATTTGAACTAGCAGTTGCAAGACCAAATAAATTTGTATTATTTTTTGTATAGTCTGTCAACGCAGCACGCGTATTTTTGTTCCATGTAATAATCCCGAAACATTAACCGACGATCGTTACAAAGCAAACAATGGGCACGTGAATTATTCCAATTTCCCCCCGCTTGCACGAGACATGATAATAATAATACTTAATTAAAATATTGATCGCGCGCGGTGTCACCCCTGCAAATCGCGCAGAATGCGTATTGTGCGGTGATTGATAATGTCGGTGCAATAGAGAGCCGCGCGGCGCGTGCGCAACAAACACCCTTTGTGCAGCACCCTCGCTCGCGTACGTAACGGCCGTATTGATTTTTTAACTGTCATTTTCTATACTGCGCTTCCTGGAGGGTTAACGCGAACATTTACACTGTGTTTTAATGACGCGGAAAGCTAAATGGCATTGTCTTTACTACAATAATTAATACTTTAATTTTTGTTAGTAATTTTAGCCACTTTCAGCAAGTATGTTACATCTACAAAACTATTAAGGTTAATATTATGTAGTTAAATTTTATTACTACCAAACCGATTAGGCGCTTAGCTAATGCAAAAAGCAACAATTTCCCCGAAGCAATTAAATATCACAAATTAAACAATACATCTAATATTACTGAACAAAATTGCATGGGGAAACATTATCCTGTTTTGGAACAGATGATGCCATCCCCCGGTCATTCGATGCTGAATGTAATGCACGTAACATAGGGGGTGCAACACGCGGGGGTTGAGCAGATGCCGCGGCGACCGTTACAACCCCTATCTGATGATTTGAAACACGTGTGATGACAAACTTTTTGTTTCGACCTTATCGCATTCGCGCTTCTGCGATTGCCTTAATGAAAAAAAATTACACTTGACCATAATGCAGCAGGTCGCACGGCACACCCATTACTCGCACTTGTTAATGCAGAAATGTAATTGGCCGAGGCACCGGCACGAAACTAATGCGCCGCCGTACGTTATAGTTCTCACGGCCGCCCGCGCCTCACGTGTCCTGCCCTAAGGAAACGCGTAAGACATGCTTCAATGCGCCTAACGACTAACAGGATAAAAACTGACACTTCACAAGCTTTGCCACTAGTAAAGCATGCACATAATTACATGCATTGGATCATAACCGTCCAGTTAGAGCTTTGGTTTGCACGATATCCGCACACTCTTAATTCTAAGCCGTACCTAGCAATTTGCTTCACGCCGACTGCCAATTTGATCCCGCACAAACTGTTTCGTGCTTCCGTTAGGAGTTGATCCTAAATAAGTTGCTTCCTTCGTGCAGAATTTTATTCTAAGTGTTATACTAGTGACATGTATGTGATTGCGGAGTGACGCGGAAGCAACTGTCGCCTGCAATGTTACGGTTTGATTGGTGGTACAGCTAAGTGTTCGAGGTCGACATTACAAATCGCTGGTTGCCGTCATGATTACGCAAAACAATAGTCGATTTCTCGCCGTTCCATTGATGATATTATAGATATTGCATAGCAAATTTTAATATCTTTTAGAATGCGTTTAATTGGAAAATTTTCATTTAATTTCCCAAAACATAACGGTAATTAAGATTATTGTAATCAAAACAGTAGGTCACGTAAAAATGAAACAATCAGAAACATGTTGCCGTCAACTACAATTTTAGCGCTATATTTAATATATTTGTAGTTCATATTAACGTTCATGAAACTATTTATTATTCAGTAAATATTGTTGCAATAACAAGCATCTGCGTTGACATAACACATAAGCTCTAAAAATATCATCTTGTCTAATACGTTACACTAGCTATTTAGATCAAGGACACACTGACACAATGAATTGAGAAAATTAGCGTACGACAAGTACCATCTATAGTACTAACGTTTCCTTTGAAGTAATTCAGACTAATGTGTTTTGTCCGACGTTGGTCTGTTGTACCGTCGAGTGCAGAAGAGGGTTATCTTGGGAGTATCTTTTATTATATCGAGAAAAAAATAATTGAATACACATTCAAATATTAACATTTGGCGATTTAAGTCATACTGTTAAGTACAATTTGAAAACAAAAATAACAATTTAGATAAAATCTAATTTTATTTACAAAAATCGTGAATAAACACCTACCATTCATTACATTTATGATAAGCAGCTATTTATAGTAAAAATCACGATATTAACATTTTTTCCTAAAGCAAATAATTCCTAAGTAAAACTTTTTAAAAACACTTTATATCGTTAAAAAATTTATTACCTACGTACCATAGGGCACACCCCTCCCCTACATCGAGGGGTCTAATCGGCTCGTGTTATTGACCTTTCGCCACCAACACGCTGACCAGCTCAACATAACGGTAAATTCAAGCAAAAAACAGCCTCAAATAAAACTATTTGTGTAGGCATGATATTAGGCTGCGGCGAAGAAATCTACATTAATTACTACGCAATCCAAATGGTAATACGTGTGGGTGTTATTGCACCAGTCACCACGATCTTACGAAATGCATTTGTATCTATTTTTAAATGGTATTCCATGTTTGAATTAATGAAGAACGATTTCCATTTTCAAATTTTTGGTCATTTATAGTTACTGTTAAGTGCCAATAGAGGCCGCTAAATTGAATGCGCATATAGGTTACAGTCGCTAATAAACACAACAGATTTACGGAATGATTCAGAACACATTTATGTTTTTGCGATACAAATAGAAGCCGGATAATTTTGGTGAAAATGTCTATTTTACGCGATGCGGGCGTATAGTGGTAACTGCGAAATAGCGTTTCAACACGGTTAGATGATTTTGAAAGGTCGATACGCGAAAAAAATACTGTTAGTCCGACACAAAGTGACTTTCTAATTGCTGCAATGCACGATAGACAAAACCACAGCTCGCAGCGAGACGGTTTTTGTTACCTCTCGCATAAGTATTATATTTCTTACACGATTGTTCTTATGTGTTACCGGGTGTCACTATCAAACTAACGGTGCGGGTACTCGTCGATTAAAAATATAATATTCAGTAGATGTTATACAATACCGTTAAAACAGTAGATATTTATTACATTTACTAACTAGACAATAAGATCCAGGAAAATTTAGACATTAAATTTTGTCCAGGATTCTTCCTTTATGCTCGGAAAAACCACGTCCTACTCTGATACTAAGCCTATATTTAATGTAACTTTAATGGCTTCTGTTGATTATAAGTCCTTACGCATTAATCTATACTTAATTAAACGATAAGATACCCGTTAAATTAGTCCTCAACAAATTGATCAAATGCGGGTTCATGGACGAATTAAAATAATTAAACTGGGTTAAGTTTTATGGTCACTGTAATGGCTGCGAAATAAGACCAATCAGACATATCACGGAAATCGTGCTTTAACACAAAAATTAACACGCACGTTGGAGCCACAGCAACCTACGCAGATATACCTACGTATTTTCGGTAGGAAGTCGTATGAAAATGAAATGAAATGAAAATAATTTATTGAATCCATTAAAATGTTCAACATCATTTAGATTCAGTCATTTTTTTATCTACCACCCGGTTCGGAAAGCTGTTTTCACTAGAGAAGAACGGGCAAGAAACTCTAGATCTAGATCTATGCTGATGCCAATGTGTTAAATAGATGTCCATGCTTAAGAATGAGACCTCCAATTTACAAGAAAAACAGAAATGCTTCAAGAAAATCACAATCTATAAAACATGACATCCTGAAATTGCGATTGTATGACTTTTAACACAGTAAATACATTATTGCAATGATTAATTTCTCCATAAGGCTAGAAATCAGAAATTTAGACTGTTGTAAAATAATCAATATAAAGCATTAAATACATACTTTATTCAGCTCATAACATAATTATCCTTAACACTATAGCTCATTTTACCTGTCATTGTAATTAAAATCACGATACATACCTATAGTGCAAAGGAAATCGGTAATAAAATATCTAAACGCTTAATTTAGAAGTGATGTCAAGGAAATAATTTGCAGCGCTTATGTGATATGTTTGTTTCCTTATGTTGTGGTGCGGTATATGCACAATGTTTATAATATACAAACAATAGAATAACAATGGCAATGAAGAGGTAATTACCCACCCATGTGGAAATTAAAACACAAATAAATTTACACAAAATACAATACATTTTTAATCGACTCAAACTGTCCCGCAAAGCGAAGAATTTGACGCCAAAAACGTTTTTATTTTCGTATTCACACGCGCTTCGTCACCATAACCAACCCCGTCAATTACGTGAAATGTGCATCCTTAAAAACAGCTGATAAATCTCGCTGTTCCGGTAGAGAGGTCCCGAGGGTTTTTTTCTATGGGAACGTCGCCTGTAGACCGTAAAATCTGAGTGTCATTCCTTGATAGCAAACGAAAGTGGAATTTCCCACTTTTATTTTCGTTACGATGTATAAGAGGCGTGTCTATGCTGAGTATTTGTGGTTAATTGTGTTCTTAGAAGCTATTACGCAATTTCGATGGTTCGGTCAAAATATTGATTCAATACTCATACCGACGAGTCATATGACCAAACATCGAATTTTGAATCGATATTCGTGAGCAGTGAAAAATATCTAAGTAACATTTCTTAAATGCCAATTGTTGTATTTATTTTATTAATGTAATCAGATTATCTGTGCTCTTTAATTTTTGTCTCTACTCAGTACAATAAGCTAATTTATAAACCAGGTATAGACACATTTCAAAGACCGTTATATCGGAAAAGTTGTGTTTTACAGTTAACCAATATTACCGAAGTGGGACACTAAACCAATTGCGTATAACGTAATAAGCGCAGACAAAATCCAAAACAAGATCTAAACACCAATTAGAAATTTCAAACTATCAATTATTAACTACTGAACATAAAATGGCCGTTAAAACTACACAAGGCTACATTCAAGCCATGAAAGAGCTTCTGTTGGCCATATCAGGTTCCCATGGCCGATATCAATTAAAGGGGTGGTGTATCGATACATAATTGATAGTATCTACCACACCCTGCTTTCCCATACACGTGCGTCAATGGGAATAAAATCAATAAGTACTCGTTATATTTCACCGCTCAGGTTAGAAATTCGGTCATGAATGATTGGAAAGAGAAATTTAATGATTCTAGTTACGGTTGTTTGTGCTGTGGGTTGTAACTAGAAGGTAATGAAAAAATGGATGTAATGGTAACTTGATTCAAATATCACATTTTCAAAAGTCGTAACAACAGACAATGGATATTTCTTTCTGGCAAAACAAAACAGGACAACATGTTTCAGTACGAGAGCAATTTAAATGATGTGTCAGTAAAGTATTTTGAAGCTGCATGCGTTTTATTAATAGCAGTTACAATGTAAACAATAATCTTGTTGCCAAATTCATGCATGATGTTTAACATCGCTCGTTCCATAAAAACGGTACATGTCCATAATAAATCGTGCATAACGAGTCGAGTTACCAATACATATAATCAACAGAACAACTAACACAATAAATTTTATCTCACGTTACGTTAATTAACAGTTTTATAACATTTTTTATTCTCCCGTCCTCGCAACGTTTAAGGGATCAATGCTGTCCCATCTGTTACGGTAATTGATGGTTCGACCAATTCATGTGAGACCAATAACCCCCGGTTATCTCCCGTGCATATGACGATTCGGTTGAAACAATATGAGGGGGCGTTTTTGTAACTTACCATTTTGCACCGGATCTATAAATTATTGAACGCTTTCAACCCCCGTGTGAATATGACTTTAGCGTTTCAACGATTGTAATACGCACATATTTTTTTCATATAACTAACGTATAAAAAACACCTTTCCCATCAATAACAACACAATTTCGCTATAACAAAGCGAGTCAATCAGATTTCATTATTTTCAATTTGGAACCGCACTTCATTATTGTTTTAAATGGAACGCGTCAATTTCAATTTGGAAACGCGTCGTATATTTTTTTTCGCGTCTGACATCTGTCCAGAGAGAATAATGCAGCGCGATTAAACAAACACACGGCCAGTATTTTTAAATGTAAAACCAACAAACATGAATAAATCTCACGAATCGAAAGGTCATTGTTACTGAAGATGGATCGAATTTTAAAAACACTGTTATTCCATATATCACCAGATAAAATGTAAAGTTAACGAATGTTGCCAGTATTTTAAGTGCAAAAGATAATAAATTCAATGTTTAAAAAGAATGAAACGTTAGTATTTATAGAGGCACAAAGTTATCTGACCCGGTGAGAGAGTCGCTGTAATCGAATTTGGTGTTGCCATTAAAAATAGATATAGCAATAAAGTGGGTAAAGTAAGATTTTTCAATCCGATCAATAGTGTCGGGAAAATGAGTGGACCAGTTTCATATGCATGTTTTTTTCCTTCACAAGATTTCTAACCCATCGCTCCAACTTAAAGAAGTCAAAACCCTTAAAAAGTTATCTGTATCAGCCCATATACGTCCCACTGGAGGGTACGGGCCTCCTCTGTAATCGAGAGTACGATTGAGGGTAGTTAGGCCATATCACAGGCTATATAGTCCGCCGCGCTGGCCTAATGCGGGTTGGTGGACTTACACAGGTACCATAGAAATTCTTATAAATCGCTTTGGTATGCAGGTTTCCTCACGATGTTTTCCTTCACCGTTTTTGTGTGTGTTTATTGACTATCAATACACGCATGACTCCGAAAAGTCAGAGGGGTACTCTGAGATTCGAACCCGCAGCCACCGTGAAATGTGGTTGTGGTCATTGGTGGTCCATTTACCAACAGGCCACCACGCACGTAACGATGAATTTTAGTTTAGGATATGAACTAACATCTATTGTACTAGTACGTACAAAGATCTGTTTTCGTGGAATTTATTTTGAAAAGCTGACAACACAAACTTGTGGCAACAGCTACACGATGATACAATTTTTCGAAGGGTATTATTGGTAACTGAAGCCGATTTTCTTCCTACGTAAAATTTAATACCTGAAGTTTAACATTCCTAGCATCACTTTTTAAAGTTTTCGGCAATTTTCACTAGTTTTAAATAATGCAGGAAAAATAAATACATCGAGTAAACAACTAATGGCCGATATGACAGCGACTGGCAGATAGACTGACATTCTAAATGACGTATTTGTTTCCACTTTTGGCCACCGGGCCAGGTATCTTTGTGGCTCTATACCATATTTAAAAATAAAATATGTAAGGTCATTGTTTCTGTCGCGTTTCAAATTTGAATAAAAACTGTAATGTTCCGCATAGTGCACCCGCGCAGATAAAACAGCTGTATGGTTAACCAATGCAAGTTTTTTGTTCAAATTCAAAGTAACGGCCAAACATGGTATTGGTGGCAGCGCTATTATTACCACATTATAGGCACTTAGCATGTACGCTCCATAATGTTGTGTAAACACATGTGTAAGGACACTCGACCATATACAGCCGCGCGTTACTTACGGAAGTTTATGACGACGCGACGTGGGAAAAAATCCACATAATTATGTATTTCTGCTACTTGTCTATTATAGACAAGTGTATATTTTGGGTCTAATAATGCGTCTATACCAACTCTCCCATAACCGAAACAATAATCAATTTTCTTTTATTACTATTTCGATTTACATGAAAGTAGTTATCAAGTATAGCCAAACGTGATAAGCGGCGACCTTGCTACGATAACATTTATGGGTCAAACGCAAGTTACGACGTACGTGGGAATGAAAAATCCATTAAAACAGAACACTTTCATTATGCAAATCCATACGATTGTTAAGGGCGTGAGTCTAGTGTTCGGTCAATAGTGGCCGTGTAATGAAGTAACAATATTTATTCAAACATCTCGTATTGAATGCAACAATCGGACCACTCGAGAGCGGTCGCATTAGTAACACCGTCTCACGATTTGATGGATTTGTTCAAATTAATATTCAAAAATAGAAGGGTATTTTAAATTACTTTTTAATGAAGTTAACGGTACTTTTTGGTGTAGATTTGTCACTGGCATAAATCATTTATACGCATTATTCTTTTTTATCAATTATCGTAGAGGCCTGAATATGACTTTGCCATATCTTGACTTATGCATAGAGGCACAATATTAACAACTATACACAAAATTAAATCTTTTTATCGCATTGGCCGAATAATTACGTTGTCTCCCATACATTCGTATTGATGAATACTTGAAAACTAGGAATGCGCTGCACCATAAGTGTTACAAACGTTAAAAATAGTGTAACAAAATTCCACACAAGAAATGTCAGTTGTCAAATAATTCACAGCAAACAAATGTACTGTTGTGTTTGTAGTTGTTAGTTATTTGCTGAACTCGGTACCGGTCGCATGAATACGCATAGATCATGGCGTGGGACGTAAACTTACAACATTGATTTAACAGTGTCTACACCAGCGCTCATTATCGACCGGTGCATATGGTAACGAAAATAAAAAGCAAATAAGCTACTTATATAGCAAGGGTCTAATTTTTATGTAGTGTAAACTATGGTATGAACGGAAGTTTGACCTAAAATCTTGAATAACTAAACCTACGCAACTTTTAATCTTTACAATATTTACTGAATTATTTTTTATATTAAGACAGATTTAAAAATAAAAAAGTCGTGGTCCCAAATCCTTTACTCATGTCCCACAATACTTTAATACACCCTTTCAAGACATTTTGAATTTGGAAACACGTGGGACCCTTGATTCCCTATTCTTAGTGACAATCGAACTGTCACAAATGTCGCGTCGGACATCAAGCGTTCGAGATGATGGATTGGCCCAATGAATTGAAAATGCTAATGCGGAATTGTGATGTAAATACACAATAATCATCGTGTATAGAGCGTGGACTACAACTGAATAAATACAGATTGTCCATTTCGAGTTTCACACCTTTTTATTTTACTCTACTGTCTGTTCGCTGAGTATACCGGTTATAAGTTCAGATTATCTGGCAACTTATGACGTCATAGGTTAGGTTCAAAACAATAACTGAAATAGTTTCATATGATTTTGACATAACTAATAGACAAAGAAACTTGATAAATGAAATCAAACTGGGAACATAAAAGTTTGTCATTGTTATAAAATTCAATGACGTATGAATGTTTGTTTCTATAAATATTGTTATTCGATTGCGATAACATCGAAACAATGTGTGCTTATTGAACTATTAAATACATTTTATATTGTAGTATTGGTTTATACATTTGATGTCTACACAGGATATTTCATTTCAATGTTTATGTCTTTTTTCATACTCTGCTGCCTATAACACAGTTTTTATTTCGTTGTCCAAAACGTACTTCAATAATAAAACTTTTTATAAGACTCTTTATAAAAAGGACTTAAACTTGACCCGTACGCTACATTTGATTGATAACATCAAAAAGAAAAAAATCTCGACATTCAATGCGTGCGTTCACCCTTAAAAAAGCCACTACAATGAAAATACTATCAAAATTCATATTTCATACATTTTGTTGACAGAATTAGTTAATATAGAGTTACAATTTGAATTTTAAATAAAGTGTATAATGTAGCTAATTGTGTGTGAACTGGGCGGGTAGAATGAATATTTATTGTAATTATTTGAGCCAATTGAATTGTGAATTCAACAATCAACAGATGCACAGATGCGTTCCGCGGCCGTTTGGTTGACGACAGTTTCTTGATTTGATGAATTAATTTGGTTAATATTTCTATGTATTATTCAGCCCAAGAATCTTGAAAAAGTAACGCTTCGTCCTGGATTCGTCAATACTACAAAAAAACTAAGTGAATTTTATATTTAAGCAAACATCGTCTTGGTAGAATCGAGAGATTGACATTACATGAGTAGTCTTTCATGCAATAAAAAACCAACTTAATTTCCACATCAGACACTTCATTTTTACAACAACAAAAATAAATAAAAACAAATGACGTCATAACTCTTTAGCGCAGATTTAAAAAATCTTCACGCATGAACGTTGGCCATCGTGGACTAGATAGCAGCCTGTTCCGTTAACACCGAGGCCGTAAAGGGTTACCGATGGCCTTCTACAGCATATAACTGTATGACCCGCAGACTGGAGTTATTTTAACGCACATTGTTCGATGTGGGAACTTTATTTTTTCAATAATTATTGGACTATATATGTATGGCTCTTTGATAGGGCTTTGACCATACGGCAATATGGGTGACAAGGATTAATAGGTACAAGTAAACAAAGGATATAAGTAGCATTTACAACGTAAACGTTGAAATATATTACAACTAGCTGTCGGGCCCGGCTTCGCCCGGGTGCAGATAGTTTTTGAGTCCAATCCACATCAAGAACATATTATTTCGCGTGTCTACTAACTATATTTCCCGCGTGCCGTCGACTATATTTCCCTTCCGTAGGAGAGGACATCCCGTGCCAACAATTTGAATTTGAAAGAGTAGAAAATATGTATATTTGGTTTCCTGACTCATCCCACGGGAACACTACATTTTTCGGGATAAAAAGTAGCCTATGTGTTAATCCAGGGTGTCAGCTATCACTATACCAAATTTCATCAAAATCTGTTGAGCCGTTTTTTCATGAAAGAGTAACAAACATCCATACATACATACAAACTTTCACCTTTATAATATTAGTAAGGATAATTTGCAGTAATCAAATTAACACGGACTAGTCTGGCAAATGTTGTATCGCTCTGTTATGAATACTGTCAGTTTTTAAAATGCCTGTTGCTTTAAAATATTTTTAGTATATTTTAAAGACTAGCCTTTTTCTATACTATCATCTCAAAGTGATGACGTTTTCAACCACCTCATGGTATACCAGCCTGGTAAATGAATTATTTTTTCTTTCGTATCTTTCTACCAGTTACATTCATGCTTGCATACTGCCCCCTATCTAGTCAATTGCGCTCGTCTGCAATAGTCGATATCGCGAATTTATTTCTAAAATAAAATAAAATAGTTGTTTTATTCTCCATTTGATTGCAATGTTAATTGACGTTTCCTGTGATATATGACTTGACACGCCACTCGACAAACAAAAGCTTCATTATTCATTCAAATATTATTTTAAAGTCTCGACCTTTTTTGTAAAAAAAAATTCTTCGCAAAACTATCCGCATCCACGGTATCTGCGAGCGGCGCCGGCGCATCGAGTTCGTCGACCCGACGCCACGATGTTATTGAACGTACCATAACAACACGCACACACTTATATGTTGAATAGATATACACTGACTACTGAACTTTAAGTTAAACCAAAGCCTGAAACACCCACGAGTGCGCGGTGCAAAGGGAAAGTTTAGAAAGTTATTAAGTAAGCGTATTATGAACGCCGTGGAATGCTCTATGACATTAAGATGTGTATCGCGTTAGATGAAATATAAGCTTTAATTTCTGGTTGCAAGAATGTTGTAACACGAGCTTAAGAAAATAACATTTTAAAACTGGAACATCTTATTAATATCTTTATCACAAAAACTAAATTAAGTAACGATATCACATCTTTATTTATCCGTTATTATCGATTGTTACGCATACAAATATCGGATGCGTGTTAATTGAGCATAAAAAAACCGTTCCATTCACACCAAAACATTCGGTATAACGTAATATCAAAACAAGTATTGTGTCCATAGCCTAAAGTGTACGACCGCGGTAGCTCAAATTAACGGTACCCTATGACAACGCCTTTCGCGAAGCCTCATTCTAAATTCAAATAACGCTGCTCGTACGCACTGTCAACAAAACAGTTTGTTGTTGTAATCATAGACATAGCGTGCACTGTGCATTCCTGCCCACCTGTCAAATAGAAATTAGCGCGCAACTGTACCACAACATGGCGAACCTAGGGCTTATAGTTTTGTGTTTTTTTTTTGTGGTATTGCACAATCCACGAGTTTTCCAGAAAGAACAATTTTGCAGCCAATAACGCGAAGCATATTGGCTGTATAATGTATTTTCACTTTGTCTTTGTCATACATCCGCGCCAATTTGTACTTGACAGCTAAATAGGAATGCTCAGTCGCTACTCTATGTTTATGGTTCGCAGCATGTCAACGAAACGGTTTGTTGTACCAATATTGTTTACGACCAGGATGTTGACATTCGAAATTTGAATCTCGCGCGTAATTTGTTACGTAACTTGACCTACACACGAGATTTGCCATCGTGCATTTTCAATAATCAGATTTTTAAGTAGCAGAGTGCGTGCAAACACGAAGCCGCCGACCGGAAACTTTGGTAAAATAGTAATTTAGAACGCTAGGTGGTTACACCCTAAACGTAGGCGTTTGGGGTCAGTGACCCGCGTTTAGTTTTTAGTTGGCAATTAAATTTGCGGCGAACGTTCGCAGTGCACCGCGTCCATTTGCATTGTAATTGCATGACAGTATTTAAACGTAATTACTCGGAAATCGTGTATTCGCGATACGCATTGCCAATAGGCGTGCACCTATGTAAACAAATTCCACGTGTTCATTACAATATTTGTTCAATACAGATACGATAAGAAGTTGTTTGCCGTCTGCATTACGATCGTTTCGCTTTATTGGGATTATATTACGGATCGTGCGATTGTATAATCCAACTTTATAATACGCATGTAGTTATTGCTCTGGTAGGATGTGAGTTTGAAAACAACAAATCAAATGCAGTTTCTGGCTTCATTTTATGACTGAGGTTCGGGCCCCGTAGTAGTACATACAATTAGTTATTTAATATTATTGAACAAAGATATGATACAATCAGCACAGTTTAGCAGTAATTTTGATATCAAGTATATTTCCATGTTGAGCTTCCGCATGGGTTATTCAGGCAAACATTTAATACACGGAAAAAGATTATTATTATCACAAAATTATAATGTGTAATGAATAGTCGCTGGAAGAATTAATAACAAACTATTGTTTAGTCATTTTAAACAACCGAATAAGTGAAAATTTTAGTGACTCGAATTTGAAACGCAAATCAATATTTATTTACAAATAAATATTAATTTACTTAATATAAAATTCAAGAATATAAAACGTGCAAAAATAAATAATATTACAATAAAATATTTTTAAATGAATAAAACAATATTGCAATAAGTAATTTAACATTAACCTGGGTCAAACACAAACCGACTAAAACTTAACTAAAAGTTATTTTCAGAATCTCCTTAAAACATCATCCAATAAATCCGTATACAGGGTGGACAAGAAAACGGCGCACCTGCCAATATACATTATAGTATATGGTGAAGGCATCTTAATTAAGACGGATTTGCATGGCGCTAGCGAATATTAAGAAAGATGCCGAGAAAAAAAAAACTAACGTTACATATGCTAACCCTTAACACATTACGCTAAGCGGCTAAAGTGATTGAACCTTGCAACTGAACGGTAGACACTCAACAATAAATAAGCAGAGCTCATTATTTACTTATAAGTCGTGCGATTGTATACATAACGCTCAGGGTACATAAAAAAGATATTAAATTAATACTGTCAAGTGTCAACAGTCACATACATGGGTACTAACCCCACACTAAGATACAAATCTTGTGTCGCGGGTATTAGAAAAATAATTATGGTTCATGGAAATTGTCTCGGGGCAGAAACCGAACCCGCGGTCTCTCATTTCACAGGCAGTTCTTACCAACTGCGCCACGGAGGCCGTCGGTATCGTCATATGGGCTGGTTAGTTGTCATTAATGACCACTAAAATAGTTAACTGACCTTGTAATGTAAACCGTAATGACCTTGATAGGCAAGGATGGAAGCGCAGGATCCGCCAAAACCCGCACGAAAACACTGTCACAGTTTGGTAGCACAAATCACTTTTTCTTTTACATTTCACATAACACAAGTTACATCAAAAGCTATCAAATTGGGTAATGTTCAAAGCATAATGAAATTAAAATTTACTCAAAATAACTGAAAACGAATTTACAATAATATGCACACGACTAATACATGCACACGCGATCGCAATCCGAATTCAACTAATAAAAAATAAATTATTATTTTGATTTTTGAAAGATAAAGGCCTGTTCACATTAGATACAAAGCTTTCCTATTTGAGTTCATAATAATTCATGTGAACAATTAGTATTAGTACTGTATCAGTTCATAGACGTGCCACTGCAGGGCACGGGGTCTCCAGTGCAGTAAATTAGTGCTTAGTGTTTATTGATTTCACTAATTTTATCTCACAGAAGTCTCATATGCAAATTCTATGCTATAATGGTAGACGACATTTCTCTAGGTATAAGAATTTAGAAGAAATTTTATCACTTTAAAGTAACATTATTTTCAAAACACATTAAAGTAATGTTAAATACAATAATAAGCAAAAGTAAATAGGCAATTTGTAACTGACTGGATCGGTTGATGACATATTTAAATAATATTATAAGCTCTTGAGCAAGTAAGGACCATTCTATCAGTCCAATAAGATCTTTTTTTTAACGTAACTTTTATATCGGAGTAGGTACTTAATCAAATTAAGTTATATCAAGTGTGTAGTGTGAACACACCTCAAGATGTCGGTCTTCTTTTGCAAAATGCTAAAGTTACCGACAAAGAAATTGCCGCCTTTCGGCTCGCGCTCACAAAGGGCGGCGGCAACCTCAAAGGAAGAATAATCGAGCCGCGTTGGATCCGACGAAGTACACTATGACCGGCGGCTTCCTTTGACTAATAGGGCCGAATTGGGCCATCATTTTAAAAATCTTATTTTTTATTAATCAGTGTCATCAGATTATTTTTTCAATGAATATTAATTATTTAGAAAATTTAAATGTTATGTAGGTATTACCAAAACTTTTCTAATTATAATTAAATTCGCAATCTTACATGATTTAAGCGATGACCAGTGTGATTTCTTGGTGTCTTTCAGTTTGGATTTGTGACATTAAGGAAAATAATGACAAACAAAATAGTCAATCCATACACGATGCAACTGCACCTAAAGTTATTATGTTGTTAATTTATTGACGCTTAAATCTAAGTACGTCCCTGTTGAACTGATTTATTTATTTGAAATGAAACAAAAATATCCTGTTTTGAAATTAGAGAAGGATAAATTATACAGCTAAGAGTTCATGACCTTACCCATGTGTAAACAACGGTTAAAGCGAAGTCTAAGGAAGTTTTGATGCTGTTAAAAATGGTTTTCGTGGTATAATTCGTTAACCGTTCAATTAACGACGAAACGAAAAAATACGTATGTGTTTAAATCTTGTTCTTCATCCATTCCAACTGATTTTATGCGAAAAAGTGGTGATTAAACTTAAAACTTTAAACGGTCATAACTTCAAAACGGATAGGTATTTTCCAAATATTATTTTTTTATTACGATATTAATATTATGCCCTTGTACCCATCTGAGCAAGTGCGCCATTTTTTTGCGCTCCCTGTATAATCTAAACTAAGGTTAACATCCGAAAATTCGCCAATACGTACAATAGAGCAGTTTACAAACAAACATCGTTCTATCCCTCTCGCACGCTATAGGTGTGAGCGAGAGGCGCACGCACGCGCCCCGCTGAGGACGCTTACAAAGGTTATTCAACTTTTTTTAAATTGTAAAGAAAATTGCTTGGACTGCAATTTTCTAAGATAATTTCACAGTACGATGCCAGCATTCAAGTTATACATTCACCAAAACGAGAGCAGAGATTGTTTTTTAAAGTGGGGGGTTGTCATAGCTTCAACTGGCCTGAACGACCGGGTTTCACATCTCATAGAACGATGGTGCTTAGACAGACTACAATCATTATTCTGGTAGAATTAATTGGTACTTGGCGAACGGATGGTTCTAGGTTCCATTATTTTGCACTATACTTATATTTGTGGGCAGACGTTTTAATTTTTGTCTTAATAAATTCACCTACATTAAAATATGTCTGAGATAATCCAAGGATCTTGTGCACAGTAGACTGATGACAAATATGTTAAAAAAATCTTGTGAGTTAAAATCCTAAAAACAGCATTTTGTACAGTTAAGTCAATGATCTGTCTGACTGTCGCAGAGGCGGTTTAAAAGTTCAATTATCTCATAAAGCTGTTAACATAAAACAGCAGCATACTGCATAACAGTTATTTCTAAGAGTTAAATTGAATTAAACATTGCATTTCGTGCAATTATTTTGCTCGGTAAAGTATTTTCTAATGTGATTAAGCGATGATTTAACGCCTTTCAGCATACGAAACTAGAAATTTTACATTCTTATCATTTGTTAAAAAAACTGCAGTTTGTTGTGCGTTTGTGGTAACATGCTCTTTCGGCGAGGTTCTGGGTTCACGTCCCGGATTTCATTAATAATCTATTTTCAGCTCTAACTTAATTTTTAGGCAGCTGAAAACATTGCTTTACCCTTATTTCAAGAGGGTATTTTACAAAAATAATATACTAAAAAATTTAAATCAGAAATAGAGCATGCCGGCCACACATTAATTCCTGTAGTGATTGAACCCGCAACATCCCGCACAATAATCCAACAAAATAGACGCTGGCAATCACTCATCGTTCCAGCAAGGATCAAATAGTCCTTAAGAATAAAAAATATATCTAATCTACAATTTTTTACAGAAATAATCTATAATAAAACACTTATATTCATATTAAGGCGACATAATTTTATTTTTTACAATGCATTACGTAGATTATTGTAATACAAAAAGGACATCATTATCCTCCAAGGATCGTTGAAAAAATAGTCATTAAACGAACACTTGATAGATGGTGAGGTATAAAAAGCTTTGACGGGCCAAGATTGTGTTTTGTTAATCTTTAAAGCCTTGCTATCAGTACTTAACTACTTTTTGTGGTAATAAACTCATATGCGACAATAAAAGCGTCATAGTAAATTAATATTGTGTTCTAACACCGTCGAATAACTTGGAATTTGTTTCATTACGTTTTTTATTGTCTTTTTAATGTTTGTTAGGTACTGATAGCGCTGTGTATAATGACGCTGGTTTAAATCTAGGCGGCCACGTTTCATAGACCTTCCAATACACCAGGGAACTAAGGCAATGGCGCCAATAATTGATACCACCCCGCAATGGTAGCTTTCATTAAGTTGAATCAGGAATCATAAAGATGCCTCGATTATTAATGCCTATTATTATTTATTATTTGAGTGAGTAATGGTCTAATTTTAACATACAAAAATCAAATATTTTGCAGCATTACGGGGAATAACTGAGGAAAGAACATCGCTATTAAATAATTATTAACAAACACGTGGAAAATTAGTAAATTAATTTAATGGTCGGCGGAAAATGAAATATTCAATATGGCGTCAATCAGGCAAATAATTACAAGGCTTCAGAGTACATTTTACAAATACCATTGCGTAGAAATCAATCTTAAACGTTCTTAGTCCGGAGAACCAGACGATTATCCTAATGGACGCTCATTTTGTCCTACACAGATAATTGCTCGTAAGTTACTCAAAAAAAAATGTTAGGAGTCGTTAAAATTTATAGTATGGCCAGTGAATATTCCTTTTTCGAGTCCAACGGGATAATATTACAAAATATACAAATTATATTGACCCGTAAAAGGAATACGGACGCCATAAATTAAACTTACCAGTAATAAGATTAATAATTTCCAGTACCCCAGTAGTCGAGATGTGTTGGTTTTATGTGTTTTATTATAATAACAAACGGTATTTAGTTGTTTTATATGATACATTGTATAACCTTATAAAATATTAATATAAGTATTTAGGAAGAATTTCGTTTTATTGTGTTTCATAAAATGTTTCAAATTAAGAGACGAAAATTCTGTGATGCTTCTTTGCATTTGGTTACAAATGATGACTGTATCTCCACCAATGTAACGAAGAACAATAAATTAGTCCAAAATGTTTAACAGTTAGAAATATATTTATTTAAATAAACTGAAATATACATGTTATCTTAATTTAATTCTAACGTTTTCTTGTTTCTTTGCAGGTAAGAGATACCTACTTACGATATATGAGTGTAAGGTAAGTGTGTTGCTAGTTTAAATGCGAGGAGAAAGTTTGTAAATGTCACATATGCGTCTCGTTTTCACATATGCATTGTGAAAGGGACAGATGATGTCCAATTAAAGAGTTGCCTATACAACTTAAGTACGCAGCTGATATCTCAGTTGACTGGTTTTACTTTAAGTATGTCTTAAAGAAAATATCTTTGACCTATGGTGCTATGAACTGACAGTACTAGGTTTGACCCCCAGGTCGATATACTTTTGATGCATTCGAAAATCGGTATTGTAAACTTGTCCTCTGCCATATCTAAAGGCATAAATATTGTTGTCAGTGTGGGTGCATTTGTTGCATCTCTGCCTACCCATTCCGAAATACAAATGCGGTGATATGTTATGCGAAAACAGAGCAGTAGGAATTCAAAGAAAGTACTTTCAGTGTGATCCACTTTAACAAACTTGATATAAAATGTTAGTTGATGGTTCACAAAACGTTACGTTTAATTCCAAAGGCATACAGCTGTAATTATAAAGCATAAATATTAATGCCTTATTTCAAAACAATATCGAATCTCAATTGTTTAAAATATATGTAGTACAATGATTAAGAAAATGATTTGTAGTTTCATCCGCCGATACAATGTTATTACAAAATAAACAAAGAGGCGTTAGAAACAATATATTCATAATCCATAAACTTTTGTATAAGCCGCCCCATTTAAAAAATCATTGTTTACATTTAAAACTCGTCACGTTCGATATTTCAAACCGCCATCCCTATACGGCCACCCATCAATTACATTGTCCCTATTTCAAAACATACTAAATTCTATACAAACAAATTTATATTCATAAGACGTTGTGATATGAGGAGTAATATGTATTTTCGTCGATACGATAAGTTATAACAGTCTTCTAATATCGTACAGTAATCTTTAGTAACCGTAAATCTCGCTGTAATTTGATCAATTTAAATAAACGCCAGCAATAAAATAACCGTAAACTGGTATCTATCACTATCATTTATAAAGCATTTTGTGTTCTCGGAAATTATGTAATTTGACCCATTTTCGTTGCAGTTTAATTTGTATATAAATTATTATAATTGCAGGACTTTTGAACTATGTTACGGACTGAATTATTTGGTTATGTAAATTCACTTACACTGAGTATACCGTATTTAGATATTTAAATAGACGTTCAAGCTCTTTTGTTTTATTCATACTTGCTTTTGTGAATATTAAATTAATTACAGTTCTATATAAATTGCAATTATTTTAATAAAATTTCTCGCCCCCTAGTTAAGTAACCATCAAAAATCCATAAATCAGGTTCCAAATATTTGTTAATATCATTTCATTAATTGTTCCAATTAGCGCAACCTATTTTCAGTTTTAACGTTCTAATGTCCATAAAAAATTCGAGGGCTCTGTTCACAACTGTGTGAAAGCAAAAGTCGTGATGGATACGTTTAGAATTCTTAATTTTTTTGGGTCAAGTGCTCCGGTCCACTTAAGCCACTATTATGTACGAAGGTAATTAGGATTCGTGACCAAATTCCGAGCTTATGGGAACGAGACAAAAGTGGAGTTAAAACTCGCCATGACGTTTGAAGGTAAAAGTGACGTGTTATGAGGTCATAAATCCTTGGAATGTCATAATGAAACTATTTTATATTTACTTTCCTAGTGTTATTTTTGTATTCTTTTCAGCAGTCAAACATTTTGCAAACAATATAGGTATGCATTTCAAACGTTAGTTCGCTGCGGAAATCCTTGGCGTTTTGTGCACATAATCCATGGACGTCTTGTCACTATAATGATACATAATTTACGACTAAGAGTCTTAAGACAATGTCTAAAGACAAAATTAAGTTCGAAACCTCTAATTAAAGTCAGTTTAAAATAGAATCGTAGTGACGATGTAATAAAATATGCATTGGATACAATGATTCACACATTCATAAAATGAGTCATAGTGGCTTTTTCAAGTGTGTAACTGCCGCTATAAATATTATTAGACGTCTTTCTGCCTGTTCTATTGCTACCTTTGTCTTTATTCTACCAGCGTGTCAGGGTACCTTATCATGCTCAATCTACACTATTTCACACGGCCTTTGCATCCTTGCTTGTAAGGCTGTAAAATCTTTTACTGACCCCACAACACCAAAATCTTTTAGCAAGAAATATTCTGCAAGAACAAAAAACTGACGCAGCCACACAATATTTAAGACGCAGATACCAGAGGTCGATCTCACGAGGACGAAGGACGTTTAATTTTTATCTATGTTTTATTTATGTCCAAAACTTGCTGATAAGTTGGTTCAAGGGGTATCGTTCTGTTACAAGTGGGTTACTATTACTATGACTGGTTTTACTATTATTTTTTGTCCCACTAACCGAGATTTTGAGGCATATGACATTTGTCGATAGCCTTAGTAGCGTGGCCATGAATTCATCTTTGGATTAGGAATTCTTGTATTTTATCATACTATACTTTCAAATGATTGATAAAATACAACTAGAAGTGTATAATAACACTGCGTCCTACTGCCTACAAAGGTGAGCGTTAAGCCAAAAAATAATGTTTTCGTCAGTGTCCCAGTTGATAAGATGCGAGCACGCTGATACAACTGTATGCACAAGCGTTGTTATTCATTCATAAATCTTGAGACAATAGCAATGTGAGATTGTAATTGTTAGCTTTGAGCCAATTGGTTAAAATACTGATCCAGAAATTACGTCAGCCATATTCATATAAGTCCAAAATTTTTACAAAGTTGAACATCAAGTTAGTATCATTTTTAGGGATATAAAAGGTTCTCGATAGTCTTCACAATTTGACTATCTGACTTAAAAGAATAAAAAGCTTCTAAAACACTTATTAAGTTAAATAAATTATTTAAACACCGGACCTTTCCCAACGTAGTAATTCCAAGAAATGCATAGTTAAGCAACATTCAATAATGAAGTGAAAGCATTAGCGACGCTCAACCAGATCGCTTTGTAAGTGCTGACGTCAACTACTCACACAAAACACAAACATTACCATCGTATTGTTTATTTATTGATTACTTCTTGAATGGAAATACTTGCGTTCGGTAGTATGAAGAATATCTATTGGCAGTGAAAGAAAATTTTATGCTTGCGATAGAATGCGTTTAAAAATAACAACAGTTTGTTTTCATTATACTGGTTCGCCTTTAATATGAGTAAATTTTAGAGCACTTTATCGGTGCATTAATAAGAAAATCTTCATAAGTCTGAACCTTCCAAGAAAATTATATGTTAAAGTCAACTCACTCGCAGTAGGCCAGCTAGGTAGATTAAGATCTAACAACTCTCAATCTTCAATGATGACTGTGGCCAGAAGTGGGACGCATATGGGCTCATATACAAATGCGATTTACGAGAATCATTAAGACCTGTTTTCTAGATAGCTCGTCTAATGACTGTCCCTACCGCTCTGTTCTCTCTGGATCAGACGAATTAAGTTTTTTCCAGTCAAAGGACAAAGAACATAGTTTTCATTGTGCCTGTTCTAAGAATTGCAATTACGAGGTTTTTATCGAGGTGTCTCATTGGACGGGCGAACGCCGGCCGCGACGCTTTCTGAGAACTGTCTTCGGGTACTTTATTAGGTGTCATATTCACTAATATGGACAGCAAAAGGCCTATTTTAATGTGCATTAAGTTAGGTACGTTTGTTGGCCAGACCTGTGACTATGGTATAATAAAAGTGTGCCAACGCGCACGATGTTAATCCGTTCGAGACATTATGAGATGCAAACGAAATCCAGTTTTTTTAATATCAAACATTTTGAATTGACTTGAGAATCGAACTGAGAACTTCACGATTTACAGCTTTACGTTCCACTCCCAATGAGCACTAAACAAACCCAAGCTCTAATTGACCCATTAAATGAATATGCTAATGTCGTTTTGTTTGTCAGTTTTTAGTATGTCGTAATTTCGGCTTGACCCAAAGTGTAACGGTAGGCCTTAACAAGACAATCGCGCGTGTTTGCTCATTTAGTTTTGACATTACTTGCTGCATGTGAAATGGTTAACAATACAAACCCAATTCTCGTGTTGCATATCGGTTTAAGTGGTCCAGTCCACGCCAAACCATACTTTAATTTGTACGCGTAAGGGCACCGGGAGTGACAAGGCGAGACGTACAACCGTCCCTTTCTTTTACTATTGAGGACGCTCGTAAAACGATTTTGGGTACAGACAAAAAAATGTTTTGGTTTTTTCCAGAGAACGTTGCCCCTTACAAAAAACCTTACTCTTCTTATTGGAGATTTTGTACTATGTCGTAAATAAACTACTACACAGATTGTATTTTTTACTTTGAATTTGATCCAACGGTTGATTGTTTCGCTCGGGACAAATCGATACTATTGTTGAGTTATTGCGCAGTATTTTTTCTTATCTGCACGAAGTGGGTCAGGTCTAATCAAATATATTTCGCAAGCCTCCCGCTTGTTTTTGCAATGCGAATATCGTCCGTGTAACAGTAGCGCTCGATTAAAATATTACATTTTAATTGGCCACAAATTGTACTGCATCTATCTGGGGGAAGCTGTATGGCCACTAGATGCAATCTCGTCGGAGATGCGCGGTCAATGACCGAGTGAAAGAGCGAGGGCTATGCGTGCAAGCGAAACGGGGAAGATGCGCGTACGCACTGAAAAGGAATGAAAATTATTGTATTACTGTTTAGTTATCCTTTTTTTTTTTTGGTGCGTAGCGTTTCCCGACGCATGACGTATGTGTGCGTGTAATATCGAATTCTGTGTTATTGTTTAGTCGTATGTTAAATGCTACGGAATACGTTGACTGAATATCAATAACATTAGGTGATTTTTTCCTCATATCCTTTTGACGCGTCGCGGGCCTGTCGTTTGTCCGCAGGCCCGACAAAGCGTCTAAACGAATCTTACGTCGCGTAGCCCGGCCACGTCTTTAGAAACCACACAAAGCGTACAGGCATTCCTAAAAAGGATTAGGCGCGACGTTCACGTTGATTATACCAGTTCCCAGCGTGTTGACACGTTTATTCAAAAACCATTAATATCGTGACCTCTGCCTAATAAATCTTCAAAAACCAATCCGTGACACGACCCGATAAGTGTACACGGTTCAGCACAGGTGCGTCACTCACTTTTCCCGCCAAACGCGATCTGCGAGTTTGATTCCCATGCGAGGCTCGAGAGCGAGTTACTCTCGCTTCGGTAATTTCTAATGATTATGCATTAACGGTACCTGCACCGTGCAGTCCACGAGCTCACGCAACGTACAATGTGCATTCAGCCATTGAAATTTAAATTAAAAAAACAGCGGACAATCGCATAAAAAGCACTGTTTATTGCCCAAAATACACAAATAATGCTCGTCTTGGAGGGTCAAAACTGTGTCTATTGTTGCTCTAAGTTGTCCAGTGTGAATGGGAATAGGTTACGGTGTACAAAGGTGGTGACATCTCGCATAGAATGGGGCTAGCTCGCCTTAGGTTATGTTAATGAGATTTAATTGAGTTTGTAATGGTCAGGATGATGTATGGCGCTAGGGTTGGGGTCATTAAGGCGCGAAAATTACGATGACTTGGCCATTTTTCTAGTAGTTTGTTGATGATTAATAGATGAATCTATCGCACCGGATACAATAACAGTTTATACGGTAATAGATGTGTAAATTTTGAAACAAAGGCTTCCCCAAAACAGCTATAGTGCGGTAGGTCCATGCATAGTAAATAAGGGAGCAGGCACACGTGCTTCTATTCAAATGGCAAAGACAATGCTCACTTTGTGTGAACGTTTCATCACATGTTTAGTATCACACGAGCCGACGGAAGTGGAAACTTTAAATTAAAACCTACACTGAATAGAGGTGTAATGTTTAAGGGTTGTAAACACGAATTTACTAAACACAATGGTCAATATTGAGTATTCTTATTTGTAAAGGCATCTGACGAAAAAACAAAATACTTGACTGATATGCGGTTACATCGCTTCTTAAATTGAAATCTTACACAAAACCAATTTCTATTCTCACACAAATACAGTCCGTAATGTAATTCAATAAATAAAAGGTAAATCAATCCATATAAATCTATCGCCCATTCTGATACGAAAGATAAAAAATATTTCGTCGAATTCTAACCCGAGCTCGTGTAAGTAGCAATACAATGTAAATAAATGATAACCGTGTGTTTTGAAACCAATAGCAGACATACAGTCTGGCGTCTTCTATTATCACATTATGCAACATTTTGCAACAGGCCAAATGGGCCATGGGGTCAAAGACCACGCCATTGTTGCCAACCCTTCAATACAATACAATACAATGCAATACACAATGTATTCTGAGACGAAGAAACTAGTACTGCGGTTAATCTATGCCAGAGCGTTTTTTGTCCCATCAGAAGAAAGCAATTGTAATCTAGAAATATTCTATCGCGGCACAATTTTTTTTGTACTTAACAGTTAGCTTTAATCAAAAGTCGAGTTAAATCTGCCAATAAATTGCGAGTTGCAAAATTCTGCACTCGCCGAAATACTCGTTTTGAACAAAGAGAAAGGAAAGGGAAGGGAGGCGAAGTGTAACCAAATCAACCAGCCATTAAAAATATATTCAGTAGTCTTATCTTCAATATTGACACAGATGCACTTCGTCAATCATGCTTTCTAGGTCATTGCATCAGGCTATCCCGATTTTCAACTTTATGCAGCTGACGTAAAACATAATTTACAATACCGAGTAGTTGGTAGTGACTAAAAAACTTAAATACATTTGCATTCGTTATCGGCTTCAGTTATTAACAGTAGATATTTGTTGTACAAGGTAGCGATGTAGCCATGCAGTCTATTGGTTGCGAATAGGCGCGTAAACAGCGACTTTTCATACATTTTCATATGATTATTTTACAAAATTCGCCTATAAAATTTCAGGGGCGTTATTTTATGATGCAAAACGAAGTTTGAATCCCATATCGTACGTCATAATATAGACTAAGTTTGGAGAAAACAAGTATAAGAATAGTATTAATTTTTAGAAGCGAAAAACTTATCTTCCAACGGATGTCGAAAGTAAATCCCAGCGTTTTAATTGCTTCTTATAAACATTTATTTTAGTAAAATTCGTGATAAAAAGTAGTGGTAAAAACTCGACGAATAAAAAATAATTTCATATGTATATGTAGAATATATCACATGTAGAAATTACTACACCTGCTGGAGCTCACGATGTTTTGATCAAAATTGCATGAGATTATGATAATCATTGTTTGTATATTTGCGTTTCTCAGAACGTAATGAGTTTAGCTTGTTTTGTCATTACGTCACTGATGCTAATGATGCGGCCTACTTTCAGATTCTCTGCTGCTACGATAGATCAATTATTGCATAAAGCAGTTTCCAAGAATATTGAATTTAGTACATAAAATCTTAATTCAGTTGTTTTTTTTAAAGTTCGATTTTGTATTAACTTTGTTATTAGTTGCAACATGCATCGTTCACTTTGATGTAGCAATTTTAAAAAAATAATCCTAAAATTGCATCGTTGACCCCATGATTTGGTATGAACTGTCAAATTTAATTATAAGGGCATTAAGTCAGCCGTTTATAGAGAGCGAAATCATTTCCCATACGATAATTTGTGTTCATTATTTTGCTTATTCTAATTACTGCGACCCTTCTGTACCGCGGCGACTGAATATTTGGTAGTTTTTGTGTGAACTACTGCTTAGTTAACGCACCGCTGATTCTTTTGGTCATTGTTTATTATTAAGCGCCTAACGATGCGTTTAACATACATTTAACATTCATTTTGATTCAATAACGTATTTTTAACTAAACAAATAAAAATACGCGTAATCTTTAACAGTTCAAATAAAATCTGCGTGAATACGACGCGTGTAAAAATTTACAAGCCTTGTACAAATAAATAGTTTATCAAGAACAAAAAGCCATAAAATGATTAATGGCAGTAACGATACCATAACTATCGCGCCCAGTTACTGTTACCAATAAGCATTCAACCTTGGATCGCTGTAAACTCGCGCTATGTAACCATGGGAACTACACGCTCCTTATCATGCAAATTGTATGAACTATTGAATTTAATAAAAATAATCAGATTTTAAAATTTCTCCCCATTCATGCCTAATCCCCTAGGCAATAAAATGTCCTAGTTTATTGCGATATAAAGGGTCGAACTAAAATTTTAATATCCAAAATTATCATTTTTATTACTTGATAATTTTCAATACAGTTGGGTTTGGAAAGTGGAATATTATTACTCATTACTAAGCCCATGTGTACGTTAAAGTACACAACGTTTAAGACACATAATAAAAATATAACATAATAACACCATAGTGCTTTGTCTACGCGCCAAGGAGGTATGCATTGTCTTATGCAAATTCCAACAATATAGTTTACGAAAACCCGTAATTGTTACCGCTGAGAACAATCGGAGCAGAATTAAATTCCCTTTTGTTTTGATTGTTACAAACGTTTTTTAATTTATGGTAAACTATTCCGCGTTACCCCATACACGAGTCGTGAGAAATAAATTTAATTAAATATAAGGTCGTTGGAATGTAGGTCGCGAAATTGTTAATGAGTTTTGTAGAATTGCCGAATTGATATTTATCTAGACGGCCTTCGTAAGTGAAATTCGTATGGGGAGTCCAACAGGTGAAAAACAGGTGAAAGAATTATGTCATATCTATTACGTATTACGAATAGCCTGATAATAATCGTACAAATCCGACCTATTTTACGTCGCAGCTGTGACATAACAACATTGTGTATAATGAATAATTGCCTTACAATTTGAATCGTGAAAACATAGTAAAAGCTGTCATTAAATCATAACTAGCAGTAATTTTCCTGTCTAGCAATCACAATTATTGCCTTTGGAATTCTATGTAGTGAACAGTGATACTTCTAAAGACAATGCAAATTCTAAGCTCAAAACCAGATCACGACTTTCGTTGGCCGACATCTTTGGAGCTACGGTCAGGTGCAAACTCACTTGCACGGTGGCACCGAGTACCGACTGGCCCTAAACAATCAAACTGGTCAGGCCAGCCGCCAGGTCGATTCAATATCGAAATGGTTTTCACACAAAATTTGCATAGACACCGCCGATAAACTGGTCTGTGCGCTTTCAGATCATTCCCACGATTTGATTGTGCGTTTTGTGAATTTTGATTAGTTTCATTGTTAATATTTAACTCCCCTATGCTTTTGTATCATTAAACGCTCTGATAAATTTGACGAAATTTGTCATAAAGTTTGTTGTGATTTAATTACTATTTTAATGGGACGAAATGGTCACATGCAATTTGTAAAGTGTCCCTTTTGATTCATGGTGTTGGAGACAGGATTACATTAATTAAAATAACACACAGAATAACAAAGAAAATTACACCAAAAATGGTACTGTGCCTACTTTGAAGTACAATTCATCATTTGATAATATCAATAATATTATTACAATTATATTGTTTCTGAACCACCCATTACAAGTTTCTATGCAAAGTACTAGTTTAAGCTAACAATGCCAATTTACCACCAACACCACCCGAGCATAAAGAACATTGGCTAGGAAATAATCCAGGAAGCCTACGTGACCGGCGAGTCTAGAAACAGTCCATTATACAATTAGTGTCACAGTACTTGAATACAATTAGCCTGTGTTTATACCCGATCACAGGACGGTTTCAAGAAGTCTTGGTACTGACGCTACTGAACAGGTGCGGTTAGCTACGCGACCGGATTGCAATGATGTTGTAAGGGATGTATTATTTATGTATAGGATTTATTTAAATTTATTGTATGTAGTGACTAGTGATAAGTCTTGTTCAGTTCATAGAGAATATTGTATTGCAATAGAGGTTTGGCAAATTCTTATAAGTACCTCGGCATAAGCTAATAGACAAAATGTTTGATACAAAAGAAAAAAGGGAGAATAAACGAAAAAAAATGTAAAATGCTATAAAAATGCTTGATTAGTTAGTCAACATTATTTACATAAAATAATAAAGTGCACATCACAACACAATGACTCATTCAAAGCACGATATTTTTGCAGTGTTTACTATTTACAAAGACAGCAATTAATATTCTCTCTCAACAACGTTCGGTGTGCGTTCGTGATATCCTTTAACATTTAAGCGGCTGCCGATTTTGAATCCCATTACCGTATGCCTTGTTCAGTGTGTCACATATCCGTTATGCATTAAAGGTTCGGGCCACGTACGTACATGCATTTTGACATACATACAGCTTGCCACTTGCATAATACGTGACGGGAAAATATCTAGTATCTCGCTAACTGATGTTACATAATGTCGCGAGTTTTGCACGGAAAAGTTGCTGCCATACGTTTTGTAGCTAATGTGTTGTGGACACACCTCTTATGCTTTATCTAACCTCGTTGGATTGTTTCCTTAAGACTTAACTTGTTTTTTCCAGTGTCGAGATTATACGCTGTGCGCCGTGGCAACGTATTTTTTTATTACTCAACATATTTTTTTATTAATAATTTTATTTTACTAATACAATGACGTAATAACAATGTCGTCATGACATTTAAGTGACTGCAATTGTGTGAATATTAACTATTAAAATATTAACAAGCGTGCTATCGTAAAAGCAGTGTCCACTATGAATCTGCATTTCCGTTCCCAAGCCCCGAGTGACCCATATTCCAATAATTACATACTATTTGATCCCCGCTTCGCTTGACCAATCGCTTTTACTACCAACCCCGGTCGGCCACCTATTATGCAACTTTATAGCCAAGTGTCAAGCATAAAGGGTCCATTTGTTGTACTTTCACACGTTTTAAAAAACGGAATTTGTCCAAACTAAACGACCGGTCAGCTCGTAAAACTCACTCAAAAACTACATTAAAACCTATCGCATAATAATGTCGTAAAAATATATTTATGTTGGGATCATACCGTTCTTAAAATATGTGATTTATGTACTCAATACAACAATTCGATACGCTGTATCTGTTCAACCAAAAAGGTTCAAAATGGTAGATGCTTAAATGTCCGGCTAATTAGTACATCGTGACGATCAGAAAATGTTATTTGATTAGGTTATTTTTTTAACAATGCGTTATGGAGGCGCGCTTGTGGGTGGTCCCTTAATGTATCCAGCAGGACACGATTGTATCAGTTCACATTAAACTTTTTGTTGGCACTCGGGTGCAACGTGACTAAAACTTAATAGAAACATAAGTCGGATCGTCAGTAACTCGAGCCGGCCAAAAACACTCATCCTGCCTCGTAAAAACCTTTCAAACACTCAACGGTGTTATCTTCGCCACTTTTGCGTTTTAGCGTTTTTAACTAAACGCACTTTGCGACCAATTAACGTTCACAAAAACCGCACTTAATTAGTAACATTTTGCCCGAGTTTTTCTGAGCTAAAGATGGTTGTAAGTGGCTACTTAATGGCGTTGCGGAACTTCAAGTTAAGTGGCAGTTTTCCACATAGAAACTGAGAGAACTAGTAATTCGAGTGCGTAATGCGAGCTCGCAACTGGCAACCCAATAGGTGGGGAGTGCTGCTAATCCAAGGCATATGGCGGCTGCACCGGACTTCTAAACCATTACACCGATTATATGCCCAAACACGCTCATCTGCCAAATGTTGCGCGTGAACTGGACAACATTGAAGCGAGCATATGTCGCGAAAGTTGTGGTTATGTGCGTAAACTTACGTCGGTTTATTTCTTTAAAAATATAATTAGTAGGGTAGAAAACATAAATTATACATGTACACAGAAAATTCTCACAAATATATTAGTTTTTTTTTCTATGTTACAATTATAATACTGAAATTTATCAAGATCAAAAGAAATGGTCCGAGATAGTAACAAGATGATATCGTTTACTTTTTCGCATTAATTAACTTAAATCCGTATCAACAATTATAAAATGCAAACGAACTCATTTACGTAACAATACATCACCGTTCCCGTTCGGCGAAACGTCTAAATATAGCATTAAAAACAGGATTACAACAGACTTTAATATTACGCACTCACCGGTACATGCACGATTAAACACCAAACGCGAATTCGTTATACATGTAGTCTTATCTTGAGAAAAAAATATTGTTAACCTGTTGTGCACGTTATTAGCATAGCGCTGGCTATTGTCCATTATTCTTCATATTCATGGGTAAACACACCGGTCTTTGTGTCCATTGTTAGAGGGATACTTAGCAGCATCACCCTTCGCGGTAATCCCATCTTTTTTGTTCATTGTTCCTCACAATGCGAGATGAAAATAAGAGCGGCCGGTGCTCGCACGTAGGTCACATCTCGACGACCTCAGGTCATCTCCGACTTTTCTGAGTCGTGTTTGCTATTGTAATACCGATGTTTAAGCTAAAAGCGGTTCGGTCCTTTGTCCGAAATTGAGAGAACAATGGTTGACAAAAGAATTGTATGGTATTAGCTACTGGTTATGTCTTTATTGTAGGTATTATCGATCTCATTGTGTTTTGGATTTATAACGTTGTTCTGGCTACCGGTGTCATATTATTTGAATATTTACGGCCATGGGAACCGACCGATATTCATCTCCAGTTTTTCTTCTCATGCGCTTTAAGAAACAACGACTTACAATATATTATTATTGTAGTATATCTATGACTGCTTTGAAATAAATTCTTGATATATTTTATATAGGTCAAGATAGTTATACCGCGCCGCGTCGGTAGCCGACGGGTGTACAAGCAATCGGTTGCATTTCCACCGCCATGATTTACTTTAATGGACAACATAAACTAGCAAGGATGTGGCCGCACTGATTGCATCGAAACAAAATAAAAACAACCCGCAACGCAATCAAATAAATTATTACCTTTCGATTGTAACCGACGGGAGTCATCGAAGAGCGTTATTGTTATAAAATTATCGGTCATCTACAAATATTGGATGAGAAACTAAACAAGCCACGTAACTTAGAAGGCGACTTCAAAGGATAGATAGCGTATCGATATGACAAATGTTTGTTATCAAACATCAATATTATGTGAGTGGAATGCATAGCCTCCTGGAATTGTACAGAGTTTTGTGTGTAAGGAAACTATGATTCGGGCAGTTGACAACTCAAGTTCTTTTAAAAAATAGGTACAGCGAACAAAATACTATAAATATGGTAAATGTAAAATGACTCAATTTATATTTTTATTATATTTTTTATGTTGAACCTTTAATAGGCTTTTCATGTTCAGATAAAGTTTTTTTTTCTTGAACGATTTCAGGAGCATGTGTTACATTTGCGGTGGATTTTTTTGTTATTTTTGTCGGGATGGCGGTAATCTACAAATATCGGAGATAATCTGACACGGCGTATTACGGTAGCGGTGTCGGTAAATTGCTCCCCATTGCCGATAGTTGAGTGGGTCGATAACTGCGGCGCTTTGATCGCGGCGGCCCGCGCGGCGACTCTTTGACGCGCCGCCCCCGCGGGGTGCACTGTGTTAAACCTTCATTAACAACCATTACACAGGTGCACACTGCCCGGTAGTCCACAATAATGCGTTTTGTATCTCAAATTCAAATACACAAAAATATTTTTACTGACTATTCGATCGAGGATTATTCAAATCGTCCACATTATCTAATCCCTTCTTTATTCAATTTTTTTTTTACATCAGTAAAATCAAATGTACTTTCATGGGTTGTTTCTGTAATTACGCACGTGACGTCCAAAGCGCATCGAGTGCAAAAAAATAATGACACAAAACATTACAAGTTAGTCATTATGCATGCTCTGAGGGACCTATAGGCAATTTAGCCATCGCGTCGCATCTCCTAATGCGACTAACAGCGCCGCGACGCGCTAGGTGAACGCTCTGCATTTTCCACATGACGTATTGCCGTGCATATTCCATTACCGCTTGTCATTAAAAGCCTGAATCCAGGCTGTGTAACGTGTTGGAGATAATTTCTATGTGTCGGAAAAGGATGGTTAGAATGCTTTCTACGATGTGAAATGTGTTATTCACTGGCTTGTAAGGGATGCACTTAATTACATGAAAAAGATCTGAGATAATTCAATATGTTTATTAGTGCGATGAACTGGTAAATAAGTTTCATAGTTGTAAAACACTTGAGGAAAATAAGACAAAATTCTTCGAAAATAATCTGTTTATATTATTCATTTGGCATTGCTATTGAAAATTAGTATGTCAATAAAAACCTACCCAAAAATGGGCACAGTAGCTTAATAGTCGATATGTGAACGACCACAAAATCATCACAAAAAATATATTCCATACACAGTGTGCAACCGAGGGTCTTATAAATCAAAATGGTCACCGTCCGTCGACCTTCACTGCACCCGCAACACCGACAATCGTGTGATTTTATTCAATGATAATTATATCTGTGCAGAGGTAAATGCACTCGCCGACCTTGTCAATTACTTCTCATAGATTATTATGCTCCACCCGTAGCGGAGACCGTAAGGCTCGCCCGACACTCGATAGAATACACCCGTTCACTATTTACCGCTTCAATCGATACTAATACAGCTATAGATCAACTAGAACTCCAAATATTTCTATTATATCAGCAATCTATACGACCCCAAACATTAACGGTCGTTCTCTTTATTATATCTATCTGTAACAAGGGGTTATTTGAGGTACCATGCATACGTCTGTACAATTCTACGCTTCATTAAGCAAAAATATTTATTTATATAATCTAGCTATCTATATCTACCTGTTAAATGAAACATAAATTGTATTGAAATATCTAAAACAAACTCTTGTTAAAGATAGATTATTGAGACGACTGTAAGTCCATCAAACCGCACTAAACCCATAGTGGAAGCCTAACCCCACAATCATCCATTCCCAGCAGTGGGATTGCTACATTAGGTATGTTTCCACAGGCTAGCATGCGTGGTGCGTGATTAAATTACTGCTTGCACGCCACAACTAGCCGTTGGACACGGTACAATGCCTTTCATTTCGTTCACTTTCACAATTACTTACCCAACAGAACACGCCTACACGTTTCCAATGCCGGGAATCCTGATGGTTTGTTGAAACTAAGAATTACACCTAGGAATCAGAATTAGGATGCACAACACATTAAGAACTCGGGACTAGATCAGGAAAAATTAAATTTGTAATTTTTTGATTAATTTATATGTATTTTGAGGTAGAAGTTTAGTTCAATCTAACAAGGCAACCAATAATAACATTTAATTTAAAAAACTAAAGACAAAAATTCATAAGGCATCATTCCATCTTCTAAGTTCTACTAACAAGATTTATTCCCCTATTCTGATCATTATGGACCCATGCCTAGTGAGGCCACTAGGTAGGCCGCAGTAGAAAATGGGGTCATGAACTAATTTAACCTGTTAGTTAAACGTATCTTAATGTAGGTGTTGACAAAAGATACAATGTAGGTCGCGTTAATTTGACCTTCTGGACGGTAGTATATCAATTGAAAGGATATTTTGTCATATGATGAAATATGACGCATATCCGATTGAAGTTATTTGTATGAAGTATGAATAACTTCAGATTAAAGTTATGACGTGAGTTATCTAAATGAATAAAATAATATATTATAACATTTCATTTTTAAATTATTTAACATGAAATTTATTTATAAAATTAAGTAAATAAACATACATTTACGCGTCAAATTGTATGCTACATATTTTATAGTAAATTGCCAGTATGAATGAAAGTCTGATCCATACATTAGATATAGAACGACCAATTTACATAATAAATTAAGTAATTAATAGCCAAACGATATGCATATCCACTGCGCTTAAACTATGTAAGTTACGCAACAAATACTTAAATAGTTCAAATACGGCAATGAAAACGGAAAACTTGACATTGCTATCGGTAAACACGTTAAATCTATCGATAGCGTATCGGTCAAGCCGTCATATTACGGTGTCAAGTGCATGTCATACCATCATTACTTGGCATGGGTTATATTTTTACGTTAAAGTATCACTTAATTTATGTTACTTGAAAGCTAAGTAGAACATACTTGAACTTGATTCTTATCTATCTTTAGATATTAGTCTATCCGACCGCATATTGCTAGCCCAGAGAACCAAGGTTCAAAATCACTCTTGTAATATGAAAAATATCATTGTATAATAAAAAAGTATTTGGGTGTATACGAACTGCTCTAGATGTATTTTTTAAATGTTTTATTACATAATTGATTGTTGCGCTCAAATTATACAATAATAAAAAGGTATTGTTATTGCTATTCAAATCACAACAATAACCCTAATAACAGCAATAACACGCACGCGACCAGACAACGTTCTCTATTTAAAAAACTCAAATAAACATATTGCATAATAATAAATAATTTAAAACCACAAATGAAAATTGCCGCGAATAACAAAAGCGGTGAGCAAAAACTGACTCGAAACGTAACCCCCATTGAAAAGGTCACTCCAAATTACGACATCCTGTATGGTAGATTTAATCTGAATAATTGCTACGTACCCGAAGTCTAGACTGGCGTGAACATTCTTCGCGGAACTTGATAATTCACTGCTAGAGAATTTTTTGCAATTGCATTCAAAAACTGACGGACGCGACGGTTGTTGTCTAACTTTTAAATATTTTGAATTCGAATTCATTTTGAATTTCGAATGCTAAATTGAATTTTGCAACCAATAATAATAATTTTATGTAGATAAATTATTATTTGCTGAAAAATTGTTTATTTTAAATAAATGGTTGCACATTTAAATTCGTTCTTCTTTTAAAATAATACATTTTAAGTAATGTTTCAATTTAGTTACGCAATAGAGAATTATACACCGTCATTAGGGATATTGATGGTCTACACTTCAGGTAATATAAACAGATGGATCAGTCGACGTTTGTGAGCGTGTTGAGTCATTTTTGCATAGTGAGTAATCGACAATGGTGTTTCCTGTTTTGACACAATGTTTTATTGCAAATTTTCACGCAGATACATTTTCAATTGGCGTGTCTCGTTACAATATATTTATTCAAAAAGTTTTTAACTATTACGTCAAAAAAATTAAATCTTATACGTTTGTAAAAATAGGACCATGCGCATCAAAAATATTTCGCTACTACTTCCGTCCTGTTACCTACTTTGAAACAATAAAATTAAAATATAATTCTAGGAATAAATACCGTCGAAATTGGTTTATCAATATCCTTGGTAGTTTTACAAGAACCGCAACACTTAGGTACTTAATACGTAGTCAATGCCATTACTGGGCCGATAAAGTCATTAGGCAAAGGCAATCTAGGTAATGATGCTAAAATTAACACCATTAATATATAAACAATAAATCTTCGATAATGTCCAATTGTTAATGATTGTCACGAGGGAAATATGGAAGTATATAAAAAGTAAATTACACATAATAACATTAATCCGTAGACGCATTAAAGACTTAATGCGACTTTAATATAAAGTTGTTGAAGTAATGAAGCGAATGGAAACAATCAATATAATGCAATAAAATTGCATGGGAGTGATAAAAAGCGGTCGACCGCACCGATATCAGATAATATTGAACAAATGTTAAGAGCAGTGCAGTGCTACCTGGGCGCTGGTGCCGGCTACATGTCACTTGTTTGTTTAGGCTGGCACGTTTCAAAACCAGTAGCCGAGACCAAACACACGGCACCCCCGCCCCCCTCCCCTCGCACCGACGGATTAGTTTTTGTTACTCTTTTTGTCTCCAGCGTCCAGTTGTACTAAGACCTTCTCTAGGGCTGCCTCGACCGCAGCCGGCTCGTCACGGGCCGCGCGAGCGTGCAGTTTTGACACCGCCTTTCACTTGGCCTAGATATTTGGGAACTGGTTTGTAATCAACAATGCGAGCGGCCGTTCTCGACTCGCCATTGGCGTGTCAACAATACGTTTCCTGCGCATTGTGGCGTGGAAAACGTTTCTGTTACTTTAACAGCCCTACATTACAAAATAAAAAGGTTCAGTCGTGCGCTAGGGCACCGAGGCAACCTGTTTGGTTGCGGGACGCGCGGCGCGACGCCCACGCCTCACAAATCCGCGTCGAGTCGAGTTCACCGTACACAACTACACGCTATACACATATACATACATACAGCCGGCAGCGCAACTGTACCGCGAACGTGTTTCTAGATGTCGGATCTAGTTCCACTTCTGTATCAACTACGTATCACTCACTGCCTACTAAATAGATGCTTTTAGAAACACGATTGTAATTCCGGCTAACGTAGGCTCCATAGGCTTTCGCGTGTTTTACGTAACAATACTTTCAAGGCGTTTTCCTTAAAACCCAACACAATTACGCGGACAAAGGGCCGGTCCCGGTTTGTTTGGCATTATTGACGCGGTAATAACCGAGCTCGTTTCCCGGGATCCAGGATCGTGACTCAGGCCGCTGCGTCACTCGCGCGCCCGGAGCAATAACATTTGGCCAACATTTGTGAAACCGCAACTCAATCAACTTTTTGTATAGCACGTACCGGCGTAAACGCAGTGTGTGCAATTTGGTCGGGTTAATTTTGGTAGTTTCTTTACCTTTAGAAAGCATAAATGCGCATTGTTCGATTTACATAAGAATATCCTCGAGGTGGTTTCCGGGCGGTGCAGCGAAACAAAAAGGATACAGAAACGGGCCCGATCTCCGGCCCGTGAAATAATGTGTAAAATATCCAATTTGACACAGGTCAGGAAGGATACGTTTTTTGCTCTCGCATAGGTGGTGTTTGTTAAAGATTCCATTGGTAGCGCAGCGCGGCGGCGGAGGAGCGGATGCATACGCGCCGACGGCCTTCGAGCGCACGTGAACTGCATGTCGATGCACTGTTGCCACCCGACAACACTTGGCAATGACGCGCAGACACGCCACCCTCTTGTGGATTATAATAATGCAAATTATTCAAACAACCGCCGGCCTTTACAATTATTATGTAAATCGATCGCGAATATTACGCGGCCCGACGGAAGGCATTACGGCGGTGTTGAAGTTTTCGCAGATAAATAAACCGAAAGAGGTTCGCATTCGGTCGACGGACCAATATTTAGGTCGACGGAAATAACCGCGGGCAGTCCGCTGCCCATTGCAATCTGAGCTCGCACCACTCTGCGACGCGTTTGATTGAACGCGTGACTGCCTCGTCCACACGACGACCGCACATAAACAAATAGTATAGTACAGCGAGCGCGCTCCTGTATCTGCGGAATTGCGCGGGCGCGTCGCTGTTACGTGAATGAAACTCCAAACTCGCCACTCGGCACATAATATCAGTCTTGAAACGTGGAATTGTGTGTAGCGTAATTTAATAACTTATCAAAATCCGAGACGTAGTACGCCATGGAATTAGCTTGCTTACGATAAAAAGATTGATAATGGCCATGATAAGTGGCGTGGTGTGTGCGAGTTGTTTGCGCGGCGCTCGCGCGGCGTGGCTCGGCGCGCTCCGGCTCCAAGGCCATTTTGTTTACGCGCCCGCATGTTTACTACCCGGCTGGCGCGCGCGCACCGCCGCTAAACACACAAAACAGCGCGCCGATTCGCCTCACAAATCGGTCACGTTATACTAGGAGAAAATGGCGCGAAACGCTCCATTGATCGTTTGGCGGGAAACCGAGTTGCATAACCACGTGAAAGTATTTTCTCTTGCATTGAGAGTGGCATCCGCGTCTATTTCGCCCGTGGCGCACTATTTATGGGTGCATTTCGTGCTGCACTACAGTGAAATTTCTCCAGCGTTATCGCAGTTTCATTATACAACGTTTAATCACCAATGAGTATCGCTTCAGGGTCAAGTTACGCATGACAATATTGTAACGCTGATACACGGTTGCGTCGTGTGAGGTTTTAAGGTTATGTTTTGATGTCCACGTGTTCGCGTACATTATTTGGCGGGAAGGCGGGTTTCCACCAGTCGACCTTGGCTCTGACGTCATTGACATAGTTCCCAACTGCAGAAACCGACGCGGTTTTTTGTCGTGATTCAGTTGATTTTTATTATTACTCGCCATGATGAGCGCTTCATTCGCTGTTTTTTTATACTAGTTGAAGGTCAGCTCACCAAGAAATTGTTCAAGGATGTATCTTTTTTTACATTTCTTGTTTCACTTGAGGCAATAATTTTTCCCGCCAACGTGTTAGGTAATCCTAAATATCTTCTTTTTAAACTGTTTTTTATTTGAAATCTGAATATACTGCTTTATTATTTTCCTCGTTTAGATGAAGACAGTGTAGTGACATGCATTAGAGCATAAGGCGATGCGGTCAGGTCTCAGCCTTGGCCGCTGTTGCTATGTGTCGACGGCGTGTATGATCGCTTATTTACTCATGATGCCTCAATAGCCGCTACCGTATCTAACCGTATGAGCGTTATATTTATTGCCAATATTAACTCCGACTTGTAACTCAATCCTTGGTTACGTGCTTCTTATGCAACCCAGTGGGCGGTGATTTGAATGTCTTGAATGTAATACTAGTTGAACCGTTTATGTAATGTTCGATTAAACCGGCTATTGAATTGAATGATCACATATTTCACAATTTGAATTGGTTTGGGTATATGATTGACTAGGTGAAACAACTATTCACGTTTACAGTTAATATATGTACTTAAATAACGTGTTATAATATCGATAACAAGAATAACTTATACCCTATTAATGTATCGATGAAATACCCTTCGGTCAACTCGCGTTTTAGTCAATTAATTCTTGTATAGGTGCCAAATATGTACTTGTTTTAATTTTTTAGAACACGTGTCACCATTTTCGTATTAGAAATAAAGTTTAAACTACATATTTATTTTATCAATATAATTACCTGATTCAAAACATATTAATTCTGGTTTTATCTACATAGGCATATTTGTTCAAAAATGTAATAATTATTTATTAGTTAAAAAACCAGTTGTGTTAAGAGCGTTTATACCCTGCACGCGCTTTTTGGCTTAAAAACAGGACTTTTCAAATGAGTTAATAGCCACCAATAAACAATTTAAAGGAAAAATAATTATTACTAATTTTAGAAAAGGTTGTCATCTAGGGATTTTGGTGGAAAACATTATAGATTGATGGATAATTTGTGAGTACTATACGGATTACTGAACACAAGTTTCGTTATTTAGGCTTTAAATGGCAATTTAGAAGCTTAAGATATCCGAAACCACTAAATATAAGATGAAAATAAAAATATTATCAGACTAACAAGACCCTTATGGAGGGATTTTGCTGAGAAAAATAATCTTTTTGTGTTTAGTTCCTGAAAAATAAAAATTTAAACAATGCGAAATTATTCAGAAACTCTCGTCAAGAACATATTTTTTTTCACCAACTTATCGTACATAATTTTTTATAGCAATTGCATATTACAATAGAAGAACATCTTATCAATAAATTACCATTTTTATATTTCAATAAAATCAGTTTTCATGTTTTCTACAAATATTTTAAAAACCACTATAAAACACGCTGTCCGACGTGGATCAAATTAGACCGCCGCAAGGCCTTCTAGAGGGAGGACGTATCGCTCGTCGCTCCGGCCTGGCTGCAGTCGATTATGCCGCGCGTAGTAAAAATAGCCACGCGCGGAATGCGATTACCACATCTTAGTACTTTGGTAGTAAAATATTTAATTATTTTTATTACCTACAATGATTTTGTAGTGAGTATAAATTATGTTTCAGGTAATATAATGGGATGTAATTCCGAGGCTAAATTATGTTATGTATTGTAATATAAAATTAAATATATTTCGTAATTGTAAGGGGTTGTAAGGCCCCTAACACTATTAATGCGTTCGAACACGAAATGATTAATAAAACGTCCGTAGTGTATACTGATTGAACACTGATTTTATTGCAACTTAACAATGTAATAATAACGAAAATATGATTAGTATCCAAAATTTGTATTATTCTTTGCTTGCACAGTAATATTTGTCTACTTATAATGCAAATAAAATATTTTTATGATATTATATTACAGTTACATTTCAATTGAATATTTGAAGCGCACGGATCAAAGTTGTTGGAGCCGATTGTATAGCGAGCCGACGCGGCAGCTCTACGTACACAGCTTTGGTCGCTTATGTGTGCGTGAAATTAACGAAGAAATACCTATAGTTGACTTTGCGCGCAAGGTGTATACGCTCTTAATAACGTTTGCCTTGAGCGCGAGGTCGGATTTTGGTACTTGTATGTTTGTGCATAACGATTATAATAAAAAATAAACGCCCAAATACTATAAATATAAGCTGCGCTTAACTATGTTAATCCCGTTTAAATGTACTAGCTAAGTGGGCCGTGCGCTGTTAAGAGCAACTTATTATTTGAATGGCATTCCAATATTCGGGCGAAAAAGTCTTCATAAAGTAGAAAACCTCGTGACAAACATTGTTTACGTAATTTTTATCGTTTCAAGATCTTGATATTGTCGCTCATGGCAATAAAATGATTCCAGTACAAACATTTCTTTCTTAGAAAATTAATATTTATTATTTAGTAAAATAATTAAACATCGAACAACCAAAGGAAGAGGCAGTTAGGTAATAACTCACCTAATTAACTCTAATTTTACTACTACATCAGGAAAAAAAAAACTATTTCAAAGAAATTATTTACACTTGTGATTTATTTCGAATGAAAAGTGAAAAAATATAATCTATTGATGGAATTTGCTTATTTTCATAGTATAATGTCATACGGCATTATTTTATGGGGATCAGCGGCTGATATCGAATCCATATTCATCTTACAAAAAAGAGCAGTCCGTGCTATTTATAATCTAGGAAGCCGCGATTCTTTGCGATCTGTTTTTAAAGAAAGCAATATACTAACCGTGTCATCTGAATACATCTTTCAGAATATAATGCACGTTCGTAAAAATATTAATAAGTTTTATAAGGTCAGTGACACCCACACCATTAATACGCGGAATAAAAATAAACTAGCAATACCCTCGTTTAGACTAGAAAAGTCAAAAAAATCTTTCTTGGGTAGTTGTATTAAATTTTATAATAAACTTCCCAATAGGATAACGCAGCTACCGGACAAACTATTTAGGGTCCATATTAAAAACAAACTTATGACTAGGGGTTATTATAATATTAAGGAATATATTGAGGATAAAAAAGCCTGGGATTAGGTGTTCTCTTGCACATTGCGACCTCCTGGGGCCCTGAACTATTCGCTTATTACACCACCTAATCTAAATAATTAAAAATATCTAAAATTGTGAACTCAAAAATTAAGCTATATACAATCAAATAAATCAATTAAATTATATGACGACCGATCGAAAAAATCATATAAAAATAATAATTAATATGGCAAATCCTTGTAAGACAAGTCACAAATACTTATTTTAGTAAATTGACCAAAACCAAGCCCACTGAGTTTGACTCGCTGGATCTACTCAGAAATGGGTCGCGCCGCGTAGTATCCAGTGGTAAAGTAAAGCCCGCTGAGTTTGTTCGCCGGGTCTTCTCAGTCAGGGCCGCGTTGGATCCGGCAGTAAGCCTAAACATACGGGACGTATCGGAAATACTTATGGTCGTTGTCTTAAGTTGGACCCAAAACAAGCCCACTGAGTCTTAGTCGCTGGATATACTCAGGACTGGGTCGCGTCGCGTAGTTCCAGTGGTAGTGTAAGCCCACTGAGTTTGTTTCGCCGGGTCTTCTCAGGAAGGGCCGCGTTGGATCCGGTGGTAACTATAAACCGCTACGCACCGTTGTAATATTTATGGTCCACAAATAATATAATTTAATTTGACTAACGTAAATAATGTATTTCTTTGACAAATAAATTACTATAAAGTAAAAACTAATACTTTAAATAAAATATGAATAAAAACTAAATAAATAAATAAAACTAATTATAAATAAAAATAAAAATAATTTAAAAATAAATAAAATTAATAAATAAATTGATAAAAGCAAGAAATTAAAATAAGTAATAATAAGTATAGGAAATATATTGTAAATAGAGATTAAGTTCTATGTGTATTGACTTGTCATAAGAGCTCCTTAATTGCCTACGTGATCAATAAATACATTTCATTTCATTTCATTTCATTTCATTTCATTTCATTTCGAATTAATAAAACCAAAATCCCTTCGCAACAAAGCTGTCGCAAGATAAGACACCCCACCTCGCAATGAGAGATAAATCATATACGGTTGTTGAAAAAATTGCCGGCCTTATCAAAGTAGAAAACATTTGCATCGGCCCACAGAAATCACAGTTCGTATCAAACGTTATCACAACAATTACTCACGCAATTACATAACTATATGTCGCGCACCTTATCTTACTCGGTTACTTATCATAATATTATATTTTGCACACTTTTCTTAACTCTAATTGTAATTTGTTCTTTGACGCCCGAATACTCGAACGCCATTCAAATAGTAAGTTGCTCTTAACCGCACACGGCCCACTTAGCCAGTACATTTAAGCGGGATTTACGTAGTTAAGTGCAACATAATATTTAAGTTGCGGTCTAGTACTCGGACCTAAGTCTAACAACTCTTGATTGAAGAGTACGCAACTAGGTACCAAAGATGGAGTATTTATGTAAAAATTACGGATGATAATTTCAACTATTGCTAGGTTATTTGTATATTTCCGGGTAGCAAGTCCCATACCCATATAAACACGTAACAACATCTCGACTTCACGATTAATGGGAATAACAGCAGAAAGGTATATCGACGAACAAGTTACATTTTCTATGTTTAGGCGAAATAAAACATCAAAACGCCCAAACTTGCCAGCTTTCCTATAAGGGTTGGAAGTTACCCTCCAGTTACAGAAGAGATTAAACAGTAGTTAAGGAGGTCGTTAAATTTTTATAGTTATATGTCAAATTTTATACATCAAAGGCGTTGCCGCTTATGAATAGGAAAAAACACATTCCGGATCTTTAAGTGCACTAGAACAATTTTTAACGGTCTTGAAAGTCGTAAAATTGCATGTCGCATACATCCTGCTCAATACTCTGTTTCTGAGTCGTAAAATTTTGAACTATTGTTCAACCACGCCTCTATTTGCTTTACATGTTTTAAGAATACGAAAGCTATAAATATTGTATTGTTATGAAAAATAATTTCATTTTACTACATGTTATTTTTTACGATGTTCATAATCTTCCTTAAATATTCCCATGTAAAATACTTTTCTTATTGTACCATGATTTTAATTGGTTCTCTTTCCATTTTTCCAGATTTCCTGAAACCCCGCAAGAGGTTATCGAATGGCAGCAAGAAGTCCCCAGCGCACGCGCACAAGACCGACGTCGGTCACATCCGCCCTCCCAAGATGGCACGCCTGGCGCCCCCCCATTACAAGCGCCCCAGCTAGGCCCTGCAGTACTTCGCCCCGCTTCGAACCCGCACCGCGCGGCACGACACGCGACCACTCAACCAACAGGGAAAGGACTATACAGCGGGTGTTATGAAATTGTGCAAATTTTAACTTTTAATTTCTTAATTTATTTTGTAAGATAGTTTCAGATTTATAATAGCGTACGATATAATTTAATATAAATATGATAATGCTCCATATGTCACTAGCAACGCATCACAATATGGGTTTTGCTCAACGCTTAGTACACCGCAGAATGCCGACTACAGCTCGACAACACATCCGTAAATTATAACGTGACAATTAGCCGTAAGACTTATTATGATCTCTCAAGTATATTAAGTTATATAAGCGTAATTTAAGTTAGATTTACGAGCGTTCGAATCGTGTCTTATGTAGTGAAGTTGAGCGGAATGGTAAAGGGTGTCTCGAAAATGTTAGAAGCATTTGTGGAAATATAATTTCTACGGTTCTGCTTGGTAATATTTTTGACGCACCGCGGCGCTGTTTCTGTGTAACTATACGAGAACCGTGTTCACCAACAACCAATATGAAACATTAATTTAGTGTAAGAATGCAAATACTCAATGGACACATTTGTTACCGTGAAACGTCGCGTCGCGTCGACGTGACTCCGTTTGGTTTCGTTTTTAAACATAATACTTGAGTATTTGTGTTTCGTGAACATCTATTGGGTATTCTTAGTTTATTTGTTATGTTGTTGTATTTAATGGATTATATCTTTATATTGACGATTGTTTTATTGGTTACTCTAAATTTGATCGTTTGTGCCGTCGCCCTTTATGAAAGTACAAATTTCTCATCGGTTTAGGTAGAAGGGCGGCGGCGTTCTGAAAACTCGGGCCATGCATCATCTTCATTCATACTCTTTGTACTATAGGTTTCAATACATTGTGTATTTTATATTTTGTATAACCAACCCTGGTTGTACTCTCGGTACATGCCAAAGCAGACGAAGTTTCGACGCGAATGAAATGAAATGAAATTGAAGGACAGCGGGAATTATCCCTTATTTTACTGTTGTAAAGATATATATCCTACTTTGGGTAGGACTTTCGTTTACTTTATGACTTATGTTTATCGAAATATTATGACTTTGTTTCATTTATGAATTTGTGTTTGCGTGTGGTCTTCGGGACGGACTTGTTCACACATCGTTTGTTTATTTATCCCTGCTAATAACTATCAACCCGTTACACCTAAGATTTTTTATGTAACTTTTTTTTGTTTTTATAACTAATGGAAAATGTGTCTACAAATCTAAGTAATACCTCATCCATTACGTAAGCTTCTCCAATGATTGTTAAACCTGATTTAATTTTTAAAACTCGATATTTATAAAAGACAATTTAATAAGAAGGAATGTCGAGTTAAAAGAATTAAATTATCAAATAATGATGTAAAAATTGCTTGAAAACTAAGAGTTCTGTTTTTAAGCATTTTTCCCGACTTCGTCCTGAAGATCTCACAGATTTTGTTTGTTTCAAATGTCTAGGTAGATGTTAATGACGACACGACAGTAATCATGCATACAAACAAAATTGCAGCGAGAATATTTATAATTATGTTTCTCTGACACCTGTGATGTATTAAATATGATCTCATAACATAATTTTACTATATTCAATGTCATATTTAATATTTTTTTGTTTGTTTAAATAGCGTTAGTTACTGCGACACAGTATGTAACTTTGAAAACAGTATCCCTGTCGTGTGGTAATGAGGAATAATTTAATACATCAATAATATATTTTATATTTGATTAGTGTGTGTAGTGTTTTGTACAGAGTGGGATCTCGGACGGTAATTTGTGGGCGTTCAGTGGTACCAATAACCATTAAAATAAGCCTGAACAATATAACTATATCAACCAAAAAATAAAATTTGAACATCATAGATTATACATATTGTTATTATAATCTGTCGAGTTAAAATTGGCGCGAAAGAAAAGACAATGAACATTGTGCAGCCAGTAATGAGTCTTATTGTCTGCACAATCGATTTGTCTCTCTAAATAAGTCTCAATCTTGCTTAGTTCGGTAAATTCATGATTATATCCATTACTTTGACTATCATTGCTATCACTGAACCCTCAAGCCGCCTGATTCTGACTGACGTGTAAATAATTTACAGTATAACCCGAAGCATCTCCGCTACACTGTAAATTGTAAGCACTTTAATTAAGCGGGTGACATTTGTGAACGTTGGCGAGGGATACACAAAAAAAAATAATTGTACGTTGAGCATCAGAGGCAACAGAAAGTGCCAAATACGGTATACAAACCGATAACAACTTGCAATAATCTTGTTTTAAGTTACATTTTGTGCCTGATTGTCGCACTATTTGTATTTTTTATTAATGTTTATATATCATGTATTTTACACTGTCCAATGCTGGTTATTGTACTTTGTCAAACAAAATTGCTATATATCTGTCGTCAAATTGTATTTACATAGTATTTGCAATATTTTGTCTATGCTTTTAAATTATGCTGGTATTTATAATACTGAGAATACTTTTAGTGTGAAAAAGCCACAATCAGGCATTACATGTCACAATATTTAAAAGATGTAAAAATACGAAACAAAAATTGTTAACGTACAAGTTTAAGTTATCTTTGTAAATATTTGGCAGACCTACAGTGTTTTGATAGTGTAATAGTTCCATATATTATGTATTATGTATAATATTTAGTTAAAAAAGCTTATTTCAGATGGTAATTCTGTTGTTTTCTTTACTCCACCCTTTCCTTAGTACGCATTTTACATCCAAAAAGAATGATGGCTCCATAGTCAAACTCAATACATAAAACATAAACACACCTACATTCATACAGTTACACTCACAAACGATTATCTTCAAAGGAATCTAATAAGTAATTAAAATATCTAGTGTAAAAAAAGTAATCTTTAATTAGTATCAGTTAATCCAATTGATCAGAAGACAAGCGAGGAAAAATAAACATTTTAATTGTATTATTTTTCCTGTTGTGCTAATTTTTTGTCAGCTTTCGATAATAATGTCTTTCGAGAAGCTCTGATACCAGAGAGAGCGGGTTCCATTCCCAGACCGAGAGATAGTAGAGTAAGATAGCTTTGTAGAGTAGCCAACAAAAATACACACACATGAAAAACATAGTTTTGGATTTTTCAATTTATTTTCTGCACTAAATTGGAGCTTATACCAAAACACATGCTTCATAATATCTTTGTAGATATTTGTTTTAATCATAGTTTAAATATTTCTAACAACATAAACTCTTATGACCTCTTACTGAAACAACAGTCATAACAATATAATTGTGATGCACTAGCCAATTGTAGACATCATTTGTAATTAACAATTACGCGAAGAACCAACAATTTAAAAGTAATTAGCAGTGTCTTTGTGCCTAGGTTACAATCTGTCAACAAGCCAAGAACTTAAAACTCCTTAACTGCATTTTTTTACTTGGGATTAATTTTCAAAATTGCCTTTATATTTAGCCTCGTATTAAATACATCAAAAATATTGAGTTAAAGCTAGTTTTAATAAAATACAGTACGTTTTGGTACTTATTTTCCTCTATTTATAAACATTTAAAACACAGGGTAGTTTTGTTTTAGTCTACCATGTTGCTAGGAGTCATATTTCGGACAGTCTTTTACGAGTAAACGCGTAGCGCGGTCCGTACCTGCGCTGGGCTTCAAGCCCAATTAATGTTTAATAACTAGTGCAAGTAATGTTTAGTGCTAAAATAGGCCTTCGTTCAGGTCATCCACCATAGGTCGGCGAGGACGTAACTTGGAAAGTGGTGCTACGGTGAGTGCTATATTGCTATATTTGTTGGATAAACTTTAAATTCATTTTGCTATGTACAAATATCGATTGCTTTGCATATAGGATCAGTCTGTTAGGGTATTTGATACTTTATATTGTGTATATCTGTTTAATACACAACATTATACATATACACCTACACATATTCAAATGTGTGGAGTAGCGTGGGGATAACCACAAGGGGTACTGCTATTGATACCCACATTTTGCCGATCTTTTTCCTTCCCAAGACTTGATAAAAGACAAGGCTGATACCATGCCCGTCACAAATCTCAGCCCCGCGGCCATCTATTTATGAATTCTTAAACCGAAAAATTACACGAATTAACTACAAAGTAAAAACGTTTTTACCACAAATACATAATCCTAGACTCGTTAGCTTAGTTGTTATTTGCTGTTCATAGATGGCGCTACGACACATAGCATTCCAGGGCTACAGTGTTCGAGGTGATGTGCCAAATAGAATCATAGTATTACAGCTCAGGCCCCATAAAATAGAAGAGTTGAATCTCTGGTACCGTTGGAGCTTTCCCCCATCAAAACAGATAAGCAAAATATAATGCATATACGCGGGTATCGAATCTACGGCTTCTCGTTTCTTGGCTAGTTAGTTTTTCTTATTAGGTTAGATTTGTATATGTATTATATTAGTAATAATTTAAAATAACAAAACGTAGGGATGCAAAAAAATCGGTTAATGCAAATTATAATAATTCCGTTTTGCGGATATCGAACCAACGCGAAGGCTTCTCGTTTCTAAGCTAGGTTTTCTTGTTAATCGATTAGTTATACGGACGCAAATTTATGAAATTAAATTAACATAATATATCTAAGACTTATCAACAGTGGAGCCGAATCAAATTGCCATTCGATATGGGTCAACCGACAAAGGGCATGGCGATAAGAAAAACAAGTGATTTGATGCTCGTATGAAAATGTTTATTGATATCACAATCAATACTACACAACTACCCAATTAGTTATCCGTCGTATTCAAGTGTACTGCGATTAAGAATGACATACATAGAATACATTTTATTTAGTACACTGAAACGTCGCAACATGGTCGTCGCTACCACATATTTTTTAATACACAATTTATCCAATAAAACAGTGACTATTTTGGAATAAATGCAAAAAGGTCCTTTTGCGTGCTATAATAATAACATTTAATTTTTTTTATTCACTAGTGTATTTCGACATTTTAACTACGTGTCACGTATGAAGAGAAATTAAAAATCAACGCTGAAATGCCAAGGCCTTCGAGAGACATTCTGTAAAATTAATTATTCGTTGTTCGTGTAAAGTAAATATACATCTCAATTTAAATTCAAAATGGTAACGATATTTTTTCGGGAAAGATAATCATATATGTTCGACAAGCCAATGTTAAACTAAAATTAAGTTGAGTTATTCATAATTTTTACGGTTAACTGTGATTAAAGCCTTGGCGTTTCATCGTTGGTTTGCTATCTAGATAATACAAAGTTACTAATCAGTACAAAGCTATTTAATTTGTTAACAATAGAAACATCACATCGAACAATGGACATCGAGTACAAACGTTGCATCGTACAAATTCTATTAAAGTGCATTTAATGAGAAAAGAATTCAATGTTGCAAAAGAATTATTGTCTCAAAATACATTTTGGAGTGACGCGTAGCGATCTTCGAAGTGAGACTTGGTGTCAGACCATGCTACTCTTCCCGGAGGTACATTAATACAATAACTATGTAAATATATACAATTATAATAGAGTTTACACTTAGGCACATCGATTGTTATAAAATTACATTATTTAATTCGAAAACGTGATTTAATAGCTATATCTACTGCCACAGATCTAGAACCGAAATACAATTTTATAATTTAAACAAACACCAAAATGAATGCTCAAAATCTACGACAGCGTTATAACGATAAAATGCAACGTCTCCCTCTCGTATACTGCGCGGTATACAAGGAGAGAGCCAAGCGGCCGCGGCGGGGTTGTCGTGATAAATTTGTACTCTGAGGACCCCGCCGCACACCCCGCACACCCCGCGCCGCGCGACACGCGGCCACAATAACATTACAACTAACTTTGTGTTTAGGATAAAGATTTTTATTCTAACTTGGTCATACACCTACCACTGAAACTATTCGAGCGTAAATTATGTGTTAAGGTACTGTAAAATAAGTCAAAAGTGTAAAATGCCAGATTACAAAGTTATACCAAGGATAGAATTACCAGCCTATATTTCGAAAATTCCAAAAAACCTTAAAGAACGTCAGAGATATTTTCCTAATAAAACTACGACCTTTCGGACTGTGTTAGGTAATATAACGTTATATTTAGCATAAAATGCGGAACTACTCCGCACCATATTTAAAACGAATTATGGACGCTAATAGTGTATTAATATTAATGAAATATAAAAAGACACATCGAACTTTTGGACACGACTATAGAAACAATAATGTCTACATAGTTTTATTATATCATAAAATATATTTTTCCACCGGCGCGGATATTGGACACGAGAAAACACGTTATTACAATACTTTATGAGTAAATATTTGAACTTTGTTATTGAATATTCCACGACAAAGATGAAGCCAAAAGAATTATTTCCAAAGGGATAATACATGTATTTATAACATTTAAGCACTATAAGTCTAAACATATTAATATTTATTTGATCCGATTTATAAATATTCAAATTTTGTCTAAAACTAAACGCGTGGAACGTATAGGATACGCCATTAGGCCGTGGACGCGACTCGGTCGGAGCCGAGCGGTCCTCTCGACGGCAACGCAAGCCATCTGCCGCAACACCTCTACATAAAGTTCTTACAATGTCAATGCTAACATCAATATCTTAAAAATCTAATAATATTAACAATAAATATGCGAATTTGTTAAGAAATTCCTAATAAGCAAGGTACATAGATTGATCTAGAAGTATGAAAAGTGACTGCGTCCAATCTCCGCGCCGATGTCGGTAGACAGTTTGGTTACAATGCAACACACACTAACCTATGCGTACACTACATCGATAGCTTGTACGAATCTGATAAAATGTCTTAGTTAAAAAAGCCGTCGCTACAGCTACGTCCCTGATATTCTTTTGGATGCAGCGTTTTGGACAATGAGAATCATATCATGTTGTTCATCAAGCAACACAAACGAAAGAAAAACACTGCACACTTTACTTATATTCAGCCATTCATTTTTGACTTACAGCCGTTCTCTATAATCTATCTATCTTTAACAAGAGATTTCACTAGATATTTCGATGCAATTTATGTTTCAGTTAACAAAGATAGAGAGGCATAGATATGGTGCATATATTTATAGAAAGCTAGATTCGATAAATACATATATTTATTTTTGTTTAATGAAGCGTAGAATTGTAACGACAGTCATGGTAGCTATTTTAACCCCTTGTTAATGATAGATAGGATATAGAGAACGGCCGTTAGACAACAAAAAGACAGTTTAGTAGGTGTGGCGGTAAAGTAGTAAAGCCGTTTTGTGTTAAAATCACTCTGTCAATGGAGTGGCAGTAGTTATAGTATATTAGTACCGCGTGTGAGCGTGAAACTACATTCGGAATTTTCGTATTGTATGCTGAAGGCTTTAGTTAAGCCCTTTAAGGCCTACATTATATTTATTGTACATTGCCAATGATAATGATCGCGATTAGTGTTTTTTAACTACCTCACAATCGTCATCGTCACACATCGTCCAATACGCTGCATATACCCTTATAACTTCTACAGCCCTATACAATCTATAAGCTCTAGATAAATATAAATATTTTAGACATCTATATTACGGTTTTGGTGTCGAAGTATGCGATTGTCGAACGAAATGTAAGCAGTCCAGCTGTCTGTCTGTATGTTTGTTTGGACGGCAAAATATTTTGTATGAAACTGTGCTGACAGATGTCGGATAACATCGTGGAGATTTATTTCCTATGGTGTCACTTTATTTTGTATTGCGATCTGGTAGCAGGGAATACAATTTTATTAAAAAAACAAAAGATCGTAAATTAAAGAGATTTTTGTGGTTTTAAGTGGAGATTATTATTAGAAATTAATTAATTTTGTAGTGAAATAACAGTGTTTAACAATAATGTGAGGTAATACGTTTTGATTATATTAAAATTGTTTATCTTCGGTAATGCGATATCAGTTGTGTAAACGTTGCCATAGTATTTTGAACAATAGCGACAACAATTATTTTAAGTATATCAAGTTAAAGCGTATTTATTTCTAACGCAGAAGCATATTAATATTATAGACACGTAATAAAATTTGCTAAAATGTTTACTAAGATTTAAAGAGCAAAGTACCTATTCAGATTATTTTTTATTCCATAAATATAATAGTGTTAGTAGATTATTACGTGGAATAAGGTTTGCCTTGTAGATTTAAGATTTAATGGGTTTATTTGTTAAATTGAATGTAAAGTCTGTTACATACAAATGACTTGCATGCATTATGGCAAGTAATTAGTAAACACAAGGTTTCATACATCAGGCGCTGTACTAAGCTGACAGAGACGCTGGACCGCACAGTATCTAAAACTTTAAACTACAGACATAAATCACATCATATATACTTTATAGACGGTGTAAAAATAATGTTTATAAACATTGGCCTATGAGTAATGATTCCATTGTACTTCCATCTAGTTTGAAGCTTATCTTATTATCACACATATAGTTACCTGTTTAGGTAGATACTTGAATATACAAAAGTTATTCTAAAGAGTAGAGCCTAGATTTAGCAGCGTACTACCTATGTTACACTAATAAAGTACATGTCACGTCAGACTTGTTTAAGAGAGAAATACTTATTATAAACTCAGCTGTTTTACCAAAGTGAAATGTGTTTACACAACGGCAGGCGCTCGCACGCGAACCGATTGTCCATTTATAATATTAATAAACAGGTAATATATACCTAATTAATATGTATGACATTGAACATTAAAATCGTTAAGTTTTCTTAATACTATTTTATGTAATCGTCAAATGTTTCCTCACTATTGTGACACCGACACACCGTGCAGAACTAGTACACATAAAAGGATTAAATTACTGCAACGAAGCACAAACACGTATTTAAGAACAATAATTATTTAGTATAAATCGTAGGAACACTATTAATTGTGACTGAGGGCACTGGAATAAAGACAATGCCTGATTAAAGCGCAATACTCATATTTTAATTTTAAAATTGAAAATAAAGTGTGAGCTATAAGGTAACTATGTTATTTCGTACAAAAAGTAGTCAAAAGTTATTAAATTGTAATTTTATATTAATATAAAGAGATAAACAGCTTTAACACCCAGAAAACCTACGCCTCGCTAAAATATTGGAGCAACGTTTGGGCCGCTCGCAACCACTATTCCCGTACCGAATGTAACCATACGTATAAATATGGAAAAACTCCACCTAACCAGACTTACATTAATAATATTTAGGCGTTATTTAAATTTGTTACATTAATATAAATTCAATGAAAGCCCATGCAATACGTGTACAAGATCTGACCTACATCAGTTCAGTGCAAGAACACACGCTACGATCGTCTACAAGCACTAAGTTACACACATAGACATAGACATCAACTATTGACACTATAAGGGACCAACGGAAGTACTAAACAGCAAATAATAATAATGTATTATTGTCTGACACTGGGTTATTGTCGAGACAGCAGCTCCGGGCGTCACTCGCCACGCTATTGACTATAAATTAAATACCACATCGCCACTTACCCACGCCTCACTCGAAACTCATGTCTTCGCCTACGCAGACCTACTATACTACTTAATAAAATTGGCTTATGTTTTATATATCTATGCATTTAAGGACATTCCAACTAATTCTAAACTATGAAAGACAGTTCAAGTTAATTTGCAAGTAGCTACGCGATATTCGTTTTGGACAAAATCAGATCTTAATATCAAATCTACGTCTAGGAAGACGTTAAGAATTATGTGTATTATATTAAATCCTATGATTACGTTTACTTTAATTTGTGCATTGACTAATATTACTGGCCCATCGTCTCATTTCTCACTGTAGCTATAATACGAAGGACATTTCTCGTGGTCTGACGTGAGTAAGTAGCGGTGTGGATGATCCTACCGGCCGCTCTGACGTCACTGTTTACCACCAGCAAAGGTGTTTGCCCGTCCGTGGAAATTTTCTAATTCCACGAATATAATTCATAGCGCAAACAAGAGAGTTTACATAGTTTACGATACGTATCGTGCATTTTATTATCACTCGTAAAGTTCGTTGATATGAAAAAACTTGTGGGAAAATTTTGGATGTTCTTTATCAATTTAGGAGATGGTAATTATTCATTTCTCTCTTTGTATCCTGTGTTGTGTTGAAGCATTTTTTATCGTTAACACATTAAACACTGTATAGCAACGCCGTGTTAAACATCTTTTAGTCATAACATAAAGAAACATAAATGATAATTTAAAATTTGGGGTTTTGTTACCTAAAATAATTAAATATTCAATAACTTTATATTTAATTAAATATAACTTTGTATTCAATAATTCAAATTAACATTTAATTTACTGTCGTCCGCGATGCGGCTGAAAAGCGTTCAAAATGCTAAGCAGTCCTTGAATAAAGTGGTTTAAAATCTAATTTTGTATGATGATTTTATTGTGAAGTGAAGCGAGCGAGCTCTACTGGCGGTATAGTAGGTGACGGCACGGCGGCGGCGGCAAATAGAGTATACTAGTTGCGATGCGTACACGAAGACAGGCCCACAATACATGCGTAAGCCGAAATAAAACTTAAAATATAGGGAAAGGAACCCGACTGTACAAGCCAGTGACATTACTAGTCACAAGCTGTCCCAGTCAGGAAGGGTAAAAATAAAAATAAAATAAAAAGGGATATTTGGATGTTTATTTACAGTTTGCTCTCTAATAATAAAATCTATTTGATTATCATTGAAGAAGAAAAAAAACTTAAGCAACATCAGTACTATATATCCCCGGTCCACCCACAATAGCGTATTCAAAACGTGTTAATCTTTTCAAATCGCGTTACACAACGCACTATGCTAAATTAAAACAAAAAAATACCCATTATTTTAATAGTTAGCTCCTGGCGCGTAGAGTACAAATGTTACATGAAATTAATTAAAATCAAAACGTAAGCCTACGTGTAGTTTCACCGACACAAATCAATAGGATAATAATCACAGCGGAATAGAACGCGGGACGCGCCCTGCCTGAACAAACTTAACATTACTACATACGGATAGACCACGACGAATTTCCGACCCCTCATCGACAGAGTCGTGATGATAATCGGAAATTCGCGTCCACTATAAAGAAAATACAAGGCGCATTTGTACATTCAAATATGTCCGTATAAATTAATTATTGTCGACGCTTTAATTGCAGTATTATATATTTTTTTGCATTTTTACTACATTACAGGTATGGTGACGTGGTGAAACCTTTATTATCACTAAATATACATATACTAGGGGCATCGTATCATACTGTTGCGCGACATAACGCATTCAATGTACATAAGAAATCATTTTTTTATTGCAACAACCCAAAATTTACATTGAAATTATAAACAATTTTAATAATCGAAATATCATTGAACATTCTAGTGTTGGCCGTTAACGCGTGCCCCGTATGCGCAATACTTATTAATAAGGCAATTTCAAATCAACTAAATGACACCGTAATGTTTAAAAACTAGGAAACTATAAAGAGAAAAAAAAAATAATTATTATACGTTAACATTCCATCGGTTAATACGCTTAAAAATTAAACCCCTAAAACTCCGATAAAACCTTAAACAATAATATAAAAGAATCACTATAATGCACGATTTATTTCCACGTTTCGCTTCAGTGTGTGTTAGAAATTAAAATCAATATGTGAATATTAAACGGAGATCATTGACTAAGCCTTGACAGGAGGAATCTCTACACAAAGTTTCACATAAACTCGACATGACAGGGCGTGCCGTCGAGCCACACCCGCCCGTTAACATCTTCAAATTTTATTAATCGCAATCTCACGATTATTAAATTTGATTTAAACTTACTATAAACCATATTTCACACGTACACACTTGAAGAATCAAACCCCAAATGCAATTATACAAATAAATTATTTTTCTCTTAACTGTACAAAGAATTAATTACATGAGAGCGAACAACACCAGTTTACATCACCTAATATGAATTTTGCTAATTTATTTAAGTATATTATAATTATACAGTATTCAATAGGGCCCGCCCTGTCATTGTCACAATTTTATGTATGCACGAACATCACATCGAGTAGGCTAACATGTAATACTTAGTACTTATGACCTTAGACAATAATGTACAAAGCGTCCCCACACACGGAGAATCATATACACTTCATAAAGTATTAAAACAATTAAAAATGAAAAAGAAATGTAAAAGATAAGTAAAATAGACAACGAATTCGTTCAAAATGTTAGCGTATTGAATGCAATGTTCTTAAAAAAGAAGAAAAAAAAACTAATAGTAACATCCATAAAGTGTACACGAACTAAAAGTAAGATTATTATCAGGCAGCAAAGCTAATGTACTAAATTATAATAAAAATTAACATTACATAGTCTTGTCATTAAAAACAATTAAATACCATAGAATGTGTTTTTTTTTCACGTTTGAGATAACTGCGATTATCTTGTTTATTATAAATTAATACTAAAATTACAAAAACTAGTGAAAGTATAAAAACGTTCGGCGCGGCTTCGAACCTGTATACCGTATACTAAAGGGTAGAATGACTATGGATGTTGTACGATACGACTTATCTAACTACTTATATATAGAGCCGCGCCCACGCCCACGTGTTTACATTATCCGACATATTGCTGCACGATCCAACACAAACGTTACAGTATAATAATTATACATTTATACAAACCTATCTGTAAACGTGTTTAATGCATTTTAGTTTATTAAATGATTTGGCATAACATATCTGCAAGAGAGAGACTCCACTACTTGGCATTTTACACAATATATTTTATTTATAAATAAAATAAATAAATAACACCCAACAGTCACATACATAGTCCCAACCCCACTGTAAGATCGAGTCTTGTGTCGTGGGTATCAGGAACTACGAGAGACTTTTCGGTCTCACAAACACCCAGACCCGGAAGAAATATTTGTGGGCCGCACAAACATTTCTCTCGGTGCGGGGATCGAACCCGCGGCCTCTCGTTTCACAGGCGGCGTCTAACCAACTGCGCCACGGAGGCTGTTTATTCATATTTGATATTCAATTGTATTAATATATTTAGTAATTAATCTAATATATCCCTCTTTTTTGTAGTAACAAATGAATAGAAACAGACAATCCGCGTAGAGACACAAATTGCGGATTAAAGTGCCTGTCCTTTTTGCGTGAACAACCAAGCGTTCTATATCAATCTCTTGCACTACTGAATAAAAGTTATACAGGCATAATAAAAAGCCAAGGGCCTGTCTCACACAGCAATAATACAGACGAACTGAAATACCCAGTCGATACCCGACGACATCAGCCAAAGGGAACTAATAGAGCGTCATCTATGAGAACAGAACCGCGGTCGAATTTATATCGCATTTACATATATTGTAACTCGAATAATCGTAACAATTTCGAACTATTTGTGAACATGCAACACCGTTTAACTAAGTGTGTACTATGCTTATAAAAATTTATAGACTTTTTTTTGTAATATACTTGATTCTATACTAAACAAGTAGTCCACCACCCGCCTTACACATTTATCACTAAATATAAGACTCCATTTGATTAATATAATTACCGTATAGATAAACAGCGCTCGATACAGGGAGGGGCCCCCACTCGCCACTACACTATATGATATGGAACGTGAAAACACTAAACCTCATATATCTAAAGCAAACATTTACATCTACTGATGTTAAACAAAACCAAAGAAATATAATTGACATAATCACCGTCACATAAGTATTAAAACAATCAAATGATTATACAGAATATAAACAAACTCGAACAAGTTTAGTGTAACGTTTGTTGGATTATATCGTGTTTTGTAACCATCAATTTCATTATATTGATTCCTAATTAGTGTAATTTTATTGAGACGCCATCACGAATACTCGTGTGAACTCGATATTTATTCGAGCAAACTCCAGCGGCCCAATTAATGATTTCAATCAACCTAGAGGTACTGATTGAAAATAATTTCTAATGTCGAACAAATGTTACACACAACCGTATCGATTTTGTACAAAACAGTAATAATCAAGCGTTACGCACAAGTTAATAATATATTTTATCATATGACATAACGCGTTTAATACAAAACATATATTATGTATTACATTATACACTACACATGTATTCCACATTACATAGATTTGGTACAAACACTAAGTTCTACGATATTTAGTAAATGCAACCTACACGCTCTGCTTTTGTAGCACAAAAAAAAACAAAATTATTAATAATAATTAATAATAAAGTGAAATTTACAATCCATATGTTACAAGAGAAACAATAATTAAGGTCCACTACCGTCTACATCGCATGTACTGACAAGAAGTGCAAACGATAAAATTAAAACTTCGTACTATACAATCAGACGTCGCCTCACTTTCCACAGGCGACCGCCGAGTTCCTAATTAAACGCTTTTCATTATCAATAAAACAATTCACACACGTCGCGACTACTGCCCGTACGTCGCCGAGAGAATACGAATTAAAAACAAACACATTCCCGCATTTAAAGTAAATAAAATCACATTTTGTACAGTATCGATAAATCGATTATAAAATTCGGTCACGATCCGTTAAAATAAAGGAACTTTTCATTTAAATATGTAATATAATACGCGCGCTAAACACACTAGTCATAGTTTTAATTAAAAATCGCAGTGTGATATCGATTATATTTGGTTCCTTTGCTGCCACTCGCTCGCCCTGCCGACGCGCGCGCCGCCCACACGCGCCCATCGATAAGGGAAGGAGTGCGTCGTTCACTCGCACCGGGTCTGGTGCCTCACTATACCTCCTACTCTCTATCGAACTAACATTCCGACTGTTAATTTTCACGCGCACGCTCAACACCAATAAGGCGGCGTCGGGAAGTTTTCACAATGTTTTAATCAGCGTACAATTTTATCGATAAAGGGACACGACTGCTCGATATAACCGTATCTGTCTGAATCAAACCGCGTACACAAAGATCGTGATAATATGTGCAATTAAATCGATTAACTCAGAGCACAGGATTGAGTCGATAGTTTAGACGTTGTTTGGTAGGATATTAGAGTCGATAGTGTTGGGTATAGTCGTGTGGCGCTCAGTCGGTGTACCAGAGTTGCTGGTGGTGCTGCGGCACTAGGTAGGTGGGCGAGTAGGGCTGCAGGTAGCCGGGCAAGCGCGCGCCGCTCGCGTGGTGCGCGGGAGGGGGCGCCGCCACGCCCCCCACGCCCCCGACGCCCCCCACGCCACTCACACCGCCACTGCACACAAACATACACACGTTAGGTTAAAAAATATGAAATTATGTGTTAGGAAAATGCTCTTGAAACCAGACTAGTACTACTAATGATAACAAGTTTTATTGCATTATTAAAACATCATATAGATCAATGGTAATAAAACGATCGACTTCTTTTCTGAGCCGTCATCAAAGATGTTATTAATACTATCGCATGTCTTACTTTTCGGGAACTTTTCTCTAACACCCCGTATATTAAGGTTGCATTACAAAAAATATGTATATGTAAACAAAAAAGCAATATAGCCGGTGTACTCACGTGTGATAATGGTAGGGCACGTACAGAGGCGGCGGCAAGTACCCGGGGGACACGCCTCCACCCGGCGATAGAACACCGCCGCTAGCCGTCCTGCAAACAACACGGCAATGTTATAGTAACGTAGCGACAACATAAATTAGTACTTATTATTTATTAACACACTAGCGGTCGGGCCCGGCTCTGCCCGGGTACATACATGTTTTAAAATGGCGGTCAAAATGTTTAATTACTATCAGTTTAGAATATCGACCAATCGGACCACGAAAAACGAACAAAATTTTCTCGTATTTGCTAGAAATATCACTACTGCTTTCCTCCTATAGGTCATAGCCTGATATATAGCGTATAGCCTTCCTCGGTAAATGGACTACCCAATCTTGAAAGAAACATTCAAATCGGACCAGTAGTTCCTCGACGAGACACGTATTGTATAAAAAAATCGTAGTATTTTCTATGATCAGAACCACACTACAAACACGCGATGCTACGTTGCGTGGCGTAAATAACAAAATCACATGCCTAAAGTGGCCGAGGTTTTTTTTTTTCTGGCAATTGTATATGGCCGAGGTTGCTAATGCTTATACATTTGAATTTCGAACTACGAGATGTAGCAAAAAGCCTTGAATTATAATAAACTTTAGGATATAAGGTTTATTATGTTTAGGATCAAACTAAGGGACAAAGGGGCACACACTTATTAGTTAGATCACACCGCTTATTTGTGCTCGTATTTCTCTTGCCCGTTCATATTTCTCTTGCCTGTTTTAGGCCGTTACTTATAATCCAATGTATATATTTGTTCGAAGATGGTACTGACTTGTAGTGCGGGTGCGGGTGGTGGTGCCAGGCGTGCGGCGCGGCGTGCTTGTGCGCGGCGGGGGGACCGCTCACGCTCACGCTCACGCCCCCCACGCCCCCGACGCCCCCCACGCCCCCCACTCCGCTCACGGCGCCCACGCCGCCAGCCGTCGTCAGGTACTCGCGACAACCGCCGCTCTGCAACACAAACATATTGTAAGTACAACTACAATATTAACACATATAATTTCTATCGGCTTGTCTTATTGTATGCGGGACGACACGTCGATGCGACGCAGGCAAAACGGTAACGAGTCGTTCGTCGTTTGGTATTTAGAATGTATAGTTTGATTTAGAACACGTCACATAGTTAAGTCTAAATCGAATGTGCCTAGATTTAAATAATAAGTAAAAGACACTCACACTATCCCGCTTGTGTTGCGCGGGCACGTACTGATTGCATTGGTAGTCGTTCGTTTGGCGCACCGTCGTGCCGTTCTGAAATAACAAATACATTAATTTAACATAATTTTTAAAAATAAATTACCGGTTCAGCCAGGCTCCGCTCAGGTGTTATTTGTTAATCTCAGGAACTCCCGGTTTGTATCGAAAATATTTTGGTGCAGGAAGTATTGGTTGGTATTAAAATGAGTTCTTTGTTTGTGTTGGATAGATCAATTATCTAGGGATGCTATAAGTTTTAATATTATATCATCACGCAATGACCTATAGGAAGGAAGCAGTAGTGAAAAATCTAGCAAATACGAGGAAATTTTCGGTTTCCGTGGTCTGATCGGTCGATATTCTATTGGTTGCCAATTTGAAGTATACCTGCACCCGGTCTGACCCGGTAGGACCGCTAGTCTAGTACATATTAGACGGAAGTATACGAGTATATATATTGTTAGTGGTATGGTAATGTGTACCGTGTAGTGGTGGTGGTGTTCCTGCGGCGGCTCTCGCTTGGCCTGCGCCTCCTGCTGCGCGAGTGCGAGCAGACGCTTCTTCTGGCTCTGAGGAGTCTGCTGCGGCTGCTGCTGCTGCTGAGGAGCACGACAAGCACCGGATGAAGACTGCTGATGCTGCTGCTGCTGCTGCTGGGGCTGCTGGGGTTGAGCTTGCTGCTGCTGCTGTGAATACAGTACGGGATTAGTGATAGGTAAGTGTGTAATAAACGTCTCGCCAGGGAACAAGATAAAGATTAGACGCTTATACGACGTGATCACCTATAATGTACTGGTTAGTATGGAACATTAGCACAGCATCGTCGCATTGCCGTCATCAACATGTTCCATACTAACCAAAACATAACTTACCACACACAACCGGTTAGCTTTGTGTTATCGTTGCGCTCGCCGTTTGTGTGACGAGAGCATTTGGGATCTTTGAGGAAAGTTTATTCTTTATGTTATTGATGACTTTTTAGCTATTGGCACAGAAAAGTGGCCATAATACGTAATAAATACAGAGCAGTCTCAATTGAATACCTATAGGTTATCGAGTGGCGACAAACAATACCCTCTCGCCACTCGCCATACATATGCCGACATGTTAATATTTGAAGATATATAGCGTGTTGGTTGGTACATACCGTGTGGTGATGATGGCACGGCTGGTGGTGTGGATGCGGCTCGTGCTTGACGTGCCTCTCGTCCCGCGGGGAGCGCGCGCTGCAGATCACGGCCGTGGGCGCCGCCGCCGCTGACGTCACCACGCCCGCTGACGTCACCGCCACGCCTGACGTCACCGCCACACCTGACGTCACCGCCGCACCGGCCGCCGCCACGCACTCACCGCTGCCGCCTGGTGACAACACACAAAAATATTCAATACCATACATAAAATTAGGATTCGCTAAAGAGCGTACCCGCATTAGGCCAGCGTGGTGGACTATATGGCCTAACCATTCTCAATCCTACTCTCGATTGTAGAGTAGGCCCGAGCCCTGCAGTGGAACGTATATAGGCTGATAAAGTAAAGAGCGTACGGATATGTGGACTGCTACTCGGAATTACAAGGTATGGGTTAATATGAAATAAGTACGTCACACGGAGCCTTCATGCCTAGCACGGCAGTGGCACGACGACATTGTGCGACATATTTCATATTGACTAGTATAATGCAACTCCTCACGATCCATTATCACCTCACCAGCGTCAACTAACCGTCCCATCACGCCTAATTTTAAGACCTTAAATTCTCCCTTGTTACATTAAAATGTCACCTTTATAAGAGCAATAAGAACATAATAATATAGTAAAAATCGAAGTTAATTTCGATGATAAGATAAAAAAAATTGGTCCTTGTTATTTCCGACGTATATGAGAGACTTTCCCGCACTCACGACCGCCACTGCACTCCTGTCAGCCAGGATCAACAGCGGCACACAAAGATTTGACACCGAGCTCCGGAGCTCAGCGAGTCTCTCAGGGACACTAGCTTGTCTTTAACCCGCATCGAAATTAATCAACCAATGAAGTATAGTGCAGTTAGTTTTGGAACGAAGTTCCTTATTATTATTTAGCATAATTTTCATGTCATGTCAGCGCTTACCTCTGTTGTCGTGCGCGCGGTCGCGGCGCGGCTCCTCGTCGTCGGAGTCGGAGATGGTGATGACGGACACGGCGGGCGACGGCGTGTCGCGGATCGTGATGGTGTGCGCCGGCGCCGCGCACGCGCCCTCCCACGCGCCCACGCCCACAGCGCCCACGCCCACGCCGCCCACGCCCAGGCTAGTGTTCGCCGTCGCGTTTACTACTCGACTGTTCCTGAGGAAAGATATGCTTGTTTTAGATTCTTATTTTGAAACAGAAAAACATACTGTGTAATATAGCTTGGCAAAAGAGTCCGTTTTAATGGGGGCGCTGAGAACCGAATTTAATATTAAAATGAAAACCCGATATACTACGACGGAAAATGTTTAGATATTTTAATTGTTGTTTATAGTCAGAACAATCAAAAACCCTACAAAATGTACTGAAATACCTCCTTATAAAATTATTCAACAAACACAATGACATTTTAAATACTGTTGCAATAATTGTTTTTGTTTAATGCCAATTATCACCGCGTCGTTCTCTTTTTTGCCAAGTTATATATAACCTATTTAAGATTTAAACAATATAACTAGTTTTAAACACTTATTTACTTATTCGACAATTGACTATTTTGATATTTAATAATAAAATTATTTGTATAACTTGGTGTTTCTTTCGAGTATTTCACAATGTTGTCTCTCAGTTGTTTATCTTATTTATAAGTTATCGGACAAACAATATATCAGTTTATTTATCAATCTACTAAAGTGAAAATAAATGAATATCTCACGTGTGATCGTGATGGTTGTGCCTGTGTCGGGAGGGCGGCGTGCCCTCCTTCACTCGCTTCTTCACCGGAGACAACTGAGTCGGCTCCTTCTTGCCGCCACTGCTCGCCATACTGATAACATTACATTCACATTAATGTTCCATTATTGTAGCTATGGGTATTTCATTTCACGGAATCCGTTTGTCTATATTCATAAAGTGTGTACTTGCACGTTTGTTTTATTGTACATTGTCATCAGAAACGTTTTAAATTTTACAATGCAGTTGATATTGACAATCATTTAATACAACGGACTCTGTGAGATTGATTGATAGTTTTATTTTATTATATGTATTTTTTTATAATCATGTTTTAAGCAGAATTTGTACCACAATTACTATGAAAACATAAATACAAGCTTATTTACAAAAGAAATTTGTACAAATTAATGGAATGGTATGACAACAAAAAGACTGATAGGATTTAGAGCTGGTATAGAAATATTCATAATTTCTTTTATTGACCAATTATTAAAATTGATATCCATACACATTGACTTTTACTGAATACCATATAGTATATATAAAATATAGAAGATATTTTAATAATTCCAATATTATCGATATATAATAATATTGCATTAATTTAAATTTAATATACATTTTTAAAACACATTTTAAAACACACATAGGTCTATTGCAAACTACAACTAAACCCTGGCCACAAAACAAAAATAATTAGACAACCCTAAACCCTGGCCAACAACATGTTGCAACAAATCTAAAGGATGGTCAAAATCTTTTGCACATTGGTTCGGGTTCTTTAGCCCTAACACCAATTTCATGAACATCTATCTATCTTTGATACATGATGCCAAATAATACTGAAATAGTAAATACAATACAAAGATAAAGTCAGGGACAAACTTTCCGATCATACTGAATGTGACAAACGGTCTCATTACAATGTGATTAGGATATTATTAGTATCTATCAGAAATCTACCAATTTTAGTGTCATTATAATTTTACTAATTCTTGACATCCGAACATCAAGTAACTTTGAATTTGTAAGCTGTCATTAGTAATAATATTTTCATTTAAACACAAAATATAATCAAACAACTAGAATCTAGAAATCAAATAGAAACATTTAATTTAATTAAGCAAACACAAAGCTCTTTTAGTAACAAAAACAGAGAGGTGCGTGAAAATTTTATCGACTAGTGTTACATGAACGGACAAAACATATAAGGGATGGATGTGTAAGGGTTGGGGGTGGTATATAAGCACCTGTACTGATGCGTTTGGTGGTGCGGCTGATAGTGCGCCACGGCGCTCGTCTGCTGCTTGGTAGATCTGTCGACAACCGCGCACTGTCACTATGCACATCTATCGACACTATACACTATACTCCGAAGTGAAATTATTTTGCTAAACGTATAAACGAGATTATCATCACCGGCATACTAACGATATGCTCTAAATAATGGGAAATTTATTTTGCTAAATGAGTTCGACATCACTATCATTTGTCGTTTAGTACTTTATTTTTTATCACTTCTATTCTATGTACTAAACATTATTATTGTTTCCTTAGAGAATGTTCTCGCTAAATGTGGAATAACAGACTAATCGATGCAACGGGACACCTACAAGATGACTTTACGGGCGCTCTGATTGGCCAAACAATCCATGGTCTTGGTTTAAATTATCATTATAGCCAAATATATGCCATTCTTGCCACCTAATCGCGATCATACTTAAGAAAATATTTGTGGAGACATATAATTCAGCAGGCATTTTTTTAACCACTACATCTCCACTATAACATATTATTACAAAATCCTAACTACAGTTCTCTATTCAGTATCGATGGCTAATGCTAATAAATAATTTTCAATTACCAATTTTTTTATACTATTATGATAGACTAGAGTACAGTTCTCTTTTCATTATCAATGGGTAATGCCAATAAATATTCTTTAAGCAATTTTTTCTACTACTTTTGTTTGATAGAGTAGAGACTAGAGCTGCTACCATATCGATAAATGTATACTAATGAGAGAATATTCGACACAATACCTCTTATGCGTGTGATGGTGGTGCGCATGGTGCGGATGGTACGGGTCCCACACGTCAGGGTCTGGCAGAGGGGCTGGCTCGACGATGAGCGGCGCGCGCCACTCGCCCACGTCGCCCACGCCCACGCCGCCCACACCGCCCACACCACCCACACCGTGCTGGTGGTGAGCAGCCGCCGCCGCAGCCGCCGCCGCCGCCAGTTGCTGCACCTATATATCAAATATTTTACATTTGCTATGGGTTCTCTTAGTGACTGAATATAAACAATGATATGTGGCCATTTTAATATTGACTATGTGATAAAAAGTCGACATGTCAACAAGTCGTCATGATTACACATGAATTCTGACAAATGGCTGTTAAATTATGGATAAATAAAAAAAAAATTGGGTTTTGTATTATATCACGATGTTCAATACTAGTAATGAGCAGGGACCGAAACCCATTCGACATTACGGTACCGGTATCGACGAATTTCGGTTACCTTTAAGATTTCGGTAACCGTTATGACGCAATATAAAGGTTACCCTTATTTACGGGAACCGTTTTAATACCGGTAACCTAAAAAGACCGTGAATGCAAAAGAAAATGCGTTGTTGTTGCATAACAAATAATAAGCATACTTGTCGTGTTGTTTACACAATATCGCTGGATACGGTTCATTTCATTTTTGGTGGGTAATTCTGTTGAAAAAATCATGAAATGAGTAAAGATAATTGTGTGGTATAGTGCTATAATGTTTAGTAAAGACAAACGGCGGTAAAACCACACACAGGCACTGCCCCCGCTTTGACTTATAAGGAATTTCGCATGAAACATAAAGGTAATCCTTATTTCGGTTACCGGTATGATACCGGTTAAATTCTAGGAATCCAATAAAATTGGCGGATACCGGTTACCATTAAAAATACCGGTATTATTTTTTTCGGTTGATACCAAAAAATACCGGTATTTTCGATACCGGTTTCGGTCCCTGGTAATGAGTATCCATTTCGTGTATTTTCAACATGCACCAATTGCAGGTATATGATAAGTCAGACATTTCCGGAGACTATCTCCCGTCATACAGCAATGTAAATACACTATTGTGTTTCAGTTTGAAGTATATTGTAGCCGGGATAACTACTGGACATATAGATACTGAACATTTTGTCTCCGAATGGCGAGTGCAGTGGAATGTTAATTATTGCTTTGTAATTAAAGGTGTTGTTTGGTTTTATTTTTCATTTATTTTATTTATTTATTAGAATCTCCAACGAAGATAACACATAAATGTTGTTTTTGTTGCTATTCATGAGGGATATTATCGCTTACCACCAGCCGAATTTAATGCTCGTTCATAGCAATAAAAATAAAATAAGCTCGTCTCACCATTTAAAGCAATAAAAAATAAATGAAAGCTAGTATATATAATACCTGGTATGCGGGCTGGCACAGTATGGAGGACACGAACTGGTGCGGGAAGGGTTCGGCCGCGCGCGCTGCGTACTGCCGCGCGCCGCCCACCGCCACGCGGCCGCCGCCGTACAACTGGTACTGCGGGGGAATAACATAGATTATTATATCACTATCTATTACTATATTATAATATGGGATTGGAGGTATCAAATTATTTTCATGCTACTAAAGGAGAAAAAAATTGCTGGGAAAGTAAATGTGAATTGCATAAGAGCTACACATTTCAGATTTAACCCGTCTATATACTAACTTTACTCGGTATAGCAGACCCAAAGGACCACAAAGTGGCATTAGTAGTGTATCTACATCATTTGAGGCGTTGACACAAACGAATAAGAAGCCACAAAGTGGTAGCTTACTATACTAGCGCCCGAATACTGGAACACCATTCAAATAACAAGTTGCTCTTAACAGCACACGGTTCATTTAGCCAGTATATTTAGGTGGGATTAGCGTAGCGCACCTTATATTTAAGTTGCGTTCCAGTATTCGATCGTAGGTTATACAGGATGAAATCGAATTCAGTCGACAAACTTAAATGAATAACCCAACTTGTAACCAAGAATATTTAGGGCACATCATTAAATTAATCGAGTTATGTTTTTGATATTACAAAAAAACTTTATAATAATCAAAAGTATCAAATCAATTATTCCACGCGTGTTAGTTTTCTTAATGAATGAATGACGAATAGGAAGACGCGCGGGGGGTGTGCTAACCGCGTCGCGCGCGCATCGTGAGTAAGTAAAATTGCAAAATCAACTTCCCCTTCATACTTTTACCGGCTTAGAACGGTCAATCATGCGATAAATAAAACATAATAGGGAACATGCACCAGACTTTAAACTAAGTCAAAATATTTTTTTTTGTAATCTTTATTAATATAGAATTATACCTTAAAGATATTTTTTTAATTTATCTTCTCTAAATCGGTAAAATAAATACTTAAAAAATGACATTTCAAATTTGCCGCGCATATTTCCGAAACGCGATCTATTGCTTGAAAAGGAAAGTGACGACAATGGTTGCGTTCTTATGAAGTTTTAGCTTGTTGTTTTACGTTTGTTTATGAGTTATTTTGTGCTTTCTTTATACTATTAAATAAAATGGATTATTTTGTCGCGAAACACAGTTCTGTAGCAATTCATGAAAGAAACTTAATCCAAATACTACGTTGTTCATAACGCAACCTTTGACGTCACAGCGAGTTCGCGCCAACATGGCGTTTGAATGCTTCGAAACTGATAGCAGTTTTGATTATTTTTTTGTACTCTTTTGATTTATATTTTCAAAGACTTATATTTTTTTCCGATAATGTAATAACATACAGAATTGATTAAAAATATAAAAAAATGACATGCATATTCCCTATTAAACACTTAGTTACTTGAGTATTAAGAGGTATCTATCGCATCTTTGGCGTATTTAAAAAGTTGGAATCACGATATTTACAATAATTGACATTTAAATTAAATAATAATCACCGTTAATTAACTCACATGTTCTTAAGTAGCTGCCTTATCTCCACCGAATGTCCACCGCCGTTCTCCAAACACAACAAAGCACGACGCCGCAAATTGTCTTTAATTTTACGCAGCACAGTCGTTTGCGATTTAACTACCTCAAATGCACTTAAAATTTTGTCTTTTAATTGTTGCACTGTTTCGGACTCTCGCTCGTAAACAATTCTTTTTATTTCTCCCCACAAATAAAAGTCTAGTGGGGTAAGATCAGGTGACCTTGCCGGCCATGGTACTGCGGGTTACGACCTCTGACGCTCCACCAATGTTCGTTGTGGATATTAAATAATCCGATCCGCGTAAATGTAGCCTCGTCAGTCCACAGAATATTACAATTTAAGTTTTGTAATAGCCAATTACAAAACTGCATTCTTGGTTGATAGTCAGCAAGGACGATATCGTGTACTCGTTGGAAATGGTACGGATACATACCGGACACATTTAATAATTTCCAGACGTAATATTGGCTCACATTAAAACGCCTAGCTGCTTGTCTCGTGCTCGCTTGTGGATTTTCATTAAAAAATCTCTTAATCATTTGATACATTCGTCTCGGGTGTGCTGGTACCCTCCCCCTAGCTTGGGCATGCGTTGGAACATGAAAGTTACCAAAGTCCAGTAGGATTTGAGTTGCACTCAATATTCTTTTTAATGACGGCGGATTTCTTTGGGGATATCTTTGCTGCCACTTCGTTGCGTTTCACGCAAATTATGAGTTAGGCTGTACCAAACAACCATGTCTAGGTACTGTTAGTTGGTAAATGGGACTAGGCTATTTTCCCTCGTTCTAGGCATCTTAACCACACACACACACACAAATACACTCACATGCACATAAGATAATCCTACAAACAACTGTAATCGATGACGCATGCGCGACCGTGGCCTATCTCGGAGATAGTTTTCGGACGACTGGTGATTTTTTGTTTGTTTTGAGGGCGCTTGCGCCTGCAGCCTTGAGCCTATGTGTAGGTACTTAGGCGGCGTGGCGGCGGGATCAAACGGTTTGGCAACGTCGCCGTGTCGAGTCGGTGCGTTTGTAGTTTGTACTCGCTCTTTACGCGCAAAATAGATAAACAATTTTGAATGACCGTTCGACGCGTTGCCAAACTTTTTACGATCTACGACTGTAAATGCCGCACGTAATGCGCGATCGATGTGACTTGATACTTTGAACATTTTATTTATTTGTAAACTTTTAGTCGTCCAGAAATAATAATAAAGTACTGATATTTTGAGTTTACCTAAAGCAATAACTTCGTTTGCATCGTTATAGGCGAAAAAAAAGTTTTTTTTAATTACAATTTAAATTTGTTTTATTTCGATCTATAGTAAAAGTATTACTGATACTGAATCATCCATATCAATTTGTCGACTGTTTTCAATTTCATCCGGTATAAAGTAGAATACTAACCAAGTTAGGTTAAATAGAGACCTTTCAAAGAAAGGAAAAATACGGAGTCGAGGGACGAGCGTGTATGAAGAGATTAATGACAGTTGAAGAAGCGAAAGAGATATGTATGGACCATAGCACTTGGCGCTCAATAGTCTTTACCTATCCCAATGGGACACAGGCGTGAGTTTATGTGTTTGTATGTATGTTTGTATAACACTAACCAAGTTGTCGTATGGCGCGGCGCGCAGTCTCTGCTGGTTGATGGTGAGCGCGAGGTGGTGCGCGGCGGGCGCGGCGGCGGGGCCCACCACGCCGCCCACGCCGTACTCGCCGCCCGCGCCCACGCCGCCCACGCCCACGCCGCCCACGCCGCCCACACCGCCCACGCCGCCACCTGACCGTCGGCATACCTGCATGCACACGCAAATCTATATTATCGTTGTACTTTTTAAAACTTTTTTTCGTTCGCTAAATACATAATACCATATATTAAAATATACAACATTTATTAATTGCTGTAGTATTTAAAAATGAATTGATGTTGCAAAACATTATTAAATAATCTACGAAAATATCCTAAAGTATCACCAACTATTGTAATAGGTAGTGAAAATAACTTAATTTTTGCTGTATTTTGAGGACCAACTGAAAAACGCGTGCGATTTCAGCATCGTGTAACATAATACAACAGTCATCTCAGTGAAGAGTTAGAGAAATTATACCAAATATAAAAATATCCACTGGAATCCTACTAATTTTCTTAGTTTTTCACCGTTATTTATGGCGCCAACCGACAAGCACTTTTTCGCAAAGAAAAAATAATTAAAGTCGAGTCACTCAGCACAGAGTTATTAAGCATTAAAAAAACCTATATTTTGTTATTATCAGTATTATTTTAACAACTTTTCGACTGCCTATGATTATTTAAGTTATATCTTTAAAATTTAAATCCATTATTGGCCGTAAAATAAGTACACCAGTTTTATTATATCAGTATTAAGGGCTGTAGATTCTGTTGAATAAAGAAAAAAACTACAATCGAATTGAGAACATCATCGTTTTTTTAAAGTCGTATATAAATACATACCTCCATCATTTGTACGGACGCCTTGACGTTGTTGCAGTGCGCGTAGTCGACGAGGTGCGCGAGCGTCACGAACGCGTGGTTCAGCGCCTCGCCCGGGGTTATTCGTCTCTCCTGAAAATAACACACATTTATCATTCATATTTTGATTATGCCTTTATTTTATAGTATAATGGCGAGACTCGCATGCCGTTCGCCTGATGATAGACGATACGACCGCTCATGAACAGTAGCTAAACCAAACAACACCTTGAATTACAATGCAGTGCTTGGCATTCCACTGCGCTCGCCATCCTGAGACATAAGGTGTTGTTAAGTCTCAATATGTTCAGTAGTTTCTCTGGCTACAATATCCTTCAATCCGAAACAGAACAGTGCATTTAAACTGCTGTTTGGCGGCGGAAACATAAATTGCGGTCGTACCTACCCAGGCAGCCTCTCAAATATGAAAGACCTACCATCAGTAAAACTTACTTGATTTATAAAGATCTTTAAAGGATTATTTACCTGGTCCATAGTGAGCATTCTCTTCAATAAATCAATAAATTCCCTTCTGTCTGCTTTCTCAGCCAACAGTTGGCCTCCTTCAAGATCCGTTGGTACATTAACCTGTTAACAAAAACATATTATTTATATAATAAAAATAAATGCGATTTATTAATTGCATAAATCATGATGATTGAGGGAGTGCATGAGTCATGAATACACCATACAGAGTTGTTTTAAATCTGTCAATTAACAGTTGACAATATGCAGGCTACCCGTGATCACAGATCACTTCCAATAAATACCGCATTACGATAGTTTTGTTTAGAATCAAAAACGCCAACGAAGGGAACTGCGCGGGGGGTGGGCGGGTTGCAGCGCGGTCACTTGGACTTCACTGGAGAGATGAGGCATAAGTCGATAAATAAAAAAATGTATCGATAGTTCGATTTGCCAGTAAGTTCATGTGTTATGATCGCTTCTATAACTTAATTACCAACTTGTTAAATATTTGATAATATTTTTTCACCGGTCTGATCCGATAAATTATACCAACCGGTAACCGCTAACTACGAATAAAATAGAATTAAGATTTATACATTAGTATGTAACGGTTTTATTTCTATTATTCACCGTGTATTTTTGTATACCATAATGGCGAAATACCCAAATTAAGTGTTGATATAAAAGATCAGATAAAAAATATGAAATAGTAAATAACTAAACCTCACGCCCTAAAGTGCTACAATAACTTATTCAGTTTCTTGAATTCTGACGGCGGCTGTAGTATATGCAATATCGACAAGTTACGATGAAACCCACTTGACGAACTATGAATGTTTTTGATACGATTTATACAACGTATGTTAAAATTAGTGCAATAGCTTGTGCTTCTGATTCTCAATAAACTTAGTATACTAAAACTTATGATGAATACCCTCCCATTAGATTTGAAAACGTATACAACTAGAGGGAAAAAAGGAAATTTAATTACGCCAAAGATAAAATAAATAAAAAAATATTGTAAACGTACCTTGTTAACAAATTTAACTATTTCAAATTACATAAAATAACGTAATTATGGTAATTTGCAATTTTTATTTAAATCAATATATATTTTGTGACATTATCATTTAATAAAATTAATTTACATTATTGTCTTACAATATCGATATTTCTGGGAATTATATTATAAACATGCGTCAAACACTAGAAGGACGCGTGATTTCGCCAAAAAAAGATGGCTTATTACGGTTATTGCTATGCGAAAAAGAGACGGCTGATTCTCCATCCGTACTCGACTGTTTGACATTGATACATTAACTAGTATAAATTGAGCTCGCTTGGGACCAAAATAATTTAAAGAATATTAGTTATCGATGAAAACTTATTGCGTTTTTTAGATACTTTATTTTTTTGAGTTTTTTGAACACCATTTTATTGAACAAATCATTTTTAACTGTAATATTATGTTCCCAAAATGTAATTTTCGCTAACGTGCGACGACATGTGCGGGTCCACTACTTGGACGACACTGATGACGCGACATTTGGCATCAGTTTATATCTATCTGAAATCTTAAATGTGTTGGGCGCAACCGCTGCCTTGCATTAGGTATCTATTGGGAGTGATCTGTGCCCGTGATACAATATTTTGGTTTAAGTTGAAGTACTAGGTTTGGGACAATTCTATGATACCATAAAATTATCCCACACAGGAGCTAATCTATAGTTGAATAACGTTTATTTTTTGTTTTATTGGAATATACCTTTTTCTTGTAGTTAGGTCAATTCTTGTCACAAAACTGTCTCAAGCCAGGGGCAATTTTTTAGTCAAATACCATGTTTCTGTTTTATTGCAATTAATTACAATATATTTTTCTGTCTGAACAAGTATATTTATATGCACCTGTCCGATATCGTCGAGGCAGTTGAAGATGTACTTCCTGGCCTCCTTGCTCTTGATGCCGGTCTCCAGCTCGTGCTCCTCGGGCGTCTTGAGCCTCCAGAACGGGTACGTGCTGTCCACGTCGCGGTAGAAGAACTTCGCCGTCTTACTCGCGCTGAAAATTATTCGTACAGATACAAATTACAATCACTTGTGCTATGTTTATTTCAATATTATAGAATAACTTTCGAATTATTGAGAATTTTGTAACATAATAATTCTGTACTTATGGAAGATACATCGAGAAAACCGAAGTATACAATAGGTCCTTTTTTAATAACGGGTCGATGGAGATAGTCATTTTGAGCCAATATACATACATACATATGATTAAAAGCCCAAATCTATATATTTTTATTTTACATACAAAATCCTTGAGATCGTCGGAGAACCTGAGGTTGAGAATGCCCGTGCACTCTACGACTTTCATGGACAAGTCTTTTACAGTACAAGCAGTCCGATTATGGAATGCACTTCCTGATGCAGTGAGACGGGCACGAACATTGGTGTCCTTTAAGAAAATGGTTAAAGAACACTACCTGTCCCTTTAACTACTACATTACCCAAGTGATTGATTGTTTGTATATTATGTATGTATTTGTATATATTATTATGATATCTGTGCACTTGTATATGTATATACATGTATTTATATATTTATTTATATATCTAGTATATGTTATGTTTGTTAATTTTGTAATTATATTCGTATGTCACGTTTTTTGCATATATGATTTTATTTAATTTATTTTTTCTTTATTCAATATTTATCTTGGTACACTATTGACTGCCCTCTCTTTTTTTCCATCTCTTACTGTCCATCCCAAGGTAGTCGGTAAGAGATTGCCTCGAGCGATACGACCGCCTTTTGTACCACTATGTATTAATATAATGTTCTGTAATTAAGTTAACTTAGTGTACAATAAAGCATTTAAATAAAAATAAAAATAAATAAATTTTTTTTGGATTAGGTCACTTTAATTCTATAAGTGCGATATGCTAACGTGTTTATAAATGTATTTTTTTTTTTCTATAATGCACATTCCACTTTATCTGACAAACACCCTACTCGTATTATAAGGCAATCGGTTTGAGTGTTTTCGTACTATTAATTCATACATACATACATACATACATAAACTCACGCCTATTTCCCATTGGGGTAGACAGAGACTATCGAGCGCCAAGTGCTACGATCCATACATATCTCTTTCGCTTCTTCAACTGTCATTAATCTTTTCATACATGCTCGTCGGTTTCGAGGACTCCGTATTTTTCCCTTCTTCAAAAGGTCTCCTATTTGATTCTTATAGGACCGCCTCGGACGTCCTCGACCGACTCCACCATCCATTCTCGCATTATAAATCTCTTTCGTTAGTCTCCTTTCATCCATCCTTTCAATATGGCCAAACCATCGAAGCATCCCTTTCTCAATCTTAGTCACTACATCTTCTTTTAAACCACATTTCTCCCTAATCACACTATTTTTCACTCTATCAACCAGTTTGATCCCACACATACTCCTCAATGCTCTCATCTCTACAGCATTGATCCTACTTTCGTGCTTCCTCTGCCATACCCAAGATTCACTGCCATACATAAGTGTTGGCACCAAGACTCCTTGGTGTATCGCTAATCGAGCCCGGTGTGAAATATTTTTATTTGCCGTAATCGAGTACAAGGCGCCATTTACACTATTTCCCATTTTTGCTCTTCTTTCAATATCCCTTTCACACTTTCCATCTCTAGTAATCAAACTGCCTAGATACACAAATTCATCTACTTGCTCCACTTCCTCACTCTCTATTGTGACCTTGCATTCTGTTCTCGATTCATCCCTCTCCAGAACCATAACTTTCGTCTTTTTTACATTTACCTTCATGCCTCGCCTTTTAAACGCATCATTCATTATAGTCACCATTCGTTGTAAATCACACACCGATGATGCAAGAAGCACCTGATCATCGGCGTATAAAAGACATTGAAACAGTGACTTACCCATCTTGAAACCACAATCAGATTCTTTCAAATCAGTCAAACAACTATCCATGAAGAGGTTGAATAGCCATGGTGACGCTACACAACCCTGTCTTACACCGCGTCTGATGCTAAACCAGTCCGAGCAGCTCCCATTTAATCTAACACAGGCACATGACTCCGTATATAACGACTTCAGCGCCCGCGTCAGATTGCCATCCACCCCATACGTAGATAGTGTCGACCATAAATCATCCCTCACCACTCGATCGTAAGCCTTTTCTAGGTCAATAAAGGCGCAGAAAACCTTTTGATGCTTTTCTAAGGCCTTCTCTGCTATGCACCGTAAAGAAAAGACTTGATCCACGCATCCTCGTCCCTTTCGAAATCCCGCTTGCACGTCCCAAATTTTATCATAAGTTACACGCATCACTCTTTCAATCAATATCCTTGCATACAATTTAACTACTACGCTGAGGAGGCTACTATGTATGTATACTACTATGTATGTATACTAGGCTATGTATAGGAGGCTACTATGTATGTATACTATTAATTCCTTAATAAAATTAAAATGATCCTTGTAAGCCTATCAGGCACGACCTCCACTAAAATCGAATATGACGAAACCAACAATTTCTTATCAGTGAGTGAACAATTACCTGTTAAGCATGTGTTCGGTGGGCAAGCCCTGTGTCTGCGAGATGTACCGGATCTGGTCGTACTCGGAGGAGCCGGGGTACAGCGGCCAGCCCAGGAACAGCTCGGCCACCACGCAGCCCAGCGACCACATGTCGATCGCCTCGCAGAAACCCAGGCCTAGGATGATCTCTGGCGCTCTGTAAGTACAGAAGAGATGTTCAAATACATTATATTCTGGATCTAAATAAGTATAGCTGGAGTATAGATAAATTAAACTTTAATGCCACTGCCAATAAACATTTTCATATACTAGCCTAAATTATTGTGAGATATTGACTTAGTCGTGTTTATTTAGAACATTTGGCCAAAGTAACATATTTTAACAGACTCCGATGTACTCCAACGAGAAATAGACATTGTGAGGTTCGGCGATAGAGATGAATAAAACAACACCAATGCTGAGTATATACTGATCGTTTTAATATAAATCAAAGGATTAAATACAATAGAATATCAAAGAGTATAAAACATGTAGAGTGCACATCACACCTTTCCCCCAAAAATTAAAAAAAATTAACCTAGGATTACATTTTTTTTTTGTTTTACAATTAAATGACAATTGATAAATTGATAGAATATATTGAAAAATTAACCTATGACAACATTTTTTTTTTGTCTTTTTCTCTTTTTTTTTTTTATTGCAAAATCACCCTTTAATATATCTTAATTATAACAATACATAGCATTAAACACAATAAGGCGAAACATACAATTTAGTGCGATTTTTGTGTACTGTATCAATCTTATTGTTCTTCATAATTTCTACATTAGGCGATACATCTCTTATTACCAAATACGGACCCAAGTAGACACTTTCTAACTTGCTACCTATTTCGTTTTTTACTAAGATCAAATCATTCGGTTTATATTTAATAGGTTTTACCGATTTATCATATCTTTGTTTTCTATCTCTTTTGCTTTTAAGTAGATTTTCTCTAGCTTCTTTGTGGGATAATTGTAAACGAAACTTCAACTCAAGTGGATAATTATCAAAAGTATATAACGGATCTACGACATTGCTAGATAAATTACTCGGTAAAGAGCATTTTTTCCCGAAAACTAGCTCATAAGGTGAAAACTTAGTTCCACTATGTACCGAAGTGTTGTATGAAAAACACCAAAATGGTATCCATTGGCTCCACGTCTCTGGATGGTTGTCACACTGAATACGTAAAAATGAATTTAAATGTTTGTGTGTATTTTCCAAGGAGCCAATAGTTTGATGGTGGTAGGCTGTTGAATTAAGTTTATTTACATGTAACAGTTTGCACACTTCGTTCATAGTCGAAGACATAAATTCACTACCTCGATCTGACACAATGCAATTGGGTATACCATAACGTAAAATAAAATTGTTTACAAATGATCTCGCTACCTCAATTGTTGTCTTGGAAGTTAATGGATAAGCTTCAACATACTTTGAAAGTTCGCATTGCAAAGTTAGTATATATGAAAAGTTATCATTGTCCCGATCTAATGGACCAACAATATCAAGAAAAACTTTTTCAAAAGCAGTATTTGCGGTTGATGTAATTACCATGGGTTCTTTTATCGATATTGAATGTTTGTATCGTTGGCATTTATCGCACCGTTTCACAAATTGAACTACATCTTTCTCTAGACTAGGCCAAAAGTAGTATTTTTTTATATTACTCAACATCCGCCTCATCCCCGCGTGGCCACTTGTGGGAAGGAGATGGAAGTCGTTTAGTATTACTTTTTTATCATCATTATTATATATCCTTGTCACATCTTTTAAAACACAGAGTCTAGGTACAACAGATGTTCCACATTTTTGTATTTCACTAGACAACTTTTTTAAAAATATATTATTCGACTTTGTGACCTTAAAATATAAATCATTATTATTCAACTTCTTACATAATTTATCAAGTTCTCTCACAAATTCGGCTGGCGTAATTTGTGATTGAGAATTCTTGTATTTAATATATATCGCTTCATGATTAGGAACATAACACAATGTTTGGCTTTCATACTTTACATCATTTGTTCTCCGCAACAAATCTAACTTGTCTTTTTCAATAAAAGATAATTCGATATGATCTTTGGGAATGACATTCGTTTCCACAACTTTTGGTTGATCAGGCCAATCATTGCTAGAACTTGAGTCTCCCAAAGGTCTACCAGAATTATTTTCTTGCTTTTGCTTTTGGGCTCTTGTCATAACTATGACATTTTCACACATCTCTTTTAAATCATTTGAAGATATATTGATTCTCGACAATGCATCTGCAGCTGCATTGTTTGAACCTTTTATATATTCAATAGTAAAATTGTATTCTTCTAACAACAGTCTAAACTTCATCAATCTACTCGACGGATCTTTCATTGTAAATAAGTAAACTAAAGGCCTATGATCTGTCTGAATTTTGAATGTTTTTCCATATAAGTAGGGTCTAAAATGTTTTATTGCCCAAACAACAGCCAACAACTCCTTTTCTATTGTAGGATAATTTTTCTCCGATTTATTTAGAGTCCTACTAGCGTAAGCTACCGGTCTTTGGTCTTTATTACACAAAACTGCTCCTACAGCAAAATTAGATGCATCCGTTTGTACAATGAACTGATTTTTCTCAGTGAGATCTGGATATTGCAATATAGGCGGTGAAATGAGACAATTTTTAAGAGTTTTGAACGCTTCCTGACAACTAATATCCCATATGAACGGAACATTTTTCTTACACAAATGAATCAAAGGATTAACTTTATCTGCAAAATTTGGTACAAATTTTCTATAATAATTAACAAACGCAATAAATCTTCTAACATCATCGACAGTTTTTGGAAGAGGGTAATTTTGTAAAACTTCAATTTTGGATGGATCGGGTTGAATACCGTCACCAGAAACAACATGCCCTAAATATAATATCTGCTTTTTTAAAAAATCACATTTCTCTGGGTTTAACTTAAGATTAACCTTTCTTAAACGTTCAAAGACGTCTTGTAAATTCTTGTTATGTGTATTTAAGGAATTTCCAAATATTATTAAATCGTCCATATAAACAAAACATTTCTCATATGTAAGACCAGCCATGGCCATGTTAATCATTCGAGAAAATGATCCTGGACTAGTTTTTAAGCCCATAGGCATACGTGTCATTTGATACTGCCCTGAGCAAAATGCAGTGTATTTTCTGCTATTATTATCCAATTTTATGCTATAAAAACTATTGTATAAATCTAAATGTGTAAAATAAATACTTCCTGATAAGGCGTCTAATATCTCAGATATATTCGGAAGAGGAAATTTATCATCTTCTATTACGTTATTTAATTTGCGATAATCTATTACTAATCTCATTTTCCTTTCACCTGAATTGTTTGCTTTTTTAGGAACCAATAAAACTGGGCTAGACCAACTACTATTACATTTTTCTATAATTTTTTCCTGTAACAATTTATTAATCTGGTCTTTAATTTCTTTCTGTTGGGAATGGGGCAATCGATACGGTTTTGTAAATATTGGACTAACATTATTTTTCAAATTAATAGTATGTTCATAAATGTTAGTCGTTAATAGCCTATCACCAGGTAAGTAAAAAATGTCTGGATACTTTGCGCATAAATTCTCTATAGATATTTGTTCTTCTGTATTTAAATGTTTCAAGTTTAACTGGGAAAATAAACGTTTAACCCTATGTGTATCCTTTGTCGTCTTGTCAAACCTACATATCGCATATTCATTCAAAGTATAGATAGTCGGCCTAATATCGTCCAACCAAGCCTCGTTTTCTGTAGTATTTAATATTCTAACTGGTATCAACCCGTTTACGGGAGTGGCGATAGAACTGGCAAGGAAGATACCATTGCCTAATTCTTTAGAACATACAACGCAATCTTCCGTAAATTCCGTAGGTATATAATGTAACGATTCACATCTAGCTGCTATTTTCCAAACTTTTTTTATTTCTTATAATTGATAATTCACATTGAGAATTATTCTCTGTATGTAAAGTGACCTTATCAAGTTTAAAATCTAATATCGCATTATATTTATCTAAAAAATCTTGTCCTATAATACCACTACCTTTACATGGCAACTTTTCAAATATTAAAAACTTATGATGAAATCTGTTACTACCACTATATAGTTGTAAATATGTATATCCGATCGTATTCACTTTTCCACCGATTCCGTTTATAAACATATTCTGTTTATGGATAGGAAGATTTTGTTCCAGCGCATGTTTATACTTAAGAGCTGATATGGTAGCACCGGTATCAAGTAACCAAGAATGTGATTTGTTATTAAGGTACAGTTCTACACAACAATTGTTATTATTTGCTACAAAGATATTATTTGTAAATTTAGTCACGAAAAAACTTATTTTCGTTACGCTGAATATCTGATGCATTATTATCATTTTCGAATTCCGTTATCGTGCGCATACGTGGATTACGATTTTTCTGGCTATGCCTATTACTGTTATAATACGTACCCCTGTACTGCTGAGGTCTCCGATTGACTGGACGAAAATTTGCACTTGACTGTTGAAAGCCTCTATTTGACATACCTCTTGAGTAGTAAGTGTTGTTGTTTCCTCGATTTAACAGATCTCTACCAATGTAACTTCTCTGTACACGCCCACGATAATGATTTTGTCTTCCCCTAAAGTTACTCGTAGTTGAAAAACGATTAATATAATTATTTCGGTACATACCTAAGACATTTTCTGCGGTGCTAGGCGCGTTGGTGTCCTCATCCTTAGCAGCTTGTATCGCATCCTTTAAGGACGTATACTTCCTTGCTGATATAATGGTGCTAAGTCTACGGTTTCGCAGTCCATCAGCAAATTTTTTAATAGCGAATTTTTCATTAATAGGCTTTAATACATCATAACAATCTGATTTACCATTAGACTGCGCAATCGTCAATTCAACAAATAATTCATTTATCTCCTTACCAAAATCCTGTATACTCGAATCATTTTGCCTAACTTGTTGCAACCTATCCTGGATTGCCGGAGCTGACTTTTGCGGTAACAGTTCTTGTCGCATATCTGTTAATAGATCGGTAACATTTGCATAAGAATAATTTAATTTTAATTTTGCACCCTGAGACAATCTACTTTTTAGCACGAATTTTATTAATTCCTTTTTACACTCCTCTCTTTTTAACACAGAAGCATAATATTCTATTTTATCTATCAACTGTTTGGTATTACAATCATCATCGGTCATTTCAGGCAATAGAGATAAGGCCGTTTTCAAATTAAATAAATCCATCTTTTTAAATAAATCCGGTGAAGCCGTTATAGTTTCGCTACAATCTGATTTACCTTCTGAACACAAACTTAATATTTCTTTGTACAAAGATAAAAAGTCATTAGATAACTGATTTATCAACTGGGTGTCAGCGGAAGATATTTTTTTTATTTTTAATGTTATTTCTTCCGTTGTCAAGATATATCTATCATGAAATTCCTTAGCCTCATTTAATTTCTGAAAAATTATCTTCCCTTGGCGTCTCTTAGGGCCTATTTTAATTAAATATTCTCTAATTGCTTTTAAGCCACTATATAATTCTGTTAAAGTTTCGCTCATAACTTACCAGGGCCGCATCTAGTCACTCAAATTAATGATTATAATTAGCAAACATATTTAACGAAATCTTGAAAAAGATAAACATTCAAATATATATTTTTAAAAGATTAAGTAACGCATCACTCATTGAATTAATGATGTTATAACTATTTTACATAAATTTATTTATCGCCTAATGTCCATAATTTTCTTCATAGTACGCAATAGATAATCACTAACACAAAATTAATTTTTGAACTTTACACACTTTCACTTTTCACGTCTCTTCTCTGCTCCAACGGTAGCTATAGTCGTCGTCTAAACTGTGTCCTCAGGTCTCTCATTATCTGCATTCTGCTGCCGATTACGCCGAAAAATTATTGATCTTCGTAAATGACTCCGGTTTATCTCCTGTTGAATCCATTGCTCATGGCACTTTTTATAAAGTCGAAATATGAGCCATATAAGGCTAATGCCTATAACCAAGGCGATGAAAAATAATATAAAATTTGTGGTGCTCAAATGGAACTTGATGTCGTCAGCAACTGCCTGATTCGTCCCACCACTTGCATTTTGGGCGATGATTACTTCATCCTTCGATTGTGACTTTCCCATTTTGCTCCAATATAATGCCAAATAGTGTACTTAACACAATGGTTATTATAATCAATCTGTCCATATTGTTAGTAGAGTATTCTTGTTGTTTAAAATTCTTCAGCCATATATGGTCTGGATGCGTAGCGCGGCGTCAAGTTCGGGCGCCGGCGGCTGGCAGGGTCGCCATGTGAGGTTCGGCGATAGAGATGAATAAAACAACACCAATGCTGAGTATATACTGATCGTTTTAATATAAATCAAAGGATTAAATACAATAGAATATCAAAGAGTATAAAACATGTAGAGTGCACATCACAACATATTATGTCATACTCAGACGGCCTCTCACATATAAGAGACCTACATCCAGCAAAATAAATAAACCCAACAGTCACATACATAATCCTGACCCCACAGTAAGATCGAGTCTTGTATCGTAGGTATCAGGAACTACTAGAGACTTTTCGGTCTCACTAACAAATATGTATGTGTATGTGATACACCAGTAAAATAAATAAACCCAACAGTCATATACATAGTCCTGACCCCACACTAAGATCGTGTCTTGTGTTGTGGGTATCAGGAACTACGAGAGACCTAACACCAGTAAGATATGATGTGTATGTATGTGAGTGTGTAGTTACCGGTAGTATCGGCTCTCCCACACAAAGATCGTGTCTTGTGTCTTGTGTATTAGGGATTACTAGAGACTTTTCAGTGTATGGTATGTTATAGTTACCGGTAGTATCGGCTCTGCAGATAGGTGTTGCAGACGGCCTTGCTGACGTGCGAGGCGCTGCCGAAGTCGATGACCTTGACGCGGTAGGGCTGCCGCGCCGGCTCCACCAGCATTATGTTCTCCGGCTTCAGGTCCGCGTGGATAAGGCCCAGTTGCTGCACACATGCAATATTCATCATATTACACATACTTTCAATATATTTTGCTAACATCAGGTACACATATTCATCACACTACCCCTACTCAAACGCTTTGTATCTTTATTGTTTACATCAGGCAAACGAGAAAATGTTTCGGCTGATGGTAATTTTTTTTAGGTATCGTAATTCACATCTACAACACAAGGATATTGGATGCGTCACATGCCTCTTGACATTGAAAGATAAAAGGATGGGACCAGGAAGATATTCCTGGTTGTTTATTAGACCTTCGAATTCCACACTCTAAAACACAACAGCAAAAGACTTTATTTTCTGTTAAATTATGGATACTATCAATGTCGACGCAACATAGCCACTATATTGCATTTCAAAGTAACTATAGTATGACTACCATTTTGAAGAGTGTAAGGCCCGTATTCACAAACAATACTTTACTCAGTGTTGAAGTAACCCTATGCTAAGTAAGACATTTCTCATAGTGATCGTTCCGCTCAGCCTTTTTATTCATAAACAATACTTGAGTCAAATGCGGATCAGTGATTGGTCAATTACTGTTGCTAATTTCTCTCTGGTGTTTGACAATTGGTGTCCGCGCATGTCCCGCGAATTACTCGTGAGTGACGCCTTTGACAACTTCAAATATTTACGTTCCAAATATTTAATAAAACTTATTTCCCACATTATTAAGCGATAAATTGTTGGTGTTAACATAGGCCTCCCCCCTCCCCAATGATTTCCACAGTGGCCTGTTGGAAGCAGCCTGCATCCAAATAGATGATTACAAACCTGAAAACTCCCGTATCTGTATCAGCCCATATACGTCCCCACTGCAGAGCACGGCCTCCTCTACTATCGAAAGATCGATTGAGAGTGGTTAGGCCATATAGTCCTCCACGCTGGCCTAATGCGGGTTGGCGGACTAACGTACCATAGAAATTTATATACATCGCTATGGTATGCAGGTTTCATAACGATGTCTTCGTTCAGCGTTTTAGTGCGTGGTGATTGACTATCAAAGAATCAATACACACATGACTCCAAATAGTCAGAGGTGTGCACTGGGATTCGAACCCGTGACCACCGTGAAAATGTTGGCAGTCACATCTAGTCCGTTTACCAACAGAAAACTCCCAGATGGATAAAATCTTAAGGCCACAAGTAATTGGTAAATAAGCGGTATTGAAAGGCTTCTTTCAGACTAGTGGCAAAAGTGCATGAAGAACAATATCCCTAGTAAATCGAAAGCGTCTTCTAAATTGTTTGTCATTGTAAAAATCAAAAGGATTTTGTAAATCTCGAATAATATTTCTTGCACTTATCGTCCTGCGTTCGGTGTCCTTACCGAACGCAGGACGATAAGTATCATCAATATAATTGTCGAACTTCTCCTCGCTGCTGTATTCCATTGTATTGAAAATGGAAAAAACTTAATACAAAACCTTAGTGCAAAATACATAAAATGAAATGGCATATATATTCACAGCTGTCACTTTTACGTTTTCAATCGACACTATGCAAGAACACTATGCGTTGCGTAAAATAGCTGTTGAGTTTCTTTACCTGAGGGCCTCCTTAAGTGAACGCATAGTGTCACTCATCACTCAAGTATTGTTTATGAATCAAAATTGACAATTCTGTGCGTTTGGCTACACTATGCGTCCTCATAGTATTGTTTGTGAATACGGGTGTAAGTGTTGACGACTATCATAAATTCTGCCAATTTGTTTCCAAAATCACCAAACTAACGGTTGAAAATACCGCCATCTGCTTGTACCCACCTTGAGTTTGAGCAGCGCGGTGAGAACCTGCTGCAGTATCGGTCGGATGTACTTGAGCGGCAGCGGCGAGAACTTGTTCTGCTTGAGGAAGTCGTACAGGTTCTGTTCCAGCATCTCGAACACGAGGCACGTGTGCGAGCGGTGCTGGAAACACTCGTACGCGCGGACGAAGTTGAACTCGTCCGCCGACTCTTGAGAGAGGCGCGACAGGATCGACACCTGGCGGGGACAATGCATTGTTTAGTAACTTAATATACAAACTATTATACAGTAGATTTTGAGTTGTTATGTTTGAAACATTTTACAGGTTTTGTGGTCAAGAATAGGACTATGATATTTTTTAAGATGTAAAGTTGTTGAAATCTTTTTACTTTTTAATATAAGCCTCATAAATATTCAACTCAAAGTTTACGCATAAGGGATGATTAATACTGTAATGAGTGCAATGCATTTCATATAACATTTAGCTAATAATTAAGCTATACATTTAAAACATAATGTTTTGTTAACGATTATTACTGTTTATACTTTGATAAAATTCGAATTTGTTTACTCAACCTAATATGCAACCAACAAACATTCCCATGAAAGCTAATCACAGACTACCGGATAGATATGCAAATAGGTTCTTCTGCTTAAACCTCCTCTCTCCTGCCATCAAAGCGTTCCATGAGGCGCGGTGGACTGTGACGCGCGGCCAATTCCGCTTACTGCGCATAATAAACAATCTACTACCGTGTGCACCATTTTGAAGATGGGATACTAGCATCAGCAGGTCTCATTTTTGTTGTTGTGTTTTTAGCCACCTTGTGGTTTTAGGTAATTATTATTTAAGTATACTTTAAATGCCTAGCTTCGCCATTTAAGTGTTAAGTAATTGTATGAAAACCCTTTTTATGTTCAGTAGCTGCGCTGAGCAACCGTTTCGATGTATTATCATAGCATTTCTTATAATAGAGCACAGAGAAAAAGTTTGTAACTTAAGATATTTCATATACTCAATTAAAGAAAGGTACACATTGTATTGCAAAAAAAAAACATTTTTTTTTATTTTTCATTAATGTTTTGATGTTGCCTTTGAGTACAATCACTGTTAACAATCTTAATTTAGTTATCCCTATAGAACTTGTGGGTCCCGTCACCCAGGACTAGAATCCTGAATCCACGTTCATCGCACACTGTCAGTCTGGCAAACCGCCAAGCTATAACAGTGCGCGGTGTAAAAGCTTCCGCGAAACTTATGAAAAATAAATACGAAAGAGCTAAACACTTCATTAGTGGAACATATTTTTTGAAGCTAAAATATATCGGCTTTGTGTAAATAACGAACGATCCGTTTGAAATGTGACGTAATTTGATGGTTATTTACGCGGTTGTTATGTTAAAAATATGTTTTTTGCGCAATCATGTCGTTTTTATAGCTCACTTTTATTTGAAATTTGATTATTTTTAGAATTTGTTTAAATTGCGAAGTTTTTTACAGAACAAGTTTACCGTTTGCGCTATTCTTAAAACATAAATTTCTTTAAATGCGTCTTGTAATCTGCGTTATTAATCGCTTCCCTGTTTATTGTAGTAATTGTCGTTTCTAGTGCTTCAGTCTTAGCTGCAATAAAACTTGTTCTAACCGTTAGGCTAAAATTATCAACTGTGATATGGTAGGTAAAAATTAAAAATGTAATTAAGACATTACTGTTAAAAATTGTGTCTTTACAAATTTATGAAGACGCAAGAGATAGAATTTACCGAATTCAAATATTACTTAATTATCTAGATACCACATTAAGCTTCAATGTCGGTAGAAATGTCATAACTTTCAGGGCAATTCTATTTCAGCCCATATACGCCCCACTGCAGGGCATAGGTATAATTTACAATCGAGAGAAACTTGTTAAGCCATATAGTCCACCACACACCAGCCTAGTGCGGATTGGCGGACTTTACCAATGAAATTCTTACAAATCGCTATGGAATGCAGGTTTCCTCACGATATTTTCCATCACCAGTACAATTAATGGACACATTTAGTTCTCTTCACAAGCGTCTATAACACTGACCTCAATCTGTCCTTGGCGTGCATAGCTGGGGTGGTTCTTGAGGATCTTGATGGCGACTATCTCGTTGGTGCCCTTCTTCCAACACTTCACCACCTGACCGAACGTGCCCCGCCCGAGGAACTCCAAAACCTCGTACCTGAACCAAACACACATTTTATTAAAAGAATATTATCTATCAAGCGTGACTTGGTATTTATTTGGGGGTCTAACCATGGCGCTGTTTCGATAAAATATTACATATAATATAGTATCTTATTCATTTTAAAATGTTGGTAATTTAGGAATTTCATTTAAAAAAAAGTATCAAATGAATAAATAAATACACTCACCCAACAGTATCATACATAGTCCTGAACCCACACTAAGATCGGGTCTTTTATTGGGTATCAGAAACTACGAGAGACGTTTCGGTGTCACAAACAAATATTTGTTTCGGAGCGGGGATCGAACCCGAGGCTTCACGTTTCATAGCCGGCGCCCAAGCAGCTGAGCCACTGACGCTTTCAAGTGAATGAAATATAATTACCTATTGGACGAGGAGTAGAGCACCTCATGCTGCACCAGCTGGTAGTCGCCATCGCCACCGCAGCCGGAGCCTGCTTACGTCACGCACGCACACGCACACGTACACGCACGCAACACGGCCGCATGTGAAACAAATTGCAAACAGACATATTAGCTATGCGCGTCAATACAACCATGCTATTGGTGTGACGAGATCGATAACAAAAGTAAATATTTAATATATTAAATAGTATAGTCAAAAATAGTATGCTAAAATGTCCCCAAAATCAGAAAACAAAATTACAAGGTTAATCCCGAAACTCGAAAGAGAACTTATGATATTTAAAAACAGGGATAAAAAAATCAATTTTTGTGCAGGTAAAAGGTTGGTATGAATGGATGTCTATTCCAAAAATTGCAGATGTAACTAGTTAACGGAGGGAGATTCTGTATATCCATATAAAATCTAGACTCCTAAGGCTACAAATTTTCATCATTTACATACATCATAAATGTGTATGAGAAACTCAAATGTTTGACAATATGACACCTAGATACTACACATAATTCTATTAAAGGTCCATAACTATGTGTCACAACATTAATAATACGTTCCATTAGTGCGACATATGAAGACGAATATATCACAAACAATGCAAATAGACAAATTACTCCACGTGTTTTGTAATTAAATTTTCTACCATTAAACATACATAGTATTCTAGGTCATATGGACAAGTTAGTCCGTTAGCCCGCATTATTAGGTGAGCGTGGTGGACTGTACGGCCTAACCCCTCTCAATCGTGCTCTCGACTGTAGGAGTGGGACGAACGTGATTCAAATAGACAAGTTATTTCCTTCTCGGGCTTGTAAATATGTCAGATGGATTTTACACAAGAAAATTATTGTGGATTATGTTGATCGAGTGAATTTATTCGACCATCATTTGAATACCATTACTTATAGTTGTCCATCAAAGAGCTACATAATAGACTACAAAATATATATTCCATATTACATTAGAAAATACAATAATTATTTTGATAGTCACTCGTTTCATTTATACTAAACAACTTCAGAATAGACATCCATTTTGTTATACCTCTGAATATTTAATATTTGAAAGTAAATTATATTGAAGTGCTCAAGGATAGTGCATGAAAGTCCAAACAAACAACAGAACTAGTTCCATTGGCGGCATTTACTCCCTCAAACATTGTTACCTCCTGTTTGATTGAATTTTTATACAATATTCCGAAACCAATTGGCGGACTATGCAACTAGTTTACAACCCTTATTTTAGACAAGACTGCTATACTGGCATAAATAATCAAAGCAATATTATTTAGATTTTTTTAGACTTCTCTAAATGTATTTCAGGTTGCTTTTCTTACTAGGTGCATAGCCCTGTTTTGTAAGTGTCGAATCATGATTGTGCGTGTGTGTGTGTGTGTCTGAACAACTACCCAAATCGAGATTATTTTAATTTAACAAAAATAATATGCAATATTCTTATGGCTAATTTATTTAGCACATTAAGTTAAATTACTAAATTACATTAAATATATTATTAGCGTTCATCAAGTATTATAATCAAGTGCAGATGAAAATTTAAACATGTAAGTTTTTTTACGTCAAGAATATAGTACCGTTTGAACTGGTTTATTATCAGTCAACGCGTTGTTTATATGCCCGGAGGCTGTATTACTTTTTATAGGCCTTTTGGATATCAACCATCGGAATTAATCACTATTAAATGAAATACGTGGTGTTAAGTGCGTGGTGGCCTGTTGCAAGTGCGTGGTGGCCTGTTGGTAAACGGACTAGACGCGGCTGCCCACATGTTCAGGGTGGTCGCGGGTTCGAATCCCAGGGCACACCTCTGACTTTTCGGAGTCATGTGTGTATTGATAATCAATCACCACGCACTAAAACGGTGAAGGAAAACATCGTGAGGAAACCTGCATACCATAGCGATTCATAAGAATTTATATGGTATGTAAGTCCGCCAACCCGCACTAGGCCAGCGTGATGGACTATATGGCCTAACCACTCTCAATCGTATTCTCGATTGTAGAGTAGGCCCGTGCCCTGCAGTGGGACGTATATGGACTGATACAGAAATGAAATGGCGACATCGATATAACGGCTGTTCTAAACTTATTTAAACAACTATGTTTATAGCTTCATAGTATGTTTGCATATATCTTAATTGGTCGACTAAGTACTTATTAATCATAATAAATTATTTTTTACTATATCATCGTTAACGATAGTGGAGAAAATAAACACATTATGTGTAGGAAGGCCAAGGATTTAGTGTTAAAGAACTATTAATCTCATCATTATTCTCGAGCTATGCATATAAATCAGATCATCATCATCGTTTCAGCCACAGGAAGTCCACTGCTGAACATAGGCCTGCCCCAAGGATCTCCACATCGATCTGTTGGAAGCGGCCTGCAACCAGCAACCTGCAACCTTGGCCAGGTCGTTTGTCCACCTTGTAGGCGGTCATCCGACATTTCGCTTGCCTGTACGTGGCCTCCATTCTAGAACCTTTCGGCCCCAACAGCCATCAATCAATACTACGCGCTATGTACCTGTCACTTAAACTTGCTAATCTTATGGTCTGTCGGTAACCTTTGTTTCTCCAAAGGATCTCCAAATTTCTGACCATTCTTTATGGATAAAAAAAATCTATTTTCTATTACACATGACATTATACTTAGAATTCATTATTTTCTGGTCCTACTTAATTATCGTGTCATTTCTTTTTGCACTTAGTTTTCATCATCGCCTATTCCATAATCTACTTTGATCATCGGCTACTATGACATTATAACAAGTTTTACGGCATGTGGAATCAAAATTCAATAGTTCAGCGTGGAGGACTTTACCCTAACTCATCTCTAACTCTCAAAAAGGAGTGTAATGTTCAAGTTGTATCAGCGTGTGAGTATGATGAGGTGTGTTGCGAGTGCAGTGTACAAAGGAGGTAACAAGACATTACGTTTGTGGTTACCTTGCGGCTGGGGCGGGTGGTTGGCCCCGCCCGCCGCCAGCTGCTTGCTGTGGGCCGTCGTCGTTGCGGCCTGCGGTGCCGTCTTGTGGCGCGCGCCCGAGCCGGCGCCGCTCTCCGCTTGCGCCCGACGCTGTTCACTGCTATCTCCGACACTGTAATGTAAAATACGTACTACGGTTAATTCATCATCATTAACCACAAGGGCTTTCCGGCGTTTTTGCCATACAAATTACTGGAACCAAGTATAACAGCTCACATAATAGGTCCCATTTAAGTGTAATAATGATTTGATCTGTGGTGCTATACAGCTGGCTTCACCGGCTGTAAAAGTCTTTTTGCGAGTTTCTTTTCCTCTTTAGTTCATTGCTTTTTTCAAAACTCTAATACTGAAATTAACTAATTTGGAAGCGACTGGCAACCAGCAACTAATTAATTATTATATTGTTTGTCCACCAAGGATACCCGTACATTTATAAATAACAAATAACATTTTCCGCACAGACGATAATTTGTTTAACACAACAATTGAGGTATTGTACTAGAGCTCACATCGGGAATTTAATCTCTGCGCATTGTACAGGTACAAGATTCCCGTGCACGTGCGCATTGGAACCTAGTGAAGCGAGAGCGAAAATGATGTTACTGCGTAGGTGTGACAAAGACAGAAAAAGAAGGAGTGGTACGGTACCGTTCATTTTTGTTACAAACATTTTGTCTGCAGTGTCTCATCTAGTATAGTACCTCAATGCATAAAACCATGGCATGGGTATAAGAAACCAAGAAAAAATTGCCGAATGTCCAAAAGATGCGTTTGTCCAGGATTCCATGTCAATTCCAAACGAGGCCGACAGTTAATAAAACTAATTCAATATAGTTTGCTTCGATTGGAAGTAATTTATTTTCTACTTCTCAATTGGACCTAAGCCACTTGGTTTTAGTTGCAACTGTAGCTTTGTTCTGCATTTTCAATCGCTACCACCGCTCTATTCTATACAAACAAACCTATTTGGTTAAGACCTCGTTCGGAATTCCAGCTATATCGATCGAGAGATTTCGCTCCATAGGTTTTTACGCATGAGGCCAAGGGCAGCAGAACGGCCTCGTAGTCTCTGGCCTAGACCGAAGTTGCGTATTAACTATTAACACTTGAGTGGTAATTGCGGCTAATATATTAAACATATTTACTGTACTATTTCAGCAGTCAGCACATAATCTCGCACTGTTCAGAATGGGAATCTTTTACAATCTGAACCTAGCGTTCGACTGAAAGGGGTTATGGGGGAGATCGTAAGTCCACCACTCTAGCCTAGTGGTATACATATTTATACATTATAAAATAAATAAAATGGCAGTTAGGTACGCCAAGTAACTTGAACAATATCTAACTTTGACATATCATCGCCATAAAGGCATCTGTGTTTTATGGGGCTGTTAGAGACGAAATTTAATTCATGTTCAAAGTAACTTTGTATTACTATCCCTAGCTTTTTCAGAATTAGCACACAAACAGACAGCATTAGAAATATTACACAACAGGTCAAAAACATTTACCGAGATCAATAGAAACAAACACTAGTTTTAATTAAGAGTAATTAGTGGTGAAATTAAATGGTTAAACATACATACATACGTGTTGATATAGCTGAGCGTTCTATTAGCTCCCGCCGTTCTTAATGAACAGCGACACGTGATATCACGTGTTTACATTAAACACTAAACACAACGACACACAAATATTTGAACTATTCGAAACAGACATGTTTCTAGAATACTAACAAGTGACAGACTATAAATAACTTGCAGATACCTAGTTGTTAAAGAAAATCAACCTTTATTCAAAGGTAATTTACTAATGGGAGTAGAATTATAGTTTTAAACTGCAAATGCTGTTATGTACGTAATACGGGACACGGTGAACCTATAAGAATATTAATTAATTCTATACAATTAGCAATCATTACATAATTACCAATGAGAGTGAAATTATAGTTTTAAACTGCAAATGAACGCAATATAGTAGCCGCTGACAGAATGAAGGCAATTAATTCGAAACCAGCATACTATTATGGGCTTCCATCACCTCATACATTTTTTATCACCATCAGTAATGGATGGACATTAATTTTTCGGCTACTGCCATAAAATGTCTATGCCAGGTTTAAATAGAATCAACGTTACTCATTACCATTTCATAAACGACAAAAGTAATTAAGCCAAGATACCAGTGAACATAATCCGCACACTATCGCTAGTTTTTGAATGAACACATACCGAAGCAATTTAGATGCGGATAATCTCGAAATATTTTCAAAATGAATAGGAGCGCGCAAAAAGTGCAGGTTGAAGGAAAAAAATATTTGGCTTCGTTGGGTGCACCTTACAATACACCCGCATTTGGAAACGGTATTTACAATCCTAGTTTTGCTTCAATACAAGTAATACGTAGCTTCTTTCTATATGTTTGGACGCGTTTGAATTGAGAACGTGCTAGAACGATTAAAAAATAGTACATAGACATTCCAAAGAACAAATTATTTTACAGTGCAGTTGTATAAAAAACTACGTTAGCTATTTTACTACCATTCATCGATAGGGGTTTAAGAAACCGATTACCATCATAAACTCAGGTACCTTTTAAAAATATAAACCGTTGTTAGAATTTAACAGAATTGGTATCATGGGGCCCAAATACTCTCCGACCGCGCCGTGTTAATCTCTTTACTATAAAGTTTAGGTTACCGAAATACATTTTGGCATGCAACAATACCTGTATTTAATATTTATGACTAATATTACACACTGTCATTCCAACTATTTGATGGTGTTTGTATTCCTACTTCATATCATAATATACAAAGTCCTTTACATAACGGAACGTGTAAACAAATAAATACGCCACTATATACAATACATTAAAACTCACACTTCATCAAAATCGAAGTCGTCATAAACATCTTCGATTTCAAACTTCAGCCTCGGTATAGACAGATCCATGTTGACATTATAAGCACTAAAACACTGCACAATCACAAATAATCTAAATTTCTAGTTTGTTTCACACGCGACGCTGCACTACTCATGATGCGACCGACGCACGCGCATCCTACAGGGTAGGGGTGGAATGAACGCGTCACAGGGGTGCGCCAGCGGCCCACGGGTGCGCGGGGTGCGGGGGGATACGCTCAGGTAGCTAGGGGTCGCACAAACCCCCGAATTCCGCGTTTTGTGCCATTCAACTATGCGCTTATTATTCGCAGTCAGTGCTTATGCTATGCTAAGGAATTATTACAATGAAAATTTTATAGAAAGGATTTAATTTTAAAGTTTAAAAATGCTAAATATAATAAGGATTGAAAAGTGCCGATGATTGTAAAAAACATTCGTAATCCAGCCACATTTAGTAATACAATGGAAATTTTATTGGCTTTTGTAATACTACCCGCGTTGTAATATTTGTGTGAAAATCAGACTGTAATAAAATATGGAAAAAGTATTAAAACACTAATACAATAATTTTAACTTGTTTGTAACTCTGTTTATACTCTGGGCAAATAAAATATATATTTTTAATAGAAAATCTTAAAGTGGATTCGTTGACCTGCGTTGAACCTAGGACCGCATGGTTCAAAACTCACACTTGTAATAAATCATAGAAATACCGTCAGTGAAGTGTAAACGCGCAGTCGCACCCCTTTCTGCACCTTAGGGGATACCGGCGTTACGAACATGGCTACATACATATGCGGTTATACTACATAGCAGTCTTATATTAATGGTTAATAGAATAATAAAAATGCATATTTAAAAACAATTAATTTTATTTCAAGATTTGATCATTAAATATGCCTCTGCCTATCGAAGTATCTGTATTGTAGTGGACTGGACATTGCGAACAAAGTTTGTGCGCATTGCTTAAGTACCGCGGGAACCCAGTAGAGCAAGAAGGAGAATATAATTAGATATAGTAAGAGTGACAGAGGCAGAAACAGAAAAAGCGTTACATGTACAACACTTTATGTTACACATACTAGGCCAGAATGGAGGATTATGGGCTAAGGTGAAACCCCTCTCAATTGAATGGCGAGACGAGAATGCCATTCGGCTGATGGTATGACCGACCGCTCGTGAACAGTATCAAAAAGCTTGAATTACAAAGCAATGCTCGGCATTCCACTGCGCTCGCCATCTTGAGACATAAGATGTTAAATCTCATTATGTCCAGTAGTTACTCCGGCTACAATTTCCTTTAAACCGGAACACAAATGTGCATTTACAATGCTGTTTTGCTTTTACAAGAATGGTGCAGTACTCACGTGGCGTCCCGGCAGCAAGGTCTTGCGCAAAGCACGGGTGGAGCTGGTGGCGGCGCTGGCGGCGAGGACCGCTCCGCATCGCACGCGCGACTCGGCACGCCGGGCGCGGCGCAACTGCCCGCCCCGACCTCGGACCACCACTTGTTCTGGAAATTACCACCGACATATTCAATATTGAATGACAAATAGTAAACGTAAGTTAAACTACCTGACACTAGATTTTATTTGGACATTAAAAACCTCCATCAGCAAATAAAACGTTTAAAACTTTGTGCGTGTAGCATTATTTAAGTATTCTGTATTTCATAGGAAATCAGATGGCAAGAGAAGCTAACTCTTTGAGTGGTTGATGTCAAGAAAATATATTGTATATGGGCATTATTGAAATACAATACAACATTATACTGGACAAATCGAAGCTTGAATATCTTCTAAAACTTTGAACGAATTTAAAATAATACAAATTACGTCTAAATTAAATTGGTGATTGGAAAATTATACACAATTCAAGTTAATCATACCCGGACACCTTGAGACATAAACAATATATATTATATTTTATAAACAGCGGGCAGATAGTCAAATTCCAAAGGCAACTGTTATGTATGATTACGCATTTTTAATGAGGGTTAACAAAAACAGTATTATAATGATAATGGGCATGTTATTAATGCAAGCGTGCCATGTTATTGCATAATATTACAAAGTGCCAAATGTATAACATAATATAATTATCCAATTATCTCTCGACCGGCGTTAACCAACAAAAAAAGGTTACAACACTTAATTTTGTATACAAGTGTTTATTAAAACCTACGATAATAATTACCGTTTCATATTCTTATTAGGGTTTCATAAATATTAATAGGTGTAATCTTTTAATCGGAAGAAGTTTGTATGGGGCTATTAAGACCCTTTAAATGTGGATTAACACTATTTCCACGTCATAAAATAACCGACGATTTTGGCGATTGGCGATTTTTCTTTACTGCTTTGTCACTGTAATAAGATTTGTAACTGCTATACCCAACAAGCCTTCATATGGCTGTTATTAAACACGACATAGTTACCGTCTTGTATTTCAATTTTCTAATTTCCTTAAAAATAATGTCTTCAGCCGTCATTAGTCCTAATACATACAATTCCAGTCCTATTTTCTACATAATGATAGCTGCAGTTATTACGGTGCATTAGCTGGCAACATTGTACGAAGTACGGCTCCAACGAGGCTTGCAACATTGATGGGGACGGCGCGTCCGGCACATCTACTAAGTACTGACTACTGGTCTTATGTATACCAGAGAATATTAATGTTGTTTGTGACTAGTTATGTATATCCGGATTTCTACATTTACAAAGTAAAAGATAAGGATGGGTAATAAGTAGATGAAGGCCTGGAGGTAAATCAAAAAATGCACGAGCAAATTGCAATACAATACAAATAAAATTCAAAGTAAATGATCCTTCATCGTTATGTTGTTATCTTTTTTCAAAATAAATAAATTTAACATTCTCAAATCTTTCTAGTAGTAAACTGTTGTAATACACACCGAATAGTGGACACTGTACAGCATAATCAATCACAATAAACCTGAACATCCAGACGTACGTACCATTCTACGTAGTACGTAGAGGTTGAAGATTATCGCGCATAATGCTAGCTACCGGGCGAGTTCGCGAAAATATCACTATTTTAAACAAATTCAGTAGCAAGAAACCGCCAAATCTGTTTAAAAATACGTGTTATTTTTCCGTGTATAAAATATGAGATTTGTTTAAAATCGTACATCGATCATGTAAAAACGACAAATATACCTATTAAAATATATCTCTCTGACCAATTATTCAAGTATCTAAACATGAAAGGCACTAAGAAAAGTTGTTGTTCTTAGTATCGTGTCTATAATTTGAAATTGTAATATGAATTAATAATAGCATCGAGGCGAGGCTCAAGGTATTCTTCTTTACAGTTTTAAGTGAATGGCGATTGGCACGTTATTTCTACGTTTATTTAATTATGTATAAAAATCAACGTATGCATCCATAAAAGTCGATAATTAGAAGTCTATAATAGACAGGCTAAGAAAAATATTGAATAATAATTTCAATAAAAAACACAAAATTAATGCGCTGCGTTGAATAAAATTATCTTGCAAAAACTAAATATATCGTGATTGACGTAATACTAATATTATAGTATGAATCAAATACTAAAAATAAATATTATTAACCTGATACACACTGTATCCTCCCTGAGCATTTAACAACAGTGTTTACAATTAATTAAATATCTATTACTTTAGATGACGCCCGAGCGATGTCAATTTAGCGACGATCGGGCCAGCCTAATGAGTTTGTTTGTATTCTGTGTGTGGGACTGATGTCGTGTTTCCCATTAACTAGCTCTCTCGAGGCACGACCTATCGAGGGCTGGGGATGCAAAAAAACCTTTTTGTGGTAAAACAAATCGGACATTTGTTTAATGGGCATTGGTTTAATTTTCGCATAGGTATCACGGAGACTATCAATGATGTTTATCGGAAAGTGTTGTTCTATTAGATGTCTAATCAGTATTTATCGTGTGTATGATCAATTGAATGTTGTTGTAGGTTTTTGTGGTAACTAGAAATATTCCTATCGTATAAAACACTGCTCCAAACTTTATCGTTCTAAACTTAATTTATTTTATTTTTAAATATCCGTACAAGCACGTAACAAAAACTTAAAATACGCTTCATTTTACTATAAAATTGTTTATCTATACATAATACTAAAAATCAAGATTAATACCCGATATTATGCATATTAAATTAATGCACTAATTATTTTCCATTAGCTGTTATTTTTGTTATATATTGAGTTCTTAATTATTTTATCTAATTATAAACTGGCAGTATGGAATTATGGTTAATTAGTTTTTAAACAGGAAACAAGTATTCGAAAAGTCCCGGTTGCAACCATTAAATATTTAATGAATATTTACACTCGGGTGTTAATCCAATATTGAAATAAAACCATTAAGTATTTACGGATTTTTTAACTTCCCGACGCTACGTTTTGATTCCTTTACAGCTTTCGTGGTCACGGGGCGGACTGAGGTTAGATGTTTTATCACAACGTGTAAAATTCGCGTAAAAAAAACATTATACTTTAATCCCATACTTAAAACTCAAAAGGAATATTAACTTGGGAAGTAGTACTCAATAAAAGTCTGACTTAATTTTAACTTCACAGCATCTTGTTAGCTACATGTACGTCATAAAACTTGACAGTTGACACACTGTATCTGATGCCCCGTTCACATAATCGCCCAACATCGGCAACTATAGGCGATGACGGTAATGTGTACGGCTTATTGCCTTTCATTGCCGATATTCGTGTACATCAAGCAGTGTTGCTAACGAAATATTTTTCATTCCCAAATCTGGAGAATGTAGCGGTTCCGCGAAGTATAGTAAATAAAATTATGCTTATGTTAAAATAAGTAACAAATTATTTATAATGTTGACTCGTGTAGTGTTTTTTTTGTAATGCATTTTTATTTTTAATCTTATATTATTATAATACTAAATAACTCAAATTACAGTGTAATGACTCTGATAATTTAACTCGTTATCATAAAATGAACCAATTAAATTATTAAGATATACACCCACAATTTAGGGATTTGTTCCAAAACTTATAACCCTGGTAAAATTTTACAACATTCGTGTTCGGGGTTTTTCGCCAACTGTCGGTAATCAGAGTGAGAGTAAAGTGAGAATACCCATGTTTGCCTGTCATCGTCGACGATCCGCTAGTTATGGATTTCTAGCCACATGCCCCGCGGGTTTGTGACAGTGTATTGCTATAGAAATTTAATTTTTCATTAAAAAAATATCGAAATACAAGTTTCAGTAACAACAGCTAGCATTTTCCGGAGCTATCAGTTACTTCCGTATAATAATTGGTTCAGTTTGATCACAATACGAAATCTATTCAGAAATAAGTATCATAGTTTATAAGTGTTTGTACATGATTTAAACTATATATTTGAATATTATGATTTATATCTGTATGAATATCACTCCGCTTATGCCGATGACGTGCATTGCGTTTACAGAAACCCGGTCTTCTCAAAATATTTATTCATTTATTGTTATAAGGTCCGCCTACTTCCACTTTAGCTTGCTATTGCGGGTTGATATTTCTACAATATATACTAAAAGAAAATAAATAAAATTATAGATGTACAGAAAATGTTTATTTCAAACAAGAATATACAAAAAATACTTTAAAATAAATAAGTCGAATTATAGGACAGGGCACGCGTGCGTTTCAGCTGTATCTGCACCAAATCTGCACCTAGTTGCCTGCTGCAACTTCTTCGGTTTCATTTTCTTATTATAAAATTCCACACCATTGTTCAATTCTCACTACATGCAATATAGTGTACGTAAAAAGCACAATTACTAATTGAAATAATTCTAAATAAACTGTTTGTACATTATTATTTAATTACACCCCATACTAAATAAAATAATCATAATTTTCGTATATTTTTATATTTTTGACAAAGATGACACAATTGACATCTGTGGACGTCTGTGGATATATACGACCAAAAACCTTCATCGTCCATTACCAATTCAAGTTTTTAATCCAATTAATATGTCTGTTATTAATAACTTCGTTTTTTTATGAAATTCTACTACGAGTTTTATGAGTACCTGCTTTAAAAAACACTAGGCATTGCGGGCTTTGCGATTAGTTAAATGATTGACTTCCAAAATGAAAAATAAATGTCGTTGAATCATATGCCAGCCTACGTGGCGAAGTTGGTTAGACGTCGGCTGTGAACTGAGAGGTCGCGGGTTCGATCCCCGCCCCGCTAGAAATGTTTGTTCTACCCACAAATACTCCTTTCGGGTCTGGGTATTGTGAGACTGAAAAGACCCACGACACAAGACTCGATCTTAGTGTGGGGTCAGGACTATGTACGTGACTGTTGGGTGTTATTTATTATTTTCATTATATTTATGACATCTCATCTCAAAACCAGCATTCTACCATAGCCAATTCACCCATTGATTTGAACCAGGTATTAGTGGTACTTGTTATAATTCAGAGCTATGTGATGAATAAGGGTTCATCCACCAGAGTTATTTGGTTTATAATTTTACGACCAGCCAATTCTATCAATCCAATTAATTCTATGTCTCTGCTCGTGCTGCTCTGCTTCTGTTCATCTTATTATGTCTACTTAATATTATAAATTCAAACGAAACTCTTTGTCTGTCGTCTGTCTGTTTTTATTAATGGAAAATGAGAAAACAAATCACCTGATGGTAAGTAATCACTACCGCCCATGAACATCCATAACGTTCGGATCAAAGATGTATTGCGTGTCCATGAAATGGCAGAGGAGTGGAAAGGAGAAAGGATGGGAAGAAGAAAGGAGCATTGGGCATCCAGCAATCTCACTTACCGAATGCAATGGAAAAGCTGTTACTTCACGTTGATCATTCATGCTGAGCAATAACTGACAACAGCGTGGCTCTAACACTTCTGTTTGTTTGACAGTCTAGTGCCTGTTAAACTTTTACGCCTACACCACTGAACCAATTGCCTTGCGTGAGCTGTGTAAACGGGTAAAGTTACGTTATCTATTACGTTTATAAGGCAAAATTTTTAATCCTAATAAATTTCAAAAAATATATCCGTCGTAATTTATATAAGTCTATCTTCTTGTTATTCAATATAATCGTTTCAATAATTATTTAAATAATGTATTATTTTCTATTTTGTGTTTATAACCATGATATTAATCGTAATACAAATAATAAGTTACTTTAAGGGTTGTTCTGGCTATCTACGACGCTCTATTTGCATGTAAGTGGATGGTATGCTAGAAAGTATGAGGCGAATAAAATAGGACAGGATTGAGGTATGGCATCGAATCAAACTTGATAAGACGGGATGTAACGGGAAGGAATCAGAAATGTTAATGATGATTCAAAACAACAACTCAAGGGCGATAATAAGAACATATTGTTTTCTTATGTAGTGTAAAATATATATATCCCTAGAAAAAACGCTGTTTTTACGATTACAAATACCTAGTTATGTTGCGGTAAATTCTTAACATCCACCATCTTCTACTTATCTGTTTACTCGGTATTATTTGGTTTTTATATATATTCATAAAACTCGTATCTATACGCGCTTTTTAAATAAATATCGTGGCAACCGCTAATGCATCGACGTCGATCTACGTCCATTTTTGACGACTTATCTATTGACAACTCGCTCGAATACGTGGCGAGGTGCGCAAAATTTGTGGCAATGATGCGCAAACGTGTCATCGCCTATCATCGGCGAACATCGACGATTGTGTAAACGCGCCATGAGGTCCTTTCATAACCCTTGGAAACCGTGACATTTCGGATGACAAGCTTGATAAACCGAACCTATATTTACCTATCCGACTATTAACCCGCTGTACTGCATACATTGGAGTCTATAAGTGATTAATTACTAGGCAGTGGCGTACGGAAGCGGCAATCATCGTTCGATGATCGGCCGATCGGCGGGCGTCGTGGTGCGGCGGACTTGCGGTGCTAAATGATGTGCGCGCACGCGACTCCCGCGCACGGAACTTTAGAAAACGTACCGGCAAATAAGAAGAAAGTTAGTAGTAATTAAATTAAAATATTTATAAAACAATATCTATTCTTCTAATATCGTCTTAACAGCTAACGTATAAAAACAATTGTTCTACGTATAAGGTCAATTGTTACACTTTTCAGCCCGTAGGACATAAACTGAACCTAAAAGATTATAATTTGACTTTACCAATTTTCATAAGTTAAAGAAAATAAAACCCTTCCAAATTACGTTTAATAAACGTGTTCTCGAAATGTTTATAACTAAAAGATCCTCCCTACTATGTTGAGGTCGATTTAGAAAGCAACTCGTACTCGCAGGGCATTGTAGGTTAATCGTTAAAGAGAATTGAGAGCAAACGCAACATCGGACGTAGTGGAACTGACTATTGCAACTACAATGAACACAGTTCTGAAACCAGTAGTCGAAATGTTTGAAAAGTACAAGTATAGAGAACTTAAATTAGGAATATTGATAAATGAGTATTAAAAAAAGAAAAAAAAATACCCTTGTCACTTGCAGAACTTCACGCATTCAGTATCAGACGATTCACAAACAAATCACACTCAGGGTTGATACAAGGCTTATTTATATTTACTATTTGTTCTCATTTTAACTCACAATAAACTCGACGAGTACAATGCTATTATTATACAATAATAGCATAAATTTAACCAACAGAAGTCATCCAATAAACATTTCTCACGCGACTAATGGAGTCACGTTTTTCCAAACAAGAATTGCGAGTTGCAATAACTTTGTACACTCGCCGCATTGGGAACGTTGACTTTTTGTTGATAATTCGCGATTACGACATAAATATTAAACAATTGCTTCCTCGTGTTGCGAGGAACGTCAATTTATTTTGTGGTCGGTGGAAAAGTGAGTATTTTTTCCACTGGCTGCTACTTTTATCCGTGACGATATGTTTAAATGGCGTCGCATTGGTGATTACGGCTTGTAGCTTAGTCGGTAGAATAGTATGGGATAGTTTTTTTTATTGCAAACAATGGCGACACGACCGCCATGGACGGTAGTAAAACCAAACAAACCAAACCCTGAATTACAAAGCAATGTTTGGCATTCCACCGTGCTCGCCATCCTAAGACATAAGATGTTAAGTCTCAATATGTCCGATAGCTAAACTGGCTACAATATCCTACAAACCGGAACACCACATCTATTTATACTGCTGTTTGGAGGGAGGGGTTTAGGCGTTTTGACAACGAAAAGTTCTCATAGTTTCACGTAGGATATAGAAGAATTCTATAATATTAATTTAAAATAAAAATCCATATGCGTACGTCCATATTTGCAAGCGTAGTAAATTAAACCAAAAACTACCATACACCATTACGATTATAAATGTAAACATATCGGTGATTTAATATTTTATACCCTCTACGAGTCTAAATAATATATTGACGGATTAACACGTCAAAACAACATATCAGTCGTCATTCGTACGAAGAAGGTCGATGCTTAACATAGAAATGTACATTGTAATGCAATGACTTGCATGATGCATCGCTCATGATGTGTTTAATTATAACAGTTACGAATATAAAACTGCAAAATTCAATGAATATTATATTATGCACAGTGACTAGTAAGTTTTGGTGATCTTTTAGCAAAAAGTTACCAGCATCAAGAGTATTAGGTCATCATTATATGATCTTTTTTGAATTAACTGAGACTTAAGCTTGAGGGTATTCTGCAACATTGATACAAAATAAACAATCTAAAATTGTTAGTGGCCAGCGTGGTGGACTATATGGCCTAACCACTCTCAATCGTACTCTCGATTGTAGAGGAGGCCCGTGCCCTGCAGTGGGACGTATATGGGCTGATACAATACAATACAATACAAAAATTGTTAGTAATTAAGTAGTTACTAATTATAATTACCGTAATATCTAGTAAACAATACAATTATTACTTTTTATTCATTCCTCGTTTTATCACATCACGAGTACTCTTTACATTATGACATAAATTAACTCGAATGGATTTTTAAAAGCCTGTTTATGATGAATTCGGACATTTTGGCTGAAAATAACATTTGGGTGCAATGGTGGCGCCTCTGCGTAGAGTATATAATGATGTATGAGTCTATTTCATATTTTTAATGAAGCGGATATTCGTAGTATGGAACTGATCTGTAATTCAAATTTCTGCATCACGAAAATGGAGAAGTGAGATTGGACTATGGGAATGTTACGTTTACTGAGTATTTCCACAAGTCCCTCATTCAGATCAAAATACGTTAAACGCCTCTCGACTGATAGGCCACAGTAATATCCACTAGCTTCCTTACTAATAACAGTCACTATCAGTATTATTGGAGTGAATACAATTTCTATAATGGTGTGAAAAGTGCGAGTTCCATGTACAAAGGTACACGTGTGTGAAAGCACGTGTTGCAGAAATATCCAGTTATTCTGGTGGAAGTGCGTCATAGAGGCGCGATGACGTCGTATTGAGACAACACGACATGTAAACACATGGTATACAGTTAATATCATCATATTGTTTGAAAATAAAGAATTGTGAAAAACATGTTTTTGATTTAAACAGTTATGGCTGCGCCGATAAATGCGCAGAAAAACAATGTTGGATATTAAATAAAAAACATTAAACAGTAACAACCACTAGAAACGAAATCAAAAACTCCATAACACCATCAGAATGTTGACCTATAGCTGTAAATACAATTTTTTCTTGGTTAAATTGTGTAACAATATAATTGAATTTTCAATTCAACCTAACCAACCAACGATTTATGTACCATCTCCTGACGACAGAAAATAAAATATATACTTTCCGACACATTCCAATACAAGGTGGCGTAGAAATTTCTTGATATTTCACACAAAGCGAGACTTGTAGATGTACGGCTGACCGTACGTTTGTGCTCGCCGTTGAATTTTTATTCAAATAGGCGCCCTTTGTGCCGTGGAAAGGTCTATTCATACACAAAATTTTCACATTGCTCACGACGTTATTAATTTAAATTCTAAAGTTGTCGCATTTGCATAGGTCGGTCGTTAACTTTCCAATGTATTCGGCAAATAGTTTTTGTCGTAATTGTTTTATGTTTTAGCGTAGAAGCGTGTCTTTGCACTTGTATTGCTAATTTAAAATCACATGAAGATACAAAATAATAAACAGAAAAGCTTTATCAACGCTGATCATTTGTTTAGTATTACCTTCTAATAATTCCTAAGACATTAGTAAGTTCCTAAGAATTAGAGACAACCATCTTTTGGTGGTCCACCAGCAGGTGTAACACAAAATTCAAATGGATTGTCGATAATCGATTTGAATTGCATTAAAGTTTCAATCAGGTGCATTGAAGACGCTTTGTCTTACGAATATGTCAATATATCTAATTTAAGTCATTAAAAATAAATTAATATATCAAAATGAACTTTTAATCACCCGAAGATATCATCACTTCACGGAATAATCAAGTATTTGTTAATTTACAGTTAAACAACAATGAAACTATTAATATAATACGTGACGTACGCGGAATTATAATAAACACGAGTCACTTGTATAAATATTCCGTTGCAGAGCAGAAGGTAAACTATGCTGACACTTCCTCACTCATCAACAACGCATACTTGATTGATTTACTAACGCCGGCTATTTTTATATACATGATTATTGAGTAATATTAATACAAAATGGTATATAATGAAGACTATCCCTTCCTCACACCCAGCACTGCAACTCCTGTAAGCCAGGATCGATAGTGGCACGCACTGTAATGACACCGAGCATTGAAGCTCGGCGAGTCTCCGGGAATGTCTCACTTGTCTTTATGGGTCAGCGCAGACAGAGAGGAATAATCCCCGCGCGGTCTCGGGCATTTTCATTATGCTCATGCTTACACGCGACCTCACTTTAAACTCGGTGACAACACTGAAAATACGCGAACGACGCGGGCGCCGACTCGACGCCGCGCGAGGATTCCCGCGTATCTTCGAGGACGCGCGTGCATTTTTTGTCAACTTCAAGCATTTATGCACTTTATCAAAATAATTTTAAAGTTTATTTTTTCAAGTGCGTTAATAAAATCCTCTGCGCTACGCTCCGTTCTGTATGCGCTGACCCTTACTCACAACGAAATTAACCACAAAGAAAAAATAATAGTTTGGAAATTAATTTGTAATAATAATAGTATAAAAGTTGCAAATTTGGGTTTCTGCATAGGAGATTGTGTACGCAAGAATGAATACATTCCTAAAGATATCTGTTCCGATTTAGACATTTGTGCATAAAGAACTAATCCTAGTTAAGGGCAAAATTATAGCATACGCAGTAAAAGCTCGATGATACAAAAATAAAATCACGCAAAGGAATATAAATGACACGTAACACACAGATTGTCCACTTTACAGAATTATTTATGGACTCAAACCGCCGTCTCACTGCAGAGCATTACATGTTGCGAGTAAATCCACTAAAGCTTAATTTATATTGTCGACCGCGAATGACGTTGCATCTTTGCACAGTGACGACATGTTACGACTATTATGCTGCCCTGTACAGTAAGTAAGTAACCAACGCTCATAATATTGGAGCAAGGAAAATACTACTTCATACTTTGAGAAAATACACACATTCAATTTTTTTTGAACTAGTGATAGCAAAATCCCGTTTTTTGCAAGCCGGCATGAATAGGAACATATGGGATAAAGTTGGATGAATTCTAATAACATACATTAAGCTACAAAATATTCAATTTGTTAAGTAAACTGGCATGATAAACGAACCACTTACTTAAACTCTAAATAGAAAGAAAGAAAGAAAGAAATACATTTATTGAAGGCGCAAACATACATAGGTAGGCAATAAAACAACAAAATATACAAAAAATAAAAACATGAAAGAAAAAATAAATACAATTATGCAACAAAATTACGTGCTAAACTATTGCGCCGACAATGGGCCTCCCATTCAGCTTTATGCTGCAGAATGGGAAAGCAATCTGCAGCGCTGATTTTCAACGGGGTGCCCCGGTGAGACACGAATATCCAGTCGGTAGGCTGACAAAACATTATCATAAATATCTGCTAATAATTACATTCTTTTCTGTGGGTACGCATTGATTTTTTTTTGTTTGTCAATGTGCAGCTGGAATGCGCAGCCACTGAAAGGCTTAACGAACTTTATCATTATCATCGTACACATAGCATAAATCATATCGCACACGTTGCTCGAGTTTAGTCATTTAAATATAAAAGTAATAACAAACAAATACAAAACATACATAACATGCAAACCCCGCCATAACTGATCACGTTTTAAGAGGATTTACACACAGGATTTACACAGGATAAATTAAAAGGATAGAAGTTGTGCAAAGTGTAAACTGTGGATGTTCCCACACGGGGATGCCGCCAATAACACTGGGAGGAGGGGACACATTCCTGATTGTGATACGTTCCATAGCAGGAAGGTAAGTGAGTAAAATATGTTCAATAACCTTTCTTTTGGATACATATTAAATGTTGTTTATAACTATTTTTAAATCCAATTTTATTATTTTTAGAACGACACGGTGGAGGAATGTTGTTCCAGCAGCGAGTGGTGGCATATTTGAAGGATCCCCTGAATGCCGCAGTCCGGTGTAGTGGAATCGTTAATGGTTTGGTGGTAGAACGCATGCCATATGAGTGACTGTCCTGTCTCCACGTCAGTTTATCAAATAAGTACTTTGGTTTTTTTGTTTTTATAACGCCAAAAAGTAAGGTTGCCATGTGTAATTCCCGAAGGGCGCTAGTTTTGAGAATATTGGCCTCATTTAGAAACGGTGAGACATGACTACGACTGGGAATGTTGAAACAAAATCTAGCGCACACTTACAGTAATAACCAATGTTGATTATCAACTTAAACAGCCAATTATTAAAAACAATAACAGAGGACACGATCACCAAAATGCCACATAATGAATGGTTGAAAGTTCCAAGAATCGCCTTCAAGTCTCCTTGTGTGCTGGAATCCATCGATCGCGACTCGTCTGCATTATACATCAGGTCCACTCACGCAAGGTCCTAGGCAGACACCTGTCACGCCCCACAAGCTTCACAATTTATTATGTGAAATGTTATTATCAACCCCTTCATGCTAGCTTATTATCAATTAGTGACGTAGACGTGAACCGCCGCCACATCTATAATCATTTGCATATTGATTTCTTTAATCGCTTCGTGGATATCGTAATGAATATCTGACGCATAGATACACATCGAAATAAAATGGAAATTAACTTTTAATCATTATTGACTATCACGATAATGTATTATTTAAGTGTCTTGATTCAAAGCGGTAGCACAAATTACAAACACATGCCTTAATATATTTCCTATTATATGGTCATTATAATAAAATAGAATCGTGAACGGAAACAAACAACTCAGGCAGGAAAACAAAAGCACCTGGCAAACTAAATCAAAGAAAGCAGCTGCGAGACTAGACGAACCGGAAAATCGTTGAGCATAAAAAAGCATGCTGTTAGAATAAATTTTCTCGGTTTATTTGCATGATGCGCATTATTCAGCTTTTAATGCACTCTCAGTGGAATAACTAATGGTGCAAGTAAATTTGTACGTGTCCTGAAAATCACGTATGCACGCCGCACTCGACTGTGCGTAACGATGACTTTCAGTTTTAATTTAGCGTCTTGGAATCTGGGGCCCTACTATATTCATCGAACGAACGAACGAACGAACGAAGGACCCTACTATATTCAACGAAACGAAGTTCGAAACTTCGGACAAACGAAGTTTTTTATACGATACGAATGTATATATATAACGTACACCGTAACTATAAGTCTATGGTTACGACCATAAATCAATAACGACCATAAGTTTTATGTAGGTACATTCGTATCGTATATAAACTTTGATCATCCGAAGTTTCGAACTTCGTTTCGTTGAACATAGTAGGGTCCTTCGTTCGTTCGTTCGTTCGTTCGATGAATATAGTAGGGCCCCAGAACGCGACGATCGTCGCCGCGGACAGCTAGTATTGACGCGGGACATGCATTCACATCAAGGATTATAATAAATCACATGCATGTACCCGCTAGAGCACTACACAAACTTTCTAATAAAGCAAAATGTTGCTACGTGCTACGATCTACTTTCATGCGTTCAAAGTTTCTTTCGTAAACTCGTTTAATTATCTTTTTGAGATCTATAGGGCGAGGTTTTGTGGAGTATTCAATACATAAAACCTTACAAATACTAAATAACGTAATTTGAGCTCTAAACTACGCGTAATGTTTGAAAACCTACATTGTGGTATTAATCTTGTGAATAAGCGATAATGTTACAAGGATTCTATAAATAAAGATTAAATTGACTAAAATACTGGGGAAAGTAGAACATAAAGCGAAATGAGCTTCAGTACCAGTGGCGGCGTAAGGTAGGTTGGCACCCGGGGAGGTTTTGTATTGAGCACCCCTACATAAACATAACACCCAATACTAAACAAGCCTACAGCGGATACTCGAGATCGTGCACTTATCAAATCTGACTTTTATCGGAGGAAAGCTATTGTAATCTTCTTTGGGTGGCACGGAGGCGGCTGGAACTGTATGTTAGTGTCACTGGCCTTCCAGCCTGGCACGTTAGGGATGTTTTGGCCGAGCCGGGTCCCTCACAAAACTTCCGCTAGCATACCGACTAAATTCCTTGGATGACCGTCACACGCATTATGGGCGGCCCCAAACATCACAAGGCGAGAAGCGCATGGCCTCAGCGTCCTATAGAAAATCATTACTGGATGTTTTTTTTTTTTAATTCTTGCCTCGCATTGCGCCTGATGGTGAGCGCAAATGCCATCCAGGCAGAGTATCCATTGGTATCGGACGGCAGTCCCATGCCAATAGATACAATTATGCCGGCCTGCTAAGATGCCTTTTCACACTATGGCGGAAAGACCCAGGATTATAGGAAGGAGGGAACACGTGAGACGGCAAACAATTCCACAGCCTGACGGTGCGGCACAAAAAAGAATTTCAGAACCGTTTGGTTCGCGCCGGGATGGTGTGGACCATCAAGCTATGGCTTCGCAAGCCAGCACGCGTGGTTCTGGTTAGGAATGGAGTTGAGGGGATAAAGTTGAATAATTCCTCAGAGCATTCACCGTGATACAGGCGGTAGAACACGCTTAGAGAGGCGACATCCCTCCGGAGTTGTAGCGACTCTAAGTTGCTCGTAACGTCTGCATCATTCACAATGCGGATAGCCCGCCGCTGCAATCCATCTAAGGCATCGAGCAGGTAATGGGCGGATCCATCCCAGAGGTGCGAACAGTACTCCATACCCGGCCGGACCTGCGCTTTATACAAGCGATAAAGCTGACCGGGCGTGAAGAACCGACGCACCCTGTTCAGGACTCCAACCCTGCGTGATGTGGCAGATATTACGCCCTAGATGTGATTCCTTGGATTGAGATCACAGCGGATATCCACACCAAGGATACTCAGGTCATTCCGCACTGATGTTTAGGTCGTCTACGTCAAAGATGAGGCCATGCATCCTGTCGCTCATATCCAAGTTGCTGTAGGTAAGGGCGCACCGCCCCCTGCACAGTATGCCAAGCCCAGCGTAATGTCGCCTCTTATGACGGTTAGGTAATACCGTGGCGAAATTCTCATACTCTACGACAGGGTAGAGGCGCCGCAGCGGTTCAGTCATTTATTGCCCGGCAACCCTTTGAAATGAAATAAAATGAAAATATTTATTGAATCCATAAAATGTCATACACTATTTAGATTCAGTCATTTTTTTTTCCACTACCACCCAGTTCACAAGGCTGTTTTCGCCAGAGAAGAACGGGCAAGAAACTCTAGCGATGCTCTTTTCAAAATAAGTTTACAATACACTAGGTTACTTTTGTGCAGGTGGCAGTGAGCGGGATCGTTCACCTCGCGATCCCGTCTCGTGTTATTCTTCTGCGAGATCACGATCTCGTAGAGCGAGAGTTTTGCTTGCCAAGCCTTGCCAATCTCGACCATCGAGGGCATCACGACCGAGAGCGAGAGGTCTACTCTGGCGGCTGCATGAAGTATTCTGCGCTCGTCACCCCAGAGTGGGCACTCCGAAAGAGTGTGTTTTTTCACAATGATGGCACACAGCGGAAAGAAACCGTAAAAGGCCATCGATCGCACAACTCCCGCGTACAACCTCTGGTAAGAGGTGCCAGAATCTTCGAAGTTGAGTTGGTTAGACCAGGACCTCCCGAAGCTGAACCCTTAAGAAATTAATTTTTTTTTACGATTCCCTCAGTCCAGCCCCTAATAATAGATTATCAGAAAAACTCTTAATTTTAATTAGAAAAAAAAGAAATTTATTTTACTTTTGGTTAACTGATAATGGGAAGAATGTGCTTGCTTTTCTGAGCAAAGCTTCCCAAAACGGGGCTCCAGTTTGGCTCACTCGACTCGATCGCCCCTGGGACAATGCTGCGACGCCCCAGGGCTTCGTGACGGTTAGTTTGGGAAGCCCTAGGCTAGAGAATGCGTCTGCTGCCTTGACTAGTTTCGATCTTAGGCTCATGGCAGGACATGAACATTCCACCGACTATACAAGACAACTCTAACATACTTCACCAGGAGATGATAGAGACCTCTACGCCATCAACTGTGATGTGGGCCCCTGCAAGTGGCTCCTAGACTCGTGCAAGCGGATAATCTCAAATTTATCCACTGCGAGGCCCAGCTACCGAATTTTAGAATTCATTCTTTTAGAGAATGAGACATTATATTTAAAATACTTCAAAATATACTATTAGTATACAAATAGCTAGATACAAGGGTTGGTAGTTATTTCTGGATACAGGTAGATTTTGTGTGCTTTCTGTGGGTGTCTTTGGCACCCCCTGGTGCTTGGTACCCGGGGCGGACCGCCCCCCCCCGCCCCCCCCTTTACGCCGCCACTGTTCAGTACCCAATCTCAATGCTCAAAATAAGATTGAATTATCTGGAACATTAAGATTCATATCTTAATGGGAACAAGAATCCACCCACCTCAAATATGGGATACTGAGAATTTAAGGACCGGCTAATGTTAGACTTTCAATTACTCGCTTATATTGTTCCTGACAAGGTTGACATAAAACAATTTTTATCACTTTTTCACTCGCTCATAGCCACAAAAATAACACAGTCTAAAAATAAGTACATACCACCATGACACTCATGTATCGCCTTCTGCGTTCCGTTCCACGACGTGATACGGGGCGAGACTATCGCCATGTCGGACACAAATTCCTTACTCGGGACTGACAATGAATGGAAAAATTCCAAATCACTTTGCCCGACCCGGCATTCAAACCCAAGACCTAAGCGTCGCAATCCTACCGTAGTACAACTACGCCACTGAGGCAGTCGGCAGATTATAAAAAATATTTTAAGAGTGTTCCAGAGGCACAGTCCAGTTTCAGAAACAGCACAGGGTCGCTGCATTTTGCAATGCCCATGCATAATACCGCAGGGCAGTGCCGCAAAGGTGCGTCGCCGATTGTGACACATGTTTTAAAGATAAAGAATGTTCTGGAAGCAATACTGCCACGTTTATACAGCTGAATGATGGATTTGCAAAAAGGTTTCCATGCATGCATAACGATAAAACTATGCTGTATGATTTCTTTGTATTTATTGTAATACAGGCGGTTATTTAGGTCTAAAGACATAACGTTGTGCAATGTTGAATATGATTTTGTTTTATTTACAGACATTGAATTGATGAATGTCTCAACATAAATTTTAGTTATACAGATAAAATATACTTTGAATATCAGAAAAGTTCCATTCCTAAAACCGATATATATGTAAAGCTGGTCACTGAATTTTTTAGATAAGATTGTATCGTAGAAATACAGTAAAAATAAGTGGGTTGACACGTCACAAAAAACCCATTCATACCCCTTTTAGCGAGCCATTTAACTTTATTTTACCAGGCACACATAACTCGGCGAGTGTGCCCACAATTTACACGTCCCTTAAAAGTCAAATATTTATTTACCGTCAAGCAATCCCGTTACTGCGGTGCCCATGTAAGAAAGTTTCGATACATGAATGACTAAATAAACTAGAAGAAAAACTGGTTCAAAGCTTCATGTAGTAATGTATCTATCTCGGGTTTATGTTAAGGAAAAGTTTTACATGCTTTTTTCAAATTTAATATGCAGTAAAATATATTATATTACATGCAATTCCGGTTACTAATGGACCGACTCATTCGACAACAATCTCTCCAATCACACATTACAAACCCACAAACATTCAACTCAGGTCCAAAATAACAATGAAAGAGCCTTATTATGGCCAGCTTTGGAGTGAAATAGTCTTGAGTCATGAGTCTAATATCCGTCACACAGCTAGTGGAACGTGATCTCGAATACGTGGGCCTCGGATATGGAGGAGTGAAGCCGGGCCCACGACAACTTATTATGAATGGAACGAGCTATTTACTTGAGTGCCCGTGCAAGACATAGGCTTATTCCAAACCATCACTATTTATGACGCGTCGCATCTAATGACGCCTAGTGGGATAGTTTTAATTGGAATCGTTGATTAATATCCCTTCATAAATAAGCATTAGTTTTCTTTAAGTAAGCTTGATATCAAATTCAATGTAACGGTGTTTATGTTAATTGGTACGACGCCTACAGTATGTCTTATTTAACAAGTTCATGATTGTAACTGTGTTTTTAAAATGGAATAATCGTGAATTAATTATCTTATCTTTAGTATATGGAATTTTTCTAGGTATAGATACCTAGAAAAATTCCAAAATTATGTATAATCAATTAAAAAATCATTAGGATTCCCCAAAATACGCATCCTCAATTATTAAATTTACCTAAATACTTTACACGTTCCTAGATATCTCAATCTATTAATAACGTCATAATAGCGAAAGTGAAGATTGACACATAAAGCAGATATTTTCGGGAAGAAATTTAAATAAAATTGTAAAATGAGACTATCAATTAAAAGTTAATAATTTTCGTGTTTGTTACCTTAAATAGCAATAATATAATTTCCAACGAAATCCAGTGGAGTAAAAAAAAGGTTTTTGTCAAGAACCTTTATTGAAGAAGTGCTATAAGTTTAATATTGTCTTTTTATTCAGTTGACCCGTATAAAAAATGTCATTGAGCCGTGCGTCATGGCGTTTGCACCGTACTGAATGTACTAATTGTTCCGAATGATTGGAAACCGATTAAACAAACGCGATTGCTTTGGCCGCGATGAGATAATGGCTTGTGTAATTTGCAAATTATCTTTTGTTGGCCAAACAATTAAACCAGCAGGAGGTTCTTAAAACAAATCAGCAGAATCGTTTAAAAATTATGTAACGTCGAACAAAACCTTTTTACTCATATTGTTGTGACGTGAATACAGGTTTAAATGAAACGTTTACTGAATAATTTATTCACAAAAACTGTCAATCTCGTTAATAATACATCACAAAATTAATAAATCATGACTTTAGCTTAATTGAGTAATCAAATAAAAACTTCTGGATGAATTCGATGACAACTAATTTTCTGACAAGTTGAGTCATCAATACTTTACCTACTAAAATATAACGTGACTATGGCGATTAATGAAACATTAATTTCATGAAACATTACGTAGTATCTAGAAGAAAAAACATCAATCAATCATCAAATTTAAGACTAACAAACACAATTAATAAAAACAAAGTGTAGATACTATTAAACATGTACCAGGAGTGCATAAAGAAGAAGCGCCCGCTGCATTCTCTAACTCGCGGTGGCGCTGCGCAAGCGTGTCAAGGATCGAGCCGCGCACCAGCCATGTTTAGAAAGACTTCGCCAAAGGAGCCCTACCTGACCTCATAACTGGCGAGCTCACAGCGAACAGCAAACACGAAGCCTAACTACCCAAACTGTATTTTGCCAAGCGATGTCAAGCGAAATAGATTTTCTTTTGAGAAGTTTTTGATCAGCACTTTTGGTCGGTGGGATTTTGTAGTTTGACATGTATTGACTTTACAAAGCTAATGTTTTTTGATATTTTGATGATAATTATAAAATGGAACAAATACATGTATTTCCAAGGAAGCAGCAGCAGCACGCATAACCAAAACATGTCAAGTTTATATACATACATAACTGCAATACATAGTAGATTCCGATCAAAGTAGTAGAAGTTTGTTATGTATACTAAGACACAGACAAATTATATGTCTTGCAAACTCTGGAGAAACTACTACTGCTAATTGCTATTTCAGACTATTTATAAAGGGAAATCAATTAATATCTGTAAATTGCTTAGTGCATGCAGTAATTCATATGAAATCATATCATTTGGAAAATGTTTATGCTCGAATCAATGAAGACTCCTTTATTTATGAAGATACACTAGAAACATGTATTTAGAAAGTGTGATATGAATAACCCCATAGTCCATCATGAAAGACAAAATGGGGTCTCCATTTTGTCTTTCCCAGTTGCAAGAAAGTCTGTACATGCGTAAGCAATATTCATCAGCAATAACTCGCTTGCAGCGCGCAGAGGTCAACGTATGTTTAACATCAGTAACATTCAGTGCGAACGTGCAAGTTCCCATCATTTATTATTCACACGAACAGTCAAGAGACAGTTAATTAAAAATTGCGACAGTCAAGAGTTTAATCAAGTGAACGCTACATACAATTGGAGTTAAACATCTCAAGGATTACGAGCTCTGATAGCGAATTTCAGTTAAATTAAAATATAACGCAGATTTCCTCCGCTGCGTCGTTAGAGTTATGAAGTTATCTTTAGATGCAAGGACCGTTTTCCTAGTAAGAATTATTTAAGTGCAATCTCAGAAAGCAGGTCAACCTAGAAGTCTGTCAACTTGGACACCTATTGACTGATTGTTATGACTAAGAATTCAAAAAAATTAATCAAAGAATTATGGTACAGTCAACGTGATCAAACAACATTCACATTTTTTCAATTATTTCTATTCGGAAACTGTTATTTCAACAAAAGTTATATAAGAAATACTCTTGAACACGATATGTATTTCTTCCGCGGAAGTTTTAAGTTTCATGAAAGCTACTGAATTTATTACCAGATATAAAAATAAACACAATAATACTTTATTATTCTAGATCAAGAATAAAATACTTATGAACTGTATACGGTAAAACTTTCATCATCACTTTCAAAGGTATTAAAATTTAGAACACCCATGTGTTTGAAAAAACACATTGGCTACTTCAAACAGTTTATTTGCTAGATTATTAAGCACTCTATTGTGTGACAATAGAGTTGAAATTCTATTAGCAGCAGGAGTTGAAATGATCAGAGTGCGGAAATAACAAGTACAGTAGCATACAATCATTTGTAGAGAGTACAGACGTGCAGTTCGCCGGTACGAACTCCGTTGGTGGTTTAAACACGGAAATCGTAAACGTTTGCTTACAAAGTAATATCCTATGGATGAATAGGAGTGCAACCGTTGTGTGATGAGATGCGTTCTGTTATTGTTGTTTTGTGTTTACTGTTAACGTGTGCTCGCAACTTCACGTTGAGTGTTTTAACGAAAAAAAATCTGTTGTTTGTTTTTTTTGACAACTTGTTCTGCTTTGCTTTTATCATTTCCATCGATGTTTATAGTTGCAGTGTTAGGTACATCAACATCATTATCGCATACATGTCTACGACGATAAAATTTTTTTTGTCATATGATTGGAAATATTGTTGTTATTGGACCTAACGACTGTGTATTATTCTTACATGGATTTCCTGATGCAACTTTATGACTGCTTTTATCAAGGAATGGAAACTACCGGGATCGAGAGCCAAGAGTGTTTCAGAAGACATCAACTTGTCATTTTAGGAATACATAGTGTTGTAGCGATCTCTTGGAAACGCTCTGCATCCAAGGACTTCCTAGAACATTAGTTACTAATAAACTTTAGTTTACCTCTTCGAATTTTATAAAACCCAGACAATATAGGCTATCAACAAGTGACCGTGAAACAAACAAACCGCGATCTGCCACGAACAGCTGAACAATACGTAACGCTTAGAAGGCAAGGGGTAGCAGAGGCACAACGCAAAGGCTGTCAGCGGCAGTTGTACCTCCCGCATTGTTCACTAGCAGGATGACGGGCGACGAGCGAGCAGTGGCAGCCCTGGTGAGCACGGGTGGACTTTAAATACAACCAATTATGTCATTGATTTGATTACCTATAAAAAGCTAGATATCATAGAGGACACTTATTTAAGTATTTATTTATCTGAGTAGAAACTAGATTCTCAATTTCACTTTCTCTATGCGCCAAATGGATTTCAACAATTCAATTCATGTTTTCATTTGATTATCGTACAACATAGTACAATAGAACATTAACCAAACCATATTAGTCTTGCAATAAACAATATCTTGCTTGCCTCTAACCAAAATACAAACTAACAATACTCGAACATTTGAAAGCGTAATTTACGTCGTAACAACTAACATTTAGCTATCCCGTATACGCAAATATAACCATGCCCGTTCGCCAGCGGACATTTAACATTTGCGAAAATACAACATCCTGATGCATATTCCCTTCCTATGTAGTATATACTGGCGATGTATTTCTGTATGCCCATAGGTCGCGTTAGTCATACTTTGAGGGCAGCCATCCAAAAACGGCGGGCAATATTTAACATTCAATTTGAACGTTACAGGTACCGTCTGAGTCATGTTTGTTTGGCCGTTTGTTGCGATAACTGCGTGGGTTGTTGTGTATTAAATTAGGTTAATCGGGATTAATAAATCGATATTCGTACTTCAAGTTTCGTCAATGTATACTCATTTACTTAAATTGAGATATACATTCGAATCGATCCTTTGCCCTCTAGACGTTGATGTGGTTATAATCGGTGTTTCTTGCCATCATTTTAGAAATTGTATAGTTTATAACACGCTTACATCATTATTATTGTTATGTTTCATTTGTTATATTAAGACATATACTCTTGACTTCTTTTGCATCTTACTAGTAGAACAAGCTACTACAACAAGCTGCCCAGTACCCATACTGGCTGTTTCTTTTATTTGTTGCTGTTGTGCTTTTATACGCCTACAAAGATTAGGAGATGAATAATGGTTTCTGCCCACTATGATGTTTGACGTAGCATTCACGTCACCGGTCAGTAAAGTAACGTGCTAGTGGGCAGCATTATGTAGTAAATCGCATAATGAGATATTTTTGCCTGATACTTTCACAGTACCGTCAAAGCATACATGTATCGAACCTTTTCGCTGTCCATAGTTTGTATCTCATTCACATTGCACCACTATTAATCTTTAACATTACTTACCTTTTTACCTTCCTTAAACATTTGAAAATGTTTCTGATATATGATCATAAAAAAATATGACTAAAACTCGAACCCGTGACTGTCGTAGGAACAATACAGTCTACAGAACGCATGGCGCAGCAGGCGTCAGCGCGTGAGTCAGCAAGGAAAGCCCGCGAGACGGTGACGTCAGCGCTCTAACAAGCAATGAAGCTTTTACGACCAACATTATGTAATTCGCACTTTACGATATTTTATACGAGGTATTATTTATTAAGATTGATAAAAAATGATTTTATGGAATATTTTTGTTGTGATTAGTTAAAGTTGACTTATGCAAATGACAGTTCTACATCAGTTGATTGCAAGTAAGTAAAGTTTTATAATATTTTATGTGACATTCACAACTTTCGACGTATCACAGATTAGTTCAATAATGCCGACTATACTCTCTGGAAATTAACTAAACTTATGAACTCAGCATACCATCGAAATAGGCAAGATGCTAATTATCATAATCTATGAAGTATCATTACCAGTATCTACCTTGATGAAGACGGCTTTTTCCAAATAATCACGTTATGGTAATCCTTACTTATCGCAGCATTGAATCCATTTCACATAATACTTGTATTTAGTATTCATTAATTTCTACATAATTTACATATAAACAGATCCGTGTTTTTAATTGAATCAAATAAACCACAATTTTATAATATGTTACGTAATACTTGGTAATGTTAACAATAAAAACTGATACGCACTCGTAAATTGTAAACATTGAACACTTGTGTTACAATATTTACATCATTTTGACGGTCACGTAGAGGTTGCAGAAGGACACACCAAAACATCGAACTATACAATTTTACATATTGTTGATACTTCACGAGACTATCACACAACAACCTCTACGTCTCCTGTCAGCCAGGATTGACTGCATGCAAATTGACGTCGAGCACTGAAGCTCCTTGATTCTATAAATTTGTCTTGACTTAGGGCCAGGTGCCACGTGGAATTCGGACCCAGGTCAAACCCAGGAGTTTTACAGTGATTATATATAATTTAAATAATTTCTTTGTAACATATTTAGGTACCTTAATATCGAAAAACGTTGACGCCAAGTAACTGAAAAAATACATTTAGTGAGAAATTGAAACAGGTCATAAATTGTGCTATCTGGGACATACACTGTAGACAACAGCCTTGCAGCCTAATATTTTTCCAGTCATAAACCTATCAATAATTCTTTAGCGAGGTTGTATTTATCGGAAGATATTAGATTGGTCCATTTTTTAGTGCGAGCAAGTTGACGCAGCCACGTAATGCTATCACAGATCACTGGCCAAACGATATAGCGACAGATATTTGGCTGTTTAGCGATGCGCCTTTTTATTGTCTATCCTAAACCTTGAGAAGATGTCGTATTTATGTGAAAATTGTTGAGACTGCGAGATAAATAAATTGGGTTGTTTAGATATTCATACAAATTCATTCATTGGTAACAATTCAAAATATGAATTACATTTTTCGGTGAACAAATAAGACAGTTCTTTCCAGTTTCCGAGATACATATATTTGACCAAACGTTTGTCTGCCAAACTGTTGGTCTTGTTTGTCAAATATAGCTGGTATTCAGTATTACGGCGGAATATAGACCGACAGAGCCACGTAACCGCGACTCTGCGCAAGTTTCCGTAACGCGTCCACTTCACGCCGCGTGCTTCTCATTTGTGTCGACCGCGACGAGATTTAGCCCGTCGATAACAGATTTATAGGCCTTCCGCACACTAAACTAATAACTCATTACGTTTATTAAGTAATTTCCATCTTGCTTGATCCCTAAAATTAATGATGAGTCTATTAATATATAATCACACTACAACTTCTTAAAGATTGGGAAATAAACGGGTTTTGCCTTGGCTTATAAGAGTGTATGGATTGAGATGGCCACTTAGCAATAAGTAGGCTGCTTAATCATTTAACTATAGATTTTGTCCTTCCTAATTAAATGTAGAGCTACATCATTACTATATTTAAAATTTAAGCACGTTCAAAATAGTTCAGCGAACGATTGTTCGATTTCAAATACCGATACGCGTACACCTCAACTAAAACACTAGTGCCAATAACAGATCGGCAAATCGATTTGGTAATTGATTCAATTCGACCATCATGGCGCGAAAAGGGCCTTAGCGGACCGATAACGGATTTAATTAGTGTGACGTAAAATGAATTTTAGACGAGTGAGCGAGCGAAGGTGGAAGTGGGGTAAAGGGGGATTGTTTGTCGCGCGACAAAACACCGCAACGCGTCTGCCGGCTTTTAATTAACATTCTTCCGTGTTCGGAAGCGAGTTGAATGAGGTGACGGTTCGCGATGCGATTACGGATTTGGTTCATTATAACCGCTTCTAAATTACATTTGAATTGTGGTCGATTCAATTACTGTTTGTAATTTATATTGTTGTCTTTAAGGAAACCGACCGACCAAGTTAAGAAACTTGGTCGGTCGGTGTTAATTGAAATGCGAATTATAACGCCCCAAAATGTCTGTATTCATGAATTTGATTGAATAACTTTTATTAACTCAAATGTTATCCCAAAATCGTTTATTGTCAGCGAATATTTCTTAGAAGCAGTCACTTAAACCTTAACCGGCCTTTACTCTGAAAAAGCAACATCGATTTTTCAAAGAATCGGTATATTATATGTATACGTTTTCACAAGAAATGTCTGGAAGTAATACATTATCGATTTTAGGGCATACCCTTGAACGACTTATAAAATCGTTTCGCATTAATTATTACATGTACTGATACCGTAGTGCGGTAGTGACGCATGCTACAAATTATAATCGTTTGTTATGAATAATGTTACATGATGGCTTATTTACACATTTTTTTTAAATTTATTTGCTTTATTATGGAAATGAAACGTTGGTTAGCAAAATGTAATTAGAGTAGTGAACGCCAAAATTAATTGTTATATTCAGGACACAGAAATCTTGTTCACAGTCTTATATTATAACTATAAGTTATAAGTGTTTCATATTCACACACTCAAAATCAACTTCAGTCATCGAACATGTGTTCAAAGCATTTCATTCATATTTCATCATTCTGGGCTATAAAAATAAAGAGCCAGCCAATACAGTTACCTATCATATCATCATCATCATATCAGCCACAGGAAGTCCACTGCTGAACATAGGCCTCCCCCAATGATCTCCACAATGACCTGTTGGAAGCGGCCTGCATCCAGCGACTTCCTGCGACCTTAGTCAGATCGTCCGTCCACCTTGTGGGCGGGCGTCCGACACTTCGCTTGCCTGTACGTGGCCTCCACTCGAGAACCTTTCGGCCCCAACGGCCATCGGTTCTACGAGCTATGTGCCCGGCCCATTGCCACTTCAACTTGCCAATCCTATGGGCTATGTCGGTAACCTTGGTTCTCCTACGGATCTCCTCATTTTTGATTCGATCTCGTAGGGAAACACCGAGCATAGCCCGCTCCATGGCTCGTTGAGTGACTTTGAGCCTTTTAATGAGGCCCACAGTGAGAGGCCACGTCTCGGTGCCGTATGTCATCACTGGCAACACACAACTATCGAAGACTTTCGATTTTAAGCACTGAGGTATTTTGGACGAGAAGACGTCGCGAAGTTTCCCGAACGCTGCCCAACCGAGTTGGATTCGCCGATTGACCTCTCTCTCGAAGTTGGACCTGCCTAACCGGACCACTTGTCCTAAATAGACATATTCGTCTACAACTTCGAGAGTCGAGCCCCCAACTCCAATGGGGGTGGGCACAACATGGATATTCGACATGATCTTCGTTTTATCCATGTTCACAGTTACCTAACATCATTATTATTCTTACCTGTTTACCCATAACCTGCCAACGTAAAGGTCACTGATGATTTTTGACGCAAAATATCGCCGGTGTTATACTAATGTTTGTGAAACCTTGATAACGTCACTAGGGGTTCCTGGGAACTTGTTTATGGCACCCAAGCGACCTCTAAACTGTACAAACACTGCCTACAATCATATCTACGTCATTAAGTAGAAAAAATGCCATGGGAATTGTGGAACACATGTGCTGTATGTTTTATCGTAGATTTGTTGGAATCGATACGAAATGTGGAAGGAGTGGAGTGGAGGAATAGGCGACGATAACTTAAGTATTTTATTAGAAACACGCATACTATACTTTGACCGACAAAACATCAAAATTCATCATCATAATAGTACATATTAGATCATTTCTGACACGGAATTCCTCCATATTCGAGATAGCTTAAAATTAAATAATACTATTGTAATTTTCTATTCATTCTTATAAAATATTTGGTGTCCTATGCGTGTGTTGTGTATCAAAATGTCCAAGCGATTTGATCAGTCTATTTCTATACAAAAAGCTTTTGTCAAGGCCACGTGTGACGAATGCCGTACTAATCTAGTATACTAATCGGTCACGCTTTGAAATTTTAATAATTTAATGACATGTAAGCACCCACTGATATGTGTCATGAACTTTAGGTACCAAAGGGTACGTGTTGAAATATAATTAGACTATTGATTTTACAGGACTTCGCGGGCTATGGGCTATAGAGTGGTTTTTAAACATATTTGTAATAGTTACTGTTATTAATATACATTTTTTACTATAGAAGCTATGTTTCGTAGCTACTCTATGATATTAATTTATCGGTGGCGCACCGATGGTGTATCGATTTGATAAATAAATATTAGCAACATAGTAAACATACACATGCAAATTCACTTCGCCAAAGATGGAACTATTTTCAATTCGTAACTTTTAAGCATAAATATAATTTGTATTATTACCGCATGGGAATAGGCGTCCAACCTACCAGTTCTACTTACTTTCTTATAAAAGCAAATTCACTAAACAAAATTCCCAATACAAGGCGATTTCATAGAACAATGCACAAACTGTATTCAATTAAAACACTGAAAACAAACAAAAGACGTTCGTAATAGTGAAACATCTGCGCCTACAAAGTACAACAGTAGTCAGCGCAGGCGATGGAAAACAACACGTCATAACGTGTGAAACTGGAACTAGACTGTGCTATAAATCATACGCCGAAAATATAATCACGGATGTACTCCAAGAATAGCGTAGAAAGTGCCCACGTTTTAGAGAAACAACTTTGTTTTTTTCTATGTCGTAGCTCTGTGATTTTCGATCCCCGCACCGTGAGAAATTTGTGCGGCCCACAAATATTTCTTTCGGGTCTGGGTGTTTGTGAGGCTGAAATGATGATACCCACAACACAATACTTGATCTTAGTTTGGGGTCAGGACTATGTACGTGACTGTTGGGTGTTATTTATTATTTAATAATGAAGTCTTTTACGTTCAAGCTGGACAGTGAGTGTTGTGAAAAAGTAAAGAAAATTGTGTCAATTTCACAAACATTTAGACCAGTACTCTGATTATTGATGATCTAAACCTCACCCGGTTCCATCTTGTTAAAATACACCTTCGTACCTCCTGTCCTGCGTGGCATACAGCCGTGGGTAAAAGGAAGGGAACGCAACACAATCGTGTTTTTCAATAGCAATCGACTCGCATTTCTTGCGACACGCCGAGTCCGCGAGCGCTAACAAGTTTTTTATCTGACGGCGGTTGTGAGAAAGCCGATTGTTAGGCCCAACGCACACTACGCACTAAATAATTGTTACAGTGATTTTGTAACAAGGCTGTGTTCATTATTGGATGTACTTTTGGTCTACTTTGTTTACCATAAACATTTTTAAATCATAATTCACAAGATATAAAACAAATAAAAGATTTGGAGCAGACCCAATTGCACTCTAAAAGTAACACATTAATTTAATATTTTACACAAATATTTGCGAGTGATCGAACGATTATCATAAAATATATTCTGATAAAACTCATTACCAATAAACCTACATTATAATAGATTATACGCAACATTGTGTCACACAAATGATGACGTGAGTACCAGAAATGTTGAATTTCGTTCAATGAGTGGAATTGCAGGCGACTCTGAAAATTACTCTCGCATGAACCTATCTTGCCTTCCTAGTCATCCGCACATTACTAACTTGATATTGAATACAACTATGTCGTGGGTATCAAAAGCTACGAGACACCTTCCGGTTACAACCAAAGCCTAAGATATGTAAACATTTGTCTCGATGTAGGGTTGGAGCCTGCTTTCACGTCTGTATCACGACTATTCTGAAATATTTCTGTTGTAAGTGCACGGCGCCCTTTACCACACTATCAGTTGATTGTGCTGAGGCGAGTGGCGACCTCCGAGCCTCCGGTCCCACTCGTTCACGAGCATTGTTCACTCAAACGGCCATTCAGATCTGGTCTATTTGATGTTATTGTTTTGATTGCAACAACTGAGCGAATGAGACTATTGTAAGAATGTGAGAATTGAGTTTGTAAACAAAATAATTATAGACATTGTTTTTAAATTGGTAGATTCAGTCTAATAACGTTGTAATGGTGCTTTCAGAACCGTGTTAAAATTGCTTACAATTTCATTGGTTTCGACGCAAAATCGTTATCATGCATGTTGTAGAATGTTCTGAATCAACCTTTAAGGATTTCGAACCAATTCGATGTTTGCGAAAATATTCACAAAATTTAGAAGCACATTCAGGATATCACAGTGCACAGCTCAGCTTAAAGGAATACCATAATGTACTATTTAAATATAAAATCTAAATCATGATCAATGATGAATTATTTGATTATTACATAAGCACGCCTATACATTTCTTCTAAAAATCAAGAAAATGAAATACATACCAAGGCATATCCAGTTCCAAGCAACACAGAAGAACATATAATCATTTTAGCAATAATACATTTGTTATAATATTTCACATCACTACATAAACAAGCGGCAGTTTACCCGCCAAGCGTGTTATTGTGGTTTCCTTGTTATCAGGCGTTATCAATTAATGTGGGCACACGACTGATAAGGCGCTGAAAAATAGACACTTATGTAACGATATCTCGGGTCACGTGTTATCAAATGTTTCTGCCTGGGCCGGGGAGTTTACGGCGGAGTCCCGACTGCGCGCTTTCTCGCACTTGAGAGTAATTAGTTGTCATTTTTCTTTGAAAACATTATGTTGTTCAAGTTTTTAATTGAATTTGTATCATAATACATTAATATTTATTATTGTAGTTTTTGCAAAATTTCTAAAGTACAAGATTCGAAACAAGACATGACAAGTTTGATGTACGCGCACATATGTACATACGTCTTCGTGTATCCGGATAAGCGACGGAAAAGTTCCTTATAGTATTTGATAATAATCCCTTTATAACAAGAGTCACTACCTACAATAACAAATTACAGTGAAATTTCACAACCATTTATCCTTATGAAACTCGCCCGAGCTCTGAAGCACGGTGCCATTTCTTTGCGTGCCACTGCTGATTCTAGCTGACAGGAGTTGCAGTGGTAGGTGTGTGGGCGAGAAAGTTTCTAACCATTTGACGTCAAACAAAACCAATTCTAATCCCGAAAATTTCTCCACCTGGCAAAGACCTAGAATTAGAGTCTTTGCAACAGTGCCATGGGACAGTTCTGTCCACGACGTAAAACTCTTGGTCGGATAATAAACCCGTTGTTTACCGTCGTCGTGCGCCACGGCGCCTCACTGCGCAGTATGCCTCTTGTTATTTCGATATTTGCGATCCGCCGTGCCTTAATTGGAATAGCACTCGTTATGCCACGATAAGGTAAATTACTATACATATTCCGTGTTAATGAACGTATATAGCAAGCGCGTCGTATGGTTAGCGAGATACTTTGAAAATGCGGCGAAAAATTCCTGACCGCTTTTAATGAAGATATACTGTATCAGCCCGTGAGAGTGGTTAGGCCATATAGTCCACCATGCTGGTCTAATGTGGGTTGGCGGTGATTAAGATATGAATCAAGGATATAATCTGTGAATGCTTTTTATAGAACAAATAATTTTAATAGATTATGTGTTTCCTGTTACACCCTTACTAAGTTTTATAATATACAGGAAGAAATGACCCAAAAAAACTCATTTTCCATAGTCGCATATTGGATCAACGTTAGCCGTCTCAAACCGCTATTCGTCATCCATTCAGCTGGCAGACAAAATACGAGACAAATTCATCATTACTAGTCATAAATTACGCATACACTGTGCTTTGACGTTGTGTGATGACATACGAATTACCTCAGCGCAAGTCCCTTCACTATAACTGTTTGCTAAATTTAAACCCACGCGTGCATATTTCGATTTCGCACGGATCATCGGTACGGTTAACCGATGTTTTAACTAAAGCTCAATATTATGACAGCCAAGGGAGTATTACGGAGTAATATTTTGATTTGTAACTGTTTCGATTTATGTGTTTTTTTGCTAGGGTTTTAATTCAACTCAAACACGCGGCATCGATTAATCGTCCTCTTGCAAACCAATTAAGCCGTACAATTCGTTGGGTTAATTGTTTTCAGTTCGTATCGCACTTGCTATCCGGTGCAGTGGGCACTTTATACCGCCTCTATTAAACACTATAGCGTGCAGTAAATCGATCATTTATTAAACCACACCATATGCGAATTTCTGATGGGTTTTTGCAATACTCAATAGCGCAGCCAATAGTAACATTCCTATGGGGTCTAACACTGTTGAATCGAGCAATGGCATTCTAACTGCGGGGACATATAAGCTATTTGGCCTATCGAGTGCAGTGGTGTGTAAACTGCTCGGCGACGGATGCCACGAGAGCCGAGCTCGTGATCCACAGTCGTGACGGACTCGACTTTACCTATCCTACAATGCTTGGAGGTAAGCTTCACAATCACTGTATAATTAGACAGTCTCTGCCGGGTTAGATCTTAACTAAATGCAACCAATTAAATCCAACGAGTTTTGTATTTAAAGCAAAGATATACCCAGTTTCGGTCACGCGAGAACAAAGTAGATCCTCTCAGAGATTCTGATTTAATATTTGAAACCATCGATGGATGCCGATTATCGTCTTTTTTTACAACTAAATTTATAAAAAGGTAATGTTTAGAGATCTGATCATATAGGTAACAGTTGATACAAAATATTAAAAACTGATTCATCACGTCACAAAGAACTTGCTTCTATTTGCAGCCAACATGATACGAATAAGGAAACGATCAGTGAGACCCATAGTAAGTGATACTCAGAGTCTATAACAATTGTCAATTCCAAATTAAAAGCCATTCGTTATTTATGCATTGAGTTTGCATAGCTTTGTTTTCCTAGAGGACGCATAGCCAAGATTCGTATCTTGAAATTCTGGGTTCATTTCACTGTAGATCCCATTGACATTTTAATTTAATTTCTGCATGGTGAATTGGGACGACCCGACGAAACACGAATGTCATTTGTGTGACTTCTGCCATTATTTGATACAGGCAGTATGTATTTGCGTTTTATGTTTTGCACATTGAATTGCGATCATAATGTGATCTGTAGAAATAGGCCAGTGCGGCGGCTAGTGCACATTATAAAACCATTGCTAATCCTTTCACAATGCTTTCATATTGATTAATTAGCTTAGCTCGATAATGGCATTGTTTCAATAGTTTCATTCGTTATTGTTTTATTGTTCTCTACGATATTATATTGCTGTATTGCAAGGCGGTTCGAGTTCTCATTCGTATGAGTGAGTAATGGCAGATTGCTATATTAAGCTATGAAATGTAGGTGTGAATATAATATGATCATCAGGAAAGTTCCAATCTGCCAATGCCATATATTTTGCACTGTCTTGTCTTGAACTCCATTAAATTACTTAGGTGTTTTAATTATAGTTTGGGTTCACTTATTTCAAGTAATTGAACTAAAACGCTGACAAAGTAGAACGCAATCGACGCATGCGTTTGAAAAACGTGTTTAGCATTAGGAAAAAATAGGCAAAGTGAATACGTAATACAAATGGTAATATAAAACTAGTCTTAATTAGTAATCCTCTAACACATACTTTTCTAATTATTTACACTAAAAAATAATACAATCTACTTTTTAATAAATTCAATCATATTAAAGCCTTTAAACGTAGGTTGCATAAAACTAACACATGAATATTAAAACGAGTAAATCTCCGCATCAAAAGATCGTACAGCAGACCTAGTTTTCAGCAAAACCAGCGGGGCGGACAGAAACGAAACATGTATTGTGAAAGTGCGCGACGCAACGCACAATGTTGGCAAGCCGTATCAAAGTTTGGCAGGCGCCGGCGCACTTTCGAAACGGCCCACATATCTGCGTCACGGCTGGGATGTGGTGTCGCTGTCAGCGGTTAGCGGCTACTGGCTCGCAATCGGAAATATATCGGATATTCTATTTAATCAACCACATAATATCGCTTCGATTTGTCGCAATGTGAGTTTTATTTACCGATTACAGATGATCGATAATGAAGATCAGTGTTGAGTTAAAAAAATATATTACCGGAGTAAATAATCTTCTATTCGGAGCTGGCAAGGTCACAAGTAACGAAACCTCCAAAATAATCCTTTGTGCCAATGTGCGCCGCATTTTGACAAAGTTTATAGATGTTTAGCTAATGGCATCATAAAGTAAGAGGCTAGAAGAAATTCAAAATGGCGGTGCAATTTAGGCGATGTCGCCTCGTCAGCGAACAGCGGGCAATCGGACTAAGAGCAAGGACCGAGGGCGGTTTGCCAAACGACTGAATAATCTGTTATCCATGCTTGAATTTTACAACGAACTTTATCTATGGTAACGTCTGGCAAATGATGGTACACTTTCGCAATAGCTCAGTTTCTTTTCGGGCGAGGGGAGACTGTAAGCGGCTAGCGAGCTATTACACTTTGTCTAGAAATAAACAACAATTTACTGCTAATTGAACTTGCTAAATAAAATAATAATACTTAATCATATAATACGGACAAATATCTTACTTGTAGTGTTAACGCTAGTCGCTATTTCTTTTCACTACTACGTCAGCATTTGTCCTACATACCGACATAATAAAACAATCACGATTTTGTTCGATTTTACTACCGTTCCATCCTACATTCACTTTGTCACAGTTCGACTATTCATGCTATTAAATAACAGTTTTACATTTATACCGTAGCAATAAATCAACGGAAACACGATAATTATCGAAGAATTTCCATATAACAATAAATTCAATGTTACCTCATTCGGTAGCCATAAAACCGGACATAAAGAGCGCAAATTCCAATCCGAGGGGATCATTACAATTAATGGCGTGTTTTTAGCAATGTACCAGGCGATAATGAAACGGAATGAGTTATCCCGGCGCTCCGGCACATGGCCAGTATATAGCGGGCGAGGCGACCATGTCGATATTCACGAGGACTCGATTGCTACATAACATCGTTTGCCCGCAAATGGAATACATCGGGGCGTGTAATTTGCGATAAATCCACACGTGGCGTGTATTAATCGAAATCAGATTCCATGATTTGCTTCCGACAGCGATAAAGGAAATGAACCATCGCTGGGATGATATTTACCATTAATGAAATAACAAAAATAAGCCAATATATCGGTAGATGCCAGCATCTTAGATCGTAGATGAAAGTAATCTTATAATAAATCTGAGAATTACATTACTTGTACAATTTATGATCCGCAGAGTCGTAAAAGAATGTAAACATGGCTGTAAGTACGCCACCTATTGCCTCGCGATCTAAATATATCGCAGTAAACACGTAATCCTAATATACAAGTTCTTTTTTTGAGGCTATTAAATAGCTAGTAACTTACTTTTTATGGGAAATAATGTCTGAATATGCAGTACAGACATATTGAGCGTGTGATAGTGGATATTAGTGGGTTACTCAACAGCGTCGGGGAAGCGAGCGCTCACGTGTCTGCGTGAATGAGTAGAAACCATTTTTAGCGTTCAGAAGCCGTGTGGCGTGTACAGGCGAGTGCCGGCGTGTGCTGTGTAATTATGGAGCGGCGGCGCCGGCGCGAGATTGCCTGCCAATTGAGTTATGTAGCCAGGTTGTAGGGAAACTCGGCCCTCGCGCCGCGTCGACCCCACACAACACCTACCCATACAGCATACTAGCCATACTCTGTAGCTAGAAGCTACTCTGACCGACTGTATAGACACGGAAACATTTATTAATAACATACATAGAAAGCTTATTTATACCCATTTAATATCTAAGAGGTATGCTTCTAAAACCGAAAGAGGAAATTATATTACACCGTAATATGACCCGCAGAATGCGTTTGACATTTCCATACATACACTCATGCATGTATCACTGAGGACTAAAGTGACTACGACGCTCCTTTTTCTTTAGAAAGCATCCCATTTTGGTTTATGTTTTATGTCCATCACGAAAAAGACTTGAAATATTACAAAATTTATTTTACACATCCATTTTACAGTCGGTCTAGTGTCTAGCTGTATGTAGGTTTAGTGTACCGCAGCACTAAAATATGCACTATGTTAAAGTACCGCAGCATTTTGATATCCGACAGGGTGTATTTTACGACTCATCGTAATACAAGAGTATTGCTTTTAAACTTTTTCCAATATATCATCGCACTTGCATATCAGACATAAAATAAGTACTTTATGTATTGCATAGTAAACACTTTGATAAACTCATAAGTATCATATATTTTTTCTCTCATCTAAATTGTATTTTGTCACAGCAACTATTCTTTTTTTTTTTTAAATAAAATATGCAAGCTTTCTAAAAAAAAAAATACAAAAATGGTTAGGTTATAGCCAATATACGGCAGAGGATATATGCAGTCTATAAAAAACGTGACTAATAATTCCTAAATTCCCATTGAGAAATCTTAGGTTCTATAGTCGATGGGGCATCAAAAGAAGATTGGGAAAAGAAATTGGAGGAATATTTACTGATAATTTCATTGTTGCGACAGTTTCACTTGCCTTCGGTGTACATAACACTTGCATCTGGCACCAGCGCAATGGAATCACGTGAGATTAACTATACAAACGCACGTCGGAGTAACTGCGAAACATAAAATATGAACACAGGCGAAACTCATAAAACTGTCAAGATACAAAAATATAATATACATGCCGAATTTAAATTTCATTGTGTGCTCAAACTGGGTGTTCGTCGACGCTCCGGTAGAGAGCATTCATGCCTATCTATGCAACAACTATCTTATTTTGATTTATTAATATACAGTCCCTTTATAACATACATACATTAGAGCCTCCGTGGCGCAGTTGGTTAGACTTCAACTGTGAGACGAGAGGTCGCGGGTTCGATCCCCGCACCGACACAAATATTTGTGGAGCTCACAAATATTTATGTCGGGTTCGGGTGTTTGTAAGACCGCAAAGTCTCTCGTAGTACCTGATGACACAAGACTTAATTATTGATCTTAATGTGAGGTCAGAACTATGTATGTGACTGCTTGATCTTCTGTCTTTGCAGCCAGAAAAAGAAAAGCCCAGAAAAAGACTTCATAATATAAAACGGCTAACTATTCGCCAACTAACATATAGCTGTTACTAGATTCAAAATGCAATATAATCATACGTATTACCTAATATGGCACTATTTACTCGTGGTAGGTCTCACATGTGAGAGGTCGCCTGGGTAGGTACCACCGCGATGTCTATTTCTCCCGTAACTACTTGACACACTGAGACTTTACATCTTGTCTAAAGATGGCAAGCGCTATGAAATGCCTACCATTACTTTGTAATTCACGGTGTTGTTTAGTTTCGCTACTGTCCATGTGCAGTCGTATCGCTTACAGTCAGGCGAATGGCATGCCACTCTCACTGAAATCAGTAAGTTTCACATAAAGGATCCTTCACTATCCACATCTCCTGTGTTGTGCAACTCTTGTCCTGATTACGGTCACCAGCAAGTCGTGCGAGACCAGCGCAGCACACGTGACACGGTCCACATGGCTAATGGCCGCTCTGTTCCGTGACTACCATCATTGTTGCTAATTCGACGCGATGAGTTTTTCGCCAGCAGGGCATGCGTGCGAGGAAATTGGACTAGATTAACCGCAAGAACCTTGTAAAACTATACACGTAACGAGTGTCTAATGATAACACGAGTTGGGCTTAATGTGCGACAGTCGTTAGTGTTTATAAATACATATCCTTTAATATAAAGCCATAATCTATACTAATATACACTGAAGAGTTTGTTTGTTACCTCTAATCTCAGGAACTACAGGCTCGGATTGAAATTTTTTTTTTGTGTTGGATAGGTCATTTATCGAATAATGCTTTAGGCTAAATATCATAACGCTATGATCTAAAGGAGGAACAAAATCGATACTCTAAATTGATAGACGGAAATGAAAATTTTGGCCGCCATTTTGAAAAGCGTATCTGCACCCGGGCGGAGCCGGCCCGTACTGCTTGTAGATAATAAAATAATCTTTATAATTTTTTTTTAACCCAACTTCTCTATCATACTTACGTTTGCCCGAACAGTGTTCAGGAACGTTGCAAAATGGTTTGGCTGATAGTTCTTTTGATCGGCTACGTGGCTGACATGCCAACTCATTCCGGAGTAGGTCAATTAGTCTACCACGCTGAACTATTTCAGTTGGTAGTCTTCATGTACCTTTGAAGTTATTTTTGGAATACACCTGCAGAAGGTATTGTTTTAAAGGAAGTATAATTGTATATATAAATAAGAAAATATACGTAAGCATAAAAAATAGTTTCTTCATTGATAATGATTTAAATACCACAGGAAGACCACAACAACTACTTGGAAGCGGTCTGAAGTAGCAACCTTTAGTACATATTCTATTCACCATGCGATTTATTTTGATATATAAATATTTTACAGCAGCTGAATAGCGTTAATGACATTATGTAGATTTAATGTTCATGGCGCCGGCGACAACTTTCCCTCAGCGTATAACTTGCTCGTTAGCCGCGTTTATACTAAAAATATTAATATAGTTTTAAATCTTATTCCTAAAGCTGATATGCAAACGTTTATCAAGAGACCATATATGAGCCCTACAAAGTTTATCTTCTGATCTAATTTAAACGTACTTAATCGGTTCTTTATCCATATCACACAACATTTAAAATTAATAATGAGTCAGAATGCGAATATATACACCTTGTGAATTTATAATTAACAAATAAATCTACTAATATTTTAATAGTAAATTAAGTTTGACAAGCAATCAAGTTTGGCATTGAGGTTGACTTAATATGAGTGTCAATAGTGAAGGGGTCAAGAATGCATGGCTACATAAAAAACGTCTATAATAGATTTAATAACATACAAATTACACCGGCCGATTTTAATAGCTATATAATTGAAATCGAGATTGAGTACAGAGGTGATTGAAAATCTTCGTTCTAGATTTATCCAGTCCCTTTCAAGTTCCAATAAATTGGAACAGGAATGAAGAGAAAAACGTTTTGGTCGACTGAACTCTGTCATTTTCTTTTTATAAATAAACTTAATGGACTGTGGCAACTATAGCTAGTTTTATTTAACCTTTCGAAGAATATACAATGTTTTCTTTACCACATACCTTTACGAATGTCGCACACAGCAAGTCACGCTTAAACTCAACAGTACTTATCGAAAAAAATACAGTCAAAAGTACAAGTTTTGAATGTCACAGGTAAACAAATGATTTTTCGTTTAGCGTGAAGCATTTGTAAATGTTGGACAAACAAACGGAAGCGTACACGGTGGTCTTCATCAATATGTACAGTCAATACATCGTATGTAAACAAATAGTAGGAAAACAGGAGTTTGTGGATTCCAGCCCAAGGGCTACGGGAATTACTGTAATTTACCGGAACATTATTTTACATAACGAATTATGCTTCTCTAAAAACTATTTGTGTTGAATTTAAGTTATCTTTCTCCACTAAATGTGCTTAATGCGAATATATATATATATATATATATATATATATATATATAAATACGCCGTTTTGCTCCTTTCTTAATTAACACGTTTTGTTTCATTGGATCGGTTTCGGACACAACGCGAGAACTTAGGCTAGGCCCGAAATACATATTTTTGTGTGTTAAAAACATATCCTTAATTTGGTACTTTAAAATCTAAGCCATGCAATGAGAGTTTCCTGTGCAATGATGTACTCTATTCTCTAAAAACAAGTATATATTTGCGTTTTCTGCTTTCATTTTTCATGCACAGGTACAATTAGTTATTGCGCCGCGATATATTCGGAACGCTTAGTTTATTTATCTCAGGCTAAATACAATAATAATATACAATACGGCCAATTAATAACGCTTTTTGTGATTCTGTATTAGCCCATATACGTCCCACTGCAGGGCACGGGCCTACTCTACAATCGAGAATACGATTGAGAGTGGTTAGGCCATATAGTCCACCACGCTGGCCTAGTGCGGGTTGGCGGACTTACATACCATAGAAATTCTTATGAATTGCTATGGTATGCAGGTTTCCTCACGATAAGTGCGTGGTGGCCTGTTGGTAAACGGACTAGACGCGGCTGCTAACATGTTCATGGTGGTCGCGGGTTCGAATCCCAGGGTACACCTCTGACTTTTCGGAGTCATGTGTGTATTGATAGTCAATCACCACGCACTAAAACGGTGAAGGAAAACATTATATAAACGAACAAGATAAATAGAAATAAGTACTACATTACTTATAAATATCACATGTATAGGAATGGATTATTTTATAAAAAAATTAAAGTATTTTAACCCATACTACACTATTAATCTTAGTTGTTAAAAGCACAAATTCACACGTAGAAATTCTCAAATAAAAATACCAGAACCCGCAACCTTTACACGAAGAAATTCATTGTTTTAGCTAGAAAGCTAGTTGGTATTAAAAATATACAGCAATCCTGTTTAGAAGCTAACTACTACCTAGGTACACTGTTTCAACCGAGCAATTATGTTCTCGTTCCATAAAAAGGTTTTAGGTTCTTGTAACGCTTGGAAAATACAAGTCTTAACACACATTTATATACTTAATATTACATGAAATAAGAGCAGAAATAATGTTATAATACATCGCATTATGTGGTGGATGCCTACATCGTTGATGAGCCGAAATTACTGAAACCGATGGAGCGATGCAGCGTTGTGTAATTTCAATCGAGATAACAATGTATGCGCAATCACCGCGTCATTGTAAAAATTTAATCGTGATGCATATTGCCATAATCCCAAAATGTTGGCCAATAAATTGTCACCTCATTGGTTTAGTGATGGCAGGTCTGCAAACCTTTAAGTTCTGGGTCTGATTTCCAGGTCGGGTAGTACTATACCCAGCAGTGAAATTTGATCCTTGAGTCCTGAGGATAATAGTGATATGAACGTGTTGTAAGATCTACATTAAAATAGGAATTATGTTGCCTGAAGCTTCGAATAACAGAAAATATTATTTATTACTAACTAATCTACTTTTCGTAAAATTTTGTTATTCCTTATTTTTTTGCTCGTAAATACGCTGATAAAATAAATTTGTAAAATAATATTTTAAACATACCTTATGTTCATTAATCGTTTCTACGTCAAACCTTATTCAAGGATTTTTAAGCTCAAAAAACTAGAACTTACTTTCATCTAACTCAGTAGCCATTTAACATTTTCTCTTCCTTTTGCACAGCTATGTAGTCTAGATATCCAGGCAGGTATTAGTACAGAGAACTGCGTTCGTATTTAAACCGGGCACATCACATGCCCCGAGTCACAATTGCTCCGCGAATAAACGCACTAATGGCTGGAGCGCGTTTGATGTCTGCCCGAGTACTAATGTGCATCAATGATTAATTGAACTGATACTTTTTATTCCTGCTATCCTAGTAAATATATCTGTGTGGATGCAATGGTTTGGTTGAGTGAGAATAGTTAATAAGCGGTTAAATTATCCAGGAATTAGGCTTTAACTTGACGGATAACAGGCATCTGTAACTGACATCTTAAATTCGATTTCTTTTTTCGACTTAAACTTAAATATCCCAAGATCGGGAGTGCTCGTCTTTGAAAGAAGACTTGATACCATAGAGAACACGAATTACGGATGTCATAATAAAATATCAGCGATGATAAAGTCTCGGACATCAAACGATTTATCGCCTCAGACAGCCTTCGGATCGAATTTAAAATATGAAAATACTGTATGTAGGTCGCAAATCTCAATATGAACTATCAAGTGATAAAAACACTTCCCAGTAACGTACGACACGTGTGAATATGTAAAAATATTGGTTTTTTTTTTGTTTGTTTTACTAAACGAGTTAGGTGTCGAAAACATCGTTAAAAAAGAATTATATTTGAGGATATTTGGTTCAATTATACTAAAGAATCAATCACGAAGTCCACTGTTATCAATTAAATAAACCACTTAAAAGACTGCGTTTCACTCCAACAGAATTCATTAAATCGATCATAAAGCCAAAAGTACACAATTTATTAAAACTGAAACGAAAATACAGTTGGAAAGTAAAAGTTTATTTCCACCATAAACGAAAGTTAAAAATTGAATAAAACAATGAGGATCCTCGCAGCACCTCTGTCGAAACATCTGAGCAAAAATAACACAAAATTTCACCAAGGTAAAGTACGAAATTTCTCCACCAAATAACATTACAAAAGGCATTAAAAGTTACGGAAGTTGGTTGGAATTTCAACGTGAAATTTGTTAAAAATACACCGGGGACTTACATCATGTTACCACAGTGCACAGAAATTAGTCTGGATTTTGAAACTATGTCGAAAGATGAATTTGTTTCTGCAAAATTTTATAATGTAAAGTTTCACGAGTATAACACTTTGGATGGCTATTTATTGTTTTATGTTCTTGAATTAGATTACAACAAATAATTATGTACGTATGTATTTTTAGATTAAAGCTAAATTAAAACCAACCACGGCCACGTAGTGGAAAGCGCAGCGTAGGACGTCCACCCACAAGCTGGTCAGACGACCTGGTAAAGGTCGCGGAACGTCGCTGGATGTAGGCTGCGTCCAACAGGTCACTGTGGAAATCATAGGGGGAGGCCTATGTTCAGCAGTGGACTTCCTTTGGCTGATGGATGGAAATTAAAACCTACTCAAAAGGCTTGGAATTCCAGTAGTTACTCTGGCTGCAATATTCTTCAAACCGAAAGACAGCAGTGCATTTACACTACTGTTTCGCAGGAGAAATAGACACTGCGTTGGTACATATCCAGACAGCCTCTCACATATAAGAGACTACCAGGAAAAAATAAGTAGCTTGTTGAAGAAAACGTAGTTACCGATCGAAAATGCCTTCACCGCAAATAAACAACGCGAACGTGTGACAGAAAACCAATAATTCCTCGATAAATGAGCGATCAATCCATTTGTAATGGTATGTTTTAAAAAGAAATATATTTTTTACGATGTTTGTTTTGAAAACGTACGGATGTATTTTAGATAATTCGATATTATGGTAAAATATTTACATAATCCACTTAAAGATACATTAATGTAAGCGGAATTCCCGTTCCAAAAGAATAAAACAGGCTTAAATTTATCGTATATTAATAAGTAGGTTTATGTTTAACTTGCTGCTATTATTAAAACGATAAATATGGAAAATACTCGCGGTTAAGTGAGGTTATAAGATTTTTAATTATTGATATCAATAGCGGAAAACCAAATATAAGGACTTTATCAGACAACGATATTTGTAACTGATTGGAAATACCAGAAGTGGGTTGATAACACATTTTAACAGTGTTAGTAGTTATACTTCAGTATATTCAAATAAAATAAAGATTAAATATACCAAAAATCTGCAACAATGTTGAACGGACTACTAAGACAATCTAGATACTGACGTTTCAAACAGAATTTGCACGTGTACATACTTCATTGAAGTAACACAAAAGAAAATTCATATGAACCGTAGTGTCGAACAATGGTTCAAATTCGTTTATCTTTAACATAAATCTCTCACAATTTCCATTTGAGTGGTATCGCGCGATCTAAACAGCTCGCGTATGGCATATCTGTTGGAAGTAATAGGGAGAGACGGCCGCTCTTACCACATTGCAAAACATGTATTAAGGCTATTCATAACGTGATGGAGCGACGACCTATGCTCGTCTAGCAGTAACTAACGTGTCTACGAAAATTTTTCAACACGACGACGAATAATGGTTTCTCAGATTTACGCGAATGTGTATTGAAATAAGAATTGTAACAGTCACTGAGCCGATGAATATACCTCAGTCAGCCCCGCGACCACGAAAGCTGTACAGTAATCGAAATGTCGGGAAGACAAAAATGTAGTAACTAAACCAAATCCGCGATAAAATTCGTAAATAATAGTTTTATTTCAACGACGACGCAAGTTCGAACTTCGTACGTAAAACTGTATGCCTGCATACTTTACAAAATCTTTGAATTCTCTATCGTACACCGTAACCTTAGACAAAGTTCGGAGTAAATAAGTTTCATATCGAATAGTATTGATTTTTATAAGTGGAAAACTTATGTGGACGTCGAACGATCGAACTTCATGTCGGTCTTCAAATAGAATAACTAAGGTGTTCTGCAATTCAATCAATTATAAAAGGATACTTGTACATGATTTATAAAAAATATGTTAAATTAATGTAAAAAATATATTTGACCTATTAAAAACAAAGTTTATAGGATGTGGTGTAGACAATCACACATACATATAATTCATTATCTACCCGAAGCACCGCAATCGAAAGCAGCTGCTATGCAAAAATGATACGGGCGATGGTGAAAAAACCTTAGTTGCAAGCAAAACACACCTTGGTAATCTATGGCTTTGTTGTAATTAGAAGTTTTGTTTAAGTATAATAGAGTAATATGGATACCAAATTACGGCTATAATTAGATATTTCGGAGCCTAATATCGTTTTTTTTTCTGTGTTCTCAGGTAGGGAAGTGACTTGTATGGCTGCCGAGTGTTCTGAGTGCATATGGGGTGAATTAACCAACAAAGGGATAGATGATCACGCATTTTACGCCTAATAGTTAGATATTTTATCAGCCGGCAAAACGTCCATAGTCCAAGCGTTATAGATGTTCAGGGGCAGCAGTAATCACTTACTTTGCAACAGCAAATATTTTTTTGCCCTAACCTAGACTAATTACAACGAGAGTCACTTATTATTATATACCCTAGCCAAATTATCTACAAGCACACCGGATGTTAAGGGAATACTTTCGCTTATAGACAGAAGCAATGCTAGTGATTCAAACCTCTGGTTAACGACGTCAGTTTATTTTCAAATATCGATATATTCAAATGGAAATCCGATTTGCTGTTAGTTCGAGGATTGTCACATAACTTTATATGTATATTTGTATACCAAATGTGTCTCATTCGGGCGAGCCATTGCATAATCATCAATAAAATTCAATAACGATTACTCAAGACTCAAGTACGACGATCGTGTTACAAAATGACAAACATAAAAACACCGTCTACCTCTGATTTGTAACAGATTTGCGACGGGAATTGGACACACCTGCCCTAGGGAGAGCAAAAACTTCGCGGATTTAAAGAAAATCTTTATAATAAGTTAGTTCCATTCTTCTAAATGATAAGTACTTTCCGTCGTCTGAATAGCGCAAGTTTACAATGTTGTTGCATTATAAAATTAATTTTACGGCGTCAAAATTACTATCCAACCTAGTAATAAGATTGAAGTGACTCATAAAATGAAACTGCCAAGCGGATATAAACCTATAGCAGTAGATTATAAAGGCTATTCGAAGTAATCTTGTATAGGATAATTCATGTATTAAATTACTATGCGCAGTGAATACCCATAAATACATACGTACATCGAAACGAGGTTTGTCAACGTACGTGTACTAATCAATTGAATTCACCCCGCACAATAGATAGTTAGATTCAATTATGGAAATTAGAGGCATCGTTCGGTTCTCATAAACAGATCCAATCAATAAGTTATCAATTCCAATTGGACCGTTTCAGCGGATGGAAAATACGGCTTCGCCTAATTACGTTACAGTGTCTTTTGATATTTTTAGAAAAGACGTTTGAGTAATTTAATTTCAGGCGATATTCCAAAGTGATTGGTTTGTTATAAGGTTTTGTGCTCATGAGGAATTTTCGTAATAGAAGACGTTGGAATTTTAAGAGGGCCATTGAAAAATCAATTATAATTAGAAGCCAGTCTTAATAACATACATAGCTCAGAAAGTGAAAACGCCTCTGTGAAACGAGATACCATAGATCCAACCAAAATACACCGAGAAAATATATGATTCTTTACTTCTTTTCAGCATTGGTGATCAAAAAGGTTTATGCAGCTTCCGATAATTAATTTACACAGAACACAAACCTCTTTTTGTAACAAGCACAAGCCCACATCGATATGTACTATAAATAACATTCAAATCATAACATAAATAAATTTTCTAATCAAACTTTCCACTATTTGCGAGTTTCATAACCCACCGGCACCAGTTATTAACAAAATAGTAATTTTCCACATGTCGGAGGGCCGACTCCGGCCTCCCACGCCGGCGTGTCACGAATCCATCTATTTTGATTAATTAACGTCCACCGACAAATATGTCGGCGTTGGAAAACGTTGGGCAACATTGTTTTAAAAGGTCACTACATTCGGACAAGTACTGCGCAAGTTTTACGAGTATGTTACACGTGACTCCGGTGGCCGGACCTAAATTCACGTTTGTCACTGCCCTTTTAGATTATCTGGCATTTAAGTTAAATATATTATTTCATAAGTGTTTAAATGTAAAAGCAATTAAAATTACAGGGTATTTAATTATCTAAATTACTCTAAGTAAAACTGGTAAACACCTACATATGTGTAGGCAATACATACATCTACAGATTTGTCCCAAAATGCGGTAAAATTACGGGTCATATCAAATATATAATTACGGGTCATATAAATATATAAATAGTACATATCAAATATATTTATTGGTCATGTAGGCAATTAAAGAGTACATAGCAATCAATCTCTATATACAAAAAAATATCTTTAGTATTAATTTCTTATTTTTATTTATGTACCTATTTGTAATTATTTTTAACGGTTAAAATTAAATATACTAATAAAAAATACTGCCGGAGTGTAAATAATATTAAAAAGAATCTGCGCAAAAAGAGAAAGCGTAATAAAAATTGCATTCCCACAAGATTCAACTTAATTATTGACAATTACAATCGCCGTAATTACTGCAAGTCGGATAAGAATACGCAATTTTAGAAATAATCTATCTACTTACGGACTAATTGCAAGAACGTAACTCATATTTCATACGTAATAAATAGGCAGTCACGACTCGTCCGGCCATTTCGGTGATAGTGCCAATTATTTAAAAAGCAACGATATGCATATCGCGGATTTAAAATTCATTTTAACAGTTTAATAAACAAAACGCCACTGTAACCGAATCACGTTTTGGATCGCAACCAAGTTTTTAACTCGGAATGGCAAAAAACACATCGGGGCCAAAATGTGAGTCGCCGTGATAAAAAATTGCGGTGGAAATTTTGTTATTCAATCTTTTAAGTTTGCTGGCGTGAAATTGATTCGACGGCAAGTGCTAATGCAAGTTTTGTGTTATTGCAAATGACAAAATTCTATAAAGTTTTCGCAGTAATTTTTCCATTAACCTAGTATTTATGAGACGCGATAGATTCCATTGTGTACGTATTGACGCCACTCAAATTGCATTTCGAACACTTTACTATACTATTAATGCACAAATCCAAGAATAGATGCAATTTCTAGCTCATGGCAAAAGTCCAAAGATAATAAAATCTTTAAGTTTTATAATGCAAATAAATTCAATACACATGTTGGGAAATAGATAAACTCGGGAACAAAAGCATTCGAGATTGCTGATATAAAATTGTGTAAGACCAGGCCTGAGCGTTGACTTTTACTTAAATAGATTGGTAATTTACTGGACGATTGCCCTTGGAATCTGGTTCCATCAGCGTACTTTGTATCGGAACTGCGTCCTGATACTGGAAATATAATTTGATTTGGAACTTTAAATAAAAAGTATATTTTATATGTAAGTGAAAATACTTATACAAAGATTTTGCAATTGCATACATACAGTCTAAGATTATGAAAATATATAGGATTAAATCCACTTCAATTGATGGTGGAATATATGATTCTCAACGTGGGCTGTTTTATGAGTAATATATAGCACGAGCGAAAGTGTCATCTTATCTCTAAGGATGGTGAACGCAATGGAATGACACCCATTACTTTGTAATTCAGGTGATGCAACTATCCATGAGCGATCGGGTCGCTTACCATAAGGCGAAAGTCTTACTAGCCTTGCCATTAATTGCAATACAATTTGCTCTAGCTGACCATCATTACCTATTGTGACAGATAGTCCACGAAACTCATTTGACAGACTACGAACCAATCCAGATCGAAAACTGACCCCACAGCAAGCCACTTAAATCGCTCTCTCCGATATCAATCATCGTCTCAAAGCCCGTCCGGTTTATCGTGCGGAATAGGCCGGGATTAATTGGGCCCAGGATAACAAAGGGGGTAATTATAAACTGCTTAACCGCCTCCCAATAATTAGTTATTGTGTTGGGATGATCCATCAGGGTTGGATGGACAGACCGTCTCCGGTACAGGATAAAGTGGATTCGAGCGTTGCCTAATAAATCAACGTTAGGACGTTTGTTTCTTGTCAATGTGGAATTGGTGATAAATGCTTTTTTCATCTCCTAAATTGGTTTGGATTTGTGTAACAAATTACTGATTTCTATTTATAGGATTCAGGACGTGATAAATTAGTCCATATTAATGTTGAAAACTAACAATACTATGAACAACGCAGTATTTCTACAGCAAATGTAAAATTATATCACGCAGAAAAACAGTAATCAAGAAATTAATCATCATAGATCGTAGATGAAATAATTTGTCTTATTAATATGACTTTTAATTCCATAATTAGACAATAACATCTACAGACCATCATTCGAATAACACAAACACGCAAATGAAACAGTAGGTATCTAATCAACGCAAGACATAATTATCCAAGTACACATCAATTAAGTACAAACATCGGCACAATGCACATTAATTAACATCTAAAACAAGAACACGGCATTAACTATGCGCACATGTATCGGATCGCATTATCTCGCGTCTGTCGACGAATGTTTATGAACAAACGGCACAATAAAATCACTATAATTCATTATGGCCACCTGAACAGCCTGAACTGAGTCTATTGTCTTTGCGTTAATTATCGATACTTTATAACGGTATATGCTATTGTATTCCCTAATAATGTATAGTTAGGGACTGTATTTGCAAAGAACAGATCGGCAGTATTCCACGTTATCTACGAGGAGAATAATAAGTCACGGTACGGAATAAAGTACCACCTAATTAAATATAGATGCAATAATAGAAATTACTATTTGAAACAAATGGTCCAAAATAAAATGTTCAAAATTCCTCAAAGTACTTATTTATATTCCCTTCGTAAAATATACACTAACGGCCGATGCCAATAATCAATCGAAAAAAATTAGATTGAAGTCAATCTGTTTTGTTGTCAATTGTTTTCTACTTTTCGATTGGTCTCCTGTCATGTTGCCATAGTTTATTCACTACTGAGGTTGATTATTGGCAATATAGTATCAGAAAAACGATTGAGCTGTCAATCTAAAACGGCAAATTTTGGATTGGGTTTGTTTATTGGCAGCGGCTGTAAGTAATGATGTAATTGACATTAAATGTCTGACGGCAGTTAGATATGTACAAAACTTTCTAGAAATGTTTTCTTTCTCTTAGCTTAATGCATTCGAGTTACCTATTAAGATAAAAAAGTTCATAAATAAGGATATGTAGGTACATAAGTTTCAACGTAAGGGTTTAAGAAGTAAAAAGACTAACAAATAAAATATTGATCAATTTTCATATTATGTTTCATTTACACGATCTAGAAGCCAACCAATAAAAATGTTATAAATACATATTTTAAACTAACTAATTGATTGGGATTGGAATAAGATGCTTATAATCGACAAATACTATTATTAGTAATGTAAAAAGAAAAATTAAAATTACATAATCTCACATTAATTACGTCGCCAGTAACAATAAAACCGCTTGCTCATTTTAAAACCGAACGGGTCGAAATCCATTCATTGTTCTCAAGTATATCTTCAGACGTTAGCACACAGGCCACAAAGATAAATCTCCTCTTAATAAATCTTAGAAAAAGAACTCATTAAGAACGACCAATTAAGAACGTTACTAGGATACCGAGAGCAAACCATTGTTCCGACAGACGGTTAATTACAAGAAAAAAACCTAAAACAATGGTCGTAAGGATGTGAGATGGAACGGCAGCACTGTTTGTGAAACAAGCGGTAGGTAAACGTATGCAATGTGTAGGCCACTGTTGCCCAAAGTGTGCCACGAAGACGCTCTATAGAGGCAAGCGCTTGAAGGAGTTTAACGGTGTTGAAAAGATACATAGGGATAAATATCGGATTATGTATATTTCTTAGTAAGTGATTTTATTTATTCTTATAAGAAATAAAGTACTCTTTAACCTTAAAAGTTACGAAAGACATTTTGACAACAATTACTGAACAGATTTTAAGAGCGTTTATACCCTGTGCGCGCTTTTTGGCTTAAAAACAGGACTTTTCAAATGAGTTAATAGCCACCAATAAACAATTTAAAGGAAAAATAATTAGTACTTATTTTAGAAAAGGTTGTCATCTAGGGATTTTGGTGGAAAACATTATAGATTGATGAATAATTTGTGAGTACTATAAGGATTACTGAACACAAGTTTCGTTATTTAGGCTTTAAATGGCAATTTAGAAGCTTAAGATATCCGAAACCACTAAATATAAGATGAAAATAAAAATATTATCAAACTAATAAGACCCTTATGGAGGGATTTTGCTAAGAAAAATAATCTTTTTGTGTTTAGTTCCTGAAAAATAAAAATTTAAACTATGCGAAATTATTCAGAAACTCTCGTCAAGAACATATTTTTTTTCACTAACTTATCGTACATAATTTTTTATAGCAATTGCATATTATAATAGAAGAACATCTTATCAATAAATTACCATTTATATATTTCAACAAAATTAGTTTTCATATTTTCTACAAATATTTTAAAAACCACTATAAAACACGCTGTCCGACGTGGATCAAATCAGACCGCCGCAAGGCCTTCTAGAGGGAGGACGTATCGCTCGTCGCTCCGGCCTGGCTGCAGTCGATTTTTGCCGTGCGTAGTAAAAATAGCCACGCGCGGAATGCGATTGCCACATCTTAGTACTTTGGTAGTAAAATATGTTTTTTTTTATTAGCTAAATTGGTTTTGTAGTGAGTATAAATTATGTTTCAGATAATACAATGGGATGTAATTCCGAGGCTAAATTATATTATGTATTGTAATAAAAAAAAAATATACATTTCGTAATTATAAGAGGTTGTAAGGCTCCTAACTCTATTCATGTGTTCGAACACGAAATGATTAATAAAACGTCCGTAGTGACTACTGATTGAACACTGATTTGAATGCAACTTAACAATGTAATAATAACGAAAATATGATTAGTATCTAAATTTGTATTATTCTTTGCTTGCACAGTAATATTTGTCTACTTATAATGCAAATAAAATATTTTTATGATATTTTATTACAGTTACATTTCAATTGAATATTTGAAGCGTACTGTTATATACTTAAGATGCAATAGAAATCCATTATATAACAAAAACCCTCTCCACACAAAACTGCACATATGCACTTTTGTGTGGATAAATAGTAAGACGGCGCAAGCTGGGCTCTCAATCATATTCTATATTCTTTCGCGACCGGGTGTCTGCCAGTTTCCATTTCTATCTCTAATTTTATATGTGTCATTTTAATAAGTGTTATAAACGAGTGTAAAATTAAATAAAGATTTTTTTAAAAAGATAATTTTTAAATCTCGTATAACATTTTGGTGGCAGCGGTGGGATACCGAAATCACACCCGAATACGTCTTCGGAAAATCCAAATAAATAAAACGGACTGAAAGCGATAATTAAACTAAAATTCATAAAATTAATATCTAAATTGACAAAGTGCGGAACATTCAAAACGGTACAAATCACATAAATAAATAAATCAGTTGAACATATAAGTGTTTTAACTTTGTACATAAGGCGCGCTACGAACTTAAGAGTGAAGTCGAGACGCGGGATCCGCGTTGTTCCAGCCAGTGGTTCCAGTATTGATCGTTTTTGAAACGGTCACGCCAGCATCCAAGAGTTCCACCATGTTAACTCTGGTGCACCTGGTAGCAGTTCTCCTGTGAGTGACTCTATTACAAGACCCCTTTTAGTGACAAGTTAATTAAAATCAATAAAACTCAGAGTTTATTCAGTTCGCAGAATTTAATAATTATAATTTAAATTATATACTTACGTATTATTCTACTCGAATAATTTCCTACATCTTTAATTGTTATTATTAATAGTTGCAAGCATTCTTTGTAATCACAGACAGTACATTCCTTTTGTTTATTTTATACATCCGGTCATAACAGTTATAGATAAGCTTGTAATTCCATACCTTGTTGTGTAAAGCTAACTTAAAGTGGAATCGCCTTCTAAACAATTGTTTTATATTTATCTTATACTAATTGTGTGTATTGTGTGTTGTGTACTTTACAGATTGACACATTTATATTTTAAACTCCATATTTTCAGTAAATATGGCCAGTAAATCTGAATCCAAGGAAAGAGAGGAGACCACTAATGTCTCTAAAAGCACCAGCCGAGTCGATATCGAAGACAAGGTGGAGTTAAGTGTCTTGTTCAAATTCATAAAACCCTTCGATGGTTCGAGGGAAAATTTGAATCCATTTATTGCAAATTGTCAGAGTGCCTATAATCTTGCCAACAAAAACCAAAAACCAATATTGTTCAAATATATTCTGAGTCAGTTAGTTGATAAAGCTGAACTTACTTGCAGTATAAAAGAATTCGAAAATCTCGCACAATTTATAGATTTCCTAAAACAACAATTCGGAGAAAAGAAACATTATACACACCTTCTCTCCGAATTGCAAAGCTGCAAACAAGATAGTAACGAAACAGCTAATCAATTCTCTTTAAGAATTGAAACATGTCTAGCCAAATTGCTCACAGAAATCAAAATTTCTATCCCGACCAAGAAAAAGGCCGAAATAGCTGGGCGAGTAGCCGCAATGGAAGACCTTGCGTTGCACACCTTTATTGTAGGATTGCAACCGAGACTTTCACAAATAATCAGATGTCGTGATCCAGATTCATTAAACTCCGCTGTTAGTTTCGCAGTCGCAGAAGAAAAAATCATGTCCGCGGTGAACAAAAGATCACAACTATCTAATCCTAGTAATTTCGATAAACCGAAATTCAGTCCGCGGCGCGAATTTCAATCTTACCCAAGCCGTTTCCCGCAAGGATTCCGCCCTAGTCCTTCTAGAAGCATAAATACGAATGAAATCGTTTGTAGATACTGCAATAATGTAGGACATAGCATTGAAAATTGTCGCAAACGACAATATAATAATAATAGGAACCGCATTAATAACTCTACTAACCCAAATCAAAATCTAACTCCAAATCGCCCACAAAACCAACACAACCCTAATCCCATTCCTCAACGCAGAATTTTTGCCGTTAATCCCGAAGAGGAAAACGGAGTAGATGAAGTGGACGATTTAAACTAAGAAAATTTCCCGACAGGTGTCGCCCGGGAAATTGTTCCACAAAAAATAAAGTCGATACCAATTGCTTTTCTATATCCACTGTATCAAAGAATCCTAACCAATTTCAAACTTATAGTACCATTACCAAATCTTCGCGTCCTCTGAATCTGTCGCGTCCTCTGAATCTGTCGCGTCCTCTGAATCCGTCGCGTCCTCTGAATCCTTCGCGTCCTCTGAATCCGTCGCGTCCTCTGAATCTGTCGCGTCCTCTGAATCTGTCGCGTCCTCTGAATCTGTCGCGTCCTCTGAATCCTTCGCGTCCTCTGAATCTGTCGCGCCCTCTGAATCTGTCGCGTCCTCTGAATCCGTCGCGTCCTCTGAATCTGTCGCGTCCTCTGAATCTGTCGCGTCCTCTGAATCCTTCGCGTCCTCTGAATCTGTCGCATCCTCTGAATCTGTCGCGTCCTCTGAATCCGTCGCGTCCTCTGAATCCGTCGCGTCCTCTGAATCTGTCGCGTCCTCTGAATCTGTCGCGTCCTCTGAATCCGTCGCGTCCTCTAAATCTCTCGCGTCCTCTGAATTCTTCGCGTCCTCTGAATCCGTCGCGTCCTCTGAATCCGTCGCGTCCTCTGAATCCATCGCGTCCTCTGAATCCGTCGCATCCTCTGACTCCGTCATGTTCTCTGAATCCTTCGCGTCCTCCGAATCCGTCGCGTCCTCTGAATCCGTCATGTCCTCTGAATCCGTCGCATCCTCTGAATCCATCGCGTCCTCTGAATCCGTCGCATCCTCTGACTCCGTCATGTTCTCTGAATCCTTCGCGTCCTCCGAATCCGTCGCGTCCTCCGAATCCGTCGCGTCCTCTGAATCCATCGTGCCCCTTGAATCCGTCACTTCGTCTGAATCCGTCACGTCCTCTGAATCCATCATCGCGTCCTCTGAATCCATCGTGTCCTCTGAATCCGTCACGTCCTCTGAATCCATCATCGCGTCCTCTGAATCCATCGTGTCCTCTGAATCCTTCACGTCCTCTGAATCCGTCGCACCCTCCGAATTCGTCGCACCCTCTGAATCCACCGCGTCCTCTGAATCCATCGTGTCCTCTAAATCCACTGAATCCGCCACAATCACTAAACATTACACATCCTCTGAGTTCCTCTCGTCCCCTGAATCCTCTATATCCTCCGAATCTCCTACAATCACGAAGATCTCCAAATAACCTGAAACAAAACGATGATGTTATTATTTTCAAAATACATAAAAATTCCGAAAAAAGATACTTACCTCATATTGACATACAAACCAATGTAGCAGACAGACCATTATCCTTTCTGATAGATACCGGATCTTGCATAAGTTTACTGAAAATCAATTCATTGTCTCATATCCCTCATTTAAATAAAAAAACAATAACCCTGAAAGGAATTGACCCTGGGGATGAACTCACAACAACTCTTGGTAGTTTCGAAATACCTATATTCCAAGATCTGAAAAGGAAATATACACATGAATTCCATGTCGTAGAAAAAATTAATCTAACATATGACGGTATTATAGGGAATGACCTACTACAAAAATTAAAATGTAAAGTAGATTATCATCAAGGCGTTATCCATATAGACAACGAGACAATCAAGTTACAGTTTTGCGAACCAGTTTATACTATACCACCTCGTACAGAATCCGTGATAGAGTGTACAGTAACTAATCCTGAAATTCAACAAGGAATAATTCTAGATCAACACATTTCCGAATCTTTACTCGTAGCAAATTGCATAGCTAAAGTCAAAGATAACAACCGTATCAATATCACAGTTGTTAATACATCAGAATATCCTGCTACAGTACACTCTAATCTCAACTTATCCTTAGAACCATTTGATACGCAAACTCCACAAAACTCACCTCAAATGATATCTCATTGTAAAATCCTCGACCGAACTAATGAAGTCTTAAATTTGCTCAGAATTTCACATCTAAATCAAGAAGAAGCTAATGCCCTTGTCCAAATTTGTTCTCAATATTCTGACATATTCCATCTTCCCAATGACCAACTCACACACACTACGGCTACAGAACATAGAATCATAACGAGCACAGATATTCCAATTCAAACTAAATCGTATAGATTCCCTGAATGCCACAAAAAGGAAGTAGAGAGTCAAATAAATAAAATGCTAGATCAAAACATCGTAGTACCTTCAATATCACCTTGGTCTTCACCCATTTGGGTTGTTCCCAAAAAACTTGACGCCTCGGGACAACGCAAATGGAGAGTAGTCATCGACTACAGGAAATTGAATGATATTACAATAGGTGAAACCTACCCCATCCCGCAAATCACTGAAATCCTTGACCAATTAGGGAAAAGTCAATACTTCAGCACACTAGATTTGGCTTCTGGATTTCACCAGATACCCATTTCAAATGAAGATGCTAGTAAAACTGCCTTTTCCGTCCCTCAAGGACATTTCCAATTCACTAGAATGCCATTCGGGCTGAAAAACGCCCCTGCTACATTTCAGAAACTCATGAACACTTGTCTCTCGGGACTACAAGGGTCAAGATGTTTCGTATATCTCGACGATATTGTAGTATACTCACCAGACTTATCGAGTCATTGCCAAAATTTGACGGCTGTATTTGACAGACTGAGAAATTATAATTTGAAATTACAACCAGACAAGTGCGAGTTTCTTCACAAAGAAGTCGCGTACCTCGGGCATATAATAAGTAAAGACGGAGTAAAACCTAATCCTGAAAAAATAAAATGCATTATAAATTTCCCAATTCCAAAATGCCCAAAAGATATAAAATCCTTTTTAGGACTCGTCTCATACTACAGACGATTCATCCCTGACTTTTCAAAATTAGCCAAACCTCTAACTTCTCTCCTTAAGAAAGAAGCTCAATTTGACTGGAAAAATGAACACCAATTAGCTTTTGAAAAACTACAATCCAAATTAACGACATCTCCAGTACTCATGTATCCAGATTTTTCCAAACCCTTCGTATTAACCTGTGACGCCTCTAATTTCGCTGTATCCGCCATCCTATCTCAGGGTGTAATAGGCAAAGACAGACCAATAGCCTATGCATCCCGCACATTGAATAAAGCTGAATGCAATTACAGCGTGACGGAAAAAGAATGTCTTGCCATAGTATTCGGCACTAAAGCTTTTCGTCCATATCTGTATGGACATCGATTTACTATAGTCACTGATCATAAGCCTCTGCAATGGCTCTTTAACTGTAAAGACCCGGGTTCAAGACTAGTCCGTTGGAGACTAAAATTAGAAGAGTTTGACTACGACATTATTCACAAGAAGGGTAAAACCAATACTAATGCAGACGCATTATCTAGATTCCCAGTTAATCCAATAGAAGATAAATCCCGACTAATTCCAAACCCTTTATTGCCAGACCTCTATGACGACTTTAGCAACCCACTGGAAGACCCTGTTGCCGAATCCTTATCTCCAATCCCATTTTCCTTCAATGACGAAGAACTGTTAAATCAAGATATTGAATCTAACATTATTCCACGACCCATACTCAACTCTCCAAATAATCCGTCTCAAATTCCTTTACTACCTCAAGAAAGCGACACGATTCCTTCTCCAGGTCTTATAGACCTAGGGCCACTACCTGAACTCAGTCCAGGGAACGTCGATCTCAATCTAGATTTAGAAAATTTAGATATCCCCTCACCAAATCCAAATTTTACAAACTCAAATAATCCTACACCGCCTCAGGGAAATCCCAATTTAAATAATAACGACTACCCGGCGTTCCTTAAATCAACTACTAATAAAGAAAATACTTCAAATACTATTCTCACGGAACACAACGAAAACCTCCTAAAATCTCCCTATAAACTGCTCCTCATTCCTACATCTATCGATTTAGACGAATCAAATCCCTATATTTCCGAAATCCTCTCCAAATTACCTAACAGCGACGAAGTCTTAAATTCCGAAAAAGAATTGCACTCTTTCTTGAAAATAGAATTAGAAAACAAAATTATTTATCTTATTTTTACTAAAGTTCACCATTTTGACGAATCCACTTATCCTGCTATCTATGATACCCTAAAACGCGTAAGGACAGAAATTCTTAATTCTAACGAACATACAGATGTCGCAATTTCTGACTTTAAAAACCCCTTCGATCAACACTCATACACTAAGATTTATAACATCCTAATCTATTTATTCCATAACACTAAAATTACCATACACGTCTACCTAAATAAAATAGCCTATCCAACCCTGAGTGAACGCCCCAAAATTCTCCGCGATAATCACGATATTCCTATTGCCGGTCATTTGGGTTCAAATAGAATGTACAATAGAATAAAAGAACAATATTATTGGAAAGGTATGCGTAGCGAAATAGAGGACTATGTCAAACAGTGTAAAACATGTCAGGAAAATAAAGCCCTTAGGAAAATAAATAGAGCACCAATGGAAATCACCACAACATCCGTATCTCCTTTCCAAAGGGTGGCGCTAGATATTGTAGGGCCTCTGCCCGAATCCGGTCCAGCCAAGTTAAAATACATTCTCACATTACAAGACGATCTCACGAAATACTCCATAGCCTACCCAATACGTAGCACTACAGCAGAAGAAACTAGTGATTGTTTGATTCACTTCATATCTCTCTTCGGGATTCCTAAATCGATCCTTACAGATCAAGGTACAAATTTCACCTCAGATCTATTCAAGTCCACATGCCAATTTCTAAAAATCAAACAATTATGGTCATCTCCTTATCACCCTCAAACACAAGGGGCATTAGAACGTAGCCATTCAACCCTCAAAGAATATTTAAAATCATTCACCAACCAGGAACAAGACAATTGGCCCACATACGTTTACACTGCAATACTTACATACAACACTACAGTACATACCACCACAAAATTCACACCATACGAGTTAGTCTTTGGTCACAAACCGTTTATCCCAAATTCCATCTATGATAATGAACCAGGTACAACTTATTCTGACTATATAAAAATGTTACAACATAAATTCAAATACACCCGTGGTATGGCCCTTGAAAATATTTTAAAATCTAAGGAGTCTTCGAAAGCCTATTACGATACACGTACCAGACCCCCTCCAAAGTACAAAATCGGTGACTATGTCTACCTTAAAAACCATTTGAGACTCCGTAAAGCGCTATCTCCAGTTTGGAAGGGTCCATATAAGATAGTTAAAGTAAATTTCAACCACACAGTCACACTTCTCATAAATAGACGACACGTGACACATCATTTAGATGAGATAAAACCTGCAGTAATGACCCAATCTCATAGTTAAATTCATTCTATTTCAGCACTTGCACCAATGCACATCCCGAATTCATCCAGCCATATCCTTCCAGTTCCGGAATATACTTCGACAACTTGGGTAAATTGAAAATCGTAAAAGGACATTTAAGCATTATCAATTATATAGATATATCATTTATAAAGCCACATTTGTCAAATTTAAATGAAGTCCTAAGTACTACAAGACTCGCTTGTCAACAAGCTAATTATACTTTTTGCCTAGACATACTATCGCCTTTAACTGTTCAATATAAAGATGTCACTCGTGAATTTGAATCCATATCACATCTGATTTCAAAACGTAATAAACGTTCATGGTTTGGCGGGATAGGTACTATATTTAAACACGTTTTTGGCACTCTTGATGAGAACGATGCCGAAAAATATGACTCTTATATAGAAACAATAGAAAATAATGAAAATAAAATCGCTGAAATGATGAAAGAAAATATTCTAATTACACAATCCACACTAGAATCCTATAAACAAATTATAGACAGACTAAAAACTAATCAAGAAATTCTCAACGAGGCATTAAACACATTTCTAGGAGAAATAAAAAATATCTCTGATATTACAAATAATTTATTAATTGAAACAAAAGTCAATTCCATACTTACCAGCCTTGATAGTTCCTTGTTGACATTATCATTCCAAATGGAAGATTTAATAAACGCAGTCATTCTTAGTAGTCAAAATATTCTACATCCGAACATATTAACACCAGCACAATTATACCAAGAACTTGTAAACAATGAAAGACACTTACCTAGTGATACTGGAATCCCTCTTTCCTTGAGTTTAGACAACATTCATATAGTTTTAAGTATATCAAATGTAGCGTGTTATTATTTTAAGGATAAGTTAGTTTTTGTATTACTAATACCTTTAGTTACAAAGGACGAATACAATTTGTATCATAACATGGCTATACCAACTCCTCATGGATCAAACGATCCAAATAAATTTAGTATGATTTTACCATCAAGCCCTTATACAGCCATGTCTAGAGATAAGCTATATTATTGTAATTTAGATAACTTAGATAATTGTAAAACCATAAACTCTGAGTTTTACCTGTGTGAGTTAACAATGATCTCACTAACAAATGACAACCCTACGTGTGAAAGTGAACTATTGACAAAACCAGTCAGTGCTATTCCCGTACAGTGCGAAACAAAAACAATTTCCGGACAATTAGACATTTGGAAACCAATCAAAAACAATCGGTGGATTTTTGTTCAATCGAAACCTAATAAAATAACAATCGAATGTAGTGTTAGTGAAGTGGAAGAAGTGATAGTGGCCGGAACGGGTGTTTTGCAAACCCCGAATCAGTGTACCGTGTACACCAGAAGTGTAAAACTGTTATCGGCAAATGACGCAATTAATATAAGTCTATATACACCTAGCCTTAATTTTAGTATTATAAATGATTCGTGTTGTAACTTAAGCGATAAGATAAATTTAGCTAATAACAATGATTCCCCAATTTTATTACAAAACGTAGATTTAGAAAATTTGATCACCAATAATAAGAACGACGAAATTATTTCCAACCTAAATGAAATAATCTCTGGAAAACCGCACATAATAAAATATGGGAATTATTATACAAGTACTATATTTCTTATTTTAATTTCAATATTATGTTACATACTGTATAAAACTGGCATACACAAAAGAATCATTTTTAGAAGAGTTAACCTAAATAATACAAGTAGAAATAATGAACCTATATCCGATAGTAATGAAGAGGTGGAACTTGATGACATTAGAACACCACCTACCCTTAGAATAGGGTGAAAATATATACATAATTTGCATATGTATATATATAAATGCATAGATTCTCATAAACTTCACAAATTTTGTGTAAGTTTATTCTTAACCGGGGGGCTGTTATATACTTAAGATGCAATAGAAATCCATTATATAACAAAAACCCTCTCCACACAAAACTGCACATATGCACTTTTGTGTGGATAAATAGTAAGACGGCGCAAGCTGGGCTCTCAATCATATTCTATATTCTTTCGCGACCGGGTGTCTGCCAGTTTCCATTTCTATCTCTAATTTTATATGTGTCATTTTAATAAGTGTTATAAACGAGTGTAAAATTAAATAAAGATTTTTTTAAAAAGATAATTTTTAAATCTCGTATAACAGTACGGATCAAAGTTGTTTGAGCCGATTGTATAGCGAGCCGACGCGGCAGCTCTACGCACACAGCTTTGGTCGCTTATGTGTGCGTGAAATTAACGAAGAAATACCTATAGTTGACTTTGCGCGCAAGGTGTATACGCTCTTAAATAAAGAACCCATGTCATCTTACTTCTGTGCAATGACATTGATTAAGACAAAAAAATCTCTAACCAACTTTGAAAAATAAAAATGAATTATGCTTTAAACGGACATAATATCTAAATGTTTACATTGAAAGTAAGTTATTTGTTATGTTTTACACCTAGAGCAAGTTTCAAATTTTCTGCCAAACTGGCAGCATGCCAAAAAAGTTTGAGAGCCTATGGTGTAGACATAATTCAACAGCATAAGGAAACCTGACGCGTCTGTCTACACGTACAAAACTGTTCTGAAGACAGTGTCTTAAGAATTGTAGCCTTGTTTATTTACCACTCGACTATTTACTTCCCTTTAATTAAAAGTATACATACATTAAATGAACGTTAGTCTAATGCAATTATAATTGATTGGTGTCTTTTGTATTGGACGTAGACAACGACATGTATCGGTAGTGCAATTAATTATATATCCGGTTGTGCCATACACGCGTATAGATAACTATAAATTATATGGGATTACATTACCAACGCATGTAATGTATTTAAACATATAATACGAGACATCAAGAGCTTAAATAGCCTATTATACATCGTCATCCTATGAACCTGACCATACTCTTTAATAATTTGGCTGATTAAATAAATTGTTTAGAGCGAAATATAACACAGCCATTTATATTTTAAGCCATAAAGGATAAATAAATGTATTTATCGACGACATATTTCATAAAAGTATTTTTACACAACCCTTTAGTTAATTTCGGTGGTTTTGTTCACATATTTCCGACGTAAAAAACTCAAAATATTGTGAAAGATTTTATAAAGAAGCCAAAATTAACAATTTATGTATGTGCTCCTCCCACTGGCGAGGAATCTCGATGGCTTAAAAAGGAAACGCGGCTCTAATTGAGTCAACAATAAATGTCTGACTCAACTGGAAACGTACTCATGCGTACCGTATATAGCCTATTTCGTAAGAGTTACACCACAGTGCTGAGTATTAAACAATACTATTATTTTATATGTTAATTGGTCATAAATAAGAAACAAATAAATATGACGGAAATTTTAGTTCCATCCTGTATATTGGCCTACGTTTTATGCAAAATAGAAAATTATATTTTAAATTAATTCAATCAAAAAAGTACTTAGCAATCTATAAATATTATCTGTGTATAGTGTACAGAATATATTTCAATAGCGTAATGAACATTAAATCGATAATAATTAACCCGTCTTACAAGTCAACAAAACTATAAAGGACCAAAATAATTAGCAAAAAATCGGATTACATCCAATTACGCCTAAACACCGTATCAAGTTTATTATAAATAAGAAAACTGATTTTTAAGAAAGCGTTGTTATCGAAGACACTCATCAATATTTCTCGGTACAAACAATTTCGCTGTGAAATCATGTCTCAAGGTCCGTATCTAACATATTTACATTATACATTGTTAACATAAACCCGCCTAAAGGCTTCAACGTTATTTGTATATTTTAATATTATTATAACAAAGTACTGTGTAGACTTCGATATAATTCTTGGAAACTCTTATATTATATTGTATAGTTAATAATTCAGTTAGCTTAAAACTTACACCAAATATGGGTAACGGAATATCAATGTATTATGAAATAGGACTTCTTATATTAAATTTCATAGGTTTATATACAGTTTATATGTGATATATGAAGACGAAAATTGGTTAATGAGTCGTGTATTTAAATGATATAAATTAATCGTGAGCATAAATTCGGTTATTTTCATCACAATGCGTTAAGTAGCGTACGCATTACTTTTCAACGTGAGTTAATATTAGCGGCACAAGCGAAACAGTGGCAAATCGTGATTAAATATATCACTTGAAATTTACCTCTCATAAAATTCCCAGTTTCGTTTTCAAAATACACGTTGAACAGTCTTCATTACCTGCGAAAGAAACAAATTTAATTTAATAAAAGGGAAACCAAAAAAATAAACAATTTACTTTCCATTCAAGACACAACCTTTCGACTATAAAAAGTTTCACAATGGCATCGGTAAATAAGGGATGGAAAATTTTGATAAGTTTAATTTTAAAGAATCTTACCCTTACAATGTGTTTCACAAACATTTAATTAATTAATTGTTACAATTAAAAAGCAAGGGGTTGGTGGCCAATTTGAAAAAAAAAATCCTGTTACATTTAAAAAAAATAACCCTGTTTGATAAATGTGAAGCCATAGATGGGAACTTGGGGTCGTTCTGGAAATTATTAGTTGTCAGCTATGTATAGCAATGTGCGCCCTGCTGTTGAAATATTCTTTCTATAAAATTTTATTGAAAATCATCATCATTTTCAGCCAAAAGTAGTCGAATACTGAATATAGGCTACTCATAAATAAAGAAACGGATATATTAAAGCTACTACTCATAAGCTAATTTAAAGGACGTAAAATTAACTGTCCCTAAAACCACTTTACTGTCTTTACTGACTAAAGAAGACAAAAAAACAATAAAAAAATATGTCTTTATCATGTCAATGTGTCTTTATCATACTAAGTCCCCACTCTCAACATGAAATTCCTCTATATGGTTGTAAAAGCCACCTACACTCAACAACAAACCATGTATTGTAAATCCACACTAGCTACGACAGCCGTTTCGATTTCCCTGCGAGCCCTTCACGAGTTACAATCCACGACAGGTGTCAAACGTAACAAATGGAATGCACCAGAACGAGAGTGGCAGACGTCAAATTGCACCACAGGCGTACCAGCCGATATTCCCTGCTCGATAATGGGTGGACGGACAGTTACCATCACTATTCACTACAGACTTGGTAAAACAAATTTAATTTCATCAACCCCTACAGCTTATCCATTTATACGATATAAACACATTTATGATTGCAATGTTTTGGGTTATAAATTTAAATTTGTTGACAGCGTAATTAAGTATCCCAGTTTGACCGCAGTAAGTATGAAACATTCATTCAAACTTCGTAAATGACTAAGCCAATATCAAATTTCTGCTACCGGTTATTCCCACACACAAATCGACAAATAGTTAAGTATAAATTCTATAGTCCGTTGTTTGCATCAGTTACATACATATGATCATACATTACAAAAACACAAGAAAACGAAGTTGCATCACCAAAAAAGATTATATTGCAAAAGAAGTGCCTTATTTTATTGTTCGCATCGAATAGGCTTTGAAGCTATTGCAACGTTTTAAAATATTTCATCATTAGAATCCTACATTATGGCTGATGAACAGAGGCGATAAAATAATTTCAAAAATAATCACCTGGGTGGAGTAGTGCCGCGCCGCTAGTTTACGATAATTTTCAATAACCGAAAACGACTTGAATGACATCAGCAGAATAACAGAACCGAATCAATCCACGTAACGGTACAGCGACAACTTGACGAACCACCATAAACACATCCGATTAAAATACATAGACACTGAATAAGAAAAAAACCTGTTCTCATATTGCTTGGCCCGAGCAATGCATGTTTTATGGGCCCACAGTGTAACAAGATGACGTTAATGGATTATGAATTTTGATAGCAGTGTGGTTGGAACTTAGTAGGACCAACAGCTATTAGCTGGTATGAGATATTACCTATAATTTAATGCAATAACTATTAGGAGTAACATAAAATATGGTATTATAAACTTGTCACCAGATTTGTAGTAAAGTATCTGGCTTTAAAAGGTAATGTAATTTTAGTAAAATTATGCGTCGTTGCTAGGAATATAATTACTGCCTTTGAATTATGTTTGTAGTGCGGGGTGGCTTTTTACACGGTGCACGATGGACGCGGGTTCGAATCCCCGGACACACCTCTAACTGCACAGTCCCTCACTCGTACTTAGAATTGTAGAGAGGGCCGTGTCTTACAGTGGGACGTATGGGCTGATACGGTACGGTACGGTACGGTAAATTATGTATGCCCTGAGACCTAGTAAATTCCAATGTCAGACGGTGCAAACGAACCAAAGAACTACTTAAATATTGTCGTCCAAAGTCTCAACATTTTCATGCTCCAATCCAAGCTCCAATAGTATTACGATTATGAATTTCATGGAAATTAAGAAACCCCCATTTAGACCATGGAGTTGCGAAACTCGTCCCTCTACCATCTTATTGAAAATCGAAGTGTGTCACAGGCTTTTGAAACTAAAGTACACACGTATCAAGATTTTAAGGTGAAGGAAATCGTAAGGAGATCTTCAACATCAATGGAATAACAATTCTCAATGTTCGGCCGTACGTAATTTGTATTCCACGTAACAATAGATTTCACCATTACTGACTAGAAAAAAAAAAAAAACCTTCGTAAGGAGTTCGCGAGATAATCGTAACTGTACATTCTGAGTCGAACCTTCGGCAATAATCCGGAAAGATAAAAACATTTATGTAGACTTAAAACCGGAAAAGTAAACCTGACCTCGTTGTATTATCAGATCAGAATTGCTTCGAGAGAAACCACGGCATTAAGGTACCAGGCCACACATTAATGACTGTAAAGATATTATGTTGATTGTCTGACTCATTGCTGGTACAAATCATTGTAGTGTTACAGAAGCGTCTCAGAACAAAACAATTTGACCTTTGCTTTGTAAGAATATCCTTTCACTACACTGACATGTAAAGGCATGGTTGAAAACCAAAATGTTTTCTATTACCATTTCAGAGCTTTTATTTAAGCTAACGGTAATGAAATATGATAAAAAAGTGACCTAGAATGGAGAAAATATAATTTTTCGATAAAAGGTTTATTCTGACCTTGAATATTTAACTAGATGGAAACTGGAAAAAGGTTGTCGATAAAGCCACGCGGTCAGTTGTCAGCAAATTGTTTTGTTTACAGAATAATGGAGCTACAATCCCACGCACCTACATACATCTGCGCTAGTGGTATATAGAAGATGCATATTATGTGTATTTAAAAACGTATCAGAATTTCAAGGCTCATATTAACATACAATATGCTATATTTGGATGTTCAGATTGAACTGTGACACGTGTGATAACGACCCTGCCTCGTGGTTCTGATATTTCGCGGGAAATGGGATATTTGACATGGCACCGGGGAGCGGCGACTGTCACATAGTTATTATGTAAATAACACGCCATGTTGACACCGAGCGGAGGTTATGGTAATACCAGAATGGGCTTTATACGCGAAAATAAATGGGTTTTCGCACATGTCTTTAATCTCATGCGGCTTTGAGTGGATTTTAGATTAAAATATCAAAATGTAATCATAAATGTGTTATGTACTGTGGCTAATTCAAGGATTTTCACAGGTTTAATCGCATGGTGAGTAGCGGGTTATTAAAAGAGAGGTCGTTGGATTAATCCCCGTGAAGAGTTGTTTTTTTACTTTATTTTCTCAATTTAGGCATAGAGACCCATTGGTCTCAAGGGTGGTGGACACAAGGGATGAAATTTAGTATGTACTCAGATGTCTAACTTTTGCATGCACAATGTAACATAGATATTAATGTTTCAATAAACTAGATAAATTATTAACGCTCCATTATGAAATGTATAGATTTTCTTCATTTAAAATATCCAAGTTAAAATTTGTACAATCTGCACATTGTAAGAGTAAAAAGTAAAAATCATCATGAATGTCTCAATAGGTATTCATAGATGTAACACATTATGAGTGTAATCAATTAAGGATAATCATTAACAAAACTATGGTACAAAAACCCAAGGGGCAAAACTAACAATGGTCTGACGCATTTACATCAAAACTAATGTGTTTAAGAAATTACCGGCCATTAAATTAAAATTGATAATTTTTTCTAATTATAGAGAATAATTGCTCATTATTGGAACCCCGATTTAATAATGAATGATACCGATAAAAATGCTGTCACTATTACAAAAACTTTTTATTATGTGATTAATAAGTTTTGAAAATCAAGGAAGACTGTTCAAATTGCGAGGTTAGTTCAGTAGTTAAGACAAATAGTGATGCAGGAAAGTTCACGTTTTTCGTCATAATACTTGGTGTGTCCTTAGTGGAAAGCACTTTCAGACCATCGTTCATGTAAGTTAATAAAAAAGGACCAAATGGCCTAACTACTGCCAATCGTCATCATTCTGGCGTGATCATTATTCTGTAGTGTTCCGATCATCAATCTGTAGTGGGACGTATATGTGCTGATAGAGAAGAATAAAGACGTACGACGAATAAAGACGAATAAGATAGATTATAATATACTAAGATACTTTTTGTCAACCCGTGTCACAAAATAATAGCTATTTAAGATGTTCCGTTTTATATTGGGAAATCCGAATTAATCTTAACGGTAAATTTTCGGTTGCATAGCAGCTGCATCCCTTAGTCGTCTCAGCTCACGACGAAATAAAACCGCTACGGAAACGACCGATTAAATCACTTCGCGAATCGTGAGCGAAACAGTTAAGGTCATAACACACTTACTGCGCAAATCGGGCTTCACTTCCGATACCGCCATGCAACGTTAATAGTCTTTCAATACCGATCGACATGCAAAACGTTACGTACTTCGTATTCCGCTCTTACTTCTGCACTAGTCACAAGTATAAATATATTTACGAATATAGATAAAAAATATTATGCAAGGTTTTCAAAAATTACGAAATCTGCCGAACCAAATGATGTAATAAAATATAAAACACAGGTAACATTAAAACGTAGCATCGTAAAATCTATAAAAGCAGTCGTGATGAACTAGTCAAGTAGTAACAAAAAAAAAATCTATACTTTATATTTACTTATATTTAAAAGTAATGAAATCGTCACAATTATCTAACAGCATTTAGATTGTAATTATGAAGATCTACATAGAATCAATGTCCTATGCCCAAAGTGATTAAAACTCTTCTGTAGCGTTTGAGGTATCAGTATGTTTAAGGATGAAAATAGGAGAATTTACGTAAGATCTGAATGCAGTCTTGTTTCAGAAAATCGACATGTGTATTTCTGAAAGTTGTTTATTTACAAAACCACCAGCAGCAATTAATATAAATGTTGTAAATAACGATAACAAGACAGTGTTGTAAAAAAGCTCGAGTCGGCGCTTAAACGCTCGAGTCGACGCTCAAGCAGATTGCTCGTGCTCGAGTCGGGACTCGACTGCAGCGCTCGACGCTCGAGCAGTGGCTTGAGCGCTCGGCTCGAGCTTGAGAGCGCGCTTAGATTACATAGTTAGAGAAACTGTAAAAAAGATCTGTATCTGTATCAGCCCATATACGTCCCACTGCAGGGCACGGGCCTACTTTACAATCGAGAGTTCGATTGAGAGTGTTTAGGCCATATAGTCCACCACACTAGCCTAGTGCGGGTTAGCGGACTTACATACCATAGAATTTTTTATAAATCGCTATGGTATGCAGGTTTCCTCATGATGTTTTCCTTCACCGTTTTAGTGCATGGTGATTGACTATCAATACACACATGACTCCGAAAAGTCAGAGGTGTGAGGATTCGAACCCGCGACCACCGTAAAAAAGATAGTATAATTGAAATAAGACAATTTCAATTTTATTTTTAACGATATTTATATTATAATAGTAGAAAAATACTTATTTATTATTAGTATACAATATGCCATATGATCTACGCCATAAGGCCCAAATTACATTACAAGTGTGGTTTAGCTTTTTGTTTGTTTTTGGTTTTTGTGTTTTACTGGTGGTAAGTCTCTAATATGTGAGAGGCAGTCTTGGTGGGTACCACCGCAATGTCTATTTCTCCCGTCAAACAGCAGTTTAAATGCACTGTTGTGATTGGGATTGAAGGACATTGTAGTCAGAGTAACTACTGGACATATTGAGACTTAACATCTTGTGTCTCAGGATGGCGAGCGCAGTGGAATGCCAAGCATTGCTTTGTAAATCAAGGTGTTGTTTGGTTTTGCTACTGTTTATGAGCGGTCGCATCGCTTACCATCAGGCGAACGGCATGCTCGTCTCGCCATTCAATGCAATAAAAAAAAATAGCTGAAGTTTCTGTACAATTCCTGACTACCTACTGATTTTTCTTAGCAACTAAGTTAAATTAAATACCTACCTAAAATCACCACACACCTTTGCAACACTATAATTTTTTTAACCATGATAAAAGTCACATACTGGCCTGTATATTTTCGTTACTAAGTCTGTTCCTTCTTTTAGTTATGACTAGCTGTGCCCGCGACTTCGTCCGCGTGAAGTTTAACAAAAAAGTTAATTAGTTCTTTTAGTTATTTTTTAAATAAATGAAATTTTCTACAACAAATGTAGCCTAAGTTACTCCTTATTATATCAGCTACCTGACAAAAAAGACCTGTCAAAATCGGTCCAGCCATTTCAGAGATTAGCCGGAACAAACAGACAGACAGACAGACGGACAGACAGACAGACAAAAAAAATCTAAGGTCATTTTCGTTATAGGTATCGTGTGTATAACGATATGTACTTGGACATTTTTATTTATTTTCACTTTACAAACAGACACTTCAATTTTATTTATATGTATAGATAAGGCCAGCTTATACGACCAAAGTCAAAAGATAAGTAATACTCACCGTACCTACCACCCCCCACAACTCCTAACATTTTTATTTATCACAATTTTTTCATCTATCCGTATTTAAAAAGTACAACGCTTGAACGCTCGAGCGCATAACTCGAGCATGAAAGTCTAAACTCTCAACGCTCGCGAGCCTTAAACGCTCAAGCGTTTAACGCTCGAGTCTAAAACGCTCCAAAGCGTCGACTCAGCGCTCGACGCTCGACTCTCAGCGCTCATTTTTACAACACTGTAACAAGATTGAGGTGATAGTTCAGACTAGATGCAGCACTAACACTATTTGTATCATGAGGTCTATTTACGTAGATCGCCTATAAAATATAGATAGAATGTATGCATTGGAACTAGGTGATTTCATAACATAGATTGTTACACAAGTAATAGGCAGTATTGTTACTACATCCGCAATAACTAAAAAAAATACACAATCAGAATTGTGATACATAATGATAAAAGAAAACGTATTTATTTCAATCGTCACTTCAAAATACTGGCACATGAAACCTAGCACAAATGGAAATTAAAACCAATATATTATGTGTAGTTGAGTGGTTGTTAACTGTTGATCCGCAGACCACTGATAGCCCTGACACCATCCTTAATATTATGTTTTATTTTTATGGATAGATAGAAAAACCATTTATTTATATTTCGATACTGTATTAAATTTTAACATACAACAAAACCAGTCAATCGTCCGAGTGGTAAATTACTAGATAGAATTTTTGTCAACTGATACCTGATGACTAAAAGGTGAAGAGCCACTGGTTTTGTTAGATAACCATAATCAATCTCGTTAATACACCCACACGTTTCATTTTCACCGTACATCTACCCACGTCTCACGCAATCCACCTCGCCACTAATGAATAATGTCATTTGATACGTTCGTCACAAGACGACCTGTGACCTAAACATGGTATCCACATTAAAGTTCCAAGGACGCCCCGACCGGCTATCGATCATTTGCGCTACACTTTTTATTTTTAAACTTATGAGCAACTTACTTGCTGGTATCAGATATATCGGGTGAGGAATTTGGAAATTCTTGCGAAATATTTCACAGCTGATACTTTAGTTCTTGCTATAAGAACTGTATTTCATGTTAAAATACACAAATAGGTTTGGATGGCAACAAAAAAGCAACAATAGTTGACGTTATATTTTAGGACGAAAATATGCAAGTAAGGTGAAATATGGGTGGTACAAAACCCTGCTTCCTCAAGGATATATGTGTTAGCCATATTATTAGCCTTGGCGTGTCTGTGTGCACTGTTTATTCCTATATGACAAAGGTTTAAATATAAAAATAATTAATCTTTTAATTCTCATTTCCGTGCCTACTTGTGTAACGGGCCCTAGCCGGTCTTCAGTAAGTTGGTTTACTCTGATAAGCTACTTTCGAATGTCGATCGACTAGTCACGCGGCGCGCCGGCCGGTAAATAGATCGTCGTGATTGGACCGGGTTCATTTCTGTTTGAATTCTCTTTAGAAAATTATTTATTCCGTACAAGAGATCAGTGGTATCTATAAAATTACTGTCACGAATAAATCATATGCAACAAAGTTTCTAAACAACAACAAAAATATAGTTGGAATAGGAGAGTAAAATTAAGTGTTTAAAAAATAAAATTCTGACGAAACGTTATGTGAATATAAATGTCATCTAATAATGTCAAGCGTGTTGATCAATTTGTAGTAACGAAAACAAGATAAAAATAAGAAGTTATTAACATCTGTTTGATAATAATTACTTGTTGTTGTGCCTAATAATTGATCTCCCACAACAACATAATTAAGTACCTATTCGTACACCTACTTCTGTTCATCTCTGCATCACCTAAAAGTCGACTGGGAGAAAATGCCACAGGCATTAAGTCCGCCTTGTATACAGTAGTATATGATTATAATAAAATAAAAATAAAAACATAATCTATATAAATCATGTCCCTATAAAAATAAAAACATAATCTATATAAATCATGTCCCTTAAATTTAAGCTCAAAGACCATTATGGTAAACTCACTCACCCACAAGGTTCCTGTTGTGACAGGCCCGTTATGTGCGCATTGATTTTTTGTACGGTTTGAATGTCGATAATAATTAACAACACATAAGCGATTTTTAACTGCCGGCGTATTTATATATACGTGTCCTTTAACTGTTATATCCTGTAGTTATTTACTACGCGGTTCGGATATGTATAGCTATTACGTGACATAACGCTAATGAGATAAAATTACTTCTTTATACCTGAAGGCTTTGGCCTTGTATAAGTCATGTATTGTAAGCAGCAAGGACAGTTTACAGCATATTTTCAGAGGCATAGCCAGTATGTAAACAATTTTCAATGGATTATGGATGAGCATATCGAACGAGATGGTGGAAAGTTTTCACAGTATCGAAAAACACGGCGACAATTTGTCGTTTTGTTTGGTAGCTATCCCAACAATAATATCATCTTTGCAGCCTTTGTCTTTCAGCCCCGAAAACTGCTATAATTGTACCTTTAATTATATCAATGATGGACTTATTTCAGGGTGACAGTAATTAAGTAATTTACCTTTTTAAAAAACGTAATGTTGAACCCCAACTGAGCTTGGACGGCAAAATACACGTTAGCAGTTACATGCGCAATGAAGGTTGCGTGACGAATTTAGACTTCACAACAGTAATTAAAGTGGTGGAAATAGAAACTAGCGTTTACGAGAGACGTACAGTCCTGCCTTTTTTTTATTTCCAGTTAAAAATAGTCTTTACTGACACGCCATGTCACAACACCGGCGGATTGAGTGCGACTACGGACGTTCGAAACGCCGAGCAGTGCCCACTAGAGCTGTGTGTACTCAATGCATTGAAGAGCACTTTTCTGTAGGAAAATAGTACAATACCGATTTAAAACCTTTTATGCCTTGCGGGGATTTATGTTTTATACAAAATGTAGATCGGGTTAACCTTTGAAACCATATTTATGAACTTTGCGTTAGTTTCTAACCCCGGTTTTTCGCAGCTGTAGAATATTCTGTTGCGATGTTAGTAAACATTGATGTTTCATAACATTTCATAACATCATACTTGACTCATGAATACTTTGATTAATGATTGTTTAAATCTATCAAACAGCTTTGGTTTCTAGTGAGTCATACTATATCAAATTAAGATTTCGGTTACATTTTTTGCATGAAACATATCCATTACCGTACTGATACTTAGAAACATCATCCGAATTCTTACCTTCACAATAGGAGCGAAGGTTGGCCATTCTAAATGTAATTTGGAAGCTGCCAATACTTTTTCACTACTACTACTTTGGTTACACATACTTGCGTTCGCGTAATTATAAATAAAAAAGATTTTGGCACAAACAAGTGGGTGTCGGAGTGGTGTCCAAATGTCTGGCTCGTTAAGAGTGACGCAGATAGCCGAGGACTTCTTCAGACTGACCTGACCGACCGCGATTGTGCTCAACCCGACACGAGTAACACAAGTGCTATCAAATTATATCTAACACAAATTGGTTCTACTGATACTTTTGTAGTAGTAAATAAGCTTAAAAAAGTTGAATTTGGAATAATAAATACATCTCAACAATATCAAAGTAAAACACTATATCGTATAGCACTATAGTTAATGGGCCACGCATTCATTTCGGTGTATGGATCAAATACGCGGTTTCTCTTTTCACTAGCGATTATTAACAGATTGCTACACGCTGGCTGTCAAATTCAGTACCTAATTAATTTAATTGCGAAACACTACTATAATTAATTTCCGCATCATCGATAATATCTTTGATGGGTTCAACGTTAATGTCTCTACAAATATTTATCCATTATTTTATATAACCATCCAGGCGATCATTCGCATTAAAATTCCTCAGCGATCATAACGGAGTTGCAATCTCCATCAGGTCCGAAACCTTTTTTGTGCGTGTACTAGTGAAGCGTACTTCGAGTTACGACATTCTAATTAACCGGAGGGCTGAGCGATCCACGGCCTTTGGTTGGAAGGTCGGCAGCCATGACCAAATATCGCTAATTAAACCGTAAAGCACGCGCTTTGCTACACAAATGTGCTAACATTAGTCGCAAATGCCGGGATTAGTATACAACATTTGGAGTTTATAAGGCATTGTTAAGGTACGCACCACTAAACTTTGCTATTATGTTTCTTTGATCCCACTTAACTATACATATCAGTCATTATTGAAATCCATCACAATTGATAATGGTAGCGCAATCATCAAGCATGTTAGCAACTCTTATAGTCCCAAAATTCAAGAAAGAGAATTTTCCTGAAGATTTTCGAGACGAAATCCCCTTGAACAACGTTTTATCGGGCCTACTTCTATCAATGGGACATACATTGGCTAATATTCATCTGAATGGTATAGAACTGTAGGTTATAGCCAGTTGGATGCAAGAACCCTAACAACTAAGCCAGACACCGACGTAACTAGATACACACCAGCTAAGCCAGTAACGCGGCTTACGTCCAGTTACCCATACAGAGTTTATCAACCTGTATTTGTTCGACAATTTCTGTGTAATATTTCGAAGCGCAACATTGCAACAAAGTAATTTATTCATATATTGCGACACACATAATGTAAACACAATATTGATGTTAACAATTTCGTCACCTCTGGTCATGCAAAATCGCTGACATTAAATTAACCGATGCAGGTATACAAATTGCTGTTGATTGCAAAGTCATCAAGGATTTGTTAGCCGTAGTATTATAACTACATACATATGTAGTTTTAAAATACCACCAACATGGTTATCTTTTGATACTATGAAGTTATAGTGGAGTGCTTTTTCTCTCTTTAATAATTTCAGCAAGAAATATTCTGTAATAGTTATAGTCATTGATAACATATAGTAACGGGTTTGTATAATTACATATCCTACCGGATTTGTTTAGATACGTTGAACAATTTATGGGAGTTCTCTGCCAATGACCAGTATTGGTACAATGCTTTTACAACCTTATCGACGTAAGCAATAGCTACTGATAAAACCCTGATTCAATAAATTCATTGATCTGATACGTAGTAAATCTTACCGTCCGCAATCTACTGCGACGCCTAAAATCCAAGTCCATACATCAGCCTACACCTATTCATATATCCATGCGCAATTCCGGTCTGTTTGTGTGCGCATGCGCATGCACGCGTCGCTATCATGTTGCCGGCGTGATGGCGGCCGCTCTCGCACCTCTCGGAATTGTGTTACCTCGCGCTCTATAAAAACTACACGTACACTTTACTATACAGCCTGTAGAATGTAGTGTGAACAACGTGTACACCTGGACGTAACGCGACACCCTGTTGACTATCGCTGGGTAAATTAATGCCGTGTTGAAATGTAGTTGTAGGTGTTGCGGCTGATGAGTTTAACACCTTTATAATAGGCAAAAGAGTCAGCTTAATTGGACAAGTGATTTTCGCTCTCGTTAACATTACGAATTGGCAGATCACTGAAATGTTAATGATACCTAATGGTTGTGCATAGAAAATACATGAATAAAAAAAGAGAGGAGGCATTTTTCAAGACATCGGTGAGTCTACTACAAGTATTCTTATTACAAATCTAAGAGTAAACATCAGTAAAATCGTTAATATACTTATAAAAGGAGTCATGGCACAGATTAGAAAGAAACAGATAAAAATGGAGACTTGTATTTATATACAAGTATCAGCAATAAATAATTGTAAAATCATGATGCACCAGAATTACGTTTGAAAAAAGCTCTTGTTATTGAGCGAGAAATCCCATTATTCATATTTTAGTAGCTATTATAAAAAATAAAGCAATCCACTTACAACATATTACAAAAACTATTCACGTCACAAACCAATTAGTAAATACTAACATATTTAGATGTCTCCCGTTGAGAATATAATTTGGTCTCGATGTCTCATCTGAATATTTTGAAGATGACGAAGTTTTTACGTCTAAAATTATAAAAGTCTCCGCCTTTGTTCACTTTAGAAAATAATATTTCAGTGATCTCTTTTTGTTTGTGTGTGAGTCCAACCCAACCTGTTTTTTCTCTTTCCCTTACGTGAAAGGACGTGTCAACGCAACGTTCAATTAAATCTTATCGTAAATATGGAAAAGTTGAATGCGAGACATGATAATGGAAATCGCAACGTCACGATTCTGAGTTTGTCCCATATAACTTTGTCACTTGGACTTTGTGAGGAAAGAAAGTATCTTTAGTATTAAATGAAGTTCTATTATCATTTACCAAATATGTCCAACTCTAATAACCGAATAACAGATCCCTAAATAGACCTAAACGTCCATATTGGCAATAACGCCATTGCGATTGCAGTATTATAGATGGTTTCGTTCCCGCAGAGTCACGTCCGACACGACCTATCCAGAATAGACCGGGAAGCCAAATAACAGGCTATAAATTGAACACTAGAATGCAGACACTAATACCTAAGCACTATAGGCTGGACGTTTCACGTTGCATGATCTCATTTGGCCGGGCCGATGTGATACCAAACTAGTTCCAAACTACGTGTGCGTTGTTTGTGGGACGTGTACGAAATAAAGTAATCACATTGTTCTCTCATTTGTTATAGACAAATGGTAGTTTAACTAAGAGTTCTAATATAAGTACAGGCAGAAGATATGTTGATAACACCAGTGCCCAAAAATAACATAGATTTGGATTCAAAAAGGGAGATACCATTATGTATCTCAAATATTTTATGCCATTAATATTGTAGCCAGAGTAACAACTGGTAAGTCTTAGGATAGCGAGCGCAGTGGGATGGTATTGTTTGATTTTGCTACTGTCTATAAGCGGTCGCATTGCTTACCATTAGCCAAATGGCATGGTCGCCTCACCATTTATGCAATTAAAAAAAACATGAGGTTGAAATGAAAATGAATTCCAACACTCAAAAATCCAATGAACAGGTTGTAAAATATAATATAGTAAGTGACGAGGAAAATTATATATAATTTTAGTTAGGTTAAGAAACCTTAATGGTCAAGCAGTCATAAAAATAGGTGTTTCGTGTATGCATATGGTAAACAATACATTTCCTAATTTACAGTCACGATGTTATCACAAATTGTGTAAAGATTTCGGCGTCTGTTTTGATGTGTATAAGGGTGATTATACAAAAGTTGGGTAACTTTTGAGGATATTTTGTTTACTATAATAATTAAATCAAATTATAACAAATTCGGGTGCATATGATGACAAATCTAATGATTATATTGTTCCAAATCGGGCCAGTCACTTTTTTAAGTAAATTATGAGATATTTAAAATTTTCTGAATTTGACTGCCAGGGGACTGACGAGGCTAACATAGTACTGATAAAGTACACAATTTTCTAAGAATTATAATGAAATTTAATAAGAATTAGTACAAATCTCTTAGTTTTAATAATGGCACATGTCTTTTAAGTATTCAAATCACTTAGTAACAATTAAAAATAATTATAAAATTAAAATAAACGTAAATACCAATATCTTCGGCAGCTTTAACTGATTTTAGCGATTTCATTGTCATCGGAAAGAACATAATCCTTGTGGGACCAACTCTTCTTCATTGAAATGCCTATCAACACTAAAAATATACAAATAACTAAAATATTTTATAAAAAAAATAAAAACCGACTTCAAAACAAAATCCACAAAAAATATTAAAATAATAAGTACCACTGCAAAGCAAAAAATAATATTTATTTCATTGTACTTGTGCATGTTGATTAATTTGCTTAATGACTTGACTAGCCAACAAATCAAAATATATGCGTAACTTAATATTTTATTATTTTTTGGTTTTTAGTGGTTTTTTGTTTTGAAGTAGGTTTTTATTAAAAATTTTAGTTATTTCCTTAAGTACTGAAGTTTTTGTTTTTCTTTGTATTCCGCTAATTTAATGGGGCACTTTTAATTCTGGCCAAGCGAGCCTTTTCGGCTTCTCTTTTTTTTCTAATCTTCTTCCCTGGTCAAATTGCTTTTAGTGTGCCGTATGATATTCTAAACTGAAATATAAAATAGAAATGCTTATACACGGTAGCAATTAAGATAAAAGTGCTCTAAAACAACAACAAAAAGCAGTACTATGGAGACAATTCAATCCTCTAGCGCGATACCTGACAAAGGACTGACGCCAGCGGATTGACGAAAAAGACATAATTTGAGGTTATAATCAGAACTAATGTTTTTTTTGATAATTTCGAATATCAACAAACTACATTTTAACAAATCATAGTTAATTATGTATAAATGATAATAAACCTCAGATTAACAAGAAAATAACGACCCACCACGGGACTGAAATTTTGACTGGCTTTGCATGTGTATAGAAGACAAACACAACCCAAGAACTCGTACAGTTATGGCGGCCGTCAAATTGTGCTGTCCGCAACTAACTTCATTACCAACATTAATACATAAACAGGGATTTGACCTTGACTCGGTGATATATGGCGAGAATTTCAAATTTAAAGAACACACAACGGACTGACGGATGAAAACAAACACAAAGTTTCTTATTTTTTTTAAAATAAATTGGAGAACATTGCATTATGAAAGTTGTAGTATATAATACTATGTTCATCACAGATTGTAGTAAATTAGTAAGTTTTCTTAAATCAATGATAATGTTTAATAGATAGTCACTTGATTGTTGGTTTTCGGGATTGTGACATGCCAAAGGACTGACATTTTAAGTATTAATTTTGTTTTTTTATTAACTTGTATTTAAAATGAATAAGTGAAATTGGGTGACCATATAAAGGACTTTTCATTGTTTTAAAATAAGTTGTTATTTCAATAAAATATAATAAGACTTTGTATATATTGGCTGATGACAGCGAGTTACCCAATTTTTGTATATTCACCCATAAGTATTTGTTTTACCCAATTTTATTCGGTGATTCACAGTTACCAAAACCATAAGCTTAAACTTGAAAACATGTTGAATTTATCAGTTCTATGAGTTCTTAAACAATTAAGAATTACTCATTAACGAAATAATGAGTACGCGATTAACATTTAAATTGCTGTTAACTATTTGCTGGAATTTTAACCTATAATGCACCAAGTATGAGTCATGATTTAATTAATTTATACCAAATTAGTTTGTAGATTTATGGATTTTGTTAAATTGAGCAGATAATTGGAAAACACTGTAATAGTGTTGAACGACATAACTAATGACGCAATCAAAACAAAATTGTTGATTGGTCTTTCATATGTGTCCGCCTGGGTAGGTACCACCGCAATGTCTGTTTTTGCCGCTAAACAACAGAGTAAATGCACTGTTTTAAGGGCATTGAAGCTAGAGTAACTAGAAGAACATAGAAACAAGAAGAACGAGATGTCTCAGGATCGCGTGCGCAGTGAACTGTAAAGTATTGCTTTGAAATTAAAGTATCGTGTCGCTTACCATCAGGCGACTGGCATGCTCGTCTCACCATAAATCGAACTATTTCTTTTTGATTAATTTCTCTATAACACTACTGGTGCCAATGTCAACCTTGCACGCTATAAAAATCAAACGCAAACTCCACATGAGACTGTAGTGGACACGTTACATAAACCGCGTGCAATTGTCATCAGCACCACTTACTGCGCTACAAACGAACTGGATTGAACACAATTGCATTGATGAGTCAATCATCTCCCACTGCGTTGTGCGCAAGCAACGGCCTGTGTACCCTGTTGACACCTGACCATGGACAACATTGTAATGGACCGTCGTTTAAGAAAAAATAACCTCCATGCAGAATAGTTATGAAATCAACTGACACAATTCACTGTCTTGTTTTGATTGTGATGGTTTGCCCCTCTGTCACATGTTGGGATGAAGGATGAATTATGGCCAACGATAACGGCACCTCAATGGTACTACTAGCTTATGTATGTTTAACTATATTTTTGTCCTGTTATTTGTAGCAGAATAGTAAATTAAAATTCTATTTGATAACATATTATTTTTCTCTCACATTATTTTCACATTTGATATTTTACAAGCCATTTTTCATTTCCACTTGCTACTATGTAATAAAGAGTAAATTCGTGCTATTTTTAACAGTTCAAACGATTTTGTTTGACGCGTTATTAAATTTCTAAACATAGTCATGACTCATAACACTATTATTCCCAGGTATCTACACAACATAGGTCAAAGTTCTCTACCACGTTAGAGTTTAATTTTTTTTTTATTTTATATGTATTTGGGAAACATACAGAACAATAAAACATATATAGCGAAACACAGTAAGTAACAAATGATCCAGTGAAGCTTCCACAATCAAGTTACACATAAACAAAGCAAGTGTACAAAGCAAAACTAAAATTAAAAACAAACGAAACGAGATGCCGCTGTGCTACAGTAAATAATATAAAAAAAAAACTAAACAAATCTATAAAATCTCAAACAAATGTTAAAACTACAATAAAATATAAAACAAAAGACAATAACATATTATAATCAAATTTCAATTAAAACATAAATCAATGAATGGTTAATGTAGGAAACAACTATAATATACTACAATTTGGATTTAATTGAATTAATAAGTGCACATTTAAGTTTATTACACGATAAAAAGAATATGTCGATATCGGAGAAGTGTTTATTATAGTTATAGCAAGCTCTTCGAGTGAATGAATTACATCCATAATTGGTACGAGCTGTAGAGGGTTGAAACACTGATCTATTACGTGAATTTATACGAGGACATTTGCCAGCGTCAAGTCGTGCGTCTCTGGCATCACACCAGAGCGTACCACTCAGGGTTGAAGGTCATAGTATCGGTTACCGAGAGCGCTAAATTATAGCCGATGTGTTCATGTCGAATCGAGTTAGTGTTAACTAGACGATACGTGTCGTGCGGTTTTAATGGGTCAATTTGTTTAACATAGTATATTGTTATAAGAGTACACGATCGTCTTAGTAGAGTATTTAATCTTTGAGATGACATTACTCGTATAGATATATTGTTAGCCATAGATAAATTGATTTTCATTAATGTTGCACACGTCAATTACGAAGGAATATTACACGAAGGAAATTCAAAATTTTTGAAATAGTATACGAATACCTAAATGTTTAATTTTTTTAATACCACGAAACAATTCTCCGCACGAGACAGCGGAAACCGACGTGTTCAACCCTCCAAAGTACTCCAAAAACCGAACGGACAACTTTCGGAAACCTTCCCACACGGTAATTGAAAAAAAAAAAAACAAAAAAGGTCCTACGCGTCTGGTTCCTCAAAAGTGGCTGCATGCGTGCGGCGAACCAAACTGCGCTGTCGTGTGAAGGTACCAGCCTAAATTGACCTTCCGCCACAAAATATGGTTGATAGCGGAACCAAAATTCAATATTGTATGATTTTCTATGTGCAATATTATCGTAGTAAACAAGGCAGTGTTATTAGACACGATACGCAAAATATCTAGATGATATGCATGCAAACTAATACAATGTATTCCTAACCTAACAATCAAATCGTAAACGAGACAATTTGTGTTTTAAAATCATTCCTGATTTAAGAGCAAAGTCGCATAGTTTCATTTTCCATGAACTTTGCAATCTTATCCGACCTTGTTACGTACACAAAAAACACTAATGACTGTTACGCAAAATGGAAGGAACTAATTAGCATACGCATTTAATGTATTCAATTTAATGAATACACGACCTCGATTACATATAAAATATCGACTTCATTTTTACAAAAAAGTGTCTTGTAGCATTAAAGTGATCACGCATGTTGTCACAAGTATCAAAACTACTTGCAAATAAGTACCAAATTTTCTAAATTCAAAATCAGTTTTTTTAATTTTTTCAATCTCCCTGACTTTAAGGATACTTTATAACCTTGGATGCATCCCGCGGTACTGAGGAGAGTAGCGGTAAAGGGGCGTGGCGGGTCATGTAAGAGCAGCCATCCATCAACCTCGCCGCGACCGGTTCGAAGCCAGTCGAGCAAGGCTGCGATAAAAGCGCAATCAAATTTGTAAGCGATGTGGGAATGCGACTGTTGATTATCATAGGGTGCTATATTATTGTAAACATTGACTAGAGCCTCCAGTGGTGTGGTGACCAGTGATGATTCCAGAAGACGCCATGTTTGAAAAACAGGTGTGTTCAATGTATTTGTTTCGGATTTGTGTTGTGAGCATGTCTCTCTCATAGTATCTGATACCCATGACATGTTTGATTCTTACTCTGTTTCCCGTCTATGTCATTAGCTATTGGGTGTATTTAAGACAACCCATTCGTTCACAATATGTACTCGAATCAAAAGATTCGCTCAAAAGTTCGATACAAGTATTAAAACTCAACTGAACCGTATTAATAATACACGAACACATATAAGAAGAACAAACAAAAACATATTTAGTTTTTATAGATAAATAAAATAAAAAACCTAAAGTACTCCATCTACACCCTACATCACAAAACATACATCCATTTGACTAAATTATTTAACATGTACCACCATAGCAACAAACTGAGCAACGAAAGTCTCCGATGGTAATGCACACAAGTGGATAATGCGTGTTCTCAACCGAGACGCCCTCCGTGCATTTCTCTGGCCAACCACGACTTATCTTCCAAAAACCGGTCAGAGTTTATTCGGTAAAAACGTGAACGCCTACAACTCAAGGACATTTCCAAAATTACGTTCCGAGCTCTGAATCCTCGCCGGGAGAGCCGTTCCCTGCCTTATCCTTGGAATATAAACGGCCTTGAACCAGTTACTTAATTTATTACTTCACAGATAATGTTTTAATATTTCTACCAACGCTGCTTACAATTTATGATTGTTTATAATACCAAAATGTTTACAAATTGAGTAAGTTTTTAAACACAAAATTCCTTGAACAATATAACAATGTACAATATCCGGCAAACTTCTAGAGCAAATGACCTTGACTGCGCAGAACCGTATTTTAGATCTCTTTGGTATGAAGATCGGGGCGCGACGGCAGAGGAGATCGTATCGATCGCCTTATTGGTCGATCAGTCGCACCTTGCGCCCCGCACCGCACTCACGTTCCGCTTGCTCCCGAGTACACTTGCGTGCAGTGAAAAGTGAATCGCCATTAGTCGTTGAAGTTATTTCTTATAATTGTTTGTTGATTTTATTGTTATTCTGTTTGTTGACTTTATTTTGCATTGATACAATTTTATCAGACCACAATCTGCATCTTAGAACCGACATATGTGTCTGCTGTTGTAAATATATGTATAAAATAATAATATAAGTAACATATATAAATTTCAGCTTTGCTGAAATAAGTTATTTTTTTATAAAATAGCTTTCAAATTATTTGAAATATAGTAGGAACCGGAATAAGTGTCTGCCATTCATTTTTTCTATAAAACATATTATATACTTTAATATATCAAAAGGACAGACATGCTGCGATCACGTTTTTAAAGTAAATTTTTATGCCATTTGACTTCTAGGCACCCTCAAAGGAACCCTCGATGGGAATAGCGAACCCCTATTTCACCAATGGCAGGTGACACAGAATACCTGGAATTACTATGTAGTTTGTTACTTTCCTCTAAGTCTGCGGAACACTCGCTCTTAGACTATATTTATTAACATGTATTTTTGTGGATGTTCTAATAAATATATAAATAAATAAATATGTTGTTTTTCATACCTTATCAAACAGAGTAACCATTTTTTATGCACGTAAGTGTACGATGCGCGAACTTTCCCCCACTACGTCAACTAATGCTCAAAAAGTTTGCCGGGTATTGTAAATAGCGTTATCGTAGGGTGTCACATAACTTTTAACGTGGTTGGGGAATAAACTTCTTACAATTAGTGATAAATAAAAACGCATCATTGAAATGCCAAGCATTGGTTTGTAATTCACGGTGTTGTTTGGTTTTGCTAGTGTTCATGAGCGGTCGTATCGCTATCATCAGGCAAACGGCATGCTCGTCTCGCCATTCATAGCAAGAAAAAAACGCATTTAGACGTTATTCGAGTACACAGATCGATACGACAGTTAGAAGCGATCACCTATCGTCACCAACATGCGGGCGAGTGTCGAGACATTCAAACAACAGTTACAAAATACAAGCCACGCATCGGCTTCCACTAATACCAATTCTCCGTATTCACACAGACGCGACGCGACGCAAGCACTTGCAGTGCGTGTGCAGTCCACACAATGGCTGTTGATACTCAACCATTGTCTCAGATATGGCACACAAGATTCAATCTAGATATGGTAAAGTTAGGAAAACCGTTAGCTTCAATTGAATATAAATATGGGAAACAATAAGAAATGTGTATTTTATCTCGAGAAACGCAGATAGCGTGCATTTTGTTTTTCATGTGCAATTTATCGCTGTTTAATTACTTGATTAGTCGCGTGCATGAGATTTCCCACCGGCTTCATCTTAGAATACTGAAAACTAATTTCCATATAGCTGACTTAGAGAAGTTTCATTGTATGTTTAACCTCTAAGGGGATGAATTTTCAATACCATTTTCTTCGTGCACACCTAAATTATATAAGTAATATTCTCGATTAATTCTAGAACTTACGACGCAGATTAATAGTTATTCTCAGTCGGTTGTAAATTAATTAAATACCTCTATTCTATAGCTTCAAACCAGGGCTCGGAACCGGTTTAAAGAGAGCGGTTAATTCTGATAAAATACCGGTAAATTATATCGCTCCTACGTTAACCGGTTAAAATAATGAACGGTTTCAAACTAACCCAAACGATAAAGGTTACCGGTTAATTCCGCATGAACGGTTTAGTATCGGTATTAACCGGTTAATTCCAAAACAAGTAATACGCAACGCACGATGCAAGGTCAAACGTGTGCCGTGTGCAGTTCGGGTAGATTCATGTTGTAACATTTTTTGTGTTTATGTCAAGATACCGCGTGCGGGCTCGTTTCTCGTCTATTGTATTCAGTGTTACCAACCCTACTGTTTTAACAGTAGATTTGCTGTTTTTACATTTTAGTCCCTGTTTTCTGTTTTATTCTTTATTTTTAGTGTTTTTCAATTTGCATTTAGGCGGCACCTATCACATTATATAAATTTATTTTCATAACGAAATTATGCAATAAAACGCAATTACACTAGATAGCAAACATTTTCCACATTGTGTGAATTGGTAAAGAAACTTTTGTGCCTACCAGCGCCGCCGTGGAAAGATTTTTCTGAGATATTAATTTTATGAAATCCATATTACGGAACAAATTATCGACCACAACTATTAAAGGAATATTACGTAAAAATCTGAAATAACCGATTGCTACTCATTTGAAGCCACATGAAGAAATTTTACAAAAACATGTATGTGTTAAAAAGGGAAGATGAGTCAGAAAATATTGTAGATGAGGCAGTTGAGGATGATCAATATTATAATTAATCAATGTATGTGACTTCTCGTGAGTAATAAAAGTAGGTGATTGTTTTAATTAAATGAGGAAATAATAAAAACTGCTTATTTTTACTTTACCTACTGTTTTCTCCTGTTTTTTTGTGGATGAACTACCGTTTTTTAGTTTCTTGGGGTTGGCAACACTGATTATATTAAAAGTATTCAATAGAATTGGACGTGCAAAACGCAACTCCGTTTTGAGTACTAAACAATTTGAATTAAAATTGTTTAATACTTAATTTAAAGTTGTGGATCGGTTACTGTTCAACTGTTGTGATGGGGAGAAAAAAAATTATTCGTTCTTTCGATATGAAAATTTCAAATTTCAAAAATTCACATCGAATGACATAACTCAAGTTTTGAAGCAACTGTTAACCGATGGTATTATTATTCTTAGTATTATCTACAGTTGTTAAATAATATTTTTTACCTCTTTTTTATCATGTTAATTTAACTGTCATATTTTATGATATGGTCAGGGATGCTCCTATCTAGTGGTCATAGCCTGTCCTAGTATAGGTGCTGCGAGTACGCGACCTCGGCCCCCGAGCTACTGCAGTCACCTTAACTTCCCGTCCGTGACTGCAGTATCCACTCCCTCAGGCCATACTCTCCTTTCCTATAACATCCTCAACCCACAAATCCTATTTCCTTTCCCTGGTTAATGGCGGGCAGCAGCGTCATCAACGCCAGTCTCCTACTTCGCTCGCCAACCCGCCTGCCTGGCGAGTATTGGCAAATACCCCCTTAATGGCGACACATATAGAGACCAGGCCCCCAGGCCCGGCAGCCCCACTATGCCTGGCTATGGTAGAGGTCATGGTTACGGTGAGGCAGGGGGTACTAAGAATCCCCGGGATGGCCCCGGCTACCACCCCCGACGACGACTGGCCCTGGCAACACACAACATACGCACATTAAGGACAGACGAGAAGATTGTCGAACTGAAAGAAGAATTGAGCAAGTTACACTGGGATATTCCGGGGTTATCGGAAGTCCGAAGAATCGGGGAGGATACGATAACCCTGAAGTCTGGTAACCTGCTCTTCTACCGGGGGACGACCAACAGTCCCGAGGAGGTGTCGGATTTCTCGTCCACAAGTCTCTCCATAAACAACATCGTATCCATCGAAAGTGTGTCGAGCAGGGTAGTATACCTTATACTCAGAATATCTAAAAGATATTCGTTGAAGGTCATACAGGTATACGCGCCGACCTCGCACACTGAACACACTCAGATGAAGAAGTAGAGGAGACGTATGAGGACATAAGTCGGGCCATACATACTTCCAAAACCTACTTCAACGTTGTTATGGGGGACTTCAACGCAAAGTTGGGCAAGAGAAGCGATGCAGAGTTGAAAGTGGGGCAATTTGGACATGGGCAACAGAACCTCAGGGGTCAGAGGCTGGCCGAATTTCTGGAGAAAGAGGGACTCTTTGCGATGAACTCTTTTTTCCAGAAGCTGCCTCACAGGAAATTGACCTGGCTGAGTCCTGACGGTTCTACGAGAAACGAGATAGATTTCATCTTGACGACGAATAGACGGATATTCAGAGATGTCTCTGTGATCAACAGGGTGAAAATTTCATAGTATAATGTCTTATGGAATTCTTCTCTGGGGAAATGCTGCGGATATAAATAGTATTTTTATTTTACAAAAAAGAGCTGTTAGGGCCATTTATCAACTTGGTCCAAGAGTTTCATTGAGAGAAAAGTTTAAAGAAGTAGATATTCTTACTGTTGCATCAATATATTTATGAAAATTTATTATATGTTCGTAAAAATATAACTCAATTTAAGCGTAATTGTGACATACATAGTAAGAACACTAGGAACAAACATAATCTTGTCTCACACATTACTCGTCTCCACAAGATAAATAATTATTTTATGGGTCAAAGTATACACTTCTATAACAAGCTTCCCAACAGTTTAAGAGAACTTCCAATTAATAAGTTTAAAAAAGTGATAAAAGTTAAGCTGTGTAAAAAGGCATATTATAGAATCACAGATTATGTGGAAGATAAAACTGCTTGGGAATAAATTTATCATGTTTTGCATCAAATTGACATTATTGTAACTTGTGACATGAACCATTGTTATTGTAATTGGCGATATAAAAAAACAAAAGAAAAAGAAAGAAAAAAGAAGACAGTTCGTGTTGCTGAGGGAGTTTCTTGCGCCGCTTCTTCTTCACAGCTACAACACGTTCCGAAGCGGTGGTAGCAGAAAAGGACGATTCAAAAGATCTTGTGAAAGACTATTTGAATAAAGAATATTTTGATTTGATTTGATTTGAAAACCGGCAGTAATCACCGAATGGTTAGGGGCACACTGAATATCAATGTCCAATCGGAAAGGCATCGCCTGATGAAATCTACGCTCCGACCTACTCGCGCCCATATCCAAAACCCCGAGAGCTTTCAACTCGATCTGACAAATCGTTTTGATTGTCTAGGAAAAACCTTGCAGTGGACGAGCTAAACAGCGGTTTGGTAGAAACTGTCCATACGGTGGGATCTAAGTATTTTAGACCTCGCCGTAGAGATAGACCACAAAAACTCTCGATCCACACTCTTGACCTCATGGCCGAACGTCGATCTTTGACGCTGCAGTCTTCCGTTGACGCCGAAGCATAGCGGCAGCTCAATAGACGGATCTGGAAGTCCTTGCGACACGATGTCCGTGCTCACAATACTGTGAGCATTAAGGAGACAATTGAGCGGAACGGAGGCTCGAAAGTGTTTGCAAGAGACTTGTCTATTGGGCAAAGCCAGTTGTTTAGAATGAAAATGGATGATGGCCGCATGGTATCGACTAGGGCAGAGGTATTAAGAGAGATCGAGAGGTTCTACGGACAGCTTTACACCTCGGTTGCCTAACCTACTGTTAGCTCGGCTAAAGACCCGAGAGCCGAGTTAATCCGACACTTTAGCGATGATATCCCGGACATCAGCCTGTTTGAGATTGAGATGGCCCTCAAACAACTTAAAAACAACAAGGCGCCGGGTGAGGACGGAATCACTTCAGAGCTTCTGAAAGCGGGCGGAACACCGATACTGAAAGTCCTTCAGAGGCTCTTCAATTCCGTTCTCCTCGAGGGCTCAACGCCGGAGGCATGGAGTAGGAGCGTGGTGGTCTTGTTCTTCAAAAAAGGTGATAACACTTTGCTGAAGAACTACAGGCCCATCTCGCTCCTGAGCCATGTCTATAAGTTGTTTTCAAGGGTCATCACAAATCGTCTCGAAGGCAGGTTTGATGACTTTCAGCCTCCCGAACAAGCCGGTTTCTGAAAAGGCTTTAGTATCATAGACCATATTCATACACTATGGCAGGTTATACAAAAAACCGAGGAGTATAACTTGCCGCTTTGTTTAGCGTTTGTGGACTATGAGAAAGCCTTTGATTCGATCGAGACCTGGGCTGTGCTACAGTCTCTTCAGCGGTGCCACATAGACTATCGGTACATCGAAGTGTTGAGGTGTATATACAACAACGCCACCATGTCGGTCCGAGTACAGGATCAGAGCACGAAGGCTATTCCACTACAGAGAGGCGTGAGACAGGGAGATGTCATATCTCCGAAATTGTTCACTGCCGCGCTGGAAAATGCCTTCAAGCTCTTGCAGTGGAAAGGATTCGGCATCAACATCAACGGCGACTATATTACTCACCTTCAATTTGCCGACGATATTGTAGTCTTGGCAGAATCGCTGGAAGACCTTAGCACTATGCTCGAAGACCTTAATCGAGTTTCCCAACAGGTGGGTCTTAAAATGAACATGGATAAAACGAAGATCATGTCGAATATCCATGTTGTGCCCACCCCTATTCGAGTTGGGGGCTCGACTCTCGAAGTTGTAGACGAATATGTCTATTTAGGACAAGTGGTCCGGTTAGGCAGGTCTAACTTCGAGAGAGAGGTCAATCGGAGAATCCAACTCGGTTGGGCAGCGTTCGGGAAACTTCGCGACGTCTTCTCGTCCAAAATACCTCAGTGCCTAAAATCGAAAGTCTTCGATAGTTGTGTGTTACCAGTGATGACATACGGCACCGAGACGTGGCCTCTCACTGTGGGCCTCATTAAAAGGCTCAAAGTCACTCAACGAGCAATGGAGCGGGCTATGCTCGGTTTTCCCTACGAGATCGAATCAGAAATGACGAGATCCGTAGGAGAACCAAGGTTACCGACATAGCCCATAGGATTGGCAAGTTGAAGTGGCAGTGGGCCGGGCACATAGCTCGTAGAACCGAGGCCACGTACAGGCAAGCGAAGTGTCGGACGCCCGCCTACAAGGTGGACGGACGATCTGACTAAGGTCGCAGGAAGTCGCTGGATGCAGGCCGCTTCCAACAGGTCATTGTGGAGATCATTGGGGGAGGCCTATGTTCAGCAGTGGACTTCCTGTGGCTGATATGATGATGATGATGATAAAAAGACAACAAGAACAAGACGTGTGCTCGAAACACGATCTTGCCTACTTTGGAATTCACACATTTTATACATAAGTATTTCTAATATGTGTACACGGCATTGTTGCTTAACATTTTTCCACGGTAAATTTATTCTCAATGTGTAATCTATGTTTGCGTACAGAATTTAATCAATTATAGTATGATATAATTGTTTGATGTGTGATTTAATATTAATTAAATCATTGATTCTGACAATAAAACAGTTGCAAACTCGAATGTTCTAGTACCACAGGTTATCACAGACTTAGGACTGTTTATAATAAGCGCCAACTAGGATTAATTTCATTTTAAAAAATATATTATTTATTTGTTTATATAGAGATGAGATAAACCGTCCTTTGTCAATGAAATTAAAAGAAATAAAAACGTACGCGGGCCCTCTGACGACCCGTACGCACCATATCAGTCGCGCTCTTTACCATAGTTTTGTACTCTTTACTCTATGCGTAAGACAAAAACCTACAATGTGTTTTCAGCTTTACTCTATGCGTAAGACAAAAACCTACAATGTGTTTTCAGCTTAAGGAACGACGGAAGTTATTCGGTACTGAGCTTGGTTTTAACCGGTTAATTATCGCTCGATATCGGTTATCGAACCTAAATTCGTGAAAACCGGTTTTCCATAGTAACCGGTATTATGTTAACCTATAACCGAAATTGAGTTTTATTGAGGTCAATGTCCGAAACCGGTTTGGAAATTTAACCGGTTTCCGAGCCTTGCTTCAAACACACTCGTAACTGCCTAGCCGTGGGAGGCACAAAAATAGTGAAATTGCAAACGATCAAAGTTCGCCAAACAAAAAACTGTTTACAAAATGTTAACTGCAACCGGGAATCAGTGTTAGGAATACATCTTCGACGCTTCTCAATCAGTCTGTATATAATAATAGACGTTGGATTAAAGCTACCTGAATACTCTCACGTATGCACAACGTTAAATTGAAAACTATCAGCCAAGCGCTAGTCGGTTTCTAGAACCAAGAGTTCCGTACCACTCATCGATGCATTGCACTCCCAGTGTACCGGTGTTATATTCAGTTAAACCTTGTATGGATGAGCATTTTCACAATGCAAAAAAGTTGTTACATGTTTATATTTTTTATTATAATAATCCATATTACAACTGCTGTATAAGACAGAATCCTCTACAAATAGTAGAGATGTACATGATGAGTGATAATTGGGTTCCGTTGGCAACGTACAGACCACGAAAAAGATCGACAACAAATGTGTACTGTTTAAAAGATTAGATGCTATTCTTATCGCAAAACATTTTAATTTAGCGCGCGTGCAGCGAGCAGCTTAAATCTGGCTGCAGCCAAGAATTCGTGTTTACATCTTCCGAGAAATATTTCTGGTGGAGCGTCAATGAATTACGAGATATAGTGAAATATTAATTGTGATTTACACACTAGCACAGCTGGAGTGTAATTTTATGTAGTTAACGTTATGATTGTCCTCGGAATGCTTTTCTTTACAAATGCTGCAGTAGGCAATACTGGTGAATAGCATACTATTTTCTGCCATTTATGTATCTTAAGCCCACTTGATGAGATTCTTACGTTTATTGAACTCGCGTTGTCGAAGTAACTTCACTGTTACTACCACTGTGGTATAAACTGACTATATTTTCCTTTATTTCCAATCCTGATATTATTCCTACGATCTGTTTTTGGTTTTGTACTTATGCTGCCGCGTAATATTCCAGCCACTAACTTTGATCCACACTTCGCGGAACTGGCGCACCCTCAGTTCCATGAAATGGTTCTTATTAATATTCCGAAAATATTACACCGTTGTGACATACCTGACGTCAACACTTTTGCCGTATCATTCAATCGCGCAAATCATATTTCATCGAACACACAAATGTACATTTTTGCTATCCAAGTTGAATAATCCTTAACTATAATATTTTTGAATATTTTTTAGGGAAAACATCGTAAGGAAACCTGCTTACCATAGCAATTTATAAAATGTATATGGTATGTATATAACCAACACGCATTAGGCCAACGTGGAGGACTATACGGCCTAAACACTCTCAATCATACTCTCGATTGTAAAAGAGGCCCGTTCCCTGCAGTGGGAAGTATATGGGATGACATAGATATTTTTTTACTAAAACCACGTGCACATAAAAGCGTTTCGTTTTCACCACGTGGCCAGTGCGCCACGCCAACAGACGCTGAGTGGAGAGCTCTAGTGTGACAGCTACCAGCGCAACACTTCTCAGCTATTATTAGTCTAAGAATTTATTCCCGTCGGCCTCCAACAAAGATGCTGCTTTATCTATTTCGGTTTGGACATCGCGTGCTCGCGTTTACGTGGCATCGCATCGCAATACTGATACTGAAATTTTAAAAGGATTTCAATGCGCCGCGGTGTGTAATTGGTTTGCGAAGTGAGTTGAGTGGAATTTACATGAAACTTTGATATGAAATTACTAACAGAGCGTTGCCGATCCGTAAATATGGCGAATAGATTTTTTCGTGGGAGAGCCGTGTAACTGCTTAGGCAGTTCTATAAATGGGCTGGCTCGGCCGGAGTGATACCACGACCTCACAGAAAACCGGTGTGAAGCAGTACCCACAGTACTGTGTTTCACCGAGTGAGTGAGGCTACCGGAAGCCCAACCCCTTACCCCTCCTTATGATAGCGCCGTATAAAACTTGTTTACCCCAGAGGGGTACCAACAGCCACGGCGTTGGAGAATCCCCTCCTGGGCGTCCATACCCTGGATTTATACCGGGTCATGGACATCCAGGCTGCTCCACGTATTCTGGGGGGGGCACTACTGCGCTTGATGGGAGGAAAACTCGGGGTAAGAGCAACCCATCGCCGCCAATCCCTGCCACTTTTACCGTGGATTTCTGCAACATCAGGGGTTTACATTCTAACCTTGATGCCGTCCACCACCACCTCGAGACGGCTAAGCCGGCCTTGCTCTTTTTGACCGAGACGCAGATATCTTCTCCGGCAGACGCCGCGTACCTCTCCTACCCGGGGTACAAATTAGAATACTCTTTTGTGCCGCGGGCTGGGGTGTGCGTGTTTGTTGGAGAGGATGTCTGCTATCAACGCCTCCATCATTTTGAAGGAAAGGACCTGTCCATCCTCTGGTTGCGTATTAACGGCGAAGACCATCCTCGCTTCTACGCATGCCTTTACAGGTCTCATAGCGGTAATTCAGAAACGAACCGACTCATGGAGTGCATTCAAACGGCTACAGATTCCATCCAAGAGCAGATTCCATCCGCAGAAGTTGTGGTACTTGGGGATTTTAATGCCCACCATGCTGAATGGCTGGGGTCCCCAACCACCGACTATGCGGGCAGATCTGCTTACGAATTCGCCTTGGCATATGGCCTGAAACAAGTGGTAGCCGCACCGACGCGAATACCCGATGTGGAAGGCCATACACCTTCCCTGTTGGACCTTCTGTTGACCTCACATCCGGACAATTATCTGATCGGGATCGATGCCCCTCTGGGATCATCTGATCACTGTCTGATAAGGACGACGGTGCCACTCATGCGCCCAATTCGTCCACAGTTTGCAGGCTGTCGCCGTGTGTGGCACTACAGGTCAGCAGATTGGGATGGGATGCGATCATTCTTTGCGTCCTACCCTTGGGGGCGAGTTTGCTTCACGCCGGATGATCCTGACGCCTCTGCTGACTCTATTGCCGATGTGGTGCTGCAAGGAATGGAACTATTTATTCCATCCTCTGTTGTGCCCATTGGTGGTAGATCCAAGCCTTGGTTTAACCGCTCCTGCAAAATGGCAAATCGCCGTAAACAGGCATGCTACAAGGCTTGGGCAGATGCAGTGGCAGCTCAGGATGTAAATACTAGCGTCTTAAAAAAGGAGTATAACTTTGCCTCGAGGTCCTTCAAAAGAGTGATAGCAAAAGCGAAATCGGATCACATTGGCAGAATTGGCGAGAGATTGGTTCGTCTCCCTTCGGGAACGCGTGCATTTTGGTCACTCGCCAAAGCTGCCATGGGGAATTTTTGTAGCCCTTCCTTTCCACCTCTTCGTAGGGGGGATGCATCATTGGCCCATGGCGCAAGTGAGAAAGCCGATCTCCTAGGCTCTCTTTTTGCGTCTAACTCTTTTCTGGATGACGGGGGAAGCGAACCGCCGACTATCCCGCGGTGCAACACCAATATGCCGGAAATTCGGTTTTCGCAACGGCTAGTGCGTAAAGCGCTGTTCTCCCTCGACATCCATAAATCGAGTGGACCCGATGGTATCCCTCCTATTGTTTTGAAAAAGTGTGCTCCTGAGTTGGCTCCGGTCTTAACGCGTCTTTTTCGGCACTCCTACTTCTTAGGCGTAGTCCCGGCTTCGTGGAAGACAGCTTTAGTGCATCCGATACCTAAAAAAGGCGAGCGCTCGAATCCTTCCAACTACAGGCCCATAGCCATTACCTCCTTGCTCTCGAAGACAATGGAATCCATTGTCAACAGCCAACTCCTTGGGTACCTTGAGGATCATCAGCTATTGAGTGACCGTCAATACGGTTTCCGTAGGGGCCGCTCGGCTGGTGATCTTCTCGTGTACCTAACACATAGATGGTCGAAGGCAATCGAGAGTAGGGGGGAGGCGCTGGCCGTTAGTCTGGATGTAGCGAAGGCCTTTGATAGGGTCTGGCACAGAGCGCTTTTGTCGAAGCTTCCTTCCTACGGGCTTCCTGAGAAGTTGTGCAAATGGCTAGCTAGCTTTCTAGCGGACCGGAGCATCAAGGTCGCTGTCGACGGTGCATGCTCGGATCTCAAGTCCGTGAACGCTGGTGTCCCACAAGGCTGTGTGCTATCTCCCACGCTATTTCTTCTGCATATCAATGATATGCTGCAAATTAGCGGCATACATTGCTATGCGGATGACAGCACGGGTGATGCCTTATATACCGGCCGAGCCAATATTTCTCAGGAAAACGTCTATGAGTGCCGAAACAAACTTGTGTCTGAAGTCGAGTCCTTACTATCCAGAGTCTCGGATTGGGGCCGACACAACTTGGTTGAATTTAACGCCTCAAAAACACAAGTTTGCGCGTTTACCGCAAAAAAATCGCCTTTCGTCGTATCACCTCAGTTTCAAGACACTCCTCTAAATGCCACAGCCAGTATCGGAATTCTTGGTGTCGAGATATCGAGTGACGTTCAGTTCCGCGGTCACCTTGAAAGTAAGGCCAAATTGGCCTCAAAGAAGCTTGGTGTGCTCAACAGATCGAGGCGATATTTCACGTCGGGTCAACGTATGCAACTTTATAAGGCGCAAGTCCGGCCCCACGTGGAATACTGCTCCCATCTTTGGGCAGGGGCACCCCAGTACCAGCTTCTTCCTTTCGACCGCATTCAACGTCGGGCTGCTCGAATCATTGACGATCAGGTTCTCTCCGACCGGCTTGATCCTTTGGCTTTGCGTAGAGATGTAGCTTCGCTCTGCATTCTCTATCGCATTTACCACGGGGAGTGTTCTCAAGAACTGTTCGGACTTATCCCTGCTGCTGAGTTCCGCCACCGTACAACACGACAAACCTCCAAATACCACCCACATCACCTTGGAGGTTGGAAATCTACTACAGTACGTTTTTCCAGGCACTTTCTCCCACGTACTACAAATCTGTGGAACCAGTTGCCAGCGGCATCATTCCCGGACAGATACGACCTGGCGACCTTCAAAAAACGAGCGTATTCCCACCTCAAAGGCCGGCAACGCATCTCCATGCCCTATGGTGTTGCAGATGTCCATGGGCAGCGGTGTTCACTTACCATCAGGTGAACCGCATGCTCGTTTGCCCCCTATAATATAAAAAAAAAAAAAAAAAAAAAAGATAACCGAGGACCAAGAAAAGTTAAAGATGGAAGGAGCTCCAGCAAACACAGGCTAAATTAAAATCTACGCAGAAATATCTTCGAGCAGTAATAATGTTTGTTTTTGTGAGAGATCGTAGTAGCGCCATGACTAACTTGTGTCTATCGTGGTCTAAGTAAAGCAACTTAGGTAGTTTTAAAATCAACGTGATAGGAAATTAAAATTTCCTATGACTCGCAAATTGAAAGGCGTTTACCAGCATTTTGAAATAGAAAACTCGTCTTTCGTGTCAAACGCCTCTCACATCATTACGCCATGCCATGACAGAAGTCATGTTTCACGCTATTACTGGATTTTGTTTCTGAATATTCAACGCGAAACTTTGCCAATGTGAAGTATACAAACAGGTTGTAGTAGCTTTTAAAGGGGCTCCAAAGAATAAATAGCTAATAGCCACACCAACAAACAAATTAAAAAAAAAGGTTCGGTAAAGTTTGCATTGCATTGCATGCAGTTAGAATTGTTGGGGTTTCCTAAATCAACTTCAACTATTCATCATCATTTTCATGATCACGTCTCTTTTACAAAACCTATGCCCTTCACAAATATCTCCACTCATACGAATAAGAAGTAATGTCAATAACTATTCAGAAAATAATGTAGTTAATAAGGTTACCGCATCGTAAATAGTAAACATTGAATAGGCTACAGTTCCGCAGTACGCCTGTGTGTGTAACCTAACACAAAGGTATTCCGCTCATCTAGCCAATAGCGCCCGTTCGTCAAATATTTCGATATTGCCCCGTCCATTCATGCTGCGGATTCACGTTAAAAGCTCGGGATCACGGCCCGACATAGCTCACACCGCATTTTAGATTTATGACAAAATAAAACGCAACTAGACGTAGCGGAAATTTCATACGGAATTTTGACCATCGCAAATCCAATTTATAGCTGGTTTCCGTTAACGTATTTCCGAAATAATTCGACTCGGAATTTCATTAAAGGAATGTAAATTTCCACACGTGTTCCATTCTGCTGGATTTATGAAAGTTGATATTTGATAGGGATTCTAAAGCAACAATTGCAAATTGACATTGACGTACAGCGGCCTTAAAAATAAGCAACTATGTGCTGATACAGCAGTATTTCATATTAAGTACAATATAGTAACTCAACCGCGTTCCTCGACCGAAAACACAAAATCCAAATGATAACTTTTACGACGCGTAAAATTTTAGAATAGATTCCGTAAAAAAAGATTTTTAATATCGTTTATTGAACACAAAACAAAGCCTTCACCAAAGCAAAAAATACCCATAATTATCTCCTCTTTTATAACTACAATCACACTGAAAAAAGACATATCTATCATCAATAATTCTTAACAAACATACGTAAGGAGCAATTTAAGTAATTAAAACGAATTTCTACACCGACCTCGAGTTTAATAACATTAACACATCGACAATTAAAACACTTTAAACGTTACGAAAAAATGTGAATCAAGTGTGTTGCATCTTTCACAGCGGGTCTATTTTTGTAGTTTTAAATTATTCAAGCTTACCTGTGTTTTGTTTGAGTATTTTTTTACCTAGCACGCCAGTGACTGCAACGCATCTGATATTGTAGGTATTGAAGTCTATAAATACTTGATGTTTCCAAGGAGGTGGCACTCGAATCTAACTCTCAATTGTTGAGGACACATCATATCAGCTATGTAACAATTATACATAGATGATATATACATATGTTTGCGATAAAGATTAAATAACAATATACGACATGCACGTAAAAAATAGTGACTATTAATAGCGAAGAATGTTCCACATTGGCTCTGAAATAAAGTTTCATTGAACGTGATATACATCCCGCAAACACTTTCATAACTCAACTGAAAAACGCTGTAGCGTAATGTTTACCTTTATTACACGAGATGCTAGAATAACATCGTTTTTCCCTTGAAAAAGCAATCCATTTCTCAACGAGCATTAAATAATTACGTAGTTTCCAAGTATTGTTACATGAACACGCTCCCAGGTAAAGGCAATCGGGCCTAGGCTTATTTTATTCATGACTAAGCTCGGCAGAACTCTACTTCACAACATATTTACTTATTCAGTGGAAAAACAAACTGTCCTTGAAATGCAGCCACAAACAGCTCTCGTCTAAACACGTAAATTATCCAACTGTGTACATTCTTGTGTGATTAAGCATAGTTTAATTTTCGTTTACGGTACACCCACCGCGTCGACTCGTTGAAAATTGATTTTTCCACCGATAAGCCGCATCAGCGCTCGGCATTGACTGTGTGCAGCTACGCCAATAAAAAATCTATAAAAGATATTCGCATTCAAGTCTAGAAAAGATGAAAGGCGAAAATCAATTAGTGTCGGTGTGCGTGGCTCCTGTTCCCGGGGTGAGGTTGAAGCCGGGAGAGTCACGGCCAAGGTCGGTCGCACAGCCCCGCCGCGCCCGGGACCTCCCCCTGCCGCTCCCGGCCCTCCTCCCGTCCCTGCGTCGCCCGGCTACGTCGATACAACAGCGCCCATTGAGCACGCACACCAAGCAATCCTGTACCGACATATACACGTGCGCCGATGTTTAGGCGGCTTCGGCCCGGACAGGCGCAGTGCGCGCCGCGTGGCTCCATCGAGGAAGGAAATATGATTTAAGAAATAAACAGGCGCCTGTTTTGTTTCGCCAATCGATACAGCCATTCCAAATATAGTTTGCGTTCCCTTGGAAACCATCAGTTTCTGTGAATTGCTGGAAAATAACAGGGACCGGCGAGATCCGCAGAGGTTACATTGAAACGACCGTGTGAACGAACGAGCGGGATAGTGATAGGAGCAGACAGAGACGGCGATGTTATTTCACTTTCTATATTCCACAAAATGTTTGTTAACGCGAGTGTACGGTACAGTGGACAGGAGCAGCGTTTAATAACCCTAGGTACTTGGCGAGATAGCTTTATCGCCGAGTATTATATTATTCAGCCGTATCACCATGATAACGTGATAAGACTGTTTGTTTGCGTGGAGCAGTGTGCGAATACAGACGAGCACGATAACACACGCACACCAGCGTGCGCCGCTGCACATATGTACTTTATCACCCCTATGTTAATACACAGGCATTGTCTCTTACTGTATTCAGTAGAGTGAAAGGGACGGTAAATTATGCAAATGCCGATAAGTAGTGGGCTTGCATATATTTTGGTCTACAACATTCATAATAAAACATGGATTTACGGATTGAATATTTAATATCACCTCGTTGGTATTCATGTAAGTGCAAATATTTGATCGGCCAAGCTGGAAATTGTTGATATGGACGTTGATATTGCACCTTTCGGTTGAGAAAATATGAATGAAAATTAGTTTATAATAGTTACATCTAAACACGAAAATAAAGCAGATTGTCGGAGAAGGTACGAGGAGCAAATCTTAAAATAGTGGATCGCCAAAATAAATTAAAGGGGAGAAAGAGTAAAACGGCGGAACTCAGTACTAAATTAGATAAATCTGGATCAGCCCATATACGTCCCACTGCAGGGCACGGGCCTACTCTACAATCGAAAGTACGATTGAGAGTGGTTAGGCCATATAGTCCACCACGCTGGCCTAGTGCGGGTTGGCGGACTTACATACCGTATAAATTCTTATGAATCGCTATGGTATGCAGGTTTCCTCATGATGTTTTCCTTCACCGTTTTAGTGCGTGGTGATTGACTATCAATACACACATGACTCCGAAAAGTCAGAGGTGTGCCCTGGGATTTGAACCCGCGACCACCGTGAACATGTTGGCAGCCGCGTCTGGTCCGTTTACCAACAGGCCACCACGCACTTGCAACAGGCCACCACGCACTTGAAAATTAGATAAATACTAGGTACAAAAATAATTATATTAATCGATACATCCATTCGCAATGACTTCTAATAAAGTTAACGGCACAGTACCTTTAATTATGTGGAGTACACAAAAGGAATCGTGAATGTACTGAAATATGAGTCGTTTGATTCAATTCATCGCTTCATTGTAATTTCGTACGCACAGTCCTTACTCTATTGTAGAATACTTAATAAATGATACGGTACCATACGACGCGGGGGTACCAAGCGGTTCTGACTCACTTGGAAAAGTATCCCTCATACCTATGAAGTCATTCTCCGTATAAATTAGATATAAACATTACTATGGAAGTAGGAAGTCAATACATTAAAATAAGATTTAGAGGGTCCCAATTAATGATTCATAGTCCAGTCATAATAACATTTAGTACAAATACTGGCACACACTAAAACGGTTGACAATCATCCTTATTACAACGCCGAAATGGAATCGGTGATTGGTAATCTGTAACACAAGTGAACAACTGAACATTGTAAACGGAAGCACGAAATGTTACCCAAGAAATACTTGCGAGGCCACCGAACAAGAGGTTTCACCTTTGCCTCAATGCCTTCTCGATCGGCCCGGTAATGTCTTAAATTACAAAATCGATAGGCGTGGGTGAGTACAGGTATTAAGCTCCTTTGTCTACTCCCATTATGGAAACGGCTTTTAATATTAAATATGACAGGTTTTGTGTTTGATGTTTGAAAATATTTTGACTTTGATTATAATTACAATACATTTAAATTCATATAACATTTGAACATCTTAATAACTTTGAATGAATACGATAAACTACAAGTTAACTTTTATGAACTTCCGAAACACACAGAAAAAAGTCTTTATTGCTCATATCAATATGTTTCGGTGCGGGAATCGATCCCGTTGTCTCGTTTCATGGCTTTTCACCCATTTCTCCTTATTAGTGTGCAACTTGGTGACCATTTCCCGTCGCACAATGCACATAAACATCCACATTATATAACGGTGGTACATTCTTGTGCGTTTCAAGTGAAGTGCCTACACAGTTGCAAACATAAGTTCTGCAACTTGTGTCGTAGATTCTAACACAATGCATCTAATACAAAAGCGTGACGTCACGTCCTAACAGTGACGTCACCAAGCTTTGTTCAGTCCTAAAGGGTGAAATATTCTCCCTCCTATTATAGGCATACGCGATACCCAGCAAAATGAAATTACTTTATATTCAGTTATGAAATAGTGCTTTCAGTTTTGTTCGAGGTTTTCGACAGCTGTCATGTAATATATTCCAACAGTTGAAACTTCTATTACATTAGAAAGAGTAAATGTAAAAAATTAAATATATTTTTGATGTTTCAAATACATAGTATTAAAAGACAAAACATTACCTTTAAAAATATTCACTTTCTAACCTATTAGTTCTTAGTTATTTTGACCACATAATATAATTGTTACTGGGGTAACGAAGTCCATCAAAAGTAATTCCATTGGAAGCGAATTTATCGGTTTAAACAAGATCACATCGAGATCAATTTTGTAAAATTATGAACGCTGGCCCGACAGCAGATCGTAAAATCATAAACAATTTTCCTGTAACTAACGAAAATTCATATCTCGTCGACCTCACGTAACTGGGATAAGGTCAGGTACGAGATAAATAGGTATCTCACAACATTTAATCCTGGTTTTTATTAAGTGAACATATTTAAAAATATATTAAAATTTCCTTATAATTTATAGGAATATATAAATTGTTGCAATTCAATACCCACACACCGTGAAGCGGGGTAAATACGAACTGAATTGGATCTCTTCTTTAGATAATTAATTCGTTACATTTAGTTCATATTTACAGCAGTCTGTTTTACCAGGATTTTAAAAAATCTGTATACATATCAGCCCATATACGTCCCACTGCAGGGCACTCCTCTTCAAATGAGAGTACGATTTAGAGTGATTGAAAAATACATATATAATTTCCATATATGTCACAAAAATTCCAAATTTCATAGTTTCATTGTTTACTCGACCAATGTGGTCCTATTTACCTCTGCATGTTAATTTACCCCGTGTGCCTCACATATTATTGCATCGTATCTCATACTCCCATTCAGTAATATTGGAGAGATATTCCACCAAGCCGGCCCAATTAGACTGAACAATGAGCCCAGTGCACAACTCATCAGAGCGGCGAACCGGCCACTTTATACCGGGTATCTCAAGACTGCTACCGAAAACGAAGCCGGGTGGTAGTTTTAGTGACTACAAACACAATGCAACTAAAAATTTCGCAAAGAAACGCGACAGTTATTTTTTATGATTTTTTAAATAACGTCATTTTTGGGTGGTAAATCCATAGTTTTTGCTAAAATAATAATTGAAACACTTTTATACCTTCGATTATTTATAAATAAAAAGGGTATACACTATTATTTTAGGAAAAAATGTATTTACCACCCAAATATGGTCATAGGAAAAAATAACAAAAAAAAAAATTGTCGCTTTTTTTTGCAATTTTTTCTGTTGCATTGTGTCTGAAGTCGTTTAAACTACCACCCGACTTCGTTTTCGGTAGCAGTCTTGATATACCCTGTATAGACGGTGCAAGCGAGTAAATAATATTTGCCAACCCGCATCGGAATTGAATGCTGGACCGCAGCCCGGGAGGGAGGGGACTTGCATGGACCGGTTATTATGTTATACTTTCGACTTTATTGGAAATTATGCATATTGATGTAAAACGGAGCAAAATATCGACACGATATTTGATGTCAAATATTGTTTGTATTTTTGTAAGCTGAGATATGCGAAACGTGTTATGGTATTACAAAACAACTCCTTCTACTCATCTCGCATATTGTATTTTTAATGTTTTTTGCATGTTTCTCGGTATTTTACCTGTGAATCCTAAAAACCCTAGACCTGAAACTAATATGTGTTGATCACGGAAACAATATTTCCAATCTGGTTTCACAGCGGGAATCCCTGTATCAAGGAAATTGTCGATGTTGGAATAAAAAGTAATATTTATTAGTGTATAGTTGTATATTATGATGTGTGTTCTGATCACGACATAATGAGTAAGCTATACGTATATACATATAAGTTTTGTCACAAGTTAGTACCTATTTTGGCGTGCTTGACAAATCGATCATCGAAATACCAGACTATTTCTTTTGGATTACAATGATAATATAGATAGCAGTAGGAAAAAAAATAATACCGCAAATAGTAATTCGGTTTTAAAAATAGCTTTAATAATCCGTTAAGAATAATATATTGCAGACTTTATCATACATTTATTACGTCGTAATTTTGCGTCTTTAATTGTGATTAAATCGTGTTATGTATTAAATGTTAGCAGATATATTGTATACAAACAAAAAAAATTGGCGAATTTTTCTTCTGCTCGCATCTTGTACTTATTGGCAATGGCGATATTTTCGCTCCAATCCATTTTGGGAGAATATTAAAGCCAAAACACATGCGCACTTATCCAGTCACTCATCTCTCAAGTACGTAAACGCGCACGCATAATTCTTATTAAGCCACAAGAAATGACGCGAATATTTCAACTGAAAGTATTAATATCACAGGATTTAATTTGTAAAGTTATTCGGCGCACGTACGGGGAGCTCTCCCGGTTCGCTAATAGACACTGGCATTGTTCCCGGCAAGCGGTAATGAGGCGGGGTTGTACCAAACCGCCCGAATGTGTTGATGTCCCCGCCTGTGTATACATCCTCTTGACGGTTAAATTCGTGACATATAATAATACCATACACATAGCTTCAATTACTAGAGAAACCTCTCTGAAAATTGAAAAAGTCTCTGTAATTGAGAACATTACCTTTGATTATCTTTGATATTCTCATGAATAACTTTGAATTATGAATATGTTACAATAATTTCTATCAAGCTATTCTCACTGTCAAGTTATCACAAATATCATGACAAAAGCTACTTAGAGTTTTGATCTAAACTCCAAGCTATAAAAATCTCCCTACCTTTGCACGTTGCCTAATAACTATTTCGTGAGAAAATATTTCTGCAAAAATTTCGTGCCGTACCCCGCTCACCTGTGCAGCCATTTGAGGCTATCAAATAAGTTACATATGAAAAACAACCATATTAGCAGTATACCCTTTCCATATCAGGAATGAGAAAGGAAACGGCCGGAACATTTTTACAATCTCGATAAGCAACATTCAAAATGATTTATATATGGGTTGTTTGTATAAATTACATATTTTTGTTTATAAACTAACCTATATTAAAGTAACATTTTGCCGAAAACAACTCTTGACACACTAAAAAGTATTCACTTGATAATCAAAAGGACTTTACAGAACAAGTGACCATGTTCAAGCCGCATAAAATCTTTTTTGCGCACATTTATTTTTCTCCTTAGTTTTCATTAATCAGCAATCACTCACAATCAAGGCCTACAATTAAACCTGGTTCGTGTACAGGCAATCCGGGAATTTATTCTCCTCAAAATCTTGCATGATTCAGAAAGTGAATGAATCAAAATAACTGATAATTTCCAACATTCGCCCTTTGAAACCGTATGCACCGAGTGGTGGTGGCCCGAATATGTATCTATTTGTGTACCGACGCGATCTCGGCAGCCGGTACGCATACCTCATAGTACCTGCATTCAGTAAACCCGCCGATTGAGTTATAACCGCTGCCACAAAACGCTCAGTGCGAAAAACAACATGGAATAGGCGGAAATTTTAATACCTAGATTAAAATGGTATACAATGTGTTTTACCCTTTTATTCTGTTAACAAAACAATGAGTTATTTATGGTAGGAAATAAAAATTTCGGCCTGACGTAATGGCTTCATAAATAGTGAAACTACACGACAGGGGCAGGACTACGTGTCGATGCCGTAAATTGATTGCGTATGGTGGCATTATTTAATTTTAGGTAAATTTGTGAAATAAATTGTAAATTTAAATTAGCCGAAGCTCCCTACAGTAATTAAACACACCAGCTGTCCAGTAAATGTTTAAGTTTAATATTAAAATACAAGCAGACCGTTTCTGAAACTAAACTTAACTGACATTGTTGTAATTAAAATCTTGGCACTAAAGCGTTCCACTACTATCACTGTAGCGATTTATTTTGGCTACAACAGATAATCTTTAACCCGACTGTTTTTCTGTGTACTTATCATGATAACTCATTATACGCATAATCGTACTGCGTAAATTAGGCATGCGTTATTTTTATAAGTTATTAAACTCAGCCGAGGCAGATGCGCGGCACGCATCACCAAACGCGAATAATAAAGTACAAAACAAGCTTTGTTCGCGAAGGTATCGCGTGGAGAAAGTTACCTACGTGACGAAAAAAAGGCACACAATGAAAAATCAACCCGCGCTTGCAAAACCAGTTGGGCGAAACAAAAACGCGACCAACCCGAGCCGAAGTATTGCGGCGCATTTCGAGGCAGCTACGCCTCCGTTCAGACTTGTACCCTTCAAGGTGGCGCGATGGCGGGCTCCCGCGAGCCTCCATTTAGCGCTCCCGGGCTCAGGCTTCTATTTTTAGGGTCCTGGGGGGGTGGGTCGGCCCCCCGTGACGTCACGCGCGCTCCCTCCGCCGTCGCTTGTTCGGGAACGAAAGCGACTGCGTCGGTAAGGACGAGGGGGCGCGACGTGCGCACATCCTCGTTTCTCTCTCATTGTTATTGGGACGGAAAATTTCCTATCAAACTGCGTAATTGGCGTGTTTTTCGTTACGTTTGTAATGGTACGCTTGTTATTGATGATCATATCACTTGTGAATATAAAAAGGATATGTTCTTAATATATTGTACATTTTGGTATATATATTTTGGAGATACTCCATTGTTTACCTTAATATCATATCTAGTATTCCATAATATTATAAAAATATTTTAACGTAATAGGGCGCGATAAGATAGCTTAATTCATCTATTTTGTGATAATAATTTTATACAAAAAAATATTCGGGACTTGTGCTTCAAACTTTATCTTCATAACCACACTTTCTGTAGTAATGTTCTACTTTCATAAACTTAACGATCATAATAGCCTTTCTTGCGCATTAACTATCACATGAAGAGTTTAATATTTAAATAACAAATGAAAACTGCGTATCGTGCGACATTCCCGGCCACGTTATTATGAGCGAACGTGAAGACAAAGAGCAATTTTTATTCAAAACATTTACAGGAGACAATGCGAGAGAGATGTAAAATAAAGCAAACATTATAAAAATTCACGGGCGGTATATAAATTCGCGAAAAAACTTGAGCTCTTAAATAACGAGACGTGGGCGACGGGGAGCGATTTGAAAACAGAGTTAAAAGCACCGGCGGCATGAGAGCTGCGAATAACGCGAGCCACCGCATCGCCCATGCCTGAAGGGACTTTTTTATTATTCTTTGTGTCACAATCATTATGTAAAACTGTCGGGCAGACGTCGGTAACGATCGTGATCGCCGCACGACATGAAATATTATGTTTACCGAACGCCGGCTACGAGTGAAGCTCGAAAATCACGCTTAAGTCGCTAATGAATATTGTTTAATGAATTTGCATCTATTTTACTCACAAAACAGCTTAAACACTTCTTATAAAGTCGAGTGGAGGAAATCTTTTGCGAAACTCGAATATAAATATAACTGTACTTTGTACATATGCCTACGAAAACTTTTAACTATGTAGCCTTTAAATATAGCATGAATTTTTGGTGGAAAAAATGGAATGAATTCGGCGTAATGTTTCGTAATGTCACCAAAACATGGTCACACATGATAGGTATAATATGTAAATTCCACCGGTATGAATATTTCAATATATTTCACAAAACAAAACACTTTTAGCTTGGTTGAAGACTGATTCATGTAGAACGTTCCCCTATTTCATAATTTTCATGACGATACACAGAGCGGCAATAAAAAAGCCGGTGCATACGTGATTTATCGCGACTGTTCGATTTTTCTCAATAAAAAAACGCCGCCAGCCGTATCTGTAACACATGCCAGCCTCTCCCACGGCACACAATGAGACCGTTGTGAAACCGCCACCATTGACAACCGGCAAATTACCTTACTTTTATATTACATGGACGTAAAGTACTCGTTTGCGACTGGCGATACGACTAAATGCTCCATCGGTGTACGCAAACATTCACGTTGTTAACATTTTTATTCGCAAAATTATATTTGTTTTTAATGAGGTTAGCAAGGAAACGGCTCGTTTCGACTGCATTGTTATTGCCGTAGCGATCGCTTGTGTTTTTTTAAACGAGTCGAAATGTTTTGCTGTGAAAGGAAATCGTTAATAATCGACCGAATGCCGTGGAAATATAAGGTCAAATTGGTGCATTAAGTTAAAGCAATTTGGCTCCGTGTCCTTATTTGACAATTCGTTCATTAATATTGACTTCAAACGTGTAGTTAATCAAAAACTAGTATGAATATTCGATACGTTTAAATGTATTTCCCAACGTCTATAAATTTAAGAGACAGGCAATAATAAATTAAAGCGACGAATTTCATTTATGTAACTATAGTAATTCACCCAAATATTTTTTTATTTTGTTACATTTCTACGTGTGCGCCTAAGCTTTACTCAAATTTTAAACTCAAAACATTGGAATACAAATAACAACTGGATTATATTATATTAATGTAAAAAACTAATATCGTACGAGACCCACATATTACAGACGCATGACGGCATGAAACACCTGGTCCCACATATGCGGCTAGCAACAGAATTAGTGTCAATACATAAATTTATCTAGTCGCCAAATACGTCTCTGCCTTCATACCATTCGCGGCGCTGACTGATTCAGAACGCCAAAAACAACTGACCCCGTATTTCTAGACTTATTAATTTCCAAACATCAGATATAAAAATAATCAGTTTTATGGGCCGAATAATTATATCTGGTCATATATTTATTCAATTCAATTATATTACAGTTACATTCACTCTCTCAAGACATCATGTATGTTCAAATGGTTACAAAGTAAGAACGTCAAAACTTAATATCAAGTCGGATGTAAACTACGCAGCGTGCAACCAACTACGCCTATATTGTCAAATTCAAACCAGCTATACACAAACAAGAGAACGGTAGTGAAACAAACAAGTTTAATTATGTCGAAAACATTGAAACATAACAATATGTCAGTGTAAATTGACGGTGTTTACTGACCTGGTGAATTATTCAGCTAATATTGTTTGTACAAACCAAGGTTTGTTTACCTGAAACAGAATAGAAATTCACTCGTTAAGCGTTGAAATTCATCTCGGTTTGTGTACACGTCTTTAAACGCTGACGGTTATGTAAACATATATCAAAATTGATGAGAACACATGAAAATATTTGCGAATACACGTGAGGAGAAATGAGAGAAAATACGTCTTATTAAAGTAACAGGCTGATGTTAAATGATCACTGCCACGATGAAGAACCGTGCTTTGCAATTTGTTGAGTCTAAATATCTAAAGGGTTTTGGTAAAAAGTAAATATAGATATGCAGATTACAAATCAGTCAAAATATTTCCTAATTCAATACGATAATAACGAATGGTTCGCGCATTGGCGAGTGAATTGCTTTTTACCCCACATACAATCCTCACGAGTATTTGTATCTGTAAAGCTTACCTAGAGAACTTTGTTTTGACTTCGCCTTCTTATAAATGAGGAAATTAAGTTTGTAAACACGAACAACTTGAGTAATTCCAGTCTGATACAATGTTATTTTTGAATGAAAAACATAAGGGAAACATTGAACAAGCGACACGTCTCAAACACGAGGCTTACCTCTCGTGTAATGTTTCCCTATCTACGATATTACACCATTAAATTATCCCTAAAAATACTAACATGGAAAGAAAATTGCCTCCGAACGATTAATCTCATAGCCGACATCCATTATCCGTTGGAGTAACCAAATTTTACCGTGTACCCTCCAAGGATAAAGCATTAAGGCCAAGGTGCGTTCCGGGAATTTTCTTTACGTTAGGAATTATTTATGTAAAGAGAATACGGTGGAATAACAACACTGATTTAAGAATGAGTAAACCAACAGACTGTCATGCTAAAACATTTCCGATGTTTCGTTTTATTTATATTTCTGGAAAATTTTGTATTTTTTTTTTATTGCAGTGAATGGCGAGACGAGCATGCCGTTCGCCTGATGGTATGCGATGCGACCGCTCAAGAACAGAAGCAGAACCAAACATCACCATGGATTACAAAGCACGATTGGCATTCCACTGCGCTCGCCATCCTGAGACATAAGATGTTAAGTCTCAATATGTCCAGTAGTTACTCTGGCTACAATGTCCTTCAATCCGAAACACAACAGTGCATTTGAACTGCTGTTTGACGGGAGAAATAGACATTGCGGTGGTACCCACCCAGGCAGCCTCTCACATATGAGAGACCTACCACCAGTGTAGTGTGTTTGGTTTGCTTCAATCGGGAAATATTTATTTTAGATGCTAACAGTCGTAAACGTTAACATAATTACATTTGTATAAGTCAGTGGATCTTAACCGGTAGTCCACAGACCACTGGTGATCCCTGGGAGCGTGTAGTCCGCGGAGCCATCTCTAACATAATTTTATAAATGTTTTATTTGTGGATAGACAGAAAATCCCTCTATTTAATTACATTTTATTAACCGAATTAACATACTGTCACACCAGTCAACCATCTGAGTGGTCAATGGCAAGACAGATTTTTTATCAAATGGTCCCCATAATTAAAAGAGGTCATCTTACGCTAACCGTATTGATGTAGGTCAATGTGAAATATGTATTTTATTTTCTTCCCATTTTATCATCTTTATCGACAAAAAAGTCAAAAGCAATTTAATCATGTATTAAATTGCAGTAATGCTCAACTCATTAAAACATCTATTGTTCACCAAGCAAGTATTCCTCTAACATAAATATTAAGCAACAATTAGTATGCTACAAGTTCTTTACCTCGGGTCTTTATATAATTGTGAATGCAATGAGGCTAAAGCCGAAATCGATGCACAGCTACGACCGTTTACATAAACCCATTGTTTCCAGTATTCGATTAGTGCTAATGTTTCATCTAGAATTTAAATACGTGACTGACATTGAGTAGACTTCATACATTGATTTAAAATGGTATTCCAAGTAAAAAAGTGCAAAATATATAAAAGGATATAATACGTTCGTATCGCATATAATAGTTTACGAATAAGATGCTTAACAACTAAAATGTAGACTCATTTTAACGCGCAAAACACAAAACAATTTCAAACATACAATAATCACATAATTCTGTAATCTACTGTATCAGTTGTACTTTCATATTATAATAAATATTTCACATTAATAAAATCACTTTCATTATGCATAATGTCAAGGGCATACGATATTCAAAGAAAAACGTATAACTAAGTCCAATATTTGGTATTAATGCATTAAAAAAAAAAACAAAATATAGTAGTTGAGTAGTTGTAAAGAAATCAGACAGCTATCAGGTATGTCGTAGGTTTGAATTCAGGGTAAACATTATTTCTTTAATCATAAAAGACACATCCTCACAGTTTTCTAAACCAGCGTGGTAAGTACGGCCGAACTTCTATCAGTAGGTTTTCTCTATTATGTACCACATATGTACTATAGATTACCCGAAAGCATTCGAACCGCCCACCGCACTAAAGACAAGAGCTATCATCTAACATCAAAGCAAATTTAATATGTTGAAATGAAATTCAGTGAACGTTCACGGGCTGTGGAGTAATCGGGACGTATTTACAAATTCGTAGAGCCGCCCACGCGGCCTCTATACCGTTCCAAGTGACCATTAAGGACGCGGCCTCACTGCTACACACGGGTAATTCAATTAGACGTCACTCGAACACTCCCCCCCTCTTACCTCCCACTGCGCTCGTCATACACTTGTCATAAGTTTGGAGTATTTTTACACTTCCCTCAAGGCAGAAGTTAACGAGATATGTGTTTTACGCAATCATACCACAAACAACACGTTATGACACGCATCTATAATAACTGAGACACCTGTTACAAGTAATCAGGGTAGTAATTCAGATAATCTCGTAATGAGATTTGTTGAAGAATATATTTTGGAACGTTTGGCCTTAAAACGTGTCCCAAAAAGTGAGAATGGGTCAATTATTTGATAATTTTGTAAATCAATATTAAGAAGAAAGACGCTTAGGATCGTTACCAATACACGATAGGCGAGTGTAATATGGCCTAAGCATCCCCAAACCTTTGGAAGATAATCCAAAAAATACACATTAAATTACGCATTTTTCGCCATATGAACAACAACAAATTACTTTCAAGCACAGTGCCCACTAAAATAAAACACGTTGCATTATCTAAAGTTTTTAAATCAATACCAAATGCACAGATTTAAGAGCGAACAATTCCAATATCAGAGAAGTTGTTTGGTGCAAACAAGTATCAAACGCCAAGCCGCGGTTTGAAATAATTCATTTGTGAGCCTTGGAGCCGGCCGACGACCTCGGAAAATAGGAACGGTCAACACTGCTACTAGTGGCTCGCGGATTTTTAAACTATGATTACGTCTTCAGTGGATTATATCTGATAGGTTTTTGTTAAAAAGATTTTTCACATACAACTGCTGTAATAAGACTTGCAAAAAAAAAAGTGATATTAAAATAAAATGTGGAAATTTATGACACAGGCCAATCTAAAACAAATATCTGTATCTGTATCAGCCCATATACGTTCCACTGCAGGGCACGGGCCTACTCTACAATCGAGAGTACGATTGAGAGTGGTTAGGCTATATAGTCCACCACGCTGGCCTAGTGCGGGTTGGCGAACTTACATACCATAGAAATTTTATAAATCGCTATGGTATGCAGGTTTCCTCACGATGTTTTCCTTCACCGTTTTAGTGCGTGGTGATTGACTATCAATACACACATGACTCCAAAAAGTCAGAGGTGTGCCCTGGGATTCGAACCCGCGACCACCGTGAACATGTTGGCAGTCGCGTCTAGTCTGTTTACCAACAGGCCACCACGCACTATAAAACGACAAATATACAGTATAACAGTATAATAATATACAGTATAATAATAAAACAGTGGATGAAGCGAAAGTAGTATATCAGGTTCGAGCAATGTGGTGGTCTATAGTCTCTGCCTACCCCTATAGGATACAGGCGTGACGATTATGTATGTATAATAATAACACATCCTGTGGTCTGGTTTGTGACCGAAAACGACTAGTTTATTTTTTTTAACCTCAACGAAGCAGTTGATAAAAGGAGAATACATTTTTGGAAATAAAGTATCATCAAATATAGCAGATCACCCGCAAAATATTTTCTGCCATGGAATGCTCAATGCTTAAAGGTATCCACGATTGGTATCTAAAACGACCAAACCATTCTTATCCAACTGTATGCGACCTTTGTAACATCATTTGGCCAATTCGGCGAAGGCCGTATAAATAGAATCTAATTAATTACAACTCAAAATATTTGATAGGAATGTTAAGATATTTCTACAATGTACAAGGTTGTGTAACTAAATTAAAATAGCTTATTACAATTTTAATGACCGCGACGAGAAGCAGTTTGTGTTCGTTTTGCAAAATCTTACTATATTTGACTAAAGGCCATGATTTAACTACTCCTATTTTCTATGATTTCTCTGCTTTACGACCACTACTATAATACATTGTAAAGACTACCTTATTACCAAATGTAATCTAACCGCTCATCTATCTGCAAATCATATCAACCTAAATCGGTAGCAGCTCACTTCAACAAGTTATAAACAAACTCACAAGTTTATCACGCCGCGCGCGTCCAGTTAGAAAACGAATTTCCGTAGTAGAAACGAGATCCGTCCAATGCATAATAATGTAGTTTCGATGGAAATCTGTACGTCAGACCACGTTATGGACCGGGGCCACGCGACACTCCATCTGGGGGTAAATTGCGATTACCCGCCCGGGGAATTGAGTTTTTTTACCAACCGATGAGGCCATAACACTTTATGGCGGTTGACCATTACCCAAATAGCTTATTGGTTATGATGTCATACTTGCGCTGAGAGAGAATATCTACTCGAAACGTGGGTTAAATAATGTCAATATTGAAAAGATTTTATTTAAGAACTTTGCGTTCATGATATCATATCGAAGTAAAATATTTTTATAAGAACTCCGCTTGATACTTAAAATTTTACAATCGATTTGCCGTATCATCTTTTCGATTGCTACATCGATAATCGCTATATATACAATTATTGCAACATCAGTCATCTATTTTGAAACTAATTACTAAAAATCAAGCATTGAAATTTGTAATATGTCTACCATTCTCATGATTGTAACTATGAATCCACTTATTTTTATAAAAAGTCACAAGATACAATTCAGATATATTTTTAACAACGAGCAGCCTGTTGCAGAAACTGCGTGCTGAATATAAAATCAAATCCGATTATTATAAATTGAAATACGTCTGTGAATGTATTCAAACATCAGGTCACCTTTTAGATATAAATTTTGTTGTTGAGTATAAAAATGGAACTAGACCATTGATTATTTTAATATCACGTGATGTGTCAGCGTTGAAGTGGCATAGAGCCGATGAATGATTGATACCAGTCATACTTGCATTATTGAAATGATAGACAGAAACCCACGCCATGCACCCACATTTCGTCAAGAATATTAAATCTCATGACGGAAATCAAATATAAGTAGAGGAGAATTTTTGGATTAAACAACTTACACAAAACAATATGAAAATTGAACAGGGGATCCATGGAACTCAAATAACTTAAACTACTAGTAGATGGTCACTTTTCAGTAAGTATATTACTGTAACTAATTAAACATAAAAGTACCTACATCTGTAGTTTTCAAGGCAATTACTACGCTATCAAGATGTTCTTGTATCTATTACATAGTAAATACAGCAATAATTACGTCCTAATGAATGACTCATAAGGCACTTATAAAAGAATAATAAGGTCGCAATGACGTACTTAATGCTCAAGAATGTTCAGTTTATTGTAAGTTCATGTAGTCGACACACTTACATAATAAAACCGCATTCGTTCATTCAAAACGGCGTGAAAAAGGACGAACAACTGGTGCATCCTTTTTGCTTCAAAGGATGTGGATAAAAAATAAATAATTTCTTTGATATAGGAGGGCATGACGCGTCTACACAAGTGATCACATGAGTGCGCCAATACTGCGTCCGCTCAACTACAACGCACCAGTTAAAAGCACATCAAGCTGCAGACTGTGCGTTAGCACCCTCACGACGAGGTAACACAGACCTTAACACTCAAGAAATAAGAACTAAACAGCTAGTAACAAAAAAAAGTAAACCACCAGACGTCATACACGATTTAGCCGCATTAGCGAATAAGTTTTTTTTAGATCAAACCGTGGTAGGAGAAAGTAACACAGGCCGGCACGCAACGTCGTCGCTATTGTGTAAACTGGTGGAGAAAAATCGTCTCGTACGAGGACAGCCGCAAACAATTGGATACAATTGTTATCTTTGGAGTTGACAAATAGGCAAACATTGGACGGAGAGCTGGCGCGGGCGCGGAGCGGTGCGGGCGCGCGGCCGGTGCAATGCACTCGCTGAATGCAGTCACATTGCCCGGCCAACGTGCGTCATCTAACAATCGTTGCGACTTGCGCCCGTACACATAGAAATTGTCTCTAATAGCTGCCTAACTAATAAACCGACTATGCGTCGGTAGAAACCAATCCAAATCACACATTGATCGTTTACATAAAAAATAGTTAACGCGCACGCTTTGTGAGCAACTCTAGAACGTTTAGAAATACCAACCGACCAAAATTAGTCCTCTAGTAAGTAATTTTTATTTATTAAATGTCTGCATTTAAAATAAAAAGAGCTTGTAACTCCAAGAAATGTTGACTTAACTGTCTACTTTAATCCTTTTTGTGAGCATGTTTTTCTTGCTCAAATTAACTTTGTAGTGTGTTCTGTATGTACACTTTGAAATTAACATCACGTTTAAAAAAAAAAACAATATCAGTTCAGACGTCATGTGAAATAAATTACGAACAATAAAATAACGACCAGCAATTTTGTACACCTACTGATAATTCTTGATAACTATTTTTATACTTAGACAATAACAATTATTCAAAACACAACCATAATTATTTGAAAGTACCAGATATAAAACGCTTCATGTTATTTGTGAGTTCTAACACACGATCTGGCTGTGCCATTAGATATTCATGTCCCCAGCACACAACACATAAAGTTATCATCTTAATTGCTAAATTGACGGCCCGGTTCTTTCGAGCCTTCATTTGCATGTTACATCCACTTCAATACATAGTATTATGGACTTTTTATTTCGTTTTACTTTGAGAAATGAATTGTACAAAAGTAATGATGCATTACTGGTCAAATAGATTAAATAGACTATATCATTTAATTATATTTATGGCCCTTTGTATAATAGTTATGGCAATTTTAGACGAAAGAGCAATAAAACAAATAAGACTAAATTTGAACACGTTTTTATACGTCTCTCGCTGCCTTGTCACAATATACTTTAATAACAAGTCAACATAAGATTTTTTATGTACTAGAATTACTTGTTTACGAACTAAAAACCAACAGGAATAATAAGAGGCAGTTTCCACCGGCATTTATTTTCCACTGAGATTACGTGGAGGAAGCAAGTTTGAATTCCTTACACAACTCCCTGTAGGTCGCATAGCCCATGAGACATCGCGCGGTGAAAGATTATAAAACAGTATACACGTGGAACCATATATTTTCTTTATCGTATGAAAGATTGAATAATTTCCATTAATCAGTGTTAACCAGTTGCTGGTATCATGTAGTTTTAATTATTATCTTGTGATAAGAAATAAAGTCGCTCAACCAGCAATGGATGTTTATATGAGCAATGGATGATGATACGTTTCCCTGAAGGATAGGATCAGGAATGAGGTTATCCGACAGAGAACCAAGGTGACCGACATAGCCCAGCGGATCAGCAAGTTGAAGTGGCAGTGGGCTGGTCACATTTGTCGGAGAACTGAGAACCTTTGGGGTAGACGTGTTCTCGAGTGGAGACCGCGCCTCGGCAAGCGTAGTGTAGGACGCCCTCCAACGAGGTGGAGTGATGATATCCGAAAGATGGCTGGTAGCGGTTGGAGACGTTGGGCTGAAGATCGAGCCCAGATGATGATGATGATAAGAAATAAACTGGTATCTCAGTTATCGTTAATGATTTTGTTACATCTGTGGTATGGAATTATATTAAATTGTTCTATTAAGAAGAAAACTTTATTGGGTTAAATGAGTAATTAGATTGTAACGTCAATATTTATCATGAAACATATTTTTATTACCAACCTAACCAGTGCAGCGCTTCAAGTCTTTTACGCTAGAAAAACCAAGAAACTTTCGCTTTTATTTTATTTAAGAACCTATACCTATAATTTTAGGACCAATCCTTCCACTAAATAGCATTAGAACTGTTTCTTTTATCCCCTCACATGTAGCTGTAGAAAGGATGTCAAGCAATGGGACAACATTCATAATGTATCCTACATCAATAACGACATAATATGTAAATTAACACTTTATTCTTGGCAGCACGTAAAAATAATTCAACATGCACGCACTGACATTACAAGCGTTAGTTTTTGCTCGCAGGCTGTTGAACCGATGTGTTTTGGAGGACGCCAAAACATTACAAAACAAAATGTCAAACATAATTAAAGTGTGGGCTGTGAGGTGGGTGATAAATATGGCGGTGATTATAGACAAAACAGCAATTTAAGAACGCTGAAAAATGTACAAATTGTAGTTATGTAGTTTTAAAAGAGCTCTATGTATGAGTTTTAGTAATAATGTAAAAGTAGTAAGAAGATAATTTTGTAATAGTTTTTGTTCTTGGCACGGGTAAGAAGTGCACGTGAGTTTAAGTGCCTTGGAGTCTGCAGACAATGTGGAATGGAAGTGAACATGTTGCAATAATCGCCACGAGTACGGCATAAGTTTCACAAATTAAATTGCAATATCGCCTTGTTGGTTTGGTGGTTGACATACGTGAGTTGCAAACTATCAAACACTGCATTTAATCACAGATAAGACACAGAATTTTGGAATATTTGTTTAATAAAAATATGAATGTTAATTTTCATCATGTACTGTGGACAAAAAACAAATTGTTCGCGCGATCGAAGCGACCACTCGAAAATATTTGAAGGCCCATAGCTTGTAGTTCACAAAAACTGCAGATATAAAAGGTCGTCGTCAAGTCGTGTGTAAAACAAACCTTAAATTTGAAAGAACTGCACGACCAAGTGCAACGAACTTCCACGGAGCGAACGCCGAATATAATAGAGATTTGTGCAACACAAGTCTCCACTATGCCAGTGAATAAAAATAAATGGCGGGGAAAATTAATGTGAACTAAAGTGTTTCGAGAAATGAACACACCAAAACAAAATGAGAAGCTGCAGAGAAACAATTTGACATTACCCGAGGCAGGGCGAATCGAAAGAAATGCAGACCGCTTTGAATGAAAAATTCTAGATAAAAGCTCGGTGTCTCAATCAACATTCATCTTCATCTTGAAAATAAAGAAATAGTAAAGAGATGGAATGATACAACTTCTTATTGCGGAGGCGTCTTATTTTTCAAGACTCTAAAAGTATATTTATTATATTATAGAAGTATATATATATATATTTTTTTTTTTTCTTAAACTGATATGACAAAGTGACTACAAAGTATCAGATGTAATCCATTTGTAGAATAATGGATATTGCGATAACTGACTCTTGCTTGTCGAGACAATTAGGCTGGCCTGCTCGGAACAGATATAAACAAGTTACAACTAAAAAGAATTATGTGCGTGGGTCGCTATTCCGGCTGATACTACCGTCATCCAAAGGCCAATACACGGTTAGATATTCGAAAAGAAGGAAACTACACCCAATAAGTGGCGTGTAGTCGGTTTAATGCAACTTGGCGAACACAGAGATTCTATATATCAAGGGACTAGTTTACTATCAGGATTTCAAGCCAGTCATGGTGTATCTGGCGAAGCTTGACGATTGCTGGCAACAACCGGAACAGACGACTTAGCGTGGTCTCCGAGCCATGGAGAAGAGGCAGAAAATACTTTTATCTTATATTCACTTAAACAGTCTGATAAAATAAAGTATTACTTTAGTACAATTCAACAAACGTAGATTAACGTATCACAGTAAATTTTATTAAGCTTAACAGACATTTATAGCACCAAACCCTCAGAATGAATGATTTGCCAGCAACGATATTTTTGTTGGACAAAACATTTTTACACTCATACTAAATCCAAGCATGATCTGCAAATCCACCTACTCTGTCTTCGCCAGTTAAGTAAACGCCTCACTTATGAGTCCGCTACGCCGACAAAGCAAATATAGGCTCAAACACTACTGAAGTAAACGAGTCACTGTGACCAGTTATCACCGTGCAAGGCTATCGGAATCCAGATACAAGCATTCTCCCACCGACCAAAGGGATTAGATAGAAAAGCTTTAATGCGCGTGCGATGTGAGGCAATGTGTTTTTTAATTAAAATCCCTGCTCACACCGTGATTGCAAGTAAATTAAATAGCTTCTGGTAATATTAATGAGAAAACGTGTTTAAGTGTTTTCTTTGCTCGATCACTACATAACTTCGGAACCTGTACGACTTGTAATTTAGCATTTTTACGTCATAAACACTTATCATAATTTCATTCGCGAGCAATTGATTCTGGGACATAAAATAATAATCACGCTGTTTATGAGATCCATGTTTATCGAACGCACATAAGGATACATTGAGTAGCTTTGTATAAAACACAAACACAATCGTAACAGATAGCCCATCTTAGGCGACGCACAGAATATTCTAGATTTTTACTGGTTGAATCCACTTCGGTTGTAAGAGTCAACTGAATGGAAAGATTCTGGGATATCCGAATTAACTCACCGCAACCCACCTCTTGACCCAAGACATTGCTCTGGACTTGACCAAAAAAACATTAATTTGAAACACACTCAGTGCAATTTAAAAATATCAACGGTCAATGAGATCTGACAGTCTGTCGTCAATTTCTTTTGCTTGAAATTCTACTGAAATAAGGCTGAATTGGGCTTACTGCCAAAAAAGGAATCCCGCAGTCAATCACCTTCCAACTTTTGAGTTTGAACACAAACCTAATATTAGTACATGAATTAACGTAATATAAGTATTAAGTACAGGTTCAAATACACAAATTAACTCAAATTACAATTGTAAAACCAAGGACCTATTTTCTCATTGACTTTTCAGGTCATAATGCAAGTATGTATGCAGCACAATGCGGGTTGATGACAAAGACTAGCATTACTATAATTTGACATGAGGTTTTTACTGAACAACAAGTACAATAGGGATTCTAGAACATTCAATTACATAATGTATTCGATCGTAATTGTAATCTTGTTGCCAAGCGGTCAGTTTTAATCGTAATACATAACAAAATGAACATCACACGTATGGATTACATTACAATGACAGATCGTGTTAAATCGACACAAGAAGCGCTCGGCTTTCTCCTTCGATTCGAACACACCATGACCGTATGTGCACAAACGTACAGACATTCACAAAGAACACTATATGTTATTATTGACATTACGGTACACATTTACACAATAGATAACACACGGTCCACCCGCATACAAATGCACGGCGAACGGTTTCAAACAGACGACGGAGGGGGTATAGAGGGGAGCGCGGGGGTCGGCATACTTCCACACAATACCGCGCTTGTGTACTTGTATGTTGCTGATGTGACATGACACTAGCTATAATGTTACCCAGAGGTGACTGAAGGGGAGAATACCATGAGCCAGGTAACTAAAATGCAAGGGCTGCGATCTAACATAAAGACCTGAGTTAAGTACGCATTTTGTTTCTTCAAGAGATTAACCGATAGATTCCTTTGCATGTTGTTTTTGACCAACATTGTTTTTTGACATGGTGATAAGACATAAGTGCACATTATCTTTGAACGGAAATACTGTTGACGAAATTCTAGATGCACTCGGTGCAATTCTTTTTAAATCTCTAGATAAGATATTTTTACGACGTTAAACTACTGCTCGCGCCTTGCAGCATGAATGTTTGTGTGGCGGTTTTATTTCGACAAGACTAGAACTGTGTCGCTTTGTGTTCACTGATAACAAAACGATTAGTTGTCAATAGTAAGTGGTTGTATCGGTAGGCAAGCAATGTTTTGTGTCGCGGTTCAACGACCTAGGAATACCTATCGCCCAGTTTACATATTTATCTATGCTTGGACGACCTTCCGCTCATTAGTAAGTCTTATATTTTTGCTCCGTATACCTTGGACTGCTATGAGAAACCACAAGACTCTCCACAATCTGCCAACAAAGAGTACTGAGCCTATTGGGACATATTATGAGATCACCAAAACACTGTCTGGAGAGGCAGATAATGCTAGGCAAATTGCTTCCAATTTGGCAGGCGTGCTCGGGGAAGGGCACCTTCACGATGGCTTGATGAAGTAGTGAAGATAGTCGGAGGCAGCTTGCACCGTGCGGTCCACACTGCACATGACCGCGCCCAGTGGAGAAAGATCGTACGTGGTCGCGATCCTCAGCAGTGAGGGAATGACAAGAGAATATTTTTGAAAAATATCACATTTCTTATATTGACTAGAAGTCGTGTCGTCACTGAGTCGCATTAAGGGCTCAATCCAGAATTTTTTGTAGAGATGAACAAGGATGTTAGACGATTTTTCAATCTCGTAAAAACATCGCTGTTTCTTAATGAGTGCATTGGTTTAGTGTAGAATGTATTTGTAAATTTAATCCCGGCTGAACATCAGACCAAACGTCCTTATATTTTCAAGCTCCTAAAAATCTCAATAACGCAATGCGTGTGTGCTATTCAACTTAATAAATGTATGGTAAACATGACTTTGAACAATTCACATTTTACACGAAATAACTCAGTCTCAATGTTAAAATTCTATAATTTTATTTATTCCACTCAAAGGTTATTTGAAAGGAGACTGCCGTGCGTGAGATTAGAGCAAAGAAACCAAGCTGATCAGTTCCAGTTTATCTTGCAATATAAAAACTGTATTTTTTGCACTAGACAATATCTGATAAAAATAGGTTTCTATAAAAACTGATCATAAAATCCCCTAAAATCTCCCCAAAAACTCATCTAAAGTTATTATCCCGAGCGTATAAATTCACTCAAACTCCAGTTTCACGTCGTTTGTCACATGATACCCATTTCCCGAGACTGTCTCGCAGTGAGGAATGTCGGCCATTTTTAACATTAACCAAACAATTGCTCAACGGTAAGTCATAAGGTGCGAGATAGCAGCCGCGGTTCGACGTTATCGCCTCTAAAGTTATGGAAATTTTATGTTACACAATATGTACATATATTCACCGCATATTTGGGCGTGGGCGTGATCGAGTATTTTGCATGTGACAAATTTCAATATAAACTAAAATTGTTACTTGGTATGCAATTTGTCTGAAATAAAATGGGTAGACTAACACCAAGCTTACTTTGGGAAACATAGGATATTGGCATCATATTACGATAAAAGGCGAATAACCGTTGGAATTATCTGAGCTCCAAAGGACACCCCGAGGACATAATCATAATTTATTTATTTATCCCTTTATTGTACACAATACATGAAAGTAGACAGACAGTATGAAATAAAAAAAATATGCAAGTTGCGGTCTTATAGCTTGAAGCAATTTCTGCCAGAGGACCATGGGTTCGATAAACGATAACGAAGGAAAGTTGGGATAGCTTCAGGTGTACCAATAATTTAATTTATTATATTATTAAATTAATCATAACAGCTTCATTTTATCAACATACATATTATACTGATTGCATGTTAAAAATTTACTACGATTTGAATAGACAGATTGTGTCAGATTTCTGTCAACAGAATCTTTGACGTCATTAAGGTAAGTGTGACGTAAGATCCCAGTATCTTAAAATCAATTACAGATAACACCATCGGTTCAAGTGGTAAACAAATATCATAATTATCAAAAACGAAGGTCCACGTATGTATTTTTATACATACTAATAAACTTTTAAGAATACTATAAATTAATTAATTTATGCAGTGCCACTATGGCAACAAATTTACGGATACCATTTAACAGCATCAGAATGGACAATATGTTAACTAGTCTACTAATATCCTCGCTGTATGTACCCCAATATTATACTTTGAAACAATGGATGCACGACTTAACTGGAATTGATGAAAACGTAAATTGATAACATGCACGTATTCCCCGAGCTGTCGCGATAATAAGACAAGCGAGATAACAGAACCATCTGTCGATTCACTCACGGATAAATTCAGAAACATAACCACATACGATCTTACAATTTTAATATAGAGACCTACTTTTGTCTGAGAACCATTCACGTTTAATACAAACAAAATCCTTCTGAAACTAGTGACAATTTTTTGCTTTGTATGGTTTAATTATTGATTCATCCGTTTGCTGACATTGTATAATTAATATTTAATATTTATGCCGTTGTTTGTGTTAGTCATTTTGTCCTCTATTCATATCCGAGTTTTTAAGATTTTCCTATCTTCTCTGTTGAACTATCAATAATAGCCGACCAAATTGGGACCATACCTTCAACCGCCGTATGCTACTTCACACGCCCTACAAACAGACGTACAAGTATCGCACAAATATACATAAATGACCGTGACTGCAAACAATCCCGCAAGACAAGCAAGACGTATTTGGAATAGTCTCAATTTCCCTCTCGCAACTCTATTCAGAGTATCAGTATTAATAATTTGACGTAACATAAATCCGTAGGTAATGTAGATTTCGCTGTCTCACTGTTAACAGTGGTTTATGCCCTCACCGTCAAGATTTGTGAGCGAATCTCCGAGCAAAATGGTCCGAAACAACGCCGGCACTCCGCCGAGAAATGAAATTTCGCGAGAGAACAAAGCCGATGAGATCATAATGAAAGATAATTTTATACGCCATGTCTAATTGGACGTGGACTCGGCGAAAGTTGAGAATTTGTAATTAAACAGCTAAATACTTTACAGCTTGCTGATCAGACTGCACATTATTTTCCATAACGTGCACGTGAAATATTCGTATAATTATAACGAGCGCGAAATGAGGTCGGCGCCGGTAAAGAGAGCAAGGCGCGCGTATAAAAAGGTGGATTTATTAAAAAGGATTTACGTCTAACGCTTGTACAAACAACTGCAACATATAAACCAGTTTGACATATAGAGAAGTGGTGAGTGGCGAGGGGCCGTCGCGGGCGCGGCAGCTCGTGGCCAGCTAAACGCCTCCAAGTCATATTAGTCGATGCTCGGGTCAGCCGTGGCTGGCGAACAAACGGCACACTTAGCACCGGCTCGGCAACGTATCGACATGGATGGAAAACGGAGCTAGGTCGACGTCGTATCTAACGTGGTGCAGCGAGCTCGCCGCCTCGCCGCACCGCGGACATTAAACTGTTGCCGTGTCCATACATTGAATCGACGGCGCGCCGCAATTGATGGGGTCGCGCGAACAAGCACAAAACCCATATCGGTAACAACCGAGAAAGTCTAATGTTTGCGAGCCGCAGATACAATATCCTACAGTGCACGAGGTGAAAGTTTGTGACACTGAATAATCGCTTTGACATAGAGCCATGAGGTTTTTTACCGGTGGACCCGATTGCGCCAAATTTTGCGCGACACGCAACATTCTCATCCACAGGCGACCAAACTGCGTGGTCGAATCTTTTTATAATGACGACAAATTATGTGCTTGCAATACGATAAAATATTTCAGAGATGATCATGCTATCACCCGACTAATTTCATACCGCCTTATTATGATTACCACGATCAGGGCCATTAGTGACTGCTACAAATGTAGGCTGTATAAAACCTTTGGTTCGTGACAAAAAGAAACTCGATGTTCAAACTACACGCCGGGGGACAAGATAAGACTAGATTACAGGGCGCGAATAATCGCCGCCGAGGTATAGAGTCGACTTTGGCAATGTCGTCGTCGGTGTGGCAACAGCGCAATTGGTTACGTAATGCCGGGGGGAGGGTGGCGGGGCAAGAGCGCGCGGGGGGCGCGGACCACCGGCGGGTCACTGACCTGTATGGTCCGCCGGTGCCAATTCGCCCATCACATCACATCACGAAATCTCCATTGCACAAATGCGGTGCAACGTTGGATTGTGAACAAAAACGGGCGTTCCTCCTCGCCGGATTTACAAATGATGTCAAGGCGTATTAACGTGTTCGACAAGTGCTCGCTGAACGCGCACACACTGCTAACAACTGTTTTTCTTCGCGCAAACATTAAAGCGTACCGCAGACCATAAACAATTTGCAATTGTTTTCTGGGAATTTTTGATTACGCGTATAAAGCCGGGAACCGACTTGAATATCATTAGCTCGGCGGGTGGTTCGCAAACATGTTTACTATGTCCAATTTCTTAAATTAACGACAAAAAATACGAACAGGAAAAAGGCCCAACAAATGTTGCTCCTAATAATAATTACGATGTCCGGGAACCGAAGTCCTTGAGGGGACTTCCTCTTAATTGAAATGAGATTCGCAAGAGCACTTTACGGCTCAGTCACCCGCGGCTTCGTCACTGTGGCACAAGGTCTTGGCATATACTCATGGAGCCACGAAATTGGGGCTTCAATTATTATAGCTTCTTCAATGGGTAGTCAACCGTATCAATTGTGATCACCGTTGTGTCTTTTTTTACTTCACTGTTCTTGGGATTTCTATGTCGATTCCAATAAAGTTCTGCAAAACCATTTCGGCCTAGCCAGTCAAAATATTAAATTGTCGATAAAGTTTTGAATACGTTTGGTAATAGCAAATGATCAACTACAATTTTCAGTTTACAAACAGCGAGACAGCAAATTGATCAATGATCCGAAATTATTAATTATTTAGGTGGGATTATGAACACTCCTTGTTAGTTCGCATTAATATCTGTCCTTAGGGAAATGGTAAAAATGGTAGTGTCGGGATAAAATCAGAATGTATTAAGTTTCTTTATTACAGAGCTCTACAAACAAACCACATTTAAATGAATCATTCATAATGGACATTGCTTGACACTTAAGGCTTAAATAATAAATTAATCTTAACGATATCCATTAACTAAAACAGATCCTGGCAGAATTCATATTTAATTCCTCGAAACAGTCTGACCTTTGAGTTGTTACAGAAGTCGAGTTACACAATCCAGTGTTTGTGTCACAGACTAAAGGTTACTCGCGATATTAGGATCCCTTTCATCTCCAACTACTTTCATAATTCAGCTTCTGTTTGTTTAGGTGCTGACCTTTTATGCGTCCTTTAGATTTGAAACATTTTATTCAGTGAAAAGAGTAAGGGCACTTAGTCTGGGACGGGCATTATCGCGACATGTCTTTCGCACAGACATGGGTACACGTAAATATTATATTAGTCTCCGAGGTACATTGGGATAACAGTGTACTGAGTTGTTGACTATTCTAGTGAGATTGTGAAAGCCTACAAACGTTCATTTAAAATAAAAATAAATGCATATTGTAATAGAGGTCTTAATGGACATAGATCAGACGGTATAAGATCAGAATTAGAAGCCCCATGGGAATCATTTAAATTTGGCAGTCACGGTATTTGGCCGGTCTGTTGACACGTGAAATGCTAGATTTGGTGGCGGGCGGGCTCTCGTTACCCAGGCAAAAAGTGGACGTGCGGGCCTCAGTTATAATCATCGCGCCGCCAAATTTGGCGCAAGCACGACTTGGCAACGTCGGCGTCGTGGCGAACGCTCGCCAACCGAGAATGCACATACCCACGTACCACGTACCCACTCCGCTCCACGTAAACAAACATCATTGCGTCATATTCGCCGCGAGAACCAAACTCGACCTACCAATGCGGTAAATACGGTCCAAAATAGCTCGCCGCGCATGTAATAATGTTAAATTGTTACACATGATTTTTTGATACACAAAAATTTGGTAACACTTTATAACGAGTTCTCGAATACATCAACCACTATCGTGAAACTAACTCGCGTTGACACGAGTAAATGGTGCGCGTTTAGTTGCTGGCCGAGCACGATCAGTGACCCCGTTGACAAACAAATATTACATTTATTTATTGGTGTATTTGCTCGCTTTGCGCAATTTACGAGATGCCTATATAAATACCGAGTTTAAAGCGTGTTTGCTGTGTTGTCTGAAGGCCGTGTATTCAAGAATGAGATAGATTGAGTGTGACATTGTCGGGCGCTGTTCCCTCACGTTCCCGTTCGATAGACGGCTCACGTTGAGGTGTCACGAGGCACCGGCCATAACCACGTGCCACGTCTGTTACCCAAGCGCGAATGTTAATATTTCTCATTTCTGAATGCGACTATTTTTGAAGGAAAAAAAAAACAATTTGCGCCGTCCGCGAGGTCGCCCGGCAGCTTACGAGAAATAATTAAAACTTTTTCGAAACGAAGTCACAATTTTTCTGAGTTTGGTTCCGAAGTCCAAAGGCTTGCTTGTTTGAAGGGAATGTTTTGCAAGGACCTCAATTTTTAAGTACATAAATAGTATTTGAGTACGGAGATGTTAAAAAAAAATACATTACATACGCTGCGCGTTTTATTTAATAAATTATTGGTTTTGTGGTCCGCGCGGGTAAGTGAAAATCATTTTTGTCAATAACAAGTAAAAATCCCACATTTTACAATGATATTATCACATCCACCCGCCCTTGACTAAACATTTATCGTAAATTTTGAAAAATCCTTTTCACATATAATCGATACGATCACAAGGTTCACTAAACCGCTTCTTTAGCAAGAGGAAAGCGTAAGCTGATATTGTCACTATCCAAATACATAAAGGACATGCACGTGGCTTTTGGTGTGTGATGAAGGCAGCAGTTGCGCGGGTCACTTTCAAAAATGCCCCAGATGCCAATAACGGTACACCTACCATCCCACGACATGTGCTGTTGCATATTATTATGAATTTTGCAAATTATAATAAAAATATTATATTTTATAACTTAGAAAAATATAGTTAAATTAGAACATTTCATGTGCCTTAATGTTCAACCGACCATCGCAGTGAATACTGTATGAATAAATAAAAATGATGATTGTGTTTGGCACCGTCTTCAAGTATATTATTATGCGAATATCTAATTTAATACATAATTTTATTTTGGCACTGATACGTTTTATTTTTCTTCGCCTAAATTATAATTTTATTCTTGTTATTGTCCTCTTATTTTTAGATAATTGTTTGTTCTAAGCTTCCATTATTTTTTTAAAGAGTCTCATAGGGTCTGTGGCATTATTGATCGTGATGAGTGGGGCTGGGGGATGGTGTCTGAACTGAACTAAAAATTATTTGATATTTTGTTATAGTAAAATACAGAATAGTTTGAACAGTAAAGCCAAAAGAACAGCCCTTTCCAATTATAATGTGCATTACTTTTGATTCAACATTAGTTGTAGACGTTACATTATTCATGTCGAAGACATCAGTTCCGGATTACGATGAACATTTAGGCAAAATTCATTTTATTTTGGTTTCAAAGAAAAACCTTTAGTGGTCACCGAAATATTTCTACTACTTTTAATTTATGAAACGGAACCTTCCTTTTTTATTAAATATAATACCAATAAGATGAAATCAGAATAATCCAAGCGATGTGACGCGTACACAATATAAAAACGGTGTATTAGCGATCCTCTTATACTTTGATAAAATCAAGCGATGCGAGCAGCTGGAACATCTATTTTGAAATTTCACAAGAAACTCTATATTGTGAAGGGTGGTTGGACGCGAGATTGCGAGCAAACAATATACCTTATTCATGTAATAACACAACTGGTAGCCGTTGGCAAAAGTCGTTTTGGGAAATCATTTTTATGTACTTACTGAACGAGTAAATACACAATATTATAATATAATTTTGAAATATGATTATTGTCTAAACTTTTTATTAAACACAATATTTGTGTTTGCTTTCTGTTTTATTAGTAGCAATAAATTTTATATTGCTCCTTCGTGGTACAATCAAATAATTGTTAAAACAATTCATAATATGCCCCTTGTTCAACAGTGTGTGCGTGAAAACAATTTATACTTTTAGTGCTTTTTTAGTTTATTTGGTACCGTTATCCGGCGCGGTGCTAGTGAATTGTTCGCGACTATTAGGCCCAGTACGTCGGCGATGATTTGCTATTGTTTCAGAGCGCATTTTTGCGGCTCCGAAGCGCGATGCAGCGATAGTCTAAGCGGCAATTTACATGAAAATACATGTTTCATACGGTGCGGCACGACTCCTCTTTTGTAAAACGGCAGTGTTGACGCGATCACATATTCATCAGCTCTCGTGGCCGTTCGTGTGCGTCACGCAGAATTAACTCCAGACCGCGCCGCAGCCCGCAGCTCCTACACATTCGTCTTTTTCGCATACATTATGCGCATATCGACAGCCGCTGACGATATCGGGCGCGGTTCCCGATCAATAGTCAAAATCACGGATAACAAATTTAAATCTTGAACCACATACGTAGATTTCATAATGTCCGACTGGAATCCCGAAGCACGCAATATGAATATTTAGCGGTATTCGTATTGGATAAAATTGAAATTAAATGATTAGTGGCTGGATATAAGACGGTGTGGACGCATTAATGGGCGTGGAGACTGCAAGTGTCGTAGTGGCCTTTGGAGATGCTGAAAAGTTAATATTGCAAGTAACCTTTCATTTGCAATAATCGTAATAATAATAATGTCGTTTGCACAGGTACGTGGAATTCTCGACGAGTCGAAATCAACACTCGGCTTATAGAAAGTGTTATTTATTTGCTTTCCCGTCACGTCATATTATGTGTTCTCACATTTTCACCGAGAAACAAAGAAACTTGCGCGTTTACTGAGCTCGGGTCATACAATGATATTGCACAAAGTCGTCGATGAAATAATAAGGTTCATGCTATTTTGTTTAAATTAATATTAATTGACTGCAGTAAATTGTGTAGCCACAATAGGAGCAATAAAAGTGTATTAGTGTTATAAACTTGGACGCATATTATGCTTGTCCATACGTTATTGGTAATGAAAATAAACCCAAAGTGACCTTGTTTAATATTTAATATCACACGCGCGCTTACAGTTGCAGCTCTAATATAGACTATCAGTAGTACGATTCACGTAACTTTTTGACGCACCGATCAAGTTGCGGTGCGGTTACAATTAAGTTTTCGCTTTGGTACAAAATGGTATTCTTGTGAGTGTTTAGCTGCGCGTGAGCTGCGCATGAACTGCGCGTGAGCTGCGCGTCAACTGTACGTCAGATGTATGAAATTTGTTCGACATTGACATATACGCGCAGCAGTAGAATACGCTAAAACGTTTGCGTGACGCGAACTTGACGCGAGCGTATTTCGAGAATACGAAAAGGGCTGTTTTGATCGAAACTTAACCGCAACTGCACTACAGCTGAACTTATTTTATTACGTGAATCGCACTACAGATCTAAGTTTCAGGTTGTCTTATTTGCGATGAATAACTTAGAAATATAAATTTCTGCCACATATTGAGATAAAATTACGAAGCATTGTTTGTATCAATACTGAGAGGATGTACGCATCCTTCTGAAACCATCTAGTGTACATCCGATTCCGAGAATATCCGTTGAATAAAAATTTTATTTTTCTTTTCTTCATTAGAAATGAACTTCTTATATCAACCGTTAAGACAATATACTAGACAGGATATCGCGAGTACGTATATGTATGTATATCGCATCTTTAGAATTATAGGGACCTGACTAAAAATCTTATTTTTTGGGAAATGTTCATTAAAGATTTGTAACATAAGAAATTTTGTACTTATGGAAGATACATCTAGAAGATCGATTTATATATCTTTCTGCCTTTCATGCGTCAATAGTTCCTTCTTTAATAACGGATGGATAGGCCGAGGACCAAAATAAAATTAACTTATTTTGGTTCAAAATGCCAAAATCCGATTTTTTTTATTACTTCACTTTAATTCTAAATGTGCGATAAGTGAAAATAACGGACATGTACCGCTCTTTATGTTTCTATCTCTGTCGCTCATAGATAGTCAAACGATCTTCCTTCTAGTTGTCCCCGCGGACCTTATTGCTATAAACGCAATGAACATATTTTTTCATACTTCAAAGTATGAAAACCTGTGCCCTACAGTGGGAACTAGGACGTATATGTACTGTGTCAGCCCATATACGTCCCACAGTAGGGCACGAAGATACGATTCATGATATTTAGTTATAGTCCACCACGCTGGCCCAGTGCGTGTTGGCGAACTTTTACATGTCATATAAATTCATACAAATCTAATGACATCTATGCTTGATTAATATGATTACTTTATAGTGTATTGCTGGACATATTGTGTTACCTTGTAGCCGGTGTTGTCGTCGAACGTGTGCGTGTATTGCGCTGGGCTCAGGCGGCGCTTCTTGGGCTGCTGGCGCGCCGGCGACAGGGCCGAATGGTACTCGGGCTGCGCGATCGAGGGCTGACTGCTGCGATATTGCGCCGGCGGCTCCGTGTACATGACATGCATTCCCTGTTGACAAACAAATGTTGCTGGTTATTTTGTACATTTTTTATTTACTTGTAAGATTATTCTTCATTCCCTGACAAGGTAGATCCCAGACTAGCGTCACACATTTCACCATGCTTATTTCCGTTCCATGCTGTAATACGAACTAATAAGGAAAAAAAACTTTCGAATCTAATTATTTCAACTACATGTACTTATACTATTGAAAGTGCTGGACATAAAACTAGGTATTTTGTTTCAAAAGCTTTGGATTTACTCTAACGAACCAGTAAACGCAACTTGGTAGATAAATGAATACTATGAATTTATAATAACGGATATAGTGCCATCATGATCAAGGAACAAACAAAATTGTGTAGCATGTAGTTGAACACCGAATAAAACGGTCAAGACTCATTAAATAGGTAATTACCAGTAATACGCATTTGCAAGTGGAAGTCATTGTTTGTGCGGAAAACGTTGAGGAAAGAGAGAAATTGTTGGCTCATTACACTGCATACATGAGTCAACACAATGCCAAGACCTTTGTATTATAGCATAAAAACATCTCTAACATTAATAGAAAAAATAAAATCTCATCGAACAGCGACGAACCGAAAACACTTGTGACAAACGAGCCGAAAGCAAAAGACGTGAAACAAATATCAAAGCTGCTACATCAAAGACTCACCTACACATACTCTTTATCGACATAGACACGAGGTGGATTAAGAACGTCGCGGCAAAGGGCGACGCGTCTAATTTTAATATTTCTCGTCTTTATAGCGAAGCAATTTCACTGAGAGCCTCGTAAAAATCGAGTTTTCATTTGCTAAGAGCCCACCATTAGTGCGAAGCGTGTCGTCGTGAATTCGAGCCGTAAGGCCGACGACTGGGACTCCTACCCTGCCCTGTCATTATGAAATTGAGAAGCAATTTCTACCTAGAACGGAATTAGACTTTGTAAATGCAAAGACAATTTTAATGGGACACCCGAGCAACGCACCTTAATGAATTTCACTTTTACTCGCAGAAGAAAATATGCAATTAAATTCCGAGGTTTGCGGATGAAATTTTTATGATGAGATTATTGAGGATCACCTGTCATGGGTTCTTTTTAAATAAACATAAAATGGGATGATATAAAATGAATGTCGTAAACATATAACAATACAACATTGTCTGTGATTTCCAGAACGTTTTCGCGTAGTTAAATTTCACCTTAAGTGTGCATTTAACATATAATCCAAGTCTTAGATGCAATGCATTTTAACAACGACTGCACATGTAATTCAAAGCACGTAGCAGATTGATTACAGATTTCTAAAACTAAATGTTTTTCGCATGCCGTGCAAGATGGCACGAATTTCTTATTAAATTAATTTAGTTTTATTCAGCGGACAAAACTCGCGTCTAATAATACAATACATACTGAAAGGCGTAAGAAATACGAGTTGAGCAAAACAATCTAAACTTACATTGAAACCCGACTCGCCTTGAACGGGCGAGACAGTCGGCCCGCAGCCGAACGTGAAATCCGCTTATTATAATAAAATCTGTTCACATTTACAGGGTTTCACTCGGTGCTGGAGGAACGCGTTTTTTGCAACTGTCGTTTCGCTGTACAATGAAATTCCGCTCTCGCAAAACCAGACGAATATCGCAACGCCGATATAGGCTAGATATCTAGACTCAATGGTTCATAACATCTTGTTTCACACAAAACAAGATTTCTATTCGTACTGAACCAACTTTAGTCGGTATTTACATTGATTTTTATATTACACAGATATAAAAATACATCACGACCATGCGCGTTTGGATCATAATTTAAACAAGATTAGTACTAAACTATGATAAAGATGAGTTATTTATGTTAAATTAAATGTAGTGTTTATCAGACAGACATGCATGTTATTTTCATGTACGCTTTTATTCACACGATAAGTATTTAGTCATAAAATTATTACAAAATTGGGTATACCTATAGATTCTAGACTAACCATTTCACTTTTAATTTTCCCATTCCGGTACTTAAATATGAATGCCAGCCTTTCGCTACATCGGGTATGTTAATTATAAAATTACTTCTATACAATTTTACGCTTGCCCGACAACCTTTTCAAAATCTCAAAAGGTCAATATTATCAATGACAAAAGTCAAAACAGCTAAATAGACTACAAGCCCGTGGCAAAAATCGATGGGTCAAATGAACCACCAGGAGACCTATTTGGTAGGATACAGGGGCATAAAATAATAATATTCAGCACTATGCCGTCACTTGTAAGCTGTCCGTCTCAGTGCAGATGAGACTTCAAAATCATCAAGGAGAGGGGTTCATTTTGGTCATTTATTTTTGTACGGCATTTTTACCATCGATAGGTCCATTAAAAATAATAGAAAGAACACGTAGTGCCGTACAAAAATAGTGCGTCACAAAGTCGGAAGAACGTTAGATATTCCGGCAAATTTGTCGCTAAATTTGGTCATTTGATTTTAAACGGCATCGGTTCCATACAGTCGCAATACCTCTTCTAAACCATTATTCCGCAACGCCGTACAAAAAAAATTGCGACAACGACGAAAAATCAGCGGTTGCAACCCACTCCCTTTCAGTGGTCCGGGGGGTGATTTGACACAATATGGGATAAATTTATTTTGAAAGTATTTAATGCATAGATAACATTTTTTCACATGCCGTACATTGTTTGGTGATCCAAAGGTCTGTAGAGCGGAAAATATCTCTCGAATAATCCATGTAATAAAATATACTTTAGGGTGATATTTAGTATGATATTTACTGTACAGCATTTAGACAATTTATTTGTATCTAATGCAATCATCTATAAAAGTCAATGCCGTACATATCTGAAAGTTCACATTGATAAAAGGTAATAAACATAACAAAAACGTATTATTATTAATTCCTTTTTTTTACTTTATTTGTCCGCAAAATAAAATGACACATATTCATGTTTCAGAGGGTGATCGAGAAGAGGATACGGACGTCGATGAGGACCTTGATTCCGATACCGACTCAGTCACTGATTCAGATATTGACTTAAAATTTGAAAGACATACCTACCTATTTTTTCATTTCTGTATATATCATTTAGTATATTTAATAACACAATTCAAAAAAATATGTCCATGTTTGCAGTAAATGACATCGAAAAGTTTACAAAAATATAAATACTGAGCTTAGCTATAGTTTTTCAATTTTTTGATATAATATACACTGTTTCACTTTAAAAGCTGGCATAATGATTTTTTTTACATGTTATTAATTATTCTCTTCAAAAATATGTTAATGCCGTTTAGTATCACACGACCATAAAGTACTCCTGAAATGGTATCAGAAATGTAATCAGCCAAAAATTATGTTCTGCATTAAAATGTACGGCATAATTTTTTCTTCATTTGTTTACCTGAGAACTATCTAAAACAACAATAATATTTAGAAAGTTGCTGTATTTCACTAATCTACGATAATTTAAACTTTTGAAATGATTTGAGAAAACTCATATTTTATATTCCTCTCCATTTCTTTTCAAACATTTTTATTGAATGGCAATACTAAATAACAATTGTATTTAGCAATATCATGTTAAAAAAACAGGTTGTCGTACAGGATCAAATGACCTTTCAGCTTTAAAAGTCAAATTTATGTATACATTAAAATTAACAATAATTTAGTGACGGCTTTTTTTAAAATAGTAATTTTGAGTGCTACTTAATGTTATAAAACCGATGCCGTACTTTTTCATATCACCCCCCGGACCACTGAAAGGGAGTGGGTTGCAACCGCTGATTTTTCTTCCTTGTCGCATATTTTTTGTACGGCGTTGCGGAATAATGGTTTAGAAGAGGTATTGCGACTGTATGGAACCGATGCCGTTTGAAATCAAATGACCAAATTTAGCGACAAATTTGCCGGAATATCTAACGTTCTTCCGACTTTGTGACGCACTATTTTTGTACGGCACTACGTGTTCTTTCTATTATTTTTAATGGACCTATCGATGGTAAAAATGCCGTACAAAAATAAATGACCAAAATGAACCCCTCTCCTTGATGATTTTGAAGTCTCATCTGCACTGAGACGGACAGCTTACAAGTGACGGCATAGTGCTGAATATTATTATTTTATGCCCCTGTATCCTACCAAATAGGTCTCCTGGTGGTTCATTTGACCCATCGATTTTTGCCACGGGCTTGTAGTCTAAAAGAGCTTGCACACGTGTCGAGGCCAGCTATCAAGTTCATCAACAGATAAATAGTAAATAAATCATCACACATAAACGGAGGCCAAGATTCTCTCGTGTGTTTTAGTGGCACGGACAATATACTTAAAAATGAACAGCTGTGCTGTACAAATATAAAATAATTTGTAGAAGTATACTTTGTTATAATGTAAGACATAATTACATACATACATAAGGCATAATTGTTTCCATTGGCATGGGACTGCCGTCCGATACCAATGGATACTCTGCCTGGGCGGCATTTCCGCTTACCATCAGGTGGAATGTCGCCACTATATGACATATTCCATTAGTATTCGACATCAATTAAAATGTATAAAATATAAAATCGATAAAATCAAAAAAAGTATCTTTGCTGTGAGTGCCCATAAACTGGGCTTGGTAAAAAACTTCGCAAAAAGCTCGGCTGGAAATGAATAGGAGGAACTGACAATCGTGCTGATGTTGAATCCAAAAGGCTTCGGAACATCCGAATATTATCTACTTAAGTACTAAAATACTAGCAATCTGTATGAAATTGGCAATCCTTTCAGCAAGAAACGACAAAAATAAAACAACACGTAATACTGAAGCGAATCAACGATAGCCGTAAATCAACTCCACGAAAGCATTATTTTAACGTTAACATGAAAAACAGCATTAATTAACGCTATTTTGTGATGAATTTTATTATAGAACAAACTTCCCTCGCATAATTCAACTCGCCAACTTGTCTGTTATTTCGCTATGGAGAAATTGTGGGCTTAATTAGGATATGAAAATTATACGGTATGGGTTAAATCTTAATTACACTAGTCGGCTTGATTTATTGCCAATTTCGTTCTATTTCACGTCTGCTAGTAGATGAAATATAATAAGCGATAACTTTGTTTGTAGTAAACCGGACAAAGATATCAGAGATCTGAGAATATAGTTTATTCGTAGTTTATGCTCAATAAAAAAAGTCATCATCAGCTCTTCCGCGTGGTCTATGGCACGCCACTGGGCTCGTACTTCAGCCCATCGTCAAACAGCACAGTAGTAAAACATATATGTATTGTTTTATATCTATTGTTTGTAACACACCCGAATAACAATTAGTTTTTTGTTACAGCCCAGGTGTGACCGACGCGACGTGCAAGCGCACTTACCTGGATCTTAATTATCAATGCTACCCATCAACCCAAAATTCATGTAGAATCTGGTGGCGAAAAAGATCTTGGAAAAGTGAGGGGCAGAGGGAGGAAGAAGGTGGGACTATTTTTAAGTCTCCGGCAAATCATGATAATCATAAAGCAGATTCTGGTTGAAATTATGATCTCGCACAATTCTACCAGTTTTTAAAGTCTTCAGACACCAAGAATTGTGGTTAGATAAAAGATCTCGTAATGGTTTACCGTGAAAGCCGGACACCATTAAAAAGACGATAACATGATCAAACCACAGATACAAATGTGAACAACATAAATGTATCTTGCTTTTATCCCGAAGTGTGAAGCAAACTTGTATGATTAGAAAACGAGCTGGATTTCACTTCAAGATATTTTATTATAAAGAATTTATTTTATCACAAAATATCTATATTGCAGGTTTTTAGCATAAGTGTGTTTACATACCCGAAGAATTACTCAGTTTCAAGAGAAACATAGACGTGACTTTGGTATTTGACTATCAAGTATGGTTGAGACGGAGAATATTGGGACCAATTATCTTTGATCGCACCAAGTATGTCAAGAAGTATCGGAATGAAATTAAGTTATTATATGAAGTCAGTTCTCTTAGGCAGTGGTACTGCCCCGATCCGTATAACAATCATTAAGCTATTCTTCATCAAAGGCTAAATTCGTTCTTTATTCTTTAAAAACAATATAATAACCATTACATATACTACACAAGACAAATTAGTGCACATTTCTTTTACAATCTAAAATGTATTTAAGTTCACGCCACTCCATTGTTTTGTGGCGAGTTCTAATGCGAACTTAATTAAACCGACCTCATGACCTGATACTACACGCCCGAAATACCTACCTACACCTACAGAGACCCGAATTAGGATTTTTTGTAATCGACGTCAGATGCTATGTAGGACAATGGGCTACAACACTCAGATAGGCACTCTAGATTTTACGGCACGTCGCGTCGCGTCGCTTAGCTATCATGTCCAAGTATAGATCTTAACTCTGATTTCAACGTACACTTAGGAGTATTTTTTTATATTATTTGTTTAGTCTTTAGTGTAGGTACACAAGCATAAAAACAACAATATCCAGAATGAATAGAAAATCAATAGTACGGTCTTATCGCTCTAGGCGATTTCTACCAAACAACTATAGGATAGATAGAAGAGAAGAAAATCTGAAGGATAGTGTAAACAATAAGGCAGAGGCGTTAAATAATATTATTGATATATTAATATTGTTCTTGCTCCATTAACATAACAGTAGCTAAAACTGAACTATACTTGATATTAAATGCAATACTGGTAAGATAATATCAGCTTTTAGTAAGTCGACTCTCGAAAAACAACTGTCTCTTGCCTGTAGACGTAATGCGGCGGCCTACTCGAACAATTCAGTCGATAATCGAAAAGCAACATTTAATCAACGATACTTTTAAAGCGATTTATCCTTAAATAAAAAATCCAATGTACAATTTGTACGAGCTGGATAAATTTAATCCTGAAATAATGAGAAACTCCCGAAACAATCCACAAAAAGCTTCATCGAGCGAAACGCGTTCAACAGCCAGCATAACTGTAAAAAGTAATGGCTGCCAGTACATAATTCTCTTTCGTTACAGTGGTTTATGCACCGCTGTGTGGCGGAGATACTCTCGACTGACTGAACTTTCCACTATATCATATAAATAATATTGATCGACGGCCGTTACAAGGGCCGTTGCTCTGAACAATAAAATTGATACGATACGAAAATCCTGCCTTTAGACATTATCGATTACATAGCTGAAAGGTATATCCATTCAGGCAAGATATAAATTGTCAGTGTGGTCACAGTTGTCATTAAACGACTTCCATTGTCATTCAATAATATTTCACATTAATCCTTGGAATAATGTAAAAATCTGATGTCAGTATCATCACTCACGGACAATTATCTTCTGAATAATATGTCTCCTTTCACTCATTCATTTTCTTCCTGTGCTACATACTACATTAGATAAGAAATGGTAACATTAAAAATAATTTAGTGTAAATGTTGCCTATTAAAATAATCCAGAAACCTATTTGATGATTAAATTATAGCTACGCAAAATCTTGGCTACTAACTGAACAGTACAATACTATTGTTCCTAACTTTTGCCCCCTGCTTCGTCTGCATGAAGCCCCTTTCTAATTGGTTTATATAACTAAACTTTTCCATGCCACGTGAATTATGTTTCCTTCGCCCTCCGCAAACACGTTTTGTTTTGTAATTGAACTTCTCAATGTAAATTGTACTTAAATTTTATTATTTGAGTGTAAACAATAGTCATGAAACCTTATTATGTTTTATTAGTCGAATATTTGTCAAACAACATAGGGACAAAGATGTTGAACGTATGAATCGTTAGTGAAATATTACCGTTCGTTACCTTGTTGGCAAAACTTCCTATGTTTTTTATTATTTAGTAAACCCAGTTTTAATTATTTTTGATAGCGAAGAACCTTTCCTCGTTATATCAATGTTTTCTTAAATTATTTCATTTCGTCGATTCTGTTTTGGGCTTCATCTTGTTATACGTGTAATCTGAAGTACAATTCTCGTTGTTCAAAGCTCAGTAGTTTGGATATACAAAGCGCGAAATTTTATTATGAATGAACTATCTGATATATTATAAGTTGACTTTTCATCCAACAAAAGAGAAATTAGATCGCAACTTATAACTGGCCAGGAGTCCTGAGTAGATTTCGCCCCGGTGCACCGCCCACCACGCTTAGCGTTACCCATGTTGCAGAACAGATTTTGCGCTGTTGTTAATTAAACTTGTGACTTGGAAACTCGTTAATGCTATGTTGAAGTTTTAACACCGAGGGGAGAATGAACGCTCTTCTTATCTCGCGAATGCACACAGCGTTCATTTGATATTTTTAGAACACTATTCAGGCTAAACTTTGAAACGAAAATATCTTCTACGGCCATAAAAATCTGCTTAGTAATGCTGTTAATGACTTCAGCGCAATTTTGACAAGTTAACGCTGAAATAAATAATTTAATTTTATAACAAAATGGCTATAATAAACAAGGGCACAAAAGTAATTATTAGTTAACAACATAACATAACATTGCGGTATTAATTCGGGCGCAGTGCAAAGATACTGCTCGACTTTGTGTTGACATTCAGACACAATTTGTACAAATAAAGACACTTTAATACTAGAATGGCTTTTACAATGTAACACTCATATTTTGTTACTAATTGAAATCTGTCCACCAACCTTTGATGTTTTATTATTGGACTGTGGCCCAAAATCTTGTCAACGCGTCGACCACAATGACACAAAGGGCGAACCCAAATTAACCGACTGCGGATAAGATTCTATAATTCACATGCATGTTATACATAGTTCTGACTCCACATTAAGATCAATTAATGGATATATTGAGAATTAAAATCGTATGTCTCAGGATGGTGACCGCATTGCTATCTCAAACATTGCATTGTAAGCCATTGTGTTCTTTGGTCTGCTACTGTCCATGAGCGGTCGTATCGCACACCATCAGGCGAATGCCGTGCTAGTCTCGCCATGCATAGCCATTAAAAACAATTAATCTTGTGCCGTGTTTATCAGACACTACAGATTTTTGTCTCACTATATTGATATATTTGGTATTTCATTATGTATGTCATTGAAGTCTTGCGGAAATGATGAATATATTCACAAATACCGGTTCGTATCGTGCATTTGGGCACCAAAATTAATTATTTAACACGCGCAATACACGCCATTCTTTTTTTACAGCAACCAACATGCATATATTTCAATTTTTTTTTTATAAATATACAGCTGGCTTATGTAATTCAATAGTGTATTCCCAGTAATAGTCATTTAAGTCTTATTTTCTAGCTCATATCAAGTAAGTAAATCTAATACAGCAATAATTGAAGAAACTTAAGTTTTATCAAGAAATTGAAAGACCTTTATACAAAGTAGACGTGGGGTCACAATTTCCATACTAACGACATCTACTATTTCTTAGCCTTGCTTCTATTAAGGATATCCTTTACGAGTCTGACATACCAGTTATACATTTATTTTTTACTAGCTGTCGGGCCCGGCTTCGCCCGGGTGCAGATAGTTTTTGAGTCCAATCCACATCAAGAACATATTATTTCGCGTGTCTACTAACTATATTTCCCGCGTGCCGTCGACTATATTTCCCGTCCGTATTGAATGCTGTTCAATTCTGTCCTCTCCTATCCCGTGCCAACTATTCGAATTTGAAAGAGTAGAAAATATGTATATTTGGTTTCCTGACTCATCCCACGGGAACACTATATTTTTCGGGATAAAAAGTAGTCTATGTGTTAATCCAGGGTGTCAGCTGTCACTATACCAAATTTCATCAAAATCTGTTGAGCCATTTTTTCATGAAAGAGTAACAAACATCCATACATACAAACTTTCACCTTTATAATATTAGTAAGGATTCATTTACAATATTGCCTTATTGGTATATAGCGGCTTTGCATATAGTTTACGATCTCTTAAGTTCTCTGGTGAGGCAATTTACTTCAGGAACGTCATTTTTGTATTTTAATGATGTCATGGAAGTTACATTTTTTCCCCAAAAAAGGAAAAATATTTTTTTCTAATTGATTTTTTTTTCGTCTTTGTTTTTGGGACGACAGTTTTCGATGGGCAAGAAGTTTTCACATGAACCCATTAACTATTGAAAACATAACATTTGCTTAGTCTTTTGATTTCCACGGTTTTTCAAAATCTCCTAATAGGTCACCATACATTCAAGTCATAATAAATTTTCCCAACACACATTTTCAACGACAAAATAAACAAAACTAGCAACCGAAACGGAAGTACGAATATTGTATCCAGTGGCGTAACTAGCCCATCGGGGGCCCGTGGCAAAATTCATCTAATGGGGCCCTTCGTAAATATAAAAATACTTGACGTTGTAATTTCGTTTTTATAAGTAACCAAGTAAAGTTCGGTCTATTTAAGTATAAATTACAGGGAAATAGAAATTACAGGGAGGCCGTACTGGTAGAACAGTTTTGCTTTCAGGCTCTGTCATATATCCAACGTAAATATGTGGACCAACTTCCTAAACGCTGTCCAGCCCAATTGAAACCCCTGTCGGCTTCCTTTAAAAAGTTGTATCAACCCAATTGTATTAATTTCTCCAGGTAGACATATTCGTTGACAACTTCGAGAGCCATGCCGTCGACGATAGCTGCTCCCGGATCGACGAAATCATTAGACATGACTTTCGTCTTGTCTAGGTTCATACGGAGAACAGCTATTAGTTTATAGACTTCATTAAAACTGTGCACAGTGGCGTAACAATAGGGTGGCAGAGTGCGCAAAATGCCACGGGCCCCCGGTCTAGGGGGCCCCCGGCCCGGCAGGGCCTTGGTCTAACAGGGCCTCGGGCCCGACAGGGCCCTGGCTCGACAGAGCGTTGGGCTCAAGCTTAAAAGGGGGTAAGCAGAGGAGAATCTAACATTAATTACGAAAGTAAGAATAAACTATTTGGAAGATTGAAATAAAACAAGTCTTGTGCAAGTCGTCCGTCATCTAGTCAAAGAGCGTCCCACACTACGTTTGCCAAGACGCGGTCTTCAGTCCAGAACACGCTTACTCTAGCGGTTACCCGTTCTGCAACATATATGGCCAGTCCCTTTCGAGTCCAACCTAAAACTTTCAAAGCTATGGTTCTCTGACAGATCACTTAGTTCCGAATTTTGTTCTTCAGAGACACTCATAGCATAGCTCTTTTCATTGCACTTTGATCGACTTTGAACTTATATATTAGCTCCTCAATGAGTGTCCACGTCTCGGCTCCGTTAATCATTACAGGACATACTGGATGAACACCATAATCTTCAAGCTCCGTGGTATATCCGACGAAAATATGTGGTACAACTTCCTAAACGCAGGTCAGCCTGAATCCTGAAACTGAATCCCACTATCGGCTTCCTTTTCGAAGTTGTACCTATCCAATTGCATTAGTTACCCGAGGTGGACATATGTTGATATGACATGCAGGCGGGCATTTTCTTGCATAAAAACGGCACTCTCACCAAATTCTCTTGTTCTCTACTATAATTCAACCCAGAGTTTCAGTGGTGTCTTTCTAGTTTTTGCCCATTTGTAGGTTTCAATGGCTTTAGATTTGCTTCAGCCAGAGGCCACCTTACTGCATACAAACTCAGATTGTTTCCTCCAGCTCGTAAATGATGATTTTTTTTACTTCAACAGCCCTAAGGCGCGATTTCTCAAAAATTTTGAAACCATATAGTGATCCTGCCATGCCACCACGTGCACCATTTTCGGCTGTTCCTGGTTTTCGAAGATTAGATACAGTTTCGTGGAAACACTATAGACTTACTCGCTGAACTACAGAAAGAGATACACTAATAGTTATTGCAGTATTTCGTGTGCTTAATGCGCCCATCTTTAGGCATTGTCAGGGTCCTGGTAAATTCTTCTGAGATTAAGTAATGACATTATAACTTCAGAATAATAAAATGTATAAGGCAGATGTCTTGTTTACATCTTGCAAATGGAAGTGAAAAATGTAAAAATTAAACAAATCCGCGACAAAATTGGTAAATAATAGTTTTATTTCAATCTTCCAAATAGTTTATTCTTACTTTCGTAATTAATGTTAGATTCTCCTCTGCTTACCCCCTTTTAAGCTTGAGCCCAACGCTCTGTCGAGCCAGGGCCCTGTCGGGCCCGAGGCCCTGTTAGACCAAGGCCCTGCCGGGCCGGGGGCCCCCTAGACCGGGGGCCCGTGGCATTTTGCGCACTCTGCCACCCTATTGTTACGCCACTGATTGTATCGCATAATGCTATTGTGAGTTGAGAACAATACGAGAACCGTTGGCGCCGAAAACAACCATTACCGTCGCGCTGCCCACTTTCTAACCGAAATACGTGGGCGAAATAGCAAGACACAAATATGGGCATTAGCTACTAAAACAAACTGTCGGTAGCAAATGTATATATGTAGATTCATATATCACAAGTTCTTATACAATATGTATATCGAAGCTCAGGCCGTGCTATATCAAGTTTTGCTATTTTTTAAAGTTCGAGGTCGCATTTTTGCTCATATAGTAAACACGTATACAGGAATTGATGAGAAAATTCGATTTTATACTATTCAGAAATTAAAATGTCAATATAAACATGTTTATTTAATATGCGATAAGATATTAGATCCATTTTTAGCTATGAAGTTTTTATACCACAAAAACCAATAACAATACAAATTTATTCACTATTTTTCGTTTATTTGCAATCAAAATCATTTGTAAAAATAAACTCAACAAATCCAAATCGGTTCAGGCGTATTCGACTTATCATTGAAAATACATGTAAAGAAAATAATGCGGCGAATTAAGAACCTCCTTTTATGAAGTCGGTTAATAAAAATATACGCGTACAAATGCAATTCGTGCGACGAATGTATTTTAATGATAACTGAAATGGTACAATTTAAACGTATCCGCGGTGGTTAACGCAGTTTAAAAGCACGTGTTATGTGTAAAACGTGACAGCACTGTGGAACTAGTCACGTGATAATGTTATACTTCATTAAAGGTAATGAAGTGCTGTGGTACTTTCCCGTGTCGAACATTAATTTATTATGCTCCAAAACATACTGTTAATTGAATTTTGCAAGTCAGTGTGTGAGACATCATATTATATTGCATAATACTTTTTTATACATGGCAAAGAATGGTGACTTACGGCGCCTGGCGCGTTTTCTGTTTATTGCGTTTTCACTATAAGAGCATCTTTCAATAAAGATTTTTACCAACCACATTTTCATTGAAGAAATAAACCTTAATTTTAAGTTTTGTTACATTATCAGCGGTTTTTTTGGTATTGCTCGCAAAACAAGTTTTATATTATTATAACAATTATTTTTACAAATGTGCGGTTATTAGTGGTTCAGTAGTGAAAACTTATTAAAAATCTACGACTAAATATACGGATTCAAATTTTTCCGAGTTTATCCTTTACACACTTCAGTAGCCTAATAAAGGTTGGTTGAGTGCATATGTCTTTCGAACTTTCTTCTTATCCGCCATTATTTTTCAATAAAAATGTACAAATAAGATTTTCAGAGCAATTACATCTAAATTACTATGGCCTTATTCATAGATAGTTTTAAACCCAATTTTAGTTACCAAATATTTAGTCCAGCGGTACTCAACCTTTTTTATACAGGCCACGAACTGGTTTTAGACATGGTGTAAACCCCGCCGCACATGCTGACACTCGCATTGGCCGTCACGAGCCGTGTGTGAGTGGCAGTATTTGAAACCTATGGCGCAGTACCAAACTCCGCATTTGCATTTCACGTTTCGACGCAAGACGCAGGACGTGAGAGCAAATGCGGAGTTTGGTACTACGCCGTAGGTTTTAAATATTTTCACTCGCACGAGGCTCGTGACGGCCAATGCGAGTGTGAGCATGTGCGGCGGGGTTTACGGGTCGACTCTACGCAACTCATCGCAGTAGGGTTGTCTAGAAACCTATTATTTTACGCGGTGAGCGTAGTTTCTATGATTGGCGTAAAATTCAAAATGGTTGGAATATATTGGCAACCCCACGCACGCCAATTATAAAACCCCATGGGCCACATGCGGCCCGCGCGCTGCAGGTTGAGTATCACTGACTACGTCCCTTTCGAAAGAATTTTGAATTTAGTTTGAACGAAGAAGACAAAACATTCGATACTTAAAATAGATTTAAAAAATGTATGAATAAGGCCGTTACTCTTTTTTATTAACAGACCTACCGTAAAGCCTTACCTCATCCGATTTCTAAGTTTCCTTTTACAAGAAAACACTGGCCAAGGCTTTTTGCAATATTTATCGTCACGATTACACCAACACAAATCAGATAACAAGTGGATTTAAAATAAAATTTAATGTTTAAAGTTTGAGCGTTTTTTGTAAACCACCTTTTGTTTATTTTCGGGAGAAGTGGCATAGTATTGATTATTTTTCCGACCCAAATATCGACCAATAGAATTGCACCATTCGACGTCACGTGGTACAACCTACATGGTATTATACTGATAATTTTTTGAAAATTTTCTCTGGTAGTTGCTATATATAAAAAACAAAACATGATCCAGTCAAATTAACCACACGTCAAACTGACAGGTTGAATTCAATTGTGAAAATTGGAGATTTTGCATGAAAATGAGTTTGAAATTAAAATTTGGGACGGAAAAATAATCCCCCGAATACCACACGAGCTTCAAAATTATCTGGCATTTCCCTCAAGGTTCCCTGCAAACAAATAAAGTCGTCAAGTTTTGACTCCTTCATTTGTTTGCAACGAACCTATCGGGAAATACCCGATAATTTTGAAGCTCTTGTGGTATTATAAGTGAATATTAAATATATTTTTCTTTATAATTTGCTGCAGTGTAAAAAAATTGTGCATGATATATGAAACTAAATACTCCAAATCAATGCTTGGACAGCACGAGCTGTTTACACATGTGTACAATGAACTACGACTTCTGGTGCCACGTTCATTTCTTATATTTTTTATACTAGTGATAGTATTTTCTGGCGTATAATAAGCTTTCTCACAGGAACCATGCAATCTTGACGTTGTTTCCGTGATAAATCGTAATCTATGTAAAGATTCATGTCTGTTCTTTACCTATACAGGGAGCGCAAAAAAATGGCGCACTTGCTCAGTTGGGTACAAGGGCATAATATTAATATCGTAATAAAAAAATAATATTTGGAAAATACCTATCCGTTTTGAAGTTATGACCGTTTAAAGTTTTAAGTTTAATCACCACTTTTTCGCATAAAACCAGTTGGAATGGATGAAGAACAAGATTTAAACACATACGTATTTTTTCGTTTCGTCGTTAATTGAACGGTTAACGAAATATACCACGAAAACCATTTTTAACAGCATCAAAACTTTCTTAGACTTCGCTTTAACGTTGTTTACAATTGTAATGTAATGGGTAAGGTCATGAACTCTGCAGCTGTATAATTTATCCTTTTCTAACTTCAAAAAAGGATATGTTCTGTTTCATTTCAAATAAATCATACAGTTTAACAGGGACGTACTTAGATTTAAGCGTCAATAAATTAACAACATAATAACTTTAGGTGCAGTTGCATCATGTATGGATTGACTATTTTGTTTGTCATTATTTTCCTTAGTGTCACAAATTTAAACCGAAAGATACTTAGAAATCACACTGGTCATCGCTTAAATCATGTAAGATTGCGAATTTAATTATAATTAGAAAAGTTTTGGTAATACCTACATAACATTTAAATTATCTAAATAATTATTATTCATTGAAAAAATTATCTGATGAGTGATGACACAGATTAATAAAAAATAAGATTTTTAAAATGATGGCCCAATTCGGCCCTATTAGTCAAAGGAAGCCGCCGGTCATAGTGTACTTCGTCGGATCCAACGCGGCTCGTTTATTCTTCCTTTGAGGTCGCCGCCGCCGTTTGTGAGTGCGAGCCGAAAGGCGGCAATTCGTTTGTCGGTAACTTTTAACATTTTGCAAAAGAAGACCGACATCTTGAGGTGTGTTCACACTACACACTTGATACAACTTAATTTGATTAAGTACTCGGATATAAAAGTTACGTAAAAACAAAAAAATCTTATTGGACTGATATTATACTTATTAGTCCTTACTTGATCAAGAGATTATAATATTATTTAAATATGTCATAAACCGATTCAGTCAGTCATAAATTGCCTATTTACTTTGCTTATTATTAATTTTATTTAACATTACTTTAATGTCGGTTACCATTATAGCCGTATACATGGTATTATACTTACGAATTTGCATATGAATCTTCTGTGAGATAAAATCAGTGACTTGAGAAATCAATAAATACTAACTACTAATTTACTACACTGGAGACCCGTGCCCTGCAGTGGCACGTATATGAGCTGATACAGTACTAATACTAATTGTTCAGATGAATTATTATAAACTGAAATAGGTAAGGAAGCTTTGTATCTAATGTGAAGCGGCCCTTATCTATCATTTTTCAAAATAATAATTTCTTTTTTATTAGTGGAATTCGGACTGCGATCGCGTGTGCATGTATTAGTCGTGTGCATATTATTGTCAATTCGTTTTCAGTTACTTTGATTCAATTTTTATAATTTCACTATGCCGTTTTACTTGTACAATAATGTTCAGTACACCGACATGGTTTTGGCGTATGGAATGGCCGATGGCAATTATTGTGAAGCGTTAGTTTTATATTTGGACTATTTCGGGCATCGCAATGATGAGCATGTGCCTACAAGCGGCAGAACTCTTATGCGCGTTGTACAACGGTTGAGGGAATGTGGAAGTTTCGCGCCGCGTAACACAGATGCTGGCGGCAATGTTGATCTAGATATTCGCACTGTCGTACTCAACCATTTTGACGAGCATCCCGAGGACAGTACAAGATCGGCGGGAAGATTACTCGCAATGCCTCACAGCTCGGTCCGTAACATCCTCCAGAAAGATATGCGGCATCCATTCAAACTTACCACTGTACAAGCCTTGTTACCTACCGATTTTGAGAAACGTATTGAATATTGTCAATGGTTAATTGACAAATTAAGCGACGATGCTAACTTTATTCATAATGTTTTATGGTCAGACGAATGCACTTTCCAAAGGAACGGAATGTTTAACCGTCGCAACACCCATCTCTGGGCAAGACAAAACCCACATGCTTGCAGACCAACTGGTTATCAGCATCGCTGGTCCATTAACGTCTGGGCTGGAATAATAGGACAGCGCGTAGCAGGCCCATTTTTTTTGCCCAGCCGGCTAACGGGAGAGGCTTATCGCAACTTTCTCTTACATGACCTTGCAGACTTCTTAGACGATTTGCCATTAGATTTAAGACGTAGAATATGGTTTCAGCAAGATGGCGCTCCGGCACATTATTGTCGTGCAGTAAGAGAAGTCATTACCCGAGAATTTGGCGATAGGTGGATAGGTCGTAACGGACCACATAGCTGGCCTCCACGATCTCCCGATCTAACCCCATTAGATTTTTTTCTGTGGGGTTACATAAAAGATCAGGTTTTTGCTACTGAGTCGGAAACAGAGGAAGCGATGCGGCAAAAAATTATTGATGCCTTTCATAAATTGCGAGAAAATGACATAAATGTCTTACGTAGAGTGCATCGTGGGACCGAGCGCCGCGCCCGACAATGCATAGCAGTTCAAGGGCGAAACTTTGAACATTACCCAATTTCATAGAGAAAAACACTACATTATAACCCAATTTGATAGCTCTTGATGTAACTTGTGTCATGTGAAGTGTAAAAGAAAAATTTATTTGTGCTACCAAATTGTGACAGTGTTTTCGGGCGAGTTTTGGCGGATCCTGCGATTCCATCCTTGCCTATCAAGGTCATTACGGCTATAATTACAAGGTCAGTTAATTATTTTTGTGATCATTAATGACAACTAACCCGTCCGTATGGGTCACCGACGGCCTCCTTGGCACAGTTGGTAAAAACCGCCTGTGAAATGAGAGAGCACGAGTTCGGTTCTTGCCCAGAGACAAATACAACATGTAACAGATTTAAATGTAAAAGCGGAAAGTAGTACGTTCAGAATCAGCTACTGAACCGATATCGACATTTTTTTTGGTAGGTATTTTTTTTCAAAATAATTAGTTAAGACTAAGTAAATTACAGACACTCTTTCATTTAGTACTCCGAACAAACGAAATTGAAACGTAACTCCAGGACATAAGATCATTTTTAAATGAATCACTAAACGAATACTCTAATAAACTAAATAATGATCAAAAATGAACTTTATTTCGATGGTCATAAAGTTTATTTAAGCAATCTATCATTAATCAAACGCACACAACGATATGCCTGAATAAACGTAATAAGCTACCAAAATAAATAACTATCATATTCTCTTTTCCGCATATTTAACTACAACTAGATAGAGCAGGATGGAGCTATTGTTTAATGCAATTTGATCCATCCGATAAACGATGGCGCGCGCGGCGGACGGCGGTACATCAAAGTTTGGCAAGTCGGTATAGGGATGCGCCGCGAAAAAAATTACTCCCGGTATTTGCAAGACCGGGCGATCCAAATCCCGCGCAATACATGCACTTAAATGAAACAAATTAAATTGTAACAAAATCACTATGAAAAGAAACAACAAGTAGGTATTTCTATGAAAAATAATTTCGCGGAACGTTAAAATGGTGATTAAATTCGGTTTGTAATTTTGCTACAATGTATGCGGAATCCCGGTGTGTCGGATATCCCGTTAGTGCAATCCCTAAATGGGCACGGACTATCACTATGTGAAAAAAATCTAGTCGTGCACCGCACGTATCTGTGTTTACTTGTGTTTAAGTGTTAAGTAGATATTTCGATAACTTTCGCGCGCGATGTATTTTCGGTATTCGAATATTGAATACACTGAAATGGTGAGAACTTTGGCACTGTGTGGTGATAATGTATCATTGGCATGCAGGACATTTAACAACAGACACGGCACAAGTGTAGTGTCCGACAGTATCTCGATGCTGAATCCGGAGAGCGCTGGATAGTTCGCGGCGGACCTGTGCAATGGCCTCCTAGGTCACCTGACTTGACGCCTCTTGACTTTTTTTGTGGGGACGTAATAAATCTCTGGTATACTTCAGTGAAAGTACTAATGTGGAGGAACTAAAAAGTAGATTAATGGCAGCCTTCCTAAAAGTGAAGAGTGACACTGAAGTTTTACATAAATTACGTGAACAATTACGGAAATGTGCATCAAAGTGTATCAAGATGGTGGACATTTCGAACATATTTTAAAAAGAAATCGCCGCATGAGTGCCATGTAACACGTAAGTTAATTTTTTTGTATTTTTTTGTGTTGTGATTCCCCATCTAGTCTTCGTTGTTAGATATTGCGTTATCATATTATCTTATTCATTAGTAATGCAAAATAAATGACGCCCGTATCCTGCCCGCCTGTAGGAACTAAGTTTAGCGGAAGTGAAATTAATAATATTTTATATCCGATTCATGCAAAATATTGTCTTATGTTGGGTTCGTACGCATTATATCTAGTAAGTAAAATATTTAGATTTTATAGCTAAAACACAAATGTTATGCTTACAGATTAAATTAATAATAATTTGTTTACCTAACCACCCAGTAATCAGTTACGTACGTAATTTGTATTTCGTTTATTGTCAGCTGTTTCTGCCGGCGCGGCGCAGCGTTCGGCGTTAGGTACTCGTGTGAATGAACTAATTTCATAAATAAAATATTTTGTAATTATGGTAGTACGATTTCAAAGCATAAACTATGATTGCAATAATATTTTAAAGTTGGGGTGTCTGAGGTTGTGAATTAATCCTGTTACACGTTGTATTTGTGTGAAGCATAATTATTTTTCTAATACCCGGGACACAACATTTGTATCTTAGCGTATGTTTAGTAGCCATGCATGTGACTGTTTACTGTATTTCTTAAATATCTTTTTTATGTACTCTGATTGTGATGTAAACAATCGCGCGACTTATAAGTACATGAGCTCTGCATATTTATTGTTGAAGTTCTACCGTTCAATTGTAAGGTTCAATCACTTTATCGTAATATGTTAAGGGGTAGCATTATGTAACGTTAGTTTTTTTTTCTCTGTATCTTTCTTAATATTAGCTAGCGCCATGCAAATCCGTCTTAATTAAGATGCCTTCACCATATACTATAATGTATATTGGCAGGTGCGCCGTTTTCTTGTCCACCCTGTATATCCTAAAAGGATAAAAACGCAACACACATTCACGTTTTTCTTAGTTTATAACTATAAAGTCTAATAGTTCTAAGTATAATATGGACTATAGATTTTTAATGGCTAAAACAATTATTTTGTTTCTTTTTATTTCATCACTAAATCGATGAATGAATAAATTATTACGCCTTATAATTAGTAGCTTGTAGACTCGATGACTTGGCGTCTGTGATGTAGGATATCCTATCTTAGACTGTGATTATACAATTATAAATAAATAAGAAAAAACGATGAGACAAATAATTAAGTACCTAGTAACAACTACATATTAGTAAAGTAAAACGATAAAGCAACATATTTCTTTCTTTCAAATATAGTTAAAGTAAATGTTTTCACAGATTGAACTATAATAAACAGAAGATTTATAGTACCTAACGGAAATACTAAACAAATATTCTGATATTAGGATCGCTAGGAGATTTCCGTTCCGCTCAACATTGTGGGAAATATAGATTTCCGACTATCATAACTGAATAAATCAAAAGGTATATAGCTCGTAAATCCCATTTTATAGCATCCAATATAACTTTAACTTAGTAAAATAGGTATACACAACTCTCGTCCGTTGCCTGCTAGGATAAGGCGATATGGAGCACCATCGCCAAAAACAATTTTTGCATACAAAGTTCTTTATTAATCTTATTCATTTTATACAATTGCTCTTTAGCAATGTGTCAATATTACTACTGATCAATATACCTTAATTCTTTAACCAATACAGATTTTATTTACCATTCTTGGTTAATCTTGGCAAATTATTTTAATAATCATATCCATGACTTGAAACAAGAAAAGTTTATTCGGACGTTTTTCGGTACCTATATTTCACTCGACGGCTATATTAATCCCCATGTTATATACATAACTATATCGGATACAAAGTGCGTACAAACCGACACGAGAGTTGACAAACTATACGTTACAAGTAGTTAGAAGTTGGCCCCTCTATTAGTTACATTGTTAAACTTGTTCCTTGTCGACCCGGCACCAAGGTACAGAACCACCCATTACGTGTATACGACCAAACAACATTCTACCACTTATATCGCAATACACCTTAAAGCTTACGATACATATTTTCTGATCAAATGTATCGATGATTAATTGAAAGTAAGTATCCAACTCTTAATATAAATGTGAAATTTTGTGAGGATATCTATGGACTATCATTACTCTTCTTATAATCAAGGTCCTTCCGTCGTAGTGTTTAGAAGCATCTTAGAAGGCCGGCATAGTTGTATCGAATGGCATGGGACTGCCGTCTGATACCTGGATGGCATTAGCGCGTACCATCACGTGCAGTACAGTCATTATGCCGTGACAATAGAGTGGAAATCTACTGCACGGATTTTGATGAAACTTTACCATGTTATAGATTCTGTCTCGGAATATTGCCTAGACTATAATTTGTTCAACAGGGTAAACCAGACATCGTTAGCGACGCTACGAACAAGATAGTTCATAATAACGTTGTGATAAAAAAATACATCAGCGGTATATGTGCACTTATATATCTAATTTACATTAAATCTAGTCATAGTAATATATCTCAAATTACGACGCGTTCATAAATTAAGGAAAGCCGCTTTCAAATATTCCATAAATTCGCTAAATTCATTATCGCGTTCTGAAAGTCTAATACATAATCTATATATATAAAAGAAAGTCGTGTTAGTTACACTACTTATAACTCAAGAACGGCTGAACTGACTTGGCTGAAAATTGGTGGGGAGGTAGTTTAGAACCAGGAGAAGGACATAGGATACTTTTTATCACGTTCCCGGTTTCCCGAGTTTCTATTAGCTTATTAACATTTTCTTATACAAAATGTTCTTGGGTTTGTAACTGTCAAACATTTAATGTTCATCCCGTCGATACGGTAAACTCTTCCTGTAAATTAAAGAGCGTATTTAAATAAAGGTTTCGAATCGACAACATATATCCACAATATTCGATTAATGGCGTATTTTAGATTTTAAAGATATAAATTAATGACATTATTGAAAAGGGATTGACATTTAAATTGGTTGTCAAATAATCCGTTCAGAAATTTATTTTGTATAAACTAAGGAGAATTTATCAAGGTACATAAATATAGGACAATTGAATAAATAATGTTCACATGTAAGAAGTTTTACTTCTTTTCAAGGTAGAATTTCACTTTTATCCATGCTTTTATCACGAATTTTTACAGTGGCCTTTCCTTCGCTATAATTCACTGATAGAAATGTATATGAGTGAGATATAGTAGGTTATATTTTGAAATGTTATGTCGAAGAAAATCGAAACCACTGAAGTTATTTCTATGAAAATTAATATTTCATCTGTCAAGTTTAGATATGCAAGAGCTTATACGAAAAATATCATGCATTTAGTGTGTGTTTTTGGTCTTGAAATATTCGTAGAAGTCCTGGAAAGGTTTTAGGAGTGAGAAAAATTGGAAATTTTCTAAGGAAGATACTAAAAACCTTTTTTTTGGGTATCGTTCAAGCGTGATGCGTCCAGCCAATATAGGATCAAGGATGATCTTTGTTTATTTGACGGGAGACGGAAAAGACGGTCAAGCTTCAACTACCACCCAATGTAAAATGATCTATCTTTCCATTGTCTTTCATTGACGGCTGACGAAATAGAACAAAATTCAAAAAAAATATACATCGTGTATATAATATTATCTAGATACGGCGTCTTGCGCGTAATTTTGTTAAATGTTAAATAAAACGATGTCCATATCTACCATAATAGCTCATTGTTTTTTGAGATTATTGCAACAGTTTTAAACAAGATATACTCTATCGAAGCGTTTGCCGGAGTACACCAAAATATATCTAATTAAAATTTTTCGTTTTCATAAAGGACATTGTTTTTTTGAATTGATACTTTTAGATGCGCTGGGGGACAAATTTAAATTCCGCATTAATATTGTTTTCAGACTCAAGAATAAAAAAAATATTGGTACGTTGATGCCGTATCTAGACATTATAATGAAACGATATGCAGTTTTATATTTTTAAATATTTGTTCTATTACTTACGTCACCTGGTAAGGCAGTATGAAGGTTTTATTAATTTGTATATTATGGTAACGTGCTAGACGCGACTGCCAACAAGTTAACGATGGTCACGGGTTCAAATCCCAGGGTACACCTCTGACTTTTCGGATTAATTTCTACGTGAAATAAAATCCGCCAACCAGCACTAAGCCAGCGGGGTGGACTATATCTTCTTCTATAATATAAAAATGAATCGCAAAATGTGTTGGTAAGCGTATAACTCAACAACGCCTGGACCAATTTAGCCAATTCTTTTTTTTTTAAATGGTTGTTATTACTTTATTACTAACAAAAGTCATGGCGTGCAATATTATTTGGAAAAACAGTATTTTGGTGCTGAAATATGGGAAGGAATATTGGATGGACAATAAAAAACGCTAAAGTTTTTAATGTCAAAATTTCATAAGGCAATCTTTATATGTACATGTATATGGAGAGACGGGATATAATAGAGTCGAAGGTACGGGAGAAGGCTGGGATAGCTGACAGATTTGATAGGACGAAATGTAAATGCACGTTATAAGACGGGATGGATAATAAAGAGAAAGGACGGGAGGTATCGGGAAGAGACTGAACAGACGGATGGGACGGGATTGAGCCGGACAGTAAGATAGCTACTTCAAGTTTAGGTATACAAGAGTTTATACGAAAAATAACATGTATTTGGTGTGGAGTGAAATCAAAAAATATAAGCACCCAGGCGAAGCTGGGTCGGGCCGCTAGTTAGATACATAAAAAAATGTTATTTAAAGGTATAAAATGATTGTTATTTCACTCGTGCTTGTGCGTGTGCGGACAGCACAATGGTGGTCTCACGTTGCCGTTACGCGGCCGGCGCGGGCGACGTCGACACCGCTGGCAACTCTAACGGTGTCGACGACTGGCGACATTTCAATATAACAGATACGAGTCGTTTCGAGATTGACAACTTTAAGCAGTAATTTTATAGAAAGGAGATTTTTTGTCTCATAAAACATCGAATTAAACGATAATTAAATCTTAGGTGTAATTCCGTTTTATATTAAGAATCCGATTCCTAAGAATCTTTTGGTCATATTCCTACACTTTATAAAACTATTTTAGTTATACAATATTTTGTCCTTTGAACGAGTTTGAAATGAAACATTTGATAACTAAAATATTATGTTTAGAAACATAGATATCATCATCATCTCAGCCACAGGAAGTCCACTGTTAAACATAGGCCTCCCCAAAGGATCTCCACATCAACCTGTTGGAAGTGGCGTGCATCCAGTGATACATATAAATAATAAATAAAAATGTATTTGGTTTAATATAATGCAATATATTGTTGTAAATATACCTGGCTCTGTAATTTATTTCATTAATTGACATTTTAAACAACCAAGCATGTTGTGCCACAAAGTATTTCCAAATATAATTTTAATCTTAAGATTTGATTTGTGGAGAAGTGGTTGTTTTATTAATGAAGAAGATTATTGTATTAGTTAATTCCGGTTAAATTCAATACAAAGGTGAAAGGGCTATTATAGGTATAAAAATATTGTAGCTCCCACAGCACAGTTGGGGAAGATACTAGCTGTGAACCAAGCAGCAGGATTGATTACTACACCAAAACAAATGTATGTGTTATCTACAAGATATTATAAAATGACAGAGATATTATTACGTTTTTAGTACCGCAGTGAGGACACTTCTCTTACACAACAATGCATCTTTTGAAAGGTGATAACACACCACAATAGTTGCATCTTTTTCTGTTTCTCCTACCACCAGATTATCATAATTCTAACTTTATTATTACTAGAGGAATATAAAACATCTTTATGTTTCCATGACCATTTAATAGTAATGAAAAGTGAGTCAAAATCCCTATAAAAACATGAAAAATCAATTAATATTTTGTTTTGGAGAGTTTTGTTTCTTATCTAATATACACAATAAACATAAGACTAAATATTCTTAAGCATTAACAGAGTGAATCATTACATTTATCAGAATTTAAATTATACTTTATAATTTATGCACACATTTCAAGTATAACTACAGATTTACTTATCTATTTAACAGTTTTTATTGACTTTCTAAATGAGTTCTAAATTTCTTATTTAGTTAATGTGATAAAAACATTGAAAGCATGATGGCAATTTCATACTACATTATTGAGAAAAATATATTTGATAATAATATTTTAATAATGCTTTTTATTATTTGTTTACACTATTGCTATCTCAATGCATACTGACAAAGAAGAGCAGAGAATTGATCACAAAATAAAATTTGCTTTTCCTTTAATAATTACAATTCACACCATTACCAATTATTAGACTAAATAAGTTCAGAAAAATAAAAAAAATGGGGGTAAACATAAAATCAATATGAATAAAAATTACAATTATCACTTTAATGTAATAAGGGCGAATGGAGAATGCTTTAAATGGGGATGAAGTTTACAGATGTTATCGAGGATTTAGAAATACAATAAATTAGTGATGCGGGCGTGGGAGCGAAAACTAATTGAAAAAGGCGAGTACACAATTACATTCGAATATATGTATCGAATTATAGTAAAGTAAAACAAATATTAAAAAAAACGGCGACAGAAATAGCTTTCAAAAACTTTGTTGAGTGTTTGTATGAAAGTAAACAAATATTTTAAACGACAAAAGTGCAATTCGTGCATAATCGTGTAGTTTGTGCATTTAAAATGCCAACACGCCACGTGATATAAAATAAAAATCCAATAAGACAGAACGGTAACGTCTAAAAATAAACGGAGTCATATGTTTACCTCTTGCGGCAGGCCTCGATAGTGCTACGTAAAGAATTGAACGGACACCAACAATACGGGTATATAGAAGGCCAGCGCAGCCGCCGTCGCTTTATCAGTACACAAACGACAAAGTAAAAAGGTTATTAGAAACTCACACGTTGCAAGCAATAGTTTCGTATCGCCCGCTCGCTTAGAAAGCAATCAACCGACGCATAACATCGACGGCTAGCAGTAATTTTCCATTCGGTATTTTCTGACAACTAACATCAAATCTTAACAAGACTCTTCCTCACCTTTCTAAGTTAAATTTCTCGCAGTACGATCCCACTATCATGCTGAAAGAAGACACGAAAGCGGACAAAGGGTCCTTCAAAACACAGCCATTTTGAAACCGTTCTACGAAATGTTACGTGTACACCAGTGTACAATGTTTCGTGGACCGATAAAGGAGGACGCGCTTATCCGTTCGCACTCATTTTTGTGTTTTAGCACAATAATAACTAACACTAAACATTTCACACACTTTTATGTACGATTTCACTTCATACTTTCGCACACACCCGTTTACGTCGCAGTGTTTCTGACTGACGAAAGCGACGAACTCACATGAATGAAGCAACGAATTGCGTGCGACGGCAAATTGGGGGTTGCCAACATTACATGAAATTATTCTTCTATTGGTAGTTTGGTAGGAAATAATATTTATTTATTTATACGAGACAACTTTTTAAATATTTTAATTTATGATTTATTAAGTAAAGTTTTTCTTTAGCCGTAAAATGTCAGTACTCTGTTAATTGCGTAAAAATGTGTTATTAAAAGTAAATAGAATAATTAATTACACATACATTATTATTATAGGAAAATACGCATATTTTATTTGAAGGAATATTTATAAAATTGCTTTTATGTTTATTGTATAATATGCCCCACTTCTTAAGTTTACAAGAAACAATTTATTTTTGAAGATATCATAGTAAAATATTGAGCCACGGCTCCGTGGCGCAATTCGTCAGAAACCGGCTGTGAAATGACAGACCGTGGGTTCATCCCCGCACCGAGATAAATATTTATGTGCCGTAAATATTAAGTATATATTTTTTTATCACTCTCAATCGTACTTTCGATTGTAGAGGAGGCCCGTGTCCTGCAGTGGGACGTATATGGGCTGATAAAGAAGAAGAAGATATATTTTGGATCTGATCATTTGTGAGACCAAAAAGTCTCTCGTAGTTCCGGGTACCCAATGCCCAAGACTCGCCCTTCGTGTGAGGTCAGTGTTATGTATTTAACTGTTGGATGCCAGCTGGTTACATCCTAAGCAGGCAATAGCGATACCGCTTTTTGCATCATCGCGCGTCCGGCCAATGGATGGGTGTGGAATTCACCTAAAACAAATCCTGAGCCTTCGCGGTGCGCCACATAACTTCTACACTAGGCAACGTAAGCGCAGCATTTGCGCACTCATTTTGTATATTACCAATTTGCAATTTTATTTATGTAATTCCGTTCTGTATATAAATTAAAATAAGATACATGTATATTTTTGAATAAATATTTTATTTTATTAGAAGTGGTAGAGTCAAGTTTTTTCAGTCATGACAATATGAACGGGCAGGCTCGTCCGGAGTGGTACATTCTCACAGGAAATCGATGTGAAGCGACAATTTCCTTCGGTGAGTGAGATTACCGGCATTCCAATACTCCTTTCCTGTTCATCATTTATCGTTCCCGCCATTCTCCTCACTTGATGGGCTGACAGAACATTCATGATCCAATCGTGGTGGATATTCATGGGCAGCAGTGATCATTATCTATTATTAGGTGGCCTGTTTACTAATTTTCCGGATCTCTGCAATAAAAAATATCTCTATCGATATAAACGACGTGTTGTAGATTAATGAAGATTTAAGAAACTACTTTCAATATAGTTCTGAGTTTTGATGGAAACTTTAAAGACAGATAAGCTTAATTCATCTTGTTGCTTTTTGTATGTCCAGGTGTGCGCGAAATGTAAAAAATACTCGCACATTTTTGTTTTAAGTGCGCCAAAGAAAAATATCGTCAAAAAAAATAGTAATTAATAGGTATTTATGTAGCAAACAAAATGGTTACGTAATTTAACTGATTAATAAGATATGTCACTTAAGTAAATTTTTGAATATTTACTCTAGTATTGTGAAACTCAATAAATTAAGTCTTAATAATAATAACCTCGCACACTACATAAATGATTATAATAAATGGATCCGCTTAATATTTTTAATCTCTTCTTCTATTACAGTATAAAATTAATTACCTAGCAACATTATTTACCATTGACAAGCATTGGGTGTTTAGTTTGAAGCCATCGGTAAAATGAAGTAAATAAAATAAATTTGGAGTTAATAAAGGTTATCAAAAGTTTGACAAATAATTTTCATAAATATAAACGATAAAGTATCCGAAGAAAAATAGAATCAAATTATTTTAACTTAAAATATATTTCATCGAAATCACGTGCTTCAAACTTTACACTATAAAGTACCTTTGTTGTCTATGATTGAGCGCGCGTTATTCAATTGTGTTGCTTAGCAACGTGATGATAATATAGCTTGAATAGTGAATACACAGTAGTATTTGGTTGATTTTGACCGCAGACTGGTGTCACAATGAACAAAGTAGACCGATTCGTAAATGCGTCTGTTTTAAGTGAAATCATTTATTACATTTAACATTGCTATATATAATTTAATCTAATAAACATCAACCTACGCTCAAATGTTTGATAGTAAGAATGTGGAATTCTTAATCAGCTTGGATTGAATATTTTCGTTACTTATTGTCATAGGCAAAGTTAAAAGAACGCGATATGTTAGAATTTAATATTTTATTAATTAGTTTGTTATTTACATTTATTGTTTACGTGATTGCGGAAGACTACGATAATGATGACAAATGTAAGTACTATCCACTTATTTATCGTTAAAAATAGCACTTAAATATGTACTCAATGGTCCTCAATAAATTCAAATTACGTATATGGTTTATTATTCAATTCATGTACACTTTCTGTTTTAACTTAATAATTATTTTATACTAAAATGATTATTACAAATAAAATATCTAATCTTAAGATTTGTACTAACTGAATATATTCTAAGTTACAGACTAAATAAACAAAAATACTCTAAACAAAAAGATATCAGATCTCATGTAGAGCCAAGCTTTTTACTCTCCACGCCATAACTCTACAAGGCCTTATTTCACAAAATGTATACTTTACTCATAATATGTGGCTTGGCCATTTCGCTACATACATAGAGGCATAAGGTGAAAAATTTATCACTGTTCATCACTTTTCTGTCAAACGATATTTCTTGTAGTAAAGGAAACATAAAATTTCTTGTAATAACCAAATGGTCCAAACAAAAAGGTTCGCAAATTCTTTTTTATGCCCGACCGTCATGCGTTGGAATTATTTGCCTTCACACGTGTCCCTCCTTCCTATAATCTTGGGTCCTACCGCTGTAGTGTTAAGATTCGAGAAGTATCCCAGTAGGCGAGCATAATTCTATCGAATGGTATGGGACCGCCACGCCGCCAGATGCTATTCGACACTCTGTCTGGACGGCATTTACGCTTTCCATTAGGTGCAGTGCCAATATTTAAAAAAACCTTAACAACCGAAAGTCGGAGACATGCGTGTGTTACTATGATTTTTTAACCATAATGAGCACAGAGTACATTTTACATAATGAGAATAATTAATATTGGTCGTACCACCAACTCTAGGGCGTCTAGTAGGTACCAATAGGACCTCATTACAGTAAAATGTTACTTCGTAGTCCATAACCGATATTCCAATAAAAAACTCGCTCGAGCCGACCCATTGGCACTGAAGAAACTTCACCGACTCTGCCATGCATTACATCTAGTTTTTACTATGTAATGTAGGTTCCTTGACTGCCTTGACTGGACTGCCTTGGTGGCGTAGTTGTACTCCGGTACGGTTACAAAGCTGAGGTCTCGGGTTCGAATCCCGGGTTGGGCAAAGTGATATTGGATTTTTCTATTCATTATCAGCCCAGAGTCAGGAATTTGTGCCCGATATGGCGATAGGCTCGCCACCTATCACATCATGGGACGGAACATACAAGGCGAAATGTGGGTGCCGTGGCACCTCTGCCTACCCCTTCTGGGAAAAAGGCGTGAGTTTATGTATGTATGTATGTATGTAGGTTCCCTACGTTGCTTCATTCAGGACTTCATTCTAGATCAGTGATTCTCAACCACTGTGCCGCGGCACTTTTGTGTGCCGCCAAATTTCAAAAGTGTGCCGCCAAATTTTGCAAATATATAATAATGTTAATATTATTAAATTATATCAGTTAAAAAGAAAAATATTTTTAACATGAATATGTATTTAAATCCACAAAAAAGTTAATTATTTTATTATTTGCTTTGTAACGCGTTTTTTCTTAGTGCCAAATTGTGATGAAGCGGCGTGCATAGGAATATGTCTCAAGGCGCTCTTTGTGTGCCGCCAAACTTTGAAATCGTTAAATATGTGCCGCAACAAAAAAAGGTTGAGAATCACTGTTCTAGATAATTCTTTATCAGATTATTTACGTCCCACTGGGATGTCCTAGGACACGGGCTTCTTCTACAATCGAGAGTACGATTGAGAGTGGTCAGGCCATATAGGTCATAGATATTTATTTATTTAATCCTTTATTGCACAAAAATAAAAATACAGTGAAGAAACAACACAATAATAATAGTACAAGAGGCGGCCTTATCACTCTAGGTAATTTCTTCCAGGCAACCTTTGGATGGATATTGAGATAGGAAAAATGAGCGGGCAGTCTAAGGTATATCAAATAGTTATATATATATATATATATATAGATAATAGTGGAATAAAAACATTCCGAATGGCAGGATATAGGAGCCGCGCTAGCAATACTACCCTAGTGAGGAGCTTGATTCCTTCTATAAGCGCAGTGTGGTTGGCGCAAGAAATAGGAAGAACATTAGTTACTGACAAACCCAACAATCATTCAGATGTGATAGGATGGGTAACGAAGAATTGTAGTCGCTAATTTTGGGAACTGTAACATAATATGTGTTTGTTTCCTCACAATCGTACTTACGATTATATAAGAGGCCCTTACCCTACAGGAGGACGTGGCTCAGGGCTGATACAGATACAGTCATGTGATTGTTACCCAATGGAATACATGTTTAACTCATATGAGTAGTAGCACAATAATTGTCCAGTAATTTTGCCAGTGACACTGGGTTGTAGAGAGCAACAATGGCCACTAATTATGATAATCTTGCAAGCGCGGCCGAGTGCGTCGGTACGCACATCCGGCGGCACATCGGCAACAATGCACCGCTCACAGTAACCGCCGCTATTATATGCCTTTTTGTTCGTTTGTCACGCACCGAAATACCACAGGATGTGTGTTCTCGAATACTGTAAACCCAGCTTCGTTTGTAGGATAGGCTTTTTTGTTGGGTCAATTCTTGGTGCTGTATTCTCACGTGTCGCAGTCACAATCACCCTTCCAGTTTCTTTATTTTTTATTGTTATGAATGGCGATGCGAGCTTGCCATTCGTCTGATGATAAACGATATAACTGCTTATGAACAGTTCTTGAATTACAAAGCAATACTTGGCATTCCAATGCGCTCGGCATCCTGAGACATAAGATGTTAAGTCCCTATATGTTCAGTAGTTACTGTAGCTACATTATTCTTCAAACCGGAACACACTACACTATACTATTGTATGTATTTACACTGCGATTTGAAGGGAGAAATAGGCACTGCGGTGGTACCTAGCCAGGCGGCCACTTAAATATGAGAGACCTAAGAGTAATTTAGTAATTGATCATTGTTATGGGATTGTTTAATTGCTTCTGATATGTAGGTATTCACTTCATTGGACTGATTACAGACACACAAAGTTACGAATTATTGCTACTCCAGTGCGCCAAGATCAATAGTGGCACGCAAAGAATTGACACCGAGCTCTGATTTTCGGCGAGTGTCTTAGGGCTAATGGCGCTATCTTGCACTTTATCTGTAATGTAATAAATCAAAAGGAAAACAAGTAGCAGACGGTTTGCATAGTAAAGCAGAAGACATATTATATGGAACTAAGTACATAAATGGATGATCTGGATAAAAATCAATAACGGATACAATGATATTTATAATGTTCAATATCATTTAATATCTTTTATGTACTCATAATTGATTAATAAACATAAGTTGTCATATTTTCCCTAATCGATATTAAAATCTATACAAAATTGGATTTGGGTTATGTTATGAATGGAATTATGACGGAATATCTTATGAAGAAATTATTGTAATAGCTGGTTAACCTGTCGTGACGGTCTCGATAAATAAAGTACTCGTACCACGCGGTGCATCGCGCTGCCGTTTCTAAACATCGCTGTTCAAGTTTTCTGCGTATACTTGTAATGCTGAAAGTAATCAAAATTACATTATCATGGAAAACTTCAGGGTCGAAACTAGAGAGGTGGAATAGATTTGGGATCATCGAATTCCCTGATGTTTCTACTACCTGATACGGTATGGAATTTACGAGCGAATACGATATTTCGTGTTATCCCGTTTCTGCTGTACTTATAAGTGATAGAACCACGCTTTATAAATCGACGTGAAGCGACAGCTTTGCCGTCGCATTTGGTTTGGTGAGTGAGATTGCCGAATGCCCAACACCCTTTCCCTCTCCTCATCCGTTTTCCTTCTCCCAATCCCCTTCCGATTTAATGGTCCAGCAACACATAATTGATCCAAGCGTTATGGATATTCATGGGTGGCAGTGATCAGTGACCATCAGGTGATTGTTTGCTCTTCCGGAACTAAGAAATTTAAAAAAAATATTATGTCATTTGCCTTTTGCAAATACAACATATTTTAGTTTTGATTTTTGTATATTAGTCTCTATAAGTCCAACTATGGCACTTTAGACTCACAGGTAGCTGCTTTATCTAATATCTCCCCTTGTCCTACTTAAATAACTTTTATATTTCCTCATTTTGCCAAACCTACAGCTCATCACGAATGGTACAAAAATGAATGGATATCCATATTGTTTACAGTGAGCTCACGATGTTTACTAGTTGTGTCGTGGAAGGGAGGAAATGCGTTGAGTAGCATTGTAGGGTGGGGGCAAGAGGGAGGGGTGGGGGGTGGCGGTATTGGTACGGCATGGTGCCGCCTGTCGACTGCGGATCCCTGCTGCTCTGCAATTTATAAACGGTCAGCGATCATCCTCTTTTAATTTCATAGTAATAAACATTAACAACTTCATACAGATTATGGAAACCTGGAGGGCTTTCGTGTTAGAGGTTTAGATAAACTTTATGTTGTTGAGTCAGCAGAGTTAATAATGACACCGCATGGATTAGTTTGTGAAAACAGCGAAATTACATTCATAACAATCTGTGATAACAATACATTGATCTGGAATCATAAAGTATTGAATAGAGTGCCTAGTTAATGATCTATTTTTTTAGCGTCAGATTCGCCTACACCAATTATATTGAAATTTACTAATACACCTGTATCACAAACAAAACTCTGTTTAGAAAATACATATATTGTAAGGCGAAATAAAAAAGGGTTATGTAGTTTGAGTTTCATTATTTAAGTTATTTCCGCTACGAGACATAAACTTGCACAGTTCCGAAGCCAAAGCAACTGAAACTTCAGGCCAATAAACTGTAGAATCCATTTATTCGGCAGATCACGCGATGTTGGCGCACGTTTGTTGACCTGTCATCGGAGACAACCATCACAAATTGTTACTCTTTATTTTTATTCCGCGAATAATCTAGGAGTATGTTATAAAATATTGAATGTGCTTATCTAGCCATTATAGCACATTATAGTAGAACTACGAGTACTTAATTAAATAATATTTAATATCTTCTGCAACATTCAACGTAATATCAAAATTATTTATATTTAGTTATACCTATATTTAGACTATCCCGAATCCTCACACTCACACAATAGCACAAGTCGAAGGTGAATATCGGCAAGATGAACACTGAAACTTAAAGTATTATCAGAGACACAAATTAATTCTTAACCGAAGTTTATCAAATTAAAGCAAATAGAAGGAATAAAAAGAAGGTTTAACTGAACCTTTCTTGAGATTGCCCAATACCTTTTAATACTCACTTAATCTCTCCCGCAGTATACATGTTGGTGTCCCCGGACCAGCACCAACGTACGCCGCGCCTGGAAGACTTCTTCTGGACGGGCTCGGGAGATGGGCCTCCGCCTCCCGCTGACCCTTCGACCTTGGGACCAGTGCAGCCGACAAGCCCCCTCGTGCGAACTACCACAGTGCTGGCTACAGTATATTTGGACTCCTATCCTCCCCAGGTTAAGCTGTATTTTGGTTTTGTGCGTTCATCATCTGCGAAAACTCCTATACCGAATACAGGCCTCCTTATTGACCAAATCAGTTTGAAAGAAATTCCTCCCAGATACAAAGGCATTTAAAATACAGTAAAATGATGAGTTGATGCCAGTCACAAATGTGGTAGTACTGTACCAGCCCATATACGTAGTCCTTCTTAACAAATGATACTGCGATTGAGATTGGTTAGACCATAATATAGTCCATCCACATGTATGGTAGTATTTCTGTTAAACCCTTAAGTTGTTCAGGGCGGATCAGAGTACAATGTATATAAAAAATATTAACAGACGAAAACTGGGGCTTTGAGACCGATATCTAATGACATTATATCTAGCTAATGTGTTATGTGTCGGAAAAATAAATAATTGGGTCTAATTGCGGGCAAGGGTGCAATAACTCAGAGTTTTATTTGAAGGAAATAGGGGGGGGGGGGGGGGCTACTATATTCATCCGAAACGAAGTTCGAAACTTCGGATGATCGAAGTTTATATACTATACGAATGTACCTACATATACTTATGGTCGTAATCATAGACTTATGGTTACGATGTACGTTATACAAATTCGAACTTTTACAGAGTAGATACATTCGTATCGCATAAAAAACTTCGAGCGTCCGAAGTTTCGAACTTCGTTTCGGATGAATATAGTAGGGCCCTAGGTACGCTCAATGGCCTAATTTAAAATGAATGACCTATGTCCAGCAATGGACAAATTCAGGCCGAGCGATGTATGGATTAAGGACAGTAGTAATTAAAAATCCAATTTGCATAGCATTGTAACACCATCAACATTTCAGTAGGTCACCGTATCTATTTATATGTATGTACAACGATCCTCAAGGTCACTCAAGGCTATGGCTGCTATTTCACAGCAAGATTTGATCAGAATTTAATAGGAGAACTAAAGTTATGGAGATAGATAAGGATACAATATGGTCTTCAGAACTACTGATTTATGGAACTGAATAGTTCTAGATGCGCAGCGTCGTTCGTCCATCCACAAGGTTCACAAAGTATCAAATTTAAAAGAAATTACATTCAATGAGAATGAATATAAATAGCTTCATGAAGTGAAATGAAATGAAAATATTTATTGAACCCTCATAAAATGTCATACATTATTTAGATTCAGTCACTTTTTTCCACTACCACCCGGTTCACAAGGCTGTTTTCGCCAAAGAAGAACGGGCAAGAAACTCTACCGTTGCTCTTTTCAAAATAAGTTTCAAATTGTAATTTATAATAATGTATCGTAAATGACAATACAGTGATCATACAGGAATTGCAATTCAGAGCAAGAGATTCATGATATTCATGATATATTCTGCTTCACCTAAATGTAAACTTTTAGAAATTGCCTCTGGCATTAAGTCCGCCTGTATACTGTTTGGTATATAAAGTTAATAGATATAATATTTTGTTGGTTGCTACAATAATTTGTTTTCGCCTACAGGCGGTAACGGATAGAACGACGGGTGAATGCGTCCTCAACTGTGGGGAGCCTGTCGTTCCAGACAGTTTAGAGCCAGAAATACCAGAGGACCGGAGATACTGGCTCCTCACCGTCATCCAGGGTTCCACTCCCGACAGCCTGCAGTTGCGACTTGCTAGGTTATACCAAAAAGCATTTCTAAGGTAATTATAACGTGATAATATACTTTGACTAGATAATAGATTAGAAGTTATTTTACAATAAATTGCTGATCAAAGTGATTCTTTTTGTTTGATATGTTGTCTTTTAATTTCCAGGCAACAAGAAAGACATTTAGGTATAATAAAGTCTCTGGATGCTCCGACATCTCGAAAGAAACACGATGTGCATTCATTCATAGTGAACAAAGTGAATCCTAACACAGCAACACACGCGTCAAATCCACCTCACAAATATCTAGAAAGTTCCACTGCTATATCGTGGGAACCTACGAACCCATCAATCACTGCATCAGTCGTACCAAAATTTTACAATATATCTTCAGTAACTGTTTTCAATATATCTAATACAGGATTGTATGAAGCATCAGAAATGTACAGAATAGACAATGTCGATCCAGTCTCAATGAGTTTGAAGATCAAAGCGACTAAACTGAATGAAGTAGAATCATGGATATTAGCAACTCCAACTGTAATTTTAAGAAAGAGAGAAATTGATGAAGAGATCAATAAGGATACGGAAGTAAAAGGGGATTTAATAGATATACCACTTGAGATTGATGGAAATGAAACTTTATTATTCAAAAGAGAGATAATAAGGCCCGATCAACAACCACCTGTGCAGGTTCACATACAAAATATTACAGAGGTAAATATATATTTTATACCTACATAGCGATTTTAGTCTTATTAACAAAAAATCTATTGAAAAAGACACGATTTAAATTTACCTATTTAACAATGTTCGTTAATAAAAATACTACGTACTATAACCCTGGGTCCTTCCGACATAGTGTGCACTGCAGTCATTATGCCGTGTTAGTATAAAAAATATATTTAGATTTAACATTAATGTTTAGATTAACGAAAAGAAACCATATCGAAACAATCCAACAATAATTTGTTTTTAAGATAATAAAGTTAAAGAAAACTTCCTATCTTCATCCAAATCCAATAACTGATACGAGTACAATTATATTTTATATTCAGTCTCCAGAAACAGGCACGGTGCAGATAGTATACGTTGTGTTGGTGGGAGGTCGGGCAGTACCGGCCGCAGTGGCTGCCAGGGACATGCGCCTCGTGAGGGACGCTGAGGTGGCCAGGGAACTTGGAGCTGTTGTTACTACTAAGGCTGAGCGTGAGTATGTTTGAATGTAGGTAGCTGATGTTTCAATTAGATTGGTTGTAATACTCTCAATGCTTTTGTCTCGTCTTTATCCACGTTTAGACCAGATAATTTTTTGTCTAAATTTAACTAGCAATAGAAATATAATATTATTCTAGTGGCATGAAAATCCATATATCTTCACTTTTAACTTAAATGCAATTGGTTAGAAACATTTATAATCTAATCTTCTTCTTCTTTTATCTGGTGTTATCCCGGCCGGTACCAGAATCCGCCTTCCGGCAAATTCTCCTCCATCTCTGCTGATCTTCAGCATCCCCAATAGTATGGCCATTGACCCTCATGTCTTCCTCGACGACATCTAGCCAGCGCTTCTTTCGTCCACCTCTCAGTTGAGGCCAGGGAATATTGAGGCTCAGGCACACATTTCTGGATTCTATAATATGATTCTAGATAATTTGGTTTGGTTCAATACAGATCGTAATACATAGTAAATAAATCGGTATATGGTTAGCAGCGTACCTGAAAGCAGCAGAAGGTTTGGAGGGCGAGGCGGGAACTAGCAGTATACACGGCACTGAACTCTGGGCGTTGGCTATAGGTGCCACTGTCGCCATCCTACTGATCATTGTGTTGCTGGCTCTACTGTGCTTCGCTCACAGGTATTTTGGAAAAAAATAACATAACAGACGTAGAACAAAGTAACTTTAGTCGTAATTTCAGAGTGGTATGAAAATGTCGTAATGGATCCTAATGAAAAAGGAATTTATTTATTGCAATGCGATTTTTAGCGTGCATCTTTTTGAGCCAATGAATTATTTCAAGCAGCAAAAACCAAGCAGGGCGAAAATAAGACATTAACTAATGAATTTGAAATACCCATAATCATAAACAGGGTATTTTTTTATTATTGCATAGGTCCGGCAAACGAACCAATAAATCACCTGAGGGTAAATTATCAATGCCGCCCATGAACATCCATAACGCCACAGAATACTTAACGCTTAGGTCATGGATGTGTTGCCGGCCCATCAAATCTGTAGGAAAGCGGGAAGGAAAAAGTATAGGAAGAGAGAAAAGTCATGACTGAGCTGAGTCGTGACTGACAAAAGCGTAACCCTACCTCTTATAAGAAAATAGATCGACAGCAGAAATTTATTCAACAGGAAAAATCGGATGAAATCCGCTGCTTCTTTGCGAGCGTACCGAAACGAGTTGATGCGAGAAGCAGAGCGGAATCAGTTGAAACAAGTGCACGAGGAAAAAGACGGAAGGGTATGTCTACTTGTAACCGCTCATTAATGTTTAACACATTACCATTATAAATCTAACTTGTAATACGAAAATCAAATTCAATAGACATTTATTAATCCTATTGAAATTCAATGCATTAGTTAATACAACTGTATTTTTTTATTTTTCTCCTTTCATTTTTATCCAAAAAAAAAAAACAATAGCCAATGATACGAAAAAGATCAAAGACATCTACAGTATAATGATCATTAGAACTTTTTAGATACACACCTTCGTATATAAACGTCACTTCATTTTGTTGTTGATTTGAATCGATGTGAATATGTGAATGCTGAAACACTGTACAAGTATCTTTTAAATATTTTAGAGAGTTAGTTTCTTTGACACCAGTTCTATTTTATCTTCCTGACTTTTCCAGTTGATAAGTGTGGTGTCTCCGAGTAGGACGAGACCCAGCAGCACCTTGCTTCCCATCTACAGGGCCGCTAGTGCTTCCAGGTACACATTTATCTCTACGGCATAGTTCATAGATATTTTTAGAACCTATTTTAATTATCGATTGATTTATTCCTTTTGAATGACTCCTGAATTCACTTTGAGCGATGACAAAACATCCGTTAACTAAAGTAAATTTTAAAACTGTCCATGAATAAGGCATTTAAAATATAATCTAAACAGTTATGTGTGTATAATGACTATGCCTTATATAATAACACTTAAGTTTTACATTGTCGTCCTATAATGAAGACAATTTACTAGATTTTTTTTAATAATACCAATAATGCAAATAGAACGAGTTCGGAATGTAAATCAAGGAACCATAAAACTAGTTTTTTCCTAATACAATGTTTAACATATCTATAAAGAAATTGCTGAATTCATACCTGAATGTGTTTGTGTTGTATTGCCAGTTCATCGACCACATCGTCTGGTGTGTCGGAAGTAGCTGCCGCGTTGCGTCGCAGGCAAAAGAAACCACATGCGTTGAGAATGCCACAGAAGAAAAGAGGTTCGATACTTCCTATTCAACACTTAAAAGAAGTTAAATCTGACAATGGCAAGGGAATCGGTTTGTCTGGTACAAATAATGTGTATTTTGAGATCCTGCATGCAATCACTAGTCGAGCAATTAATATTTTGAATTAGGATTTAAACCATCCCGAAGCAGTTACTTAATCCTTTACTCCTTTAGCTTAAAGTAAATTCTAGTAGATTGATCAATCTTAAACTTGAGGTCTAAGTCAAGCCTATACTCGGAAATCGAATCCGAGATCAAAAATGTAAACAAAAGTGTTACCACTACAATAAAATAATTTGTCATGGTAGATTGTTCACAACCGTTAAAACAACAGGTTGGAATTATTCTCATTCGTTAAATAAGTATAAAACAAAACCAAATAAAAATTATTTGGTATAATATTTACATAAACTACAATTTCAACTTCTTTTTTAAGTATGTGAAAAAAATGGTACGAAAATATTTTATGCTACAGGTATTATGCAGAAATTCGTAACCTTAGGCTACTGAAATAAAACTTTTTTTAAATTTCGTCTCCTTAACTACAAATACGTCGCTTTGACGCCCGCGACACCTCCCTTTAGTTCATTTAGTTGCTTAACTTGATGAATGTGCATCATATGATAAAGTTACGTCGCCGTGATGCTGGTTTCACGTTTTCTGTTAAGTTTTTGTTCCTCAGATTTCTGGCGCTCGTGTTCCTAGCCGAACGCACTATGGTCTTTGAAAATCACTGTGACTTAAACCCATTAGAAATTGTTTGGGCCCAAGTCAAGGGTCACGTCGACAGACATAATAAAACATTCAAAATGTTCAAAATTCAAAAATAAATATAACTAAATAAAACATAACATACAACATTTGAATCTATTCACTAATCAAACTATACGCAATATGTTTTTGAGAAAATGTTTCATAACCCTGAAATGTCAATTTTGCAATGACATTGATTTGTTTACATTTTTGATCTCGGATTCGATTTCCGAGTATAGTTTTCTAATTGAGAACCTCAAGCAGTATATATGGTATCGATGACTCGACCCCCAAAAGAGCTAAGCACTTTCCTATCTTCAGTGTTTAGTCTAATAAATCATCTATTAATGCTTTCTTGTCATAGTGGGGACAACAGACAGCCTGTTAGAGGCAGCAGGGCTGGACAGCTCTGACAGCGGTCAACCTTCAGCGCCTAATACTCCCACCTCTTATCTCTCCATGCCTTCAGTCAACTCGTTCCCAAGGTATGTTGAATTTTACGATATGTGTAGCTTCTCGCCTAGCCAAGACTTTACACAATGGAGGAAATCCCAATATAAAGGCACACATAAAAAAGCTAGCCTATGTATACCCGGTTTAAAGCTGGTCATCTTACGCCGAATAGTAGGACAATTACTATACAACTTGTAGTAAATTCACTCTATTCTAGATAGAATCCACCGCTAAGGATGATAATTCCTCTACAAACGACACAATTAAGCCCGCTAAACAATGAATTTGTATTACTGTCTGTATCTGTATCTGTATCAGCCCATATACGTCCCACTGCAGGGCACGGGCCTACTCTACAATCGAGAGTACGATTGAGAGTGTTTAGGCCATATAGGTATTTGGCCATATAGGTTGTATTACTTGGATGGTACATATTTTCCACCACTTTTCAGTAATCTTTATCAACGTAAACGAAAAAATCGAATACCAAATTTCATTCTACCCAGGGGCAACGTAGTCGAGCCTCTGTCAAGGATACTAGAGCCAGTATCAGTGCGCCACTTGGACATAGACTCGCCAGTGTCTACGCCCAAGGTCAAGGATGAGGCCAAGGGCAAGGACGTGGTCCCGCGGAGACAGATGGCCTCGCAGCTGGTGCGACTCGGTAGTATAGACAAGGACCCCGGGGTCATCGGGCCCTTAGTCTGGGACTTGCACTGTCAGAGGATAAAAGACGGTAAGATGATTTGGATATTTATGGTGTAATTTTAATTGTGGATTATTTGGGTTTAAATTTGGAATCGTAGTTATGGGGCGAGAAATTGGAAAATATATTGGGGAATACGTAGAAAATGGTAGAAAATTCAGTAGGATGTACCGTCGATATCTTTAGCAAAATGAACAAGGACCCAATTATTAATATTTTAGTAATAAGTAGGTAATTAATATAAAGACGATTATAACAAATGGTCCAAGTGAAACTAGTAACTCCCTTGTGTCTTTTAAATATTCTTTAATATAATTCGCGTAAGAAAATGTGGACGGACGACCTGATTAAGGATGCAGGAAAATGTTGGATGCAGGCTGATTCGAACAGTTCTATGTGGCGATACATGGGGGAGGTCTATGTTCAGCAGTGGAATTCAAATGGCTGGAAAGAGAGAGAGAGAAAAATATAGAAACGAGTGAGGTTATAAAAAAATATTTGCAAACCTCAACACTGCTTTTTCATTACCAGCATCGAAACCCTGTTCGCCAGTAAAATCATCTCGCAAAGACGCGGGACCATCGCGAATGCGACAGAGGTTCAACGAGCTGATGGACGACGCCTTCACGCTGTTCGGTAGTGCGGGTTCGAGTCCCAACTCGCATGATACGTATACTGTTGATGTTGAGAAGACTAATCAGGATAAGGGGAAGAGACGAGGTAGATTTTAACTTGTTTAATTAAATAAGTACTTGCTGTTGTGGTTTAATATGATTTACCATAGTATATTACAGTAGCTTAAACAAATTTATTTTTATTCTGGCTCGACACAGTGACTGCATTGCACCTGGTGGTAAGCGCAAAAGCCGTCCAGGCAGAATACCGAAAAAAGCATCAGACGATGGTCTCATGTCCATGGGCTTGCTGGATGCTTCTTCACTCTACGGCGGAAGGGCCCAGGATTATAGCAATGACGGAATACGTGTGATGGCATACCGTTCAACAGATTGACGGTGCGGCAGAAAACAGAATAAGAGAACCTCTCGGTTCGCACCGAGATGATACCTGGACTCGTAACTCTAGATCCTAGAGTAGCTCTGTGTTAATGACTTGTTATATTTTATTATGACTTGATTCACACTATTTTCTTTTTTGTTTATTTTAACTAATGCTACGTAACTTTATGTTGTTTGTTTTTTTTTTTCTAAGTTTTATTTTTTCGTGTTTCTTTCAAGAAATAAAAGGATTTTTTTTATTTCATTATACTAGTTACTAAGGTACATATTGAAATCACTAAAATGCAACTGTTTTCTTTTATTGTCAGAGGGCGAACCAGTAACACAGGCTCGTAATGACAACGTGCGGTTGCCGGGGTCGCCGTACACTGCTTTGGACACTGTTAGAGGGAAATCTGCCGGGCCTGGGTAAGTTAGTTCATTTATTTATATAAACTTTATTGTATACCATAAAAAAATATAATAAACAGATTAAATACTTAAAACTAAAGACATGGCAAACATTGGCGGCCTTTTCGCAAGATGCGATCTCTTTCAGGCAACCTTTGGATGGACTAATATATATTCTAATATTTTAGAATGAAATGGTGGCAGAAGGCATGTGTCCAGAGGGAGAATGTAGTTCAACCAATGTACAATGAGAGTTGACATAACATTTTGAACTTCGATTACAAAATAATCAAAACTTATTAGATTGAAAGTGTATAGAATTTACTATTTGATTATTTACCCATGGCACTCTTGGTTCGATTCCAATAAAAAATCTCGTAAAATTTTCCGGAGCTGAAGAATAACTGAATAGGGGTCCGGCATGTTAATATAACTTGATGACACTAAAATAAGTTCCGCTGTGTATTTGTGAAATATACTTCTCATCACAAAAATCGAAATACCTTGTATTATAAGAAATTGTGTATACTTATATGTCAAATGTAGTTTAATAGTGATTAATATGAGGTTTTCAAATCCTAATGTTGATGATCTCAATTCAAATTAAATACATATTTTTCTGATAATTAAAAACATTTAAAAGTTCCAAGTTGATTCGATTTTTGTGATGCAAAGCATATTTTACATTAGCACCTCAGCCTTAACCTCCTACGTGCGTGAACATACATACATAAACGCACGCCTTTTTCCCAGAAGGGGTAGGCAGAGGTGCAGGACACCCACATTTCGCCTTGTATAGTTCCGTCCCACGATGTAATAGGTGGCGAGCCTATCGCCATACAACTGAACATACAAATAAACTGCGTGAAGTAACATACTTTGTACGTATGCCACTATACAGTCGTGGAGGTAAGGTCAGCGGAGTGTCGGAGGCTCGTCCTCGCACGTCCTTCACTCGTCCCGTCGCTGAGAGGAGGGCGCCCCCTCCCTCCCGCGCCTGGGGACCTACTCCACCACAGGTATTTCAACTATCATGTATTAGACAAACCATTGATAGGATAATAGAAATAATTTAATTTAATTTTGACAGCCTCCGTGGCGCAGTCGGTTAGACGCCGCCTGTGAAACAAGTGGCCGCGGGTTCGATCCCCGCACCGAGAGAAATGTTTGTGCCGCCCACAAATATTGCTTTCGAGTCTGGGTGTTTGTGAGACCGAAAAGTCTCTCTTAGTTCCTGATACCCACGACACAAAACTCGATGTTAGTGTGGGGTCAGGACTATGTATGTGACTGTTGGGTGTTATTTATTATTTTAATTATTGATGTCGAAATTGTCATATGACTGCGGCTGGAGGCACACCAAGTATTGAAATTACATAAGGGGTGTAATATAAGCAGTGAATGTGCTAAATACTAATAAATTATAAGATTCTTAATATCACAGGTTCGCACATATTCATGTTACACTTTCGTGCAGTACCTACTTAGTTGAACTTTAGTTTTTTTTTTCAAGTTGTAACTTTTTTTATTATTTTTATAGTTGTTTATTTTTGTTTATTTTCTTTACATTAGTAGGGTGTAGGATGCATAATACCCAGTGCATGCTTGCGGCCCAGACAGGTCGGGCGCCGGTAGTGAACCCCGCCCTGCTGGCGGCCGAGGGGCGGCTACCCCCCGACGACCCCGCCGTGCCACTCATCTCAGCCATCAAAACAGAGATACAACGGATCAGAGATAACGCTACTAAACCGCCACAATAATCGACAAGTAATAATATCATCATCATGACCCATAATGGTTCACAATATAGTGTGAACCATTCTCTGGTTTATTTGGTATATGTTTACCCGACTGCGAAAGGAAGGTTATGTTTTTTGAGTGTATGAATTTTTTATTGTTTTTATCAAAAGGTATTATTTTTATCCATATCCAAAATCTAGCAAACGAACAATTTTGTAAATCTATTCAGAATTAAACAAGTTAAAAACGTTTGAAATCTTGCAATGGGAGTAAAATAAATGGTATTCAAAACAAAACTAGTGACGTCACTAGTCTTAATATGCATTAGTGTAGACGGCATGATGTGTTCACTACGCTCGCACTCTATTTTTTAAATACGTTATAATATTTGCTTCGTGTTACAAGCTCCCATAATATGTATTGTTTTGACAGATTTTTTCCATTTTAATGATATTTGTATTTGTACGCAAAGTAATAAAAAAATCGATTATAATGAAAATATATAGTGAAAACAAAAAATAATGTTACGGGGGGTTATAATGTTGCGGTTGAGAAGGATTAGGCTACAGTCCACCACGTGTACTATGTGTACTGCGGATTGGTAAACTTCATAATATGCCATAAAAATCATTATTTTAACTCTACAATCGTACTCACTCAGTGAGACGTATATGAGCTGATACAGATACAGACGTCCTTAGATTTGTATAAATTTCTATGGCTTTTATTGCTATGAATGGCGAGACGAGCATGCCGTTCGCCTGATGTTAGGTAAGCGATACGACCGCTCATAAACAGTAGCAGAACCAAACAACACCTCGAATCACAATGCAATGCTTGGCATTCCACTGCGTTTGCCATCCTGAGACATAAGATGTTAAGTCTCAATATGTCCAGTAGTTACTCTGGCTACAATGTCCTTCAATCCGAAACACAACAGTGCCTCTACACTGGTGTTTGACGGGAAAAATAGACAATGCGGTGGTACCCACCCAGGCGGCCTCTCACATATGAGAGATCTACCACCAGTAGGTATTTTTTATGTTTTTCTTTTACGGTTTCCGTATGATTTCAACGTTAAAAGTCGTGTTGACTCATAATCACCAGAGGTTTGCTCTGGTATTAGAATCCACGACCAATGTCTCCGCAGGTAGAGTTTAGTGCGTTGCCAACAGGGAAGTACGTTACTGGAGATATTCACAATATATTCTCCAGATATTCGGTACACGTCTTCATACCCACGGAAAGTTGTCTTTAAAAAGCAAGCAGCTGAAAAGCCTGGCAGCAAGTCTTGGATTGTGAGTTGACATGTGGGTATTTTATTTTGTTATCGTCCCAATATTAACACATTGTAACTGATTGTAACTGTCTTACAGTAAGAAGGAAACAAGTATAGCGCGCCATCTTGCCGCTCTCGCGGGCCCCATATCGCTCCCGTCCGCACCACGGTCTCCCGTACCATACCGTGCCTACGGGTTGCGCCCGCGCCCACACCCCGTCGCCCTTCGTGAGTGCCGAGTCGGTTGTTGTCCGGGATAGACGCGTGCGCGGGCGTGGCCCGTGTGCTCTTCCGCGGTTGTCGATGTAGTAGTGTGTTACTTAGTTTCCGACAATATAGTTTATTCGCGAAGATGGTCTTTTAATCCATTTAGTTCCTATCCTGTGACCGGCACTCCTCAACAAAAATAGGTATTACGTATCCCGATACAAGTACAATTATTATATTATGTGTAATTGGAGTGCAATTTTATACCTAAAACTTTATAATTGTTTGATAAAATAATTGTTTTGTAATTATTAAGTTGCTTTAAAAAAGTTACATTTATATGAAGTTACTATGGTTTATAAGCATCATAGTTTTATAACAATGTTTATAAGATGAAAATTACGTTGTTTTTTTTTTAAAAACAGTTTTTACGTCCTTAAAAGTGATTCATCGATTACAAAAATGTGAAAAAGAACTTTTTAAAGATAGAAACACAGCTATTTAACTTATGTTTTAAAATCAAGTTTAGTTATCTAGCTTAGCCATCGGATATAATGCGGTCAATGACCCAGTTCATATTTCGGTAAGTCTATAATTTTTATAGCGTATCTATATATATTAAACATCCTGTACTTGTAATTTACTGTAGCTTTAAATATATTCGTTTATATTTTTACATTACAGCTGCTTTATAATCGTTTAAAATTGTTTTATGGCGTTTTTATCGTTGAATGGTTTTCTGCGTAATGTTATCTGTCGGTTACAAAAACTAATTATGTTTGATATTATTAAAATTAAGATTAGTTATAATGTAGGAGGCAACATTGTAAGTACGAATGTCCGATGCCAACTTAATATGAATTAGTCGTAAGCAACTATCAACAATCTACCTGATATTATCCATTTTGGAAATGTATTTATGAATCTTTTGTCAATAAAATCTTTACTAGAAAATAGAAATAATTTTTATTTACTGTTCTGTTTTGTCCGTTAGTCCGCCAACCCGCACTGGGCCAGCGTGGTGGACTATATGGCCTAACCACTCTCAATCGTACTCTCGATTGTAGAGTAGGCCCGTGCCCTGCAGTGGGACGTATATGGGCTGATACAGAACTGTACTGTACACAGTTCTGTTTTGATCTATATTTGTATGTCCTACCCTAGGGCACAAGACTACTCTAGAATCGAAATTAGATTGAGAGGGGTTGGCTATATTAAAGTTCACCACGCTGGCCAAGTGCTGGTTAGCGGACTTTGTAAACCAAAGAATTATTTAAAAAAATTGTTTACTTACCTCTATAAAATCGAGCTGGGGAACCTTTCTGTTTACCAAATATAGCTGGACGTTGAAGTTTATGTTACTTATAGCTAAATTCACAAACTGGCTCAGCGCGACCCAAAATGCTTCGTGCTCAATATTTGTGTGACTGCATAAATTAGCGCCTACCCACTGACACTTGTATTAAAAGCAAAAAGTAAGCGATTTGTATTTTGTCATAATAACGGGAAGAGCAGGTTGTCGCTATAAAAGAGGTAGACAAAAAATACAGTAGGTATTATTAGGTCTTTACCCCAATAATTACTACATAAAGTGTCCTTCTCATAGAAATACTACATTGCTTACATATTCTCTATATTTTGATAGTAAATATCATCAAACACGAAAAAAACACAGGGGGTGTATTTAATTGGATACGAGTGTAGCGGATAAATGGATATCGGCTCTACTCGTTTCCAATTTAATGGAAACTTAGACTTTAGGAGACTGTCCCGCCCTCACACCCACCACTATAACTCCTGTGTCGCAGGATCAACAGTGGCACGCAAAGTAATGACACCGAGCATTGAAGCTCGGCGAGTCTCCGGGAATGTCTAACTTGTCTTTAACCCGCAACGAAATTAATCAGAAAGTTAAATGAATAGGAGGAGTTGGAAATAAATTATTGTCGACTTCCCTGGAAACTTAGACTAAACAATTCCATTTTTATTTTTGGCAGCGCCTGAGGTTCTCTTGGTTCAGAGTCGGATGTGAAACGAGACGCCACGGTTTCAATTCCCACAGCGTGACAATTATGTTTGTATGGCCCAGATTTGTTCGTTTCTGATAGGGTTATTGTGAGTTAAAAAGTTTCTTTCTTCTATTTTCCGATGCCCACAACAAAAGTCTTTATTAGATTATCTTAGTGTGTGAGTACACAATTATTTTTGTGATTGGTGGTGGGTTTTATTCATCAAATTCGGAAACCATAAAATAAAAACATTTTAATTAAGTGCATATTTATTTTGTACGTAAAATGCCATATAAAATTCTTCCAGTTTCCATCTTAACTAACAAATATTTACATTTTGTACAAATCATGTTCACCATAGTTATTGACAGAACTCGTCTTTCTTTGGTTTACTAAACACCGAAATTAAAATATTTCAAAAGCCAATCAGTACAGTTTGATGAAAATTAATTCAAATTTCTGTCTTAATCTATTGCTGTTAAAAAAACATTATCAAGGCAGAAAAGTGTAATAAAAATATTCCTTCTTTTTTTAATTTAAAACCGCACTAAGGTAAATAGCTCAAACAATGAAATAAAATAACAGCGATATATCGCTAGTCCATACATATAAATACATCAACTATAATATTACAAATAAAATATTTCGATAAGAAATCTTACGAAAGGAATAAAACAGCTGCAAATGTCATTGGTATTAAAACAACAGATTTTTTAAAATTTGCTTAATTATGCTATACGTTTTAAGTCGCGAATTATGCGATAGTGGCAAGTGAAAACCAGATATATTCCGATTTCTTTATAAATTATTCATCCTTAAAATTTTACACTGCAGTCTCGTAAAAATATCTAGCAATTTGTGTAACTAAAATTGAACAGACCAATAATTCGTAACAATAAAAGATATAAAAATATTTGAACAATTTAGAACAACTTTCAAATGTGGTGCCTTGTAACTTGTAACAATCAATGTCAAATTAAAAAATATATCATACCCAAAAACATTTTTATAGAACATCACTTCACACTACAGTCAACATAGTAATTTCTGCACCAAACTAACAATTTTGACCATTACAAATTAATATTGATTATTATATTATCTTAACAAAAAACTGCCTAAATTTTTCTTCATGATTAAGTTATTAATATTTTAGTTGTAAAGATAAGTGTAATTTTGTAATCAATACAAAAGTAATTGACATGAATATCGTATAAAATAAAAAATGGTCACCTTATCTATAATAATTTAAGGAATCGTCATTACACAGGTCTTCACATAATTATTTGCACATACCAAGATTAAAAAGTTATCCGTTTTCAACGTCCATAGGCCTAAATCATATGTTAATATTCACACACTGTTCATTATCCTGGCACAGAACACAGAGGCACATGGCAGAAAACACTTGGCTTCCTGATGATCACATTAGAATGTTTCCGGATGTAAGACACACTCCACGGCTATCCGCTATGTAGACTGTATAGGCTGGTGCGGTGCAAGTCGCCTCCACTGGGTCTGCTGTTGTTCCTGGGGCTCGTCATCCTGCAAATAAATCATTTGTATAATTGTGAATTATGTTAGAATAAGAATAATTGTGTGTGTAACATAGGTAGGTACATTGATGATCTTAAATAAATATTATAAGCTCTATGTTTTGCCATAAAGGCATACAAATATTAATATTTAAAATTTTACAGCTAAGAATTACATTGATAATAGTTAATTATTATTAATTTAAGATGTTTGGAATTTAGTGTGATTGCTATTACATTGTGTGCTATGGTCAAATTTTCATTTGAGTAATCTATTAATGCATATTTATGTAAATGGATTGTGACATATTCAGAATGTACTACAAATAATAATTCAATAGCATGTATATTAAGCTTTAAAAATATTATATATTACATATAAATACAAGTATATACCTCAGTTGCTTCCTTTGTTGATAAATCAGAAGCATGGGACATAGAATTTGTTGTTAGGCAATGATAAACAACAATTCTTTATATTTTATTGAGTTAAACAATCTACACTTATACTACTAACATACAATTTAAGCTTGTATTTTGAAACTAAAATAGCTAAACCAGTTCAAATGTAACTTGGTATGCAGAGATTTTGAAAGATATGAGATTGGTGTGGGGGAATTGAAGCAAAATGTGTATTTAAGTTAACCACACTGAATAGATAGTATGTTATACATATTATAATGTAAATAGATTATAAAAAAATTACATCAAAAATAGAAAGTTACCTGAATGATTGTGATGGACACTGTGTCAGGTTTGATATCCTCCATTAATTTCTGGTCTTCCGATAGATGCTCACCTTCCTTCATGTTCCTGAAAATGTTATATTTATATTAAAATGTTTAATAGAAAACTAGTTCTCTTTAATAGCCATAGATGTAACCGTGATATCCTTATGTAGTACATTGTATAAATGGCACTTACTTTCGACTGCCTGAATGGAATCTTCCGCCTTCACCTCTTATCCTGTTCATTGCATGTCTGTGACGAGATTCATGGAGATATTTCTGGAACGCACAAAAAATACAATCCATAACTGTTTAATTGTTTTGCAGTTTATAAGTGGTCAGGTAGTTGCATGCAGGAAACTTAAAAACAGTAGTTTCCAAGATTGATAAATAATTTAACTGTATATAAGAACAAACAATAACAAACAACATTTAATACAAACCCAATCAATTTTACTGCGTAACTGGATAGTCAGTGTGAAATAATAATAATAATAATATAGTTTGAACTGTAAATCATTTCAAAACACAGCCAATATACATGTAACATCCACAAAGCCAATGCCTTACGACACTATGCTGCAGTCAACATGATAAAAATATAGGGCATACTTACAGGTCTCTCCTTAGGTATTTTTCCCTGTTCATGCAGCTTGGCCCTGGCTGCGCGTCTCTTCAGGATCCGTTTGTACTGCCTGGCGTTAACATACAGCAATGGTTCTTCGTCTGAGCCGCCTACAGACGAGCCCGCACCTTCCGACGCGGCCGAAGCTTCCGCCGTAGCTGCGTTTGTCGTACCATTCACCATCTGACAATATTTTCAGTTTTACTACAATATGATGGCAGCCTCCACAAGGGTCAGGTTAAAACCTCAACCGACGTGAATGCATGAAGAGATGCACTTATCAAGTGAGATTAAAAATGGTATGAAGGGAAAGTGATATGCCAAAATCGAGCAAATGGGAGATCCATAGTCTCTGCCTACGCCTCTGGTATACAGACGTGATGTTTATCTTTAACAACTATTTTAGGAATATTGGAGTATTATTTATTTTTATGTGTGTTTATAAAATACAGTAAACTTTCGACACTGGGTGGTAGACAGAAATGTCTGTCATGGTTTCTCATACACACAAGTCCCCAACATAAGATTTGCAATTTGATGTGGGGGTCAGGACCATGTAAATGACTGTTGGATAAATTTTGATTTCATTGATTCAAAAGTTTACTTTTAATTAACTCACCATTACAATGTTAGGTTGATTTACAATTGGTTGAGGTTGAACTGCATTCCCAACGCCAGCCACTTGCACCAAATTTCCATTCAGATTTATTACTGAAAAATACCAAATACTTTATTAAAAACTACTTTGTATTAAATTAACTTTCTAATAATTCTAAGCTTTTGCTTCAAGCATCAGTTGGATAAAAATATCTAATAATGCATTTACCAGTAGGTTGGTGTATAATTTGATGATGCTGATCTATGGTGGGTTGAGCATTAGCAGGCTGGTACAGGAAGGTTTGTCCATCAGGAGTCTGCACTAATTGCATCGGCTGAATGTTGTTGCTAGCCCCTGAAATTTTAAACAAACATCAATTTTAAGGGCTTATACATGTGGGATCTTTGATAATAATAAAATTAAACATAATAATGTTTTTTTTTTGTATAATATACAAATACACAATTGGGCTCTAAAGTATAATATATCATATTAGCCTCTAAAGTAAATGTTAGTTACCTTGAATGCTTGATATGGGCAAAACTTGTAGTTGTTGCAACTGCTGTCCATTAGGTGTTGCTACCTATAAACATAACACAGTTATTTTAAAATTAATTACGAAGAGAACCTTGAGTGCCACTTGTTAAATATGTATTTGTGTTGGGAAACATTTAAATGTTAATATTGAATGATAAATACATACTGAATCAATAGTGATCAACTACAGAGCTACTACTTTACACAATATAATGTACAATTTGATCTTTAAACAATATGATATATTTTTGTCTTAACACAAATTATACCACTACCTGGATTTGTGGAGTCCCAAGCTGAATGCATGTGCAAATAGAAAAATAGTTTATTTAGATAAATATTTACATTTACAAACAACAATTAAGTGTATTGTAGGTAGATCCTTATTCACAGTTTATCAACCAATAATTCCCTTTCAAATAACCTTTGATTTGTTTAAGCAATGAAGACAAAACATTTGATAACTAAAATAGGTTTTTAAAGTGTCCATAAATAAGCCCATTATAGGTGTCACAATTTAATCCATTAATTTGATTTTCATTATAATTAACAAAAAGAACAGTCAGAATGTCTCACATAGCCTTAAAATAAGGATTACTGTGTGCTTGATTCATTAATTTTGTATATTAACACCCCAAATGTGTTCAATTTGTCAACCCTGCAATACTTTTAAAAAAACCTGATCTACACCAATTCAATGCTGTAGCATATTTTTATTTATTGTTTGAGAAAGTCAATTGGTATCTGGGGGCGCGGCCGAGCCCCCGTCCAAGTCGAGCTATAGGCCGTAACATCCTTTTCTCGAAGCAATTCAGACCATTTTCAACCCCCTATAACTTCGTTGTGGCTAAATCATGAAGCCTGAATTTTCAGTTACTAAGCAGGCATTGTGTAAACATGGTATATTTAAAATTTCATTCAATTTGAACCAGTAGTTTAAGAATTGTAACTAGTCAAACTTTCTTAATTTTGTCACTCACTGACTGACTGACCGATCATCAAAAGTCTAAGGCACTTCTAGCAGACATAGAACCTTCAAATTTAGAATATAATTAGGCTCAATTGCACAAACTAACTTTGCCAATACCTTTGCCCTTGAAACTGTCAATTCCATACATTTGCAAGGTCAAATAAATCTCAAATGTATGGCGATGACATGTCCATAGGCAAAGGTATTGGCAAAGTTACTTGGTGCAACTGAGCCTTAGTGTTTAGTATCTAAAGTAAGGGTAAATTTAAACATTTCATAATTTGTGTCTAGTTTTCTAGATAGACCAACTGCGCCAGCAGCATTATGTATAAATTGTATGATACATTATGTTTTCATGCGATGGCCAAGTTGATCCATTTATTTAAAACGTAAAGAATTTTTACTATTGATAGGGTAATAACTAACGTAATAACTTTATATAGAAGGTCCCTTAAGGACTAAATAAATTAATCGACTTGGTATTACATGCATCTCACAACTTTTTGCGGTAGAAAACCTGAGCTGCGAGACTTGGATTTTTTTACAGGATGTTTTTGATGGGATAACATATACATAAAACACAGGTGAACCATTTAGCATTTAAAGACGATATACATAAAACTACCTGTATAGTAGGAGCAGTGGCAGGTATAGCATGTACCATTATTTGTTGCCCATTAGGTCCTTGTATCATGTGTGGTCCATTATTCATTTGCAGAACTTGCAGCTGTTGTCCGTTGATTGTTATCATTTGGGTACCATCTGAGCTCTGAATCTGCGCATGCTCCATGGCTAGTTATTAACTGGAAGGGGGAAATTCTAGTATTAATACTTAAACCGACTGACCATGATACATACTAGAAGAAATATCTATCACTTCAGGTGTATATTTATTAATTTACTTTTGAAACATAATAAAAGTAATGCATGATAGAACTATGAATGATTATACTAGTTTACTTTACGGTAACACATGACGAAGGTGAACATATTTTAAGTGGATAATAATTAAATAAATAAAATCTAAAACAAATTCTATCTCATTACAAATTGAGATTACCAGATAAGACATAACACACCACCACTTCTGTACCATTAGATATACCTTATATTTGATGATTTTTATCAATAAGTGGTTCTAAAAGAGTTTAGTACCTACTGATAAGGGCTAAACGAAAGACTCCTGGGCTGGACTTGAAATTTAACCTTGGAGTTACTTCTTTTAAAACCAATCACAATAAATGAGTATCTAAAATGAACACTAAAGAAAAACAACTTTAAACCCAAGGAAATCCAAAACCACTTGGATTCTATACGAAAAATATGCAACACGTCACGAGTACGAGGCCACATAAGCCAACGTAATCAAAATGGCTGCTTTTCATGTAATTTCATCAGGCGTATTAAAATCATATTCTGAAGAAACATCGAATTTATTGCGAAATTCCCGATATTTTGATAGAACAACCATCACGAAAGGATATTCGGCGAAAATAATATGTAAACTTACATTGAATCCTCACTGGTTTTTCAATGATTGGTTGACAAAAGATAGACCAATGGCCGATGTCAATGATCGCAGGGACGCAGTAGATTGGTTCGGGATATTACCACTCCCAAACGAGCGAGTACGTCCGTCTATCCAATCGCTCACGTAATTAATACATTGTCTATGGTCAAAATTAGCCTATCCGAAAATAATACAAGATGTTTTATATGAGCAATAATAAGCTTAGATTTATCTATTTAATGCATTAAATATATTATGAGAAATTTTAAAAAACCCTAACGTCGTGTATTCGTACGTATATGGTAATTATGATAAATATTCAGGACCTATGTGAATAGGAAGTTTATTAAAAAAGTATGTCGCATAAAGTGTGTATTTTGAATTGACTTTATTCTTATTTGCTTAAATAATACCTATAGCAATTAATTATTATAAAAATATATTTTTTCTTAATTCTATTTTAAAAATAATTTGTTTTATTTGTATTTCAAAAATTACTTTTGAACTTCAACTGATAAGCACTTTCAGTTCCAATTTCTCTTTACCAAGTTTAGCATAACATCAAACTAGGAATATTATAAGTTTATTATTGATGAATGAAAAACCATTTGAAACGCTTAAATAATTAAATTATATAATAAACGTAATTTGATAGCACAAATTAAATAGCAAAGTATAATGAATGTATCTCAAATGATTTGAAATTAATATACGTTATAAATTGCCTTCTATTGTTATGCTATAAATGCTAACTTCATAAAGAAAAACCTGAATCAATGTGTTTAGTTTATGGTTGCCATTTTGTTTTGCGACAACGACGCTTTTCTTGTAATTAATTTTCATATTTGTAATCATTGTAGATACATCTATGAATGCCAATACATATCTAATCAAAGTATAAGATGAATTCAACAGTGTTCGATGATCTAACCCGTGAAAACTTAGCATTAGAAACTAGTAGTAGTTTCAGTAGGTTATGTTTTTAACTTTGGAATCCCATCATGTCTCATTTGTTATTTTTTTGTGTTTTGTCAACAGTGAAATTGTGTATTTTTGTGATTTTCAGAGCAAATATTAGTGAATAATAGAACCGTAATAAGTTTACATAAAGAACTATTGGAAATAAATCTTTCTATCACTGCGTATATTGAAGAGAGTAAAAAGCGTCAAAAACATCTTCGTTTGGACTTGGCACACGAGGCTAAAACATCTCACCAAGTCGTCGATATACTCTCAGATAAATGTAAGTTTTGTCATACTTATTCTAAGCCATTATTTTAAGCTGTTTCCAGTTAGTGGACAGCAGCGCACCAGTTTTATTTTCTTGTATTGTATTGTATCAGCCCATATACGTCCCACTGCAGGGCACGGGCCTACTCTACAATCGAAAGTACGATTGAGAGTGGTTTATTTTCTTATTAGTTTCTTATACTACAAAATACAGACCAGTGTCTACATTACCTGTACATATAGAAATAGAACTAAAATTAAATTGGGTCTAAACAAATTTAGAAAATAAGTTAATAAAGAAAATGTTTTCTAAATTTATTTTGAGTTTAAGCTCTAACTGAGTGTAATAAGTTCTTCATCATGTCATGGCTTATAAAATATCTAAAAATGTATACTGAGCCTGTCTAGGGATTTAGATGAGGCCTCAAATGCCTCTAGCCTTTATCCTATAAGACTAATCATTAAATATTTTTTTATTTCAGAGTTTAAAATGTCATCTCCACCTACACCTCACAAGAGAAATCCAAGATCAATGAAGTCACTGCATGAAAATAATAACAATATGAATAATAAATTTTCTGAGCGCCAGCAAGCTAGAACCTTCATTGCATGGTACAAACGGATGATTGATAATGAGAGACAAAATCTTGCTCTGTATCTAGCTGATGATGCTACTTTAGAATGGTTTGGAAGAACTATAAAAACTAGAAAGAAAGTTACTGCATTTTTGAAACATGATATGCAATGTTCAAGACATGATTTTACATCAGTTGAAAGTATTGAGAAGATACAAAGCAGAAATGATAGATTACAAAGGTTTGTCTTTTCTCAGATATCAAACTTTGCATCATGTATCTAATCCTTAGTAATTATTTAAATACAGTTTTCATTTGGTGTACTAACATATGATTTTCATTTAATTACCTAAACTCCAAAGACAATCTCTTAGTTTAATTTTATGAATCAAACATACGCCATACAACATATTTAAATAAATAACATTAGCCATTGTTATTTATTTAAATATGTTGTAACCACATTGTTCCTTGGACTATCGAAAACATAGACAATAAGCAATAGAAAAAAATAAAATAGAACTTATGTTAATTTAGTTGTTAATATAATAATTTTATTCAAATATTTATGAAATATGCCTAAAAATTATACATGTACCCATTAAATTGTTACAGAAAAGACGATGCAGCCCTGGCTAGTCCACTGGTTTCCCCAGAAATTATAAAGACAGAAAGATCTTGTAAAAGAAGGCTGAGGTCCAATTGTAACAGCCCAGAGTGGGCTGAAGGTTGCCAGCCTCCAGAAGACATTCCAATAGAAAACAAGAGGACAAAATTGCACCACAATGTATTTGATAGTATGGAACATGATCATCCAAGTTTAAAAAGACAATTCCCAGATGAAGATAGCTTTGAGATCAGTCACAATGGTGATGGCATAGGGCAAAGAGTGAAAAGAAAGTGTGTGTCTGTGACACCACCAAATCAAGGAGAACTTGGACAAGGAGACTGTCTTCCGTCCACCAGTGGTACTGACTCTGATAGATCACATGATGCATTGAATGCACAGTTGCCAAAATTGGCAGTTGAATGTAATGGCTATATTGAATTTACTAGAACCAGAAACAGCCGTAGCACAGATGCAATGAAGTGGGAGAGAAAATGTAAAGTACAAATTAGTTATTCAGAAGATCCTCTTAATGTTGGTGAATACATTATCTGGGTGGTTCGATATACTGATGAGAGTAAATGTAGACGAAATCTTTTGGCTGCTTTTGAAGAAGTTGCTAGGGATGATGGACTAAAAAACATTTAAATATTTCAAGTTCAAATATGCATTCCTTTTTGGTATCATTTCCAACAGCAAACATGGACTAATGCAATGAATATTTTTATAACTATGTGATATAGACAAATATTTTGGTATGTTATATTTTAGCATTTATTTTTATGAGCCTTTATCTTATACACATTGACCAAGCTGTACCTCGGAGTATTATGAATTTATATAAACTGTTCAACTTTGTGTGTGAGATTTTCATGTTAATGGTGGATAGTCAGCCAAAGTTTGTGCAACAAAACAGTTTAAATGTTAAGAAAACCATTAGTGCATTACTGATTTCCTTAAAAATGAATTTAAAACTATGTGACATGTTTTACATATAATACTCGAATCTTCTTTTAATCTATTGCACTTGATCTCTTTTTTATCCTGTTTTCGCCATACCACCGAAATATTTATTAGGAGTAGCTTTGTATAGTTTATATATTACATTAATGTAATTTTAGTTATGTCACAATTATTAAGTTAGTGGGGTTAGTTTTGTATCATTTTGTTTGTATCTATGTAAACATAATATTATTTAAATTAACCAACTTCCTTTTCTCACTACTGCTATTAAATATAATAGATATTTTGAAAGAATTCTTGCAGTGTATTTTGTAATTTGTATAAACTGTGTAATTAATTTTATTAATTATTATTTCTTCATACATGAAATATCAAAGACAACTACAATTTATTTTACAACTAATTGCAAAGTGTGTGACTGTTATTGGACAAAACATTGTATTGTTTTTCTAGTGCCAAATTGTGGTAAATAAATACCAATCCCAATGTATTGTTTTCTACTGAAAACTGATGTTTTTGTGCAAAAGAACATGTCTGCAAAGATGGTAATTTTAAATATGATTAAGTTTTATGTTGTTGTGGCATTACTTGTAAAGTAATGAAAGGGGAGAATTTTGTTTTTATTATGCTAGAAATGTATAAGAAATAAAACATGTTTAGAAATAAACATTTCGTATTATTTGAGTCTGTTTACATTTAGATATACATGAATATGGGATGGAACTATTTTATATTGGATTTCATAAAAAAGATTTTTCAATATAATTAAACAATATAGTTAGACTATGAAAACTCTCATTTTGCTAAGTCAACTACAAGTACAACTATGTAAATAAAATTTTGTATAGTTTATTGGAGGTTTTGTTGAATTTAAAATAATTCAAACATTTAATAAAATAGCATTATGGATTTTATAATATTAATCAAAATGATTAAATTGGCAGCATAATATGGTGCATTTTATGATGAGTTTTATTTTTCAATGTCATATTCTGAAACCCAGATTGAGCAATTAATACTACTTCAGATCTAACATACAAATTTGTGGCACCATAATGGCTTACTACACCTACTTAATATCACTAATTAAAAGCTAAACAAATTTGAAACTGATAGCATTGGAGTAATTATGCAAAAACAGTGGGTGTAAAATAGATTAAATATGTTTAAAACATTATTAATTGTGATATCTGAGTGTCATACAGGGCAAATAAGTTCTTATTTATACCTCAAATTGCTTTATCACATGGAATTTTATAACTTGTGCTTATTATGTATGGAAATAAGTCAACCATCCTGCATGTGATTGCCACTGTCAATAATAATGATACATGTTGTGACTTTACAATCAAATTATACACAATAACTGTTCCTTTCAAAAGTTAATTAAAAATTTACACAGAGGTTTCCATAATAATCTTCATATCAATTAAACATTTCATTATCTATGACACCAATTGCCAATAGCTTTCGTTTATATATTGCATATAATACCTGGTTCAATATTGTCTACATTTTTGCTTTTCTGCCTCTTGGCTTTATCTCATAGAATTTTACTCAGCAAGTTGACATACACAAAATATCATATTTATGTTTAAATAATGGACACACACATGAACATAAACCAATGTGTTAATAACATAATAATAAATATTATCAAATGTGAAGGCTAATATGTTTACAAAATATTTTAACTAATCAATAAACTTCCACAAAACAATTTCTATTTAATAATAACTCAAGGAATTTCTTTGGGATTTGGTTTTTTACAATTTTTATAGGTTCATGAATATTGAAATGTTTCTAACTTTTCCAGTTTTTTTTTCCATTTAGTTGACAATATTATGGGCTTGTGGATACTGATAACAACCTTCAAAGAACATACATCATTCCTAATTTATAAGATTGTGATGTATTACTCCTTATTGTCAAATTTTAACACCTACCATTTGAATTCAAATTATGCCTAAACTGTTAAAATTCATTAACTTGTTGAATAAATATTCAGCATGTTTATTTACTAAATACATCATCTACTATCATAATAAGAGCAACTATATCTAAACTTTTTATATTGTTAGGACTGGATTAATAAGCCTGATATACATTCAATGTCATTATTACCCTATAGCCTATATAATCAAATATTGGTAATTAACATATTGTAAAAATATTATACAAAAATGTATTTATCAAAATTGTATACATATGAATTAAAATGCAATGCAATCTCAGGTATTTTGTCATCTATTACAATTGATGTATCTATCACATTAATTGGAGGCCACATTCTTTATCAGAAACACATTATTGCAATTGAGGATCAAAATCATTACCATCATTTAATGCATTTGTGTCTTCTAATTCTTCTTTAGCATTGTTCTCTAATACTGGCTCATTAATTGGGTTGTTTATATTCAAAGCTGAGCTCAGTTTTGGTGGTTGGGCAGCTGGTGTCACCTTGGAGGGTATGGATGGATTAGGAGCACTTTTTGTAGTCAATGCATTTTTGAGCCGTTCAACTTCTTTTTCCAACTCTTCAACCCGCTGTTTTCGTTCTGCTAAACGCGCTGTCAAGGTGTTTCTGTCGACTCGCAAGCTGTCTAAAACCGCCGACCTGCTTTCTTGCAAGTTTTTTAACGACTGCAGTTCGGTCTTGCATAATTCAACGTCCACGCGTGTACTGTTCACTACACCGTCAGACTTGGCCAATTTATCTTTGTACTCTGCTATATCGTCAATCAGTTTACTTTTTTGTTTATCTAAATCGGTTATTTTTGTGACGTAGCCATCTCTTTGCTCGAGCAAAGTGAGAGATTCTTCCATACATGTTGTTTGTTGTTTTGAACATTCTTGAAGCTGTGTACTCACCTCCACTATTTTATTTCGTAATTCATTCTCTAAACTCCAGCTGTTTAATAGTGAAAGGATCAACAAAATGCATACGGCAAAAACAATGTACATTGGCCAACGTCGCATGTTTTCTATACCCATATTTTATAAACCAACACCAATTTAAAATAGTTCTCTGTTTATGACTAATGGAGTTCTTTGCCACTTAAGTATTATTTTAAACTTCCTAACGCAAACTATCAATAGATTTTAATTATGACAAACGACTTCTGGGCTCTGGCGCAACTATTTGAAGTTTACAGCCAAGTTTACAGCGAAAGTTAAATCCACAGTTAAATCATGATTTTACCGGCACACTATGACATAACATACACAAGCGGCGCGGCACCTCAAAATTATATTACTATTTTCAGTATTTTCCTTGTTAAAGATGAATAAATTAGGATGTGTCGTATGAGTTATTTTCGGAAATGTTATTTGTTATTATTCTGAGTTTCTATCACAATTTCCATCATAGACCATGACCATAGTTGTCAATTTTTAAGCTGGTTACACACTCACGATTCTCGGCTGATGCCTCTAGTCTTATAATTCTAGAATTTCGAGCGAAACGCTTGAGTAAGGGATTTTTAATCATATTCTTTATTTGTGTCCTTAAGACCCTCTTTTTAACTCTCCTTTATTTTTAAAATTAATTTTTTGCAGTTCTTTTCTCTGTCATGAATCATGATGTCTCAGCATGATTGGGCTTCTTTGGCTGGCTTATCCGGGATGGTACTTCTGGGTACCATTTTCTCACAGGAGATTATAACAATTTTGCTGCCGCGTTTCCTACAATGAGTACAGTTACCGGATGCCTAATGGCCAACACCTCTTTGCTCTTCCATACTTTTTTGTTCCCGTTCCTTCCAGATTTATTGAGCTGGTCGTCTATGATCCAAGCATTGTGGACCTTTTAAGGCAACAATAACCACTAACCATTAGGTGATCTGTTTGCTCGTTTTCGGAAACGATGAAAAATCTAAAAAAAAAAGGACATGAATGTAGTCTTTATGTGTGACAAAGAATATTAAATTAAATCAAATAATGATGCTCAATTCTACGAAGACGCTTTCAGCTTGTCTTATATTATGATGAGAGTGTATAGTACGCTTTACGGAAACAGGAAATAGTGAATATAACATTAATATTATTTTGAAACGGTTTTGTAATTCCTAATAAAATCATATCATGATTAAAAACAATTAAATAATGTTGAAATAAATTGGAACTTGTTGAAATGAGAATATTTAATAGAATAGTATATATTTATTTTTTATATTTACTCTTGGAAAGCTTGCAATACTGATGGTCACGTGATCAACTTCTATGTATCATAGACAATAAAATCCTTCATCGACTTCTTTGGTTTATAGCCACGAGGTTTTTAGAAATATTTCAATTTATTAGTGAAATAATAAAAAAACACCACAATTTCGTCGAACAAAATGCCACCCAGCAATCCTTTGCCACCTAAAGAAAATGCTCTTTTCAAAAGAATTTTGGTGAGTACGATTGTAAACATTCAATTTTGGATTTGTGTAGCCTGTCATCCGAAGTGATTATCATGAATTTTATAAAAATGCATTTTTGTGCGAGCCGATCTGCAATTGTGCGGCATGTTAAAATATTGACCTTTAATGGAACTTAATTTGAATTCGTTGAATATCTCGAAATGTGCAACTTAAAATATTTTTTTCGTACTGAAAAATGTAAAAAAGTGTTGCACCCTTGAGCTGCATCTAATAATAAATAATAGGTTAAAACACTTAATTGATAAGCTATTCGTTATCTTGCAGCGTTGCTACGAACATAAACAATACAAAAATGGGCTGAAATTCGCCAAGCAGATTCTATCCAACCCTAAATATGCAGAGCATGGAGGTAAGAAACTATAAATATTGTAAAAGCTTTGGAATTTACATATCAACAAAACGAGTGGAAACAAGTTTTTTACGCTACTACTGGTTGTTTTTAATCAAAGTGTGAATGTAATAAATCATGTGCTGTCTATTTAATTTAACATATTTAATTACCTTATATGGTTTTATCTAAAAAAATCATTTTCTGCATTGCCTATGGTATTTGTCAAATGTCTGAAGTAGAATATAATTTTTTTTTGAAAATCCTAGTAGTGTAAACTATAAATAAACATGTCAAATGCAGCGTTTCACTTTAAAATTCTGATTGATTATGAATTTTCAGTGCTTATTGGTGTGTTCATATTTTTCAGAGACTTTGGCAATGAAAGGATTGACATTAAATTGTCTGGGTCGTAAAGAAGAAGCATATGAATATGTTCGCCGTGGCCTCCGCAATGACCTGAAATCCCCAGTCTGTTGGCATGTTTACGGTCTGCTCCAGCGTTCTGATAAGAAATATGATGAGGCAATTAAATGTTACCGTAATGCTCTCAAGTGGGAAAAGGAGAATATTCAGATTCTGAGAGACCTTTCATTACTTCAAATCCAGATGAGAGATTTGGAGGGCTATAAGGTGAGTTTTTATATCTATAATTATTGTGTGGCCAATTAGACTAATAAAATCATTATTGATTTTGTGTGTAAAACAAATCAGAGGCTCAACAAAAGTAAGATTCACATGAAATTCAACTTAATGTAATGTGATGAATAAAACTTAGAATGAAATAATTTTCCTTTGTGTAATGTGGGAGAGTTAGAGATTTAATGTTTTTTTTTCTCAAAGGACTGGGATTTAATATTTATAATTTCTCATTTATCATACAAAACGAACACATTCGTATTTGTGCACAATAATATATTGTGGTGAAATATAATAATTATAGATATTTCTAAAATTCTAGCTGAAAGAAAACCTAGTTAATATGAATAGGTTTAAAAAGGTCATAGAATGCCAGTGAGATCTTTACAACTCTGATGTACTTCTCTTTATAATTTTCTACTCAATAATTGTAATACTTACATAAAAAAATGATGGTGTATGTGCTCATATGACACTAGTGACTCTCACAGTTTATTGCGTTTTCACTCTTTATTGCCAAGTACAAATTTGATTCATGGGCAAGGCGGATAATATTATTTAAACAACTACAACACACCTGAACTGGGTTTTTAACTGAGGACCTTACAGTTAACTGCTGTCACTAGAGCAAATAGGTGACATAGCAATCTTGTTGACTTATCTGTTCTTGGAACATCAAAACTTATAATATAAAGAGGAAAGATTTGATTGTTTGAAAGTACTACTGTAGGCATTGAAAGTACTGGACCGATTTGAAAATTCGTTCACTCTTATAATGCTACATTATTCCTGATGAACATAACACATAGGTGATAGATTATTTTCTGTAAAGTGTATCTACAGCTGGAGGAGCCGGGTTGGGCTGTTAGTAATTAATAATCAGAAAAAAATGTATTTTCTAGGATACCCGATACCAACTATTTATGCTAAGACCGACACAAAGAGCCTCATGGATTGGTTTCGCCATGAGTTACCACCTCCTTGGTGACTATGAGATGGCTAATAGTATCCTGGACGCGTTCCGAACGCATCAAATGAAGGGCCCATATGACTATGAACATTCAGAACTGCTTCTCTACCAAAACATGGTGTTGGCAGAATCAGGGCAGTACGAGAGAGCTCTCCAACATTTACAAAAGTTTCAGAGTCAAATTCTTGATAAGTTATCAGTGAAAGAGACCTCTGGGGAATATTATTTAAAGTTAAAAAGGTGAGTTTGATTTGATTTACTTCATACACAAATAAATACATCCAACAGATACATTATACAGACCACATACTAAGATCGGGTCTTGTGTCTTGGGTATCTGAAAACGAGAGACATTTCAGGTCTCACAAACACCCAGACCCGAGACTAATGTAATATGTGAATTACACAAATATATGTTTTGGTGTGGGAATCGAATCTGCGCCCTCTCATTTCACAGGTGGTTTGTAACCAACTGCGACGCAGAGGCTGTTGAAAAAAATTTAAAAGATTTTAGAGTTACAACCATTATTATGGTTGGTGCAGTAATCGAAGTATAGAATATTATGTTTTAGCCCCTACTTGGTTTGCATTCAATTACACATCGCTTTTTTATAAATATTCGATGTATTTATTACACAGGATATATACTTGACAATCGCATTCTTATGCCTATACCATTTAAGTACATGTATCGCAAATCAAATATACATCACATTATATTGACATGCTATAACTCTTTGATTTCAAACTGATTCAGAAAAACATGTGATTATTATTCTGTGTACTACATTGTGCCCTCGAGTTATTGTTGTGGCGAAATATGTACCGAGATTGTATTACACGCATGCCACAAATTATTGTGACAGTAGGTCGCAGTTATTTGCGTTCGCTTAATCACGAAATGAAGCTCAGCAGTCAATACAATGGTTTATCTTTAAGTTCGTACCAAGGACTTTTCCAAGATATGGATGGATAAGTATTCCCTTTTTTTGGTCTTTTTTTGGTGAATATCTCGGACTATTGTAAATTATATAATTTTTTTATTGATTTATTTTTCAAGCAAATTACATAATAATAGCATCCAAATATTGTACATAATAGTTTGATTTCACATTAACATCGACCAAGTATTGTATCGTGGGTAACACTCAATCCCCAAATAAATGGTTATGGGTCTACCAAATACTAAAATAAGATATAAGAAACTTGCTCAGTACCTCAGTATACCGACATCACGATGTATAACAATTCTTATTGGATGTTTTGTTAATATTTCAGATTCAAAGAAGCGGAGTCTGTGTACGAGGATTTACTGAAGAGGAATCCTGAGAATGTGATGTACTATGAGAAACTTATAGAAGCTAAACAACTTAGTAATCCTGATGACAAAGTGGCCTTTTACGATGTATATAAGTGAGTATCATAAATATATACAATGCTTTGCGATTTACCGTTAATGGCGAATAAATAATAATAATAACACCCAACAGACACATACATAGTCCTGACCCCACACTAAGATCGAGTCTTGTGTCGTGGGTATAGAGAACTACGAGAGACTTTTCGGTCTCACAAACACCCAGACCCGGAAGAAATATTTGTGGGCCGCACAAACATTTCTCTCGGTGCGGGGATCGAACCCGCGGCCTCTCATTTCACAGGCGGCGTCTAACCAACTGCGCCACGGAGGCTGAATAAATACATCATATATAATAATGGCACATAGTTCCCTAGCCTCAGCAAGTTTGAAGGGTATCAGAAGCATTGAGACAGTTTACGCTTTCTCAAGAGATATGTCTTAAAATTGTCTTATTCACTTTCATAATATTTAATTTTTCACGGTTTATTAATTATACCGGATGGGCGGCATTGTACTGTATCAAATTTTAGTGGGGAAATACTGTCGGAAAACTATTACACTCAAATGAATATAGATGCCTTGTTATCGAGAAATATATCCTTGTAGCATCTTCGTTTTAAATAAATCTTTAGACTGTGTCTGACCATATAAGTCCCTCTACAGGGCACTGGACTTCATTTACAATCGAGAGCACGATTGAGAGTGGTTACGCCATATAGTCCACCACGCTGGCCTTTACATAACGGTCTTAATAAATACAAAAGCTGTAAAATGATACACAATGCAGTTTACATAAAGTATTGTTGTGTTCACGCGTAATAGTTATTTTGTATATAAGAGTATGTAATAATGTATCATGTAATGGAATTGACACGCCTCTACAGACTTGTTATTGTTTCGTCACGATGCTTATATGACTGAAGCCAGCCAGGGTTGTTACATATTATATTAATTAAATTTAAGATTATAGTACTATGTTACTTCCAGGTATTAGATATTAAATTATTTCCTCTTCTATAACTCTAATGTTTCTATAAAGTCCTTATGACTATTTAATACACTTTTCGATACATGAAATAATTTTCTCTGAATCTTAATTATTGTGAAATCGATAACCGTTTATTTTTTATTTTTGTTTTATTGCATGGTTTGGACACGCAAAGTCCGTCAAACTGGTATAGTTCAAGTAACACACTTGCTACGCGGCAGAATTAGACAAACCGGTGTTAGCTAGACAATAATGAGCTCTTGAATGAAATAAATATACTCTTCAGTTTTATATATTACTATAGCCTAAATGTATTTGTCCTGTTTGCAGGAAGGAGTACCCGAAGGCGATAGCTCCGCGTCGGCTGCAACTGAACGAGGCGTGCTCGGCGCCCGTGTTCGAGCGGCTGGCAGACGAGTACCTGCGTCATGGACTGCATAAAGGAATACCCCCGCTATTTGTCGATTTAAGGTATTAAATAAACAAAAAAAAAACACAAATTTATTGCCACATAATACGACGTACAATAAGTAGTAATATCGTGCCTGGCCTGGTGGCCTGTTGGTAAACGGACTAAACGCGGCTGCCAACATGTTCACGGTGGTCGCAGGTTCGAATCCCAGGGCACACTTCTGACTTTTCGGAGTCATGTGTGTATTGATAGTCAATCACCACGCACTAAAACGGTGAAGGAAAACATCGTGACGAAAGCTCCATACTATAGCGATTTATAAGAATTTCAATAGTATGTAAGTCTTCCAACTCGCACTAGGCCAGCGTGGTGGACCATATGGCCTAACCACTCTCAATCGTACTCTCAATTGTAGAGTAGGCCCGTGCCCTACAGTGGGACGTATATGGGCTGATACAGATATAGATACAGACGAAGTACAAACATACATAATACAAAAAAAATAAGAAAAATAATTATATAAATAACGTGTTTTCTCGTCGCATCACTGTGACACTTGAATGACCACTCAGCATAATGTTGCACTGCCGGGCGGGCCACAGAGTAACGCTGGTTTTCAATATAATACATGTTAGAGATCGCATAGGTCATTAGTTTTATTGGAATGGCAACATAGTCCGACTTGATTGACGTCTGCTAAGTTATCGGTTGTCCATGGCAACGTAAAAGAGATCTGTCAGTAGAGTCCGAGAAATAATAATTTTGGTATTGTTGTAATTGTTATTCTTGCCGGAACAGCGCCGGACGTGCGCACTGATAGATTATTGAAACCATCACGTCGGGCGATAACAGCGATCCACTTAAATCTCTGACAGCAGCGGTGCGATCGATAATAAAATCATCCCACATGTCTACCGCAATGCCCACTACCCAACCTGAAGAATATTTGCGACCTGAACGGGCCGCTCAAGAAGATAATTCGGCGGGTCCATCAACATCAAGGATTGAAGGACATGGCGTGTCTTCGCCCGAAACTTGAACTACGTTCTTTTCAAAATATGATGACGGGCTTTCGGGATATCAACCAGAAATTTTTAACGAGTGTCGGCGATTCTAGGAACTTGAGAGCAAGCGAGGTTTATGTACCATCTTTTGATCCGGACAACTGTCAGTTCACTGTAACTCAATGGAGGTTCTACGATTTGTTTCGCGAAATGGTGGAGTATACAAGCGACCAGGCGGCGACGTCCGTCGAGTATTCCACCAACAAGGTGGCGTTGATAGATCGGTTAGATACTGGTTGTGGTGAGTCTAATGTAATAGAGGTGGTGCTCTCGAGCATCACGGACATTCAGGTATGTACAGATTTACTCAAAAATACGCCTACCAGTTTTGTGGCACTAGATAAGCATTTTGGTAAATATTATAAGATTAATAATCTCAAGCGAAATACTGATAAGATGCGAATGAACATGAAACTCCCAAGTGTCATAGAGATGGTTACCTACTGAACCTCGCTGTGATTATTGTAATAAGGTCGAACACTTGAAACGCTACTGTTCACATTTAAATAACAAAAATAAGGACGGTGGTACTCGTTCTTTTTCGTGATAAACCTAGCGATAAGCCTATTACACGTTGTTCTTATTGTTACAAAGCTGGACATTTTGAATTTACTTGTTTCATCAAACAACGCAACGAAAAATCGAATAATTTATTACAGTCAAAATCGGTCAACGTTTGTTCGTCCTCAAATGAGTCTTTTGAAACTAATTGAAATATGCATCGGTTGTTATGTTTTGCAAGCATTGATTGACAGCGGTTCAGAATGTTCATTAATTAGAAAGGAAATTGCTGATTTTTTTAACGTAATATTAGTTAGAGAGTAAGGAATGGTATGGTGCGATAGATTCCAATACGAGGAACGAACAGAATTTATCTGAAATAAGAAACGGCTAAGAGCAGGATGGACGAGCAGGCGATGAAAGATAGAATTCGTTATGACTCTAATAAAGCCACTATTCGTCCTTTTGTAGTTGGTAATCTATTATTAGTCTAGAAAAACTGAGTTGAGTTTACGTTCGGTACTGAATTAAATTATTTTTTTATGTATTCCGTATGGATTGAAAGCTTTTTCGCTTTGTCCAGGTTTTATTCTGTTGAAAGTCATTACGCTTTGCAGATGTATGGATTGAAAGCTTTTTCGCTTTGTCCAGGTTTTATTCTGTTGAAAGTCATTACGCTTTGCAGATGTATGGATTGAAAGCTTTTTCGCTTTGTCCAGGTTGTATTCTGTTGAAAGTCATTACGCTTTGCAGATGTATGGATTGAAAGCTTTTTCGCTTTGTCCAGGTTGTATTCTGTTGAAAGTCATTACGCTTTGCAGATGTATGGATTGAAAGCTTTTTCGCTTTGTCCAGGTTGTATTCTGTTGAAAGTCATTACGCTTTGCAGATGTATGGATTGAAAGCTTTTTCGCTTTGTCCAGGTTTTATTCTGTTGAAAGTCATTACGCTTTGCAGATGTATGGATTGAAAGCTTTTTCGCTTTGTCCAGGTTGTATTCTGTTGAAAGTCATTACGCTTTGCAGATGTATGGATTGAAAGCTTTTTCGCTTTGTCCAGGTTGTATTCTGTTGAAAGTCATTACGCTTTGCAGATGTATGGATTGAAAGCTTTTTCGCTTTGTCCAGGTTTTATTCTGTTGAAAGTCATTACGCTTTGCAGATGTATGGATTGAAAGCTTTTTCGCTTTGTCCAGGTTTTATTCTGTTGAAAGTCATTACGCTTTGCAGATGTATGGATTGAAAGATTTTTCGCTTTGTCCTTGTTCATTCTGTTACGGTACAGAAAGCCTTTACGCTTAGCTTTGTGTGTGAGGTTTAAAGCAGTTTGTAAATAATATGCTTGTGTGTGCATTGTGCGCTGGATCATCTAGCCTGGATCAGATGTTGAGAAGCAACGCGAGAGCGCGTTGCATTGCAGGATGGCCGTGTTAGAGATCGCATAGGTCATTAGTTTTATTGGAATGGCAACATAGTCCGACTTGATTGACGTCTGCTAAGTTATCGGTTGTCCATGGCAACGTAAAAGAGATCTGTCAGTAGAGTCCGAGAAATAATAATTTTGGTATTGTTGTAATTGTTATTCTTGCCGGAACAGCGCCGGACGTGCGCACTGATAGATTATTGAAACCATCACGTCGGGCGATAACAGCGATCCACTTAAATCTCTGACATACATATAGGGGTTCACTTGAAGGAATTACTCCACTAAAAGTCTTCTTGTACTTTTCACAATTTATTATTCCAATACAGTCAACGTGGTCTTATTCTCTTTTACAAATTATTTCTAGTTCCGCTCCGCGAAACATACCGTACATTATATATTCTCTTCCGATCCAATACTCGCTCAATCCGGCAGTATATCTTTAATAATTCATGATTCAAACATTAGCTATATCCAAAAATTGAACGCCATATTACCAATGTCACTTATTATTTTTCAGTTTTTGACATATATTTCAATATAAACCTTACATACATTTGTTTTTTCTGCTGGTACTAATGATATTATACTTGATGGCAAGCGTTGTGCAGCCTCTATAATATTTACCACTTCAGAAATTAATATGCTAGGCTATCCTAAACCGAGAATATACGGGTTTAACTGTGATGGTGTTCATCTTTGTGTATGATAGTCAATTTCAGAGTAAATATGAACATCTTATCATATTGAAAAATATTTAATTTCAAAGCTATATGCTATTACAATCAAAGTTTAGTATTGTCTTCCAAAACCCACCCATAAGAAAAAACAGGTAAATTTCAATGAAATGAAATTAATTCATTGAATTCAATTAAGATGTTCTACATAATTTAAATTCAGCCATTTTTTATCTGCCACTGGGTTCGGAAAGTAGTATTCACAAGAAGGGCAAGAAACTAGTTTTGCTCTTTTCAAAACCAGTGTGCAATTTTGTGATTGTTACAAAAGTTACAAGTGGTTTAAATCAGAGCAGGTTATCAATAATTTGTAATAACATTTAAAATCAACTGTTTTTCTCAATTTTCAGATCTTTATACGCGGACCCGATGAAATCAGAAGTGTTAGAGAAATTAGTGTTAGGATATTTAGAGAATTTATCAAAGACCGGCACGTTTGGTTCTGCGGAGGAGGTTAAGCAGCCGGCCAGTGCGTTGCTGTGGGCATACTACTATGCAGCACAACACTTTGACTACAAGAAGGATACGGACAAAGCCCTGCAATATATCGACGCTGCTATCGAACACACACCTACTTTGATAGAACTGTTTATTGTTAAGGGACGGATATATAAGGTATGTTGAGTATTACATAAGTACTAATAAACATCAGAAAATCAATAATGCATTACGTTGAACGATCACTTTGGGGTCACCAATTTGGTGGTGTGTTCGGTGACGGAAAGAAAACATAACATAAGAAATAACGGTCTATTCCACTTTGATCACCCGGGTGATCATAGGATACTACATTGTCGCCTATGATCACTCGAGAATATGATAACTTGGGTGTTCATAAGACTTCACTATAATAATTATTGTAGTATCTTATGATCACCTTGATATGAACATCACCACCATTAATTATTAAACTTAGTTTTGCAATTATTCACTTACCTTATGACTTCACATATGACTCACCACACTCAATCATAATAACGCTACCTGCTCTTTCAATATGCAACTTTTACAGCATTCGATTTGTCGAATCTAGAATATAATATTTTACCATCAGCGTTTCCAATATACTGATATAATAATGACATGAGCAGTGAGTAATATTGACATATGTATACAGCACGCTGGCGACCCGGTGTCCGCGTACCAGTGGGTGGAGGAGGCGCAGGCGATGGACACGGCGGACCGCTATGTGAACAGCAAGTGCGCGCGATACATGCTGCGAGCCGGACACGTCAAGAGGGCGGAGGATATGTGCGCCAAGTTCACTAGGGAGGGTATGTACTCTATAACTCATACTCGTACTCCCGTTATTATTTCGTATTTTTATATATATATATTTATTTTGCAACATGTGCCAAATCACCGTATAACGGTGGCGAAACGCTTGACGGCGGTAAAACCGCGCCACCGTATCACGGTCACGGGGAGCCCGAGTGGATAATTACCAATACGTATATTCTCGATTTTAGTCAAATTATCAATAACTCGCATACTAGTGCTTCCTTATTTTTTTATATAATAATACAATAATTTAATAAATATTTCTTTAACCTAGGTAACAAACAATTTATATATACAAAAATCAATGGTAAGAACTGCAGGCCATGAAATATTTATAAATGAGAAAATCAGACAGTGCCGGTAGCATGAAGCGAACTTCTTAGTTTCTGTAGTAACTAATCGTCAAATGATGTTTTCAACTTAAATTCTTAAATTATATTTCATTTATTTCTGATTGACCCCAAAGTAAAATCATCGGTATGTTATGTATAAAATTAACGAAACAGAAAGCATATATTTAATTGTATTATACTGTTTTTCAGGTGTCCCAGCGACAGAGAATCTGAACGAGATGCAGTGCATGTGGTTCCAGACGGAAGCGGCGACTGCGTACCAGCGGCTACAGCAGTGGGGCGAGGCGTTGAAGAAGGCACACGAAATCGATAGGGTTGGTTATTAACTTATCATTTTTATATCGCCTACTTTGATTTGTGTTGCATGAAATAACCGAAGAGAGAGATTATAGCTCATAAAAAAAGACTGGTCTGGCTATCCTCTTCGTACTTGTGCATTGCCGTACTAATATCACTTAGAATCTAATTGTAAATAGCTAACAGTATAAAGACTAATTAATTTATTTATGAATATGACTGAGCTGTAATCTTGTATCCAAGTGTGTGCGTGTGTACGTACATGTGTGCGTACGTGCGTGAGCAAGTGCGTAATTTTAATAATAAATAATAATAATAAATTCTTAAATTCTTGTTATTTTCTCTTAAATACTGACTGGTAGCATAGCGATTTATAAGAATTTCTATGGTATATAGGTCCGCTAACCCGCACTAGGCCAGCGTGGTGGACTATATGGCCTAACCACTCTCAATTGTATTCTCGATTGTAGAGTAGGCCCGTGCCCTGTAGAGGGACGTATATGGGCTGATACATACATACATACTGACTGGTATAAGATTGAGTTGTAATCTTGTGTCTAGGTGTGTGCGTAACAGAATTAATTAAATATTGGCGCTGGCCGTTTGTTGCCAAATACTTAAATTATTGTAATAATATGTGGTATTATTCCAGCACTTCTCGGAGATAATGGAGGACCAGTTCGACTTCCACTCGTACTGCATGCGCAAGATGACGCTTCGCTCGTACGTGGGCCTGCTCCGCCTGGAGGACGTGTTGCGTTCGCACGCGTTCTACTTCCGAGCCGCGCGCGCCGCCATCGCCGTGTATCTGCGGCTGCACACGCACCCGCTGCAGGACGCGCCCGCTGTCAACGAGCCCGATACAGGTACACGACAAACCACCACACTGTTAGGGTGTAATCACACTATAGTATTTCGTCTTACACAAAGAGCAAAGAAGCGGCCATAAATACTAAAGAAACGCGTCTTAAAGCGATCTGAACAATAGATTATTTTGTTGTGTGCACATTATAAGACATACGCTTAAAGACGGGACCACAGACTGCATAGAAATAATCTTGTATGTTCCGTTGTCTTGATTGGTTAGCTGGCCGCTTACTTACCGCTCTTTACTCTATGCGTAAGACAAAATACTATAGTATGATTTCATCTTTAGGCTCCGCTGATTGCGTTGTCTCGACCCTTGCTCGAGCTGTACTTTCGTCGCTCCGTATTATACTCGAATAGCGCTACAGGTAGTGTCTCGTAACCTTTCAGCCTGCAGCGCGGGAAATATATCCCTAACGCAAAATACTATGCGGGCATACCGACGAAAACCGATCAATGACCATATTTGGCCATGTTAGCGTGATTGTATAGTCGACTCAAAGCAAACGTGTAACTACGTAATCCAGGTCTTATCACGTTATAGATATGTCGATTTGACAACAAGCAGCAGGAACGCGTATAAAATACTCAATAGCTGATGTTCGTCCATAATCCGTACGCCCGCATCATGCAAAATAAAAATAATCTTGTGTGTCAGAAATTTGATAGAATTCCATTTTTTTCTCTCTCTGTCAAACGCAGATCCGGTACAAATTGTTGTGTCTGTATCAGCCCATATACGTCCCACTGCAGGGCACGGGCTTCCTCTACAATCGAGAGTATGATTGAGAGTGGTTACGCCATACAGTCCACCACACTGGCCAAATGCGGGTTGGTGGACTTACGTATGTAAGTCCATAGACATTCTTATAAATCGCATATGGTATGCTTTTATATGAAATGAAATGAAATGAAAATGAAATGAAAATAATTTATTGAATCCATTAAAATGTTCAACATCGTTTAGATTCAGTCATTTTTTTTATCTACCACCCGGTTCGGAAAGCGGTTTTCACTAGAGAAGAACGGGCAAGAAACTCTAGTGTTGCTCTTTTCAAAACCAGTTTACAATTAAGTATATAACATTTTAAATACGAAGTCTAACGAACGAAGAATTGGTATTCTCTGCTTCGTCAACGCAATGAATAATTCAGAAAGCCTAAAGATAATATCATGACATCCAATCGCGGGCAAAGCAAAACAAATTGAGTTATTAGGCTCTGCAAGTCGCGTTGTGTCGAATAGACTGCCATCATTTTCTCGACCCATTGCCATAGACATAGTCGTACTTTCTGGCCGCCCCGTACTATACTCGAATTGCGTATACAGGTCACGTGACCTTTCATCCTGAAGCGCGGGAAATACATCCGTATAGCACCGATGTTAGTGTCAAGAGGGATCCGTAACGCAAAACACTATGCAGGCATACCGATGAAAACTGATTAATGACCATATTTGGCCATGTTAGGGTGAACGTACAGCCGACTCAAAGTGAATGTGAAACTCTGCGTAATCAAGGTTAATTAAGTTATTTTTTCAACAGATCCATGTTATTTCGATAGAACTTAATAGTTTCATACTGTAAAAATTCATAGATATATCGACTTGACAACAAGCAATAGCGACGCGTATAAAATGAACAATAGCTGATGCAAGTTCGTCTGTAATCCGATGGACAGCGTCATGCGTGATGATTAATTAAAATAAGAATAATCTCGTTCATCAGAAATTTGATTGAATATACTATACTGTCTACCGAGAGGTTTCGTCAAAAATGATTTTTCTGTATCACAATCACTGTAATCTGGAACAAATAATTGTGAGCACCATAAATTGGTCTCGGCGCTGGCATCGAACCTACGGCCATTCGTCTTGCAGCCGACGTCTAACCAATTGCGCATTTGAGACTGTAAAAATAAGTAGTGTGTACAGCTAGCTTGATTTAAAATTTTATTTACATGAAAAATAAGTTAAAATAAATATGGCAAAAACTTCTATTTCATTTTACATACATGTTTTACAAAAACAAAAAAAAAATGCCATCAGTAATGAAATAATATAATTCATCTAAATTGGATTGACATATGTGGCAATATTAGGAAGTAAAGATAAAATTTAAAAAATATCCATTTAACTCATAGTTCGAGATATGTCTTCACACTATAAACAGCAAGCATTTAAACTCGTAGTCTAATAGTAATACTATGCCCAATATAATAAAATGTAAAAAGATAAAAACTGTTCCTAATATTTTCACAACAACATAACAACACATTCGGACGCCAAAAGGTCGTAGGACGTAGACGATCTATACATCTGTTAGGCCCCATTTGCATGGGCGCGTAAAAAGCGTCGACTTTGATGTTTAAATGGAATGAAAATTTAAAATCCAACGCTCAACGTCGAAAATCCGACAGCTCGATAGATTCGTCGCGTTTTAAAATCGTCTTAGTGTAAGAATACTGATGGTTTTACATTTGTTTCATTCAGGAAGCTTATACCCAAATGGAGATTGCATTCCGTATAAAACACTGAAGCACAAAAATCTGACCTTGAATGACGTCGCTGTTGCCTGCTATCCTTTTCTTTAGAGTAACAATGAATGAACTTCATGTGAACTTCATTCATTGTCACTCTAAAGAAAAGGATAGCAGGCAACAGCAACTTCATTCAAGGTCAGATTTTTGTGCTTCACTTTTATATACGGAATGCAATCTCCATTTGGGTATAAGCTTCTTGGTTTCATTGCAATGTTTTTTAACGCGAGTTGAAATAGCGTCCGTCTGAATGGGGCATTATGCCCGTACTGTCGGCATAAGTCAATGCGCAAGCAGTGTATGACTTGCATAAAACTGCAGCTTCGTAATCAAGGTTATTACTTATATACCGGCTTTTGAAAATAATAAGATTAATATTTCATAACAGTTACCGAAATTAATACAATTTTTAAATACCTTTACAGTATGTTGGTCCTTGAACCCAGTCTGTGCCAGAATCTACTCAATGTCAATTTCTACATTTAAAAAAGTACCATGTTTGCATTATCGGTTGAAAGATCATTCCTCTAAAAATATAATACAATATCTTGTTTGACGACCAGCCTTAATATAGACAATCTCATGAAAGTACAAAAAAATAACAGCATATATTTTAATGTACGGAAAATGGTGAACTAAAATGTAATAAAAATATCTCGACTGGGCGTCTTGTAATGTACAAGCGAATAAGGAAGACCATGTAAGAATATTTTTTGCTGCAAGTATGTAGATTAATATAATGTGCCGCGTTTTGTTATTGCAATGGCAAAAACATTTCGTAATGACGAAATATTTTTGTGTGTAAACAAGAAACTGGTTTAGTTTTTGTCGATTGGCATTATTACTCCGTGGGTTTTGCGTGGGTTGAAGTTTTGTGTTACCCATACACGTCCCACTTTTGGGCAAAGACATATACTACAATTTTAATTCCTACTATATACTAATCATTCGTGCTAAAGCTTTTCAGAGTAATTTTATTTAATGGGCAGATAAGTTATATCATTGAGATATTGATCAGATGTGACCTTGTAGGTGCGTTTCCTAGGTCGGGTCTTTTGTAAGTTTTAAGAACCAAATAAATGGTTTATCAATGGTAGTTTTCTTTTTTATAAAATTGAGGATTAGTAGCTGCTTGTAAATACATATAAATGTAGCATAAGGCCGCGTGAAAGAACTAGTAGGTCAATTATCAGTCCTTAAATACAATACCAAACAAATAAATTATGTTAAGTTGTGATTATCTGTTATGTAGTTGTCGTGGTATTGGTGTCAATGACGTTAAGTTCTAATAAATCTCTCTGCTTAGGCACTAGCAATGAAGTGTGCAGTCTCGGTGGGGTAAAAATGAAAACTAATCTGAATAATAAGATTTTATTATTTTATTTTAATAATTCTTTGTTTTAGAAATACAATATATAAATCACATAAAAATTTGTCATAAGTTTGTTTAAATAACAATTACTATAACAACTGCGACCGTCGTCACATTTCACGCGCGACGACGACGTCACAATTAGCTCCACACATTTATATCACATCATTCCTTACAGTTCGTCGAGAATACTGACATAAATAAATTAATTAACATTATGCATGCACCACAGTCTCTTAACAATAATTTAATAAATAACGTATCAAAAGTAGTAAGCGTCCGTTTTCGAAACATCGCTAGAAACATAAACTTAATCATCCGTTTTAAATATTATGGCAACGCGGCCGGTGCCGCTAGTCTTTGATCACTAACACTACTTAGGACACTTGTAAGATCACATTTGCGCTTTATATTTACACTGCGCGCGCGCGGAGTGCGGTCGCGCGGGACTAGAGGTTCACCGGCGGTACCCGGGCGCGCGGTACCGCGCATGCGCCGCCGCCGGCGTCAGGAAGTACACGTGCGCGTCCTCGCCCGGCAGCCGGTACGACACCAGCGAGCCCGGCCGGCTCTCGCCCGCCGGCGCGATCCACTCCGCGTCCGGGTTCACGCCGGGCAGCGGCCGCTTGTAGTTCACCGCCGTGTCGTCCGCCAGCGACGGCCGGTTCAAATCGTGCTGCTCGCCAGTGAACTGCGGCCTCGCCACCTGCGTCGCCACTCGGTACTGAGCGTTCCTGAACTCCGGGTTGGATATCGGTATGAACTCGCTGTCCGGGTTCACGGTGGGCCTCGGCAGCCTGTCGTTCACCAGCGTGTCGCCCGCTAGCGACGGCGGTTTCGGGTGCACCAAGTCAGCGTGTGTGTTCCAAATCGACTCGCTGTCCGGGTTGATCGGAGGTCGAGGATGCCTGTCGTTCACTAGAGTGTCACGGTCAAGCGAAGGCGGATTAGGACTGGGACTCTGCGTGTCGACTATTTCATAAGCGTACTGAAGGTTTATGTTGTTGTCGACGGGAGTCTTTACGGTTTCCAGTGGCGCAGTTACGGCTAATCCGTTAATGTCGTGCGTACTGTCCTCTAACTTTTTACCGAAAATGTCAAATGAATTCCTGGTGATGTCATCAAAATATCTCTCATCTTGCTTAGTGTAATAACCGTGGCTGATGGGATTGGGTGTCGTGCTGGGATATCTTGTCACGTGGTGAGATACCACAGAAACTGGCTTGTCATTCTGTATTGGAATGTTGTTTCTGTTACTCTGTGGTCTGACGTCTCGTTCTACAGCGTCGTCTTGGTAGTCTTCATCCCTCGTCTTAGATTTCGGGTAGTATTTGGTGGATGAAGGTGTTTCAGTCGTCACTTGCACATTTTCGATTAGATATTGTTGATGGTAGCCCGGTGATGCTGATGGCGTGATAGCGTTGAAGTCTTCCAAATTGAAGGGCTTGCTATAACTGACCATGGGCCTGAAGGGTTCTGGGTCCAATTTGGGTGCACGGAATGGTAACTGTTCTGGCCTTGAATTTGTTTGGTAGTTGAATTGATAAACGGGTCTGTTCGTTATAGCCTTTGGTTTGTGCGTGTGTTGTCTGTGCGAGTGAACTTTTGGCCTCTTTGTCGTGAAATAGTCAATAGTTTGTTGTATATCAGCAATCTGTTGATAGAAGTCGGGTCGCTGCTTTGGTTGTTGTACGTACACTGGTTGCGGTTTCGGTTTTTGTATACTGAAGTATTCCTGTGTTAATGTTCTCGGACCTTGCTTCTGCGGCCATAAGAAAAATTCATCAGCTTGGTCTATGGCGCCATAAGTGACATCCACGGCAGGATTATAGTGTGATTGAGTGTTAACATTCTGCTGTGGATACTGTGGTTGTGAATTGACTGGAACAGTTTTGTAGTAATTTCTTCCGTCGAAGAAAGTCGCCGGAGATGGCGAGGTCTTTGGCTGTTCATCGAAGAAATAGAACGATGCTAAAGCGTCGTTTGGTTTCCTGTTATAAACAGGTTGCAGTTTTGTAGTAGGTACATCATTCTGAGCATTAGAATAGAAAGCCCTCAATGGTACTGCAGTCGAAGTAACATCGTTTGCCACATTCGTATGTGATTTCTGTGGAACGTAAACCACGAATGGTTTTTCGGATGTCGCTGGAGGCCTCGTATCGTATATTGGTTCCTGGTAGTCGTAAAACACGGACACAGATAAGGGTTTGGATGTGAGTTTCGTCCTGCTTTTTTGAACAGGCTTTTCAGTTTTTGGCCTAGTGTTAATTTCATCTGGCAGATTGTGTACCCTTACTGGATGTCTAGTCGGAATGCGTTGTGGTTTTCTGTGTTTGGGTGTAGTCACGATTTCGACTGGAGGTGGCGTCGTGAATGTCGTTGGGACTTCAGTCGTTCTGATCGACTCCGTTGTAGTTGGTCGCGTCTTGTACTTAGTGCGGTGCACGGTGTGCGGCGGCACCTGCTTGGTCGTCGTCTTTTGCCTCGTGTATGTTGTCGGCCTCGTAGTTGTCTTTATTGTCTCCGTTGTTGTTTTCTCCTCTAGAGGCGCGAAGAAATCTGGCGGAGGCGGTAGTACTATTCCAGGGACAAGTGGTCCGGCGGGAACTTTATTGTTGTAGTCAGCGCGGTAAGAAAAATTGTAAGGCGGCGGATAGTAGATCGAAGGGTCGTCTTCGTCGTACAGGTCTGACTGGTTGCTCGGTGGTGGTAGAAACGCCGCGCCCGGTGGGTAGCCTTCTGGAAGAGAACCGTTCATGGAGGGAGGGAAGGGGAATGCTCCTTCGCTCGCATTCCCGGGTAGGAATGGGAACGGAGGACCTGGCGGCGGCGCTCCCCCGGTAGAAGTGTTTCCCGAATAATCACCCGGGGGGTAGGTCTCTCCCGGCGCGAAGGGGAATGGCGGAGAAGGTAGAAAGCCTTCGCCCTCTCCCGTAAAGAAGGGAGGGAAAAGGGACGCAGGGACACTGCCATTTGGGGTGAGGAATACGAGCGGTCCGTCGTCGGAGAGTCGTACCGGAAAGGGCGGTGGCACCTTTGGCTTCTGCGGTAATTTTACTTGCCTGTTGGGCGCTTCATAATCGTCGATCGGCGGCCAAGGTCTCCTTTCGGTCTCTTTGGTGCGCTCCGGGAATGAGCCTCCTTTCAGAACCAAAAGGTGGTCTTCGGCGAGCCAAATTTCGTCTTTCTTTAAACCACCGAGACTTTGCAAATTATCTTTAGCTCTCGTTTCTGAGTTTGGCTCGTAACTGACTATTCCTGGCCTTTTGGGTGCTTTTGAGAATATTTCGTTCTGTATCAGACCGTATTTGCCTTCGGCCACCTGATCCGACAGCGTTTTTTTGTCTTCGTCATCTTCTTTGGTCTTCGGGCCGTCCTTGCCCTCGCCGGCGCTGGACATGAGCATGCCGTCATCCCAGATTCCTTGATTCCAGCCAACGTTGCCGCCCGACTGGTCCGGCGCGATCACGCCGTTTAACTTGCCACTCTTGCTCTTCTCGTCCAATGATATGGCATTTTTAGATGAACCAAATTCTTTTTCGGGTTTGATCTTGAGATGTCCACCGACGAGTCGTTTGATGGTTCGTGAGGATTCGGCCGTGTCGGTGTCTGTCGCGGTGGCGGTGGGAGCGCCGAGGCTTCGTTGATCGCGCACGAACGAGTCGGGCGGCAGCACGTATGTGGGCACGAGCACGCTCGCGTGTGCGCAGCAAGCCCACGCCAGCGCCAGCGTGAGCGCCAACGCCGCCCCTCTTACCATCTGAAAATTTTAAACACATTTCTTAGTTATATTGCACAATTATTATCACAAAACTACGTAGCGACGTTTAAACTTATCTAAGTCGGGTTCTCTTTGTCGTATAAGCGCGCTCCGTCGTCGGTCATGAGCGAGTGAAGTGAAAGGACCGGCGGAGACAAAAACCTCGAACAGTGATTCGGGTACTGGCGCGCCGCGCGCCACCACCCGCCTTTTATCAAGTTTGTTGAACGACCACCTCCGACCCGGCTGGCATTGAGAATCAAGCGTTTAATTGGAAATTGAATGGCGAATTAATGCCAGCGAGACAGGAAGGCCGCGGACTCTAATTAAGAACAAAAAGTCGAGACGTCATATTCAACGCGTTCTGTCGTGTCATTGTTTACTTGCGCTCACTAAAACCTGTATTTAGGATGATCCACAAATTACATTAAGCCTATAAAAAGTAAAGTCATTGAGATCGTGACTAATGACGGTTTATTTTTTGCGTCGGTTGTTTATTGAAAATTGTCTATTGCAAAATATATTTAGCGTTAGCTCATTGCTGCGTTAGCAAACAGTTCGTTAGAGATTTATCTGCCGCGGTATTCTATTGCGAGGTGGTAGAGGGGAATGTTGTTGCATATATGACGTTTTAATTCCGACCGAATGCGGTCGGGTGACGGAATAATGACTACATATTCCACTTTTAGGACAGTGAAGGCAAAATAGTGGATTGTGTTCAGGTGGGTGTGCCCACCATAGTTGTGTGAAAGGCGCGGTCGACTAGTTTGATTTTGCCTTTGATAAATAAAATCAGAGTAAGTGTACTGGTTGTGCGCCAGGCACCGGCTAGTAGTGCAGACTGCGGCGGCGCGTGGTCGTCGACTACTCGCCAACGCACCGCGCAATGTTTCGCTTCATCGCCTTTTTAATTGGTTACGACTGTGCTTTATGTCTTTTCAGTTATTTCTACAGGTCACTCAGGCGATTTTATTATTACTGAGTTAAATTGCGTCAATAATATTTATATCGCTTTGTTGATCGTCAGAGAGGGAAATAAAGTGGAGTACGTTATTATGCGCGTTATCACTACCTCGATAATTGTGACAGTTTCAATACATTTTATTATTGACGCGTTCTGCTCCGGCGCTCATGCCTGATGCAACATGCACTCACTTTCTCATTATGGCCAAATCAATAAATACGATATGGACTAGTCTGATTGCAGTTTATATAAACCGCTCGACTCGCAACCTTTGTACGCGTCGACAGGTGAATCGCAAAGTTCATTGCGAATATCGCAGTTTGACATTTGGCTCGGGCTCATCGTGGTCGCATCCTTTCGTTTGCGATATCCAGTTAGCCTTCGTAAAAATTGAGTCGCGCTCTTAACCAACTTAACTGCGGACAATGTAATGTGCATTGTTGTAATTATTGTACATGAGCGATGGAAACTAAGACAAGCGGAGCGCGGCCTTGCTGCGGCAAGGTGCCCGATTTTTTTTTGCGGTCAACACAAAACGTGGTGTGATTAACCAACTAGTGGTTGGAGTGTCGCGAGTCCGCTGGGCCGCTCGCAACAATACCGCGGCCTTGCACTACCCGAACCTACTCAGGGCTCGTTCTAATGTGCCGGTAAAAAAGCTTTCTTCGCGTTCTAGTTTCACTGTGACAGCGTTGGGAAATTCTCTCGGGTGATGCATTGTCATCGATTTGTATTCAACACTAGCCCGCCAACTTTCTATCGCTCTTTGTTTGACGGCGGCCACGGTTGTACAGGCAGGATGTGTGGATGGCACGCGACGCTCGACAACATAACACACAAAAGCAGTATTTAATTTAACCAATAATGCGTACTATGTTAGCGCACTGCACTAAGTCGCCGGTGGTAATTCTCGTAATTATCAAGATAAGTCGACGGCAAATTAAGGTCTAGTACGTTGGAATAATTGCATACATTGCTCTCCTTGAGTTCACGGAACGACGGAAAACGAACCTTTTATTTATTACACAGTATTGTAACGGCTATTTGTTAGGTTTAGTAATAGTCGGCCACTCCTTAATGTCCGGCATGCATGTCGCGATATAAACGTAAAAATTGCGCAATACTTAATAATGATTTCAATCGACAATCAATAAAACGAACGTGTGGCCGCCGTTGTACCTTAGCAGGGTTGTCCTAGTCCACCTCGCCACAATCCGCTACAGGAAAATGCATTAGTATAACATTCAATCCGTATTCAGTGCACGTTGGAATTTTAATCGATTTCATCTTTCTGAGAATGGAATAATTTTGCTCCATTATAAATATTACTTTAGTTGAGTGTATATAGCATTCTCTTTATGAGATATAACAAACATTTTGACCATGTTGTGACCAAATGCCCATTAGCCAATTATACGTGTCCATGGCAGCCCTAGCGTTTCGCTCAGCCAGTTTGTCGCGGCGCATTTGTGACTGCTTACGAAACTGTAACGAATTGCCGCCTAGTTGTGGCATTGGGACCCTCGAGCGCCGCAAGTGGTACCGTTTATAACTATTAAACTATCCTTTATATTTCTAACAATATAAATTATAAAACGCTGAACACGTGCGGGGCTTGCGTGACGATTAATCAAAAGTTTTAAGAAGCGGTAACCAGATCTAAATGATAATAGGATATTCGCGCGTGCATCGTTAGCTTTGCCTCAGTTAGGGTTATCGCTGTTAAGGTTTTTTTATTATAAACACTCATATTTAATTATCAATAAACAAGCCTAAAGATTTTCATGAGTAAAATGCAGTTATAACTGTGACCTTTGTAAAGGCCGTTTTCTTAGCATCAAGTCGCCAACGTATACTTTGTGAAATTGATATACGACCATGTAAAATTATGAGTTGCTATTAAAGTTAGTATAAGTGTAAGTGTAGAACCACTAACATATAAAAGAGTTACGTTTTCTCACTTTATATCGTTGAACCATAATCGATTTAGAAATGTTACTTTATAGTTGCGGTTACATGGCTGTGTATAAATTGAAGTTAATATTTCCCCAGTATGTAATGTGGGCACACTGCGTTTTCTTGAATGCAATTTATCTTTATATATTTTCTTGTTTTTATTGCAGTGAAACTTTATACTTTAACACACAACCTTACAGCGAGTATTTTTACATTTTTGACTATTTGAGACTATGATATTTCGAATGTTTGTTCCGCGGAGTCAACCCTGTTTTTTGCCAATAGTAAAGAGGCGCGTGCCGCCGGATGATGTACGACCTCATTAAGTGCGCTTTTATTCACTTCTCGTACTCACTCAGCCTCAGCGCATTGCGCGCCTTTTGTTTGTATCGCTCAGATTAATGATCGCCAATCGGGCCACGCTAACTCGCCGCGATTTAAAACATAACTCGCTTACGCAATAATAAATACCTATTAATGACGCGACGCACACAGATACGACAGATGTAGATGGAGCATAAAAGAATTTAGCTGTTCGACGTGAATAGCCTTTTTAATCGCTGCCTTAAATGTCAAATAGTTTTACATTGGAATTTGTGCTGAGAAATGTTAATAGTGTCACGGCTTAGCAGCAATTATTGTAGCTGTGAGATGTCGCTCTCGGCCAAGGCGGTACCATCCTAGTGGCAACCAGTTTGGAACCGTACGCGGGCCGCGGCCGTCCGCTGTTATGTCACCAAGTACATGTTCTCGCATAATCTACATAGAATTTAATGCCTTGGTTATGATTGTAACACAAAACGAGTCATTCGTTCATGCGACCTCGCATTTTAATGTGGGAATTTTTTACTTAATCTCCAAGTATTAATTTAGATTATCACAAAAGCTGAATTTGGTAATGTGTTGCAGTAAATTGTGTTGTCTGTGCAAATATGGCTCGACTGCGCTTGCACAATGTTCTATGCCATGCTTTATTACGTACTGTTTAAGTGTTATGCACACAGTCGCTTTGAGTCGTCTGTTTTGCTGATTTCCAGTTTTATACAATTTGATTGTAAATCATTGCCAGCTGAATCATTATGGAGGTGAATTTTTTAGTTGTTCAGTAGGTTCTTTGTTGATATTGGAATTTTAAGGTCACCGGTAAAAAAGCGATACTCGGCGTCGTGACCGGTTGCGTTAGTGGAGTGTGCAGGCCCGTCGTGGTCGTGTTGTACTCATATATTTCAATCTATTTCTATTTTGTGTGCTGTCATATAGCCTATTATTTGCCAATTTTTTTTCTACACACACCACAACACACACGGTTTCTTTTGTGGTGTCTTTTGATATGACAGCGTATGAGAACTATGTTATCAGCAACTAGCATAATAAGCCATCGACGTATTCTTCTCGTCGATAAATAATGCAATTTCAACTCACAATGATCTCGATCCCACCCTTGAGTTCAAAAATAGCCTTTGTAAAGGCTTTAATGTCAGAGTTTCCGCGTCGCCAGCCATGTAAGCCCATAAGCCTGGTCGTCCGAGCCACACTTAAATTGGTCGCCTTACTATCCTATTCATTATCTTTATGCAGCTAAACTAAATATCCTTGAGATAAAGGAAGTTGAGAAAAAACAAGATCCATATTAGTAGACAGCAACTATTTAAATGTATTCTAATAAATATTCACTAGCCGTTACTTTTAAAAATACTTATCAGCGCGTGATGCGTTTTCTTTATGTGGACGCTTTCTTTTGCTTTGTTTTATTTAAACTTTCATGTTGTTTGTTGCGTAATTGTTCAGAATGCTCCCAGGTACGTAATGTCTCGTGTAATGAGCGGTGTTTCACGTGTCATCGGTAACTCTGATTACAGCATGTTGTATTTTTTCACGTACTTTCCACATTTAGTTACGTGTAATGATGAGCCGGGCGCGCTCACGTCTGTCCTATGCGCCGGAGTGGCTGAGCGCCCGTGTGGCTCATTAACATTTGATCTTTGCGCATGTTTCGTGGATTTATGTGATGTTTTGTTTACATTTGATCGTTTTTGTTGCAGGTAAGCGATTTAGCCAACGTTCCTGCCCTGCCGGTGAGTGAGATGGTTGCGTGCAGATTAAATTGTATCGTATTGGAGTGGGCGGATCTGAATGTGATGTAAGCATCAATTAACTGATTTCGGATAGATAATTCGTCGCCATTAGTTACTGTATTGTTTAATATGAGCCACCACTTGGGCAATTGGTTTCAAAATTTTTCCGCTGTTGTGGTGTTACCTTTTGGTGGTTTTCGGAGCGTGGCGGATAATAGGCAACCTTAGATTGCGCCCGAGTCCTTCGTTCCGAATCGTGCGAGGAAAAGCTGCATATTTTAATGGCTAATTTTGCAACATTTTTGTGCAGTTGCGATCTTTCCGTTTATCTATAAGATAATCGGTTGGTGCAATTATTTTCAAGGTGATATTGGCAGTGTTTTGCTAAGGGCGGTCATTACGATGGATAATGTCCGTCACGGTGTGCACCTGCCATGCTTTGGCGATGTCTGTGTGTCTGTATGTGTGCGTGTGTGTGGGCACGCGAGTCTCCGCGACTGTCTTGGTGGCTGTTGCTGACGATGCGCGGGCGCAACTAATTGCTGAGAGCGAGCCTATTGTTCAAGCGACAAACGGGTTGCTACACACGTAAAACAAATTGTCATTGTACATTGTTCTACTCTCTACATTTTTGTAGACCTTGCTCATACGTAAAATACACGCGGACCGGTTCATCTAAGTGTTATTGCCCCTTTTTTGCTGCACCTGATGGCTGGTATCACGGAGTTTTCATCGTACGAGGCGGATACGGATTTTTTTTCTCGCTCAATGTACGGATTGACCGATGACGCGAGCTTTTATTTATGTTTATCGCAAGTAAATAGTTTACGTTTGCCGGCAATTGAATGTTTTCTTATGGTGAGTAAACACGATCGCCTGGGCCGATGGCACTTTAATACAAGTGCTAACATTTGAAAATTCTCACGGTCTGACGGATTTGCAATGAGGCCGCACATATCTCGGCACCTCTTTAACATGACGTGTATTAATAATCGCTATACTTAACATATTTCTTTCGATTGCTATAGAATTGAATGCGGTGTTATGATTTTGATTGAATAATAAAAATAAATATTGTCGGATGTCTATGAGCTAGTCAATTATGTAGTGTTTTATTAAACGACACGTCTGTAAGGTCAAGGCGAGTTCAGATAGTGCACAACGCGCGGCATTCCGGGATTGTAAAGGTGAACCGCCTGCGATTGTGAACGATGTGTCACCACTCCTACTGAGCGTCGCCGGCGCGCACTCCAACAATCATTTCAATTCACTATTAACACCATGGCATAATTATAATTTGAAGAATTCACAACACGCAACATCAATTTATTAAATTATAGGCATCTAAACTGTTGCATTATCTTGTGTATCATCATCAGTTTTTCTGACGAATCATTATTTTGATTAATGTGCCAAGATCAGAATATATTTTTAAAGTATTACAGCAAAATTTTATTAGCGTTGTTCACACAGGACGTGACATTGGCAGTGGTAGTGTATACGTAGTGTATATTGATATTTAATTAATGCGTTGCATAACAGGATATAAAACAACTATGTAAACTGAGCGGCGAGCACGTCATACGAATTACAAGTAGGTATTATACGAATCGGATTCGACTCGGTCGCATTAGCATACTATTAGTTGGACACACGGTCATCGTCGAATACTATTTGCAAAACACATTCTGGCTTTCTAGCCTCAAAGTGTTACTTTTTGTCAAAAAATTTTAGATCGCTTTTTCTTTACATAGAAAGTTTATTGCTCGGCTCAATATTACGTTGCGACATGGAGTGTATTTTGAAATTTTGAATTATTATTCGCGTATGAATGGTAAAATATATCTCGTTCACGGATATCGCCAATGTCCGCCTTATAATTGATACGTTCTCACGATTTGGTTAGCTTACGAATAATAATTATTCATATTAGTACCGCGGTGCAAGTGTCGATAGTTGGAGAGATTTGTTCCAAATAACATCACAATATCCGTGCAGGAAACCATTGTTTTTATTGCACTTGCATGCTAACGCGTCAAGTTATGTCACGTTACAAACTTTCGAAGGCACTCGAGACGCTTTCGTTCGATTTTATTTCATGCCATATAGGAAGATGGCGATTTACTATGATATAACGGACGATTTACTCAAACCGCTCGTTTTGATGTGAACACTACGGTTTCTTGTATAAAATTGTGTTTGTATTGCATCGCGATGTGAAAACAAGTTTCAGGATAACGCCCGATAAATTACTATGCGCTATTAATTGAATGTTACGAAGAACTTAATTGCTTTGTATGACGAGGCGCGCTGTGGAATTCGAATAACAAAAATTTAAAAAACATTAATCTCTAATCGGAAAAATATATTTGTCGAAGTTTGTTGTCTCGCGAACTGTTCTAGAATTCGGAATATTTAAATGGAAATTATTTAAATTGTCACTCGATCACCTCGTGCTGTTATTATTGTACACAAATGCCAATTTAATTTTCTCACTTTAAAAAAATACAAGATTGTGCTTTTTTTTTCATTGTAGACCAATTAAGCGATCGATCGGTTTGGTACGTGGTAGAATGATCTAATGTCTGTTTGCCGGGTTGTATTCAAAACGAGCACGTAATAATATTTGACGAGGCATCGATTAAACATTTTGCACACGTTCGTATGTAGGTCCGGTTGATTTAGAATTCCGTTATCTGTATATATCGAGAACCCGTAATGTCGCACGTTTGTCGAAGGCTTCGATGTTTTTGTTTCTGCGTTATTGGAATTCCCTGAATTTTAAGACGCTTGCTTGTTCACAGCTACAATAATAACTTGTTATGGGTGACTAATGCTTCCGAAGGCTCACGTTACGGTTGTAATTTTAATTGAAGACGTAACTATTGAGTGTTGGTGACGGTCACCGCGCGCATATTGGACTTTGCGTGACAATCTATTTACTAATGCAATGCATATTCTGGGAGGCGTGACACTCTCATTCATAACTGAAGATGTGTCACGCTAATATTATGTTCATTCATAAAATCCTGTTTAACGATCCTGGGATCGCATCGCGTGGGTCGATCGCTGGCTCGTGGGCGTTGCGTATGATGTAAATAATATTTGGAAGAGCCACTATATTATTGGTAAAGCCCGACGAGTTGACATTGTGCGAACCAGTAGGCGATTACATTATATTATTCGGAGTGAATTTTTACGTTCTCGTGCAATTACACGTTCACAAAGCACGGGCTGTGTTCGACTGCGAAACTTTTGTTTAGATATTCTCACAGGTGTTTCTGTGCTGGCGTCATTGAGCCTCATGTCGAAGGCTGAGATCTGCGAAACCGTGGTTTTAATATTTGTGTCGTGATATGAACAGCATTGTCTCTGGAGTCGGCTCATTGTTGGCGAGACCGTCGGAGCCTAGCTCGTGAGATCTGGGTCGGAAACCCGACAGATTTTAATTAACCGACTTCAAAAAAAAGAGGAGGTTCTTGTCCACACGCTTTTACCTACACCTACGTGACATAACATAAACAAAACACAAGCTTACATTTTCTGTTAAACGGTTGAGGCTGCGGCTGAAAACACTTTTCTTGAACAAATTTCAGAACATCACACGTCGAATGTCACAGCACTTGAGTTTATTTTGCACTGTAGAGTCACTGGCACATAGTGTGGGGTTGTTCGCGCGTTGTATTTCGTGGTGTCGATGCAGTGGAGTCCGGAGAGTGACCGCGCCGGTAGTGGGGTGCACGTGTGTTCGTGAGGTCGCGCGGCGCATGAGTGGCGCCGGTGGTAGGGGGCGCCGGTGTAAATACGGCGGCGTAGCGCGTGCGCGCCGCCCACGCACACAGCGACGACGACCGCGCGCGCACACGCACACACACACACACCACTCGGCTACCTCCGATGCGTCTGATGACAGTGCCACCAAACCGCTGCCAGGACTCTTCACTCTACCCATCCTCGTGTACAGACGGATGTCGTGTTTAGGTAACCGTTGGGTTGTGCGCGCGCACTTGAATTATTCATGTTCTGTGATGCAAGGGCCCTATTTGGATGTTTACGTGCACGTGAACTTGCTGGACTTGGATCCTGTTTACCATCTGACAGCGATAATGACTGACAGGTCCCACTTTTAGGTATTATTTTTATAGTGTACTTGGAATTCGGCTTGTACATACTAATACAGTATACAGAGTACTTGGAATTCGGCTTATAATACAACATGTTTGTGATGCTAATTGACGTTAATTAAAATAATATATCCGCAGTACAATGCAGATATCTTGTACTTAGTTTGCATATAAGAAAGCATAATGGACGGCTCTTTAATATGAATATGTCTATACATAGTTATTTTATAAAACTAGAAAGTGTATCAGTGGTTTTTACGTTAAACGGTTTAACTCCTTGCGGTTAACTGAGATCATGCAGTGTCTTTAACGTCATTTCCTATTTTTGCATATTTTGCGACATAATCACCTGCGTTTTAGAAAGTATTTTCATTTTATTACTTTGTGAATGAATACATATTTGGTTTTCCGGGAAAACATTTCACAACAAATTAATTCGCGTTTAGTCATTTGTATTAACAGGAATAATCATTAATTATTAATTAACTAAGGTAAAACAGAAAACTAATTATCATACGTGCATACATAAACATGCCTGCTTTCCCACAAGGGGTAGTGATTTGCTGTCAGGACACCTACATTTCGCTTTGTACATCACCTACGATGTGATAGGGAGCAAGCCTTTCCCCATATCAGGCACAAATTCCTGACTCCGGGCTTGTAATTAATGGAAAAATCCGATATTACTTTGTCCAACCCGAGATTCGAAACTGAGACCTCATCTTTGTCACAGGCTCACCTCAAAGCCTTAGCAGTTATTTATCATATTACTTCAATATTGTAATTTTTATTTTAAATTTTATTTACTTTTCAATGCCAAAGGCAAGTTTTAAGTAAAATTGTTTACAAATTCTAATTGCAGATAAAATCTCGTCATCTTATTGTGCGCTCATTTAAAGCGCCTTATACATTCAGGTCATATATTAATTAATTCATAATTCACAATGACTTGCAGTAATCGGGATTTATTGTAGTCCAGTGCTGAAAATAGCCAGCACACAGCATTGAGTCAGTCATCCGCGCACCGTGTGTAAGGTCAAGATTTTCTTTATCCGTGAGTCAGGCCCTCGCAAATAAACTGGGCGCCAGTCGTATCGGATGGCACTATTTCCGGTTCCGAGTTTTCCTGTTTCTCAGGTTTCCTGATTGTCCTGGCGGCAATGTCATGCGATCATTCAGTCGTGCTACTGAGTTACTGCTTGATGATTTATCGCCGACATTGGGTAGGGGTGACAGAAAAGAGTGCGTTTTTTGCTGAAAACTTTTTCGTGTCTAATGTTTTAATTGTAATAAACTGTTGAGTGTTTTCCCTTTTCTAAAGTGCCATTAATTTGCGCGTATGAACTTTCCATATATCTTCTTCAGCCTGCGTATGATTAGTACATACATACTTAAGACTGCACAATTTGATCATACCAGCTTCCTGAATCTTGTAATTATTTTCAATTTTGTTTTTTAAGATTTAAATAGTGGTTATGGCTTGTATTTGATTGATATAATTTACAAGAAAACCCTTTAGATTATGGATAAAATAATCAAAACGGAAACTTATGGTACCCCGCGTATTTGATTTACCAACTATATTACAGTTAACATTTATCGTTATGTACAGTTATTGTTTATAGTCACCACTATGGTATGTATATACTTTTAATAATTACAAAGTAAATAAAAATCTTTCCGATAGTCACATACGCACACCACTGAGTCAACGCAAGGATTCCCTCAGTTGGAACTTTTAGATATTGGAAAACACTGAGACTTTGACCTAACTGCAACCAGACTTAGAATGGATATTTGTGATTCCCCGAGATAGGTTACCGTTATTGAATGTCATTTATGAGTAAAAAAAAGACGCTTATGACCTTTTAATTTCAACTATTATCAATGTTACTGTAAATAAATACAATAATGGTATGAGGCCCAAATTAATTAATTAATAATGCAATTTAAATGCAAATTGTATAATTGTCTAATAGACAACATTTTACTTATATTTTTTCAATTGCATTTACAATGTTAGCCATGTATTTTTGTTATCTACGCGTCACTCGCCAGATAGAAAAAATAGTACTAAGAAAAATATTAATTACCCAAGAATTATTCCTACATTCCAAATACAATTCCATCACAAATAGTAATGTTAAAAAAATGTGGCTACGGAATTCAAGCGTGCGTGTTTGGTGTTGCGCAAGGCACGGCGGTAAGGCGGCAACGGAGACGAGTCATCGACACCGGCCGCGTCCTCGGAAGGTCACCCGGCACCCAAACGGGACCGTATTACCATAACCACGTAGGGCTGCTGGGTACCACTGTCTAGGATTTGACCATGTTTACAGGGACAATATAGAATGTACTCAAGAGATTGTCAATGGTGTTTGTTATTGAGTGAGAAACGTTTTTGTTTTTGTATAAGTTTTGTAATTTACTACAGTGACTTGCATTACGAAATAGTTGGGAGTATTTAAAAAACTGTATTATTAGGCGTTGAAATTACACAATTATATTTTGTTAGCTTATTCACTTTGCTACAAAAACAAACTTTAGTCTATAATTTTTTGTCAATAGAAGTTGCAACGAAAAGTTCTGCCAACCCTGCACATCTGAAGGTGTTATCAGCGTTGTGTATCAATTTGTTTATTTATGTTCCTTCGGTCGAAACGTCCCGGATCTATTTTTTAAGGAGACCTTATGATAATGATCACAGCGCGAGATATTTCGGACAGCGCCGGTCCAGTTTTCTACAGCTTTTTTTGTTTTTATTCGTGATCCGTATCCTGTTGTACCGTAGCCATCTTATTGGTGTTTATGCAGATAAAAAACTCCAACTAGTTTTAAACTATAATTCATCGGAAAGATTGAATCCGTTTCAAAACATGCTATTATCTTGCAGTATTCGCTGTAGATTGAATTTATTGTACAGAAATGTATAGTATTTAAAATAACATACAATTTTTCCCGCCAATATTTTGTAATTATTTCTTGAGTGCTAGTATAAAATTGAGTCACACGCGGCATTTCATTTGGCTATTTATATTTTCCTTTACCAAATACGATTATCCGGTGCGTGTAAAATTTAGACACGGTTTGAAAAAAAACACTGATTTACGAAACAACGGAAGCGGAAACTTACTTGCTTTAGTGTTTAACCATACGATATAATATTGTATCCGTGGTTAGTCCATGGGGTTTGTTCACGTATTGTCGCGTAGCGTCGGCAGGAGCGCGTTGTATCCGTGATCCTCGTTTGTTATTTTTCATTATATTTTTTTCTCGGAATCGTGTTTAGTTGGTGTCGCCGCGGCGCGTCCGTACCACATTCCGCGACACCGAGGCGCTTGCCGGCTCTGACCGTTTGACCACTTCATAATTCGGCCGACCCTACCATGTGTCGCAGTGATAATTTGATTCGCTAATCGAGTATCTCACGCTGATATCGAATTGTCCTTTATAATTTTTAGTTTCGAGTTTAGTCCACTTTTTTTGAGAAGTGAATAACCTATCAATATTTCAAAGAATTTGGGCACTACATTTACATCTATCATCTATATATCGCTTTCGTCTGGTACACCAATGAGATCACCTCATAATTGAGTTGTGAGCTTTATGTTTTCATTTAGGGCGACAAAGTAGTCATATCTTATAATAGAATAAATGTCAGCAATGATTCCACTGAATTATATTAGGGTTGTGATTACGCACAGCGCGATGTCGATGTACTGACATGAATGGCATGGGCAGCTGCGGTTAATGTCCATTCTACGAATAAGAATTAACCGCTTGAGTTGTAGCTGACGGCTACACATAACGTTATTAATGTGTTATTTCTTGATGATTTCTGAAATCTAAATGACTGTTTGCTAATTCGCTTGGGCTTAAATCGTATATTTTGCCTGATGATGTAATTAATCATGAATTTATCTAGATTTAAATTATAAAACCCAAGCAGATGTAAAGTAATTGCCTGCTCGGCAAAACGATGGTGTAAGTTCGCTCGTAATGGGTATAAAAAGTTTTTGTGTGGTAAAGTAATGCTGTAGCGTATCGATGTCGCAGAGTTATTGTTGTCGATAAAGTTTACGTGAAACACGCGTTGCTAAAAGCTTATCGTGGTAACATTGGTAGGGTGTTTATGTCGGGGCAGGCGCCGGCGGACCCGCGCTGCTAAAATCGCCATTGCCCGTCCACTTAAATTATGTAATCGAATATTCATGACGCCTTTTGGTGGTTGCATTATTTTTTTGGATGACAAACTAGTTATACAGCGCGGTTTTTACTCGACAATTTATTACCACGGTAAAGTTTTTTGCTATTCTATCGCGATCGTACACCTGCTTATAAGTGGTTGGATCTAAGTTATGGACCGTGATAAGTGAGATAAATATAATCATACCATTTGTTTTTTTGTCGTGAAAACATAAATTTGATAATTTTATTATATTTATTACGATGAAAAATTTTGCATTAAAAATTACATTTGAAAAAGTTTGTTTTACCTTCGCAGAATCGTAATACTGATATTTTTTATATTTTTTTTTGAAACACAAAATTGATATGTTGTTTTAGATACAAACATATTTTTTTCTTTCACTGACCTTTAGTAATTGATATATTTGTTCTAATAAATTTAAGATAAATGGCCACTCATAATGTATGTTTATTCAACTTATTTCACGGGACAGACAATTTTGGCTTTCGATTTATTCCGATATGGCGTGATGTGTCGATATTTATAAAGTTTCAAGACTTATTAGTACAAGGTAACATTTTAATTTGCAACTTTACATCTTTATTTGAAATTACATATTTTCATATCGCATAAAAGGATCGTTAGTCGTTTCACAAGTAGCTAAGAACATCACTTTTATCGAGTTTTCTGTAAAGGTTAAAGAGTTGGCATAGCTCAGTTGTAGATAAATATGACATTACATTACCAAATAGCTTGATAAACTTATTTTTACAAGTTATATTTTATTGTTTCAACATGACATATCATGTTTTATGTATCTACTTTTTTTAAATATACTAGAGTAATTATGTTTCTCTAAATTCCAAGGGATCTGGTAATTTTCTATTTTTATTTTATAATTAAAGCAAACCTACAAACATCAGATCGTTTTATATATGACTTAGGTATCATTTTATTATAGACCAAGTTATTTGAATATGTGTAGTTTAATCATGTTATTGTTTATATTCGCTGAATTTCATCATCATCATCATCAGCCTAAACTGTTGTCCACTGCTAGACATAGGCCTCCTCCAAGTTGCGCCATTTTACCCTGTCTTCGGCTTGTCGCATCCAGCATCTGCCAGCGACCTTTCGCAAATCGTCACTCCACCTAGCCGGTGGGCGTCCTACACTACGCTTGCCAAGTCGCGGTCTCCACTCAAGAACAGGTCTGCTCCAGCGGTTGTCGGTTCTTCGACAAATGTGGCCAGCCCACTGCCACTTCAGCTTGCTAATCCTTTGTGCTATGTCTACGATTTTGGTTCTCTGTCGGTTGTCGCTGAATTTAGCGAATACATAATTTGGCGATAACGCAAAACTATTCCGTGACGCGAACCGTTCGCGTGAATTCATTAATTTGCGGTAAAATGTATTATTATTGTGAATAAATTAATATGTTAAATATCTGTTTACAGGTGTATGTTAAATATTTGAAATGCCATTGACGCAGACATTTTTGTTAATGCCATGTCCACGGGACAAGTTTACGTATCATGGCACATTATTTATTTAAGTCTATAGAATTGGTATATAATTTCTTTAAATAAATACATCCAAGGCACATACATAGTCCTGACCCCACACTCAGATCAAGTTTTGTGTCGTAGGCATCAGGAACTACGAGAGACTTTTCGGTCTCACAAAAAAAAAAAAACATTTCTCTTAGTGCGGAGGTCGAACCCGCGTGCTTTCGTTTCACAGGCGCCGTCTAACCATCTGCGCCACGGCGGCAGTCTTTCTTATATCTTTATTAGCAACATATCGAACAACACTTAGAGTTTACTTCTGAATGGCTTCGATTTTAATTGTTTTTTGGATAAGTTTCTCATGCTCTGTTGCAACTCTACCTCGGTCTAATTAGTTTTGGCAGGTCTTTTAGCACGTCAAGTTAGCGCCCCTTACACACCTCGCTATACATTATGCAAGCGCCAATTATCAGTATTCGGACTTCTTAAGAGAACCCTTTACCGCTTACATACGATCACGAAGATTTATGGAGCATTTACGAATCGATCCTTGTCGATACAATGTTTACGTTGCAAAATATTTGCCAATGTTTTGCTAAATCACAATACTATTTGTATTTGTAAACAATTTGGATGTTTTAACCGCAGTTACTGTTTTTTGCTGGTCACGTGTTCTTTCGCAGTGTTTTTGCATATTTTTTTTATGCTATAGTCAAACAATAATTCAAGAAATGAAGGAAACAAACACAAAATAATATAAAAAAACTATTCGATTTCAGTCTTACAACCTTCTGAAGAATATGTTTAAAAATCTTCCGAAATTGCGATGGAATTTTTCTATAGTTTTAATATCTTGGTTTTTGTTTAAAGCATTTCTTACCACCAGTCATTTTTGCGAGTTCCAATCTTGGAGCTTGGTTTTAAGATACCTACGAGTATATAATATAATATTTAGCACAATTGTATATAAAGTAATGAGGTTTGCGTCATTGGCAATTGTATATGCCCTTTAGAGCCTTCTTAGGCGTGCTGGTTTGTCGTGCTCTTCCTCAACGTCGTTTAGCTTTTAGATTAGATATAATCAGTCTAAGATTGTGCATATTCAGTATATGGGCCTATCCTATAATATGTGAATTATGATAACTATGAACACAGCCCCAACTTGGACAATGGTTAGGATCAAACTAGCGCTTTACTATTAAAAGGAATTATTATGTTTTGGTATTATAACATTAATGTATAGTGTTGTATGTTATGTTGGATTTGTTTAATGTTATATCATCTTATAAAGCTCTTTATTTTTTCTCTCTCAAGATATTAAGGTATTTATTTGCGGGTTTTACCAACGATGCTGCTTGTTATGTAACACGAACGTGGCAGAGGACTTTAAAGGATACTCATAACGTAACAAATACGTACTGACTAGGATATGATACTACAACTAGTATTTCATAAATTCATTGTACAGGTCAGTTTAAAAAAAATTGTAGTTGTTACAACTCCGCCAATGTCAAGTATTGGAATTTGGAAAACACAGATTATATAAAAAATAGAAAAGCAACATACATTTTTATATGTATGTAGAACGAACATCTGACTAGTAATGAACAAAAAATACTAGTTATATTTAAAAAATCTAAGGTATTTTTTATAAAAAAAATATGTAAGAGATAAAAATCTGGTTTGTTTTTATAAGGTAAGGCAGCGAAATTGTCTAATCAATCAACCATAAAATTTATTACACCATTAGCGGGAAAGGCCGGAATTTATGGTAATTCGACCAAACACCGACGATATGTAGCTTTTATAGAAATCAATTTAACCCTTGTTCTATTTTTATTGTGTTGGAAAATACTTTTGCTCTTGTTTTGAGCAATATGCAACCCGATGCGACATTTAAGTCAGATTGTGATGAATGGGGCGTTAAAAATCAGCGCTTGGCACTATAATGATGTTATTATTCAGATACGGTGTCATTAACGATTAGCCCTAGCTTGGAATATTATGCGTATAACCAATGATAAATAGATACGTAAGCTATATGTGAAATTTGTCATCGCTAACTATACACGCTAACTATGATTAAGATCCAGCGAAAATTGGCTCCCGTCACCGCTGCCAAGATTTTTGCGCCTTATTGGTGGAATAACAATAGAAACAATATGATGACAGTCTTCTCATAAAGAATGCCATTATATTGGCGCGATAACGTGGACTTTTACGTTTTTTGTCAAAAGTTAATAGAGTTCATTTTATTTATTACAATACTATAGATGGAATTTGTGGTAAAATAGCATGTACGAACAATGGAACATGTGAATCCCTCCGCCCTCGAATTCTCATCTCGGTGGTGCCCTTGCGAATTATTCATAACGGCTCATAAAAGACCAAGGTCGTCGCACTGGCGAGATTGCGGATTCGGCCTGCGGTCGGGTCGCGTCCGAACTATAACAAATAAAATGCAAACGAGTGGGATGTACGCGGATCCCGGCCCGCCGTCGCCGCGCTATACCGCTGCCCGCTTCCACCGTGGCGCCTTTTACACTTTTTTTAATCGATGGCTAATTTATGGCGTCGCCGGTTTAAGCTGCCAGTATTACGCGAAACGCCAAAGTGTGTTTTCACTCGATATTGATTTGTTCGCGTATCGATATTAAGTTGGGTGTTTGTAATCGATGTAAGCCGTGATAGGAATGCGGTTGTAAATGCTAATGAACTTTAATATCTGATGAGTATGATTATATAATAAGTAAGAACTAGAATGAATTACTACCTTAATGACGCGCATGCAATAGTTATCCTTTTGCATCACATTTCGTATTATTAAAAATGTTTCAATATTTTAACTTCAATCTTGTCTTTATTTTGCCATCTGTTTGTATATTTCGGAATCACCGCATCTTTTTGAATTCAAAATATGAAAAAAGTTTAATCACTGCGAAAAACGTACTTCCCCAGTTTTTAGATAGCATTAAATCAACATATTTCGGCATCATTAAAAGACAAAATGTTAACATTGTTTGTTTTTTTGTCATTTTGCAAACGTGTTTTGTTTGCATTATTTATTATTTTATCGATGCAACTAAATTATCTGCATCTATTCTTACGATATTCTTAGGATGTTTGTTGAAGATGTGTTCTATAATACCGACATTGTACATACAGATGGTGAGATAAACGATTACGCAACGGATGCAGCGTGTCCGAGTTCCCGCGGACGTGGCTCCATGGAAAGTGGATTGTAGAAAATATAAGTGGCACTAGCATAGTGAAGGGAAAGGGATATCATTTGATATCGCAAGTGCATCCGTTGTGAGCGCGGCGTGGACTTATTTTAATTGGCCTTAAGTAAACTTTTTTTAGAGCTCGTTCAAGCTCTGCCGTATTTATCGTGAGAAAATTTTAGATATGTTTTTTGATGTGTATTATTCTCAGTGTTTGGATACTTGAATGCGAATTTGTTTCAATCGTATAGAAGGCATTTGCTAAGTGACGCGTATGGGCTTTTATTAGTATCAGATTTGTTGATAGTTATTTGTTCTAATCGTACACCGAATTAAATATGTACATGCAAATAAAGTAGACAATGTTGCATACATTATATTATTCATTCAATTATAATATAAGGAAAACTAAATATTAGGTAAAAAAAATACGTCTACGAGTATATTGAGGAAATATCCTTATTTGATTACATATGTACGTATAGGTATATTTAGATTTTGGATTCAGATCCCCCGCAATCGCTACGAAAGCAATGATAACTTATACATATATTCATTTAGAAGTTTCGTACATTGAACTTTTCACAATCAAACCGTAAATTAACGACAATCGCGTCTCTTATATTAGTTAATTAATTAAATAATGAATTTATGGAGCCGGCATGAACAGTATTTTTGGATTCGCCACACAAGTCGCCAGTCGTAAACTCCGCATATAAGGATATATAAACACAGGACCCGTTAGTCGCCAAAAACGTTGAGTGATATTCTGTAAACATTTTACTGAATGTTGTGTCGAGTTCAACATGGAAAATACAGATGAGTATTGTCAAACAAGAAAGTGATAATTGTTACGTTTGCGTCAAGAGTTGTGAGTTGTGACGAGTTTTCTTCTTATTTGTACTTAAAAAATATATTTTGGGAGGAATTTATAAGAATGACTAATGTTAGCGTGATTGTTGTAGGCTTTATGTTGTTAAGTGGCGTACATGACCATGAGGCCGTTCTTTGTCAGCTTTTATTGGTAGGGTGGATGAAAAAAAGAAAAGAGGTTTTTAGATCTTTTGACGGTCTATGTGGTGTTATTTTCAACTCCTTCTATTTAACTTCATGATTAATTTCGTTGCGGGTTGATGACAAGATATTATCGGAGACTAAAAATGCGTGCCACTGTTGATTCTGACTTACAGGAGTTGCAGTGGCGGGTGTGAAGGCGAAACAATTAAAATGAGTATGTGGTGCTATGTATGTATAAAACTTCGTATTTGCACTATATTCTTAGTGAAAAAGTTGGTTTTAATAAGTTTACAAAGTTCAGTAGTGTGTGTTGTGCTATTATGTCTACATATATTACATCTTATGTCTCAGGACGGCGAGCGCAGTGGAATGCCAAGCATTGCTTTGTAAATCAAGGTGTTGTTTCGTTTTGCTTCTGTTCATGAGCGGTCGCATCGCTTACCATCAGGCGAACGGCATGCTCGTCTCGCCATTCAAAGCAATAAAAAAAAATATATTATAAAGAATTCCTATAAAAACTTGAACAGTGTTCACAATTGATAGTCTGGAATTCATCAGTCACTCGTTTCCCAACTTAGTAACTGACTCCGAGATATCTGTGGCATAATGACGTGGCCGTCATTCATTACAGGAATTAATTGAATTGTACCCATAACTGAGATGATTGTAATTATATTGTGTTAGTCAGTGATCCAGTCATCCAATATTACTTATTAAATGTGGGAGTCTAATACGGAATAGTAGTTTATTTAAATTCTAAACCATTACATCATAAATGTAATAGCGGTACAATTATTCATAGCTGTACATAGGATGGGAGACAAGATAATATTAATTAAAACCACATACGAAGCATCGCGTTAGCAGTTGGTATACCACAAATGTTAAATAATGTTTAACTGTAGCTACTGCTGAAACCTACTGGATAATGTTATATATAATTAATTTAAGAAGCTATAAAATATTTTCATTTAAGAGAAAAATTTGATCAAGCTTTTGTGAATATTTTTAAACGCTGTCGAAAGTTAACGACTAACTACGAGTATAAGTAATAGTCTGTAATAATAATAAAGCTAAATGTAAAATAGTTTTAATAGGAACAAAGGACCCTTATATAAAGCTATTTTAACATAATATAAAGAGAGCCACTAAAAATTTATGGACGAAAATACATTACTTTACACAATAAACACCCACTATTATTTTTTCTTTAATGTTCTATTCTATTGCTATATGGTTGTCTGGAAGAGATCGCTATTAGCGATAAGACCGCCAGTTGTTCACTATTTGTAAGTTTTTCTATTATTTATTTTTTTGTTATTTTATATTATGTGGTGTTCAATAAAGTGTTGTGTATCTGTGTATCTGTATCTGTACTTTCCGGACTTAAATAAACACCGTAGAAACGAAGATGTTTTGACCTTCAAAGGTTCAGTTAATAACATGATCGTCAGTGAAAGTATAATTATTAGAAAGTCCACGACCGGCCAATACGTGTGTAATATATCCAACCGTATATTTACGATGTCGGTGTGTGCATCATTGAACCCGGCGACCTGTTACGTGAGCGTTCATGATGATAATCTCTTCATATCTGCTTTGTTCGTGCGGAGATGCTGTATTAATGATATGTTTTGGTATTAATGATAGGTTCCTCCTAGATGCTGCTTGCCTGAAACTAGATTGTTAATGCGTGAGCATTTTGCTCGTTGAGATTCATTACTTTGGCGTGTTTGGTTATTTCTCCTAATGAATGGTGTTATTAAAGATACTTGGATAAATGGATGACCATTTCGAAATATATCTGATTTCTACAATGCGTATGTTGGAAAATACTTGATGTTTTATTACATTCCGACATAGCTTTTTGCAGAAGAGGGCCGGCAAGAACTGGATGCGTAAAGCTACAGACCGGGCTCTGTGGTGTACCTTGGGAGAGGCCTATGTCCAGCAGTGGACTGCAACGGGCTGATGATGATGATGATGATGATAGTTTTTTTTTTAGATTTTTATTTAACGATTCCTTGCTAACTTGATTTTACCGTTTTTATAGTTTATTTTTAAAGTCTGGTGAACGTCTTGGTCTTGGAACTGGTGGTCGTTTTGAGCCTATATTAAATAATATTGTGTCCAACAATTGAACTACTTCATGGTTCATGAGAAAGACACTAAAACACTAAAGAGGGCGTTTGTCTTCTAATAGTTGCGATAAACTGTATTCCAAGAACCCGGTTTACTTATCCTTAACAATTTCTCTGCGACCATTGACTCAACACATATCTCATATGATTGTAAGAAGTAAGTGGCACAAGATGACCCTATTGACAGTTCTCAATAACTGCTCCATTGACCCTACATGGCACGGTGCAGTAGATAAAATATCCGGCGCTCTACGTAAGGGCTTGAGTCACGTTCCGTTTCACGCTAACTGTGGGAGTGTTGCATCTGATCTGCCGACTTGGTGACCTCAACGTCATCTCAAGTTTACGGTCACGTGATATACTCACGTGTAAGAACTATGAAACCTATTAATAATGTCCTGTTAGTTGTGTAACTTCAAAGCAATTGTATTGGTCACGTTTGCGGTTTAGGATTGATTGATGTTTAGTACGATCATGACATAATGTGTTAGGGCAATCGTGTGTTTGATGTATTATTTGTGTGTATTCTTATTGATCAGTTTATTTGCGTGAGACATAATCGCGAGGAAATTTGCAAACCTACCTGAGGGATATAAAAATAAATAAATATATACAACCAAAAGTCACATCTATAGTCCTGAACACACACTAAGATCGAGTCTTGTGCCGTGGGTGTCAGAAACTACGGGAGACTTTTTGGTCTCAAAAACACCCAGACTCGAAACATATTCCTGTGCATTACATAAATATTTGTTTCGGTGTGGGGATCAAACCCGCGCTTTCTCGTTTCACAGCCGGCGTCCAACCAACTGCGCCACGGAGGCTTTCAAAGAGGAGACATATATCTCAACACTGCAAATATAATTAACTAGTAAAATTATTAGTAGTTGTAGATGTATTATTGAACACATCCTTCCGTAGTAGAATGGGAGATAAAATAAATAAGAAAGATAAAAATACAAGCCGGCAGAATGCTGATGTAAAATGTTGTTTTCCAAATCATATACACAAGCTGTTTTGGTTAGTAGCGTAATTACGACACCTTCTGCAAAACAAAAACATTCTTTAGGCGGAATGCGTTATTATGCATAACATATGATAATACTAGCGCCACCGGTCACCGGATACCTTTTCCCAATGCGTATACTAGTGCGAACAATGATTGTTTGCAAATTCACTCCAAGCTACGTACTTGTAGGTAATCCTAGAGTCCTAGACAATTGGTAATGTAAACACGTCTTTACACAGGAATATATTGTCATGCGCTGTAGTTACGGAATTAAATGCAAGTTTCCTCGAAGTAATTTATATATGAATTAAATTAAATTATTAAATGTCTGCTTGTGATTTGCTTGGCACTGTTTTCCTTGTGTAGGTACCTAATATTATTTTCTATGGAATAATGCCGCTTTAATTTGTACCTTCATAAAATTATTTTAAAACTATAGTAATCCGTGACCACAGCGCGTCTCTGAGGTTGTCCAAAAATAAATATTATTTACCTGCTTCTTTAATCGTATGGTATTGTTAAGAGTTAAACGTTTTTGTCAAATATTTGTGACGAAAGTTTGATTATTTTAAAGCTAATTTATCAAATAAGCACTATTTTTTTGAAGAAAATTACTCAATTTTAACTAACTTAAAAGCGGCTACGGTTACAAACTTATGTGCCTCGTCAAAATCAAAATACTCTGTATTAGTGATGTAACGAATGTTAGTTTTCTCACATTCGCGAATGCGAATGCGAATGCGAATGCGGATATTCATACCTAACATTCGCGAATACGAATGCGAATGCGAATGTTGATTTTCAAATTTGGCGCGCAACATTTCGGGCCAGTCATGTTTAAAACGAACATAGTCGAGCATGTCGAGCCGGCCCATGCTTTGACAGGTTGAATGAACAAATTTAGTCGTTAGAAATTGTTTGTTGATTTTGTTTGAAGTTAATTTAGTATTACTGTGTTTGTCAGATTAAAGTGGTTTATAGACATGAGTAAAGCCCATGTAAGTGAAGTTTGGACTTATTTCACAATTTGTGACATTGAAAGTGTTAAATGTAAGTTGTGTGACAAAAAATACTCTCGGAAAGGAAGGACCACTAGTGCTATACGCAATGAATACAACGCATTAAAAAAAAGAGAAAATGAAAAGCAAGACGCTGCTAAGATTAATTCTTTGCCGTCTTCTTCACGACATTGTACCATAACTGACCTAAAACAGATATCTTTAAATGACTGCATCGACAAAATTAAAAAATGGGATAACATCACTGGTGGTAGGTCTCTCATATGTGAGAGGCTGCCTGGGTGGGTGCCACCGCAATGTCTATTTCTCCCGTCAAACAGCAGTTTAAATGCACTGTTGTGTTTCGGATTGAAGGACATATTGAGACTTAACATCTTATGTCTCAGGATGGCGAGCGCAGTGGAATGCCAAGCATTGCTTTGTAATTCAAGGTGTTGTTTGGTTTTGCTACTGTTCATGAGCGGTCGCATCGCTTACCATCAGGCGAACGGCATGCTCGTCTCGCCATCCAATGCAATAAAAAAAAAAAAAAAAAAAAAACAACAACGCCAAGTCTTTGGAGTTGGATAGTTTAATAGGGGAAATGATCGCACTGGAAGATTTGCCGTTTAGTTTTATTAAATGCGTCGGATTTGTAAGATTGATCAAGCAACTAAGTCCCTCATATAACTTGAAAAGTCGGCAATATTTTACTTCTTCTATTTGCGAAAATTTATACAGCAAAGTGATGAATATGTGATGGACAAGCGCATTGAAAATGAAGAAGATCTTCTACTATGGTCGAAGATTAATATAAAAAAATATGGTTTTCTCTCTCCGTTAGCCAGAGAATGTTTAGCAACTCCACTCACAAGTGTGCCCAGTGAAAGAATTTTCAGTGGAGCTGGATTACTTTATACACCACAACGAAACAAACTGCATGGAGAAAGATACTCAAAATTATTATTTTTAAAATTTAGCATTCCTTTACTTAGATTTACTTACAAAAATTAGAGTTAGGAGAGTTTAAGTTTAGGAAGCCAGAAATAGTAAACTGTGTTAATAACATAATATTTCCATGTAATTAAAATCATAGAAACATAAAATAACTATAAGTATAGTAGAAAAAATATTTGAAATAAGACCAAAGGTTAATTATTATCAATGTAGACATTCAAACTTTGTCCGCCTTATTACAAAACGTGGTTTATCTAAAAACTTTAGTTTAAATCGCAATAAACTATGGTTTATATGAAATTCATATTACAAAAAGTGGTTTAACGATAAACCATGGCCTTTTTAATGGTTTATCGCTAAACCTGACCGCCCCCTAGTTTAACGGTGGTCTAAATCGTAAACTTCCAACTATTTCTTTTGGATTTAGTGTCTATTTCATCGATCAATATGATGAATTTGTTCGTTATTAAGGATTTTGAAGCCTTTGAGCGATTAAAAACGTCATGTCGGCCCAACAAAATACGTCTACGCGTCAAACCCTGTTTTAATTTTTTCCGATAAAAATATACGCATAAGGATAGGTTTACCAAACATTTTGCAATGTATTCATCCATATAATAATGTTGGTTTACTCACTTTTTTTTCACTACTCAAATTCATAGACCATTTTTCATTTTGTAGGTCCACCACAACACGATATTATTAAATTAGATTACTATGTAATTACCTAAGCGACAATTATTTTATATCACTTCACTTCACATACTTCGTTGACTAAATAGTAAATGCATTCCAATGCTAAATGAACTTATTTTAACTCGCGATAGTTTTGTTTATTGTTATGGTTTCTTGTAACGCGCCAGAATGTTACGTTCCATCACACGTGTTTGGATGTGTGACTAGCTAATATAACATGAACCAAATGAAAAAAATAAATAAATTATAATCGATATACCAACCAATATTGACATTCTAGCAAAATGTCCAACCCTCAATAGGTTCAATACGCCTAAACATTATTTAATCATTAAAATTTTATTAAAACGTATTCTTTTCTGTGGATATGGAACGTTGCGATGGAATGATATCATGTTGAGCGAATATTATTTGTATTAATCTGTGGTTGGTGTATAAACTACGGTTCAAAAGAATGAACCAAGGGAACCATGGTTTATTTATGTTTTGTAATACAAGTAAATTTAAACCATGGTTCTGCAGATTAGACTGGTTTTGCTAGACTTGGTTAAAACCAAGGTTTATTTCGCTTTTTGTAATAAGACCGTGTATGTTTAAAACCAAATAAATATTGTTTTCTTAATTGTAAGGAAGAAATTGTAATTTTATTTACAAGTAGGTATTTACTATTTTGTTTTCTTGAGTATGTTTATTAATTGTATTCAAAATTATTGAAAATGAAGGTTTTATAAATATAACATTTGGGATATTTTATAACTTTAAATAGCATTTGGTTTTATTAAAAAAACAGAAGCTATAACTTAATAAGTACAGTCAGAAGACTTACGAGACGTAGATATTATCAATATTATAAATAATTTAAAAATACGCTAATTACTCGTATAATAGTTGTATTATTTTTCCAGAACCATCAAATTTGTATAAAATTCCTTTTTATTTGTCAAAAACATTCGCCTAACATTCGCTTCGTTTCTTGCGAATACGAATGCGAATGCGAATGCCAAAAAATATGCGAATATTCGCGATTCGCGAATGCGAATGCGAACATTCGTTACATCACTACTCTGTATCTGTATCTGTATCAGCCCATATACGTCCCACTGCAGAGCACGGGACTCCTCTACAACCGACAGTACGATTGAGAGTGGTTAGGCCATATATATATCAAAAGACGAATTTCAATAAAATTATAGTGGAAAACTTTTGTAATTATAACATGCCCGGATAGTTATTAATAATGTGTTGTTTTTATGTAGCGAGATATATTTAGACAATACTTAACTATGTAAATTTATCCGACGGAAACATACTTAAAATAATATCATCAGATCCATATCGCGAATTTGTACACTAGTTTGAATTAAAATTATGCCATATGAGATAATTTATATTATTATAATACACCATTAGTGCCCGTTTCGGTTTGTTATAAACAAACCGAAACGGGCACTAATGCATTAAAACTGCCAAATCGGCGGGCGCGGCGTCTCCTTTACTTGTGTGACGCATGTTTGTTGGTACTTGTTATTTGGTGTTAATATGCAGTGGTGTCAACTTCCGTTTCTTTGCAATAATAGCACACTATCTGGTGTTATATCTCATTGCAGCCGCGTATATCGGTAGATACAATCTAGTCCATGAATAACTTGATCACTCGTAGAATTAATAAAAATATCGATATAATCCGCATTTGGCGTTGGAGCGACTTAGCGATGCGACGGAACCGGCTGGCGCTTTATTATCACACACGACGTCAATGATGGTAAATTCGGGCGGCGGCGAGCCGGCGTTATGCTAATCAGAAAGGCACATGCCGAAAAGCGCGGTCATCTCCGCATTCCACGCGGGGACGGCCGCATACGACGCCGCCGGACGACCAGCGGAATTCCCGCCCGGCTCGCAAACAACCTTCGCGCGTTTCGAGCAAAATAACACGGTTCTGTCACTATGCAGAGATTTAACGCAGTGCTAATGTGGATTTTTCGGAAAGATTGTGCTCGATTGTGGTACGGTCGCGGCTCCGTTCGACTCGTGTTACCAGCTCTGTGAATTCCATTTACATTCTGTATTTGTGTTAAGTTATAGTTTAACATTATTATTCTATGATTTTACATAAAAATGCCGTATCTCATTAATCAGCTGAAATATATTGCGCTTGTTAGAATAATAAAACATTTAAATAAATGAGGCCCTGGCGCCAATGTGAAAAAAAAAACCTCGTGTAGACCACAACAATGTTGCTGATTTGGTAGTCGCAAAAGACATTTTGGCCATGACTATGATTAATATTGACCAATAACAAACTAGTTGTTGTATTCCTTTTACGGTCAGCGTTTGAAGTAAATCATACAGGTAATTTTGAGAAAGCCTATTCTAATAAAGCAAAAAACATAACAATAATGTTTACGACATGGTTCACCATCCATTGTGTGTCTTGTAGTAGTTATGTGTTGTGATAAAAAGCTTCATAAAACGTTTGTTATAACCCGGGCATACATTTCGAATGTTAAAAACTAAGTCGGAGTACTTAGATACTCCCACGCGACGACCAAATTGTACGATATGTCAAAAACGAACAAAATGTGACCTTTGTATTCAGCGTGATTATGACGACGATCTAGTGGTTAATCGAGTGAGGACGTTATTGCTGTCTTTTTGTTTGGAGTAATGTTTCTGTGACCGTAAATACATTGACATACAACGCGAAATGAGTAAGCGTGCTTCTTGAAGTAATGTTTAAAATTAGTTCTTTTGTAATGAGGTTTAACAATTGTCTATTCATTTGTGAAATAATTTTGCGTTTAATATAAAAATTAAACAAAAGTTGTCGAACAACAACCGAGTACCACTAAAACGGGCATGAATTACGAAACAGAATCCGATTAGATCGCACTAAATTTAATAAATAGTAGTGTGCCGTGTGAATATTCGATGTGAAAACACAAATAATAATAATGTATTGCGAATAGAAACACTCGATGAATCTAGAACTTGCTGGAACAACTCGTCGGCTCCACCTAGGATATCTAAAATGCAGTCGCATAATTAAGTTTTAGTATTAGAAACAGTCGATTGCGATATTCATTGGTGCGACGGCATGGCGTCTTATTTAATGTAAAGAAAATATTCCGAATATTTTATTATGATTTATTGTCCGTGTAAAATCAGATCGGGTTGCATCGGACTCGGTTGGTGAACTGGACTAAAATTCTCTAGGAGCAATGATCTCTTCTCCTCTGTCTTGTACAATTTGATTATGTATCTAGTCAGAAATTCATTGCATTCAGCATCAGTATGGTCAATTTGCCCCACCGAGCCGGTATAAAAAAATCTTGTTGGTAATGATTTATCAATTACCAGTAATAGTCATTATAACCGATCTACAACCAGTGAACCTTGATTAGAGAAACTCAATTATGCTTTGTAAGATAAATCACTCAGCTCAAGTTTTCCCCTTTGTTATGAATACGGAGCGCAGTGTAGTGGCAATTAACTAACCATAAAGAAACAATAATGCCATAATGTTCACTTTCGATGAAACTTGTGAGCATGATAGTAATTATCTTTTTGCTACATATTGAGACATTTACACGAAGCAGTTTTGAAATTAAGTTTCATAACATTTGTGACCTTCACCTCCGACGTACAGTAGCTGTTCGTAAATGTTAATACGTATTTTTTAAAGCAAAAACGCGGTAAACAAACTCACTGTTCATCAGGAAATGTGATCACTATAGAGTATAGACCATGAACACTAACAATACCTGGAAAGTAGAAGCGATACTGCCTTTTGAGAGTGGAACACGGGGAAGAGGAACAAGTTATGAGCGTCAATTCTCCCATCGACTAAATATTATGTGACACCCAAGTGAAATGTGGTACCACATCGGTAGGTTAGCATTCTGTTTTGGAGATTACAGCGCGAGTTTACTAGTTATAAAAGCAATGTGCTAATATTTTTCCCTGTTCTATATCTTTATCTGCCAAAATATTATTGTGAAGACCAGAAGCCAGGCACCAAAAGAATCGTGGCACGAAATCAACATTCAAGACGTTGTATGTACTGTATGCTTGTAATGGACAATAAAAGTATATTTATGCACGAATGCATGTTTTTTACCTCTGCAAATTATTTCGCGGAAGAATGTTCATTGTTTATGTTATGGGATTGTCCAGTAAAGATCAAGGATTTTTTTCTTTTTGTAAAGTGAAGGAAGTGAAGAAGACTTCGATTCTTTGGAATATTTGTTATTTGGTTTTGAGTTTGTATATTCAAAGCAATTTTTAAGAAGTTACAACTACTGAAATAGCTTATAGTTTTTAGTCAACGAATATCGCATTCAAACATAAACTTTGTAGATCTTCAGGGACAGAAGTCCACAGCTGAGATAAGCTCTCAAAGATATCCATAGTGACCTGTTACATACATAAGTTCGCACCTTTTTAACAAAGGGGGTAGGCAGAGTTGCTACCAGGACAACCACATTTTTCTTTGTATGTTCTGTCCAAGAATGTGATAAGGGGCGAGCCTATCGTCATATCGGGCACAAATTGTTGACTTCGGGCTGATAATAAATAGAAAATTTCAATGTCACTTTGTCCAACCCTGGATTCGAACCCGGGCTTTGTAACCGTACCGTAGTACAACTACGCCACCGAGACAGTCTTAATTAAGTAAAATGCTGCGTTAACAACAAAGCAGGTGCGATTTTCACATGGGAGGGAGCATCATGAGACAGAGTGTCGGCCTAGACACTGGCAATGTCATAACCCCGATCGCTTTCCACTTTCCCGCACCTCGGCACAATGCCGCGGATGTATGAAGCTCTCAGATTACAGAGAACGATCGTAATCCACTGAACAATGGCGACCTTTGCGGGAAAGTGGAAGGTTCAATATTCTTTTACTTGTAATTGTTATTTGCATGTCGTTAATACAACTGTGAGGAATGATAAATAAATAAAAAGCAATTTATTGCTACAATTCAATTACAAAATGAATTACTCGTATACAAATAAGTATACCAGTAGAGCAAAAGGAAGTGAGCTTATGCTGATCGGCAACACATTACCGAGCAGCGCTGATTTTCAGTCACCCCTGTGTCCCTTTGGTGTTATGCTGTAGCTGGGCAACACTAGTTCGCTTGACGACAAAATAAAACCGCTAATACAAAATATGTTTCAGAAAAACGAAGCATTTAGAAAGTCCATCGCAAATAAATATTATATAAACTATGATATCAATGTTTTTAAACAATGCAGATGAACTGTTGACCTTAGATGGTCACTGGTTGAAGGTCGTGAAGATATTTTTTATGTATTTATATTCGCTCGCTCTATCGCTGATGTGTGTGATGATCAACAGGTGTTAGGTAACCTTTGTTGATCGGAGAATTATTATTAACTTTGCTTTTGGACAAAAAAGCGAGGCTTTAATACCTTGAAGTACATGATCTGCTATTACCAGAGGATAGTGATCGTTAAGTAGTATCTTTAATGGCTTAAAATATGTTTGAAACTAGATTAGTTTTTGTTCATCCTTCAATAAATCTTCATCAGACAGTCATTAATTGGGATATATACATTCGAATGTATTAATAGGTTATAAGTCATAGTATATATGTAGTTCAGTTATTTATTCTTTAAATCAAAGATATAAATACAAATATCCATATAATCAACAACATACGAGCTTTAGACAAAAATGTTTGTCAGAATTTTATAATTTTTGCGTTTTCAATAATTTTTCGTCTGTGTGTATTTAAAAACGATTCTTTCATGTTGTATTCTTAATAAGAACATAGTTTGGTTATTATTAAAAGCTAGATGTGGCTGCCTCGAATATTAATTACGAAAATATGTGTTTTTAATATGTCATGTCACATTTAAACTTGTGCTGCGCCGCCCACGACAATATTTTGCATAGAAAATTAGACTAGATTCTAACCTTTTTTAAAAATTAATGTTACTGATAAAAAATGACGGCCACCGTGGTGGAATTGATTAAGACCTGGCTGGGAAAAAAGAAGCTGCAGTTGCGAACCCCGCGTAGAGATACGTTCTTGTTTGATCCACAGGTGTTTGTTTGAGGTCTGGGTATTACTATGATAAGACCGAAAAGTCCTTCAATGGTTCTGATACCAACGGAATAAGATAGTTGTGTTAGCGTGGGGTCAAAATTATGTATGTGACGTGTCATTGTTTGGTGCTTTTCTTATTGTTCTAATAAAAGGAATTTTAATGCGAGGCATTTATTTTTCACATTTTGGTAATAAACAGAATGTTATGTTATCACCTTAATCAGAAAAAGATTTTGTGTAGGATTTTCCGTTTAGCCGCATGCCTAAAGCCAGCTGTCACTGCCAGTAATAATATCTTTTAAAATTGATGTTTATGAATCTACATACAATTGCCTTGATAAATGCCGACGTGGGAATCAAAAGTTCGTTGTGTACATCCCACGTAGATTGCCGCTAGAACGCAGCTATGATCTATGTATTAATGGAATATATTATAAGTAATTACTCTATAATTTTAAGATCAGCAAGGTGATAGAGTCGTCATTTATCACGTTTACCACTCAAAATAGATTAGTATGTAATTGTATATTGATTTCATGGAAACTAATACCCATGTATTTTATGCCCCGCGGTCAAATGTCGTCAACGAGTTATATAACTCTGTTATTGTCATGTGAATGCATTTTAATGTGCTTCACACAATGTAGGAAGGAAACAATGACGATCATCCACCGGAAAGCATTTTTAGCCAGTAATCATCATTAGATGGGTCTTTGACTCTTTTTGTGATGGTTGTAAAAGAAATGTAAAAGAAACTGACATTAAAAAGGGAAAATATGGCTTATTTAAACTAAAAATCGGAATGTTTAGAGGTTTTAAAAAGAGTTTTGGCTTGCAATAATTTATACATCATTAATTTCTACCAAGAATGCGTTGAAAAGACCATGCGAAATGAGAATATAATATGTAGTCTGTAGATGTCAGCCTCTACAACGACTTGACACTACCGTGGAAACATTTCCATTCCATCCGCGTCTGATCCGTTACCAACAGGCCAACTCGCAACATTCTTATTATCTGTATATTTGTTTATAGAACGCAAATAAAATATACTTAGATGGTTTATATTTATAAAAACCTCTAAAACTGATTAACATAACTTAATATGTACCACAACACATATGTTACTGTCACAGTTTAAAATTTTAATTGATTTTTTGAGCAACTATAATGTTGTATTTCTATCTATTTATTGCTCGTCCGTGGATTGTGATTGATTGTTTGAATAAAATAATTAATTGGCTTCAAGCATGCGGGTTTGTCAACTTTTTATATGACAGCTTGTCTTGACGCTGTAAGGATGTGTTACGATTCGTCCACAGAGTACATTACTATATGTGAAAGTTTCGTCTCATCGCATAATAACATTCGACACGATATGTATTATAATGGTAATAACTAATAGCTGGCTGTAATACTCATAGGATGATTACTCGATAGATCTTCTTGACAGTATTGCGGGCCAGACCGAACGGTACTGATTCGCCTGCCCTAAGCTAAATGCTGCTTGCTGTACTGGATGTAGGTGCTCAAAACCAGAGCATTATGGTAAAATCAGGAACCCAATTGATTTTCGAGATAGTTTTAGTAAAATCAAATAACATCAAAGAGGTGTCAATTTATCGTAAATTAAATAAATAGGTGACATAAAATCCAACTAATGAACCAATCCTAAGCGCAGCTCTAAACAAAGAGGAAATGCTACTTGTTACTGCATTTTCAGTAATACAATAAGTCCACGTGATCGGATCTTTGAATTGCCTAAACGTTGACTTTTAGTTATCGTAAGGTATTTATGGGCTGTATTGTGTGTGGTATGCAGAGCTGAATGATGCAAGCAGATGGTAATGTAATAAGTACCAACTTTGCTGTCGGAGTGATTAGAAACGAGAAATTAGTTCAAATGGCATTGAGTACTATGTTTGGTAAAGTATTAATTGAAAACTAGTCATGCAAGCTTTTTTTGTGGAAAGCCCATAAAGAATATCTATTTATAAGTTATACGACAGTCGCGAACACACTTTATTAATTCAAATTGTTATATTTGGAGCTATCAATAAATATTATAGATCAATTAAAGCGGAGGTCTTAAAATGCATTTAATCAGTTCTAATTTATGTGCATTTGTATCGATATTGACATTAACCACTTTGAAAAGTTACGACTTGCGAACACCGTAATTTTTGATTTTCAACCATAATTTTTAATCGGTTTTGGTTATCATTGGGGAAACCCCACTAATAAAACGGAGAGTCATAAATTGATCTTTCAACATTATTACTTTTTAAATTTATTACGATTTTTTCACTGGCACGATATAATGACTACACTGAGGCTGATGGTAAGCGCAAATGCCGTCCAGGTAGATTGAATTGCATCAGACGGCAGTCCCATGCCATTCGATACAATTATGCCGGCTTGCTAAGATGCCTCTTCACACTACGGCGGAAGGACCCCGGATAGTTAACTGGGCGTGAAAAACCGACGCACCCTTTTCAGGACTCCAACCCTGCGTGCTATGGTAGATATTACGCCTTTGATGTGATTCCTTGGATCACAGCGGATATCCACACCAAAGATACTCAGGTCATTTTGCATTGAGAGGGGAGTACCCCGAAGAATGGGGAGGGGAGAGAATGGTGTTTTTTTTTCCTATTTTATCATAAAAGAAGTGGTATGGTGAAAAGGTTTGGACTGTTTTGGCCAACTGATGCATCTCGATGCAAAAATCTGTTTTAAATTTACTTATTTTCATTTCGATGTCAAGTTTTTTCATAACGTTAATTCAACTCTATTTGGCCATCTGTAGACAAGGATGGACCCAATTCTACCCCCTGCTATAAGGGCCGCAGGGGGCACGGTTGAAGCCAATAGCAATGTAAATAATCCGATAAAATGTATTTACAAATAAGTTGTGCAGAGCTAAGACTTCTTTGTCCTCTGTCATCCAATTATTCCCGCATCGATATCGATTGTCATAATAATCTCGAGGTGTTGAAATAATTAAGTCGCGATTATTGTGATTGCATTAACACTTGTTGGCAGGTAATTCTGTATTACATTGCTAATATACCGGTGTAGTGAGCTAATACTGTAATCTATATCCAATGTATTTCTGCAATACGAGCAAACTGTTGCGAATTTGCTATGTCTCGGAGCGTCGTTTGAAATTCCTTGAGTTATTTCAGCATGAAGTTGAAAAGATTTGTGTCGTCAGACTGTGTATGTCAATAGTTGGGCTTAAATATGAATTGCATGGTAAATTACGGCTTAAGTTAGCTGCCTAGCTGCTAGCTGAAGTGGTGCGATATTCTTATTTATCCGAATAGCGATCATCAAACACTATGGTGGAAAACCTGGTATAGTGGAACTATCAAAGTGTGTTACGTTTTGTGGGCGGGCTTATGGGGTTTCGGATAGGCCGACATAATTGTGTCAACCGGCAAATGTTAACCATCCCTTGTCGTTAGGCATTCTGTTTGAATTGCCTTTTAATTACTTTGTTATCAGCATAACAAAATCACTCCCCTTCTTTCTCTTTTTCCCTGTCTCTTTGAACTGTAAACTTGCCACTTCAAGTATGCGGCGCCCATAGCTTGTTCAAAGCGGATATGGTGATTAGTCTCCATTTATGTCGTTTTTCTGTATCTCATAACGAAGGCAAAAAATTATAATAAGTCTTGTAAACACGATTAGAATGCACTAATGACTGTTATTTATTTCAATGATATGAAAATAGTCGACGTTAAATTACCGCAATTAGTTGTTATGTCGTAAATTTGCATTTATGCTCTAAAATATGTATGAATGTTAATTATTACTTGTCATAGAATAATTACAATAGGTTTTGTTTACCATCTTTTTGTTAGGGGAAATCCAGAGTTAAAAGTCAATGTAAAAAGTTAAAAATCAGTATTTATTTACGTATGAGAGGCGATTGATGTTAAATTTACAATCACTCCATATTAGTCAAGTTCTGGACACCACTTTTCTTGATCTTTATCCTTTCATGATGTTCTAACGTATCATTTATTTTTTCGCAATGTATTATAGCTCTCTGTATCAGCCCATATACGTCCCACTGCAGGGCACGGGCCTCCTCTACAATCGACAGTACGATTGAGAGTGGTTAGGCCATATAGTCCACCACGCTGGCCTAGTGCGGGTTGGCGGACTTACATACCATAGAAATTTTTATAAATCGCTATGGTATGCAGGTTTCCTCACGATGTTTTCCTTCACCGTTTTAGTGCGTGGTGATTGACTATCAATACACACATGACTCCGAAAAGTCAGAGGTGTGCCCTGGGATTCGAACCCGCGACCACCGTGAACATATTGGCAGTCGCGTCTAGTCCGTTTACCAACAGGCCACCACGCACTTATAGCTCTAGTAACTATTAATTAATTGTATTATTAGCGATGCGTGGAAACCTTGCGTTTCATTATACATATATACCAACAACGTATATCATAATATTTTGTAAGAATATATTTGAATACTTTGTGTAATCATGTCGACTTCACAGTACTTCATCGTGAGACGATCACGGGGCCCATGCATAGTAATTTATTAAATAAAGTAATATTCGTTACTTGAAATTCAGGCACATGTCATCATCTTCGCCATACCCATTGCTGGATTTAACTCTTTGATAAAGATTTCCTCAGTATTCGAACAGACTTACATCCTACCATTACTTTAGTTATTTCAATTAAAAACGAAATTGCACACGTGCACACATCATACGTAGTATTAATGTATTAATATTTGTTCCATATCGATTATACGGGCGATACGTGGCATTATAATTGGATCATATTAAGCAATAAAGCTCAAAGGTCAATGGCTATTGTATAATGCGCAGATATTGAATCGGGGCCGGCACGGAAATGTTGCACGGAATGTATATGAATTCGGTGTATGCATGAATGTAGTGACCACACAAGTCTAAAAACTCAACATCACAAAAATTCGTTTTACCATGAGGTGCCTGAAGTATGCGTTGCAAGCATTAGAAACTGCTACACAATCTTCAGACCGGATACATGTGTATGTTTTTACCGAAAAGGTTGACGTCAAGCGGACTGCCTATTGCAAAAAAATCATACAACTTATCATTCTGAATTGTGCATAGTTCCAGTTCACGGGCTAAAAAGGATAAGAACAGTTTAAAGGGATGTATCTTATTTAATAGTTTAATATGTGGTCACCCTACACAAACCCTACCGAAACCAGTCAAAATTAAAACTGCATTATAGAATTCACTCATGGTCGTAGTTCGTGATCTTGTTTAGGTCTACACTGTGTAAGTCTGTGTAGTCTGTGTCTTTGTGTGTGTGATCTAATAGCGTATGACAATCCGAGGTCGTTGCCTCACGATACTTTATGCGACACGACACAAATGCTACTGTAACCATTTATTAGCACTATGTAATAAGCTCAGATTAGTCTAAGACCATGAATAATGTCAAACAAATCCCGTCTGTAGCTTTTCGTTTGCCAACTGAGTTGAGTTTATCAGCAAATCTTTTAAGTAAATCGTTTGTTTGAATGTATGTTGAGCCGCGTTTGTTATTGCGGTTATCTCGATGGGAATTAAATAATTTCCTATTTTTGTTGAAAGAATATTTAAAAATTTGAAGTGTTTTTCTAATTCCTAGTTAAGCTTGATCAGAGCAGATATAAAGATTTTAAATTATTATACCATTCCATCACATTTGAATAGAGATTGTCCGGCACGTGGGGATTAAAACCAGACTACATCTATAGAAATATCAATAGGTAATTTCACTTACAATTTACTTACAATTTGTAAGTAGTTTTGATGAAAATAAGATTCGGTCTTAAAATTTTATACACGGATAATTAAACATTGCACTTTGAGAGGTGCTTGACCTTCCTTCCACCTTTATACAATTAAAGTAAAAAAATGAATACCCGGTGTTAATTATTTAGTGTTTTTTATTATAATAATACAAATTAGTACAAGCATATTTACTTAAGATTTTGAATACGAAAACTAATTGACAACGACAAAAGCGAAACGTAATTTATTACGTTTTTATTAATATACGGGGAAACACACAACGAGCAATTAAAGTAGCCAAGCCAACATGGTCGGAATTTCGCACGTCAGTAAATAAAATATTTGAGCATCGTGTCGTCGATCACGTAATTATATCTGTTTGTAATACAATATATTTTATTGCACAGGCGTTTTACAAAAACATTAATAAAGTAGGAAAAAAACATATTCTATGCGACATCGTAAAACCAATGACGTAGTTTTCACTACGCCATCGGATTAGTAATTTCATGACGACACTCGTGACGCCATTGATCTAGAGGGCTACGTGAGATTTGATACTTTTGTATAAAATCTTTTGTATATGAGTAATTTTCACATATAACGTTTTTTTAAGTGGTAAAGGCACACTTTTGTCAGACATGAGTCGGCATGAATGGTTTGGTTCGTCTGGGGCGGTATCACCATCTAAAGTGACAGCTTAACTGTTTCTTAAAACAGTGAGATTTCCGGATGTCCAATAGCTCTTCTCTCTTCCCTCTTATGTCCTGATTAAATGCGTCGGCAATATATCCACGATTCAAGCGTTATGAATGTTCATAGGCGGCATTGATCACTGTTACAATCAGGTGAAGAATTAGCTCATTTGCCGAACCTAAGCAATAAAAAACCCCTCTAGTGGGCTGAAAAACCATCATTGTTGTCCACGGAAATGTGTCTTGAAACAGGCTAGAATAGTTGTATTGACTGGTAGAAAATAGCCGTTTTCTTTCATTGATCTTAGCGCCTAATGGTGACCGCATTGTGATCCAATGTCCTTAATTTTGCCGACCATCAAGAGGTTATTTGTCGCCAGAGAATACTTTATCTTGAATGTACTACCGCGTAGCGCTTCTGCCTGCTCCTTCTGAGAAAAGGCTTAATGTTTGTATACCTAAATGTATCTGCATTTACTTATTTTTATAGTAATGAATGGCGGGAACAACACGCCATTCGCCTCATGGTAACCAATACGAAAGCTCAGGACCAGTAGCAATTCTAAATAACATAATGTAGAAAGCAATGCTTGGCATTCCACAGTCCACTGCACTTTTTACATAAGATGTAAAGTGTAATGAACCTTTACTAAAAAAAAATACAGTGGTCATCATTATGTCCAGTTGTAACTCTGCTTGCAAATTTCTTCAAACTGGAACACAATAGTGCTGTTTGGCGAAGAAATCGATATTGCGGTGGTAACTACCCTGGCGGCCTCTCACATATGATACACCTACCACCGGGATAAATTATATACAGTATAAATTATATAATTGTATACAGTTCATAGCATTCTTATTCTTTTATAAGGAAGTGTTAATGCTTATACATGCGGATGTCTGCGTTATGTCTATTTTTGGTCTAGTTCAAGAATTACCATTAAGATTTAAGATACAGATAGTGGTCTGTCGCATGCTTTTTTTTTCTAGTAAAAGGTCGTGACTGCTCAAACTCAGATGTAGTTTGAATAATACATTTAAAAAATTAGCACGTAGTTTCATTTACTAATTAGTGTTCGAATACATTTTAGGTTTAGCATTTTATAAGTTAGACAAAACTATACAAATTTACTGTTAAATCATTTGTTTAATTATTATATATGCTGATCCATATACATAAACATATAAAGAGAAACAGGAGACCGGCTTCGTTCCCATCCCTACTCCGTGCTGTTTACTGGGTCAGAATAATAATAATAATAATAATAATAACTCTTTATTATAACACCATATACAAAAGATAAACAAAAGACAAAAACAAAAGAAAAAAGAAGAAAACAATAGTTATAGAAACATAAAGTTGGTGATATAACTGGCGGTCTTATCGCTTTAAGCGATCTCTTCCAGACAACCGGTTGGTAAAGGAAAGATCCAATGGTTATGGACGGTGCTTATTATTAACAATAAACAGAAGTGACACCTGTAGACATCTGGCGGGGATAACTAATTAAATGACGATTGATCAGTTTTCGACCGGAGAGGAAAAATGATTAAATTACTAAAATGGCTATTAAAAAATAAGGGTTGATCGTAGAAGGGTGAAAATTGAGGATTGTATGTATTTTTGTATGTTGTATCATAAAAAAATAGAAATTAAAAATTTTGTGTTATATATATGTCGAAGTGTACATCAAAATAAGCAAAACAATATGGCACTATTTTGGGCATGGCGCCATGGTTCTTGAGCCCGACCATCGGCTTTGTAAATATGATGATGTGAGCTATGTTTGGTCTCCGCGTGCCATAATAGTCTTGCGTTTTTTGCCGGCTACACTTTTGAGGCTCGTTTAGACCACAATGGCTTTGATTGCATCATAACATTCGTATAATAAGATAAACGTGTTATACAGAAATAAAGCTTTCCTATTAAAAATCTACGTATTTACATTGAGATACTGAGGTATTCATGACTATGTATGGCATGTCTAGAAAATTCTATTTCAACAAAAATGGTCGCTATGCCATATATTACATATTTAATACGATATCTAACACAAAAGGGTTATTTTTTTTTATCACAATATTTATTTTAAAAAATTATGGAATTCCGTATAAGGCCTTTGCTTGTTTATCTAAAGCGCCCGTCTAGAAGTAACGGATTTTTATATCGGAATTTTAAACCAGTTTTTTATTCCTAAAAGCTATCCAATAAAGTTTAAGTACATTGCAATAAACGTCCAATTTATTTTAAATTATTATAATAACACATTTGACTAAGAATTCTCCTTGACCTAACCTTATTTGGAGACCTTTCGTTCCATCCCACACGCGTGGCATGGGACGTGCCGCGACTGACGTTACGTCTTTGTCATTTTTAATTCTTTTATCAAACTTAACAATGAATATTGAAGATACCAAAATGTTAGGGCCAAGAAGAATAAATAACATATCAATTTGTTTTTGTTTATTAAGTACGAAAATTCACGCTTACAATGCTATGTGCAAAGCCGCTAACGTTGACTTATTTATTCTCTTTGCATGAAGCTCTGTATAATTTTAAAATCCACGTAACTGAACTCGATCTTGCGAGGATGGCTCATATTTTGGATACAGATACTAATTAGATCCATCATATTTTGGTAAGAATTATTCATGAGTTACAAAAACAGTGCACTGTGCTGTGTCAATATTTGCACACAACCCCAAGTATTAAAATAGTATTTTTAGTGCGCAGTTTATCATTCCTACGCTTCTTCTTTCTTAGAAAAACACTTAATAAAAACCACGAGTTGCAGATAATATTTGGAAACCGGCTTTTGAAAACTGTCCCGAAGTATCTAAGAAATTTAATCTATATCAAATATTTAAGACATACTAGGACAGTAAAGTAACTACAAAGCACTTGATAGTAATTGAGGTAAGTTAAAGTATCCGTCGGCACAATAAACAATTATATTGGCCTGCACGAAACCGAATATGTATTATGACGAGTTTTCGAAGACAGGTGCAAATCATGAACAGAAGAAATTAACGTTTCATTCACATAATAATATATTTTTTTATTAAATAATTGCAAACGTTTTACGTCTAGATCGTGTCGGTCACGTACTGCTTATTGCGCGGCATAAGTTTTTGTACATTCGTAAAAAAACATTGGTCGGTAATTAGATATCTTCTTTTGATTTACGTCTATGCTGTTTTTATGTAATGCGTAAACGAGTATTCAGTGGAAGTACCTATGACCAGATATTAAGCACTGATTTATATTTTATATTAATAAACATTTTTTGTGTACATAAATCACGTCTGTATATACTTCGGGTATTCGTAGTCGTTATTAATGTCCCATCCAGTTTGTTATGTCCCAATCAATATGTGATAAGGGACAAGCCTAATACTATTTCCCTCACAATTTAGTAATATTTTTGTCTTCTCTTTCCTTCCATCCATAATATACGTGTCAAATAAAATAATGACAATCGGATTGTTACTGCAAACTCTAAGCTGCAAACAGTCTCCAATTGGCGTGTTCGTCCTAGGTCGGTGTATCTGGGTCACGCTGCGGACTGGGTCAATAGATGCTGTGGTCACCAGACCGTGTTGTGAATGTAGCACGTCAGCGTGACCCCGGCCACCTTGAACTTGACCTTTAGATGTTTCACCGCATTTATCATGTTTGAGGATATTTAGATGTTATGATTCAAATCGTGCGCGGAGTAGCGTTGTTGGATGGGTGCCAGTGAGATTTTGGGACGCTCGTGCCTTATAGTTTGTGTAAACTGTAAATGGACTTGTAACGGTGTATGCAAAGTGATACTTAGGATATCTTAAGACAACAATGCAATTTATTGTTTTTTTTTATTTAGGGAAATTGTTTATTCCTGATTCGTTTATTTGTGGTTGAGAATTTAAAGCAGATTGGATTGACGTTTGGTTAGAAATTGTAGTCTAATTCTACTTTTCATCAATAGGTATCAAAAGTGATATTCACTAACAATTATATCTTTAGTTTCTATTTCAATTCTTTTTATTATAATTAACACACTGTGTTACACATCGATCATTATTCATTACGCAAAGGCGAGATTTGTTGAAGTGATAGCATCAGAAGACAAGTTTTTATGCAATGCGTGATCGACGGCAGACGGCGTAACAGACGTGCAAGTCTACTAAGTGGGGCTTTGTTTTCTCTGTCAGTGCTAGTCGCACGACTTGATGGATGTTATGTCGACTGTACTATTGTCGCCTAGCTTTAAATCTGTGTCAGAGCAAAGTAAAATGCTAGATTTTAGATTAAAAATACTTTCTGGTATTTACCAATGGCCTGCTGGTAAATGTAGTGTAGACCAGACAGTATCCACTGACGTGAGATAATTTCATGGTTCTTTATGACGAATCCTTAAATGTGACGATATTGATGTCCTACACTCAGGAATGCACAACGCAACTCATAGTACTGTGGTTTCTACAAAAGGTATCAGAAAAGAAAGGCGTAACGTATCCAAGGTTGCTGTAGTTGTGGATTATCGTGTCGCGGTTTACTCGCAATTAGAGCTGGTAGTTAGTTTTATTGTGTAAGGAAAAACTACGAACATTGATCCGAGATATGCGTTCTTACTACATATCTACGTTATTGTAATGGACCAAAACTTTACTTTTTCTGACTAGCAATATGAAATGACGTAACTGACGCAACCATTATCCCTTAATTTAACGTAATACCTGTTTTAACTAAATTACATCACTGATTAGCGCAACGAATTGACGACACCGAACTTGATATATACCTAACGTGACCATACGTCCCACTTTGGGCGGGGCAGTCCCGCTTTCAGGCAGTCTGTCCCGGTGTCCCCAGCAAGGCCGACATAGTCCCGCTCTTGCAAACAAACCAAACGATCATTTAAAATGTATTTCTCGCTCCGAATGCCTTACCGAACTACTACTGAAAACCATGGGGAATATTACGACCAACACTTTTGTAAAATCATCTTGACTTAATAAACTTATCAACAATTATTGAGTACTTTATGTATCTGCCTGAAAGTAACGACCCAATCGAAAGAGTTTTTTCTCACACTATCAAAATATGGACAAGTCATAAAACACAGGTGTCTCAGTAATGAAAGTTATTTTGATTACGAAAACAAATATAAAAAAATGTACTGAGTTTCACACATCTAAAAACTAAACCCGATGGTTTAAAATAATTTGTTCAGCCGACAAATACAAAAATACGATTTTGATTATTATTTTATGTTATTCAATCTTCTATGATAAAAACTTGTAAAACACTAAAAAAAAATATTACTATTTAATCCCACTGATGTCCCGCTCTGACACAAAAAATGAATGGTTACGTTATATATACCAGAGTGCAATTTTTAAACCTTGCAATGGAATAAGTGCTGGTACGTTTCTATGCACAAATGTATAAGTTAAAATTTGCAACATCCGTAAACGTGTACGTTCAATATGTTTGACGGTGGGTCGGCGGCGCCATGAACTTGGCCGGCTATTCGGATGCGCCGCGCAGACGGTCAGCGAGGGTGCCATTCCGCTGTATGATTTTGAAATAGATAACAGCGTCTGCTCACCGGCTACTTACTACATCTTTACTACTACTTTACTATAAAGCTGTGGTTTTTAACTACTCATGAGTCATGAATGACCATTTAACAAAAATTCTGTCTAGCCAATTACCGACCTGTTGGTTGACTGGTTTGGTTGTAATATGTTAAAACAGTACCGAAATTTAAATAAATAAAGGGTTTCTTATACATCCATAAATAAAATATGCATACAAGTATACTTTAAGGATGGCCTTAGGATGGCTCCACGGACCATTTGGAATGTTTCCAGAGACACTGCTATGCAGCATCTAGTAACAGCCACGTGTGCCGGGTTCATTTTGTTTCTCTATACTACAAGGACCTGTAATTTCGAACCTTGACGTAATCAACGATAATGCGTCGTGATATGCCGTCCCTTTTGTTTGTATTTATGTATCATCAACTTAAAATCATATTACGAAAGTTGGAAAATTGAATGTTTGTATGGTTATGTCCAGTTAGAACTTACGTCTCGTTCGATTCTCAATATCACTACACAGTATCAAACAAAGTCGCTTTCTCTGTTCCTATGTCCCTTTGTATGCTTAAATCTTTAAAACTACGCAACGGATTTTGATGCGTTTTTTTTAATAGATAGAGTGATTCAAGAGGAATGTTTATATGTATAATACGTACATATTGTACAGAAATCTATTTGTACCCGGGCGAAGCTGGGCCGGGCCGCTAGTTCTTTATAAACGTTCAATATGTTACTTAAACTGTATTGTGTAATATACCTTCCCTTTCTAGAAGATGTATCACTGCTACATACGTTCGTTCATACGTATTCATATAGGATCATCATGTTTATTCGTTAAGAAAATAATACACCTAATAATATATGTAGTCGTATGCTGCGTTTGCAAAACGTGAATCCATTGTTATTCACAAATATTTGAACACGACAAATGGTATTTGTGTGTCTACACCAAATGATTATCATAATGACAATGTTATTGAAACACCCCAAGGACAATTATATTGTTTGGTATGTATTGCAAATAAAACTTAATTGGATTTCGGCGACAGAATACTCGCTCTAGGTCAAGTCGGGTCAGTATCAATGGACAATTATATGAAGTTATTATCGAATAAGAATTCTATTGTAATGCTAATTAATATTTTTGTTTGTTTTTAAAGATATGTGGAATCGCTTAATTGGTACGAATTTATAAGTTCTTGACAAAAGCAATTATACGATAAAATATTGCAGATTATTTGGAAATAAAAAGTTGAATGCACTAGATTAAGTTCAGATTTGTGGATCACGTGTATAAAGCAGGTAAAGAGATTAAAAAATCGGATTAGATGTTATTGTTAGATACCCTTTTTTATTTATTCTTTCTGTTTCGTTGTTAGGACCAGGGTCTTCAACAGTATAATTATATTGCTCATAGATTTCCACCAAGCTATGTGATATTGTGTCTCTGAAATAATGCTGGGTTGGAATTTAGCAATTGACGCGTGCAGAAAAACATGTAATTAAACCGATAAAAACTCTTTGGTAAACCGTATCCAATCAAGATCAATTTTAAAGATAGTAAATGGGTGATATATGGTTCACAATCTTTAAAAATCCAGTTTGATTAAACAGCAGCCGCCGATAGTTACACGTGGCTCTGTTGTCATGTTGAACTTCATCATTAAAATATTTTAAACCAGTGTTGAGTTTATTTACGATTTTACGACGACCTTGTCCTTAGACGCTGTATAGGAGTATCTCGATACCTATTAATACGATTTTTAAAGTATAAAAGATAATTTCGGTTTCTCGGTCGGATTTGTAAACGGAAAGTTGTAAACGGCTTTTTTAATCAATATGCTGTCACGAGATAAATCGGGAGTTAAAATAATATGCATCAAAATTACTGTGACATTTTACTTTTTTTTAATTCACGGTCACTTAACGAAAATAGATTTGCAATTTAGATTTGTCTAATGTGTCCAATTTGCACGTATTTGGCATTATGAATTGACAACATAATGCGAAATAAATCATCCGCTGAAAAGACAACCGTAGAACAATATGATTGCACTTTATACGAGTAAACATACTCATTAAACGTCCTTCAATTTGGATGATTGTTTTAATGATGACCATACGTAAACAGCATTGGAGATGCAATATCTGAAAAGGATGTAAACAGTTGGCTTCATTCCTTGTGTGCAGTGTGTGACATTGCTAAGTTTGCGCCACTGCCCAGCGCCCGCTGCACTCGGCTGCGACAAATTGCTCCACACATATTTCTTCGAAGGTCGTATCTAAGCACCTTTTAAGGATGCCACGGAATTATGTAAAAAACCTGAGAAACAGGCCAGTGCTGCCGTGACTGAGGTATTTGGTTATTTCACTTACGTTTTGAAGGCTCGATGACAGTCGTTGACCCACTGAGCCCGGGGAGTTTAAAAATCGTGACATGCGTCCTCGGTAACATTACGGTACATTGTTTTCGTCGTGTCATTATTAGGTTGGTTTGTGGGCTGACTGCGAATTGCCCTTATTCGGATCATCTGTGCTATAAATTTCTATTGGATTTCTTAATTGGAGACCGCCCAAGGCTCTGATGTGCATGCTGTAGAATTAATTTGATTGCCGTCGTTTGATTCATCGTTTATGTAGACAGTTAGTTAATTTAGAACGTGTAGAGAATTGTATATAGATTGTATAAATTCTATTGAGAATTATCTTTTTGTGATAGGAGAAGTTATTATTGATAATTATACATTTAACGACTAGCTTTAAGGTAAAGATATGCTGATTGTTAATTTAATCAATCAAACCAACGACCGTTAGAGTAGACGTGTTCTCTAGTGGAGACCATGCCTCGGCAAGCTTAGTGTAGATTTTCGTAAGATGGCTGGTAGCAGTTAAACGATCGGCGGAAAATCGAGCCCATAACAGAGGCCAAAGTCTATCAGTGGAAGCGGATAGGCTGATGATGATAATAATGATGTGGTCACGGGAGTTATAAATTTTCCAGCCATTATTTATGTGTAAATAGTGCGTGTTGGTTGCGAACAAAGCAATCTCTACATACCTGTATCACTAAAATAGCGACAAATATCAAAGTAACGTGCTTTTCTGGACATAGAAGGATTCGTAATCAACGTTTTAAGTCTGGTTGCTAAAGCTTTCCATCCGGGACGACAATACGCACTTCAAGTTGATGCTTATTTTGTAAGCAAGATTGACAGCATTGTACAGCTCATATTTTTGCTTAATAATCCTTATTTGTTATATTTTCACAGTCACGTACCTCAAAATCTAAATTGCCGGGGAATTTTCTCTCCATAGTACAAGTCACGTAAAACGTAAACAGCAGTAACCTAATTACGTTTACTATTAAAATGGCTTGTTTTGACGAAAAATGTTAAACGTATTCTAAAAGGCCTTATCCTTCGATCTTCATTATTGACCTGCATTCCGAGAGCGGCGCCAATGGTTACTGTTCTCTACTCTAATGAACTTATTTATGCATGCAATTTAATTAACATAAGATGACCAGTTTTATAACATATTTGATCCAGATACGTAGCATCTGTTCAAAATGGGAAATTCCGCTACTACATAGATTAGTTTATAGAGCTATTAAATTATCTCGTTAGCTACAAATAGTATAAATAAAAGTTTTGAAGACAATTTCATACCTAGATTGCAAACCGATAAATAAAATTACCTTTGTGGCTTTTTGTGGCTCCCTATATTACTATTAAATATTATTTCAAGTCTGTATCTATATCAACTCGAAATACGCCCCGCTGTAGGGCATGGGCCTCTTTTACAATCTAGAATACGATTGTGAGGGGTTAGGGCATATTGTCTATTTTAAGTACTTTTAATTTATTCCATTAGGATTGTAGAGTACGATGTTACGTTGTACTTACCTGTTGCTATAATATCATTGTATTTTTTGCTAACTTTTCGTGTAAAGTTATTAACAAAATATACATATGCAATTTTTGGCTTACGTACCCTACACTTAAAAACGAGTTTACACGTGAAAAGGTTTTTAATATAGCCATTCCATTTTATTATAAAACATTTGTGTAAAGTTTCACGGTTTATTTGTGATTACTCACTGCATCCTGAATTGAAATGCTCAAGGTCAGCTGTACCTACTGCTGTTATTGTCTTGTGAATATCACGTGCATCATGCTATATTATGTTATCATTGAATATTGTCCTGTAATGGAGAGTTGGAGATTAATCTAGGTCACCTCTGCTTTGCCTTATTTTAAAGGCCCTACCTTGTTTATGATATTATATTTCTGATGATGATTCTGGCGATATCCATATCTGTAATTCTTTATATGAAATATTTATCTATATTCATAGAGTTTTCCGTAGTGCTACCATTTTACCAGAAATATTAGAAAATCAATTTAGTGTATCTTTGTCTTATATTTTTTCCACGATGTGCAATACTCCTATGGGTGATAAATCAACATCAAATACATAATTCACTGATATCAGGCAGCATATTTAGTGAGATTACGTTGACATCAGTCCGAAGGATGACTTGTTTGACTGCTGACACCTGTTCTGTTGAAAACAAACGTGTAATTATATTACTTGTGAAATTTAACATATTCCGCTTAACAACCGTATTGTTAATGCAAGTAATTGTACGTGGTTGACACAACTGGCGCTTTCTATTTCTCAGAAGCGTCGTCTTATTGTTTCGTCTCATGAATGTTTCAAATGTATTCACAGAAATATATAATTCCCGTCGAAAAGCACCTGGCGTGTGTTTGTTTAGTCATAAAATGATCCGAGACAACGCTCTATGAATCATGGTTTTGATTGTGGGTAGGTAACAGCAAGGTTATGAAAGCATGGCCTTTGTTTCGCGGGCACCGTGGGGACTTAATGAATATTTGTGATTCTTGTCGATTACACTGTTTTTATTGTTAATATACTGGAACTATTTATGTGTTTTTCGAATTCTTTCATATATTTGCCATGGATCTATACCTTAGAGTATTTATATATAGAGGAAGCGCTGTCATACATTCGCGATTTGAAAAACGTAGATATTTTCTTGTTCGTAATGTTGGTAGCGCTCCTATATTAGTAAAAATTGAATTAATTATTCAGCAATAAATTGCTATAAATTCCTTTATTAGCCGAAATTATATTTAGCTATTATCCTTTTAAAACGAGTTTGAGTGAAATTCAATAGACCTAAACCACTTATTTTTAATTTTCTTTTCAAAAAATTGATGTATGTTGCACAGCCTGTTCCAATATTAGCCAATATGAGGGCAGAAAAAGGTGGCCCGGCACCACCATTTTTATCTACGTTTTTGAAGTACCAGCGCTCCCTCTATATATATATACTCTAAGATCTATACCTATTTACAAACGTTATTTCTTTCACAATAACGATAAGTCATGGCAGAATAATGAATACACTTATATTTTGAGTTTGATTTACAATGTCTTATAAGTTTTTCAGTTCATAAATAAAGCTTGTCTCGTTATATCTATAACCTTTTTAACTTTTAGTGTGAAGTCTGGGAATTGTTTTTGTGTGCTGAATCTGCCTTAAGTGATTTCGGAATAGGTTGTGTGATCCCTACGAAAGAGCTTTTGTATTGCATAGGAATTCTTACAACATTACGTATAGGAATAACTTCTTTGTATTAATGTGTGATTTTGGCCCTTCCTGTGTTTCTTTGCCATATTTTAAATTCAAAGTCGAATATATTTACCTTGGCGTTTTATTATATTTACCTTATATATATATTTCGAATATATTTACCTTACCCGCGTCTTGGCAAGCGTAGCGTGGGACGTCCTCTGGCCAGATGGCGGGATGACTTGCAGAAGAGGGCCGGCAAGAACTGGATGCGTAAAGCTACAGACCGGGCTCTGTGGTGTACCTTGGGAGAGGCCTATGTCCAGCAGTGGACCTTATATATTTAACATTAGCATAATGAAAAAAATTGAGATTCATCGTTACAATTACTAATTGGTCATGTTATCTAATTAGGTTGTATTTATTCTAAAGCTTGTTCGCATTCATAAATATTCAGTACGCATCTCGACTACGCTTTCAAGAACAAACATTGTATTTGCATTGACATGTTTTGTTGCAACTATCTATATCAACTTTCACTATCGCTTTTTCTTAAGCATTGTTGTCAATGAATGCATGGTTGTTGGCAATTTTTGCTTCGTTATCTATATGCACTGCCTTCTTCTTTGTGTTGTCAGGAGAAATGTCAATGCTTCTGTTGGTTTTGGCTAGATCTGAGCTGTCAGATTTGCCCATGTGCCGTATGCAGGGTGGTATTTAACCGCCTTCGTTATCATTGAACACGATTTCGCTTTGTTATTGTGTGCGCTTTATAAATGTGATATTTGCTGAGAATGTCTGTGCACGACTCGGTAGATATTGTTTGACCTACATATTGGCTGCAGTTCGTTCTTCGCGAATAAGCTCGTTAGTTTTTTCCTCAAATCGTACTTGAATTACTTTAATTTGTTGTTATTATTGTGTTTCAATCCTTTTAATGTATTTTAATTATAAAGTATTTAAAACTACATCTTCATCTAAACACTTACTTTTCAATATAAATAAAAATTTGACAGCCTCCGTGGCGCAGTTGGTTGGACGCCACCTGTAAAACGAGAGGCCGCGGGTTCGATCCCCGCACCGAGAGAAATGTTTGTGCGGCCCACAAATATTTCTTCCGGGTCTGGGTGTTTGTGAGACCGAAAAGTGTCTCGTAGTTCCTGATACCCACGACACAAGACTCGATCTTAGTGTGGGGTCAGGACTATGTATGTGACTGTTGGGTGTTATTTATTCATTATTTATGAATATTTTCCCGAATAATATCGAATTTAATAAGTGGAAATAAAGTAACCTACAATAAATGGCATTGCGCCGAAAAATAAAAATACGACCAAGCTCTAATTATTTTTAAACAAACTATCCGGATATAAAATATAAATGTTTGAATGTATCTTAGATCAACAAAATAGTAAAATTTGGGGTTCGAAAAATTTATCTTTATTTAATCCCAAACATGTTTTTATAACACGTATTTGTTGAAAATACAACGTATCCTAATATCAGTTACGTGACTCTTGGTAAAGAAATACCATAATTGATTTCCTGTCAAATAAGTATAGCTACATCATAATATACGTCACGGTAAAGACTATGTTGCATTCGGATATTGTACATTACGTGTTGCAATAACGGGAAAGAAGCGACATGTAGACGTCACAATAGCTTTAACAATGTTTATTTCTGTTTAATGATGAAAAGTATTCGTCATTTTAAAATAATCCACTGTAAAACGGATGTGTTTGGTTTTGATAAGAAAATAATTTAAATGTGACGTTGAATGAAGTCATTTTGGTCACGTAAGCTTCGGAAAAGCCTGTGACGACTAGAAGCATATCACACTTGTACTTATATTTATTTTAATAACATTTAAAAAACTCATGATTTGGTGTTTATTCTTCCGGTCCTTGGAGCGGTAGATAATATGTCCAGAAATATATAATAATTCGGTAATTTAATTATTTTACCCCGCCTTTACCGTTTCCAGGATTGCGGTACAATGTTTCGTTTCCTCAAAGTTTTAAAATTATTGAAGATTCAATGTCTTTCATAGTCATTGTGTCTATTTTAATGTACTTGAATTCTTAGTACCACTATTAGCACAACATAAAAGACAAGAATTTAACATCCGCATCGTTTTATGTGTCTAGTATATCCATTAAAACGGAACTGGAAATGCCTACTTGCGGAGTACACGCTGTATAGAAATGGGTGAATTAGCTTAATGCTGCCATAGGAAATATACGGTTCGAATCCATGGCATATATTTATGAAGCCCGTTCGTTGAGTAAAAGTAGGCCGAAAAGAAAGTCTAAAGTTTCTGTTAGATAGTAGCACCGCAGAACTCACGGGGGTGGTCGGAGAAAATGCTTTGCGATAAAACCGTTGTACGCAAATCGAATGCGATTGCATTTTATATGCAGTAAGACGTGATTTATAATACTCTCCCGCTCAAACTCTCACTCTGTAACAGATTTATATAGCTGCCTCATATTGTTTGTTTTTTGTGGAATAAGATAGTAATATGCATTGTTATCTATTGTTGCAGGTACGTTTTTTGAGTTACACAGATCTAAAGTTGACGGAGCAAAGGTAAGTGAAGAGTAAATATAATATTGTATTATTACAAATTGAGATAATAATTAAAACATAATAACAGTATGAAATTAGTAAAATTCTCGGGTAACTAATTGGTTTATGAAGTTATTACTTTGTTTGATTTTAATAAAAATAAAAAAGACGAATAATCGCAAATAGAACTTCTGTAAATTACCGCAGATTGCGTTCAACGAATTGTTAATCTGCGTTTTTTCCTATTACTAGTGAACGTTTTTTCTCTAAACCACAACATATGTGAGTTTTTCCTAGTATTAAGTTATGTGAGTGAAAAAACTCCACAGTCCATCACGCCCGGTCCACACGACCTTGCAAGGTCGTCTGATTAATAAAATAATGCATAAATAACATCAGCTATATATATTCATGTAATACATAAATATGAATATACATACGTCATACATGTGTATATTTGAATTTTGTTCGTAAAATCTGCCTGCGAAATTCTAAACTCTTTATGTTAATTACATACGTCACTGAATCGTGCATCCGTTTGTGAATTATGTGAATATGTATTATGATTTTTTGGTATTGATGATTTTTTAATATTTTAATTGATTTTAAAATATTACGTATTATATTTAAGTTTACTCTCTTACCCCTTATGTAATATATTACTACTATTACGACATTACCTTCAGTAGTTAATGAGAAAAAAAAATATTTCTTCATATTATTCAATTTATTCGAAGACTAAATTAGGTAGAGAGTTAAAACTCGCAGAATTTAAAATTTTATCACTACCTAAATACTCTCAAAAGATCATCTAGATATTAGTACCCTTATCGGGGCTATTTTAGTACCCTTATCTTCCTATGGTTTTTGTCTCGGCGATTTTGTAGCACACGTACATTTTCCTATACATGTAGTTTGTATATAATACTCATGTAGCTGTTTCTATAATGCGGTGTTTGCATGGCATGTCACATATTTGTAATTAAAGTGCAGCTGAATACAAAACGTGTTTAAGTATTTCTGAGATGGCTAGACAGACATGCAGATGCGGTAGGATTGTCGCTCCGATGCGCCTTCCTGTTTCCTTCATAGCTTTGTTTACATATTAGATATTTTATATGTTAGATGTGGCATTAATACGATGACAGCTTCCATGTTGCGGCTATAATTTGTTATAAAATGTGCGGATTTGGGTTCAGTTTTCGCTATTCTTGCGACCAGGAAATATTTGTTTATGGTTCTGAAGGTTTAGGAGCTCCAAAACTATAATGTTAGTAATTCTGATATTATTGACGTCAGTTCATGATAGGTTTTTTTTCTTGACCTAGTGTATTGTATGGCCAAATGTATTGGTAAAAATATATTTCCTATATCATTTTTAAGCGTTTAAGGAAATTATAATAAACTGAAGAATGTAATTTACTTAGGGATTTAATAAATTTGAACTTGGGGAAGCCTGTGCTCAAATGCGGACCTTCTATGACTGAAGATAATGATTACTAAAAACATTATTTTAATAAATAAAAATCAGCAACACAAGCATTTTGTCCTTTATAAATCATTCGAGGACATAATAATTACGTAGACTACCAAATTAGGAAATCAGCTTATGTAGTAATTTGGTAAACGAGATATAATTAATGAGATCACGTATACCGCGTGATATTTCTACTACTTAATGTTTTATTTTCAATAATATTTGATACAAATACTCGATGAGTCCGATTTGACCGATCTGGCATTTCCCTCTTAATAGCAAAACATCCACACCCACATATGTCTAGAGAATTTTATTTTGTTTATTGAGAACATAGAAAATAAATAATTGAAAAGTTTCTTAGTGTTTATTAGACAAAGAAGATAAAACGTACTTATAATTTTTAAGATTCTTGAAATATGCTTTTGATAAATTTCCCTGGTAGATCTCTCAAATGTGTGAGGCCACCGGGCTAGATAACACCGCAATGTCTATTTCTCCCGCCAAACATAAGTATAAATGCAATGTTGTTTCGGTGTGGAGGACATTGTAGCCAGAGTAATTACTCGACATAATGAGACTTAACATCTTAGGATGACGAGCGAACTGGAATGCCAAGCATTACTTTGTAATTTATTGTGTTTGGTTTTGCTACTGTCCAAGATGAAGAATGATCGTATCGCTAACCATAGGCTAATATCATGCTCGTGTCTCCATGCAACGCAATAAAAAATAGGTCAATATGCCTCTTATTATATTTGTTTGACACTTGGTAATGGTGGAGCTTGCTGGTCCAATCTGACTTTATAAATTTATACTTGTGTAGCAACTCTAGTTTGATAACGGTCAAAAGATAAAGCTTTGCGAATTTATTATTATTGTGGTCATCGAACCACTATATATGTTCAAAGCTGAAGTTTATAAATAAGCACGCAGCGCTCACCTACACTCAGCTGGACCGTTTTCCCATATATTGTTAGATTCTCCTTACAAAAAATCGATGCTATAGAACTGAGTAGTATTCAGAATTGTCGAAAATTTTATATCTTAAAAGGTCAAATTGTATATTGATTAATTTAGGTGCTTGCTTACCATGCATACCAAGATTCGTCACTAATAATCGTTTATTGCATTTACATTTTCATTACATGCTTTCTGAATTAATTATAATGATATTTATACATTTCCTTCGATGTTTTGGCATTGAGAAATCTGCTTTATTTTATATGTATTACTGAATATTCCAAGATAACGTGCAGCTAGTTGTATTTTAGGGAAAACTACGCATCAAACAAAAACTACACACAAAAACTCCAGCATCACGACATAATATATCTTAATCTTGTCCATAAAGTTTTTGTTTCCGTAAAATCCTTTAAGTTGGTCCTAAAGTTGCTCCTTCATCTCTTTAGAAAACCTGCAAAACAATGTAATCCACGAGAAATGAATTTATATTTCTCTCTATGTAGTTTTAAAACAAGTATATAACGTGTATTCCAGCAGCATCCGATCTGAGGTAACCGCCATTATTACGGTACCGGTTATGCGACCAATACTTACCGCTAGACATCTTGTGTTATATCTTCACTACCCTTCCTGTTTGTTGAGTATGCAGCGAAGCGTCCGACACGTGATCGGGGCTTCTATTACCGTTATATCCTCTTCAATATGATATTAAGATTTAATTTAATAAGACTATTGACCATTGTACTCGAGTGTATAATAGGTTTTTGCAGTGCTGAATTGAACATACGTTTTGTGATTTGTATTTCTAAGGAATCAAGTTGGCTTGTGGAGTTTTTCTGTATCTTCTAGGTACCTATAATATAATTTGTTAAGTCATTGATCTCGGTGGGTGTAAATACTTTATGCATTTTAGTACGAGTCGTTAAGCGGTCCGTAGGTGGCTTTGAAATTCTGGTACTAAATTGCAGACTAAAGTCTAATTGTTCTTGGACAATCCAATTGGTAAGCAATAAAACATATATGTGTCAATTAATTTTTTAGATGCCCAATGGAGGCGAGAAAATCTCTAAACCATTCAAGTAACAAAACTTGGTTTATTTTCTTAAAGATTTTCAATTAGGCTCTTGATTAATAACACAAATAAAAACCTTAGTGTTGACGTTTAGCATTTAATATTTAGCACTCACAATGCAAAGTTAATTAATTTTTTGTCCATAATTTAAATGGCAAGACGCGTTTATGTAATTACATTGTTGGACATGCAGCTTGCGGCCATTTTATATTTGCGTAGTCTATAAAGGGAAACAATGGTTTGCCCCGAGCACGCATGGGAGAATTCCCATCACATACCAAAGTTATTTAATTATTTCCAATAATTTTATTTTCTTCAACGTAACTGTGACTTTGTGCTGTGTCGTTTACTGCTGAAATCACGTAAGATTATCTAGCATGATGTTTATAATAATGTGCCTTTTCAGCACATAATATCCATTATTTATTTCTGCAAAATAAAGCTAAATAAAACATATTATAAACTCTATAATATCTATAGTTCTCTATATTTTACACGGACTATTGCAAGGCCTTCGATCGTATTGATCACATGATTTTGTTGAATAAACTTTCATCATTTGGTATTAGAGGCAATCTATACCGGTGGTTTTCCTCGTACGTTAAAAACAGATGCCAAACAGTAGTCCTTAATGGATATACGTCTATACCTATGCCAATTCCCTCAGGTGTGCCTCAAGGGTCCCTATTGGGGCCATTATTGTTTATCCTGTATATCAACGATATATCCGAATGTTTCTTAAACTCTCGAATATTCCTTTATGCGGATGACATGAAAATTATTTCTCCTATATCGGATCATAGTGACTTAATTAAACTCCAACAAGACCTCGATAGATTTTAGTCCGGAAGCCAGCAACAGATTTTCATGACCAATTTCCTCTCAAGCGGTAATTAGTAAAATGCATCAGAGTATAGTATTATGAAGCCTTGTGAACGTCAGCTGGCACTCGGTTGGGGGGATGAGCGGGTGTAGCCTCCCACGCATGAAAAAAAAATTAATACATTCACTGATTTCCTCTCAGCTGAAATTTTGTCAAATTGTAGCTCATCTAATATCTCAACGAAAAAATATAATCAGCTGGTTACAACGTGGTGTATTGTACGTCAGCTGGTGTCTCGAACATGAAATTTTTTTTTTTATTTTCAGTGATTTCCTCTCAAACAAAAATTTACCTGATGATAGCTTATATGTAACTGTGGATAAATATATAGGTCAGCTGGCTGTATCTTGGTGGAAAAACCGTCAGCTGATACTTTGAAAGTTATTACATAGGAGTTAGGCAGGAGCATCTACTGTCAATTTAAATGCATCAGCTGACTAGCTTTTCCTCGACTTATTGCTAGCTGATTTTTTTTATTTATCGCATCAGTATATTAACAACCAACTCACAAATTTTCATCTGGGAGGAAATGACGTATCTTTAATTATTCGACATAGCGCTGCTTCAATATGAGAGTTGAGTTGAAATAAATATTCAGTATCAATGTTTTTGAAACGAATAAGTATGTTATCAAATGATATTAGATATATTTAAATAATTAAATAAACAATTAGCTTAGTATAAATTAACTAGTTACTCGATAAATAATATTTATTATATAAACGTGATGAAAAATGACAATGAGAATAACAATGTGATTTATTCATTTTCGTTTTCGCTCTGGCTTGAGTCACTTTCCTCTCTTTCCGATTCATCGTCAGAGTCGCTGGAGAGCTGTCTGTACAAAAATTTAAAAAAAGATTAGGATGCGTATTTTAACATAATATAATCAAAATTATAAAAAAAAGTTACCTTTTTCAGGCTGAATAGTGATTTAATTAATCGATGATGGTAACTGACTTCCAGAAAACCAAGTGAATTCATACTTGTTGTCGATTTCTGCCCAACCATAATCTACAGGATCATGAGAAGTTGGAACTTTCAGGTGTGCATGTGACCAAATTTGAGCAATGTAACATGCTCTTAAAAATTGCTGATATAGCTCTGATCTGCATGGTGGTAAAGAAGAGCCATCAATACCTTTTTTTGGTAACTTGAAAGTTTCAGTATCCAAAAATTTATATGTTTTTTCAAACGATGTTACTCTTGCCTCATTGATCTTTTTTAGACGATTAAATCCATACATATGGCAAACAAACTCTTCTATCTTCTCAAAAATATTTTCTTTTATTTAAAAATTTTATTTCGTTAGAATTCTTTGTGTATATTTAAACTTCGATAGTATTTTTATCTCTTTTAATTGGCACTAATTAATTTAATATTATATCTATTTTGTAGAGAATTTTTTGAGCTTTAATTTAAAAAAAAATATTCTCTAACTTTATTAGGGATCAAGATATTTGAAAATGAAATATGTTGGGTACTTTTCACCCTCAATGTCTAAAGAGGTATACGGTTTAGATGTGTGCTTGTCAGGGGTTAAAGATACGTCATTTCCTCCCAGATGAAAATTTGTGAGTTGATTGTTAATATACTGATGCGATAAATAAAAAAAATCAGCTAGCAATAAGTCGAGGAAAAGCTAGTCAGCTGATGTATTTAAATTGACAGTAGATGCTCCTGCCTAACTCCTATGTAATAACTTTCAAAGTATCAGCTGACGGTTTTTCCACCAAGATACAGCCAGCTGACCTATATATTTATCCACAGTTACATATAAGCTATCATCAGGTAAATTTTTGTTTGAGAGGAAATCACTGAAAATAAAATATTTTTTTTCATGTTCGAGACACCAGCTGACGTACAATACACCACGTTGTAACCAGCTGATTATTTTTTTTCGTTGAGATATTAGATGAGCTACAATTTGACAAAATTTCAGCTGAGAGGAAATCAGTGAATGTATTAATTTTTTTTTCATGCGTGGGAGGCTACACCCGCTCATCCCCCCAACCGGGCACCAGCTGACTTTCACGATGCTTTATAATACTATACTCTGATGCGTCTCACGAATTATCTCTTGAGAGGAAATAATTAACCAAATTTGCACCTGGCTCACGGACTATTTGTACTGTACTTTTATAGAAATAGATTAGATTTAAATGTATCCAAATGCTATGTATGTTCTTATACTCGTAAACCTAGACCATTACTATTTAGTTATAAACTGAATGATTACACCGTGACTAGGGTAAATGTCATGAGAGATCTTGGCGTTTACTTCGACTCCAAATTACTTTTTGACAAGCATATTGACAGTATCGTTGGCAAAGCCTCAAAGGCACTTGGTTTTGTATTGAGGATGGCAAATCATTTTAGTGAAATTAAAACAATAAAAATATTATATTGCGCCTTCGTCCGCAGCATCTTGGAGTACGCATCCCAAGTGTGGAACCCCAACTATGAATGCCACGTAACTCGCATTGAATCCATTCAGAGAAGATTTCTTAAATATTTGCAATACCGCTCTAAGATATTTCTTCCTAATTATATAACAAGATGTAAACATTTTCACCTATTACCGCTTTATGAGCGTAGAAAAATAGCAGATGTAACCTACATGTTTCAAATATGTAATAATATTATTGAGTGTTCAGAATTATTATCTAAAATTAATTTTCGCGTACCCTATGTTACTACAAGAAATCGTTCTATTCTTGGTACCCCTTTTGCATCCACTAATTATCGACAGAATTCATTTATTATAAGAGGTAGTGTCGCACTAAATGAAGCCTTAAACGACTCAGATTACGATTTATTTAATACCAAACCTGGTGAATTGAAAAAGTATTTAAGTAACAACTTTTTTCTTTAACTTAATCAATGTCTATTTGTTTTTTTTGTTATTTTCCTTTTTTTTTTTACGTAAACTTTGTTTCCCTTGTACATCTACCCAACTTATTTTAATTAATAAGACTACTGCTGTAATATTTCATTAATTTAGTCTGTATATGTGAAAACTTGTAATTGGCCTTCTATTTCTAAGCTCACATTATATTGTTACTAGCTGTAAGTTTTCCTACAAGTATAAAATAAAATAAAATAAAATAGAGGTTCTTCGATAGATGAGTTGTCACTTTTTATACTTCCATGTCTTTATGTTTGTATTTTTCAGTTTGCCGTGTATATATTTATGTAAGAAGTACGAACAATGGATCAATTACATTTTCTATTATAATAAATAAACGATTATCATTTTTACTAGATTCCATGAATTGTTAATACGTTAATAATTGAGGTAGGTCTTTACATAGAACCATTGTAATATTTAACTATGCATTTCCTACTGCTGGCTTATACATAAATCCTCGAAGCAAATTGAATGTAGCTGTTTGACAAGACATATTTTAACAATATTGGTAAAGTAACATGAATTGTATTATTGCAATCGAAGAAACTAAATACCGGGATGAAATGATAGCCCTGTCAACAACTGGTTCAAAATACAGGTGAAGGAATGAACTAACAGTCTACCAAATGAGGATTTCCCGATTATCCGTATTCAAGTGTCATAATTTAGTGATATCGTGAAAATACATTGTAATAACTGAAGCTACATACTTTCACATAGCTTAATGTATACCTGCTATATACATATTATAAAAAGATGCCGATTGACGCAAATCGTGACGTTTTCACTTTAATGGCTTGGATGTTTTTTCTCCCTTTGATTGCTCACTTATTTTGTTATGTCAATAAAAGCATTGTATAAGTGGCATTAAACAATAGTGCTCATTATACTAATCGTGGGTTTAATTTGTTAATTGAACCGCGTATTCGACGTGTTATGTCACTGGGGATACATAGAATATGGCTGAATAATAATTATACTACGCATGGTAAAATTAATTCGTGTTGATTAGTACGTTGTCGCTTGTCGCTTAATCATGGCCTAAGATTTGTTTGGTGGTTGAATTATCATATTGAGAAGGACCATTAATTATGCATATTCTCGAGTACTGCTGCGAATTTTTAAAAACATTCTTGAATGCAATTGTAAATTTTAGGTAAGGTATACAAGATATTTTGTGTAGGTAAAATTTAAATTTATCACTGCGAAAGAGAAAACTTTGGCAAGATGCACGGTTTTCGACATGACGCGCGTGGTCGCGAATCTCAAGCAACTCACGGTGGTGAGTGCAATCTAACCATCTGAGCACTTGGAACTTTCGTATGCAGTCACATGCAGTGACACTGCTTCGCACATCTTAAACATACGAAACAAATCGCATACATGTCTTGCTAACTGTATATTTTTTTATTGTGTCAGAAAATCCCATTTGGATGCACTTCAAGTTTTTACATTCAAAATTTAAGGTCATATAGCTGGTCGAACTTGGAAACAATTGCTACAGTACTGAGGGGAAATATATGAAAATGAGTGATCTATACCCGTCATTGAGGATGACTTTAATGATAAATTGGTGCATGAGTTGTTAACGATTTAAGAATTTTCTCCGTATATTTTCACGGCTAGAAATAACCCAATCATTTTATGTACTTTTAGTCTTTATACATGTCTACTTTAATTATTCAACACATGAGAAATTATTAGTATTAATTATTGTAAGTGGAAAGTGCTACTGCTCGCCGACTTCGACTTTCCCGCCCATGGATGGAAGAAAGTTTTTTCTCATGACTTTAACAATCGCCACTTTTGCTTGTTTAGCTCGACTCGTTAAAATCTATATCTATACACTTAATTACTCAGACGAGAGTTTGAATTGTAAGATATATGGTCTAGAATGTGTCCCATAATATATCAATGTAGACAAACTAACGTAGTGTTGTTTTTTTTATAAAGGAGAGTAACACTGAATATCTTGGCTAGGCGATCCAGTCCTTTTCATTAGTTAAATTAAGTTTCTAGTAGGATTTGCGCATGATTGGTTCGCATTAATTGGCATGTAATTACATGAGCGGGATTTGAGCTATTTACCCATGTATGGAAATCATTATGAAGCACAGATGACGGGGTATATGAGGCTTGCCAATTTTAAAATCAATGTCAAAGACTGGGGTATTGTTTCATTTTCTTTGAACATTATTTCTAATGTGAAATAATATATTTTGTACAATTAATTGATGTATGCATAAAAGTTATTAAACCCTTCAAATTAGCCCAAGCATTACGGAAACTTATTGATTTTTTTTTTAATTGCTTTAATTTTTTATTTTTTTTCCCTAAACCTTTAAATGAAAAATGGTAAATGAACCATTATTCAAGTCATATCATATGTTTGTATCCTGTTTTATTTATTTATTTCCACTATTATTAACTGGAAATTACACAACCGGTATAAAGAAACTCATAACGTAAAAAGGAATACTTTTTTTATTGGTTTTGTTGTATATTCATGGTAATTATTGGTCATTGGTTTTTGTTGTATTATATTATCTCATGTTAGCACTTCAAATGAATATGTTAAACATCATAATCTCTTTTCTTTTTTTATTTAACAAAGCTGTCTCGTTAATTTGAATACTACGCAGTATATGACTTGAGAATTCATTAATTATATGCAGGATGATTGCCTCATTCTATCATTATTTTTCTTTTAGTTTCTTTATTGACGCCATCAAAAAAGTATGGGCGATCATTTGTGACGTCAAAATGGACCGTAATATTGAAACATGTTTGCTTAACTTGTTGTATATGACAAAACAAAACACAAAATCACCAAATTATTGTGTTCTATTTTTTGCTAAATTAAAAGGCGAGTATTTGTAAAGGATTAAAATGTTTTAACCATTGTGTTGATAAATCGGTAAATGGTCTATGTATAATTGACCTAGTTTATTAAAACACCCTTTTGTTTTATTTTATAATTATAACGTAATTAATTTGGTACAAACTGAAAATGTGAAATGTTTCGAAAGATCCTTTTTGCACAAAATCTCTTTCATACATCCAAAGATTGATCTATCTAAATGTTTTTAAATGCACCAGTAACATCATTAATTATAAGTTATCAAATATGTACTGCGTGATACGAAATTAATTGTCGCAATAACAATAGGTGTGCTTCACAGGCGTTCTATGCAATATAGCGTTATGCAAATAATTGTCTAAGTGATGGACTTTGGGTTCCGTGTTTTAGAGACCTTTGCATCGCTAACACGATTATTTAAAATACCATTATAACCGCCCGGTAATCATTTAATAAGGATATTGTGATTTTTTTCACAATCAATAGTAGTGTTTAATCGAAATGATTACACTGGTCAACAAATTTGTATTTTTTTTTGTCACATGGAAACTTATGTCAAATTTTGAATATAATAAGGCTACCAAACAGTAATATGTCAATGAAAAAAAAAGTACACATCAGGTTTTCTTGTGACATCAAAACAAATATTTTCGTAAAAAGTACAAAAATCAGCCACACTTATAGAATTATTTCCTAATATCTAATAAATACTTATGATTTTTTTGAATATTTGGCTTTTGGTAGGTCCCATTTAAGTCTCCAACAATAGTATGCTAGCATTCCTGGACTCCATATCCCTTGATAGCGCTTTTCCGTTATGGAAATGTCCTGATGGAACCTCCCACCTTCTTCGTCACTCAAAGCACCCAAATTTGCCGGAAAGGAATCCAGATGAGAGCTCAGCATATGTATTTTTAAGGACATATAACATCCCAAAGCTTTATAAGTTCATTTATTAAATCTTTGTAACTTTCCGCTTTATGGTTACCTGGAAAATTTTGAATATCATTCAAGTCTTTTCTGATCTTTCAGTTTTTCTTCAAAAACTCTTATCCCTCATCAATTGGCGTATTTATGGACCTACAAATATTTTCTCTTTGATTTTCGCCTCGCTGAATTGGGGGAATTTCTCTTTTAGATATAAAAATCCGTCACCATCTTTAGACATTACTTTTACTATTTTTTTCATGCCAAGCTTTATGTGCAATGGTGGTAAAAGTATATCATTAGGTGAACGGTAGAGGATTTTTAATATTTTTATGGCCGGGAGTTAGTGATTCACGCTTGGGCCAAACTTTCTTTGTATAGCAAATTTCCGAATCATTGATATAGTAAATGACAAATGTCTAGGTTCTCATTTCGCCCAATTTAATAGAAGACTCACACACGTTATACAGCATTTAAATGGAACCCAGGGTTTGTTTGTCTTGATTCCTCACAGGAAAATCAAAATAGTCTAAATAGCACTGTTCAATTAGTGATGTGAAATTTCGACGCTGAGATGTAAAAGTTAATTCTCCACAAACATATCAAAAACTGGCCGGCTTGGTCAAACACTCCCGTGGCATATTTACGATCTAAATAACGTAAATAAAATGTAATTTAGCAAACACAATAGTTACACAGTCGACCTAATGCAGTTATTTAAACAAAGAAACGTGTATGAGGCCAGAGATGAATACATATGTACATTGCTGTCACAAGAAAACTGGATGTGGTAAAAACAAAACTGTTTTATATTTTTAATGAGAATACACCAACATAACCAAAAATTATAACAAAGTTCGTGTGGCAAAAACTGTGTTTGCCAGTGTTATTAAATATATTACAAAGATTAACCTCTTTTGTATTATGAGCGTGGAAAAATAGGAAAGGAATTCTCTCATATGAATATATCGATAGCTGCCTTCGCGTGTTATCATTTATAGTTTAATTGTGTAGAACAATTTTAGGAAAACATCACGAAACCGAACGCTCTGTTTACATTCGCACTTGACCAGTTTTTCACGTCCACTCGCATGCATCAAGTTACGACGTACCGTTTAATTGGACCTTACGCAATCGCCACTGTAATAGCGCATACAATCCTATTACCTAATTCAGATGAGAGTGCGAAAATTCTATCAAAATATTTACTCGTATGAACGTCGTCATTGTGTCAAATAAACATGGAGGCGACGCTCGGTCGCATGTCGTTTTCTTCATTTTTAATTGCGTAATGGAGATATCTTTGTTTATACAGATGAGAAAGGTTGGGTTAAAGCTTCAGCTAGAACAATGAGAGGTATTTTAAAACAATTTAGCGTCCCAGATAGTGCATTATTTATGATATTCTAATGCCCATTCCTTCCGCGTACCGGTATCATGTGTAACGACCGCTCGGCCGCTGTGAATCGGAGTAAAAGAATTTTGCTGAAGTAGCTGCGTATAATGTATTGATTATATGTAGGTACATTGTGCTGTACGATTCCATAGTGGCATAGGCGATCGTAGATAAAGATATGTAATAAATAAGTTTGTTTATGCGCTTATACAAAACGTTGCATTTATATTTTCTGGAACCTGTACTACGTATACAGGCGGACTTAATGCCTAAGGACTTTTCTCACAGTGAACCTTAAGGTAGTGCAGAAAGACGGAGTTAATTATGTAGTAAATAAATTAAAAGAAAAAAGAAAGAACAAATATAAACAAAATGTTTTTATGCTTGAAAAAAAAAACGGTTTACTCTGTCCATTAAAGTATATCTATTGTTAAAAGATATTGATATAGCTCTTCTCGTTAGTCATATAAAATACTACAAAATGATACCTGTTTATCTATATGTCGTGGAATAAATAACAATCAGCATTTAACTATGTTCAACATAGTTTGTAGTTCTAAGAAATAAAGCTTTTAAAATCTTTTGTCCGGTATACATATATTACTTGTAGAAATAGCAATTCTTGGAATTATTCTTGACAATATAACTTCATTTTATGATAGAGAGCGATTTTCTTTTATTTTGTCTTAAATTCTTACCTAGCGCAGCCATTAAAAAATAATACTAAATCATAAAGCATATTTCCTAATAATTTATTTAAACACAATAGTATATTATTCCAATAGGGTTTATATCCATTCCTATCTATTTCCATAGTTAATGGACTATATGGTCTAACCTAACCTAAGCACTCTCAATCGTACTCTCGGTTGTAAAGGAGGCCGCCCTGCAGTGAGACCTATATGGGCTGATAGATTACAGTTGATATTCTAGATGCGGCCGGGTAGTCAGACATTGGGCAGATTGGATAGTACTAGTAGTACATTATTTAATTTAATAAAAATAATATAATTATGACGATACCTATTGTTGATGATGATGGACTAGGCACATTGCTCAGACTGATTACTTGATTGTTATATAACAAAGTAACTAATTGAATTATCGAGAACATAAATAGCCGCGCATGTATCGCCCCATTGTTCTCTAAACGATATAAAATACAATTACAACGATCGACCAATAAAATATTTACCATAAATTAATACATGCAAATAAATTTGCGATTAAATATAGTTAATAGCGTGCCTTTTGTAATCTGTTTGTAAAACAATTGAATCGGTTGAAGTAACTGTTAAGTTTTTATCGCAATTTGCATAATTATTTCCTAATGTTTGTTGTTTTTGCGTTGTGGGGACGGGTCCGGAGTGTGCCGGGTCAATGTTACTAGCTCGTGCATGTGCCGACAAGGTTGTACAATGTTTGTAAACGATGTGACGATCGACAAGATGGCGGAAGTTGCAATAAATCAATCAAATGCTATGAACATCAATTCAGAAATGTTAATGTTTTGGTTGGCCTCGTAATTGCATATGAATAGGATGTTGTGTTCTTCTATACATGTGAAACTTATAAAAAGGTGTTTTTTATACTATGGAATGGGTAAACTGTACCAATATCTATTATCAAAAATTTTTTTTCTTTTACTTCTATCTGTATTGAAGTTTACACTTTCGATAAAAGAAAAATATATTTGTTTGCTTGTTGATCACAGCTTTTTGAATAGTATTTGAAATAGGTACATTTTTAATTTATTGTATTGTATTGTATCAGCCCATATACGTCCCACTGCAGGGCACGGGCCTACTCTACAATCGAAAGTACGATTGAGAGTGGTAATTAAAAATTTTAATTTATACTACGAGGTAAATTAGTGAATAATCCCAATAGTACGAATTTTAACAATAAAACGTCTATTTTAATCAGTAATCGAGCAGTTTTCTATTTTACCATAATTAATTTATCTCATGAAAAATCAATCAGTTTATTACCCATTGCAGTTTAGCTAAAGAGTCAAGAGTAAGCACGTACTTAGCAACAAGTTATTTAACTGGTAGGAACCCAATTAAAGTTTTTGCCCCACTTTTGGAAGCTGTAGTGGGTTTTTCCCTCACGTCCGCTTTGTTAAAAAGCTCTTATCGTTTTAAACTTGCTTCGCGATTCTAAAAATAAACTTCATCCGGTTTTAATCTGTAGACAGTTGCACGTTTGGCTAAATTGTGTGGGAATTCCCATTTTTTAAAGCTTTACTATTCGGAAGAGGATGTCTGTAGAAGTGTTTTATGTGTACCAGTAAGCTTAAAATAATAGATTTACTGTTATACATAGACGAAATTCAGTTCCAAAGAAATGTTTCTAGCTATACAAATGGAATTGTCATTTAAAAATATTTATACCTTTAAAAATGTTATTTATTTTATAATGAAGGTTCAATCTTTTTTATTAATATTGGAGGACATATCAATGTGAAATGCTAAGTTAATGTGACAATTTTATTAGATTCATGGTGATTTCATACAACTCTCTGCGGTCACGTTTCAATTGTAAATACGTCTAGTGGCAATTTTATTTGCTAAATGCAATATATGTCACATATATTAGACGCCTGTCTTTTTGTGTGTAGATTTAACAAACATTTGCACTTTATTTATTTGCCTTATTGTTTGTTGTAATGATTTCTAATAAAAAAGACGAGTCTACTTTTTTAGTATTGACGTTACGAACTATTGGTAACTTGAAAATAAAATGAATTTGAGCTTGAATACTATAGGTTACAATTTAAATAAGCTATTGCATGTTTGTGTCGTGCCGTCATTGCAAAACGCAATGGAAATATTCTTACTTGAACATAACTTAAGGTGGAAAGTTGTAGTTGAGAGTGATGATAAAAAATATTTACAGAAGTAGATACATGCACATGTATATATACCCATAGGTGTATACTTATATAAAGGTGTATATACACCAGGATTATTTTATTGCAAAAAGACTACATTTGACCTTTTTTTCGTCACCGGAGCGCATCTGCCGCGCCTGGATGGTCGCAGCAGGCACGCTTTTCTCGCATTCCAAGCGGGTCGCAGCCACCGCGTGACTAATTAATTACAGTTACACACTAAGCCAAGGGGGCACTTGACATAATTGAACAGCGCTTTTTGTGCCTGAAACAATTTGACTGTGCAAGATTTAATTATCAAATCTTTATATGTATTTAGAATAAAAATAGGCCACATTTGACCTAACGGAAGTTGGGCTACAAATTACAATACAATTTATAAATAAATAAAATAACTAAATAATAAATATACCCAACAGGCACATACATAGTCCTGACCCCACACTATGATCTAGTTTTGTGTTGTGGATATCAGGAACCACGGAAGACTTTTCGATCTTACAAACACCCAGACACGGAACAAATACCAATGGTTCACACAAATATTTGTTTCGATACGGGGATCGAACCCGCGGCCTTTGGTTTCACAGCCGGCGTCTGCGCCACTGAGGCTGCCATAAGTTATTTCATATCTATAGTCTTAGTCAATGAGCTAAAATCTTTGTAAAATTAATTATTATAGAACATACTTTATTTTCATCCTGAAGGAAAATATCGATTAATCAAACAACCATTGTTTTTATAACTTTTCTATTTACATTGAATCGTAATACGACTTTTATTTGACTTTTTAAATGAGATTTAGTTAAGCCTGTCGAGAGGTTATTGTGATTCCGAGCACGCGTGCGAGGTTTTAACCATTGATAAATTGTCAGCGCGCCAATTGAAAGTCGATCGCTAGGCTGTTTTAAATACGCCGGACACAGCGTAACACAAGCATATATTGCAGAGTAATTACTCAAGTTTATTGTCTTAGCTGCATCTTAATCGTATGGAATAAAGTGTGAACCACACAATTCATGCAATCTCTCACAGAAATATCTATTTCGAAACATGTGTGCCTAATAGATCTTTCACTTATTAAATTGACTACTTCCATCATATTGTAAGTTCATAAATATTTTAAATCACAGTGGTGATTGTTCTTCAATAGCTGCCGATCGTTGCCATCTCTATAGCAAAAAATAAAAACCGTTGAAATCATATAAAAGTAATTAGTAAAACCATCAGACTAATTGATGAAAGCAATTATTTAATTGGTAGAATAAATCAACTTTATTAAATTAGTTTTATTTAATGGAATTAATTGGCCACATAATTTATTTATGGGGTCAACATCAAGACAAGTTCGTGAGCAGAACCCGCTGTAATCGTCATTCGGCCGTTACAATTATCTATTTATAAAGAATTCCTTAGGCCTTACAAGCGAATTATGAGTCTATTCACGTAAAACTACTTAATATCCACTATTTAATTTATAAAAATAATTAAAATTTCATATGTCATATATTGCCAGAAATAAGTCTTTTGTTTTTATCTTGGGTAATTCGTTGGAGGCTAGTTTTGATGAAGCAATAAAGTAGAATAGAATTTATATTGTAATCGTGATCGTAAAGAATGTATGATCATGTTTGAAATTAATATATAGCTGACTAAATTAATAACACTTAAATTCACAAGCATCTCATCATTCTTTGGAGTAGTGTCGAAAATAACATTCACAAGATCTTAATTTCTCTTTAGAAATGATGAAACGTCTTCCTTTTCCTTTTTACATTACCTTTTCGTGAATGTATATGAGTTGAAGAGGTTTCCTTGAAATGTTACCTTTTCAATTTCTCATAAGGGCAACGTGTTGAAACGGTACTCGATAAACGTTTTGAATTGAAAAGCAAATATGGACAAGTCATTATGATATAAGAACGTAATGTTTTTACCTTTAATATTATTTTTAGAGTTCCTTAGTTTATAGACACATTAATATTTTTTTTATTCTGGAACCTGAAGATGCCTCTTTACGCTACAACAGAAGGACCCAAGATTATAGGAATTATAAATACATTTCATTTCATTTCAATTAAATTTTATTTCATTTCACAATGCTAGCTAAAAGCATGCAAGTAGAGGATTCTATCTCGGGATACCGGTCATATTTAAGTCCCGAAATTCCCGGAATCAAATTTAACGAAAGTTATTTGATACATTTTTAATTAGTCAATAAAAATGTTCCTTAATTTTATTATTTAACCTTTAACTGCGTAAAAAAATATAAGCATATATTTTTTAAATAGAAGTTAGCTGTTGATCATTATTTTAACTTTTTCAAAATGATTTGACTAATTTCTACGGAACTTTGAGATTGCTGTTTAACTTTAGCGCCTTCAACCTTAATATAAACATTGTATAAATAATTATCTTTTTTTTTGGTATTTTTGGGTCACGTTTTCACTCCACAAAGGGCACTGACTGACATAACAGTTTTAATTATAATTTCGACAGATCGTTGACTTTATGAGCTTTAATTAACATACGCGTCATATAAATGAATTTCACACCATAAAGTTAAATTTACTTTTAATTGAATTTCGCATCCAAAATTATTTATCATCTGGCCTCATCGGAATGAATGCACAAATAAGTTTTTGGTGCATTAAAAGATCGTAAAATATTTTGATTGCGAGCATTTAATTGAAATTTTGTTGTGAATTGCTATAAGAATTTTATTACTTATTGTATAGGTATTATTTTTGTTAATTACATTACTCTTATATTTCATATTGTGTTATTATTATTTGGTTGCACAAAGCATAGCTCTAAGTTGATGAAGTATGACTTCATTGGATAAGTAGTCCTGAGTTCCTGACGAACTTTATAATATACTACCTGTGCCCGCGACTTCGTCCGCGTGGAATTTAAAAATTTTTTTTTCTAAAATAAAAGAATTTTTATAAAATAAATGTACCCTAAGTTACTCCTTGTTATATCAGCTACCTGACAAAAAAAGTCCCGTCAAAATCGGTCCAGCCATTTCAGAGATTAGCCGGAACAAACAGACAGACAGACAGACAGACAAAAAAAAATTAAAGATCATTTTCGGCACAGGTATCGTATATATAACGATATGTAGTTGGACATTTTTTTTTTTCACTTTTAAAACAGACACTTCAATTTTATTTATATGCATATATGTATAGATTATGAATTATGAATAGGGGGGTTAAACACCATTACTGGTATGGTGCCAGTTAGAATGCATGCTTAAATTATTCTCATAAAATATATATAATACATATTTATGGAAATGACTTGCACGCCAAACCTAGAAAACAAAGCAATATACGAAGAATTTATACAGTTGATATGTACCTACGAATTACATATGCGATATTTACCACAGTTTTTTCACTGAATAACATGCTGTTGTCTTATTTCTCATGGCGACATCAAACCATCCATAATAAATACTGCTCTGATTGCACGTCGTTATATTATCATTGAAATTGCAATCACGTATCGAACCAGTAAATTTTCCAACATAATAAATTAATATTGCATATTCATCACATTACGTTTGTTATACTTAGCAGCATGTATAATGGTCGGATCGGCACGTAGTTATTGCAGGCGCTAATGTTTAGTAGGCAATGGGAAAATTATACTGATGCCGGATATTCCGCCGGCGCGACATTGGCACCTGTCACTATATTTTCCCTGATTGAATAATCAAAGTTTGTTATCTCGAGATGTTATCGAAGTGGCTTAGATGAGGATGTTTTCTTACTGGTACTGATAAGGATAGTTAGGAATATGAAAATTTATCACTGTTGCTTAACTGTTAAGATTTAAGTTTTAGCAAACCGGTATTGAATAATTGATTAATTCATAATGACCTGTCACAGCGATTCCAAAAATGCGTGAAACTTTAAGAAGACCTAGATATATTTTTATGAATTCATGTGCTATGATTTTTTAAATATTGTAATGAAAGAATTGTGTAGACGTGAATGACGTGTTCCAATGTCTATTTATCTAAAAAATGTTCCAATTCAACATGTTTCTGTCGAATTTGTCATTATAATGTAAATTTATAATTTTTGCTCATTGGCACTTTCTTTTTATCTTTTTGATTATTTTCTGAAGTGAATATCTCGTTTTGCATCCGTTGTTACATAATGTTTTATAATTCGCAATTCATATTTCGTTGACATTTGACATCCTAAATGTTTTATTTCGAACAAAAAAAAAGAATATTTTTTATTGGAATAATAATTTAATATGTTAGGTCATAACATTTCATTGCCACCTGTTTCTAGATGTTTTTTGTATTGCGTAATTTTTGCTTGTGGTACGTATCTATAAATAAAATATGTTAAAATTAGTAACAAAATAAGTAATAGCGCCATCTCTTGATATAAAGTGTTAAACTGTATTGTTTATTGGTAACTAAGCTACTGTGTATATAAAAGTGTAAAATGTTCTAGAATAAATTAGTCTGATTGCAACCGCCATCCAGTTTTATTAGGTTATTGACCCAGACACTCTGAGGGGTCCACCCAGATCCAGAACCTCAAAAGATATTTTCCGTTCGTGTCAGTAAGAAGCTATATAGTAAAGATAATGTCGACGAGTTATTTAGTAAACATTCCGAAGCTAAGAGGTCGCGAGAATTATGACGACTGGTCTTTTGCGGCGTCAAATGTGCTGGTGTTGGAAGGTATGGCGGACTCCATTACAACACAGTTATCGGCATCTGCGACTGCAGCCCAGAGGACTGAAGACTCGAAAGCTAAGGCAAAGTTGATCCTGACAATAGATCCAGCGCTTTATGTTCATATAAAGCAGGCAGTTACAACATACGATCTTTGGACTACGTTGAAGAACATGTTTGATGATTCGGGCCACATGAGAAAAATCAGTTTACTCCGAAATCTCATCAACATTCGCCTAGAAAGCTGCGAATCTATGACGGACTACGTGACTCAAATCGTAGAGACTGGACAACGACTGCAAGGAACAGGTTTTAAGATTACGGATGAATGGATTGGTGCTTTGATGTTAGCTGGACTACCAGAAAGGTATGCTCCGATGCTCATGGCAATCGAACATTCTGGAATCGAAATTACGGCTGACATTATCAAAACTAAATTGATGGACATGGGATCAGATATGAGTTCCGCTTCTATTTCTGAAAATGCGTTAATAGCAAAAAGATCGCATGGAGAAATGGAACATTATGGAATAAAACAAAAGTCTAGTATGAAAGCTGTCAAAGATGTGAAATGTTATAATTGTAAAGAAACAGGTCACTATAAAAATCAATGTCCGAATGTAGACAAAAGCAACAAAAGAAAACAGTCAACAAATGCTTTCAGTGCTATATTTTTGACTGGAAAGTTGAACAAGAATAGTTGGTACATTGATAGTGGTGCCAGTAGACACATGACAGCGAGACGAGACTTGATCGGTAACCCATCTAATCAGAGCGACACGAAGGAAATTATTATAGCAGATCAGACTCGTGTTCCAGTATTATGCTCAGGAGATGTCAACATCGTGACAGTCGTGAACGGTGTGGAGTATGATATTATAGTTTCAAACGTATTGTGTGTAAAAAATTTGACAACGAATTTGCTATCGGTGAGTCAGCTGATAGAAAATGGAAATAAAGTGACATTTAAAGATAATGCTTGTTATATCCATAATCAGCAGAATGAACTCGTTGGCCGGGCAGAGTTGATCGATGGATTATATAGATTACATACTTTGAAAACTAAAGAAGAGTTAGTAATAGCAATGCCAGCTGTGACATCCAGCAGGATTTGGCATAAGCAGTTAGAACACTTGAATAGTGTCAGTCTTAAAAAAAAGAAACAGGAAGTTGAGGGAATTACTTTTCCTGAAGTGGCAAAGATTGTAAAATCAGAATGTCTGATTTGTTGTGAAGGCAAACAGGCGCGAATGCCGTTAAAACGAAACCTTTCTAAATCTGAGAATGTACTAGACTTGATCCATGCAGATGTTGGAGGACCAATGGAAAGTCTGTCAGTTGGAAAATCGAAGTACTATGTCCTATTTGTTGATGACTATAGCAAGATGGCTTTCGTATATTTTTTAAAGGCAAAAGGTGAAGTTTTTACGAAGTTAAAATGTTTTAAGTCCATGGTTGAGGAACAGAAAAACAGAAAGATCAAAATCATCAGAACAGGCAATGGCGGTGAATTTTGTAGCCTTGAGTTTGAGAAGTATTTAACAGAGCAGGGAATAGTCCATCAAAAGACTAATGCTTACACACCACAGCAAAATGGCTTATGCGAACGCATGAAGAGGTCTATTGTAGAAAAGGCGAGGTGTTTGCTATTTGAGGCCGGCTTAGATAAGAAGCTTTGTTGAAATGTTTTAAGTCCATGGTTGAGGAACAGAAAAACAGAAAGATCAAAATCATCAGAACAGGCAATGGCGGTGAATTTTGTAGCCTTGAGTTTGAGAAGTATTTAACAGAGCAGGGAATAGTCCATCAAAAGACTAATGCTTACACACCACAGCAAAATGGCTTATGCGAACGCATGAAGAGGTCTATTGTAGAAAAGGCGAGGTGTTTGCTATTTGAGGCCGGCTTAGATAAGAAGCTTTGGGCTGAGGCTGTGAATACTTCAGTTTACTTAAAAAATAGATCTGTTGTTTCCGGATTGAACGATAAAACACCTTATGAGGTATGGACGGGACTGAAGCCTAACTTAAGTCATTTGCAAGTTTTTGGAAGTACTGTTATGGCACATGTTCCAAAAGAGAGGCGCACCAAGTTTGACAAAAAGGCGAAGCAGCTTATTCTTGTGGATTATGCTGAGAACAGAAAGGGATACAGAATATATGATCCTGGAACTAATTCTGTAACCACAAGCAGAGATATAGTTGTTATGGAGCATTTAGAAAAGAATACTACAGCCAGTTTAACCAAGAGTTTGCGCAAAACTAAACATTATTACTGTATGGAATAGCTAAGAATTTTATCTGTTTCGTAATATGTCGGTTTAAGTTTTTATTTCTTTATTTTGTTATGGGGAGATGTTAAAATTAGTAACAAAATAAGTAATAGCGCCATCTCTTGATATAAAGTGTTAAACTGTATTGTTTATTGGTAACTAAGCTACTGTGTATATAAAAGTGTAAAATGTTCTAGAATAAATTAGTCTGATTGCAACCGCCATCCAGTTTTATTAAAATATAATTAAAATGTTTGTATATAGTTGTAATTTAGTTAATTTTTTCACGCGCGCATTAATGAAAATGTTTGCGGGCAGTTTGGCTCCAAATTATTTTAAATGGCGCCTGCTGATTATTCTAGTGGATATTTTTCTCATCTGGAATCATAATATATTTGTGCTATAGCAAGTGTATTTAAACTGAGCTGGTTTTATTGTGTATTTAAGTAAATAGTAGTGTTATTTCTTATCCAACTCTCATTCATCTCGCCATGCAATACTGGTGGTAGGTCTCTCATATGTGAGAGGCTGCCTGGGTGGGTACCACCGCAATGTCTATTTCTCCCGTCAAACAGCACTTTAAATGCACTGTTGTGTTTCAGATTGAAGGACATTGCAGCCAGAGTAACTACTGGATATATTTAGACTAAACATCTTGTGTCTCAGGATGGCGAGCGCAGTGGAATGCCAAGCATTGCTTTGTATTTCAAGGTATTGTTTGGTTTTGCTACTGTTCATGAGCGGTCGCATCGCTTACCATCAGGCGAACGGCATGCTCGTCTCGTCATACACGGCAATAAAAAAAATGGAAGCTCCTAGTTTACAAGTACTTTTCATTTGTGGATTTATCATTATGTCGCCAATTTGATCTTAGCTTTATGACTAAGGTGTATTGGATTGATATAATTTCTATATCCGTTCTATCCTTTCAATATCCAAAGAAGAAACCATTTTTAAAATTAAATTGACGGCCGAACGAAACCGTATCCATATCACTAGTATAACACACTCTTATACGTGTTAATACCAGTATTTCAACGTTATTACACGGCATGTTGATCAACATCTGCTATCTGCAGATTTAATTATACATTCCCGTCGATGGATATCCTGTTCGATAAATAATTGTACGTTGTATCCATTGTGTATGCAACTGTGTCGCGCGTGAGTGCTGTGCGTACGCCGTACAGCTTTATCATCAATTTGTGACATGCCTGACTGTTGATTATACATCAGTACGTTTTGATGTAGGGTTGTCTTAACTGGTGGTTTCATGCTCAATGGAGAGCTTGAAGGTTATTTGACTTTGATATCTTTATTGGTCATTCGAGAACATTCTTATAGGGCTTTGATAAGTCTTTCTGTATGTGATCACAGATGATTCTAAACATTAGAACAGCGTGGTTTAGCAATATGAATATTAAAAAATGCTGCATAAAATATTGCAGAATGAGAGCATACATCCGATTTTGGGAATTGTTTTAGACTAGATTTGTGAGACAAAGCATCATAACGAATTATTATTATATCACAAATGCTTCAATAAATAAATATTCAATTTGGTTTGTATGTAAAGATCTATCAGAGATTTTGTGTAGGTATTTAAATTCTTAGCTAGTAATAAATAAGATAAAATTACGGGGTTTTATGTTGCCGATCACACGTCGTTGAACTGCGATATAATTTGTTTCTGACTTAGTTGATACGATATTTATATTGGGCACTAGTCCTCTGTATCAGACTCCTGTTTGAAAAACTCAACCTCGTAATTGACCAGGTTAGAATTCCTGAACTTCGCATAACTCACTCTCTACATTTTACTAATTGATTTTCAGATATTCATGCCCCTTCATGAGTTTTACAGCTTATGTTTATACCTTGAAAGAAAAGCCTAATTTGCTTATTGTATGAGGTCCCTTTAATTGGTATGTGAAGTTTACAAAGGGAGAGCGCAGACCGGGGCGGCATGTCACGGGATACTTTTTTTTGTTACAAAGGATATTCCAACTTATCCGGTGAGAATATGACATACATTTCGATGTTTTCAATTTATGCCGTGACATCAAAAGGCATTTCTCTATGCTCGGCGGACAAAAATCAAAACTCTTCCCAATGGTAAAAGACGATTAGCAGTGCAACGTATAAGGGTTCATATATGTACTTCATTATAAACGCCAGCTATATAAAGACCAAGGTCGGAAAAATATAAATAACAGCATTTTCCTTTACAATCTTGATGGAAACTTGCGTTGTAAAGAGATTTCCAAGTAAGAGATACTTCATTAGGTCGGATGATTGATGGATGAGTGCGCCCTGTGACTGACGATGGTGGCAGTTAATCATTGCAATGAGTCGTCATTGTGGTCGCAATTATTTTGTAATGGTAATGTAAATTGTTTTTTTACATATCTGGCGCTGTCGTCGTGTCTTCATTCCTTAAGATAAATGTTTATATAAATTATAATATGAAAGGTAGCATATAGCAGCTTTCGTACGGTCCAGAGTTTGCTTTTCAGATACTCTGTTAATTCTACTGGGACCACAGCTAGGCCATATTGTATTTAGATTTACTTTAATTACATAAAACTTCGCAATTAATGATTTTCTAAAATATAAGCTTAAACGGCTCTATTAATAGACAGTTTTGAAATCTATTTTAGTTACCGAATCTTTTGTCCCTATCGTACGACTTTTGAATAGTTTGAGCGAAGACAAAACAGTCTTTAACTAAAATAGGTTTTAAAACTGTACGAATAAAGTCGAAAAGGTGTAGCCCAATGTTGCGTACAGTTATACGAAAGCGACAGGTGGTATACGTGAGCAATAGTTGACCTTCACAGTGATTTTTTGGACATTGGACCGTCTGTGAGTACTTAGATCAATAACGAACTAATAATTCACTATCACAATATAAAAAAATATTTTGCCACTAGTAGATAGAACTTTTTTTTTGCCGCAACTTAATTTGTCATTAGAATTTCGTAAACTAAGGGTCCAAACCCTTACAGTTGGCCTGCTATTGCCTAACCTTTAAAGCTTACTATAATCGATGTCAGTTACCTTATACGTAGTATAATGGTTTTTATGAATTTTTCTGCATATTTTACTTGTATTACACCCAAGATCAAAATATGGGTTCCTCGTGATGAAAAATCGAAAGAGGTAAAGTTTTCCAAGCATTTGTCATTTTACACTCTGCTGACCTCAGGGTAATGTAGGCTTGACGTTAATGTTCAATTAGATCATATGATTACTAACATGAAAACTATGCTAGGTAACCTGTCAACATACTACTTGCTTCGTTAATAGGACTTTGCACTGAAACTTGATCTTTGGTACTTTACCGACTAGGTGACTAGTATGATTATTGATTGTTATATTGTATTTAGGATTTGAATATGATGAAAGAAGAGAACGTAAGAAGAATTAATGGTATGGAACAAAGTTTGCGTGAAAAAGATGCCGAATGAAAGTTCTTAAGACGCAGAGAACTATAGGATGATTCATTAAGATATTGAAGAACGGAAGGACGGAATAAGGGGGAACGGAATGGAATACGGCGGAAGATGGTAGGTTTGATTTGACCCCTAACGGAATTATTCCTACATGTATAGCAACTAACCGTTAATAATGTACCATCTTAGGTGTTTTGATTGGTACCCTTATATAGTTGAAACCTTCATCTGGCGTCACGTCACCTGTTCTTTTTTCTTTCGCGATCATTCCATTTGATACTATTATTATAATCCCATCACTTGTTACCTTCGCTGTTAGAGTCTGGTTTAAGGTCAATGTAGCGATTTTTCCGTCCCAACTTCTTTCACATCACACGGAATTCTTTGTACATACGCCTGTGTCTTTGACCATATTATGCCGTGTATTCCAAACATCGAAAACTGACTCTAATGGTAAAACCCGATGAGTGATGGTCATTCCTACACATCACGACTGTCGTGTACTCATCGCCCTCGCGGTGTCAACGACCAGATGTTCGTCACTCCGTACACGCCGCTACTGAATATTTAACTCGCAATTGATATTGCCCTCTGTCCAATAGACAGCTAATGCTGACCGATTGTGGTGTAGCATTTTGATACAGGCAATGTTTTACGACCTCTGTAGTTCTGATTTTACCGTCACAACTCTTAGGCGAATTCAACGATAGTACCTTAATGTGTCTTGCTCCATTTACTGGATTAGAACCGTCTAGGACTATTTTCACGTACGGTAGTAATATATCCTATCACTAATAGTTTGTTATACCATTAACCCAATTTAGTAATTCTTATACAACGGTCATAAACATTTCGTTTGCTTTTTATGCTTCACACCTAACTTTTGCAATGCGCCATATAGGTAACGTATTCGTTTACAGTTCGAAATAGTTATTGGCACTAAAATAACAATCAGCCTATTCTACGATTTGTTACGTTTTGTGAACGCAATAACAGCAGTGACGGAATACAGTCGACCAAACAACACGAGGTACTGTGGGCGAGATGCATCGCAAAAGTCCGAATAAGGATCGATGCAAGCGTAACGTGATTCATTGCAAGCTCAGTGTCACTCGAGAATTAATATCAATACACGAATGCGGACATTTCATTCGGTATTTCCACATTTTTGTTATTTCTTTCATATGTACTATGCAAATCAATTGCATCAGATGGAAAACCCATAGTATTTTCTATGGTTCGAACAATAACAGTTCCTGCCCTTGATGTTGTTTTGATTTATCGTTTCTCACAGGCGTCTGGTGGTTTTAATGTGTTACTTCTTTGCATATAAGTAATTATAAGTTTCCTTGAACTAGTCATTATTGTGACCATTAGAATGAATGTGTTGCAAATTTAATTCCGGGTTTAAAGAGCGTTTCTATATAATTGTTTTGTTCCGCTTGTCCTGTTCTTACTTTAGCTTCCATAAAATATTACATCTTTATTATCGTCATATCCTTGATTAACGGAATCATTTTGCGGTTACTTATTTTATTAATGGTCTTATTTGGAATTTTAACCGAACTAGTGATGGCTATAAAATGTAGAACATAATTGGCTGGTGCATCATTGGTTCTTATTCCATTTGTAGTTACGATACCAGAGGAAGTCACGGTCAATATCTAGTGTCTGATGTTTATGCTATTACTACAACACGTGTCTCTCTTACTACGGTTATAACAATTTGTCATTTTGTATCCTGTCGGCCCTCTCGTGTTGTGTTTGATCATCGTTCGCTAGAAATCATTATCTCCCATGTAAATGCTTCTCACCTTATACAGTTTTTATACTAGTTAATAATGTGTGACACATATTCTAGAAATAATACTTGAATATGTATTAATAGTAGTTCCGTATAGAAATATGATTATGACAGTTTATTGCCATGTCGGTTGGTATGACATGTAATCATTTATGTTACAATTAATTTTATTATTAATGGTTATCGCAAAGCAACTTGTTTTGATTGCGCTGGGTTAATTACGAAGTTATCTTTTAGGATTGCCTACATTAGCCCTAGTTAGGATAGTTTTATCTTATCTAGATATTAAGCGAGTTTCTACAGTATATAAAAATATACTGCTAACTTTAATTCGGCAGTAAGATTTTGAATTCAATTTTGAAATTGTGATAAAATTGTCCAGTGGTAGATATACTCTCCAAATGTCATTAAGTATGATTCTAGCCGGTTCTCAATTATTTGTTAATTATAATGTTGTATCATTAACTTATTATAATTAAACTGCAATAAATAATCAAACAGTTTCCGAGGTCGGTATTTTACCGCTAGTTAAGTCATTCATGTAAAATTATAATTTGTTTTCATATTAACTTAATGAACAGTTATGGGTTTGTTTACATTAAATGTTATTTGTGATGTGTTTGTTAGTTTTTTTATTAGTGTCCGGTTGTCATGATGCCTGATGAGTATATCGTGCCCGTTTATACTATGGCCGCAAAGGCACTAATTCTTCATTGTTTAATATTAACAAGAACTCTAATTTATCAAATACATCTGCAGCCTAATTCGTAGATAGTTTATAATTTGGAGACTGTTTTGTTAAGACAATGTTTTTTTTAAATTATTATCCTTATTGTCTTTTAAATTATATATACCTTATGTTCTCTGTTTGTTTAGTTTTGATGGAAGATTTTTTTTTGTTTATACCTATTTTATTTATGAAATGTTTTGTCCTTCTCCAATGACCTTAAATCAGCAGACCTTTGAATTAAACAAAGAAAAAACCATTCTATAACTAAAATAGGTTTATAAACGGTCTATGAATAAGACCGCTGGTATCTACTAAGTTGTTTTTAAACCTGTTCCGCAATACTAATGCAGGTTGTTTCGATTGCTATGTTCAATACACCCCATTTACCCTCATCATGAAAATTGCGTAACCTAACTGTGAACTATGACACAATCAGATCTAAAAATAGTCATCGCTGGTCATCTCCGAGTGAGTTTTTTTTAATGAATTCTGACAGTGATTCACATTTGCGCCTGGTGTTTGATTTGTCTTGGGTCCACTCATCACTCAAATATGCCGTGTTTGTGACGTCGGATGACAGCATGTGCTTCTGCGCCTATGATGTCATGCTCTGTAAGATTTAAGGTGACTAGTAATGTCTGTAATAAACTTTTTTAGGATAGTTTTTCGTCACTGGTCAAACGGGATGTAAAGTTCTTAGAAATACAGTGAGTGTACGGTTTTTTTGTTGGTACTCTTTTAGCAGATGGAAGATAATGTGGTCTTACGGAAAAGGTGCTAAAATTGTTTTTACTAGTTTGAACATTCCATCGACGTTACCCATAAGCAGTAATAAGTTATTTTTAAAGTATTTACGTGTGATTCAAGCTATCAATAACAATTTTGTTAGTCCAAACGAATTTGGAATCTAATTTATCAATTAGCCCATTGATGAACTTTTATTCTGTGTGTATTGTTCAGTCATTTAAATTATTTGGTGAGCGACTTAGCGGTAAAATCGTCCAATAAGTTCAATGAACTAATAATTGTATATTTTTTGCGCGTGTTTTGAAGTAGAAATAGCTGAACTATCAATTCTACAATAACAATGGTTCTGGATGGGGTCGACGTCCAAGATGCGTATCACCTTGACACGTTATCGGGGATCACGCCGCGATGCCTTCGGTTTGGCTGAGTGCTCGTCGGTGACGTCACGCGTACGTCCGCGCCGGCCAAGCCTGAGACGCGCCGTGCGTATGTGCAGCACGTGCGGGCCTACGCACTCGGCGCCTCGTACACAACCTCCTGTAGCTGATAATGACGGTGTTTGCAAAATATAAAATATAATGTTCGAAATTTAAATCCAATTTTTCTCATACTCGACACTACAAAATTGGTGTCGGAACAAAATGCTCTGTGCATGCGTATTTTGTTGACTTTTGGAAGTCTTAAAATTTTTGCAGATGACCCTTATATGTTGGTATCCATATAATGTTTCTAAAATCAAAGAAAGTTACAGAAGATAATAAATCTACGGAGTTTTAAAGAAACATTTTTGGAATGGTAAATTTCTTTTGATAAATAAAGTTATTTAACCTGAAGTGTATTATTATCAGATGTAGAACAGAATAACACCACTTTTGAAAATAATATCAAATATAATTTGTAATATTTCAAAATCAGTAGTAACGATAACACTATACTACAGAATCCAGACTAATTTACGTAGCATTTGTAACAGTTATAAAATATTACGTGTAAAAGCTTACTAAATAGAAGTTTTTTTTTGTTTATAATACTACAATTTTGTAAGCGGCAACGTGTGTAGCTCCCGGAGTAGTACCTGCTGTGCACATTAGGCACTACCGCGTGCTGCAGCGGTCACGTCCAGGAATCGAGTGGGTTTTTCTGTGTATTGTTTACATCGCACTCAGTTGTCATCGCATACGACGCTTGACTTCAAAATTCACGAGTAGATTCATCGGTTATTTTAGTACCATTTGACGCAATACTCTTATCCTTTGTTTGTGCTCAGTAATTGTGTTATATAACTGTTTTATAATTAGTAGGCATATAAATCGAGTAATTGTGTATATAAAAGTTTCATATATTATACAAAATTAGTATAAAAAATAGCGTTACCTTAGCGACGAGGTATCGCAAATTATCTCCAACCACTAAAAATTAAAATTAGTTTTCTTGATTATAAGTTGAGATAGGTTATATCTGAGATCGGTGCCCCTACTAACGGATGTATCAATAACAAGAGTGTTAATATATAAATTCTTAGACATCGTTTTTTTTGGATTACATGTGAAATCATGTGTCTAATTCGAAACATAAACATTAAAATCCATTGACGTTGTATATGAATGTTCTGTTCTGACTAAGGCGGAAACTATTTATGTACAGTCAACGACAAAAGTCGTTGAGCATATTCAAAACGCCAAAAGTCTTGCACACATGAAGCAACAAAAGTGGTTGACCAGGTTCGGCCACAAAAATTCGTGAACACCTTAAGGTTACAAAAGTTTCTGAGCAACAAAAGCAACAAAATTCCTAAACACGCCAATATTACATTATTCAATGAACACTTGTAAAAAGCAAGTTTGCTGTAGATGTGTTCATCTACTTTTGTTGCTTTGTAATACAATTTATATTTTTTGCTTTTCTCTGCATTGACTTATTTTGTGTTTTTGTGAAATAATATATACTAGTGGTCGCCTAGTGATCGAAATTCGATCAAGAAGAGAAAAAGTTTTTACCTGTATGATGATGTTGTTATTCTGATAATTCGTGCAATGATTCGTGCACATTTTTTGTACCTGAATGTTGTTATTGCAGATTGCTGCTACAGAACTTTCTTTATGCATATAATGATAGTCCGTGTACATTTAAATGTATCTTACTGCTACACAATTTGTATAAGCGCTCAGCATTTCACGTAGTATTCGTCAAATAAATCTTTTCTGTTTGATATTCAACAAAACCACAGTAAACATTTTTTTCTGATTGACATTCAACTACATATGTCTATAATAAAGCAAAGAAACAATTTGACCAAAGAGTATGTATACGTGTACAAATACTTGTGTATGCGTCTGTCAAATGCATGCTGGTTTATTTATTGATTTAATGTACTTTCTATGCATTATTATTAAAATCTTGTTTTATATTACATTTAATATTAGGCTTAATATTAATATTATTGCCTCATTTAAAATTAATATTCTCTTTTAATATTAATATTATTACCTCATTAGGCAAATAAAACCTTTTTTTTGATATGTCTATGTCAGAAGAACAAAATGAAAAAGAAAAGAAACAATTTGACACCAGAGTATGTATACTTGTGTATGGATGTGTGTGTGAAATGCATGGCAGTGTGTGTAATGTTTTATTTTTTGATTTAATGTACTTTATAAGCATTATTATTGAAAAATATTAGCATTCTCCACTTCTCCTACACATAAACTATAAGTGTGCCAAATTTTATGCTCCTGCGTCCGCGCAATTTTCGTAAAAAGGGATCCAAAGTTTTTGCATCACGTATTAATATATAGATTTACGCGAAGTTTAAATGTTGTTCTTGTTCGTCTGTTATAATACGTGCTTAATTTTATTCATACCGGGCTGTTGATGTTGCAAATATTATAATAAAAACTTACATAAAATAAGAAAATATAAATTACTCACTGTACTACTTGTACTTGTGTGTACGATTTCGGAAATAATTTAAAAAAGTAAATACAAAGATAATAATAACATTTATTGATCGAAAAAATAAATTCAAAATATATCTAAAAAGGGTAGAAATATTTAAAATCTTGTGTGGCCTCCATTTGCTTCGATGACGGCCTTGATTTTTATGATTGCAACCTACTATTTATGTATCTTCCCTTCGTTAGAAAAACTAATACTTCAGTCAAATTACGTTCTTTTTTAAGATCAAAAATACATATTAACAGCAATTTATAACGTAATTTGACTGAAGTATTAGTTTTTCTAACGAAGGAAAGATATATAAATAGTAGGTTGCAATCAGAAAAATCAAAACCGCAAGTCGTCTACATACTGAAACACCATATTTACTCGTCTTTACTAGAGCTGAAAATGTCACATACTCGTTTAAGTGAACATTGTAGGCGTAAATATATATTATTTCACAAAAACACAAAATAAGTCAATGCAGAGAAAAGCAAAAAATATAAATTGTATTACAAAGCAACAAAAGTAGATGAACACATCTACGGCAAACTTGCTTTTTACAAGTGTTCATTGAATAATGTAATATTGGCGTGTTTAGGAATTTTGTTGCTTTTGTTGCTCAGAAACTTTTGTAACCTTAAGGTGTTCACGAATTTTTGTGGCCGAACCTGGTCAACCACTTTTGTTGCTTCATGTGTGCAAGACTTTTGGCGTTTTGAATATGCTCAACGACTTTTGTCGTTGACTGTACCAGCTGATTTTTTTAAAATAAATTGCGAGTGCTTGTAATTTTCTTTATTATTCAAAGTATTTTAGAATTATAATTAATGTGATTGAAGTTATTACGTACAGATTCGGGGGGTTACTCTGTCATCCGAATCGAATTTCGATTGATCGAACGAATTACAGAACTTGTTGCTTTATTTTTCGACATAAAGTCGAACGTTCGATGTTCGACGTCCGATGTACAATATACGTTTTCCACTTCTAAAAATCAATACTATTCTTTATGACCCTTATCATTCACTCCGAACTTAATCTATGGTTACGATGCACGATACAGGATTCGAGTATTTTGTGGAATACCCTAGGTATTCCACAAAATACATTCGTGCAGTTTTACGTACGCGATTTCTATATTCCAAGTTCGTTTTGGATCGTATAGTGTCCCCCTTCAGAGTACCAGATAGTAGATACTCAATTATTAAATGCAGTGCTGCTCAGACAGTATCGAATTGCAGGAGATGATTATCTCGTGTCTTGAAACTTGAAGTATTATGGCTGATCCCGGATTGCGATACTCTTGCGTGGGCCATCACGACTGGTTTCACATCTCGAAATTTGAGATAAGCGAGTTTAAATTTTACAAGATACGCTTCTAGATACACTGTTTGGTTGGTAAAAGTTTACCCGTTGGAAAGCTTAAATATTTAGAGTTCTATTGGGCAGTAGGGCTCGTACATAAAACTGCGGTGAGATGTCGCATCTCTAAAATCTACGAGCTCTTGCGACGCATCACAACGACTTGCCAATCGATTCGCATTTTTGTGTTTTGTTTGTTTTACCTGTAAATCCTTAGCAATAAACTTCACTAGAATCGTATAAGGGAGACCTGCTTTACCGCACAAAATCGCATCGCAGCAATTTGTGTCCCAGCAGTTTTCTGCGTTGCGAATTCGCATCGCACCGATTCGCAGTTTTGTGTATGAGTTCTTGTTGATTTTGTAATACAAAATAAGTCAAAAAAGCTGCTGGGAAATTTCTGAATTCTGACAGCATGCCACTATTTGCACGAAATGCACAAATATGTGGTTAGGTAGATTTAGGCGTTGAGCATAGGTTATTTTGAATTAGAATTAAGTTGCGAACATTTGTAATCAGATTGTGATTGATTATAGTACAGATTAAATAATTATGTGCGCAATTAGAAGCCAATTTCAAAGACTCTGAACTAATTATATAGGTTTATAAATAATTATAAAGTAATGTAATGTATGTCAAAATACGACTGCTAAGACTAAGGTTTTAGATCCGGCGTTCGTACGTAATTATCTTTTTGTAAGGAATGTTACACACAACTTGTAATTTTCGTTTTCAACCACAATAATTGCAGATATAGTATAAATAAAATAATGCGTGATAAATAGAGTGCAGCCTTAGTTTAGTGTACTTACAGTGTATGAAAAGATGGGAAATTTTACTGTCAGTCTGGTCTGTGTCTGGTTAGTAATGTTCGTATTTATAAAATAAAAAGTTTTTTTATTACTTTGGGATTCACAAGTCCCGAATATAACTGAAGTGAAATATTCGTTGGCAACAATTTCTACCGTATGCCGTTATACACTTATATGCAAAGGTCAGGCAGGTGCTATAAAACTCGCATTTAACGTGCGCGTGCCACACACTCATTCACTTTTACAATTATACATTACTTTTAATTGCAGTATTTGTAAATGTTAAAGAAGCTATAACGTAGCTGCAACTTTTTTCATTGGCATTTGTTTACAAAATTATTGCAAAATATGACGGTTACAAAAATAAATGGAAACGGATGCCTGATAACGTTTCGTCGTGACGAAATCGTAGTTTCGTATGTTAATTATTTATTTGCAAATTTGTTTTATTCCAATATAGTATATTTATGTTACTATATATTTACATTTGGCTATACTGTTTTACGGTTGCGTAGGAACCTAGCTTTACTTATGGCTGGAAGTCTAAAGTTCAATACTCTGACTCATTTCAGGTTGGTTGGCCTGTAGTCTACATGTGACCTATAACATGACATTATACATATTTCCAGAAAATAATGATGAAGAAAATAAAAGACAATTATGCCTAATAAGTGATTACATTCATTAATACGCTTAATAAGTTTGTTCGATTATAGTCCAACGTGTTTTATATGTTTTACCTATTTTATGGGGCTGTTTAAAACCTGGTAATCCTAGAAAATATAGGTTATTTTAAACAAACAAACAGCGTAGCTCGTATCACAATAAATTTGTACTTGGTTAAAATTTTAAAGTATATAGTTGTAAATTGTAGTTATCACTGTCAGCATACGATTTATTAATACATTTACCATTTAATATAAAGAGCTGGTTTATGCAAATTGAAAGTTAAATTCTAGCGTGTTCTAGTACAGATTGGTTAGCCTGGTCACTGGTGGTACAAATAGAATATTTTATTTGTTTAGTTGTCCATCATAAAATCAGAGCATTGGAACCGTTTATTTGTGATGCGTTCGTTTGTTTAGATTGGGATATATTTGGTTACAAAGCATAGTTTTTAAGGAAATTAAAATCTTTGAAAATTTTATTTTGAATACGTAAACGTCACTGGATCCAGACGCAAAATTGCCGAATTTTACGAACAAAGAGACACTCCTCCTTCTCCTCGCATCGTTTTCCTCAGTGCTGACGGTCGTGATCCCTGGAACATGGAGTAATCTTTGACCGGATTATGCTGTGCCACCTTTTCCTATCCTTGGCATAGTGGAGCGCAACGTGAAACTTGATGTTAAGGGTCAAGCTGACTGGTACAACCATCTGATGAACACAAAAAAAGACAAAAACAAAAAATTCAAGAGACACTCACAATCTAATTATTAAGACAAGTGAAAAAAAAAGTAAAGAATCGTAACTTACATTTTAATTACATTTATTAGAAAGTTCTGCATACCAGTACTAGCAGCAATGCAATTTTCTTTGGATTTAAATAGAGTGAATCAACTGAAGTATCCCAGTAATCGAGGTTATTATTTATTTATGCGCGGAGAGTGGTATCAACCAAGAACTGGAGCGATAGTCGACAGGCAACGCGGAACCACTTACCCACAATGTGTTTAAGGTATACTTTGTAGTGGAATACAAGTGCACTTGCCAAACTAGAACATTGACCACAGATTAACTTGGCCAGTATAACCAGTTTGGTATACGCATTACAAACTTAATATTGTTTGTGCAATCTAAGGACTAAGGAGGCTTTCAATAGGGTAAAGCTTGCGTTGATATTGTTGAGTTAGCTCATCCATTTTGTCAGACCTTATGCTTTTTTTATATTATTGGGGCAAACGAGCATGCGGTTCACCTGGTGGTAAGTGAACACCGCTGCCCATGGACATCTGCAACACCATAGGGTATGGAGATGCGTTGCCGGCCTTTGAGATGGGTATACGTTCGTTTTTTGAAGGTCGCCAGGTCGTATCTGCTCCTATGTTTGATGGAAATTCCTATTTCCATTCTACATTTTCATCAGGGTCAAGGCAAGATGATAGTCTTTTTTCTCGACCAAGCACCCTGGCAGATGTGAACAGTTTCAGAATCGTTCTTTGGATAACCTTTTAATATACAGTGTAATATTTTGAACAAATTAAAGTATTAAAATTTTACTATGGTTACGCACTTTCATTTTGCTCACTATGTGTTTTATGTAACTGAAGTGCTTATGATCAGTAGCGTAATAATTTAATAGAAAATGCTTGATGATGTCTCCAGTATTATACCGGAAGGCACAATATTTCCGTTGTTTTAATATATTACGTGGTGTTGAATTAGTGTGTGGTAAAAATAGACTTCAAGTGTAAATATAGAAAATTTCAATTTATGTACGTAGTTTTTTCCAATAATATTGGTTTAATTTTATGTGCAGCATTCATAATATTCTTAAAATGGCCTTATGTAACCATAATCTTGCATTATTGTATAATATATATAAATAATTATATCATAATAAATATCTGAATTAATTATCTGTATTTCTTAAGGGTGCTCAAGGATTTCCGTTGTAATCCAATACATGTTCCAAAGTTATAGACCTTTTATTAACTTTGCTCGTAATTTGTAAGTCAGTGCTAATTCATTTTTAAATGAGCAACATTTAATGTAAATAATATTGTGTCACTAAAGGTAATTACGAAATACATGATATTTTCAGGTAGCATACTTGAAATTGGGCTAATTAATTTCAGTTTAATTAATGAAAAGTTTCAGTTTTTGCAATGTGTGTACTTAAATAACAATACGTTACGTAGTAACTAACATTATGGATTCTCGCCACGGTGTGTCTTTGAGCAACACGTGTGTCCAGACTTTTTTCTTATTATTTTGTGTTTTTTTTATGATTTGTTGTTGTATTAAATACTGTAACTTATTGTGATTGTTTTTGTGAAACGTTTTTATTTGTACATATTAGATAGTTATTCTGTATTAGCAATTGTGTTTGTATTGTTTTGTGTTTTAGTTTTTTTAGGTTAGTACAAGTAGACTAATCATGAATAACAATAAACCCCCCGACCCTCCCGACCCTCCCGACGTAACTCCACCGTTTACTCCAACTTTTTGTACCCCTCCCGTTCTACATGGGAATCCCAATTCCCTTACCCAATTCGCTGAAGTTGCTTGCAGCCTAATGGAAACGGACGCTCCCCCTCAAACAAGCAACACTAATAAACGGCCGGCAGAAGACAACAGACCTTCCGATATCCGACCAACTAAACAATCAAAAAGCCAGGTTGGGCGAACAAAATACAACATAGTAGACCGGGGCCCTTACGTTGTACACGTATCAAAGATTGAATCACAACAAAATTCTGGCACCACCTTACACCCAGTAACTTTTGGGCTCTTCCTTTACAATAACAACATTCATAATGTAGTTAAAGATGGAGTCAAGAGAGTGGGACGAAACAAAGTATCTGTTGAGTTCTGTACTCAACAAGATGCCAATGCTTTTTTGTCCAACAATTTACTAGCAAAACACAAGTTTACTGCCACAATTCCAACATTTAATGTGACCAGAATGGGCGTCGTGTCTGGAGTCCCTGTGGATATGTCGGAAGAGTCTGTTAAACAATACATAACTGTTCCACCTGGATGTGGACAGATTCTTAAAGTCAGACGCATAAATAGAAGGGTTATTAGAGACGGGGTTTCTGAGTGGAAACACACAGAGACTTGTGTTCTCACCTTTGACGGTCAGATCCTGCCTAAGCGAGTGTTTTGCTGTTACACTTCTCTGCCAGTAGAACAGTATATATATCCAACCATACAGTGCAGGAATTGTTGCAGATTTGGCCATATCGAGAGTGTATGCAGGTCAAAGCCCCGTTGTATTAAATGTGGCCACGACCACCCAGGGAATGGCTGCGACGTTTCAGAAAATGAGGCTTTCTGTGTGCTGTGTTCCGGACAACACTTTGCGAACAGCAAGGCATGCCCGGAATATAGTAGACAGAGAGCTATTAAAACTACGATGGCTGAAAAAACAATATCCTACGCGGAAGCAAGTAAATCCATCCCAGCAGTTTCCCGTAGTTATGCAGACACCCTTAAAACTCCCCAATCTCCCAACTCTTATCGCAAGACAGTCTTCCGACAATCCAAATCTCATGTTCCACTATCCCCATCCTATGACAAAGTAGCACATCGTTCTATTACTAACCCTCCCCCTCCTTCACAGCAAAATGGCTGTGCTCTAAATACTCCTCATTCCAATACTAACCCTATTGACATAATTATACAACTATTAACATCCCTTTTAAATCTGAATACCTTCCAAAATCCTACATCCTCGACTTCTCATCAACCGTCCAACGTTGCCCAACAACTAATAACTGCTTTAGAACATTTTAAAAATGGCTACGCCAATAATATTCCTACAGTGGAATGTGAGGAGCGTGTCTCATAAGAAGCACGACCTCATCTTCCTCCTAAACAAATACAAGCCTCTGACTTGCGCCTTGGCTGAGACGTGGTTAATACCTAACCTCAGCTTCCGTATACCACACTATAACATTTTTAGATGTGACAGGCCTGATGGCTATGGAGGTTCTGCATTGCTTATTAATAACCGGGTCCCCTTTGTTATGACCCCCATGAATCCCTTGATAGGAGACATGAACATAGTTGCTGGTAGAGTGGAGGGTATAAATGTAATCTCCATTTATATCGCCCACCCTGATCCAGCTTTCCTTCCCGTTATCAGGGACACATTACGCAATACAAACAGACCGCTGTTAGTCATGGGTGACTTTAACTGCCATCACTACAGATGGGGATCCCATCGGTGCGATTCTTTCGGTACAGGCTTGGTAGATATTCTGGATGACCTAAATCTTTGTGTACTCAATAATGGTTGTTCCACTCGCCGAGTTTTACCAGGACAACAAAAAAGTTGCGTCGATATCTCCTTCTGCTCACCTGATCTTGCAGCATCTGCTTGCTGGCAGTGTACAGATCTCTCACAGGGGAGCGACCATTATCCCATCCTTATTACCCTAACCCAACGAACCTATTTGGAAAAATCCCCTCCCCCTCTGCTAAAATATAATTTGTTAGATCCGGATTGGTCAAAATTCGCACAATTAATGGAAAATAAAATCATATCCCTACCTAAAGTTAATGACCCAAACATATATAATACTGACCAATCCCATGTGAATTTCTGCTGTAATCAATTTACGGAAGCCTTAACCTCCTGTGCTGACTCCTGCTTTCCCGTTAAAAACAGCAGCAGGCAAAAAATCCCATCCCCTCCATGGTGGGACCATGAATGTACCATTGCCATCAGGGAAAGAAAATTGGCAGAAAGGAGATATAATCAAAATATGAGCACCCAAAATTTATTACACTATAAAAAGATATTTGCAAAAACGCAGAAAATGTTGAGACGAAAGAAACGCACTGGATGGAATAACTTCTGTAGTTCCTTGAAACCTTCAACTCCCTGTTCAGTAGTATGGAAATCTATAAATAGATTTAGGTCTGGATGCTCCCCGTCAGTATCCTCTCCTATCTCTCGCGATGTTGCTGAACATTTTTTTAGAAAAATTGCTCCTCCTTACGTGCCCTCATTGTTAGAATCATACATGTGCCCGGTAGTCATATCAGATGACCCCCACGATATTCCGTTCACTGCAGAAGAACTAAATTTGGTTCTTGGCAGTCTACGGGATTCTGCTCCTGGTATCGATGGTCTGCCTTATTCTTTCTTAGTGCACTCCAGTACGAAAGCTAAAGAATATTTTTTGGAGTTGGTAAATTGTTGTTATCTGAATGGACTGTTTCCGAAACTTTGGAAGACACAGATTATTATCCCAATTTTAAAACCCGGAAAACATGCAGATGACCCAAATAACTTTAGACCAATCGCCCTGTCATCTACAATGGCAAAAATCTTTGAACACCTCATCAAGAACCGATTAGAGTGGATAACAGAGTCTAAAAAGATGCTACCGAACTCCCAATTTGGGTTTCGGAAGGGACTTGGTACGTTGGATAGCATAGGAACACTAGTGACAGACATTAGATTAGCCTTGTCAAAAAACAACTCAGTAGTCGCTTCATTTCTAGACATATCCTCAGCATATGATAACGTCCTCCTTCCCATTCTCAGGCAGAAAATGCAACAGCTGAGATTCCCGGCAAGGATGATTCAGTGCATATGCTCAATGCTCATGTCAAGATACCTGACCCTAAGAGTCCAAGGTGAGGAGTTTGAACAAAGGATTTCATGGAGAGGTCTGCCACAAGGCTCAGTACTTAGCCCAATACTGTACAACCTTTATACAGCAGATATTGATACATGCCTGAACTACAACTGCCATATTCTGCAATACGCTGACGATCTGGCTTTGTATGTATCAAATTTCTCTATTTATGATGCAGGTACATCCCTCCGTCTATCTTTAAACTCCTTAAACCAATGGCTTTTGAGACATGGTTTGAGTTTGTCTGCCCAGAAAAGCTCCATAGTGGTATTCACTCGCAAAAAACAAGTTCCTTCAATTGAAATAGACATTGAAGGCCACAATATTCCAATTGTCCCCAACGCCAAATTTTTAGGCGTCTATTTAGATTCAAAATTAACCGGAGTACAACACATTAATTATTTGGTCAAAAAATGCGAACGAGTAGTCCCTATGTTAAAGGTATTGGCTGGTGTCTGGTGGGGTGCACACCCCTTCACTATGAAATTAGTTTATAATGCTTTGGTTCGAAGTATTATAGACTATGGTATGTTCCTATTATTTCCATGCAACAAATTAGCATTATCGGGGCTGGACAAGATTCAGGCTAAATGCCTCCGAATCATATCTGGCTGTATGAGATCCTCTCCGTTAAATGCATTGCAGGTTGAATGCTCCGAACCCCCCTTGTCCTTACGGAGACAATATCTTGCCACTCGTTTCTGGAGCAAAATCTGCACCAAAAGTCACCATCCCCTGTTTGGAAAAATTGCTAAATTAGACCTTGCTTGCAATGCATCTAGCTACTGGACATATAAAGAAATACCACATTTTCTTCAGGCTTACCGGTCTTTCAAAAATCTAGAGGGTTCAGTCATAATATCTGATAAACTCCCAATGTTCGATTTCCAATTCGAAACTTTATGTTTCACACCAAACATTATTTTTGATATTGGAATCTTTAAAGAATCGGTTTCAGCAGATAGGACTTTTAATGCCCAGGTTGGTGAGCGTTGGTCTAGCTTCCATAAATTTTATACGGATGCGTCAAAATTTTCATATAACGACTATACTGGTGTCGCGGTATATTATCAAAATTCTAGAATTATTTTACAATTTAAGTGTCCTAGGGAATCTTCAGTATTCACTGGGGAATGCATCGCCATTTTGGAAGCTTGCCTTTACATACAAACTCACAACATCACAAAGGGTATTATATTCACCGATTCATTGAGCTCCCTCAAAGCATTAGTTCAAAACCCCTTCAAAAGTAGACTACATAGTTCCATACTTCTCCAAATTAAACAATGTTTGCTTTCTTGTGCAAAGATGGGCAAAATAGTGCAGTTGGCATGGATCCCAAGTCACTGCGGCATATTTGGGAATGAGTACGCAGATAGTTTGGCAAAAAATGCTATATCTTCAGAATCGGCGGATTTGAAATATTTTATACTCCATCCCTATGATTTACTGAATCTCTCCCAAAGGTCCCTGATGAGTTCGTGGCAGACTCAGTGGAACAACTCTTCAAAACGTATAGGCAAGCATTATTATGCTATACAACCAGCGATACCCCCTAAACCCTGGTTCTTTAAATATAAAAAAGTTTCGAAACCCGTTATATCGACGATCTGCCGAATGCGTATTGGCCACTGCTCATCGCCTGTATTTCTGAACAAAATCCGGGTGCGGGATTCTTCTTTATGTGAATGTGGTTTAGATGAGGGTTCTCTAGAGCACATATTCTTCAGCTGCCCCAGGAACAACCCAACACTTGATTTATACAGAGATATAATATCTCTGAATATTCCTGTTCCTATAAATTTTCCTTCTCTGCTAACTCACTCCTCTCCTGAACTGGTCGAAGCAATGTTACTCTTCATAAGATCTAATGCCATCAGACTGTGAACCTGAAACATTGGAAATGTTTGGAGTGGAATACGTTTTATTTTTTATTTTTTATTTTTCCTGAATTGCTTTATTAATTCTACTTAAAAAAAAAAAACTTTTATAGTACTAACGATTTATATTTTACTTTATTTTATTATATTTTTTATATATTAACTAATTTTGTGTGCTTTTTTGTTTCAGTGTACTAACTTCGTTGCCGTTATTTAATACATTTAGTATAACCTTAACTATTGAAACAAACTTATTTCAAATATTAATAACACATTATCTTAATACACACGAGTACTCATCGCACATTAGACATTGGCAGAATTGTCGACATCGGCACTGCTTGCCATTGATAAAAAACTGAACTGAACTAACATTATGTAGGATATAGTGGTATATTTATTCATAGTTATATTTCTGCCGAATGTTTGATTGCAAACTGGACCATTTGTTGCTGTTCTAATGCATAAAAGTAAGCACTATTAGTACGACGGTTTTTATACCATTGAAATTAAAATATTTTTTACGGATTTTATCGCAGATTTGATTTCTAAGATCCATTCTGTTTTACGGACGGTTATAGAAGTTACAAAATTGTTACTGCTGCCACAGCACACAACGTGAACATCTAGTAAATGTTCAGCTCATAAAATTGAATGTACACTTCACTTGTTTGAAGACGTTAAACAAAGCAGGAAGTTTTCGATAATTCACTCCTGTGGAACTAATCTATTTACCTCTTAACAGAATAATCGTTTCAATTGAGTTCAATACTCGTCTTCCAATAAGTTCTTGGAATCGAGATGACACTATTTGACATACCGATCTCTGAGAGTATCTTAACCAGGAAAACCATCCTATATTATACTCACAAACATTATAATGACAGCTTAAAGTGTTTTTTTATCATCTAACATTGAACCATCGTGTTTGAAATAAATATTTATCGTTCAAAACAATTAAGGTATCATTATGTTTAAATAAATTGTTGTATAATATACATAAATATGAATATTATCAATACGGCATGTTAAAATTATGTGTGCTTATTCCTTCCTTTATTTGTGTTTTAAAAGTATGAGTTATTTTCAGCCATGTACGAGTCTGATTGTGTTACTGAATAAAAGTTTATTAAAGATTAAAATATTTAAGTTCTATTATGAATGATAGTATACATTAATTTAAATGCTTAAGATGTCTTGAATAAGACGATATAATGTACAAATAGTTTTTTGATCCCCAAAGTTTGGGCCCACTTGAATAAATAATTTCCAAATATTTGCTTTCGTTTATATTTATAGTTAAAGCTACTACCTGTAATATTTAAACTGTAATTAGCTTATTTATTTGTATAACATTATTTTTCTGCTTAATCACTCCTTTTCCGGTTAATTTTGAGCAGTTTACATAATTTGGGTATTAGTAGACAAGAGTTTTAATATCAACAAGGAAAACTATAAATTAGGTATATTCTATACTGAACAGGTTTTTATAAAGTATTTTTTATGTGGTAATTATATTTTATTAAATTTACATGCACACAAAAGCATAGCAAGACCATGAAGTGATAAAATTAACTTGTTGGATGTGACCAACGTAAACGGTCTTTTATCACGGTAAACTCTTATAATAATGATAAGTGAATATTTTTACTGAAATATTGTTTTGCTACTTTTAAATCGAATTCATAATAAATTTAAGAGGTAATCGTTAAGTTAAATATGTTTGTTGATAATGATCATAACAAGTTTATAATGTATACGACATGCCGGGGGACTATGTAGGCACAAATAAAGGGTAGTTTACCTCGAAGACCGCGTAAGGATTTTAGGTCATACCATTACTCAAAATTTCAAATGGAATGTAAATACGAGAATTATATCTTACTCGGCTACATATTTTGTGATAATAGGTTGGGCCGACTATTTTTGAGTACTTTAGAGTAATGCGCTGAATACAAAGCGCTGTTAAAGATAGTATCAATGTTGAAAAAATAAACAATTTTAATATGGACCACGTGGATGTTAATCATATTTTTGCATTTATATCAAATCCGGTTCAGTTATGTTCTTTGTGTACGCAACATTATGCTCAGTTTTGGTTAATTTATGAACTATTTTCCACTGGCGAGCCGATGCAGGTTTTACCTGATTAGCACTGGTGCAGTTATTTTTGAATTTTAATTTATCATCAGACCGCCGCGTGATATTCCAATAGTTGACATGGTAGGTTTCTGTAACGAAGGTCATCATTCATGTCGCACCTACTCACTGATGGTTATTTACCTACATATCCTTCATTGTCGTCTACTTCCTTCTGTCCTGATTGTTTAGTTGACTTCCAAGCATTATATGAACATCTTCGTTAAACTATATCAGTACATAACCAGTGACTTAATTGTTTAGTATTTCAGAAATAGTAATTCACATTTCCCATAAATGTCCATCATGAGTTGGACAAGCCGGAAGTCCAAAGGTCGTTGTTTGTTTAATGTACTTATTGTATAAGTATGAAGTTGTTGAGTTAAAGTATCTAAGTAGGTATAATAGCAAAGACACAGCTCTATAATCAGTGAGTCGGGTATAACAGAAAGCCAACAGCAGCCTTGGCACAATTTCCGGGTCAAAATATGTATTCAACACTTGAATAACACTTTTTCGTCTGATAGTTTGACATTTGATAATACTTCACCTGTACTTTACTATGAACTTGTTTGACTTACAATTTAAGCAAAGCAAATAAAAACATGTAATAATTTGAATACTGTTAATGAGTTAATATAGCCTTAAAATTGATTTTGTAAATATTAAAAGCTCTTAAGCACATTCGTCATTTCATATGATGAACCAGGAAATAAACTATTATCTACACCTCCAAACAAGGAATGCAGATCCAATCATTTGCAAAAGATACAATTATAACACCAGCAAAAACACTTAATATTCGAGGATTAATAAAGCATACATAATAACTTAGCAAAAAATATAAAAAAATACAGTTAAACGGTTTTACGCATTCCGCCAAATTAAGGCGCCAGCGTTGGCGCCACCTCGCAAATATTGAATTTATAAATATCAATTCGCGATGTTTTGTTGTAAATAACACTTGTATGAAAATAGATATCCAATACAGTAGATCTATATCGATAAATAAGGTTTCAATGTCTTGAGTGACATTGATGTACACGTTTATATATTTTTTTTAACTCATGCTTCTGTAGCGTAAAGTTTACTGTCACGTGTTTTTCATGCATGGCGACGAAAAACGTGCCTAAATCTATAAAGACCTTGGTTTTAGCAAGGCCGTTGGCTTGAAGGAATTTTTGATTTATAGAAGAAATAAAAAAAAAACTATGTTTAATTATGCTACGGTAAATTATTTACTAATCTGAATATGTCGCTGGTAAAGGAGCTCTAACTAATTGAATAAGTTGTTGTATTTTATTTAACTCTGTTTAATTACTGCCTGGAATTGTTGATACTGTTTTCTTTAGAGGATCGTGGATGGCAGATAGGATGCATGTGGGACTTGACTTGAAAGATAATGCATAACGAATGAAATCTCAAAGGACTCTTACTTTACATACTTTGTTTATGTAAGAGATTCCGTTGGATAAGGTTAAAATACCGAATATAAATAGATCTAAATATTGCTGGGGATATGAAAGAGTTACGTAATATTTAGCAAAAAAGTAATCCAGCATAAATTAACTTGTTAGCACACGTTTCAGGTACGATAATCTGACCCACTCTCAATATAATAGCTTTACATTAAAAATATTTTTGAAGGTTAAATAAAACAGCCTGCATTAGGTTACGATGACGTCGGACTCTCGAACAATGGAGCTTGGTATTTGGTTGCAGCTTGCACTACGGGTAATAACAAAAAGTTTAGCATCGAAAAAGCACATTGCTACACAACAGGTGCGGCTTTCGACTTGGCACGATTGATATTTCGTGGGCTATTATTTGTTAATGGATCGAACACTACAATCGAATTGGGGCGACCGGTTCACTGGAAATATTCGTGTTATATGTCTACCATTGTTTAGTGCTTTACAATTTGGAATGTGGTTAATTTATTTGTTAACATAAAACGAAATGACATCTTGTTGGATTTAGAAAAATAAGGATTGAACCATCTCGGTTAGTCTTGACAATAATTGGCTATTGCAGCAATATTGACGGCTCTTCATGTAACTACATTTATGTTAGACACGCTTCGAACTACGCAACAAGCGTCTTCATCAAATTGATTGGTTTTATTACACCGAACCATTTTAACAACAATGTGTGTTCTACATTGGATTAAGGATTGGGAAATATTTTTTCTCTCTTGTTCATTACTTTCAGACTTCGTTTGTTGTTTAATAATACTTACATCGAGGGTTATAAATACAGTTTAATATTAGGCCAGCAATGTGTGATCTATCTAATATTTTACTTATAAATTGTCATGACATTTAACATGTACTCTGCTTTGTATTGGATTTTATGGTATATTATGTGGCATACTTTGGTTAGGTTATTTACAGCACCGGAGTTAGGGTAGGGAGTAATTGAGCGATGGCCCTAGGGCACCGGTGCAAAAGGGCGCCAAATGCCGGAAATTATTGTCCCCTATAATCTAAGATTTACTGTCTTTCGCATGGATTTGGATAGTACTCATAGGGCGCCGTACATGTCTCGCCCAGGGCGTCGTTAATCCTACATCCGCTACTAGTTATTTAGTATCTATATCAGTATTCAGTGCTAAGACCTCATTCACTCTGTCTACAGAAAAAGTGGTTCTGGCATACAAGTTGTAAACTTAGGTAGTCACAACTGATATATCATATAACGGTGTCTGGAGGGCGAAATAGACGGTCGACCGTCGTCTTAACACAATATCAATCAAAACCACCCGCTGAGATCTCACCCACTGCCGCTCCTTGTAAATCATTACATCCGACTAACTAGTTTTTTGTGTATTGCAATCAATTACACTTTGTTTTGTTTGCAGAATTAAATAGATAATCTGCAGATAAATAATTATTGATTAGTTTTTGTAGATGTATGAGGAAACGATGCGATCAAGTTTCAATTTATAATTTTAAGTTATTTGAACTTTTTACAAATGGACAAAGGCGGATGTGTTATGTACATTACAACAGTTCTGTATCTATCTGTATCAGCCCATATACGTCCCACTGCAGGGCACGGGCCTACTCTACAATCAAGAGTACGATCGAGAGTGGTTAGGCCATATAGTCCACTACGCTGGCCTAGTGCGGGTTGGCGGTCTTACATACCATAGAAATTTTATAAATCGCTATGGTATGCAGGTTTCCTCACGATGTTTTCCTTCACCGTTTTAGTGCGTGGTGATTGACTATCAATATACACATGACTCCGAAAAGTCAGAGGTGTGCCCTGGGATTCGAACCCGCGATCACTGTGAACGTGTTGGCAGTCGTATCTAGTCCGTTTACCAACAGGCCACCACGCACATTACAACAGTAAAGAGGTTATTCTTCTGTTATGATATGATGTTATGATCATGGGCGTAGCCACGGTGGGGCAGGGTGGGGCACTTGCCCCACCCTGGCTCTGGCCTTTAAGGTACCTAACCAAACCTAAAAAAATAAATGATCTAAGTAAAATACTATCTATGGATAGATATAAACCTCTAAATTGACTGATTAACAAAATGGATACTCCCAGAGCCCAAACGGCTGAAGTTAGATACATATTATTAGATGTAAGATTTTGTGGTATAGGAAGGTGAGCAATAAGAAAATATTTTGGTCAATTCGAATTATTCATAACAAGACTGCGACCGAAAACGAAGCCGGGTGCTAGTTTTAGTGACTATAAACACATCATCCATCAGCCAAAGTAAGTCTGCTGCTGAACATAGGCCTCACCCAATTATTTCCACAGTGACCTGTTGGAGGCAGCCGTCATCCAGCGCCGTCCCGCGACCTTTCCCAGGTCGTATGACCACCTTATGAGCCTATGCTGCGCTTTCCACTATGTGGCCTCCATTTGAGAACTTTTTTGCCCCACCTACCATCAGTTCTCCGCGCTATGTGCCCGGCCCATTGCCACTTCACCTTACTAAACCGCTGGGCTATCTCGGTTACTTTAGTTCTCCTTCGGATCTCCTCATGTCCGATTCGATCTCATAGGGAAACCCTAGCCCTCTCCATAGCTCGTTGAGTGACTTTGAGCTTCCTAATAAGGCCAATAGTTCGAGGCCACGTCTCGGTGACGTATGTCATCAGCAATGTTGCTGATAACAGTTGTATGTACAACTATCGAAGACTTTCGATTTAAGGCACTGAGTTATTTTGGAAGAGAAGATGTCGCGTAGTTTTCTGAACGCTGCACAACCGAGTTGGAATCGACGATTGATTGCTCTCCCGAAATTGGACCTGCCTCACCGGGCCACTTGTCCTAAATAGAAATATTCGTCTAAAACTTCAAGAGTCGAGCCTCCAGCTCTTATAGGGGTGGGCACAACATGGACATTTGACATGATCTTCGTTTGGCCAAATTCATTTTGAGATCCACCTGTTGCGAGGACTCGATTGAGGTCTTCGAGCATAGTGCTAAGTTCTTTCAGCGATTCTGCCAAGACTACAATATCGTCGGCAAATCTAAGGTAAGTGATATACTCACCATTGATGCTGATGCCGAATACTTTCCTCTGCAAGAGCTTGAAGGCGTTTTCCAGCGCGGCAGTTTCGGAGATATGAAATATCCGTGTTTCAAGCCTCTCTGATCATAGTGGAATATCCTTCGTGCTCTGATCGACCGACTCGGACCGACATTCTGGCGTTGTTGTATATACACTTCAACACTTTGATGTACCGATAGTCGATGTGGAACCGCTGGAGAGACTGCAGCACAGCCCAGGTCTCAATCGAATCATAGGCTTCCTTATAGTCCACAAACGCTAAACAAAGCAGCAACTTCTATACCTCGGTTTATTGTATAACTTGCCGAAGCGTATGGATGTGGTCTATGACTCTAAAGTCTTTTCGGAAACCGGTCTCCGAACACGGAGGCTGGAAATCATCAAACCTGCGTTCGAGACGATTTGTGATGACCTCCGAAAACAACTTATAGACATGGCTCAGGAGCGAGATGGGCCTGTAGTTCTTCAGCAAAGTGTTATCACCTTTTTTAAAGAATAGTTCCACCACGCTCCTGCTCCATTTTTTTTAAAGAGAGTAAAGCTCCTTTAGCCTTCTTTCCGATACTCGGGGGTGGATCGGAAGGGGCATGTCGGGGTCTCCGGCCTTCCAGCCTGGGACGCGGGGACAGTAGTCCGCATTGCGCAGATGTTGTATCCAGGCTGGGTCCCTTCCGAGATCTAAGAAGATCTTTTGCCGGCATACCGACTAAAACCTCTCGGTGGCCATCACGCGCTTAATGGATGACAGGCGATGTGGACAGGCGAATGGCGCCCATTTAACTCGCCGTACCACCCGAAGCACTGCCAAATATGGCTCCTCCCAGCTTGGGGGGGCACAGATGCCCCCCCTTTCCCTACTTCGGACGCCCATGGTGAGATGCGCGTCCGCGACAGATACGAGGCCACACGTTCTGCCACCCATCTCGGAGCCACTTCTGACATGAGCGCACAGCCCCCGCTGTGTGCTTAGCGACCCCGATGACCCCTATTAGTCGCCTTTTACGACAGGCAGGGGATACTGTGGTGGAATTCTGACGCCCCTTGACCACTGGGCGGTCCTGCTCCATGCCTCTGGCGTTGAGCCCTCGAGGAGATTGGAATTGAAGAGCCTGTGAAGGACTTTTAGTATCGGCGTTCCGCCCGCTTTCAGAAGCTCTGAAGTGAATCCGTCCTCACCCGGCGCCTTGTTGTTTTTAAGTTGCTTGAGGGCCATCTCAATCTCACACAGGCTGATGTCCGGGATATCATCGCTAAAGTATCGGATCAACTCGGCTCTCGGGTGTTCGGCCGAGCTAACAGTAGGTTCAGCAATCGAGGTGTAAAGCTGTTCGTAGAACTTCTCGATCTCTTTTAATACCTCTACCCTCGTCGATACTACGCGGCCATTGTCCGTTTTCAGCCTAGACAGCTGGCTTTGCCCAATAGACAAGTCTCTTGCAAACACTTTGGAGCCTCCGTTCCGTTCAATTGTCTCCTTAATGCTCACAGTATTGTGAGCACGGACATCGTGTCGCAAGGACTTCCAGATCCGTCTATTTAGCCGCCGATACGCTTCAGCGTCATCGTAAGACTGCAGCGTCAAAGATCGACATTTCGCTATGAGGTCAAGAGTGTGGATCGAGAGTTTTTGTAGTCTATCTCTACGGCAAGGTCTAAAATATTTAGATCACCACCGTATGGACGGCTTCTACCAAACTGCTGTTTAACTCGTCCACTGCAAGGTTTTCTTTTAGACAATATAAACTACGACTTGTCAACTCGAGGTGAAGGCTATCGGGGTTTTGGAAATAGGCGCGAGTAGGTCGGAGCGTAGACTTCATCAAACAACGCCGTTCTAATTGGACGTTGATATTCAATGTGCCCCTAAACATTCGGTGATCGCTGCCGGTTTTCACCCTGTTGATCACAGATACATCACTGAACATCCGTCTAGTCGTCGTCACTCGTCAAGATGAAATCGCGTGAATTCGCGTACTCGCACCGTACTCGTACCGTCGTACCACTAAATAGGAGTATCCGTGACAATATTATAAACACAATGCAACTAATTTATTTGCAAGAAATGGGACGATTTGTTTTGTTATTTTTAAAATATCGTCGTGTATCACCTACCTATACACGACGATATTTTAAAATTGTAACTGGTAAATCCATAGTTATTGCTAAAATAATAATTTAAGCTCTTGCGCACCATATCGCCTCTAAATATAAAAGGGTATAATGTATTACTATTATAGAAAAAAAAACTATGTATTTGCCACCCAAAAAAGGTCGATAAAAAAAATACAAAAAACGTTGTCTTTTTTTGCAAAAAATTTAGTTGCATAGTATCTTAAGTCACTCAAACTTCCACCCGGCTTCGTTTTCGGAAGCACACTTGATGTACCCTGTAGATACATGGTGCTACCTTTTTGTAAAAACAACTAACCGGGGTGAGACAATATACCCGTTGTCTCACCCGGTTAGTTAGTTTGCTACTTAAATATTATTTTAGACTTCTGCCCCACCCTGAGCTCATGCCTGGCTACGCCCATGGTTATGATTCTGTTATGTGTATTAAATTCTATATTTAGATTAGAAATAGCTATATAGCTTTTTTTGTATCTTAGTCACTTACACGTTATTACTCGACGTTCTTTTTCTTACTTTATATTCGTCATTGTATGTTTTCCGTTCATTAGGTTAAATATATTTTTATATATATTTTCAAGTCTGTTCCGGTTAGCTTGACCCCCGGAAAGGTCATAACTCCACAATATGCATTCCACGTGGGACCTTTGGATTGGGGAAAAGTAAGAGGACAAATGTTATTAGCCGTGAACCGGAAACTTCTCTTTACTTTTGTACTTAGCCAAAACTTGGTGAGTATATCCGGAAGGCAACACTAGCATACGAAATCATTCAACATCTTGCATCCCTTATTTTTATATTATAAAAGATTCGGTATAGTAAGTTTTGTATTGTCTGTGTAAAAATCATTAATACGGTCGAATTTCTACATTGCAATTATAAATAAATACTTTTTTTCCATTCCAACACTATGCTTGGCTGAAATATTCTTACAATTGATTGGTCACTAGTGGTTTTTTGAGATAAATATTTGGTTATTTCATATAGTTTAAATTATTATATATTTGTATAACATATGGGTATAATTTCACGTAAGCGTCGTGTGCTCTTAAAACAAAATTTAATGCCCACCGGACGCATGTTTCTGTGATTATGTGGTCCACTTATGGTAATACCTAGTCGTAAAACATTCAATTAATGGCAAATAAAAGGTTGGCCTCTTTAACAATGTGTTTTTAACTTTTCAAATGTCACCTCTAAAGATTTACTTTCCATTTAGCTATGTATGAAAAAGAAAGGCTATCAGTCTGTCAAAAATAATATTTATTTATTTATAAATATATTAAATTTACAATATTTCATTATATATTTCAAATATGTAATATTTATTTGATAACTCATATTCATGGTTGTTTAGAAATTATCATTTTAACATCACCAATTTACACGTTTATCCATACGAAATTATTTATATTACAAACTGTTCTAATTTTAATTCACATACCTAAAACGTGCAAGTAACCTTAAGGAACTATTTCACAAGTTAATTTAAATATTAGCAGCGACTGAGCCAGTATACTGTATACCGGTCTATCGCTCGGTGTTGCGACACCAGTCACACGCCCTGTAGGGCGCCGGACCGGCTGCGGAGTGTCAGCTGTCCTGCGAGATTTATCAGCCTAGTTTACTGTTACATCTAGTTAGTGTATAAAAATGTATGCCGAGTTTGTCGGGTCATGGGCGATTTATTCTGAAGCGATATGACGAGAAAGCTTGAGATAAAGTTGCCTAAGATAATTCTGTCATCAGTGGGTAGTTTGCTCCTTGGAGAACTAACCTAGTCTCATAATATAGAGTAGTAGTATGTGGAGCTAGTGTATGATGGTGAAATCAGAAACTAGACAAAGGACACAACCACCAAATGACATTCTATAAATCTATTGTCAAAAGTAGTTGCTTGTTTTTTTGTCTGTTTTTGGCTACATGATTGTATGCTTACTTCATAATTATATACTTAGAGTACCGTGATCTATGATTTGCTTGTATGTATTAATCCAAAACAGCATTCTACACAACAGGTTGCGCGTACCACAGCTATCGGACCATTGTAACCACTCGATTTCAATGTATATTGTTGACCTTAAACAACCTAGTACCAAACAATTCACTTAGTTTTACAGACGTTAATTGTAAGTAATTCGGCGCACAAAACCGTTCCACAAAATACACGCTGCATTTTGGTATTGCGATGGTCGTTTTCGGTTTTAATTATAAGAGAGACCCGGTCGACCCCCGAGACGGTGGCTCCACGGCCGTTGTTTCATTAGTTTTGCGAAACCTCAGTGAATTAGAGCAGTAATTTGTGTGTGCGACGTGTCCTAGACAAGGTTTAGGCACAATACCGTTACGTAAACTCGACACACCACACAAAACTCTGAGCCACTTGATTATTTTTGTCATTGTCTCATCTTGATGGAATGTGACGTATATGTAGGTCTTTTGTTGTCATGAGAATTTGGCTTGGTTTACTTAATATTGTAATATGTAAAACATGTTGCGACGATTGCGTGTTTACTCTTCAAATTAGATGAGCTTGTTACAGAGATTTATATGTGGTTTGTGGTTATTGCGATGATTGTAATCGGAAAGTAGAGCGACAACAGTTAGTGGTAAAGCTTTGAGTTCCGCTGAGGAATGCAGAAATTACAGCGAACGCACAAGATCATTTGCTCGAACGCGTCGTTAAACATACTCCATTAAACCTCCAGTATTTATGAATGCTATTTTTGAAGCGTTAATTTTGGCCCAATATTATTTTTCTTTTAGCATGGTTTAGCGAAATTGTCTCGAAATATATAAGAAAGTATACCAGATACAGTTTATAATTATGAATTAATGAGAACTGAAGCCACAAGAAAATACATATAAGATATAGCAATCAAATCATGGGTATGAGCTGTCAAACGAACCTATTGTTGTGCGCAAGGTAAACACCAGGCGGGAACCTGGGTGACGTCCATAACGTGCCGTTCATCCACGTGAGAGGCGCACACGTGATAATTATTTACATAACTAAACCGCACGTTCATCATCTGATGACTATAAATTCCAGAATGGACGCATATTTATAGGGATTCATTTTAATGACTATAATTCGGAAGATTTTCATGCACCAGTTTAGTCGCTAATTAGAGAGGTGGATTTATTGCTAAATATTAGTTTATTGACTGGTTTGATGGGGTGGGCGTGGCGGTCAGCAGATCATTAAACGGACATCATTAAATTATTGTCACGTGCGGCACACACGTGGAACAACTAATGTGCTGAATACAAAAGCCGCGAAACTCTTAAAGAAAATGTCAAGTTTTCCGGTACTGGTCACTGCAAACTAAGAAATAATACTAATCTACGCCCATAATCGCGGTTAGGTTTATAAATAAATAATAAATTCTATATAAGACATATCTTTTGATTAAAATAAATATTTAGTGTAATAGACGTCGGTCCTGCAATGCATTATTTGTTATTCGACATTGTTCGTACCAAACGCGTTTGGGAAGAAATCGGTCAAAACAAATAATGAAAGCTGATTGTGGCATCATCATTTCTAAAAGTAATTTCTCTTAATAAACATATTGACAGAACCATATTTTATTGAACGAATAATATACAAATTCTTGAAGTAATATATTAAAATGGCAGCTTTGATAGATTTAGAACCTGTGTATAAAACGAAGTCTTTGTTCTTGCACCAGTTTAAAAAAATATTTGTGTGATGTTGGTATCTTAACTGTGCCATCTACTCAATCATTAATTATTTATTATTTCAAACAGCTTTCCTTCAAGTTTTGTGTGCCCTAATTTAATAAATCTTGTGAGTACTGGTACTAGTAGAACCACTCTTGCATATTTTGCATTTTAATCAACATGCACGTTTTTTACAAATTATATGGAATTTCGGTATGTTCTGAAACTTTTCTTTAAGACATAGTTTATTTTGTCGACTTACCGTAAGATTTTTAAGTTAATGTCTACTGTTTGGCATTCATTTGTTTCTTTATTACTGTATAAATATTACGGAATGTAGTTGCTAATAGCATTGATAAAAACCTTAATATTTTTTATATAACGTGCGGCTATGCATCGTCGGTTTACTGATACAACGTAATACGTATCAGCTTTGATCACTGTAGATTTTACACGTAATCACTTATAAGTCGTTTCTGAGTTATCCAACAGATACAGAATGACGACCCCCATTATTCTGTGGTCGAAGAATATACACGATGTTGGAATATGTTCGGAGTTCAGTCTCTGTTCATCCGTTTATCCGAGGAGGTCGGAATATTTACGTGGATATTCTGGTTTGGATTTCTGTATACTATAACTAGTTGACCGAACCAAGCATTAATATACTTTGGTCAAGATATTACACAACTCATATTGAGTTAGATCAGCTGAGATTTCTATTGTCTAGTTGGGCCAGTGGTAGCCCTCGATCATAGGCGTTCACAACAGGCATGCGCCGGCGAGTTGCGCCACTCTTGCGAAACTGTCTCAATAGCTATGGTCAGCGGCCTCTACGAAACCATTGTGTCCCGTGTAATGGCACTCATAATTACCTAGTTTAGGAAAAATGGTCGCTTTTCACGCTAGGCCCTTTTGGCGCCTTGACTCGTGAAATGGGGTCAGGGGTGCATGTTGTAATGTACGTTAGATTTACCCGTGTATGCTCTAACTGTTTCTATAAATGTCGAATTAATGCTAGGTTTAGTTACTACTGATTTTCACTTAATAGGGAGCGAGAAGTAATTCTGAAACATGGCCAGGTTTCATTCCCAAGATCATTCTATCTATATGATAATAGTTGAAGAATGATGTTATGATCATGAGAAAATCTAAATAAATATAAAGTTAATCTTGGGTGGAAAATAAAATTTCCTAAAGACGATGGTGAAAGCTCTTATTAGTCTCAGTTGTCTCATTACCGAAGTGACCCTTGAGATGAATGTTGTTATTATCTCGACAACATTCACGAGTAAATGAATGTAACCTGTCGCTGGCGCGTGTTGGTCGTGCGTCGGGCGCGGCTCTCACCTTGCCGGGTGTCGCCGGGCAGCGGCGCGCGTGGCTCGGCCGCTCGCTCACTCACGACTCCATCCCAAAGCATTCTTTATCACTACCTATGACGTCACTTATTGTGAATTGTACTGTATTGGGCCATAATCGAACATTGGTGAATACGAGACTGCTCTGTAATCGATAGTTAGATTGAAAAATTAGGCCATTGTACACTGTGCTCATGCCACCACCTAGCGCTAGTTTGAGGAAGCAGATAGTATTGAAAAAATGGTTTTAAGTTTCTGTGGCATGGAGACTGCCCCACCCTCACACCTGCCATTGCAACTCCTGTAAGCCAGGATCAACAGTGGCACGCATTTTAATGACAACGAGCATTGAAGCTCGGCAAGTCTCCGGTAATGGGTAAATTGTCTTTAACATCAAACAAAATTAATCAGGAGTTGGAAATTTCTCAAGATATTTTAATTTATCGGTTAATTATGAAATCATGGTTAAATATTATTATATTATGTACCTCTTTGTTCGAGGAGCATTACTCATAACGTTAACGATTTCATAGATCCACAGTAATGTGTAATACGCTTTTTGTAAATATATACAGTATTGTGTGGGCTTCTTGTACACATGATATGTTATGTATTATAGAACGAGCTAATGGAACGTGACATTTCAATTAATCTTTGTTGACGCCTTCAACTTACAATATTTGTTATCCTGCGTAGCACATAGGTAATTGCATTGTACAGCACATCTTGCTGTCATGTTATTGAACCATCTGTGTGCAATTATATCTATAGTTACTGACCTACAGCAATCATATCATATGTGGGTGTATAAAATTAATAATTTTTGATACAGTTGCGGGAATTTGAATTTATCCAAAAAGTGAGATTGGTTTTTGTACTTGTAATTGCTTACTTGCAAAACATTCGAATGAAATGTTATTTGTTTAATTAACTCCTACTGAACTATAGCTTTAAATGGAGAGTGAATAATTTTTATTTCCGGCTGCGATGAAATTTAATAGAATACAATTATTATGTTATTGATTTTACTCAGTGCTCTCGTCTGTGATATAAAAATGGTCAACACGTAACAGATGGCCCTAACTCCATTGTTTTTAGCAACAAACTTGTTCGTAAACAAAAGCTTAAACACTCGGTCCTTGTCCGACCTTAAACCGAGCCAACAAAACAGCAATCACTGTAACTTGTCAATCATAATGTATTTGTCTGGTGTGTAATTACATAAGGAGTACGTAGAAGCCGTCAATTAGGCACAATGCTCGCTCGTGACTCGCGCCCTGACAGATGCTATCGCGACGTGTAATTACTGACCTATTGTTATTTACATGTCAAACTATTTATGAATAGAAAATATATTTTTGTACGCTGGAAGTGGCTACAACGCGCCTAGAGGTGCAGACTATGCCAGAACAATCTACTACTTGAGTCTACTTGAATGAATATTCGCAGAAAAGTTGCCTATTGTATATGCACTATTTTTGTGCTATAATCTCCATCTTTTTGTGGACAATTTGCGCTTTGTGCCACATCAAAACCCCCTATTTCTTAAATATATATATTTATATTGTGTAATTTTTATTTTCCCATCGATATCAGAATTTAACCTAAATCTTTTATTTCTTTACAGAGAATCTGGCGCCGTCAGAGTTGAAAAAACTTAGGAACAAACAGAGGAAAGCCAAGCGCAAAGCGGAACAGGAGAGCGCACTAGCAGCACAAGTTCAGGTAATCGCTATTTTCCTTTTTTTTTTAATCCTGGTTCGGCTAAGTTTTGACATTGCACCTGGTGGTATTATAATGTTATCTAGATGAAGTGCCGAACGTTGACAGTTAATAAGTTTTGCCATACGACAAATATACTTCGGCTTATGTAGTTGATTTTTTGGATATTTCAGTATTTTCTATATCCTCGAGGAGGTAGGTAGAGGTAACGTTCCCACTGCAGTCAGGAGGCGTCTAATTCCGCCTCTGTATACCCCACTCGACATAAGAGGCGACCTAAAGGGGTAATCTGAGTCGCTGGGCACACTGCAATGTTAGTGCGCCCTCACTAGTTGCGATTGCAATGCTGCGATGCTGATGGATGACAGAGCGCGACGTCGTATGACGTCATATCTTTGTGTTTATTTATTTAAAACTTTATTGTGCATGAGACTACTAAAGAATTAAAAGAAGAAAAAAATGTACAAGAGGCGGTCTTATCGCTCGAGGCGACCTCTAGTTTAGTATGTTTTTAAATGTGTTTCTGTGTGTTTCCAGGTAAAACGCGAGCAGCACCACAAGGCGCGTCAGCAACAGGAGCAAGGCGACCCTGAGGCGCCGCAGCTCGATGAACTCGTACCTGACAAATTAGCTAGAGTAAGTACACGCATTTACTCACCCCTCTCAATCGTAGATGAAGCCCTTGCCCTGCGTTGGGCTTTACATATATGGGCTTATACAGATACATAGATACTCATCTAGAAACTAGACCCCAGAGGCTACACCTTCAATTGACCATGACGTTTGCTCTACACAAAATAAAGCAATTCACTACTGGGCTTCTGCCTTTGTTATGAATGTTTGTAGGTATACTACACATAAAACTTTTAACTTCAAAGGTTGGGTAGGAAGCCATTACTATGATCACAGTATGCCAGGACATTTGCAATTCACTATATAGACATAAAGTGTTTAACTTATAAACTGGAGAAGAGACCAAGATCTCAGGACTCCCAATCTAAAATTGCTTTCACTGGACTAAAGTGCCCACGATAAAACTATAAGTCTGAATAAAAATAACTTAAAGAACGTAATAAATGTTAATATGCTCGCTGTTGATCTGCAAAAACTGATTTATATGCATTTTTATAGAGTACATCTATAGTGAATTATTTCATAGCATTACCTATTATGGCTAGCTATCATTTACCTTGTTTGTTTTTTCTAAATGGGTACGTACGGAAGTCGGAAATGATACGTCTAGATATGATCAAACATACAATAAATTACCAATCGATATCCATAATTAAATATGCCACAAAGTAATTAAAGGCCAATCAAAATATTTGTGTTAGTAGACAATGCAGATACCGTTATTGTCAATGATACATTCGTGCGTGTACTTGAATGTATTTCCTCTGATTATTTCCCGTAGATGGAAAAGGCAATCAGAACGTGAATAGAACAATTTGCCAAACAATAGGTCGCCGAAAATATAACGGTGTTTGTGACAAAGGCTAAAAATTATGTCAGCATATCGAAGTGGTTTTAATAACAATCTCTCGTTGGTTGAAAACTATATTTTGTACAGAGTAAACCAAACTTTAGTTTTGTTGCTTTTCACGTATTACAATGTTTTTTTCTGAACAGACCTTGTAATAGGGTATCCTAGAAACTTGAGGTAAAGTCCTAATGAGTTCGCTAACCTAATGGAACCTTCCAAGCATTGTTGCGGTTTCATCATAATCTTTGTTAGACAGTGATGTCACTTTACATAGTGTAATATTCAATTATAGTTTTTTTCCTAATTCGAAATAATGAATTGTATACAACAACGACCGTTTTAGCTTTGTAACAAATTTGTAATACATAACACATGGTACGAACGCTTAATAAACTGTATGAAATTAATAGTCATTGACAAGTCACGATGTGGGCCGTGTGTCGACAAAAACAGCACAATGCCGTTATTAATATCCATTACACATCATGTGAGTTTAACTGACGGACTTATTGTATGAAGAATAAAAAAATTAAATAAAATAAATTCTCAAATTGTTTTTTTTTTGCACCAAAATGTCTCATTATGTTTACATTGTATGTCTTTGAGCTAGCAATTTAAATTCCTACACTGCCCGTATCAATGACCTTCAGGTACGGACACACTGCTCATACCGCAGTCGGCGACTGGCGCATGGATGGCAGCGAAAAAAAAAATGGATTAAAAGGAGATAGTTTTCAAAAGCTGGACGTAAATAACATAATTTAAATTCCAACAGAATTATGATCATTAGAACGATATAAATCTTGGTTTAGAATAGAATGCTCAAAAGTCAGTGGATATTTCATTAATTCCATAGAAACTGAATTATATATAAATAACTTATGTATATTGTTTTAAATGTATTATTTTATTTAATTTCAGGTAGAGGATCCCTTAGAGCAAGCCCTGAAGTTCCTACAACCGCTGCGGACACTCGCCGCGGATAGAATAGACACACATTTAATGGCCTTCGAAATATACTATAGAAAAGGTATAGTCGCATTTTAGGAGTGAGTATACTGATCGACAGCATGTAGAATATATGCGGAAAATGGGGCTGTAAGAAACCATGAAAGACGTTGATATTAATTCCATCAACATAATCTAATGGACTATGCAGTTAAGTAGCAAGTAAGCAGAATTGATGGCCAAGGATATCGGACGAGTTTTAGATTGGAGATCACTTATAGGGAGAGCCTGGTATTAACCGAGCATCAACTACAGCGCGGAGAGACATTTCTAGAAAAGTCACAAAGCGCTTTGTGATGCGAACATTTTTAATAGTGTTTACCAGGAGTCATCGTGTCTAATTAAGATCATCTTCATTCGTAACTTAATTGTGCCCCTTATCTTTAAAAAAATGTATATCTAGGTAACGTTGTGTGTTGTGTTTTGCAGAGAAACCCCTGCTGATGCTGCAGAGCATAAAGCGCGCGTGGCGGCTGAACAGCGGTCACCATCACTTGCACGACTGCCTGGTGCGTTTCCAGCGGTGGCTGGACGACTCGCTCGCCACGCTTCATCCCAACGTCGCCACCGTGCTCACCACTGAGACGCAACCGGTTTGTGTCTCTTACGATTATAGTAACGGCATGAGGATAATAACCTTCTGAATTTTATGAAATCTATACTAAGGCTATAAAGATGATGAGTTTTTTTGTTTGAACGTGCTAATCTCGGAAACAACTGGTTCGAATAGAAAAAAATATTTTTAATGTTGGATAGCCAATTTATTTAGGAATATAACATCACGTTGTGGGACAAACAGCAGAGTATTATTGACACATGTGAAAACGTGAAAAATATTAGGGAAATTTTGTTTTGGAGTCGAGGAAAAGATATCTGGATTCCTACGAACTGGAACGGGTTGTTATTTAAATTTTGTAAAATAAATATAAAAAATTGTAGTACCTACTTACTTAACTGTACTTTTTTTATTTTGGTTTTATTTTTATCGACTTAAAAAATGTTTTATCTCTAACTTTATACATTAGAGAATAGATACAGTGGCATTATAATAATGATGTATTTGACTAACACGTGCGTGTGCGTGCTCGCAGATGGTGCGCGGCCGCTCGTGCGTGCAGATGGCAGAGGAGTGGGCGTGCGGCGCGGCGCTGACGTCACAGGCCAACGCGCTGTGGGGAGCGCGCGCGCTGCTGCGGGTGCTGCCCGAGCGACAACAACACGCGCTGCGCCTCGCCACCGCGCTGCACTACCCGGACCTGTCCATACAGGTACACACCGACACACAACACTACTCACTCATGTAGTTACAACAGTCTGTGTGCGTTCTATGGGCGTGTGTCGAAATTTGGAACTACAAAAAAAAATGAAATAAAAAATATCTCTATAATGCTCTATTTGAGATATACAGGGTATATCAATACTGCTACCGAAAACAAAGCTGGGTAGTAGTTCAAGCGACTTCAGACACAATGCAATAGAAAAAGTTGCAAAAAAAGCGACCCTTTTTTTTATTTCTTTCCTATGGCCATATTTGGGTGGTTAATACGTTTTTCCTAAAATAATAACCTAAGGTATAAAAGAGTTTAAATTATTATTTTAGCAAAAACTATGGATTTACCACCCAAAAATGACCATATTTGAAAAATCGTAAAAAATAATTGTCGCGTTTCTTTGCGAAATTTTTAGTTGCATTGTGTTTGTAGTCACTAAAACTACCACCCGGCTTCGTTTTCGGTACCAGTCTTGAGATACCCAGTAAAGATTTTAAAAACTATCGTTTCACTTTTTTATTACCGTTATTTTTTTTTAAGTGTCAATCGCCATGCCATCACGGTTCTGAAAATACCTAAACTAAATATTTTTTATAATACTTTTTTTAAACCGGCGTTTTATGCTAATGTATAATTTGATTAAACTTGACACTAATTAGTAATTTTTTCACCAACAGGGATGCGTAGAAGTGTTAGACAGTCTCCGCGACGGCGACTTCGGTCCGTGCGAGAAAGAGACAGAGGAGTACATAGAGGCGTGTCGGGCCAAGTTCCCGTACGCGCTCGCGTTCAAGCCGCCCACCGAGGAAGACAACCACGTCGACGACGCGCTGCAGCCCAAGGAAATCAACTAAACACCACGCCACGAGTTGGCATCGAAGGAACAAACATATACACGATCTGTCTAAATGCTCATGCTCATACCTCTCACAAACCACTGCTCTTTATAAATATGCTCATTTATTTTTAGTTCGCCAATCCGGTGATATTCACATTTTTTTTTCATACGACATAGGCCAATACACAAAGCGTATTCATAAAAAGCAGTCGATAATACTTGTTCTCAATGTGATCTAAATAGTGTTAATTGATAAGGATGATGTTAAAAACATATCTTGATGTTCAGGAAAAATGTTCAATAAAATGTTAGATAGTTTTAAGACTGCAGTATTGATGGGTCGTGTTATGTTGTTGGGTGTGTTATTTCTTCGATATCAATTCTGGAATTTTTATGATCGCCTCGATGTGTGAATATTTAGGTTTGACGCTTTGATGTCATTTAACGACCAGTGATTTTAGGTCTCGGAAGACAAAGGGGTGTGATTTCGACTGAAGGCGAAATAAAGATAGTTCGATAATAGTAATTTTGCAATTGGAACTTTTAATACAGCAACACAAATGACAAAGAATTGTAAGATATTAAACACATAAGTATTACGCAAACAGTAGCAATAATGATGATCTGTCTGAAGTCGAAAGTGTGGGAACTCGAATGTAATTGTTTGCGTTATTCTTGCAATGCAGTGATTATTGATATTCACATATGGAGGTGCAATCGAATGTTATTGATACAATTTTAATATTAAAACCCTTTCTGAACCGCGGAATAAATCTTATTTATAACTAAATTTTACATTATGTATTAACGTTAAGTTGTGTCCAATGCTGATTCCGATCGTTTGGTGTCTGTCATATCAGTGTACGAATGTCACAAAGACTTTGGCAAGATGGTTTTTGAGGGTATAGGATTTTCAGTTTGCGTCTCAAAATTAGGTACGCTTCGCATTATCGGGGCTTCTACGGAACAGAATAACGGAATGGCGCATTATGCAGTGCATTATATTGTATACATTTATGTTTAACTTATTGTATTAAGCATGTTGAATACTGTTTGTTGTCATGGACTTTATTTTAAACATATATTTTGACTTTTTCTTCGCAGCTATACAAGAAACCGTCGAAGCCTCAGCGTAATAAAGGCATGAAATAAAATTGACATATGTTCCTTTTCGTGTAGGTGATAAGGTTTTCGTTTCTATTAGCGTGATAAATTCGCGTTCGCCGAATAAATTGTTATGATATACTTATTTTAACTTTGCACGATTTTATTTATTTACGTTTTTGTGACCAACTAACTGTAATGTGACATTTCTGTAATTAATCTTCAAGGTGACAAGTGCTCTTTTTATATAAATGCAACTAATAAAATGCCAATGTTTCATCGTCGCTTTTATAGGCATAGTGTAAGGAGAAGGGTCCCCATTAGTTAGGGCGAATCGCGGAACGAATTAATTGAAATATGAGTTTATAATTATTGGTCTAAACACATACAAGGATCTGTTGTATCCAGTCCCTTCTCTTAAAAATCTTATCCTGGCTACGTCTATAGAGTTTATAAACAATAAAGTTTTAAGACTAGTTCAATTTACACGGAGATGGGAAATATCGCAGTACGTGATGACATGTTTGTCCTATTTCCAGTGTGTTTGAGCTAATGTTTTTCCTATTGTAAATGAACTCATATGTGATTAATAGATTTACTCGTCACCTGAACGTTCAAAGTTTCTCAATCCTTCCTGTAGAATCACGTGGCAAGTGTAAGCTGTAGGTACTGTAGTGGGGAGTAGTACCTATGTCTAGTCCTGTGATCCTTTAGACACGGCGCGTCACTCGACGCGACCGTTACAGCAATTTGTACAATAATGTTTTGATTAATAAAATTAGTGTAAATTTCAATATAATTATAGTAAGCGTTTTGGTCTAAAAATCAATGTAATCTCTTTATTTCTATGTAAAGTTGACGGTGTGCAACCTCAAGTGTTCATCATTAATCAAATATAATATTAGGATTCAATGACTGGTTTTAAATGTGTATAAAAGTTGTGTGGCAAAATGAAACCTCCATGCGGTACTGATTACTTCTGAATCGAATCGGGGTACGCTTTGTAAATAATTCTTATTTTTAAGTTTTTACTGTACAAAATCATTAGAATTCTGAAGTCTTTGTCGACTTGAAATTCGATGACTGTGCGGGCCTTATGTGTTTGAAATTTTATTGATCTACGGAGTCCAGTAACTGTTTACTTTTTCATTTTGTAGATATGTGTAAAGTTTGGACAATAATTGTAATTATACTCCAAATTGTAAGGAAGGGCATCGTTTGCGATCGGTGAGCTGGCACGACGGAGGTGTGTGTGCCTTTTACACGTTTATCACAATGTAGGGGCTTGCGTTCAGTTATATTTCGTTACTGTCTTGTGAAAATAAAACATTTTTATATGATCGGGAATATTTCCATGACACAGATACCGTGCGATATTTCGCACTGTTAAGGCCTTAAAAATTTTAAATCAAATCCTGAAGTTTTTTTATATAAATTGAGAATTTTGTAACAAAATTGTAAATAACACTGAGTTTCATGTCTTAGAATGTTCACTAGTTGTATTCGTAAGCAATAACTCCATTGTTATATGATTTAATTTTCATTCTTATACGGTCCAGACGTTTCTATCGGAAATTAGAAGTAAAGCCTCAGTAATGACTAAATTAAATATTTGTATTAAATTGAAAAGCCCCGGAGTTTGATTTACACAATTGTTCAACTGTTTAGTTAAAAGCCATGTTGATTTATGGTCTTCGTGTTGTGTGATCGGAGTACGCGTACCCGTGTCACCTTGTACATAAAGTAATAAAATTTTATTTTACAAAATATATATTTATGTTTTATTTCATACATTATTCCTTATACAATGTGTAAAAGTTACAAATACAATAGTAAATTATAAATGATTCAATTACCATCACTATTTTTACATAGTTTGTCAAACAATATAAAATTATAATATTATTTACTTGGGCTTGATAAATCCCAATTGACGTTAAAATTGATTTCTATTTTATCCCTCTTTGGTATATATTGCCTGAAACAAACAAGGAAATTCAGTTGATTGTATTGTTAATTTGATATGGTGCTGTGGTAAATGTTGTTATCATTATGCACCATAATACATGTTGACTCGTGTGTGGTGTCATGGCACTATACTGTATCACATATCCGTATATTTACTACTGCAGGGCACAGGCCTCCTCTACAATCAAGAGGGGTGTTAGGCCATATAGCCCATCAGCCTGGCCATTCTAGGACTTCATATACCACGGAAATTCTTACAAATCGATGGTATGTTATGTTTACTCACAATGTTTTCATTCACCATTATAGTACATGGTGATTTACTGTCAATATATTGGAAGTCTCTGGTGACCCAGGTGCGCCCTGGGATTGGAAAATACAACCGCCATGAACATATCGGCACAGTGGTCCGTTACCAAGAGAACACCAAGCACTTACTTGCGCATTATCAATTCATACCAAATTAGCGTTACACAGATTGACAAATTCTGCTAGTGGATAATTTACCATATTTGTAAACTGCACACAATTAATGACTGCAAATCAGCACCAAATTAGGTACGTCACAAGATTTTGCTAATTATTTAGTTACATTCTAGTTTAGTAGCTACAGTAAACTTACTCATAAACAACGCCAGCTGCGTCGAACATTCGTTTTGAAGCAATATTCTTTGGTGTTCCTGCTTTTTTGTCATTTAAATATATAACTTCCTTTATTCCTGACTGTATTATCACCTTGGCACATTCATTACATGGAAACAGACCTACATAAATGGTGCACCCTTTGACATCACTCGAATTTTTGTTCAGGATTGCATTCACTTCTGCATGACATACTGAAAAAAATTTATAGAACAAGAGAGCATTAATTTAGTTTTGTAGTATACTGCATACCTAATATCAGAATAATAGTCTTAGTATAATTAGTAGTGTTAATACAACTTTCTGGATGTGTTGCAACTTGCACGTCTAGCAACTGGAAAGTTCCTTGCATGATCAAATTCTTTTATTACATTAACAATATGTGTTTGCAAAAATAACTTTGTGCATGTTATAGGTTTGAAATATTTATTGTATGTTTAAAAAGGACTGTTCTTTGAGGAAATATTTCACATCACTAATGTTTTTAATAGTAAAAGGTGTTTAAAAGTTATAAACTATTGAACCTTTTGAACTCTCCTCCTCCTGTAAAGGTTTTTTGCATTTGCTTTATTGCTCTAATAATTGACCTGTCCATATTTTTGTGATAATAAATTGTATGACCATATGGCTGTGGTTGTAATAAATTACTACTTGCATAGTTTCACTTTGTGTATGGATTTTGTTCATTTAGTCTTATTTAAGGGTGTATGTTTATGTGTACATACCATACATATGTTTATTATCTAAAGGTGATGGAGTGTTCTTGCCCCATGGAAATTCATCATCACTGCAGCCTATGGGCATACCGTTGTACCTAAAATAATAATGACACTATGATTTGTGTATGTACTAATCAATACTTTGTTATAAGTTTATTAAATATAGCAGCAAAGACTGGCTCCACTTGGGTGCAGATCAGATTGTTACTGCACCTTGCTAGAGGGTGTCCCACTTAAGCTTGCTAATACTGCATGCTATGTCTATAACTTTGGTGTTTTGTTAGATAAACTTATTTTGGATCTTATCCTTTATCCAAAGAGACACTGAGCTGTGGTATATGTATAGAGTTTTTACTCTATGGATCGAAGCTAACTTTTTAATTTTATTTGTTGAATGTTCATTCCTTTTTCCTGTTTCCCGCCAAATACAAAGTTATTTACAAGACCATATTTTATTTATATTATATTGATAATTGAAGACGCATACAAAGTATATCATATGAGCATAGCATGTTCCATAGCTTGCTCTGAGACCTTGAGCTTGTAGACCAGTCATACTGTGATTAACATTTAATGGTACAATAAAAAGTATTTTTTTATGAAAACTAATAATACTCTTATGGATATTTTTTAAATCCTTTGAATAGGTCTTAAACATACCCAACACCAACGATTATATTTTCTTTGTTTACTATGCAAGCTCCCACTTGGCAACTAGGATCTTTGCTGCGTTTCGCCGCTAATACTGCTACAGCCATAAAATATTCTTTCCAATCTATGTAATCTTCTCTTTTTGTCAGAAATTGTTCTCTGTAAAATGAGTTTTAATAAAAATATTATTAAAAAATTTACTTAATTATGTATTAATCTTGGATATACTTTTTATAAGTAGTGGTCCAGCCCATCCTTGCTTGCGTGCAGATGCTTCTTGAGCCCAATCCTCATTAGCAACATATTATTTCTCAATCTGTTTTATTTTTATTTAAACTAAATGTGATTGCCACCCTCTAAACTGCTTTTCCTGTCCTATCTGGTTGCATTATATCCAGTCCTGTTGTCTCAATCTGTCCCATGACTCAAGGCATGTAATTCAATCCTCTCCTGTCCCATCCCAATCCTATAAGTTTAAAAGAGTAACAAATATATTTGAATTCCTTGCTCATCCCACTTCATTTTTCAGAATAACTAGTAGCCTGTGTGTTAATCTAAGAAGTCAGCTATCTCCATACCAAATTTAAGCGAAATTAGTTTAATTGTTTCTGAGGTTAGCGCGTACAAAGGCACTGACAAATTGACTAAAATTCTAACGTTATTACAGCCCCCCCCCCCATAATAGTTTTTCTGTACATATCTTCCATATACAGACATCAATCATTTAAAAATGTATTTTTTGAATAGGATTAAGATAGATTTCACCAACGTTTGCAAAGATAAGTCGCTGAGTTGTCCAGATATATCCATCGTTGATTTTTTTATTTATCTAAAATCTAAACATGAATTTAGTTTCAAAGAGCGTGTCGAGTTTCTGCATCTAGAATCCCACGATATCCAATTTAAATAATCACAGCCCACCAACAGACGAATAAACACAAATTATAACCAATTGTCCCAAATTGTCCACAGCTGTAGTGTTGAGTAGGACATACAAGAGGCAGTACATTTGTCCCGTACAAGACGTCAAAATGTAAGAGCGGCTCAACTTTTTTATTTGTACTACTTCATATTTGGTGTACTACTTGGTCTGTAACACAGACTAATAAACAAGAAATGTCATTTCATTGGCGTGAGCCGTGAGGCAAAGTTATGACACACAAATAAGCATTAGTACGCCTCACTTCAATTGAAGTGGGACATTGTACTGGCTCAGTACAAAAATGAGGCTATTCTTACAAACTCTTTTTTAAGTCATGTCCTACTCAACACTACACAGCTGTGAAGTCAATTGCCAACTGTCAAATAAAATGTCAGTCAATCATTATTTTTTTTAAATCCTTCTCCCATTTGTTGGGAAGGCAAAGGGTTCTTGCCCATACAGCCTCGTCATTTGTACGTTTATATGGTATGTTTGTAATTTAATAAGGCCTAAGCCACGTCTTCAATAAGTTTTATTTTAGGCCTAAGCCACGTCTTCATGTTTTGTCAGTCAATCAATGCAGTCAATGAATGTCAATAATTAAAAAGTCATGAAGAGCATAGGAGAAATGAACGAAATGTCGCATGGTCAGTAGAATATTGTATTTTAAGTATTTTATTGCTTAAGTAGTTTTATAAATACCGCTACTAATACTAATGAAGTAATGAATAATATAACCATTTCATTTGTGCTCGAGATAAGATAGATAAAGTAAAAAGTCCTGCCTACACGCCAAGAGAGGGCGTTGCCAATTTTAAAATTATATAATTAATAATTAAAAAAATAATAATATGAATATATAATAATATCCTCAAGGAACTTATACTCTAACTGGAATGCTCACGCGCACTTCAAAAGCATTCCGAAGAGTACAGCTTCAAGAAGGTAGCCGCGTCCTTTTCTACTAGTGTATCCATTGATCCACCTTTGATCCAACAAATGTATAATATTACTATGGGACATTTCTAATAAATCTGTATCTGTATCAGTCCAAATACGTCCCAGTGCAGGGCACGGGCCTACTCTACAATCGACAGTACGATTGAGAGTGGTTAGGCCATATAGTCCACCACGCTGGCCTAGTGCGGGTTGGCGGACTTACATACCATAGAAATTCTTATAAACCGCTATGGTATGCAGGTTTCCTCACGATGTTTTCCTTCACCGTTTTAGGGCGTTGTGATTGACTATCAATACACACACGACTCCGAAAAGTCAGAGGTGTGCCCTGGGATTTGAACCCGCGACCACCATGAACATGTTGGCAGCCGCGTCTGGCCGATTACCAATTACAGGCCACCACGCACTTCATTTCTAATATAAGGTATAAAAAAGTTAGATTTCTTTTCTTGTAATGCATTCAATGCCTGCATCTTATTAATAGCCGAATGGAAAAAATAATGGATTGGTGGTCTCAGATGGTGGACTCGCAGGTACAAGTCACCTTAGGTTTCATAAGTTTTATAATGTCTGACATAGTCGCTGAGCGATTCAAAGACCTTATTTTAAATAAAGAGAAAAAATAAGTTTTATAACCTTTTATTTTAGACTAGCGGTCGGACCCGGCTTCGCTCGGGTGCAGATAGCTTTTGAGGCCAGTATTGATTTGGCAACAACAAATTATTTGGCGTACTAACTATATTTCCCGCGCGCGGTCGACTATATTTCCCGCCCTTTATATCCGGTTTATGTCCCGTCTCATTCAGTACCATTATGAATTTTTTATTATCATTTATTATCAGTTGTTTGTATTAGATTTAATGAAAAATGTCTTTATATACAATATTTTGTGATTGTGATATTGATTCGTTGGTGGGAGAAGTGTTGGGTGGCGCCCGACGTTAGGATTGGGCCTAACCGGTCACTAGAGAGAGCTCTCAATTTAGTTCATAATCCAAGGATGAACTAGTACTCTCTATTCGTTCATTAGTTCTTTTTTTGAAATAATTTAGTAAGAACAATAAATAAAGAAAAAAATGTAGTTATGATTATTGTAAGTTTAGTTAACGATTGTTATGATTTCTTATGATTTGATAAAATTTCAACCATGATTTGAAGGGATTTGAAGTTGTTTAGTGTAGATATCGAAATATCAAGGCGCGGTCAGTAAAAGTAAATAACTCGGTTGGTCACATAGCGCCACTGTCTAGTAAAGTGGACGCTAAAATAAATATAAAAAGAACTAAGAGCGGGATTTTCTATGAACTAGTTCGCATAGTTCACCTAAAGGGGCGCTCTTCCCACGTATGTCGTTCGCGAACTACCCAAGACTACCTAACGTGCCGGCCTAGTGGTGGCATGCAGAGTACTATTCTATTTTTCTAAAATAAAAGATTTTTTCTAAAATTAATGTAGCCTAAGTTACTCCTTATTATATCAGTTACCTGTCAATGAAAGTCCCGTCAAAATTCGGTCCAGCCATTTCAAAGATTAGCCGGAACAAACAGACAGACAGACAGACAAAAAAATCATTTTCGGTGTAGGTATCGTGTATATAACGATATGTAGTAGGACATTTTTTTTTTCACTTTACAAACAGACACTTCAATTTTATTTATATGTATAGATTTTTGCACCTGGGGCAAAAGCCCGCAAAAGACCTTGATCACTCATAGATTAATTGTATTATTTAACTGTTAGATTTCGTGAAATACATGTTTAGTCACAGTCGCATGTAGAACAATCAGAATAAGTTTAATACATTTTCATAAATATCATTATCATAATCATAATCATTGCGACTCTTAGTTAGTACTTTCTTCTTCTTTAGACTCCGTATCTAATCATATCATTATCAGATAACATTGGACGATGCAAGTTGTTGCAAGTCAACCAAGGAAATATTTTATCGATTAGCACAATGGATTCATATAACGTCTACCCTTCCTGGTAACGGGAATATCCTCTATTACAAATCGATGGTTCGGTAACAATTTTGTAATACGAAATGGACCTTGGCATTTTGGTTCAATTTCTTTGATTGCCCTTCTATGCCTGTTAGTTATAGTTCGTTTAACCCGGACTCAGAACAATGATGCTTTAGTCATTGTTCTGAGGACCCGAACTAGATCTCCTTATTTAAAAACAACTATTCAGTGTCTATGTTTATCAAATTTTTCATTATCTTTGTTTTGTTGAATTTTGATGCGGTCATTTGCTTCAATTCTTATTTGCATGAGATTATCTGCAGCGGTATCTGGCGCCACATCCAAGAGTATTTCGTTAAATATTCCATGTGATGACTTAATAACATTGCAGCCAAATAATAATTCGGCAGGAGTCTTCTTCGTTGTCGTATTTATCGTGGTATTTATTCCTAATTGTATGTTTGGGAGGCGTTTGTCCCAACTACCATTAGGCTTATCATGATTAATGGCACCAAGTGCAGCCAGTATAGTTCGGTTAAACCGTTCCACTTGTTCCACAGGTGTAGAAACAGCATTATAAATATGTTTGACAACACTTGATTTAATAAATGACTTAAACATCTTAAAGCTAGGTGTCCCAAAGTAACCAAGTGTTCTCTAAATACCTTAATACTTGTATGTGATTTGGTATTACGAACGGCAGCGAGGCCAATAAATTTAGTAAAAGCATCAATTGTTACCAGTATATAAACATTACCTCGCTTTGTATGTATGAAAGGTCCCAAATGGTCAGCGTGAAAAGTCTGAAATGGTTTGTCAACTTAAGTAAGCCCTGATACCAAGTTTCAGCGATATTTCTGATATCGAGTTTCGGTAAAGCATAATGAACTATCTGCCTGTCATCCCAGAACACCACATTCCACATTCTTCAATTTTATATTGAATTTCTATATAAGTACAACTTTTTATTGTGTTTATTTGTTATTATCACGGTAATAGCAGTAATGATATCTAAATTACCGTGTTATTATCACGATAACTTGCTCATGAATGAATATTTTTAACAACTTTTGATGTTTTATATACTTTTGTGTGCATAAAACTAGAATTTCCCTCTATTAAATATATACATAATCAATTGAAGGTACAAAATAATAAATTACAAAATTATCAATTGTCCTGTTAAAATAATAGGAATCGTAAAAACTTGAAATCATCCATCATCATCCATCCATCAGCCAAAGGAAGTCCACTGCTGAACATAGGCCTCCCCCAATGATTTCCACAGAGACCTGTTGGAGGCAGCCTGCATCCAGCGACGTCCCGCGACCTTTATCAGGTCGTCGGACCATCTTGTGGGTGGACGTCCTACTTGAAATAAACTTGAAATACTGAACAAAAATTTGACATGATATTTTAGTATAATTCCGGAAATACAGGTCTGTTAACTAGATATCTATACTAATATTATAAAGCTGCAGAGTTTGTTTGTTTGTTTGAACGCGCTAATTTCTGGAACTACTTGGTCCGATTTGAATGATTCTTTCAGTGTTGGGTAGTCCATTTATCGAGAAAGGCTATAGGCTATATATCATCACACTATGACCTATAGGCGGAAAGCAGTAGTGATATTTCTAGCAAATACGAGGAAATTTTGTTCGTTTTTCGTGGTCCGATTGGTGGATATTCTAAACTGATAGTCAGAATTAAATATTTTGATGGCCATTTTAAAACGTGTATGCACCCGGGCGGAGCCGGGCCCGACCGCTAGTGTATAATAAAAATATAAAAACTGTAATAGACTGCCTCGGTGGCGTAGTTGTACGAGAGTACGGTTACAAAGCTGAGGTCTCGGGTTCGAATCCCGGGTTGGGCAAAGTGTTATTGGATTTTTCTATTCATTATCAGCCCAGAGTCAGGAATTTGTGTCCGATATGGCGATAGACTCGCCACCTATCACATCGTGTGACGGAACATACAAGGCGAAAAGTGGGTTTCCTGCACCTCTGCCTACCCCATCTGGGAAAAAGGCGTGAGTTTATGTATGTATGTATGTATGTAATAAACTTGTACAGTTTTGTGAGTATTTATTTTAATTTACATGATTATCGTTCTGTGTAGAATTCTGTCTATCTGGCTACCCAGCTATATTTGTTATACTCATATTTCTTATTTTATGATATATAAATAAAATAATTTATAATAAAACATAATGTAGTCTTGTAACATTCAATTTGGCGAATGACGCGCCAAATTGAATGTTACAAGACTACATTATGTTTTATTTATGCTTTTATTTCGATGAACTATTCGTGTAATTAATAAAAAATGTTTTATTTATATGTTGGCATTGATACTTAGGTAATAAGCTATCATTGATATATACTGTTTTAACTGTCTAATAATCTTTGAACTTAATATTCTGTATCAGCCCATATACGTCCCACTGCAGGGCACGGGCCTCCTCTACAATCGACAGTACGATTGAGAGTGGTTAGGCCATATAGTCCACCACGCTGGCCTAGTGTGGTTTGGGGGACTTACATACCATAGAAATTTTTATAAATCGGCTATGGTATGCAGGTTTCCTCACGATGTTTTCCTTCACCGTTTTAGGGCGTGGTGATTGACTATCAATACACACATGACTCCGAAAAGTCAGAGGTGTGCCCTGGGATTCGAACCCGCGACCACCGTGAACATGTTGGCAGTCGCGTCTAGGGGGTTACTATAGAATCCGTAACTCGAAGTTTCGTGACATTTTTCGGACGGATGTTACTTCGTTACACGAAATCCGTAAAAAGAACGAATGATTTGAATTTTTCGTCAATACTTCGTCGTCCGAAATAACTGTCAGAGACGAAAATTTTAAATCAACATGGACGACAATGTCATATTTCATTGCATATTTCCCAAAGTCTCGATAAAATTTTTAATTTTGTTTGTGGAGTGACTTTAGACCATATATCAAGTACAAAATCTTAACTAAAAGGCTTAATTAAAATGGCATGTAACAGCGGTGATTCGAAGAAAAACTAGTAATAAAAGTTCGAACAACAATAACGCAGCTCAACAAAAAATGAAGATTGTTTGCCCTGGATATTAGAAATGCCTGTGAATATCTTGGAAATTATAGTGGGGAAGAGGATGCACACCACCAGGAATTAAAAGTACGAGATGAAGCGTACCGTTTACATCACAGACGAGTAAATAAGTTTATACGACGCGATAGGACGTTCACAATCACAATGAGACTCGATATTATTATTTCAAGATTTGTTTTTGATTGTGGCGTAAAATAACAATGTACTCCCGACAGAAAATACAGGGATAATTCAAAATAAAACCCAAAACCGGTATAATGGAGAAAAACATTTAACAAGAACAAAACGGCAATACCTATTACCTACAGTTTATGATAAATTGATTATTGAATAAATATTGGTGTCAATGTGAAAGAATATAGTGTAGAACATGGTGGATATTTCAAACAAACCAAAAAGATGGCAAAAAGGATACAACTATATTTTGGCTGATATTTACAACGAGAAGACCCCCTAAACTTTATTTAAGAGGAAATCTTTTAAAGGTGTTTCTTCAAAGTTTATCTTATTTATACTTTTTGTACCCAAAAAATATTGCTATAAAACACTTAAATAAATTAATTGTAGATAGTAATTAACATATTTTATTAAACTTTTGATATTACTAAATAAAATTGTTTTCTTTCCACCTTATGATTATTGGTATGTTCATAGCTCAATATCAGCTACATTGTGAGGAATAGAAAAGTCAATATTACTAATAAGTATCTTACAAGTAGTTACATAATAAAACAATGTGATATATAGTGCATATTTTAATTTTCTCTAATAACAAGCTTACATATGAGTTTCAAACACATTCAATGTTATGGCATAGTACCTACCTATTTGTTTTGATAAACTCTGTATGATAAAAATTAGTCACTTTTGAACAAAATATTAATTGAAATCTTTTATTACATGCATAAAAACTTCAATTGTTTGTATTGTATCTTGTTTATTTAAAACTTTTTCGAAAAGTAATTAAGAAGCATTAATTATAACCAACCATAAAGATGTCAGGAAAGGAAAAGGTTTTGTTAGAATGAGTTTAGATAAATAACAAAACAAACTAATATCTATCTACTTTAGAGCAAAATCAAAGTAATTTCTAATTTTAATAAAATCAATATAATATTATTATCCAATCAAACTATATTAATTTCACATAATAAGTATTTAACCTAATGTGAAGATCACCGGTTAATTTTGACAATATATATTTTTCAAGTGCTTCCTTTAATTATTTCTATGAAACAGAAAGTAGGCTCTTTGAAATGAATGTTATATACTGTAATTGAATCATCAAGAAATTTAGACATACTTAAAATTGAATGGAAATAATTATTTGTACTATCTGATATCTTATTATTTTCACATAATAAGTATTTAACCTAATGTGAAGATCATCAGTTAATTTAAATAATATATATTTTTCAATTGCTTTCTTAAATTATTTATATGAAACAGAAACTCTTTCAAATGGATGTAATATACTGTAAGTGAAACATCAAGAAATGTACATACATACTTAAAAATGGAAAGAATTATTTGTAGTGCTTTATATACATAAATATAAGTTAGTATAACTTGTTTCACACAAATTACTGCCAGGTAACAAATAAAATACAAATAAAACATTTATTTCAACATATTCCATTTACAACAGTTTTCACTAATGATTGAAGATTTGATGTTCATTATCCCAGAAAAAAGAGGATCTCATTGTTGTGGTTGAATCATCCGCAAAGTACCAAGCGATAACTTCAAGTAGTTAAATCCTGTAACCCAAAATAGTAATCTATTAAAACATATTTACAACCTAGTGTTTCATGTTATTTATACACTACCAAATCATTCCAAACACAAGTAATTTACTAACTAAAGACTTTAATCATATACTTTGTGAATATTGATAACGTGTGTGTGACTATTAACTGTATTAAATAACCACTAGTGGAACTTCTTTCCATCCCAACAAAGTTGCATGTTGGAGCGCGACACGTATAAGTAGGTAAAATATTTGTTAGGCGCTTGAAGGAAATATAACAAGGAATATCAACCCAGTTTGATAATTGATCATTATGGCATTAAATAGATATAATAATTTAAAAATAAGAAACTTACCGTTTTAATAAAATATTTTGTACAAATACTTACTTTTGTCAACATTAAAGAATTTTAAACATTGAATTTTAATTATAATAATATCTCCATATACAATGTATTATTTAATAATTAAGTTTTTTGTAAATACTAAATGTTCACAATTTAAATTTTTATACGTTTTGACGTTTGATAGTTGATACTTGTTGTTTTTTTACATTTAACCTATCTAAAGGCAAAAGTCCCAGCCGTACAGCCTAATGTAATATATTGAAATTCTTCAATTTAAGTTCTTTTATTACATACGAAGTAAGAACCATAAGCTCGCCCATGTCATGCGTTAAATAAATTAGTAATTTAGGTGCTTTATTGAGATTTTATGTAATATAAAAATAACTTAATTAGATTGTTATATAGGTATATGACAGCTCCTGTGCCACAGGCTAGGCGGTTAGCTGATGATGCCATGCCGCCTGCGAAACGAAAGGCCGCGGGTTCGATCCCGCACCGAGAGAAAGGTTTGTGAGGCCCACAAATATTTTTTTGTGGGCCTCTTTGTGGGGCGTCAGGATTATGTATGTAACTATGGGGATGTTATTTATTTATATGAAACTAGCTGTGCCCGCGACTTCGTCCGCGTGGAATTTACCAAAAACTTTATTTTTCTGAAATAAAAGATTTTTTCTAAAATAAATGTAGCCTAAGTTACTCCTTATTATCTCAGCTACCTGACAATAAAAGTCCCGTCAAAATCGGTCCAGCCATTTCAGAGATTAGCCGGAACTAACAGACAGACAGACAGACGAAAAAAATCTAAGGTAATTTTCGTTATAGGTATCGTGTATGGAACGATATGTAGTTGGACATTTTTTTTTATTTTCACTTTACAAACAGACACTTCAATTTTATTTATATGCCCGCAACTTCGTCCGCGTGAAATTTAACAAAAACTTTATTTTTCTAAAATACTTAAAGAACTTCCCTAAAATAAATGTAGCCTAAGTTACTCCTTATTATATCAGCTACCTGACAATAAAAGTCCCGTCAAATCGGTCCAGCCATTTCAGAGATTAGCCGGAACAAACAGACAGACAGACAAAAAAAAGAAAGGTTTGTGGGCCTCACAAACCTTTCTCTCGGTGCGGGGATCGAACCCGCGGCCTTTCGTTTCGCGGCATGGCATCATCAGCTAACCGCCTAGCCTGTGGCACAGGAGCTGTCATATAAAATCTCAATAAAGCACCTTTACTAATTTATTTAAAGCATGACATGGGCGAGCCTATGGTTCTCACTTCCTAATAAAATAACATAAATTGGAAAATGTCAATATATTACACTAGGCTGTACGGCTGGGACTTTTGCCTTTAGATAGGTTAAATGTAAAAAAACAACAAGTATCAACTATCAAACGTCAAAACGTAAAAAAATTAAATTGTAAACATTTACAAGAAACGTAAATAAATAAATAATATTTCACAGAGTACATTGTATATGGAGATATTATTATAATTAAAACTTAATGTTTAAAATTCTTTAATGTTGACAAAAGTAAGTATTTGTACAAATTATTTTATTAACACAATAAGTTTCTTATTTTTAAATTATTATATATATTTAATGCCATAATGATCAATTATCGAACTGGGTTGATATTCCTTGTTATATTTCCTTCAAGCGCCTAACAAATATTTTACCTACTTATACGTGTCGCGCTCCAACATGCAACTTTGTTGGGATGGAAAGAAGTTCCACTAGTGGTTATTTAATACAGTTAATAGTCACACACACGTTATCAATATTCACAAAGTATATGATTAAAGTCTTTAGTTAGTTAATTACTTGTGTTTGGAATGATTTGGTAGTGTATAAATAACATGAAACACTAGGTTGTAAATATGTTTTAATAGATTACTATTTTGGGTTACAGGATTTAACTACTTGAAGTTATCGCTTGGTACTTTGCGGATGATTCAACCACAACAATGAGATCCTCTTTTTTCTGGGATAATGAACATCAAATCTTCAATCATTAGTGAAAACTGTTGTAAATGGAATATGTTGAAATAAATGTTTTATTTGTATTTTATTTGTTACCTGGCAGTAATTTGTGTGAAACAAGTTATACTAACTTATATTTATAGCACTACAAATAATTCTTTCCATTTTTTAAGTATGTATGTACATTTCTTGACGATTCAATTACAGTATATTACATCCATTTGAAAGAGTTTCTGTTTCATATAAATAATTTAAGAAAACAATTGAAAAAAATATATTATTTAAATTAACTGATGATCTTCACATTAGGTTAAATACTTATTATGTAAAGTTAATATAGTTTGATTGGATAATAATTTTATATTGATTTTATTAAAATTAGAAATAATTATACTTTGATTTTGCTCTAAAGTAGATAGGTAGATATTAGTTTGTTTTATTATTTATCTAAACTCATTCTAACAAAACCTATTCCTTTCCTGACATCTTTATGGTTGGTTATAATCAATGCTTCTTAATTAACTTTTGGAAAAAGTTTTAAATAAACAAAATACATACAATTGAAGTTTTTATCCATGTAATAAAAGATTTCAATTAATATTTTGTTCATAAGTGACTGTCTAATTATTATCATGCAGAGTTTATCAAAACAAATAGGTAGGTACTATGCCATAACATTGAATGTGTGTGAAACTCATATGTAAGCTTGTTATTAGAGAAAATTAAAATATGCACTATATATCACATTGTTTTATTATGTAACTACTTGTAGGTACTTATTAGTAATATTGACTTTTCTATTCCTCACAATGTAGCTGATATTGAGCTATGAACATACCAATAATCATAAGGTGGAAAGAAAACAATTTTATTTAGTAATATCAAAAATTTAATAAAATATGTTAATTACTATCCACAATTAATTTATTTAAGTGTTTCATAGCGATATTTTTTGGGTACAAAAAGTATAAATAAGATAAACTTTGAAGAAACACCTTGAAAAGATTTCCTCTTAAATAAAGTTTAGGGGGTCTTCTCGTTGTAAATATCATCCAAAATATAGTTGTATCCTTTTTGCCATCTTTTTGGTTTGTTTGAAATATCCACCATGTAGATAATAGGTGTTGCCGTTTTGTTCTTGTTAAATGTTTTTCTCCATTATACCGGTTCTGGGTTTTATTTTGAATTATCCCTGTATTTTCTGTCGGGAGTACATTGTTATTTTATAGATTTTTTTTTATTATTGCAATGAATGGCGAGACGAGCAAGCCGTTCGCCTGATGGTAAGCGATACGACCGCTTCCACCATAGTTAATACACTTATATATGACACATTCCACTGCGCTCGCCATCCTGAGACATAAGATGTTAAGTCTCAATATGTCCAGTAGTTACTCTGGCTACAATGTCCTTCAATCCGAAACACAACAGTGCATTTACGCAGTGTTGTTTCACGGTAGAAATAGACATTGCGGTGGCATACACATAAATAAAAAATAAGTCTGTTTGTAAAGTGAAACTAAACAAATTTGTCCAACTACATATCGTTATACTCGTATACCTACACGATATCTATACCAAAAATGATCTGAAGAGTTTTTGTCTGTCTGTCGTTCTGTTTGTAATCGCTTATCTCGAGAACGGCTGGACAGATTTTGACGGGACTTTTATTATACGGTAGACCGTATAAATAAGAAATAATAAAGGTTATTTTTCCTGACAAAACATATGTAATCGCCATAAATATATTTAATTAGTTATAAGGGAACAAAAAATACTGTTTCGTTAAAAATATTTTATTTATTATGCAATAGTCTGCAGTATCGCTCATCATAACCAATGTATTCCCTTTATTTGGCTTATATTTAACTAATTGTAGGCACTTCTTTTTGAACGATATAAAAGAAATAAATTTTCTGTCGAATCGCACATGTATCAAAATCGTCTATTGCCTTTGCAGGACGACCCTTTCTTTTCTTTCGACGAAAACTTTCCACCTTTTTCAGCACCATGTAACGCTATCCGTGCGTAATGAACTCTCAGAAACACCTAAAACAATAACAAAAAAATATTATTACACCGAGATGTACAATCAAGAAATAAATAATTTAGAAAAAAACACCAAATATATTTTACTTTTCCTGTTTCCGTTATACTATGTATTTTAGACTAATGTGGACAAACAAAGAATGTTATTTTAAAAATAATGTTTCTTGAAATAGTTTACGTCTTATTAAATTATTTGTACTTGTGTATAATTTTTTTAATAAATGAAAGAATAAGTGACGATGCTCAAAATGTGGCAGTCTGCTATAAATACTCCAGGTTATGTTTATGTTTGTATAACCTCAAAAATATGGTTAAATAAACAATATTCATTGGTAATCACAAGAATATCCATTATATGCATATGTTAGTTCGTTCTTTTTAGTGTTTTGTACAATTTTCAACTATTACTTACCAGTACAATCAGCCCTTCGTTTGTAAACATCGTCTTAATTTGTTAACAACTTCTCGGCTTTATATTCGTCCATACACCACATCAAAACTTTGTATATTATTTCACGGGCACCGCCTCGAATTACTTTGTTCATGATAACTTAGTTTTATTGTTCACGATTCGAAATTAACACACTATTCTAAAAAAACTCGTGAAAAATGTCGAATAATAGCAATGACTGACAGCTCGTGTACTCCATTCTGGTGTTGCTAGGAAATGTTTTGCTTTTAGTTCCCAATTAATTAATTTCTACTCTTTTATGTCGTGCTATTTGCGGGAGTAACTTGGCCTATTTAAGTTTTGAATAACAAATTAGAGTGCCGCAAAAAAAATATCTCTTAAATTTTCGGTTATTTTTAAAAATACCTACTATAATGACAAGAGAGTGTCTGAGTTCATTATGTTTCTTCGATTTAGTTTGCTGTAAAAAATATTTAGGGTTCCGTGGGACAAATCATTTATCTAAAACAAATAGAAAGAAAGAAATCATTTATTCTTGATAGCCCTGCACGGCTATGATTAAAAATTAAAACACGTAATATTATTTTTAAATAAAGATTTGTAAAAAAGTATTGCAATTCACATCCGATAGAAGTGAAACGTCAGAAAATTAACCTACGTTATCTTTTCTATAATTTTCGAGCACTGCAAATCATCTAGAAAAACCACTAACCAATAAATATCATTTTTCCCCACTACATGCGTGGTCTAAATTACCATATAAATAGTGGAAAAATCACTTAGGTGGCAATACTATTGGAGAATAATGATCACAGATAATGCTGTTTTTCTCCTTCTAAAATCCATAAGAATATCTATGACAATTATCATTCAGTCCGAAGTTAGTCTATGGTTACGATGAATTTTCAACATTTCGGATGGTTCACATACTCTGTGGTACATTTATTTCGTCACTGACATCCGTTATCCGAAGTTTCGTTCTTCGTAACGGATTCTATAGTAACCCCCCTAGTCCGTTTACCAACAGGCCACCACGCACCATAACTTAATATTGAACTTAATATTATTATTTTCTTGTTGTTTTAAAAACTCTCAGAATTTCTGGTATAATAATGGCGGTACGGGCCTAAGCCAGGTAACCGTCATGTTTTCTTAATTTACATTAGGTTCAAGTTGATGGTCGTCACATTGCATGAACTTTCGTACTATTCGACAAGTATTTAATATGGCTGCTTTTTGCATTGAGATATATATGTGTGGGGGTAGGTCCAAAAGTTTAATACTATGGTGTAGATGTTTAGGGATAACTCCGGTATATAGTAGATATAACCATGGGTACAATGTAGACTTTGTCCATTCTCCAGATTCTAGCTATTTCATCTTTAAGTTCTGTATACTTTGTTACTTTTTCTGTTATAATTTTAATGATGTTATGTGTATTAGGTACTGCTATGTCCACAATGTAAGTAATTTTCTTATTTTTATCTTGTATAGTTATGTCGGGCCTATTGTAGTGTATGGTTCTGTCTGTAAGTATAGCACGGTCATAATACATTTTATAATTCTGGTTTTCTAATATTGGATTCGGTATGTATTTATAGTAGGGTATAGGTTTAGGTGGATCTGGTATGAGTTTATATTTAATAGCTAATTTCTGGTGTATAATATTTACTATTTGGTTATGCCTGTGGGTGTAGTCTGTTTGGGTTAACGTCGGGCAAGCTCCTGTGATATGTTGGATGGTTTCTGGATATTTGTGGCATTTACGGCATTTGTCATCTGCAGCTGCTGGATCTTTAATAATATATTTGCGATAATTTCGGGTGTTTATTATTTGGTCTTGGATAGCCAATATAAATCCTTCAGTTTCAGGGAATAAATAACCGGTCGTGAGAAATTTATTTTTTAAATTTTATTTAAATTTTATTTTTTTAATTTATTTTTTAAAAGTGCGTGGTGGCCTGTTGGTAAACGGACTAGACGCGGCTGCCCACATGTTCAGGGTGGTCGCGGGTTCGAATCCCAGGGCACACCTCTGACTTTTCGGAGTCATGTGTGTATTGATAATCAATCACCACGCACTAAAACGGTGAAGGAAAACATCGTGAGGAAACCTGCATACCATAGCGATTCATAAGAATTTCTATGGTATGTAAGTCCGCCAACCCGCACTAGGCCAGCGTGGTGGACTACATGGCCTAACCACTCTCAATCGTAATCTCGATTGTAGAGTAGGCCCGTGCCCTGCAGTGGGACGTATATGGGCTGATACAGATACAGATACAGAGAAATTTATTGGAAGCCTCTGTGTCGATATGGGTCTGCTCTAGGTCGTAAGGATGCCTTCCATGTATAACCTTGGTTTTCCAGCAGTTAATTTTTTCTTTGTCAAAGTCAGTCTGTCTGACTTCTGTATCTGGGGTACTAACGGATTCGGAGAGGTTTAGTGGTGTACACTTCTTGTCGTTTTCCACTACTGCTTTATGGATGCTACTGGTATGAGCTTTCTGAGTAAAGAATGTTTTTAAATTATGGATCTGTTTTTGTAACAAAGCTTGAAGGTCAATGAGGCCTCTGCCTCCATCTTTTCTTTTAAGAGTTAATCTTTCTATTGCTGATTTTGGGTGTAGGTGGTTATGTTTAGTCAGTATGGTGCGTGTTTTTATTTCAAGATTATTGATATCAGTTTTAGTCCATTTAATTACTCCAAATGAATACGTTAATATAGGTATGGCATATGTGTTAATGGCTTTTATTAGGTGTTTTCCTGTTAAATTACTTTTACTCATTTTAGTGACTCGATTTTTATATTCTGTAGAGAGTATTTGTTTTAATTTAACATGTTCCAGTTTCTTTGATTGGTAATAACCCAGGTATTTATAAAATTCATTGACTTCCATGGATGATATAACTTGGTTATCTGATAGAGTGTAATTTTCTGATTCTATTGTTCCTTTTTTAATATGTATAGTTTTACATTTATCTAATCCAAATTGCATATTAATATCTGTACTAAATTTCGAGGTGATATCTATCAAAACTCTCATATCTTTGGGGGCGTCCATAAATTACGTGAGGTGTTTTTTTTAATTTTCTGCCCCTCCCTCCCCCCCTGGTGAGATGTCGTGAGATTTTATTCAACCCCCTCCCCCATCTCCCAATCTCACGTGAGATTTTTCAAAATGTGAGTTTCTTACGTAAACGTGTTGGATTGTTATTGTAAAAAGAAAAAAACAAATTTGCTTCGTGCTTTTATTTACGACTAGTTATGACTAGTAATCAATGTTGCTGAGAGTTTAATTATAAGTGTAATAAAAATTTACAATCTGGATTAAATGGACCAAAATAGTATAATTTTTTTTTTGTTTCAATCAGAAAAAAAATTGCGTGATATTTGCCGAGACCCCCCCCTCTCTCCAACGTAAGATTAGATGAGATTTGACTCGACCCCCTCCCCCCCTTAAACACCTCACGTAATTTATGGACGCCCCCTTTGCTGTTGTCAGCGTATAATTTTATATCATCCATATAAATTAAATGTGAGATCTTATTTATTTATTTATTTATTTAAATGCTTTATTGTACACTAAGTTAACTTAATTACAGAACATTATATTAATACATCATTATATTAATGATCTTAATATCATTCATGGAACACTTTAGCTGAAAACCTTTTTCGGACGTGTTTAGAAGGGACGATAAGGGGTTAAGCGCTAGACAGAACCATAAGGGACTCAAAGAGTCTCCCTGGTATATTCCTTTCTTTATAGATATTTCTCTGCTTACTATTGATTTCGTATTGCTGTTTATATAAAGGTTTGTCTTCCATTGTGCCATAATATCTTGCAAGAATTTGATTATAGTTTTATTAATTTTGTAAATATTTAATACTTTAAGTAACCAAGAGTGTGGAATGCTATCAAAAGCTTTTTTATAATCTATGTAAGTACAGTGTAAATTTCGATTACGCGCGTTTATTTGTCCGTGGATAGTGGAGTCAATGATTAGTTGCTCTTTGCATCCTCTATGATTCTGTCTGCAGCCTTTCTGCTCTTCTGCTAATATGTTATTCGTCTCTAAATGTGTATTAATTTTACGAGTGATTGTAGCTGTTAATACTTTATAAATGGTTGGTAGGCAGGTTATTGGTCGGTACTGGGATGGGTCCTGTGGGTCATTAGATTTAGGGACCATGTATGTTATTCCTTTTGCAATGAATTCTGGTATGGCCTGTTTACCGCGTACTATTTCAGTAAAATTTTTAGCTATTGGTTTATGTAAAATATGTAATTTTTTATACCAAAAATTGTGAATTTTGTCTACTCCTGCAGATTTCCAGTTGTGTAGGTTTGCGGTTACATTTAATATATCTTCTTCGCTTATTTCACTAAACTCCATTTCCTCAATCCCATCCCATTTAGCTTCTTCCTCTTTTATCCATACTGCTCCTTCATTATGTAAAACTGTTTCCTCCCATATACTAGACCAGAATTCTTCCATTTTTTCTATAGTCGGTGTTTCCTTATTTCTATTAGTAGTGGTGTTCCGTGTATTTAACTGTCTATAAAATATTTTTTCATTTGTTATAAATAGTGTGTTCTGTTGTTTTCTTTGTAAGCCTTTTTTATATCTAGCGAGTCTATGAGATTTAAGTGAAAGTTTTTGTTTCAATGTGTCTAAAAATTCTTCTGGTAGTATATTACTATTTTCGTGTCTTGTGTGCTGTTTATTTTTATTAAATATGTTTTCTACGTGTTTAACTACCTTTTTTGATCTGTTTCCGCGGATATATTGTGTAAGTCTACCTATGTCAGCTCTGATTTGTGCAATATTCTTCTCAAGTCTTATTTGCCACGCTGGTTTCTTAATTTCTTTTTTAGGTCGCTGTTGTGGATGGTCCGATATATTGTATCTAAGCTGTTTACTTATAACCATTGCGGTACAGTAGACTATGGTGTGAATATCCAATAAGGTTGTATCAGAATTTATAAATTGGGGAAGTATATTATTATTAAATATGTTTAAAAGTTGTGTAAGTTTCCTACTATATTTTAATTTGGGGAGCGAGGGTCTTAAAGTAGGGTCTATGCCACTGTATTGTATATGTGTGGATTTAATTTCAGCAACAAGTTTTTGCATCATACCATCAGGGATAGGGTTTTCTGTTACCTGTATATCGGCATTTCTTAATGTAATTATATCAGTGACTCTTTCTGCCACTGTTTCACATGCTTCCCGAGTACAATCGGGTGTTAAAAGGAGTGGAGGTATGCTTGGCAAAGGTGGGTCTTGATGTAAAGATCTGTTTAGAGGATTGATAATATTGTTCTCTATTGAGTTTTGTGGCAATTCTGAGGTGGCGTTACTTTGCTCTAATTCAACCCGCACTTCTTCCCTAAGGTTTTGCAGTATTTCTTCTGATAGATATTTATTTTTAATAATACAACGTCTTTGGTCGGATATTCTTTGTTCGCTAACATTAATGCCGGGATATTGTTTTTGAAAAAGTTCATGCAAAGTTTTCCTATAAGTTGTCATATCTGTCTCTAGTTTAGTGATAAGGTAGTAAGTACGCATGATAAAGATATTTACTTCAGCCGTCCATTTCATGCGTACTCTTACTTTTCCAGCTTTAGTGGACGCAGGTAAAAAGGCATTCACCTCCCGCGTAACACTTAAAGCTGGGGTTGGAGGGGGTGTGGGGTCTCGGGATTCTTCATCAGTAGCACTAGGTTCATAAGACACGGTGCTAGGGCTATACGGCTCTATTATGGATGATATTGGGCTTTCTGATCTATTGTCAGTTAGTCTGTCATGTACGTTGGCTGTAGTATTTTCGGGTGACCCGGTGGGAGCCCGCCTACTCAACTCCTCACCGCTGACGGTTCGCATGCTGAAACACCCAGCGTCAGCTCCAGGTGTGCCCCGGCGATCGCCCCCGGGAAGCGGCCCTTTTAATTTCTTTTTAGATCGAGTCTCCATTATTAATGGGTTACCAGTGCCACGTTAGCCACGCCAGTACTTTTATTATCGTGTGTCCGCCCCCTACGTGATCAGGTGGTCGATCCGGACGTGTGGTTGGATTTTAGGGGGCATATTATTATTATTATTATTATTATTTACACTTTATTGTACAAAGAGACAACAAATACAGAGAGAAATTACATATATAAAAAGTACAATTGGCGGTCTTATCGCCGAAAGGCAATGTCTTACAGACAACCATGGGATGGATTTAAGAACAGGATAAACAGAGGGCAGTCAAAAGTGTAAAGGATAGAACCTACCTAGAAAGGGAAAAAAATTGCAATATACTAATTAAAAGTTAATTTTAAAAATTACAAGTAATAAAAGTCATGAATACTCATATTATGTAATATAAACATATACATAAATATATACATACATATATAAGATCATAAGAATACATACATCAGAAAATACATACATATACATAATATATATATATATATATATAAATATATATATATATATATATAATAAAGTTCCAGACATGCAAATAGGAAAGCTATCCACATCAACGTGTCAGTTCAGTGAGAAAGGTAATAATCTTTGACAAGTTTTTTGAATGATGATAGTGATCGTGCCCGTCTTACCACAACTGGTAATGCGTTCCATAATCGAACAGCCTTAACAGTAAACGATTTGTCCATGAAAATGGTGGTGTGGACGGGCATTCTCAACTCCAAACTCTCTAACGACCGTAGGGATCTAGTATGTGAGTCGTGGAGAAATACAAATCGATCTTTGAGGTAAGAGGGGGTAAGAGGATTAAACAATATGTTGTACAGAAGAAAGAGAATATGAGCATTCCGACGAAGTCGTATGGGCAACCACTTGAGCTTAGCACGGAATTCCGAAACATGATCATATTTGCGTAAACCAAATATGAATCTAATACAAAAGTTTTGAAGGCGCTCAAGTTTATTAAGTTGGTCCTCGGTGAGATCTGGATAGCTGACATCGGCATAATCAAGGATAGGGAGAAGGAGGGTTTGCGCTAATGAAATCTTCGTGGCAACAGGTAGAAGGTTGTGTAATCTACGCAAGGACTTTGCCGAGGCGAACAATTTGCGGCTGAGTTCCTTAAGCTGCGGACCCCAGGTAAAAGACTTGTCCAGAAATAAACCAAGGTTTTTTACTATGTCACTATAAGGGACAGTAGTACCATCACAGATTAGAAGTGGTAGTTGGTCCCTAACTAAAACGGTGAAGGAAAACATCGTGAGGAAACCTGCATACCATAGCGATTCATAAGAATTTCTATGGTATGTAAGTCCGCCAACCCGCACTAGGCCAGCGTGGAGGACTATATGGCCTAACCACTCTCAATCGTACTCTCGATTGTAGAGTAGGCCCGTGCCCTGCAGTGGGACGTATATGGGCTGATACAGAAGTTTTGAAGTCGTTCTGGGGCTGCCGATAATAATAGCCTGAGTTTTGGAAGGGTTAATTTTTAAGCCATGAGTCTTACTCCATTCACAGATGCGTTGGATGTCGCTGTTTAAATTATGAATTGCCTCAATAACCTTGTCAAGAGGTGCCTGAGAATAAAGTTGTAAATCATCTGCGTAGAGGTGGTAGGATGAGCGAAGATGATTAGATATAGAATTGATAAAGACAGCAAAGAGTAGAGGAGAAAGCACGCCGCCCTGTGGAACGCCAGCAGATAAGGAGCACCACGAGGAATAACTATCCTCAATACAGATACGCTGCCGGCGCCCATACAGGTAACTACGAAACCAATCAACTGCTGTTGGAGATATGTTGAGTGAACGTAGCATACTAAGCAACACATCAAAGTCAACGGTATTGAAGGCGTTACTGAAGTCCAGCAATGCTAAGACTGTCAGCTTGCCTTCCTCCATACCAGATCTAATGTCATCCGTAATATGAGTCAAGGTGGTGGTAGTGCTGTGCCCAGGACGAAAACCCGATTAATATTATGTAGGTAATATTCAAGTCATGAACTAGATGTCGCTATTGTGTTTTGACAAATACGGGACAAATACAATTCGTTTATCAACAGTAACATAGTCCTGACCCCACACTAAGATCGAGCCATCTGTCGTCAGTCGTGGGTATCAAGAAATACGAGAGACTTTTCGGTCCCACAAACACCCAGATCGGAAGAAATATTTGTGGGCCGCACAAATATTTCTCTCGGTGCGGGGATCGAACCCGCGGCCTCTCGTTACACAGGCGGCGTCTAACCAACTGCGCCACAGAGGCTGTCAATAGGTTACAGTAACTCCCGGCATTCGGCGCCCTTTTGCACTGGCGCCCTAGAGCCGTCGCCCAACTCTGCCCTTCTCTCTTCTCTCTCTTCTCTCTGTGGGATGCCAGACCTCACACAATTACAATTCCACTCATAACAACTTATAATTCACTTTCAATTCATTTAATTGACACAGCGTTGCCCGCTTCACTTTGAAAACAATGTGTTAAGTCTCATAATATGCTCATAATACAGTTACAAATCATTTTGATTTTAGCGCAACAGTGCTTAGTTGAGGTACTGACTGGCGTACTAAAAGTGCGTGATGGCCCGTTGCATTGTGAACGGACCAGTCGAGGCTGTCAACAAGTTTACTCCGTTCGTGGGCTCTTTTAAGGCAAACCTCTGACTTGTCGTGGTCATGTGTGTATTGTTATTGAATCATCTCTTACTTTAACGGTGAAGGAAACATAGTGGGAAAATCGGCATACCATAGCGATTTGTTAGAATTTCTATGGTATGTAAAGTCCCCCAACCTTTTCTAGGCCAGCGTGGTAGACTATATGGTCTCTCTCAATCGTATTCTCGATTATAGAGGAGGCCCGTGCTCTGTAGTGGGACGTACTTATTTGGGCAGATACAGATACAGTCTGGCCGCAAAAATATATAAAGCGGCTTTACCAACACTAACGGCCCCTTGCATATGAGGCACCTATCACCAATTCGAAATAATAGTGTTAAATGGTATGTTGTTTAAACCATCATAAACTATGTTATCAAGGATGAAATTTCACAATATAATTCAGGTCAATAAAGTGCTTTGTAAAATGACGGTGTTTGTATGACCTAGGTGTTTTGCGCAATCGTATTCCATAGTAGAAGTATCGTCATCCATTTTATGTCCGTTTCGGTAATGCTACAATTAAGTTACAAATGGCATCTGGTGACCTGCATAGAAGGCATAAATTACTTACATACATAAATAAATTGGAGCTTATTTTTTTGCAAAATGAGTGCTGTTAATTGTATTATCTTCTATTGCCCCGTGGGAAATGTAAAGGGTACCCCGGTTTCATAGGATTTCTATTTCTACTGGCTTTTGGATATTGCGACCGGGTCCAAAGCTCTTCAACCACCGCCACGTGCTGTATAGCCAGGACCTGATACCTAGGAAGCCAAGGACTCTGATTTGCTCTCACGCAGTTGCCTGCACAGGGGTTATTTTATACTCCGACACTAAGTTCGAATATTCGGACATTGAACGTCAACATATAAGTTAAAAGTTTTCAAGTTCTAAACATCAACACTATTCTCTATGAAACTCATCATTCTCTCCGAACTTAGTCTAAGGTTACAACGTATGATAGAGGTTTCGTAGATTTTATAAACTATGCAGGCATATTAATACAGTATTACTAAGGAATTTCGAACATTTGTGCGTCGCGTCGTGTCGGAATATAGCGTAATCCCCCAGTAGTAACATTGGGGAATACATCTTTTTTGATTTGGAAGACCCAATGTCAGAGAGATTCAGAGATATACAAGGTCAGAGATAGTTAAGGATCGCATTGGTTTCGGTTTTGTAAGAATCATTCTGATAAGTATTATCGTGAGTAATGTTGCCATAGGGGCCCATTTTTCAATTGATTTGAGGTTAATTAGGCGGTTTGTAAATTGACTGCGTGTTGTCCGCTTACACAAGTCATTTTACAGCTGCATTGCCATTGATGTTAAATGTTTTAAGTTGTGAAAAGCAATAAGGATGTACTTAATTAATTTGGTCCTTCGCTTTTTGTTATGTAACCCCCCACTCTATTAAGGGTCGGCATAAGCTAAAGCATAACTTTTAATCCTATTTCAGGAAAATCTGACATTAATCTTTTCAGTTATCTTTAATCATATAAACTAACAAAGAAAATTATGTATATGATAGAATATTATATAGAAAAAAAAATGTGTATGAAATTTCTAAGACATATGTAGATACTTTGAATGTGATTTTTATTGATATTTGAATACACCAGCTAATTTTATTGAACAATTTCAAAGTACGTAAAAAGTAAATAATTATTCATCTACATATTACATAGGCGATTATTGATTGTGAAATGAGAAAGTAGATGAGGGCGTTAACGACATTCCAGCAACATATTATTTAATTGTAAAAATCGACTATACTAAATCGCAGACAAACCGGTAAAGCATAAATTAAGTTGCCATGTCGTGGGTTCCATACCAAGGCAGGTAGTTATTTCATGAACTAATAGCTAAATATTGTGTTTTATTGCAACGATGCTAAACGTACTCATACGAGTAATATCTTAAACGCTACCGCTAGTGTTCATATATTTCCGTCACGTGGGCTTTTCTTTTTCTCCTGCCCTTATTTTGTTTATAATGTTATGCAGGTCACCCACCTAGCGTAAATCGTGGGAAATTTTGTAGTTTTGCATGACTTGCAATTTTAAAGCAAAAGATCCCTACAAGGTGAATAGCCCTGTTTAGGAATAGAAGCCAGGCCTTTAAGGTTTATAGCCACTATACTAGTAAGGCTATCGTTTAGGATGGTTCATTTACTAAAATCAAAACAAGTTTTTTACAGTGAAGATTCTGAAATTCTACTCTTTGTAATATATAATTAATCCCAGGGCACATCTCTGACTTTTCGGAGTTATGTGTGTATTGATAGTAAATCACCACGCACTATAACGGCGAATGAAAACATCGTGAGGAAACCTGCATACTACTGTGAATTTGTATGAATTTCTATGGTATGTAAAGTCAACCAACCCGCACTAGGCCAGCGTGGTGGACTGTATGGCCTAACCACTCTCAATCGTATTCTAGATTGTAGAGGAGGCACGTTCCCTGCAGTGGGACGTATATGGGCTGAATGCTGATACAAGTACATAGATATGAATCTCTGATACGGTCCTAGCATCCGACGCACTGAACCCTAATGAATTGACACTATAATGCATATCGCGTTTCGCATTAGCATACGGCCACCCTTGAACTAAAAATCACTAGTAGGCTTACCATAATATAGAAAATTTTGGTATATTTGTGAAAAGTAAAAACAGACATTACACGACGACATAATTTTACTGTGGAGTTAATATTTTGTATTTATCTTATTGGTGTAACCATTTGATTTGTATTTATGTATATAATAATATTTATTATTATAAAAATATTACATTTGGAAAGGCAGGTGAAGAAAGAAAGAAGACAATAAATATTCAAATAAAAATTTGGTACAACTTCCAATATCTTGTTTTTATTCTGCAACATTCGTTTCAAAATAATATATAATTTACACGACGTATACACTGAAACTAAATCAAGGTATATTTGTGTTCTATGAATCGGGCCTCATCACATCGACTTGTCCTAGTAAATTCGAATTCGTAGGCTCTGTACATAGACCAGATATACTCCTATTGGTGTTTTACTTCTAAGTACGTGTGCATCCCTTGTGAATTTAGTTTGTGTTTAGCCGTCTGTCAGTCGGCTTTAAAAATAGTTAATTGACTGCGCCGCGAGTATATTTACGTATTTGTGTGTAGTGAGTTGTGTTTTTCTCGGTCAAATTATTTTATTTCGTGTTGTCTTAGCCTTTACAAAAAAATAGCAATGGTTTTTTTTAAACTTGTGTCGTTATTGATATTTTTAAAGATTTTGAGCCTTTAGTTGTGTAACTTAATATCCATCTATTTAATATTTCATGTTTATTTACTTTAGAAATATTTTAATATTTATTTATTGTTAATTAGCTACTGCAAGCATTGGACGATTAATTTCAGTAATTAATCGTGTTCAAACCGATGCATTCAAGTTTTTACCGACTCCAACCAGTTTTTATACGTGCACACACCAACACTAAAGGAAATATCGACGAAAATAAACGACCTGATATAGGTATCAGGTCGTTTATTTTCGTCGATATTATTCGTCGATATACATGTAGGCATGTAGGACGCAATTACAGTAACAGAACACAACGGTACAAGTGTGAACGAAATTAGCACTAGAAAACAAAATACCATCAAAAACATCCTGTAAAAAAAATCCAAGTCTCGCAGCTCAGGTTTTCTACCGCAAAAAGTTGTGAGATGCATGTAATACCAAGTCGATTAATTTATTTAGTCCTTAAGGGACCTTCTATATAAAGTTATTACGTTAGTTATTATCATATCAATATTAAAAATTCTTTACGTTTTAAATAAATGGATCGACTTTCCTTTTCGGTACTTCTTACTTCTAGAATATCACTAACGATTTTTCTTAAAGCCTCTGTCTTATGGATTTTTCTTATTTTTGTAGGTATCAATTTATCACAAATATAGCGGATTTGATTATTAATGTTCTTTCTTTCATTGTAATTGATATTTTCGAGCTATTTAGTCTATTTATTTGCAAGTTTTTCTTCGTCATGTTTTTCTAGAGGAATGTTATACAGTCTCATGGGCTGAATACACCATTTCCCTCTCTATATCCCCTCTTGTTATGCCTCATATATATAGATATCTATCTACAACTATTATTCCATTATATACGCGTACAATGATTCATTAACTGCAAATGTAACTTTGTAATCCTATACATTTATATGGGATTACAAAGTTATTCACGCAGTTGGTCTATCTAGAAAACTAGACACAAATTATGAAATGTTTGAATTTTCCCTTTCTTTAGACACTAAACACTAATTATATTCTAAATTTGAAGGTTCTATGTCTGCTAGAAGTGCCTTAGACTTTTGATGATCGGTCAGTCAGTCAGTGACAAAATTAAGAAAGTTTGACTAGTTACAATTATTACTGAACTACTGGTTCAAATTGAATGAAATTTTAAATATACCGAGTTTACACAATGCCTGCTTAGTAACTGAAAATTCAGGCTTCATGCTTTAGCCACAACGAAGTTATAGGGGGTTGAAAATGGTCTGAATTGCTTCGAGAAAAGGATGTTACGGCCTATAGCTCGACTTGGAGGGGGCTCGGCCGCGCCCCCAGATAACGTAAATAAATAAAAATAAGTAAGCAATAAAATCATAAGAAATAAAAACAAATAATTATGTGTGGGGTTTGGTCTCTAGAACTATGTAAACTAACTAAAGAGTAAAGACAGTACTTTGGATATTTTTGAAGCTAATAAAAACGCAACCTTCAGAATAAATGATGAAATTAAAACAACAATTCTGCACACATTTTTATTTAGTTCTTGAAATATAAGAGCTTCCTGTTGACTTCGAGACACGAGGTTGCCTTGAAGGAAGGTCTAGGTGCCTTAGTAATAATCCAGGTCATATAACTACTACTGTAGGGCAAGGGCCTCTTCAATCGAGAGGCATTAGTTCATCACACGGGCTTAGTGCGAGTTGGTCGGCTTCACATCTTTACCATAGAAATTTTTGAACTTCTCCATAGGGGTATTGAGTGGTCATTTCATTGGTTTTGCGGCAGAGTAAATGATTTGTAAACGGTGGTGTTTCGTTTCATTTTATGTATTTATTTGATGGGTTCACAGACATGCGTTGCATTAGTTACAGTTTCAGTACTACTGACGCCCTTAATATCATTATTAATGTCATTTAGATACCTGCTAGCGACCAACGTACAAAGCGTTTAAGGACTCATGATAGTGATCTCATTAGTATGTTTTACTTAACGTTCATAATTAATACATCTGGATACAATCGACCGGCATTACTGTGATATAGTTAAAAAAAAAAACAAATATATGTGAGGAATAGTCAAACCGGTTGACTGTGATGTAGCCTTTAGGAAATAATGCAATGCCACACAAACTAAATTGAGATACAGAATGTTCTCGACCTGGAAATGATGCAGTTCACAGACCATTCACTCTACCCTTAATGCAAATTATAATTTGGAGGTTCAGTTTTTAATTCATTTTTTACTTTAAAAAAATTCATCGCTATAAATAAAGGTTTCAACTTAGTTACACAGTAGTTTATAAAGTGCAGTGGTACAATGTTGACATTGAATACTGTGGTAAATGAGTTCCTGAAGGTGCTACAGGTATCTTCTACATCGCCATTGGTCAGATGGCTGTTGGCAGCATTTGCACTGTCTCAGGCAATAATGCCTACTGGCTGGCCGGAAAATTATAAACCTAATGGTATGGTATACGCTTTTATTTTATACAATTTTAATCAAGGGTACAAGAGGATGGCTTGTTATTTATTATTGATGATATGTTTTAATTCTGTTCTAGGAGATGTGTCGTGCCTTATTTTGTGGTTACATATTATAATAGCTGAAATGGCTGTTAATTTATGTAACATAAGAGTCATATTTAATTAATTTCTAACAAAAATGGGCTAGCACTGAACAATACCTATTACTTATTAATAAATACCATTTTGTAATAATAGTATTATTTATACACGATTAATTTTTCTTCACAAATACTTCAATAAAACACAAGACTTCAAATACCGTGGAAATTCTTACAAATCGCTATGGTATGCAATTTCCTCACGATGTTTTGCTTCACCGTTATAATGCGTGGTGATAGACTATCAATACACACATGACACCGAAAAGTCAGAGGTGTGCCCTGGGATTCGAACCCGCAACCACCGTGAACATGTTAGCCGCGTCTGCCCCGTGTATTTTGACAACAGCATGACACCAACGCTTCCTGATGCCAAAAGATCGTAGACAATCTATAACCTATTATTAATGTCAAGGTCGATAGAAATATAAAATTAAATTGACACGAACCGCTAAGCGCAGTTATAAATAATTTTCTAACCGGTTCTGGTGCGAGGCGCAGATAAAGAAAATAACAGTCCTGAGTCCTGACCCCACATTGAAATCGAGTCTTGTGTCGAGGATATCAGGAACTACGAGAGACTTCTCTGTCTTACAAACACCCAAATCCGTAAAATAATTCCTGTATTTCACACAAATATTTTTTTTCGTTGCGGTGATCGAACCAAAGGCTTTTTGTTTCACGACCGGCGTTAGACCTACTGCGCCCTGAGGCTGTCAAATGTGTGTATGGATGATCAATCACCACGTCCTAAAAGAGGGAAGGAAAACATGGTCAGGACACCTGCATACCATAGCGATTTATAAGAATGTCTATGGTCTGTAAAGTACTCCAACCCGTATTAGGCCAGCGTGTGTATGTAGTGCCAGCGGACTATATGGCCTAACCATTCTCAGTCGTACTCTCGAATTTGGAGGAGACCCGTGACCAGCAGTGGGACGTATATGGGCTGATACAGTATGGTGGGCTTGATGAAGGATACTTTATTTATTACAGATGGTGAGACATTCCACTTCATTGTGGTGGGCGCAGGGTCTGCTGGTGCGATCGTGGCTGCGAGGTTGAGCGAGTCTCCTAATGTCAATGTCCTGCTGATCGAAGCTGGCGGAGATCCACCGCCTGCTAGCATGGTAAAAACCTATACTATATGTTTAAATTTCTACATACAGATAGCAGGGTATATCCAGACTGCGACCGAGAACGAAGCCAGGTTAAGCCAAACACGGGGGAAAGTAAAAAAAATATTTCAAGTAATTAAAAAATCTAGGTTTTTTTGACATTTGTAATCTAGGTTTTTTTGACATTTGTAGTTGCACTTTGGCTGAAGTCACTAAAACTACCACTTGGCTTCATTTTCGGTCTCAGTCTGGTAAAACCTGTATGTATTGATAGGATGAAAATTTATCTTAACCGAGCTGTCTAAGCATGTACGTGTAATTTAGGCAGATTGTCGACAGTTGTTCAGCTTCTAAATTATAGAGACACAACAAAAAAAGTATCTCAAAAATTTCTATGACATTCAACCTGCATACCCTTAGGAATATTTTCCTTGATCATAAAAAGGAACTTCAAAGAGTCAGAGGAATGCCACATATTAAACTTACATGATAAACGTCATCCACATCATAAGCCACAACTAAAATAACTTTTCGCAAGAAATCATTGAAACACACCTTTACAAAAGTGTATACAAATTATAATAATATGTAAATATAACAATAAACCTTCAACATAACATTAACCCTGAGATTCACCCTCACTATAAATATTATCTCATGGTCGAATGTAGGTATACATCTACATGCAAGTTTGTAAAACGGTTTTGCTTGCCATTAGGTACTTATTTAACAACATTTTTGTTGAATAAGTCGACTACCAACCACTAATTACCACTGGAGGTAGGTTCCTTATATAGCCTGCCACCAAAATGTCTATTTTTCCCGACAAACAACGGTGTATATACTGTTGTGTGCCAGTTTGAAGGACATTGTACAATACTTTGTCGCCAGAACTTTGAACTACTTAGTACTTGACATATTATCGCCAAACCGCACTAGGCCAGCGTGGTGGACTATATGGCCTAACCACTCTCAATCGTACTGTCGATTGTAGAGGAGGCCCGTGCCCTGCAGTGGAACGTATATGGGCTGATACAGATTACAGACATATTGAGACTAAACATCTTATGTCTCAGTTTGGCGAGCGCAGTGGATTGCTAAGCATTGTTTTGTATTACATCATGGTGTTGTTTGGTTTTGCTTAAATCCACGAGCGGTCATATCGGTCATAACCATCAGGTGAATGGCATGATCGTGTCCACGTTGATCGCAATAAAAAAAAAAAGAATTACAAATTGGAAATACGCGAATTTCTTTAATGAATCGAAATGCTAATCGTCGCTAGATGACTAACACAACGCATTACATTAGGTCTGTCTAATATATAATTAAACAAATTAAATTGTACCATGACTAATCGAGGAATGGGATTGCATATATTTAGTTAATTAAATTGAAATTGCTGATCGTAGCTCATTTGGAAACACGAGGTGGGTGGCCAATTAGAGTGGAATAAATTCGGAATACAAATAAGTTACTATACTGCTGGATGTATATATTTATACTTTACTATGTAAAAGTTTGTCTTATAACGAACTAAGAAAACTACTGATATTATATATACATACATATATGTGTATATTATAAAATAAATACTGTAGAAGAAAGTCAGCAACTGATTCTTTTGATATATATTTACCAATGTGTTGTTTCTCAATTTCAGGTACCAAGTTTATTCGCAACTCTTGCCAATACCGAGTACGACTGGGGATATAAAGGATACCTTGATAAAAATGTCGGGCGAACTCATCCGGATAGAACAATCCCCCTGACCCGAGGGAAAATGCTCGGAGGGTCCTCATCTAACAACTACGAAATTTACTCCAGAGGTGTGCCTCAAGATTACGACGATTGGGCCAAAGAAGCACCTGGTTGGGACTGGGATACTTGTCTACACTATTTTAAAAAGCTTGAAAATATGACTGATCTGTCTGTATTCGAAAATCCCTACAACGCCTATTTGCATTCCACAGAAGGTCCCGTTAAAGTTTCTCGTCCTTCTGGAAATCCATCCATTGCAGAAATCAGTGAAATTGCACTTAGCAGTTTCGAAGAATTGGGACTACGAAGGGTTTTAGAAAATAATGGACCAGAAATAGAAGGCGTTTCTCGACCACATTTCACATTTGCCGATGGGAGACGATCAAGTACAGCCGAAGCATATTTGAGACCAATTACAGATAGATCTAATTTTAAAGTCGCAAAATATGTGAGAGTACTCAAAATATTGATAGATCCTTATACACTAAAAGCTTTTGGTGTTCAAGTTTTATTGGAAGACGGTACAATTGTCAAAATTTATGCAGATTTAGAAGTAATAGTGTCAGCAGGTGCTATTGATAGTCCGAAATTATTGATGTTATCAGGAATAGGACCTACAGAAGAATTAATGAGGCATGGTATAACACCTTTGGTCGAGTTGCCAGTAGGGAAAAATTTACATGATCATTCTTACGTACCTATTTCGTTTACCGGTAAATCAGGCGTCGCAAGCGTAGTGTCAAATCTTCTAACAGCCACTGAGTTAGATTCATTTCCTGTTCCGATTCAAACTGGTTTCTTTCGAATTAATAATACGTTTACTTCGCCAAACAAACCACAATTCCAGTTCTTCAATGTTTATATTGGTGCTACAGCATCTTTAGTTGTACAATATGGTTGTACAACTTTAATAAACTATGACGATGCATATTGCTCATCTTTAGCACGGGGTAATTTATTCAGTGAACTATTTTTAACTTCTTTGTTGCTTTTGCATCCAAAATCTAGAGGAGAAGTTAAGTTGAAGAGCAATAATCCTCTAGACGATCCAATTATTAATTTGGGTTATTTTCGAAACGAAGCAGATGTAGATACACTAGTAGAAGGTTTAAAATATATTATTAGGTTTGGTGAAACGACATATTTCAAAAAAGTTGGTGGTGGACTTTTAAAACTGGACGTGGTAGCATGCAAAGACTTCAAATGGGGTTCAAATTTGTACTGGAAATGTTTTGTGAAGAATACGGTGGGTTCGCTTCTTCATCCAGTCGGTACTTGTAAGATGGGTATGGATGGTGTTGTGGACGAAAAACTAAAGGTATTTGGAGTTCATGGACTTAGAGTTATAGATGCCTCGATTATGCCGCAAAGTCCTAGCGGTAATACAAATGCCCCGACTATGATGATTGGTGAGCGCGGAGCAGATTTGATCAAAGACGACTATAAACAATTATACTACAACTTTATTTAGTAGTATATAAATAAAACGTCATAATAAGAGGATGTGGTGTGGTAAACCTTGGTCCATGAATGGTAGTGGCCTTAATTTTATGTCTAAATACGGAATAATCGAAGTTCTTGATTACTTTGCGTGACTGTAGTATAGGCTTAATATATGCGAATAATACGGATGCTGATTGATTTCTATTACATTGTTGAAATCTATAATTGAGGATTTGTATTGTCGATTTTAGGTTTATGCAGTATTGCCGCGAAATTATTATGTATGTTAGGATAAGGAAATTATGTGATAAATCATTATATATGCCAAAAATTTGTATTTTTTATAAAACGTAAATAAACGTAAATTAACGCCAGTTGCGACCACGATCTGCATTTTAAATCAAGGAAGTCTGTTTAGGTCACGAACATTATGACTTCCTTGCTACAATTGCCATTTGTAACTATTTATTTCGTTGTAAAGTTAGTTAATAAAGTGTTACTTTACAATTGTGGTTTTTATTGTAGATAAAATAAAGTATCTCTTCAAATGATTCGCAAGTTTCATGTACAATTCGCTGCTTTAATTTGATAGTGGCACATAACGAAATGTGTATTTTTATGATAATGTTGTGTTTAATACACAAATTAATCTAAAATATTTTTGATAGATTATACCTACGTTGATTTAAGCAACTTTCAAAGAGTTGTCATTATTAAAATAAAATATAGAAATAATTAATTATTTTGTTTTATTTAAACTGCTCTCCTGATAAAAGTTCATTTTTGAGATATGTCGTTATCAAATTAAAGCAGCGAATTAATATAAGTCGATTCGAATAAGTGTCGAATTTAGATTTATATCTTATGTTCTTCCGCGTGTTATATTATTACTGTTAAGGCAAAACATATTTTTGTTCTTAGTAAAACTTGGTTAGTTGTCAGGAATTTGTGCCCGATATGGCGATAGGCTCCTCCCTATCACATCGTGGCAGTGAAATTAACTCGAAATGTGGATGTCTTGGTAGAAGTTTTGCCTAACCCTTCTGGGAAATATTTGTGAGTTTATGTATGTATGTAAATATATGCAGATCTTTAAAGACCAACAATGTCAATGAACAGATTTAGATATTCATCACACAGCTACCGTGGGGTAATTCATTGGCCTGATTGTGGCGGTAGGTTTGCCTCTATACCCTAAAATAAATAATGGATTAGATAAGCTGATAATAGTGGACTTCTTAATTACTTTTTTGGAGCCAAAGACATAAGGTTATACAAAACATATTAGTAACGATATTAATCAAAAAATTACACAAGGTTTTAAAAACAACAAATCTTTTATCGCAAAGATTTATTCAGATATTAAAAAAACACTCAGAAATATAAAAGCTGTGCTGGATTCCCGGCGTCATTACCATATCTCGTCTGCGAGCCTTTATCATGTTAATGATCGATACAACCCACCCCAACTGTAATGATAATGAAGCTCTTAACATTCCCCTCTCTAATTACAATATTGTCTTCTGTCGCAGAAGCTGCTAATCTTAAATGTTTGTTACCATGACAGCGGGTTCATCTTCAATTGAAAAAGAATCGGAATGATTTGTTAGGAGTGATCTGTGGTTAGCGTTGACTTTCTACGAATTCATCAGAAAGATATAGATGAATATTTCATTGCTTAGAGTAATGCTAAATGAGTAAACGTTTTGGAAAAAGATTCTGCTGACATGAATATATCATAATTAGATGGTGAATCTTGATGGCTTCTCAAAATGGGAGGAGAAAAAAAGGGCCTTCGAAGAAGGAAAATGACTTACCGAATTAAACAAGACAGCAAAACGTCACTTGCCTTCACTTCTGTTGAACAGTGAAACCATCTCCGTTGAACTTACTCATTCTAGCATTAGTCCAAGGTAATTAGAATGTAGCTTAACATTCTCAATTAAAAGTGGTAGAGCCACGCTATTGTCATTAGACTCAGCATGAATGGGAGGCTCGTCCGGGGCGGTACACCTTTCTCACATGAGATCGACGTGAAGCGACAGCTTTGCCGACCGTTTCATTCATAGTGAGTTTGTCGGATGTCCAATACCCCTCCTCTCTAACCTTCCCTTTTTCTTTCTCCCCTCTCTACCGATTGATGGACCTGATGGGATGGCAATAACTCCATGATCCAATTGTTATTGATGTTATTGGGCGATAGTGATTACTTACCATCAGGTGTCCTATTGACTCGTTTGGCGGACCTATGCAATAAAAAGTATACAATGCATATTTAAAAACGTAGATTTATTACCGACGCTTACAAACAAGAGCATAAAAGCTTTGTATGTTCTAGTGTTTGGAATATTTATAATAAACGAGGAAACTCATTAGCAAGCGATGTTTGATGTTCGAATATTCAGGTCCGGTGCAAAGTCGGAAGGCCGTAAACTCGCTCGTTTCCATGACAAAGACTCGCTGAGTGTTCTTAGGACATGATTATCTGCGGCCGACACACCTACTACGGTTTTTGTGACTCGATTGATTTACTTTATGTGAGAAAGTAGTGAGTATTTTTCGTGTGAAGTGCGAGTATTTATCGGCGAATATAAGTTTACTCAATATTTTTCTCATTTATAGCATTGCTTTCAGCCATTTTCTGTGATAATGAAGAATAATAGAATATTATTTGTTTTCTTTATTTGTATTGACTATAACACATACCTACTATCTAATACTTATCACTCCCACTTACAATTGGTTTTTGATTTTGAGCGTTGCAGTTATCGGTAAACACATATCATCCATCCATCCATCCATCAGCCAAAGGAAGTCCACTGCTGAACATAGGCCTCCCCCAATGATTTCCATACAGACCTGTTGGAGGCAGCCTGCATCCAGCGACGTCCCGCGACCTTTACCAGGTCGTCGGACCATCGTGTGGGTGGACGTCCTACGCTGCGTTTTCCGCTACGCGGCCTCCATTCGAGCACTTTCCGACCCCATCGGTCATCAGATCTCCGCGCTATGTGCCCTGCCCATTGCCACTTCAACTTGCTAAAAAACACATATAATGGTATAAAATTTATTTAGTCATTATTATACAAGAAAATTAACATTATATACAGAAATAATGAAAAAAATAAAATACAATTGGTAATCTTATCGCTCTAGGCAATGACTTCTTGTAATGTAAATATGGGCTTTATAGATGTATACGGTTTCCCAGTATATTATAAATAACAACAGCACAATTATTGATATAATAGTATTTCATTGAGACTTAACGGTGAGTTCGCGTACCAAGGGTACTCGGAGTAGGGGTAATGGCGCGTCGTAGTTTATGTCGGACTCGGGCTTAATGTGCCGGAATACAGTTTAACACAACCGCACTTGATATCGCTGCAGATATATTGCGCGCCACATCTAAATACACATTACCAACTACTTTTAAAAATCTTGAGACGAAAGTTATAGTTAATAATCTTTTTCTGCCTTATACTTACGTGGTATCGGTTTAATACTTTTCAGCATTTGGAGCAGTTGTTCGTAACCTTTTAGTCACGAGGGACCATTTGTGTTTTTTGTACAGCTATTAACCCAGCTGATGAAGAATCACGACAGCAAAACTATCGCTTATCGATATCCGGTAGGATAGTAGTGCCATCCCAGACGAGCCTGCCCATTCATGATGAGGGAAGACCGTTAACTGAGTGGCTCTAGAACTGCAACATCCAAAATACTACCAATAACTGTACTGTAGTTTATCGGCCCATATACGTCCCACTGCAAAGTAAGGGCTGCCTCCACAATCGAGAATACGATTACGTACGGTTGTGCCAGTCTAAATCGTACTACCAATATCCCAATTTATTTTGTTATATACATACATACGTCTATGTAGACTTGTAAATACAATTAAGTTGATGAAGGCGCCTTAGTGTTCGGCTTGCGGTGGCCACTTACGTATTTGTGGCAATTAATTTAAGCTATTGTATAATTTTCTGCGGTTCGTTGAGCTGTGGACACGTGGAGTGGCTGCGATTATGATGGACACACTTGTATTATTGCAAATGTAAATTATGATAAAATCATGTTCTGATGTGATAAAGCAGTTTCAATTTTTTATGTTAATTACATCGTTGACTTCTAATTCCATTTCGATTTTAAACATTTTTGAAATGGTGCTCGGCTTTGAAAACATAGAAACAAATGGAGGCACTTTTAAAATCATTGGCTACTTCGAAATGTGTTAAATTATCGAACGAATCAACATCAACTCTTTATTTAGTTCTGATACATAAAGTTCTAAGTTCGATTCCCAAGTAGAGCAACTAAAGTTTTCGATGTCAAAAACCTCTATTAAGAATTGCCTGCAAAGATGTGATTCCGTATTCTATTCTCAAAAAGAAGCTACCGAACTGAGGCTGCCACTATAAGGGTACCTAAGGGTATACCTGAGGGTATACCTAAGGGTATAAAGGGTATATCTGGAATTCATGCTTAGCTTACGTAATAAAAAAAAATAAAAAATAGATATTTTATTATACAGTCAACAAGAGTAAGTCCACAAAGCGTTTGTAAAATCGTATATAACATCGCTTTATACTATCCCTTAATATTTCACTGGGTCCGCAATTTTTCCGAAAGGGAGGCTTATCCGCCATGTAATTTGGCTGAGCCTGTTCGCCTCGATTATTCAATTTAATGCATAAATCCGCTATTTTCGCCCATTATTACTCACATTAGGTAAATCTCCCAGTTTCTTAATTATTGCCCTACTCTCTAACGGATTTAAAGGTGAATCGTTTATCCTATTGTAAAGATTGAATTTAGAGGAAGGAAATTGTTGCAGCCGCGTATGTAGGTTGAAAAATGATGATCATTTATTCGTACATTTTTTTTATTACCATGTCTGGCGAGTCGATCACGTCGTGCGCTTTATGGTAAGCGATACGACTGCTTATGAACAGTAGCAAAACCAACACCTTGAATTACAAAGCAATGTAGGTATTCCACTCCTTCAAATATATTTTATTGCTAATTACTGTCCTCTTTATGTCCTTCTTCGACAGCCTCCGTGGCGCAGTTGGTTAGACGCCGCCTATGAAACGAGAGGCCGCGGGTTTGATCCCCGCACCGAGAGAAATGTTTGTGCGGCCCACAAATATTTCTTCCGGGTCTGGGTGTTTGTGAGACCGAAAAGTCTCTCGTAGTTCCTGATACCCACGACACAAGACTATATCTTAGTGTGGGGTCAGGAATATGTATGTGACTGTTGGGTGTTATTTATTTATTTATTTATTCTCTTCTATCCTTTCCACGGTTGTTTGGTATAAATCGCCTAAAGGGATAAGATCGCCAGTTGTACTATTATTTGTGTATTATTTCTGTATATTGTTATTTATTCGTTTGTAAACAATAATAATCCGATGGAGGGTAGTTTATCTTCGATTACCTCACTAACTACGTTGTTGTGTTTGGAATATCGTGCGCGTTTTGTATGTACTCAGCCATCAAGCTAGAAATACGGTTCTTTCGTTCGAGTTTGGTGTATTATGTGGTGCAGAGCAGTGTTCTATGGATAATGGTTTCTTAGAATTACGCGAATGTTACACATTGAAATAAAACTATTATTTACGGATTATATCGCGAATTTAGTTTAATATTGTTACAACTGTAACAGTCACAGAGCGGACGTCTAATACCTCAGTCCGCCCCGTGACCACGAAAGCTGTAAAGTAATCGAAACGTCGGGAAGTTAAAAATGTAAAAAATTTAACTAAATTCGCGATATAATCCGTAAATAATAGTTTTATTTCAAAGTGTTCTATGGGTCAGCCACCACCGTTGTCGGCGTCGACCATTTAGTTTCGGGAACGAAGCTCCGGTGAGTTGGCTTTATAGTATTTAACTTTCGGGTAGATTATAGATTTGTTTGCTTTTATACAGGGTATAAAAGACCAAGACTGATATCGAAGCTAGGTGGTAGTTTTAGTGAATTCAGACACAATGTAACAAAATTTTGTGCAAAAATTTGTGATGATTTTTTTTGTAATTTTTTTCTATAGTCGTATTAGGATGGTAAATAAATAGTTTTTTCTTAAACAATATTGTACACCCTTTTATTTTGAAAGACGCTATGGTACGCAAGGCTTTAAATTATTATTTTAGCAAAAACTATGGATTTACCACCCAAACTCAACGATATTTAAAAAATAATAAAAAAATATTGTCGCGTTTCTTTGCGAAATTTTTAGTTAGATTGTGTTGGTAGTTACTAAAACTACCACCCGGCTTCGTTTTCGGTAGCAGTCTTGATACACCCTGTATTTACCTCGGTGCGTACCTATTTCCCACAAAGTGCGTTCAGATCAGAAATAAAAATAATTATTTTCTTAAAGTTAGTTTTGGAGAGACAGCCATTTGTCTGTGCCTTTACCAAGTTTAGTGGGTGTTTATGGGCGGCTGTGATCGCTTACGTCAAGTAAGTCGGTTACTCGCTTGTTGGCAAGAACAGTGGAATCTAGATAGGTTATCCAATCGAGATCATAAGTCACCTGTCAATACAGTTATGCCTAAGTAGCCTCTCACATTTTTTTATACAACTAAGGAAGCAAACAATCATACAGCCCGCCTGATAGTGAGCAGTTATTGTAGCTATATAGACTTCTGCAACACCAGAGGTGATTCTTGCATTGCCAATCCTGTAAGAACCTTTTATCTCCTCTTTTCAAGAGCCCCATGCTGTAATCTTTTGGAAAACCCTATGAGAGACCTACCATCAGCACTGTTAGCATTTGTCGTGCCTGTATAAAAAAGTTATCATTAGACTTGTCTGTATGTGCATGAGTACTTAGCATTTATTTATAGATCCAATAGATGACCAAAGTAGTGTTTATGTGTATTCCTTGGCAAAACGCATTCGTCGATATGCGTGGAATACCAAGGGCCCTACTACCTATATATTCATCCGAAACGAAGTTCGAAACTTCGGATGATCGAAGTTTATATACGATACGGATTTTTGATTTGGATTGTTTCGGATGAATATAGTAGGGCCCCAAGTATCTGAAGGAACTCGCCTAGTTTTACTACGGTATTTCGTATCGGTCTCTCGTAGTTCCTGATACCCACGACACAAGACTCGATCTTAGTGTGGGGTCTGGACTATGTGATGACTATTGGGTGTATTTCTATTTATTTATTAGACTTCCTGCAAGCGACATTAGTGGATAGCAGTGTACATAGGAAGTCTTGAGGTGTAGGTCGCTTCCAAAAGGTTGCAGTGGAAATCTTGGGGTTAACGACCCCGATTTCGACTCACTTCAGTTATCCCACTCATTCAACAATCCTAAACACCTAATTTTAAATAATTCTAAGATGTTTTTGTCTTATTCTAACATATCTAGGTCTTTTATTTTCATTATGTATTCTTCTCCCTCTGAATCTCCCTGCTTTTGTTCAAGAACACGCACAATTCAATTACATTTAATCGGAAGCAGGTATAATATCGCATACTCATTTCTCTACCTCCATTTCGTTCTCGTCTAATTCTAATTACTTCTTCCTTTTTCTCTCTTTAGCTATAGAATGTTCATTGCTGATCATATTCCTCATAGAATTTTAGCAATCTTAACCAATCTTCTTTTATATCAGCCCATATACGTTTCACTGTAGGGCACGGGCCTCTTCTACAATCGAGTACGATTGAGAGTGATTAGGTCATACAGACCAGCCCGCTTGCTTAATGATGATTGGTACTTTCACCAATAATAATTGGTAATAACCTAATTAATTACCTTCCTAACTAATAATAATTGTTCCATGTCCAAAAAGTTTTCAGTCAGCCCAAAAAGCATACTTCTCTAAATTATTTTATAACCTGTACCACGCTCTTCAAGTGAGCATTGAATTGTAGTATATTTCAAGTCCACTTACCCCGGGGATGTGCACAAATCGAATATTTTTATCAATCGAAGCAGGCTGGCATAGCTGCAGGCACGAAATATTACTCCGTTGATTCCTCACAAAGATCTTGTATCGGAGCTGAGTTTTACTGAATATTTTATTAGACTTTGAATGGATAGGTGATGGGTGGATTAGTATGTTCGCTTTCTAGATACAATAGTTTCATATAACTTTGGAGTTAATTGTCCAATAGATTATAATTCATTGGCATGAGCTAATTTAGCAATTAGTTATAGACAATTACGGGCTCTGTTCACTCCAAGTTAACATACTATGACGGTTTAATGATAGTCTTCAATTATTATTATTTTTAGTTGTATTATTAAAAAGGACGAGCCTGTCATTGGTCTGATTAGCGATACGTCATAACTCATACGACGTTTTATGAACAGTAGCTAAACTGAACAGTAGCCAAACAACACAGTGAATTATAAAGCATTTGATTGGCATTCAACTGTGCTCACCATACTGAGACATAAGATTTTAAGTCTTAATATGTCCAGGATTACTCTGGCTCCAATGTCCTTCATACCAATCATTCAATAATAATTTGTACGATTAACGTAATGTTGATTTATACCAACACATAATGTATATGTTCCAATGTGATGGTGTCATATCGAGGAGCGAAGTTTACACAATTAAGCCCGGATTAATGGGGAAGTCAAGATCGTGAGCGTCATTCAGTGACGGAGATTAAATTCTCATTTACATGCGTTCTTAATCGATAGTACTACGACGCTGCTTAAATAAACTTAAGACGTGTAGGGAAGACCAGGGACGAAGTCACACGTTAATTTGTGAAAAAATATGTCGTCTAATCTATGTTGAATACACAGAATTATTTTGTGATGGGCATAAGTCATCTCAAACCGCCACTCTACCTGCACTTACAAAGCAGTGCTATCAGGTTTTATGGCTGTCGTGAGTAGATAGATGCTGTAAAAATATGCCCAAAATAAAGTTTCGATGTCATTTTCATCTGTGTTTATTGTGATGGTTATATTTTTTTGTAAATTTAAAGATATTGTTTTGGAAATTTGGGCAAAAAAGACCTAAAAGGCTGACCAAAAACAAAAAAACAATGTTAAAACCAACCCTACGGGCAGAGAAGATTGTAACCAAACCCACTGTTATATGGACATTATTTCCAAAATTTGTAATAGCAGATGCAAACAATTTGGTGTTAATATGTAGTCGAAAGGTTATACCATATTGTGTAATTACTATTTTGTGCTCTAATAATGTTTGTGAGATATTAAAGCGTTCCGTTCGCCCTGGTTTCCCCTATGCATTAAATTTTATCCGTACCTACTAGATTTATAATTAATACTACCATTTTTTCCGAGCATAGATTTCTGTCCTTCACGTGTCTAATGTCTACAAGTGGTACGATGTTGGTGTCCCTCTGGATAGCAATTATATTACACAATGGTCGAAAACCTATCACAGTATCGCGTTTCATGTCCAGTCTTTGTATTTCAAATTGATTGATAATTGATGTTATTTATTCTCAACGCTTTAGTATTATATATGTATAGATTACATAGAATAATATAACTAATATTACTGCCAAGGCTGGTTGGTACTTTTAAGGCCCGTATGAAAAATACTAATTGATTACAGAATTCAATCTCTTTAACGATATATTATTGCGTGATGGACACAAACAAGTTTTATTGACATGCTTAGCATTGTTTTTTAATTCTTGGTGTTGTTTGGTTTTGCTACTACCCATGAGAATTCGTATCACATATCATTAGGCGAATGGCATACTTACTCATATCACATTTTTTTGTTAAAAAACCTATATTAGAAAGATTGCTTCGCCTGAAAATATATGAACAGCATCTGAGTTTTTTTTAGTTATTGTATTCGGTCCTGATTGTTGTGTTGGATGATATTGACATTTTAGCATAATTTAGGCAAAACATATGTTTCCCACACCCAATATAACATTGTATAAAGTTGAAAAAACTCCTACCTATAGGATATTTTGTGCCAATATATCAACATCAACCCTGTAAATTAGGTCTATTTTCGGAATATACCTGAATAAGTTTGTCCACGAATAACATGTCCATAAATAAAGCAAACAGTAAAATAACTCGTACACCTCCATATTACGCTCCTAACACGTGTTTCCTATATTAACAGTGTCCATGAGTTTCGATATGCTCGGAATTTTGTGAAATTTCGTATCAGCAGTTTTTACAGCACATAAATAATAAATATGGACATGAGTTCATAAGCATAGCTATACTGTACTGTATTTTAGTTTTCTCAGGATAACTTATTTTCTGACTTAGTTTGTACGAAAATATTGATTTGTGGACCTATATGGGCTTGCAGCGATTGTATTGTAAATATTTAATACCGTCTTGTTTCTATGGCTTTATTACCAGCCTTCGAGGCCCAATTGATTAAGATAAGAGCTGTAAGAGATTATTTCGTAAGACTTATCTTTTTGGTTTGAATAGGAGTGTCGTAAGCTCGAAAAGTGTCCCATAGTTTATTATACGCAAGACGCAATATTCCCATCTCAACAAACAAAACTATACATCCAACCGTTGGCTGCACTTATTTTGCCTCAAAATCCTGATTTCCGAAGAAACGTGTGGACACCACAGCAATATGTGGAGGGTCCTTACCGTTCGCGCGTAAAATGCAGCCGCGCGCTTTGTCACCTCGTAAGACTCACCCGTCCACGTTGTCAAACGATATTGGGTCCGCTGGAATGGCCTGGAACTTCCTATGACCATGCTAAATTATGTCAAAATATTTTGCCTTTCAAATGAATCCCGTACTTTGGTTTTAGTAGGAAGCGTGTAAGTAATGTTAAGACATTGGAGTAGAGTTGACGATTAGAGTGAATTACATTTGCATGCTTAGTTGATAACTGTAATATTGTCTTGTATAAAATCCATTCATCCATCCATCAGCCAAAGGAAGTCCACTGCTGAACATAGGCCTCCCCCAATGATTTCCACAGAGACCTGTTGGAGGCAGCCTGCATCCAGCGACGTCCCGCGACCTTTACCAGGTCGTCGGACCATCTTGTGGGTGGACGTCCTACGCTGCGTTTTCCGCTACACGGCCTCCATTCGAGCACTTTCCGACCCCATCGGTCATCAGATCTCCGCGCTATGTGCCCTGCCCATTGCCACTTCAACTTGCTAATCCGGTGGGCTATGTCGGTTATTTTAGTTCTCCTACGGATCTCCTCATTTATGTATAAAATAAGTGGACGATATTTAGCGCGGAATCAGGAATTTTTACTCGATATGGCGATAGGCTCGCCGCATATCACACCGTGGGTAGAAATTTAGGTATCCTGGCACCTTTGTCTAACGCTTGTGGGAAAAAGGCGAGAGTTTATGTATGCAGGTATATTGAAGCCACATATCTTGCTAGTTGAAAAAAATAGTTACTGCATTACTTAGAACAAATTCATGGTGTGGTCACCAGCTAAGTAGTCTCCCTTTTACATTCACAATAATATTTAATTTCAGCACTCAGTTTCTGTTACCCCTAGCAACACATTCCGAAGGCTAAAGAATTGCATTGGGAATTTCTCAAGGCACGTACTTACAGATATAATCCAGACAAATCACAGAGTGCTCTATCGATCACGAGCTAAGTGTATTGTTTCCTAGCGATCATTTGTCTGGCCTTACATCCAATTTGGTCGGGGTAATGCGAGCTGATCTCTCAATTTACCTGCTGGGAATGTAGATGCCTGCGTGTATTGGCCGTATTTGTTACAATACAATAGAATATGAAGTATAGTGCATTGGCTGCCTTGGTGCGTCAATGTCTGAATTTATTGAGCGTGATTTGGGGTTCAGTTTTCAAAGTGTTTGGTATCGTATTATAATATTTGCACGCTTTTTTGATCCAATCAAAGATGTTTAAAGGTTTTTCAAGTTAATTTAGTAGCACCTCTTTAAGAATTCTGGAATATTTAGTCTTTAAATAGTATCAATTATCAAGTAATAATATAGGTAGGTAATAAAAAAATATGATGGTTTGTGATTTTGAGAAAAATATTTAGAAAAGTTCACGCTCATGGAAGTTTTCGTGTGTGATTATCATTCGCCTGCCTAATAGGATTATTCCATTTACATATTTCTAAAACAACTTTGATTAATTAGAATAAAATTAATAAAATTAAAATAAACGATTTTTAATGCATTAATTTATATTCATTGATAATTTGAACTTTATATTAAAATGGAATGCGAGATAAAATCTAATAATTAAGCTAAGTATAAATATATTTTGTTAAGCTCGGGTTCCGTTGTTAATTGTATATACAAATATGACACAAAGTGGCTAATTTGGAAGTAAAACTCATTTTAAAGTTATAATATAGTGAATTTACACTGTATTAACCATCATAATTTCGCCTTAGCCAGTAAAAATATATCATCTGGAACATTCCGTTACCAAGTGGTGAATGGTGATATTATCTGAATACAATTGTTTCTGGCTGCCCAGCGGGTCCGATTCGGGGACAAAAGTACATTGCTTCTCGGTCGGGGCCAAGTGAATAATGTACGACCGCAGAATAACGCTCAACTCACTTTAGAACATAGTGCTTTAGCGGGCGGGAAGCGATTGAATTGCAGGTGCGTGCCATACTTTGGTATTTAGGTGAAGATGGAAAAAATATTATGAAAACCGTTTTAGTTCGCGTAAAGTAATAATATATCAGCAAAATAGAGTTGAGTACTCAGTTAAAACTGAGATATATGTGCATGTTGCTAATATATTATGTAATGTTTGACGCTAAAACAAGAATCACGATATGCGGTCTTAAGCCAAATAGTGAAACTGTAGAATACATTGAAATTATGACGGAAATTAGCAAATAACGTTACAGCCAATCAACAATGAAAATTACATTTTTTCGTAAGTCATCACATATATTTGTTTATCTCGGCATGAGATACAATTATATTCATTGTTCACATACCAATAAATCATAAAAATAATAGAATATTATCCGTTATCTGCTCCTCTTCTGACCAAGACCACACCATCAGAATTCACGGCATAAGATGCACTCATATTCATAGTTTGTATACCAATAACAATCGCAAAAATAACAGAATATTACCCGCTATTCGCTCCTCCTCTGACCAAGCTAAAGCCGAGAGAATTCAATCAGTTTCTCGGGCAAGGTGATACGGCTAAGGGCGCGTGCATAAATAAAGCGGAGGCGGCCGCGTCCGCCCTCATCTCGCAGATGGACCTCGAGAGTTATGGCCTTCGCACCGCGGACGGACTTTGCTTGATGCCCCTTCAGAGAGGGTACTTAACAGAATTGAGAACGCTGTATTGATTTGTTGGGTATTGTTATTAACGTGGACTGATTTCAGCCCTATCCAGCCAGCCACCGTGGCGCAGTTGGTTAGACACCGGCTGTGAAACGTGTGGCCGCGGGTTCGATCCCCGCACCTAGACAAATATTTGTGTGATCCACGGGTAATTTGTCTCGGGTCTGGGTGTTTGTGAGACCGAAAACTCTCGTAGTTCCTGATACCCACGACACAAGACTTGATCTTAGTGTGGGTCAAGGCTATGTATGTGACTGTTGGGTGTATTTATTTATTTATATTGGCCTTATTAATCTAGAAGTAAGTAGGGAAAGTAGTTTAAAAGTGGTAGAGCTACGTTATCAGTTAGCATGATGGGGTAGGCTCGTTCGGGCCAATACCACAGACTCACAGAAGATTGATTTGAAGCGACAGACTTTCTGTTCCATTTGGTTTGGTAAGTAAGATTACCGGGTTCCTAATACCCGTACTCTTTTCTTGATTTAATGGGGCGGTAACACACATAATCCAAGCATTATAGTTCATGGGCGGCAGTGATCACTTGCCATCAGGTGACTTGGCTGGTCGTTGGCCAGATAAATGCAATAATAAGATAATGGAATCAACAGATATATACAACATTGAGATAGGGAGAATTGCTTTGCGGTGCGGCGCGCTCCTTCACTTTTTAAGGCGCCCTAGGGCTCCGCGACGTTTACTGTTGAACGTTGTTGACATATACGTAGACTGAGGAACCTTTGGTCTAGACTCTAGAGATAATTTGCCTAACTTTAACATCTCTTTACAAAAAACGGATTTGCAACCCAAGAAAGTGTATGAAGAGATTCAGGACAGTTGAAGCGAAAGAGTTACATATAGAGTGTAGCACTTGACACTATAGTCCCTGCCTACCTCAATTGGACACAGTCGTGAGTTTATATACTGGGTATCTCAAGACTGCTACCGAAAACGAAGCCGGGTGGTAGTTTTAGTGACTACAAACACAATGCAACTAAAAATTTCGCAAAGAAACGCGACAATTATTTTTTATGATTTTTTAAATATCGTCATTTTTGGGTGGTAAATCCATAGTTTTTGCTAAAATAATAATTTAAACACTTTTATACCTTAGATTATTTATAAATAAAAGGGTATACACTATTATTTTAGGAAAAAATGTATTTACCACCCAAATATGGTCACAGGAAAAAATTAACAAAAAAAAAAACTTTTTCTATTGCATTGTGTCTGAAGTCGCTTAAACTACCACCCGGCTTCGTTTTCGGTAGCAGTCTTGATATACCCTGTATATATTTAGTCTAAACGTGAATTTATGAGCTATTTGTCGTTGGGTTTCATTGTCACGTTCGTCATGTAGTTGGGGCCCTTTGCCTTTGGTTTGAAAAGACCTGACAATCGTAACTTTTGATTGAAAAAGGGCTAGAAGAAGTGGTCGTATACACTGCTCGCTCACTGTGAGAAAGTTGGACAAAGCCTATATTCTTATGTTTGAAAATGATGATGATGAATTCCAATTATTTACTAAATTGAGGTTAAACAACAAACGCAATCTTCCTCAGATTGCGTTACAGTAATTATGTTTTATAATATTTTGCTTTTTAAATTAAAATAACTAAAAACACCTTGATATATTAGTGGATGTTTTGTGTGTCAGGGTTGATTTTATATAAATAATTAACATATTAATTAATATTTAGGCTTGCATAATGTTTACCATGTAATAATATAGACTATAGTAGATTCGTTGGGAATTTTAGAACCATTTTTTTTTTCACAAATTCACATAAGCCTTTTACCCTGAAGAGGTAGGCAGAGGTGATACCACGACACCTACGTTATGCCTTGTGCGTTCAGTTCCACGATGTGATAGGTCATAGGGGGCGAGTCTATCACAATATTTGGCACAAATTCCTGACCCATACTGGTAATGAATAGAAAAATCCAACATGACTTTGTCAGACCCGGGATTCAAAGCCGGGAACTTAGCGTTATAACTGCGTCACCGAGGCATTCCAATTTTTCAATTAATTAAAAAAATAAATTGTTTTGTTATTAACATTTTAGTATCTCGTATGTAAGTCCTATATATTTACTACTGAAGTCTGCCTCATATAACCTTGCCTATGTTTGCTTGTTGGCAGAATGATCTACCTTTTGGTAATTTGGTAATTATTAATGATTATTTATTTCTTTTGTATGAAGATATTTTATGTTGTGAAAATACAAATTTCGTAGTTCGTAATATACTTTATCGATTCATTGAATGTTCAATCCACGTGGAGTTTTCAATTACAGAAGCGTGCTTGTAAGGCGTGTTATTAGGGTGCTGTAAGACTGTGTAGCCTGTCAACCGGTTCACCAATCAAAACGCCCAAGACAAGTGTAATTAAACATTGATCGACTTCAACTACCTTTTAAATACGTAATTTTTATGTATCTGTAGATGTTTTACTTCTCTTCGCCAGATGTACCAGATGATGTAGAATTTGATCTTGATAATATTATGTAACGACTTAGTTTCCTAATACACTTATTTGTTTAATTTTGCATAAATATCGATATATTACATACATTTTAGCAACCGGAATTCGATGCTATTTGAATACAGTGCAAAATGTAACCAAGTTTAAAACTATGAGAATACCTATAAAGTTATGGCGCCTGCTCAAATTCTAATAGCAAATTATCAGCGGAGCAACTGTATGTTTTCACAGGCTCGCAGTCGCCGTAAAGTAGATTTGATCCGACTCGTTCTAAGTCGAGACTCGGTTGAATTTGGAGCAAATCTCCACTTTTCCCCTGCAATTTTCGTTGCCGTGTTCACAGGGCTTCCTAATAGTGCCGCTTTAAGCCGAAACCACAAAAATATCGCTTCGTACGATTGAACTTTGTGGTTATGTGTTTTTGATGAAAAGGACCAAATGTGGCGCCGGTTTTGCGAGGGAATGTTTATTTTGTAGGATTCTTTTATAAGTAAAATATTGAATCATGTTCTAAGGTTGTGAAAAATGAGAAACATTTTATGAAATTACATCTTAATATCCTCTCTATTTTCAGAATGGGGCTTTATTTGAAATAGAAATTATATATTGAAACATTTATACAGAAACTTTCAATAACATTCCGTGTCAGACAAGAGGGATTTCATACTCGCCTATAAAGGATTACATAATGCCAATGTTCAGATCGGGGTCCGCCATATGTTATGACATAAATTATTGAAAAGTCTTGCAATAAAATGGGGTGGGATATTATCCGAGCGGCGCTGGCGACATATTGTGAGAATGTACGAAGTTGTGAATAAACTGCTGAAGCCTTTGTGGATGTCGCGGGATGTGTTACTCGCGTTATAGAGTTATGATTCAAATGATACGTGCCTGTAGTTTGTACGGATGGAGCATTGTGGCTTTTTAGTAGTGGTACTAAGAAGTGACTATTATGCGCCTGATAATATACACATTGCAATCGATTAATCTGTCATCAGTTATAACTTCAAACGGTTAAGTTGACCTGGTCAAAACGTGTTAATAAACAATGAATCCAAAATGTAAAACATCTATGATGGGTTTTGCTTTATTCTCTACCGTGTTCTTTTTCCAGATGGATGTAAAAGCTTTTCTCGCGATAATGATATCATGTAAAACCAGTAACATTATACGAAAATTTTCGCTGATCAACACAGACAATGGGCATATGTAAATCTTTGATTTAGAGGGGTCTTAAGACTCGATACAATCTAAGACCAAACCTAAGAGCCAAAAGTTGTAGAAATTAATGGCAACGGCTATCACTTACCATCAAGCATAGACTACCAAGTGATCTGTTTGTTTGCTAAAAGTAGGCAAGATAAAAGAAAGAATATACAGGGTATATCAAGACTGCTACCGAAAACGAAGCCGGGTGGTAGTTTAAGCGACTTCACGACACAATGCAACAGAAAAAGTTGCAAAATAAAGTGAAAATTTGTTTTTTGTTATTTTTTTCCTATGGCCATATTTGGGTGGTAAATACATTTCTTCCTAAAATAATAGTGTATACCCTTTTATTTATAAATACTCTAAGGTATAAAAGAGTTTAAATTATTATTTTAGCAAAAGCTATGGATTTACCACCCAAAAATGACGATATTTAAAAAATCATAAAAAATAATTGTCGCGTTTCTATGCGAAATTTTTAATTGCATTGTGCTTGTAGCCACTAAAACTACCACCCGGCTTCGTTTTCGGTAGCAGTCTTGAGATACCTTGTATAAATGTAATCTACATCAAGTTTAAACTTAGTTTAAGGAATGAAGTGTAAGAACCGAAGCAGCATATAACTTGATCTTCGCCAAATATTTTTAATCCTAAAATTCATCGGGTCCAATAATTTTTTATACTAAAATTCTGCAATACTTCCTCGCTGGTGCAGTTGTACTACGGTAACGGTATGATTGCAAAGTTGAGGTCTCGGGTTTGAATCCCGGGCAAAGCGATATTGGATTTTTCTATTGTTAAATTCATTATCAGTCCGGAGTCAGCAATAAGGCGGTAGCACAGAATTCTAAGCGATAAGCTCGCCCCCTATAACATCGTGGGACGGAACATACAAGACGAAATGTGAGTGTCCTGGCAGCACCTTTGCCGACCCCTTCTGGGAAAAAGGCGTGAGTTATGTATGTATATCTAAAATTCTGTTATATCTTACAATCTTAATATTGCAGTTTATGCTGTAGATTCTAAATTCAAGGCTTAAGATTAATCAATGTTCCATGCACCAATTCTGACATGGCTTACAACATGTAGTGTAATGTCTATACGAGTAAACTTCTATTCACTCATGCGATTTCGTTCCCCGCGATTATACGGAGCATGTTAATCTGAGATAGGGTGGGGGCAAAAAACCCCTCATTATTGTGCCCGACGTAAGATAAAGAGCTCAGATGCCCCCGGGAAGCAATTACCCTTATCTGCACATGTTCTATCAAGATACGTTGATTATGCTAATAGAGGTGTGTTTTTATTTCGAGAAATTAGCTTTGTTTATCGTTAACTGTTTTCAGATCGATTTTCAGAATGATGTTTTTTCAGTTGTCTAAATTAAAAACACCAATCATGTCTACTTTGAAATAAAACTATTATTTACAGTAGCAAAACCAAACAATACCATGAATTACAAAGCACTGCTTGCCATTCCACTGCGCTCGCCATCCTGAGACAAAAGATGTTAAGTCTCAATATGTCCAGTAGTTACTCTGGCTACAAAGTCCTTCGATCCGAAACACAACAATGCATTTATACTGCTGTTTGGCGGGAGAAATAGACATTGCGGTGGTACCTACCCAGTCGGCCTCTCACATATGAGAGACAATTGGGTGATTGGGTGATTGAGATTGGGTGTATATATAAAACTAGTTAATGTATAAAACAGTTGGTAAGCCTACGTAATCAGCTGTATTAAGTGGTAATTGAACAGCTTATCACACGTAGGCTACATGATAAGGTTTATGAGTACCTACCTACACGCTATTAAACCAGAATAACTCGATATCGTTTGTAAGCAATACTCAATGGAGCATTGTTCTAGTATGTGCGGTGTAAGTTATTTTAAAACATTACATTCCTCGGTAGTTGGGTAACATTTCAAACAATACCCCTTTGTAATACGTTCTTATATTTCAGTCATATATCAAATAGGCATCCGTGTAAGTCACAGGTTACAGACCTATGTATATAGAAGCAGACTATTCATAATAATTTTGAAAATATTTCGGATAAAATGCAACACGATTTAAATTTATGTTTTCTTGTACAGATCAATTGTGTAAAATAAGAAGACCTTGAAAATTAACCCCATATCTTTTCCTCATACAGTAGCAATCAGATGATATGCACTCGTTTATATAAATCGCAAATACGCTATCCAAAAGTATTGAATATCTCGCGTAAGATCCTCAGGGATTTGATTCAGTTTCCCTGTAGGGTGACCATAATCCTGGCAAAAGTGTCCCGGCCGCTGCTGAGTGTGCAGGCCACGCCACAATAAATCTTTGTGTGGATAATCCCGAATCGGGCTGAGTCGAACCGCTTTGTCCGTTGCGGGACCGTGATATGACGTAACTACGTACACGCTTTATAAAAGCTCTTATACAGATTATAAGAGTCGCTTGTATAACATTTTTATATGGAATATAAAATTTTGTTTTCAAAATACTACTTTTATGACCGATGTTGACAATTTCATGCATATTCAATAGTAAATGTTTGATAGAAAATTTAGTCATATTTTAGGGTAACTAGAGCTAAATATAACGCAAGCACCAAAGACAAAATATACAACAATTTTAACCGTTAATTTCACCAAATGCCATAAAACATTTATCAAAGGAACTTCAATAGTGCCTCCAATTTTGACATAAATCAGTTCTACATACAAATTTTGAAAATATGACGTATCAGAACACGGGCAATCCGGGCAATAGATACCCGTCGCGATGTCCGGTGTAGTGGCAGCGCCGGATACTGCCACGCAACGCTGGCCACATCCGGCCGCCATAACTGTCGCCATTCGTCACTTCCCGTCAGATATTAACGGCGACGCTTGATCGACAGTAGTGCGAACTTTGAAATGACCTGCGTTTTGCATTCTGAATTATCGAGGTACGTTTTCATAGTCATAAAGTGAAAGAAATATCATTTTACGATGGCAATTATCTGCGAAATATAATATTTGTGTACATAATTATGGGATCTGACTTGGCCTCAGTCTAAAATGTCTTTACTCCTTTTGATACTCAGTAATATCAAGTATCTACAAATGATTTCTATATTGATTGGATTGCTCTTTTTCACACACTGTAAGTTATACCTGGGGTATCAAAAGGAAAAAATAAATATCGCAGAAGAAAATTCCACACCCGTATAAGTTTACGTCTGTAAAGGTCCAGGTGATGTCTGTAAAAACAAAAACAAACATAAAGATGATAAATAAATTCCATTATACATTCAGTATCTTCATTGTTCACAATGGAGTCCAGTTTTTTTACTTTTGTCCCGCAAACTGTTCGCGTGGATTTACCAAAGAGCCATTATGTTTTATTATTATTTCTTTTATTCTTCATCCCGTACAATAGATACGGAAATTTTACGAAATATCCCTTCAAAAGGGCCTTTGAAGAGATAATTGGAATCTCCTTAAAATTTACAGTGCTGCGTTTGGGAAAGAATGCTACCAGTTGGGATATTTTGCGATGGTTTTTATTACAATATATATACACAGGTTCCAAATTGAAATTGTATAATCTTCCAACCTAAATAGTTCTTTAAGGCCATTTTTAAAAGCTTATTGGCAAAAAATAATTGTAAACAAAGCCTAAAAAAACTTAAGAATACCTAGCCTAATGTTTTTTTGTAATTACTGTATGTCAACTACCAAATCTATTTTACTTATCTACCGGTCCATAAAACATTAATAACTATTAACTAATGAATATTTCAGTAGGTAATATGTCTGTTTTGTTTCAAAAGCGTGTTGGATTGGCGTGACCGGCCTAATTCTACATTAGGGTTGCCTATTACATATTTTTATACTCATTCAGAAATGGTTCTTACTGGTGGTAGGTCTCTAACATGTGAGAGACCGTCTCAGTAGGTACCACCGCAATGTCTATTTCTCCCGCCAAATAGCAGTGTAAATACACTGTTGTGTTTCGGTTTGAAGGATATTGTAGCGAGAGTACCTATTGGACATATTTTGCCTTGTCAGAAGATGCCGCTCTCTAACATCAGTACCATTTTCTATTAATTATGGCAACGTGACGGATTAAGACCTTACAATATTAAAAGGAATATAATGAGAGCTAAACTACTCATAGGACCTTATTAGTAAACTAAGATGAGCGAGGGACTAACTTTAGACCAAGGGGTTAAAATTGACTCCATTATTTTGTTCCTTCTTTTTATTTTTAAAATCCGTGGATTGCCATAACAGGATTTTCATGTTTGGTCGAAGAACATTCGTGTTTATTAATAGTCATGATTACCTAGCTATTCAAAATAATCGAGTGTATTCTGAAGTCTTGGGCTAAAGTTAATCCCTCGCTCATAATAATGTTTCAAACTGTCAGGTTATTACTACCCACAATCGTGTTAATTAAAAACAGGTTAGTACAATGTCTGGGGCATTGAACTTGCCTTTAAAATGTCAACTGTTATAATAAAAATGGAATGCTAAATATGTATTGCTTTTGTGTTTTATTGCCAACTTAAATTAGTTACAAAAACAACCTGTGTACTATATTATTACAATAATTTGATATAAAATTTTCCATTTCTCCCACCAAACAGCAGTTTAAATGCACTGTTTTATTTCGGATTGAAGGACATTGTAGTCAGAGTGACTACTGGACTTTACATCTTATGTCTCAGGACGGCGAGCGCAGTGGAATGCCAAGCATTGCTTTGTAATTCAAGTTGTGTGATGTGTTATGCTACTGTTTATGAGTAGTCGTGTCGCTTACCATCAGGCGAACGGTATGCTCGTCTCGCCATTTATTGGAATAAAAAAATATATCAATTTACATGTAAAATAGTTTCATAGCTTGTATGACCAATCCAGACAAAGTTAATATGAAATGAAACTACTATAAGTAGTAGGGACTGGAAGTTGCTGTCGCGACGATATGGCGCCGCTACTGCGTCCTCTTTCTCCCTGGATGAAAAGGCTGTCTCATCGATTTTCTATCCAGTACTCTACGGAGCTGGGACACTTTAAGGTGACTTTTGGTTAAATCACTCGTTTGACCCGTCAGCTGATTTTTAATAAATAAATACACCCAAAAGTCACATATTTATAGCGCTTTCGCTGACGACACATTAAGATCAATTAAGTCTTGAGTCGCGGGTATCAGAAACTTCGAGAGACTTTTTATTCTCACAAATGCCCGAGACAAATATTTGTGGGCCTCACAAGTGTCTTGGTGCGGGGATCGAATCCGGGGCCTCTCGTTTCACTGCCGGCTTCTAACCAACTGCGCCAAATTAGTTTATGTTTGCTTATTAATACAGATAAATAGTTACTTATATTCATTTTACACATAATATAATGACAAAGAGTAAATTAAAATACTTACTTATTTCAAATAATTTAGTCACTCCTTTCATATTAAAATTCTATAGTCACAAACTTTGAATTAAATGAGAAAATAATTTACTCAATAATGCAATCGAGTATAAGAATATCCAATTGCATAAATAGGCATTTTATAATATTTATAAACCTATTTTAGCTATCGAATATTTTACGAGTATTATTTTCGAACGACTTTTGAACCGAGTTTGAGCGAAGAAGATAAAATATGCGATAACTAAAATATGTTTCAAACCTATCTGTGAATAAGGCCTATTGAATATAATTTAAATACCGATTTTGTTCCAAACTGTTGATGCGTGACCCTAAAGTGGGTTCAATTAATGTTGTCATGTCTTCGCCACTCGCTGTATAAAAATCTTTTGTGCCACCTAATCGATTGAGGTCATACAATGTACTGTCCAAAGTCTAGACGTTAGTCTATAACTATGCTAAAATCAGAACTGTAATCAAATTATTCCTTTTATGGTATCCCATTTATGGCGCTTCATTTCATCTATCAATTGAGTTTTGACTTTTATGTCTCGTAAGTACCGAAAAAGCAACATCATGTATCGGAAATATTAATGTTTCCATATAAGCTTTTATTTAGACAATTTTTTTACATCACCCATATTACAATTTTATTGTTTAAATCAACATGCAAATCGAAAATTATTTCTCCAAATTAAACATGATTAGTAACAATATTTTGGAGTTTAGTTGTTTGTTTAGTTGTGGACTTCCTATAGTTTTTTTAATGCTCATTTTCCAACCATTATTAAAGCAAATAAATATAAATAGTAGTCGTGTTTCGTAATAGGAAAACGTTGAATTTCAGATGAAGTATCAATGTGGTTTTTAATCGACTTCAAAAAAAGGAGGAGGTTCTCAATTCGACTGTATGTTCCTTTTTTTTAATGTTTGAATTCTATATGTACCTAAATTATTTTCCATAATTGAAATACTGTGTGTAGGCCAGGGCCTACCTTTACCGGTATTACCGTATTATAAAAATTACCAGTTTTAATTTAATAAAAAATAAAGTTATTGATACCTATGTACATATTATTGCAGCGTTAATATGCCAATACTACTGAAATATCGAGTTACTCAACTTAACACGTGTACCTACTTTACATGTGTATGCGGGCACAGCGGGCTAATGACTAGCAGTTGCACAACCATAAAAACAGCGTTAATGAATGCTTAGTGTGTGTTTGTACCCTTTGCGAGGCGCTCGCGATTTTTGGTGTAGCTGTCAGTGTACTTGGACTAGTTTTTCAAAGAGTAGGTGAGTCACCCCAGTAAAGTCTATATTCCGATGACCTTGCCCGCCGGCTCAGTCGCCGAGCGTGCGCTCAGCCCGCCACCCGCCCGGCCCCCGCGCTCCCTGCTTTCTCACGCGAGGAATCACGAAACGCGACAAAACATAAATAAATCACACGCAGCACTGTCGCCTTATAATAAACAACACAACAATTCAACTATAAACAACGGCAGAAACGTTTTAAAGTCCCGTTCCGTGAACCACGGCAAATTATCCGATAAAGCTATGGCCAGCATCTCTAGTGCGCATGTGCATTACAACCGGGCGGAATTAAGATGTTCGTGTTGACTAACAGATAAGTGGTGGTGTTGTGTTTCGCTGTTTAGTCGGCTTAAAATTATGTGAGTTCGACGCAACAACAGGTGTGTACGTTTGACATAAGGATGAAAGTTGCGTAACAGCATCATAATGTTAGGTTATGTTGTGGTTTTAGATTTATCTGCTTTTATTTATTTAGTTTATCTATTTGTATACTTATTTATCTGCAATGGTTCAACACATTGTAAAATTATGAATGGGAATAGCTAAATATTGTAGAAGCTTTACGTCAGTAAATGTTATGTTTTTGTGAATGAAACCTCATTGTGTTATTGTTGTCTCAATGTTATCTGTTGATGACAAAGATAAAGCCATGTGTGAATTCAACCACTTTCGGTTTCATTCCGAGTTCAATGATGTTATTTTTATAACGATTAAGTAATTTGCTTTTTTACAAAACAACAAAAAATAACATTGTGAATGTTATTATAATAGCCAATGCCTAATTAATAGCCAATGCTACATAAGTAGGTACATTAAAATATGAAGTTACAATTTGATAACAACGATGTTACATAGGTAGTTAGGAAGTTTATTATTCATTAGTACCTATAGTCGTAGATATCAAAGTTGGCATAAGTAGGCAAATCGTATCCGAATGACGTCAGTAATGAAGTGCCGTATCTACCAGTACAGGCTAGTGGCTACGTGGGTATATTGTATAATCTAAGTATTGTTCATTCGTCGTGCGATGTGAGTAGCTTAAAAACATTGGATATATTTTTAAAATATTGCCTTTATTTTATAAATATTGGCATTAGTTTAAAATAGTAACGTCTGCATGAAAGCTATTCATGGGAATACAAGGACAAGGTAGACATCGATTTGAATATTCATAGTTTTTTTTGTGGTTTGTTTAAAAGCCATGGTCAAATTTCTTGTCATAAACTGATGTTATAAGCTTAGCTTATGCTTAAAATTAAAATAAAAGTAATCCTCTTAGTTTGTAAAAAATGAAGAAAACATATTTTAAATCATTTGGTATTCCAATTTAAGGGCGTCATTAGTTATTTTTAAAAGTTTTTGTATACTTACTGATATCACTACCATGCACATATTATTATGTTATCCTCGGCTACAAGAATTCCATATTTATGTTTCTCCATGTTTCATGACCAATCATGAATCCATCATGAAAAGAAATCATGAATTCCATGTTTTAGATTTTGCATGTCGCTAATTTATATTATGTTTCGTTCATCGTCTTTCAAATAATTGCTGGGTTTTAATGTCTATTTGACAGCTATTTGTGGCGCAGCTGATTAAAAGCCGGTTGCGAAGTGAGAGACTGCGGGTTCGATCCCCGTCTCATGGGTTTAAGGAGGCTACTCTATACTCCTACACGAAGTAGTCCTACGAGGAACGTCAACATAATGTATAAGATAAAAGTTTTCCGCTTCTAAAAATTAATACTATTATCCTCTATGAAACTTATCATAGACTTCGAACTTTGTCTAAAATTACGACGTACGATACAGGATTCGACAATTTATAATTACATTTTGTTATGTATTTATGCAAATTCGTACAGTTTTCGAACATTCGTCGTCGTGTCAGACTACAGAGTAACCCAACAGTCTGGTTGCTGTAAAAAAAAAGTGTCGACTCGAGTTTCGATACCCATGCATGACACATGATCGTATCTTATCGTAGTGAAGGAGGACAACTAGACGTCTGCTGAGTACATTTATTTATTTATTTTATAATACATTTATTTGTGTATTGCATCAAGTCGATGTCTTTATCGGTGGGTTATAACAGAATAGGAATCAGTGGTATTACCAGAGCTAGGCTAGGCTAGATTACAAGAGGAAATAACGAAGTGAATGTTGTATGTTTTTTTTTTTTAAATCTAAGTATGAGGTCTACGCTCTCTACAACCCAAGAATCCCTTATAAGTCATACCACAGAAGTGGTTTCAGTATTCCAATTCTTCTTCTAAATCTATCAATAGGCATAACTCATACTAGTGTAATGGACTATGATCTAATTTCTAAACTCTAACGGCTTTATGTAGACAGTTTTAAAATCTATTTTGTTTATGGAATGTTCTGTCCCTTTCGAACTTCTTTTGAATATATTTTGAAATGAGAACACAAAATATTCGACAGCTGAAACAGGTTTTCGATATGAATAAGGCCGAAGTTTTTCCAACCAAACTCATCATTGGCGATTATAAGCTGATGTTTGGATAAAATATTGATACAAATTTTAGAAACATTTCACTGGTGGTAGGTCTCTCATAAGTGGTCTCTCAAATAGCAGCGAAAACGCATTGTTGTGTGCTTTGAAGAACATTGTAGCCAAAGTAACTGAGGACTGTGAACATAAATATATATTATATGACATATTGAGACTAAACATCTTATGTCTCAGGATGGCGAGCGCAGTGGAATGCTAAGCGTTGCTTTGCAATTCATGGTGACTTAGTGCGGGTTGGCGTTCTTTTTTACCTTCTTACAAATCGCTATGGTATGCAGGTTTACTCACGATGTTTTTCTTCACTGATATAGTGCGTGGTGATTGATTGAACAATACACACATGACTCCGAATAGTCAGGGGTGTGCCCTGTGATTTGAACTTTGACCACCTCGTACATGTTGGCAGCAGCGTCTGGTCCGTTTACCAAAAGTCCACTAAGCACTCTCATTATGTTTAGCAATGCACAAATTGCTGAATGTAGCTTACAAATATTTCGGGTTCAAATTCCAGGTTCCAAATCGAACAAGATATTTTTAAACCGAAAAAATTACATAAAGTAGAAAAACACTACGAATTACAGCCATGGTCACACACCTTTACCAACCATATATTTAGCCACAAGACCGATAAAGCTACATTAGAAATATCCTATTAATTCTTAAAGCAAAATAAGCGAAAAGGAAATAAAATATGTTTACGATAGTTTGGTGATCGGCCGCCATATTCGAAATGTTATTGGAGTTTTGATAAACTGTTCTTTTTTTATTTGAATGAACGGCGAGACGAACATGCCAATCGCCTGATACTAAGCGATATGACCGCTCATGGACAGTAGCAAAACCAAATAACACCATGAGTTACAAAGTTGCTTGGCATTCCACTGCGCTCGTCATCCTGAGACATAAGAAGTCTCAATATGTTCAGTAGTTACTCTGGCTACTATGTCCTTTTAACCGAAACACAACAGTGTATTTACAGTGTAGTGTGTATGTTCCGTCAAGTGTTAAAGTATGTTAAGTGATTAGCTAATGGTTGTATAACTAGCTATCTGTCCAACATTCTCAAGGTGATAACCTTATCGTAAATAGTAAATACAAAGTAAACCTGGTGAAATAATAATAAAAAATAATAAAAAAATTGTCTTGGAATTGTGAAATTCATCTGTCTGTATCAGCCCATATACGTCCCATTGCAGGGCACGGGCCTCCTCTACAATCGTGAGTACGATTGAGAGTGGTTAAGCCATATAGACCACCACGCTGGCCTAGTGCGGGTTGGGGGACTTACATGTCATAGAAATTCTTATAAATCGCTATGGTATGCAGGTTTCCTCACGATGTTTTCCTTCACCGTTTTAGTGAAATTGATACTTATATACTTGTACTGTATTCTCTTTTATAAATAATAATAAATAAATAAATAACACCCAACAGTCACATACATAGTCCTGACCCCACACTAAGATCGTGTCTTGTGTCGTGGGTATCAAGAACCACGAGAGACTTTTCGGTCTCACAAACACCCAGACCCGGAAGAAATATTTGTGGGCTGCACAAACATTTCTCTCGGTGCGGGGATCGAACCCGCGGCCTCTCGTTTCACAGGCGGCGTCTAACCGACTGCGCCACGGAGGCTGTTAACTTACTATACCGTACTTTGCAGTACATATACATTTCACTGCAGGGCAAGGGTCGTGTCTACAACCAAGACTGCGGTTTAGAGGGTTTAGTCCAATTAGTCCACGACGCTGGCTTAGTGCAGTTTGGCGGAATTAACATACCATAAGCGATTCTTACAACTAATCAGATAACTTAAAATAGAAATAAAAAAAAGTGTTGCCCAACTAGTTCGGAAGGCAATTAGCAAGACATCAACTCTTTTAAGATTACGACTGGCATGGCGAAAGTGTTAGATCTTCACCAACCTCTTTCAATTTTGTATATAAATAAATAAATCTCAAATAAGCAAATTTTCTCACAATGTTTTCCTTAAAAATGACGTATAAAAACGTCTTTATCGTCAAGTTTTGTTCCCTTGACACTTCACAGACAATCTCACTTCTTGGTTAGAGTGCGTGAAGCCAAATGTCCCTTTGCTCTTCTTATGCTATAAAAACCTATTGATTCTCACCTCCTTGACAGCATCATGCCAGTTCATTCGTCAAGTATAGGACTTAGTTGATCTTAATTAGTGGTCAGTACGTTAATAACTGTTGTTTTTTTTTTGTATTCGTTAATTTGTTGTTTGGGTTTTTTCACTATTGTAACAGTAAGTTCATTTATTGTTATCCACATGGACTCCATTTTCCTCTAACATGTGTTAGATTTTTGTGTGAAATATAGCGCATTGTATTTTGAGCGTTGGAGGGCGGTGACTGCGTTCTAATCTTTTATACATTATCAAGCTAGTGTTGTCACATCAATAGTGACGAGTGGAGTGTCCAGTGTAGTCTACACAATATTGAAGTGTTTTTGAAATAACAGATTATTAATAATGATTTAAAAATAGAATAAATATTGACATGGTGTACTGGTGGGCTAATTTTAAAATTCGAATTTGAACGTGTGCGCTTCAACTAAAGGATGGTTTTGAAGGGAAAGGGTATGCTATTTATTGAGTTTCGTTTAATTTTAATTAAATTTAAGTAGAGTCTTTGTTAGCACTTCAATCAATTTTTATGTCAGGGTCATGATTCTATAATACGAGTACTGTGTGGTATCGCGGAAAATATTTCAATAGTTATATATTATTATAATGAAATAGAACGAGTGTGACACGTAATTCTAAATTAATGTTAATGAAGCCACTTAAAATAAACAGCTACCGGAAATCGCATAAAAACCGTCATTGGCAAAATTTTAAAAGTTGCATCGCTTTAAATCCTTATGAAAGTGACATCAAATTCCACGACCTGACTATTTATGGCTGCTACTAGATTTCACTAGACCAATGAAATGTTCTCATTAATATACTGGGTATCTCAAGACTGCTACCGAAAACGAAGCCGGGTGGTAGTTTAAGTGACTACATATACAATGTAACAAAAAAAATTGCATAGAAACGCGACAATTATTTTTTATGATTTTTTAAATATCGCCATTTTTGGGTGGTAAATCCATAGTTTTTGCTATAATAATAATTTAAACTCTTTTATACCTTAGAGTATTTATAAATAAAAGGATATACACTATTATTTTAGGAAAAAATATATTTACCACCCAAACATGGTCATAGGAAAAAAATTACAAAAAAAAAATTGTCGCTTTTTTTGCAACTTTTTCTGTTTCATTGTATCTGAAGTCGCTTAAACTACCACCCGGCTTCGTTTTCGGTAGCAATCTTGATATACCCTGTATAAATGAAATATATTGTAACTATAACATACAGAAATAGCCACCAGCGTGGTGTGAAGGAAATGACATGTGATAAGTTTTACATATTAAAACTATTGGATTGCGTTCCTATTTTATTAGAATGATGCACTGCATTAACCATCAGATGCATTGTAGTGATTTGTCGTGGCAGTGTAAAATAATGTCCCATACTCTTCTTAGGAAAACTGTTCTAAATATTTATTTAAAAATCTTATCCTTTATCATAAAAAACCCTTCGAAAAAACAGGTACTACCCGGTTTTGAATCATTTTGTAAGTTACTGCGTTTATTTTTTTCACAATCTGCTGACTTTGTTCAATTTCATTTCTTTTGTTTTAAATAGCCAAAAAGTTGTTTTTTCTGACGTAAAATATGTTCTTGTTTTAAAATTCAATCGTCATAATGCTGCACACGGTCCTACTTGTAAGTTTTGAAATGCACTGAAATCATGAGTTCAGTAAATAATTTACATGTTTATTCATGCTACTATTGATTTACTTCCAAGGTTGACGCTACCGTGTGAATACGTGAACAGCCCATTTAGTGAAAATACAGTGGTGTAAAGTGAAGGTCATTGCAACACTGCATGTCTTTCGTATTATATAAAATACCAATAATATATAAAATATCAAGTAAATAAGCGCGTGGTGACCTGTTGGTAAACGGTCCAGATAGGTTGGAATCCCAGAGCACACCTCTGACTTTTCGTAATCATGTGTGTATTGATAGGCAATCACCACACGCTAAAACGGCTATGTAACATATTGTGAGGAAACCTGCATACCATAGCGATTTATAAGAACTTCTATGGTATGTAAGTCCACTAACTCATATTAATAATTATCATAAAAACATGATTTTTCTACATTAAGTTCGTTTTTCATCAGGTTTTTGGTAATAGGAAGCGAAATGCTTTCAAAGAAATTAGACTACCTTTTCAATTTTGTGGTTTAATTGTGAAAAGGTAACGAACATATTATGAATATTTCTGCATTAATTGTCACATCGTTAATGGAAAGAAAAAAATCAAAACATTTAAAGATCATAACAATAGCATAATTGTAACTGAAGTTTTGTTTGGGTATCGTACCGTTCTCAACTAAAAATAATAAAATAAGATCTTTGTTCTTTAACACGGGTTGTTATACTTCATACAATTTATGCAACTTTTAAAATTCACACACACTGCCTGTTTTATTCCTTCTTTTTTGTCTTATAGCAATAACTTTAAATTAAATAAATAAATTTAATTTAATAATAAAATTAGAAGCTGCCTGTCTATAAAAAAAAAATTGTATACTTCATTTGTTATTTTTATTGTTACATTAATCTTGATTCTTTTAAATTCTAATCTGTTAATGTTTTAAGATAGCTAAGCTATTTACTTTATTATTGCCAATAATAAATGAAAATAGTGTACCTACTGCATTAATATTTTTATTGTCGAATTTATTTTATTTCTTTTAATTTCTTATTTGTTAACATTGTTTAAGATAGAGTGTCAATTTATTTGTTACATTCATTTTAGTTCTTAAAAAATCTCTTTTGTTTTGTTTCCTACTTGTTATTGATTATGTTAGTTTAATATAAAAGGACTACCCATATTTAATATTTAATATGTAACTTATTGTACCATTATAAACTGTCGCATATACAGATTTATTTATCTACTTCTAATGTATTTAACGAACTGCAAGCAAAATGTAACCACATGGCGTGAAGATCCTGGTGATCTGAAACACAGGCCCTGCCTATATCAGACACCAGTCTCACATCCAATTTGTAATTTTAAAATGTTGTACCCTTTTTTCTGTATGAGAGAATAAATAAATATTATTATTATTATTATATGCCTTTGATATTCTTGTAGGTGTTCTCAGATATGCAGATTACCCAAGATATTATAGTTTAAAATATGGTCTTATCCAAACACATTCTGTAACTGTATCAGCCCATATACGTCCCACTGCAGGGCACGGACCTCCTCTACGATTGAGAGTGGTTAGGCCATATAGTCCACCATGCTGGCCTAGTACGGGTAGGCTTACTTCACATACCATAGAAGTTATTACAGATAACTATGGTATGCAGGTTTCTTCACGATGTTTTCCTTCACTGTTAAAGTCCAAAATACGTCCAAATACATTACCTAAACCCAAAAATACTATAATGTCTTGAGATAATGAAGTCAATCACTCATTTACGTGCAAGTATTGACCTTTCCTTTATCAAGGGCAATTAATGCATAATTCCATTGTACTAATTGAGCAGAATGGTAGGATATCCCAATTGCTACAAACGACACAGTTTAAAATGACGTATTTAAAAATCGGCTTTTTGTGGAAGCCTTTGCTGTTGTATAGTGACTGTAGGTGTCATGCTTAGTGATAAACTATAGATTAGAATATAACAGTGAGCAGACGACGTTCATTATTGTTGAAAAGCGTTTCTTTTAGGAATTAGAACAGGAGGTGCAGTTTGAATATAAAAAGGGAAACCAAGTACTTAAATAATTTTTTGTCTTTCAGATATTCAAGACGGCGTACCATTTCGATCCAAACGGCCAAATGCTCTCGGAATACGAATCGAAGAGGACGTGGGTGAATATGAGGCGACCGACATGCCATCACGCATCCCGGGCTTCTTCCAAAGCATCCTAAGGCAGATGCTCTCTGTCAAATTCTTCTTCCTCGTGAGCAGTATAAGCTTCTTTCTGTCCGTCGTTTGGATACAATTCACAAACAAACCCGATCAAAATGGCGTCTCAGAGAGTCTGGTCCAAGAAGCACTCCAAAATGGCGCGCGCGACTTCCGTTACTCTGATGTCTATAGGAAAACGAGCAAATTACCCAAAGACTTCAAGTACATCCTTTTGTGGACGAGGCAAGATTACGCCCCATTCTATTTCTTCGAGAAAGGGCAGAGGGCTTTCCTCAAGAAAAACTGTTCGGTGATAAATTGCTATGTGACTGGCGACAGGAATTTCTTCAAAGGTGACGTCACCAAATTTGACGCTATTGCGTTCAATGGACGAAACATGAAAAATTGGGATTTGCCAAAGAGGCGAACAACGCGGCAAAAATACATATATTTTAACATGGAATCTGCTGATAACTACCCTGTGTGTAGCAAGGAATTTGATAACTTTTTCAACTGGACAGCCACTTACAAACTGAACTCTGATATACCCTCGGCGTATTTGCAAATAAGAAATAACGTTGGAGAAATTGTGGGCCCAAAGGTGGATATGCAGTGGCCAGAAGACTTGCCAGAAGTAGACGAAGAGTATACGTATAGGTTAGAGAATAAATCTAAAGCAGCTGCGTGGTTCGTTTCCAACTGCCAAAGCAGAAGTGGTAGGAAGGAATTTGTCGAAAAGTTGCAGAAAGCGTTGGAACCGTATGGGTACACTGTTGATATTTACGGCAGCTGTGGACCTTTAAAGTGTCCTAGGAATAAGAAGGAGGATTGCTTCATGTTGTTAGAAAGAGATTATTATTTTTATATGTCGTTAGAAAACTCCTTTGCTGAAGATTACGTCACCGAGAAACTTTTGACTGCGTTGCAACATGACGTAGTTCCGATCGTGTTTGGTGAGGCGAACTATTCTAGGTGAGTGTATTTGTTTTAATGTTTGTCTTATTGCTCGACTGGCAGGATTTATTGGCTGTCCTGGGTTCGAATCCCAGCTCGGACAATGCACTTTATGTCTAAAATATTATTTGATTTGCGCGGGACTGAAGTTTGTGTGTGGCTTTGGGGTCATATTTTGGATATGAGTTTTGTGAATTGTGTGGGGAATTTGCAACATTTTTGCGAACCACTTCTTCGGACAGATAAACGTATGGTATTATGAAAGCAAAGTGTATTTATTGCTCATTTTAATCCTCTTCCATATTTAATTTTATTATTCATAGACAATTTTAAAACCAAATACAATATTTTGTCTCTCTCAAACTGAATTCAAAAGTCGTCCGAAAAGGACAAAAAATATTCGTTTGCTAGAATAGGTTTTAAAACTGTTTTTTAATAATAAGTTGTGACTAATTAAAAGTGGTGGTGCAAATAACAGTTGAGGAAAATAATTCTTTGGAAAATACTGACTATGCGATAAGGAATCATGTTGAAGTATATTATATGAATGGATATTGAAATTACCTATATTACAAGGAAAATATTAATATTTCATTTCATTTTATATTTAATCGACCGACTGCTTTGGTGGCACAGTTGTACCACGGTATGGTTGCAAAGATCTCGGGTCTCGGGTTCGAATCCCGGTTCGGGCAGAGTGATATTGAATTATCAACCCGGAGTCAAGAATTTGTGTCCGATATAGCCTTAGGCTCGCCCCCTTTCACATCGTGGGAAGGAACAAGGCGAAATGTGGGTGTCTTGGTTGGACCTCTGCCTACCCCTTCTGGGAAAAAGGCACGAGTTTATGTATGTATGTATTCTATATTTTAATAAAATCCAGGGTGAACAAGATTATATTTAGAGTACGTGGAATCCAATTTCATATACGTATAAATCAATAATGTTTTGGAATCAAAACTTTTGTTTTAAAAGATATCCACGTAATTTATAATTATTATAGGTTATTGCTGTGTTTTTTATGGCAATGAACATTGCGGTAGTACCCACCTAGGCAGCCTCTCACATAAGAGAGATCTACCACCAGTACAAATATAGCTTTATTGAAATAATCGTAAGAATGACGGTCCACGCCGTCTCGGCGCGAACCAAACGGTTCTCAAATTCTTTTTTGTGCCGCACCGTCAGGCTGTGGAATTGTTTGCCGTCTCACGTGTTCCCCCCTTCCTATAATTCTGGGTCCTTCCGCCGTAGTGTGAAGAGGCATCTTAGCAGGCCGGCATAATTGTTTCCATTGGCATGGGACTGCCGTCCGATGCCAATGGATACTCTGCCTGGGCGGCATTTGCGCTTACCATCAGGTGCAATATGGCCAGTAAGCCGGGCCAGAGTAAAAAAAAAAGAATATTTTCAAACATCATAAATTTAATCTTTTTCCATCAAGATTTTTAGCTTTTATCCGCCGAAACCATTTAGTCTACACAATTTTAGGCCATGAGACTAAATTACATTGTTGATGTTATGTACTGACGGTTAGTTTTTTAATAACTACTGCGACATTGTCCGTAATTAACTCATTAAGTTTCATATCACTCTTCAAATTCCTCGTTAGTTTCGTGGCAGCGAGAACCTTCTGTGAACCGCGACGTCCTGGATTCAGTTCTCATGTGGGGCAAGCCAGTATAAGGAATCGAAAATAAACTCTACATTATGGGTTGCAACCTTGCCACTTGTCCTTGTATCTTCAAGTTTATAGGAATTATATCTATGTATTTCATTGCATCCTCCCACTGGTGGTAGGTATCCCATATGTGAGAGGCCATCTGGGTAGGTACCATCGCAATGTCTATTTCTCCCGTCAAACAGCAGTGTAACTTCAGGATTGCATACAATTTCGACATCTTACTTATTTACATCAACTACAATTATTTTTGTGAATTGTTTACTAACCAGGATACGAGTATTGCATGTTCCTCATTTGTCTCTGATTCTTATATCACTACTTGATTGTACAAACAAAATACTTGTCGAGGATTTTACTAACAGCCTAATCATATTAAAATTCCTGTAATTAAGTCGGACTAATCGTCGCCTTATAGATAAGATGTTGTAAGCCAATTATATTGATACGAGTATTGCAAAATCCTTTATTTAACAGCGTCCGCAAAGTAGTGTTTCCTAGAAATAATTAAAAAATAAATCTAGAAAAAATCCCGGTATAAGTCGATTGTAGGTTATACGAAAAGCGTCCTATGATTATACACGATATAGAAAAGTCGACTTTGAGACGCAAATGATTCGAATTCGGGGACCGACAAGCTGTGAAACTGGTCAGAATTTAAATACAGCATTGTAGTAACGATCATGTGTAATTTAGTCAAACTAAGTCAATATTTTTACTACATTACAATTAATATTTTATGTATCATGCGTATTATAGTTTATGTAGTATATTATAGTGATATTTTAGGTAGTTTGTTTATGTTTATTCAAAATGTATTCTTTGTTTTTCCCTATATTGTGACAACCCATTTCTTCTGTGCTTCCGTTCATTCCATCTTTATGGTTGTTTGACATTTTGTTTGAAAGAAATCGCCAACTGCGATTAGACCGGCGTTTGTTGCACATACATATATCATAGCTTTGTGATATTATTTCTGTTAATTTGTGTGGTGCTAAAAAGTTTAAAGTTTAAAGTTTTTGTAAATAAATAAATAAGTCAACATAAAAATATCATAACTCTGCTTCCTTCAGTCATGGCGTAACTGTGAAGAAGTTATAGGTGACTGTTCAATTGACATTATCTAGACAACTTACAATTAGGTACATTTGATTGATTATTAATAATAAGTCTATTTTCTCTTGTTACAGGTTTCTACCACCAGGATCTTACCTGGACGGCAAAAGATACGAGCCTGCCGATCTAGCCCCAATAATGGTGACTATAATGAACAATCCACAAGTATATCGTGATTTCTTCAGGTGGAAAAGCGTTTACACCTACCGAGACCCCGGAATGACAGATAATGTTTGTGCTGTGTGCGCAGCTCTCAACAACAAAGAAATGATGGAGAATACAACCACCTACCAGGAATTTAGGAAGTGGTGGAACCCACATTTTAAAACGAGATGTTAGTATACACCAGATTTTTAATTCTAGAATGTTTTATTAAGTCCTTGTTGCCTTTTTGACTTCTGTAAGCCAGGATTTAGTGGCACGCATTTTATTGAGACCGAGTTGAGAGCGAGATTGCGAATGACTTATTTGTCTTTAACCCGCAACGAAATTAATCGAATAGGAGAATTAATCGAAGAATGAATAGGAGTGGGTAATAAATAATAAATGGAGGGGATCAGGATAACATTAAGAGTATTAGGATATCAGGGATATGTAAAGAATAGGTTGAATGATGTTAAATGATTGTTTATGTAATGTTTGAATGCTGGCAAAGAGTTACTTTATTATAATAGAATGATGCCTGTTGCCATGTTATTAAAATATATATTTACTGTCGCTTTTATGTTGGGCATTTTTATTACAATTATTATTAATTGTTGTATAAAACTGATGTAAATTAAACATATTTTTTTAATTTTGATTTTTGTGTGCTGATGTTATGTTGTTCATTAGGTAATATTTTTTTAGTTATTCAAATTGTTAAGTGGAAAGTAAAAAATTGCATTGTATGTTGTATTAATAAATATGTATGTTATTTTTGTTAGTAGATTGATGGGTTCAGATGGAGTACAATAGATTCAACAAATATAGCCTTCGGCTAATGTATATACAACTAGTGGTTTTAAACAAATTGTGCATGTAAATGCGAAAGCCGCCATCGGTAACAAATTCTATTTCTGTCTCTTTCACTCCTACGTAGTCATCATTGCATGTAACAAAATCATTCATTACTAACGCCCGAATACTGGAACGCCATTCAAATAATAAGTTGCTCTTAACAGCGCACGGCCCACTTAGCCAGTACATTTAATCGGGATTAACGTAGTTAAGCGCCATTTATATTTAAGTTGCGTTCCAGTATTTGGGCGTAAGTGTTGGAATCATTTACTTCAAAAGCATATGACAGACATATTTATCTCATATTTTTACAAAATTACTAATTCCATAAAATCGTGTTTTGAATCGAAATTTTTACACACATTGAAATATGTAACTCAGAAATAGATAGGATTTAAGACATAAAGAAATTTTATTATTATTATTTAAAAAAATACCCGATTCAGTTTCAATTTCGGATAGATTTTTATTTGAATATCCGATAATTGGCTTACATTGCCGTTCCAACACATAATTCTTGTAGGCTTTTCAAGGTTATAATTTAAAAACATCTAATTATTTACTTTCAAACCACTTCAAGCCTTGCGTGTTACTTGAAATTTCAAAATTAAGGTTTTATGAAGAAATTAATTAATCTAATCACTAATGTAGTGTTAGTATGATTGATACTTTATAATTATTTTCCGTTTGTAGGCTGTGTAATTATAAGCATGGCGTTGTTATTTAAATTTATTTTTGTAACACATCATTTGGTTTTAATTCAGGCAGCTAATTTTTGTAGCTATATTTGACTACAAAAATATATTATTAAACAGTGTTCGATTGATGCTTTTTATAGTTACAGGGAAGGATATATTTAACTTTACATGGGTACCATAATGAAAATAATGGGTGTCAGTTTAATAGTCAGACATGGACGCTGAATATTCTTGATTAGTTTTGAATTTACTTTTATTTTTTAATTCAAAAAAACGATTTTCTTGGGAATATATACCTTTAGAATTATAGAGACCTAAAAAAAATCTTATTTTTTGGGAAACGTTCATTAAAGATTTGTAACATAAGAAATTTTGTACTTATGGAAGATGCATCTGGAAGAGCAATTTATACATCTTTCTGCCTATCATGCGTCAGTAGATCCTTCTTTTGTAACGGGTCGATAGGTCATTTTAAGCCAAAATATGATTAAAAGCCAAAATCAATTTTTTTTGGATTAGGTCACTCGAATTCTAAAGGATATTATGATATCTGAAAGGTTTGATGTTTTAATTAGATATGCAGTTGGTATTACGAATCGATCAAAACATAATTTTGTGGAATCTGTAAGTGTACTAAGTATGTCACCATTCAAAATGGGTGAAAATGATAATCTAATAATGATCACTCATACTGTTTTGTAATATGATTTAATGCCTCTTGTTTGCCGTATTTGTTAAAGAGATTCATTTTGTATTAAACATAATGACAATTATGTTAATTATTAATGTGCTAACGCCAACATTTGTCTATGTGAACCCAATATTGGACGAAGTTTTTGTAATATAAGTTAGGATTGCAGCCTGATTTATAAATACCTAATTGTAATTATTTGCGTTATTAATTTTAAATTAAGGCCAGTACGTTAAACTATTGTGTAAAGAGTACTTCCATTATGTATAATGTTTGCCTGTGTATTTAGATGTTTAAAGTTATCTTTTCTAAATGTTTCGTTTTAATTAATGTATCTTAAGAGCCAACGAAGAACGGGAACATGGCAAGGGATTCAATTTTTTACCAAAAGATATTCATTAACTTTTATAATGCAGCCCGTTGCATGTATTTTCTTATTCGTTTCGAAGTACAATGTTAAGGTGGGTACTAACCAATGTTATGCGGTGTAAGGTGCGTAAGAAGTAAGAACGTAAACTCATATAAAATATAGGATTTACGTTCTTACCCCTTCCATCCTTGTATTACGTTATTACCCCAATGCACTTTAATGTAATATTCGCCGCGAGCATCTACGTTACTCTATAAAGGAGACTATCCCGCTCTCACACTCACCACTGTAACTCCTGTGTCGCAGGGTCAGTGGCACGCATTGTAATGACAACGAACACTGAACTTATCTTCTCTCGTCTAACTTATCTTAAACCCGCAACGAAATTAATCAATGCTTAAATTAATAGGAGGAAATATGCTATATGCAAAAAAGTAATAATTCAAAGTGCTCGTGTCCATATACCGATTGTACGAATGCTCGCCTTGTAACATGTTACATTACGCTACGTAACTCTAGTCTGTACCCACCATTACCCATTTCGTTTACTGAATATTTTTATTTGTTGATTGAAAAATCGGAATTGAGGCGTTTATTTAAAATTATATGGCGATAGGCTCGCCACCTATCACATCGTGGGACGGAACACCTCTGTCTACCCCTTCTGGGAAAAGGCGTGAGTTTATGTATGTATGTATTTAAAGTTATGGATATTAAATTTTAGTTGGCATATTCGCAAATATATTCAAAAATAGGCTTAGCGCTTGTGACAAATTAGTACAAAATCAGAGATATTATCATACTGAATATTAAATTGTTCAAATTATTTATTCTTAAACAGTATTATATTGTAAGAAATTATTGATTTATTTTTGTATTTTTTTTTTACTTTTCCATAAAGTATGTTTGAATGGACCATGGGGAATGACAAAACTTCACGCAGTCTCTCAAAATATTTTAAATTTTATTGTGAAATGTCACGACATAGTATAAACAAATAATATTTTTAAAATGTATAAGAATGTATACATTTTTCTAATTAATAAAATATCCAGTGGCGATAGGGCTGAATATAATTTTATAATTTTTAGTTACAATCTAAATAAAGTATTGTGATTTCTATTTATGTCAAGTCTGTATCAACTAAGCATGTAAAAGAAATATTTGCATATCCTTGCAGAATTGCCATCTTTACTATTCCCATACTTATCGCCATTTTCCATTCAATACTAGTACTTAAATACTAAAGCATTTAAAAAAATGAACAATCATTAAATCAATACAACTTTTTAATTACGTTTAATAAACTTTAATTTCATAGTGAGTAAGTTCTTAACCACCAAACTTTTTTAAGACTAAGGAAACTCTGTCTAATGCCTTATTATGTAAATGTAGTTGATGTAGCCATAGTTTTTTAAAATTAAGTACTTAACATGATGGATTTTTAGAACAAAATCGTAAGAAAAATTTAAATTCATTTAGTTAATTGTTTATTTTTGTTTTAGAATAATATAACTTAAAAAGTAGCAAAGCAATAATTATCAGTTTAATTTTACTCGTATCATACATGCCAAAGTTTATGCAAATGTTTAAATGTTTGTTAGAAGTTATCACAGACAGGTTTTAGCGAATTTGAATGATGTTTGACACACGGATAGATCAAGTCCTAGAATAACTTAAAGCCTACTTTTATTTTCATATTGGGTCCTTTATATTTTATATTGTTTTTCGACATTTTAAACAGATGGCGCTGGCGCCGCGTAGAGCAATATTCTTAGCCCGTTTTAGATTCGTGTTGTCACGTTACCATTAAAATTTCAAGACTGTGAAGATGTTTGTAAATATATTTGTTACACTATGTAGAAATCTTTGGGGATACCTAAGCTCAATGTCAAAGTGTCCTATGTCTTAAAATGATGATACTGACAACTCCAGCTACGATTTTGTTCTTGGATCCATCGAATAGTTTTAGTAAAAATGTAAAGAACTTATGGGTAAGTGTTGTCGAATCTCGGAAGATGTAAGCCTTATCTTGTTGTGGGTTGATTGATTTATGAAGATATGAAAATGTACATGTTAAATATAAAATGTGTTGTGCTATTTGGTGTATATTTTATTTATATTAACCCTTTTCAGTTCCATAATTTTACCGATATTGTATAGGCATTTAGTCTTCAGGACTACATTAGTGCGATTGGTAGACACAAACTTTAAAAAATATTTAAGGAAAATTATCACATATACATATACATGTTTTTTCATAATAATTTCCTTTACCACAAAATCACGTGGCAATTTACTAACAAAACTATTTGAATAAATGCGGTGCGTACAGTCCACCCACCTTCGAAATTGTTCATGGATTATTCTCGCCTTTCCTTCACTGTTCAATCACTATAATTAACAAAGAATTAGTTGCTTTTATAGCAATATCCGCACAACTTGTAGTTTATAAAAGTAGAGATAACATTAAAAGAACAACAAAAGGCACTCCGTAGCGGGGACGTTAACGAAAAAACTTGCGCCAAGTTAATTAGAAAAGTTCCGAAGCACACACGTACGTATACTTCGTACAGGAAACGGCTAATAAAAAAACATTCTTTTATGTAACAAACTTCGCTTTTGTGGGAAGATCAATGTACTTCCAGAGGTTTATATAGTGTATTTCGTGATTTGAAGTTATTCAGGAGTCCACAAATCTTTTATATAGTCCCCGTATATCGGATTTTCCTTCCTTTCCTTCCTAATATTGAATTTTGGAACATTCTTTGACTTCATATAGCAATTCAGCCTGTTCAAATCAGCTCTACAATAGTGATGTCCCCATTATATTGTTTTGTAATAGAGAACCCTTGAAGATTATCGTCTTCTTTATCGATAAAAACTAGAGTATAAGTTCAATTCGACAGCCTCCGTAGCGCAGGTGGTTAGACGCTGCCTGTGAAACGAGAGGCCGCGGGTTCGATCCCCGCACCGAGAGAAATGTTTGTGCGGCCCACAAATATTTCCTTCGGGTCTGGGTGTTTGTGAGACCGAAAAGTCTCTCGTAGTTCCTGATACCCACGACACAAGACTCGATCTTAGTGTGGGGTCAGGACTATGTATGTGACTGTTGGGTGTTATTTATTTATTTATTATAATTGCTCTGGGACTATTAACTGTGCTGGCCGTGACGGGACGGGATAGTACGAAATTGATTAGGTCATGAGAAGAAAAGAGGAAGATAATATAGCTAAGCTGAGTTTAGGTGTACTAGAGTTTGTTTTGAGTCTTGTGGCGTAGGTATAAGAAACTACGAGAGACTTTTCGGTTTCACAAACACCCACACCCAACACAAATACTTTTGGTTCACAAAACACTTTTCTGTAGTAATTATTTAATGCAAAATTATTTATTTAATTCAAGTATTTATGAATCACAACCAGAAAGTCGCTGGATGCAGGCAGTTTTCCAACAGGTCATTGTGGAGATCCTTGGGGGAGGCCTATGTTCAGCAGTGGACTTCCTGTGGCTGATATGATGATGATGATGATGATGATTTATGAACCACATATTCTTAATAGTTAAAGGTGCATTTCCTATAGTAGAACCCGAGACCCCTGAACTGAAGTTATCGTTAAACTATGAGTCAATACTGCCATATACTCACGGTTTGAGGTAATTGCGAAACCATTACAATGTCACTTGTCCGATATCCCATATTACACGAAGCAAATTACATTTAGGACAACATGTAATTTAATTTCCTAATCAAATTCTAATTAAACAATTTTCACTAATTAAAGTTGCTCCGTACTATATTGGCACATGTTTTAACGTATAGTACATATAGATTTCAAAGTTTAATTATTTATGCTTGATGGCAAAGAATAAAACCTTCACCTATTACCCTTACAAGCCACTCACCATAACATTGATGTTCATGACACGTGGCTTGATATCATCCTTACCTCTGCTCCCTCCCTTGTTTCCTCTCATGGACAATTCCCTGCCCCTGGTTTCTCTCACCACGACCTTATTTACGTCTGTTACGCCCTCAAACCCCCCAAATCCTCCCCTAAGGTTTTGCGCTTGCGTTGCTTCGACAGGATGGACAGGGACAAGCTTAATGGGGACGCCGCTAACATTAACTGGGATGAATTAACATCTGCCAATTCCGTCGAAGAGAAAGTTGAAATCTTCAACAATAAGATTATATCTCTTTTTGATAAGCACGCCCCCGTTAAGAAAGTTAAGCTTAGGCGTCCTCCAGCGCCGTGGTTGACACCTGGTGTTCGGATGGCAATGAGACGAAGAGACCGCGCTTTTCGAGCTTTTAAAAGGGACCGCACTGAAGATAACTGGTGCTTATTTAAGGCTGCAAGGAATCGATGTAATCAGATGGTACGTAATGCTAAACGCCGACATATTCTTAGTAATATATCCATGTCCTCCCCTGCTAATGTCTGGAGATTCCTTAGAACTCTGGGTATAAGCAAAGTTAGCACAGACTTTCATTGTACAACCGTCGGATTGGATGATATTAATCAACATTTCTCCACTTCCACCTTAATGAGTCACCAAACCAAGCGTTGTACATTGGATTTTGTAGCTGAGCTTCCGAGGCCTACCTCTAACCCTTTCAAGTTTTCTCCAGTTCCAGCTGTTGAGATCAAAAAGATAATCCTTGCGATCAAATCCAACGCAACTGGCTACGACAACATTAGCCGCCGGATGATAGTCGCAGTCCTTGACCATCTTCTCTCGCCAATCTCCCACATTATCAATTTTTCCCTAAGCACTGGCGTTTTCCCATCTCAGTGGAGAAACGCCTTTGTTATTCCGCTCCCCAAAATCCCCAATCCTTCTCTCGTCAATCACTTCCGCCCCATCTCTATTCTCCCTTTCCTTTCCAAGGTGCTGGAGGCCTGTGCGCACAAGCAACTTTTTAAGCACGTCCACGTGAATAACTTGTTGTGCCCACTTCAATCTGGCTTTAGGCCAGGTCACAGCACCGTCTCCGCGCTCCTTAAAGTGACTGGCGATATAAGGGCGGGCATGGAAACCGGCAAAGTCACCGTATTGGCTTTGGTGGATTTTTCAAATGCCTTCAACACTGTCAGTCACGACATCCTTTTAGCTATCCTTTCCCATCTTTTGGTCTCTCCAGTGGAATTGGATTGGTTCTCATCCTATCTTCAGGGACAACAGCAGTCGGTGCGTATAAACGACTCCGAGTCCAACTGGTGCAAGATTGAGTCTGGTGTCCCTCAAGGCGGTATACTTTCTCCGTTGTTATTTTCTATTTTCATAAACCTCATAACCCTTAACCTTCAATGTGCGTATCATCTGTATGCTGACGACTTGCAGTTATACTATCAGGCTGGCGTCGACTGTGTACCCACTGCTGTGGATAGGATTAACAGAGACCTCGAACATATCAAACGTTGGTCACATAGTTTCGGGCTATCTGTTAATCCGACGAAATGCCAGGCCATCATCATTGGCAGCCCGAGAATGATTAGCAGGCTGAATTTTTTAAACATCCCTTCGGCTATTTTTGATGGCTCTGTCATACCTTGGTGCCCTAGTGTAAAGGATCTCGGACTACACATCGACGCTACCCTGAGCTGGCGACCCCAGGTGACCTCTGTCAGTCAGAGAGTGATCGGTACTCTTCGTTCTCTGTATCGCCTGAAGAATTTCCTACCATTTAAAACCAAGGCTATGCTAGTGAAAACCTTAATCCTTCCGGTTATCGACTATGGTGATGTGTGCTATTTTGATCTGAATGCAGATTTACTCAACAAACTCGACCGTCTTCTAAACAACTGCATTCGATTTGTTTTTAATCTTCGCAAGTTTGACCATATCTCTTCCTACCGATCGCAGTTAAAATGGCTTCCCATCCGCCAGCGCCGTTCGTTGCGTGCCCTCACTACCCTTTTTTCTATTCTAAAGTCTCCTTCCCCTCCTTCTTATCTGTCTCCGCAATTCATTTACCTCAGTGATACTCACTCTAGAAATCTGCGCTCGTCTAGCAATCTCCTTCTAAAATGTCCTCCTCATAGTTCTGACTTCCTTCACTCTTCCTTTACTATCCAATCCATTCTTCTCTGGAATGCACTCCCACTCGAAATCAGGTCGTGCACAACACGGCAGGCTTTCAAGATGAAGGTTCGACAATTACTCCTCGCCGAAGTAGCTGATTCTCACCACTAATGTAGATATTTATTTATTTACTTGTTTATATATATGTATGTGTAGGTATATATATATAATTGTATTGGTAAATAATAATAATTAAATAGATATATATTCGTATAAATATTATTATTCATTTATGTTTTATAAATATATATTCTCTTCTCATTTATTTCCTTATAAATTAATAAGCACCTGCTTCCGTCTCTCTGCACTACCTTAAGGTTGGCTGGTAGAAAATGCCCTTAGGCATTAAGTCCGCCTGTACTATTCATTTGTACAAAGTGTTTAAATAAATTAAATAAATAAATAAAACACGGCTTCTGACGCTGTGGTCACATGTTCAAATCCTAGGGTAAGCCATCGACTTTTAGAAGTCATGTGCGTATTGATTATAATTTACCGCGTGTACTATGAGTGTGAAGAAAAACATTGCGAGGAAACCTGCATGTCGACATATTCGTGTCTTTTGATACTGTAGATGCAATGCACCTCCTATCAAATTAATTGTAAGTATTACCTTTGTGCCCCATCTTGGGTAATGGTGCTATGATTGTACAATTTTTGTTTTCTTTTAAATATATTTTATGTAATATAAACAGTTAAAGCACAATAAAGGCTAAATATTTATTATTATTTTACAATTTTTTTTAATATCTTTATGTTGCACAAAGAAAAAACAATTTAGCGACCCAATATAGATACATAATTTAAAGACTATAATCAAAATTATATAATCAATAAATATTTGAACTTCGCGATTTAAAAATCGGTAGGTAGATATTTATAGGAAAATTAAACCAGTTATTCACAACCATTGATTTATATTCTACCATCTGTTTTCCACATTGATGTTCACAGCTGAGATATCCGATTATTTTTGAGATTGCTATATTGAACATGTAGCATTTAAAAAAACACAGCTAAATGGTTTCAATGGTGTAGGGAAGGGGGCGTTAGACAAAAATCTAATTTCCTGAGTTAGAGTGGGGCGCGGGTATCGAGAGATAAGGAACTCACGCCTCGTTCACTCCATTAACATTCACCATGTAATATGTATGTTTATACCAGCCTTCGTGGTCGGTTAGACACCGCCTGGGAAACGAGAGGCCGCGGGTTCGATCCCCGCACCGAGAGATATGTTTGTGCGCACAATTATTTCTTTCGGGTTTGGGTGTCTGTGAGACCGAAAAGTCTCGCGTAGTTTCTGATATCTACGACACAAGACTCGATCTTAGTGTGGGGTTAGGACTATGTATGTGACTGTTGGGTGTTATTTTATATTAAAAGGAACGTGAAAATTCATGTTAAATGCCATGGATTTAAAAACTAAGGATAGACCTTTCAATATATTTGGAGTTTTAAAAAGATGACCTCGAAAATCTAGGTAATAGATTTCGTCAAAATGGTGATAAAAATATTATCTTCATGTTTATAAATGTTTATAAACTTTCTGACATAATAGAGCAAGCATTTTCATAAGTTTCATCGACGAATTATAAGGTTTAGGACCCAGTTTGTCTATTGTCTTGTTCAGTTAGGTTTTCACAGAGTTTTAAAGCACTAGCATGTATGGATTTGACAGCCTCCGTAGCGCAGTTAGACGCCGGCTGTGAAACGATAGGCTGCGGTTCGATCCCCGTTTCGATACTGGGTATTTATGAGTCTGAAAAGTCTCGCGTAGTTCCTGAATCCTGATATCCACGACACGAAACCCGATCTTAATGTGGGCTCAGCAATACTAGTTACATATGAAAAAACAAAACACAGATTGCTTTGAATATTCAAAACCTTTGAGATGAAACGTATTTTTTTCTAGATATATGTATGTATAGCCTTTCTACCATACATTAAAGTATTAGCTACCTATCTTATAATTCGCGTTGTGAATTTTAACATACAATGATGTCAGGTTATAAATCATAAATACATTATAAAAGTGTGGACAATGCAGAGAAATAGTGTACCATCCGCACAGATTTCCGCTGAAGTGAGCTGTAAGTTATTTTTCTGCGGTTGGCTATAGCGCTCGAGTCGAGACAAGTGGCCAGTAATGGATATCTATTAGCCACAGACGCATGGAGTCTCGCCAGGGCTACCACTACCCAGATAACGCGGCGATTTGAGGAAAAGGAACATCATAAAATTCTTAAATATTTGAAATTTTGCGATAATCACAATTTTTGCTTCTAAAATTATAAAGTACCTTGAGCAAGCAATTAATTTTATTTTGTATAATAATATCATTTAAAATTTCGTAAGGTCACCCTGATTTTTATAAAGTTACTAAAAAACTAGAAGCAAATCTCATTCCAAAACAATTCTTCTATTTTAACGTATAAATAAGTATAATAATCTAACTTGTACAAAACCTTCAGAATAATTAATCATCCATCCATCCATCCATCAGCCAAAGGAAGTCCACTGCTGAACATAGGCCTCCCCCAATGATTTCCACAGAGACCTGTTGGAGGCAGCCTGCATCCAGCGACGTCCCGCGACCTTTATCAGGTCGTCGGACCATCATTAATAATATAACTAAATTATTTTATGCGCATCTAAACTGTAAATAACTGAATGTTATATTATTCATTAGATTGATATGAAACAGAATGTATAATGTTATTCGGCTAGATGATTAGTGGAGCTTGTAGCTACATTGAGCCACAAATGTAATCCGAAACAGATATTTTTTTCTAAATAAATCTTAACACCTTGGTATTAATTTAGTATTTTACCCTTCACTTGAGTTTATGCACATACTATAAAGTATGAATCTTCATTTATTTAAAAATGTTTATTAATAGCGAGAATTATGAGTTCAGCATGTTTCTCACATGTTGCCAATAGCATAATGACAAACAGGAGCAATATAACCAAAGATTGAAAGACATTGGACTACGCTCGTAACCACAGGGTTTAACATTTAGTGCCCAGTATTTTTAGCATCTTATTCCTTAAAAACAAACCACAATAATGCTTATACACTTCTGCTTGAAAGGAGAAAGTGACAAATTGTATTAGAATTCACGGCTTTGATTCCCGCACTGGAACATTGCGTCAACCATAAGTATCCCTTTCAGTTCTGAATGAAGATGGAACATTCTTAGGTACCTATTTATTTACCATATTGTGAAGATAGAACTACACGACTGATTAGGTGATGAATTAGTTGTTGCATAATTTAATTTTTTTTCTTTTTTTTTTCAAAAAGTTATTTTTTCAAAACTACTTTTCTAAAAGTGGCCAGCCCTGTCGTATAGCCTCCCATCCATTACAGTGATTTCCGACACTCGGGCCTGACGCAGCGCTACGCATCCACTTGTGCGAAGATCAAAGAGTCTGTTTTACTCCCAACCACGAGCTAAGTGGCCAGGTAAATGAGTATAAAGGACGCTTTTTGTGCCTTCCGCCTTTTCCTCTTGCGTAAAAGATAATATTTAAAAGAAAATTGTGCGTTGTAAATGAAAACGAAATTTGAGATTAGCTGTTGGGTAGATGTGAATATTTTTACAGAATTTTTAACAGGTAGGTTTTGAGTAATAAATTAATGTGTAGTAAATATTCTTATTTGATCTATTATAGAAGTTTGTTTTAATAGTTTAGGTAAAGATAGTGAAGATTTATAAGAATTTTAAAAACATTTGATATATACCAACCGCTTGAGCTGCGTGATAGACTAAATGATTTACTCCAGGAAGGGATGATTTTAGCGAGTCATAAAATATGACCGAATAGGTTTGTTGTGTTAACCCCTATGCAGCATAGGAAAATAAAAAGAAAAAAACATTACATAGAAAATTCGCCAAATATTGGTAACTTTATATAGTCATAACTCATATAATAATTTATCTATAGAAGTTACGAAGCGTAAGGCGCTACTACGTTACTCTGATCACGCGTAAGCCAATATATATCTATAACATTACACAAAAAAGTGTTCGTTTCTAATTCTATTCATACTAATGCAGAAAAACATTTAGAATCACGAAACGCCTTAATTTTATAAATTTAAGCAATTATTCCTACCCGAAGCTAATTTCGAGTAGGAATAATTTCTGTTCCAATATAATTCTATAAATCTAAAAGGACATGCACTAATCGCCTCGCCGAATCTTCAAAGTGTAAACAATAGAAAGCTTTTAGCCAAATGTGCCTATACCTTACAGATATTCGACATAATCCCGTGGAATTTACAGCGATCGTCGATTGCAGAGGCTCCAACCTTAAACAGAGACATCTGTCGGCCGCTAATGGAGTTACTTGCCTTGTTATAAAAGTGACATTGGAATACAATAGCTTTATTGCATAAATCGGTGGTATTTTAGGTTGTAAATATTTTATCTTTATAAAGATTTATAAGGTGGGAGGAATTGATAAATTACTCTCTCCTTGGGATCGCATGAAGACGTGTCACGACGGCCGTGTTAGAGTAAGTACTTGTAGATATAAATTTGATTAATTAATAGTTTTGACCATTCTTAACACATTGTTTGCAAAATAATTACTGTATACAGTATATCATTCGATTTGTAAATGTTGATGTGGTAGGTAATATTATAAAAAAAGTATTTTAATACACTAGATTTAATTAATTAGAATTATGTATAAGCAATTAAAGTCAAAAGTTGTTAAATATATTATTAATAAAAGTTAAATATAAATTGGTACTGATATTTCACAATTCATTTTTTTCTAATATTTTTACATTCAACAATATACAATAACAAGGTAAATTCAATATACTATTCGAATAAACTCGATCCGCGGATAGCGAACAGAAAGCTATTAGCACCTGAAACACCAAACAAACGCAATATATTTCCGTCAAAAAAGGTAGGATGCGTGTCGATCGAGCGGAAATAGTAGCGGTCGGTATTTACAACTTCCGGGGGTGGGCCGGAGCCAATTAATAACTTTTATAGTTTCCGCTCCCGTCGGCCCAACAATTAGCGCGACCATAAAAATCTTCACGCCTGATTGGAAGGGTGATTTAGCCGATCTCCTCCGATATGTGACCATTGCTCTAGCGAATATACAGGCTCTGTTTATTGTTATTCGCTGAAACGGAGGTTATACTTTTGTCTTAATCGAAGATATTGCTACTAGTGAGACTTACAGTTCGAGAAAGCATCCCAAAATGAAAATAATAAAAATATCTCTAAAAAAATATTCGAAATTGTGTTGTCTTAAAGTGAATAAATTAATTATGAAAATAATACTGTATCAGCCCATATACGTCCCACTGCAGGGCACGGGCCTCCTCTACAATCGAGAGTACGATTGAGAGTGGTTAGGCCATATAGTCCACCACGCTGGCCTAGTGCGGGTTGGCGGACTTACATACCATAGAAATTTTTATAAATCGCTATGGTATGCAGGTTTCCTCACGATGTTTTCCTTCACCGTTTTAGTGCGTGGTGATTAACTATCAATACACACATGACTCCGAAAAGTCAGAGGTGTGCCCTGGGATTCGAACCCGCGACCACCGTGAACATGTTGGCAGTCGCGTCTATTCCGTTTACCAACAGGCCACCACGCACTTAATGGAAATAATAGGAAATAATAGGTTTAACGTTATTAAGCATACACCTTTTGTAGACTCGTGTAAACTGGTGAAAACATCATTAGTTTTCAATTATAGAATAGTTTGTTGCTGCATGTGCATACTCATACCCAAAAATCTTATAAGTTATCTTATTAATCTTATTAGTGAAAAAAACATTTAGCTATGAATTTCACAAAATTTGTCGTCTGAAGGGTTGCTTTGTTTGATGTATTTATTTATAAGGTCCACCATCAGCGATGCATACTAAATAAAAAAATAACAAAACAAAATACAATTTTACGGACATTAGGTGGGAAGTGATAAAAAAATCGAGCGAAAATAAAAAAGAAACAATTTTTTTGTCCACTATTATATACCTATGAGAATATAATTAAAAATAATCAACGAATCAATAAAATGTGTGTAGTTTTGATGCTGCTTATACTCAAATTTTCTTAGCATTAGGCCCATGGGTCGTCAGATAGAATCAGTATCGACGTTGATCCGTGGAGGCCGAATAAAACGCTGTAATTGAATGAGAAGCTGCGCCTCTGAGGAGAGGCCTGTGTTTGCGGGTGCTCGCAAATCTACTTACAAGCTCTTTGTATTGACTACCGCGGCGTGTGAGCTATGAACCACGACAATGGAAGATAGAGTAAGATATTTTTTTCTTAGATTTTCAGTTACATATTGAAATAGAACTATTATATATAGATTATATCGCGGATTTGGTTAATTTTTACATTTTTTAACTTCCCGATGTTTCGATTTCTTTACAGCTCTGTGATTTACAGCTTTCGTGGTTACGGGGCGGACTGATGTCTTAGGCTCAGTTGCATAAACTAACTTTGCCAATACCTTTGCCTTTGAAAATGTCATCGCCATACATTTGAGACGTATTTGACCTTGTGAATGTATGGGATTGACAGTTTCACGGTCAAAGGTATTGGCAAAGTTAGTTTATGCAACTGAGCCTAAGTCATCCGCTCAGTGACTGTTACGTCAAAAAGTTAATTAAACGTAAAAAGTTAATATGTTTTCAAAGATAGCGCAAGAATCTTAATTTGGAACTGCAAATTAAGATTCTTGCGCTATCTTAAAACTTATATCAAAATAATTCTTACCTATACCATGCTGTCTTTAGTGGATTCTTATATTCCGGCGTGCGTATTTAATTCAATTTTGCAATGACAGAGATGAGCTAAAAGCTTATTTCTTTGCATATTAAAAGATTTACCGAGTTCCCAACATAGATCTTTTAATAAATCAGCATTATTCAGACAGCCGATCCGACGGTCGCTTTAGTTATAAGATTTACAGTTCTTTTAAATTTTTACGCATTATTCTCGAATTAGATTTGTAAACAAATAATGTATTTAAACACGGTGACAGTTTGGTAGTCACTAGGCTATTACAGCAAATTTCATCACTCCATTACATCAAGTCTATGTATTAAACTATGCTATTAATTAATAAGTATGAACATACATAAACTTGCGGCTTTTCCAAGAACGAGAAGGCAAAGGTGCTATCAGGATATCTACGTTTTGCCTTGTGTTTTCGGTCCTACAATGTGATAGTGGGCGAGCCTATCGCCATATCGGGCACAAATCCCTGACTACGTGCTGATTATGAATAGGGTAACTCCTCTCACAAAAGTACGATTATAAAATATTTTGTTTAAGCGTTTTCTAAAATAGATGTTTGTCCATCACATCAGGTCTGTATAAATTTTCAACAAGGATCTAATCCTCTCAAATAATAGGAAATGAACTGAAAATATTTATTGCATCCATAAAATGGCATATTTTATTTAGATTCAGTCACTTTTTTCCACTACCACCCGGTTCACCAGGCTGTTTTTGCCAGAGAAGAACGCACAAGAAACACTAGCGTTGCTCTTTTCAAAATAAGTTTACAATACAGTGATCATAATTACAGGAGTTGCAATTTAGCAAAATTCAGAGCAGTTAATAAATTATTTATCATAGTAATTGAATAATATAATTTTATTATTGAAATAATTTTGCAAAGCAAAATCGGTATGACACAGTTTCGCAAAAGCAATGAAAGGAAAAAAATAACCACGGATTTTTATAGTCTTCTAAATGAAGACATTCGTAGCTCGTCGGTTATCGGCTGCGCGCCTCGGGGCCTCCATAATGACATCACTGAGCGATAGGCACTCTCGTATCCGAGAGATTTTTATCTAAAACGCCGCGCGTGTAGCACAACATCCCTACTTGCATGAGAACACTTTTTGAAAATTAGATATATGACGCATATATTTTCATACATATTTTTATGAGCAATAGTTTCTTTATTGATGCAGGCTGCTTCATAGAAGTCGTTCTGGAAGACATGGAGTAATGCTATGGTCGACAACTCTCTGTAGTTGAACATTACCAATTGCTTTCTCATAGAAGTCAAAATACCTCTTTACCCCTTATCATTCCTTTCTGTTTAGAGCTAAACCTTTCAATAGCTCGACTTGCCGCCTTTTCCTGAGCCTATCCTAATTTCCAAGGGTCTATTCAGGTTTCTACTGTGTCGTAATTTCGTTAACAGTGGACATTTGGTTTTAAAATACTGTTTTTTTTATTCCAATGAATGGCGAGACGAGCATGCCGTTCGCCTGAATGTAAGCGATACGACCGCTTATGAACAGCAAAACCAAACGATACCTTGAATTACAAAGCAATGCTTGACATTCTACTGCGCTTTCCATCCTGAGACATAATATGAAGTCTCAATATGTCCAGTAATTACTCCGGCTAGAATATCCTTAAAAATCGAAACACAACAGTGCATTTACACTGCTGTTTGCCGGGAGAAATAATCATTGCGGAGGCACCTACCCAGGCGGCTTATCACATATGCGAGACCAACCATCTATCAACTAAACCAATGACTCATAGCTCAAGTCGATGCCACCAAATCATTATAAACAAGACCATAATTAGTCTAGAAACAAGAGAATTTCCAAGCGGTTCCGTATAATGATGTGCGAGCACTGAGCGGCAGTCTATCGCGGCAGTAAATTTACAATAATATTGGAGTGGGGTGGGGCGCGACGCTCATTTCTCAGGTTCGACTCCAGTATTGATATTGCTTGGTATTACGCGACGAAAGCTTCTGGCTGTTGAAGTGTTAGCAACTTATAGACAGGACATTTATGCTTTATAGTCTGCTGCTTAGTTGTTTAATGTAGATGGGTCCACCTTTAAATAGGTGAACATTGAACAATATAATTTGATCTGTAAATCACTCTATACTTAAGTTAAATATTGTATCATCTGTTGGTGGATCATGTAAAATTTACATACAAATAAAATAAAAATAATTTCCGAGAAACTGTTCTATTTGATTGCTTAAGTTCCATTTCTGATGTCGAAGTAAAGGCACTATATTCCATTTTGATTAGGTTAATTAAGATAGGCAATGCGATATTTCAACAAAGATATTGGGATTGCACAACGGGCAGACACTAGAACGAGTACTAAAACTGATCCACAAACTGATCTATCAACTGATTTCTAAGCCCATAGACAATGTAGTAACAGATAAGATATTTTACATGCAAAAGGAAGTTTGAGACTGATGTAAGTCAACGCTCGATTTTTGTATCATTTTTAATTTCTTCTACTACAGAATTTGAAATAATTGTTGTATAAACTTGTTAATTATCAAATGGATTTAAAAAATCTGTCTGTTTACAATTTTGAACACCGTCGTAACATTTCAATATTAATAATAATAAATGTTTCGTTAATAACCCTATTGTGAGGTATTTTAACAACTATGTGGGTATCTGTAATTTTGTGACTGGTTTCAGGGTATATAAACCCTCCACTGGTGTAATATTGTTTAGTCGTTAACGAGACTCCGACGCCGTCGGTTGTCGTTGAGGCTCTCTCTCGATTATTCGCGTTCTGTGTAGTGAAAATATGCTGCTTATTAAAAGTGTTGTTGTTATTTCAACATTTAGTAAAAAATATATCGTAATCAACAAAATATGTTATAGTGGTGTTTGTGTGTCATGAAATAAAACGTTGTCGACTACATCATTGCTGCAAAGTTTGATTTCAACGTTAAGAAGTCTGAGAATTAAGCCACGAGTGACCTTCAACCATATTGGAAGCGACACCATTATGATCAATGTTTTCGGGTGAGTCATTTATTGTTTTATTCGTATATTTATTATTTTACATTACACTGCACAACGGACATTCGTATAAATCGCAAATTAAGCTGAATTATTTGTTTATAGCTTACACGTTAATGTGTCAATATTTATTATTTAATAATAACATAAAATTAGATTAAAACAGTGCAAAAGGCCTAAACTATCACAATCATACTCTCGATTGAAATGAAGGCCCATGCCGTGTAGTCGCGACTTATTGGGCTGATATATCTGTGAGGAAGACGTTACTGTTAAACGTATGTACAAAACTTACTCATGTAAATAAAATCGGAATTAATGTGGACTTTCCTATTTCAAAGACACGGAAAGTTTTTATATCGTATTGTTCACATTCACACAGACCATGCAGGGACAAATCTCTGTAAAACAGCAATATTATTAATGTCACTTCGTGTAGATTGCTAAGTGCATGTTATCTCAGAGTAATATTTGTTTAATCTGCAGCCAGGGCGGGCGACATCCAGCCACAGAGTATTGCCACTTCATAATCTGTGTGCTCTATCTATACCCACTATCTTTGGCGTAGTCTCTGTATTTAACATCCTAACCTATAGGCTTTAGATTAACAGCGCATTGGTTGTGTAAGAGATTTTATATTTACACTTGATTGTGAGTTTGATAAGTTCATTATATCATAGTCATACAATAGGTAGTTTTGTGCTTTATCTTTTCGAGGTATCGGTTGATAATTGTTTCATACTTTTAATCACAGGAAACCTATTGCATTATACAGTGCTCTGCAACCTCAAGGATTTCTGTAGAGTGTAGCGTATTTCAACAGAACTGTAAGAAGCGATCCGCATACAGCGAAAATGAAAATTCAAAATAATCTATTGAATCCATTTAAATGTTCTGCATCATTAGATTCAGTTTTTTTTTTATTTACCACCGGTTCGGAAAGTGGTTTTAGAGAAGAACAAGAGATTCTAGTCTTACTCTTTTTAAAACCAGTTTATAATTTAGTGATTACAAATGTTAAAAGGTTTAAGAGACCTTCTGGCTTTTAAATTTAAATAATATTTTAAGTACTACGGCAATAAGTGTTTATGTCACGTTGGTGTCCCAATTGGCAAGTAGTGGGTGGGTTTTGCGGAAATTTTAATTTTCGAGGTAAAACTACGCGATTGCGAGTTCGGCACTCGTGGGAAATTAGTGATACCAAGGACGGTTGCTCTGCACTTACTCATATCTTTTAAAAATGTTCACCATTTCGCTTCCGTGATTCGATGTAAATATGTAACAAAAATGAAGTTTTTTTCATCAATTATTTATAGAAGTCTGCTAAGTCGTGTCGAATGGCGGAAGATTTTGAGACTTGTTTATTTTCACAATCACATACCAATACATTTTAATAAGAAAACCGAAAAAAAACTAGTCCAAGTACATGATTTTTAAGTTTAAGTACATGATTATGATACATAATTTAAAAAATACTAATGCACGTACTTCCAACTTAAAAACCAATTTATTTTACGGAATGGATCCTCATGAAGGGTGAAAAAATTACGCTATGCCGATTTCGTGTCGGAAGAAAGAAAATAATAATAATAAATATAGATCTAATAAATATAGATCTTTGGATCCCTACCGCCGGTGGCTTGGGTCTTGAGCCCCGCCACCGAAGGGTCATTACTTTTTTATATTTTTATACGACATATTGTATGTTTTTTTTTATATATGATGTGTAAAAATGTAAAAAAGAATATTAACGAAATAAAGAGAATAATAATAAATATAGTAGGTGCACTTGAGATAACCTCCTATTAAGTCAAGTCAATCCGCAACTTGGAAGCCTATGTAAGTACGGGAAGAATTGTTGCGCGGATAGCATAATGAATGAGTGATAAATGCCAGCAGAATAAAAACTTGAGATCTACCGTAACCAAACATTCTTCATTATTGAAATAAAACTATTATTCACGGGTATTACGAGTATGGCGAATTTGGTATTTTTATTAATTGTTTACTTCCCGATATTTCGATTATTTTACAGCTTTCGTTGTCACGGGGCGGACAGAAAAAGAAACCAGTTTCAGTATGTTTTAGCAAGAAAAATACACTCGTCAACAAGACATTATTAAATTGCATACTCCTCGTTCTTCCGTAGCTTCTTACACATATTCAACCGGCGCGGCGCCAAAATGCTCTTTTTTTTCTGCGCAATCACTCCACATTCACACAAGAGCTTGAGAGCTCTTCACTACAGGATTAAATTAATTTTCAGATTCGTGTGCCGAAGACACGCTTCCAAATTGTTTTTTTTCTAAAGTGCCTTTTAAGAGATTGGGTGATTGTATGTGGATTTTTGAAAAGTGTATATTGTCGTTCTATTTTTTTGTATAGGCGTAAGAGCAGATAGTGTTTTGGGAGGAAACGATGATTTCTCTTTATATTTATTTAGTTTATAATTATTAGCCCCAAAAATAACGTCACATATCATCACATAGTATGAAAGTTCCATTATCAAAATCAATATCTATATCAATATCATTATGAATGTTTGTTTTTGTGTATAGGTAATATGAGCACCAATACAGGTGCCAGGTGCAAACATCGTTCACAGAAACAGCAAAAACAAAACATAATTACAAGAAAAATATACCTGCATCAAAATATAATACGAGATGTTACTCATAACAATAAAATTAAAACTAATCAATAAAATTGCTAAGATTATTTTTTATTATATGTTAATTATGTTTCACATATATAATATTAATCTTATTTCCGTAATATGCATTCCCTCTATTTTGTTAATATTTGTGCACAATCAAGATAAATAAATAAATAAATCCATACGTAATACCAATTAGTCTAGCATTTAGCCGCTCAATCTCTAACCAATTCAAAATTAAATTCAATATTAAATTTTATAAAAAACCGATAACCCTCCACTAGACGCGTGGGGGCCTCTTGAGCCCGTTTAATAAATTTATGCATTACCGCTTTCAGTTGCGTTTTATAACGCAGTTTAGTCATTCAGCGTCTGGTTATATATTTGTTTATCACTTTATCCGTCTGTTGGATGCGTCGTAAAAATTCAATCTGAAAATTGCGTGGTGCCCTGGGTTGCGGGTCGTTAAACAACGTTTTTAGATATTGTGTTACTATAGTATTTTTTTTACTCTGTTTAAGTTGCTTGTCGAATAAAAAGATTGCTCTATTTAGTAGAAATATTGTGGAAGTATTGAAAAAGATCGCCTCGTTTTATGTATCCTGGATCGCTTGGATAATGCTGGTCTTAATGTAAATAAAGCGCATTATTATACTTATGTTATTATTAAGAAATCATCGGTATGACATGTATAGTTATTATCTTATTACTCACTCTTGCTTTTTACTTCTATGCCTATTACTAATGGAAATTACACGACATGGTCTGTCACATTAAAATACATGCAAGAAATATGATTTTTAACTATTGTGGGTTATAATCTCGATTATATACATATATTTTTGTGTGCAATAAAAAAATATCATGTTGTCTGTAAGGAACCTTGTTGGTACAGGGGCCAGACGCGGCTGCCAATATATTCACGGTAATCGAGGGTTGAAATCCCAGGGCATACATCTGACTTGGGAGTCATGTGTGTAGGTATGGATAGTCAATCATTACGCAACATGACGGTGAAGTAAAACCTCGGGAAGAAGCCTACATTCCATAGCAATTTATAAGAGTTTTTGTGGTATGTAAAGTCCGTCAGTCCGCATTAGGCCAGCTTGGTGGACTAAACGGCCTAACCCCTTTCAATCGTAATCTTGATGAGGCTCATGCTCTGCAGCTGGACATATATGGACTGATACAGTGTAGTTCATGTGACATAATATCATTTCAGATTATTAGCATAACTTAATGACATAAAATCGATGTAAATGTTTTAAACTAAGTATTAAGCTGTTCTAGATCACAATTAAAATGTAAGAAACTTGAATGTAAATGTTTTTAGCTTCGATTGAGGTTTGTTTATATTTTCCTTTGATCTATGAAAAATTAAAGCAATTTTAATAGGTTAAATAGTCTTATATAGTTTCTAAAATGCATATCAGTTTTAAATGAATACCACAAGTAATATTTATTAGTCCGTATATGTGACTAAATTCTATTTTGTAACGTGCATAGCAATTTATAAAAGACATGTATTCTGTATCCCAACGGAATGAATCTAGATGGATATAAATTTCCCCAAGTGTGAATCTTATAGTATGATAAATTTTCGTTTAGAGTTTTCATTTTTGTATTGTGTCCACCGCGACCCGTATAAGTGTTCCTTTCCTATATTTTGAAATATTTTCTTTTATTGTTCAATATTGTGTTGTTTTTTACTAAAATATTTCTGTATAAGATCTTTTGATCCGCTAATTTTCGCTCAGAAACGTGTCGTAACTGTAATGATAAATGTTAGAAACTCCCGTGTTATTTATGAAGTATCTTTTTTTTTCTTCTAATGTTTTTTTTTGTTGGATGCAGTCTTTAAAAGTAAAACCCTATCATATTTACTTAACTAAAGAAAAGCATAAAACAAAAATATCTAATGTGCATGTATCTAATCAAAGTCTATACCATTTTTTGTATGCGTTGCATCAAATTATTTTATGTATAAGTTTAAATGTAACTGATAGGACAAAAACGGATAAATCTTGCTTTCTTTTTAATTTTAAACAAGTTCTTGAGTTAGATTAAACAAAGTAAATAGTAATTTTACTAACATAACAAATTACGGGTAGGTCACCTTCCTATCTCTAGTTTTAATACAAAAACACAACGAAATTTATTTGGGTGCACTATAAACAAACAAATGATCCGGGCAGACGAGCTGTTTTCAATCAAGTCGTTTAAGATATCGGGTGTTGGATTTCTTACGGTTTCGCCTCTCTGGCACCTCAATAAACACTGACAAAGGGTTACAGCCGCGATTTAGACGAAACCCGACCGGACGGACGAAACGAGTTTTGGTATTGCAAGGGTTAAATTGTTTTTGTTATTTGTTCTTTTTTTGAAAACCGCGTGACAATTCTCGCGGTATTATTTTGCGGCAATTAATTTTATTGGGGAAAGGTGTCTTGATAAAATTGTAAGGTATTGATCATATCACGTTCGATATTTTTTGTACATGTTTGAAAAGTCAACGATCACAATTCATCGAATTCAAGAAAGTTACGTATGTTTTGAGCTCTATTTGCCAGGTTAAAATATTTATTTAAATAAACTGTATATTAATCTTTCAAAAAGGAAAAGTTTGGAAAGGTTAGAAAACGAAAACGTTATGAAAAAAATGAGTTTAAAAAAACACGAAAATCAACGATTAAGGGAAAAAAACAATTTGGCTCCGTCATCTCGACCGCTGCGTTTTATAAGCTGACGGGACATCGGCAGCTGATAAGTGGCCGCCACATTTGCTCGGGTCTTATCGACCAAGCATCGGCGTTCAACCGTTCGCGGGCCCCAATAAAATGGAATGTTGGTCGTTCAGACCCCCGCGGCTGTAATCGTTTTTATCTTCTCGCGTTTGTGCGGACATATCTTCTTTATAACATAGTATTTTTAAAGTAAACTTTCACCAATATTTTTTATGGAATTATTTTGCTTTAACACAGTTTCTCGATCATAGACAGTTGTTTTTTTGGAAATACAGGAAAACTGATAAACATAGTACCTTGAATAGGAATCATCGTCGAGAAACTTATTTCATGTGTTTGTATTTTCATAGTTTTTTCATTTAAAGATTTTCTTCTGTACATGCTTGACTCGCCATTACTTGCAATTAAAAAAAAAAGCGATAGAATTAGTCCTTCCATTGAGTTCGCAGTTTAACACGTAAGTTTTTAGTGATTTTTGAAATACATAGTTTCTTGCCTGTTCTTTGATCTGAAATTCTCTACGGAAAACCGCTTTCAGATAAAAAATGACTGAATGTATATGATGTTGAACATTTTAAAGAATTCAATAAATTACTTTCCTTTTTTTATAGACAACATTACTGAAAATAAAAGAACACAATATATTAGAGTAGGTAACGATCGGTTTGTTTGGTGTGTTCAACTAACCGTGTAGTTGGCTAAACAAGCTTACGTGATCGCAGACAGACGGTCAGTTACGTTAACTCGTAGGGCGGTGTTGCCTTTTGTTATTTATTATTGGGTTGATTGTAGGCTTTATTTGTATAGTACTAGTAAATAGACAAACCCTGGCCTTATTCGCAATTAATGTCCCGTTGAAGATGGTATTTACACCAATTTGTCAACTCGGTGATGTTGTTGGTACGGTATGATAACAACGCTGAGGTATTAGGTTCGAATCCCGGGCCGGGTAAATTATAGCGGTAGACTCGCCCTCTATCACTTCGTGAGACGCAACACACAAGTCGAAACGTGGGTGTTCTTGTCCTTTGCCTCTCCCTTCTGGTAAAAAGTCATGCGGTTATGCATGCTCCGTCGAAAGTTAGTGGGACCGAAAAGTCTCTCATAGTTTCTGGTACCCAAGACACAAGACTTAATTGATCATAATATGGGGTCAGGACTATGTATGTCACTGTTGAGTGTGTTTATTTATGTTGTTAACTTATAAATACACTTCTTTTTCTCAATACAAATATCATAGTATTTCCCACGATTGCTAATGTGGCTGCTCTGGATCTATTCAAGCTTTACATCAAGTCCATACACAAAAGTATTACTTCCAAGATGCACTGTTGTGTTTCGGGTACTGGTGGTCGGTGTCTCATATGTGAGAGGCCGCTTGGGTAGGTACCACCGCAACGGGGAACGACAAGCTCGTCTTGCCAAACATTGCAATAAAATAAGAATATTTTTACAAAAGATAATTTTAATTTTATAATGTTAAGTTTCGAAAATTATATTTATATCGCAAAATATCATAGTTTACTGAACCAAGCTGTTTGATTCAATAAAACAAGACTATGGAATTCACCCAGCATTTTACAGTAAATCAACTTATCCGATAGTCACTGAAACTCAATAACAGGCTGTCACGTGTAGTCCATACAAAAAGGTGTTTTTAACACCTGAAAGTCACAATAGGGAGTAAATTAGGTAATCTATACGTTCGGCTGTCGCGCAAGGGTCTTTTGAGCTCAAGTCACGTGTTACTCCCGTACAGGAAAACTTTTAAATAACTCCATGTGAGATGTGTATTGTCGCGCGGACTTTAGAAAAGGGTGTCGGATTTGTTGATTTTCGTTACACGATGATTTGACTTATTTATAAAGTAAATGATTTTTTTGTCTTTCGTGGTACAGTTGGTTAGTTAAACGCTTGTGAAGTTAGAAGAAACGGGTTCAATTCATTTGGGGACAGCCCCAGACAAATATGATCCGCAACTAAAACATCTCATCTACGGAGTCATTTCTTTATTTATACACAATAAAAAATAATTTTAAAAATATTACCGACCTCAAAATTGCAATAAAAAGAGAGAAATAAAATTAATAGATCTCAAATACCCACCAAACACCTAAATAGGCCAAAAAAATTTAAGGTCGGTGCCGGCCTTAATGTTTTTTATCAGCTGTGCTAAAAGATATAAATAACTATTAATAAAACTTAAGGTAAATAGCATATACACGTTAGGTATAGCTATTAAAATCATATTATGCTGATTCCAATTGTTAGACAACAAATGCAATAAGCAGGGTTTATTGGCAATTAACTAAATTACATCTTAAACATTCAATTCACAAGCTTACATTCAACGTTTACATAATCCAGATCTTCCGAGATCACAAAGTTAAAATGTTTTAAACATCAGCAGAAATGCATGTGTAACGTTATACCGTGGATGCCGAGAGCTGCACTCTTAAAATATTGGTTCTCGACTACCGCCCGATGGATTATGTCTTTGACGTGCGCAGCCAAGAATTTTATAGGTGACTTATTGGATTTTTTTATGTTATGCTTTAATATTTGCATACTTACTAAAACTAGAGGGAAAATTTAATGGATTGCTTGAAGACTTGACTGTCAAAATAGCTATGTTCAGATTTAGGTATATCTTGTGTAACTAACTAATATAATTCCCTCGATTTGATCTCAATTTCATTTGGTTTGCTGGGACAGGTCATTTTAAGTTTGGACCAAAGGCGTAGAATTTTACTTCATACATCCCTTATTTTTCCTAGAATCTTCAAGCCATCGTCATGTTGTTTTTTGTTCTTCATTCCAATGTTCTTTTTTTAGTGCAATTAATGGGAAGACGGGCGTGCCTTTCGACTTATGGTACCTAAGCGATACAACCGCTCATAAACAGAATATACCCAAACATCTTCAATTACCAAGCAAAGCTTGACATTTTACTGCTGTTAACTCTCAATATGTCCAGTAGTAACTCCAACGACTATTTTTATTGTTCTACTGCTGTCATATTACATTGAGTATTGTTGCCAGGACACTACGTCATCATCTTTTGTAAGCAACAATGCCTATACTAATATATAAATAAGTAGGAGCACTGTATTTTTAAGATGTATTGGCAAATTTGTTATTACCTACCAAACCATGAAATTGAATTACAAAAAATATAAACAGAACAATGGACCCAGCTATTAGCTAATATAATTTAGCAGGAGATCAAATGTGGGCGAGGGCGTAGTAATCAAATATTAGCCGATCCGACCGCCCCAGGCCCTGCGCACACATTCCTACTTTATTTACTACATAAATAACAACGTTCATATTTCTATTAAGTGAAATACATTTATTAGCTTCAGTTCCTAGTGGGTTAATCAATCATCCAAATTGGCAGCAATTTGGGGAAATATGACGAAAAGATTCAGCCGCATTGATAACCTACTCTATTTCGAAAGTCGGTTACTATTATTTAATTTACCATTTTAAACAAATACATGTAGAAATAGGCTATGTTAACAACTTAAAATACTATGGGTGAAAAAAAGATGAAATGTTTTGAATTAATTTACCATAGTAAAAAAATAAATGTAGAATTATCTATCATAATCTAGGTAAAATACTATGGCTAAAATTTTTATGAAATATTGGTAATTTAGTGTTACAACCAAAGACTTTCCAGGTTAGCTAGCTGGTTAGTCGTGGTTTGAAGTCCAATATTACTATTCTTAAAGTATTAATTTCAATTCGCCGTAACATAGGTGAAATATTAAATACAGTATTATCAAATGGGGTGGATTTATTCATGCATTCTTTTCTCAAGTTAATTTTCCGTATATGTTTCATAACTTTTTTCTCATTGTTTCACCTGTCCAATCTGCAGGAATTACCTCTAGCAACTGCATTTCCCTTATCAACATATCTCTAAATCTTCACTCACAAAATAGCCCTAACACTTAAACAAATAAACAAAAGGTTAGTTTCAATTGAATGTATTCAAAGCGCGGAGTGTAGTCACGTACTGAACCCTCCACTAGCCATACACATAATACCCCTGTAATACAATACTCGGGGCCAGCACTAAACTGCTATAAGTATTGCAAGTCGGTCCGGCATTTTGGATCCGCGGCGCGCATACTGATGCAACTGTGGTATGAGCAGGTAACATTGGATGCGGTACTGTTTTTTTTTAATGACTAGATCTCATAACACAGGAAATTCTAGTGTGGGGTCTAGTGCAAGGGGTTCAGTGTAATTTGTTGAAAAACAATTGACTTATTATGATTATTATAAACTGTTAGGATTAAACAGCCTTATAAATGCTGTGGCTTAAATAAATTACCGTTTTTTTTATAATAATAACACATCTAACAGTCACATACACTATGTATGTGATGATCTGACCCCACATTAAGATGACCTGATCCCACATTAAGATCAATAAAGTTTTGGGTTCAGGGTTTCAGAAACTACGACAGATTTTTCCGGTCCCATAAAGACCGAGAACTGAGAAAATACTGGACCTAACAAACATTTGTTTGGTGCTGGTACCGAATCCGCGGCTTCTTGTGTCAAAATTGTGTGGCTTGGCTCTTAATCATAGATTTTTACATCGAAAAATATGTGTATACAAGAGGCCTTATTCTTATGGTGAAAATTACAAACTTAAAATGATATGTCAAATCTTTATGATTATTCCATTAAAATACCATACATGGGCCTTACGTTTTCAAACCGATCTTATTCAATAAGTCGTCACTAGCGCATCCAAGGCTAGTAGCTCAATCGGCTTCGACATCAAGGGTTCTAACTTGGCTACTTTATTTCGTGAGAGGTGAGGTCCGTTGAAAGTGAGATAGTTCACTCCACTTTACTAGTGAAGTGTTGGCACTCGAAGCACGTACGCGAGGACTTTTTAACTTTAGTTTCTTTAGTGATTATGTACTATAAACTTTTATACGCCTTTGTGAATTTTGGATACGACTTGGGTGGTTGGTTTTGTCTTTATAAATCGCGAACTTGGAGTACTGTATTAATTAAATTCAGTACTTGAGGTGGTTTTTTAAAATTTAGAAAATATACTCGTGGTTATGGCTTTAGTCTAAAATGACAAGGCGAAGAGGTAATTTTACAAACATGTCGCATATCTCTGACATACATTTTAATCAGACATCTATCCAAACCAATCGTGCGTCCAACCTGGACGCACGTTTTGGCTTTGAGGGTAGGATAAATTAATCTAATTAAGACTAATACAAGGGAAGACCTACCTCAGAAAAAATAATTTATTATTGTTTGCAGGATGTTTGATACGAGTAATTCTAATACTTTGCCTTATTCTTTTAGTTCTACTAACAGTCAATTTCAGTACAAAACGCCTTACGACATACCAAAACTCTAGTTCAAATTCCTTCTGATTTATCCAAATGAATAATTCACGAGAAACATTATATATTTAGGTGTATTTTATGTCTCAATATCCATAAGTAGACGTGTAGTTCGTAGCAATCTTCAGATTGGATATTTATGAGTTCTGTCCGTGTGTTCACTTCATAAATAAATCTATATGCGGCCATGGAGTCGGTTTATGGCCACTATATCTTAGTACGTAAAAGTTACTGCGAGTTTTTACATTCATATGTTGGAATATGTATTGCTGTCTTTATGAGAATGCTTTTATTCGTCCCAATTAATTGTCTGTGCTTTCATGTTTTAATCTTATTAATGTTTTGTATTATCATGTTGAAGACAGCCAGTCGCAGGTGGTTAAACGCCGCTGAAATCCATAAATATTTGCTTAAGTCTGATGATGTTTCGGGTGTAGGTATTTGTGAAACCGAAAAGTCTCTCGTGGTTACTGATAACCACGATACAAGACTCGACCTTAGTGTGAGGTCAATAAAGGTATTTGAATATTGGGTATATTGGTAATGATTCAGAAGAACAAATATAAGGTCGAATCGATCTTTCATTTTAAAGTACTATTTCGCTCGCTGCGCCAACGGGCATCCCATTTTTGTTTATACCGAAATTCGTCGTATTATGTATTGTATTTTAAAATATTGATCTAAACCACTCCTAGTAATTTAACCATCGGTACTTATCACACAAAAGGAGTCTCCACGAAATCTTACCGAACAAATGATAAAAACTTTCACTTATTTAAATTCCGAGGCCATTTCTGGTCTAGTTTCGTTGGATTTGTACCATTGAGATCTCCGGCTGGGTGCATCCAATTTCAGGCAAAGCTTTGCTATCGTACAGCCTGCCCCGGGCAATCCAGACAAAACGGGGTAAAAATTAAGGTGAACACGACATAAACACGGGACTTTTTGGAAAGCGAATGATAAGAATTGAGGTCGGTGTATTGGTTTTTAAGTAAGGAATAAATAGTATTGGGAAATGAATTTTACGTTCGTGCATTACTGGTGGTAGCTCACTTATATATATATTGCCGCCTGGTGAGGTAGCAACGTCATGTCTATTTCTCCCGCCAAACTGTATTGTAAATGCACTGTATGCACTGTTGTGTTTAGGTTTGAAGGACATTGTAGCCCTTTGGTTAACTAATAACTTCTGGCCTGATTGAGACTTAACATCTGATGTCTTAGAATGGCGAGCGCAGTGGAATGCCAAGCATTGGTTTGTAATTCAAGGTGTTAGGTTTTGCTAATGTTCATGAGCGGTCGTATCGCTTACATCAGGCGATCGGAATGCTTGCCTTGCAATACATAACAAAAGAAAAATCGCTTAAGATGATATTTTTACACATTGATGGTTAAGGAAACATCGTGAGGAAACATACTTTACTTATTCACATATATTTTCATTAAGTAAGTCAATATAAAAAAATACTGTAAATCTATATAGGTACATAGAATCGCGCAATATTATTATTACACACACATATCAATAATTTGATTTTATAGACATGACTCTACTTATTTTATATCTGAAATGCCAATAATGTCTGGCAAAGTCTGCGAGTAATAAAACGTGATATTAAGATTCGGAGGGCAGTCGGTCCTCGCCTGAGGGCGTCTCTGATCTATTGCCTGCTTCATATTCTCACCTAATATAGTATGGGTTTCATTCCATATAGGATTTTATTGGAAATTTGGTATTTTGTTTCAAACAAAGATGGCGACATGAGCGCATATATATAAACATATTTTTATTAATACATGTTTCCAAATAGAGAAACCAATGGTAGGAAGTAATCTTTCGCCGAACGACAAAAGTCTCCTGAGTTAAAGTATTCGAATATAAAAAGGGCCTTGATAGTGTTAACGGTCTGTGTATAATGTCAAGATAGTGGTTTATAGGCATAGTTCTGTCTGCTTGATATCTGCTTGCTTCCCTCTGTATTAACCCATAGGCGGCCCACTGCAGGGCACGGGCCTCCTCTACAATCAAGAATACAATTGAGAGTGGTTAGGCCATATAGTCCATATATATTACCATTACATTTTTTAAATGTTATCGTAAATCCAGGGCTACGTTGATATGCAGTGTCTGTGTGCAGGCAGCCCTACATTTTCGGCGATAGAAAGTTGGGTATAGTGGAAAGTGAGCGGTCAATATTGACAAATCGCTGTTTGATAGCCCGGGGTGAAGTTTAACCGCGGCTTTTAGCTAGCTCGTCTTCGTGCCCCTATGTCTTGCATACTACTGTATTGTATATAATGTATTCAGTCCTTATGTAACGGTAGGTAAAGATTTCTTTCAAAATTGGTTGATATCAGAACTTGAAGGAAATATTCAAATTAGAATCATTCTCGTCCATTTACCGATCTATTATTAGTCCTTTGACCTGAGTATCCGACTAAAGGGTATTTTTTAATACATGTACGTCAATGTGGTTGTGATAGTTGATTAATTCTTATTAAGATATAGGGTATGCCGTGATAAATTTATACCAGCAATCTTGAACCCCATACATGTATAAACATGATTTTGAAATACGAACTTGCATCTGTCACTATATACAGGGTATATCAAGACTGCTACCGAAAACGAAGCCAGGTGGTAGTTTAAGCGACTTCAGACACAATGCAACAGAAAAAGTTGCAAATAAAAGCGACAATTTTATTTTTGTTATTTTTTTCCTATGACCATATTTGGGTGGTAAATACATTTTTTCCTAAAATAATGGTGTATACCCTTTTATTTATAAATAATCTAAGGTATAAAAGTGTTTAAATTATTATTTTAACAAAAACTATGGATTTACCACCCAAAAATGATGATATTTAAAAAATCATAAAAAATTATTGTCGCGTTTCTTTGCGAAATTTTTAGTTGCAATGTGTTTGCAGTCACTAAAACTACCACCCGGCTTCGTTTTCGGTAGCAGTCTTGATATACCCGGTATTTATTTATGTTTCATTTTATTGCACAAAAAACAATCAAAAATCAATCGATCATTTACAGTTTATTGCGCAAAAAGAAATACAAAGAGAAATCACATACATAAAAAGTATAATTGGCGGTGTTATCACCCAAAGGTCTTTCATACCACCATAGGATGGATAATGTTAACAAGAAGAAAACAGAGAACTATGATACGTTTACCATCGCACAATCGCTTTCAGGTAGATAAAAATATCCCATAGCTCAATTTATTAGAGTAGTGGAGACTATATTTACCGAAGTTTCTAAGATAAAACCCGGTTAGAAATGTTGGCTCCGGGCAACAAGCGGCTAAGTCACGACGCACGAGTGTTCCACAAACAGGCTGGGACATAAGGACAAACATTGGACTAGCCTGCACTAGCCTACGCCGGAAAATGGATACAATTTTTGGATATACCTCCTTTATGGAGGGCGAAACTTCGGGTTTTGAGGTATATGTATAAGAGTTGGGTGAAATTTATTATATTGTAATTGCGAGGATATTTAAAATGTTTGTGCAAACCCTTAGATATAAATTGATTTTAAAATTGTTACCTAACTTATTATTATTCAGGTAATATGTAGGCTGAAGGAAAGACGGATGCGTTGAAATGAAGAAAAGTGGTCATGTCAAAATACTTCAGGTGACCAAAAACAAATTAGTGTCTTGTCGTAATTTCGATGCGAGACTGGTAAGTTAGCTTTGTAAATATATGTTAGATATACTCAAATTAGTTTGGAATATTTATTGATATATATAGAACATAACTCCACTTACAATCAAGTGCACGGTCTCGATCAAATCACAAATGATTTTTCTTTTCCAGCAAAAATATATCCCCAAAAATCCCATGCAAAACCGCGCCCACTCTCCAGATTGTCATTTTATTAGTTCCCCATAAAAATATAAAGGCAATTGTATACGTAAGGTTTTATTTCACACATTATATGAGTCGTTGGACGCAGGGTGTGTCCTGGTTTATGGCCGGCCGTCATAGTTTTATTGACGACATTGCTGCACGAGAATTCAAGTGAAACTGTTGATGTAGTGAAGAGTTGGGGAAAATCTGGTGAAAATGCTCAGATTTAGTCAGTTTGTATAATAATGCAGTATTATTTGGCTGGCTGAATGAGTGATAATTAAGTAGATTTTAAACTTAAGTACGTGGGTCCGAACAGGACGAACTTCAGAACTAAAATTCGCATTCATCAAGATGTAAATCATTTAGAGCTTTTAAAGTACGTGTTAGCTTGTTGTTAACGGAACAGACGCGGCTGCCAACATAGTTATGAAGTTCACGGGTTCAAATCCTAAGGCATACCTTTGACTTTTCATAATCATATGTGTATTGATAGTTCTTCGCCACGCACTATAACGGTGAAGGAAAACATCATGAGAAAACTTGCATAATATGCGTAGTATATACCTAGTAGAAATGAAAGGAAATGAAAATTTTACTTAGTTGTCTGTGAAATTATAAAGTGTGGTTAGGGCACATCAGTGCCCCAAGCAGGAACATTTGGCTCTATAGTATAGTAATCGTAATAGTAAAATTTTGTATGGGAATTTGAACAGCGCCATTGTGAGCGTATTTGGAACTAAATTATGGCAGCAGGAAACGTTTACGATACTATAGTATGGTAATAACGATAGTTTTACTTTACAAATGTATGAAAAGTGGTAGCAGGAATAATTTTTGACGTATTGCCGATTTACTATCGAGAAATACGATTGTTTTGTCACCGACATTTTTACCGTGAGAACATTATCGAGAGTATATTTTTGCATTTCTACACATCGAATTAAGGAAAAATGTGTTAATTACGGTCATGTTTAGTGTTTCCCGATGCCTTAGTGTTATTGTGTGTAATTATCTACTCCGTATTTCGCTAGTTATATGAAATTCAATGCTGCGATATGAAGTTATAATTATTGTGATACCTAACTCAAATATGAAGGTTATTTCTTAGACTATGGACTGTTTGGAATCGGAGCAACGAACTTGGGAATCTTGCGAACAAGTATGAGTTATGAGGATATAGAAAGTCTGGAATTTATTGTAGTTAAAAACATACCTAACCTAAAACTGTAAAAAACTTATAAATAAAATATTTACATGGAACTTTGATTTTCGTTTTGCGTACCTACTTAATCATTTTATGTTATACTTATAAGCTTATAAGTCAATGTATAGTCGAGCAAGCTCTTAGGGCAGAGAAGTGTGAGCATATAATATGTGAAAATAATTGCCGAGGAACTTAACGAGCAAAAATATAGAGAATACTTTCATAAAGCTCTCCTCCTTAAAAATGTAGAGGGATTTTATAAAACATATGTACATATCTTTATCTATAACTTAAATAATATGAGAGCACGTATGAGAGTTATTAATTTGCATTAATTGTTTGACAACTAATAAAAAAAATGCTACGTTCGGAAATCTAAACGCATAATTAATTGGAGTCATTTTTGTATATTGCGGAATAAAAGCAAGAAATATGTATTTGCTTATTAATTTATTTCCATAACCTTTCTACGCGACATTAATGCATGTTTTATATTTTTTTGTTATTTTATAATAATAATAAATTAATGTACCCACGTAGTGAATGACAATTCCGCACGAATCATTCAATAACATTCGTTCATTATCCTAGGTTATCTGTCACTATCGTAACGTAATAGTATCGAGTTCACGAGAGTATGGTTAATCGATTCATGCTACCGATATGGAGTAGTTATAGTATAGTAATCGTTGTCACGATACTATTACTATACGATACTTCAAAATGTTCCTGCTTGGGGTACTGTATCGTCCAAATCTTTATATTAAATAGACATGTTACGATCAATCGGTGTTTTATTACAATACCAAATTAGCGTACACATAAACGACACATGGTCATCTCGACGGGAACGTCAATATTAAAATAAAAATGATTGATTTATCTGTTAGCTTCACGAATTAGTAAAATCATAGTAATTCTTATTAATAAACTAGTTTGGTAATTAACTATAGTTACTATTCCTAGTTTTATAGTACTGATTTGAAGTGAAATTTAGTAATTTGAAGAGAATGTAGAATTTTACAAGCGCTAGTTTTATTGACAACGATACGAGGTGCGTTGAACTGAAGTATCAATGCACTGTCGTGATCAGCCTAGGAACTTGCAATAAGGATTCGTATAATACAAAAACTTAATAGATAAAGACTGAAAGGCAATAAAATTGTTTTAAATTAAAGTGAAAGATGCACTAATGAATGAAGTCTCATGCATATGGTTGGATTCCGCAATAAGATCGAGTCTTGTGTGGTGGGTATCAGAATCTATATGAAAATTTTCGGTCTCAAATAAACACATATATAAGGAACAAATACTTGTGGATCACACAAACATTTGTTTCAGTGCGGGGATCGAACCCGCAGCCTCTCATCACAGACAGCGTCTAATCTAATGCGCCACGGAGACTGTCATTGTGTTTGTCATTAACAATTTACATACTGTGACCTCCTGTTAGTACTGAAGCACACAGATAGCAATTTAGAAATATTAAACCGTAAATTTAATTGTGTAATCTTTACTGGAAATCGAAATAGATAAACGAATAAAATATAATTTACTAAAACATCATAATTATATTCCTTCACCATCTATCTAAAATTATTCCATAATATTCACACTTGTGTTATTCTACAATATAAATCCAGCAACATTACACTCGCTTCAAATCACCCCTTTCTGTCACAAAAACCCAACACTACCAACTTTCTCATTTTCAAAAGACTTACAAAAGCGGGTAGTTTTAAGGTCGGCGCTGCGCTTTGCATTCTACCCGCATTCCGCATTCAATTTCCTTCGAACGGCCCGTAAAGAGAACACACGGTGGCCCAACTTTATTAGTACCGCTTGTGAGAGCAAATTGTGTTTACCTCAGCTCGCTGCATTATCCCATAATGTTATGTTTAATAATTAAATTTATTGGTTGTTTTCATTCCAAATGAACTATTTGGCATGGCAGTTTATTGGTATTTAATAAAGTAAGGTAATTAATTTAATATAAAGATTACAAACTTCGTTGGAGAATTGCGGGTTATCTGATTTTGGTTTATATAAAATTTAGATTTAAAATGCATTAATCATGTTCCAGTATGTTTTCGAATCATAATTATATTACTGTCGTAGAGTTTTTAGCATCGTCCAAGATAATTATCATTGCAAAAGCATTAACTCGAATAAATTAAGATGTGCAAACTACTTTGTTTGATGACACAAGAAGTGGTGTCTTGGGGGTAATGTTCATTATGTGGAAATAGAACGTAATATATTACTAATCTTGATATGTATGTAACTTTGTTAGCATATATCGTAAGAAGTCATTTTCTCAGGGTATTAAGAATCACATTTTTATTTAAAATCACCTTTACAAAATGTATTTTCTTAGTCATACACACATCGCACACCGCCATCTAGTAGCGGAGATTGGCAACTAACATTAAACGTACCTACCGTGTCATTGCACGTTAACTCCTTCAGAGGCTCTCGTAGGTCGAATGGACCGAGACTCTGTATATTATGTGAATTACACATAGGCATACTAATGTTAATTTGTCAGAGAAATGTCATATTCTGGAAATTGAAAATGTTATTTTATAGGGTTTCTTGATAAAAGATGTTGTTGGGATTACGTTACTATCAAATTGGATTGATATGGAAGAAGAGGCTAACGACATACCAATGAGATTTTTTTATATTGAAAGGATGGCAAGTATCACGCGGAAACACTGATAGTGGTAATATGGTGGGAGACTGAAAAGGAAATGTAATCAATCGATCGTGAAGGTAAAGCATAAAGTTGCAAAATATATTACATCACAGCATGATAGCGTACGCATATTCACGCAGATGTATGCCAAGATCAATAGTGACATGCAAAGGAATAAACACTTCAGCCACTATTATATTTACAAGAACGTGTTTTCCAACATAAACAATAAGCACCAAGATCACACCCAAGAGAAGTTGGAGACAGATAATCAAACCCTTTGCATAAATAATACAACGATATTTAAATTGTTACTCACATATAAACACCTCGGTCTTAAAGACCGCGCGCGTCTGTTCACGGACATTTCCATCGCGTAACCCTGGGACGGTTAAACGGCATGTTTTATAGCGAATGAGCTCGAAAGTGAGTTAAACGAGTCGACAGTTTGTCAAATGTTTTATGGCATTAGCAACGCTTTAACGGTTGAAAAATATCCAAGACTTTGTTTTACTCTTCAGAATAATATGGAGAATACTGATGGAATAGTTTGCTCTGCTTTTTTTTATTATACCGATTGCCTGTGGTGTAGTTGTACTACAATACAGTTTTAAAGTTGAAGAAGAAAGAAGAAGTCGGGCAAAGCGATAGGATTTTTCTATTATTTATCAACCCGGAGTTAGAAATTTGTGACCATTATGATGATAGGCTTGCCCCCTGACATCGTGAGACGGAAAATAAAAAGCGAAATGTGGGTCCTTCGCCTACCTCTTCTGGAAAAAAATGCGTGAATTAATGTATGTATGTATGTAATACATTCAAATTATTATTATTGAATACAATTGATGTAAAATACAGGAGTATATGATTAGAAAAAATGTGATGATAAGGATGGATTGACTCAAAGGATAAGAACTTGACTTTGCGTCGAAGTTTGCGGGTTCGATCTCCGCACAAATGAGACCATGTTGCGTAATGGACTTTTTGAGTGCCTATATCAAACACCGTACAAAATGTGGAAGATTGAATAGTAAACCAAAAGTTGGGGGCAGCTGGGATTTCGCTACGTAAAATGAAATAAAATCTATCAAAAATTTAAACCAATAGCGGCTTCAACTATCCCAAGTAAACATCCCAATCTAGTTTTATAAACCAATTCATTTAAAAATTGCTTGGTTGTCCTATGAAAGGGGTGGAATCGAAAGAGCGAACCGAACGGATTTCACATTAAAACTTTTCTTGTTGTATAAATAAAGACAAACGCGGAGTAACCACGGTCAGCCTTTATAAAGTGGACTCTTATATTGGAGCCCGCGAAACACCACCTCAAGCAGTAAAGTGTACTTGCATGGAATAAAAAAATCTAGATATATCTAGATAGATTATGCATTGCGGACAAGAGTAACCCGTTGCTTCATTGCCTGTACTAAATGTTGTTTATTAACTTTGTTTCATTTTAGTTTTTAGTTATAAGTACTTATGGTTTATTGGCCGGCGTTCGCACGTCACTCTAGGTGACCACTGAAAATCAGCGTTGCGCTGTGGCTTCTGCCTCGGTGCAACATGTGAGCTGAGTGGTCACCTACTTTGTCACAGCGATGCGACGTGCATTCTCGTTTAGTGTTTTATTGTTTTTGTTATGTATGTTCATTGTATGTGTATTTTTTTGTTAATCGAGTATGTCCGTTGTCTTGTGTGACAAATAAATGTGCCTTTCTTTCTTCTTTCTTTCTTTCTTAGATATGGTTTAAACAGTGGATTTGTGACTACTCATTTAGTTTACAATTGTAACTATAGTTGGGCTGACTCGCCTCGTAATCACAAAAGCTATAAAGTAATCTAAGCGTTGGGAGTTAAAAATTAAACCGACACCGTGACAAAATCAGTAAATAATAGTTTTATTTCAATGTGTGCTGTGTTTTTATACCACGTCTAGATAATTCTTAGAAATTACTATTTCCCGCTGACATAGTAATGGCGGAGTGTTCGAATATGGACAGACACATAGATAAATAATAAGAACGCAACCAGTATTTTTAGTTTATTGCTTTTAATTTTAATTTAAACAATAAGATACTTTTCCTTCGTGTTCTTATCATTTACTTTCAACGATTAGGTGTTGTTATCTTCTCAACTTCTCTTCAATGACTTACAGCCGTTTCTATAATCTATCTATCTTTTAAAAGAGACTTCATTGGATATTTCGATGCAATTTACGTTTCAGTTAACAAAGATAGAGAGGTGTAGATATGGTGCATATATTTATAGATAGCTAGATTAGATAAATAAATATGTCTATTTTTGTTTAAAGCGTAGAATTACCGAACATAGTCATGGTAGCTACTTGAACCTGTTGTTAGAGATAGATAGGATATAGAGAACGCACGTTAGTGTCACTAAAATAAATATTCTGTCGCATCCAGCCTCCCTAATCCTCTGCCCTCCATCCCTCCGGAGATTGAATAAGAGCGGAGTGAAGTCGACGCTGGATTTATGTGGATTCCCCTCGACATTGCACTCCTCACTGATTGCCAGTTTATTTTGTGTCAAAGTGCGTGAGCCCCGGCTTCGTTTTGTATACGTTTACACTGTACTTTGAAAGCTAAGCTGGATTGCTTATTGGAATTTCACTTCTAATCTCGCACACCTTTGACTTTTTAGAGTTGTATAACTCATGACCACCCATTTAAATGGTAAAAAAGGCAAAGAATGAAAGCATTTTTTATTTTTGGTAACGAGTGTACATGTTTTTCCAGTATGCTTTAACATAATAACAATTACATGTATACAATTGATACATATTGACAATTAATGGCCAGTACAAAGTGACACAAATCAAAAATAACAAGTTTAAAGGTTACTACAATAAAAATATATATAATAATAATAAAAAAAAATGAAACAATCCAAGAAACAACTATAAAGGAGTGTCGTGAGAAAATCGACATGAAATAATTCTTAGTTATAAATTAAATAATATGTATAATACACCAATCGCAAAAGTCCAGTTTGGTATTGCAGATGAGTCCTAAGTTCCAGAGGTCATCTTATATAGGTTGAAAACGATACACACACACGTTGTGGGTTTTAAACATGCATACATACATACATAAACTCATGCCTATATCCCAGAAGGGGTAGGCAGAGGTGCCAGGACACCCACATTTTGCCTTGTATGTTCCGTCCCACAATGTGATAGGTGGCGAGCCTATCGCCATATCGGGCACAAATTCCTGACTCTGGGCTGATAATGAATAGAAAAATCCAATATCAATTTGCCCAACCCGGGATTCGAACCCGAGACCTCAGCTTTGTTACCGTACCGTAGTACAACTACGCCACCAAAGCAGGGTTTTAAATTCAATATATATTTTGGTTGGGACTGGTATTTCACCATTCAAAGCGCAACAATGTTGTTACCAATGAGCCAAGTCTCCTATTACATATCATAAAAAATATAACTAAGGAAAGGCGATCTTCCGATGTTTGTAACAAACTCGCCGTGGACGTGACGTTTTATTGGGACCGTAAAATAAAAGTTGTCGCTTGTAGTCACTGTTATACGAGCATTTTATGTCGGCTTTTAAAGTCGTGGCGTGGAGGTGGAGGTTCGTGACTTATGAAGACCGAGGCAGGCTACTTAGGCTTTATAATAATTGTTATTTTTGAGTGACTTGGAAATACTTAGGGTAATGTGTTAGGAGATACAAAATACCTCTAAAAAATAAGGCCTGTTTGTCTCCAAACACACAGATCTGACTGAAATATTTCCGATTCAAACATTTGTTTTAGCACGGGAGTCGAACCCGCAGCCTCTTATATTCCAGTCAGCATTTTTTTTCAACTGAGTCAATTGTATCATAGTCGTTGTAGTTAAAATGAACGCAGACAGTTTTTAAATGTAAGTAGCTTTAAGCAGTTCACTAGTTTTTTTGGAGAAAAGCTATGAAGTTTCACCAATCACCAATATTTTACAGCACTTTCAACTATTCTATATCCCTTCAAAGAAAGTAATAAAATAGTGTACACAAACCATGCGATATCCCGCACCCGCGCCGTTTTCACAATGTCATACACTTATCTAATCTACAAATGCTTGGAAAAGGGATCCACTTCTCATTTCGTGTCGTCGCATATTTTTTTATCTCTCCCCATCGGGTGGGTAACGGGACATTTTTCGGGTAATTTCGACCTAGAGAGGGTATTACTGGAGTTAAGATTGCATAATATTTTTTATGATGGCAACCCTTGAAAGGGTGAAAGCGAATCGAAAGTTCTGTTTGATAAAGTTTTTGGACCGGTTTTTGTCCAGTTTTAATTAAAATTTGGCGTGCGTGTTTATCTTTGTGGGATCATTGTTTTTGTCTCTTGTATTTTGTGTAATTAAATATTATTTTATTTTGTTAAAGTTAGTCTAACATATGCTATACATATATTTACTGGTGGTAGGTCTCTGATGTGAGAGGCCGCCTGGGTAGGTACCAACGCAATGTCTATTTCTTCCGTCAAACAGCAATGTACATTTATTGTTATGTTCTGGTTTGAAGAACATTGTAGCCAGAGTAACGACTGGACAAATTGAGACAACATCTTATGACAAGATAGTGATAGTGCAGTGGAATGCAAATTGCCTTGTAATTCATCGTATTGTTTGGTTTTGCTACTGTCCATGAGTAGTCATATCACTCACCACCAGACGAACAGCATGATCGTCTAAATATAATAATAAAAAAATATAAAAGTGGTATAAGCGAAAAAGGCGTCAGGATCACAGCATGTGGCATTTTGTATTCTCTACCTATCCTCATGTGATGAAGGCTTAATGGATGTACATATGTATAAAACGACAAACATAATGAACCGGCTCAAAAATCTAAAACTTGCGTTGTTAACTCGTGTAGATAGGACTGTAATTTTAATCAGATTATTTTGAGGGTATATATTTTATATATACAATAACTACTAAATTTTTCTGATCTTAAATATTCTCTCCCTCCTGTTTTTCTGTTTCTAAATTCTCCTGTTGAAAATAAGCTTTAATCAAGGATTTCTATATACTTTTTACCAGAGGCTTGCATAAAGCGATTGATATAAATGTTCAAGTATCAAAACCGTTTGGTCGTGGTATGTAGTCGTAATTTTCTGCTCAAGGGCGTTCCGGCACGCCCAGCGCTGGGAAAATCTGTGATGAGACTAAAATTTGTCCCTCGGTAACAGACACCGCGGATAAATTACAAGCCGACATAGTTATAGGTATGTATATCGATAAGATTTTTTGCTAAGAGATTGTAATTTCAGCGCAGTATAGCTTCATTATGAAGTCACTTAATTTGTAGCTTTTAATAAAAAGTACAAAAATTGAATGAATTGAGCGCATGGTATTGGTAATTTAAAAGTTTGATACCTATTGAAATATTTTATTTGAGAAATATAAATTATTCTATATTTTTTATTTATTCGACTTTACATACATTACAAGGCGGACTTTATGCCAGAGTCCTAAAGAGAGTATTTTTGTGTGATGTAGAGATGAGATGAGGTGGGTCTATAAGCATTTATTAAAAAGATAAAACAGAAAGAAATGCTATTAGAAATTAATTTGTTTTCTGATTTTTATACAACATTTTCTTAGGCGACATTCAAGTATTGTCGTTCGTCTGAACCTATCTATATTGTTATGCAACAAGAAAGTTTTCCGGTTCGCTACACGTACAATATACGTCAAACTTTAAAAGCCTCTATGCATGTGTTCCCTTCCGGAGCCAACTTTATTGAGAAATGGCTGCAAGAATTGATTCTGACGTCTTGACTTGCACACTTTGGTAAGCGTTAAAATGTCTCGACTGCGCCAGGCAATTGAATTTCAACCTTACACTTATAAAATTAAGATTTAAAATCTATTGCAAGGGTAAGGGAGGTTTTTATAAAACTGTACTCATATTTATTAGTTGCTCTTTTTGTGTGTAATGGATTTTTAAGTGAATAAACAACGACAGGGCGGTCGAGGGCGCTTCTTCACATTAACACAATGATCGAGCGGTTCTTTTCAATGACATTTCTTAAGTGATCTTAAGAGTTAAGTACCTGCGACTGTTTTTGCGAATTGTGACAAAAAAAAGGTTGAAAATATTAAATTAGTCAGTGGTGGAATATTAGTGAAACTCCCGTGTATACCGTCATAGATTCTGGTTGGATCGCCTATAATAAATAAATAACACCCAACAGTCACATACATAGTCCTGATCCCACACTAAGATCGAGTCTTGTGTTGTGGGTATCAGGAACTAGAGAGACTTCTCGGTCTCACAAACACCCAGACCCGGAAGAAATATTTGTTGGCCGCACAAACATTTCTCTCGGTGCGGGGATCGAACCTGCGGCCTCTCGTTTAACAGGCGGCGTCTAACCAACTGCGCCACGGAGGCTGTCAAAATATGTAATAATAATAGTTATATATAGAATAATAATTATATATAGGTAAGTTTACTGCTTCGGTTTGAGTCTGTGTATATATTTTTTATTGCTATGAATGGAGAGACAAACCTGCCGTTTGCATTATGTAAACAATACGATCGCTCATGAAAAGTAGCAATACCAAACAACACTTTGAATTACAAATCAATGCTTAGCCCTCCACTGCGCTCGCCATCCTTCCAAATGTTATAATAATAATATTATAATTCTTTTTTTTCTTAAATTTCTAAAAAAATCGTATTTCTTTCTTTCTTACTTTCTAATAATATTCTAGCGACATATAAATGAGTCTATTTGTACTGCGAATATTCTGTAATTTGCAAAAATCTCATAAAAATCACAATGTTTGTTTTAACAATTTAAATAACACAGTTATCAATACAAAAAATCTACGCGAATAGATTGCTCCAATGATTTGTTGGCGAGCGATAATGAATCCAGGGTGGTTGGGTGTCGAATCCTGTTTTTTTCCACCCCGCCAAGTGGGCTGGTCTATCTGTGATATATTTATAGCGGTCCAGTAATTTACGGGATGATTTTTCTGACGTAATTCATACTCTTTGTGTGGGTTTGGTTTTACGTAGTTTTTATGTATATTGCTTTTTTGTATTAATTTTCCTAATACTCGTATTTGACTAAATTACTTTGTGATTTCTTTTCGTTATTAGTGCAAGGAACTTCCAAGTAGTAATAAGAAATCCAACCAATAATCACAGACATTGTCCAATTCAGATCCGAAACGAATATTAATAAGACCAAAGTCATGACTTCTCGCTTCACACTCGGATCTCAAGCAATTGTGTTATATTATAATTTCTCCACAGGTCTGCACGGGGAAAGCGACGGTAATCAATAGATCATAAATATAATATACCCTCAGACTTTCAAAGGGTTTTAAAAAATGATCGTTACTTTTGCCTCAATATTCCAAAGTATCAAGACTCATACATCCAGACACAACAAGCAAAGTACGCCTAACATAGGCGGGCCGCGGAATAAGATGAAAAATCACAGATGACTTTTTTTTATTGTACAAGTCACCACTCCGGGGAACATCGAGAGTCATTAAAGAGAAAAGTGTCTGACGATGTTCGTGAGTTTTGATACTTTATATATTTATAGTTTTATAGATGAAGGCATAGTTGGAAAAACTTGATAAAAGACGAGAATTAATATTAACAGCAGTAAAGAGTGGCATTAATAGCAAGAATAATATTCAAATAGGTTTTTTGCACCTATCTAGTTTTTTTATTTACCAAAAATGAAAGTCGGTCGTTTGGATTTTTTGTAAGTTAGTAATTAGCTATTGCTTCAGATCAGCGAGCGATATGGCCGGGCGGAGGTTCAATTCAAAGCAAAGACCCATTGATTTAGGTCCGACGTAAACTGTACCTATTAGTAGTTAATTGTATCTTCATTTCAATGTTTTAGAAAAATATTACGAGGATAACTGCAGACTGCATACGTAAAGGAGCCGTATAACGACTTTGAAGGTAATAGATTAAACTAGATAGAACTAGGTTTCAGGTGTAGAGACAAGATTATAATAACTAACCAGCGTCTTTATTTAATTAATTAATTTAGAAAGTGCTTTTCAATCACATTTTATGATAGGAGTCCACTCATAAACACGCACAAGTTCAAAATAAACCTCCATTTTGAAACTCCCTCATTCAACTAACGTTATACCATAAAAAATCTATCACCCAATGTCCCAGCATCGAACCAAATGACAATATCAATTTCTCACTTGTGTCGCCGGCAGTACCATTAATTCAATGGAGTGGAATAAGACTGTTCGAACGCGTCCGTGGCGGGACGTAATATTGATATTGTCCGCGACTGTACTAGCTAATGTACTGATGAGTTTCATTCGTGTCAGTTTTTGCTAAGGCTTTGATAGATTGATGTGTATAATGAGCTTTTGAGTGTTATTTTGTGTTAGATTTGTCGATGTGAATGGAGGGTTATTTTACCAGAGAGTTAACCCTTTTGTGACGGTTATTGACGGACAAATTAGGTCAAATGGGACAAAAATCAAACTTTTCTTAAAATTTGATATGAAGAGGTTAGGATTGCTAAGTTCTGGCAAACGAATTTAAAGGTCACCTGATGGTAAGTAATCACTGCCGCCCATGAACATCTACATTGCTTGGACCATGGATATGTTGTCCGCCATCAAATCGGCAGGAGACCGGAGAAGAAAAAGGAAAGAGGAAAGGGGTATTGGATATCTGGCAATCTCACTCACTGAAGGAAACACGAAAGCTAAACTGTCGCTTTGCGTCGATTTCCTGTGAGACAGTACCGCCCCGAACGAGTCTTAGCATGAATGGGTATTCATATGGAGTCCTGTCGGACAATAGAGTGGCTTTACCAATTGCAAAAATTTTGCAATGCTATTAAAAATATGAGCCTTAATTTTAAATTAATTGACTAATTTAGATTCTCCTTGCACTACACAACTATGTATTATTTTTCGAAATCTCCGAATAAAACTAATCTGCAAAAAATATATTAAGTTTGAATATAATATACGTTTCCTTTATTACATACAAGCCGGCGTGGTCAATCCCTTATGCTTTTTCAAGTGCTGCCTCCTCACATTTTAAGCCGCAATAAAACCTGTACAGTTAGAGCTGTGTCCAGATTCGATATTCAAATTGAATAATCAAAAAATTGTATATTGGAATTATGCGGTCAACAATGTAATTGTATGTTTTAATAATATTTACTAATGAATAATTAATTTAAAATATGAGTCTTAATTTTAAATTAATTGACTAATTTGGACTCGATAATTTAGGCCGCTTCCAACAGGTCAATGTGGAGATCCTTGGGGGAGGCCTATGTTCAGCAGTGGACTTCCTGTGGCTGAGATGATGATGATGAAGAATTAATTTAAGTAGGTAAATATTATTCAGGAGCTTTTACAATTCTTTCGATAGAAATTTTATTTTGAAGAGTCAAAATTGAAATAAATAGATATACATTTTATTCTATAATGTTGGCAGTACGAACAACAAAATCTTAATGAAATAGAACATGAACAATAGAATGACCTAGGTCCTAGAGGGTATTGGCATGCTTCACATACCATATAAAATCATATAAAGGTCTCGTATATTATTTATTTCATATTAAAGAAATATATAAATAGGGTATTTGACTATTATCGATTTTTTGTATTATTTCGCTTACAAACACATATAAAAAAGTATTGAAATGAAATAAAATGAAAATGAAATGAAATGAAATGAAATGAAATGAAATGAAATGAAATGAAATGAAATGAAAATAATTTATTGAATCCATTAAAATGTTCAACATCGTTTAGATTCAGTCGTTTTTTTTTATCTACCACCCGGTTCGGAAAGCGGTTTTTATTAAATATAGGTATTAAAGTAGTACATAATGCAAATATTCATATTTAAAATTAAAGAGTAGAAGTGTAGTGGGGATATCTTGCTGTATCTTTCACATGCTCACACTGTAATGTATGTATATTAACCTTAGTGACGTCATTACAAGATTTAAAACGTTTCTAAATTTCATTCTGAATGGATTTACAAATTTCTTTGTTTTTTAGACTATAGGATACGTTATGATAAATACAATAAAAAAATGCAGTCAAATACCCTATTGCAAGGCCATCTCTATCCCCGCGGGTTTGAGAGCAATAATTCCGGTAGTCGCTCGCAGGCGCTGCCTCTTCACAATGAAAATATATCTCCACTCAACTTCTGCACTTCACCACACTTGCTCTTCGTTGCTGAGGTTGTTTGTTTCAATTATTATATTGGTGTATTGATTTAAATAAATAATAAGAATATGTAGCGGGTATATCAAGATTGCTACCGAAAACGAAGCCGGGTGGTAGTTAGTGACTACAAACATAATGCAATTAAAGATTTCGAAAAGAAACGCCACAATTTCTTTTGTGTTTTTGTGTGTTTTTAAATAATAATAGTGTTTGGGCGGTACATCCATAGTTTTTGCTAAAATTATTATTTAAACCGTTGCGTTCCATAGCACCTTTAAAAAAAGGGTTTAAACTATTATTTTAGAAAAAAATACTATATTTACCAACCAAGTAAGATGATATAGAAAAATATAACAAAAACATTTATCGCTTTAGCGTGCAACATTTTTAGTTGCATTGTCTGAAGTCACTAAAACTACTCGGCTTCGTTTTCGCTAACAGACTAGATATACACTGAACAATGAATACAAAATAAATGGCAAAATGAAGACGCTCAGCTGGAAGGCCAACCCTGGTACCGTTCGGGATAACACCATAGACCAGTAGAAGGAAAGAAGAAATAAAAATATATTTAAAGTTTAATTCTATATTAGTATATTTTAAGAATATCAAAGTTTTGCCTCGTGGCAGAAACTATGAGAGACTTGAGAGAGTAAATAATTATGGCTTATAGAATATTTGCCTTGGTGTAACAATCAAACCTGCGGCTTCGGGTTTCCTACCTGGTAACAAACTTAATATTGATTTTTCTGTTGATTTGAATTTTTTATTCTATACAGTCTTGGTTGAAGTAAATATCTTTATTTTTGGTCCAGTATATTTAGGAGTCGAAAGGAATTATTGAAAGTTAGCTAAAATAGCAATAATGAACGCATTTGATACAGTAAAAAACTTAAAGACCAGTAACAACGAAGACAATCACACCTCAGAGCGCAGTTAGGCTCGAATGCCAAAAACGTAACGTTTGCAAAAACTAAAACCACGGCTGAAAATTCATTACATTTTAATAACGACTGTGTCAGACCCTCCAAATATCGCCACGGCGGAGCGGCCATAAAAAAAATCACTTTACAGACACAAAGCGGCAACTGGCCTTTAGCTTATTAACTTTAATTTTTAATATTCGCGCTCAACCCGCGTAAAATTGCAATCTACGACTGAAAGAACGGGGATGTTGCGAATATTTCATACACACCTTTATCTCGTATGCGATTTAGTTTTTGTTTTGTTAAATTAGTGCTGGATAGTTGGAGAAAAATAATTGGTAGTCAGAAAAAAATGGAAAAAATGGAGTATGTGAAAATAAATACCTACCTACAGTATTGTTTAAAATAAAAGTATTTGTTTCACAAAGAATATTGCAAAAAGCCATAACCTGCAGTTGTTGAGAAAGACATTTATGAAGTTCATAATTTTTAAAAATCATTTCATCATCTTAAGGATCGCTTATTAACTCAAAAAAGTGTTCAAATGCAAAACTATCCAGTCTCTGATTAATTTCTCGAGTATCAAACCTGCCATTTCGAAAGCAAAATTAAGTCTTAACCACTTTGAAAATCGGTACTCCATTCATATTATGTTATCCGCTACAATTTCATCCACACACGCAGCTAAAATTGTCCAATTTATTCTCGTATTAATGAATTACACTACCCCATTGAAAATGCAGCTCATTCGTAATTTAAACAAGTAAATTTCTCATCAAAACCCGACAAAAGTTGGAAAATTTTTAATTCAAACAGAACGGGCGTGTTTTTTTCTCGATTCTATTAAATTTGCTTGGCGCGAATTAATTCAGCTACCGCCCGCGTTAAAAGTATTCATGAGGTGTGCACGCAATGATCTACATTTATTCAAAAGATAGAAAAATGTTGAAATTATAATCCAACAATTGCATAAGAAACTTAAGTCTTGAATACTTGACTGAAAGTTGACTTAATTATGTTCAAGATTTAGTCGGCTCTGCAATCCATTATATTACCTACGTTTATACATTTGATTTACAAAAATGCAGTCAAATTCTAGTCTGAATCCATTATCAAAGAGCCAGTATTGGAATAGTTTGCAACAATTTGCCACTCATTTAACAAATTTGCTTTTTTTCCATTACGCCATGACAATTGTCAAATTCTACTTCATCACCCACAGTAATGCCTCTCCTAAACATTGGATTTCTAACAACTAGTTGATATGGTTTGAATCCAGCGTCTTTTTGCACTCTTATTGCGTAGTCTGTCTATCTTGTTTTTAAACATCTGACCCTTATCGATATTGTGCCAAGAAAAATCTAATTATTATCCAGTTTTCACTATGTCAAACATAAGCAAAACGATACAAAGTCCTAAGATAGACTATGTCTGGACGGCAATAATTGCATACTCAGCAACAATCCTTGCAAGGATTTTCGGAAATGAAGTCTAAGTAATAATGGCGGATTCCTGCAACTTATGTACCAGACGCTCCCTATCTCCAGTGTTGCTAGACACGAAAAATAAATATTTTCACAAAACATTCGCAGCGTAATGAAATTCTTATCAGATCGTTCGCCTTGGGAATGGTAATATTATTTTTGCCCGGGCATTAATGCGAAAACTGTGTATTGTGGTAATATGATGGATCGGCGAGAGTTGTTAAAGACGACGGGATCGCAACTCGAGTATGATGTATCGATGAGCCGCTAGCTTTACATTAAATTTCGATAATGGTTGCGGAATAAAATATTGAATGCAAATCGTTGGCTCGGTGCTGTGTTTACAGGGATTTTAATATGAAAAGCCACATACATAAACTAAATACTACCATTATTTTTATTTCAATTGAATTGAAACACCTACGATAATACAGCACGATATTTTCACAAGAAACTGACATGAAGTGATCGTTCTCCTAAGCCTTTTGATGTGTAAAGTGAGTTCGCATTAGGCCAATTAGTTTACCCTATTTCGAATTCTTTTTATCCTCAAAAACAACGCAAAGTAGATTGCGCAGCAACGGTGGTATCTACATTCAATCTGATAACATTTTAAATAATCCTCAGGCTTATCAATTATAGAAGGCTAATTTAACACACTTTATTAACACTAAAACTAATGCATTATCCATTGAATATCTATTAAACATATTCCGCAATCCCATAAAAGCTTTTTAGTCAAACATATTAAAACTAGTTCCAATTCCCACATGTAATTAGTATCATAATTCCAATCATAATTCACAGTGAAAACACAAAATCAAATGGGACCGACCGATTGCATTCGCGAAATACACAATAATTTGCTATTCATAGCCATTATAATGGAAATGAAATAGTAGTGCTCTTATAATAACATGACATGCGAGCCTCGGTTGGAATTCGCTCGAATGTATACATTGAGGCTGGGTGGATATTGGCGCACGGAACGCTCTGAAAAACTATCTTGATTAGAAGTACGCGACAGAAATGGAACCACAGAATTTGGAGTAAAGTTTTGCTGAGGTTGCATGTAAAGCTTTGGTGGATTTCTGCTTGATTTGATTTTGAGCAACCATTGAAAGGCGGAAAACTAAACTACTTAATATGTGTTATAGATATGATTTTCTACTTTCACCATTTATAAGGATGCTGAATTTATAATTTCAAAGGAAGTATTTTGTGAAATATTGGTTAGGTTACAACTATTGATGTGCGCGTAAAAAATTGATGGATTTTGTTTGTACCCAAGACAAAGTTACTCTAATGTTGTGCAAGAAGAAATCTTTCTAACTGTATGTCCACCTAATAGTTTGTTTGGTCTGAACTTTTTAGTTCAGATTAAAACTAAAAATACTAGTCTTAAAAAAGAACTCGAGATACTGACAGCTTTGTAACTTAAACTTTACAATGCAAATCGAGGTTCGTTAAAAGGTATCGACATGACATTTGGCGTCATATTAAGCATATCAACCAGCTCAATTTTAAACCATTACATACACCAACACTAACATAGAAGATACGCACAGTAAGAAAAATGTATTCAAACTCGACATGATTAACCGTGCCCCTTGAACATTTTTATTCATTTTATATTCATGCTGCCGAATGTATTCATGGCGCCCCTCTGAAAGTTCGGTGGAATTTTGAACAATTTCGCCGACTTTCGCACCGTGTTTTTACGCCCTTTCGACTTATTCAGACGCGTCAAATACATCAGTAATCTGTTGTTGACGCAATCAGTCTGGTACTGCATTTGATTTGTATTTGTATAGTAAATGAAAACATGATTGAAAGAAAATATTTTTTACTGACAATATTTAGTACCATACATACAGCACAAGTAAACAACGGAGAATAATAATAATAAACAAAATTCAAACAAAAGGTGACAATAACGAAGATATATGAAAAAAATAAAAAAGACGTATTTATAATATATGTTCAATAATTCGCATAATATCTGAATTGTCATTTGAATTATAACACAGCGCTGGATTTAGAGGCCACATAAAAATATGGAACCACGATCTAAGTTTATTCAATGTTAACATGATCGACTGATGATATTTGGCCAGAGAACATTCGATGTTGGGCATAAAACTACCCAAGTATTTTGATGGTTTTTTAAAATAGGATCACTACAGATCAATCAAAACATACTAAAGGGGTTACATTAGGTGTTATATCAAAAGGAGAATGCCCACTTTACTATGACAGTATACAGTTAAAAATTTCAATTTTATAATATTGTCAGTAAATTGCCTCCCTATCAAGGCATATAACGTGTATACATAGTAATTAATACACCGATTACTTTTATTCCTGAAATGGCTATAGTCGCTATGGTAAAGCTAGCAGAACATTCACTCCAATGCTTTTGGAATAAACAGTTGCACGGCAATAAAACTTACTAAACATAGAATATAAAATTGATTTCTCGAAAAATTCGATACAAAAGTGAAGTTATTGAAGAACAAGTTCGGGTGCATGTTTGAATTATTAAATTTGGCACGTTCGCGGGTCGGAAGTCGCGGCCGCCGCCGGGACGATGCACTCGCCGAACTGGCGGGAAACTTGGACCCCCGGGCTTTGAATTACATATACTGTGGTTTCTTACGCGGCTGTCCGACAGGAACGACAATTTCAGATATAGTGACCAGATCTAAAATAGCTTTCAATAGGTTGGAGATTATGTTATCCTTATTTAACGTCGCATGGGTCATTATTCATACTTAATTGTTTTTAAATTAAAGAATATTAAGGAGAGGATAATTCTTGTAAACATTATGTTGGTATAAATAGCAGAAACCCTACTAGAACCCTGATTCTAGTGGCACCAAAATGTTTATATTTCTCCGGGAAAAGTTATTTTAGTGATTGGTCACATCATCTTTTAAAGAAGAGTCTTGACCGCGCAAGTTTATAAAATGTTGTCGTCATTATAATATTCTTCCACTACAGAAAGCCCACTTAACATAAGTCTCCATTAAGATTTACCTGAAAGCATCATAAAATCCTTATTACCAGTCAACTCCAATTTACAAACTCGACAACCCAATACAGCGAAGCAAAACATTTTAAACTAACCAAAGTCCACAGACAAAAAGGTACGAGTTAAAATCTTGCCGAAGATGGACCGGCAGCGGAACGAAATAGTGTGAAAATGTAAAAAAAGTGGAAAAAAATGAACCCGCTGAAATCCCGAGTGAATCCGACGGGCGACGGAATGAAAATTGGATTTGCCTCTGATTGGATTTTTATTTACTTAAGACAAGAAAAATTCCGCTTCTCGGCCCGGGACGACTTTATAAATGATTTAGAGATCCGTCTGCAGACGCTTGACTGATTAACTGCTGAGTTCTGTATCACAATAGCTATGTGGAACTCCATTAGAGTTTTCTGTTGACACTACAGTGACTGCAGTGCATCGGATTGCAGATGTAGAGTAGAATCCAGATATTCCAATGGTGGTAGGTCTTTCATATGTGAAAGGCCACCTGGGTAGCGGAGTAAATGCAATGTTGTGTTTCGGATTGAAGGACATTGTAGTCGCAGTAACTGGGTACATTCAGACTGAACGTCTTGTGTTAGGATGGCGAGCGCAGATGAATGCCAAGCATTGGTTTGTAATGGTATAGTTCATTTTTGCTACAGTTCATGAGCCGTTGTAGGTATCGCTTACCATCAGGAGGACGGTATGCTCGTCTTGCTATTCATTGCTTTAAAAAAAAGTAGAATATCGACTTGCAGCTCAATCTTTATATATCATTTAATTCTAAGTGAATTGGATGTCTCAATTAATTGTTGTTTATCAATACATGTTGATAATGGACAGCATTCATGGCGCATTTGGTTAACGGCTGTGAAACGATAGATTGCTGCGCCGGGACATATTTATGTGATCTACAGATATTTGTTTCGGGTCCAGGTGTTTGGGAGACCATAAAGTATCTGGTAGTGTCTAATACCCACGAGACGAGACTCAATCTTAATGTGGGGTCAGGATTATGTGACTATTGTGTGGATTAATTCCATAGTCCACACTATCCGATTCTTTCCATATTAACCAAGAAAGCCCAGCTCTCATTATTCCACAAAAAGATGATCACGCTGGTCTTGGGCATTTTCAAGATCGAGGGGACAAGACTACGTTGTAAAGCGCCATTACGTTGGACCGATCAAATAGAAGCTGCACGTAACGGTCCCGTGCATGAGTGCATAAGGAAAGCGTCAGAGTGAGAGGAATGACGACGGATGACGGACGACGACCCCGACAATCTGCCAAGAGTGTTTACGACTGAGAAGATCTACTTTAGCTAATATAAATAGCCAGTAGAGTGATACACCACTTATGGATCGTCATAAAAGTTACCATTCAGGTAGAAGATCAATAAAAGTCGGTTTGTAATAACAGAAAGATATCGTAGTATTCGATAATGTATCACATTTAAATGACAATGGATGGCCGTCGTCGCCGCAGACAGACCAAAATCAGTTTCATACGGAACTGCATGGATTGATGTTAACTGGATTGTCCTTTTAAAAATATTTTTGGGGGCTCCATTTTGCTGTGGATTTAATGGTTGTTTATATTATTGAAATTGTGATCTCATTAATGTGCAAGTTGTATATATGTAAGCTGACTGCGTCGGTGGCGTAGTTGTACTAATGTACGCTCATAAAGCTGAGATGTCAGGTTCGAATCGATGAATCGGAAAATATATGATGGAGATAAATATGGGCCTAGTAAGTTAATTACTTTAGATGTTTTGAAGTGGTTATGTTGACACACTTTCAGCTTAATATTTAAATTGTACACTTACAGCTACAGATAATATTAAATGCGTATACATGTAACATCCGACTTTTAGTTATAGCACTAATCTGAATCCACTTATTCAAATGCTTGTGTGGTTTAATTTTTTTAGTGTTCGACTTTTGGGACGTTTTGGACTTATTTATAAAATTTCACGATATAACTAAAATGTATTTTGAAATTAATCTATTATATATATTAATGTTTGATATGATTCCGTCCCTTGGCGAAAGTTGTAAAGTAATTGAGAAGTACAAAACTGGAAAAATTAAACCAAATTTGCGATAAAATCCGTAATGAATAGTTTTATTTGAATGTGTAACATAAGTGTAAATCTAAGAAACTATTATAAAATGAATTCTATCTAAGGTTATTAATTTAATTATCGATATCGTTACAAATAATTTATAGTTATAGTAATCCAGACCACATAAGTAATCGAATACGAAGACGAAATCACCATCGTCATCAACCCTAAAATATTCCGTCATTCCAGTCATCGCCTATCCAAAAGTCGCCTGCTCCATAAAGTATCACCCTAAGCCGTTTCGGAACGGGAATCCATTATAGCGTTATTTATGGAGTGGCTCCGCAAAATATTTATCTGTGTCGATAATGTCGAACCGCGCCCGCGCCCACAGGAAATGAAAGACCAGAGCCTTTGATATTCACACGAAAGAATCATCAATTTATTTATTGATTTTTTTATAGCCATGAAAGGAGAGACGAGCCATTTGCCTGATGATAAGCGATACAATCGTTCATGGACAGTAGTAAAAACAAAAATAAAATCACCTAGAATTACAAAGCCATGGTTGGTATTCTACTGCGCTCGCCATCTTGAGACATAATTAAACCTCAATAACTCCAGTTAAAAGTGCGTGGTGGCCAATTTGTAAACGGACTAGACGCGGCTGCCAATATGTTCACGGTGGTCGCCCATTCGAATCCCAGGCCACACCTCTAACTTTTTAGAGTGATGTGTGTATTGATAGTTAATCACCACGCACTAAAACGGCGAAGGAAAACATCGTGAGGAAACCTGCATACCGTAGCGATTCATAAGATTTTCTATGGTATGAATTATATGTATTGTGTGGTAGAAGAAAAAGTCATGGCGGTTGTACCTATCCAAGCAGCCTCAATATTTGACTGGAATTGTAATTATTTCAACGACAATGGAGGAGACGTCAGTTGGAAATTGAGTGACAAAATCGGACAAAATGCAATTTTTTCGGCGGGTAGTCATCGGGTCAAGGTCGTTTATTCGTAGTCCCGAAATTAATTTGAATAAAAATCGCAGTCTTTTATTTAAACGTATTTTAATGACATTCAATAATAGCTAACAGTAGTAACTTGCCGGTCTAGTGTTATCTCCTCTAGAATATTCCGTTTCCTGATTCTTCGTTAAACTTATGGATTCCATCAAAGACACGCTCACCGACATGATGGAGATGTTCAACAAAAGAATGGCCGATTTTGATGCCGAGCTGCATAAGTCACCTAACACCTCATCCTCAACATCCGGTTTGGCTGCTGACTTTGCCTCATTCAGGAAATTTATCTCGGAGGCCCTCGGAAATCTCCAACATCAAGTGTAGTTACTAGCCCGTAATCTGGACAACTTAGAGATGCGCGGTCGGCGAAAAATATTGCTGCTGTATGGTGTCAAAGAAGTAAGCCAGGAAGATACCGCACTTCTGGTAGCCAATGTGATTCGGGAACGACTTAACTTCACTGATTTTACAGCTCAAAATATCAAACGATGTCACAGAATGGGTCGCTCTCATGACAACCACAGCCCGAGGCCAATACTGTGCAAACTCCACGATGTTGCAATCCGGGATAAACTGTGGTACGCCAAAACCAAGCTGAAGGGTTCCGGCATTACAATTTCGGAATTCCTGACTAAGGTACGTCACGACTTATTTATGGCTGCCAGGGAGAAATTCGGCATAGCGAAGTGCTGGACGCAGGAAGGTTCCGTGTTCGTTCTTGGTCCGGATGGCGTGCGGATTCGGGTTGTCTCAATGCAGGATCTCAGTCATATTGGCGCTGGCGACAACACTAAAACTTCTGCAGTTCGGTCCAAGACTACGAGATCCAAACGTGCGGTGAATAATAAAAAGTGATAGTGACTTAAGTTTTTTATGAACAGTCTTTCAATACTGTTCGGGTGGTGGTGACAGCCCATATACGTCCCACTGCAGGGCACGGGCCTACTCTACAATCGAGAATACGATTGAGAGTGGTTAGGCCATATAGTCCACCACGCTGGCCTAGTGCGGGTTGGCGGACTTACATACCATAGAAATTCTTATGAATCGCTATGGTATGCACAGCGCCTGATCTAGGGTTCTGACCGCCCTAGGCTAATTCTGAGGACGCGCCCAGGAACGTTACAATGAGCCTAAAAAGTGGTATTTAGTTTTGTTTTGTTTACAAGTGTGAAAATTGTTGCATCATTCATACAACCTATAAAAGTTGTCAGATTGATAGATCTGCAAGCGAAACTAACGTTTTCCTTTAATCTGAACGATATTCAACCTTAGGGTGGCAAATCATTTTTAGTTGACCGAACATGAGGTTAAAGGCTACTCACGCATTATACGACCAAAACCGATATACAAGGTGGGATTTTCAAGGGGCGTGGATAGTCAAATCCGAAACTATGAGGAATAGCCTGTGTTTATTTTTCTAAATCATTGGGTTCGATTCCTAGCTAGGTATATTTATTTATGAAAAATCTAAGTAAGCAGTTTTAGTTTTCATCAAAATCGGGCTCGTAAGTCCTTTGAGCATTTTTCACTATTCCTCATAGTTTAGGATTTGGTCATCCAAGCCCACTTGAAAAACTCGCCTTGTATATTGATATACGATCAGGATTACGAATTTCTAAGACATCTAAGAAGGCCAGAGAGTTATCATGTTCTAACTTCATGATAAATTGAATTTTATTGTTGAGGAGTTCAGGTGATTTAAAAATGCAGTCACTTGGTCACACTTCTGTTAAGATATTTAAAAAAGACGGGAGGCATCATACTAGTGAAACACTTTTGCAACTGCTCAATTATTTATTTGAAAATTATAGTGAAATGTTTAAAATTACTCACTCACTCGACCGCCGACCGATTCTAATAACAAGTCAGCGTTTGTTATACCTACAGGTGCTATTTTAAATTTCGTTTATTGTTATAATCTCAGGGACTCGTAAGTTTTTTCAGTTCACAGTTTAGGTTGTGTTTTGTCTGGGTCTAGTTAAAATATGTAGGGTAGATGCAATGACGCTACATTAATAGTGCATGCGAAGATAAGATTTCAGTTCAGCGCGCCCCCCCGATCCTCGCGCCCTAGGCTGCAGCCTAATTAGCCTAAGGGTTAATCAGGCCCTGGGTATGCAGGTTTCCTCACGATGTTTTCCTTCACCGTTTTAGTGCGTGGAATTGCATGAAACTAGTTGTTTATAATGTTTGTTTGGACTACCTACGTTATTTTGTTTACTTCTCGTACCGTCAATTCGTATATACAAAACAGTTCTGCCTGTGTAGGTACTTTAATATTTTTTATATTTACCATTTGTGTTGTGTTCCGTAGTAGCTTCATTGAATGTTACCATTGTTAGCATTGTATTCAATGCATTGCTTTAATACATTAATGGAATTTGTGTCTTTATTTTTTTTTTCTTGTTTAAAATACTTTTAATTTTGTTCTTGTTTTTATGTCACTTTAATACCTTTAGCTTAATTTATTTAGTATCGAATAATATTCCAAATAGTAAATTGTTTCATAATTATTACCCGACAGTTGTTTATCATAAGTAACCGTAGCTTTTTAATTTTATAATGTTGTTTTTTTCTTTTTGTGTTTTGATTAGACGGTCATGCTTTTGTTTTTTCGTTTTTACTTTTACAGAATCAATATGTAACACAACCGGCAGGTGGAAATTTAATTGTTGTGAATTTGTAGCAATTTTTTTTTATTGTTATTATTTAGTAGTATTGTATTATTTTTATTTTATTGTATATAATATGTGCGATGATAATAGTGATTCTGACGAGTTTTTTTCAGCTTCTAGTGGTAATGGCAGTTCTTGTGATTTGACGTCGCTTGCTGACACCCTTTCTTGCAAATTTTCTTGTGTTGCTAAGAATTTTAATGCAGTGCATATTAATGCTCAGAGTATTCCGGCTCATTTCCCAGATATGCTAGCCAGCTTTGACTGTACGAATCTTCACGCCATTCTTATTTCAGAGTCATGGCTTAAACCTTGTCTCTCCTCCAGCGCTTACTCTTTACTCGGCTTTCAGCTGATAGAGACTTTCCCGCCCTCACACCCGCCACTGTAACTCCTGTCAGCCAGGATCAACAGTGGCACACAAAGATATGACACCGAGCTCCGGAGCTCGGCGAGTCTCTCAGGGACACTAGCTTGTCTTTAACCCGCATCGAAATTAATCAGAAAGAAAAAACAAAAGGAGGAGTTGGAAACAAATAGTTGTCCACTTCCCTCCGCAGCAAAGCGGGTGACAAAAAATATTGAGTCGAGAGGTATGTATCCTCTTATATAAAGATATACAACTGGAGAAGCCAGATGTATTAAGCACCACGGGATAAACAAATTACATGGGTCCTATAGTTTGAGCTGCTAAATTTGGGTCCAATAATAGGTATGGCAAAAGCGCCGGAAAGCACGGAAGTTCCTCCTAGATTCCACGAGGTCCGTATAGTATGCAACACCAGAAGTTATTTGCATATTGTTCAACATTATGCCGCGTTCATCGGACCAGCGATCACACTCCCAAAGTATATGATGTGCAGTTTGTTCGTACTCACAGTCAGGTGTAGAGCATTGACACGCAGGCGATTCAACCAGCTTAAAAGTAAATAGTTTGCTCTTAAAGTTGCCATGTCCAGTTAGGAACTGTGATACACAGTGATCAATTTCTAGCCACGATTTTCTTAAGCGATCGCGAACGGACGGAAAGTATTGATATAAGTGACGCCCCTTTGAGGATATATCCCACCGGTTCTGCCATTCGTCAATTAATTCAGTGTACGCAGCAGAATACGGTTTAAATAACCTGCTAATCTTTAAAAAGTCTCGGGATGCAATAAAGTTAGTGTCTATTGTCTCTCTATTTGAATAATATAATGCGGCGCGTCTTTGCACCTCCAGATCGACCGGAAGCACACCCGCGAGAACCGGCAAAGCCTCTGTACTAACGGTTCTGTAAGCCTTTCAGCTGATAAGAAATGATCGCACTGTTGGTGGCGGGGGTGGGGTTTCTATATACTTAAAATATGGCATTCCTTTCTCCATTTTGAATTTATCGCCCCAGCCTCCGCCTCCAAATGCAGGCGAGCATTTGTTTCTGGAAATTGTACTTCACCACTCTAAACTCCTACTTGGAGTTTATTACTGTCCTTCTCTTCGCATAAATTATTTTAACTCTCTAGAAACTATCCTCGGTAACCTTATGCCTTCGTACAGTCACACCATAATCATGGGAGATTTTAACACTTGCCTTCTTAAGAAGGACCATCGCTCTAAATCCCTACTTTCTGTTATTAACTCTGTTAATCTGTCCATTCTCCCCCTTAGCGCTACTCATCACTTTCCTAACTCTGCTCCCTCTCTTCTTGACCTAATCCTTGTCTCTTCTCCTTCTTTAGTTGATTTCCATGGACAGTGCTCTGCGGACACATTTTCATATCACGATCTTATTTATCTTTCCTATAAAGTTCGTCCTCCTAGGGTTAGATGTAAGGTCGTGATGAAGCGTTCTTTTCATCGTATAGATTCTGTAAAGCTTCGTGAGGATGCCAGCAACATTGACTGGGTTCCTCTGATCAATTCTGAATCAATTGATTACAAGGTGGATTTTCTAACTTCGAACATAATTCGTCTGTATGATTTGCATGCTCCTCTTCACCCAGTTAAAATAAAACACCATCCATCCCCTTGGCTCACTGATGATATCAAAGCAATTATGTCTCAGAAAGCAGTGGCCAAGGCCAAATTCAAACGTAGACCTGTACAGTCTAACTGGGAAAAATACGTAGCAATTCGTAATCTCTGCAACAAGATGTGTAGGAATGCACAACGCCGCCATATTCATAATTCTGTAGAGAATGGTGATCCAGCTAAGGTCTGGAAATTTCTGCGTTCTATGGGAGTTGGAAAATCTCGTGCAGTTTATAGTCCCAATAATTTAAATATAGATTTATTAAATTCTCATTTTACTGCTGTGCCCCATTTTGATAGGGCTATTAAAACTAGTACGCTCAAAGATCTTTCCTCTATTCCAACTCCTAATTATCCTCAATTCGTCTTTAGTCAATTATCTGCTTGTGATGTTAAGAAGAGCTTACTCTTGATTTCTTCCAACGCTGTCGGAAATGATTGTATCAGTCGCAAGTTGCTAATACCTATCCTTGACGAAATCCTTCCTATCCTTTGTCATATTTTCAATTTCTCCTTATCTAATTCCATTTTCCCGTCTCAGTGGAAAGTTGCTGAGGTTATACCTCTCCCCAAACGTCCAAATCCTGTATCTTTTTCCATATCCGTATCCATCCTACCTTTTCTTTCTAAAATCCTTGAAAATCTCATTCATCGCCAACTTACCTTATTCCTTACCAAGTATTGTCTTTTGAATCCTCTCCAATCTGGTTTTCGTCCTGGACACAGCACAACTACTGCACTGGTACACATCACGGATGACATTAGAGCTGCAATGGAAAACAGTAAGCTAACAGTACTTGCATTGTTAGATTTTAGCAATGCATTTAACACTGTTGATTACGATGTTTTGTTGAGTATACTACGCTCTATTAACATATCTCCAACTGTTATTGGCTGGTTTCGTAGTTACTTGACGGGTCGCCGGCAACGTATACGGATTGAAGATGCAGTGTCATCTTGGTGTGATACTTCAGCCGGAGTCCCTCAGGGCGGCGTTTTATCTCCCTTACTCTTCGCATTATTTATTAATTCAATTTCCAATCAACTTATTTCTTCTTACCACTTGTATGCAGATGACTTACAAATTTAATCAAATACAAATAAGATCTTTATTGATCGATACAATCGTATCGATCAATAAAGATCTTGCTCGTATTAATGAATGGGGTATGAGGCATGGTCTTAAAGTAAATCCTTCAAAAACTCAAGTCATTGTTGTTGGCAGCTCCAGGATGGTTTCCAGGCTAGATTTTAGTCAAATGCCTCAGGTTCTTTTTGATGGCTGTGTCATTCCATACAGTGATAAAGTAAAAAACCTGGGTATAGTTATTGACAGGAACCTATCCTGGGGTCCTCAATTACAAGAACTCAGCCGAAAATTGTTCGCTGCAGCGGGGTCCTTGCGAAGATTACGGAATTTTTTACCCATCCCTACTAAAATTGCGCTCGTTCAATCCCTTCTCTTTCCTCTCCTTGATTATGGTGACACTAGCTATCTTGATCTCACCGAAGCCCAATTCGAAAAACTTGAGCGGCTTCAGAATTATTGTATCCGGTTCATATTTGGACTTCGCAAATATGACCACGTCTCGGAATTTCGGACAAAACTCAAGTGGCTCTCAATACGCCTTCGCCGAAATACTCGTATTCTTTCACTTCTCTATTCTATTTTGTTTCATCCCAACACACCTCCTTACCTAAAAAATCGCTTTAATTTTCTAAGCAACACACACACAAGATCTCTTAGGTCGTCAGAAAATCTGACATTGGAAATTCCCAAGCACAACACCGCATTTCTTGCAAATTCTTTCACAGTAAATGCTGCCCGCTTGTGGAACCAATTGCCATTGTCGATTCGTCAAGCCAAATCCTTACGTATTTTTAAAAGACTCGTCAAGGAACATTACTCCACTTGCTAATACTGCCTATAACTTTTATTTTCTCTCTCTCTGCCTTTTCCTGTTCTCTTGTCTTACATTGCACATTATAATATTTTGTATGTAGTATATTATATAGGTATATATGTATGTGGGTTTTATATATTTATGTGTATGTATTTAAAGTATCTATAGACGTATTTAAGTAGTTTATTATGTTCTTAATCTCTCTTTATTTTAAATATTTTTTTTTTACATTTTTATATATATATAGTAAAAAACAAAATACATATAAAAATATAAAAAGTTATCCAACGATGGCGAGGCTCGAGACCCAAGCCACCGGTGGTTAGGAGCCCAAAGTGAGGAACCGCCTCACAATACGTGCCGTGTCAAGCAATACTGCCTTCTGAATCTGACTCCTGACCCAACAGCCGATTGAGAGCCTCTGTAGATGTTGGTCGAGGCTCTTTGGTATCAACCCATGGGCAGAAACGACAATCGGGACAATATTATGTTAATTATTATTGTTTGTATTTACATGACAGATACATCTGTACTATTATTATTTTTGTTTATCATTGTTGAATCTCAGCTTTTAAGCCGGTGGAGTGGATACAGACGGGCCTAAGCCAAGTCTGCACCAGTATGGGAGAGGTTATTATCGCGAGTAAAATTTACAGAGGGTATTTCTTGGTCTGCCTGAAGAAATTTTCTAACAATTCGGCAGGTATTAAGAATGACAGCTTTTTGGAGGGCAAGGTATGTTAATTTAGGAAGGTTTAGATTCTGTAAGGAGTTGTGTAGCTGTACGGGGATGACACCGGTAGTGGATAACACTATAGGTACAATAGTTGCTTTTTGAAGACGCCACATTCGAGTGACTTCTTCCTTTAGTTCTATATATTTAGATAATTTTTCGGCTATGGTAGACTGTAAATTGTGTGTGTTTGGTATTGCAATATCTATGATATGTGCGGTTTTCTGTAGTTTATTAATAAGTATAATATCTGGTCTATTGTAATGTATGGTCCGGTCGGTTAGTATGGCACGATCAAAATAAAGTTTGTGCGATGTGTTCTCTAATATGGTTTCAGGAGAATATTTGTAATAGGGCATTGTAGATGATACGAGGTGGTATTTAGCTGCTAATTTCTGATGGATTATTTGAGCGACTTGGTCACTATTATTATTATTATTATTATCCTCTTTTACTCTTAAGACTTGTCTACCCCCGTTTTCCTACTTCCATTCACTCCAGTCCATCCAAAGGTTGTCTGGAAGATATCGCCGACTGCGATAAGACCGCCCATTGTACTGTAAATATAGGTTAAGATTTTTGTTGTGTATTTTTTTGTTTTGTGTAGTACAATAAAGTGTAAGAAATAAATTACTGCATTGCAAATTTTTGTCATCAATATGTTTGTCATTATATGTGATTTATATCATAGGATACATACATTATAACATTTACTTATTACTCTAGTGACAGCCCAAATGGGTTGTGAACCTTCAGACCCTGATTCGAATCCCTGGTCGGCTTTCCTACTTTGAGATTTTCAGTTTGAAAAATATCATATGGTTTGAGATAGAGTCACTTTTTGTGTCAGAGATTATATTTGTTAAATTAGTATTTATTCTAGAATACATACAAACAATCACCCTTCGTTGTTCTATTGCATGTCAAAGGTCTCTCTACCCTTCTACCATTCATCTCAGTTCAGGGTTCAATCCTGCTATTCTCTTTCCTACCTTTCCAATATACTCTCCATCTTTTTCTGGGCCCGCCGTGTTTCAGTCCACTTTACGTTGAAAATATTAATACATTTTATATAAAATAATATTGATATCTGAATGCATTTCCAATAATATCCGGCTTGCGGTGGAGGGGAAATGGAACTGTGATATCTGAACAGTTACCGCCCTGCCCGTGTTCCATAATGCGTTAACTGGGCATTTTAGAGATTAGCCAGTGTAAGCGGTAATTGCATTTAAATGAACGCCCAAATGAGCTTTGTAGCTGTGCGAGTTCGTTTCGTTTTGATGTTGGTTCAATAAAATATGAACGAATACAAATTTAAAATGTATTGTACTTTTGTTATGTCAACAAAATAAAAAGCGCAAAGGTAATGATGAAATAGAATAAAGAATGGAAATGTAATACTAATGGGATTATAGATCAATGCATAATTTGTTTGTATAATAATTTAGTTATTCGTAATTACCATTTCGCTTTAACCATAGCGGATATGATTATTGCATTTATAAGGATATATTTTCATAATATCACTGCATTGAAATGAAATCTGATTGGCATATTTTTAAGTGCCAGAAGTCTTTTCAAAGTCCGTTCAAATATTATGATCCAGAATACCGTCAGTGGGAGAATTATCTCAACATTTAGGATGTATTTACTTTTAACCAACTGGTGGTAAATCTCTCATATATGAGGAGTTGGCTGGGTAGGTACCACCGCAATGTCTATTTCTAAAGCCAAACAGTAATGTGAACGCATTGTTGTGTTTCGGTTTGCAGGCCATTGTTGCCAGAGTAAATACTGGACATATTGAGACTTAACATCTTATGTCTCTGTATGGCGCAGTGGAATGCCAAGTATTGCTACTGTCCATGAGCGGTCGTATCGCTTACCATCAGGCGAATGACATGATCGTCTCGCTACTCATAGCAATAAAAAAAAAACAAAATGTTCATCAATCCATCCACGAAATAAACCCATTATCCTAATTTCAAAGCCATTTGCGTAAATAGCATTTCTCCATGTACCGGCCATTCAATTTCCCCGCCATATTCAGGCATATTTCACGCGGCAACAAGCCAACGGGATTCGTTAAAAATGGCCCGTCGTGTTCTCAATAAATTTATCCGTCGAGCTCGGAATACCGCGTCCTACTTCCCACTTAATACAAAAATCGAGGGGTTTATAGTCATTTAAATATATTTTAAATTAAAACGATCGCCTTCTTAATAAAGTTAGGTCATAAGCTGGCTGAGAATGGAAAGGCCGCGGGTTTGATCCTAAGATTGAGAAACATGTTTGTCTAATCTACAAATACTCAGACCATAAAGTTTTGTAAATAGCTCTTGATAACTAAATTTTTTTTTATTACTGTGGTATGGAACTGGGCAAGTGTAAATGTAAAATATTTGGTAGAATAATTACTACTAGTGTTTCCAAACGTGTTGTTGTGAAGAAGACTTGACTCAAGGAATTCTCTTAGCTACACGGCGCTTTGTACATACATACATAAAAAAAATCTCGCCTTTTTTCCAGAAGAGGTATGTGTGTTCAGTCACACAATGTGATAGGTGGCGAGCCTATCGCGCTATCGGGAAAAAATCCTAACTCTGGGCTGATAATAAATAGAAAAATCCAATAAGTATCACTTTGCCCAACCCGGGATTCGAACCCGAGATCTCAGTTTTGTACCCGTACCCTAGTACAACTACACCACCGAGGCAGTCTTTCTTATACTTAAATTACAATGCTGTCGAATATCATAATTGATCACGGTTTATAAAATTATAGGAACCATATCAGCAGACTTTCAGAAAATTATACCCATATTAATTAAACCACTACAAAACATGTTTTATGTATAAAACACAATGAGATCTTACGCAGTCGTAAACGCAAGTTATGGTTTTGACGTGCATAAAGGTTTTCTAAGAATTTCTAGAAACAATAGTTGCATCTGTGTCAGAAATCTGCTCCTGATGGTTTGATATTCATTGCTTTAAACTTTAAATCTTATTGCTCCAGTATATTGCAACCTTATGATGGACTAGAGTGACTATAATAAGAAGGATTGGGTGGTCGCAAAGAAATAAATAATAGTTTAAAAAAAAACGAAATATACACGCTTTAATAAAAGACCCAACTATAAAGTTAAAATTATTTATAATGAGTACCTATAGGATTAAAAAATGGAGTGAAATAGATTCATGTCATATACTTTTTTAATTATTGTATTGTCAGTGGTCCTCGTTAAATCTACAAAGTTTGAATGAAATCTGACTTTTTTAAGTGGGTCGACATCGCGCCCAAAGCAAACATACAAGTGACGCTAATATGAAGCGCTTAAAAAAAAAACAAAAAAGTAGGGTTAAATATCAAATTAACCAGTCAAGTAATATTTTATTATAATCCATCCAATCTCGAACAGCATAATCTTGGTAATAAATACCAACAGCGTCCAAAACATTGGTAAGAAGGTTCGTGTAGCTAACTGGACGCGACACAGTCCGGCGCGGCCCGCTAAGTGCCCCTTAATTTAGTTACTGTTACTTGTTAACTTGATGGCTTGCATCAGCCTGTTAGCTTTGTTGTTGTTCAATGTATCCAGTGTTTTTGTGATCCAAAAAATGTACAATGCAATACAATACTCTTTATAAACAAAAGAACAAAATAAAATACAAAATCAGACAAATAAAATAAGAATTTATGGTAGGTAAAATGGAAATATAGTATCTATTTGTCCGTTCGTCAATCAATATCAGTTCGCAAATCAATTCGTCTATTGATCAAGAATTATGAAATTTGCAAGAAGCAACGTTAGGATAGGAACAATTTAGGAAATCTGAAAAATAAGAGGAAATTTGAAAAAAAGTGCTAATCAGTTTCCAAGTCTATTTGGTCGAACGGGACTATGATCTTGGTAACCACCATTCATCGTAACATGAAGAAGCAGTTATGTAAATCGCTGAACTAGTACTGGATCGGAGACTACGTCTTTCAATGTATCTTTATATTGATTCCATTGCGTTTACCTTCAAGTGTAGTAGAATGAAAGCATTATACACTAACAAAGAAAAATCTTAACTAATAAGTAATAATCTCTCATATCTAACATTTACTAATACACCTATAAATTTCACAATAATGGAACGGAGTAATATTTTAGAATCGCGATTCGAATGTGCTATCATGTGACAAATTGCAAAAGCTAAAATCCCAACACTAAATATTAGTACTAATTTGTTTGATTTTAAACGAGCCATTACAACCTGGTTATAAATGTTAAATTGCTACTCGTATTAACGCTAAATATGAGTTCAGAATTTAATCGGTAAGCTATACAGATCGATTTTAATACTGACAACAGATTCGAATAATTGATGCATAGAGTAATCTGCGTACGGGTTTAATACACGTGTATTCGAGTGGAAAAGTGTTTGAAAGTTTGTTTCTGTAAGGTGTTTTGTTTGTATTGTTTTGCCTAAATAAAATTTGTCTTGCGATAAGACTACCAATTGTACCTACATTAGTTTTAGTTAAAAGTGTAAGTTTGTACCTTTCATGTTCATGACAATGTAAGTATTTTTCCTTATTTATAAGTAGATTTTTTGGTTTGTGTATTTATCATTTAAGCAAAAAAAGAAAATTGGTGGTATTACCGGTTTCGGGACGACACTGTCAATGACTGTCTTTTTAGTAGCGTAATCACACTTTTCTCCTTTATGTTATCTAATCATATTGTTTCAGCTGATGTCATATCTCCATCACCCAGTGTAGAAAACTTCATGAGACAAAAGTAAATTATTGAAAAAAAAAAACAAAACAAGGAATATCCTACGCCTTCTGTCGCCAACAGTACTGTCAACTGAATAGAAACGCGGCTATTTTGAAATATGCACGCTTTGTGTTAACCGCTTCGATGTCTGTTTGCACGCAGCACTTAATTCCCATGTATTATTGAAGATTGTGACAAAAGAACTGACGAACAATGCACTTTAGAGCTTGGCTGTTGGTGGATATCCAATGTTCCATTACCCTGATACGTTTATATGCTTCGTAATTGATAGCCGTATACGTTGCATAATAATTTTGGAGGTGTGTTCGTGGTAATGATTTTGCTGCCTTATCATCTATCATTTCGGCGAAGGCTGCATGATTGGTCACTACAGATTTGACGGATAATTCAGAGTGCACCATGGGTAATTGAAGCTCGCTTAGTCAAATGTCTCGATACCGTGCGCCGTATTAAGGACTTACATTCGTTCTTGGGTTAAAACAAGGACATTTAGAACCACCTAATTTAAGATATAGATTGTAAAGATTTGTTTTATCTAGAAACAGGTTAATTGAACTACAGGCATGATCCAATTAGATAAATGAAAGAATAGGTAAACATTATTATGACAGGCCTAAACTTCAGTTTCAAGTTCGGAAAACAAATAGTTTAATTTAGTTTAATGTCTTTTATTTACATTTATAAAAATTAGTTTTTTATTATTGTGCAGTATACAGAAATTAATTTAACTACTTTCCAGTCGGAGTGTCATTTCTATAGCATTAATTACAGAGTAACGTCAAACTTCGGTTTGCAGGTGCAAGTTTAGATTGCGTTCCGCGCGCCATTGTTCCGTCTCGGCCTGTTTAGACCAAGAATATTATTTATTATACATATATGAGGAATGTAAATAATTAGATTTGTAAGTTTGAGACTAGTATAAATAGATTAGTTTGACTGAGATAGTAAAATGTCTCCCAGAAAATTCTGTCAAAAATCAGCTTTGCTGCGCGTATGTGGTTGGTGGGAATCTATAATAGCATTTTTATTTGTCTTCTAATGTCTCTTTTCTTCACCTGATTTTTACAAGGCCAAAAAAGATTCCTAATTTTCGAAGGTCAAGTGCATATATGTGGGAATAATTCCGTCTTGGGTCTAATAAAACGAATATTGTTTTGATAATCTTCAATACCAAGTTATCTTCTGTATTTAATTTTAAAAGCATCGTCTGTATCCGTCGTCGTCAAGGTTTCCATCGTCTTAAATCTAGTTATCTGCTATCCCATCATTCCATACTTCAACATCTTAATCATTCATCCTCCAACTCTTTCCATCTTTAGTCTTTTTATTTGTCATCTCTTTCACATAAACTACGTTCCATATTAGTCATTCATTATACTCATATTTCATAATATTCCCTACATCAATAATTACATCAATGATTTTGTAGTTGAGCCACTTTATTATTTCAAGCATATCAATAAAAGGAGTTTCGCTATCAATTAAGTCCATTAGTAACTTAATTCCTTAGAAACTGTAGAACCGTACAAGTGAGAATTAAGAGCAATTTTCTTATCAATTTAACCGCGGGCTTAGCGTTACAACCCACGGGAACTCGAAACTATAATGAAGGGGAACTGCGGAGTTCTAGTCCGGAACAATATGGGTGCCTGCGGTACTCCTGTACACGTTGATTTAGTTTAAATGCACCTCTTGTTTGATATAACGTGTGCTGTTTATTCATGTATATTAAATTATTTATAATTGAAATAATGATTTCAAGCTTTAAGAGTCTTGTGAGCGTAAAGGTGTTCCCTGAGATCGTTCTTTTGATTTTCTTCAGACTTTTGAATTTTTGTGCATGTATCGTATTAATAAAACTCATATAATTAGTAGCTTAGAATTGAAGTTTGTGCTTGGGTTATAAATATGCTCCGCTTGATATCTTATTGATAATCATATACATAATGTGTATAACGTGAGTCGAAACATTACCCTCAATGGCTTGGGAAATGATACATCATCAATGAGTTCAGGTGAATGTAAAATGGAAAGCTTAATTTGACTGTAGTATTAAAATAAACCATTTTAAGTCCACCCGTGAAATGTGTGGGGGTCTTTTAAACGAAAATGATTTCAATAAAGCAATATACGAAATCATGAAGTCATCACGATGATTAAAAACTCGACCAAAATGCAAACTTTGAACTTATTTTACAAAACCTACCAAGTATTTTCAACTTCCCAGTCACCCTTAATAACTCAAAGATCCGAGAAGTAAACAATCATTATCGTTTAATAGAATTTAAACAAAAATATCGGCTCAAAGCGTATACCAATTAGTAAGTGAGACGGGGAGGTCGGGTGGCGCTCAAACGGGGTATAAAATAAGCGAAAAACCTCTAAGTACAACGGTTTATTGTTTCTTAGCTCTGTAATTGCTGCGCCTTGGGCGATTCATAGATTAACCAGTAAGGTGTAGAAAGTATATTTTATTATTTTATTGGTATTGAAGAGCGTGAAAGTTTGTGGACGATATTTCAAGATTTGTTGAGTTTTAAATTTATTTTGCTCATATGTGTGAGTCTGCTTGGGCAGGTACCACCGCAATTTCTATTTCTTATAGTATAAAGAATATGTATAATATAAGAGATAAACTTACGCCTTTCTCCAGAAGGGGTAGGCAGAGGTGCCAAAAGACCCAAATTTTGCCATGTACTTTCCGTCCCACGGAGGAATATGTGTAATAGAGCTAAAAATAACAGTAATCTGAATGTCGCACGGTATGCTACTGTACGTGTAGATTTTATCGACAGGCTGAGTCAAAATCTAGCGTAAAGCCGGCCAGCCGGAGCGGAAGTGACGTCACAGGGATGCACTCCCACTAACCGGAACACGTCTAAAAGCCTTCGCCTGCATTTGTCTAACATTTTAACTGGAAACTATATCGATATAGTTCATGTCGGATTTTTCTACTTCGTTTTGAAATTGTTTTGAGGTGGTTGTTTGATATTAAATCGTAAAATTATATCGAATCTTATTGTATCTCATTGTTATTGTTTCTAAAAATATATAACCGTTTTTAATATACGGGAATATATAAGCAACAAACGATAGAAGATTTTTACCTTTATGGAGATCCCCTTTTAATTTTTACATCATTAATTGTATTCGTACCACAACAAAACAACATAACCTTAAAAAATATGATTAATCAGAAATGGAAACATCATGAAGCAGATAAAATATATTTTTTTAAATTGAATCCCATTTCAGTTACTTTATTAAGAAAATTGCATGCAAGTTAAAACACTTCCAAATTCTGAAATATCGTAACACCAAGCCAACGTACGCATAAACTTTAAATTCCATAAAACTATTGGCATATCAGTCCCCGCAGTGAAGTATCGAGGTAATTGTTTTTTTATTGTTTTTGTTTATTTCGCATAAAACACGATGTTGTTGGCAGCGGTGCGCGAGTGACGTCTGTCCACCGCACCACTGTATTGATTAACAATATTCAATGTTTTTCAGAGCGTATCGGACTGGACTAAACGAAATTCGATGAAATTTTTGACATATTTTCCCTTTTACAACCTGTGGACTGTGAAAGAGGTTATTAATTTCTTAAATTATGGTGGTGAAGCAAATTTGTTTGTGTTTGGATGTTTTAGTTATATACAAAAATAAAGTTTAGTTTTCTTTTGAAGCTATGGGATTGCTGGCGTACGTAATTTTGTCTACACCAAAGTGGGATTCATTTTGAAGATTAATTTACATTATAATTTCTAACCAGCCGGCTGCCTGATATCAATATAAGAAGAAAATGTAACTACACTGATTCCACGAGCGAAATAAATGATAAGGAATATATACATTAAGATCAATCGAATCTTATATGGTGAAAATCAGAAACTACAAAAGACTTCAATCATAGTTTCCCAAACACACAGACCCGAACTGAATACTATCAGTATCATACCAAATACACATTAACAAACATGGCGTGAATCGAAACCCAAGCCCCTCGTTCTACGGCTGGTGTCTAACCAACGGTGCCATGGAGGCTGTCTAAAATTTCTAAACGTTTTAGCTAACGATTTTCCGAAGCTCAAGACTATGGTGATATAGATAGAACACGATATAAAAAATCCAAAATCTAATAGAAACATGAAGGTTCTCGAACGGATGTCGCCCACCGGATCTCTTAGTGTAGGATATTCCTCATTAAACTGCCGGAAGACTCCATAATGGCTGCAAGGAATTCACGCGACACAGATTCACGAAGCAAACTAGCCCTTCCTCATCATATCTATGTCTCCTTTCATACATAGATGCTCAAGAATTAAATCGTCGAAAATGAAATTGTGTCTTAGAGGAACTTACATTTTTTAGATTTCATCACTATCTTTTCTGTATTACTTTAAACTACCCTCTATTAATCCTTTTCTTAAATCTATCCTATGGTTGTTGTAAAAAATTACCTTTGTGCGAGAAGACTGTCAATCGCAATTTCTATTATTGTGAATTTCGTTTCTATTCCTTTTTTTTGAGTGTGCAATAAAATGTACCTAATAATAATAATCTATTCTAGCTATAAAAGCAAGTGATATTATGTGTATTAATACCAGTGAATGCCATGTATCGGTAACCTAACATCAGACGTCCAGTAAATTCATAAGACCTAAATTTTATCTACTCGTTAGATGTAAACCGATTTAGAAAGTTGTCTATGAAGATTCTTGGGTGAAGCTAATGTTTAGCAATTATATTTTTGTAGCTTCAGACGACGATGCATTACTACTTTAAAAACTTACAGGTATGTGACTTGCGATAAAATTCGTGACTACAATTTCTAAGGATTAAACATTCCGTTTTGTTCCCAAACTGTCTCACATTTTATTATCATAATATAACATTTTGAACCAAATCTATCCATATTAAGAATCATTTAGACATTTAATTTTTCTCCGATTTTAGTGTCGTTGAATGATTTCTGATAAATTAAATAGAATTTTAATGAGAGTTGGCTATTATTGCATATATATATTATATTGTATACGTCTAAGCTAAAGGCGGTGCCTTAACCCTAGAAAAAAACCAAAGCTAAATAAATAAACCCAGCAACGCTAAGCATATCAGGTGGGGAATAAGTAATAATTAAAGCATAAAATATAACCGCAGTGTTCGAGTTACAAGACAAGCTAATTAACTGAAAACAGATGCGATGCTCGCGTGCTAGTTTCAATGGTTACTCAAGCGAACCCTATCTAGATACTAACTAGTTTACAGGTATTGCGTGCGCAAATGCTTTCTGCATGTATTGAAAGGATTTGTTTGTTACTTTATTTTTCTGGCTGCTGATTGTACCAGGTATTCGTAGTGTAGGATATATTTCCAAAAAGCAACCACAATACACGATGTAAAATCCGTTGCTGTAGTCTAGAGAATTTTGTCGCGTTACAGGTTCAGTTATTTTCAGTTTCAATGTTACGAAATGAGAATTTTTTTTTTTTAAATACTGCATTTTTAGTATTTATTTTATCAATTATACCAACAAGTGACATAAGCCTTTAGTTCACCCAAGCAAAAGTCCTGATGAAAGCGATGAAGATACGCATTGCAATTTAAATGTTGAATCAAAAAGATGTGTTTCATTACACGCGGGCTGGCTCAATCGCGCCTCTATTTAATTATAAACAGCAGACGAATCGAACCATTCACTCAGTGAATGAATTCGATTTGATATTATCGTATCATTCATTCGCAGCCAACATGGCCGACGCGTTTTTTAATTTCGCGTTATTTTCACTCCGTTTTTTTGGTCTCGCAGAATGATTTCTGATAAATTAAATTGAATTTGAATGCAGTGAGAAATGGATTTTGTTAACCTCTGCAATCAGTGAATAGAAATGTTCCTTAGCAGTGGGAAACAAGATTGTGTTACAATCTGGCAAAAGAAACATTTCTTCGTTTTATTCAGGTTTATCTGACAATATTAATTGTCTTTAGAGAAAGCAATAAATGAGGATCTAAAATTTCGAAGGTTCTAATAAACTGGGGCGAAATAAAACAAAAAACCTCTGGAATCAAAAACACAAACTACCTACCCAACCAAAACTTATATTTCACATCCGTCAAAACCGTACATCAACATAACCAAACAAAAAAAGAAATGAAAAATAAATTATTAACATTCTAATTCGTGTTTGACCCAGTGTAATGCAAATAAAAAATGGCCAAGTTCGGTTGAAATATGGCCGAGAAATGAGAAAGTATGGTTGTCAGCAATGGCGTGACTTCAGTACGGAATCTTACAAATTCTAGGGGCGGCGCAGACAGATGCGTGCCACTTGTCCGACGTCGGCCCTCGTTTGTCATCGCTGATTTTTTTATATGCGATATTTTTTGGTTGGGATTTGAGAGGTGAAAATATAGATGTGGTTATGGAGGATATTTTAGTCTCTGTCGTGTAAATGCCGTCAATATTTTTAAACAATTTTATTTTCCAGCTGTGACTTTCTGAAAGTATGAAGATGATTGATGATTTGGTGGTGTTCTTCGGTAAGCGAGTTGTACTTCTGTATGGATATAAAGCCGAAGTCTTGGGTTCGAATCCCGGGTCGAGCAAAGTGATATTGGATTTTTCTATTCATTATCAGGCCAGAGTCAAGAATTTGTGCCCGATAGTACGATAGGCTCGCTCCACGGATGACGGAACATACAAGGCGAAATGTGTGTGTCTGGCACCTCTACCTACCCCCTTCTGTATATGTTTATGTATGTATGTATAAAATTTTAAAGATAATAGATGCTAAACTAATGACAATAAAATAAATGGACAAGTAAATGAGCCCGTACTTTTTCCTGTAATAATACGTAAAGATATTTAAAATAGTAAGTTTCACCAAGTAATATCAAAATATCGAACACTCAATCAATAAATTAACAATCAAAATCTAAACCAACAAAATAATGCAGTATTTGATAACTGATATATTAATATCTGATGCACATCGTAAATTCTCTGAATACAATTCCTAAATTTCCGTTGAGAAGTACATTGCGTTGTCTGTCTTTGCCTCAAAGGAATCGTCTCGAATACCTAATTTAATTATGCGTTTCAAACTTGTCTGCGGAATTGTTACCTGTCTTCTATTATTAATAGTAAATAACAATGTTATTGAATTTGAGATTAATGGATGGTTTTCGTTACGTTAATTAATATTTCTGATGGTTTATAGAGTAACATTACATCGTGTTTGGTTCTTTGTTTATGAATTTTTGATGCAGATTGGGATGCAACTAGCATTCATTACGCTCAAAGTAACTAAGTATGGATTTATTTTTTTCATTGTAGGTTTACATTGATTTAGAACATTAACTTCACTCATTCAAATTACTTATGAGGCAATTTTCTTTAGTGTGACATGAAGTATTGCGTGGTATTCATGTTACTCGCCGTTTTAGAGAAAGAATTGGTTTATTACCAAATCTTGAAAATAATTAAGTTTTTTTTTATTTTTTATTGCGATGAATGTCGAGATGATCATGCCGTTCGCCTGATGGTAAGCGACGCGACCGCTCATGAACAGTAATAAAACCAAACAACATAACTTGTATTACCAAGCAATGCTTGGCATTCCACTGCGTTCGCCACCTTGACACATAAAATGTCTTAATATATCCAGTAGTTACTCTGGCTACAATGTCCTTCAATCCAAAACACAACCGTGCATTTACACTGCTGTTTGGTGGGAGAAATAGACATTGCGGTGGTAACTAACCAGGTGACCAGTAATATTTCTCTCCATTTTACAATAGAACGTTTGAAAATCAAAATATTGATTGTTTAATTTCATGATGTGAATTTGTCTATTATCTAGTGCGTTGTGAGGCGTACAGTATTTTTTTTTCTTTTGTGTACCTTCTTATATGCTATGGTATTCATGTTACTCGCCCTTTTAAAGTAATAATGATTAGTATTAATCCCGAATTTTGTTAAATGGGAGAATCCGAGTTCAATTTACGAAAAGCTTAATTTTAAATTGTGGCACGCAGACTTTGATATTTGCCCTTTCATATTACCTACTCTGTATTAAAAATCTTTAAAAAAAGAACTACAATCGATGTTTCAACACGCGGACTTAGAATATGGTTCCAATTTGTATCCGCATCCGATATCCAGCATCCAAGTTGGCGGGCAGCGTGTCTGTCGAAACTTCTGTCACATGTCTCGCGAGTTTAGCCGATTCCTATTGAGCTCCGCTCCAACTGGAGTTCGTTGATGTAAACGTAATAGAACGAGCAATTTCAAACAATTCAATTTGGTGATACGATGCTTGATGGAATGTTCCATAAATATCTCTTTACCGAAGATAATTGTAAATTTAGATATTGGTTTTCTGACGGTACGTAACTGAGCAAGATATAATGTATTATAGTTGTATTGTATCTTTTGGACAAAAAAATCCTAAAAAAAGAAAGAAAAAGCTTTATGTTCGATGCTGGCTTATTACTTAAGAAGTTTAACCATACGGGTTTCATGGTTTAAGATACTTATAAAATAGAAAAAAAGGAAGAAGGAAAATAATATTTATTACTTACATTAAATTACAGAGTAAAAGAGAGTTGTATAGAACAGTTATGGTAACAAAATAAAGCTAAATATTACGCCAGCAAAGATATCTTTCATTGAGCTAATATGCAGCACCTGATGATACAGTCCAAATGATAAGGAGCCACATCCACGGTCTACAGATCGCAGTCCACGTAACATGTCTCAGGCGTATCGGCCGATGGGTTGGGCGAACTTGGACTCGCGGCCGCCTCAAATGCGCTGGACTACAATGCTGTTTAGTTGCTATTACTAAACTTTTTATTTTAGGTTTTAATGTGGCTTTGTATTTAATTTCATCACCAGTAGTTTTTGACGATGAATTTATAATGGTGACTTCAGTTACGCTAGTATCTATGCTTATACATATGTAAGTTATTTTTTTTTCTATTTTCGTAATTTTGATGTATTTTTTAAAAGTCTTTATTTTACACCATCGCCATTTTAGTTACTTTGTCAGCAGATATAGGAAATTTTGAAATGAAATATAATATAAATATAAAATTACAATAGAGAATGTCGCAAACCTAGGTTTTTAGGTGTCAATTTGGAATGAAATCGATGAAATATAGATTAATTATTTAATGACAATATACTTTTCAATCACAATCCTTTTGCCTCAACCACGCGGTAATAAGACCGTAAAATTAACAAGGAATCACGTGGCGAAGGTCGGTTAGGATTAAATTCCAATTAGCTGTAATCTCGATTCGTAATAAGTGTTCGTTAGGTCCTGTTGTATTTAAAAGGCTTGCAGTAGCAAGAAAGCTTGTTTATAAATGTAATTTAGTGTTGTTTGTTTGTGAGACCTATGTCTCTAGTAGTTTCTGTTTCCCACGACACAAGATTCGATCTTAGTGTGGGGTCGGGACTATGTATGTTACTATTGGATTTATTTATTTATAACACATGAAGTGCATGGTGGCCCGTTGGTAAACGGACAAGACGCGACTGCCAAAATGTTCACGGTGGTCGCGGGTTCTAATCCTAAGACTCACCTCTGACTTTTCGGAGTCATGTGTCAATAAACACGCACTAATACGGTGAACGAAGACATGGTGAGGAAACCTGCATACCAAAGCGATTTATAAGAATTTCTGTGGTATGTAAGTCCGCCAACCCGCATTGGGCCAGGGCGGTGGACTATATGGCCTGACCACTTTCAATCGTACTCCCGATTGTAGAGGAGGCCCGTGCCCTGCCTGGACGTATATGGGCTGATACATACATATCACACATTGTTAACAACCGCAAAGTAAGTATAAAATAAGAAATATACGTATTAACATTAGAAAAAATATTAAACGCAGCAACAATGTAACGAGCCAGTCGTTTACAGCACATGACGAATGGCTGGGGTCATGCACTGCCGTCATTATCATGTAACCAGCTTCACTAGACCCCCGCACTACCGCCAACTTACCCTCGAAATCAGCTGAGCTAAATTCCTCAAGGGAAGAGAGGAAGGTCAACATACACTGGTACATCTGTTGAGAATTGTGTTTTACATCATCTTGAAAGCAAATTATGAATTTTTGCATGTATTTCGTTGCTAACGAGCGGAAGACATCGTCTGAAGCGGGATTAAATGGCTGTGGGAGTATATGTTTTTTTAAAGATATGTTAGAATCTCTTTGGTATTGTCTGCTGAGAATTTTATATAAATAATGTTCGTAGAGCAGTTTCCATAACGTAGTTCCAATCGAAAATATTGTTCAGTTAAATGCGCGCCATGACGTATATTCAAAAGTTTATAGGCTGGGTTTGATTATTTGAAAGTATTTGGGTTCACATACTACATACATAAACTCACGGCTTTTTTCCAGAAGGGGTGGATAGCGGTACAACCACTCTTTATGAGTGATATTTTGTTAAGCTATAAAAAGTAACAATACAAGTTCTGTACATACAAATTTTCAATCTCTTAAATTAAATTATTTTAGAAGGGACACTTATGTTACTTAAATGTAGATATAATTTACGACGTAACAATATTATTTTACTAAAATGTAGATATATTACAAACTAAACTCTGCTCGTCTTCCTTGCAATATTATCTGATATAACAACGTAGAAATGGTTAGGAAATACGCAATTAGTCAATTTCATCCTATTAAACAACATTTTAAGCTCATCATAAGCCTTTTAAATTTTAATATCTACTTTTGAAACATGTTATATCCAGTTTGAGTATTATAATTTAAATTAAATTTCCTGGAAAGGGATTCACTCTTATCATATTAACACAACCGTAATTAAACGAATCCGTGAAGGCAAACTGAATTACTCGAAATCTGTCTCAAAAGCAAATTATGCAAACGATTCCCCGCAACATTCTCGTTTTAGACAATATATTTAGCATTGAAACACAGTTGTAACGGAATAAATGGTTGTCACAGCACGTCCGCTCGCTTCGCACTCCGCTCACGAACTGATTTGAATTTGGAATTTCGTTCGCTCGGCTGCCGCTGGTTGGTGTTTATCTTTTTTTTAAAATGTTTTATAACTTCGTCTTGTTGCGTTTCTTTTAACGTATAATTTGTTGAATATAAATATAATATGTAGTCTATACAATAATAATTTAAGGATACTGATTTGTACCAAACATAAATTACTTGATTAATATTGTACACTTTAACTGATTTAAAAAAAATGTGTATCAAATATAAACTATCAGTCAGTAATTACGGAATAAATCCAAAATAAGAAAAACAAGCGCCTAATCTTTTGTTTATTTACCAGCACTAAACAGATTTACCAAGCGAATGCTAATGCAGCACTCCAAATTAAAGAAACCGAAGCAGATTAGTCCAAAGTCTTTCTATAATTTTATACTTAAAACCAACCTTGTTTTTAGGCAGTAAGGTTTCATTTTGTTCGGAAGGTTTAAGGGGAATCGTCTAATGAAGTCAAGAGTAATGGAGTGGTTGCCGATTTTTATTTTGCTCCCGACGTTTGACTCGCGTAGATTTGCGATCAACTTTTATCCGTTTGCGGTAGACATTTGGGATTTAAATTTGTTTATTTGGCTTCCAGAGAATGCGTGGGAAATGGGTAGGTTGTTTTTATAGATACAGTCGTTTTCTGATGAATACTTTTCAAAAATATATATGCGAATCAATAAAATTAAATATAAAATAAAATTAAATTAAAGAATGATTTCAAATGTAACCTAATTTGAAATCAATCTTTAAATATTTAATTTGAAGGCAATCTTTCAAGTAATTAGCCGTTTCCAATCAGGTAATTTTATGGTGTATCCTAACGATTTAAAAATCTATAACCAACCAGCATTTGGTTCAAAATCATTAAACTTCTTTATTCTTTAGTCAGATCAATGGCATGTAAGTTTTGTTAAAGCAGTTCTTACAAAGAAGTATTTATTTATTTTATTTTACGAGCTTTATTGTACATCAGCGACAAAAAAGAAATACCATTAAAAAAAATTACAAAAAAGAAAAGAGTACAATGGCAGTCTTATCGCTCGAGGCGATCTCTTCCAGACAACCAACTAAATAAAATAAATTATTAAAAATGAAAAAACGAAGTAAATTATTGTATAAAGATACATGTACTTAATTTACCCGACGTAATATATTTGCTTATTCAATTGCAAACACATCAACTGTTATAACTTACTTCAAAAGTTTATCCCTTTCCAAATCAATGAACCAAACAACACATTCCGAGATAAAAGATTCAAAAACAACATCAAAGCAATACAATCGTATATAAAAATATGACTAAACTTCAGTGACGCAATGCAATGTTTTCAAAACTTAATTCTTAACTTTGAGCTCCGTTTCGTAGTTTTTATTAAGTTACAGAGAAACAAACTAGCGTGGAAATTTTTCCAAGTTTCCGCAAGGGGCGACGGAGCGACACGGCCCGAATGCTCGTACAATATTCTGGATTCATTCGACATTATTATTTTCACTTTCGTTAACATTCCACCAACCAGCTAGGCCAGCGTGTTGGACTATATGGCCTAACCACTCTCAATGATATTCTCGATTGTTTTTCTTTTTTTTTATTGCATTGAATGGCGAGACGAGCAAGCCGTTCGCCTGATGGTAATCAATACGACCGCTCATGAACGGTAGCAACATTCCACTGCGCTCGCCATCCTGAGACATAAGATGTTAAGTCTCAATATGTCCAGTAGTTGCTCTGGCTACAATGTCCTTCAATCCGAAACACAACAGTGCATTTAAGCAATGTTGTTTCACGGGAGAAATAGACATTGCGGTGGTACCTACCCAGATGGCCTCTCACATATGAGAGACCTACCACCAGTAATTATATAGGAGGCCCGTGCCCTGCAGTGGGATTTATATGGGCTGATAAAGATAACAACACTTAAGTGTCTGGTAATTAGTTTGTTTATTTGGATGATATTATGATGGGATAATTTTTAGTTGGTGTAAAATTTAAGAAAATTTATGGTTTGTAGAAGTGTCCGTTTAAGTTTAGTGAAATAAAGTATAATGGTTTCTTAGATCTACGCGAATGTTAAACATTGAATTAAAACATTTTTTTACGGATTTTGTCGCGGATTTGGTAAGTATAATTTTAATATTTTTTTTACTTTCAATTACTTTATAGCTTTCGTAGTCATATGGCGGTCAGTTATTATAAAGGACTTTCTGAAATCGTGTACTTTCGTACTCTATATAAATATCCACCAATTACCTAAATCCGTCACTAGGCAATAAACGTTATGATTTCAATTTATGTTTTTTATGTCAATGAATCATTCTAATTATTTGTCATATGATTTTTATAAAACTTGGTACATATCCGACAAACAATTTACAAAAACATTTATGTAAACTGATGGGATGATGATGATGAGATGGGAAACATCAAGACGGTAATTCAACTTTCCTCTCATTCATTTTTAAAGACAGATGACAAACAATTTATTAAAAAAATTGAACATAACAGATAGGCGTCAATTTAATTTAATTTTCCTCTCCTGTCAATTAACCAATAATAAATTACGTTGCGAGATAATATCGACTGGTATAATAATAGGGTCCGTATTCCCGCGGGCGACACGACGTCGCTCCCACCTTAACAAGTTGAATTCAATTCAATTAGTACAGAAAGTTAGACCTAGGATTTCGACAAATTAGACCAGTTTTGTTTGATGAAGTTTTTTGTAATTAATTTATTTTACATTATGTTTTATAATTAAATCGTCCGGGACAAGAAACTAGATGTGGATTTTATGTGAGATTAAAGTATTCTGTTGTATAAAGCTATAAATTTTACTACTTTATTATCGTTAATGTAATATTTTTTTAAATTATATTAATTTTATTAACTGCCTCTGTAGCGTAGTACGTAGCGTAGGTAAGTAGAGTACGTACGTAACGTAGGTACGTAGCGTACGTACGTAGCGTAGTAGTAATAGTACTACGGTATGGCTACGAAGCTGAGATCTTGGTGTCGGATCCCGGGTCGTGCAAAGTGATATTTTATTTTGTCTATTCATTATCAGCCCCGAGTCAGGAATTTGCGCCCGATATAGCGATAGACTCGCCCCCTATCACGACATGGGACGGAACATACAAAGCGAAATGTGGATGTGAATGATGTCGGTGTTTGTAATCCGTCTGGGCTATTGATTTACCGGCTCCGGTTATATATTGAATTGTTTCAGAACTACTACGACAGTGCCAACCGAGATCATTTTGGGCTGTAGGATCTTTGATTATGTGTTTCCTACAATTTATTATTATTATTATATATAAACTACTTTAGTCAACCTAACAAAAAAATAATTTGTCTTTTTATTATTCGCAACCAAAATGCAATAAAAAATACAAAAGCAATACCACTGTGAGATTTAAACGTGTTGCAGTTGAAATTCAAGGATCCATATAAAATAAATCACGTTAAAATCGAACATCAAAGTAACGACTCTTTAAACCCTGGAGAGTATTAAGCCACCACTTTTATCTCTTCTCGCAGCTCCGACGGTTGCTTACGAATATAAGGGTTGCCGCAACTAAATATTTTACTAAAAGCACGACTGTATCGTAACTTTATTGGACGAATGTTCAAAAGGAAGAGTATAATTTTTCGAAATTTTACAAAATTTTCAATGTTTTCTTGTTAGATTCTACAGACACGTTACTATTTTTAGCCATTATGGTGGAGTTTAGACATGTCCCTAGGCTGACTTCTTATGACGGCCTTCGATTTATTTTCCCAATATGTTTCTCGACACTCAGTGACATAAGCTTTTTCTCGGCTCTTCTTTTAAATTTTCGAAATTTGAAGAACATCATCGCATCTACAGTGTCAATAGTAGAAAAAAAAACAAAAACAAAACATTGCATGGCCAAACTATCTATCTTTAAATTCTCAAACTACTTCAAAAGACAAAATAAAATTCCAATTGTATTCAAAAACTCAAGTGTGATTGACAACCCTAACAGAGGTTGAATACATCAAGTAGGTTGGAGGCTTTAATCGTCGGGTAACCGCCAGTCCACGGGATGAGAACCGAACCTAGCACCTTTGATGCCACTTTTAACAAATTGAAAATATATTATATCTATTTGGGGTTGGAGGCGACGTCAATCCCCACGATGATGTCACGGTCTAGCTGAAGGCTGTGTATATTTAGTTTAAAAGGCCCATAATTATGTTGTGTGTATTGATAGCTGTTAATCACCACGCACTAAAATGGTGAAGGAAAACGTAGTGAGGAAACCTGCATACCGTAGCGATTTAGAAGATTTTCTACGGTATCTAGGTCCACCAACCTGCATTAGGTCAGCGTGGTGGACTATATGGCCAAACTACTCTCAATCGTACTCTCGATTGTAGAGGAGGCCCGTGCCCTGCAGTGGGACGTATATGGGCTGATACAGAAGAAGAAAGAATTATGTTGAAGGGCTTCGCTTCATATTTTATTTAATCTTTAATTAGCGTCAAGACTATTTTAGTCATTTTGTTGTAACAATCTATAAAGTATAACTATTAGTAAAAAATCCAACTGAGATCAAAACTCAATTTAATTTTAGAATTTTACAAGTTTTGGTAACTTCAATGGGGAGGTAAAAATAATAATATGACCGCTATAAAATATCATATTTTCGATGTAAATGCCATGTGCATTTTTTTAATTTGCATAGTATTGAATTAATTCAGCTTCGATGGCGTAGTTGGTGGGAAGCCGGCTGTGAAACAAAACGCCGCGGGTTCGAACCCCGCACAGAAACAAATATTTGTGTGACCTACAGGTATTTGTCTCAGGTCTGGGTGTTAATGAGACCGAAAAGTCTCTCGTAGTTCCTTATACCTACAACATAAGACTCGATCTTAGTGTGGGGTCGGGGCTATGTATGTGACTGGTGGGTGCATTTATTTATTTATTACTGTAAGTAAGTACCAGTATGCATCAGTTTGATTATATATTTTTTTAAGTTTCATTAACTTTAATTTAAAAATAAAGGAATATGACCGCTTTAAAAAATAATATTTTCGACATTGGTGCCGTGTGAAAATTTTTAATTGGAATAGATTTTAAAATAATAGATTTGCAAAATATGTATAACAGGCGTATTAATAAAATTTAATAAGTCGTATGAAATATTTTCTTAAAATATTTTGAATTAATATAACTCTATAGTTACTCATATGTTTAAAGTGCCATCTCACTCAATATTGCTCCTGTGCTCGTAATAAAATGTATACTGAATTACCGTGGCTTATTAAGAAGAGATTAACACCACATTACCGCCGCCTCTGCCGTAGTAAACATCAACATAATAACTGTAACACACATTTTCCAGATGTCTAACTAAGTTTCAAATAAAATACTATAAATCCAGTATGAAGACTTTATTTCTTTTAGCCGATTATTCTTACCATTTCTTTCCGACTCATCTATTACCAACACTTAAAACTTTCATTACACAATATATAGGCACATTCACGAAATATAAAATCGAGAGCGGACAAAAGACTCGCGCCCGTACCACGGTGGGCGCCAAAACGTCTCGAAACAAATTGACAGCGCCACCTACCGTCTAGCGGCGGAATTGCTCAGCGGCGCGGCATTCCGTGACTGAACTCCACGATGCGCGGACGTGCCGCGTTTACAATAACTAAATGTACTGGATGCGAATGCGTGTTCGGGATTTTGTATGTTGTTACTGTTAAGGTTTCTTTCGTTGCATTCAGGTGCTTTTAGAAGCTTTAGAAGCCTTTAAGAATGTCAATGGATGGGGAAATTTATTTGATAAATGTTTATTTGGTTTTCAATTGGGAGGAGATTTATTTTCAAGTCACCTTCGGAAACTCAGTTAGCTTTCCTGCAGCCTTTCTATTGCACTACTAGTTCAACAGCGGAGTACTTAAACTATTTTATATGTTGAATTCATAGATAGCCATTTTAAAATAACTTTACGGCATTCAAAATATGAATGTCAGTTTTTGATAAAACTATTATAGGTGATACATGATACCCAAGATTTACATGTGGGACAATAGCGAATAATGTATATCGACGGCGAAGTGCCAATACCTCCTATCTGAAAATTTGTAAGAAATAAACTTTGTTATTGTTTTAATTATAAAGGTATTATGCCGCTGTTTTAGTGAAACCCCCTAAGTGTATTTTTACTATACATTTACAGTTTTACTGTTCCCCATCAATAAATATATTAAATACTAATTTATTTAACAAAAAAATGAACCTTTTTTTCAGTTTGTGTAAATTTATGACTTTGTCAGTTAGGAGTTATTGGCACTTCGCCGTCGATATATGGCTTTTTAAAGTAATTTATAGATCTTTTTGCTAAGGTCTACACCATAAGCTAACGGGAGGTTAAGTAAAATTTTCGTTAAATCTTATTTAAATTTCCGTAGCTTGATGTAAGGCTGAAAAATTATTTTGAACTGTCCCCTTGTACATTGGGTACAGGTAGGCAAAAATAGAAGAAGTGCATGTTTACGAATTAAGACAGTGATTTCTTTATACTTGGCTATATATTATAAATGAATACACCCAACATCACATGCATACTCCTAGTCCCAGACTAAGATCAAGTCTTGTGTTGTGGGTATCAGGAACTACGAGAAACGTTTCGGTGTCATAAACACCCAAACCCGGAACAAATACCTGTGAACTACATAAATATTTCTCGCGGTGCGGGAATCGAACCCGCGGCCAAGCGTATCACAGCTGGCACCTAGCCAACTGCGTCTCGGAGGCTGTTGGCTATGGTTAATTTGATTATTTCGTTCGTAGATTATAATCTATAATATTTATTTAGGATTTTAAAAAATTACTTGTTAATTGCAAAGTTCATTAGATATAAATTATTTTGTCATTTTACCGCTCAATTATGATTTTGTTGGTGGAAATAATTTTGTTTATTCATTATGTTACAATGTATTAAGTATATTTATCTAACAATTACTAATTGTTTCGTTGTGGGGTTACTACTACACAGCGTCATAAAAACTGTCAAAAGCATCATTGTAGCAATTATTGTTATTTTTTCACGTGTATGTTAAACACCAGCAATTTTTTTTGTGAATTTATTTCGTTATTGAATACTTCGTGGTTTCTGATAATCACAAAAAGAGACGTCGTGTATTTAAATGTGTGTGGGTTGTGGTTCGTTTGAACTTGAGTTCGAATCCCAAATCGCGAAACTTAATGTGTGTTCTTTGGGTTAAGAAACAGTATAAGACTTGCGCGGAAATAGAAATTGTGCTCGACATGGCTATAGACTCACCCAAAATCACATTTTCGAATATAAAGAAGTTCGTAAAACCATGCGCTACAGATCGCCTCTCTTAACTTCTACTTACGTTTTCAGGAATATAACCTAATTTTATGCATGTATAATTAAATTAGTAGACTTAAGACTGCCCTATCTTTATTTCCCTTCTCTTATGTCCATCCCATAGTAGTCGGTAATAAATTGCCTTGAGCGATACGACCGCCATTTCTACTCTTATGTAAATAATATTTTAGTTTAAGATTTATTTGTTGTACAAAAAAATATTAAAAATAACTCTGTTGCAAGTTAAATATTGTAACATATTACTCCATAATCGCCCATGGGTCACCTCTAAGTCGAAAGTTTTATTGAGAGTGGTGCGGTGATAACCATACTGCCAAGTTACAAATATTAACTTACGCCCATACAAATGCTTTCCAAGTGACAATTTGTTTGGCGCAAACGAAACGTTATTGCCTACGCCAAGGCGTCAACGATTTTTGAAAGAGAATAGATTGGAAGCACTTGTAACTTGGCTAAGGGGCTGGTCTAAAACTGACGGACTTCAAATACCGTAGAAAATCTAGTTAAGATTTGTTAAAAGTTTTGTTTTTTGTACACTCCATTATATAAAACCCACACCTTGTGTCCAGTACGGTTAGGCAGAGGTGCAACTAGGACATCCACCTTTACCCTTGTATTATCTGCCCTACGATATGACAGGAGGCGAACTTATCGCTAAATAATCTCATTTATACTTATATAGTGAGTCTGTGATTTTGACAAGAATACGTCGTATTTTTTCAAATGCTAAATGTCGTTATATCAAGATTTCTATATAATGCAGTTTTCCCTCGCCATGTTTTCGTCACAGTTTCTACGCACATTAATAATTGACTACCTATAACATACATATGTCTTCAATAAGTGAGACATGTGCCCCTGAGATTCGAACCCGCAATCTCCGTCCAGGCAGCGACCGGTCCATTACCAACAAGCCACCACGCACTTTACCGGAAGATGAATACATGTTGATTCAAGGATTCGCCGAGCTTCAATTTTCGGTATCAGATTATTACGTGCTGTTATACCTGGCGTACAGGAATATTATTGATTCGTAAGTGGGTGGTATAGGGCCATAAAATTGTACTAAGTACCTGTTTGCGAAACATTTAAAAAGAAAAAATATTTATTCAAATATAAAAATTAACGCTTAGCCAAAAAGAGATCATACAATTAGATTTAGTTTGGATATTAATTCCTTCTTTACTTCTGAGCATTTTTAACGTGGTTCCCCACTAGGCACGTCTGGATCGGGGGTTCCAAATTTATCATCATCTCAGCCACAGGAAGTCCACTGCTGAAAATAGGCCTCCCCCAAGGATCTCCACATCGATCCTTTGGAAGTGGCCTGCATCCAGCGACTTCCTGTAACATTAGCCAGGTCGTCCATCCACCTTGTAGGCGGGTGTCCAACATTTCGCTTGCCTGTACGTTATGTATAGGAACTAATAATTATCACTACATAGTATAAAACAAAGTCGCTTTCTCTGTCACTATGTCCCTATGTCCATTTGTATGCTTAAATCTTTAAAACTACGCAACGGATTTTGATGCGGTTTTATTTAATAGATAGAGTGATTCAAGAGGAAGGTTTATATGTATAATACGTACATATTATTGTACAGAAATCTATTTGTACCCGGGCGAAGCTGGGCTGGGCTACTAGTTAATGATAAAGTATGTTGTTTGAGTGTCTACAGTTTAAGGCTTTCATGAATTATAGCTCATTTTGAATCTTATTCAATGACATGTATCAAGATGATGACGTATTCTTCGTTCGAATATAAGCGAAGCGCGAAGAATGAATTATCAGACTGGCATAATAGACGGAATGAAGAACGGCAATCGTCCACCATTCAGTGCTTTATCTAAATAGTTCTGTACATTCTCAAGCTAGATAGAAATATCCATCCTTGTTATTTGGTTGGTATTACATTTTGTTGTTTAATTACTGTTTTGTGATATGGGTGCAAATACTGTTTATATTGATATTAGTGAATTATTTTATAAAGCTATGTAGGTAAGGATATGATCCCCACTCTAAGCCAAAAGTCTTTAAAACCCTTTTCACTGATTTGTGAAACGGCAAAGTATAGCGCAGTTTCTAACACTTACAACACAAAACTAATGACTAAATACATCATGTATTGTATATTCAAGAGCACATGTGACTATCAAATAATATTTTTAATATTTATATTTGTCACTGTCACATAGTACCTATATAATCAATCCATTTTGACTCACTGACACGTAGGCCTCCACTGAACCAAGTCATCTTTTCGGTCTTTTATGAGCTTCAACCAAAACTTCCTAGTATAACTTGAGTCGTGAAGTTACCGTAGAAGTGGTAATATTTTACTTCTAATATAAATTGACTGCTAAATTATTACCAATGACCATTAAATCTGACCTAGTAACACTTCTCTGGTGTGTTACGATGTTAAGACAGTACGATCCTAACAAACCCAGAGGAGAATGACGTCACACTCGAAAGGCTCTTACACTCTATATACCTACGTATATAACCAATATATTATTGTTGAAGACGCAAAAAACGCCGAATCTTGTTCTTAAGATGCCGCGATCACGCATGCGTGGGGACCAGGCCACGCCCAACACGAAAGAGATGACGGTTGATTTCATGATTCGAATGGAATCTGATTTATTAAAGATTGTGCCAGGATAAGAGATGGTAATCGGAATAAAAGGTTGCGTGGAATCTTTTCGGTTTTGTCGTGATAATATAATGTGTAAATATTTTTTGCTCCTGTCGCTGTCGGCCTTTTTGTGCAAGTTCTCCCGCCATCTGGCCAGAGGATGTCCCACGCTACGTATGCTTGGGAGATGTCCAGAAGTGGACTGCTTATAATGACAACACAATTTGTATTAAATTGCACTGATGGAAGCAATATAAATCAGCTTTGCTTATTAGATGGCAGAAATTTATTCAGTCTAAAATAACATTATACTTTATCGACTACTAAACATTTGCAACAGTTAGGAAACAACCCTGAAAATACTAATGAATATGTTTAATTATTATATTCAACATTTTGAATATTGAAATTGGGTTTAGTTTGATCGTATTATGAGTAAAATACTGACGTTACAATTTAGATCTATACGTCGAGGTATTTAATGCTTTGTATCTGAAAATTATATTTGTAACGAAATATATTATTTTACTAGAATAATACAAAAATATTTAAATAAAATTTTGTACACACAATTGCATCATGTTATATTGACCATAGAGGCCTAGGAGTAGATAGAGGCTTAGAGAGCGGGAGGCCTATGTCCAGCAGTGGACTTTCTGTCACTGAGATGATTTTTTTTTATATTATAGGGGGCAAACGAGCTTGCGTTTCACCTGAAGGAAAGTGAACACCGCCGCCCATTGACATCTGCAACAACATAGGGCATGGAGACGTGTTGCCGGCATAGAGATGATGATACAGACCATTAATTTTAACTTTGAAAATCCTATATATTTGGCATGCGAAATGTATGTCGTTAACATAATTTAAATTAACGTTACAACCGAAGTTATTGGTGCCATTGGGCCTTAGTGTGACTTTTGTTTTTAAATGATGATAAGGTGAATAAATCGAGCGAAATCTAAATTAAAATGTTCTTTAACAAGATATTTAGAATCGTTAGGTAAAACTTCTATTGTTTTTAAACATGCTATACCTGAATAGGAAAATGGCGCAATTCCCTCAGTATATACGACCTTACATAAATTTTACTCTTTAAAACAACTTTGTATAGGGTTAGTATCATACGGTTTTCTAGCACTTACAAATCAGGATATTGTCGAAGGTTTATCTTTAATATCAGAGCTTTTATGTACAGAGAATGCCTTTAATGCTTCATTAAATATATCGGAATCATTTGTACCTATATACGCAAAAATATATCGCACTAATACAGATAATAAAACATAATATCAAAATACTCACTTTCTTCTGTTATCTGCGTATATAGATTCATTAGACCCAGATTAATCTATTTTGCTTGATGTTATTAAATTACACATTTCAAACTTAATCTCGATTGCTAATCAGAATTATTTTAAAAAAACCTGGTTCACGAGAATGACACCATTTGGATGTATTTAATCTCATTATACACAGCGTTTACTCTGGCTCCAATGTCCTTCAAATTGACACACACACTAGCAACACTGCATTTACACCGCTGTATGGCGAGAGAAATAAATATTGCGATGATACCCAGGCGGCTTCTCACATATAAGACACCTATCATCTATCATCTACTCGTGATCCAAAAATGTATCCAGACATGAAAGATTATTTATCTGTCATAATCATATCTCAATAGTCAATAAAATTTCAGTCACCGTGGTGTGGTAGGTCAGATGTTGTCTGTAAAACGTGATGCCGCGGGTTCGATCCTCGCACCGAGATACATGTTTGTAATCCAAAGGTATTTCTTTCGAATCAGGATGTTCATGAGACCCAAAAAGTCTCTCTTAGTTTGTGATATCCACTATACAAGACTCGATCTTAGTGTGGGGTCAGGATTATGTATATGACTTATCGATGTATTTATTAATTATTTAATTATATCAGTGTGGTCTAAACAGGACACACAGGGGTTAAACCCGAAACGCAACACGTAAGTGACTCACCAAGGCGAAGTATTAAGAAAGCAGTGCTGTGGTCCTGTGATCCGGATATGGTTATTCTTGTACTAGTATTTTGGACTTCTGCAATTTGACTCATCTAACGAAAGACGACATCAAAGTCGACACAACAAGTCGGTTTATTATGAGTCTTGCTAAAACATACCATCCCAATCGTGCCAGAGTATTTGTACCATAATTTGTTAGTCATTGACCTACAGCAATGTTGTGCCAATAGAAGTTGTTAGTAATCTACGCCTTGATGAATCTTAAGACTTAAGCTAATTAGGTTTATGAGTCGCAAAAAATATGGTTTGGCCAATTTTAGAAGCCAGCATAATTTTGTAAGAAATTTATCTATTTACAAAAAGCTTCTCATGTTAAAAAATGTGATAAATACATCGAATTGAATAAGTTGATAAGTAATATTTTTTGGTTCATAAATTAACTTTAAACATTATGTCTTTATTAACATTTTTGAATATTTTGATATGAAATTCAATAAAATAGAAATTCTTAAAATTAAACTACATATTACATAATTAGTCACCAACGACTTTTCAAGTTACTAACTAGTGACGTAATAAGTTAGTGACTGTAAACCTAGCCTTAACGTAACTTTAACGTGCATTTTTCATACGGTGTGCGTAAGAGGTGTGCATCAGAACTTAACAGTCAACAATAAAGTTTACCCCACTAAGTCTGTTTTAATTAGTCCATTAATAATAACAGTGCATTTGAAAGCGCAGCAACACGAAATCAACTCAGTGTTAATTAATTTTCCCCTTGTGTGACGCATTTCTCGAAACGTCCTGAGGCTCTCTCGCATCCGGGTATCACTGCAGATTTTTCCTGGGGAATTTCAATTCATTACGTGCAAAGTTGGTGGTTTAATTAAAGATATTCCGTGGATACCCGCCCATGGAGCCTTAACTCACTGAGACGTGGTTGGCTTATTTTTTTTCGACACATTCATTCCCGCCTCTGCGTCCCTCCCAAACAAACAGCGGAGAACTTTGAAAACAATTTGTTTGATGTGCGATTGTGTGTGCTATTGCGGGGGGTTATGGTTGTAACTTGTGGAGGGTAGAATGGGTGTTAGGACATTTTGGTTTTGGGTGGCAACTTTCAGTTCATTTCATGGAAGGCAGAGACAGACTGGCAATAGACTCAGTTGACCGCGAGCTTTCGCGAGGACGGACGTCCGTAGGGGTAGCTTTTCGCTTGCCGAGGGAAAATCGGAAAACTTTACGATAGAGTATCGCTGAGTGCGTTGCCGAGTGTAGTGATACGCGATTTTGTGGCGTTTTGTGGTGATGCGGCGTTGATTTCGTCTGAGGTGAGTTTGTATATTTTATAATGGGGAAATTTACTTTTCCTCAAAATCATGAATATTATTTTCGATTATTAATTAACGGGATTTTTTAAGTGAAATTTAAAGCTTTGAATCATTAACGATTGAAAAACTAAAACACTACCATACCCACTCAAAATAAACCTTAATGAAATTTGGAAAGAACAATTAAAAAACACCGATTATTATAAAGAAATAATGTATAACAAAATGTTTTTAAAATGTAAATGTGTGTAAATTGTCTCAGTGTTGTTACTTAAGAAGCTGTCGGCACGTCGCTTTGCATCCGAGAGACACTTTGAGTTGAAAGCGTAAAACTTAGCGGCTCCATCTCTCTGTTTAATACACCGGCGAATTAAAATATAGAGGAAACTTTAGCGCAGCACGGTCGGGGATCCGATTTAATTGGATTTTACATTTTAACTATTGAAAGCAATTTTCATTGAATTTTGCGATTATACGTAGTAATAAAAAACGAATGGTATATTTTATTCTTAAATTAGATGACGTTGTAATAATAATGAAAGATATTATTATTATTATGAAAAGAGTACTTTTATTTCACTAAATTTGAATTTTTTTTATTCGCTTAAAACACCTAATGTAAATCACGTTTAAGTCTTTTATAAGCAGATGCTGTGTACTACAAAAAAAACAATGAAAGTTTTAATTTTCTTAAATAAACGCGTTTGAAATCATGTTTAGTGTATGTATATTGGAATTAAAACAATTACTTACTTTAACCACACCATTATTTTCATTTACGATACAATGTAATATCTAATAAATTAAAATAATTAAATGGTGCAAAAATCATATTAGGTAGTATTTTCAAATATCGCATTTTAGTTAAAACTTCAATTGTAAATGATAATCATAAAATCAAGGAAATATTAAAACAAAAAAGTTTAATAGTCTTAAATAAATTCATATAAATTAAAAACAGCTAAATTAAATGAGCAGTGTAAAACATTATATTACATATTATTTTCATGAATTGCTTTTAAGAAAATTCTAAAACATTTGTAAGCCTTTTAAGTGATAAAACCCACATTTAATCCTACTTATACTACATACATACATACATACATAAACTCACGCCTTTTTCCCAGAAGGGGTAGGCAGAGGTGCCAGGGCACCCACATTTCGCCTTGTATGTTCCGTCCCATGATGTGATAGGTGGCGAGCCTATCGCCATATCGGGCACAAATTCCTGACTCTGGGCTGATAATGAATAGAAAAATCCAATATCACTTTGCCCAACCCGGGATTCGAACCCGAGACCTCAGCTTTGTAACCGTACCGGAGTACAACTACGCCACCGAGGCAGTCTACTTATACGATGCGATTTTTTTGTGTGTTTGTTACTTCTTCACGCTCAAACCACTGGACTAATTTTGATGAATTTTGGAATGGAAATAGCTTACACCCTGCATTAATATATAGGCTACTTTTTATCTCAACATAATGTGGTATCCTCATTAAATGAGTGCGGTATTGAAATATGTATATTCAATATTCTTTCAATGTCAAAGGAATGGGATGGAAAGTTTAAAGTACGGCAATAATGTTGAGTTTTAATATTTATAACAGTTGTCAGGCAAAGTGGAAAAGACTCGGACGAAGCCGGGCCAGACTGCTAGTTAATAATATTAGGCCTAAACTATTTAATATTATGTCACTTCGATTGTCCGGTTCATTTTATATATTTTTTAATCTTATCAACGTATTAGGCTCTCATTTTTAGTTACAAAATAAAACAAGGCAAACATATGATGTGATTTTATCATTAATATTAATTACACTTTTGTTATTACGCTCTCATTTTCATTGTCACGTTAGTGTATGCAAACGCAAAATTGAAAAAACTCAATTTATTTTTTATTTCATGGAATGGCTAGACGAGCTTGCCGTTCGCCTGATGGTAAGTGATGTCACCACTCATGAACAGTAGCAAAACCAAACAACACCTTGATTTACAAAGCAATGCTTGGCATTCCACTGCGCTCGCCATCCTGAGACACAAGATGTTAAGTCTCAATATATCCAGTAGTTACTCTGGCTACAATGTCCTTCAATCCGAAACACAACAGTGCATTTAAACTGCTGTTTGACGGGAGAAATAGACATTGCGGTGGTATCCACCCAGGCAGTCTTTCACATATGAGAAACCACCAGTGCTTGAGCTACCACTCAAATTAAAATGTCATTAAAGTATAATGTTTTATAATTACTATTATAAGACGTATTATTTGATTTAACCATACTATTATAAAAAATCCTATCATAATTTAATCTATATATTAATACGTGATGCAAAAACTTTGGATCCCTTTTTACGAAAATTGCGCGGACGTAGGAGCATAAAATTTGGCACACTTATAGTTTATGTGTAGGAGAAGTGGAGAATGCTAATATTTTTCGATAATAATGCTTATAAAGTACATTAAATCAAAAAATAAAACATTACACACACTGCCATGCATTTCACGCACACATCCATATACAAGTATACATACTCTGGTGTCAAATTGTTACTTTTCTTTTTCATTTTGTTCTTCTGACATAGACATATAAAAAAAAAAGGTTTTATTTGCCTAATGAGGTAATAATATTAATATTAAGCCTAATATTAAATGTAATATAAAACAAGATTTTAATAATAATGCATAAAAAGTATATTAAGTCAATAAATAAACCAGCATGCATTTGACACACGCATACACAAGTATTTGTACACGTATACATACTCACTGGTCAAATTTACTGTGGTTTTGTTGAATATCAAACAGAAAAGATTTATTTGACGAATACTACGTGAAATACTGAGCGCTATCATTCATTATATGCATAAAGAAAGTTCTGTAGCAGCAATCTGCAATAACAACATTCAGGTACAAAAAAAAAATTTAATTTACTATTGCTGGTTCAAAGCAATTATTGTAGTTTACGATTTTAGTAATTGCATATACTTCAGGGGAAATAAGCGATTTTGAGAGATACGGACATTTAAATGTGCACGAATTATCAGAATAACAACATCATCATACAGGTAAAAACTTTTTCCCTTCTTGATTTGGTCGAATTTCGACCACTAGGCGACCACTAGTTCAAATAATTAATTATGAAAATAAGTACAATTTTCAAATAAACGAAAAACAAGCATAGAATTCTTGTGTGGATGATTTAAACCTAGATCTTACCTGAAGTCTGTGTTTACAGACACTGGAAACCTAATTAGCTACGCTCCCGTTTAAGCTTAAAACATAAATACTGCAATACCCGTCAAGTTTATCTTCTATATAAACGTTAATTTCCACTTTTACACAATATCTTAATTCACGAACGAAGCAAGATATTGTAAAGATACATACATACCTCAGAATGGTCTACAAGAATTTTGAAGGAAATCAGAGCAGACATAAAAATTTCATTTAATTACAGTTGCCCAAGTTTTCCAGCAGTATGTCACATAAAATAAGTAGAATGAGGTGAAACGTTATAGACTACAAGCCCGTGGCAAAAATCGATGGGTCAAATGAACCACCAGGAGACCTATTTGGTAGGATACAGGGGCATAAAATAATAATATTCAGCACTATGCCGTCACTTGTAAGCTGTCCGTCTCAGTGCAGATGAGACTTCAAAATCATCAAGGAGAGGCGTTCATTTTGGTCATTTATTTTTGTACGGCATTTCTACCATCGATTGGTCCATGAAAAATAATAGAAAGAACACGTAGTGCCGTACAAAAATAATGCGTCACAAAGTCGGAAGAACGTTAGATATTCCGGCAAATTTGTCGCTAAATTTGGTCATTTGATTTTAAACGGCATCGGTTCCATACAGTCGCAATACCTCTTCTAAACCATTATTCCGCAACGCCGTACAAAAACTATGCGACAAGGAAGAAAAATCAGCGGTTGCAACCCACTCCCTTTCAGTGGTCCGGGGGGTGATTTGACACAATATGGGATAACTTTATTTTGAAAGTATTTAATGCATAGATAACATTTTTTCACATGCCGTACATTTTTTGGTGATCCAAAGGTCTGTAGAGCGGAAAATATCTCTCGAATAATCCATGTAATAAAATATACTTTAGGGTGATATTTAGTATGATATTTACTGTACAGCATTTAGACAATTTATTTGTATCTAATGCGATCATCTATAAAAGTCAATTTCGTACATATCTGAAAGTTCACATTGATAAAAGGTAATAAACATAACAAAAACTTATTATTATTAATTCCTTTTTTTAACTTTATTTGTCCGCAAAATAAGATGACACATATTCATGTTTCAGAAGGTAATCGAGAAGAGGATACGGACGTCGATGAGGACCTTGATTCCGATACCGACTCAGTCACTAATTCAGATATTGACTTAAAATTTGAAAGACATACCTACCAATTTTTTCATTTCTGTATATATCATTTAGTATATTTAATAACACAATTCAAAAAAATATGTCCATGTTTGCAGTATATGACATCGAAAAGTTTACAAAAATATAAATACTGAGCTTAGCTATAGTTTTTCAATTTTTGGATATAATATACACTGTTTCACTTTAAAAGCCGGCATAATGATTTTTTATACATGTTATTAATTATTCTCTTCAAAAATATGTTAATGCCGTGTACTATCATACGACCATAAAGTACTCCTGAAATGGTAGTGCCATTTTAATCAGCCAAAAATTATGTTCTGCATTAAAATGTACGGCATAATTTTTTCTTCATTTGTTTACCTGAGAACTATTTAAAACAACAATAATATTTAGAAAGTTGCTGTATTTCACTAATCTACGATAATTTAAACTTTTGAAATGATTTGAGAAAACTCATATTTTATTTTCCTCTCCATTTCTTTTCAAACATTTTTATTGAATGGCAATACTAAATAACAATTGTATTCAGCAATATCATGTTAAAAAACAGGTTATCGTACAGGATCAAATGACCTTTCAGCTTTAAAAGTCAAATTTATAAGGAATTTATGTATACATTAAAATTAACAATAATTTAGTGACGGCTTTTATTTAAATAGTAATTTTGAGTGCTACTTAATGTTATGAAACCGATGCCGTATTTTTTCAAATCACCCCCCGGACCACTGAAAGGGAGTGAGTTGCAACCGCTGATTTTTCGTCCTTGTCGCATATTTTTTGTACGGCGTTGCGGAATAATGGTTTAGAAGAGGTATTGCGACTGTATGGAACCGATGCCGTTTAAAATCAAATGACCAAATTTAGCGACAAATTTGCCGGAATATCTAACGTTCTTCCGACTTTGTGACGCACTATTTTTGTACGGCACTACGTGTTCTTTCTATTATTTTTCATGGACCTATCGATGGTAGAAATGCCGTACAAAAATAAATGACCAAAATGAACCCCTCTCCTTGATGATTTTGAAGTCTCATCTGCACTGAGACGGACAGCTTACAAGTGACGGCATAGTGCTGAATATTATTATTTTATGCCCCTGTATCCTACCAAATAGGTCTCCTAGTGGTTCATTTGACCCATCGATTTTTGCCACGGGCTTGTAGTCTATTAACTTGTATACACTTTGTGTGATAGACTAAGGATGGCATGTCACTATTAACAAAAAGACTAGAAATGTCGATAAAAATTTCAGTATTTGAAGCGTATCTAATCCACATAATTAGTCCCACGACACCGAACTTACCTTTTTTTTATCAAATTTCTGTGCCGATATATAAAGAAACCAATCCGCACTAGACAAGCGTGAATAATATAGCCTAACCCCTTTCAATCGGATTCTCGATTGTTGAGGAGACCCGTGCCTTGCAGCTATGCACGTATATGGGCCGTTAGAGATATAGAAAAAAAATATATCACGCCAAACACTTTTTTTTTCAAATTTTTATCAGTACCCTTGAAGTCATAAGGAAATTAAAAATTAGTTCTGCCGTTGTGACGAAAACAGACTCGTTGGATTAATACCAGCGTCTCAGGTTATCTTAAGACGTGAAACTAGATTCTCGCAAAGAACGCCAAGGTGAGTTACAAAGTAGATTTCTAGGGCGTTCTTAAGGGTAGGAAACCGTTGAATAGATTTGTGCGCTACCACTCTATGTCATTAAGGTAATAAAATTTACTATTACTCCGTTTAAACGTTTTTTCTAGTAATTTTCGTAAAGCAAGTTATTGATTTTTCAAGTCAATTACAGAAAAGATCATATGAGCTTAGATATTATTTAAAAAAATACAACATAAAGCTTGGAAGTAAAGGAGTTTGTAGCTTAAATTTATTAAATCAAGACTGCTATTGAAAACGAAAAATATTAAAAAAATAATCGGCGCGTTTCTCTGCAAAAGCGGAGTACTGATGGTCTCTTGAAGCATCCCAAGTGGTCCGAAAGGCATTCTAAGGCCATCCTTAAAATAATTGATGCGTGGTTTTATGTTCAGGTTTATAGGAAATCCTTAATTTAATTATATTTCGCTACTGTATTAACATGCGATCAAAATAGTCAACCAACCGAGTGGTCAATGGCAGAAGCGGCAGACAGATTTTTTTTAAATGATCCCTCATAAGCAAGTGGTTAAGAACTAATGATCTATGCCAATACATTCCATAAGAAGTTAATTAAAAAAAAATACTTTGTTAATATTAAGATTTTTCACGCGTAGTTGGCTTGACGAGTGTTACTGCGTAGCTTAGATAAGTTTAGGTATCTAGGGTTAACAATATGTAAAATAATGCACCTGCAGCCGTTTTACGCATCATTGAACCCCTGTAAAGTCGAAATATAAGTTAGATCTCGATTAAGACTTTGTGAAGACGGATTATCATATTTTAAAACTCGTTCGCACCTGTCCCCATCGGATCAGCGTCAGCCGCAACTCGCAAGTTTGCGAACTTGACGCTTTCTTTGCTTGTTAATTTCACGAATATTTCTTTCTTGATTAGCTTGTTTTAAATTAATTCTAAGCACAGAACAAATTTAATTTATTGAGTTATTTTATTTATATATCACTTATCTTTTATGATCATTCATAATGTGCGTTGTGGCCTATTTTTGAACGGTAAGTTTACTGGTGGTACGTCTCTCATATGTGAAAGGCCGCTTGGACAGGTATCATTGCAATGCCTATTTCTCCAGCCAAACAGTTTAAATGTATTGAATGAAGGATATTGTAGCCAGATAAACTACGTGACAAATTGAGACTTAATATCTTAGGTCTTAGGATGGTGAGCGCAGTGGAATGCCAAGCATTACTTTCTTACTAAGGTGTTGTTCGGTTTTACTGTTCTTGAGCACTCCTATCGTTTACCATCAGTCATCAGTTCCACCTTGTATATTTCGTACCATGATGTGATAGGAGGCGAGCCTGTCGCCATATCGGGCACGCAATTCTGACTTCGGGATGATAATGAATAAAAAAATATGACTGCAATAGGCAGTATATTACAAATAGGGAGTTAAAATTAAGAGTGTTTTCAAGCGAATATTTACAATAAAAGCTTGACTACACTACACTGAGAAAGCTTGCAATAACTTAGATATGTTCAGTTTTAGAATGTCCACATGCGCAATCTATATTTTAATCACTCAAAAAATCTACTTATTTTCTTCATTGCACGTCACGAGCCTTTACAATTCGAAAGGCTAAGGCCGTTTATTTCTTCAAAGTTTAAGTACATTTATCATATACATGATCACTAATTACATGACGCCCAAAAATTCAAGTTGCACGCCGTAGGATTCGAACCTGCGACCACCGCGTTAGCAGTTTTTGATAAGTCTGTGGCAAATAGGGCACCACGTACATTTACTCTTTTAAGAGATACGATAAAAATTTATTTTATTTCTAAATATACAACTAAGCCCATTAGTTAACCATATTTCCAATCAATCAAACAGTTCTTATAGACTAAAGGTGTGAATTAATTAGTTTTTAATATGATTATAATGGTAATTGAATATAGGAAGTTATTGGTATATTAAAATTACAGTATCAGTAGCCTATGACATTGATTCTAGTTGTCCTACATTCTAAGTTCCAACAGCATTAATAAAAATAATATCTAAAGTTTTAAGTATAAAATATTGGAGCGAATGCTTTAGTAATTTCTTCAAATATTTATGAGTAAATATACTTAGGTGAATTTGTTAAATCAAAATAATCAAAACAATGCAAATTACTATATTCATTTCTACAAGAGACAAGAACAAAATACATTGTTAGGTTTTTTGACTACACTCGAGCTCTCATCGAAATCCAAAGTTGCATATGGTTCCTTGTATGAATTCAGCCATGAAAAGCGCTCCTCGTATGATGAACGCTTCCTTCATCGATTGACGCCAGTTTGAGACTAGAGACTTAAAGGACTTTATTGCGTCCGGATCTGAAAAAAATATAATAGAAATCAAATCTCAAATGTATCGGAAGGCCTCCTACAAAATGTGCGGACGATCTGATCTGATGTGAAGATTGCAGAAATACATTGGATGCACGCCGCTTCCAACAACTCAATGTGGAGATCGTTGATGTTTAGGAGCCAACTTGTGGCTGGACAGCCTGGACCTTCGCCTAAACTTTCTGAGAAAAAGGCGTGGTATTTGCGTATGTATGTAACTTTGTATTGTATTGTATCAGCCCATATACGTCCCACTGCAGGGCACGGGCCTACTCTACAATCGAAAGTACGATTGAGAGTGGTTAGGCCATATAGTCCACCACGCTGGCCTAGTGCGGGTTGGCGGACTTACATACCATAGAAATTTTTATAAATCGCTATGGTATGCAGGTTTCCTCACGATGTTTTCCTTCACCGTTTTAGTGCGTGGTGATTGACTATCAATACACACATGACTCCGAAAAGTCAGAGGTGTGCCCTGGGATTTGAACCCGCGACCACCGTGAACATGTTGGCAGCCGCGTCTAGTCCGTTTACCAACAGGCCACCACGCACTTCATGCATGTATGTAACTATTGTGTGGATTTGTATATATTTTTTCACATATACCTATTTAGCGTGATAAAATTCAACATACCGCTTGTTTTGATGACGCCGGGTCCGAAAGCAGCATACAGATTAGTGAAATCAAGGTATGAAAACACTTCCATCTTTTTCAATTCCAAGTTGTCCACATTCGGAAATACTGCAGTTAGTGTAAAATCATCTAGAGAAAAAAAAATATTAACACAAGTAACTCCTCTTATTTCTTGCATCGTCCTCAGTATTGAGCGTGACTTGCTATGCACCACTTTCTATCTATCGATCATTCCATCCATCCATCCATCAGCCAAAGGAAGTCCACTGCTGAACATAGGCCTCCCCCAATGATTTCCATAGAGACCTGTTGTAGGCAGCCTGCATCCAGCGACGTCCCGCGACCTTTACCAGATCGTCGGACCATCGTGTGGGTGGACGTCCTACGCTGCGTTTTCCGCTACGCGGCCTCCATTCGAGCACTTTCCGACCCCATCGGTCATCAGATCTCCGCGCTATGTGCCCTGCCCATTGCCACTTCAACTTGCTAATCCGGTGGGCTATGTCGGTTATTTTAGTTCTTCTACGGATCTCCTCATTTCTGATTCGATCTCGTAGGGAAACCCCGAGCATAGCCCTCTCCATAGCTCGTTGAGTGACTTTGAGCTTCCTAATAAGGCCCATAGTGAGAGGCCACGTCTCGGCCACGTATCGATCATTGTTTCCATATATTTCTACCCATAGATGAGAACTTTTATCAGGAAGTATAAGAATAATATCGAATCAGAATTTGGTCAATTTCTATACACTTTTGTCAAATATATACATATGTGTGTTCATAATTATTACTTCAACATCTTCCACCAAAAGGACATCCAGAAATTATTGTATCGAATTTTTTTTGGAATTTTTATAGGGTTACAGACATTTATATTTTAGAATGATTGTTCATGGGATGTCACGAAAAAATAAAACTAAATTATCACCATCCCTGAAGTCCAAACACCCTGAAGTACTTAGATTGCATTATTATTATATTGACGCATTATATTACACCAACTCATCTTTCCATAAATAATAAGATTAAAGAAACAAAACAACAATGTGTCACATTCCATAATATTCACACAATGCTGTGTAAAGGCCGTGTCCTCTGCCATTCCATGTTGAATCAATCCTCTGTTATTACTATATTCGAATTACCATCTAAGCAAAAGTAAGTAGCTTAGTTGGTCAAACACCGGTTGGGAAACGAGAGGCCGCGGGTTCAATCTCCGCACCGAAAGAAATGTTTGAGTGAACCACAAGTATTTCTTTCGGGTCTGGGTGTTTGGGAAGCCGAATAGTCTTTCATATTTCCTAAAATCCTAATTTACCTTATATTCCTAATATAAGATGTGATCTTAGTGTGGGGTCAGTAGCATGTAGAAAGTATTGTTGGTTGTAATTATTTAGTACTTACCATATCTATAAGCAATATCGTCAGTAAGGGCAATGGGTTCTTTTCTAACGCGGTGGTATTTGAACGTGGCTCTAGGGTTATAAATAACTACATTGGTGAATCGCACAGCAAGTACTAGGTTGTTGGTTTTCCTGTTGACACTGAAATTAAAATAGTAATTTAAAAAAGTTTCAAATATGTTCTTGTACATTAGTACAATAACATATTTAATAAATAAAATTATTATTTTATCGGCCCGTACCTTAAAACATACTAGCAACGACTGAGGTATTATACTATACTATTTCTAAATCAAAAAGTTCCATTTGACATTTCATACTTTTATCATAAATAACTTTGTGCAGACGTAACTCACAAAATTTCAATAATACTTTCCATAAAACCATGAAATTATGAAGCTATTCTTATTTTATCACAGGATTTACAATCTATAATAACTAAATTTAAATTTAAATCCTTTAAATAAAGCAAAATAACCATTTTAAACAACATACTTTTTTACTAGACGTCATTACAAAGTCACGTCGTTAGGTCTTCCACGTGTAGAGTTGAGACTATGCAAACGCATTTGTATACGCATAATCGGTAAAAATATAAAAATAATCGAGCAGTTTTAATCCAGTTGTTTTTTAATTTTAAAAAGTACTGAATTATCAGCTAATAACAAGCATACTGTCAACGAACAACCATCAATAAATAATGTAATAATAATTTTGATAAAAGGCAATAATTTAACAATAATTTTGTGTATGTGGTGGCCCTTTGGTAAACGGACTGCTGAGACGCGGCTGCCCACGTGTTCACGGTGGTCGCGGGTTCGAATCCCAGGGCATACCTCTGACTTTTCGGAGTCATGTGTGTATTGATAATCAATCACCACGCACTAAAACGGTGAAGGAAAACATCGTGAGGAAACCTGCATACCATAGCGATTTATAAGAATTTCTATGGTATGTACGTCCGCCAACCCGCACTAGGCCAACGTGGTGGACTATATGACCTAACCACTCTCAATCGTATCCTCGATTATAGAGTAGGCCCGTGCCCTGCAGTATGACATATATGGGCTTATACAAATTTACTGAAGATAATCGTAAAAAAAGTTGTGGGAAATATTGAATTTAACATTTCTTTCGAACTGCATAACTGAAAAATGCAGACGTTCGAAGTATACAAGTATAGTAGAACAGACCAAGATTCAGAAAAATAATGTTTCAACGCAGGATCTAGCAGGATTTCGTGGAAATTTTGGGGTTGTTGCAACAGTGTGTTCCATATATCAAAAATCTAAAATATTTTTTTTAGCCAAAATTATAGGGTTAAACAAAAATGTTCAAAGAATGAATATAGGAATGATAATATCGATCCGTTGGCGTCAAAATAAATTGGAAAGTCCGAAAAAAAATCCTGTCACAAAATTTGCTATTTCGACCCACTGTGGGCCAGGCCGCTAGTAATAGATAAATTATTGCTTTTGTTCGTTAATACTAAAGTGACTTATGCAATTGTGGATGTCTCATTATGATAAAGATGTACATAAAAAAAAACGAAACAATGTAAACTAAAAATATAAACTGTAATCGATTAAGAAATACAAACAAATGGTATCGATATCTCGTTAATAATCGGATATTGTACTAACCGATTTATTTGACATCATCCCTATTTCACAATTTTGAGATATGTCAAATGGAACTTTATGATTTAGACATAGTATAGAGCGGACATCGGGAACAAAATATCTGCGTATTGCGTTTGCACACGGAAATCCAGTGAAGCGAGAGAGATGATGATGTTACTGCGTAGGCGTGACAGAGATAGAAATAGAAGGGTACGGTACCGTTCATTTTGTTACAAACATTTCGTTTGCAGTGTCCCTCTAGTATTATATCTCAATGCTTGCAACGTACATTTTAGTGGCTTAAACAGTGGACCGAGGCTTACGTTTGCGGCAGTTGGTTGATATTGATATGATATTTTATTTAACCCACATCTTTCTGATCATGATGTGAAAAAAATCCCAGTGTATTTTTGTAAAACATTATGATTTTTGTTTTTACAATAATTGTAATAAATTATTTTGACCACCTCGTATAGATACGGGTATTCTTGCTACTTAGTCAAGGTTTGGTTCAGTTCGGGAACTTACCTGAACGATGAAAAGACTCGTACGTATCCGAAAAGCATTGAAAACTAAAATCGCGATTTTGGACAAAAGAACTACAGTTTTCTTTTTTTCAAACTTGGTACATTGTTACCTGGTGTGGGTAGGAAACTATGGATTCAATTAAGTCATCATCATCATCATCATATCAGCCACAAGAAGTCCACTGCTGAACATAGGCCTCCCCCAATGATCTCCATAATGACCTGTTGGAAGCGGCCTGCATCCAGCGAATTCCTGCGACCTTAGTCAGATCGTCCGTCCACCTTGTAGGCGGGCGTCCAACACTTCGCTTGCCTGTACGTGGCCTCCACTCGAGAACCTTTCGGCCCCAACGGCCATCGGTTCTACGAGCTTTGTGCCCGGCCCACTGCCACTTCAACTTGCCAATCCTATGGGCTATGTCGGTAACCTTGGTTCTCCTACGGATCTCCTCATTTCTGATTCGATCTCGTAGGGAAACACCGAGCATAGCCCGCTCCATGGCTCGTTGAGTGACTTTGAGCCTTTTAATGAGGCCCACAGTGAGAGGCCACGTCTCGGTGCCGTATGTCATCACTGGTAACACACAACTATCGAAGACTTTCGATTTTAGGCACTGAGGTATTTTGGACGAGAAGACGTCGCGAAGTTTCCCGAACGCTGCCCAACCGAGTTGGATTCGCCGATTGACCTCTCTCTCGAAGTTGCACCTGCCTAACCGGACCACTTGTCCTGAATAGACATATTCGTCTACAACTTCGAGAGTCGAGCCCCCAACTCCAATGGGGGTGGGCACAACATGGATATTCGACATAATCTTCGTTTTATCCATGTTCATTTTAAGACCCACCTGTTGGGAAACTCGATTAAGGTCTTCGAGCATAGTGCTAAGGTCTTCCAGCGATTCTGCCAAGACTACAATATCGTCGGCAAATCGAAGGTGAGTAATATACTCGACGTTGATGTTGATGCCGAATCTTTCCACTGCAAGAGCTTGAAGGCATTTTCCAGCGCGGCAGTGAACAGTTTTGGAGATATGACATCTCCCTGTCTCACGCCTCTCTGTAGTGGAATAGCCTTCGTGCTCTGATCCTGTACTCGGACCGACATGGTGGCGTTGTTGTATATACACCTCAACACTTCGATGTACCGATAGTCTATGTGGCACCGCTGAAGCGACTGTAGCACAGCCCAGGTCTCGATCGAATCAAAGGCTTTCTCATAGTCCACAAACGCTAAACAAAGCGGCAAGTTATACTCCTCGGTTTTTTGTATAACCTGCCGTAGCGTATGAATATGGTCTATGGTACTAAAGCCTTTTCGGAAACCGGCTTGTTCGGGAGGCTGGAAGTCATCAAACCTGCCTTCGAGACGATTTGTGATGACCCTTGAAAACAACTTATAGACATGGCTCAGGAGCGAGATGGGCCTGTAGTTCTTCAGCAAAGTGTTATCACCTTTTTTGAAGAACAGTACCACCACGCTCCTGCTCCATGCCTCCGGCGTTGAGCCCTCGAGGAGAACGGAATTGAAGAGCTTCTGAAGGACTTTGAAGGACTCTGAAGGTCAGGGGTGCTCCTATCTAGTGGTCATGGCTTATCCTAGAATAGGTGCTACGAGTACGCGACATCGGCCCCCCGAGCTACTGCAGTCACTACAAACATTCCCTTCCATGACTGCAGTATCCACTCCTACAGGCCATACTCTCCTTTCCCATTATATCCTCTACTCACAAACCCTATTTCCTTTCCCCCGCTGATGATGGGCAGCAGCGTCGTCAGCGCGAGCCCCCTCCTGCGCTCGCCAACCCGCCTGCCGTGGCGACACAAAAATTGACCAGGCCCCCAGTCCCCGGCAGCCCCACTATTCCTGGCGATGGTAGCAGCCATGGTTACGGTGGGGCAGGGGGTGCTAAGAATCCCCGGGTTGGCCCTGGCTACCACCCCCGACGACGACTGGCCCTGGTAACACACAACATACGCACTTTGAGGACAGACGAGAAGATTGTCGAACTGGAAGAAGAATTGAGCGGGTTACACTGGATATTGTGGGGTTATCGGAAGTCCGAAGAATCGGGGAGGATACGATAACCCTGAAGTCTGGTAACCTGCTCTTCTACCGGGGGGACGACCAACAGTCCCGAGGAGGTGTCGGATTTCTCGTCCACAGGTCTCTCATCAACAACATCGTATCCATCGAAAGTGTGTCGAGCAGGGTAGTATACCTTATACTCAGAATATCCAAAAGATATTCGTTGAAGGTCATACAGGTATACGCGCCGACCTCGACACACCCAAATGAAGAAGTAGAGGAGATGTATGAGGACATTAGTCGGGCCATACATACTTCCAAAACCTACTTCAATGTTGTTATGGGGGACTTCAACGCAAAGTTGGGCAAGAGAAGCGATGCAGAGTTGAAAGTGGGTTAATTTGGACATGGGCAACGGAACCTCAGGGGTCAGAGGCTGGCCGACTTTCTGGAAAAAGAGGGACTCTTCGCGATGAACTCTTTTTTCCAGAAGCCGCCTCACAGGAAATGGACCTGGTTGAGTCCTGACGGTTCTACGAGAAATGAGATAGATTTCATCTTGACGACGAATAGACGGATGTTCAGTGATGTCTCTGTGATCAACAGGGTGAAAACCGGTAGTGATCACCGAATGGTTAGGTGCACATTGAATATCAACGTCCAATTAGAAAGGCGCCGCTTGATGAAGTCTACGCTCCGACCTACTCGCGCCCATATCCAAAACCCCGAGAGCTTTCAACTCGAGTTGACAAATCGCTTTGATTGTCTCAAAGAAAACCTTGCAGTGGACGAGTTAAACAGCGGTTTGGTAGAAGCTGTCCATACGGTGGGATCTAAGTATTTTAGACCTCGCCGTAGAGATAGACCACAAAAACTCTCGATCCACACTCTTGACCTCATGGCCGAACGTCGATCTTTGATGCTGCAGTCTTCCGTTGACGCCGAAGCATATCGGCGGCTCAATAGACGGATCTGGAAGTCCTTGCGACACGATGTCCGTGCTCACAATACTGTGAGCATTAAGGAGACAATTGAGCGGAACGGAGGCTCCAAAGTGTTTGCAAGAGACTCGTCTATTGGGCAAAGCCAGTTGTCTAGGCTGAAGACGGAAGACGGCCACGTGGTATCGACGAGGACAGAGGTATTAAGGGAGATCCAGAGGTTCTACGGACAGCTTTACACCTCGGTTGCCAAACCTACTGTTAGCTCGGCCGAAGACCCGAGAGCCGAGTTAATCCGACACTTTAGCGATGATGTCCCGGACAGCAGCCTGTTTGAGATTGAGATGGCCCTCAAACAACTTAAAAACAACAAGGCGCCGGGTGAGGATGGAATCACTTCAGAGCTTCTGAAAGCGGGCGGAACGCCGGTACTGAAAGTCCTTCAATTAAGTATCGTATGTAAATATCACCCAGGCATGAGCTCAGGACTATGTATTGACTATTATATATTTTTTTTATTAAAATAAATGGCGTTCACGTGTTGGTGAACGATACGGCTGCTCATGTACAGTAACAAAACTATGCACCATGAATTGCAAAGCAATGCTTTCCACTGCGCTCGCCATTCTGAGGCATACGATGTTAAGACTATATGCCCAATAATTATTCGCTCTATTTATTCCCTGTTATTATCAAAAATCCATTGATTACACTCACGTAAACTGAGTCACTCTCCCGTTGAATCCTGTTACGATACTTTCGCTCAAAACAATAGTCATGTTGGCGCCAGGAAATGGAATAGATATTTGAGGCATAGTCAATGGGTCCGCAACTCGTCCGGTCACCTCCTTACAATGCGAGTGGGTGATGAAGTACCGCCTGATGCAGTTCAAGTCGTAGAGAGGGCAAAGCGTTTCTGCTTGTCTGTCGAGGTCTGAAAAGGCATATTAATTATTGGTTTTTATTTAATACTTATAAAATCACCATTAAAATATAAGTGTACGCATGCCGGCTTAATTAAATAAGTTAATTTTATTGTATTCACAAAATAGATGGATAATTTTAAAACATTAAATTGCAGCCTCTGTGGCCCGGTTGGTAAGACGCAGACTATGAAACGAGAGGCCGCTGGTTCAATCTCCGCATCGTGACAAATATTAGTGAGATCCACAACTTCAAAAACGTAGATAAAAATGGTGGTGCCGGGCCTCCTTTTTCAGCTTTCCTATTGGCTAATATTGGAACAGGTTATGCAACATACATAAATTAATTGAAAAAAAATAATTAAAAGTAAATAGTTTAGGTATATTTAATTTCACTCAAACTCGTTTTAAAAGGATAATAGCTAAATATAATTTCGGCTATCAAAGGAATTTATAGCAATTTATTGCTAAATAATTAATTCAATTTTCACTAATATAAGAGCGCTACCAACATTACGAACAAGAAATTATCTACGTTTTTTAAAACGCGAATGTATGACAGCGGTCCCTCTATATTTAAATACTCTAAGGTCCACAAGTATTTTTCTGGTGGTAGTCTGGGTGTTTGTGAGACCGAAAAGTCTCTTATAATTTTTGATACACAAGACACAATACCTAAAGGATCTTAATGTGATATCAGGACTATGTACATATGTGACAGTTAGGTGTATTTATTAATTTATATTAATTAAAAATATAATTAAACGCGTTCCGGTTAAGATATAAAAGACAAATTAATTTTATTATGTTCAATTATTTTTTAATTGCAAAGAATGGCGAGACGAGTATGCCGTTCGCCTTGTGGTAAGCGATCCGTTTATGAACTTAGCAAAACCAAGCGATACCATGAATAACAAAGCTATGCTTGGCATTTCACTGCGCTCGCCATAGTGAGACATAAGATGTTATATTGCAATATGTCCAGTAGTTAAATCATAAAATATAAGATTATAATAGAATCGTACGTGCTGACATAAAACCCTTAAGACATATTTTAACTTGAAATGTACACGTTACCATTGGCGTCCTCCCATTTAGCAATCCAGCTGCTTGGTACATTTCCTAGACAACCGGAAATGGCGGATAAACACACCAAGAAAACGTAGTCCTTCATCGTTCGTATTCTCTAAGTGACGAAAATTATACCTCCCAAGTCCTTTTATACCTTTCTTTCGATTTGTAAACGGAAGTCGATAAAAATTTAATTGACAAATTCTTTTTACAATCACTTGTTTTAGATAATCATAATTGACAAACAACTGGTATTTATAAGTTATTGTTTTATCAATACTAAAATACTTTCCTTTAATTACTCAATTTCCAGTTTAAAAGTGGCTATGGTAATTTTATTTAAAAATAATGATTACGAATCAATATCTATCCTTCTGTGGGTAACCAAACGTTTAAAATATCGTCTGATATAAATTCAAAATGGACTATGTACGCTCTCATAAGTCTACAGCACCTTACTTTGGCATCTAACCTTGTTATTGCATAGGGCAGTCAGTGAAAAACAGTCGCCAACTGTGACAATACCACGCTTTGGTCACCTGTCTTCCAGCCTGCTCCGTGAAACTGCATAAAAGCAGCATTGTTTTAGAAATTACCAGGTTCTCCAAAGCAGAATCCCATGTGTATTTAGATGTGTGAGAAATTACCATCATACTACTTTACTTGTCATTTATTTTTACCCATAAAGTGTTAGTTACTTTTTGGTTGTAGTTATCATGATTCTTGATAACTGATAACTTAACTTTGTTTCAGCTATGTATTGTATGTTTACATATGAAAGTTAGTCTTGTAAGTGAAATGGTAAAATTTCCAAAGACAAAAATCATTCTTTAAACAGAAAATCTACGCTGACATGTCGAATTAAATCATGTGTCAATACAATACAATGTGAATAAGGAGCGTAAAAAGTGAAAAGCTAGGCCGTACACTACAGCCACCTTCAGCGAGTCCAAGGGTTAGAGTCCAGGCTATGGCGAAATAGTAAACGCAAATGTGTCTGGGGCAGATTTTTGTTGAGCATTTTTTAGCTTACACCGCTGCCGTAACTTTTCGGGTAATTTATGATGAAAGTGAAAATTTTTGCACAGCATTCAGTGACCCAAAGATTGCAACCTTCGCCGACTTTTTTCCAGTAATTTAAATTTTCCTTATAATGCCAACATTATAGCAATCAGACTTTCAAGGTTTAGTAACGAACTGATATTCAGAGTATGATATTCGCGGAGATTAAATACCCCATCTATTTCTCATCAAAATTCCGAAAGCTCGACGAGTCTTTTAGTGTTTCAATACGAGTATTGTGATAAAAGGGTGTAACAAGACAGTTATCGAAAACGAGTTCGGATAGCAGAATCAGTCAAGTAAGCAGTCAGTCTAACCTAAATCTAAAATCTAATCTAAAGTCAAGCTGTAAAATTGTTTGCCGTCACGCCTGTTCCTTCCTTCCTGTAATCCTGGGTCCTTCCGCCGTAGTGTGAAGAGGCATTTTAGCAGGGTGTGTGTATCCAATAGCATGGGACTGCCGTCTGATGCCATTCGATACTCTGCCTAGACCGCATTTGCTCTTACCATCACGCGCAGTGCTACTCAGCATGCCAGGACAGTACTACTACAGGTCAGTAAATAAAATGTATTTATCAACCAAAACAGGGTGATGGTGATATAAAAATAAGTATCTTAATCATTATCTCTCTGTCTTGGTAAAATTGTAATGGCTTTATATCTGAAATCGCTAAAATTACCACCTGGTTTCGTTTCCTATGGTTCTTGAGATACCCTACATAAATATACATACGGAAGCTCACCCAGTGGACACCCACATTTCGCGTTGTATGTTCCATCCCACGATGTGATAGGTGGCGAGCCTATCGCCATATCGGGCGCACCGGCCATTTAGTTGATACTTGTATTTTACTGAAGGGCATATTCTTAGTTTTTCAATCAATCGTTTTTCTTCCAAAACTCATACTCAGTTTTTTAAAAACTCTTTGCAACTTGACGCATATACTTGCTTCCTTGAAAACGCTTTCTTTTAAATTAAAGAGATAATTATTTATATTTTTGAGTTTCAGTAGGGAGTATTAAGCATTTAAAGTTTTAACAGTTTATGTATTTTTGTGGTACGGAATTTTCAGTATTCGAGTTTACCTCGACCATGGTGGATTACTTATTTTGAATTTTTCAGAATTTCTAATTTTATACTTCGTGTTTTACATGTTTTAAAAATGTGGCTCTAGAGTCTTGTAAAATATGAACAAAACTAAATACACCTGTTAACGTCATAACATGTTAAACTTTTGATCGGTATCGGAATGCACAAAGTTTCGGTATACTGTATAAAGTGTCGAACACAGATTTCCATGGAAACCGTCAAGGACAGTTTTTATTCCGTTCTCTATCGTCGACAGCGTAGTTACAATCAAGATCTGTATCTGTATCTGTATCAGCCCATATACGTCCCACTGCAGAGCACAGGCCTCCTCTACAATCGAGAGAGCGATTGAGAGTGGTTCAAGATAGCAAAGTTTAACATACATCGTACAAAATGACTGAGCAGGAATGCGAACTCTGGGGTATCTGGGGTATTGCAAAAAAATAGTCCGTAAAACCTATTTGAACTTATTTGAACCTTCGTTAGTAGTAGATCAATATCTACTAGGAGGAGTTAACATTATTTTTTTATATATTTTCGATTGGCTGTTTATTTCATTCTAAACATTATTTATACACAATTTATAAACAATTTCAATAAACGAAAATAAAAATATCTTAAGACCGTTATTAGATTTTTTTGAAATAGGATCCTGATAATATTCGTCCAGCAATCCGTACTTAGCCAGCGCAACGTTATTGATTAATATCCCTGATAGTGGTAGAGAAAACCCTTTGCTTACCAGTGGGCCTTATTTGAACTCATATCTATCTCATAATGGATCCTAAGTACCTAACCAACTTGTTCACGGTGGTCGCGGGTTCGAATCCCAGAGCACACCTCTGACTTTTCGGAGTCATGTGTGTATTGATAGTCAATCACCACGCACTAACGGTGAGGGAAAACTTCGTGAGGAAACCTGCATACCATAGAAATTTCTAAGAACTTTTATGGTATGTTAGTCCGCCAACTCGGATTAGGCCAGCTTGGACTATATGGCCTAACCATTCTCAATCGTACTCTCGATTGTCGAGGAGGCCCGTGCCCTGCAGTGGGACGTATATGGGCTGAAACAGCATAGGATGCTATCTGTAGTAGAATATGTATTTCTTAGGGCTAAAAACGAAGACGTAATTTGACACTGATATATGTATTACTAAAATTAAAAATATACTAATTCCATACTATACCTAGCTTAAATCCTTTTTAATCCTTTTTTGGTTCTCCTTAGTTTCAAGATAGATAGTCTAGCGCCAGTTGGAAGCCGAATGTGAAACGAGAGGCCATAGGTTCAATCTTCGCAGCGAGACATGTATTTGGTTTTGGGTGTATGGAGAGTGATAAGCCTCTCTTCTTTTTGTTTTTAAACCTAAAACGTTGTTGGTGTTTTTGTGGACGTTGTGTGTTAGTTATTTGTGTCTTGGTATGGAGTCACAAATATGTGTGTAGCTGTTCGGTCTTTTTTTTATATATTGGTATATGGTAGGTGCCCTGTATGAGTTGGGGAATGAGACTGACCACTGCCTTTCATGTAAACTTAATGGGTATAGGAAATTGGGAAAAATATATTATCACAATAAAAAACATTATGCGTTTAAAAATATATTAATTATATGAAGAATAACATATTTTGTTCCTAGTTTGGTATTTTAATATTTTACCAAATCAAAAACCGAAATTACATATGCTATATCTTAAGTATTCTTTCATGAATAATGGCCCTAGAGTGACGAACACTTCCTTAGCCGACAAAGCTACGTCACTGACCAAAGCATTGAAGGATCTTATTGCATCCATATCTGAAAAACGGAAAATTATATTAGAAATCAAATATTCGAAGTTTTATGGGCAGTGAATGTCCACGTATAGATTGAGCGATATTTTTCAATGTTACTGTAAACTGGGTCTCCAAGATACAATGTATTCGTATATTGGTATAATTTAGAATTTGTGATTTTTTTTAGTCTTTTATCATATTTTATGGCGAAAGACTTTCAGCTTAATGAATTATTTTTGATATTGCTACTCACCAAAGGTTTTGATGAAACGTGGACCGTAGCCATACGCAGGATTGCTATTTTCGAGATACGAGAATACTTCCATCGTCGACAATTCTAAATTATTATAGTTCGTGAATACCGCGGTAAGTGTCACAGTTCCTAGAAGAAAAACATAATATAAGAAAACACTAAAGGACGAACTCATGAGAAATTTCTGGAAGAATTTCAAAAATCTAAAAGTGATAAAGCCATGATGTCAGTCATGAATGGGCAGGCGCTTCCGGGGTGGTACCACTATTGGCGACAGATTGGCTGTCACGTTTCTTTCGGTGACTGAGATTGCCGAATGCCCAATCACTTCTCAGCCTTATTATTAATAAGCTGATAAAGTAGCCTATCACGTAACGTAACTAAATACAGAACGTCTTGTACGATGTGAGCTTTTGACGTATTGCTGCACTTTGAACAAATTTGATTTCAGCGAGCCCCTTAAACTCTGCGTGTCAACTTCAGAGCGAACTAGTTGTTTCGTGATTACGATACTGGGACAGCACTGGTGTATATTGTTTTTAACAGCTTTGAAGTCTGATACACCAGAACCGATTTTTTTTTTCAATGACACGTGAAGCCGCTAAATCGGAAAAATGTAAGCTACAAATGTGAACGTCTTAGAATCAACGAATTAACAATACATTGCAAATTACTCAAAAAATGAGTATAGAAAGAAAATTTACCGTAATTGACAAACAATTCATCAGTAAGAACTATAGGTTCCCTCCTAACACGGTGGTATCTGAAGCTTGATTTAGAACTGTATACAAAAATATTCGACATTTCCACAGCAAGTACTAAACTGCCACTTTTCTTGTTAACGCTGAAACAAAAAGGAATTGTATCAAAATTTTAAATATTGTGAACTTCAAGTCATAAATGTTAATCATCGTTATTGCTAATATTAGCTATTACTGACGTCCTATCGAATAATATAGAGGTTTTAACAGTAAAATGACTTGAAAAATATACTAAAAGCTTAGACAACCAAGAATGACAAATCAGATGATGAAATTATTTTGAATACATCTTTAAATATATCTGTTTAAGCGTGTACTTTAGTTACACACACATTTTATTGTCAATGTTACCTAAAATCTAACAATTTCAAATTCTGACAACAACACACATTCTGACAATTCCAACCTCAACTTGTTAGAAATATAATGTGAGTTTCCCTGTATTTAATTTTATTAAAGATATTTTTATAATTTTATCATAATTATGTGATCTTTATCGATCGGACAGAATATTTTCGTTATCCTGTATCTTCTTTACCTGGCGTCACACCGGCCGGTGCCAGGGTCCGCCTTCCGGCAAATTCTTCTCCATTTCGCCCGATCTTCGGCATAATTCATTCTGTTTAAGCTAGTATATTAATTGATAATATATTATACTCACGTGAACTCAGTTACTCTCCCATTGAGTCCGGTTACTTTTGTGTCATAGGAAACAACAGTGATGTTAGGAGAAGCAAGCGGTATAGTTGTAGTTTGTGTGATATAGAATGGATCCGGGACTTGTCCGTTGGCTTGTTTGCAGTGCGAGTGAGATACGAAGTATCTTCTGATGCAGTTCAGGTCGTAGAGAGGACAGGGCCTTTCTACATGATTGTCTATATCTAGAAAAGAAAAATTAGTTTTATTTATATCTTAACTTCAGTTTTCATATTTGGAGGTTGAGAGTCCCTCGTCAGTTTTAAAAACTTTCTGCCGTATTCATAGACAATTAAGAAGCTATTTTAGTTATGTAATATTTTGACCCTTTCGGACGGCTTTCGAATGTAGTTTGAGTGAAGAACATAATACATTTTATAGCTAAACTATAAAAGTCTAACAAGGCCTTTTGAACATTTTCAAGTTCCATCAGTATCGGCTTTAGCTATTGCTTCTGAATTTCCATAAATACCAATCCTGAACATTGTTTTAACGGTTAATTGGTAAAATTTTAATCTATTGCTTCTGAATTCGATAAATACACATATTGAACAATACTCTTTCAAATAATTGGTAAAATTGTGATTATTAAAAATAAACAAAAGGTTACCATCCACATCTTTCCATACACCCAGCCAGGTTCCTGATGGCGAAATAATTTGACAGTTGGCAATACCAAACAAACACACCAAGTAGATGCCGACCTTCATTGTTCCTTTTCCAATTTGACGAACCTTGTACCTCACCTCTCTTTATATATATATTTTCTTCAATTTAAAACGGAAGTCGATAAAAATTTAATTGCCAAATTCTTTTTATAGTTTCTTGTTTTACAAGCATTACACCTGTTTAATATATCATCTTTATCAATTTTACATTGCATTTATTTAATTGCTTGATTAACATTTGCTATGTGATTGTGTATTTAAAGATACACTATCATATTTTACTTAATTTAATGAAAGTATTACTTTCAAGCCTGAAGTACATTCAATATTTAGTGGTTTTTAATATAAAAAGCAATAAGAATAGCGATCTCGTGCCGGTATAAAAATTTAAACTTCCTTTATTCCATCTTTAAATTCATTCCGTCTTTAAATGAACAATTTATGCTCTTAGTAATGAAGAAAGTAGTTTGACATAGGGTTTTAAATATTTAACGAGAAGTAATATACTTGTACCAATTATGAGACTTGGTATACGTAATCCAAAAATCACGTCTTTAATACTTTTTGTCAGTAGAAAATCAAAATGAATTATCTACTAAATATCCTAAAATAATACAATATTTTGTAAGTTAAACGCCTTAACCAAAATAAGATGTTATACTTCACAGAGCCCCTATAAAGCCGAAAGATAAGTTAGATCTCGATTAAGACTTTGTGGAGACGGATTATCATATTTTAAAACTCGTTCGCACCTGTCCGCATCGGATCAGCGTCAGCCGCAACTCGCGAGTTTTCAAACTTGACGCCCCTTCCTTACTGAAGGTGTTAATTTCACTTCTGTTTCTTGATTAGCTTCTCTTAAATTTATTCTAACCGAGGCTTTTAATACGCTAGTGTCTTAAATTTTTATTATTATTTATATCAAAAGGTTAGCAAGTTGAAGTGGCAGTGGGTCGGGCACGTAGCTCGTAGAACCGATGGCCGTTGGGGCTGAAAGGTTGTAGAGTGGAGGCCATGTATGAAATGTCGGACGCCCGCCTACAAGGTTGACGGATGATCTGGCTAAGGTTGTAGGAAGTCGCTAGATGCAGGCCGCTTCCAACAGGTTGATGTGGAGATGATGATGATAATGATATCGAAAGGTTACGTTACGCATATTCATACTCAGAAATATTTTTTAGAATACGTTAAGTAATAAGCAAGTTACAATTATATAAAAGTTGGTGGTAGGAGTAATAGAAAAGGATGCAATATGCACGGCGTGACGTCATCTTGCAAAAGGTGCACGCGTGCGAAAGAGACAAGTGTTTTCACCGCACTATGAAAAATATGAATATCTCAGTAATTTTAAATCCAATTATGAAGCTGTTTTCAAATTCATATTTTTTATAAGCGATACTTTTTAGGAACCCTTACACACTGCTCAAAATCAATTTTGGATTCAACCCTATTATTCGGTACTGGTAGCACATTTGTCAGCGCCCATCTCTGCTGTATCATCCATCAATTAATCATTGATATCTACCGCTGATCTATCAAACTGGGTAAATGTGTCATGTTCTGGAGTCAGCTAGCATTTAGCATCGAATAAGCATAAATATGACAAATAGACAAATCTAGCAGTTGCAATACATTCCCTTTGCGCGTGGATCATTTTCGCCATGCATATTTTATTCAAAATAAATGTTTGAGTTCTATTTATGCTCGTGACAATATTTAGAGTTATAATTTTACCGTGGTACTCGTATTGGTTTAACGTTCATATTTAATATATGTTTAACGTCCCGACGTTTCGATTATTTTGCAGCTTTTTGCATCTACTTGCAGGTCACGGTGAAACCATAATAGCATCATGCTTAATTTAATAATGATTGTATGTGTTACATCCTTATAATATTTATGTCTGGAAGTCTAACTTTTCAAATGCTATGAATGTATTCTTATTTTTTTGAATTTGATTGATGTAAAAACGGATGAGTGTTGTCTTACGGCCAAAGCCAATAATCAATCGAAAAAATTAGATGACGTCAATCTGGATTGTTTTCGATTTGTCATTTACCATGTTGCCATTGTTTTTTCACTACTGAGATTGATTGTTGGCAATATAGTATCAGAAAAAAGATTGAGTTGTCAATCTCAAACGGCAAATTTTGGATTGGGATTGTTTATTGGCAGCGACTGCTAAACGGTCATAAAAGAATATTCCTTTATAAATAGATTAATATTCGTTGATAAAAAGGAGAAATATATAGAATGAACAAATTCTGAGCGTTTTATATGTATACATCATATGTATGTATCATTTTGTTTTTCGAATTCCATATAAAAATAACTCATGCAACCTAAATACAGGGGCTGTCTTCGATCAAATATACACTAGAGTATAAGTAACAGTCTGAAAACGGCAAGAGAAATAAAAGCACAAATGAGCGTGTGCTCTTATTTGAATTTAATATTTTCCATACCTTAATAAATCTTAATATAAAGGAATAAGGTTTATTGTTACCTGAAGTTGATTATAATTAAGACTTTTTGCTACATCTCGTAGTTATAAATTCAAATGTATAAGTTTAAGCAACCTCGGCCACTTTTGGCGTGTGATTTTGTTCCGGACCCTGTATCTAGTATATACTATATAGGTATATTTTTGATCGAAGGGGGCAGTAGTCGAAGTTGTCAATGCTATTACTTTTTTCAGTGGTTATGAAAATCAAAACTTTTTTTCGTATAATACCATGTGCGTAATAATTAACCGTTCAGTTTTAAATATCGATTCAGAGTGTCTTTCAACAAACATAAGAGCAATGTTTAGGTATATATAGATTTGGGTATAGCCTTTAATATGTCAAAATAATAAAATTTCTCATTTTAAAACAATATATTCATTATGTGTGCTTCCAACAGGCGATTGTGGAAATACTTGACGGAGGTCTATGTTCAGCAGTGGACTTCCTGTGACTGAAGAGAGATAGAGGGGGGGGGGGGGGGGGGGAGAGAACGAGATATGTGTGAATATTGTAACACGATATTAATTGACGAGGCCTGATTTGATGGATGGTACATGATTTGTCATTATCATCACGGCATTTTCATTCTTAGACCAAAATCACATATATTATTTTGCAGGAACTCAATCATAAGCATTGGCCCTTGGAAAATGAATGCTTCTTTAATTGCTGTTGGGATGTTCGCAAGCAGGGTTTTAAAAGATTCTTTGACGACCGGGTCTGAAAAAGAAACAATACTCACAGTAATAAAATATGTTTAAAAATGCCAACTTAACATTTCGACTCAATTATTAGGGGCTGAAGAAAATATACTTTGTAATTTTTTAAAAGATTCCAAAAAACAAATCGATAAGCCGCACAATATTTAAATAGTAGGTCCCGAAAGTATAATAAGTATTTAGTTAGTTATTCTACAATAATATCGCTTATAAGTTCACGTATTTAATTGAAACTGATTAGTTATCACTTTGATAATCGTTGATTCTTGGCCTGAGAGTCAATTTTTTTTTTTTTTGTTTACCTACAAATTTTCTCTGATGGTAATGTTACCATTTCCTGAGTTGATTCTAGCGTTACTAGTCCATTCTTTAAAGTTCTACTAACCCGTTGAAGTAATGAATGGAATTGATTCTTAGTCTGATATCCCAGTTTTTTGTTTTTCTTAAAACAATCTCTGATCATAATGTTTCCACACCCTGACTTGATACTAGAGTTTCTAGTCCATTCTACGAAACGGTTGAAGTAATGAATTAAATCCACTCACCCATACTTTTGACGGCGCCGGGCCCGATAGCAAAAGGAGGACTACCATTTGGAACGTATGAAAACACTTCAATTTTTTGTACGTCCAAATGGTTGATGTTCGGTATCACCGCAGTGAAAATTAAAGATTCTGAAAAAAGAAATCAGACGAGCGACATAAAGAACTAAGCACTAGTATATGTGAGCGGCCGCTTAGATAGGTACCACCGCAATGCCTACGTCTCCCGCAAAACAGCAGTGTAAATGCATGGTTATGTTCCGTTTTGAAGGATAATGTAGCCAGAGTAACTACTGGACATATTAAGACTTGACATCTTATGTATCACGATAGCGAGCGCAGGTAAATGCCAAGCATTGCTTTGTTAAGCATGGTGTTGTTTCCAATCATGTGAATGGACAAATCGCCATTCATTACAATAAAAAAAGCACACGTATTAAGCTTATCTTCGTAGAAACTGCCATATTTTATTTAAATATTTGTAGGCAGCGGTTCGACTCTTCGTATTATTAATATTAACGATGACAAATGTGATTTGGAAGTAGCTGGCTTCCAGCGTCTCCCTATACTCTAAACCAAATATAGGTCGAATTATACAGGCGATGAATTGATGATTTTTCATGCGAAGAAGTGCGTGGCGGCCTGTTGGTAAACGGCTAGTCGCAACTGCCAACATGTTCATGGTGGTCGCGGGTTCGAATCCCAGGGCACACCTCTGACTTTTCGGAGTCATGTATGTATTGATAGTCAATCACCACGCACTAAAACGGTGAAAGAAAACATCGTGAGGAAACCTGCATACCATAGCGAATTTCTATGGTGTGTAAGTCCGCCAACACGCACTAGGCCAGAGTGGTTGACTATATGGCCTAACCACTCTCAATCGTACTCTTGATTGTAGAGGAGGCCCGTGCCCTGCAGTGGGGCGTATATGGGCTGATACATACATATACCTACAGGCGATGGTACCTTTGAGAAGTCGTAGATCATCGAAACTTGCGAAAAAAAATGTTTTATTTTATTTTACTTATGAACTAGATTCAAAATTTAGAAAGTCATGTTAAAATTTGGATAATCTAATAAAAATAAGGTTGAATTATTATTTTATTCATTTTGAATTGATTTCTCTTACCATAAAGTGCACTGTATTAGTTTTACGATTTTTTTTGAAACTAAAACATATTTCATATATTTTCTTTTAATAGACCACATACGTTACAGAGCTGGGGCCCTACTATATTCAACGAAACGAAGTTCGAAACTTGGGATGATCAAAGTTTATATACGATACGAATGTACCTACATAAAACTTATGGTCGTTATTGATTTATGGTCGTAACCATAGACTTATAGTTACGGTGTACGTTATATATATATATATATGTACATTCGTATCGTATAAAAAACTTCGTTTGTCCGAAGTTACGAACTTCGTTCGTTCGTTCGTTCGTTCGGATGAATATAGTAGGGCCCCTGATGTTATTACAGATACCAAAAAAACAAAACACATAGACAACACTTATTAAGTCACCATAGACTAATGACGATCTTATTGTGGGGCCAGGCTGGGTCAGGACTATGTATGTTTATACACTAACCAAAACTGTGATTAATACACAACAGGGTATTGCAATGTATCTGATATCACTAAAACTACTTAGTTTCGTTTTCGGTCGCATTCTGGATATTTATTTTTTTATTGCAGTGAATGGCGAGACGAACATGCCGTTCGCCTGATGGTAAGCGATACGACCGCTCATAAATAGTAGCAAAACCAAACAACACCTTGAATTACAAAGCAATGCTTGGCATGCTACTGCGCTCGCCATTCAGACATTAGATTTTAAGTCTTAATATGTCCAGTAGTTACTCTGGCTACATTGTCCTTCAATCCGAAACAAAACAGTGCATTTACACTGCTGTTCGGCGGGAGAAATAGACATTGTGGTAGTACCTACCCAGACGGCCTCTCACATATGAGAGACCTACCACCAGCAGTATACGAGGTCTATAGGCTCCTTCTTCAAGCGATGATATCTAAACACTGATTTAGGACTGAAAATGATGACATCCCTCATTTCCGCAGCAATCACTAACTTGTCAGTTTCCTTGTTGATACTGAAATAAGAAAAAATAGTTAATTTATTTAATCATTTAGGACCATCAAACGGTAAATACAATCAACAAAATATACATTTACGTATGGTAGGTACATTTCATTGTATATAAATAGACAGTCACAAGATGAGTACTATACAGGAGCAAAGCAAAAAATCAATTAAATCATGTTTAAATTATAGTCAAAGTTATATCAAGCAATAGAACCTAAGTTTTTGAATTTATTGTTAGTTTTTATTCATCATTTAGTTTAAGATACCTACATAAATAAAATAAAGTGAAATAACGTAATACAGGGTATATTAAGACTGCTACCGAAAACGAAGCTGGGTGGTAGTTTTAGTGATTTCAGACACAATGCAACTAAAGTTTTTGCAAAAAATTGCGACATTTTTTTTTTTATTTAACTTTTTCTGTCGTCGTATTAGGGTGGTAAATACATATATTTTTCTTAAATAATAGTGTACACCCTTTTATTTTAAAACACGCTATGGTACGCAAGGCTTTAAATTATTTATATATATATTATTTTAGCAAAAACTATGGATTTACCACCCGAACTCGACGATATTTAAAAAATAATAAGAAAAACTTGTCGCGTTTCTTTGCGACATTTTTAGTTATATTGTGTTTGTAGTCACGTAGCACTCTTGATATACCCGGTATATAATAGTTAAAAATACTGTGTGTTTAATTTTTTTTGTTATTATTTTTTAAATGATGTTTGAATTTATTGTAATAAATTCAACGTTATGCTTTATTTTATTTATTATCATCGAAAATTAACTTTAATATAATAATTAACAAAAAATCAATCTACTCACGTAAACTCACATACTTTTCCGTTGAGTCCTTTGATCTTAGCATCATACAATTTAAGTGTTAAGTTGGCGTTGGCAATTGGTATATTCAGGTGTGGTATGTGGAACGGATCAGGTGCAGGTCCATGAGCTTCCTTGCAGTGGGAGTGGTGGAGGAAATATCGCCTGATGCAGCTCAAATCATTATGAGGACATGGTCTTTGGACGTAACTGTGCTCTAAAAAAAAATAAAAATATACGGGATGAATAGAAATGCAGAGGTGAAGTGGTCGTTTTGTTTTAATATTAATTTTATTTTTAATAAGTTCAAATTCCAAGTCACGGAATCTACTTGTAATATTCTTATAATTTTTGGGGCTGGACAGTATCTCTTAAGATAAAGGCTTTACTAGTTTAATAGACAGAGTTAAATAATGTCTGTGCAGATGTTATTGTAACAAATGAGCAACTAATGTAATAACATGCATGTGCGCTTTTACTGTTACACTCGTATTTATCTGTAAAACGTGTGTAATTAAATTGATTATTAATTAATTTATTTTGATATTTTTAAAATAATGGGATTGTAAAACATCACATATTTCTAATACACGATTATGTTATATTTTAAACTCAAACACTTGAGTTTAGTTCTTAATTACCCCTGGATTTCTATTTGATAAATGCATAAAAGGAACTGTGAATTAGTAAAATCAATATAAAATAATGTTAATGATTAGAAATCAGAATTGGTACGTATTAATTTAAAAATTATGTGAAAATTAAAAAATCTATATTATACGTTACCGTGACTATGATTTTCTAACCAGCTGTCATCCGCAACACAACTGGCAATAGCAACTAACAACACTAAGCAAATGTAATCCTTCATTGTTCCTATGCTAGTACTGGATATAATAAATGCTAGGAGTTTATATATTCTTCAGCTTACAAAAGGAAGTTCTTAAAAAAATAATTGCAAAATTCGTATCATAATTACTAATTCTACATTTAAAATACGACTGGCAAATCGTATTTCTTTTCGATTTATTCATATTTCATTCGTTTACGTAATCACTTAATTATCTTTTGCAATCATATGATGATTGGTGTTTGAACATTTAATTCCTTTCAATCATTACATCCTGACATTGATCGATTGTCTTAAGGGAGATCTATTAACTGTAATTCGAACATTCGAATTAACAGTAATTGATTGTTTAAGTCCAAAATACCTCAGTGCCTAAAATCGAAAGTCTTCGATAGTTGTGTGTTACCAGTGATGACATACGGCACCGAGACGTGACCTCTCACTGTGGGCCTCATTAAAAGGCTCAAAGTCACTCAACGAGCCATGGAGCGGGCTATGCTCGGTGTTTCCCTACGAGATCGAATCAGAAATGAGGAGATCCGTAGGAGAACCAAGGTTACCGACATAGCCCATAGCATTGGCAAGTTGAAGTGGCAGTGGGCCGGGCACATAGCTCATAGAACCGATGGCTGTTGGGCCCGAAAGGTTTTTGAGTGGAGGCCAAGTACAGGCAAGCGAAATGTCGGACGCCCGCCTACAAGGTGGACGGACGATCTGACTAAGGTTGCAGGAAGTCGCTGGATGCAGGCCGCTTCCAACAGGTCATTGTGGAGATCCTTGGGGGAGGCCTATGTTCAGCAGTGGACCTCCTGTGGCTGACATGATGATGATGATATGATGATTGTTTAAGAGCAATTAACACATTCGCACCCACAGAGTTGCCAAGTTTTCTTATTTTTCAGCGTCTCCTGATTTCTGTTATTCTGTTATATAATGTCTTTAATTTTCCTTTATTCATTAAATCATGCGATGATCACTCAATTCGATCTAAGAGGCTTAATAAATTAATTAATTTTACTAGTGGTAGTTCTCCCATATGTGAGAGGCCATCTGGGTAGGTACCACCGCAATTCTATTTCTCCCGTCAAACAGCAGTGTAAATGCACTGTTGTGTTTCTGTTTGAAGGACATTATAGCCAGAGTAACTACTGGACTTAACATTAACAACATCTTCTGATCTGATCTTCAGACTTAACATCACAACTTAACACTTCAGACTTAACTTATGTCTCAGGATGGCGAGCGCAGTGGAATTGCCAAGCATTGCTTTGTAATTCAAGGTGTTCTTTGGTTTTACTTCTGTTCATAAACCGTTGTATCGCTTACTATCAGGTAAACGGTATGCTCATCTCGCAAATTAATGGAATAAAAAAAAATCAGAATGCTTTACCTAAACTTTTTGCATGATCCAATAATTATTAAATACTTTATAATGTCAATGAGCGTTTTTTACTCACCACTCAATCAGTCATGCAATCCTTGAGATGACCGACTCACGTCTCCATTTTCCCTCAAAAACTGGCAACACTGATAGAATAGCTAAATTTCATAATTAAAATGTTTTCTTTATTATAGTTGAGTAATAAAGACTACACTACTCAAGATATTAATGCAGCGTTTTCCAGATAGTTTAGATTTTACACTTTTTCATGCCGAAGTCTCTTGAGCGGACCGGGAGGCAAAATTATAATGGCTTGGTGCTAGGCTTCATCCTTTATGTAACTTGGAACAATAAATTAGGAATGTCCCGAAAGTCACTAAACCAATGGCTATTATACTCTATGGGACGATGACTAAAGATGAATTTCCTAACTCTACTGGCCTAACGTGGGCGTCAAGATATCTCAATTGCTAACACCAATTACGGTTTTCTATAATTCTTATTATTAGTATTAGTCCCTTTACGTTTCTGTGTTATAGAAATGTGTGCTTAAAACCACTTATAATACGAAAAAACTTTATGAGTTTTGCAACCATACAAATATTGTACGCATAAGTTTTAGAAGATAGAATCTGAACATCGTAGGTATCTTTACAAACATTTACCTATATGGTATGAGTAGGTAAATTAATATCCTAGCATAGCAGACTATAGCCAAATCCCTCCCGATCGAATACTCGTTTGTAGAGGAGTCCCAAGTTTTTGGATTTATTATACATAAATTCATAAACTCACGCCTTTTTCCTAGGAGGGGTAGGCAGAGATGCTATTAGAACACCCACATTTGCGTGTTCTTTGTGTGTTCTTTGATCCGTGATATGTTGCCTACCTACCGCCATATTTTTCAAAAACTTTGATTAATGTTTGATTTATCCTGCTGAACAGATTATTACAATTGCTTTGCCAAAATTTAGCACATCCTTTATTTACATTAGAACAGGTCAGTAATTTTGGTAATTTGGAAAAATATTTTACATAATTTGTTGTAAATAATTATTTTAAGAATTAACTTCATTTAACTAACAGATCGACTTCATTAAAACATGCTGACTTATTAAAATTTCGGGTAGAAAAAACTGAATAAACTTCAAGTTGTAACTTTAACATAAAGTGTATTTTCTAATAAATTCACTAAATATATTTTTGATCAACGTAAAAATCTGGATTGAATTTGTAAATAAACAACTCTTTTAAATAAAAACAAGAAAACCTAGGTTCTATAAACAAATATTGTTCGGGCTTTTTTTTGTTATTGTATTGACTGGCGAAACGAACATGTAAAAAATTAAAGTCCATATCAAAATATATCCCTGTAACATGGACATCTCATTCTCTATCCAGTAAAAGAGGATAATTAATAAACTCCGGCTAAAAGGCTGTCCATTCTCGCTTTGAGTCGGTGTGTCGTTGCGTTGGATTTGACGCTATACAATCTATCAAAGGCCCGGCCAGTCATAAGCGTAAATAATACGAATAGTTCTGCTGTGAAATCATTTTCCTTTACTATGGAAAATATGAGTTTTACACAGTAAAGGGCTATAGATTTGACTTACTTTTTCATCGAAGTTATTCAGTGATATCGAAATGTACGAAGTAATACATTAAGCAACAGCAACATCTTAACGAAAGTAGGGACAATTTTTTTGAAGAATTCTCTCGTCTTTCCTATATTGGGTAAAAACTATTTTGAAGCAAGAATGAAGTTTTTTTTATTGCAGTGAATGGCGAGACGACCGTGCCGTTCGCCTGATAGTAAGCGATGCGACCGCTCATGAACAGTTGCAAAACCAAACAACACCTTGAATTACAAAGGAATGCTTGGCATTCCACTGCGCTCGCCATCCTGAGACATATGATGTTAAGTCTCAATATGTCCAGTAGTTACTCTGGCTACAATGTCCTTCAATCCGAAACACAACAGTGCATTTAAACTGCTGTTTGACGGGAGAAATAGACATTGCGGTGGTACCCACCCAGGCAGCCTCTCACATATGAGAGACCTACCAGCAGTATTATTATGCGACAAAAAGATATGTATTGACCATCATTTGTGTATTAGATATTCCTTGTTATCATAATCAGTTTGGGAATATTTAACGTCTCTCCAATGCATCTTGTTTGCTATTAATACCAATATTAGTTGCTAAGTGGTTTCGCATAAGTTAGAGGCTTTGTCTATTGAGCGTAGGTACGACTCCATTAGACAACTCTTGAACTACAAGAGCCATCGAGTGTCCAACTACTTAAACAAGCTGGTCACTTGAAATATGTGAATTGCGTGGGTTTTTTGGGAGATTCTGAACATCGTCTGACTTTTTGGAATTATGTGTGTATTGATCGGCAATCATCACGCACTAAAACGGTGAAGGAAAACATTGCGAGGCAACCTGCATACCATAGCAATTTTTATGAATTTCTATGATATTTAAAGTCCGCCAACCCTCACTCGGCCAGCGTGGTAGACTATATGGCCTAACCACACTAAATCGTAATCTCGATTGTAGAGGAAGCCCGTGCCCTGCAGTGAGACGTACGTGTATGGGCTAATAGACTGAACCTCCACGATGTTATGATTGCACGTTGGTTTACATGTATCAGTTTAACAATTTTTATTAAACTGTAATAAAATATAAAAATAAAACTTTATTCCATAGGCAAAAATAATACAAAAATGTTCACAAGCATCTTATATTGCTAGTTACAAATGTCGGTTTCTTTAAACGGATCTTGCCAAATGGCGTTTCGCCAAAACTGGATGTATCTATTTTTTCGCAAGCAAATTAAACACCATTTGTAAAACTTTATTATTTCTTCTATTTATTTATTTGAATAGTACGATTACTAAAAATCAATTGCACTATTTAATTATTTATCATAATATAAAAATAATAAAACATAAAAGCTTACAAATGACACATTAAAAGATAAAGTAAAATCTTATACTAAAATGTTAATAATCATTTATTTATTTACCTAATTAACATCTAAATCATAAAATTTCTAATATAATTAAATTTTCTAGGTAAATTTAGGATCATTTTTTCTTCCTTCCTTTCCGTATCTATCCATTCATGGGGAGAAATAATCTTTAACGATCTTGTAAATATTTTTTTTCTTTACCAGGTACATATTTAAAAACACATGTTCCAATTTAAACTATAGGTCTTATTTATTTAAGCAGTTTCTCATCACTAAAAATCATGATTATATTTTAGGAAAAACTATGTGTTTAAAACCAAAAAAGAAAAAAAATCTTCAATCATTTTTAGTTGCATTGTATCTGATATCACTAAAACTACTTAGTTTCGTTTTCGGTTGCATTCTGGATATATTTTTAAAGTACGTGTTGAGTGGTAAAATCATTCAGTAACAATTATCGATAATTAAAGATATTACAGGTGTCAGTAAAGAAGTTAACAAACAATGTTAGTATCAATTAAAGGCTATTAATTATTTTTTTGTCTAGAAATCGATTGCGATCCATTTCAAATGATACATTGACACGCAATCGACGAGTAATTAACTATTTCGGGTATTTAATGCGAGAATAAAATTAATAAAATTAGAAAATGTACTAATTATACTGGATGACAGACTCTTCTTCCAATCAGAGGAATTAGACCGATTCTGCTCTGTAGGGCCGATTCGACTAGTGGAGATAATATATGTCCCTATCTTTAAAATTATCGTAGGAAACTTTCAGGTATTGAATTCCTTCTAAGATGTCATATTCTGACTTTAAAAATTCTAGAGCTGAACATGGACCTCCAGGAATGATGCCTGGGGACAAAAAGGGGAGGACGTCATGTCATGGGATTTGCAGTCATGGGACGTGTACTGAATATATCATATTATAGTGTCTCACTTGAGATTCGAACGCAGGACCTTGTCGAGCCACAGCATATTCGTGCAAACAAAACTTACACTGCTTAAGGATACAATTCATAAAATTTCATCCAAATCAAGTATATTCTTTGAACGAAAAATATTAAGAAATCAAAAGCTACGAGCTGAAAAAATCTCCATAAAGTCACGTAAAGAATACGTGTGAAAGTTTGGCATATTGTTCGGCGGTGAATGGATGAGTCGTTATATTAAACCGCGGGACGCCCGCACTCAATTTCACGAAAAAACTTATAAACGCCTATGCTACGTCGATCCACGAATGTGATGGATGTGGTATGTTATCTTGAAAACATATTATGACGATGAATGGCGAGACAAGCATGCCATTCGCTTATAGTAAGCGATACTACCGCTCATGAACAGTAGCGAAACCAAATAACACTATGAATTAAAAGGCAATGCTTTCCACTGCGTTCGCTATCCTGAGACATAAGATGTTAAGTCGCAATATGTTCAGTAGTTACTCTGGTTACAATGTCCTTCAATCCAAAACACAAAAGTCAATTTACTTACCCAGACGGTCTCTCACATATGAGAGACTTACCACCAGTAAAATCACCATATATGAAAATGCTGTCTGATTATTAATACTAGCACATTAAATTAGAGATCGAACAATAAGGAACTAAATATAACTAATTTAGGTTTACAAACTATCGACGAATAAGGCCTTACGGCTACACACAAAAATCCGTTCCGGCATTTCACGTCGGGTTCATCTACGTCACTATGCTCTATGCAACTCCCACTCGTCAGATACAGGAATCCACTGCTAAAAATAGGCAACATAGGCCTTTCCTAGTATATCTGTATCTGTATCAGCCTATATACTTCCCACTGCAGGGCATGGGCCTCCTTTACAATCGAGAGTACGATTGAGAATGGTTAGGCCATAAAGTCCACCTCCCTGGTCTAGTGCGTGTTAGCAGACTTACATACCATAGAAATTCTTAAACTAATAATATATGAAAATTAAAAATGCCACATCTAATCTTTCTATCACTGGTCTCCAAACAAAGATGGGATGAACTTTTTGACGCATTCACGACAACGAGCCACTCTTTGTAAGAGTGTTCTTTTCAACAAAAGTTATGGGTTACGGATTAAATTTTCGTCTCCGTTTGACACTTCTGTCGTGTTTGTGATATAATTTTGTTTAATACTCATAAATGGAATATGGATGAGGAATTGGTAACTTTTTCGGCACAAATTGAAGTTCAGAAGTTAGCGTTAATATTTCTTTTCATTTTTTTGTGTATTGTATTGTTATCGAAAATTTCAGAATTCTATCATAAAACCATTTTGAATGATATAACGCGTGGATTACAATGTATTCAAACATAAATTATGAACTAAAATGAAAACTGTATCATACTGAAAAATAATAGGAAATGTATTGTTCAAATTCGTCCCAAAAAAGTTAACAGAAAGGTAAATTCTAATCATTAACACCTAAGTCCCATAACATTTTTGATATTTCGCACAGGTGTTAACTGAAAATATTTGAGTAACAATAGCAGTGCGGAACCCTTTGTGCGATCACCTCATATCCTTGATTATAAGGTTCACCCGCAGGTGGTAATTACATCTAATGTGCTTCAGTTCCGCTTGCTTTGGGGTTCAAATTCATGCCTTGGATTTTGTTGTTAATAATTTTGTATAGAACCTGAATGAAACAAGCAATATTTTATTGTAATTACAATAATTTTTTGTTGAATTTGAAAAAAAACCAATAAAACAAACATTAAATTAGCTAAAAAAATAACTTAAGAATTTGGTTAAATTCGAGTTAATGTTAGCTTATGTTCAACAAAAATTCTCTAGGGTGATTTGATTAAACTAGTGGCGCCCACCGTGGGATTATTAGGTATAAAAAACCAACACATACCTTTTATCCTCGCTAGAGGTCATTCTTAAAGACAATTGCTGAAATTTGTTGGATGGAGTAGATAAAGAACTACCATGATTAACGTAATCTTGATGCCATGTAATTTAAAGTTTAATGAATGAATATAACCCCTTTTACCTTTCGTCCTTTTCTCTTATATCCATCAAATGGTTGTCTGTCATAAATTGCCATGTGCAATGAGACTGCCAATTGTAGTATCTTTTTAGTGTGAATTGTTTACTTTTATTTTATTTATGGTATACAATAAAGCTTAAAATAAAATAAAAATAATAATAAATAATCCGATGTAGTATATATTTAGATGGACGAAATTAATTAACATACATATTTTTTTCGCAAAAATAGATTCAACAACAAAATATCCCAGTGTTTATTATTCATCATATAAAAATGAACGGAATCATGTTGAGTCAGCGCATACATTCAGCTTGCGTTTAGACACAAACCATTAATAAAGCGATGTAATTAATAATAATTATGGCGCATAGAACAAGTGAGTAAATGAGACTGGATGACTTGCCGCCTTTTACGAGGTTATCGTGTGAGCTTTTGTAACCAACGTTGTCTGTATCCAGTTCATTTTAAAGTTATTTGGGAAAATATCTACATTATTATCCTACTAATATTATAATTGCAAAGGTTTGTGTGTTTGTTACGTCTTCACCCTCGAACCGCTGGACCAATTTTGATGAAATTATTATTATTATTAATATCGTTACACAGGCAGCGTCTAACCGACTTCGCCACGGAGGCTGTCTTTACTTGACTACTCGAAGATTGGAGGAAAATGTTGTCACTTGTCCAATTTTCTAAATAACTCACAAACTTTATTTTATGAAGATTGACTTCCAGAATACAACGCTGTAGTTAAGCACTTAGTAGATTATAGAATTTGTGGTGGCTTTACTAGCATCGACTTGCTAGTACGCACAGAAACGCAAAATGAAATGACAGTTTTGCTGTTTCATTTTAGTTTGTGATCATTCACAAACAATCAAAATCAAAACAATCTCACGATTGTCACCGTTCTTAACTTCTTCTATGTTTATAAATTTTATACTATTTTGATCGATTCTTAGCTTAGTGTAGTTTCAACTTTGAAAACGAAAACTGTAAAGTAATCGAAACGTCGGGAAATTAGTAAATGTAAAAATTAAATAATAGTTTTAATTCAATTGGTTTATTATATAGTTGTTATTGATATTTTATCATTCCGCTAGTAAGTGCAAGTGTAAGAGCCACGCTGTTGTCATTCATCAGCATGCATGGGCAGGCTCGTCCGGGGTAATATCACTTTCTCACAGGAGATAAACGTGAAGCGACTGCTTCGCTGTCGCGTTTTGTTTGGTGAGTGAGATAGCCGGATACCCAATACCCCTTCCTTCTACCCATCCTTTTTCCTTCCAGCTCTCCTCCCGATTTGATGGACAGGCAACACATCAATGATCCAAATATTATGGTGATCCGGATCAGGTGATCTGCTTGCTGCTTTGTCGGGCCTATGGAAAAGAAAAGAAAAACAAATAGATAACTAAACTACACAGTAGAAATAAGTTGTAGTGTTGACATCTCGTCATCTCTACCACACTTCAAATATAAAAGATGACGTCGAAACTCATCGTGCATTTTATTTTAGATATTCTACAATAATATCCACAAAAAACTTTCAAATATTTCAGCCTTGCTTTATTCCGAACGGATTTATACATTTTATTTTATGTTTGTTTTTGAACCGGGTAATCTTTTATTGAAAACGGGAAAAATATTGAGCCGGATCAATCCCTTGTTGAAAATATAATCTACACGTTAAGTGCTCTATAATTGCGATGAAACTTATAAAATTCAGTGAAAACAGAGAGCTCTGCGAAGGTCCAATTATGAATTGATTTTATTCACTAGCTTTAACGTTTATTTGTATAGTAATTTCCGTGTAATTAACTACATAATTCCACGTATTTTTAAGGCTTGCATAGGGCTATATGTTTAAATAAAATCATATATACATTTGGAGATTTTTAATATTTTAAATAATTTATTTGTTAAAACACATTCTTGTAGAATGAGTTTTAACCCCGAGTGCAATATTACATACAGTAGTGACATAAATGTCTCTGCATTTTCGTGCAAACTCTTAATTAATTAAAAATTTCATAACATTTTGTAAATATCTACTACGTTGTAATCGTGATGTGTGACATTTTTTTAAATTGGCTTTACATTACTACAACGTACCCGACAGTAAGTGCTACATTAAAAATATAATTGCCCATAAATATTAAACATATGTATATAGCTTATGTTGTGTAGCTTATGTCATCATCATTGATAGTCAATCAGCACGCACTAAAACGGTGAATGAAAACATCGTGAGGAAACCTGCATACCATAGCGATTTATGAGTATTTCTATGGTATGTAAGTCCGCCAACTCGCACTAGGCCAGCGTGGTAGACTATGTATATTGCCTAACCACCCTCAATCGTACTATCGATTGTAGAGTAGGCCCGTGCCCTGCAGTGGGACGTATATGGTAAAAAAAAAATTTTCATCAGAGATAATGTACGATTTAAATGGTGAAAAATTTTTCAAATCGGTTCAGTAGCTTCAGGGTCTATTCAATGCGAACAAACAATCAAATCTTTACTCTTTGTAATATTAGATTATACTCACACTGGTCATAGGCATACAATCCGAAAACCAAAACTATCATAATACCTATCACTACACTACTTTGAATTCTTTCCAACCAAAATGTTTTAATCCGAAACCGACAGTTGTGTGCCGCGTTTACATATTCGCTCCAAAGAAGACCTATCAAAGAAACCCCATCCAAAATTCAGCGCAATCAAGCGAGCTAAAATCTTTAAACATCCAATCGTGCGCCAGGCGTAATCTGGCAGCTTATCCCAAGACATCCGAGCAGGTGTAACACCACTATCCCATGTCTTCCCTAATCCGGGATAATTAAGGTGTGCAATATTAAGGCGAGTAGAGCGAAACATCCGCTGTATTATTCAAACAGTGAGATACAGTCAAGATGTCTAGCTGCGTTATTTCGTGACCGTACTAATGCCCGCGCTGATTTTCATTTATGTAGGTATGTGTTTATTATTTAGTAGGAAAGTACCTCGCCTTGGCTCTGAGACGGTGTGAGGGTGTTGTTTATGTGGCGGCAAATGGGTTCGAATCCAAGGGGGAATAGGTGTACTAGATTTTTAATGAGAATTCTTTTATTATTTGGCTGAGCTTGGAATTTGAGCTCAAAGTGGCAATAGACTATACCCTCTATTGTAATCTAATTTTGAAGTTGAAAAATTTTTGACAAACTGCACGTGGAACGTACACTTCTGTAACCCCCTCGAAATTACGCAGGCATAAGCCTTATGTTTTAAGGTGTATTTTATTCTCTCGCTATTCTCTATGAATTAAATTAATTAACGTGAATAAATATAGACTGAAATAATGAACAGGTGGATTTAAAAGCTTATCAATGTAAAAAGGAGGGTAATACAATAACTCACTGCACTTTTTAATGACTTAGTTATTGGATTGCACCTTTTTTTTATTCTATTTTGTTTTTATAATGGCCCGGCATAATGGCGGCATTGCACCTGATGGTAAGTGCTAATGCCGACCAGGCAGAGTTTCCATTGGCATCCATTGCCAATGGAAACAATTATGCCGGCCTGCTAAGGTGCCTCTTCACACTACGGCGGAAGGACCCACGATTATAGGAAGGAGGGAACACGCGAGAAGGCAAACAATTCCACAGCCTGAAGGGATAGGCTGACTTGCTAGCAAAACAACCTTGTGCAATCCGTCCAAGAATATGATACGGGGCGAGCCTATCGCTATATCAGCCTTAGTATTTTACTTTACATATATGTACAGTTTATGAGTATAAAAGATTAGATAGAGTGTTACAAAATTTCTGCCCCACCGTTGCTGTGGCACACCTCAAAATACGTAATGAATTCTAAGTAATATTTGAATATACAATTGTTTTGTTGAAAATATTAATGCACGAAATACATTAATATTGTAATTTTAGTTTTCAAACATAACAAGTGGAAACTATTATTGAACGTGTAAAGTGTCGCAAATTGAAATTTATTTTTGGATGAACATGTAAATAATATCAAGTGGCTTATTGCAGGTAGGGATATAATAATTAATACGTATATCAAGCATAATTTACGAAACACTGAAATACCTAAAATCTATGCGCTTAATTAAGCATAATCATTGATGAAAACTTAATCAAAATATGTTAAGCTTCGATCAAATTTACACTATAAGTAACGGTCTAAAAACGGCAAGAGAAATAAGATCACAAATAACGGTATGGTCTTATTTGATTTTACATTTTCGGTCCTAAAAATAATAAATCTTTATTTAAAGGAATATTGTTACCGGAAGTTGATTATAATTTATGACTTTTTGCCACATCTCGTAATTCGAAATTCAAATGTATGAAAATAAGCAACCTCAGTCACTTTTGGCGTGTGATTTTGTTCCGGACCCTGTATCTAGTTCGAGTATATATTTGATCGCAGATGTCAATACATTTCAAGATATCAAACTGTTAATTTGGAATACGTTTGAAAACGTTTTGACACCAATCGTTCCTTAAAACTATTTATTGTATGACAAATATTTCAGTATAATGAAAAAAAAATGAAAACATAAACCAACATTGTACACAATAATAATATGAAATTGTATAACAAACAATCATATTATCTATATTCATTGGAATCGACGCAAACCGCTAAACCGTGACAATCCGACGAGTTTCAAATGGGATGATAAATAATACATACAACTATCACCAGTTTTAATATTTAATTAGAGATTGCTTGTTTGGTTACAATTGTACGAATTATATGCGGATACGCGTGTAATACGTCAAATCAATATTTACTTGCATTTATTTGTTGGTGAAATGTTTACAATATAATATTTAAATGACTGGAAAATTGATAGTCACATTTTTTTTTGCATTTCTGAGTAGCATCTATACAATTCAAATAGGCCGTCTTAGGTTAGCCTTTGTCTTTTTAGCTGATGAAAATTTATTTACTGTTATTTTTACGCCCATTATCAGTAAACGCATTTTGGTTTTTTTGTTTCTTCTGCATCTATCCTGAGTCTTTCAACCAAGACATTAAAAGCTGTATTGTTGTACGATTAACATCAAGCGAGTAACTTCCTACTTACAATATTATATATGACAAATATTATGAATCAATTGTAATTTTGTTCGAAATATTACTTAAAAGCTAGAAGAGCTAGCATAGCAATATCTAAGCCCGTATAAGATTCACAAGTTAGAATCCTGTTGTCTAATTCTCAAGAATTTCTACAATCGGCAACAAAATGCTACTTAAGTAACACAACATACTATCAACTAAATACATTTTTAAAACAAGGAAACAAACATGAAATCTTATGCAGGTAAAACAATTGGGTAAATAAACAATGAAACAATGTAGCCGCCAGCGCGAGGTTAATAATAAATAGCGCATTCCGCACCGGCGAGGCAATAACGCGGCTCAATTCCACTAACCAAACTGGAACGAGCTATCGCGATGATTTAATGAGTGATGATGCTGGAGACACAAACAATCATGAAAGTTCGGTTGATGATTTAATGAATGATAATGCAGGAGACACTAGAGATGATGTGGGTTAAGTTGATGATTTAATGAGTAACAATATAAGGAGACGAGAACAATGATGATTAAAGTTTGATTTTGGCAGTAGGAATAAAGTAGAGTGGTAAATAGTGCATTCCTCAGCGGCGAGGAAATAACGCGGCTCAATTCCACTAACTCAACTGGAACGAGCTATCGTGATGATTTAATGAGTGATGATGCTGGGGACACAAACAATCATGGAAGTTCGGTTGATGATTTAATTAATGATAATGCAGGAGACACTAGAGATGATGTGGGTTAGGTTGATGATTTAATGAGTAACGATCTTAGGAGACGAGAGCAATGATGATTAAAATTTGATTTTGGCGGTAGGAATAGGGTGGTAAATAGCGCATTTTACTGGTGGTAGGTCTCTCATATGTGAGAGGCCATCTGGGTAGGTACCACCGCAATGTCTATTTCTCCCGTGAAACAACACTGCTTAAATGCACTGTTGTGTTTCGGATTGAAGGACATTGTAGCCAGAGTAACTACTGGACATATTTAGACGTAACATCTAATGTCTCAGGATGGCGAGCGCAGTGGAATGTTGCTACTGTTTGTGAGCGGTCGTATCGCTTACCATCAGGCGAACGGCTTGCTCGTCTCGCCATTCAATGCAATAAAAAAAAAGTCCACTAACTAAACTGGAACGCGATGATTTAATGAGTGATGATGTTGGGGACATAAACAATCATAAAAGTTCGGTTTATTATTGATAATGCAGGAGACACGATTGAAGGCGTTGGTGAAGGACTTGTTAGGAATGGTGAGACGGGCATGCGCCTGAACATAAGCTATAGGACTACTCATGGACAGTAAAAAGACAACACTATAAAGCAATGCTTGGCATTTCTTTGCGCTCGCCATCCTGACACATACGATGTTTAGCCTCATTATATTCAATATTCAGGAACAGAACAGCAGTGCATTTACATTTACCTTTGCCGGTAACAATAGACATTACCGTGGGACCTACCTAGACGGTCTCTCACATAAGGGAGACCTACCACCAGTAATAATATAATGAATAAATATAATGAGTAACATAAGAAATGACGTAGTAGACTAGACCGATGTTTTGACCGATGATGAAGACAAGCCAAATTTACCGAAAAAGTAATCTGTTTTCATTTTGATTGCTTATTATGCTGGAATCAAGTAGAAATTAGCGCGATGACTGCCATTTTATTTGAACATTTAAAAAATAAGCGCTGACTAAATTTCATTTAATCGCGTTAACTGTGTAGCCGTTTGGCTTACGTCACATCCGGTTTCGTCCATTTAATTTCCTTAATACACATTGTTACCTCCCAACATTGTTTTGCTTTCATTGTTACGTTAAATGGAGCGGTTTTCGAAATTCAACAAAACCAGGCCATATTTTTTTACTTCCCAATTACTCGGAGTAATTGTATAAATCGATTTAAAGGCCAATAACCGATATTCCCACACATTTATGATTTAAAATTATTTCTGATGTATTTTAAATATCATATTGATTTCTGATTACTTGTAATATGTTTTAGAAGTTTAGATTTAGGATCGAACCTTAACCTTATTTTCGTTATTTAAATGGCAACTAATCATCAGTTAATCACTCTATTGAAAAAGCATTTGGCAAAAAAATATTTATTTTTATAGCAATATTTACGGAAAATAACAGGCAAGGGAGTAACTATGATCCCCAATAAAGTTCGAATTTGCGAATGATCGTGCAACGTCCGAAGTAAGTTATAAGTTTAACACTTCTAAAAATCAATACTATTATCTACGATACTTATCATTTACTCGACGATAGACGATTGGAGCATTTTTTGTAGTACCTTTGCCTATTTCGTAGTTTTACGCACGACGTGAGATATTAGAACTTTCGTTTCGAATCATTGAGTAAGCCCTCAGACTTTATTACAATGTATACTGTGGAACCAATTTTCAAATCTATTCACTTATGTAAATATTTTGAACGGCATAAAAATTGTTTTAACTCCAGTATCAGAATAAACCATTCAACATTTCAAAAATCAATTAATTACCAATAATTGTTTACTCAGAGCCGTAGTTTTCAGAACTGTCTTACAAAACATCGAATATTAAACACATCAGGTAAAAGTAAAGTGAAACTTAAACGAAATGACTATATTCAGCCGAGGTTTACGTCAACATTATACCGATACAAAGAGCGTTTCCACCGTCCCAAGGGCCGTATAACCATTTTCCGCGATATGAGTCGCGCAAAAAATCCTTCACTCAAAGAATACATTTATACAAGTTTAATACCATTAGTTTGACCGATGGTGGGTGAGTGTGACGATAAACAAGTGACGACAATGCACGAGCGAATCCACTCAACTAAATTAACTCAGCAATACCTACTTGCTGCATTAGACCGCAGTACACACCGACGCGACGCTAAGTGAATATTAAAATTTTATTTTACGAGTAGCGATCCACCCCGGCTTCGAACAGGCAATGCTTGTCTACGAATAGAAAACCTCTAAAATTATCAGAATGTCTAATATATTAGACATCTTCCTCTTGAATCACTCTATTAAAAACCGCATCAAAATCCGTTGTGTAATACATACAAACAGCGGGAAGGGATATTGCCCTATAGTATAATAGTTTACTGGTGGTAGGTCTCTCATATGTGAGAGGCCATCTGGGTAGGTACCACCGCAATGTCTATTTCTCCCGTGAAACAACACTGCTTAAATGCACTGTTGTGTTTCGGATTGAAGGACGTTGTAGCCAGAGCAACTACTGGACATATTGAGACTTAAAATCTTATGTCTCAGGATGGCGAGCGCAGTGGAATGTTGCTACTGTTTGTGAGCGGTCGTATCGCTTACCATCAGGCGAACGGCTTGCTCGTCTTGCCATTCAATGCAATAAAAAAAAAAAAAAAAAGTAAATAGTGATGAGTTTTAAAACATTCCCATATACATAAGTTATACACATAATCTTATTAAGGTTCTTTTGTTTTTAATATTTTATTAATTTATACTTCTCGTAGCATGCTAGTTTTATAATTATGACTGTTATAAAAATGCAATTAACATACCAACATTTCGAGGGCATTCTACCTGACTTTAATACTGGTCAAATAGGAAATACGGTGCAAAATACATAAAGTTTAGCAAAATAAAAACAACAGATGTAATCCAAAGTAATCCAAAATGAAAGGTGAAAGGTATGTAAACAACAAATTCAGGACATAACTGAAATATATACGCTATCTATGTAGGAAATTAAATAAATAGCATACTATGCTTAATAAACTTACATTACTTTGGACACTTCAATGGCCTCATTGGAATTCGAGGACAACTAATATTGCCCCTTAACAAATATTGTCTTTACACAACAGTGCACAAATACAAATTGAAAATATAAAATTTTCATGTATCCACATTTCCTAACGCACAATTAAATATTTAAGTGGTAGGCGATCTCAATGAAACGCCTAGCATTGCTTTGTAATTCATTCGTTGATTCTTAGTTTTGCTCCTGTCCATGAGCGCTCGTATCGCTTACCACCAGGTGAATGGCGTTCTTGTCTCGCCATTCATAACAATAAAAAAAAAAGTTCGCAAGAAAATACCATATTAAAATCAAAGACTCAACGGTGTGACACAACGCCGCATTTATTTGTATTTCGCATGGGGGAATCCGATACGCGAACCCTCCTATGGAGCAGACGAATGGTATTGGATCGTTGGATCGCTCGGAAAATTGTTGACGAAAATCCTTTGTGCTTGCTTTTAATGATATTTTTCTTTTTGTAATGCGTTCGGTATGGCGTGCTAAAAACCGAATGGTGAAATGCGGTGTTAAATTAGGAACGTTTTTATAAAATTAGGCGAGTGGGTGGTAATAATATAGTTATTTTTGTTAGACACCGACTATAAATGGAGGTAATTTTTTTACCGACACTAATGTTTGTATGATTCATAATAATTTATGTCTTGTAAGGGCGTTTGTGAGTGTCTCTCGCAGTAGCTGTATTCTATAACTTACTTAGTATTGGCAGATATGGCACAGGACGGAACTATGTATGAGACTGTTGAGTGTATTTTGTTTAAAGGTATTCATTAATTAAAAAAAAACCCTCTTAGTTATTATTCTTCAGTGACAGAATATCCATTGCTTATCATAGACCAAGGATTTTACAACGATCTGTTGAAAACCGCCTGCATGCATTATTCATTTATTTATTTATATACAAATTTCGTACTGCCTGAGGCAGTAAAAGGCCCAATATAAATGATAATAAAAATTGTATGCAATTTGATCATGTAAAATAAATGTAACAAAAATATTCTCGCCTTACCAATTGAACTCAGAAACATCTCTGCTGTATATTAAGACATCCCTATTAGATTTAGAATTTAATAATTGTGAATGGACATCACTAGTCATAAACAATATTATTAATAAAACTTGCTGAATTAGAGACTCCTGAGTTTCACATAAAACCCAAGCCCGAACACCATATTAAAAGATATAACAATCACACATCTCAGACTTGTTACCAACTAACACAACATCTCCCATCTCAAATTACTCCCAAAACTTATAAGTAAGTGAAGAAGCTTAGCGTGACAGTTCCCGTTATTTTTCTTGAGGCCCCCAAATCGTGGGGAAGTTATTCCAGCCGTATCTCCACCGGCCGGCGCCAAATAGTCGCGACTTTACGTCTCCGACGTTCCCTGCGGAAGTTTGTATAACTATTGTATCTGTATGTATATTATTCCTATATGAAGCTAGTAAGTAGAACCACTAGTGGAAACTTAATTTGGTTTATGAACCTGCATATTCTCATCTTATAAAAATGTCATCTTGACATAAAAATAATTGTATTGTATCATATCAGCCCATATATGTCCCACTGCAGGGCACGAGCTCCTCCACAATCGACAGTACGATTCAGAAGGCTTGGTCAACTACGCTAACTTAGTGCAGGTTGACGGAATTTACATTTATTTTTTATTGCAATGAAGGACAAGACGTGGAAGCCGTTCGCGTGATGGCAAGCGATAGGACAGCTCATGGACAGTCGCAAAACCAAAAAACAAATTACAAATCGATCCTTGATATTCCACTGCGATCACCATCCTGAGACATAAGATGTTAAGCCTCAACATGTCGAGTTACTCTGGGTACAATGTCCTTAAAACTGAAACTCAACAGTGCATTTACATTGCTATTTAGCAGGAGAAATAGACATTGCGGTGGTAACTAACCAGGCGCCTCCTTACTCCTCAGGTTTCGATGTTTTCTTTCATCGTTATATATTAAGTATGTAAAACACTACTATGTACTCACAGACAAACCAAGTACTTGGTTTTGTGAGACTAATTTTATTTTTTTGTTATTTTGTCTTAAATATTATAATAACTAAATTTAAAAAAAAGTGTGTGGTGATTGACTATCAATACACACATGACTCCGAAATGTCAGGTGCGCCCTGGGATTTGAACTATCCTCTACTTTATACTACTATTGTAGAGGAGGCCTGCAGTGTGCCGTATTTAGACTTATACAATATAACATATTCATCATCATCATCATATCAGCCACAGGAAGTCCACTGCTGAACATAGGCCTCCCCCAATGATCTCCACAATGACCTGTTGGAAGCGGCCTGCATCCAGCGACTTCCTGCGACCTTAGTCAGATCGTCCGTCCACCTTGTGGGCGGGCGTCCGACACTTCGCTTGCCTGTACGTGGCCTCCACTCGAGAACCTTTCGGCCCCAACGGCCATCGGTTCTACGAGCTATGTGCCCGGCCCATTGCCACTTCAACTTGCCAATCCTATGGGCTATGTCGGTAACCTTGGTTCTCCTACGGATCTCCTCATTTCTGATTCGATCTCGTAGGGAAACACCGAGCATAGCCCGCTCCATGGCTCGTTGAGTGACTTTGAGCCTTTTAATGAGGCCCACAGTGAGAGGCCACGTCTCGGTGCCGTATGTCATCACTGGTAACACACAACTATCGAAGACTTTCGATTTTAAGCACTGAGGTATTTTGGACGAGAAGACGTCGCGAAGTTTCCCGAACGCTGCCCAACCGAGTTGGATTCGCCGATTGACCTCTCTCTCGAAGTTGGACCTGCCTAACCGGACCACTTGTCCTAAATAGACATATTCGTCTACAACTTCGAGAGTCGAGCCCCCAACTCCAATGGGGGTGGGCACAACATGGATATTCGACATGATCTTCGTTTTATCCATGTTCATTTTAAGACCCACCTGTTGGGAAACTCGATCAAGGTCTTCGAGCATAGTGCTAAGGTCTTCCAGCGATTCTGCCAAGACTACAATATCGTCGGCAAATCGAAGGTGAGTAATATACTCGCCGTTGATGTTGATGCCGAATCCTTTCCACTGCAAGAGCTTGAAGGCATTTTCCAGCGCGGCAGTGAACAGTTTCGGAGATATGACATCTCCCTGTCTCACGCCTCTCTGTAGTGGAATAGCCTTCGTGCTCTGATCCTGTACTCGGACCGACATGATGTAGTTGTTGTATATACACCTCAACACTTCGATGTACCGATAGTCTATGTGGCACCGCTGAAGAGACTGTAGCACAGCCCAGGTCTCGATCGAATCAAAGGCTTTCTCATAGTCCACAAACGCTAAACAAAGCGGCAAGTTATACTCCTCGGTTTTTTGTATAACTTGCCGAAGCGTATGGATGTGGTCTATGGTACTAAAGCCTTTTCGGAAACCGGCTTGTTCGGGAGGCTGGAAGTCATCAAACCTGCGTTCGAGACGATTTGTGATGACCCTTGAAAACAACTTATAGACATGGCTCAGGAGCGAGATGGGCCTGTAGTTCTTCAGCAAAGTGTTATCACCTTTTTTGAAGAACAGTACCACCACGCTCCTGCTCCATGCCTCCGGCGTTGAGCCCTCGAGGAGAACGGAATTAAAGAGCCTCTGAAGGACTTTCAGTACCGGCGTTCCGCCCGCTTTCAGAAGCTCTGAAGTGATTCCGTCTTCACCCGGCGCCTTGTTGTTTTTAAGTTGTTTGAGGGCCATCTCAATCTCAAACAGGCTGATGTCCGGGATATCATCGCTAAAGTGTCGGATTAACTCGGCTCTCGGGTCTTCGGCCGAGCTAACAGTAGGTTCGGCAACCGAGGTGTAAAGCTGTCCGTAGAACCTCTCGATCTCTCTTAATACCTCTGCCCTAGTCGATACCACGCGGCCATCATCCGTTTTCAGCCTAGACAACTGGCTTTGCCCAATAGACAAGTCTCTTGCAAACACTTTGGAGCCTCCGTTCCGCTCAATTGTCTCCTTAATGCTCACAATATTGTGAGCACGGACATCGTGTCGCAAGGACTTCCAGATCCGTCTATTGAGCCGCCGATATGCTTCGGCGTCAACGGATGACTGCAGCGTCAAAGATCGACGTTCGGCCATGAGGTCAAGAGTCTGGATCGAGAGTTTTTGTGGTCTATCTCTACGGCGAGGTCTAAAATACTTAGATCCCACCGTATGGACAGCTTCTACCAAACCGCTGTTTAACTCGTCCACTGCAAGGTTTTCTTTTAGACAATCAAAGCGATTTGTCAACTCGAGTTGAAAGCTCTCGGGGTTTTGGATATGGGCGCGAGTAGGTCGGAGCGTAGACTTCATCAAGCGGCGCCTTTCTAATTGGACGTTGATATTCAATGTGCCCCTAACCATTCGGTGATCACTACCGGTTTTCACCCTGTTGATCACAGAGACATCACTGAACATCCGTCTATTCGTCGTCAAGATGAAGTCTATCTCATTTCTCGTAGAACCGTCAGGGCTCAACCAGGTCCATTTCCTGTGAGGCGGCTTCTGGAAAAAAGAGTTCATCGCGATGAGTCCCTCTTTTTCCAGAAAGTCGGCCAGCCTCTGACCCCTGAGGTTCCGTTGCCCATGTCCAAATTGCCCCACTTTCAACTCTGCATCGCTTCTCTTGCCCAACTTTGCGTTGAAGTCCCCCATAACAACATTGAAGTAGGTTTTGGAAGTATGTATGGCCCGACTTATGTCCTCATACATCTCCTCTACTTCTTCATCTGGGTGTGTCGAGGTCGGCGCGTATACCTGTATGACCTTCAACGAATATCTTTTAGATATTCTGAGTATAAGGTATACTACCCTGCTCGACACACTTTCGATGGATACGATGTTGCTGATGAGAGACCTGTGGACGAGAAATCCGACACCTCCTCGGGACTTTTGGTCGTTCCCCCTGTAGAAGAGCAGGTTACCAGACTTCAGGGTTATCGTATCCTACCCGATTCTTCGGACTTCCGATAACCCCAGAATATCCCAGTGTAACCCGCTCAATTCTTCTTCCAGTTCGACAATCTTCTCGTCTGTCCTCAAAGTGCGTATGTTGTGTGTTACCAGGGCCAGTCGTCGTCGGGGGTGGTAGCCGGGGCCAACCCGGGGATTCTTAGCACCCCCTGCCCCACCGTAACCATGGCTGCTACCATCGCCAGGAATAGTGGGGCTGCCGGGGACTGGGGGCCTGGTCAATTTTTGTGTTGCCATTTGAGGGGTATTTGCCAATACTCGCCACGCTTGGCAGGCGGGTTGGCGAGCGCAGGAGGGGACTCGCGCTGACGACGCTGCTGCCCATCATCAGCGGGGGAAAGGAAATAGGGTTTGTGAGTAGAGGATATAATGGGAAAGGAGAGTATGACCTGTAGGAGTAGATACTGCAGTCATGGAGGGGAATGTTTGTAGTGACTGCAGTAGCTCGGGGGGCCGAGGTCGCGTACTCGTAGCACCTATTCTAGGACAGGCCATAACCACTAGATAGGAGCACCCCTGACCCGAATATATTATAACATATTTCTTTATAATAAATCAGTAAATAGCTTCTGCGTTTATAGGTTTACTATAAAAATCTAGATCTACAAACAACTTCTTTGCCTGTTCCTCGCAAACAACTTCAAGTTACAAACATCATATTCGCACCGTGAAGCTTTGTCTTACAGGTTTAACTTTACTAGTTAAGCTGTACACGGTATTTTATACCTTATCACAATAAAAATAAAGGATAGAATTGTGTTCCCCAGCCAAGGCCAGTTTACGATTGCGCAAATGTGTTTTTCACGACACTCTCCTTTGTTAGAAAAAGTTATGTTTAATGAGCCATTTGTTACGTTCGCTTCCATTTTACTGCTTTTTGAATGTAAAAATATATTACTCAGTAATATTGCATGTGGACTGAAATCAAAACATTTATAGGTAATATTATTAATTCAGTGAAAGCTTATGTTTGTTAAAATAAAACGGAATAGTTTTAAAAATTATGTATAATAAATCCCTGCCGTACCAAAATGATATTTAATTTCAATGTAAGTTTTGCGAAGTTAAAATACATTTTAATTTTTAAATATATTATTTTGCTAATAAATTAATGTAAATTGTAAAGGAATAGATTAATAATAGACTGATTATAGTATTGGCTGTAACATTTTAATAAAATTACAATTTGGTAATGGTATAAGCTACGAAACTTATTGGTAGCAAAAAGTTGACTCAAAAAAGATGCTTGGCGGACTTATATTTACCCGGATAGATCCTTTATTAGGAATGTTACAGAGCCCATTTAGTAGCATCTTGGTCCAGCTACGCTCCAAATGTAGATCTTGATTCACACTACCAAATACCAAAAAATCTCCGAGCATTTTTTTTTTTTTGCTACTTCCTCATTGATATTTCGCTCCTATTTGTCAAAGCGTAATGTTATAAAGCATACATATAGCCTTTCTTATTCACCACTCAAATAATTTCAATTCAAACCGGTAGTTCCTGAGATAAAGGTTCAAACAATCAAACTCTACAACTGAGTTAGTAAAGATTTAACAATTATAACATGGCAACATTTCGCCAAGTATGAAGCTCAATAAAAGCGTTGCGTCGCGGGCCCCCGCCGCCAGTCTGTCTGGCGCCTGCCGCGGCTCCGCCAAGTCTGCTCTCGATTCACACACCATTGTATTGTATCAGCCCATATACGTCCCACTGCAGGGCACGGGCCTACTCTACAATCGAAAGTACGATTGAGAGTGGTTACACCATTACTCGTTGGATATAATAAATGTCTTGAGTCAACCTGACGAGAGGTCAGATATGGACAAAAGTAGCGGAATAGAAGAACTGCAACATTGTGGACCATAGAAAATGAGATCAAATTATCTAGATAGATAACAATAATAAAAGCGTTTGGTTTAGATAAACTTACACTTACAAGTTTAAATGAAATTAAAATATAACAATGAAATTTAAAAAAAAACCATCTAAAACAATAAGTTCTAAAAACATTAGGAGAAGAAGAAGAATGTACACATTACGTAACTAAAAAACGAATAAAATGAAAATTAATTATACTCCCTAAACCTTCATTATAGGGAGTAGAAAAACTAAGGGTAAAATTTAGAATAGGGTAGCACGATTTGGTGGGGTGCGGGGTGTGGAGAAGGGGAGAGGGAGTGTCCCATCTCACCTGGTACCACTCCCGTGAAAAGGTAATGCACCATTCCTGAGATATATCAATTTAAGTAACCTAACCTACAAAACCACTTGTTGTCAATACAAATTTGCTTCTGCAACGTCTCCGGCGCTGCGGGAAGTGCAGCCCCTTCGCCCTTGCGTAACAAAGGATAGGCACCCACGCTCACCTCTGCAGCTTCGGCTTGCTGGTCGCCTCCGGCGACCAGCCTCAGCCGCTCCGGCTCGCACGGGTGCCTATCCTTTGTTACAGCGGGCGGGGGCTGCTCTCCCTCCGCGCCTCCGGCTTTTTATATACACTCTAGGGTTGGTAGCCAAAAGACTACGTGAAGTCGGGGTGCTCTGAGTCGGTTTTGGAGCACATTCGACCTAACCGATTCATAAAGTGGGTGCACTAACTTCCTTCTCAACATAATTTCTAAGGCGTTATAAAACATATTATAACACAACAAAACACAAACAAATCAATATTGGTGTAACGTAGATACGAAATCCGCCAAAAACCATCAACAAAACATTCTTAATTTTTTTGTTGACATTGACACCTGAATCAACTCGTATAGTTTTTATGGTTTTTTACGTTCCGTTTCACCGATTTTTACACCATAGACAACATATTTGACTTAGTACTGATGATTTGTTTGTAAATCGCCCATAAAAACGTTCCGTTTTACCCAATATGTGATTTGAGGTTAGGAACTATTTATATTAATTTCTCGAAAACTATGCATTTCCTTTGAATAGGAGTGATAACGTTGTAATCAGGAACTCTATCCCTATCACCTGTGATCACTTTTAGCCCTCAAATCGTGCTACCCTGAACTAAAGTCCGCCCAAAACTAAGACCAACAAGATATTAAATCTATTTAGTTTAGAAAAAAATTATATTCGAACCTCAATATCATTTTTAAAGATCTATACGTACAGGGTATATCAAGACTGCTACCGAAAATGAAGCTGGGTGGTAGTTTTAATGATTTCAGACACAATGCAACTAAATTTTGTGCAAAAAATTGTGACGATTTTTTTTTTCTTGCTTCGTATTAGGGTGGTAAACACGTTTTTTTTTTATTAAATTATAGTGTACACCCTTTTATTTTTAAAGACACTACGGTACGCAAGGCTTTAAATTATTATTTTAGCAAAAACTACGGATTTACCACCCAAAATCGACGATATTTAAAAAATAATAAAAAAAAATGTCGCGTTTCGTTGCGAAATTTTTAGTTTGTGTTTGTAGTCACTAAAACTACCACCCGGCTTCGTTTTAGGTAGCAGTCTTGATATACCCGGTATACCATATCTACCGTACCTATAGATACCCGACACGTATGTGTTTGATGAAAAGAAATTGAATTTCAGTTCTAAGTATGGGGAACCCCCAAGATTTATTGTTTTTTTTTTTTCTATTTTTGTGTGAAAATCTTAATGCGGTTTACAAAATACATCTACTTACCAATAATAATAAAATAATATTAGATAGCCCAAATAACACCAAGTTAACCTAACCTCAAATTTTCACACCAACTAAAACCAATAAAAACCATAAATGTAATAAAAATCCACTTAATACAAAACAACGTAGCATCAAATCCACTTTCATCGGCTTATTAATGGATTCAAATGATAGGTGAGGGTAGTTGTACCGGAAGGCGATACTATCGACGCGCCTTGCAGGAAGCTAACGACTAGAGATAGCCTTGCAAAGCCTCGACACGCCCTGCCAATTATCCAGCTTCAAATCATAGACTAAATTCTAATTTTCATAACACACACACTTACACTCATACTTTCTTGGCTATTTATATTTAGATTTTAGATTTTGTCACATTATTTTATCATGGTAATTTAACTCTCATATTTTATGAAACCTATAAAAGCTAATGTTATAAGGAGGGCCTAATAACTGCGACACAGTTACAACTACTGCAGTTATTATGGCAACATTTTTTATTGTTACATTCTTTGTTGGTTCAGAAATAAACTTTATTTTATTTTTAATTTTTATAAGTGCTGCAATGTACACGACTGCCAATTTACGGTGGTCGCGGGATCGAATCCCAGGGCACACCTCTGACTTTTCGGAGTCATGTGTGTATCGATAGTCAATCACCACGCACGGGTGTGCACGCATCTATGGTATTTCAAATCCACCAATTAAACTGCATTAGGCCAGCGCGGCGTGGTGAACTATATAGCCTAATCACTCTCAATCTTACTCTTGATTGTTGAGGAGGCCCATGCCCTGCCTGTTAACATTTTTTTTATTAGTTTTCTGAATTAAGGCCGGTAATAATAAATTTTAACAAAAACATCCATAGGTACAAAATATTATTGCTGCTAGCAATAAGACCGCCATTTGTTACACTCTCAAAATGAAAGTAAAGTGTATTCATGTTTGTATTAAATGGTGTACAATATAGTGTTTTCTATTTATTTATTTGTCTTAAAAACTTATTATTTTGGATTCAAATAATAGGCGAGGAAGAAAAGGGTTTACAATATTTATTTATTTCTTGATTCAAACCTTGGTTATTTTGTTATCTATTTGTTTCAACCCTGGTTATTTTGGATTAAAATAATAATAGGAAGAAAGGCGCTGCTATCGATTGTAGGACGCGGCTAACGAAGTAACGACTGAAGATCGCCGCGCAAATTATTCAGTGTGAAATCATAGACTCAGGCCGGATAAGTTCTAATTTTAGCAAGTGATATCCTCATTGAATAATATCTAAGGCTATCAAGGTTGCCAATTGTGTTTTCAGCAGTAATTAAGCAAAATATTGAGCCCTTTGAATTTGTTTTTCTAAGAATTGACAGGTTCTTGGCACTTTTAAAATATTAAGTCTTATTTTTAAAACGTACCCTCAAAATAAAAGTGATTAAACTTGAAATTATATCCTTGGATTAAAATAAAAGTGTTATAAAGAGCATAATAAGTTTAAAAGCATTAATGTTTGTAAATTATGTACTATTTCATGTATTTGTAAATAGAAAACGACGCGACGCATTGAAAACGCTTATAAGTACTTAAAGCAGGCTACATCGAACAAAAATATATAAACAGTACAATTTATAGATAGACGATTGCTCTTCACATTGTCCGAGAACCATTCAAACACTGTCCTGTAGCCCTCAGTAGCTCGAAGTACCCTCAATCTGAATATTCTGATTACAAGACTAGTTGGTGCGACCAAGTTTCTAATTTTACAATATAGTCTGCCGTCTGTAGCTTGAAATAGTCCAGTAGTCACGATAAATGTATTTTCCGAGTATAATCTAACACCTGACTTAATGAGTAATTTTGGCTTTCTCTTTATAGTAGCAAAATATTTGACAAGATGAGTTTTTAAAACAAAATTTTAAGAAATAAAGTTTTACAGAAATAATACAAAGTTGAGAGTAGGTAACTACAGGACATAATGAGACTTAATATCATAAGTCTCAGGATTTCTAGCGCAATGGAATGCCTTATCCATAGACAGTTTTAAAATTGATGCATATACACAACACTGTATTAAACACCACAAAATACAGAAAAAATAAACATAGAAACCTAACAAATAAGTGAACAATTAGATCTTATCGCTTTGAATCAATGCTTTAAGCTATATCACCCAGACAAACAAAAATAATAGAATGGATCTTAGGAGAAGATAAAGAAACCTATATTCTTTTTCGAATATTTTGTCCCTTTTAATTCAGTTTGATTGAAAAAAACAAAACATTCGGTAACTAGGTTTTAAAACTGACTAAGAATACGACTAAAAGAGTTAGACCATTGATACAATACAAGAAGCATAATACAAATTATTTACCACAAAACAAGCCAAAGGATTTCGCATTAGGCTTTTTATCTCGAGGGTACTTTGGAAAAAGATACGGCCCGGGAAGGAAATTACTTCTTTATCTTGTTGCCCTCCGCAATCTGCGATAGCAAATGTCTTCCAAATTACCCGCCCCAAAGTGCAATTTTCAATATACCAGACGAATAAATACATATACATTTGTTTAGTAACTTAAATCTTTGTACATTCAGACAAATTATTTAATTTTTAAATCGAGTAATTACGTACGATTCGTCCCAACGTGGCAACTACTGGCAACCTAGAGAAGAAAATATTTCACAGATTCGTTCCTTCTTTCCAAATGGCCACCTAAAGTAACTATTATTTATCTTGATTTTATTTATTTATATCCTGTATTGTTCTAAATAAATGTAACAATGATACATTACATTACATAACAGTACAAAAGGCGTTCGTATTACTCGAGGCAACCTCAATAATTATTATCAATATTTAAACATGTATGATTTTTATGCCACTAAACGGACCGGGTTCCTATTTTTAAGTATTATTAACATCATCACCATCTTTTTCAAACTTGTGGTATCCACTTTTAAATAGACTTTCCCAAGGATTTCCACACCCATCTCAGACATAGTAACTTCATAAGTAGACGTCTTTTGTTTTCTCTACTTACTTTTAACTTTATTTATACCAGTACCAAATTACCAACAAATAAAGCCGTTTTAATTTGTCTGAAAGGTTTAAACACCGACTAGGCGTCGCAATTAAGCGCCCGCGAACCTTCACCAAAGACAAATATGAGCAAGCGTTAATCGCTGGCGAACATGCAAACATTATTCTACTCCTCAGTTCTCACTAGTTTGTACTTGGGGAAAATACTTTTTATAAAAAAGATTTGTTTACATTACGGATTCCGTAAAGATAAGTTGGAAATTAGGTTATTTTTATAACTGCACTGTATCAGTTAATCATTTCTTGTTTTTAGTAGGGAAAGATTAACTTACACAACCGGTAGTTCGATTCAGAGGGTTTAGGCCATTGTCGACTAAAATAGCCTAATGTGGGTAGATTGACTTTACAATTTTTAAATTCCTGTGGAGATTGAAAGAAAACTATTATTTACTGTTTTATCGCGGATTTGGTTTTATTTGAGTTGATTTAGTTGGTTTATCTTTGGGATTTAAAAAATGTATAAGTAAAACAAAATCCGAGACAAAATTCGTAAATAAAAGTATATTTTCTCTGGTATGCCGTATGGTGTAAAAATACCGATGCAGTTTTGATTATTTTAAAGAGCAGGTAACTTTATGACTTGCATGTACCCTGCTTGTATAACATTTCCGTATTGTTATCCCAAGGGTAAAGATTATGCAAGGAAACCACAAACCTAATTGGATTACATATAAAACACGTAGTAAACAACCTCATATTTATCAGGAATATAAATATTAATTAGCAATTAAAATTGTTTCCGTAAATATTCCTGTTCATATCAATTTATTAACTTGAACAGTTCAATTAGTTAGCTAAGTCTTATTGGTGCTTCAGACGAGTAAGACCGAACTTCTATTACCTATTTAAATAGCAAGGTATGTTGTTTGCCTAACAAAAACAAGTTTCTTATTTTAGTAAAATAATAAGTATTTAAAATTACTAGTCTAACTTAATTTAGACTCTTACAAAATTCTTTAAATATATAATGAAACGAGTTAAAGAAATTATTTGAATTTAATAATATTTGTAAACCACATAAAACATGTCACTGAATATTTTTGTAGAAGGCTGTTCAGCAGCGGACTTCCTTTTGTAAAAAAAAAGAAAACTCTTAAACTGCCTCACCAAAGTTCCAAAACAATTCCAAATTCAAATTTAAATTTTCTTTTAAACAATAATTCTAAAATGGCTGACAGTATTGTTCCTTCCAAATTCAAATTTCTATATTCATAATTAGGTAATTGTAAAATGCTTTATTGTTTCAGTGTGCGCGCTGATGCGTCCACGTGAGGTCTACAATGCACAAATGCTCGCTGTTTATACTAACTCTCCTGTGTGCTTCTGTGAAAGGTTGGTTTAGCTTTTATTGGCCCTTGTGATGTGTGCACGCGGGCTGTTTGACCCGCATCCACTCCAGTAATATGTACCTCCATTTTTTGTCTGATGTAAATAGTTGAGCTGTGGGTCGCAGCTTTTTGATGAAAAACGTTTTCGTTAAAATCTTAAATTTTTACTAATAAAATATAGTAAAATGGATTTGTTTGAATGGATTAATTTCGAATTAGATTTTTTATTGTCGAAATGGTAGCGTATAGTGACCATACCGTAAAGTTCAAATCTCAAGTAGTGGAATCTTTGTGATAATTTTACGGTTTTTATATGTCAAACATCATCTTGAGATTCTGTACCCATTCAGGATACAAGCGTAGACTTCCATATGTTGAAATATTTAATCGGAGGATGTACTAACCCTCAATTATTGTTACAGATATCTCAGGTAGTTGGGAAGAATGGTGGACTTACGATGGTATATCAGGTAAGCTATTTTCAATCGTTATTTTTTTTATTCGTAATTAACTTCAATAATTCTAATAACTCTCAAAAGCTCCTTACCCACATTAGAATGCGACCTCTTCTAAAGATTTAATTCTAAGAAATAATATACCTTAGTACGTAAAGTACACTCGCTTGAGGGTCCCTAGTGTCTAGTTACGAGTATCAAACTAAAGCAGTTAAAAAAGTTCGCGCAAAAATGGCCTGAATTATAACATATTGAAATGTATTCTGGCATAAACTAAAATCGTTTGCATCTTATTATTATATCATAATAAATTATTTATAATGGTAATATAATCGGTTAAGGTATGCGGGTTTCCTCACAATATTTTCCTCTACTGTTTTAGTGCCTGTTGATTGACTATTAATACAAACATAACCATGAAAAGTCAGAGGTGTGCCCCAGGATTCAAACCCACGACCACCGTGAACATGTTAGTATCCGCGTAGTCCGTTTACCACCAGACTACCACGCAATCATGTAAACCAATGCTTCTACCAAATAAATGTTTCTAAAATGATTGGCACTAGCCTCCAAAACCAGTACATCCATAACTTCCTTACAAGTATACAAGCATAAAGTAATCAAGAACTAGTGATCAGTTGAAAGCGGTTCATTCAGAACATGTAACGACGCCGGGTAATGGCCAGAGATAACATCTTAATGATAGCCGCGTCATTACCAAGCGACATGCGCCACTGTCCTCGAATGACTGCTCAACTAGGAGTCGAATGAATAATTTACTGAACTTTGATTAGGTTTAGGTTTGATGAATGTTTTGTAAATAAATAAATCTCCAGTTAGAAGCCAGTGGAATTTTGTAATAAATAAAGTAAGCCTTATTTCTGGTATAAAACAAAGTAAAATAACAATTAAAGAATAAGCAACAATGTAAATTATACACCGGCAATCAGTTTTTCTCGGCAGCCAGTCTGTCGACAAAGGACCAAAAATTGGCTTCCATTTCCCCCTATATCTCGCTAGACTATAATTTTGTTACCAGAGTTTAAAATAAATAAAAACATCCAACACTCACAAACATAGTACTGACCCCATACTAATATTAAATCTTATGGCTATCAGGAACTAAGAGACACATTTCGGTCTCACAAACCCTAATACTCGCAACAAATACTAGTGGATCACTCAAATATGTTTCTCCGTGCGGGTTCAGTTCATTGTTTTCCTCATTTCTGAGGGTCATGATCCCTGGATATGGATCAATCTGTGTTCTGACTATGCTGCGCCACCCTTTTCCATTCTTGGTCGTCAAGGATTGAGCTGATTTGAGCGACCAATTAAGGAAACATCGGCCTTTCTCATGTTGGATGGCTTTCAATCAACCATCAGTGATCAGCACAAAGAATTTGATGATAAGTGTCTTTACACTTATCATCAAATTCTTTGTGATGAATTCATCGCGGCATTCAATTAAAATTTCGTTCAAGAGAAGAGAATCTCTTTCACCTGTAACTTTTCCAATATCACAAGTTTGATGATTTTGTTAATATTCTAAATTATAATATAAACTTTGGTTTCGTATGCAGTGGTGATCCAAGGCTATGAAAGAAAGAAACAAACTATTATTAAAGGCAATTGAATGTAAAATACCACCCTTCATATAGATACCGTAAGTCACAAATTTAGTAAAACAGAGTCACAGCAATTTTTCTAGATCCAAAGTCTGCGTTCCCACTTAAAATACTATCAACTCATAAATGTTACTAAAAATTACACACTTCTATATTTAACCCAACCCTAAAAATAGCAGCTAAGCACCATAAACGCTTATAGCCGGGTAATGATATCCGTTAGTATCTCGGCCGGTACACTACGCATTACGCACGATTCAATACACCGTGACGACCAAATTTTGCGGTCTCCCGAATTTCCATTGAATGCGATATCAGTGTATGTACGAAATGTTTTCCGTTCCACTAACGCTGTGATCTCAGAATTAAGTTAATGTCATCGGCTGAACCCTTAGCTTTATTCGTATGCAGTGATTGATATGGAATGAATTGGTTTAGTGCGGTTGGATGGCTGGGGCGGTGAAGAGAATGATTTTGGCTGGTGTTAAAATTTTACTGTTGTCGTATACATTCAATTTATGATCTTCCCTAGTATTCTTCGTATTTTTGAACTAGATAACAACATAATATTTTGCGACTAGTATCAGCCCTTTTTACATCCCTCTGCAGGGCGCGGGCCTCTACAATCGATAGTACGATTGAGAGTTGCCTAACGAACTTATATGTTGATACATATAAACACATATTTTTACGAATGAATTTAACATAGACAGGTTATACTTGGTTATTGGTTACAGAACCTACATTCCTACTTTCAACATATTCACAATAGAGTAAATCAATAAAAATAGAAATTCCTGTTATTAGCTTTAACTTAAGTATTGAATTAGAAACTGCGTAGTAGGTTCTCTTTATCATTGAACATAATTGAAGATTGATATTAAGAAAATCCTTTCTCATCCAGGTCCAGGGTTCTGGGGCTTAATAAACCCTCAATGGAGCATGTGCAACAAGGGCAGGCGACAGAGTCCAGTCAACATCGAACCGGAGGAAGCTACTCTTCGACCCCTGGCTGCGCGACATACAATTTGACAAGCATAAGGTAGGAACAAAATCGATGTTATTATTCATTATGTGTGTATAATAAAGAATTAAAAAGAAAAAAATATAATAATTAAAGGGTCTTAACAATAATCTCTTTTACGAGTTAAATACGAACTGATGCTCATAGAGACTGGAGCTTAGGCGTTCGGTATCAATTGCTTGCGTGTTAACTGATACTATAATAGTTACAGTTGGTTGACTGAACCGGATATTCTATACATAAAAAAAAAATCCTAGAATTCCAACAGGGTCGTATAAAAAATAACATTTCCCTTATCGGTCCTATGTAAAACATGTGCATAATAAAGTGTCGCAGAATGCATCGAATTAACATTGCAAGTACCGCTGTAGGCGCGAAGTAATCCCCTTAAAACATGGTAAGCTACTGCCGCTGGATTTACACGCTTTTTGTCGTATCAACACTCATTTGCATCAGAATTCAACTTTATCAGTGTCTTGCAAATAGGATAGATTGCAAGTTTAGCTGAGGACCGTTATTTAGGTTTAAACAGCGTATGTTTATAAATTCATTCCATTTCAAGGCAAGCGTTCAAAAGCTTAAAACTCTGTGATATAGGAACAATACGTAAATCCTTCTTTAAGTTATAGAAACGGTTCATATAGTTTTGGATATCGATAACATCAAAGTTAAGAAATGGAATGGTAAATATGGTATCACAACTTAATCATCCTGGTGACGACGCGAAATAATAATACTTACACAAAAACATTTTATGTTCGTTCGTTTTTCTTCTTTCAAGCATTAGATTTCCATATTTTTTGACACTAACTTATAACATTACGCTTCCACAAATTTTCCATAGCTTTAAAAACTTAACCATAACACTTTTATCTCCAAAACACGCGTCAAAAATCCACACGCCGAGGTAATCCACAAACATATACAACAGATACATATTAAAAGCGGTTTAGGCCATGCAGAATTATTCATTTAGAGTGAATTACAAGCGGTAATACATGCAAATGCATGCGGCGCGTGATAACGTATCGCTGCAGCTATCAGCCGACGTTTTTGCACTGTAACGTATGGTAACTATGTACGGGGAATTGGTCGGTTCGTCTGCTTTCTTTTTTCTAGGTTAAAGGCGCTTTGTAGTTCAGCAATGGAATGAAATTCGTGTTTGGGTGGTAAATCCATAGTTTTTGCTAAAATAATAATTTAAGCCCCTGCATAACATAGCGTCTAAAAGTAAAATGGTTCACACTATTATTTTAAAAAAAACCACCCAAAATACGCCGATAAGAAAAAAATACCGTCGCTTTTTTTTGCAAAATTTAATAGTCTAAGATCCCGCCATACATCGACCTTCACCGAGATGTTTATTTGATGAAACCTATTTTATATGCAATTTAATATGTCAATAAATATATTGTATATGGGTTGCCTTGCAAATTTCAGTCCAGAATACGATTAATTAATTATTAAAAAAAAATATATTTTTTTACACATTTCACCTGTTTGATTATTAAACAAATTCTATACCAATCGAAAGTATGAAACCCATAGAATATGTTAACGTTAGGTTGCCTATTTTTTTCCGGTCACAACCCTCAGGTTGCCAGGTATAAACAGGTAAATCGCTACTAGCATTTTGCGCCGGTCTGATTATTGAATGGAAATTACATGAAAATAAAGATCATTTTATTATGAACACGGTGGTATAGGGTTGCCTGCGAAAAATCAGTCCCGAATTGCGGTTGTCGAATTTAGAAAAGTGAAATATTGCTCCGAGTGACACAGCATAGCAGCTGTTCGAAGTCCGCTCATAAAGAAAGAGGGTGCGGATGCTATTTATTCTTGAGAATGAAAAGGACAGCGATAGACTCGTATATGCTGTGTTCTGTGTTACCTGGCAACCTGAGGGTTGTGACCGGAAAAAAATAGGCAACCTAACGTTTACATATTCTATGGGTTTCATACTTTCGATTGGTATAGAATTTGTTTAATAATCAAACAGGTGAAATGTGTAAAAAATATTTTTTTTTTAATAATTAATTAATCGTATTCTGGACTGAAATTTGCAAGGCAACCCATATACAATATATTTATTGACATATTAAATTGCATATAAAATAGGTTTCATCAAATAAACATCTCGGTGAAGGTCGATGTATGGCGGGATCCTATACTATAAGTGCATTGTGTCTGAACTCACTAAAACTACCACCCGGTTTTGTTTTCAAAAGCAGTCTTGATATACCCTGATATGATAAACTGTAAATTATATTGTATCTGTATAGCGTTTGTTTTCTCTTTCTGATTAAATTCGACGGCGATTAAAGACAAGCTATTGTCCCTGAGAGACTCGCCGAGCTCCGGAGCTCGGTGTCAATCATTAAGATATACTAGAGGGGGCACTGCAAACAAAAATGTTTGTAGAGCGTAGAGCAGTTAGTTAGATGCCGCAAGAGTTGCGAAACGAGTGGCCGTTGGTATTTATTTGTTATAAAATACCAACAGTTTATTTGTATATTAGACAGTTCGTTTGACCTTAATACTCGACCTTATTTTGGCCTAGTAGTTGTAATTTAACTAATTCATACTTCAGTTAATATGAATAATATACATAATGGATCATAAAGCAGATACTACTGAGTATAATTACGCATAAACCAAAGTCAGATTATTTTTAATTTCTAGAGAGGTAAAAAAAATTAGCAAGTTATATTAATTAACTATACTAAAATAAATAGTTGATACACATGAAAATTATGAAAAATGAATTCTAATTTTAAAAGAACTTTTTAATTTAACATTTAAAAGGGACGATATATTTTTTTAATAATAACATGCTTATTTGAGTGAAAGAAATTGCCAAAATGTGATTATAAACTGGATACAAATATCAATTCACCTTATCTTGACCAAGAAGAGTTATTATATGACTGCATAAAATAACAGAAGTGTACAATAATTTAACACACGAGTGGTTAGAGTAGGTAGTATTCTAAATACAAAAGTAATTAAATCCCTTAAGAAAAGTTACTAATACTTTAAATAAAATATTAATAACATAAATAAAAATAATAATAAATAAAAATTAAGAAATTAATATAAACAATACAAAGTATAGATATATTTTATATATAGATATTATGTGCTATGTGTATTGACTTGTCATAAGAGCTCATGACGTCCACATCAGAAACATCGTTAAAAAGTTTATTTAGTGTAAACTCTAAATCTTCTACGCGGCCACATATTGCTTACTAACCTGTAGGACCTTGTTCTGGTCAGCACGCATTTACTTTCGGCAATACAAATAAATTAAACCCTTGTAGAGCTTGTATGCGGCTCGGCTGCGGTGTCCAATGACTTGTAGCTGCTATATATTGCAGTTACACAGAATAATCTATACGGTAGACCTAGATCCACCTTGCACGATGTCGTTTGAGGATTGTGGACATTTTGGTTGACTAAAGGATCGTAAATAGGGTTTTATAGATAGCATTTTTCATTGAGACTTGTGTTACAAGATTCGAATATGGTTTTGGATGGATTCTTACGCCCAGAAGTAGGATTTTCGATTTATAAATGTTATTACCACAATTTATTTATGTTATTTATTCATTTATACTTCATTACACACCACACAATAAAATCAAACCAGGAACTAAACATAACAATTTGTTTAACAATGGGCGAACTTAACACAAAACTGCGATGTCTTCTAGACAATCTTACGTTGGACTAAATAACTATGTCGCAATTATAAAAAAAGTAAAAATACAGTGATTAAATAATCAGTTTTATAATGTTATTTACAAATACACGTATACACTTGCCACTCTCATTATTCCATTGACGTAATAATAAGAGACAGATGATAAAAAAATATTTGATTAACTAAGCCCTATGGGAATATATCTGAAGAATGAAGACATTACTTGAGTTTCCCCCTGTAAATAAATTAAACCATTCTGGAGCTTATAACGTCCTCGCCTGTGGCACCGAATGACTTGTAGTGGCTATATATTGCATACAGAGAATAGTCTATACGATTTAGGTAGGAAGCCTAAATCCCGTAGCTGTGTCGCTTTTAGAGACATGCCTTGTATAGACTTTTAAGTCTTATAGTAAGCGATTAGAACAAGGTTCAAGAACCAATGACTATATCTAGATTTACTAGGCTTTCGATAAAAAAAATGCAATTGCATAATTTCCTAAGATTATGACGATGGAACAAGTATTTGGGTAGAAAAGACATAGTATCTATTATCTAAAATAATAATGAATACCCTTTATTTTTGACGCTATGGTACGCAAGGGTTCAATTATAATGTTAGCATCAACTATGGATTTATCATCCAAACATGGCGATACATATTAAAAAAACACGAAAAATATGTCACGTTTCTTTGCTAAATTTTTAGTTGGTTTGTATGTGTAGTCACTAAAACTACCACCCGGCTTCGCTTTCGGTAGCAGTCTTGATGTACCCTGTATAGGAGTTTACGTTCTTACCCCTTCCATTCTTGTATTATTGCTGATTGTACATATGTTATATCATTAAAACATTTACAATAACAATATAGTACCAATTGTAATTATTTTTATAACCTACTATTCAAATTATACCACAAAAATAAGTATACATATCTCAAATGAAATTTACTAAAAATATGCCACAATGAATAAATAGCACGCATTAACTAAATGTATACAAAAAGCTAATTCATATATAAATCTCGGCAGCAACGGAAGTGTAAGTCGTCGCGGCCTTATCTATTCCTACACGAATATAAAAATGCAAATCGTGTCCCCTTTGCATCGAGTTTATTTATTTATCCATTATTTTCTATTCTAATACAGATACTTGAAAAATAATACCATTAAATAATTAAGAAATATTATAATCTGTGTACAATAAAGAATTAAAATATAATCTTTACCCGGCGCGGTGGTTCAACGTTGATTTCTAAGACCGGTGAAACCAACACCACACAAATATTTATGTGAACTACAGGTGTTTTCCTTCACCGTTTTAACGTGGAAGGAAAACATCGTGAGGAAACCTGCATACCATAGGGATTCATAAGAATTTCTATGGTATGTAAGACCGCCAACCCGCACTAGGCCAGCGCGGTGGACTATATGGCCTAACCACTCTCAATCGTATTCTCTATTGTAGATTAGGCCCGTGCCCTGCAATGGTACGTATATGGGCTGATACAGATACAGATACAGACAGGTGTTTTAAGTCGGGGTGGTTATGACATCAAAAAGTCTCTCGTAGCTTCTGATACGATAAAAAACTCAATCTTAATGTAGGGTCAGGACTATGTATGTGACTGTTGGGTGTTATTTATTTATTTAATTTTCATAAGTGCTGCAATGTAAGTGTGTGGTGACCTGTTGGTAAACTGATTGGAATCCTGACAATTATGTATGTGACTGTTGGGTGTATAATTTAGTCCAATACGGGTTGATGGATATACCTTTAAAAATCCAGGAAAAATATCATATTCCAAGCGCTTCCAGCAAACATAACACAAAGTCACAGAGGCGTTCGCGTGTCAGCAAGCAATATGTCATCTGAGCTCAAAGCGCATAAGTTTCTATGCTTTAATCAAGGCGTGACCCATTGATTGATAGGATCAGCCCCACAAACACCATTATAACGGCTGATTCATTACAATTCACACCAACTAAGTGATGAGAATTGATGCTATGGATTTCAATTGATTGATTGGAAGTGGTGGTTGTTGTAATGTTTTTAAAAGTATATTTGGGTCAGCTATTTTTAGCGATATTAAACTACGGCTTAAATTCAAGGCCACTAAAATCCTAAGAATGAAATTGGGATTGCAAGAACTTGAATTGAAGTTACGATATCTGGAAATTACGTTGGTATTCGTATTTAATTACCTTTTTATTTAACAGTCAAACTAAGCATCATAAGATATCGGCACATTCTTAGATCGTCCATCTTACTCCATTATGTATTGATATCCAAATCATATGTATAGTTAATGTCTAAAGTCTAAACTAATATTATAAAAAGTAAAAATATTTTAGTGTTCGTTTGAATTGAATAGGCTCTAAGAGTACTGGACTGTTTTGAAAATTATTTCACCATTAAAATCCTATATTAACTTAGAATTCATACATAACTTAGAATCTGGAGTATAATAATAACTACTTACGAGTATATATTTCCACTAGGTAAGCGGAGTGCTCCAGAACACCGGGCAGTCCCTGGTCTTCCGCGTGGAGAAAGACTCAAAACATCAAGTGAACATCAGCGGTGGACCTCTCTCCTACCGGTACCAGTTCGAAGAGATATACTTCCACTATGGGTTGGAGGACAACAGGGGATCAGAACATCAGATCGACCACCATACCTTCCCAGGAGAGGTAATAGTTTTATACTACTTTTATAGACTTTTCAGAGTCATTGATCATAGTCAATCACAACACATTATAACGGCAAAAGAAAACATCGTGAGAAAACCTGGTACTGTTTATGAACTGCTCATAATTTTGCTAAATTGCAATTCCTGTATAATCAATGTATTGTAAACTTGTTTTTGAAAAAAGTAACGCTAGAGGTTCTTGCCCCTTTTTTTGTGGCGAAAACAGACTTGTGAACCGGGTAGCAGTGGAAAAAAGTGACTAAATCAAAATATGACATTTTATGGATTCAATAAATATTTTGATTTCATAGCATTTTAAAAGAATTTCAATGGCGTGTAAAGTCTGCCAAGCCGCATTAGTCCAGCGTGGACTGTATGGCCTAACCCACCTCAATCGTACCCTTAATTGTAGGGGAAGAAGGGCCCAACAGTAAAGACGTATATGCACAGACACATAATATGTACATGTGGTACAGTGATGCCGTTACGGTTAAGTTGTGGGTTAAGTCAACATATATATTGTACACTAGCTTTAACAAACTACCTCAAGGCTGTACCTATCATAATTTATGAATTATAGATTAGCACGCTAGATAGGTTTCAGTAAACATTACAAGCACTTAGGTGTGGTATATTTGAGACAGACTTACGGCAAAAGAAAAAATATTATCTATCTATTGTCGGAGGACACAAAAAGCCATTCTATCCAAAACATATTTCGTTTGACGTTGAATACGAAACTGACAAACAATTCATAAACAGCAATAAGTTCACCAAAAACTCCATCTTTGTAACACGTAATTACTATAAACATTCTTACTACAACTCTACATTAATAAACAACATCAATTAGCCCGTTCCATTCTAAACCCAACTCCAATTCACAATTAATTAAAAGAAACTAACCCTAAAACGTCTGACAATTTATAATCCTTTGGCCAGTGTGACCATCTGATCATATCGTGTCACAAGGCCGTTTGAACACAAAACATTCCTTTTACAACCCTATATAATTACACCATAGATATGAAGCCGTAATTAACCCTCCACTACAATGGGGTAGACTCAACAATCCGTACTATGCGATAGTCGAGACCGCGGTAGAACCGACCGACATTCCTTCAGTTTCTCAACTTGGATACTACCTTCGATTTGCAATTAATTTATATTTTATGTCTCTGGTTTCAATTAGTATAGAATGGGATTCAATATTCATATAATAGTGGATATAAATTAGATATTAATTGGTTACCAGACGTCCTAATGTAAGTGTATCTTCAGTTCGTTATTTTAGTAGATAATGAACAAAGAAATTTTATAAGTCTTTAGTTCTGTCATTTTGTTACCTATTTCTATAGTAGAAATTTCGGAATATTATTGTGTGTATTGTTTATGAAACCTACTAAAGTCTATAATTCTATCGAGAAAAATATATTTTGGGTCCATATTTTTATTATTATAAACTAAAATCAATTTTTGATTGCCTGAGTGACGCACACGTACTGAGGTATGATACAACGCCGAGGTCTCGAGTTCAAATCCCGTGTCGGGTTTTTTTTTTCTTCAAATTGCCACCCTGTAGTCCCGAATTTGTACCTAATGAAGCGATAGACTAGCCCCGTATCACATACGGAACATGCAAAGCGAAATCTGTGTCCTGGTAGCACCTCTGCCAACTCCTTGTGGAAAAAGGCGTGAATTTATGTATCTATGTAATCATTTTCAAAATATGTGTAGATATTACATGATATCAATCGTTTACAAGTTGCACGATACGTTACCTAATACGTTTTCAAATGCTTGCAAATCAGGTTTAAGTTAAAAAGGCAGGCGTAACAGTGTGAAAATTATAACCGAATTAAATATAAAAAATAAAGACAATATTACCTAAATAATTTTTCTTTTGTTTTTACATTGCAACGCAACAAACAAGGGATATTTACAACCAAAACATTAACAGTCGCACCGCGTTTCTAACAAATTAACACCACGAACTTGTCGCATTATTGAAGTTGTTATTGATCAGAGGAAAGTTTCTAACTCCGAGTCACACGAATGTTGTCTTTGATATCTTTCTGAGGGTAGGTAGAGGTGAACCGTGCGTTAGCTTTACGATGTAGGGCTTTGAACTTGCCTATTTTAAATGCGCAGTCAACTAGAATTTTCTTTCAAGTTTTTAGATTTGAATTTACTCTGGAATAATGAAAGTTTATAAAAAATAGCTAAACCGTGTTGTAAACGAACTAATTCAGTGGCTGAATTTAAATTTGACTGAAGTTGTTTAGTTAAGATGAATAAAACGGCGCGTAAAATTCCTAATTCTTGTCATATTCGTAAATATTTAATTAGATAATTGTTTCAAAGCGATAATACCTTAATTAATTTTTAATATTAATAATTAATAAAGCGTCATCTATTAGTACCCAGTCGAACCACATTTTAGACAAAGAGATACATACACAACTGGTACACTCGTTTGACAAAACTTTGTCCCGACTCCCAAAATAGATTACGTAGGAGTGACCTTACTAGGTAACAATCGGCAAAGTCCTTTGTTACATTCAATTAGTAAATTTGAAACAAATCCATGTCGTGGTAAAACTCCGATAATTTTGCCAATTAACAAAGTGGTGTCGATTGTTAGCTACTCTTTGTGATCATTAATTGATGAAAATGTTTCAACTTATTGGAGTAATGGCCTTTGAGGGTCCAATCAGTTGATTATTGTGAGCTTGCGGTCGGCCTAACTTAATCACTTTTTGATGATAATGTGTCATTGTCGTTTGAATGGTGGCTACAAGTGATTTCGAGTGTATTTGTGTTTTTACTAGCCTGATTGAAAATAAAATATGTAATTTATCTATTTTTTAGGAAACAACACAACTCTACGTTATGGTGATTTGGCTGTTATTTGATTCCATTTTTTCTGTGATAACATGGAAAATATTGAAATAAGCCAAAATGAAAAAAAAAGAGATTACTGAGCTATGTTTTCGATGTATATTAAATCAAAATACTGAGGAATGATTTGATAAATAAAATTAGACTTGAAATTGAATTCTTATATCATAAAAGATTTAGCAGCGTTTCAGTTTATACCATTTTACTATTGTACTAATTATTCTCAGCTGTTATTTTCTTTATTTTTTATTTTATAGCAATGCATAGCGAGACAAGTATACATTTCGCCTGATGGTATTCTAGTCGGTAGTTAAACCAAAATAAAACATGTATTATAATGCAATGCTTGGCATTCCACTGCGCTCGCCATCCTGAGACATAAGATGTTAATTTTCATTATGTCCAGTAGTTATTCTGGCTGCGATATCCTTCAAACTGAAACACAACATTGCATATACATTTATTTGTTTTAGATTCAGCTCTACGGGTTCAATAAAGAATTGTATCACAACATGTCGGAAGCACAGCACAAGTCGCAGGGAGTTGTCGGAATCTCTCTTATGGTGCAGGTAGGTTAATAGTTATACAGCCGCTGCCAATAAATAATCCCAATCCAAAATTTGCCGTTTTACATTGACAGCTCAATCTTTTTTCTGATACTATATTGCCAATAATCAATCTCAGTAGCAAACAAAAAACTATGGCAACATGACAAGAGACCAATCGAAAAGTAGAAAACAATCCAGATTGACTACAATCAAATTTTTTCGATTGATTATTGGCATCGACCGATAATGTAAAGATAAAACCTTGCTACGCTAAAATTTTATTTAATCTCATATTTGGAACCTAAATTTGTATTTACATTAATTTCACCTATGAAAATATTTCTACAGAACATATAAGCAGTATTACTTACGCTTTGTTCTAATTATTAATTTCACTACATTACACTTTATTAATATACCATACATTTCCACCATCGAAGAATTCCTAATGAAATGACATCCATATAGTAAATCTTTTATTAAAAATTCTGTGTTACTCCGTATATCAAAAGCACTCGTATGTAATAATTTTATTATATGACACCTTATTAATATGCTTTAAATTTCCAGCATTGAAGTATTCCTAATAAAATGACATCCATACGTAAATATTTTATTAAAGTCTGTGTTACTGCCTAATATCAAAAGCCTGCAGGCCGTACATGGCAAGTTGGCTTGCATTTGCGTGCAATTTTCCATAAAATATGTTTTTCCAGATTGGCGAGCCCACAAACAAGGAATTAAGGTTAATCACAAGCGCTTTCAACAAAGTTATATTTAGAGGTACGTGCGCCTATCTAGTCTCGTTTACTGTAATTATCTTTTTGTGTCATTTATTTCCAAACAGAAGCAAAGGTCAAAGGATCGTTGAACTTAGGTAAAACTATAATTTCAATGATAGGCACCCATATCAATATAATACCTGTACAACAATTACTTAGTTTATTTTTATATATTTATAGTTTAATTCAATAACTTATTGTATATTATACATAGTTGTAGTATACTACAGTTTACTTTCTTGTTAAAGAACTTTTCTTCAATATTTGTGTAAAGTTCCACCAGTTCGATATATTATACCTGTAATGACTGCGTTTGTTAAATAAATAAAAAACCTGCCATAGGATGTCCACTGCTGGACATATGCCTCTCGCAATGATTTATGTGACTGCCTCCAACAGGTCACTGTGGAAATCTGAATAATACAACAGTTTATTGAAACACCAAATATTACACAATAGAGAACAAAAATTAAAAGATATTTGATAATCATAATATTATCATGGTATTCATTTATTTATTTATTTATTTATTTATTTATTGTCATGTTCATGATTATGACAATTAGTAACGCAATCACAGATATGATTGATGTATTTACAAGGCTCAATTTTACTAACACACATGAAGTCTAATCCCTCAGATACCAGGTGTTGTGTCTTTATTGCAAGTATTAAAATACTTCGCTCTTTCAATACCCAACCCTGAAATACATATTTCTAAATCATACAAATATTTGTCTCGGGGTAGGGATCAAATCCGTGACCTTTTAAGCTGCCCAGCATCCGCCTAAGTTGCTCAGCTCCCGAATAACACTATAGGGAGACAGGAGTAACTGAAAATCAGCGCTTTTCTATACTAAGTCACCGAACAGCACAAGCTGAGTCATTTCGTATTCACTTAATTATTTTGTCATTTGTAATTAATTTGAAGCAATAAAGTATTGTTTTATTTCACAGTCTGTATTTTTCGAATACCTTGGCTTCTCTTAAATTAATAAATAAAATGTTGTAATAATTCTAACAGGTCAATTTGGAGATCCTTGGGGGAGGCCTATATTCAGCTTTGGACTTACTGTGACTGAAGAGAGACAGAGAGAATAATTAAGTATTGTAATATTTAATAGTTTTACAGAAAATCCAACTATAAATATTGTTACAGGGAGTTCCTACCCCATCAAGCACCTACCCCTCAGCTCTCTGCTGCCGAACACGCAGCAATACCTAACGTACGAGGGGTCAACGACCCATCCCGGATGCTGGGAGACCGCCGTCTGGATCATATTCAATAAACCTATATATATTTCTAAACAAGAGGTAATTATAATATTAAAATAGTATCGGACAGATTTAAAATATTGTATGGTGTCCTAAAAATATTACACAAAAATATTACATTGTTTCATGTGTATTGAAGCGGGAAGGTGTACAAAAAACTATGTATATGATGGTTCTACGTACCTAATTTTATAGCAAGCCCCTATTTATAAGTATGCTTGCCTTGGAAATTAGACAACCACGGGTGAAAACTTACTGTGAGGATATTTTTATTAAAATCACTCAATTAGGACAGCAAAAATAGTATATTGACTATGTTATCCAAAAATAAAAGTTAAACATGAAAACGTGTTAACTCAAATTATTGTACTACAAAATAAACTTTAAATATAAATGTTTATAAAACGTCTTGTCAATATACGCTACCCAGATGTACGCTCTTCGGCGTCTCATGCAAGGCTCCCAGCTCACCCCGAAGGCCCCGCTCGGGAACAACGCTCGCCCCGTGCAACCACTACACCACCGCACCGTCAGGACTAACATCAACTTCAACAAACAGGGCACTCAGGTAATAATATACTTTTATATAAATATATACTCCCTTCCGCCTATCCAAGAAGGTTATACTTTATAATGCGAAATGAAGTCCGATTGTTCTACTTTTGAATTTATTCGAATTTTAAAAATGAATACTATTGTCTATGACTCACTCACTTCTAACATAATGTAGACTTTCGAAATAAGATAAAAATGTTGGAATTTTAAAAATCAATACTTTTCTCTATGATACTTATGATTATATGGATCAGTACGAGACGATATTTCTTCGTCGGTCGACGTAAACATGATAACAATATGCTGGAGATAAAATGTATACTACTTGATAACTAAGAGTAATAATAATAATTTATAAATCCTTAAAAAATATGAAAAAAAAACACAAAATTGAAATATTTCAACCAGTGTTCTTTTCGTTAAGACAGAAAAACTGAGTGTTCTGGAACAAAATATGTGTCTTTCATATAAGATATATAAGAATTTAGGTTCGCAAAAAAAATATGTATATTCTCCATAATATTCATTTTAATTTAGATAATTAAACCTGTACATATACCAAATATCCAAGATTCATTAACTAAGTAGCTAAGGCACAAATAGGCACTTAGAGTTACACTCGGCATAATTCACGAAAACCACAAAGTCTTATCTAAGTAATGAATGCTTCGCAAACTAGAAGCTGTAAATAAACACAATAATACTGCGGTAAGGTTCAAACTAGCTTCACTGTTTATTGCTACCGTTAAATAAATTTTCACATTACATAGATATGACCCAATTAAATGTTTTCCGATCACGGATCATAGGAATATTACAAGTTATTAACGAAATTGCTAAGAATTAATTTCAGTTCCTCAGTTACGATTTAAATTTTGGTTAGATTTATTTATTTATATTACATATTTTACACCAAGATAAATCGAAGACTTTTACTTTTAAAATAAGTACAATGGGGGAGGGCCTATACAAGGTAATCTCTTCCAAACAACCTTTGGATGGATATAAGCGAACGGAAAGAGAAAGGGCAGTCTTTGGTGTATAGAGACAAAAATATACAGGGTATAATAAGACTACGACCGAAAATGAAGCCAGGTGGTAGTTTTAGTGACTACAGATGCCATGCAATTAAAAAAATCATATAAAACGCGACCATGTCTTTCTTTGCACTTTTTTAACTATCGTCGTGTTTGGGTGGCAAATACGTAGTTTTTGCTAAAATAATAATTGAATCCCTTGCGTACCATTTTATATTTAATGATACAATATTAAATAAATTTATAAACATAGGTTGTATAGAAGGTGATTGGCAATATTACGCAGCAATTAGAATATAATATGCTGATATAATTATAGCAACTTGCAAGATATCGTAATTAACGCCAATTTATGCTCTGCCTCGTCTCTATCATTATTTTTGAAGTGCAATGTAGACACTATCTTACCAGATTGAAATATTGAAGATTTAAATAAGAATAAAATACATTAAACAATTTTAAACTTTTGTGATACAACTACTGCAATCCATTACTCGCAAAAAAGTGTTGAAAAAGCTAAACAAAAATTCAAAACAAAAATAATTACAATATTTAGTTCCCTTTTTTTTTTAATATCTATTTCTCCATCTTTTAAATCCATTCCATGGTTGTCTGTAAGACATTGCTTTATGGGATAAGGCCGCCATTTGTACTTGTTATTTTTTATTTTTGTTTCCGTGATTGTATTTTTATGTGTACAATAAAGATAAAAAAAAATACATTTTATTTACAAAGCAGGTGTATTTAAAGTGATTTAAAATGAAAACGCAGGTATTAAAGTATCAGGGCAACAAACAGAAGGTAAACGCGATAGTACACGCGGACTATAAATCGCCTGCAAATCCCTGTTTAAGACGAGCTTGTTTGAGCGAACGGCGTAAAATTATTTATGTTTGCCTTCTACTTTAATTAATACTCGGTGCACTGCGGTTTTGGCAATTGGTTTGTGGAGTTTAGGTATTCTTTGTTATATTAAAATCTCACACCATCACTGCACGGCTTTAATTTGAGCTCTCCACGAATGTAGAAATGGTTATTATCTTTGTAATTTCGTAATTAATATGCGAAACTGTGTTTGTAGCCGTTTGCCGCTGCATTGCGTTGAAATATTAATGCAAAAATATAGAATAACAATAATTATTGTGCAAAACGCTGTCATCATTTAAGAGGCTAATTAAAGAATGATTTTAGTGAACCTTTTAATTATATCATTTGGTTCTTAGTATCTTATGCATCTTTATTTCTTTATAATTATATGTGTCCTTATGTTGATTTGTTATATATGTATAATATATTATGTTTGTGTATATTATACATTTAATTAGTTTCATTACCTTTCATTCTTTATGTTTTACCAAACATAGCATAAAACATAAAAGAAAACATAAACATGAAGGAGAAATATATCCTTCTTTTAAATTCGTCCCCTGGTTGTCTGTAATCTGTCATTACTGTTTAGCTATAGGAACGCCATTTAAACTCCCTCGTTATTATTATTGCTGTTTTTCTTTTTTGCTTTTTCCTTATATTTTGTGTACCGCAGGCGCGGCTAACAACGTCCAGACGGTCCTTTTAACTTGTCACCACGAAATGCGTTACAATATTTCTAAAAAAAAATACGAGATTATTTTACCTCCTTTATATTTACTATATTATAAAATTTGACAATTATTTACTTATAAATATCATTACATTATTTCACAGGTCTCCAGCAACTGTCCTGACATGTACAGAAACATGCATTACACAGGTATCGTATGAGAAACGCTTAAATCCCATTTTTGTACATATCATAGATTTCCTTCTCTTTCACTTCTAAATAAGCAATATATACTTACACCAAGCACAAATAAATTAAGCAACATAATACTTTTATTACTAAAAGTTAATGTAATAATGTCTTCTATATATTTGACGAGTTACATTTTTATTCAGGGACAGTTTATAGGCCGATTTTAGTTACCGAATGTTCCATCTCTTTCGAACAACTTTTGAATTCAATTTGAGCAAGGAGACAAAACTTTTGATATCTAAGATAGATATCAAAACTGTCCATGAATAAATTCATTAACGACCGTTCTCTATATCCTATCTATCTTAACAACAAGAGGTTGAAACAATTACTATTACTATATTGACACAATTATACATTCAATAAACAAATATATACATATATATTTACCTTACCTAGCTATCTACCAATATATGCTCAATATCTATATCTCTGTATCTTTGTTAAGTGAAACGTAAAATGCATGGAAATATCTAATTAAAGATAGATAAATTATAAAGAACGGCTGTAGATGTTTAGTCACTATTAACTCAGTTACCGATTTTTGATATCCATGCATGTTAAGAATGCATCTTGTCCCGTGCATGTTTTAGTATTTTTTACAACTTTTCAGCACGTTATCGCCGCAAGTCACGATCGAAAAAAAGTGTTGCATGCAAACGAAATGTCGAACGGAAATGTCGCAGAAAATAGGTATCAGTCACTTAGCACGTTAATGCATGTTTGGCTAAGCATTTTTGTGTATATATGCTTAATTATTTTTTTATATAGATTTCTATTATTTTTTTTGACACTAATTTTTGTAGGTATCTGTATCTGTATCTGTATCAGCCCATACACGTCCCACTGCAGGGCACGGGCCTACTCCACAATCGAGGGTACGATTGAGAGTGGTTAGGCCATATAGTCCACATTTGTAGGTATAGTTTGTTATAATAAATTTCTTACAAATTACCTTCCTATTAGGTATTTTTGTTGTTGTTGTAACTTGTTTCGTCTTTGTGCGTATAAGTAATATATACTGAATTATATGTAGATATAATATATGCATACATATTATATTATGTAATACTACATGTTCACATTCTATTTAATTATTATCGTATTGTACAATGCAGTAGCAGTGCGTGGTGGCCTGTTGGTAAACGGACTAGACGCGGCTGCCTACATGTTCACGGTGGTCGCGGGTTCGAATCCCAGCGCACACCTCTGACTTTTCTGAGTCATGTGTGTATTGAAAGTCAATCACCACGCATTCAAAACGGTGAAGGAAAACATCGTGAGGAAACCTGCATACCATAGCGATTTATAAGAATTTCTATGGTATGTAAGTCCGCCAACCCGCACTAGGCCAGCGTGGAGGACTATATGGCCTAACCACTCTCAATCGTACTTTCGATTGTAGAGTAGGCCCGTGCCCTGCAGTGGGACGTATATGGGCTGATACAGATACAGATACAATGCAGTAACTAACAATAGTAATTATGGCAACTGTAACGGCCTTACTCAGACAATTTTAAAACCTATTTTAAATATCGAATGCTTTGTCCATTTCAAAAACTTACGAATTCAGTTTGAAGGAAGAAGACAAAATGCCACAAAAAAATATAATTAAATTGAGTGGGAGAGAGACGCAAGGCATTCGGCGGGCCTCTCTCTCGTTCGGTGACTCATCGTAACGTTACCGGGCGTTACACTTTTTCATAAGTGACTCCCAGCCGCAACCTAATTTAAGACGTTGTCACGTCAAAAATAAAAAAAGAAGAAGACAAAACATTCGATAGTTAAAATACGTTTTAAAACTGTCCATTAAAAAGGCTGTAAGTACTTACGTCATTATTAATGTTTTTTTTTTTTTTTTCATTTCAGCAACCCAATGGCCTCGGGACCATAACATGAGATACCGCAGTACTGACGACTTAGCAATGCCATTGAACTAATAAACTATCACGTCAATTGATCATGATTATAATACATAATAAAATAATGATTATATTAGAAATGAGAACACGTCGATTACCGCCATATAGCTAAATTAATATGTATATATACGTAAACGCGATATAGCTGGTACCTGGCTTTCATGTATATAATTGGTGTAACATAGAAAGTATATAATATTAGAGTTTAAAATATTAATAAGTGAAAGCACAATAACTTCATTACAGTTTTTAACCTTACCTAAAATTTTCTTTTTTTTTTAAATACGTATGTCACAAAAGAGTTTCAGCGAAACCTTTTTAAATCAAGCGAACGATGCACTTCAATACTTCTTTATATCCAAAAGCAGCAAAAGCGCTGCCGTACGTGCGCAGAACCCAGATGCTGAAATTTAAAAAGATTTCGCAAAGGAAATTGAAACGAACGGTTTACATTAAAACCTTTTTTTTATACATTTATTTTATTTAATCATATCTTTGTTTACAACCAGTAATGTAATAATTACAGTCGTAGAATGTAAATTTCCTAAGTAATAAAAAATCGTGTAACGTTTTCCTTAGAGAGATACATAGTAGAGAAATATATAATGTTAACCAAAAATGTTTTATTTCATAAGTTACCAATTATAAAAATAAATATTATAATCAAAACACCTACTGTAGATACTTTCCAACTAATACCCATATATTGAATAAAACTTAATCAAGACCAAAATAATATAGAGAATTAATTTGACGCCACAAACTTTATGGGACAAGTTCCATCGTTTTCGCGCGCTCTGACATATAAGGGATTATAGGAAAATCGTAAAGATTATTACATAACCGATATATTATAGGTAGATATTTGAGTACTCCAAATATTGGATGTATTGATTAAAATTGAATATCTTATAAATACAAGTAAAAATTATATGCACATCCAAAACTTACAAATGGCATAATTGAATCGTCAATTTTATGAATAATTAGATAGCATACACCAGGCTCAAAGGATGAATATGCGTGGCGTAAAACTCATTAATAAGAAATATATTAATGATTTTATCTCGCAGCGTATAATTACAGTAGTGATATTAATATTGCTGTATATACGTATAATATTGTATAAATGTTAAATATTTGGAAAATTAAAGAGTATCATAAATTCGTCCACACTGTAAAGTGTATTTACTGCTGAAACTATACATTATAAGCTTATAAATAAACGTATAGACGGTAATATGTTACAAATATAAAATAACGTGTTTCATAAAAATAATATACTTTTAGAATAGTTAGCTTGAGTTCGTGTATAGAAATAGTTAAACAAACGTTTTGTTGCTGCGCAATATAGTTATAAAATTCCTGCTTAAAATAGGAAAATATTTATGTTACTATGCAGAAACAAAACGATTTGTAAAAGTATATAGCATAGGGTTTCAGATAAGAGCTTTAAATATTTAAACTCTCATAATGGAGCTAGCTATTATTAAATTCTTGTACATTAACCACGTAAATGCTTATGAATATAATAAAATATTTGGTAAATAATAAAGGAACCTAGTTATTTTAGCTGTCATCTGTCAGTGTGTTCGACAGCCTCCGTGGCGCAGTTGGTTAGACGCCGCCTGTGAAACGAGAGGCCGCGGGTTCGATCCCCGCACCGAGAGAAATGTTTGTGCGGCCCACAAATATTTCTTCCGGGTCTGGGTGTTTGTGAGACCGAAAAGTCTCTCGTAGTTCCTGATACCCACGACACAAGACTCGATCTTAGTGTGGGGTCAGGACTATGTATGTGACTGTTGGGTGTTATTTATTTATTTATTATTTATTAGTGTCGGTCGTGGTGTGGCAAGTGGTGTGGGTATGTAGATTTGACAGCTGTCACTTTGACATTTGATCTCGGCGAGCGTAAAACTAAACCATAACTAGACATAGATTAAAATACTGTTTAATTCAAAACTCCGGATAGTATAGTTTCCGTCGTATAAATAGTTACGTGTTAACTGTAATGTACTTACGGAATTAAATGTGGTAGATTAGTGGCCTGTGTGTGAAGCAGTTGAATAAAATAAATATTTATCGAAATATCTGACTTTTTATCTTTACCCCTGTTTTATTTGTGATGAATTAATTATATTATACATTATTTTTTTGAAATCTTTTCATCAAATAACTTTTTTCTCGATATACCTACCATATTTGGGTAGGTTTCTAACACTTCTTGGGAAGAAACGGCGAAAAGCACTTAGCTTAAAAAGGTCAATACAAATAATGAAAATAAAAAAAAGAAACAAATTGTCAATGGCCAGTTTAAAATTAAAATTTAAGAAAAAAAAACATTGTTTACTTTTAATATAGACATCATAAGCAGAAATTTAATTATAATGTCTATTACTACGACAGAATTTTATTGAAAAAGTTTCAATCTTTGATAGTGAAATTCAGAAATATGTGATAATCTGAAATCGGAAGTATAGATCATTCCGCGTAAACAAACAATCTGCGTTACTCTATGCGTAATTAAATTGCAATTCATAAATACGAATATAACTAAGCTTTATAAAGTATGAAAACCTGGCAGACAATGCTTCTTACACAATTTTTTTCATGTGTTTGATACAGAACTAATAGTTGATGTAGAAACACAAGAAATATTTATAATAAAAAAAAATCCTACTAAAATTAACAAAAAAATATATCTCAAAATTAATTTGATACAAACTCGTTAATTTACTCTTCAATGAAATTCTAAATAATTATATAAGGTAATAAAACACATTATTTCTCTCAACATAAAACACTAAAATGTGTAAGCATAGCCCCTCAGTCAGAAGCACGGCGGCCGTGGTTCCGCAGGAAGCTCGCAGACAACATGGCTGCCCGGAACCAGCGCATACCCGCACATACCCACACGTACCTCCTGTATCTTAGCGCTTCCTCCAACTGTTTTATTGTTCATTTACTGTGTATAATGGCAGGTCTGTGATGCGCGTTACGCAAAACTAGAAAGAAAGATATTTTTTTTATTGATCCACATCAAAAATAATAAACAATATATGTATTATAAAATAAGTCTAAATGCTACTTATAGTATTTTTAAATTTATTTGTCATTATTACTGTATTCATCTGAAAGCATTTGATTCGTCGCTATCTTGTAATACATGACGATGATTTCAGACTGATTTTTAAAACCATTTACATAGATTTTATAAGAATGACTATTCTAACAATTTGTTCAAGCTTAGTGAGTAAATGGGTAATAGTGAAGTTTTTTGGTGTTGATCTAAACAGATTCCTAAAATTTTATGACAAAAGATCTATTTTTTTTTTCACTTTAAAAGTACACAGAAAACGAATCTTATCGCAATATTATGTACCTATTCGTAATAAGATTTGACAAAAAATATTGCATAAGATTCACCACCATCTAAATAACTGCGAAACCTATAGACACTACGTTCTAAATAAAATAGTAATCATATTTTGGGTCAATCCAAGGTAGCTATGCATATAAATTACATTATGTTGAACAAAACTACAACTTTGCAACCACAACACAGAATAAACAGCAAAAACATGAAAATTCTGAACGTTTTTATAACAACATTAACAGTATTGAAAAGTTACTAATGTCCCTGACAGAACACCGGCGGGGCAGGAAACTCCGCGGCCGGAAGTGGCCGTCGGCCATATTGTTTGCGGACCAACTTCCGGTGCACAACACACTTGTCTTCCTGCAACTTGCACTCAGCATATCAACATTTAAACTAGCTTTTGAAGAGTTACTGTTTTTATGTTTGCGAGGTTGCATCTGGAAGAAAATGAGTTTCTTTAGGTATATACCTGGTATATTCAGACTACCTCCGAAAACGAAGTTAGGTGGTAGTTTTTGTGACTTCGGACATATGAAAATAAAAATGTCGTAAATAATAAAGCCGTTTATTTGTTTATATTATCATGTATCAGCCCATATATTATATTATTATTTATATTATGCAAAACTTAAATATGTAGAATGAGTAGCGATATAAAACGGACTGATATTGATAACATTGTACACTTGTAACGCAATAAATTTCATCCTAAATAAACGATATAAGCACATTCTTTCAGTAAAACCTCTTTTCTGTTAATTTGATAATATCTGAAGAAAGCGAGAGGACGAGGCTTCGAATATCTCGCAAATTGATCTGGTAGCTTAATAAAAATCTGCTACTTTGATGTGGAAGTAGCTTGATGCAAGTGGATTTGAATAGGGGTTCGGTTAGTTCGATCCCTGCACCGAGGAAAAAGTCAGTGAGGTCCACAAATATTTGTCTAAGATCTGAGTGTTTGTGAAGAGTCTCTTGCAGTTCCGATACCCAATACGACTTAATTGACCTTAATTTGGGGTCAGGACAACGTGAGTTATGGGTGTATAATTAAAAAAAATATATAAATATGTCGTCGTAAAGATTCCTAGGAAAGCCCTATATATTAAACTGTTGCCTTCCTGTAGCTGGAAAAGAAGAATATCCAACGCAAACAATATTTTACAATGTATAAGGCAAGATTTGTTTATCAAATAAACACACCAAATAGACTCTGTATAATTTTGTGTATTTAGATGCGGTACACTAAAAAGCTGTCTCAGTAATTTCATTGTATCTTGGCGACGCGCCGAAGTGGTTTTCAACAAATGTACCGACAGCAAAAGAATGCGACGGTTAATAAAAATATATTTAATTTCGTAATTTTCTATGAATATATTTTTCTGATCATAAATACATATACTATTAAATCCAAGGTCTAATAAAAATTGGTGGATAGTAGAACTTTATATGATTAAAGAAATTAAGTAACAAAGACAGATTGTTAAAATTAACCATTAAGTTCTAAAATTCTGACATGTAGAGCTTGCCACAGGCTGTCTGTATAAAATGAGTAGTCTTAAACCACATGTTAAACTTATGAACAAGTAAAGTGGCGCCGATATTTAGATAAAATTAAATACTTACCTGTATTCAATTGTTACTTGCTTTATTTTTGTTTTTTACTATTACCAAGACATTTTTACAGTATTTCCTGATATGACTTGCAACTTTAAATCACGACGTCAACAGCTCGTAGATTTTCTAATTCATTTTATAAGTTCTGCTCAGAATAACATCCAAATATACCGATATACAGTTTATCCCAAATTTACATCAAGCAATAATAAATAAATAGATCACCCAACAGTCACATACATAGTCCTGGCCCCACAGGAATCCGATCTACGAGAAACTTGCCTATCTCACAAACACTCACACCCGGACCAATTACCTGTGGATCACAATTTTTTTGTCTCAGTGCGGGGGTTCGAACCCGCGGTCTCGCGTTTCACAGCCTACAAACTGCGTCACGAAGACTGTCAAAAATAAATTGATATTTGGATTGTTTCTGCCGACGCTACCGCCTCGACGGCGCGCAACTGAGTTATCGCTCATTGACAGCATAATGCACTGCGCACACCACTTATTGCTCGCAAACAACTCACTTACCAATATACTAACTAAATATTGTGCGAACTGATTTTGCAGGGCACACCGTGTTCTGTTTTGTTTTATAGACGTTTATTGGTTATAATACTGTCACTGTACAAATATAGACTCAATTCTATTTATACCTAGGGAGGTAATGATTCTAGTCCTTTTTATAGTTCTGTAACTGTATATCTGTCTTTCTCACCATCTCGTCAGCCGTAGTAATTCTACTGTTAAACATAGACCTCCTCACATTAATCACCACATTAAAGTGCTTACTTGTATTATGACAGAAAGTTAAATAAAGATGTACTGGTGGTAGGTCTCTCATATGTGCGAGGCCATCTGGGTAGGTACCACCGCAATGTCTATTTCTCCCGTGAAACAACACTGCTTAAATGCACTGTTGTGTTTCGGATTGAAGGACATTGTAGCCAGAGCAACTACTGGACATATTGAGACTTAACATCTTATGTCTCAGGATGGCGAGCGCAGTGGAATGTTTCTACTGTTTATGAGCGGTCGTATCGCTTACCATCAGGCGAACGGCTTGCTCGTCTCGCCATTCACTGCAATAAAAAAAAAATGTAAAAAATAGCTCTTATCACCGTTTAGACGAAATCTATTAAATTAAGTTAATTTAATATTTATTTTAACCCGATTAATACGGTCATCTTTTTGAAAATCCAAATGTACTGTATTTAACACACTGTCTGAGATATGTTGTCAAAAATAATAAAAAAAACTTTGAATTATTTATACTATTCTACTAGTGACATGTGCATATAGATTAAAATGTGGCGAGAGAAAAACTATATATATATATATATCTTAAGTTAACAGCATCTTGACAACGAAACTAAAAGATCGTATATGATCAGATCAATAATACGCGTTTCTGCCAAAATTTACAGTTTTTACAGTCGACGATTAGGACCAAATATTTTTATAGTCACTCGAACTTAAGTGGATTAAAAAAATATTTGAATATTAAAAATATTATGAGTGAATTTTAAAAAGTTCTAACATGCAAAATGTCAATTAATTTATAAGTAGGCCTCGTTAGTTCACTATGAATTATTACATTAATAATTTAAAATTAATGAATCAAGCTTAGTAAAATATTAATATATTTGGAATTTAATTTGAACATAGCCAGTATAAATTATACCTATGCAATATATTTCTGAAACATTATTAATTTTAAGGTCAAATATTACCTACATAGATTACTTCTATTATTAAATAATATCTACAAACAGAACATACTAGCAGTACACATATTACTAGTAGAATGTAGTACTCCTAAAATATAATATTATACTGTATTTATTCAACAACAACTTTATTAATATTTTTCTTCACATGTATTTGTGGCCGCTCGTCTATATGGTGGACGGACAACCTTAGAGGTTACTGCCATATACGTCCCACTGCAGGGCACGAGCCTACTCTCAATCGTACTCAACGTGGGTTGTTGTATTAACTGAAAAAGGCAATATTTTACGGTGAAATATCTAAGTGATTTAATTAAAAGTATATAAGTATATATAAGTTAAGTTTTTTTTATAGTATGGGAGTGCCCCATCTGATGATTTTGCCACGGGCCTAAAATAGTATAAAGCATTCAATATGAAATAATCGAAATGATTCCTAATTAGTAAGTAGTATCAGGTCATTGTGGCGATACGTGGCGGACGCCTATATTTAGAAGTGGACTACCTGGGAGTGGAGGGAGAAAGAAATTTGTGGCTAACTCTTACTTCCTCGACTTTAATCTCAAACATTTGTATAGTTTTCAGGACATTTTTCTCGTCCCTTTCAATATAGTAGTTCAGTAAGCCGCTATAATTGTTTCGAGTGCCAAGAGAATTGCTACCCAATTGAAGAATACTATACATACAGGGTATATCAAGACTGCTACCGAAAACGAAGCCGGGTGGTAGTTTAAGCTACTTCAGACACAATGTAACAGAAAAAGTTGCAAAAAAAAGCGACAATTTTTTTTTTGTTATTTTTTTCCTATGACCATATTTGGGTGGTAAATACATTTTTTCCAAAAATAATAGTGTATACCCTTTTATTTATACAAAATCTACGGTATAAAAGAGTTTAAATTATTATTTTATCAAAAACTATGAATTTATCACCCAAAAATGACGATATTTAAAAAATCTTAAAAAATAATTGTCGCGTTTCTTTGCGAAATTTTTAGTTGCTTTATGTTTGTAGTCACTAAAACTACCACCCGGCTTCGATTTCGGTAGCAGTCTTGAGATACCCGGTATATATCATGAAAAACAATCCTGTATCAGCCCATATACGTCCCACTGCAGGGCACGGGCCTACTCTACAATCGAGAATACGATTGAGAGTGGTGAAAAACAATATTTTGTTTTTATTTAAAAACACTTCCAAATTCATTAATAGTCTTAACTACCACAGCAACAGAAAATAACATTACTCTACAAAACAACATTTCTAAAGAACAAAGCTTCATAAGAAAAATATTAACAAATTTTCAAATAAAATGGTGCTTCCATATCTTCGTGGTCAACCCGTCCGGCAGCCACAAAAACCACTAAAACTATCACAGCTAACTAAGAAAAGAAGATTCCAAAAGAAGATGTCTAAAAAACAAAGCTACATAAGAAAGATATTATCAACACATTTGCAAATAAAACGCTGCCACATCTTCAGGGTCGACCAGCCTGGCAGCCGCACGAACTACTAAAACTGTCACAGATAACTAAGAAAAGAATATTACAAAAGAACATGTCTACATAAAAAAAAATATCAATATATTTGCAAATAAAACGCTACCAAATCTTCAGGGTCGACCCGTCCACCGGCCACACTAATTACGTAAACTATCAAAGGTAAATCAGAAAAGAAGTTTACAAAAGAACATTTCTAAAGAACAAAGCTACGTAAGAAAGATATGAACACATTTGCAAATAAAATGGTGCTGCCATATCTTCAGGGTCGACCCGTCCGGCGGCCACACGACCACTAATTAGGTGTTAAATCACCGAAAACGACTGGATCCCGGCGAAACGGTGCCTTCCACTGTTTACCGTGATTTACACTTTGAATACTCTAACACGGCTTGACTGTGCACACTGTGGCGAGAGGAGCGGGAAGAATATTTAACCGAATTTAAAAGATTGCTATGTGCAAAATGTTGTTTGTTGCTAAGTAGCTCGTACACAAATGAATGGCTTAAAATTTAAAAGCGTTTTTGTTGCAACGAAATCACATAAGTCTTTCTTATATGTTTTGTAATGAAAGCTTCTACAGACATTTTGGATAAACACACTATTGATGAAAATTTGTTAGCCGAAAAATAAAAAAATCCATACCCAAAATATATTTATTTTTAAGATTTCAGGGGCATATTTTTGAAAAGAAAAGGGGCTGTTCACAAATTCCTGACTCTGGGCTGATAATGGACAGAAAAATCTAATATCCCTTTACCCGACCCGGGATTCGAACGGGAGACCTCAGCTTTAAATCATACCATATACTACGCCACAGTTTTTACGAACTTTTATTTTTTATTTCATGTGATCAAAAAGTAAAATATTCAAATGTTGATTAATTTAACACTAATATCAGTAAATATATTAGCACTAATATTGTACCGAAATTATAAGCTGCAGTAATGAATGTGTAATTTTATCGCAAATGTATTAACTAAAGCCTATCTATTATATGATAATTATAATTGATACTTTAATTCAACATACATGCCCTTTTCAAATATTGATATTCATAATTGGCGTGAAGGTAATATTTAGTGATATTAATATTTCATCAATGAACATTAGCATATGTATATTGCACAATTTCTAATGAAATAGACACATATTGTTTTAATTAATTTAATCATTATACTATCAGCATTTTTACCCATTCAAATGGCACATGCACAAAATACCAATATTACAAAGGTGACTTTACAAGCCACGCTATTGTATAAATACTCATCATGAATGGGCAGGCTCGTCCAAAGCGGTATCACTGTCTCACAGGAGATCGACGGGAAGCGACATGTTAGCGGACGCCTTTAGTTCGGTGAGTGAGATTGAGAACACAATACACTTTTTCTTTCCCATCCTCTGTTCTGCTTTCGACCCGACTTCATGGGCCGACAACTAGGAGTGTTGTCTTAATCCTAGTGGTGTGGAAGTTTGTGGGCCGCAGTGATGATCAGGTAATCTGTTTGCTCCTTTGTCACCAACCAACTAATTGTGTTAAAAAATGTATCTGGAAATTCAATACATCATTACATGTGTTTCTGCTTCTGATGAGAATTTCTTATACGCCCAGGTAGCGAACACTATACGCAGTAATTAAAAACCCGTTACAGCAACTCTCACAACAAAGTTTTGTGGATTTGAATTGTTATTATTTTGCAGTTGTTCTGGATATGATGACGCCAGCGTAATTGTATTCAGGCCGACATTATTGTATCCACCGGCGAAAGACCACCATCTGACGTCGGTGGTTAATCTTTCTGGACTGCACTGCTCTTAAGATCAGGTGCATAAGGTCGTATATAAAAACTACACCCACAAAAACACAAAATATTTATCATTTTTCAATTTGTATAACTTAACTAACCTTTATATCTTTGTTATGATAGTAAACGAATATGGGGCAAGCGAGCATGTGGGTGCTGCCTTTTATGTCCTAGTTGGCCTTATCTGACTGTGATATATAATTCGTGCGCAATGAGGTTGGTTACACTTTAAATTAATTTGAAAATTCGTAAAATTCAAGATTTGTTCATAGTAAAGTGTAATTATTTGTTGCTCCTTAAAGCACATGAAAAAGAAAGTCCAAAAAATCACCAATCGCTCCGCTCACCCACAAAAACCTCAAGTTTAAAAACACGGAGTGTGTCCCCGGCGGCGGTCGTCGCCACCCAAATGGAATTGAAACTGTGACAATTCAGTTTGTAAAGTGCACTTTTTCCTTTACACTATCTGGATTTGATTGAGTCTGTCCACACTTTTGTGCTGACGCGAACATTCATACAACGTCAAAGGACGTTTGCTTACAAATTGTATGGAACGTATCAAAGTGTGTGATCAAGTGTGATATGTTCAAAGATATTGCATTTTGCGTTTGTAAAATACGGTCGAAGTGCTCGAAAGGGATGAAAAGATGTGTTTGAGAAATACATTGATTATTGTTATAATATATTCTGTTAATCTTTTACGGGTTATTTTGTCGACTTTGCAGCAATTTTTTTTTTGGCCGCTTCCAACATGTTAATTTCAGGTTATTTATTTACACAATTATAACATCTTTACAGTTATCCCCAATGGTATTACTGATACTAAACATAAGTAGGGAGAATTAGAATATTGCAATCCGACTACGGAATGGAACAGTTGCAAGCGTTAAAACACACATCAATAGCTAAATTTTACTGGTCTCTTATAGGTGAGAGGCCACCTATGTAGGTAGGTACCACCGGCATGTCTATTTCTCCCGCGAATCAGCAGTGTAATTGCACTGTTGTGTTTCGGATCGAAGGACATTTTAGCCAGAGTAACTACCAGTAACTACTACCTATTGAGACTTAACATCTAATGTCTCAGGATGGCGAGCGCAGTGGAATGCCAACACAGATCACTCCCAATAGACCAGGAGCCAGTGACAGATTCTCATGACCAAGTTCCTCCCAATCGAAAATTCGTGAAATGCATTAGGGACTTAATACTATGAATACTCCCGACCGTCAGCTGCGACTCCGTGGGTGGGGCGGGCAGTGGCAGCCTCCCACGCATGGAGAAAAAAAAAGTTTTTTCAGTCATTTCCTCCCATTTGAAATTTTGTCAGATTATAGTTAACCTAGTATTTTGAAGGAAAAACAAAGTCAGCTGGCCATAACATGGTGGATTATACGTCAGCTGACTGCTTGAACATGAAAAAAAAAAAAATTATTCAATGATTTCCTCTCAACTAAAAATTTACCTGGTGATCGTTTATATACTACTATGAATGAAAATTAATGTCAGCTGGCTGTATCTCAGTGGAAAGTTTGTCAGCTGGTACCTTGAAATGTGTAACGCAGCAGCATCTATCACCTACTGAATCTTATCAGCTGACGACTTTTCCCTTGACTTATAGCTAGCTGATTTCTTTCATTGTTTACCAGAGTATGTTAACAATCCTCTTATAAATTTTCGTCCGGGAGGAAATAACATTTCTTAAGTTATTCGTCAGTGTGCTTGATTTGACTGTTTTGATAACAAATATGAAAGTTTGATAATGGAGGAAATGTTGGTAAGACTAAATTGATTAATGAATAATTTATTGTAGCATATTTCTTAATTAATTAACTTTTATTTTCATGAGTTGCTTAAAAATAACAATGAAAATCAATCATTTTCATTCTCGCTTTGGCTTGAGTCGCTTTCATCTCTCTCTGATTCATAGGGAAACTAATAACTTATACAAACAAAAAACGATTAGTTTAGTTTTTATTTTAAAAATATACGAAATAATAACTAATCCGTGGTTTATTTAGTTTAGTTACAATTAAAATCATCTTAACTAACTTAATTTACTTATTTATTTATTTATTTATATATGCTTTATTGTACACCAAAATGAGACACATACAAGTACTTACAAACTAAAGGCATGGTTACAATATGCGGCCTTATCGCTAGCTGCGATCTCTTCCAGGCAACCTTTGGATGGACTGGATTATTGTGAAATTGAAATATAGGGTAGTGCAAATAGTGAGAGAATAATAATAATAAACAATAATAATTGATGTACATGCTGTATCTGTATCTGTATCAGCCCATATACGTCCCACTGCAGGGCACGGGCCTACTCTACAATCGAGAATACGATTGAGAGTGGTTAGGCCATATAGTCCACCACGCTGGCCTAGTGCGGGTTGGCGGACTTACATACCATAGAAATTCTTATGAATCCCTATGGTATGCAGGTTTCCTCACGATGTTTTCCTTCACCGTTTTAGTGCGTGGTGATTGACTATCAATACACACATGACTCCGAAAAGTCAGAGGTGTGCCCTGGGATTCGAACCCGCGACCACCGTGAACATGTTGGCAGTCGCGTCTAGTCCGTTTACCAACAGGCCACCACGCTCTTAATTGATGTACATGCTATATTATATTAATTTACATAATATAAATATATACAAACATACATACTAATATTTATTGAGCTAACTATAATGATGATTTAAGTAAAGAGGAGCAAAAAAAAGACTTTTTAAAGACATCGTAGACCATCCTTCTCTCTTGTCTTCTTAAAGTTGGCTGCCGAGCCATGTTATTCGCAGAAAAAAAAATTACGTGTAGGTGTAGGAGTACGAAAAGAGACTATGCGCATGCGCGCTGGTGTTTGAGCCGCATTCCACGCGTGGCACCTCATACCGCACTTCAGTTGGGACTCGAACATTAGTCACTGCGCATTTAATGTCATAGTTCAACTTATGCGCCGGGGACTTTACGCAGTTATGGGTAAAACATCCCCTCCAAGTGTACCTTTTGCTATAACATCGCCTCTGAAGAATATAATTCTAATCCAAAATCTAGCTGCAATATATAAAGAAAAAATAACTTAAGAATTGTTATTTTCTCCCGGACGAAAATTTATAAGAGGATTGTTCACATACTCTGGTAAATAATGAAAGAAATCAGCTAGCTATAAGTCAAGGGAAAAGTCGTCAGCTGATAGGATTCAGTGGGTGATAGATGCTGCTGCGTTACACATTTTAAGGTACCAGCTGACAAACTTTCCACTGAGATACAGAAAGCTGACATTAATTTTCATTCATAGTAGTATATAAACGATCACCAAGTAAATTTTTTGTTGAGAGGAAATCATTGAATAAATATTTTTTTTTTTCATGTTCAAGCAGTCAGCTGACGTATAATCCACCATGTTATGGCCAGCTGACTTTGTTTTTCCTTCAAAATACTAGGTTAACTATAATCTGACAAAATTTGAAATGGGAGGAAATGACTGACAAAACTTTTTTTTTCTCCATGCGTGGGAGGCTGCCACGGCCCGCCCCACCCACGGAGTCGCAGCTGACGGTCGCGGGTATTCATAGCATAAGTCCCTAATGCATTTTACGAAGTTTCGCTCGAGAGGAAATAATTGACCGAAATTGTACCTGGCTCCAGGACCACAATAGATACCTAATGCAAGGCAGCGGTTGCGCCCAACACATATAAGGTATCAGATAGATATAAACCGACGCCAAATGTCGCGTCATCAGTTGCGTCCAAGTAGTGGACCTGTACATGTCGTCGCACGTTAGCGAAAATTACATTTTGGAAACATAATATTACAGTTAAAAAGGATTTGTTCAATAAAATGGTGTGAATAAAACCCAAAAAAATAAAGTATCCTAAAAAACGCAATAAGTTTTCATCAATAACTAATATTCTTTAAATTAATTTGGTCCCGAGCGAGCTCAATTTATACTGGTTAATGTATCAATGTCAAACAGTCGAGTTCGGATGGAGAATCAGCCGTCTCTTTTTGGCATAGCATTAACCGTAATAAGCCATCTTTTTTTGGCGAAATCACGCGTTCTTCTAGTGTTTGACGCATGTTTATAATATAATTCCCAGAAATATCGATATTGTAAAACAATAATGTAAATTAATTTTATTAAATGACAATGTCACAAAATATATATTGATTTAAATAAAAATTGCAAATTACCATAATAACGTTATTTTATGTAATTTGAAATATTTAATTTGTTAACAAGGTACTTTTACAATATTTTTTTATTTATTTTTATCTTTGGCGTAATTAAATATACGTTTTCAAATATAATGGGAGGGTATTTATCATAAGTTTTAGTATACTAAGTATATTAAGAATCAGTAGCACAAGCTATTACACTAATTTTAACATACGTTGTATATATCGTCTCAAAAACATTAATAGTTCGTCAAGTGGGTTTCATCGTCACTTGTCGATATTACATTTACTACAGCCGCCGTCAGAATTCAAGAAACGGAATAAGTTATTGTAGCCCTTTAGGGCGTGAGGTTTATTTATTTACTATTTCATATTTTTATCTGATCTTTTATATCAACACTTAATTTGGGTATTTCGCCATTACGGTATACAAAAATACACGATGAATAATAGAAATAAAACCGTTACATACTAAAGTATAAATCTTAATCCTATTTTATTCGTAGTTAGCGGTTGCCGGTTGGTATAATTTATCAGCAGGGCTATTGCGTATCTCGGTGGACAATTGAAAGTGATTATCACTTTAAAAAGTGTCCAACAATTAACTGTCAAACTACTAATTTCGTATTGGCTAACTTCGGTTACCAACTACGATGACATCATTGGTGGCTATGAACATTGATAGGCACCGATGACGTCACAGTGGATATCGACACACGTAGTTTGTATCGACTCAAATTAATTCGGTATTGGCTAAGCAAAGTTGACATCAAATGCATAGTAACTTCAGCCGTCAAAAGTTTTACGAAAGACACGAACTTTTAGCAGTGTTTTTCATCTTTAAAGTGATCATCACTATTAACCGACTGAATTCTAAACCAAATTGATTGCACAAAAATCTCTTGCAATTTTAAATTCTCAATTTGTTAGGAGTCTACGATTAAATTGTAATTACTCCATAATCTGTGATACATTTTTTTGTGCGTGCTATGCGTTGTTTGTTATGCAATTAGATTATTTAGCGTAATAATATAATTTTCGTAGTATTAAGTTAATCGCGTGATTGCTTCACATAATATATACATATATAATGTATCGATCGATTTTATTGGGATTTGCTGAAGAACAGAGGAGGAAGAAAGCTTTATGCATAGAGCGACGGCGTCTGCGCGACGCAAGTGATCCATTGCAATTGCCAGAGAAAGAGTTTATTGCTCAGTTTCGGCTTAATAAGATTGGATTCCGTCAGGTACTTGAAGAACTCCGTCCTCATTTGCCAGAAAATCGGCGAAGAACGGCTATATCCAACGAATTAAAAGTAAGTGTTTTTATACACCATATATGCACACAAACCATTTACAACTATTGATTTAAATTCATTGATTATTTCAGATCTTGGCTGTTTTGAACTTTTTTGCCAATGGGTCATATCAGCGTAATGTAGGCTCATCTTATTTATTGAGTATGTCCCAGCCCTCCTTCAGCAAATGCCTACATGAAGTTATTGATGGAATGAATGCGCGGGAGTTGCTACTGAAATATATAAAATTTCCTTCATCTCAAAGAGAACGAGAAATTATTATGACAGAGTAAGTGGGTCATTTATATGCTAAAAGGAAACACTCAGAATTACTTCATTTAATATGTTTCTCCTTTAATAACAACTCATATTAATATATTTATTTCTTTTATGTTCATTGATGTGAAGACACAATCTCCAAAAAAAAAAATACACTCATTTGTTTTTACATTAATCAAATTTTAATAATTAGAATACATTCATGGCATTTAAAAAGTTAGATTCCCAGATATAAATATAAGCTAGTGATATAATATATGGATTTAACACTATGAAGTGTATTGGTCATAATGTCTGTTATGTAATATATGTATGTTTAAGTATCATTCAAACTATTCTTTACAGTTTTATGGAAAAATTTGGTTTTCCTGGGGTGATTGGTTGCATTGATGGCACTCATGTAGCATTAATCCGTCCAATGGAACATGAGGAAGCATTTTTTAACCGAAAAAATTATCATTCTTTGAATGTCTTAATAGTAAGTATCTAATATATACCTACCAGTACCTGTAACAATAGACATCTGATGTTTTTCATAAAAAATAACTTTTTTCAGATTTGTGATGCTAACCTAACTATATACCATGTTGATGCGTCTTTTGGAGGTGCATCACATGATTCCTATGTTTGGAATCAATGCCCAGTTAAAGGGTATTTAGAAGGACTGGAAAGAAATGGAGATCATTGTTGGCTATTAGGTATGTACCTGTACTATGTTGTTGTCAATTGATCATTCCCTTTACAAACTCTAAAAATAAATAAATAAAAAATAACATTATTTATTTGTTCTTCTGATTCTTTTTTAGGTGACTCTGGATATGCACAGCGTCCTTGGATGATGACACCTATCCTAGGCGCAGCTCCTGGAACCCCAGAAGCTTATTACACTGAGCTTCATTGTCGTGTAAGAAACACTGTGGAACGCTGTATAGGAGTACTGAAAGCACGTTGGGGTGGTTTGTTAGCACATCGAGTACTTCATTATGACCCAGTTACTACTGGTAAAATAGTGAATGCATGTGTTGTGTTACATAACATAGCCAATGCACAGAATGTCCCAATCCCGGAGTCTCCAGCTGTTTTAAATGATGATCAATCACATCAAGATATTAGAGAGGTGGATCAAACACAATATTCTGATGACACTCGGGTTAGAATTGTCTCAAGATTGTGGCAGGCAAGACAGTAAAATTGCATATTGGGCCTGTAAGACACTATAAATATTCAAATAATTTCAATAAAGTTATAATCTGATATTTGTGGGATAAATTGTAAATATACACAGCATATTGTTATTATTTCTATTTACTTTTTTTTTGTATATATCTTCACAAATATAAATATTTACTAACATGAAATTTATAAAGCAATGGTGACATTTTTGCCTGGTTTATATATTAAAACTGTGTAGTTCTATCTCATGTATATGTAATTATGTTCATCTATGTGATTAGTAAAGAATGTTATTTTATTAAATGAGTGTATTTATCAGAGTTTCACAAATGGAGGCCAAATTGTACTAGTAAATAGTAAATGATAATATGGTACCTTACTTTATCAATGTGTCGTTATTAAGTTTTATTAGCACTGTTTTGTGTACTTTCTGTGTTGAATAGTTCTTATTGTAAATTTTTAATAGTGAAAGCCTTTTAATTGCTTTTTGTTAACTGCCTAATATTCGCAATAGTGGCTGGTGTTTTTACATAAATAAAAAAAATATACTTTTATAAATAGTAGATACTCATGTATAAATTTGACTGCCTCGGTGGCGTAGTTGTACTACGTTACGGCTACAAAGCTAACGTCTCGGGTTCGAATCCCGGGTTGGGCAAACTAATATTGGATTTTCCTATTCATTATCAGCCTAGTCAGGAATTTGTGCCCGAAATGGCGATAGGCTCGCCACCTATCACATCGTGGGACGTAACATACATGGCGACATGTGAGTTTCTTTGCACCTCTGCCTACCCCTTCTAGGAAAAAGACGTGAGTTTATGTACATATGTAAGTATGTAAATTTTACAGCATGTAGGTTAAAAAAACACCTTGTAGGGAAATAAAATTTATGATAGTTTTATACATAAAATTAGATTAATTTATTTATTTTATTTAATAATTAACTGGACGAACGACGCTCAAGGTTCTCTATTGCCACTGCACTTCTTTCGAGTGCTTCCGTGTGTCGTTCCTCGATACCGAGACGCCTTAATTCCAGTTCATATGCCCATCGGGGTAGCCTTTCTTCTCGAAGAACTAGAATTAAAAACTTATATTATACACCAGACAGGTTCTGCACTAGTAAATAAGCGCTGTAAGCATAAGACTTTAAAAGGGACTAATAACAGACACAAAGTACACTCTGAAAAATATCTGTGGATGCACTGAAGTGTAAATATTAACTTAATATGAATTTTAAATCGAACACACTAGTAGGTAATGCAAAATGCCATACATATAGTCCCTAGTCTCATAGTTGTGTTTTATAAATTTCTTTGTGAATGTTCATGGAATTATATCAAACTGTAATAATGTATTAACTTACTTCGTCTAAGTGGCCTTCTGGCAGGACGTGAGTCGCGATCTACTCTGGCTGGTTGTGGACTAGACTGATGTCCCAACTGAGGTCCTGAAATAAAAATAATCTTTATGTACTTTATCTAACATATACAATTCTCGTTTGTAAATACATTATATAATTTGAAATTGAATTTAGTGTGTTATTTTAACCCAACTAATTCTTATAATTGAGTTTAATTTATAGTCAGGAATTTGTGCCCGATATGGCGATAGTCTCGCCACCTATCACATAGTGGGAACTGGGACGGAACATACAAGGCGAAATGCGAGTGTCTTAGCAACTATCTATCCTTCTGGGATAAAGGCGCGAGTTTATGTATTTTATTTTATTTTTATTTTATTGTATGTATGTATGTTATGTATGGAAAACAATGAAAAATTAAATAAATATGTCTAAAAGGTCTGTTTTCTAATTCACTCAACTATTCTCACCTGGGTCGACTACAACTTCGCCATGCTCTTCTTGCGGTACCTCAGACTGGGCGGTCTCCTTGGTAGCAGCGGTTGAGGAAAAGGAAAGTGGATCGGGAGATGGATTTATATTAATATCTTCAAGCCATTCTTCAGTCATTTCTAACTCAGAAGGCACGCTTTCGGAAATAGGTAGGACCATGGAGGATATACTTGGTTGAGGTGGAGGTGTTGTTACATTAGGAGTAGGAACGGATGGAGTTTCACTTGTTGAAGGTATCTGTAATATGATTATATCGCATTTATTTTTTATACCATAGAATTATGCAACTATCAGTAAAGTGCCATATTAATGGTATTGGTGATTCCAAACACAATACATTTTCGAATACATGCATAAATATACCATCTAATGCATGCGCTTCTACTTTAATTACAAGAATATAAAAAAAACTAACATTTATGGGTATGCGCACCCCAGGCAAGCCCTCCACCGCTACTGAACCAATGATAGCCAGTACTCGCTCCTCGAGCGCAGACAGAGGAACGAGTTTACTGGGTCCTCCACCAGTTGCAGATGCTTTTCTCCTTGTATCTGCTGCTTTGGCTTTAATTTTCGCCTTCAACTCTATCCAGTACTAAATAGCAAATCAAATATATTATGTATAAAGATTTACGCGAATTTTACACACGAAATAAAACTATTATTTACGAATTTGGTGTAATTTTACTTTTTTAATTCCTAACGTTTCGATTACTTTACAGATCTTGTGGTCACAGAGAGCACTAAGGTATTAGTCATCCGCCCAGTAACAGTTACAAATAATATCGTAAAATATAGTTTTATTTCAACTCAAATCTTCATTTGCAAGAAACTATGAATACACATAATATGACTCCGAAAAGTCAGAGTTGCGCCCTTGGATTTGAACCCGCGACCACCGCGAACATGTAGACAGCTGCGTCTGTTAACTGGCTACACGCACAAAAAATAAGTGGTTGGACAAAATGAAGGGTATTTTTTACCTTAATGTTAAAGTTGAGCACATGTTCTCAAGTGGAATGTTTCACTTGGTGTTAGGCCAAAATATGTTAAGTGCCATTCACTTCTTAGCACATTATGTCGCAAATAGTATAATTACTAGAAAAACGATTGCGTTAAAATATTCATACAAACACTTACTCTGCGCCATTGGTCTGGAGTTTTTGTGACACCATCCGCCACTGCATTTAATTTAAATGCCAAAGATTCCCAAGTTCGCCTGGTCACTTGACTAGATTGTGGCCCACTTGGGAAGCGGCCCAATGCAATGTCTGGATGTGTCTCCAAGTACTCAACAAGTATTTCTTGCTGCCTTAAGGAAATTTTTCTCCGAGCAGGCATCTTAAAATAAAATAACAAATATCATTATACATTTAACGTAATATCTAGAAGGGTACGTTGATCTATGTATGGCATAATCTAACTATTGTGACGATCTTAAAAAAACTTATAGATGTTCGTTAATACACCAGGGAAAAAAAACCTTTTATGAATGTGGTGTCCCGAACAAAATTTCGTATTAAATAAATTGTTACGTGTATTTTATTTCTTGCATCTAAAAAACCCAATTCCACGAAACAATCATCACATACTTTGTTGATAGATCTTTGTACTTTGGAAAAACTAGGTTGAATATAACATTTCACTAGAACTTAATACTTATTTTAAGAACTGAAATTAACAGTGATTAAACTTTTGCAATATAACTTGCTCATCAAAATTGTTGTTATTTAAACTTAAAAGCCAAGACTCACAAGTAAACTACGCTATACCATTATACTTACTTTTATTTATTTTCACAAATTACTTATACACAAGTTATACACAAGCACGAACACTTCTCACTTAAATCAAAGTCGAAACACATATGAATGCACATTTTGTGAATCTCGCGCCTCAATGTTTATTTTCAAGTGCCAAACAGGTAGTTAAGCCGGCAAAATGTAAACCACTTAATTTATCTCATTGGTTAATGGTCCAATTGGTATATTTAAACTAGTCGCATAACGTCGATAAAAAAATAGAGGTGTCCAATGGATTGCTGAAAGAAACCGTTAGGCACTTACGGTGCCTATCAGTACATTGTCATACGCAATACCAATTCATAACAAGTTTCAGTTGACAACTGTGTTCGGTGTACAACGAGAATTTGATGATAACTTGACCTGTCAAAATTAGCCAATAGCCCTGCAGATCAGGCCGGTGAAAAAATATTATCAAACATTTAACAAGTTGGTAATTAAGTTATAGAAGCGATCATAACATATGAACTTACTGGCAAATCGAACTATCGATACATTTTTTTATTTATCGACTTATGCCTCATCTCTCCAGTGAAGTCCACGTCACCGCGCTGCAACCCGCCCACCCCCCGCGCAGTTCCCTTCGTTGGCGTTTTCGGTTCAAAACAAAACTATCGTAATGCGGTATCTATTGGATGTGATCTGTGAATGCCAAGCATTGTTGTATATCAACGTGTTGTTTGGTTTTGCGAGCAGTAATTCATGAGCGGTCGTATCGCTTACCATCAGGCGAACACAGGCTCGTCTCACCATTCATTGCAATAAAAAAAACAATCAAAGCGAATATAGTGTATAATTTTGAAGACAATTCCACCAACATGTACTATGAACGCTGTCCGGAATGATACGAGGATTTATAGCACTAAGATTTAAGAAGATTTATAGCAATAAGGCCGCCACTTGTGCATTTTCCTACTTTTATGTACAATAAAGTGTTAAAATAAATAAATAAATCACTACTATCATCACTAGTCAAGCTCACAAAACTTCCTCACCCCACAAAAAAACGCAAAAGACAATCAACTGAAGTAATTCACCATCCAGTCCCATTTTAAAACGCTTCACAGAGTTGTAAACATGATTTTTCTCGTACAAAGGTAAGGAAAACAATTAGAGTCGGCATTGAGATCCGCTATTAAGTTCAGGGCACAAGCGTATCTGAGAGCCAGTAATGGCGTGCACTTCAAACAGTGGGGATCTCAAAGAAATCATTATTCCGCGAGCTTCCTCGCGCGACCACTTGGAAAACGAGGGGCGGTGCAGTCGATATTCAATTGTCGATAGTATTTAATATTTTTTATTAGAATTAAAGAATTTCTATGAGTGACTTACGATTTAACTTTATGTATGCTCTTCTAAATTATATGATTCATGATTATAAAGAAATATTGTTTTTTGGTTCAGTTTCAAATTAACCGCACATGATAATAAGTTTTTAATTTGTTACATACATACATACATACATAAACTCACGCCGTTTTCCCAGAAGGGGTAGGCAGAGGTGCCAGGGCACCCACATTTCGCCTTGTATGTTCCGTCCCACGATGTGATAGGTGGCGAGCCTATCGCCATATCGGGCACAAATTCCTGACTCTGGACTGATAATGAATAGAAAAATCCAATATCACTTTGCCCAACCCGGGATTCGAACCCGAGACCTCAGCTTTGTAACCGTACCGTAGTACAACTACGCCACCGAGGCAGTCTTTAATTTGTTTATCTTTATTAAACAAACATAAAAATAAAATAACAACGTTTTGTAGTAAAAATACCATTACACTTTGTGGAGATTATATCATACATATTATCTTAACACCTATATAAATTATAATCGGAAATGGACCACCAAAATAAAATTTCTCGGATATAACATTAATAATAAATTGGCTGATTGTTTGAAACCATATAAACCACAGATATCATGAATAATGTGTTTTCATAACTATTTACCTCTACATTGTATTTATTACCTTATAAGGTTTAACATTGCATGTATAAAAACTTACGAACTAATTGTAATATGAATACAATACTATATTATGTAATACAAATCGATAAAGGCTAAGAAAACCATCTCAATCTTACCTTTACAATTTACCTTTATTATTTAAAGTTGTAAATCATCGAAAAACATTACTTTCAATCCCTAGAACTCTGCTGCTAAACGCAGACCTCCCCAAAGCATTTCTACTGCGCCCAATTTGTAGCGGCATTAATCCACAGTCTTCCTGCAACCTTCATTAAATTTTTTAACAACATCAACCTTTTATTTTCCACTGCTAGTTACAGGCCTTCATTAAATTGCGTAATTTAACCCTGTCGGCTTGTCGCATCTAGAATCTGCCATCGACCTTTCAGAAATCGTCATTGCACCTAGCTGGAAAGCGCCCTACACTATGATTGCCAAGACTCATTCTCCATTCAAGAATACGTTTACCTCAGCGGTTATCACTTTTTCAACAGCCAGCTCAATACCACTTCAGCTTTTTAATATTGTGTACAATATTTATAACTTTGGTTCGTTGTCCGATAAGCTCATAGCGGATTTTATTCTTTAAAAAATATATTAAATATTTATCGATAAACACTCAGTCGCATCTCTAAAGCAGGTACGCGTTCCGCGGCGATGTAACGAAGCTAATCTGTACTCAAGTGTCGACAATTTGAGGCGTAACAACAGAAAATAAGCAAGACTTAACCGCCCTATGTTCTTAATCTACTATATAAATAGACTTTACAGCGATTGAGAGTAATGATCGTGCTGTTTACAAAACGAGATCTCGCTGGAATTCGTAAATTAAACACAGAATTTGTGTTTTGACAACAAATTGTGCCGTTTTGGGGTAATCGTTGATCGTTGGATCTGATGTTTGTTAATTGTTTTTAATGATTCTTTATTTATTTTATGCACTAGGCTTAACATTGAAACCGGTTTTTAATTAAAATACTTTTTTGAATTTATTGATAAGGTTATGGCAAGCGAAAAATGTATCCTAGCGTGGATGTTGTCAAGCTTCTAAGTTGTTCCGGCACTAAAAATATTGGGACTAAAAATATTTGTTTCAGTTCCGTTAAGGAATAGAAAGACTAATAGACAAGATGCATAATATATTTCTATATAGTATACACAATAGCCGCGTACTGACTAGACGCGCAGCCTCGCGCGGCAGCCTCAGACGTTTGGCAGAGGCAGCCTCGATGTGTACATTTTTTGGATCGCGGCAGCTTCGCGCGGCATGGCCGAGCCAGTTTTGCTCAAGATCGCCATGAGGCCGCACGTTCGGAAAGCTGTCGCCACCACTGCTTTTCTAATAATTCTACGGCTTGTAAAGTAAAGAAAACGGAAACCTAAACGTTTTTGGATGAAACTATTATACCAAAACAGATTAGATTTTTTTCTTCAAGTCAGCTATTGGAATGTTCATTTTCTAACTTATTCTCCATGCATCTTTTCTTAATCCTCTATTAGTATAATCGGGACATTGCGCATCCCAAAGTCTTCTATATTCACCGTATAGTTGTATTAATTTAAGACACTGTTCTTTATCCATGGCGCTAACCTGCGACGAACAAGCGAGGCGAAACACAACCGTCTTGATATAGCGCGGCAAACGTACCGAGGCGCCTTTGAGCATGGACAAAAACCGACAACGCTCGGCTCGGGCCGCGGCACGCTCGGGCGAGGCGGCGTGTGCGTTTGCCTCGGGCGAGGCACGTCCCGACTAGCCGAGCATTTGCTTCGCGCGGCAGGCCTCGCGAGGCTGCTCGGTCAGTCAGTACGCGGCTATTGTCTTTTTCTATCTATGTACCTAACCTTATCCCAGGCAACGATATTGTACATTTTTCGACATAATGTCCCAACAACCGCGTCCTCAAATGGAGGTCAATGTTCCCCCATATCTCAACTTCATTACCAGATAATAAATCAGGCACCGTTAATAAAGTAACGAACGGCATAAATTTATCAAAACATTAAAAACCAGAGTCGGCAAACGACACGGAGTAATATCAGTTGGTTTGGGAAAACATTTTTTTAGCCATAAATTAAGCGGCGGATACGAAAACGACTTTTTCATATGGCAGTGGGTTAAACTCGTGACTTTATGTTGCGAAATTAAACGCATAAATTACATATACGGAATGAGACGCCACACGTAGATTTTGGATTGCTCGCCCTTAATTATGAACATTTTTCAAATATGTGTGACCCGCAACTGTGTCGTAAGTATATTTAGTGTTACCCACAACTCGTATATTTAGTTTTTACTTTTGTGACATCGTCTTCGATATAGCAAAGTATTTTAAAGTGCAAATTGCATGCTCCTTTTAACAAAGGATCCTAAAAGTAAGGAAATCTTTAGTTTTGAGATATATACAAATATATATAAGGTATCATGATGCGTTTCTAAACATTTATTAATCACATTGTATATTTTACTTTCTATATCCTAAATAGCGTTAAAATGTCTACTTCAATATTTAATAGAATGAAAGACAACGATTATCTTGAAAAATTGATAACATCTTTGAAAAAGCAACATACACATTCCTTCTCAGAAACATCCTGAATCTTAGTAAACATCTCAAATTTCGAATCACAATTGGCATCAGTTTGTAGTGAAGAGTCTATTAGTTCGTTAGTATTCGTTAAAATGCAATATGAAAGTTAAAAAATTCATTAGAAACACCATGTATTCCTACCACGTTAAAGAAATGGTATACGTTAATTCGCGGAATAAAGCAATACTTAAAGTTGGAGCATATTTTCTTCTACTATTAATTATTGTTGTGATATCAGTAATTTCATTCGTAAACAAAGAAGCGAATCTGATCCTTCGAAGTAAGAGGTTTCCAACGGATATCAAATATGTGTTATTTTGGACCTCGCCAAGAAAAAGTAGGAATAAGTATCACGGTGCATTAGAATCGAAATACCCTACAGGACAAGATGTTTTCATCAAACAGAACTGTCCATACATTAATTGTTATTTAACTTATAACAAAACTCTATTAAGAAGTGAACAAGACTATGATGCAATAGTTTTTAATGTAGAAGAGATGGCCAAAATGCACGAAGATGATTTAAACATGGTCCGATCGCCACATCAAAGGTACATTTTCAAATCACTGGAAAGTTCAGATAAACTTCCAGTGTGTCATCCAATATTTGATCACTTTTTCAATTGGACATGGACATACAAACTCGATTCCGATATACCATTTCCGTTATTCAATATTTACGATGGTAAAAATCGTCTAGTGGGCCCAAAGAAGGACATGAAATGGGTTGAAAAAATGAAACATAACGATAGGTTTAAAAGCAAAGTTATTACTAAAAATAAAGCTATCATATGGATTATACCAAAATGTAAAGTAAAGGAAAGACACCAAGACTTCATAAAAGAATTTAGAGATCAGTTGGCACCGTTCAATCATACTATAGACACGTATGGACCATGTGGACAGAATAAATGTCCTGATGGCAGGATTTCAAAATGTTTTAAGTTAGTAGATAAAAAATATTTCTTCCAGTTAGTTCTAGAAGAAACTTTTGCGGAAGATTTTATTAGTGACAAGGTTGTGAAAGCTTTAGAGCATATTGCAATTCCTATTGTTATAGGAGGAGCTGATTACACAAGGTAACCCATTTTCAAATTGTCTTATAAAATACTACACTAATAAAATTAGACACTATGATTCAATGAATGAATATAATATTGATTTTAATATAATACAATGATTGTTTAACAAAAGATGCTATAAGACTTAACGATTGCCTTCTGCCATATCTTATCACATATTCATGTGTCGGCCTCAAATAATTAATTAAGTTCTTCATATGTGGAGATCTTTATAACATAGATCTCCCCGTCTATGTTCAGCAGTGGACTTCCTGTGGCTGCTATATATATATATAAGACACAGCCTCAGAGGAGGTGCAGTGGTGAGTGTGTTGATGAATGATACATACATGACAACGAAAAGCAACAAAACTAACAGTTTCATATACTGTATATAATCTTATACCTATTTCAGATTCCTTCCTCCTGGATCTTATGTTAACGCTCAAACCTTCGACATGAAGAAGTTGGTTGCTATTGTGGACTATCTGATCAAAAACCCGCACATGTACGAATATTTCTTCGATTGGAAAAACCATTATTATTACACGGTGAAATCCAAATCCTACATCTGCGATTTGTGTACCAAACTTAATAATAATAATAGCACTGCTGTTGTGAAATCTTACAGCCAATTCAGAGATTGGTGGAACCCAGATTATAAAGATGCTTGTCAACGGATGCAACTGTTGAAGCTTTTTAGAAATAAGTAAAACAAATGTTATCTTTAAATCTCCACATGATTCATCTAGCTAATATTAATAAATTTATTTTAAAACCATATCCAGAGAAGCAATCTCAAAAATCAAATTTTAATCATTCTTATTTAATTGATTTGATTTCTTAATTGGGGTTAAAATAAAACTGTTTCGATAAGTTGGAAAAGTAGATATATTAACTAAGTTAAATCCATAAAATGTATCAGCCCATATACGACACATTACAGGGCACGCGCCTCCTCTACAATCGAGAGTACGAATGAGGGGGTTAAGCCATATACGAATATTCCATAAAAGTTTTAAAAATTGTTCAAAAAGTGTAGTGATAAATATAATTGAGCCCATTTATAGCTTTAACCAAATTGAATAATATCAGAAGTTATAACAGTCGTTCATCAAGAATTTCTATCTAATTACATCCCTAATAGATCCTCAGAGAGCCCTCTTTCACATCTACAAATATCAAGGACAAATTCTTTTTCTTGCCAAAAACACCTGTCAAAATTCTTCCAATATTAAGTGATACCTGTTATTTCGTATCACTTCTGCATCAAAAGGGCTGGTATTGAGTCGCATCTGTGATCGACGTCCCTTAGCACATTTATTATTGAACGCTTCTTAACTCCGTATTCTTTGACAATGACCTGCCATCCATCTTACTTACATTTCAATATTAAAGATACTCTATTTCATTTTTTATACTGTATCGGCGTTCTGTTTATACTGGGAAAGAATAAAATATGTTAAAACTATTTATATTTTATTTCAATATATCATAATCCCAAATATACTTTTCATGAGCTAAACACTTGGCAAGTTTATGTTTTATAAGGGCCATCAGAAAAATGGGTATAGATATAATTTGAATTTAGAACATCAACATTAGTAAACGACGTTTCACATATACATATTCCTAAAATATACACAATTTTCTTATAAACCTTACAAAACATAAACTTGCAAAGTATTTCGATTTTCCTGATGAGAAGTATTCAATTCAAAATTATTCGCCAAGATCTAATAATGACATAATCTTCATAACTACATTACTGTAAAATGAAACGACTCATTTGTTGTAACCATAATGAAATCCTTGGGGAAAGTACCCTCACTTCATTAAGGCCAGGTATGTCATATAATCGGTCCGGTGAGACACGATCAATTATTTAACGATGTCTAAAGTTGCCGAAAGGTACTGTTTGTGTAAAGTTATTTTGGCTTCCACTGGCACCATGCTTGCATATTTGGTTGTGAAATAATTAACAGCAAGTTTGTAAAGAGACGGATGTTCTTAATAAAAATATCTCAAGAAATTGTGTATTTTTTTAAATGTCATTAATGGCGACACAAGCCTCTCATTCACTTGATGTTAAACGACACGACAGCTCATGGACTGTAGCAATACCAAACAACACCATGAATTAGAAGCAATGCTTGGCATTCCACTGCGCTCGCCATCCTGTGATAAGGTATAAGTCTCAATATGTCCAGTACGTATTCTGGCTACAATTTCCTTCAAACCGGTCCATAAGAGTGCATTTACTCTGTTATAAACTGATATTCCTGCTGCATAATTCACGATTCTTCAGACATAAAAAGTCCACAGCTGAACGTAACCGCTAAGATGTCCACATCCAGCAATTTTCAATAACTGATCCGTGCACCTTTTTGGTAATCACAATATACTTCGCATGTACTCCGCTAATTAAACGTACACGTAAAGCAATACTGAAGCGCATAAAGTTTAAATAACTGAAACTATAGACGCAGGTGCGTGTTCTGTATACAGGGTGTGCTTAATAGATCTGTTGACTATGCATGGGCCGTACCATTGTTTTGCTTTGAAATAGAGTGATACTAAAGGGTGAATAAATAATTTTATGAATTTATAATTGGATCCGTTATTTTATGGCTTATACAAAAACTTGTATATTTGTTTGTTTCAAATACTGACGGGTATTTTTTTTAATAAACTTGGTTACGATATTCATTATAAGTGGTAAATAACAGAGTCAAAGTCGCTGGTAATTAATAAAATAGATTTAATTGCTGTAATTTGTAGCGTGCCGTACTTACGTACGAACGTAAGAAATAAAAAAAAAGCACACACATTGTGAAATCCACTTATTGCAAAGATTTTTAATACAGAAGGTTACAAAAGTATCACAAAATATAAGTTTATTTGGCTAGTACTTGTAGAGTGCTGTAGAAATCTCTCCCGCGGTGTGGTTAATGCTGAAACCGTTACTGATTACCCATCATAGGCTTTTCCCATATCACATCGTGGGAAGGGATACACAAGGCGAAACACTGGTTACTACCAGGACCTCTGCCTACGCCTAAAGGGAAAAAAGCGTAATGTGTTTGCACTATCGAGAAGCATCATAGGAAGGAATACACAATGCATAACGCTGGTTACTATCATGACATCTGCCTACGCCTTAACGAAAAAATAGTGATGTGTTTATTTTACTGGTGGTAGATCTCTCATATGTGAGAAGCCGCCTGGGTGGGTACCACCGCAATGTCTATTTCTCACGCCAAACAACAGTTTAAATACACTCTTGTGTTTCAGATTGAAGGATATTGTAGCCGGAGTAACTACTGGACATATTATTACTGGACATATTATATAGACTTTACCTATTACATATGTCTCAGGATGGCAAGCGCAGTGGAATGCCAAGCATTGGTTTGTAACTCAAGGTGTTGCTTGGTTTTGCTACTATTCATGAGCGGTCGTATCGCATACCAACAGGAGAACGGCATGCTCAAAAAAAATTCTATCGAGAACCCAAAGTAGCGTCGCATAGACAATGCAGCCAGGCCCAGGTGCGTGTTTGTTCGTTAACGCCTACAAACTCCGATATATCGTCGAAATCGCCATTCGGATACGATTACCGCCACTATTGCGCCGCGATTGCAGTTTCACGTTGTTTAATTAATTTTTATTGGCTCATTCGAGCGCTATGGCCGTAAATTACATGGAATTGTTAGGTTTAAAATAGGTTTTAGTGGATGCCTATGACTAAAAACATACATAATATGCATAAACTCACGCCGTGTGTTCCAGAAGGGGTAGGAAGAGTTGCTACCTGGACTTATAGTTACGCCTGGTGTGTTCCGTCCCAAGATTTGATAGGGGGCGAGCCTAACGCTATATTGGGAACAAATTCATTACCTAATCCACCAGTATTATTTCTGCTTTACAGAAGGTCTACACGTCAGAAATTGAGGTAAATTTATAATAACAAAAGATTATCGACAACTAATGAAATTATCCTAGATTTCGATAAGTCCATATGATATGCTAAGACATTCACACAATCCAGGCACTGTTGATATTTGATCCAGACTAGGCAACGGCGATGATATTTTGGTCTCAGAACACAGATCTCATAAACGCGCCCTTTAATTCCATAAACTTCTCAATCACTCCACTACATAATATTCAATATATATTTAAAAAACTACACAAACTACCACTATCACCCCATATTCTAATTATTACCCAAGTCGCCAAGTACCTGACCGGGCATAATTCAAATTGCGAGCTCAGTGGCGCCCTCTCGTCTCGCCGGCGCGAAGTGTCGTCGAGCCTTCTCGAATATTCATCAGGCCGGCTTGATTACAATGAAGGGACCTGCCACTGCAGTATGTAAACCTAGTGGAGATAGTTTTTATGTTTATGCTGGTGGTAGGTCGCTCATATGTGTGAGGCCACCCGGGTACCAACGCAATGTCTATTTCTCCCGCCAGACAGCAGTGTTACTGCATTGTTATGTTTCGGATTGAATACTTTATAGCAAGAGTAACTTCTGGACATATTGAAACTTAACATGTTATGTCTCAGGATGGCGAGCGTAGTGCGATGCCGAGCATTGCTTTGTAACTCAAGTTGTCGTTTGGTTTTGCTATTGTTCATGAGCGGTCGTATCGCTTACCATAAGTCGAAAGGCACGTTCGTCTCGCCATTCATTGCGTGCCATAAAAATAAAAAAATGCAATAACATTGCATCCCATATGTGAAAGGTCGCCTGGCTCCACCTCTTTGTCTATTTCTCCTGCCAAACAGCGGTGTAAATGCGCTGTTGTATTGCGGTTTAAAGGATATTGCAGCTAGAGTAACTACTGCATGTATTGGCTTTTTAACATTTATTTGAACACTAAAATAATAAAACAATGTTTGCTGGTATTGCACCATAGAAACTAAACATCTTATGTCTCAGGATGGCGATTACAGTGGAATACCAAGGACAGCTTTGTAATCCATAGTTTTGTTTGGTTTTGCTTGGGCCATCAGGCGACTGGCATGCTAGTATCGCCATTATTTACGATAAAAAAAAAATTTACAATTCCGGATATCGGGCACATGTTTCGATTTTCGACAAAGCGTAAAGACTAAAGAGGTCTTAAATCTCCGAATATCTCACTCAACAAACGAGAGAAAATAAACAAATGAACTCATTTAACACACCCTAGGGTCTATAAGGTCAATATACATATATTATATCTAAATAAATAACAAAATAACACCCAACAGTCACATACATAGTCCTAAGACCACACGAAGATCGAGTCTTGTGTCATAACCACGAGAGAGTTTTCGGTTTCACAAACACCCAGATCCAAAAGAAATATTTGTGGGCTGCGCAAACATTTGCTTTAGTGCGGGATCGAACCCGCGGCTTCTCGCTTCACAGGCGTCCTCTAACCGACTGTGTCACGAGGGCTGTCAAACCGATAGATATTGGCAACTACAAGAGACTTTCCTGTGATTACAATCATTCAATAGATTATTAGAGTAATGTATTCACTGTTCCAGCCATTCATTTATGAATTGTTGCGATTTGTGTTTTATATTATTTTAATATTTGTGCAACCAAAAAGGTAACATATTTTATTCAAAACCTCCCAACCAAGTTTTAGGAATAAATTATAAGCATAAATTATATTTCAAATCCTAATTGTAAATTAATGATCAGTTATACCAATATTTAGTTCGTCGAATTGCCGCAGGTTTTTGTAACAGGCTTCCAAAACACAATCACAAACAGATAAACATCAGTCAGAAAAATATACGTATTTTTCCCAAATAGCAAAAATAAATACAATTTATTTAGTCTATATCTGTAAAATATAGTCGAGCCTGGCACAAAATCTAATTTATTTTGCAAAATATCAAAGAACCTTTACTTAAAAAAAAATACATAGCCCTGATTTATATACAGGTTATATCCAGACAGCGACCGAAAACGAAAACTGGAGGTAGTTTTAATGACTAGAGACATTACGCAACTAAAATATTTGCAAAAAAGCACGACAAATTGATTTGTCATGTTTTAAATATCGCCGTGTTTGGGTGGCAAATCTATATTTTTTTGCAAAAATAGTAATTAAAACTCTTGCGTCCTATATCGTCTTTAAAAATAAAAGGGTGTACGTTATTATTTTAGCAGAAAATATGTTACCATCCAAAAACGACGTTAGAAATAATAAAGTCGTCGCTTTTATTAGCAAAATTTTTAGTTGCATTGTTTCTAAAGTCACTAAAGCTACCACCTGACTTCGTTTTCGGTTGCAGTTTAAATATACCCTGTATATATTATACGACTGCATCCCTAAAAAACCTTTCTACCAATACTAAATTGCACACTTGAAAAAATGTATACAGGCCTGCTTCAGAGAATCCCGAGGCCCGAACTGTCTATAGTTACCGCCAGATCTCGGCTGATGGAATATTCATCAGCGCTTTGTTTCTGACCCTACTTACGTACTACACTATGGTAATGAGTGGCAAATTGTTCGTCTTTTGGACACAGATCGATTTTCGTTCATTGTTTGTGTTACAGTATATTTTTAGACATGTGATTTTTAAACGCGTGGTATGGCCAATTGGTGTATTTTAATGTTAAATAGATGAAATCAGCCCGTATACGGCCCACTGCAGGACACGGGCCTTCTCTACTTTCACAAGTACGATTGAGATGGGTTAGGCTGTATAGTCCACCACGATAGGCTAGTGCGGGTTTGCGGATTTTCCACACCATAGAATTTTTTCAAATCGCTATGGTATGTACTTTATCTCACGATGTTTATGTTTCCTTTACCGTAATATAAATTATTAAATATCTAATGTATAATTCTCTTCATAGATTATTTAATGCAACATTTAAATATAGTATAATATAATACAAGTACTTTATATTTATAGCAAGTAAAAATATTACTTTATTGATCATAATGATTACACCTAACAGTCACATAGATTATAGTTAATAACTAATAATGGAGAAAGGAATAATGATAAAATGTGTTATTATTCTACCTACCACTAGAACAAACGGCACGTGATTCTTATAACCTTAAGAAGTTTTTATTTTTCATGTAACAAATAACAGCCCTGCATAATAACCGATAATAAAACAAAACAGACCTATATTTCAACAGGCATTTATAAAAATCTCCATATTTTTACTGAAATATCGAAAGAAAGGGCTTAAAATGTCAACAGAACTTTACTTCAACGCAGTGACAAAAGCTTAACATTTCGATAAAAAGGTTCACAATGAACGCTTTTATTTTCTGTTATACTAACAGTTTTTATCGACTTTGTCCGTCGATTTATATAAAAATGTAACTTCGACAGACTTTTCATTTTCTATGTTTAATTATGCCAAAAGTACATGTAAAGCTTATAAATTCTGTTGTCCAGGATAAATACAGTTCTCTTGACTGGGAGTGAAACTCAAGATCAAATTTATATCAACTCAGAAGTAGCAAACAACCAACAACCAATCTTTGCCCACAATCTTTTATTAACAACCTCAAACATACGATATCAGTTTTTTATATATATATATACCTTACACTTTACGCAGCATATCTCATACAGCCAAATTCAACAGTGCACTTTAAGAATTTTGCTGCCTTATAAGAAAAAGAAAGAACAATAAAACGCACACCAGTGTAATTATTCCCAATTAATCTTCTCACGTACTACTTGCCTACTATCAACAATTAGCATATTCCCGAACCCTATTAATTAACGACACAATTCAACCATCATTCAACATCGAAAACATCCAACTTCATTTCTAGGTTGTTGCAAAATTGAATACTCATACATCTTACAGCATATTTTCAAGCTTGATCTATCAAAGAAGCGCACCGTCGGATATCCAGAACGTACCTACACGTTCCACGAATATAAGTAATAAAATTTCTGGAAAAATGTCAGTTTCATTCTCCATATATTTTGTATTGTAACAAAGGGTGCAACGTATGCATTATGTTTCTATGAAAACAGTGGAACGGTTTGTGTTAGTTTAGTTTCCATTATATGAATATTTTGTAACGAGTCATTTCTCGTTGTTTTAGAGCACATCCACAGGGCTTATGCGGCTAAGTTTTGATTGGCGCGAATGTAGGTTTAGTTAGTTTTATGCTAAGATTTAATGTTGTTTAGGGCCATTGATCTTGAGTATGTGGGCAGTGATTTGACTAATGGCATTATTGCCTATTATTAGGCTCATATTGTTTGTCGGAACGATATACCTATTAGATGGATATACAACCATCGGATGATCGGAAGTTCCAAGAAAAGTGAGATAACTGATTAAATCTTTTTGAACAAACTGTTTCTTACCTTATCTTTGTCAGGTAACAATAAGAAAATAAAATAAATAAATAAAATAACTCCAAAGGGCTTTATAAATACTATCTGACATCATATAATTACAATTGTATGTAAACTTGAAAACATAATTAGAAATAATTTATTCCTTTGTTCTACATTTAAAATTATGCATAATTAAAAAGTGTGCTGAACAACTTAAAGGTGCTTCGAACGATTCTTCTTAACAGCATAAGATAGGACTTCATCGATCTTCTCAGCTCCTCGTGGATAGCAACGCTCCGACAGCGGTCCATAGTACCACCATCGTCTAAAAGTCTCATAAGAAGTATGTAAATTAACCCGTTTGTCATCATTGAGCAGCTCGCAAAGACCACAAAGACCTTTCAATGTGTTCACACGATTGATGGTATAATAGGACCTCCATTGGTGGTGGCCGTTGTAGATCGCAGAGTTTTTGATGGAGTAGTAGATGATTGCTGCTAATCTCTCTGGGAATACTCCTCTTGCATCGATGTAGGATCCATCTGGGAAGAACCTGGAAAGATAAAAAATATTTAATATGCTTTGCAATAAATGTTGAAAAATGTCCGCCTTGAATGACATGAAATGTAAAACGAAAAGTTACCAAATAAATAAATTTCAACCTCAAAATATCGCTTAACAACCATTGAGGTATATTACTACGTAGGTATAGAGAAGTTACAGTTACCCCATACAAATGTCTTGTTCGATTTTGGTAAAAGTTGAAACTAAATCGCTGCAGCGTGGAACAAATAATTAGTCGTCTAACCAAACATTATAATCATGCAGTGCTAGACCGCTTTTAAGTTGTAGTTTTTGTAACATTGATATCGATGTATACAGCGCACTGAATTCTATCTACACTACACTGATTACATCCCACACTTTAACCTTTACGTCTTTGCTCCATAAATAAACTTATTGCTTAGTAATAAGGTAACTTCAAAATACCTTCGTTTTGGATTTCGATGGTAGCTCAAGTACTAAAAAAATTAACCTATCGCATTTTTTATGAATCCAAATGAGCTTATTACTATTTTCCGAATTATCTCATTGAAATAGTTGGTTATATGCTATTTTCTTACCTGGAAAAATCAGATGCACCCGCCAATATTGGCACAGCTCCGCTATTAAAAGCATTAAATGCTTCAGTAGTGACATAGTCTTCAGATCCACTTTCTTCATACACCATGTAGAAATAGTAATCTTTACTAACATCTTTCGCGCAATCATCACTTGAGCATTTAATACCACCACATCCGTATATATCCATAGAGAGACTATGTTCTTTCAAATAATGTTTCAATTCTTGTCCATATGATATCGCGTTTAAGCTAGATTTGCATCTACCTGTCACGAATACCACAGCTTTAGATTTTGGTCCAATGTTTGTGTAGTTGGTATCATATAGTTTCCACTCTATGTCTGTGTCCGGCGCAATAATGGTACCATTGAGATCTTTAACTTCAACAAACGGAGTCACTATGTCTGAATATAATTTGTACGTCCAAGTCCAGTTGAAGTATTTGTCCAATTTGATATTGCATATAGGATAGTCGTTCGATGGTAGCATTGAATGGAATACGTATTTTTGTTTCGGAGATCTTTTTACTGGAAGCCTATTCCAGTTTGATATAAGACTCATATTAAATATCACTGCGTCAAAGTTCGTGTAATCTGCATCCAATATATATTGGTCAGCGGTTAAAAAACAGTTGATATGCTTGCATTTATTTTCTATGAACGGTTTCTGTCCTTCCCCGATTGGGTTCTTTATATTCGACGGATTCCATATCAAAACGTATTTCAAATCATTGTCATATCTTCTTTCCTTGAATAAAGCTGGGTGTGGTATTACTTTGATTTTGTTCTGGAACTTCCCTATTTCATTTACCGTGCTGTATGCGGTGTGGAAGGTGTAGAATGCCAGTATAATGTACATCAACAAACCGGTAAAGCTTAGTAGGAAGAATAATTTTGCAAGTATCTCGGTTTTTGATACTAAATACATGTTTTGTAGCTGTGTTTGTAACACTGCGTGCAATGGCGGGGAAACAAAGACGACTGACAGATTCATCACGATAATAATGTACGGCAGCGCGGCTCGATTGACAAAACAAAAAATTCTTTCAAAGAAAAATAAACATTGGAAACTCATTTTACAAAAACATAAATAAAAATTGTCCGTCGTAATAATGTCAAATAACTTTTCTTACAACAACACATCATTATAGAAACACAGCACAAATAACCAATAAGTGATATTGGAGGTGCTTTTGCCAAAAAAATATCTTTAGACTTGAATATGTGATTTTGTAGTATCATATGCAATTGACAGCCACGGTGGCGTAATTGTCCTAAGGTACGGTTATAAAGCTGAGGTCTCCGGTTCGAATCCCGGATCGTGTTATGCGTGTGTTTGTGTGATGTTCGATTACCCTACTCTTTCTGGGAAAAAAGCAAAAGATGTGAGTTTATGTACGTATGTATATGAAAAAATTGGTTACTAGGCAATATTACTTAAATTAGTACACTAAATAATCGACCTAAACTTGTTTCCTTTTAATATACCCAGTATGCGAAAATAACACAAAGTTTGCTATCAAACACACGACCTTGTTGTTTACGGACTACTTGAACTATAAATATGTTACGTTTGCCTATATTCAGTAGTTGACTTCCTAAAGAGAGAGGGAGAAAGAACTATACAAGTGGGTTGGCAATCAAGTCCTCGTATTCGTTCAAAGGCTGCAAAAGAGCTATGAAGTCATGAAAACAAAACACTTAAAATCACTTTTGCCCTATTTATACGATAAATATAGAACCTTTTCGCCGCGAAGAGCTCTCAAAGGAGATCCGTCCGTCTGTCTGTTCGCAGCCAAAAAGCTCTCGAGAAAATTTTTCTATCAGTCGATGTCTCCCTCTATTTGCTAAGACCTGTTTCGTTAGAGGCACTGAGTGTTTCCATTGCACGCTGTCGCTTGGTTTGCCTTTTTCAGCGACTATTGAAATACGAAATGTACATTAAAAAGTTATATTTTATCCTTGGACACAAGAATTCGTCAAAGATCTCCACTGGGACTTTTGGTAGCGGCTTGCATCAAGCGACTTCTAACAACCTTTATTTATTTCATAAGAAAAAGAAAGAAACAAAGAAAGGAAACCTATTTATTTGTCACACAAAAAAAACATGTAAGTGAAATTAGACTATAATTTGCTGTAGTATATCTAAAATCTGTCCCAGAAATAAATAACCAGATCCCTACAGCAGCCAATTGGATATACGACAATCTTAATCAACAAACGTAATGAAATAAAATTGCTTTTCGTAGGCTATAAGACAGTGGAATGTCCCAGTTGAACCGGCCCATTCATACTACAGTCCTGGCTGGAACATGGCTCTGTATCATCCCATATACGTCCCACTGTAAGGCACGGGCCTCTTCTGCAAGTGAGAGTACGATTGAGAGTGATTAGGTCATATAGTCCACCACGCTGGCATAGTTCGGGTTGGCGGACTTTACATACTATAGAATTTCTTTCAAGTTGCTATGGTAACCAGGTTACCTCACGATGTTTTCCTTCACCGTTAAAATACGTGGTGATTCACTATCAATACACACATGACTCTGTGTATCTGTGCACTGGGATTCGCACCAGCGACCGACGTGGTTTAACAACAAGCCACCACGCACTACGCAACATGGCCCTACCACCTCCAAATAATAACGTATCGGAAGCAACAACGGAAAAATTCCATACTCTTTGCATGTAGGACGTCGAGTCTTCGGCAAATATGGACATCGCGTATGAAGTCAAATAGAATTACGTATTCCATAAAAATATACCCCTTTTGCGCGCGCGTGACAAGTGAAACGTGCCACCATAACGCGCACAGACGGTACCACATAACTATAACACATTATGCGACTTTCAAAGCAGGAAATAAATTCATTCAAAGATTATCCAAAAAAGAACGAACTGGTCGAATACTATTTTGGATTTGTCCTGTGTATCGTCATCATGAGATGATTGTTCCGTGTACCAGTCATCAAACTTAAGACCACCAACAATCGCTGCAGCTTGTATATTCGGAGTCTATCAGGCATACACTACACCTGTCATGACGTGCACTACAGTTTTGTGTAAACAATTGACCGAGAAGTTGGTGGTAATGCTTACAAGCGTGAATCGGAACGGAAGAGAGGAAAACCTTTACCAAGCATATAAGTTTTTGTTAAACTAGATTTTATATGAATCGCGTTGTCTGAAATTAAATAAGAAGTATATCCTCTGACTACTTCGTTTATCTTTTTCTTATACCTATCCATCCCATGATTGTCTTTAAGAAATTGCCTTTGACCGATAAGACTGCCAATTGTACTTTTATTAATTTCTGATTGTAATTATTTCATTTTCTTGGGTGCAATAACTAGTCCCACTGGTCTTACTGGCAATGATTGCAAAAGCCAGTGTAAGTAGGATGGTCTAATCTAAAAATATGGATAACCAAGCCATGGACATGTCTATCTTAGACATTATTGTGTCAATCGATCAATAGGAGTATTTACCCAATAGATGATGTTTCAGAGCACACTAATTTATTGTAGTTATGGATCGGTCAATAATCAGTATCAAAAATGCGTCCCACCAGATAAACCCAGCTGAAATATAACCAATATTTAAGCGAATACCCAAATCGTCTCTCCGCCATCAAATTATTCCAAGCCTTCAGATTTCTCAGAACCGAATTTAATACCCAACATCCTGATAAACCGTCAGTTACTCACGTTGTCACGGCTGAACACCTCGGAAAATACTTGCCAACATTCTCTCATTTACACGGAGATAATTAACGTTTACGCGAAGTATTCGAAGACAACCGCAGCAATCGGAATCCATCGCGTCTCGGCATCCGAACCATGCGACTGGGAATGTCTGCATTCCGACCGTCAAAGGCATGTTACCTGCGCTACTGCAAGATATTGTGCCTTCTCAAGCTGTGTTATGAGATTTTGTTGTGTAAGCTGGAGTAAGCGGTTTGCTGTTTGTTTTATTTTTATTTATTTTTAAGAGTTACATGTTGTTGGGAATTCAAATTAAGGTACAAGTTTAAATTTGACTTTAGACAATATGTGATACTTTCACTCAAATACCAATGTTTTGACATTAACAAACAAAAAATGGAGTGATTACACTATAACAAACGTGAGCTAATGCTTATATCTCTAAAACAGTTGTTATTAATGCCCGCTAATCTTTAGGAGACACCAAAATTACTCTCCAGTAATATACTTAAAAAATCTTCTATACATTACTACAAATGAAGACTCAAAAGACCAAAATCCATATTGTACAATTTTTGCGCTACAAAATATCTTCAATAAAAAAAAATCGACCACGGCGTCGTCGCGTGGCCGCCGTCGATCACTCCGATTGTTTCGGAAACAGCCGATACAACGTTACAAATGACATGTCGTACGTTTTGTTACGCTTTTTATATCGCGTCATAAATTGTGCCAATTCGGCTATCTGGCTGATTATCTTAATGTCAGGAGCGGTAAAACATCGCCGGACATTTGATTTAGATCCGAATGTAAAATATGTCTCGTCAACTTAAAATAGAATTATTTCTAGCCAGAATTTTGCTTTCTAGCCATTTCTTATAATCAAGATGAATTTATAACGATATTTTCGTTTCTTCGCCGAAGTTATTATGTTTGTAACATTACTGAATAATCCTCTTCTTTTGGTTGATCTCATATTATTTTGCCTATAAATATGCTATTATTTTATAACTAACATGTTGGTCCATAAAATAATAATTTAATGCACTGTTATATTCCAGTTTAAACGACATGGTAAACAGAGTAACCACTGGACATATTGAGTCTTACCATCTATGTCTCGAGATGGCGAGTGCAGTGGAATGCGAAGCATTGCTTTGTAATTAATGCTGTTATTTGGTTTTGCTACTATCCATGAACGGTCGAACCGCTACCATCTGAAGAAGAACATTCAAACAAAAATATTATTCAATATTATTTACTCAAAAAACCTCGTCAGTTTTTCAACATTGATCAGACGTAATTAGAAAACTTCAACTTAATCTGAATCAACTACAAATACTTAAAAGCAAATATATTTTAAATTTTCTTAAAGAGACTTTTTTAAAATAAGCATGCAGCCCACCTGAGCAGAGCGAAATAGCTCGGAACTTTGGAGAAATGAGGTAAAATCGAAGTTCTGGAGGCAAGTTTAAAAAGTCTAATTTTCCTTCATACGCGACTTGAGTACGCGAGCTGGCGGCCCGGCGATGGACGAAAGAAACGTACGGACTGGGGTATTGGTAATTATTTAATCATTTTTTCCTCAATTGTATATTGAAAAATAAAATAATATGCAGTAGGCGAAAAGTTATACTTTTATATCGGTCATTTTATCCGCTAAAAGCAACAAACGAGCTAGCTGCTCAGATGAAATTAACTATCAAACTAGTCCATGAATACAAATAATGAGTGGGTGTGCATTTCCTTAAAAATCAATATTTATTAGACAGCCTCAGTGGCACAGTAAGGTATACTTAATTGCAAAGCTGAGATCTCGGGATCGAAACCCAACTGGGACAAAGTTATATTATTTTTTTCTATTCAAATCAGCCTAAAATCTGGACTATTAGAAAATCTTTTTAAATAGTTAATTTTGGAGGCTTTGAAGTAATTCCCAATTGTATGTCCACGTTAAAACAACGCTGGAAGCCAGCAACATCAGACTATGCCATAATAAGGCAAAGTTGGCGATCTCGCTAGTGAGATTTTCCCCAATCATAACTTTGTGAGAAAAAGAAAATATTACGCGGAACTGCATCAAATTATCATCCACCACATTTGCATAATGTTCAGCGTGTTACGTCGTATGTGGGAGATACGACATTATCTGAAGTGATTTGATGCGAATGAGACCCGTAAGTTTATAAATAAAGACACTATTGTAACACAGTAACCATTTTAAGTTGTTAGTCTTGTTTTATAGTAGGGCGAGTTATGTTTTGATACTACAACTAGATCAGAATCGAATATTTATTATTTACGCATCTGTGGATTCAAGGAAAAGACTTATACTAAGAATGAAAAACTGACAACATTTGCTTTGTCATTCACGTTAAGTGCAGTTGACATTCAAATACTAAATGGGAATATATAGGTATTTTTGTCACAGATACTAAATAAGTAAGCATTTTCAGTAAAAATATAAACATTTTTAAACAATGTCCTAGTATTTCTGACATGATTTTATTTTTTAAGTCCCGTTTGCTTTAATATTCTTTTTAATTCCCTGACCAAACTAACTTTCAAACTTCGTATCTGTCTTATAGACTTGATTTAGTGGGTGATGAACTTAGTGTTGAGAGGTGGAAACAATCAAAATATTTTTTACCAGCATCACAAAGTTATGGTAAATACAAATATTGGTAATTGATAAGTGCAGTGCATTGCAGATTAAGTATCTGTATCAGCCCATATACGTCCCACTGCAGGGCACGAGCCTACTCTACAATCGAGAATACGATTGAGAGTGATTAGGCCATATAGTCCACCACGCTGGCCTAATGCGGGTTGGCGGACTTACATACCATAGAAATTCTTATGAATCGCTATGGTATGCAGGTTTCCTCACGATGTTTTCCTTCACCGTTTTAGTGTGTGGTGATTGACTATCAATACACACATGACTCCTAAAAGTCAGAGGTTTGCCCTGGGATTCGAACCCGCGACCACCGTGAACATATTGGCAGCCGCGTCTAGTCCGTTTATCAACAGGCCACTACGCACTCTAACAGGCCACCACGCATTGCAGATTAAGTATCCACCGGATATATTTTTTTCTAATCGCTCGTACGTAAGCCACGATTACGATTATTTAACCCATACCCGCGGAAGTCGTTCTCCGGGCAGATACAAATAATAAAATATATAATAAATAAATAATACCCAACAGTCACATACATAGTCTTGACCCTACACTAATATCGAGTCTTAGTCTTAGGTATCAGAAACTACGAGAGACTTTGGGGTCTCACAAACACCCAGACCCGAAATGATATTCTGGCCGCACAAACATTTCTCTCGGTGCGGGGATCGAACACGCGGCCTCTCGTTAATAGTTTCATAGGCGACGTCTAACCACCTGTGTCACTGTAAAAAATACCAGACAACAGACCAGGCTTTGTGGTGTACCTTGAGAGAGGCCTGTGTTCAGCAGTAGACTGCAACGGGCTGAGGATGATAATGTTGATGATACAAATATACTACCTCAAGCGACGCTTACACGCTGATTTATAACTCAAGCTGAAGTTATTTCCTGTCTACAATACAGTCTGATTTTCAACTGTGTTGTTACTATAAACTCCTAAAAAGCCGTCATGAACACGTTTTCTTCCAGACTTCATTCAGCCATCATTCTAAATCCATTGATTTGAACATTAAGGATAAGCCGTTCAGTACATTTGGAGCTGCAAAAAGAAGATCGTGAAAATTGCGCTTAAGTAAACTTTAATTTACGTAATTGATTTTGTCTAAACATTATCATTAGCAGTAATTTTCAAAATCGTTAGGGGCGTTTTTCAATAACGCTTCACTAGGAATGTGCGGAGTGCGCGCAGCATTCGCAGTGCGCGGAATGTTTTCGCGATTTCCGCCCTATATTTATTTCAATGACTAAAATAGATAATCACTCACTAATATAATGAATAAGAATATTAAATTCAAAGAACGTAAAGATATAGTGAGTCTCTCTTTGGAGCAAACAGTAGAAATCTCATGTATAGAGTCAGAGCAGTTCATAGTTGTAAGTGTATACAGACCACCCTCCTCTTTGTATGATACTTTTGAAATAATACTTGACGATGCATTGAGGAAATTAAGTAAAACGAATAAAAGATTGTTGGTGTGTGGAGATTTCAATGTTAATCTGTTAGATATGTCTGTTATGAGTGAAAAATTAAGAAATCTCTTTTTATCATTTGACTTAGTCAATCTATTTTTGGAGCCAACTAGGATAACCAACACTAGCGCTACCTGTATAGATAATGTGTTCACAGATATAGTCCCAGAAAATAAATCTATTATTAATCAGTTAGACTCTGACCACTGTGGACAACTAGTCACTTTTAGAAGCGAATTCTAGCACACTTCCATTGGAAAACTTAATGTTGTTCCGGTAACAAAGATCCGGTTAGATAAATTAAAGAATAATTTGTTGAAAAAATTCAATGTACTAGTACAGGGTAACAACCCCAATACTCTGTATAATTCTGTATTTGACATATTTTGTAAGGAATTTAAATCAATCTTTACATCCAGGTCTGTTCCCACAAGCAAAAAAACTTGCTTCAATAATTGGGCCACTGTTGGCATACACATAAGTAGGAAGAAACTATATGATCTTTATTCTGAAAGAACATATAATCATAGTGAGCATTTTAAAAATTATGTTAAAAATTATTCTAAATTGTTTAAACAAGTCTGCTATAAAGCAAAGTCTTTATACTTAAAAGAAAAAATAAAAATCTCCAAAAATAAAATTAAAATGACATGGAGTGTAATTAATAAGGAAACTGGGAAAGCTAAACCTCGTGACACCGAGTTTAGCTTAAGTATTAATAATAAATTAATAAACTCTGATATAGAAGTAGCTAGGGCTTTTGAAAAGTTCTTCACAGATATACCAGTTTCCATAACAAAAAGCTTAAATTCGTCTCCTTCTTTAGCCCATACGTTATTACAGAAAAGTGTGCCAGGGTGTGGCGATTCATTTGAATTCCAATCCGTTGACAGTGATGACATTGTAAAAACATTTAAACTTATAAACATTAAAAATACTTGTGACCTCTGGGGAATCTCTACAAAGATCCTCAACTATGTACTACCTATATTAGCTCCTCAGCTAGCTTTAGTTTTTAACACATGTATTAATAGTGGCATATTTCCTGATAAAATGAAACTCAGTAAGATAATACCTCTTTTTAAATCTGGTAGTACAGATGACCCCTCTAATTTTAGACCTATATCAGTACTGCCTTCATTTAGCAAAATTTTTGAAAAACTGATGCTTATACAGTTGCAAAGTTATTTTAAAAATAATAATTTACTTCATGGTAAACAATTTGGTTTTACTCGGGGTCGCTCCACCACTGATGCTGGTGTGAAGCTCATAGATAACATATTTGATGCTTGGGAGGATTCTCAGGATGCTTTAGGTGTATACTGTGACCTATCCAAAGCATTTGATTGTGTTTATCATGATATTCTTATCAGGAAATTGAGCCACTATGGAATAAATGGACTTGCTCTTGAACTATGTAAATCATATTTAAACAATAGGGTTCAGAGGGTTGATGTCAACGGACAAAAATCACATGGATCTGTTGTTACTATGGGGGTTCCGCAGGGCTCAATTCTTGGACCCTTTCTCTTTTTGATTTATATAAATGACTTGCCTTATTTTATAAGGGATAAATGTGAGGTAGTGTTGTTTGCTGATGATACTTCACTGATATTTAAAATTAAACGACATCAATCAATTTTTGACGAAGTAAACCACACTCTCTCAAGAATAGTTCATTGGTTTGGCGTTAACAATTTACTGTTAAACAGCCAAAAAACTAAATGTATTCGGTTTATAACACCTAACGTAAAAAAAGTGAATGCCAACATTTTTATGAACGGGGATGTGTTGAGCCTTGTGGAGACTACTAAGTTTTTGGGAATCACATTGGATCCTAAACTTCAATGGGGTCCCCACATAACAGCGTTAGCTAAAAAGCTGAGTGCTGCAGTTTTTGCAGTGGGCAAGATTCGCCAATTGACTGACATTGATACAGCTCGATTGGTCTATTTTGCTTACTTTCATAGCATAATGAGTTACGGAATTTTGTTGTGGGGTGGTGCTGCTGACATTAATACCATCTTTCTTCTTCAAAAACGAGCCATAAGATCTATTTATTCGTTAGGCTCCAGACAATCTCTGAGAGAAAAATTTAAAGAAATAAAAATAATGACAGTAGCATCAGAATTTATATTCGCTAATTTAATGTATGTCCATAAGAATATAGAACAATTTCAAAAGGTTAGCGATATTCATGACAGAAATACTAGAAATAGAAATAATCTAGTCAGTCATAAGACCAGGCTCCAGAAAATTAGCAAATCTTTTAAGGGTTACTGTATACATTTCTATAATAAAGTTCCCACTCACATAAAAGCCTTATCTATAAATAAATTTAAATCTAATATTAAACGACAGTTGTGTAATAAAGCATATTATAAAATTTCGGAATACTTAGAAGATAGTAAGGCGTGGGAATAAAACATAATATAAGTCCCAGAACCGGATGTGTGTGTACTCTGTTAAATATAATTAAAATATTTATCCCACTTGTGTCACCATAGTTGTAGGCAATTTGAGTACGTCATGCTCGCTTAAAGGTCTGTGCTTGCGGCGGCGTCGTGTGCCGGGTCGGTCACTTCCCTATAACACGGTTGAGGAGACCGATGGCTGGCACATGGGTCATACTCGTGAACGGGTGCTGCTTGTGTAGACTGGTCTGCTCAATTTGCTTATAATGATAATATTAATTACTTTGTTTTTTTTTTTTTCATTTTTGTTTAATTTTTATTGCCTTTCATTGCTTTTGCTGAACAGTGTATACCGGTTCCGCGGTCAGGGCGACCACACTTGACTCAGCCGTACAATATAATCATTATTATGAATAATTCATGAACCGCTCTGAATTTCAACTCCTGTATGATCACTGTATTGTAAACTTATTTTGAAAAGAGCAACGCTAGAGTTTCTTGCCCGTTCTTCTCTGGCGAAAACAGCCTTGTGAACTGGGTGGTAGTGGAAAAAAAATGACTGAATCTAAATAGTGTATGACATTTTATGGATTCAATAAATATTTTCATTTCATTTCATTTCATAATTCCCATTCCCGGCCCGTAATTAAGGCAAAACTCCTCCTAGATTTTGGTGATTAGATTTGGTTTATCGGTACTCATACAACCGCAAGATTACAATTTTCAACATCAAGTCTCATAAATCGGTATGCAAATAGCAATGCATGTAAAAACACGGGATGCACTGAACGAAGCCGGAGGTGCCGAGCCGTGCTATAAATCCTCGGAACATCTTCGCATCGTGGACCAATTAGTACAAGATGTTGCCACGCAGCATTCTCGGGATGGGTTTGTGCGGGAGTGAATCAGTTTTGATTTTGTCTTATTAGTAATTTGAATTCTATTTATTATTCATTAAAATGTTTATAAGCCTATGCAAATAATATCTTGGTATTTTTTTAAATTTGTTGCAATATCTGATGGACTTTAAAAGCTTTCACTACTAACTGATAAATCGCCGAAGTTTCTGTTTGGAACGTTAGGATAAAGAATAGAGCTTTCTAGGTATGTCTCGTGCTCATACAGTGTGCTTGAGATTTAAATGAGGTCCGTATAATTATATCGACCATCACGAAGCAACTATATACTCTCGCGGGTGGTTATGCACGCAGAATGCAACACGCCTATGTAGGTACATTCAGGCATGGATTTATTTTTTTTATAAAATAATTTCGGCAAACAACCACACAACTCACCTGATGGTAAGTGATAACTGACGCCTGACTGATGTATTGCCGGCCAATTAAATCGAGAGAGAGCGGGAAGGAATAATGATGGAAAGAGAAAGGAGTTTTAGGCAATCGCCAATCTCACTCACCGAACGCAATACGACAGTAAAGCTTTGTGGATAACTTAGTTGGTTGAGTATAAAAAAGCAGGTTAATTTTAATTTTGTTTACAGTTTTATTTATTAAATAGAATCTACCCTAGTGTAAGCAAACAAATTGCACAAATGAATAAAGGGGTCGTGAAGTGGGTACTAGGTTTTCAATATGCTCGCATAAATAATTAATTCATGCGCTTACAATACTAAAAATATTACGTATTAATTAAATATCAGTGATCTGCTCTGTGATGGTTGTTTTCAAATCATTAGTAACTGTTTAATAAAGATAATTTTTTTTATAACTTGTTACAGTAGAATGTTGTTAATTACATTATTTCTAACATTCAAATTACATATATGGTTATTTCTTGTTAATTTATTATAGATGTTCATTCCAATTATATTATGCGTTGAGTTGTATCAGAATCCCTTCTTGTTATTAGTAGGAGTCAATAGGCTAGTTTCATACATTTTTATTTTTGTTTATAACGGAAGGTTACGTTACGCATAATCATAATCAGAAAGAATTTTTAAAATCCGTTAAGTAATAAGCAAGTTACAAATATACGAAAGTTGGTGGTAGGAGTGATAGAAAAGGATGCAACATGCACGGCGTGACGTCATCTTCCATAAGGTGCACGCGTGCGAAAGAGACAACGAGTGTCCCCACCGTACTATTGAATGTATGAATATCTCAGTCATTTTACATTAAATTATGATGCTGTTTTCAAATTCGTTTGTTTTTATAAACGATGTTTTTAAGGAATGATTACTTACTGCTCAAATAAAATCTTGGACACAACCCTATTAAATTACGTTAGCATGTGTAGGAACTGCTGACACTACATATTGTATAAAATTCCTATTTCAGTAGCATTAAAAGTGAATTAACATCAAAAAATATTCTGTATATGTACGTCCCACTATAGGACATAGGTCTCCTCTACAGTCGAGAGTACGATTGAAAGGGGTTAGGCCATATAGTGAATCACGCTGGTCTAATGTGGATTGGCGTACTTTACATATCATAGACGTTCTTGTAAATCGTTATGGTATGCAGGTCTCCCCACTATCTTTTCCTTCACCGTTTTTGTGCGTAGTATTGCCTATCAATACACACATGGCTCCAGAAAGTCAGAGTCTTGAGATTCGAATCCGGGACCACCATGACCATGTTGGCAGCCGCATTAAATATAATTATAATATAATTTATACCTAATAAATACTTCTACAAAACTAATTACAAGACGAAGAAAACGTCAAGAACAAATATTAATAAAAATTTGCTTCAATATTGCATAACGCGGTCCCGCAGCGCCGTCGCGGGACTAGTTTTTAACGAATGCCGTGAAAGCGTTAATTACTTTTGCAGTAATTAATATGATTTAAAGATCTGTGAAAAATTATATATACTTGTCTCGCTCCGGATTTTTCATTCACCAAATGTTTCATTAATTCAGTATTTAGACGCGATATTGAATGGGTTATTCGTTTTACAAAAAGGTAATAGTCTTTGTCGGTCTGTTAAGTTTAAGACACGACAACGGGTGTGATTTTGGCGCGTTATATGAAAAAATAAACCTTTTTGTATAGTATAGACTTATGCTATCCATCATTTGATTTAATAATTTCTCTGAGAAACCAACAACGCCAATTTATTTAAATTATTAAAATAAGTACCTCAAATTGATTGTTCAAGATGAAAATAAATCAATTCAATCAACTATTATGTGTATAGTGCAAATATTATTTAATCGGTTGTAAAGACAAGCAATATGAGAAATTTTGAGCGATATATATATGACACAAAATTATCACATAACATATTTTCCCGTAATTTCTTACAGTACAATTCATCTGCCATTTGACCAATGACCCAATGAAAATCTTGACCATCAGACAGGCAAAAAGATACAATTTTAAAATAAAGTAATAACATTCATTATCTTCATCATCATCATCATCATCATCAAAGTCTTTTGTTATCTACTGCTGGACATAGGCCTCCTCCAAATTGCGCAATTCACGCTCCTACCATTCTTCCTTAACATTATTGAAATATGTATACATACATAACATACATAAACTCACGCCTTGATCCCAAAAGGGGGTAGGCAGAGCACCCACATTTCGCCTTGTATGTTCCGTCCCACAATGTGATAGGTGGCGAGCCTATCGCCATATCGGGCACAAATTCCTGACTCTGGGCTGATACTGAATAGAAAAATCCAATATCACTTTGCCCAACCCGGGATTCGAACCCGAGACCTCAGCTTTGTAACCATCCCGTAGTACAACTACGCCGCCGAGGTAGTCAGAAATATGTATAATAACAACCTAAATACATTACTTATTAGAGTTGTTCACGCCGATGCAGTTGCTCTAAACAAACTTATACATACGGTGTAGTATATAACCACTGCGAGCCCCTTAACACGTGAATAATACAGTTGTCAATATACAGATTGATACGCTCAGTATATCGCCGTGTCGGGAGGTGCATCGCTCTTTTCAATTATAACACGGGGGACTATTACGTCGAACAGAGCAGAGCGCTTGTTGGCGTGCTAAACTGAAGCTTTAACTCCGACAAAATTTATAAAATGACCGTTGTCCTCCAAATTACATATCATGAGTTAGTGCGCATTTTTGGACCATTTATATAGGATTGAGATATCGGAGTGAGCTAGTAAGATTATTAACGCTCATATCATTCGGGTTTGAAAAGTATTATTACAACGTATGCTATTTTCTTGGCGTTAGGCACTACGGTTAATAAATATTATTAATTATCTACACAGCGCTGTATACTGTAGTCCCTTCGATATATCAACATAAAAACAGATAATATGTAATTGTGCTTGATTTTAGCTAGAGATTCCAAAATATATATATATCTTTTATTGCACTACTTTATAATCAATCACCACGCACTATAACAGTGAAAAAAAAAACATCGTGAACAAATATCTTGACAATTTGCAAGAATTTCTACCAACCCGCTCTTGGCCAGCACGGCGCACTATATGGCCTGACCCCTCTCAATCATTCTCTTGATTGTACAGGAAGCCTGTTCCCTGCAGTGAAACGGGTTGGTACTTATTCAAATAATACTATAACACAAACATCTCCGAGCCATTTCACACGTCCTACCACGCTCGACCCACTTCTATTTCGTATGTACACACTAAAAGCAGTCACAGACAATCGCTTTACCGCTGCAGGTCTATCCGTAATCTATGTTCTGTAAGGCACCTTTGTTCCATGACCACATTACCACAACGATTCATATGCCAATACAATACCAGCAATGCATCAAGCTGATAGCTTGTGGGCTAATCCACAGGTTACCTATAAACCTAGACCTAGACTATAGACCTAGGCTATACGATATGCGATGCGGCCGAGAGTGATCAATCAGCGAAGTGGTACCGTAGTGGTATAGATTATTAAATGACAACATGAGAATGTCAGGAGTTTGATCAAAGCGAAGGCTGAGTACGTACGGTATTAATTACTAGCAAGTATTGTGCGGTATACTTGGTTTGGGTCTGTACTCATGATTATTTAATTTATGTAATTGACTATATTGAATCTAAAAATTTAAGTCTTAATAGAGGTCTGCTTGTTTCGTTTTTTTTGGAATTTAATTTAATATCTTATAGTGGGGAGATATTTGAAACCAAATTTATAGTTTCGGTATTATTCATATAGTTTTTAAACCTTTTGACCGAACTTTACATTCAATATACATTATTGAAAAAATCTAATACTTGCTTAGGACCATATTTCTGTCAAATTAAAACACACCAAACAACAGTGTACATGCATTGTTGTGTTCCAGCTTACAGGTCATTGTAGCCAGAATAACTACTGCACATAATGAGACTTAACATCTTATGTCTGAGGATGGCGAGCGCATTGATTGCTAAGCATTGCTTTATAATTCATGGTGTTGTTTGGTTTTGATACTGTCCATTCGCAGTCATATCGCTTAGATCAGACGAATGTCATGTTCGCCTCGCCATTCATCGCAATAAAAAAAACAACTACTAAAAAAGCTAAGCGGAACATCAAAATGAAATCAAGAATATTGGTACGAGCGCAAATTCCCGGCTGCTTACACAATTTGTCACTCTAATCTCGTACAAAGAGTGCGAGATAAATCGTGTATGAATGCAGCCTTATTTGAAGCTCCCTTGATGTGAATCTCGCCCGCCCTTGGAGACTCGACGCGTCGTGACGTAAGCTGGTTATACAGACAGTGAAAAGCATCACTTATTCAATAATAATATTGCTTTTTCTGTATAAAATTAAATACTTACATTTTTTTTCTTCTTTACTGCACAGAAAAAAGAACAAATAGCATACAATATTTTACATATATTTATAATTTAAAAGTAAAAGCATAATGTAGGCAACTGCATAGGCTACAAAAACAGCAATGAGTCGACACGGTACCTAGGAAATGATACTTTTAGTTTGCATTTGTAACTCTAAAATATGTGATGTATTGATTTTTATGTTCATAATCTTCCTATTTTCATATTTTTCTACTTATTCACAGTTTGGAAACAGTATATTAATTTGAATGTACTATCATTTCTTATTCATCTAAAACTGCCCTGCCATTTTAAATATTTTTAAATCCATTCAAAAGTTGCCTGGTAGAAATGATCTAGTGTGATAAAGCTGACTCTTGTACTATTTTTATAATGTTTAATAACTGTAATATATAATAACTGTAATTATACTTCTATGAAATACAAAAAATGATTAAATGAATAAATAATATGTAATTTTATTATAACCACATTTGATTTACTCAAAAAAGCCACCCTTTTACATAAACATTACAGTCATTCTAACACAGTCGAAATAAATTCAACCCGCGAGAATTTTACAGAAAGGCGTCCCTGGTGCTCGCAGACCTGAGCCACGGAACCACGGAGGCACTTGAAAACACGCTTTTTCCACGTAATGCCTTTGAGGAAATTAAATAAACTGCAACACCGCATCATAAGCATCCTTACAGGGGCTGCGAGACGGTACGCGGCTCCATTACACTTACGTTTTAATATTTACGGTTTATTAGTAGCCCAAATCTTAGTTATGGGAAGTGTAAATTTCAATGGAATTCTCACGATTTATTCCTTCACTTAATATTTCGTGTTGATTGACTGGCAATACACACATAATTCCGAGCAGTCAGAGCTGTACCCTGGGATTCGAACACGCAACCACCGTGCATATATTGGCAGCCACGTCTGCTCCACCTACACGCACTTCGAAAAAAGAAATCATAAAAGATAAAAATTGCAAATATAAATATCGTATCGTATGTGTCATAGGCAACACACATTCCATATCTCCATGCGCGGCGCAGTTCCTTGGCTTCCTTTTATTTGTAGGCAAATGCGATTTTCGCTTACGTTATCTTGAAACTTACTATACGAGCAAGGACTACTAAGATTTAGAACACGATACAAAATATTCTAGCAGAGAAGTCTTATGTAAATATATATACTCTTAAATTATTCTACCTACAACATTCGGTTCAACTGATACGCACAAAATATTCATCTTACTTGAAATCTTTTATCTTTTCCTTCTTAGTCATAATCTGCAACTACGTACTACACCCACCTATCGAAGTCAAAATGTTTTTACTCAAATATCTCGCGGTGTAAAATTTACGGTATCGTGGATATCAGTCAAACCCAGATAAATAAGATTAGTAGATTTAAAAATTCACAGAAAGTGATTATTTCAACCCAAAAGTCACACGCGGAACTTTGTAGCTTGAAAATAAAATACGCACCCACATCCTGTAAATTAATGAGGTAACGAAGTTTTAAAATACAACGATGGTTTTGAATACAAACCACGCCCGCTAAATTTTAACGTTTACATTTAGTTAAAACAAAAACAGAGAGTATCTAGAGTACAATACTGTACAATGTATTCAATACAAAGCGAAGACAATACTGTTTGAAACTTTATTAAATAGAGTATTTATTAAACAATTAATTGTACTATTCTACAATGACAACAGTTCACACAATGACCAGTTGACACACGATGACAATTCGTGACCGCGTCAGTACTAAACGAAGGAGCGCATTGGCAGCACTTCAAAATGTGTCCTAGTACTTTATTTTTGAGTGCCATATTGATATTCGTAAGTATTTTTTTTTAATCCAATTGCTAAGTTAGACTGGATGGGAATAGCCCAGAGGAATAAGTGAATGCCTCAACATAAAGACAAATGTCATCGCAAGTGCTGGCAAGCAAAGAAAAGTGGAATTTTAAAAGTGTTAGAGCCACGCTGTTGTCATTCATGACTTAGCATGAATGGACAAGCTCATCGGACCACTGTCTTACAGGAGACCGACGTGAAGATTAACGGACACAGAATACCCCTCTCCTCTTTCCATCTTTTATCCTTTCCCTCTCAATTTGATCCTGATCTGATGGACCAGCATCACGTTCATTGTCCAAGCGTTATGAATATTCATAGGTGGTAGTAATCACTTACCTTCCTGCTCGTTAGCATTAAAAATAGCAAGAGACGAAGATCAGAAACAGCGAAGTGAGTGAAGGGAGATCCTTAATCAACAGTGGATGAATACGTGCCGAATATATGGAAACATAGTGCCATAATTAAATTTATGAGTCCTAAAAAAAATATGTGTCAAAATATTACGATTCGCAATATAATTAAGCTTATACCAATTGGTATCAAACAAAATTTTTGTCAGGTATACTAAATTACTCAAAAACCTGGATCATCACTGGTCGGGATGAGTGAAGCCTTGAGTGTATTCTTTATATTGTATCTGATTCAATGAGATGGAGACTTTCTGCGTAGCAAGGGATAAACGCAAAAACCAAAAGCTTTATCAGTTAAAAAGAGCAAATGGCAACAGCTGTTCCTATTATTAATTATATGAAACAACCCTGTGGCGCAATTGGTCATAGCGGCTGTCATTTTGGGGTCCACAAGTATTTTTGAAGTCAACATTATGGGCAAAATTAGTTTGTGCAATTAGACCTAAGTATACTGATAATGTTAACTGTTCAATTTAATCCTTGCAGGCATGCATCAATGCAGACTCCACAGAAGAACAAGCATTCACAAACTTCTATCCGCCTTCAACCGTGGACTTCCACGACATCTACACCAACAGCTTGGCCCTTCTATCCGAAGACCCATCCATCACACCCACTATCAAACAAGATGGTTTCCACATCAGCAACATGCCTACACAATACGTAGAGTTCAGACAATCTCGGTCTACTACAGAAATTTCTACCACCACAGGAGAAATTAGTGTTTCTGAATCAGCAGAGAATGCTACCGACTCTTCTACTCTATCTTCTACTTTATCTACTACGTTGACAACAACTACAGAAGATTCTGAGGACAGTTCGGTGAAGGTGCTGCCGATAAAGAAGAATTACCAGAGAGGGGTGCTGGATTTGCTGTTTCCTGCAGCAAGAGTGAGGACTTTTAAGAACATCTTCGATACTTTTAGAAGAATTTTATCGCACACTTTCAGGAGATAATTTGACAATATAATGATTAATGATTATAGTTCGTTTTATTTAAGCTTTTAATGGAAATTTAGTTTGCCAACTGCCAATGTAGTGTACAGTAATTATTTAAATTAAACACTGACTAATGCTAATCAAAAGCGGCTGATCATGGGCAACCACAACATTTACCGTCGCTGAAATATTACTAAATTCCATATACATACATAATATATCCATACATATTATACACATTCTCATTTGAGCTACCTAGGATTGCATTTTTGTGTCTGCACCCTTATAAATTTTGACACCAAAATAGGCTCAGTAAACTTTAGTCCTTAGTTTTTACCACCCCTTCGGAAATAGAAGTGTGAGGTTATTGAAAAAATATAGTTAATTTTTTTTATAAATTAATTATTCATAAATATGAAGTTCAATTAATAAAATATGTATTCAATTAAATTTTTATTCAATTTCTATGTGAATGTTGGAAATTTCTTGTTACAGTCAAAAGCGCAATGGTATGCACTCGAACGCAGTATGCTGAATGAATAAAAGGCACCTTCACTACATGTTCTCGTTTGATACTCGTTATACTTCTAATCACGATATATTGTTTCGCACAATTGCAAGCATACGAGAAAAATACTCAATTAATGGAAAGTGATCTCTGCTGCCCTTGAAAATCGATAAGGCGTTGCAATAGTCGACACATAGACGATTTATTATATAATTACTGGGAGGTCCCAGTAATTATAAACTCAAATCAATCACTGCGCCAGCCTAATAAAAACGAATATATTACAACAATTACGGCAAATTTTCTTAAATTATACGGGACTTAAAATATTAAAATCATTAACAATGCCTACATAAATAATAAATAACACCCAACAGTCACATACATACTCCTGACCCCACACTAAGATCGAGTCTTGTGTCGTGGGTATCAGGAACTACGAGAGACTTTTCGGTCTCACAAACACCCAGACCCGGAAGAAATATTTGTGGGCCGCACAAACATTTCTCTCGGTGCGGGGATCGAACCCGCGGCCTCTCGTCTCACAGGCGGCGTCTAACCAACTGCGCCACGGAGGCTGTCACTACTAATACTTTAACACAATCTTCTGACAAACCTTTCTCCTAGCACAACTGACTTTTGCCACGCCGCGCCACAACCATCAATCAGTAGGTATTCTCGAAAGCTTCTCGAACGAAAATCACGCAGCTAAACCCCAAACAATGGTACTATCCATCTACTCGTCACAACAGCGAGCACTTGACTAAAACGTGATTTACACTGATTGCACTAATTACACTCGACACGAAACGCGTCGCTTAAGCGCCCGCGCTCGAGTGGATGAGCTCGAGAGCCGGCGCCAGTTGTCTCCAATTAATTTTTTGGATTTAAGCCAAATTTAAATGCAGTTTTACGCCTTATTGTGTCTTAGATCGGCCGTCTTGATGGTTGGGAATGGCTAGTTTAAGGGAAGGTGGTGGAGAAGTGATACCAAGGTTACAAAATATACCATAGAAGGCGTTAGGTCAGCTGATGGTAAGGAGGCAACGCCATTCATGAATACGTACAATACTTAGGGATCGAAATATTCTTTTTTTTTCAATTTCGAAAATTGATTAGGTTATAAGGACGATGGGGAGAAATGGATATTGTTGTTATGCTTATGTTTATTTTGTTGTTGTTTTTTTTTGTCCACTTTTCTGTTGATTTCTCTTCTAATTTAATTTGGGGTACTATTCATCACAAATGTTGTGGTCACCTTTAATTCATATGTATATCAGTAGTTTGACCAAGATTGTATTATTAGAAAATGTTTAATATACAACATGTCGTTTGCGTGCATATTTCAACAAAATAAATAAATAAACAAAATATCTTATAGATATTTCTTTTTGACCTTTTTTATAAGTCTATGCTTCATTCAGCAAAGAAGTAATTAAGTTTAACCATACTAAGCTTATACTAAGCTAAACAAAATTTTTACCTTAAATCAATAATATTATAGTATTTTCTTATTAAAATACAACCTCCTAATCAATTTTCCTAAGTCACAACCAATAATCGAACGGAAAAATACAAATTAAAAAAAATAACAATTTATCTCGCAGTCAATTCAATAAAAACCAATAAGATTCTCGGGCGAGAAAAAAATTAAGGCTCAGCATTCATCGGAGACATTGGCAAGTCCGCCGTAATTTTTCCGAGCGTTTTTTTTATTAAAATGAAGTTAAACCCGCTGAGTCAGGCGGGAGGTGATAATTTTATATTCACGAGTCTGCTGACTGACGTTCTTGTGATGTTAAATTTAAGCCGGGCTATAGATTAAAACGGCTTAGTTGGCTTTAACATATTTTGGATATTTTGCTCATATTAGTTTTATGTTAAATATGAGTAAAGTTGCATTGGGTATATAATTAAATATTTTTATGGTATATGTTTTATTTTTTAATAATTGGTATTAAATGTTTTACCACGCTGTTGAATCCTTCGGTCAATTATAGTCAACCGGTGTTAGAATCAATAGGGTTAATAATAACATGTTTTTGTAAATTAGGACATTCAGAGTGACAAATAGAAGAGATTTCATTAGATTTCAGATGCATTTCATACTTCAGTTAACAAGGATAAGATGTATAGATATAGTTTAATAGTAAAACGAAGCGTATCATTGTAGCGACATATGTAGTAATGGTAGCTGTTATAACCTCTTTTTGAAGATAGATAGGATATAGAAAGAGATAATTAAGTACATGCGCCATTATCGGCATGTGAAACATAATTATTAAGAAATGTAAAGTGACATCTCGCGGAACGCCCGTCAACTACTTCCATCGACATAAAATACCAAATGTAACATTTTCATTGTCCTGTTGAAGTGAAAAGTTTTTACTGGCCCAAGCTCAATAGCCATTACGGAATGTTGAATGACGGCGAATTAACATTGTGGACAAATTAAAACGTTTCCAACTTTCAAGGGGTTAACGCGAGAATGAAATTTAAACCTCGCAGTTCAAATCCAAAAGTTCGATTTAATTATCACTAATAGGATAAAACCGTCCGATGGCGCGGAAACCGACTGGAAACTTGGACAAATTAAAGAGTTTTACAGTAAGTCCTGAATTGTTCGCGATTAGATTACTTTGTGACGCGGCTGGCTTATAATCATTGGGTAGTGTAGTGAAAATATATTTTCACTTTACAGTATTTATTTCTATTCAACAAAATAAATTGTTTCATTTACATACATACATAAAATCACGCCTATATCCCAGAAGAGGTAGGCAGAGAGGCCAGGACACCCACATTTCGCCTTGTATGTTCCGTCCCGCAATTTGATAGGTGGCGAGCATATCGCCATATCGTGCACAAATTCCTGACTCTGGGCTGATAATGAATAGAAAAATCCAATATCACTTTGCCCAACCCGGGATTCGAACCCGAGATATCAGCTTTATAATCGTACCTTAGTACAACTACGCCACCGAAGCAGTCTGTTTCATTTACTTGAAAATTACAAATCATGTTTAATTTTATTAAAAAACGAAGAAATCCGTTAATAGTAAATAAATCATATCCTATGCTATTTGAAATGTTGTGTATTTGGCTCATCAAAAATCGCAAACGCGTAGGTACTGTTAGTAGTTTAATAAAATTATTGTGTCCATCGATACGTATCCCTGTGCCTACCATACAATTGTCTTGGACGCTTTATCTCATAATCTCTGTGCTTAACATAACAACCTCCGTGGCACAGGCGGTTAGCCGCCGTCTCCGAAACGAGAGGCCGCGGGTTCGATCCCCGCACCGAGAAAAATATTTGTGCGGCCCACAAATATTTCTTTCGGGTCTGGTTGTTTGTGATACCGTAAGTCTCTCGTAGTTCCTGATACCCGCGACACAAGACTCGATCTTAGTGTGGGGTCAGGGCTATGTATGTGACTGTTGGATCTTATTTAATTTAATATTTAACATCAAATATCTAATATGATGTAAAACTTACGCCAATCCACATATTACCATTTATCAAAAACTTCTTATTACTTACTACAAGCACTTACTTTCGTCTTAAAATTACTCAATAATACTACTTAAAACGGCATTTCATAAATAAATAATAAACCCAAAACAGTTTCACAAAACAGCGGACAATTTGATAAAAGCACTTACAAGCGCCATAAATAACATTTATTCTTACATGCTATTCAAATGCCGGCCGCGACGCGTGCAAGCGTTAAATGAATGAACTTTTATAACTTAAGGTCCGCTGAGTTCCCTTTAATACCGACTTTGAGGTTACGTTCAGTGATGAACAGTTGCCGTACTTTTAATGACTTTTTGCTAATATTCGGCACGCTTCTCGCTTTTCCCCGCCCGAAAAAACTTTGTACAAGCCGTGAATATTGAGGTTTCGATATTTAAAAGAGATACTTTCGCTCTTTGCTATTGTAAGTTTTCTCATAAAGTATAATTACGCTGTATTGGCTGTTTATAAGTCAGTTTTGAAGTCGTTGCTCAGTGGGTAAGAAGATTTTTCGTGGTACAATTCTACTGGAATGAAAAGGGATCATTTTGAGGACCAGTATCATACCTTATATGGGGAAAAACCTAGTGACATAAATGTTTTTACGAAACCTTTTGAAACTTCACGGATATTACTTAATATGTCATTACAATATAACATTTAGATATTCATTTCAGCGGTTCAGTCCAACCATCATATAAACTACGGAAAATGACATCAAAATATATTTTTGCATTAAATTAATGCTGAATCAGAATACTATATAGCAGTTTAGAAGCAAAAACGTAATCTCTCTGAGTCAGACAGGGTGCAAAAAATCCTAAATAGTTAAAATACGCATTCATTGCAAAAATATACCACATTTTCCACAGTCCTTATACAGTACAAAAACAACGTCCACAGTTTAATACATTCTGATGTAAATAGACACGCGACACTACGCCCGGCTATGCAAATACCGGGACAAGTTGTCACCCAATCCGGGACATCGACAACAGCTGCTGAATACGATAGCGCAATCCACTCCACTACATTTTGTTGAATTTCATTAATTCGTGCGGTCACTTATAATGGAAATCTGTCTAGATGCCACACTCATACATCGACATTATTCGATATTAATTCATCAGTAATTATTAATTGACGTGTGGTTCAAACGTATCAATGATTTCTATGAAATTCAACTGCAATAAACTAAACCGCAAATTGAAAAATAAACAACGCAAATGTAGAAATAATCTTTTGCCCACGCATCACATTCTAAACTAGAATAAATACAGCGTCGTCCACCACAAGTGGGGGCGCCACTCGTCTATTTGTTGTCATTTGCATACCGACCGCCGCGCGGGCCGCCCGTCGAGTACGCGCCCACAAAGAGATTTTCATATTAAATTTTCTGTTTAGTATAATTGCCTACATATTTCCTTTTCTGTCCAACGTTTTTCGGCTTAATTTGCATATGAAGATTTTACTACACCACCGTGCCGCGGAAATTAGTTTAAACAGTATAATACCGGTTTCGTATAATTTTGTTTCCAGCGAAGAAATTCTTTTTCAGAACAATGCTTGTTTATGCAACGGTAGAAAAAGTTTGTAAATGTATGTCGGTTTGTCTCGTGGTATTTAGCATCATTCGCGTCCGAGATGTCGAGGCTAATGAAAGCGATACTGATTAGTGCGTACACGGCTCTGTTTATTCATTATTTGAAAAATTCACATTCTAATAAGTTCGTAGAAGTTATTGAAATTGATTACGTGTTTCACTCCCGTGGTTCTATAAGGAAAGTGCAGAAAGAGCTAAAGAAATTCCGCAAGAACATCACAGCCATGAAATTGAATTACAGACACTCAATCAGGCTGCCGACAGACTTAAAGTACATACTCAAATGGACCGAAGCGTTCTCGCATTACAACGAGCTGATGTTCCGGAACGGTCAATTCGTATTCTTAGAGAACAATTGTTCTTATTCCAATTGTTACATGACGAACGACAAGAGCATGCTCACTGATCCGAGAAACTATGACGCGATCCTGTTCGACGTCGAAAACAATTGGGATGAGCATCCCATATTCAGGGTCCCGAATCAAAAATTTATATTCATGGCATCCGAATCGGCGAGCAATTTCCCCATCTGCCATCCTTACTTCGACTCATATTACAATTGGACGTGGAGTTACAAATTAAATTCTGATATACAACGATTGTTCGTTCACATTTATAATAAAGGAGGTGAAATGGTAGGTCCTCAAGCGAATATGACTTGGATAGACCCCATGGAGGCCACGTCGGAAGATGTTAAAAAAGTACTAAAGTCCAAAAATAAGGCAATAGCTTGGTTTGTTTCGAGTTGCCATTCGAAAAGTGGGAGAGAACTCGTGGCTAACAACTTGACTATGGCTTTAAGGCAATACAATTTAAAAATAGACATTTACGGATGGTGTGGCAAACTATCTTGCCCAAAACGGCGCATGGGAGATTGTTTGGAAATGTTGAAGGAGAATTATTACTTTTATTTGGCTTTTGAAAATTCTCTGAGCGAAGATTACGTTACGGAGAAGGCTATGCATGCAATGATGCATTACACAGTGCCCATTGTTTACGGCGGCGCGGATTATTCAAGGTATCACTCTCTTAGGAAGAGATACATCAAATCGAACTTAGTTTTTATGTATAAATATTCAATATTATAATCGACAGTCTCAGTTTAATTTAAAAAAATGATGTGAATTAATTTTGAGTCAATTGCCAAAATATCCTATTAGTTTTCTTCCAAATCCTTTTCGTAAAACAACACCTGGTTCTAACTGGTTCCCAAGCTCTGCACTCTGTAAAGTTCTTAGAACGTTAGGTTGATATTTTTTTGGGTGTCTCGCAATAAAATTAAATATGTTATTCTAAAAACAGTATAATATTTAGATTTTTTTTACACATCTCTGTTTATTTTAAAACACCTGATGTCTAATAAAGATTTTCGATTAAACTTAAAGCATAATTGATTCACATTCACTTAGTGTTTACTGTTAAAAATAGTACACATACCTCAATATTACTTAGACGGAATATTCTACTATTATTTAACTTTCTTAAACTTTATAACTGATAAAATTTCTTAAACTTTATAATTGATTTTTCAGATTTCTTCCCCCAAAATCGTACATTAATGCTGTTGAGATAGATGCTATTACGATAGCCTATTTAGTAGACAGCGCAATGAAAAATCCAAAGGAATACGAGGATTATTTCAGGTAAAATTATTTATTTAATTTTATTTATAATTTTTTTATTGAACACTACATTCATCAATAATAAGATAACTCGTTTAAATAAAGTTAATAATTGGCAGTCTTATCACTTACCGCGATTTATTCATCTAAATTTTAATAGTATTTTGGTATGGTTATACTGGTACTTACGAACACAGAGGTAGAATAGTATTCTACACTAAAATGTTTATCTAAACTGTCGGTATAAAGTGAGAAGTGCTAAGTACTGTCATGTTGTCTTTAATAAAATGCCTACTTTTAAGGGATGCATTGAGGTATTACCTCAATGAAGGGATGTAATGTTTTAATCCAGTCTATAGTATTCTAAAATAGTGTAAACCGTATATTAAGTAGTCTTGCTTCGATAGTCTCGTGTGACATCTGAAGACCTGGGTTCGATTCCCAGCATGAATGCTACTATTACCATGTCTGCTTACCCCATTGAGGATGTAGAGGATCAAGATTTTATCGCGAGCTAGTTATCATTCTGAAATGCACTTTTAAACTGTAAAAAAACAACAGTCGCAATAAAACAGTACAAAATAATTTTATTTCAATGTGTAACCTTCACGTAAATCTAAGCAAAATCTAAGAAACATATTGATATGAGCATAATAATTGAACAAAATAAACAATGTATTGTTCACAGGTGGCGTAACCATTACGTTTACAAGACCCATCCAAAAACCCCAGATGTCTGCACTCTTTGCCGAATGATGAACGAGCCGAAATATAAGTTTTCAATAGTCAAAGACTTCAGGACCTGGTGGAACAAGGACCATCAGAAACTTTGCCCCAAAGAATACCTTGGAATGTACAACCCACGGCCTGTGATGATGCATTGAATATGGTTATTTGTTTCAAGATGAGAATTATAAATATACTTTGGTAATAAAAATATCTATCAATATTTTGTATTTAATTCGCTACACTGGAATAAGGGTGGCAAGTTTTCTGTCTTATTATAATCGCGACCGCTGGGTACAAAATGGTTCTAAGAGACTTAATTCATAATTCTAAATGCTAAATCTTAAATTATATAATGTATAATTCGGAAAAGCTAACCTTATTTACTGGGTTTTTTTGTGGACCGGCCACGTAGCATGAAGAACTCTGATGGCCATTGGACCGATAGCAAGAATAGTCCTAACCATACAAGACAGAACTATACATTATGATAAAAAATAAAAGTACACAAAGTCTCTCATACCCATGTCGGGGGAAAATATAAAAAATAGTTGGACGTGGAGATCATTGAGGGAGGCCTATGTTCAACAGTGGACTTCCTGTGAAACGAAATAATATTTTTATTTTATGTAATAAAAAAATACAGTCCACTACTAGAAGTCAAATTAAACTCAGTAATTAGAACCAACTCTGTAACTATAACAACCCAAGTTATACACTATCAAATCCAACAATTTCCATAATACATTTAAACGAGTCCGCAGCAATCCTCTTAGCGGCCGAAACTCCCTCATTATTCACAACCTCAAATTTTCGAGATAATTCCAATTAGGCCGCAGTCATCGCGCGCCACTTTTTTCCTTGAAGTATAATTAAAATTTTCGCTGACACCTCGGAAAGATTAAAGCTATTATATTTTGATGACTGGAAATCTCCGTTACGTCGCGCTATAAGATTTTTTTCATATTTTATTTCACACGTTCGTAAAGCAATCGAATTATTTTTATAGTAGACAAAGTGATTATAAAGATATTGTAAGTGAGATGCAATTCAAGCAGAATATCCTCCGTGGCGCATTTGGTTAAACGTCGGCTGTGAAACGAGAGGCCGCGGATTCGATCCCCGCATTAGGTCTTTGTGAGAAGTCTCTCGTACTCTGATACCCGTCAGGACTATGTATGTACAGATTATAAAGATGCTGTTATTGAAACATGACATACTTGAATTGTCCACCCCTTTATCTTCACATCATGCTGCCGTTAGATCAAGCCCAAATCGAGTCAATCCCCACAAAGGAATAGACTATTCACATGCTTTTTTTAGCATTTCAATAAAATAGCCGCATCGCCCTAAGTTCGACTGGTGGAGATCGCCTCAGGCAGTCCGCCTATACACCATTTGTATATAGGGTTGAAAATAAATAAGTAAACATTATAAGTGTCGCAAAATCTATAAAAGTCTGCATAAAAATACCAACGCTTCACCGCCTAACAAGAAACACGGCGCATATTATTCACAAAGACTACCTGAAGAGATTTAATTAACATTAATTTTTCGCCATTCCATCTAAATATTTATAGAGTGCGCCAACTAGAGCAATATTATCAAAACAAATGAAGTTTACAAACTTCATCAAACTAGCAAACTTAATTTTAAGTTTAGCATTCGCGTGGAGTGCTTAAAATTTAAATAAGCAAGTCTAGTGACGTCATACATCATTAGACCTACGAAGCTTGCACACACATACACACTAGCAAATAAACTTTAACACAAACTTCGTGTAAATGGTAAACGAGTGGAGCGAATTTCAACATAAATGTTATGGATGCACAGGTGGAAATTTTAGTTAAAGTTCAGTTAAAATTAAGGACCAGTGATTTCGTAGGTTGAGCCACATAAATTCAGGTACTTAACACAGTCAAACACAAAAATAAGGAACTTCGTTCCAAAAACTCAGCTATAAAGACTAGACGTAGTACACTATTATCTTCTTTGTATTAAAACCGACTGAATTCAATTCGATAATAGTATAGTATTATTATATTTTAAAACATTATTTGTTTGTTATTGTATGTGTTGTAATTTTTTACGGCTCTGGTTTAAATTCTATGAATAAAACAATAAAAAATGTGTTATCTTTGAAACTGACTGTACATCATAATACTTTAATACAAATTGATTGATAGACAACTATTTATTGTTAGTAAGTAAAGTAAGACAAACTGTCGAAAAGCACTGAAAATACACAATTAAAAAACATTGTAAAAAAGATATATATAAACAAAAACTGACGCCTGGGGCTTTTTTTTTTATTGCAGTGAATGGCGAGACGAGCATGCCGTTCGCCTGATGGTAAGCGATGCGACCGCTCATGAACAGTAGCAAAACCAAACAGCTTGGCATTCCACTTCGCTCGCCATCCTGAGACATACGATGTTAAGTTTCAATATGTCCAGTAGTTACTCTGGCTACAATGTCCGTCAATCCGAAACACAACAGTGCATTTAAACTGCTGTTTGACGAGAGAAATAGACATTGCGGTGGTACCCACCCAGGCAGCCTCTCACATATGAGAGACCTACCACCAGTAAAAGGGTTTGCTTTAGGGTCCAAAAATAATTTTGAATGTGAAACCGGTGTCGGTAAAAACTAAACAAATGTGTTTGAATCCTCTATAGTACGTAACCATAGGCTAATTCGGAGTAAATGATAACGATATAGAGATTTTTAGAAGTGGAAATCTTATAACTTACTTCGGATGTCAAACGTTCAAACATTTAAAAATATGGCTAGTGCAGCCTATAGTCGAAATGCAGCACAATTTGCCAAGCCAAGTATTCGCTTCTTGCTATTTGGTAAACCGACATTAACATGTCAAATGATCAAACATAAATGTATGTTGTCAAGCGATATTCTGGACAACATTGCACTTAAGAATCCACTATAAAAATCCCTGCTTAATAAATGTAAACCGAATTAATAATATTAAAAATACTTGCAATTTAGTCCCCGCACCCACCTTTAAAGGAGGCTCGGATCCCCAATCATAACTTAAACACACTTCCCGCTGCAACTAAAATGAACTCTTTACTTGAACAAACTTTTCAAAGCTGCAAATATTTTTCTTAGACCGGCATAAATTCTTATTTACAGTACAGTGCTGAGGAAGTTGAACATTATAAATAACACGAGTTTATAGCGGTGTTGGATAGCTCAGATGGTGATATGCAAACCTAAGTCTAGACGGATGAAGTTCGAACCTAAGTGTTTTGGTGTCTTGAATTATTTGATATATGCAATATGGAGGTTTTTTGAAAGAAGTTTTTAAATCGATAGGAGGTGACTATACAAATAACCTTAGAGTATTTATAATGAGGGATAAATATGGTAGCCTGTTGGTAAACGCAGCCAATATGTTCACGATGGTCGCAGGTTCAAATCCCAGGACACACCTCTGACTTTTTGCAGTCTTGTGTCTATTAACATTCAATCACCACGCACTATAATTATGAAGGAAAATATTGTTAGGAAATCCGCATACCATATCTATTTAAAACTATATTATACACCTGTGACTTAAAATAAAAAATAAGTAAAGAAAAAAACGTTAATACATAAACATATATTATAACTTATATGCTCAATATTAAACATAAAATAATCAAATATTTAAACAACAAAAAAATTAAATCAATTGTACTCTTGATTGTAGATTTGGCCCGTGCTCTGCGGTAGGACTTATATGATACATATACAGTTTATTTGTAGTGATTACTATACCTTGCTAAGTTATACATTGCGTGGCACGGAAAAACGTAGTTGCGGTAAAAATAAATGTTTCGTTAACGAAATCTCCGGCGAACGCGTTGGAGTTCCACTTGGTAATTAGTTTCGTTGCCACTACTTTCTGCGTGTACATTTAAGGCTATCGGGATATCGGATTATTGTAATGACAAGAGTTTTTTTAAATTTCTATTTGAGCTTGTAGTTTACTTGGTGGCAAACGACTTGCATTTTAGATTTTAACAACGCTAGAGACATGCAGGAACTGAAGCTTTCCGGGTAGTAATTAGCTTTATTTATTTATTTATTTGCTCGGTGTTTCCCTACGAGATCGAATCAGAAATGAGGAGATCCGTAGGAGAACCAAGGTTACCGACATAGCCCATAGGATTGGCAAGTTGAAGTGGCAGTGGGCCGGGCACATAGCTCGTAGAACCGATGGCCGTTGGGGCCGAAAGGTTCTCGAGTGGAGGCCACGTACAGGCAAGCGAAGTGTCGGACGCCCGCCTACAAGGTGGACGGACGATCTGGCTAAGGTCGCAGGAAGTCGCTGGATGCAGGCCGCTTCCAACAGGTCATTGTGGAGATCATTGGGGGAGGCCTATGTTCAGCAGTGGACTTCCTGTGGCTGATATGATGATGATGATGATGATTTATTTATTTAAAGTAATACGAAGATACGACCCAATACATATATTTGTAAATCATTTTCACATAGGTACAGGTTAATTCGTATGTGTGCAATAACTAACAGTTTTCTTATGGCCATTTTAAATTTATGAGAAATCAAGTTAGTTTAATACCAATATATGTTAATCTCTTTCAAATCGTTCATTCGATTAGTAGGTCGATCATTTAGTGTGAAATCTTCGTTATGACAGACTTTCCTTTCACTATCTTTCTCCATTTGAAAAAGGTGATAAGAAAAAATACCAATTATAACTCATCATCATCATCATCTCAGCCACAGGAAGTCCACTGCTGAACAAAGGCCTCCCCCAAGGATCTTCACAATGACCTGTTGAAAGCGGCCTGCATCCAGCGACTTCCTGCAACCTTAGTCAGATCGTCCGTCCACCACTGATGAAATGAAATAATTGGCGAATTTGAACAAGAAAAAGAAGAAGGGCAATATGCTTTATAAAAACAAAAGTCTCGCACACTGTACAAGCACTGAACTATAACACGAGCAAGTTAGCGATGAGTTGCGATGAGTTGATAAGAAGATAAGCCGCTATATCGGTTAACTTGTGGAATGAAATACCGCCGAATAGTTTCGCGCTTTTACTGCTATTGTGATGTTTTTCAACAATTCATAATCGCCGCGAATATAAGCGTGAGTATTTGAGGTATTTGGAACATTCACTTTCATGTGGTATTTTAAATGCTTCAGACTGTTTGATGGTTCTAAGCTGATATAAAGTTGTGTCCATGTTTTTGATCGAATACTTTCAGTGGATTATTTTGATCATTCTGGTTTGGATCTAATTCTTTATGTGGAGAATTTTCTTTGTATATTTTTTAAGTTACAACTTACTATAGACCCAATGGTTTTAGTAACAATCCAAGTTTTTTAAATTGTAAAAGATCATAAGTTTCTTAGGTTCTTATTTATGGCGAATAGAATTTCCCCTACTACACTTGGAATGGGATGCTTGCAGAACTGGTGTCACCGTGTATAGAGGCGACTCTTTAAAATGTTTGATCATTAAAATATTCGTTTTAATTTGTTTTTATTGCACCTTTAAAAAATCCAGATAGGTGCGGTGGGATGTATTAAGTATGAACTACAGTTAACAATTATTGGTTGATTTTTTCTCATACTTTGTTTAATTATGTATGTAAATTCTTACATACTACTTGTTTCGTTTAATGACAATACCGATGAAGATAAAACCATACTAGATTTAGTTCGATATTTAGGCACACAAAGACAATCCAACTTAGGTACAATCTATCTACTTCTAAATAATAAATGTCATTTTAATTCAAATAATTGTTAACAAGATACATTGTAAAATTCATTTTAGTTTATTTCATGGAAAGCGTGCGCTCGTTATTTCTTAAAATCTATTTCCTATCCCATTTCCACCAGTTTTCTTTGTTACAATGTTCTAGCCATAGTCTGGATAGCGCTTAGCTTCCTCGAATTAGCTTCATAGAGCGCTAAGCGTTAGAGATAGAATAAATCCACTTAAAGCGATGTTAACGCTTAGTTGTAAAATATCGATAGTCGATGAAAATATTTTCAAAAATTTACTTTTTACTCGGCACGCTTGTATCGCTAAGTGGACAAGCAACGATGCTACTAGTGCCATCCATATATCGGTAAGCTGACTTCCATCCCAATGTTATAACTTATAACAATAAGCCTACTGCAATGCTAGTTGCAAAATCTACTCACCAACCATGCGCACGCACACAAGCTTATTGTTTTAAACTATAAGAAAAATATAAATTTTTAGTAGCGAGTAATGTTAAAAACCGCCTTGTGTATCTGATCACTGGATTAAAATCATTTCTTGTATTGTAGGGTCGATAAAACATCATTTATCGATATTTCCATTACGTTTCCTCCATCCCTAACTCTCCACACTATGAGCACTGTTCAAAGTGAATCCCATATTTTATACTTAGTTATATGCACAATGTGAAGCTTTTATACATGAATAGTTAAATTTAATAAAACATTGCGCGATGCCATTGTTCTCACCCAACATAATGGAACCGCGAGGCCCTGAGTTCAGTGCTCGGAACGGACAATTCGCTGTCTGAGTTCTACTTGAAGGTAGATCATTTACAAAATATTACAGTTGTATAATTCGAGGCTTGTCCCTTACGAAGTCATTTAATATATTGGAATTTTAAAAAAAATGTTCTGGCATATTATGGATTTCGATATATGCTGTTGACTTGCCTGCATACCGCCCATAAAAAATATATAGAAAATCCATCAATTCTCAAAATAATATTATGTACACACATAGTCGATTATCCTGCATAAGGGTAATTGCTATGGGTACTTCTCACAATCAATTAACCCAATATAAGGGTACAACATACTTGTAAGTGATGTGTCACTGACATGTGAAATCCCAAGAGACTTTTCCGTCTGAAAAATATCCGAAACAAAATATACCTGTGAATCATACAAAAGTTTTTCTTTGTGCGAGGATCAAAGTTGAGGCTTAATGTTTTGCAACCAAGACTTAACCTAATTCACCATAGAAGCTATATTTCTTAGCCCACTAAAAAAAACTATCCCATCGCAAAACCATTTCAAACTATTTCATTTCACCTAACCTGCTTTCGATTTTATTTCCAGTTCTTTCCGACGGTCACAAATGGTATCGTTTTTATTAGGATTCGAACCCGGGCCGCCGAGTCATCGGTTCCGTGGTAACGCCCATTCCGTGTCGCTCTTGTGGGTCGGAACTCGATACGTCTGCAAAACAATCATGTGGAAGTATTGAGCCGAGGTTTTATTTACGGTCTTTTGGAGTATAGTTTATACGTTTTTTAGTTGACTAACGCCCGTATACTGGATTACCATTCAAATAATAAGTTGCTCTTAACAGCGCACGGCCCACTTAGCCAGTTCATTTAATCGGGATTAACGTAGTTAAGCGCCATTTATATTTACGTTGCGTTCCAGTATTTAGGTATATATCCACTATAATGCGAGTAAATTAGAATTATCAACAATAGTATTTGAAGAATTGCCAATGAACACCGAAGACTTTTTAATATTTTAATTACAAATTTTAGATGAGTCTCTTCAAAATTGTAATTATTGCATAAATTTAACCTGTAAAATACATAAACTCACGTCTTTTCACAGAAGGGGTAGGCAGAGGTTCTCGTTGCAATCAGGTTAACCACTTTTCACCTTGTATGTGAATGTGATAGGGCTAAGCCTATCGCCATATCGCAACTCCTAGCTGATTAAATTAAATAGAAAAATCCATTATCACCTTACCCGACGCGGGCTTCGAACCCGAGACCTATGCTTTGTAATCATACCGTAGTTCAATTACACCACCGAAGCAATCGAACTGTAAAATAATGCATAAAAAATTATAAGTATATTCACCTAAAATAGTTATTTTTTAATGAAAACATTTAGATGATTTTCATAAAATCTTTTCTTTTCTTTTCATTAATAAAATCCTTCCTAAATCCTTAATACAGACCTAATATTTAATAAAATCTTAATTTTAATTAAATATATTTCAAGATATACAATGCATTTTGAAACGTTCATTAAAAGGCGCCGCGCCGCGCCGGTCGCAATGACGCACCCATATCAGCGTAAAATGTCAACTGTTTGTAATCCATGGTTTACGAGTACCTGTATTTATTAAAAATATTACAGTATTGTACATTTACAAACACCTGTTAATAACATATACTATGGGATGACTCTGGGATAATACATAAATATTCTATTGCAGACTTTAAAAGAAGCCTAAGTTTTTTCCACGCAAAGTCCTACAAGCATCTGATAGTAAGAGCAGTTGAGACCAAATAGAGAAACCACTAGACAAACACACATTACGTTCGACTCAGGTAAAAAATATATATATAGGGTACATCAAGACTGCTACCGAAAATGAAGCCGAGTAGTTTTAGTGATTAGACTCAATGCAACTAAAAAAATCGCTATGAAAGGCAGCATTTTTTTGTGATTTTTTAAATATCCTCGTTCGTGGGTGGTAACCCATAGTCTTTACTAAAATAATAATTTGATCACTTGAGTACCATAGCGTCTTTCAAAATAAAAGATGGAACACTATTATTACAAAAATATACATATATATGTATTTACCACGCAAATACGACCTGAGGAAAAGGTAATAAAAAAATGATAGTTTTTTTTGCAATAGTTTTAGTTTCATTGTGTCTGAAATCACTACAACTACCACCCTTTATTTTCAATTGCAGTCTGGATATAACCTGTATGTTGACTTTGCTAAAACCTCATTATCAGATCTTTGGACAACATAAGATCGGCAAATGACGAAATGGGTGGGACAATATTAAAAGTCATGATATACACCTTATAATAATAAGTATACACATTTTCCATAGACAAAACATACAGATATATTTACCGCTGTGGTGGGCAGAAAGGCGTGTATGCGAGCCAACCCATCGATTCTCAACTAATATTTTACACATTCACGTTAAAACAAAAACCTGGACAACACAATTGGCGATTGCTGATAGCCAAAACACGGGTAGCGCACAATATTGTCTTTCACTATGTAAAATATACTTTGTTATATTGTGTTTATTGACTCAGTGGGTACTTTTAAGACTGAAGCAATAAGTGAGTAGTGATAAGAAATTATAGACTTATTAGGTGAGTAAATATTTTCAAAGTATTTACAATTATTGTTTTATTTAAGTTCTTTTGTAATGCCGTTTTAATACCTAATTTTCTTTATATTTCACTGTGCTAAATTTTCAATTTTATGATTTTAGATTCCCTTGAATGTTTTTTAAAGCTGGTTTAGCTGTTATACGTTATTATTGCATGATGTGAAGCCTGCAGGTATACATTTAGCATGTTAACAATTATGCAATTCAATTTTTGCTATATAAATTAAACCATTCGGAAATTGTAAACCGTTTTAAACAAACATTTCTTGGTAATATAGGAATAAGCACAGGTTAATTATTGATCAGTAATTTTAACAACTAATCATATCATTATTGCGCTAGCAACAATTGGTTTATGCGTGGCAAAATCAAAACCACATTTATACACAAAACGATAACGATATATTTTCAAATGATACATTTTATAATATATGTTTTTTTAATAATGTTTCATATAACATTAACTGTCATTTTCAGAATGCCCACAAATGTATAGATAGATCGTCTACGATCTTTTGGTGTCCGAATTCATCATCATTCATCGTCATTGCTTATCATTTTTATCATGAAAACATATCTCACACAATAATATAAAATAAAAGTTATACCATTAATTAAAACGTGTTTATTTAGAAACATAATATTATGTCAAATGTCAACATAAACTTGCAAGGTGTTTCGATTTTTCTGATGATAAGTATATAAATATTTATTGTTTATACATATTATGAAAGCATATCCTCAAACAATGCGTTAATATATATTTTCAAAATTGTATTTATAGGTAGTATAGTAGGTACAAACGCCGCACGTCAATGGAAGCTACATGAATGATAATACACGGTGGGAAGGCTTTGACTGACGGATACTATTAAATAGGTCGCCCCCAATAATTATCATCGAGAATAACCACAGTAAGTCCACTGCCCGCGGTCTGCATCCAATGAATTTATTATATCCTCTGTTTACACATGGCTTTATTCATAAACAGATTTATAACGTATTTTAGCTATCGCATATTTTGTGTTCTTCCTCAAACTGAACTCAAAAGCCATTCGAAAGGGACAAAACATTCAAAAAAAGTGTACATATATAAACGTGTCCAATTACCTTTCTTTAAGTCTCACTAGTTGACAAAATTTCGTGTATTTTCATCGTCAAAATGAAAAAACAAGAAACCCTTAATTACTCGCATGTTATTCTATATTTCGAATTATTTTAGTTTTATCAGAATATCTTTGTCAAACAAGGTATTTCAAGGTATATTCATTCATTTCATTTATTTTATAAATAGAATACAGGGAGCGCAAAAAAATGGCGCACTTGCTCAGTTGGGTACAAGGGCATAATATTAATATCGTAATAAAAAAATAATATTTGGAAAATACCTATCCGTTTTGAAGTTATGACCGTTTAAAGTTTTCAGTTTAATCACCACTTTTTCGCATAAAACCAGTTGGAATGGATGAAGAACAAGATTTAAACACATACGTATTTTTTCGTTTCATCGTTAATTGAACGGTTAACGAAATATACCACGAAAACCATTTTTAACAGCATCAAAACTTTCTTAGACATCGCTTTAACCGTTGTTTACACATGGGTAAGGTCATGAACTCTTAGGTGTATAATTTATCCTTCTCTAACATCAAAAAAGGATATTTTTTGTTTCATTTCAAATAAATCAATCAGTTAAACAGGGACGTACTCAGATTTAAGCGTCAATAAATTAACAACATAATAACTTTAGGTGCAGTTGCATCGTGTATGGATTGACTATTATTTTGTTTGTCATTATTTTCCTTAGTGTCACAAATCCAAACTGAAAGACACCAAGAAATCACATTGGTCATCGCTTAAATCATGTAAGATTGCGAATTTAATTATAATTAGAAAAGTTTTCGTAATACCTACATAACATTTAAATTATCTAAATTATTAATATTCATTGTAAAAATAATCTGATGACACTGATTAATAAAAAATAATATTTTTAAAATGATGGCCCAATTCGGCCCTATTAGTCAAAGGAAGCCGCCGGTCATAGTGTACTTCGTCGGATCCAACGCGGCTCGATTATTCTTCCTTTGAGGTTGCCGCCGCCCTTTGTGAGCGCGAGCCGAAAGGCGGCAATGTCTTTGTCGGTAACTTTTAGCATTTTGCAAAAGAAGACCGACATCTTGAGGTGTGTTCACACTACACACTTGATATAACTTAATTTGATTAAGTACCTATTCCGATATAAAAGTTAAGTTAAAAAAAAAGATCTTATTGGACTGATAGAATGGTCCTTACTTGCTCAAGAGCTTATAATATTATTTAAATATGTCATCAACCGATCCAGTCAGTTACAAATTGCCTATTTAATTTTGCTTATTATTGTATTTAACATTACTTTAATGTGTTTTGAAAATAATGTTATTTTAAAGTGATAAAATTTCTTCTAAATTCTTATACCTAGAGAAATGTCGTCTACAGCATAGAATTTGCATATGAGACTTCTGTGAGATAAAATTAGTGAAATCAATAAACACTAACCACTAATTTACTGCACTGGAGACCCCGTGCCCTGCAGTGGCACGTATATGAGCTGATACAGTACTAATACTAATTGTTTACATGAACTCAAATAGGAAAGCTTTGTATTTAATGTGAACAGGCCTTTATCTTTCAAAAATCAAAATAATAATTTATTTTTTATTAGTTGGATTCGGATTGCGATCGCGTGTGCATGTATTAGTCGTGTGCATATTATTGTAAATTCGTTTTCAGTTATTTTGAGTAAATTTTATTAATTTCACTATGCTTTGAACATTACCCAATTTGATAGCTTTTGATGTAACTTGTGTTACCTATGTGAAATGTAAAAGAAAAAGTGATTTGTGCTACCAAACTGTGACAGTGTTTTCGTGCGGGTTTTGGCGGATCCTGCGCTTCCATCCTTGCCTATCAAGGTCATTACGGTTTACATTACAAGGTCAGTTAACTATTTTAGTGGTAATTAATGACAACTAACCAGCCCATATGAGTCACCGACGGCCTCCGTGGCACAGTTGGTAAGAACTGCCTGTGAAATGAGAGACCGCTGGTTCGGTTTCTGCCCCGAGACAAATAATTTCCATGAACCATAATTATTTTTCTAATCCCCGCGACACAAGATTTGTATCTTAGTGTGGGGTTAGTACCCATGTATGTGACTGTTGACAGTATTAATTTAATATCCTTTTTATGTACCCTGAGCGTTATGTACACAATCGCACGACTTATAAGTAAATAATGAGCTATGCTTACATATTTATTGTTGAGTGTCTACCGTTCAGTTGTAAGGTTCAATCACTTTAGCGTAATGTGTTAAGGGTTAGCATATGTAAGGTTAGTTTTTTTTTTCTCGGCATCTTTCTTAATATTCTCTAGCGCCATGCAAATCCGTATTAATTAAGATGCCTTCACCATATACTATAATGTATATTGGCAGGTGCGCCGTTTTCTTGTCCATCCTGTATAACAAAAACATGCGAATGCATAGTCAAAATTTAAATTTGGAATCTTGCTTTTTTAATTTGATACATCCGTCCAAAAAGACTGTATCTGTCTGTATCAGCCCACATACGTCCCACTGCAGGGCACGGGCCTACTCCACAATCGAGAGTACAATTGAGAGTGGTTAGGCCATATAGTCCACCACGCTGGCCTAGTGCGGGTTGGCGGACTTACATACCATAGAAATTTTTATAAATCGCTATGGTATGCAGGTTTCCTCACGATGTTTTCCTTCACCGTTTTAGTGCGTGGTGATTGACTATCAATACACACATGACTCCGAAAAGTCAGAGGTGTGCCCTGGGATTCGAACCCGCGACCACCGTGAACATGTAGGCAGTCGCGTCTAGTCCGTTTACCAACAGGCCACCACGCACTTCAAAGAAAGAAAAAAGACTGTATACTTTTTAATAATTAATTTTAATCATGCAATGTTTTTATACCAGTATTCGCATAAAAGGAGATGCAGGGCTATGGTATTCAACAAAGCGCACAGTGGAGGCGGCGGTGCGGCCGGCCGCTCAAATGTAAATTAAATGATGAATAGATACGCGGCCGAATGCGCTTTGTGGGTACATTGCAAAAAACCTACCGACCATTAATTCGAGATGTGTCCACGTTGTTTGCAGTTGTGCACTTATCTTGTACTGTTTTATAATTTATAAAGATACTTTTCATAATATTATTACATAACATTATTAAAAAGAAAGGAGCTAAAATTGATAATTTTTGGAAAAATGTGAGGAAGTTACCTCCTGACAGTTGATTTTTAGGCGTTTTAACATACTTATAAAAAGCCACGATTTTCCTATTATCTTCAGCAAAGATTTTAACTGCCAAAACAAGAAAGCTGCTCTATGAAGTATAAGAAAATAACTTGTAAGCAACATAATGGGTATAGATGGAAACCCATCACATATATTTTTTTAAATTAAGACTCAAAAATCAGCTGAACAATCCAAACAAACACATTTCGTGCATTTGACCATTTCATTTGTCTTTATACCGTTTCTTTTTGCTTCGTCTGTCGTAGCTGAAACATTTATTATACTCAGCGCTCCGAAGAATTCTTTCAACAAATCGAAAGTTAGCCATTTTGATCTGGAAACTTAATCAAAATGGCGCCTGATACTAGAAGTCATTGTTAGATTTTTGTATCATTACACTTTTAACCCAGTTATTATTATAAAGATTTTAAAGATAATTAGGTACTTATCGCCTTTTTTTAATTTATTTTACGGCAAATAAATAGCTAATAAGTGCGTGGTTGCCTGTTGGCAAATGGACCAGACGCATCTGGCAACATGATCACGGTGGACGTGGGTTCGAATCCCAGGGCACACTTCTGACTTTTCCGAGTCATGTGTGTATTGATAGTTACCACGCACTTTAATGGTGAAAGGTGAGAAAACCTGCATACCATAGCGACTTGCAAGAATTCCTATGTAAACCTACACTAGGCCAGGGTGGTGGACTATATGGCCTAACCTCTCTTAATAGTACTCTCGATTGTAGAGGAGGCCCGTGCCCTGCAGTTGTACCATCCAGTAGTAGGAGGACGTATATGGGTTGATACCGGTACAGGAACAAACAATAGGAGATTTTAATTTCGTTGTAAATAAATAACCGTATAATGATGGAATCAATATTACATCAATTACAACCATAGCTAATCATTGTTAATACTTATTATTTGAATTACACGCGTTTGTATTTCGTGCTGTGAATTTGTAATGATGTGGCGACTGATTTATTTAATGGTATTACTTTTATTTTATTTCAATAGTTGATATTAAAAAGTCTGTTGCTTTGCCATTCAAATATTGTGCAACGCATTGACATAGGCGTGTTGTGGCAAAATCCTAAAAATAAGATGTTTTAAAAAAAAATTGTGGACTAGCGACTAATGAATCCCATCACCTTCGTGCCTTAAAAAGAAAAGTTTACAGTGTCTATGAAATGTAAAATTTTATTTTTGTTTATAAACTTTAGAACTATCTAAACAAGATTAAGTTTTGGCATTAGAAATAGGTATTTGAAAATATTTAAAATATATATATATATATATATATATATAAACTTATTAACACTATACATTCCAGATATGTTTAAGCATGGCACAATTCCTATCATCGGAAGAGACATCTCCCATTAAGGCTACTACAGAGAGTCGAATTAGAAAATCAACACCAGAACAAAATCACAAACACTATGAAAGAAATTCAATGTCGCCTTCATTCAGCGCACAAGTCGGCAAAATGGTGTCACCATATATAGGTTAGTACAAAAATGTATTTATTATTTATTTGTATGTATTTATTATCTTGTAACATATTTCTGACATCATAAAATAAGGAGGAGGGAAGAGGCCGAGAAAGAAAGAATTGAACCTACAACAATCTCATTTATTGAACGAGGTTTTTTTTTTTTTTTTTTTATTGCAGTGAATGGCGAGACGAGCAAGCCGTTCGCCTGATGGTAAGCGATACGAACGCTCATGAACAGTAGAAACATTCCACTGCGCTCGCCATCCTGAGACATAAGATGTTAAGTCTCAATATGTCCAGTAGTTGCTCTGGCTACAATGTCCTTCAATCCGAAACACAACAGTGCATTTAAGCAGTGTTGTTTCACAGGAGAAATAGACATTGCGGTGGTACCTACCCAGATGGCCTCGCACATATGAGAGACCTACCACCAGTAATAGGTACAATAGAAAAGTTCTTCACATCCATTTTCTTCAAAAAATGCTACCTTAATCAAGTTGAAAAATTCCTATAATAGTCTAAGATAGCTGGTTAGTGCCTACCATCTAGGTCTACCACTTTGCCTAAAAAAATCCAAAAATTTATAAAAATAATAATTATATAATTATGAATTCAAAATAATTACCGTATTCGTTTATGTACTCATTTGTTTGACCAGCGCTAAATGCGACCACATCATCAAACTACTATCCGAATGGCAGCCATGATCGTAGCCAGCCGTGGGATCAGGGTGGGGCAGCAGTCTAAAATCATATGTAATTAGTAAACTGTACACACGGTCTTCTCCCGGTATTTGTTTTCCTATAAAAAGGTTACACCCTGTATGTTATAACATCCTGTATCTGTATTTATAATTCGAATTATCCTAAATACTTTCTTATTGCTCACCGGCCTATTACTACTACTTGTACTACTACCACTACCAGTTACCTAGATAATTTATTTTTTTAGAGTTGGTTAGGTACCTTACAGGTCAAAGCCAGGGTGGGACAAGCGCCCCACTCTGCCCCACCGTGGCTACACCCATGATAGTAGCCTGACTGTGGACTGTGACCCTGCTTTTGGTCTCTCTGTCTTTAGATACATAATCCACTTCTCACAAATTTCTACCGCAAGAATTTCTGTAGAGACCACTTGGTCACCACACCATTAATGTTTCAGCCATTTTACCATCTAGGTACATACCACAACATCCCTTTTTAAAAAGATAAAATATACAATTGATAAGTCCAACGCAATAAAAATAATATAATTGTAATTATTTCTCTCTAATTGACACCAATTGTAAAGCTAAGCGCGCGACCAGATGCGACTGCCAAAATGTTCATGTTTCACCTCTGACTTTCCGGAGTGTATATTGATAGTCTTTCACCACGCACTATTTCGGAGAAGGAAAACATCGTGCATATCAGAGCAATTTGTAAGAATTTCTAATCCAACACGTATTAGGCCAACGTGGTCTAGACTAACAATCATACTCTGGATTGTAGAGGAGGCCCGTGCCCTGCACTGGGACGTATATGGACTGATAAAGTACAGTAGTAATTTGTAATATTTCGTAATTCTAATTGGAAGAGTTTCCAGTATTCACGGGTCCAGTGGGACATATATGGGCTGACATCGATACAAATAATTACAATATACAGGCTGAACCCAAAACGCCACACTTGCATCACTACATCAGATTTCTCACCTTCCTATACAGGGTGTATATCGCACACTGTCTGGCTGGTTATGAATATCTTACCACGTGCTTTTCATAAAAAGTCTTTCAATTCACAGGTGCCGGTTTAAAATTCTACAGCGGCATCACTAAAGGCACAACAGGAGTGAAGTCTGTCGCAAGTGGTACCTACGATGTGGCCGACGGAGCATTTGATGTTGTTAAAAAAAGTTTCCGAAGTATTGGCAATATGTTTACTTAAATTATTTTAAACTGTAGTTGAGGAAGATTCAATTTAGGACATATTATGACATGTTTACGCAAATAAATCCACAAGTGAGATATTTTGTAATACACATAAACAAATTATTCATATACTGACAACCTGAATCGTCGATGTTAAAAATCTAAATTATGACATACTCTTTCAATTAGAATTTCGAAATATTACGAACTCCTACTGTATACTCGTATACGTCCAACTTTAGGGCACAGGTCTCCCCTACAATCAAGAGTACTATTGAGAGTGGTTAGGCCTTATATAGTCAGTCATATAGTCCACCACGCTGGGCAAACTTTGCATACCATAGAAATTCTTACAAATTCACTATATTATGCAAGGTTTTCTCGTGATATTTTCCTTCACCGTTAAAGTGCGCGGTTATTGACTTTCAGTACACACATGACACCGAAAAGTCAGAGGTATACCCGAGATCTGAACCCGCGACCACGATAATCATGTTGACAGTCGCCTCTGGTCCGTTTACCGAAAGGCCACCACGCACTTTACAAATTCCTAGACTTTATCGAACTCGAAAAATAACTAAAAACGCAGTAGATATAGGAGATGGTTCGCCTTGCCGGTTGACAACCGATCTCGAAATACAATCAATACAATGTTGTCATGAAGTATGGGTTGAACATCAAATCAACCAGAAACAAAACGCAAATTATATTCATTACTATCAACGTTTGAATCAATTATCACTAATGTATCGATAACCAAATAATCGATACATTACAACTTAACAAGGTATAATTGAATCGAATTACGACTAAGGCACAACTCGCTTGCATTACAAACGTGTAATTGCAGTAACTAAATATTACCAGTGGAGTTATTATTTTAATTACGTACAGCCCTAATAGGTTCGTTATTTTACGCAATTAAGAGTAACTGAATCTCTTTACTTCTACCTTAACTTAATTGAACATTAAATTTGGCCAAATGCTTCATTATGTATTGTTATTTGCAAATTGTTTTACGTTGTCCAATTAAATAATAATTATGATGTAGATTTTTAACAACTAAAACAACTAAAAAGCCGTAATTTGCGTATGTATCATTATTTTTTAATAACCTAAAATGTTAACATAGAGGTTTCTCTTACATATTTTTTATTATATTTAAGCTTAGATAGAGCATAAAGATATATTTCGGTAAATTTTCACTTAATATCGTTCTATCTTATCAGAAAAGCCATTTTCAACAACGTTGGCTCGACGCCTGATAATTCTGCCCCTAAAAAGTTCGCCGACTCTGTAACATTTTATATGCATAAATGTAAATTGATAAATGTATGCAGGTTTTATATAGGCTTTGTAAATTTTATCTCAATTCGAACATTTATTTAAAAATGATGATGATGATGATGAATAACAACATGGAAAAATGTAAGCATCTTTCAATATACTAGAATATTCGTGAATGTATTAATTTAGTAAAGGAAATCGCATACTAGAAAATATGAACGTATTATTTAACTGTTTATCCTTAATTTTGGAATAACGTTAAAAATATTAACTTCAGACCAAGAGCCGACTTCAACTTTAACTAACTACTGAGACATACGATGTTACGTCTCAAAAAGTCCAGTAGTTACTCTGGCTACAATCCTACAAACCAAAACACAACAGTACATTTACTTTACTTTTTTGCGGGAGAAATAAACTTTGCGGTAGTACCTACCCAGATGGACTCGCACATATGAGAAACCTAGTATACAATAAAGCAGGTCATGGATTCTTGAAATGAATTCAATGATAACAGTAGCCAACTACAAATTCTGTTTGCCGAAATCAAAATTAATTCCAGTCGACAGTAATATTAGAATAATGTAAATATTTGAAACAGTATCGGGTCTCATAAGACGCTATCTGGCTGGCGACTCGCCAACATCCTAACTACCGTCGGAATCATCTTGCAAATGTACTTCCAATATTGTTGCCTAGATATTACTGGCGAAATGGTCGAAATGAGTTCAAACAGAAACTGTATAAGCGCTATATCGTATGAGACGGACCGAATTTGTTTAAAATGCAATTTAACTTTATAATTTAATAGTGCTTCAAAAAACATAGTTTGCTTCGCAAGTTGGAGGACTCAGTTTGAATACAAAGACATACTTGACTTTGACTTTCCATTATTTACCTATTAATAATTCGTAATCATGACTACGTCAACGACAAGGGAAAATACTTATACTATCTTGTAGATACTTAAAAGTTGCGTACAGGATTAGTGCATATTTTTTACTATGTCGCAATAATCTGCCTAATCACAAATGCAGTAAATCTAAATACAGTGCTCATTATATATACGAGTTCCTTGATAATGCTAGCCTGGTGGATATTCGAAAGAGATAAAAAGTATTTTTGTTGGGTCGAGAAGAATGCTGTTAAATTCTTCTGCCAGTACTTCAGGTAAAGCTGGAAGAGGTATGCTATTGTCAATGAACTGAAAATGAAAATATTTTTTTGAATCTATTAAAATGGTGAACATCGTTTAGATTCAATCATTTTTCTTATTTACCACCCGGTTCGGAAACTAAAACGGTGAAGGAAAACATCGTAAGGAAACCTGCATACTATAGCGATTTATAAGAATTTCTATGGTATGTAAGTCCACCAACCCGCACTAGGCCAGCGTGGTGGACTATATGGAAAGTGGTTTTCTCAAGAGAAGACGGGGCAAGAAACTCTAGTGTTGCTCTTTTTAATGGCCCTACAGCCGACCATGCTTACAGATATTGGGTCTAAATAAAATACACTCGAACCACTAAAATCCCTCCGTGAACTGCATTAATTATGGGCAGCATTGGATATACCAAGAAGAGAAGCGCCCAGATATCATCCCTGTGACCGATCGGCGTAGATACAATATCTGAACATCAACCTACGTTACTAAGATGAGGTTTTCACTGTCAATTATAGGATTTATACTACCCCGTACTAAATGCTAGGCATAGACTAAAAACTTGATCAAAGAGAAGATGTGTGTAATCCAGATTTTAATTACAGAAGCAAACTATATTGAAAAAATCTCCATTTACACTCTGTGCTCAATCAGTGTGTTAAAAATATAAATGATACCTCAAAGAAACGCGGAATTAAATTTCGCCATCAGAAAAATATTTTCATCTAGCGGTTGGTGAGCGGCGACATTGCGGCCATACAGTAATTAGTTGAAAGCAAACTCTTTGAGACGCACCATTCTCTAACGTTATTACTTTCCGAGAAGGACAAATTAAATATTTTAGCTCTTACTACTGAATAGTCAGTAGTGCCTTTACAATGTTAAAATGGTTTCATTAGGGTTTTCCTTCATACTTACATTTCAATAGGTACCAGGTTCAAAAGGTATAAAATGGATTTATAAAAAAAATTGTATTATTCAGGAAAAGAGCCTTCGTTTCATGGTTTGAATCACGAATTTCACTTGAAAGAATGACAATTTTATTTTTTTTATCTTTGAAATACCATAGAGTCATTTTGCTTATTTTTCCCTCACTATAGGCCATGGAAGCAATAACATACAGCCTTATCAAACGTAACATTAAAAAAAGGTTGATTAGTCAATTTATATTTCCTTTCCCGACCCCGAATCCCACATCCAACGGGAAACTTTTAGCAGAACACAAAAGAAAGTAAACAGGAATAGACAGAACCAGTTTAGTGGCAAGTTAGCTAGTTAGGGTGCACGAGGTTACACCGAAAAAGGGACCGACGGACGGACAACTATAACAAACTTTCAACTTGTTATTTATCTAATTCCGTTCAGCCACTGTGGACTCGTGTCCGTGAAAGTATTGTACTCGCTTGTGTTCTACATTGACTTTGATGTTTATGGGAACGTAGAACTCGTAGCTGAAAAAACTCTCAATACAAGAAATTTTAATTAATTATATTGGAAATATTACAAATAAGAAAAAATTATGACGAAAAACAATCCAATATTCCTATCTTGGTATAAAATACCACAATATTATTTTAATACTTAACTCGTGTTTTGCTTACAATATTGTCATCAATGGTTCATAAAATACAATCCGTAAGTTTAAGCCGAGCTTTGGATTTAAAATCATTATTTACAATTTTTATCTTAAAAACACCAACTTAAATTAATATAACACAACCAGCTAAATAATTAAAACTTAACATTATACCGTGAAGCAACCATGCTTAACCATTATTTATGACCATAGATTCCTTAGCGCGTGACCTGACCATTTAAAAATCCGTCGGCTCCATACCTTACAATAATTAATATAGCCGATTCATGTAAACCCTTATCTAGAACACAATAAATCCATTTGTTCCGGTATTTTTATCGTCGTGCTAGTACAAAACGAGCAAGTTTCGTAACAATGTATTTGTTTTGAACAATGAAGCACATTGGGCGTCTGTACATGGGTATCAAAGCCCCAGATTTCCGTATTTTGTCTACATTCTATACGTTTTTATTGTGTACTAAGTTTAATCTGCTTGCGGACACAAAAAAATATGTTCAGATGCATCACTCGAACCGTTGATATATTTTAAAGTTTGTGTTTAATTATGAAAGGCTGTATCTTAGGTTAAGTATTAAGCTATATGTAGCTAACGTAATACTGTATTGTAAGAGCCCATAATTGTCCACTATTGTGCTCGGGTTGCCTCTCCAACCGATATTTAGAGGTAAAAACAATACAACGTAGTTATATTTAATAAGTAGTTGTAGTTATATTTTCTGTAGTAAAGACAAAAGTTCTAGTAAAAGTCTCTCAGTCGAGAAATCTTCATTCCAATTAATAGATCCTTAGTAACTCATCATATTTATTTCTTTAAAACAATAGGATAAAAAACTAATAACTTAAAGAAATATCCTGCTATAATGTACAAAAATTATAGAACCCCATATTTATGTAGTTGTTGTATATTTACAAACAAACAATACAAAAACAATACACAACACATACAAAAATCAATTGTAGCATTGTCTTTTTCATCAGTTTTTAATCAACCCTTCTGTACGATATTGTACTGTGCGCGTGGTCAGCGTCAGAGAGGCGGAGGCGAAATGAATGAACTTTTCGAAGCCCACCACGGAGTTTCGTTAAGTCTATCGATCACCTCGGCCTTTGCTTCACTAGCGATATCGCTCTACGTGTCCGATTAGGAAAAACTCAAACACTATTTTTGTGTAGTCTATTCTTTCCACGTAGTTTTAGGTGCAATTTTGGCATTTTTAGCGCAAGTGGGAAGGTGGTGGTGTATAAAATATGTAATAATTATATGTATTACTTATAACACCGATGCCGATGTAAATGTAGTTTAACTGATTATTGATAAAGTCAAATTGTGTCAGCATTTAAGTGGTTACCATGATTTTTAGGAAATTATTTACAAAAATCAGAAAACTTATTTTGAATATTTTCTTGTCACTTCGGCTATAAATGACCCACTGCCATAAAATAACTAAGTACTTTGTAAAAAAAGCAATCAAAGTTATTATCTTCGAATCGAAAAACCCGCATAATTTTACTTACATAAAATATCACAAACACATAAAAAATCTAAGCATTATTCCATTACGTTACTCCATATGCCTACTCGTACCCAAAATGCACTAAAAATCCACTTACTTGGACAAAAACTGGAAGGGGATACATCGAGTGTCGCGCGGGCTGATTATGTTCTAAAAGCATGTCACCGCGGTACTATTTGTCATGTACTAAGTGATTTCCCTGGTATAACGTAAGATTTGTTGAATCACTCTTACATGATATGTTATGTTTATGTTGGTGTGATTGCTCGGTTTGGGGAGGGTATAATGTATTAATGTGACGAATTAAAATTAGTTAAATTGGCATGGAAAGCTGTTTGTCTGAACTAATATGATAAAAAGGAAATATTTTATTGTTTCTTTGCATCGTATTGGCTGTGAACCTACTGGACCGATTTGAAATCTTTCACAATTAGAATCCTATATTATCCTATATGATCGTATATTTTCAAAATGTGTATCTGCACTTGGTCTGAGCCGGGCTGGGCCGCTACTTTCTTAATAACGAGCTAACTTCAATAAAAGCCAAGAAATTATTATTATACAATATAAAGAAAATAATTATAGAATTAAAAGCAAGGAAATTTAATTTACCATTTATATAGGTAAGTAATACACTACTTAAGTGTTTTATATATTGATATGCACAACAATTCTATGAAAATATACAATATATTAAACATAAGATTTTAATAACTCATTTTGAGGGTATTGATATACATAAAACATAATCGAAGATAATTAAATCTGTAAAAAAATGCACTAAACCATTTTGTCACTAAACCTGCAACGACTCATTTCTCACCCCTCTACCCGCTAACGTAGACTCAACTGTTTACCATAGTAAATACTATAATTGCCTATTACAATAGCATCCAAGCATGTGGTAATTCGCTCCGATATCGTTAGCAGTACAGTTTACATTTGAAATCAATATTTGCATTCACTAACACCTAAACACTGCGTTCAGTCCTCCATCCACGATGCACGATTAGGAATTAATTAATTATTTCGTGGGAATAGTACTTTCAAGTGATTTATATTAAAGTTGGTAGTTATTATAAGTTAAAAGTATAAAGTAAGTTGTAATACTTAGTTGCGCATGAAACCTAGCTAATATGCTATTGCTCGTCATCAGGCACAATTTTTATTAAATATCTTACATAAAAAAACGATGTTAGAATCCTATACTTATAAAACTTTCAGCGAAATTTTAGGTTGTTGAAACTAATTGATTGAAATGTCAAATCAAATGCGCACCAAAATTATTAAAGGCCAAAAGCAATCATAAAAATAACATAGACGCGAATGCTATAAAAGGCTACTGATGATCTACTAACATAAATAAATAATAACAACAGCCCCAGTAAGACACGCAATTGGAAACGGGCCTCTTTTACGTTTAGGAAAGCATAAGCTATAAATTATAATCTATTGACCTATTGAAACTTAGCGGAGTTTACATACCACAGACATTCTCAAAAATATATTCTTTTAACACACTATCATACACACTATACAGGCCATACATTTAAACAAGGAACTAATGACAAACATCGTTCTTATTTTAAAATATACATTAAATTTTATATGAGCATCGAAAGAGATTGTAATCTTATTTTAAAAGTAGGTTTTAAACTCATTCTTCTCTTTAAACTCTAATTTTAAAATAAGAATAAAAACCCTTATGCTTTAGAATCATCGTGGACGATTATCTTAACGTTTGCAACGTAACCGTCTCGCAGCGAACATTCGTCTCAGCGGACGGACGCATTTACATCCACAATACGCTAATGGATTCACCGAGATAGGTCAGGCTTCGTTTGAATTATTGTAATTGCTGCGCCGACGTGCGCGATCAACTGTTCTCAATTTTGCCTATTAATTGTTGTTTGTATACGATTAATTAAATGATCAGAAAAAGGTTGTATATGTGATATATTGCGGCATTAATTAAGTGGCAGAAAACTTCAATTTTATGTTTTTTGAACGTTTTTTAGGTTGTAATGTATATTAACTCTACGCCTTAACATCTTGAATCTACACTATTTTTCTTTGGCGCTCACAAATTATTTGATAGAAGTCGCAAAAGTGTCCAAACGCGTTCAATTTAAATAAACCTCCAATATTTCAGCTCAAAACATTTATTCCCAATAAAAACATATCACATGTCTTCAATATCCGCAAAATATCGTGCTAAAACTCCCCACATCTAACGGGCGGCGTTTTGCAAAAAAGTTAAAGCTATTGTAAATTCGGGCGTCTGTGTTAAAAAATGACAAGCCGGCAGAACTGTCGCGCACCAATAAACTGGAATAGGCCCAGATAGTGGCTGTCACAGTCAACCGACAGCGTTCGATGTTCGATGCTATGAGAAGAAAAAACAACGTTGTGACGGCCAGTTAGGGAAAAATCGTTTGTGGATTTTGTTACTTCCTCTTTTGTTATTTGGCGCGCCTTTTGGAACGATTTGCGGTATTGACTATTGTCTATGGACAAGTTTCGGAGTTGTTACAGAGACAATGTTTGTTTCTGAAATTAAAAATGAAAATACATTCTAATTTTGAAATGTGTGATTCGGTCGTGTTGTTACATAAATTGATGTGATATATTACTCTGTTCGGATCATATTTGGTATGCAAATTGATGAATCACTCCGCATATCGGAAGATATATAAGGCCGTTGAGTTGTAGCTGATAATACTTGCTATTAAATCAAACCTGATACATTCTGAATTAAATAATTTTGATACTAAGCCAGCCTTATACAGGGTGTATGTAGACTGCGACCGAAAATGAAGCCGGGTGGTTGTTTTTCTGACTTCAAACACAATGCAACTAAGAATTTTGCAAAGAAGCACGACAACTTGTTTATTGTGACGTTTTAAATATCATTATGTTTGGGTGGCAAAACCATAGATTTTGCTAAAATAATAATTTAAGCACCTGGGAACCATAACGTCTTTAAAATAAAGGGCTGTGACGAACGATGTGGCTAAGGTTGCAGAAAGTCTATGGATGGAGGCCGTTTTTAGGTACAAGTAAAGATCTTTAGAGGAGTCCTATGCAGCAATGGACAGAGAGAGAAATGAATTGCCTGCATTTTTATAATCACTCTTTAATGATATATTTCTTTAATCATAAATTCCGCCAGATCACTTCCCGCATTAGTTCTTCAAGAATACTTACCATAAAATGAAAATCTAATAGTCCTAAAGTACAGCATTGAATAAAATTCGGATTCCCAAACGTACCACCAAGTTTGCCGCTAAGCCTCTCACAGTGTAGAAGTTAGGCACCGACTTGAAATCTCTTCGCGAAACTTCGAGAATTTTTAAACTCTTTTTTAAAATGGCGCCGTGGAAAGTTGACGCGATGGGGATTTGGTTTGGTTTCTGTTTGATATTGTTAGACAATTATGTGTTTTTAAAGTGTAGAACTGGCTGCACTGGTTAAGTATCTGATGGTGAACGATCATGGGTGGATGTGAATATGAATAAAATTAAACAATTGTAAATGTCGTCATAAGGATGCTTTTCGTTATATAAATACATATCCAAAAGCAACATGATATGAGTATTAAAAATCTTTTTATGCACTCGCCTGACGGTAAGCGATAAGACCGCTGTTTAACAGGAGAAAAAGACATTGCGGTGGTACCTACATACAAAGGCGGCTTTGCATATGAGAAAACTGCCACCGATAAATTCCCATCTAAATAAAATGAATAATTCTCGATACATTCGCTTCCAAAACAGCTATACACAAACAAAACGTTTTAAACCGTTTAAATCTATGCAAATTCATCACAAACAACTCCAAACCAACTCGAAATCTGAAGAAATAAAAAACAATATTTAAATAAAGCGGCGGACTCTGTACCTGTTTAACAGTTCGTCTCGGAATTGGCGGTGTTTTGACATGGAAATCTCTACGTTCGCGGCGCGATGCAAATTACTGAATAATCCGCTTACTGAGACGCGGCCACAATGAGCCGAGTATTCGCGACTCGACAGTTGGCGCCCATCGATCCAGACCTATCGCTCGATGAGAGCTCTTAACTATTGTCGCTGGCGGAATAACCACAGTCTTGCATACCGAACATTTTATAGCTATTGATTGATCTTACTATTCAGCAAGCAGCAGTTATTAGCGACCAGAAATCACTATTGCCCTTATTCATGAAAAACGCTAGTCATAGTCAAATATTAACATAAATTCTTCATAATGATTTTCTACCTATTATATTTTAATTAAAATTACCACTTCACAGAAAAAAAGTAATTCCATTAACTTGCCAGTAATATCAAACATCCGGGAGACGGACACACTCCATTTTTCTGCTTAAAAATTGCATAATCAAGGATCTCGGCTATTTACAAGTTAAAGTTTAGTTGTCAACTAACTTATTAGTGATTTGACTTCTATTAATAACGTTTTTCAGTCAGCTCATATTAACGGCATTTGAAAACTGCGTTTAGTCCTTATGCATAAGGGGGTATAAATTTAATAGTGATAATAAAAAGCATAGTATTAAAAAGTCACCATGTACATTAAGTTCAGTCGTTTAGGAGAATAAGACTACTGCTGGATTATTAACACGCGTAATGACGTCAGTAAGATAGAGAAAGCAAGTAGCTATCACACATTAAGATAATTTTAACAAAAATATTTCTCTGTTCATCAGTTTCTTTTTCCTATTTTTAAGTATAAGTTACTACTAAGCCTTGGTGGCGCAGTTGTACTAGGGTGTGAAGTTGAGGTCTTCAGTTCGAATCCCGCATCGGGCAATATTGGAATTTTCTATTCAATATAAGCTCGCAGTAAGGTATTTTTGCGCCTGATGTGGCAATGGGCTCGCCCCCTATCACATCGTGAGACGAAAACACTCAAGGCGAAACGTGGTGTATTGGTAGCACTTCTGTCTACCCTTACTGGGAAAATGCGTGAGTTTATTAGATATGTGTTATGTATATACTATTGAGCATATAAACTAGTTGGACAAAATAACCTTTGAACAAATCAAACAAAAAGTATAATACTCGACCGTGGCCGCTTAAATGGAGATTCCATTTAGGACACGTTTTGAAAATGGGGATTTTCAAAATGTATGTTCTATTTGGATGATATATCCAGTGGAAGAAAATAGACGGTTCTAAACAATATCAGGTACGGAAGGATCGTGTATGCACTAATTATTTTCGTGTTCGCAGCGCAGATGTTGTGCTGTAGATAAATGCGGGAAACCGTCTATGGATACGTAAATTGAAATTGACGTTATTTGATGTAGGAAGCGAACCGTTGCGAAAATGGGATATATATTTTCTTTGTACGCAGTCTACATATATATATTTCGTGCAATGTTAGTTTTGATGTATTTTAGACTACACAGGTTGAATAATATATATTTTCTAATTATACGATTATTTTTAATTCGCATCTCCTAGATGGTTTCTAGGGAAATCCTAGCTACGGAGATTATATCATTTCAATTAATATTATTCTTGTACAAATTGCCGGACATATTGAGACTTCACATGTCTCAGGATGGCGAGCGCAGTGGAATGCCAAGCACTGCTACTGTTCATGAAATTGTTCATGAATTCGCCGTTCATAGCAATAAAAAACCACCGATAAGCAAAACGGCCACCGCCTTATTTAGGATATTTTTATATTAACGATAAAATATACAGTAGTAAATATTGTAAAATCAAATTGTCTAGTAAAAAAGAAAAACCGGATGTAAAAATGTGAAAAAAGGAAGCCTTATTTATTTATTATTATTAAATCATATCGGACCTACGTCAACTTCCAAATCCTAAGTTATAAAATGAATAGGGCCCTTATAAGTATTCTATATTACTGTCCTCAGCTTATAGTGCTGAGAATGAGCGAAGCTGGCACATTGTAAGGAAATCTTGGTGAACGTTCAGTATAGTATACTTACATATTTATGTCATTATTTAGATACATTTATAAAATCCAGTAATTTTCCCTAAAAGGGGTAGGCAGAGCTTCATGTGGTACCAACCAAGACGCCCACTTTGCCCTTATCTGTGAGTTCCAACCCACGATGTGATAGGGGGCGAGCTTATCGCCATATCGGACGCAAATTCCTGACTCCGGGCTGAAATTTAATAAAAAAATCCTACATCACTTTGCTCGACCCGGGATTCGAACTCGAGACCTCAGCGGATTAACGATACCGTAGTACAATTACACCCACGAAGCAGTTTATTATTTTTATTCATCAATAAGATTTCTTATATTTTGTTAGTAATCAGGTAATCGCTAACCAGTAAAATTAATTTTCATAAAATACATAACATGCATAGGCTTGTATACAAAGGGGTAGGCAAATGTCACATTAATAGAAGTATATATTGTTTGCGGATACTATTTCCATACCAACGTGTGCTGACCTTATTACTGTTTTTTGTCATCAAAATACTTATACAAAATAGTTTATCAAAGGCGGCAATAGAGCAAAACATCTCATAATTCACAGTTGATAAATTCAGCCACAACGTCAACGTGGCAATTAATGAACGTAAATTGTATTATTCATGTAACTCCTTAATATTGTTTAATATTTTCTTTCATTCTTTTCCAATCATTACCATCGGTCACGATGAGATGACATGACTTCGCGATTTTTTGTAAAAGCATAATAAATACTTGATCCAATTGCATTGTACCGCGAGTCGAATTTCTGGCGGCAACAATTTTGTTAATATTACAAAATGTTTATAATTGACATTTTATAAATTATAGCCTTGGTGAAGTTGGTTAATAACGCTGAGATACGAGAAAAAGCCAATGAGAATCCTGCAATAAACATTTGTCACGGACAAATGTTTTGATTTTCTTGAAGTCTCTTGTAATTTCTGATTTCCATGATATCTCGATCTCGATACTAATTTAGAGTCAGAATATATGTGTGCCTATTGGATCCATTTACTATTAATAAACAAATACATACAAAATAACATACATAATCCTGACACCATATTTAGATCAATTAAGTCTTGTATCGTAACAGAAACTAAGAGAGACTTTTCGATCTCACAAACTCCCAGACCCGACATAAATACTTGTGGGCCTTATAAATATTTATATTTTTGCGGATACATACGGATCAGAAATATTTGAAATTAATTAAAACAAGCACACATTCCCAGTAGCCAATTCAGAACGCGACGGAAGCGAAACTTTTGCCGTAAAATTAGGTATAACCCAGGAAGATCACTCAAGTTGTAAGAGGAATTTATGTTTTATGAGGAAAAATTGCCGGCCTCGAGGTGCTCACCACTGGCATACGTAACAACCTTACTATATTTATAAGTTAAAATGTTAACTTATCGACTCTAAGCAGACCCTCGGAATACTAAACAGGTATAATTTTTGGAGTTTTATTTAATAAGGCTTTGTCGCTTGAACATCATAGAATAATAAAATATCCTAAAAAGCATTAAATACGTGTAAGCACTTGCGAAATAGCAAGGGTAGAGAGACTCCATAATAAAAAATCCTAAAAAGCATTAAATACGCTTAAACTTATGGAATAGCAAGGGTAGACTTCCATAATATACTAAGATAGAATGGTCTTAGCTCAATTACCAGATTAGAGAAATTAGACAACAAAAACTAAAGGCGTCACATGCTAACATAGAATGTATGCACCTTACTCCAATAACCGTATTTCCACCCAAAAGAGACGATATCTTCACTTCAAACCAGACCCAAAGTTCAAACGATTTAATAGCAGGGGAATAGTTCCATAATATACTAAGATAGATTAGGCTTATTAGCTCCTTGTGAATTCGTTGGCATCAGTCGGTCATTTTCAAAATGTCCACACATTTATATCACCTTCAAAACGTCAAGATAGCAACAACTAAAAGCGTCATGTTCTCACCAATAAAATGTATACACCTAACTCCATTAACCATATTTCCACCTAAAAGAGACGGTATCTTCACTTCAAACCAGACCCAAAGCCCAAACGATTTAATAAACAAAATTCCAATAAAAGCCATCAGCACTTATTAAGTTAGGTGCACCGAGCTCGCTAACTTGTGGTACCGACGTGAATCAATTACGAAAACGCAACGTTAAATAGTTGGCCGATATTGCACGGGAACTATGTGAGAAAATTATATCGGGCCAATGGGTGGGTACAACTATGGAATAACGTGGATAGCTGGGCCAGCTCGCCGCGATATTGCATATTTCGACACAACTGTATCGCTCAGCTTTACACGGTGAAACGACGTATGTTGTTTTACGTCGAAATTAGCTTTGACCCTGCATGTTGAGACTTAAAATTTAGGCAGCGGAGGTTTTATTTTGAGGAATTTGTATATATCGACGGTTTAGAATTTAGATGTTACATGGCTTGGAGACGTACACAAGTATTAGCAAGATAAATGTAATAAAAAAGTAATGAAAATGATATAGAGACATCTTTTGTCGGGTTTGTAATTGTTACTTACAAAATTATAGGGCCGACATAATTGTTTCCAACTACTAGGAATTTATGTCTCTATTTGAATTGTACTGTTTCTATAAAACGTATTGTGATAACTTGTGCCAGAGCAAATACTATAAAGATACCTCGTACTTTCTAAATAAGTAAATATACTATATAAATAAGTAAATATATCTACTTCTAACAGTATTTAGCTGTCCAAATCAACGTTCGTATATCGTAAACATCACAGAAAACAAAAACAGCCAATCAATAACGATTTGGGGCACGTATTAGCGCAAAATCGACATGTTTCGCTCCATCCATCAGGAAGAAAGAGTACAACTAACTTGTCAGATTGGAGGGTGATCACTCAATCCCTCCATTACTCGGCGACTATCAGTCAACTGGGGATGTGTCCATTGTTTACTCACTCAGAGAGGTAATGTGAGCTTTTTAGTTTAAGGTTCCATAAGAGTATTAATTGAAAGAAGAGTTTAGAGCATTATGCAGTTAGTATTGTAATGAAATTAAATTAATTAGAAAAAATTTTTCATTTTTTATTTGTACTTTATCAGCTGAGCTCAGCTGTCCCACTGCAGGCCACAAATCTCCTGTACAATCGAAAGAAAAATTGAAAGAGGTTAGGCCATACGGCCTATATAGACTATACAGTCCACCACGCTGGCTTAGTGCGGGTTGGTGGACTTAGATACCATAGAAATTCTTATAAATCGCTATGGTATCTAGGTGTTTTATTTGATGTGACTTCATAAAACTTTTAAATTTTAATTTCTTTAGCGATGATGCTGTGCATTTTGCATATTAGACGACAGATTCATGTCGCACGAAATCATCGCTGATGAGTGATTTAATTTCATCAATAGATTGCAAACCTGTCTTCGCTACTTCAGTCTAAGTTGTTTAAACGAATTTTATTTTAAAAATCAATTATAGTTTAAGTATGTGTCCCACCTCTTAGACCTTATTTGAATAAAAAGCTAGTAATGTCACAGCTCTTCGAAATAAATATTACATTTATATTTTCACTGATAAAAAAATGGTAATTATAAAACTACACAACTGAACTAGTGCATTCATAATTTACGACAATCCGCAACTCATAAAAACATGAACATTTCCATCACAGTGCCAAAAACAACGAGAGAAACGGACACCCAGTACAATGGAAACTGCGCGGCGCTCAGAGATGAAGATAGATGGTGGACGAAACGCGTGGTCACCCTGTCCGCGCGCCGGTTAGAACGCTTGATCGATGCCCCTGTGCTGTTATGCTCGCCTGGTACCCACTTCATTGTTTTATAAACAACTAGTGTGAAATATTATCTCGCTTTTATAGGTTTTTGATTGTCTTATTTTTATGGTCGCCTAGTAATTCCTTTGTGAATTTCAAATCAATTTTATTTTTCACATACAGTTAAGGAAAATGTCGTGGGGAACCGTGTCCCCCCAAAACATTTTCAATGAAGCGTGGTTCTCGAACCCGCAATTATTCCTAGTGGTTTACAAGGATCAAACGTTGAAAAGGTCCGTGCTTGCCAGGTATAGATAGACGACTGGACAATAAGTAACTTAGATGAGAAAAGAAAATACCATTTCTTATTCGTACCTAGATATTTATGATTGCATATTATTCTGCAAAAATGTTCATTCGTTTAAAATCTAAAACAGAACCAAAATAACTCATATATTTTCTTATTGTCTACACAGTAAAAATGTGCACAATAACCATAAACAACAATCTACAAATTTATGATAGCAAGAAACAGACTAGTAGCAATACGGTGACAAAAAGCTAACATCTCATAAGATGAGGAAATGTATTCAAGGGGCCCATTTGAGATTCTGTCCCACGCATGTGTCATACAGAGTGGCCCTCCGGGGAGGTACGGGCAAAAACTGAATATTGCAGATATGTTCGCATTATTGTTCAACGTTTCCGTTCCACTTTACGACATGACTTTATATCGGATTTTAAACGGCACGTTCTCGAAACGGTCTTTTGAAACGATATCATTAGAAAACGAACAGCGTAGAGTTGTGCGTTTAGATATTTTAAATCACTAAACTTTAATTGGAACTTGAGGAACTCAGATTAAATAAGGAGAACATAAAACTTGTGTAAACACGATACGCAATGTAAAAAAAATCAATAAATTTTCATACTGTCTTGATGACTTGTTGCGTATGTAAGTAATAATCTCTAAACAAGTGATTTGCTCTTTTCGTAGTGATTGTAATTTAAAAATTCGGGTACAAATTACTTTGAAGGTTCATATTTTATTTACCTCCAACACTTAAACTCTTTTTTACTTACAATCACATTGGTCACAATCCACAACTTTTAATACAAAAACTAAAAAGTACCAATCGTGTTGTAATGGACATGTCTCGCTAGAATCTAATACATAATGTATAAAGGGCGGGATAGTTTCAATAAAAGGATTTTTTGCATGCTCTCTCGCATTGTATAATATTGTTACATCGTACTGTGCTTTCGATGTATTCTTTTTGTCAAAATACTTTAAATGTTTCACGACAAATTGGGATAAAGTGTATGGAAATTTTCGTTTGAGAAAAAGACTTTATGATGTAAATAAAACAATATTTTTATTTACTGAATTTGTGTAACATATCTTTGGATGTTTATTTCATAGCATTCAGGTCTGATTTTTATCCGGCTACAAAAAATAACGGAGGATCTCAATTTGGCAGTGTTTTCCATAATAGATGAGACTCATTTTACAAAATAGATGAGAGTTTTGAAACACTTTATTTTTGTGACACAAATTACGTAACAAAATTCGAACACTAAAAGATATAAAATTGAGAACTAAAATATGCTCCAATGCTTAACTTCCAGTTTAAACGAAACCTGAATAGAACACAAACTTATAGGAAAAATACAGATACGAAACAAGTATACATATCATAAATATGTCATTAGGAAACGAGATCAGTAGTTCAGTGTTAGCATACGGAGTGTTCCGCGAGACAGAACGATTCTGATCTGAAATGCAAACCGCGAGCCAAAGAATCTCATTAGCGAGACGAGACCCCTGTTACCTAAGCTCAATGCGCTATTCTGGTACACTATACACCGTGATATAAACGGCTCTTTGCTATCTCCGTATAAAATATATTGAGTGAAGTAAAAGGGAAGTATTAATGCGTGTTGCCTTCGTGTGGGAATCTGGGTTACGGAAATAGCAAATATTTTTATTGAAATAAAATTTATTTACGGAATTTATGGCGGATTTTGTTTAATTTTACTTTTTGCCATTTTTTTAAATTACCGACTATTCGATTAATTTACATGTTTCGTGGTCACGGGCGGACTACTTTTATTGTAATTGTAATATTTTATAGCGGTATCTCTCAATCGTCACTCTCAATCTTATTCTCGATTGCAAAGTAGGCCCTTGCCCTGCAATGGGACGCATATGGGCTGATACGACGACGAATATACAACTTGGAAATCGAACACAAGGCTTGTCATATGACATTGAATAACACTGAAGCGACTATATTATGTGATTTTCTAATACTCGACTTGTAATCACCCACTATCTTAAACTTCAACTTAAAAATCCATCTTTATAACTCCATAGTCACTCACTCCACTCTATGCATAGACATTACCTACAATCGCCATTCTAAATTTGAAATGTTCTAAAACTCCCTCGACACAAAACGCAAAATTGAAAACACCTGTACCAGAATAAGGCGGCGCAGTCCGTAGCTCTGAAGACATAGCATCTTTGCATTCCCGCCAGCTCGCTCATTGGAAAATCACCGTCGCCCACTGAATACTGAACAGGGCCAACAATATCTATTAAATCAGACAACTCTGTTATGTTCCCGCATCATGGATTGTGATACCTTTGTGACGGGTAATTTTCTAGTCGGGTGTGTGATCTGGTCTGGATTTTTGATATTAATTACTATTTACTTACGTATAAACGTGTCCTCTTATAGTCCTAATATAGAGTGATTCATTTATCCATAAACTCACGCTTTTTTTCCAGAAGGTGTAGGCAGAGGTGAGAGTGCTATCCATACACCAACATTTCACCTTGTATGTTCCGTCCCGTGATGTTTTAGGAGACGAGCCTATCGCTATATCGGACACAAATTCCTAACTCCGGGCTGATAATGAATAAAATCCAATATCCATATCAATATCCATCACTTTGCCTGACCTGGGATTTGAACCTGAAATCTCAGCTTCCTAATCGTGCTGTAGTACAACTACGCCACCGAGGCAGTCATAGGAAGGGAATCATCTTTATGCTAAGAAGAGCATGTAGTCTAAGAAGACATCGCCATGATCGAGCTCTTAAATATTGTAATTGTTAATTACCCCAATTCAGTGCATCATAGATTGTTTAATATGAATCGAATATACTCGTAACACACATTCTACTACTCTAATTCCTAATCTAATACGTATTACTTTCAATAATACAACATCTTGCCAAGACCACCATTTTTTATTCATAAATCACGCACTTTTGAATTGCAAATAAAATCACATAATTCATTTCTTTCCTTAACTATTATTAAAATTGTCATTCGAAATCACATTCGTACCTTCGTCACGTTCGCAACAAAAAAAAACATTTTGTAAAGCGTCCATCAAACTGATTTCCTTGTAGCAACATTAATCGGGCGCGCCATTCAAAAAACGCGGACAATTTTGCCGGCCGGACCCACATCATGTGCACAATACTGGAACGACGTTTTGTCACCATTTCAGAAAAAAGACTACCAAATCGCAGTATGTTGTGATTTTTCTTTTTTCACATATGTAGAAAATTATATAAATATATTGTATTTCTTGCATTAACACTTTCTTTTTTGTAGACTGAATACCGATATATGCACGGGAAATCTGTTTTACTAAGGAATACCGTTGTCTTGTGGGGTGGGTATCAGGAACTACGAGAAACATTTCGGTCTCACAACCACCATACCTCAAAGAAATATGGGTGGATCACTTAAATATTTGTCTCGGTGAGGGGATCGAACCCGCGGCCTCACATTTCTCAGCCGGCCTGTTACAAACTGCGCCACAGAGGCTGTGCTAAAGTGATAGATCGATGGACTAACCGATGATTATGATCATAGTATTCTCTAGCTATAAGAAATCCACTACTTAAAGGAATTCCACAAGGACCTAATGGTACAGTCTTAATTAATGGACGATGTGTATGTGGGAAAAAAATATATACTAGAACATTTTAGAACTAATACCGGTGAGCGAGCTCCTATTCATCTTTTTGTACAAACATACAATGCACATTTTCTTAAATTAGACATACTTTCATTTTTAACTCAAAAATTTAAAACATTGGCAATTGACTTATTGTTAGCATAGGTTCAACTGCTTTGCATTGTTTGGCTTATTTCATTAGTTTTAATAATCTGTGGACAATGGAGTGGTTGTATAATTCAATTAACATTAAAAACTAAAATTTAATTGGAATATACAACTGTTTTTTGGTCGTAATAAATCGAAATAAAATGTTGAAATTCAGAAATGTGCTGTAATTAAAATAACTCTAATGAAAACAGCACTCTGAAGATTCCGACTGCTCAATTATACCCAGAAGGATGATAAAATCAATACACTTTTCTACCCAGAAGTATGCATTCTCAAGAAAGTTTACAAACAAAACCATATCTGCGAAAGAAGACAAATACAATTTAGAAAGACTTGTATAGTGGCCAACTGACAATCTCTTAACCGACACTCACCAGTTACCAATTTACCAAAGTACAGCATGGCTAGAGGAATAAAATATTTAAGAATATTATTCCACGCTATTTCGATAATTGTATTAAGTTACGTCGTGATACAAAAACCAGTGAAAATTATAACGGTGAAGAAAATGGTACGATTTTTGGCTGACATCAAACATCTGCTGATTTGGACTGATTTATATGGAATTGAACATGACGGCCAACGATATTTCATAGATAACAAGTGCAAATATATCAATTGTTATTTTACTAAAAACAAGACTTTGTTTGGAGATACGAGGTATTTTGACGGTATTATATTTAACCTACAAGATGTGAGTTTAGGCCCGCATACTATTCCGAAAGTGCGGACAGAGAATCAGAAATACATTTTTGCTGCCAACGAATCTGCTGATAGCTATCCTATCTGCAGTTCTCTTTATGATAATTTGTTTAATTGGAGTTGGAGTTACAGGTAAATATTCTGTTTTTTTTTTTATTATTATCTAATAGAAAAACACCCAACATAAAGGTAAGGACAAACATAAAGGTTCATCCGATGTAGAGGTACCAGTCTGCAGTTTCTATAATTATTTACTATCTTTTATTTCAGTTACTTTAAGCTCCAGGTACCTTAAATGTATTACGAAATAGTCATATCAATATTAATCATATTTATTTAAAATATTTCCAACACTTACTAGTTTACTTGTTACCTGCAAATATCGAAAATTATATTTCATTAACTTTCTTGTGCTAATAACGTTCACCCTTTTACAATGTTTTAATTATTTCCATCTTACTTATAGGGCTGACTCCTTTATCCCCAACAAATTCTTCGCTATCCACAACATCCATTACGACAGTCAGGGAAACGAATACAAATGGCTGAAAAACATGAAGCCAATCGACAAGGTATTCAAAAGTCAACTAATTAGCAAGAGTAAAGCCGCTGCCATATTCTTAGACAAATGTGAGAGCCGAAGTAAAAGGGAAGTGTTCCTAGCAGATCTGAATGTAGAACTAGCTAGGTATAATCTAAGTGTTGATATTTATGGAGAATGTGGTGTGAGTTGCAAGAGGAGTTCAATGAACGCTTGTTATTGGAAGCTGAGGAAGATTTATTACTTCTATATGGCCATGGAAGATTCTTTTGCTGAAGATTATGTGACGGATACTGTGGTGTATGGATATCGATATAATGCTGTTCCTATTGTTTATGGAAAAGCTAATTACGAAAAGTAAGATTTTTATGTGTTGCGATTAGAAGAAATGCTTTAAAAATAATTAAATTAAATGCATTGAAATAAAACTATTATTTACGGATTTTATCGCGAATTTAGTTTAATTTTTACATTTTTAACTTCCCGACGTTTCGAAAAGAATACCGTTTCTCCCTAAAGAAAAACGTTCCTCGCTAAAGAACAGCGTTTCCTGCCCAGGATGTTTCGCGAGGCTATTGAAATTAAAAAACATCAAAATTTCAATAGAGAAGATGGCTTGAAGCTTGCACAAGCATGGGATCCAATTCTACATTTAATTAAATCGGAACCCAAAAGACCAACTGCCAGACCTCAGGACACTGTGAGCTCCTTCTGCGTAGATCGGATCGCAAATATAGATTAACTATTTAAATTAACTTTTTAATTTAATAATTGTAAAATAAGGGTAGTTGATTTGTAACAGTCACAGAGCGGACGACCAATACCTCAGTCCGCCCCGTGACCACGAAAGCTGTAAAGTAATCGAAACGTCGGGAAGTTAAAAATGTAAAAATTAAACTAAATTCGCGATAAAATCCGTAAATAATAGTTTTATTTCAATGTGTAACATTCGCGTAAATCTAAGAAACCATTATAAATTAAATGCCTAAAATTTAAAGAGTCAGTATGTACGTCGTGCTCCTAGATTTATTTTCTGTATATTTAAATTTTAATACTACACAAACATACTAAAAAACCCTAATTTTGTCATATAATTAATATATTTTAAATTTCTAGGTACTTACCCCCCAATTCCTATCTGGATGCTCTTAAACTGGGAATAAAAGAACTAGCAAGCAACATGCACACCCTCATTAACAACAAAGAAGAATATTACCAATATTTTAATTGGAGGAACCACTACGTCATCAAGAAAGCCAGAATGCTGGACGGCTGTAGCCTTTGTGAAGTTCTTAATAAGCCAGCATGGTTGACGCATAAGGGAAGCTACGCCGACTTCAGGGAATGGTGGAACCCTGAGTATAAAGACAGATGTGCGTTTTATATGAGATTTCTTTGATTAATACCTGTATTGAAACTTAAAAGTATTGGTATGACTCTACAAAATAAATATGTATATCTCATTAATTGTTGTATAGTTGGCTTCAAACCTTTCTTTATTAGGTGAAATTCTGTGTCTCATAAGTTCTGTATCAGCCCATATACGTCCCACTGCAGGGCACGGGCCTACTCTACAATCGAGAATACGATTGAGAATGGTTAGGCCATATAGTCCACCACACTGGCCTAGTGCGGGTTGGCGGACTTACATACCATAGAAATTCTTATGAATCGCTATGGTATGCAGGTTTCCTCACGATGTTTTCCTTCACCGTTTTAGTGCGTGGTGATTGACTATCAATACACACATAACTCCGAAAAGTCAGAGGTGTGCCCTGGGATTCGAACCCACGACCACCGTGAACATGTTGGCAGTCGCGTCTTGTTCGTTTACCAACAGGCCACCACGCCACCACATAGCTATAATAACTTATGAGACACCACGTCTCATAAGTTATTATAGTTGAAATTGAGTCTCATTCTTAAAATAACAAACGAATTCTGCAGCACGACACCGTGATGCTAGTCGAATATCGTTGATAATTCATTAATCCCGTCTAAAAACGGTCAAAACAAGCTTATACTTAGGTCATTGTAGCCAGAGTAGCTGTTGAAGCTATGTCCAGACATGTTGAGACTTAAAATCTTGTGTGTCAGAATGACGAGCGCAGTGGAATGTCAAGCATTGCTTTGTAATTCATGGTGGTTTGGTTTTTCTGCTGCCCATAAGCGCTCGTATCGCTTAGGCGAAAGGCATGCTCGTCTCGCCATTCATTGCAATAAAAAAGGACTATTCCTTATCCAACCGTACTTATCGAAGACTACTTAATAACATTATTAACAAACACAATAAAATGACACATAAATTGTCCAATACCGCACAATCGTCGGCCGAACAAAATCACGCCCCGCAGGAACGGATTAAAAGTTTAAATTATTTCAACAGATTAACAACGTATGATAAAACCTTATATTCATCGAATATTGTCCGCACTCTGGGTGCGATGTTAATTTAACTTTAAATCCTGTTTTTGGCCAGATTGCTTCACCACTTTTACTTGTAGTGTGCACAACCGTTTTCGATTAATGCTTTCCCATACAACGGTGAAATGAGAACGGATAAGAATTTAAATGTTTGCTTTATTTTGTTTAAAATCTTTTCGTGGGATTTATATCGACTGCTAAAGCTTTTTAGGTGTATAGAAATTAAGTATTATTTATCAAAGCGTTTTGATATTTAAACCATCCTAGAGTACAAGCAAAGGGGCGAAAAGTTCTGCAGTGAAGGCCACGTACAGGCAAGCGCTCAAACGCCCGCCTACTAGATGGATGGACGACCTGGTTAAGGTTACAGGAAGTCCATTCATGTGAAGATCTTTGGGACAGGTCTTTGTTCAGAATTGGACTTCCTCTGCCTGAAGAAAGAAAGAGAGAGAGAGAGAGTAAAAATTGGCTAATCACTAGTAGACTCAAGACACAAGAATTCCATTCCACCGACCAATAAATATCATGGAATACCTCAGAACATAATTATACAACTTTAAATACACACATTCTTAAGTACCGACGCATTCAACTTGCATTCTTAGTTTCTTACAAAACGAATTAAATCTCCCAATTTTCCGGATTAAATTAATCTTAAATTAAAATAACTTCCCCATGACGATTGAAAGCTCTTACAGCGAGATTCACTTAATAAGTGAGTATTCGCCGGTGCTTTTAGATAAGCTCTATATTAAGTGAGGTAAGTACATAAGTCAGTGGAAAGTTGTAGCTCAAGTTAAGCCGCCAATACTGAGCTGTTTGCGGTCGGAATTTGCTTCATTTTTAATGAACCCCGGCTTCTCTGCCGTGTGAAGAGTTAAGAAATTGTTTCTTGAACGATTTTCTTGAAGCTGCAAGTTGCGCGGCTTATACTATGGAAGGTGATAGAATAAAGTTCTTTGCATGCTTCGTTTTTTATTTGAGAATGTTTGGAAGTAGAGGTTATATTATGTTATAGTTTGGTGCAGTATATTGAAGATTATATTAAAAATTAATGCTATAAGCTTTGAGCTTGCCTTTGTATGTTTACCTGATTAATTAATTAATACGAGTTTGCTATAATTACTGGTTTGTAATATTAATCTCCTTGCAGCCTAATTGCTTAAGTGCTTTGCATCTTATCAGATTCAGATTTATAACAACGCTATTTATTTATTGAACATTAGCCCTCATATTCCTCTAATTCCCTTTGTTAATCATACCTTGCTCCAGTATATTTCAACATGTCATTGCACTTTATTAAAACACAATTATCCATTTTGTTACAAAATTATTACCAAGCGAGTCAATATCAATAATTAAAAAACACTACGCTGACATTCTCTTTCAAAATAAATTGTAAATGAGCAAGTAATTAGTAAATGAGCGGGCCGATCCACGCAGCCTATTAATACTGCACCAATTTAGTTCGCAGATGATTTCGAACGAAATTTTCATTTAATTTGTTTTCGCAATACCAATTAACTATATATTTTACGTGAACGACGATGAAAAGGGGTAACAATTATACAGAATACATGTGTTTATACATTATGATTATTATAATATATAGTTGAGCGGAATAGAAAAACATTTGAATATGATTCTATGCGCTTCTATCCAACACTTAAACGGATCAGTTTTATGTCTGTCATAGGTAGCTTTATCATATTCAAAACAGCCACTAGCCTACGTCATTCCCTTAAATTAAGTGACCAAACTTTTACTTTGGACTATATTTCAGGTTATGAAATCAAAAAACCAAATTAACTCACCGACCTGAGGAATAAATCCTATTTCTGAATCTAAGTACACTTTCGTTAGAAAACTGACAACAGACACTAACATAAAAAGACAAAGAAAAAATTAAGACACCCTCTGCACCTTCAGCGAAATCCAAAGTTATTAACTGGCGTGTGTCAGAGGGTTTTAACAAAAGCGAACCATCTCATCTCCACGTAAATTCCAAGCTCATCTTTCACGGGCCAAAACAGAGTTAATTACTATGCTAAACGTTCCGCCGTCCCGCTGGCTGCCTCTCGCATAAGTATAGTTTTTGTGCGACTTCGAGCCCCATCTAAATTTCTAATCGGCCTGTACGGCTCCAAAGAGCTAATAAATTCTAATAGATGTGCGAAAGCGGGTAAGATTTGCCAGAATTATGTAGTTTGGTGGTATTAAGTCAATTATGTGAGGTTGTCGTATTAAACAGAGCAAAGGATATGTAAAATATATTATGGATGAAATGAATTAGAATATTGTCTTTGAGAACATGTAATTATTAAGACATGTCAATGTAAAATATTGATGAAGAATGTTGATATTAAAATTACTTTGCAAAAGAAGGTTCAAGATGCAATATTAGTGGAAAGAATAAAAGAGATGACGCTTATTAATGAAATATAAAATGATTATTGCCCAATATAACTTGGTATCAAAGAGATGTACCAAGATATAATTAAAATGGCTTAATCAATCTTCCGCAACAAAAACACAAAACTAAGCCATTAGAATTCTTTTCTACACATTATCTATTACTTTAATAGCTAACTGGGTACAAAGAACCAATAAACGACAAGAGGGAGCTAATTTTCTGGTTGAACTTTCCGAAACTGAATCCCAAGGTAAACAGGCAGTTCCATTAAACATTTTCACAAGTCGTCCCTTGCACCGTAGCTACGGTTTAAAATTTAAATTTCGCTTTGAAAAATACTGATTACTCGGGCTGCTCTTCACAAAATTGCTTACTCGCTAAATACTCCTGAAAAACGTGGTGACACGAACAAAAACGAAATGGATGATTAATTTTTAAATTGCTGTCTAGGTTTTTTATTTAGTCGAGATTTTAATGAGTTGCGCTATTGATCAAATGGTAGCAAAGATTAACTTCAGCCCAAATGATAATAGGTCTAGCACCGCTGCAAACAATGCACTTTCAATTGACATGCTTTGTTAAAATTAAAATTATGTTGACTTTAATGCATGTTATGTTAAAAATAGCTTCGTTAAATAAATACATATTGACAAATGCAACGTCAGACTTCCACCCTTAGGATAGACACTGGACATTGGACATATTAATTAAGTCACAATAAATATTACTAGATGCTAAGTGCAAACCAGTTTCAATACGTGGCTATAGAAATTCATAGGGTAGCAACTTTCAGTAGAGGGCTTCCCGTAATTGAAGATAATGACGATAATAATTATAAACTTATCAATCCTGTTCTTTTCCAATAAGCACAATATTCCAGTAAACACGCAATAAAAACGTTGAACTAGATTAGTTCCATTGTAACTCAATATCTGGTTCAAAGAAACATAGAAATGAAGGTAAATTCTCTCAAGTTTTAAAATGAAATAGTTGTGAAAAGCAATCCGGCACGCCGGCGGCACTGCGTTTGCGTAGGTAAATTAGTTACTATTTCTGTTTGTGAACAAGTTAGATTGCTTCCTTGACTCGCCGTGCTTTTATAATTTTTCTTTGGATTATACAGACAGACTGTCTGAATACTTAACAGTTTTATGATGGATAAATAAAACGAGCGGATTTTATTTTGCTACGTTATTTTGTGTTTGAAAATTTGTATTTGCTCAGTCGTCTGTTTTTCGTCTTAGCCTTCTCGTATCCTTACCCTTTACTTATTTGATTATACCTGCGTAGGTGACGAATGTTTGATATGCTCAAATATATTTGAAATAATCATTTCATACGTCACTTACGCGCGAATTTCTTTCTTCTGTATGAGCCCATAAACGGCCTCCTCTAAAATCAAGAGTACGATTGAGAGTGGTTAGGCCATATAGTCCACCACGCTGGCCTAGTGCGGGTTGGCGGACTTACATACCATAGAAATTCTTATAAATCGCTATGGTATGCAGGTTTCCTTACGATGTGTTCCTTCACCGTTTTAGTGTGTAGTCATTGACTATCAATACACACATGACACCGAAAAATCAGAGGTGTGCCCTGGGATTCGAACCCACGACCACCGTCAACATGTTGGCAGCCGCGTCTAGTCCGTTTACGAACAGGCCAACACGCGAATTTCTTTATCTGCTGTAAATTCACTACAAACTTGTCAAGCTTGTGGCGTTGAAAGCCCTCTGGCCAGATGGCGGGACGACTTACACAAGAGGGCCGGTAATGACTGGATGCATAAAGCAGCAGACCTGGCTCTGTGGCGTGCCTTGGGAGAGGCCTATGTCTAGCAGTGGACTGCAACGGGCAATGACCAGGATAGGCTTTTCAGTCTCACAAATCCCCAGACCCGAAATAAATACCAACTTACTTTGCCTGAAAAAAATGTCAGTGGTCGAATCTGCGGCCTCTCGTATCACGTCGCGTCTAACTAACTGCGCCACAGAAGTTCTCCCGTCTCCACTCTTTGTTAATACTGGTATGACAAAGTGACTTCAATGCCTATGATGCTAAGAGCAAGGAGAACGGCTCCAGATAAAGTCAATTATGGTAGAGAATGCCTCTGGCATTAAGTCCGCCTGCATAAAACTCTATATACATATAAACCATAAATAAATAAATAAAATAAATAAATTGTGCCAGTCTGATTGCATCTAGATATGTACAATTTAAACCCGAAATGTGACAAACTTGCGAGAGTCACTATGACGTGTTATCCATCATGTAGTATGGACGTGGTCGCTATCAGGGCAGATAGGTAGGAATATCACACACTCTACACATAACGCAAAACATTGGTTCGCATCGATTTTTACTTTTTAGTTAGATAGTAATCCCATCGTGGTCTAGCCGACCCAGTGTTATTGCAGAATTATTCGACTCTACCACTTTAGAGCTGTGTAAAACAGTGTGTTAGAATTTAAAAACAAATAAATTACCGATACGTTTAACATAATCCAGACCATATTATTTCTATATTTATTACACTTTATTGTACATAAAAACAGAGAAAAATACACAACAAAACTCTCGTCCTTATTCATAGAACCTCTTAAAGTTATCGAATATTTTGTTCCTTTCGAACGAATTTTGAATGCGAAGATAGCATTCGGTAACTAAAACAGCTTTCAAAACTGTTTATGAAAAGGGCCGTGTTTAACTTACATTTAGAGTAGAACTGGCGTCTTATCGATGTCGGCGATATCTTCCAACTTCCAAGCAACCTTTGACTGGAGTGATCGGAAGTAGAAAAACGGGGGTATACACCCCGAGAACGCAGTAGAAGGGAGAAAGAAAGCAAAACAAGCGGAAATATGTACATGTAATGTAAATACAAATAAAAATATAGGTATACTTACGTACGTATTGTCTACTTAATTTAAATACTATTATTATGTTCAAATACCTGTATTTGAACATAATAATAGTATTTAAATCGCATCAGCACCTGCTATCTTTGAAATATGTGAATAGTTGTTAAAGTATATTTATTTAGTCAAGCATATATTTTGAAATCATGAATTGTTAGATAGTATTAGAATTATGAACTAGTTGTTTTTAAGCATGTAAGACACCATGTTTTTATTGATGTAAAATAATTTATGATCAAAATCTTCATAGGCTGTACGTAGGCTGTACAATTTCAAATATCTTTGCTACACATGCGTAGACGGAGAAACTAATAGACGGAGTCACATGTTCTATCCCTTTTCCACAAAACGAAAGAGATTTATACATAACATTCATGTAAGAAAGAGATGCAAGCTTTTGTAACCTGTCCTTATCGGCGTAACCGCTTGACTCCAGGAAATTTGACGTTTTGGAGGCAAATATTTATTTTTTTTTTTTTTTTTTTTTTATTTAAAATTTTACGGCTATGGATACAAGTCCTTTTAGCCAACCCTTAACTATTACAAATCGTATGTTCGAATTATATACAATCATAAATCTATATACATTTACAACATCAACCTTTACAATTTTTCTACTGTACTACATATATATTTATATAACGGTTTATACATTAATGGATTCTTTAACATTTCTTTAACTGACGAAGGCTTATGTGTTGATATTTCTAATAAATCCGAAATTAAGATTAAACGTAATAAATAAAATTTAGGGCAAGATAGAACAATATGGTCTAAGTCTGCTGGTTGTACGTCACAATATTGGCAATGATCAGATGCTAATATTTTCATCCTAAACAGATGTGCTGGAGTCTGACAATGTCCAAATCTTAATCTATTTATTATAGTTATACATTTCCTTTCTTCAAATTGCATTTTATTATTATTAAACCATGGGCGGGCGGGTAGGTTCTCTTGTATTGATGCATACCATTTTCCCTTACTTTTATTTTTTTCCTTCCAGTAGCACTCCCATCTAAATCTAGTTTTTTCTTTTAATGTCAGAAAATAATCTGTGTAGGGTATTTTCAGTGCATCATTATGGTCTTCATCCCAATGAGAATTAGCTGCTTTATCAGCTAATTCATTACCCTGGATTCCCGAATGGCCGGGTACCCATTCAATCCTAACCACCTTGCTCTTGTTCAATTTATACAGTAATTCTTTTATATTATAAATTATATAGTTGGTTTTATAAGCCAAAGTTGAACCATATATTGTTTTAATAACACTTTGAGAGTCTGATAGAATAAGTATTCTGTCAACGTTACCTAAATCTCTCGTGTACATTAAGGCTCTATAAATTGCGTATGCTTCTGCTGTGAAAATACTACTCTCGTTATTAATTCTATAATTTTTACTTATTTTCTTATACGAGTCATAGAAAGCAGCACATACACGATCTAGGGTTTTTGAGCCATCAGTGTATATTTTATACCAGAGTACATTATTTATGTCATCTACGCTATCCCTTTCTTGAGTTGAATCTAACAAAGCATCGTATTTACAATTATATACAGGGTAAATACTAAACTTATTCATATTTACACTAAGCTTATTCATATGAGCCATTATAGTACACAATTCAGGAATTTTGTTATACATTATATCAGAAGGACGAATGTAATCGTCTAATGAGGCATCACATAAATTTTCAGGCAATTTAATAGTATCTAATAATATTGAGCTGGTTTTGCATAAAGCTTTTAAACAAAACTTTTCCGCAAAGTGTAACCTTCTAATAGCCAGAGGAGGTACGCAGACCTCGGCCTCAAGTGCATGTATAGGCGTAGTTCTCATTGCACCACTTATTATTCTCAATGCAATATTTTGAATAACATCTAATTTTTTTAACAATGAAGAGCCAGCATACATATAAGCTAAATAACTATAATCAAAATGACTCCTAATGATACTTTTATAGAGCATTAATAAGGTTTTAGGATCTGAACCCCAGAATGTTCCTGCCAAACTTCTCAAGATATTTAAATTTCTTGTTGCATTTTTACATATGTAATTTATATGGCTTTGAAATTTAAGCTTATTATCTATTATTACTCCTAAAAATTTCTTTTCTTTCACTTGAGGAATGGATAAATTATTATATTGAATATTGATCAAATCATCAGTACCAAATACAACAAGAGAACTTTTTTCCGTATTAATATTTAATTTTAACTTATTACTGTAATATGAATTCAACTGACATAAAGCTAGATTTAAATTTTGTTGAGCAACCGAAATATTTCTGTCAATTGAGTAAACAACAATGTCATCTGCGAATTGTAATACTTTAACGTTTTTCGTAAGATATTGTGAAATTTGAGAAGTATACAGGTTGTACAAGATAGGTGACAGAGATGCTCCTTGCATTAGGCCTTTACAAACAGAATATGGGCCGTGTAGTAGCCCATTAAATTTAACATGAAACGACCGATCGTTAAGGAAATTATGAATCCACTTTAACAATTTTCCGGGTAAACCCAATTCATACAATACCAGTATCAGTTGATTAATATCTACATTATCATATGCACCCTGAACATCAAGGAAAGCACAAACTGCAACAGATTTTGAAAGGAGACATTTTTTCATGTCTGTGATAAAGGTAACAAAACTTTCTGGAGCACTTTTACCTTTTCTGAAACCAAATTGGATATCTGGTAAAATATTGTAATGCTCTACATAATAATCAAGTCTTAATTTGATAATTTGTTCTGTTACTTTACCTATGCAAGAGGTTAATGATATGGGTCTATATGAATTGTAATCTTTAGGAGGTTTCTCAGGTTTCAGAATTGGAATGATGCACTGAGTTTTCCAAGATTCAGGAATAATTTGATTAAGCCATAGCGAATTTAAAACCATTAATAATTTCTTTTTACAGTTGATAGGAAGTTTTCGTAAAAGGATATAAGGAATATTGTCTAGTCCTGGAGCCGAATCCTTTCTTGAATCTAATGCTATACAAAGTTCCTTATATGTAAATTCTCTTAACAAAAAAGTATTAATTTCATGGTCATTATTTTTATCGAAAAAAATATCATTACCCACTAAACTACTGTTTGATCCATTACTAATTTTATTAATAAAATCCGGTAACCATTCGTCTTGTTTAGGTTTAGTCATAACATTAATCCTTTTAAATCTACGGATGTAATTCCAAATTTTTGAAACAGGAGTGTATCTATCTAAGGATGAACATAGGGTTTTCCAACTATTACGTTTTTGCTCACTGATAATTTTTTTCTTTTTTGCATCCAATTTTTTATATTCAATAAACCGTTCCATTGTCATTGATGATCTATATGCTAACAAAGCCATTTTTGATTTTCGTACAGCTTCTGCACATTCATCATTCCACCATGGTGCTGGGATTTTCCTATGGTTTGAAGATATATTACATTTGAAGATAGGTGTACATTGGTCCCTTAAATTGTATAATAATTCACAAAATTGATTATATTGTGTAAGAGGGTCAGAGTCTGTAGGAATAAATTCACTAAATAATTTCTCAGCCTCAATCTCAAATTTAATCCAATCAGTTTTATGAAATAGATATTTTTGTATGTTATAATTTATTTGGTATTTACAGGGGGAGATCAGGATGTCAGTAAAGATAGGGAGGTGGTAACTTCCTAATGGATCTTCACCAACACTCCATTCACATAGTGGAGCTATGTCTGGGCTAACACATGTGAGATCTATTGCTGATGGATTCCTATTTGGGGCCTGGACTGTTGTGGCTTTACCAACATTTAACAAGCACAGATCAGCTTCATCCAATAGGTTAAATAGTTGAGTACCCCTTGACTTTGTTGTTGCACACCCAAAAGCTATGTGGTGAGCATTAAAATCTCCTGATATTAAGCAGGGTCTAGGTAAGGAATTAAATATATTTCTTAATTTATTTATTTTAAATCTACTACTTTTAGGTGGACAATACACAGTCAAAATGGATAAAGGACCAGTGTGAGTTTGAACTGAAATTGCAACTGATTGAATATCCTGGTAGAATGGGAGTTGTATGTTTTCATATTTAATATTATTTCTAATCAAAATACCAACACCACCATGATCATTTTTAGCATTTTTATAGATCAAATTATAACCTGGAAATTTCAGATTATGACAATTGTTTGTTTTTAACCAAGTTTCATTAAGCAGCAAAATGTCAATGTTAAATTCTGTTAATAAAGACATTACAAGTGGCCGTTTGTTATTAATACTCTGAATATTATGATGTACTATTCTTATAAATCTATCCATTATGTAAGTGTTTCAATAAAATTTCTTTAATTTTAATTGTAGTCTTAGGAGCGTCTTTATTGTTTCCTAATGAAATTAGAGTTTTAACTAATGCATTTATTATCCTATCATTATTAATTATTTCATTGGTTTCTTTAATAGAAGAAATATGTTTAAATTTGTTCAGTCCTGAATTTTGGAATTTTAATGTATCATGTTTAGGTAAGGGAAGTGGAGGGAAATTCCTATTACTACTTGCATTATTAACAGAAGTGGCAGTTGTAGCAGCATAGGAAAGTTTTTTCTGTTTCAATTTGGCTTCCTTCATTGGGCATGTTCTGGCAATAGCCAGGTGAGGACCCCCACAGTTAACACATTTTATTTCCTCCTCATTAATGCATTCTTTGTAGGAATGTTCACCAGCACAGATTGAGCATACTTGTTTATTTTTACATACTCTGGCTGAATGATTGAATTTTAAACATTTGAAACATTGTAATAGGGGTTTAATATATGGTTTAACTTTGAAGCGCCAGTGATCTAGGAAAATATATTCAGGCAAGGTGTTACTAACAAATGTTATAGCTACCGTCTTCAAAGCTTGTCTTACTCCGGTATTGTCCTTTTTGGTGAACCTTCTCACTGCTACCATTTCATATTCACATGTGAGTTTTCTGTAGAGTTCTTCATTGGAGATGTCGAAGGGAACAAACTGGATTACACCGATGACTTCCACTGAAGATGCTGGAATGTATGCTTTTATATTATGAGCTTCTAATTTGGAATTGTTGTTCAGAAAATCATTGGCTGAACTGGCTTGCTTAAAAACAATTTGAATTTTATGAGCATTTACTCTACTAATTTCATACTGTCCTTTGATGAATTCTCCTAAAATATTTAATATGAATATCGGATCTTTGTTTCCAATATATTCATTTTCGGTACTTTCTATGAATACTGGGAAGTTTGTATTGTTACAGTTATCAGTATACTGTCTCTTGTAACCAGGTTTGTAGTATGGTTTTGGCGCCAAAATCTCTTCTGCTGGATTACTAGCAGTAGTAGTAGCAATCCGTTCATATTTTCTCTTCTTATTATCTTTTATTGGGTCTCCATCGCTATGGGTCCCCATTACTCCGGATAATTACAGATTTTAAAATATTTTATAAAATTAAAAATTTTAAATAGTCCGCCTTGTTTGACTTCCCGCCAAAAAGTCCGGCAAATATTTACATAATTTGGGGTGGCCAGCGGTCCAAAGGTTGATATTCCCTAAAACAAGCGATATTAATAGATTTAAATTACATATTAAAAAACAAACTTCAATAATTATCTTTTATTTTTTAAACTTTTTCCTTATATGTTTTGAACTGTATATGGATGCACAATAGATATTGTTTTTGAAATAAAACTATTTACGAATTTTATTGCGGATTTGGTTTAAGTTTTGCTTTTTTTAACTTCTCCCCGCGACGTTTCGATTACTTTACAACTTTCGTGGTCACGGGGCGGACTAGATGTTGTTTTGTTATTAGCTTTTATTACAATCGTTTTTATTTTCAGAACTAAATATTTACTTAAATTATGTTTATGTTATACAGTGTTTTTATTAGTTCTGGGTGATGGCTGACGACCCAGGTATGTAAGTGCATTGTAGTTCCCCTCAAAGTTAAAATATCGATATTTTAGCAATTATATTTTTTAAAAGAACGGTCAAAGTTTCCCGATACCTTAGGAAAAACGTGTCAACCTGGCCACACTCCCACAAATATCGCTATCTCATACTAGGTTACACGGTGGCTACCCCTGTGTACACATGTGAATTTGATAAACTATTTGACAACCAAATTGACAAGTGAATGAAAACAGTTACGAGTTTTTGTTTAGAAATAAACTAAACGACGTAAACAGCACAATACAAAACAAAAATAAAATAACGCGCCTTATTGCTAATAATTGAATTTTATAGTGGATAAAATTAAATGTTTGTTTCTTTGTACTAAAGTTAGGTTATATTTATATGACTCAGGTGGTTAGTGCAAATGATTGGCCATTTTTAATGTGCCTTTTGAGTGGTTGTATTGCCATTTATGGGAGAGAAGGCTGTGTATTTGTTGCATTCGACGTTATTGTTCAGTGTGTGTTAAGTTTCCGAGATGAGTGAACGCGAGGGACCCAGCAGTTCGGGATCTCAAAGTCCCGATAAAGAGAAAAATAGGACACCGTCACAACCTGTGCCAGCTGGTTCGAGGTACGTCATTCCTTTCTTATCCAATGTTATAGAAACGTGCAATCATAAAGCCTTATTTTTCTATACATATTTGTTTCTTAGTTGTACAGACAAAGATTACATAAAGACTTGTAAAAAGTTTTCAATGAATGTAATGATTTTCTGAAGGTATCTGTATCAGCCCATATACGTCCCACTGCAGGGCACGGGCCTACTCTACAATCGAGAATACGATTGAGAGTGGTTAGGCCATATAGTCCACCACGCTGGCCTAGTGCAGGTTGGCGGACTTACATCCTGAAGGTATCTGTTTAGGATAAATGTGAAATGATAATTTAAAAAAAATGTTCAACTATTACTTACTTTAAAGTTTAATAATTAATTAAGTATTGTGGTAACTACCTACTGGTTTTTCGAATTAAAAAACAAACAAAATAAATAAGTAAATATCTTTAGCTCAATAAACATTCATCTAAATTAGTATTTATCCCTCTCAGGAATCCTAGCTACTATGCCAGTGAACCTATCCAGTTTCGTGTGCGAGGCTCTACTATCACAGGAGCTTCACCACCAACATTTGTCACTTTGGAAGACATCATGAAGGCAGCACATGGCATGCAAAACATGGCCTTAGCCCATGAAATAGCTGTTGATAAGGACTTTAAGTTGGAGCCTTTTGAACCTCCAGACAACAGGTAAAACTGTATTTTCATTATGATTTAAGCAGGTGGTGTAATAAATTAATACTTTTATAATTATAACGGGCGGACTTTAGTTCAGGGTAGCACGATTTGAGGGCTAAAAGTGATCACAGGTGATAGGGATTGAGTTCCTGATTACAACGTTATCACTCCTATTCAAAGGAAATGCATAGTTTTCGAGAAATTAATATAAATAGTTCCTAACCTCAAATTATATATTGGGTAAAACGGAACGTTTTTATGGGCGATTTACAAACAAATCATCAGTACTAAGTCAAATATGTTGTCTATGGTGTAAAAATCGGTGAAACGGAACGTACAAAACCATAAAAACTATACAAGTTGATTCAGGTGTCAATGTCAACAAAAAAATTAAGAATGTTTTGTTGATGGTTATTGGCGGATTTCGTATCTACGTTATACCAATATTGATTTGTTTGTGTTTTGTTGTGTTATAATATGTTTTATAACGCCTTAGAAATTATGTTGAGAAGGAAGTTAGTGCACCCACTTTATGAATCGGTTAGGTCGAATGTGCTCCAAAACCGACTCAGAGCACCCCGACTTCACGTAGTCTTTTGGCTACCAACCCTAGAGTGTATATAAAAAGCCGGAGGCGCGGAGGGAGAGCAGCCCCCGCCCGCTGTAACAAAGGATAGGCACCCGTGCGAGCCGGAGCGGCTGAGGCTGGTCGCCGGAGGCGACCAGCAAGCCGAAGCTGCAGAGGTGAGCGTGGGTGCCTATCCTTTGTTACGCAAGGGCGAAGGGGCTGCACTTCCCGCAGCGCCGGAGACGTTGCAGAAACAAATTTGTATTGACAACAAGTGTTTTTGTAGGTTAGGTTACTTAAATTGATATATCTCAGGAATGGTGCATTACCTTTTCACGGGAATGGTACCAGGTGAGATGGGACACTCCCTCTCCCCTCCTCCACACCCCGCACCCCACTAAATCGTGCTACCCTATTCTAAATATTACCCATTATAACTTTAATGCTTGATAATAGACAAAACTGAATCAATAATTTAGTCTTGTTGTTGATAGCAAAAAATGTTCTGAGAGTGGCTAGAACTTTTAATTTTATGATCAATAATATATTATTAATAATAGCATTCATCTTTTCAAATTCATATTTAATTTTTTTCTATACTTGCAATAAAATTTAGTTCCTAATTGACATGAATCATGCACACATAACAAATATGCATAAATCTTGGCTGAGTCATCTTTATTCTAGAATATTTCTTTGTCTTGAAAATATTTTTGTACAAGTCCTGTTTTAGCTGTATAATCCATTGTTAACTTGTAAAATCCTAAGGGCATAATACTTATTAATTTTCAAAGCATTAGAATAAAGATTTATTATTATACATTTATTATTATACAAAATACAATTTTGTAATTGAATATCTTTTATTTCAGCTACCAAAAATTAGTCAAGGATACCATGCACAAAGCCTATTTTGATATACTAAGGGAACAATTGAACTCTGATCCTCCGGAATATAAGCAGGCTCTTATATTGCTAGAAGATGTAAAACAGGTATTTTTATGCTAAATTGGGCTAATAATTTAATAGAAGAATGTTGACATTGAATTGAAACATTTATATATTATTATTAGGTTTATTACTGAAAATTCAGTACTCATTCACTGAATTTCATACTCACTAAATGACTTGAGGTTTGATTTTTTTTCTTTTTTAATTTATTAAGGTTTTTTTATTATAAAAAAAATAACTTATTCCTAATAATAACTATTCATCATCATCATCATATCAGCCACAGGAAGTCCACTGCTGAACATAGGCCTCCCCCAATGATCTCCACAATGACCTGTTGGAAGCGGCCTGCATCCAGCGACTTCCTGCGACCTTAGTCAGATCGTCCGTCCACCTTGTGGGCGGGCGTCCGACACTTCGCTTGCCTGTACGTGGCCTCCACTCGAGAACCTTTCGGCCCCAACGGCCATCGGCTCTACGAGCTATGTGCCCGGCCCATTGCCACTTCAACTTGCCAATCCTATGGGCTATGTCGGTAACCTTGGTTCTCCTACGGATCTCCTCATTTCTGATTCGATCTCGTAGGGAAACACCGAGCATAGCCCGCTCCATGGCTCGTTGAGTGACTTTGAGCCTTTTAATGAGGCCCACAGTGAGAGGCCACGTCTCGGTGCCGTATGTCATCACTGGCAACACACAACTATCGAAGACTTTCGATTTTAAGCACTGAGGTATTTTGGACGAGAAGACGTCGCGAAGTTTCCCGAACGCTGCCCAACCGAGTTGGATTCGCCGATTGACCTCTCTCTCGAAGTTGGACCTGCCTAACCGGACCACTTGTCCTAAATAGACATATTCGTCTACAACTTCGAGAGTCGAGCCCCCAACTCCAATGGGGGTGGGCACAACATGGATATTCGACATGATCTTTGTTTTATCCATGTTCATTTTAAGACCCACCTGTTGGGAAACTCGATCAAGGTCTTCGAGCATAGTGCTAAGGTCTTCCAGCGATTCTGCCAAGACTACGATATCGTCGGCAAATCGAAGGTGAGTAATATACTCGCCGTTGATGTTGATGCCGAATCCTTTCCACTGCAAGAGCTTGAAGGCATTTTCCAGCGCGGCAGTGAACAGTTTCGGAGATATGACATCTCCCTGTCTCACGCCTCTCTGTAGTGGAATAGCCTTCGTGCTCTGATCCTGTACTCGGACCGACATGGTGGCGTTGTTGTATATACACCTCAACACTTCGATGTACCGATAGTCTATGTGGCACCGCTGAAGAGACTGTAGCACAGCCCAGGTCTCGATCGAATCAAAGGCTTTCTCATAGTCCACAAACGCTAAACAAAGCGGCAAGTTATACTCCTCGGTTTTTTGTATAACTTGCCGAAGCGTATGGATGTGGTCTATGGTACTAAAGCCTTTTCGGAAACCGGCTTGTTCGGGAGGCTGGAAGTCATCAAACCTGCCTTCGAGACGATTTGTGATGACCCTTGAAAACAACTTATAGACATGGCTCAGGAGCGAGATGGGCCTGTAGTTCTTCAGCAAAGTGTTATCACCTTTTTTGAAGAACAGTACCACCACGCTCCTGCTCCATGCCTCCGGCGCTGAGCCCTCGAGGAGAACGGAATTAAAGAGCCTCTGAAGGACTTTCAGTACCGGCGTTCCGCCCGCTTTCAGAAGCTCTGAAGTGATTCCGTCTTCACCCGGCGCCTTGTTGTTTTTAAGTTGTTTGAGGGCCATCTCAATCTCAAACAGGCTGATGTCCGGGATATCATCGCTAATAATAATAAAAAAAAAATAATAACTATTACTAATTGTATACCCAAGAACATTACCTACAAAATAACATAGTAAATACATAAATCATAATTTCGGAGGCTTGTTGCAATGGGACATATATGGACTGATACAATAGACTTCTAATTGCTTACATGATAATAAGAAATCCTTCATTATATTTAAAGGGTCTATTCTCAATTTTACTGCCACGACATGTACGCATCCGAGAGATGATTGAAGAAGTTCTGGACTCAGACTTCATCAAGCAACAGGCGGAAAACAACAGTCTAGACTTTCACAAGTACGCCAAGTTCGTGATTGATCTTATGGCCAAGCTCGCAGCCCCAGCGAGAGATGAGATGATACAGAATATAACCACATTGACTGATACTGTGAGTACTTCAAATTTCTTAGGTCAACAATATTTTTTGTGAATCATATGGATTTACTACTACTACTAACTGTATGGTCCTTTGTTTCTTTCCTTAACATAAACAAAAGGCTAGTGGCCATATTCATAGACCGTTTTAAAACTGTTTTTATTTTATTAACATTTTTGTTCTTCTGAATTTAAAATTCCGAAAAGGACAAAACATTTGAAACTTAAAATAGGTTTTTAAAATGTCTCTTAATAAGGCTGTAAGTGATTGAAATGTCAGTTTTAGAGTTGAATTATTTGAAACAAGATCTTAGGATTGCAAACTTTTTTAAATGTACAGTCCAGTTACCATCTGAAGATGACTGAGTGACATTTGTTAGAATTAAAACAGCGATGAGTAATGCATGATATGCTTATTTTTCCAGGTAGATGTGTTCCGTGCAATTCTAGAAACGTTGGAAGTGCTGAAACTGGACTTGGCCAACACTCTGATAGCTATGATACGTCCTCATGTGCAACAGGAGAGTGTGCATTACGAGAGAGCCAAGTTTGATGAGATGCTCAAGCTTTCTGAAGGTAAGGACAGAAAACCTTATAACCTAGATCAGTGTTTCTTTACCGGTGACCTCCAAAAGCATCCAAAGTGATTTCCGGAGCTATCCTGAGGCTATTCTTAAAATAATATATGCATTTTTATTTATCCTGTGTAGAAAAAGTGTTTCTTAATTTGAATATCGGTACTGTATTACCTGATATAATATAAATATCTGACTGAGTCTAGTTCTATGTGCAACCTCTTTTTATTTATTTTTAGATGGCCTCCAACACACGCGGGCATGGCTCAAGAGGCACATTGACAAGACCGGTCTGAGTATACCAGTCACGGACCAGAACATAATCAGGAATGTTACCGCACAAACTCTAGCTAAGGCCTATCTGGAATTGTTGGAATGGGACGGCACCAAGGAATATCCGGAGGTGAGTGATTGATATTGATATGCCAATACCATTATTAGTATTTTACTACAGTTTTATTTAATAAGTAATGAAATAAAAACTTTCAATATACATATTGACATAATATGATCATTAAGACAAATATTTATCACTCCAGTCAATACTTTAAAAATATGATAAAAGATGACATATAGTTTATTGAACTTTTTTTTGTTTTTGGCTCTGTGAAGCGTGAATAAAATATAAAATGTGATGATCATTCCTTTATTTTATGAACTTTGACGAAGGGCACAGAATTTTATCCCAGGGGGTAGAACAAAAACATTGGAGACCAAATCATAAAAAATGCTATGATGAATTTAAAGCAGTATCAGGGTCTAGGATATTTTTTACCGATGTCATAAATGGTCATACTCCTTTAAATTAATAATAGTACCTGGATCACCAAGCTTCGCTTTTTTATTTTGACATATATATCCCAATATAACCTAACATTTATTAAACAATTGATTTTATTGGTCTTACCTTAAACCAAACATTCATTGGATTAGTGTTACTTAACAATGCAATCGGCTGGAATAGCTGTAGTGTTAACGTATCATTGGTGCAGTTAGTTGTTCACAATTAAATAAAAATAGTATTATTATTCGCCAATAGATGTCAGTAAGAGTGATATTGTTTAAGTTAATTATCGATAATATTGAATGTTGAAAATAATAATTGAGAAAACATTCTCTTAAAATTCATTTATCGCCTCTGAAAACCCCGTAAACTAAATTTCATGAAAATCGTTAGAGCCGTTAGAAGAAAGAAACATCCAGCATAGGTATTTAATGAATATAGACATACATGTTGACAGCCTCCGTAACGCAGTTGGTTAGACGCCGCCTGTTCGATCCTAGGCCGCGGGTTCGATCCCCGCACCGAGACAAATGTTTGTGCGGCCCACAAGTATTTGTCTCGGGTCTGGGTGTTTGTGAGACCGAAAAGTCTCTCGTTGTTCCCGATACCCACGACACAAGACTTAATTGATCTTAATGTGGGGTCAGGACTATATAATATGTGACTGTTGGATGCTTCGATCAAATATACACTAGATACAACATCAGCGCTTAGAAAATGGCACCAAAAAAGAGTGCTTTAAGCACTCTTTCGCCTTCAGTCACGCATCGACCGTTGCTTCTAAAAGCTTGCAAAACTTTAGACAATATTATGTGAAAAGCTACTTTAAGCTCCAGGAATAAGGTGGAATTTGTGTTAATATATTTGGAATATGTGATCTTCTTGTGATGTGTTTGGAATATCTGTTTACTTTTTTTCATGTCATGCATCGGTGCCACATTTTAACAGAACTTTTACTTGTGTATCTAACTTACTATTAACCTGTAGTATTTACCTGAGACTTAACATCTTATGTCTCAGGATGGCGAGCGCAGTGGAATGCCAAGCATTGCTTTATAATTCAAGATGTTGTTTGGTTCTGCTACTGTTCATGAGCGATTCGCTTACCACCAGGCGAACGGCAGGCTCATCTCGTCATTCATTGCAATAAAAAAAAAAAAGAAAAAAATCTAGTGTATATTTGATCGAAGGTTGGATATATGGGTGGTTATTTGAAATTTGGTTTACTTCTGAGCTAATTTTGAAAGTGGTGTTTTTAGTTAAAAATAGGCACAATTTATATTCTATGCTGTGTATATAAATTCTACTTTGCTGCATCTAAAAGGGCCAGTCACTTTACTTGTTATTTTACGAGAAATATACGATTTTTCAAAATCAGTGATCTAGGGACTGATGGGACTGTATAGGGACTGATGACAAACACTGTTATTATATCAAATCAAATGTTTATTGAAAAATCAACTGTAATAACAAATTATCTCTTGAGTTCACACATCTATCAAGTTATAAACACAACATTTTTCTTATTAATTAGGTAATAAAAACGAAAATAAAGTATCAATATTTGATTAGGGTCGTTAGCCAATTCTAAAATTTTACTTTTTGGTGTAAGTGCTTTCTTCTTCTTTATCATTCTTTGTTTCAGTCTTCTACTTCTTTGTTGTTCGCTAGCAAGTTTTTTCTTTAGATTTTTAATGAGTAAATCCTTCCTCTTCAGTATACTATTTCTTTTTTTCCGTAGAACTATACTCCTCCTTCTTGCTTCAGCTTCTCTTTCCTTATTTAATACAGGAACCTCAGGAATAATTTCATCTTCCGATGATGGCGGCGTATTTTGGTGCATGTACTTATCAGTATTTTCAAGAATCTTTTGTTTTTTCTATAATCTGATGAATAGGCTACCCAGTTCTTTCTTGCAATTTTAAGTTCACGCGGAGTCATGTCTTTTAACACATTTCCGTTGTCCTTTTTCTTTTTTCTTTAGATATTTCAGTCTTTCCTTTTCTTTGTACTCTGCCAGCAAAACAGGGTAATTTTTTATTTTTTCCAATCGCCTCTTTGCCTGTTCAGCCTTTTTTTTTGCGTACGTTGTACGTTGTCCTACGTTGTTTTCTTTCTGGGTGCCATATTCTACAACAAATACATTGTGGTATTATGTTAAAACCATGGATCACACCCATAACCATCAGTCCCTAGATGTGGCGTCAGGCCCTAGTCTTTATTATGACTAGGGACTGACGGACTAGGGCCTGACGAAACGAAACAAAATCAAATAAAACTTATTATTTAAAATCAATATCAAAACCAATAGGCAGTCCAAATAACAAGGCAGCCCAAACTCATATTTACAGTAAGTAATGAAATCAATTAGTTAATAAACTATATTTAAAACTACTTACCTAGGGCCTGAGAGCTTGACTGGCACAGCACGTGTTTGCACAACAAAGTTGGCGATCGCACTAATAACAAGATTTGGGTTGTGCTTGCAACTAACTTTACGCCGATGCTATCGTATTGAATAAGTTATGAAAAAGCCATACGCTTGGATGGCGCGTATTTATGAATTTCGTAAATGACTAGGGCCTATATTTTTTATCGCTTACACTTTTTGACTTGAAATAATGTGATGAAATAATATTTTATTTTAAATTAAATTGTAATGACAATGTTAGTAAAGTATAATAAACAAGTATAAAGTGTAGTTCAATCAAATTATTCTTATATAATTATAATTACACTGATATGAATACTAAATTCGGGAGATCTTACATGGCTAGGGCCTGATGTTTGGAGTAAGATGTGGCAATTTTTGGAAATAAATAATATTATGATATATATCAAAATGAGTAACCGAATTTAATGGAACTTTAACATCGCTAAGTAGTTTAAAAACATTAGATAAAATTAATATAAATATGTGAAAATTGAAGCTAACACCAAGTTAACCAAATTTCAAATAATTACCCATATATATTTATGTGATATATCCAGACGGTGGCACTAGACGCGCCTCGTTTCTCGGAGCTGGGCGCGCAGGTGTACCGTTTGTGGTGCGCGGCGTGCCTGCTGCTGGCCAGCCCTACCGTCAGCGACGCAGACGCCACCGCACACAAACAGGCACTCAAGGACAAGATACTGATCATCATCGATGATGCTAGTAATGATGTGTTAGTATATTTATATAAAATTTTAATCATAGATATGAAAAAACATTTTTAACTTTTACAGTTTCCCAAAATTTCAAGTATCAATTTTCAAAATTGTAAGTCACTGAGCGGATGACTGAGATATTAGTCCACCGCGTGACCACGAAAATTGTAAAGTAATCGAATAGTGATAAAATATGTAAAAAAAAAGTTTTATTTCAACATAAAATTCGCATAAATCATACTATTATTGCAATAATTAAATTAAATTATTTTTCGACATGTTGATGCTTCACTATTTTGTACAATTTTTAATATTTATAAAAAATTTATAATAATAGTAGAAGACTTTTTTCCATATCATTTAGATAAGAAGAGAAGGAAATATTGCAATTACTTCAAAACATAAATGGATTAAATAAAAAACAAACTATCCTAAGTAATATTCTCAGCAATTCAATGGGTTTTACCCATCGAAAAATATATTTTTAAACCTACATTAATTTAGTAAGTAGTCATTGGGCCTACATTCAGATGAATAACAGTTTCTTTCAGAACTTAAATAAATACATGCCAAAATCTTTTTACAGAGAACTAAAAGCAGTGCTTCCATCAGTAGCAGAAGAGGTGATATTGATGACGGACCAACTACTAGAGAACCTAAACCAACAGCCACTCACAGCCGACACTAAAGAACTAATCAGGACACAGATCACATCACTGGCTGACCCTGAGCATAGAGTTCGCGAGATAGTCCGTAAGTGTCAATATAATGTTTATTCATATATAGTTTTCCGTACCCAAAATTTCATTAAAAATGGCCGACCGAATTAAGCGGAGGTTCTCACAAAGCTCAACTTATATTGGTACTATACAAGCCTCCATGATGCAGATGGTTAGACGCTGATTGTGAAACGAGAGACCACTGGTTCAACCTACGCAAATCAATTTTTGATACGAAATATATTTTAGGGATTGCCTAAAATATATTTCCACGCTGGGTGTCTCTAACTCAATATCATGTTAGTTACTGTTATTAAAGATATATTATTTCTTTCAAGGTCAACGAGTGCTGGAATTTCTGAAAATAATCCTAGTTTGCGCCGGAGGTTCCCGTCAGATACCCGTGGGACTGTCTGCACTATCCCGCGAGCTGACGTCTATTTCCGGCACCTTACTACGTTACGTAATGCACAACAAAGCCGTTTTCACCAACTACTACATGGACATCATAGCAGAGGAATTAAGTAAAACCTAAAAATACAGCATAAAAATCGAATAAAAAAAAATTACGACGTATAAAAACGTCAATCACTTTGACGGATAATTACGTCGTAAATATAACAGCTTGTAAAGATCTATACGCTGCACGCAATTTATACGTATATTAAAGTATGAGATTAATTCATTTCAATATATTTAATAAGAAATGTTAACATGGGCCAACAAAAATATTATTTTACTAATGTAATCAAGTTGTTATAGAGGTCAATGACTGGCGTCTTTTTATATCTAAACTAATAACAAGGCTTTTAAACCGCCTAATTTACCTAACGGTTTAAACTGATTTTTGTACTTTTATAAGCAAATGTTATCATTGTATCACAGAAAGTAAATATTTTCCAACATAAATACAATCTTGTCACATTGAAGCGCACTACACAACAAAGCCGCCGACAATCCGGCCTGTAAGAAATTAATTATGTCGGAAACAAGTGTTGGCACGTGTTGCCCGCCGACATGACATTTCGACAACGCAACCGCTCTGGAGGGTTCTTCTATACTCCGACATGAAGTTCGAATGTTCGAACGATGAACGTCCACATATCAGATTTAAAAAAAAAAACACTTTTAAAATTCTATACTATTCTCTATGAAACTTATCACACTCCGAACTTAGTCTAAGATTACGACGTACGATACAGAATTAGAACATTTTGTAAAGTATTTAGGCATATTTGTACATTTTTACGTGCGATGATCGAACATTCCTCGCTGTGTCGAAATATAGAGTAACCCCCTGCTCGTCATGTCAACAACGTCATGAAAATGTTCATTATATCGAGCCGCTGCCATAAAACCTACAAAGTGTTCCGACTTGGAATAAGCGGCGACATAGGCATGTAGTTCGCTTTAGTTCATCTGTTGTTGATAGCATATAGTTATATGGATTATAATAGAATGGGTAATTATTCAAGTTATGATAGTTACATTGTTCATAATACCAATTAGGTTCCATCAACTACCTACCACCATTCAACTAAGAATTAAAATTATATATTTAACTGCCTCGGTGGCGTAGTTGTACTTCAGTACGGTTACAAAGCTCTCGGTTACGAACCCCGAGTTGGGCAAAGTAACATTGGATTTTTCTATTCATAATCAGCCCGAAGTCAGAAATTTTTGCCCGATATGGCCATAGGCTCGATAGGCTGGGCATATCACATGGTGGGACGGAACATACAAGGGTGGTGTCCTGGTAGCACCTCTCAAAAACTACTAAAATTACTGTTTTAATGTGGAAAACTGCCTTCACTACGGCATTTATTGAAAAATATCGCATTATATATGAAATTAATAAAATTACTACATGCAATATACTTTAATATATTTGTAGAAAATAGCATTTATTGTAGTGATTTTAATATCGACTGAAAATATAAAACTTGCCCTAGCATTCCGTGTAACGTTGTTGCCTAGTCAATATGACGGTGCTTTATACAAAATGAAATAAAAATAAAAGACTATACATATAACTGCATGATAAAAAGCAATATTCACAAAAAGTACAGATTTTTCTATTTTATTATACAAATTAATATTAATGGAAAATGGATTTATTTATTTTATATTCCGAAGTAGTACATTGCGATGTTAATAATTAAGCGTTTCGAGAATTATTCATGCTAAAAGTTGTATTATTCTTGTGTGTTGAGGTTCAAATGTACTGAAGCTTTTTTTGAGATAAATATCGAATGAAAGACTAAAACGTGCTAAAAAGAGATAAAAGAAAAATTATTTTCATGTCTGAAAAATGTTTGTGACAAAATAAAATAAAAAAATTGTATGCATATCAATGATTATTTGTCAATATAATTAAAGTGCATTTGAACTCAAACAACTTTCTAAACGTTTTAGATTTGTAACAAGACTCTACTTTAAATTGTAATGTTTTATATACAACATGTTTAAACATTTCGTAGATATTCAAGTTTTGATAGTTTGTAACTTTAGAAAAAAATAACTAAACGCAATGTAATCACAAATATTTTAAAATTTTGCTTGAGTGAGTGTTTTATTTGTTTATTTATTATTTAGTCATTAAATTACCGTTTTTGTGAAACATATCATGTTTTCGTGAAAATAAAAATATTTCATCGAAATTTAAAAAATCCAAAATGTATTTTTTATCAATAGATTTTTAAATATGTTCTCTATACCGAACCGAATCTAGTATATTTAACATAATTCGTAATGGAAACAAAGTTTTATTTTTCAGTGTTTGTTTACATGTAATCCAGTGGATGCCGCACTAATAAAGTATCGATAAATAAATTTCGTGTTATTATTTTATTCCTTTTCCTTTATTTTTTACAAAATAGTTGAAATGAAATTAGAATATACCTTTAAGGAATTTATTAAAATAACACTTTACATTGGTGTAGTCAGAGATGGGATATGAGATGTAAGATGGGAGAGCTTGGTCAGTTTCAGTCGGAACCGCTGTGATGCGACGAGGCACTCGACGCGGACCCACTTCGAGACTGTAAACAATTAAAAAACCAACATTTTAAATAACATACCACAAGAATATATTATGGCGTATTATATGTATACAGGGAGCGCAAAAAAATGGCGCACTTGCTCAGTTGGGTACAAGGGCATAATATTAATATCGTAATAAAAAAATAATATTTGGAAAATACCTATCCGTTTTGAAGTTATGACCGTTTAAAGTTTTAAGTTTAATCACCACTTTTTCGCATAAAACCAGTTAGAATGGATGAAGAACAAGATTTAAACACATACGTATTTTTTCGTTTCGTCGTTAATTGAACGGTTAACGAAATATACCACAAAAACCATTTTTAACAGCATCAAAACTTTCTTAGACTTCGCTTTAACAGCTGTTTACAAATGGGTAAGGTCATGAACTCTAAGCTGTATAATTTATCCTTCTCTAACTTCAAAAAAGGATATTTTTTGTTTCATTTCAAATAAATCAATCAGTTAAACAGGGACGTACTTAGATTTAAGCGTCAATAAATTAACAACACAATAACTTTAGGTGCAGTTGCGTCGTGTATGGATTGACTATTTTGTTTGTCATTATTTTCCTTAGTGTCACAAATCCAAACTGAAAGACACCAAGAAATCACACTGGTCATCGCTTAAATCATGTAAGATTGCGAATTTAATTATAATTAGAAAAGTTTTGGTAATACCTACATAACATTTAAATTTTCTAAATAATTAATATTCATTGAAAAAATAATCTGATGACACTGATTAATAAAAAAAAGATTTTTAAAATGATGGCCCAATTCGGCCCTATTAGTCAAAGGAAGCCGCCGGTCATAGTGTACTTCGTCGGATCCAACGCGGCTCGATTATTCTTCCTTTGAGGTTGCCGCCGTCCTTTGTGAGCGCGAGCCGAAAGGCGGCGATTTCTTTGTCGGTAACTTTTAGCATTTTGCAAAAGAAGACCGACATCTTGAGGTGTGTTCACACTACACACTTGATATAACTTAATTTGATTAAGTACCTACTCCGATATAAAAGTTACGTTAAAAAAAAAGATCTTATTGGACTGATAGAATGGTCCTTACTTGGTCAAGAGCTTATAATATTATTTAAATATGTCATCAACCGATCCAGTCAGTTACAAATTGCCTATTTACTTTTGCTTATTATTGTATTTAACATTACTTTAATGTGTTTTGAAAATAATGTTACTTTAAAGTGATAAAATTTCTTCTAAATTTTTATACCTAGAGAAATGTCGTTTACCATTTGCATATGAGACTTCTGTGAGATAAAATTAGTGAAATCAATAAACACTAAGCACTAATTTACTGTACTGGAGACCCCGTGCCCTGCAGTGGCACGAATTTATGAGCTGATACAGTACTAATACTAATTGTTCACATGAATTATTATGAACTCAAATAGGAAAGCTTTGTATCTAATGTGAACAGGCCTTTATCTTTCAGAAATCAAAATAATAATTTATTTTTTATTAGTTGAATTCGGATTGCGATCGCGTGTGCATGTATTAGTCGTGTGCATATTATTGTAAATTCGTTTTCAGTTATTTTGAGTAAATTTTATTAATTTCACTATGCTTTGAACATTACCCAATTTGATAGCTTTTGATGTAACTTGTGTTATGTGAAATGTAAAAGAAAAAGTGATTTGTGCTACCAAACTGTGACAGTGTTTTCGTGCGGATTTTGGCGGATCCTGCGCTTCCATCCTTGCCTATCTAGGTCATTACGGTTTACATTACAAGGTCAGTTAACTATTTTAGTGGTCATTAATGACAACTAACCAGCCCATATGAGTCACCGACGGCCTCCGTCTCCGTGGCGCAGTTGGTAAGAACTGCCTGTGAAATGAGAGACCGCGGGTTCGGTTTCTGCCCCGAGACAATTTCCATGAACCATAATTATTTTTCTAATACCCGCGACACAAGATTTGTATCTTAGTGTGGGGTTAGTACCCATGTATGTGACTGTTGACAGTATAAATTTAATATCTTTTTTATGTACCCTGAGCGTTATGTACACAATCGCACGACTTATAAGTAAATAATGAGCTCTGCTTATTTATTGTTGAGTGTCTACCGTTCAGTTGTAAGGTTCAATCACTTTAGCGTAATGTGTTAAGGGTTAGCATATGTAACGTTAGTTTTTTTTTTCTCGGCATCTTTCTTAATATTCGCTAGCGCCATGCAAATCCGTCTTAATTAAGATGCCTTCACCATATACTATAATGTATATTGGCAGGTGCGCCGTTTTCTTGTCCACCCTGTATATAAAATTAATAATTTTTTTCAGAAATATGTCGATATTTTAGACAAAACATTAACAACACTTTAAATGCGTGTCCTTTTTTTAGTACCACTGATAGCAGCTATCACACAGCAGACTTTAATTTCATGCATAATACACTTAAGTCGCACTAGTAAGCAGTGCGCTGTTTTGCCGCCGCAATCAACAGGTTAAAATGTCAAATAACTTCAAAATAGATACACTCTTGTTTATAACATAAATGTATTTTTATACTTTGATTATAATATACTTTATGGATAAAATACCCATAACTTAAGAGACCGAAACATCAACCCCCAATTTCCAAATACATTCTGCCATACCTGTCGAGACCCACTAGCAGATCTACTCCTAGACCTCTCAGATCCGCTGGCTGATCCAGAATTTCTCCTGGAACTGGCCCTGGAGGACGCCTTGGACGAGGCCCGGGACGCCCGGGAAGACGCGCGGGACGAACGCTTGCTCGCCCGGGATGAGGCGCGCGAACTCGCTCGAGAACTTGCCTTGGAACCCTGGGTACAACAAACAACGATTAAAGTTTCTTTGATGAATATTAAAGTATTAATGAGAAAATATAATCGGATGCTATGTATAAGTCTTTACTGAATTTAGTAGAGTTTTACAGGTATGTAAATTAAAACACGCCCATATAAGTGTAAGTAAATGATATAAGTCCTCCAGGGCCAGTTCCGCCAACACGCACTAGGCCAGCGTGGTGGACTATATGGCCTAACCACTCTCAGTCGTACTGTCGATTGTAGAGGAGGCCCGTGCCCTGCAGTGGGACGTATATGGGCTGATACAGAAATGATATAAGTACAATTATTACAAATTCGAGTGTTAAAGGTGTAAAAACAAAGGTATATAAAGTTGTTATATTCTTAAACACATATTCTGTGCGTTCTTAAATTAATTCTGACAATTGGAATCGATTTGTACAGTATTTTCTAAGATCACTCTGAACTTTTCAAATAGGGATTACTATTTCACTGTTAAACTTCTCATTTTCTTGCAATAGTATCGATATCTCCTCCTCCTTTCCTCACAAATTAAATCAAAAAAATATACAGTCGTACAAACCTTCTCGCTAGCTTTAGAGCTGGCCCTGGAGCCTCTACTGGCGGAACTGGCTCGCGAGCCTTTGCTCTTGGAGCTGGCGCGGGACGACGCGCGCGAAGACGCACGCGAACCCGACTTCGAACGGGAACGCGATCGTGAACGATCCGAACCAGATCTGCGAATATAAAATATGCGTCATATACATTAAGGCAGCTATACTCAACCTGCGGCCCACGGGCCGCATGCGGCCCGCCGAGCCTTTTTGATTGGCCCACTTGAAGTTTCTATGCTACATTCTATATTAAATTACGCATTAATATCATAGGACTCAGCGGTAACCAAGGCGTCATATGAAATTTGTTACATTCTTGGTAAGCATATGAAACCATTTACCGACGCAGAAATTATAAAGGAATGCTTTGTTAGAACTGCTGATTTACTTTTTGATAAATACCGTAACAAGAAACAAATACTTTCTGATATAAAAAAAAAACTACAGCTTTCGGATTCGACCTGTGTGAGGCGAATCGAAGACATTTCTAAATATTAGACAACCTAAGAAACTGCAAGTTTTTTAGTTTGGCATTCGATTCCAGCACCAACATTTCATCAACATCGCAATGCTCGGTGTTTGTTAGATATTGTTCAGAAAACAATTTAATTCATGAAAAGTTTTTGAAACTGCTGCCAATGGAAGGTCAAACGCGAGGCACAGATTACCTTGATACGATTTGTAATTTTTTAGAACAAAATGAAATTGACATAGGTACAATAAACCGTGTGTATATGTACAGATGGTTGTCCTTCGATGACTGGATCCGAAAATGGATTTATTTCGCTTGCGGCCCGGGATCCCATGATCGAAACGTTTTCTGGCCCTAGTAAAAAAAAGGTTGAGTATGGCTGCATTAAGGACATACTAGAGCGGACATCGGGAACGAAATCTCTGCGTATGGTGCGTGCACACAATGAAGCGAGAGGGAAGATAATATGTTACTTCGTAGGCGTGACAGAGACAGAAATAGAATGTACCCTTCAGCCATGTATGTCAATTTAAGCATTTTAATAGTGAAATGTTAAAAAGCAATTATTTTAAACAAGTAATATAACTTTAGATAACTTTTAGATTCTGGTACAGTGGCTATACAATATACTAGATATTCACAATCGTTTAGAAAATAATTAAGCTATACAAGGAACCAAAGATTAACCATTGCATAGCCAGTATGGAAAGTTTGACTTTATTGTGTTGAAGAGCTAGTCTCTATCTGGACTACATTTATCGCCAAATAGTTTTTTAGTTACTTTCGGGAAGATTTTATAACGTTTATTATAATAATACTAATACTAAGAACCCTTCAACTGTATTATACTTTATACTATTTCTTCACTATTGTTCGAAGTAACATAAAGTTTAATAAATAAATAAAATCTTACCTAGCAGAGCCAGAACGCGCCGATCCCGACCTCGACCGCGACTTCCTAGATCCGGAAGCGGAACGCGACCTACTCCTCGACTTGGAGCGTGACCTTTCGCGTGACCCTGACCTCGACCTCGACCGTGACCTTGAACGTTTCGATCCTTTCGATGCTTCAGAACCTTGCGGCGATTTAGAACGCGACTTGGATCGTGAATTTGACCTGGCATAAAGTAAAAATTATGATGTAATTAAAACTAACAGCTACAAGCTGGTGACTAGGGTTAAATCACCTCATGGTTTATTGGCAGTGTATGGGCTGGGATCTGTGAATCGTGAGTTCCCGGATTCGTTTTTCAAATGTATTTTTTTTATATTCAGCAGCCTCATTGGCGCAGATGGTTGGACGCCGGCGAACAAGAAGCCGCAGGTTCGATCCCCGCACCATAACAAATATTTTTGTGATCCACAGGTATTTATTTCGGGTCTGGGTGTTTGTGAGACCGAAAAGTCTCTCGAAGTTCTTGATACCCACGACACAAGACTCGATCTTAGTGTTGGGTCAGGACTATGTATGTGACTGTTAAGTGTATTTATTATTTATTTATTTATATTGAAAATGTTTTTCCGTCCGTCAAATATCATCAGAATGAAAAATAAGTTGTTCCTTGGACTAGAAATTATGTCCAACATGGCAACATGTTTTTATCTATCACGTTCTCTACAAATGCGTTTTGCGTACAAATAACACAAACCATGTGAACACCGAACATGCGTATGCGCAAAATAAAAAAATATAGGAGTGTCACAGTGTGTCAAATATTTAAATTTTACCTTTCTTTATCTCCGTTTTGTTCTTGTTTGTCGTCATCGTCATCATCCTCTTCTTCCTCCTCCTCCTCGTCTTCTTCCTAAAATATATTAATTACGATTGAATTACATACTGTGATAAAAATAATCAATATCGGCTGCAGAAAGAAGTTTATTATTTAATTAATATCATAGTTATAAGCAGCAGAATAAGGATGTATGTAAATAATGATAGCGAAATCTACTGCGGGTTTTTAGTAATTTGTCTTTAGGGATTAAGTCTTTTTCTTTATTGCAGTGAATGACGAGACAAGCATGCCATTCGCCTGAAGGTGAGTGATATGACCAACAAAACAATGCTTGGCATTCCACTGCGCTAGCCATCCTGAGGCATAAGATGTAAAGTCTCAATGTATCCAGTAGTTACTCTGACTACAATATCCTTCAAGCCGAAACACAACAGTGCATTTAAACTGCTGCTTGTCAGGAGAAATAGACATTGCGGTGGCACGCACCCAAGCATTCCCTCACATATGAGAATACCACCAGTAAAATATATCATCACCAGTATTCTATAGTATGATTCTGCCTTAATTCCAAAAATATAGTATGATAAAATATAATAAAATAAAAAATATAATATTGAGTACCTGTGCAGGCTCCAGCTGTTTCTCTCGTAGACGTAGCATGCGATGTTCTGGGGCGCTGAGTGGGCGGTGCGTCACCACGAGGCGGGTCAGCGCCTGCGCCGCCGCACCAGCGCGGGCACGACGCTTGGACAGACGCACGCGAGTCTCAAGCTCGTTGTAGTACACTGTGCGGTTGCGTACCACCTGCAAATATATACAGGGTTAGAGTATTTATAATATAAAGGGGCAATTCCGATGAACGCGGAATAATGTTGAACAATATGCAAATAACATCTGGTGTTGCATACTATACGGACCTAGTTTGCCATACGCAATGATGATGATACTATACGAACCTAGTTGAATCTAGGAGGAACTACCGTGCTTTCCAGTGCTTTTGCCATACTTATTATTGGACCCAAATTTAGCAACTCAAACTATAGGACCCATGTAATTGTTTATCCCGTGGTGTTTAATGCATCTGGCTTCTCCAGTTGTATATCTTTATATCAGAGGATAAATAATGCCTTTCAACTCAATATTATATATCAAAAATATATATAGGGGTGCTGACATGCATTTGCGTCTCCAAAAAGATATTTATCTTATTTTTAATGTTTGTAGCGCTCTTATAATGGTTAAGTGTTGGTATAGTTAGTAAAAAAGCAACAAATGGGTAATTAATTGTTTTAGCAAATGTGGCTGCGACTAAGATTTTATTTAATCTAAAATTATATTTTAGCATTATAAATACTGTGAGCAACGAATACTGTAAAATATGGATAACAAAAAACATACCAAGAAATAGTTCTCTTCGTAACCTTTAGAAGCTTTACTCTTGACATTCCAGTTATATTCCCTAGCCATTTTGTATTCATAAGTGTCTCCGTCCATGTATGGTATGCCTTCAGCAATGTCACGACGACGTTTCTGAATAGTATCTTCGGTAGGCAGACAGTACGCCACAAACTGTTCTCCACTTTCGTCCATCACACCTCTGAAAAATAGTATTTAGATTAATGATGGACTCTTTTTCCATCTAGCTGTATTGAAATAAGGCAGTAGACTATGAATTTCTGTCCATATAGTGGATTTGGATTATTCGCTAAAACATAATTTTATAGCCAATGATATTCGAAATCTAATGACTGTTAAGTATTCTCTTATTTCACAAAAAGTATTTCTACTTCTTGTAGTACATCAAAATATATTCTGCTTAAACAAAGGGGTAATAAACATAAAAAAGCATTATATCAAATAATAACATCAAAATACAAAAATAATGGATATAAAACATCATATCTTCCGCTCACTCTTTTGTTAACTTTATCAAATTGCATACTACATACCGAATCATAGCCTGAGACATAGCTTCAATCTGTCCAGCGATATTCTTATCTGCTGGAGCCGGATCTGTGTCAAATATAACCTGGGCACATGGATACTTCCACATGTCAAAATCAGGGAAGATTGGCATGACCTCAACAGGAGTGACTCCTGGCTTGCTGTAATGTTTCTCAATAGTCTTCTTGTTGTCATCAAATGTCTTCTCAATGGCCTTGATCTGACTTTCACGGTCCATGTACAATGTTTCCTCACTGAATATTTTCTTGACATTGTAACCAACTTTTGCTTCAACCTGCAACCATATTATGTAATTAAGTATGCTATTGTTTTACACAGGTGTCCTGATATTATACAAGTATGACTGGAGTAATTATCTGTATTACAAGAGCGAACAATTTTCCAATGAACTGCTGGGATATGACAGTGTAGGAAAATCATGTGGCATAAATATTGTGGTTAATATGTAGTCATGAATCATGGCTTGGTACAATGCTGGTCAGTGCAGATTTTTTGACTACTAATATAATTTGAATCAAGAGATTAGACAGAAATAGAAGACATCTGTCAGAATGTGATGCAAAATATAGTCAAAAATGTTACCTTCTCCATAGACTGAGGCTGAAACCTAGTCTGCTCAGTAGATATGTACTCTGACCGACGCAGCCACGACACATTCTTAGCATGGTGACGCGATCTCTTTGAGTCTTGAGGTGTCAACACATCATCTTCAAGCAACTTCTCGTCAGCGGGATCCAAGTTCGCATTGCCGTCTCCTTGATATATGTCGCGGTTTATCAAGTCTATATGAACACCTAGATCGTGTTCAGTTAGCACCTCATACCGATAGTTTTTTTCCAGCGATGTCGGATTATATTGTATGAAACGTGTAGAAGGAAAAGGGTATGTGATGAATTTCAAGTCAAATGGTATATCTGGCAGTGTGTTGCAGTATTTAACACGCGTTACGAGTTCCGACCTGCAGTATAAACAAAGTTTTAGACATGTTTTGAGTAAAATGTAAAAGTTGTTGTACGTAAACTAACCTCCTTTCGCCTGTCCTTTGCGGACGTTTCTCCCGCTCTGGTTCATTTGTTTGAACAGTAGGCGGCATTTTGCTAATATTTTTTCTAAACTATCACTTCATTGTAAAACGTATGTAATTAAATTCACTTTATCAAGCAAAAATAATGCACATAACCACACATAACACAATCCTTATTTTCTCGGGTTGACAATTGAAATTTGAAAGCACAGACCATAGACCAAGTAGTACCACAGACTAAATAAAAAGTACTAGACAATTACAGACCAAGAAGTAGTGAAAAAAAGGTAGTAAAGCTCAAAACACATTACAGGTTTACAATGTGTTTTCACCTTGATGAGACGTATTTACGATACCAGGTTTTAAAACCAGGTATTCACTTCGAAGCACGGCGCCCTGGTACGAGCAGAAAATACTTAGAAGTATTGCCATACGTCGATGTGCAGAGGGCTCTGAAAACTATACATGGAAATACTTGCATAGGAAAACGATTCATAACTTAATATAAATAAGAACCACAATCGTATCTGTCAATAACAAATACTTTGAACTTCAAAGTATTTTTTTATTCATACTATTTTGCTCTTTATGTACCATCAAATACGGATTGAATTGCTATGCAAGTATTTTCAAATTTAGGCGCCGTTATACGTCGGTGCGCGAGGAACTTGGAACACTATATATAAAAATACTTCCATAGAAAAACTATCCTTAAATTAGTATAAATAAGAATCACAATCGTATTCGTGAATAAGAAATACTTTCAAAGTATTTTTTTTATTTATGCGTTGTTGCTCCTTTTTCGTTATGGAATACGGATTGAATTCCTATGCAAGTATTTTATAGACGCCGCGCCGCAGCTGGGACGCGAAGGGTTGTTGACTCATATTAACAAAATACTTTTAAAGTATTTTGGAACCTGGTTTTGAACCCTAGTATTTTTACGGACTCGTACTTAGAAGCCCTGGTACTTAATTTTGCAAGTATATCTCATCCCTAAAAGGTAGGTTTCCAAGAAAATCACACAATTTTTATTTATCGGTGCTGCCAGAATAATTTTATATAATTTATTTCCGGCAATGTTGCCAATATATTATAGATTTCACTTGTCTATTGCTCAGTAGGTACTCATTCGTTCTCAGAATCGTCGTCTTGACTTTGAGTCATTCACTCGCCGTATTTCGTCGCCATCTTTCTTTTCACAACTTTAGTCGGCAGAGAGGTACGTTTTAATTTCTAATAATTATTTAAATACAGCGCAATTGTAGTAACAAATCATTCTGCCGCTGCTCCGGCTTGTTTGCGCGTTTTTTAATGCATCGTACGTTACTTTTATTTTATATTACACGAGAAAATGACACCTGCCATGTGGTCGGGCGATGGGTTTTTCAACTACGCATTATGTTTTACGAATAAAAATCCAATACATGGAGCTTGCTAGCAACGTAGAAGCAGTTACACGTCATTCTCAAAAACATTTTAGTGTTTGGATGTAATTTTGTGGCATGTACCCAGAAGCCGGTATGGTAACCAACGTGGCGCGAATGTTGCGGTCCTAACTTAATTCCATTGTTGTAGAAATATAAATGGGTACAGTAGAGCGTGCCGGTGACGACCACACGTCGGAAGTGGAGTCCGGCGAGGAGGAGGAAATCGTCGGCGGCGGTGAACTGGCGCAGCAACTCATGAAAAGGTAAGTTTTTATGCAGTTATGTAGGTTAGCAACCATCCCTCAACTGTCAATTATTAGATGCATCCAGGACCATATCTGATATTGATGTGTTCTGCGCACATTGCTTGAGCTTGTAAATTTCCATATGTCTACTTTTTTTGTTGTTTTTCATGTGGAATAGGAATTTACATGAACACATGTATTGTGTATTTTATGTACACATGCGGTAACGAGTCATGCGCCTTTACGCGTTGTTTTTCTTTATTGAACTTGAATAAGTTTCAGACAATCGAATGTACCACGAATATATTGTAGTTGTAATTTAATATTGATAGAAAAAAAAACGTGTTCAGGATTTTAAAATGGAACCAAGGATGGCGCCTCAAATTTCATTAACAATTTGCCGCGCAATATCCGTTGTAGCTTCGAAGGTTAGAAAATTGGACGATTATGTGGATGCGCCATGCCCCGACTTAACAACAAACAGCGGCAATAATGTTAGGTCGTAAGTCCATTCTTGTCACATGGCTCAGTTCCCAATTCCAGAATGGTGAATCACTCATGGGAAACATTAATTGTGACCAAAGATAACTGACAAGCGGGACATTTTATTTCTGCAGCATGTATTTAGAAGATATGCACATTAGTGTGAACAACAACCGAAAACCAGAATTAAATGGACTACATTTTGATAAAACCTGTGATAGCGCCTAACTCATGAATATACAAAAGATACACGTGTTTATATATTTTCATTATGAATATTTATCGAAATTCGTTGGCAAGGTAATAAACTAAATGCAATCTTTTTATTCTATTACATAAGTATAGATTTCATAAGTCGGCGTTTTTTTTACTTTGTGTCTTATAAACTGTGACATTGAAAGAAACGAACACGTGTATTTAACAAACTATAATTTAAATCTTTTTCGATAGAGCTAGATCCGTAGTCAAGATCAGCATGTACATTTACAATAACCATTATCAAGAATTAATCTTTTTTTTACTTAATTACGTCTGCAATGCTATACGTAAAAAACTTCAGAGATGAGATTACGGGTCAATGAACTAATGAGTCATTTCACGCTCTACTTGATCAATAAGTGCTAAGATGCAGCGTGCCGGTGTTTCGGACCGATAAATATAGTTTGAGACAGTTTTTCTCTTATATTATTACTTGGATAGCTATTACGAAATTTACAATCTAACTTGACATAATAAAAAGTAAATAAAAACATAAGTACAATACTTACGCCGCTAAAAGCATTATTTAGACATTCGATGGAATAAGCCTCTGTTGTATAAATACCTAAGGGTATTACAAGTTGTTATGACATTTCAAAAGATATAGATACATTTAAAAACATACGTTATTAAAATACACTGAATTGAGTTTACATTCATACATGGTATTTTTTTTCACAATTCGAAACTTTTCCACTTCTGAATTGTTGTGGATTAAATTGCTACATAATGTTGCGAACTCTGGAATGTCATGTTGTATTTCGTGTAAATTAATCATTACTGGTATAGAGTAATGATTGAAATGTTCATTTCTGCCACTATTTCAATCTGGGTCCAAGCGTTATTCGGGTCACTAGCATGGTCCATCTTGTATTTTTTCCACGAGGACTGGTTATCACCGACGTGAGTTTCTTATATCTCACCATACGACATAACCATGCTGGCCTGATGACTCAGTATGCAACAGGATGATCCTGATAGTCATAAAATCCCTAGCAAGTGTGTTGTTCATTATAATCTTGCATCAAGATATGAAGCCAGCGCTTTTACCGCCACGGTAATGTTCACTAGTTGCGATCTTGGTTTTAATGGAGCGCTTCCGTTGCATCTTGTACCTGAAACAATTTGTGTGCCTATTCCCTGAGTGAACTTTTATTAAATTTGCTTGAAATCTATCTCATGTGTTGAGTATAATGTATAACGTTTCCCTTATTTTTGATGTTGAAACTACAAAAAGGCCGGCCAAAACAGTGCAGACTGCAGACCCAAAACAAATACTTTTTATTGATTACACATAAAGAGTTCGTTGTAAAAAGATTTTTCACGTAATTAAGATGTGTTTCATTGTAACTCATTTGAATTTCTAAGTCTCAAGGGTAGGTAATTCATGTAGACTTCGGACCTTTTAACATAATATTATGAATAACATGAAATTAATGATTACCAATATAATGAAAACTACATTTAAGTTTTTCGAGAACAATTTTGACTGCCGTAATTTACATACATTTTTTTTTTTCATATTCCACCTTTGTGTGTATTGTGAGTCTTAATAGTTAATGTCTATTAACTATTTAACATCGACATGACTGCACGAAGAAATCCAATTATAGCACAAAAAAGGAATTGACGTATTGAAGCGAAAGGAATGCGTGGACAGTCAATACAATTTTTCAATGCGTGACATTGATAAATATTCTCAGAGGACAAAGGGGCTTAGTGTGTTTTATAAAATCAAGGTTTATTGAAAAGGTATAGTCGAGTTTAACTTGGTATATAAAGCTAAGGATTTTGGGTATCCATGAGCACGTTTTAAAATTAAGTAAAATAGAAATAAAATTCAAACATAAAAATTCTAACCGACTTCCTTGCTAAAATAGATTATAAGAGTCTTTGTTTACTGCAACACATCATACCATGAACATACTATGAGCCTATAAGGCAAAATAGTTTCCTTATGAATCATCACGGAACATACGGAACACCAAGTGAAGTATTAATGGTCTAATGGGCAGCGTTCCGTGAATATTTTTGGCCTAATATGTTCATACCATGGTCATGGATGCTACATTGTAGTGGGTAGAGATTCTTAAGCGAGACATTTTAATTATCTTTTTATTTTTAAACGCCGCAAATGAATCAAACAATGAATGTCACATTTGATATGCGATAGGATATGACGTCACGCAGATTCTTGGATCTCAGAGGTTCTATTTACAGCATGTTCGCCTAATAAGTTGCTATTAACGTTAATAACCAAAATCGTTTCGACATAACGATATAAAATGTTAAAATTGTCTTATTGTTTTTAAACTCTTCGTCTTATTATTTAACTTGAAAGCATATTCCAATTAAGCCATTTCTCAAGTTACAGCTGATTAAACTAATTAATTACAATAAAAAATGTAATCAGTCTGGTTTGTTGATCCCTGGAACAAGTAGAATGACATTAAATTTTCTATGACCTTACCTCAACCGCAAGAGCGTGCGAGAAACCGCAAAACTTTTGCATTGACTGTAATATTAGAAGGATCAGATTTTATTGTTATTATATGAAATGGGGCGTATGAAGTATTTGTTTGATGTACTAGTATCAGGTTCTTTTTGTATTACTCTATAGGGATCTATGATGTTCATATTACAATTACGGAGTCGTAGGTACGTTGTTAACTTTGATGGAAGGATTGGAAGGGAAGATAAATAAATATTTATGAGCTACTGAAAATGTCATCAACTGAACGGAACTTAACACTAACGTTCGCTTAATTACGAGGAAGTTTCTGATCGCTATCGACATCTTTTGTCAATACAATAAATTCTTCGATATTTTCTTCGTATTGTGTATAAGAAATCCATGCCAAAATAAATATTTAACGACTGTATAAACAATAGCGAAAGTAACTTAAGATTTCTTTGCAAACCGCTTTTGGCTTGTAAAAACTTGTTAACAATCATAAAAATTCTAAGACTTCCTTGCCAATGTTGAAATTTTCCTTGTTGAGCAAGTGTTTCGCAAGACTTGTAATTTCGATTCGTGTTAAAATTATCGATTTATATTTAGCTATTGTTTGAAAAAGAAGTACTTATCATATCATTATTTATATATTTACTTATTTCTTGAATTTTACTTATATAATATTAATAAGGTTGCTACTTACATTATGTTAGTAGCATTGCTTAAAAAGTAGCACCCGTTCTCATTTCGCTAGCAACATTTCATAACAGAACATTTGTAATAAAAGTACCTAATTGAAAGCAGATGTGTTTTTAAGTGGAACAGGTATTTTAACAACTCACGGTCCGTTTTAGAGGTAAACTGCGGCAGATGAAATTTTATTTCACGTGAATTTAACGATTTTAACTTGAGAGTCATTTTATAAAATTAATTAAATAAGGGACTCGAAAGTAGCTCATGTAATGCGTTACAAAGTATGTGGGTAAGACGGCAGACATTAAACATTGAATTTAAACAATTATCATTGCTCATTACAATCTTTTTCAATGTATGTACTGAATACAATATTATGTAGGTACTATTTAACTAGTTGTGGGAACGATTATAGCAGAGTTAATTTTGAACAACGCTTATTAAATAACATACTTATTATTTATAAGTATAAATCAAACGAAAGAATAGATAAGAAATTCACAGTTTGAGTTATTTAAAAAAAATTAACATAAAATGCAAGATATACATCGACACAAAGTAAATCAAGTTTCATGTAAATTTGAAACTTCTGCATGTGCCGTGTTGTATATTTTTGTGCACGAAAACTGATTTGATGTGTTGCAACATAGAAAACTGTTTACGACCACAGCTCTGTTTATTCTCTTGTGTAAACGAGCTATTTTTGGTAGGACGGGACACGTTTCCATTGAAAATAAAGTAATCGAGCTCATGCTGTAGGGGAATATTTATGGAAATTCCATTACCGGATAGTATGGTTTCAGATACTTTACTAGGGGGTATATGGACATGGTGTTATGAAAGGTTGTGGCAGATGCGACTGCTGAATAGACGTTTGACATATTTATGCAGGCAGTAATCGTCTTTACTAGGCGAGCAAGATGGTAAGCGCAGGATTTTGTCTCTTGTACTGGTGTCGCTACTCTGATAACCCGTTAACTTGATATACTTCACATGCATAAAAATTGCAAGTTCTAGGTTGTCTGATTCTACTCGTTGGGGAAATTATTGTTGCAATTGTCAATTTTCTCACTGCTAGGCAAGGATAATTTTTCTATTTTATGTTCATAATGCAATTCAGCCTAGACAACTAATAGAAAATTTAAGTGTTTACATTCTGCTATCGATCCGCATTACCTTGGAAATGTTACGAATGATATTGAAATAAGTAATAAGGCAAAGATAATATGATGTCTGTGGGCTTCGTGTCCGAACGTTGACTCGTGTCGAACCATAAACTTTTTACTGAAATAAAAAAAAACTGAATAGTTTTTACACGCATTCTTTGCTCTGCATCACGCCATCGCCACGAACATTTAATCAGTTTGTATAAAAAATGCTCATCTAATTTAGAATCTCGGTATCAGGTTACTCCAGCTGCCGTTTAATTGCACTAATTTGATATTGTGCAACAGATTGATATGTCAATTTGATACATCATAAGAACTCAATTAATATATTTTTGTAAAGCTGGAAAGTATTGGTTTTCAAAACTAGTAGGTGTCGACTGGCAACGGAAAATTGACTTGTTTTGTTTGTAGTTGGAATTCTTTAGGCTTTGTTTGGTCTACTCAAGTCTCAATGTGTTCAATGTATATTCCTAGATCAAAATAGTTGGTTGCCAATCAATTGTGAGCATTAACAATTTAATGAGATATGTCTGATAAAAATGACTCCATTATTCATAATGACGTGTGGTTACCCAGCGGCGTGACCCGCACGGAGATGCTGGCTGCCATCTCGAACAGCATCCACGCGGAGACTATCGCGTCGCTGCCTCCCAACGTCCGGCGCCGCATCCGCGCCCTGCGCACTCTGCAGAAGGAGTTCGTCGATATCGAGGCCAAGTTCTACAGCGAGGTGCATGCGCTCGAATGCAAATATGAAAAACTCTACAAGCCGCTGTTTGAAAAGGTATTGATGTTGTTGGCACCGCATTACTGTGTTTAGGGATCAACTTTTGACTTAATAATGTTATCTATGATGATAAATTACAGTTATGAATAAGTTTGTTGAAACATAGATTAATCATCAGAATTACACAAATCTCACACATCCTTTATGGCTTTAAACCTCTCATATGATATTTACTATTAAAAAATGTTACTTTGAGCTTAATTCAACTGGGTTGTGTAGGACATAGTGAAATAGTCACTGTTTCTATGTGGCCTAATTTAGTCAGAAGACTAGTTTTTATCAGTATATAGAAATCATGGCCTAATGCCCTAGTTTATTTATCTTTGATAATCTAAATGCAGATAAAACCTTTCGCAATTTTAGATTACAGAGTATTGTACGAATTACGCGTACTTAAACGTTGACTGGTAACAGAACAGCATAGTACCTTAATGAAACTCTAGTAGGTCTGGTAATACCATTTTCGGGTATACTGATTGTCTAATTGTTTGACAGCGTGCTCAAATAGTGAACGGCAGCTACGAGCCGACGGACGACGAGTGCCTGAACCCGTGGCGCGATGAGAACGAAGAGGAGGAGTTGGCGCGCGCCGTACAAAACGCCGCCATCACAGACGGCACCGACGACAACAAACTCGCTGACGACAACAAGACCGCTGAGTTAGTACACGCTATAACACATAATATGTATCTCCACAAAATATTAATCTTAGCGGGGTATAGTGTCTGCAAGTACATATTTGGACGGGTGGATAATATGGATACCTTTCTTTAGGTCTGTCGTAAAAACGGATTACTTTAAAAAGCTGTAAGTAATGTAGAAAAAACAAAAGTACATAAAAACAAAATTGTCAACACTAGGCTGTATACTAGGTACAGTAATAGGTTCTAGCTCCAAATGAGCCAATATGATGACAAACTTACACCACATTCTGAGAATCATGATTGATTTGTTTAACATGCATCACCAACTGAGGTATTTCTATACTATATATTATAATAAGCTTGCTATTTCCTGCTCTAATAGTTGGGATGTTTCAGGCCGCCCATGGACCCCAATGTGAAGGGTATCCCCGACTTCTGGTACAGCATATTCCGGAATGTGTCCATGCTGTGTGAAATGATGCAGGAACATGATGAGCCCATCCTAAAGTGTTTGCAAGATATTAAAGGTTTGTTGCTATTATTATTTAACTTCTATAAACAAAATGATGTCAATTGTAAAATATATGTATATTATTAATTTATATTGTCATGATGACTTACTAAATCACCAAGATCTGAATGCCATGATAGTAACAACATGCATCACCAACTGAGGCTAACGCTTTATACCACACTCTTCAACCATATTCCCGTTCACATTTGAAAGTGTAACATATTGTCCTCAGTGCAAATGCACGACGACCCGATTGGATTCACGCTGGAGTTCCACTTCGCGCCTAATGACTACTTCACAAACACTGTGCTCACAAAGGAGTACTCGATGAAATGCAAGCCTGATGAGGACAACCCCCTTGAATTTGAAGGACCCGAGATCTATTCCTGCAAGGTAAGATTTATAAATAAAATTGTAGTAAAAGATAATGTGTTCATAGTTATTAGTTGTTTTGTTCTAGTAGCCACTGTTTTGAGAGTATTTAGTAATATTTGGTGAATTGTTTAATACACAGGCACGTTCATTATTCCGTGAAATTTGTGATATCAAAATTTTATGGGGGCGAGATATAATTTGGGTCGCTCATTAAGATAGAGAGCTCGTGTCAGAGGATAATTATTGGGTCCCAATAGCCTCTTTCTAGGTCTTTGATATTGAGGTTCTAAAGAGGTCGAGGCCGCTAGGCCCGACATAGCGCCCACCAGACATTTGAACATTGTATTAATATGTATAAGAGTGCGTGGTGGCCTGTTGGTAAACGGACCAGACGCGGCTGCCAACATGTTCACGGTGGTCGCGGGTTCAAATCCCAGGGCACACCTCTGACTTTTCGGAGTCATGTGTGTATTGATAGTCAATCACCACGCACTAAAACGGTGAAGGAAAACATCGTGAGGAAACCTGCATACCATAGCGATTCATAAGAATTTATATGGTATGTAAGTCCGCCAACCCGCACTAGGCCAGCGTGGTGGACTATATGGCCTAACCACTCTCAATCGTACTCTCGATTGTAGAGTAGGCCCGTGCCCTGCAGTGGGACGTATATGGGCTGATCCAGAGATTAATATGTATAACCAAACCTCTTCATGACACAGGGTTGTGAAATCAACTGGAAAAAGGGCAAGAACGTGACAGTGAAGACGATAAAGAAGAAGCAGAAGCACAAGTCGCGCGGCTCGGTGCGCACCGTCACCAAGTCCGTGCAGGCCGACTCGTTCTTCAACTTCTTCAACCCGCCCACCATGCCCGAGGACCCCAACTCCACCCTCGCCTCTGATATACAGGTTAGTCATCACTTCACACTTATAATACAACATTATTCAGGGCATGTCAATACAATTTAAAATTGCTTAGAATACAATTAACCCGGCGTCAGCACAGTGGAAATATGTTACAACGGTAGTAGGGTTGGGTCTAAGGGACCCGTATAAAAAAACGCCATAACTTCAATAATTAAAATAAATTTACTGAAATATCATAATAATTGGATGAAAATCCTATTGTTTATGACTTTTTGGATAAACAAAAACAACCTGGCACGAGATATAAGTTTTTAATGTCATTTTTATAAAAGTATGAAAAAACTTTAACAAAATAGGTAACCTCTGTCTTAAACTAAAAAAAAATTAAGAAAACAAACTTTTTCACAATTTTAACGTAATAGTAAGTATAACAATGACATTTATAGCAGGAATAACAACTATGTTCTATAACAGTCTTATAATTATTCAGTCATAGTTTCTCTTTCATCTGCGCAATCCTTGCAGTACAACACAGCGTGCTCACTGCAGATGTATTTTTTACAGCACCGACAAGTATTTCTAGATTTCCTGTATTTTTTGGCAGGACAATCCTGACACCTTCTTTTTACATTACACATCTTCACTGGTGGTTCCTGATCAGGTTCTCCTAAAAATCTCTTACCCTTTTGCGCCGCTTTTGCTACGCTTTGTCGTGGTATTATTGTTCTTTTTATGTATTATGTATGCATTTATTCCAGACATTTTGAGCTACTGGTCGAATACCTGGCACTTGTGTTATGATATTTTCCGCCCTAGTTCGGACACTTTGGCGGGGAGGCCTCGGTTGCCACTTGGTCTCGTCTTTTCCAAAAAATAAGATGTTCATATCTGACTTTCAGAGGTAGTGGTAGTCAAATAAGTATCAAAACTGTGCTGTATTTCAGACGATGAAGAATGTAGCTGATATCGTAGTTCAACAAGGGGCACATCGTCACTATCCGTGTCAGATATATCTTGATCGGTGTCACTTTCCTGGCTGCGAACACTCAGATGATCTTCCTCCTCGTTTTCTGATGTAGAATTTTCATATTCGGATTCGGATTATTGCAGAATAGCTAAAATTCTCTGCAGTTCGAGTTTTTCGCGATCTATAATTGCAAAGGTTCTGAAAACAACACAATAAGACAATAATATATTTAAAAAAAGATGGCGCGAAATTACGACACCAAGTGTATAGTTGGGTCTTATTTACCTTTTTTGTGTTTATCCGCGTCTATCCACCGCTGCATACACGATACCACTGTAAGGCGATATTTGACAGGAAGGGGAGACCATTAGCTCCAGCTAATGAGAAGTGTGGCAACGTCGCAAAAATATTTTCTAGAAATGCGCGCATTTTTAAAAGGCGTGGGTAAAATAGACCCAACTGTGCGATCGCCGGGTTAAAGATGTGAATTAACTGTTAACATTTTTTGATAGGCTATAATCTATACCCATTTGATTTCCTAGTCAATCATGCACAATCAGATTTATTCTTAACTTCTGACCCGTAATTTTATCATATTGTTAGGCTTTAGTTGTGATGTATAGTTATGTCATGATATTTTTTCTGAGTGCAAGGAACCATATCTGCGTCAAGAGCATTAGTATTAGTTGAAAAAAGAAATGGAAGGAAGATAATACATTTGTGGTGTTATGAAGAGTAATATGAAAATCTCCGTGTATACAGGCGTTGTTGACTGCGGACTTCGAGATCGGCCACTACATCCGCGAGCGCGTCGTGTCGCGCGCCGTGCTGCTGTACACCGGCGAGGGACTCGACGACGACGACGACGACGAGTACGAGGAGGAGGTCTGTATACACACACACCGCACAGACGTCACATATACACATATAACGTGAACACACCCTTTGTGACGCCAGATATGAGCGCTCAATTATTTTCACCATTATTGATGATGACTGATAGTCATGTGTGAAGGTTTTATATGGTCATTAGTTTCAGTCTTGACGTAAATCTCAGACAGGTTAGTAAAAGCATACAAACAATGAAATAAGAGAGGTGTGACAAAGGGTGTGAATACGTTTTCGTATAATAGTAGCCTTTCTAGTCTTCCAGCATATGTGCCGAAGGCGATAATAAGTGGAAACAATGGATGCTTTTTGCAAGGACTCGCATCAGTGCGTAATTCATTGAGTTAGATGGAAACTACATTCATAACTGTTGTATTAGAGAGCAAGCTTGTAGTATTGAGGCTCGCTTTTGATATTAATACGTTAAATACATTGAGACACTCTCGCCTCGTCCTTTGCGTGTCAAATGTGTGAATTCTACAGCCATCTAGTATTCGTATTTATTAGACTTGAACATGCATGGTAGAAATGTTGAGCGCTTGCTTTTTTATTTAGTATTTATATGAATTTGTTATGCCTTCCCATATCCTAAACAGACGGAGGTACGGTATCCACTGTGTCGAGTGTCGGCTCTCCCTCCCAGGGTTGTTATTTAGTTAGTCGCCTCTGAGTGTTGCCGTCGAACGAGCGCGGGCCACAGCGCATACGGTATCTACGTCTGGAGATGGTAGCGGCACTACCAACAGCGGTGATGTTTGGTTTCAGGAGGATTCGTACTCTGACGAAGACTCCGGCACGGAGGAAGTTTCCGACGCGGAGGATTGATGGTCGTCAATAGTCCGGCCGCTCCCTAGCGTTATGTCGTAGCCTATAAGGCAGTCCGCTGACCCCGGGGTCTCGCTTCACCATACTGATACTATACAGACACACTCGCCGGGGTGCGTCGGACCTCGTAATGCACACACCGCCACTGTGTTTTTATCTATCGCGTTCATATCTGGCCCATATCAATTTAAAATTATACCAAAAATGGAATTATATGTTCGCCTAGCGAAGGCTGATAACGAATACTCTCATAACGCGTCAGATTATTTTTATAAATCGGTAGTATTTGTACGCTAGATGTTATTATTATAATGTACTTCTCGCAAGTTTTATCACGATCTATGCATGGTTTATCCTTCGGCCAGATAAATATGTTTTAGAACTCGATATATTTAATAGGGCTCTTGAAGAGTTATTGTTGTAGACTTAAAAGCGAGAAGTGTATGGTGCCTTGATAATGTATAATGCATGTTATTTGTTAGATGTCTGTTACGATACCTATATTGCATTTCTAGTTTAGTTATACAATTTCTCGTTTTTATTTATTATACAGTAATTATAGTGTGTACTTTTATTTAATAATTTTACATCTCATTTGTTTACTTTGAAATTTCATGTGATATTAATATTCTCTAGAGCTATTTTGTTTCCTATTTAATGAAATTTAAGTGTTTTCATTCCACGGCATGGCCAGTTCACAGCGGCCGGTCGCGGCCGGCTTGATGAATTGGTTGTGCTCGCTGAATCTCTTAGTGCCAAAATGCATTTTATATCATCACTTGCGACGTCGATAACTGTGATCTTTCCCATATGTATTTTAATAATATCTTGACAATAGCTAGGGAATACAGATGTATATTTTTTATTTATGTAACTTTCTATTGAAGTTAGCATAATAATGTCAACGTGTAGCAGCTCGTCTGGTAGATTACACAGTCTTCACGGCTTGTATGTTTTTGGCATGATGTCATTATGTGACATTAAAATTGTACGCTTTTTATACGTGTGTTTCATTTTTTTATCCTTATTTGCATGTTAGTATGTGCGAGACGAGAACGCAGATGGTTGCAGAATTCACGTTAACGCGGGTAACTGAGTACGTATGATGTGAGTGGCGGGAGTGAGGGATGCGATAACTAGTGTGTACTGTTGTACGTAGGAGGAGGAGGAATGCTCCACGGAAGAGAGCGACGACGACGAGGAGCCGGCGCCGCGCAGGCGACACAAGAAGCCCATGAAGGTGGCGCACGACAACCCCGCCGAGTGCAAGCAGCAGTAGTCGCCACACAAACACACCACACATCGTCTTACGTTGGTGCTCAATCAATGCGCTCGCCACATTTTGACCACCCAATGAATTAGGTCAAATTGTCAACTCCCCGAGATTAGGCTTTTCGTCCCCGCGCGTTCAAAATGTGGTGAGCCGCGATGTTTCCTGCAGTGATTACTAGTTAATCGTCCCTATAAATGCTGTGAGTGCGCGCCGAATACAATTTGCATATTGTCCCTATTGGTCATATAAAATATTCGGCAAACTGTTGTTTCTCATATGTTTACTCGGTCTATTTTTTAAGCTCGTGCTACTAATCAAAAGAATTAAATGACGACCGAGTCGCCCCAACTCCTCAACGATATACATTCCTTGAATTTACTTTGGAATGTTCTTGTTATCCGCCTTGTTTCAGCAAATTGTCAGTTGTTTTTGTTATAGAACGTTGGGATCGAGTGCTCGGTGCACTGATAAAAAGTGAGACTTGTGATGTAGTTACACTGCCTGTTTGTTAACAGCTGTTGGTTAAGGTCTGTAAGACAGTGATTATATTTAAATGTTTAGTTCAGGCGAACGTTTATTTGCGCGTAAGATGCTTCCTGGTTCCTTGCTCTTCACCGATAATCCATATGTTTAGAAGAATTGGTGTTTTCCACGTAATATTAAAGGCGCATGTCAGCATTAAATAAAAGAAGTTATCTTCATGGGATAAATGAAATGTATAGCTAATGAAGTATTTTTAAGGTGACGTTTTAAACGTTTCGAGTACTCGAGTACGCGCAAGTAAATGTGGATATCTGTATTCCTACTTCCAAGCTGTGAATGGAGTCCGGCGTAACATCGCCACTGGCGTTTCATGGCGTCATATCTTTGCCATCGTAAACGCTTCTAATTAAGCTAGGCGTACCATTTTTTATGTCAATAAGACCGTATAAAGGCTATTGAATTAGTAGTTTTTATAATATAATAATAACATTGATATTTAGTGTTAATGCATCGCATACACCAGCTATTAGGGTATTTGTACACTTAACATTTTGAAATAAAAGTACGCAAACAATTTTGTCCTTTTATTTATGGCATTCTATCCTTTTTGAGCACAAGCTATTAAATACACCCACCCAACAGTCACATAGTCCTCACATTGATATCATTAATTTAAGTTTTTCGTTATGGGTATCTGGAACTTCGAGAGACTTGGATCGGTTCGAGAGCTGCATCCATTCCTATGATTGAAGGATTTAGGCAACCGCACACCGGGGTCCCTATTGCGGGTTAGATGACTTCATTCCTTTGCATTCTTATGAAGATCCGAGGTATGCAAGTTGCCTCGCGATTCTTTAACATTAACAAATAAAGCAACATTGCATGCACAAGTGGACCAAATTAGTCGCCTGATTGTAAGTTATTGCTATCACCAAAGAACATTGTTACCTACTCATGCGTACTTATATTTCCAAAGAAAAAATGAAACAAACCTTAGTATTTTAAATAGTCGTAACGCCCGAATACTGGAACGCCATTCAAATAATAAGTTGCTCTTAACAGCGCACGGTCCACTTAGCCAGTACATTTAATCGGGATTAACGTAGTTAAGCGCCATTTATATTTGATTTGCGTTCCAGTATTTGGGCGTTAGCCAGTACATTTAAGCGGGATTAACGTACTTAAGCGCTATTGAATCAGCCCATATACGTCCTACTGCAGGGCACGGGTCTACTCTACAATCGAGAGTTCGATTGAAAGTGGTTAGGCCATTAAGTGCACCACGCTGGGCTAGTGCGGGTTGGCGGACTTTACATACCACATAAGTTTTACAAATATCTATGGTATGCAGGTTTCTTCACGGTGTTTTCCTTGACCATTATAGTGCGTGGTGATTGACTATCAATACACACGACTACGAAAAGTCGGAGGTGTGCTCTGGGATTTTAACCCAGGACCGCCGTGAACATGTTAACTTTTGAGGATATCTCTTTCCCGACATACTGGTGCACACGAATCTTACATTAATGCCTACTAAAAATATCCGAGCAATTTTGCCGATGCTTTTTTGTAGGCGTTTTTGTGAGCCTGAAAATGGCGAGATCACGAGAGAACTTGAATAGTTTACTACCAATATTTAAGGCCTGTTGGATCTCATGGGAATTAGGGCCTCATTATGTCCCATATTAACTAAAAATCTCCTAGTGTTTAAAAGTACTTGACAAGTGTTGAATGCCCAGTCGGTACTATATTAATTAATCTATATAATCGGTGTACTTACATTTTAAAAAATGCAATCAAATTGAGAACCTCCTCCTTTTTGAAGTCGGTTGAAATAGTATATTTATCCATATGGTATTTATAAACATATTGAAACATACCTGCCAAAACATTTTCTTTGTTTTAATGATTTTACCGTTTTTCTTAAAAAATCCTGGTTATACTCGTCTACTCAAAATATACGAGCAATTTTATGTTATTATTTTTTACACACGTTTGTCTATATAATGTTGATTTAAATATGAATAGAGCTAATGAACAATTTCTTAGATTACCAATTGATTATAAAATATTTCTGCACTCAGACGTTAGGAGACAACATACAAAAATATATTTAATTTGCTATTAAAATATGTTATCCTAGACCCTAAGTACATTATCACAGAAACGTTCCAGAATGTTAAATTAAACAGCACAATAATATTCAATATTTATTAACTTTCAATCATTTAACAATGTATTTATCACGATTTGTCTTTTTATTACAACGCGATCAGATCTCTTGGGTCTACAAAATATACACTTCCTGAAATAAAATTATATTTTATTTTACATAAGATCTACTTTGTGGCTGTTGACTGCTATAGATGTGTTTGATCTTCACAACATCCAGACATAGTCTCTGTAAAATATATTTTACGTCCGTTTCTCAATAGCTAGAAAAATGTACTCAGTTTAAATATTTGAATTATCAGCTTCACAAAGTAGATCTCATTACATTTCACTAAAATAATCTAAAAATTATACTACAAAAACGTTCCCGGCACGTAAAGGGAACATTCGCAATAAAATCCTGTTTTGTACTCTGCACAACTGTGTTACACTAATTTAAGTACAAAGTTTTGTATTACAACTGGGGCAATCAATGAAATTTTAAGTGGCGTTTGGAAATTATAAAATAGCTTTAACTTCCAATTTAAATAGTGATGTTAATCTTCTACATACTTGGGGCGGTGTGGTAATATTTACCTAAACCGAAAATAGTTTTCCAACCAAAATATGAAATGTACAGAATTTTGGATTGAGCCAATAAGTTTCCATATATTCATTGCATACATCACTGTATATTCGTAATGACCATTGATTAATTAATTCATTCAAAGTTTGTCTTCGTTTGAGACCTCACTAATATGAGAAGCTATGTATGTCAATATAGAATTATAGTTAAATTTTGAAGTTTTCTGTAAAATCTGACGCCCTGCGTATTGTACACAAGAAAATTTTATTAGTCTCGAGAAACTCATTATTTTAATTTATGAAATACATTTCGACTTTACAATAAACAACGAATAGTAAAAATCCATACAAAAATTTGAGCCACTCACGGTCATCAGTCTGAATAATGTTTAATTAGCACCATATTATGTTGCCTTAAAAATTAAACTACAGTCATACAGCTAAAGGTCAAAATATATCGCTATCAAACTACGCAAACATAAGGGAATGATGCGATATGGTAATTGTTAATATAACTTACAAAAGGCGATTAGTACTTTCGTATAATACACGTTCAAAAATATTAGGCCAACACGATTCATCGTTCATTGACTTTATACGAGATGGAAGATCAAAAGCTGTTTACTTGTATGAATATTTAGATATATTGGACTTTGAAGAGTCGATAACACCGACACGAAACATTAACAAGACTCCTTACTAATTATTTTACTTCCCACCAAACTTTATGATCATATCCAGTCATTGCAGCAATGATGATATTTTCATTTTATTATACGTATGTATAATTCTTAATACGATTAATTTTATAAATCCGTTAGCGTACTTGTAATTCACATCTTCAATTGGTGAAGTTCATAGCCAGAGCACTTTAATCTATACGACATATCTATTAGAAGTGAAGCGATCATCGACTATAGAAATTGCAATACTCTATAAAGAAGATTAAATTGACAAACGCTTTTAATTACGTCATTATAAATACGTCGAAAGAATTGCCAACGACTAAACGTGTTAGGATACAAACAGGTCATTATTTTATAATAGACACCTATTCGAGTCGATGAACGCTTGTTTTTAAGTTATTTGTATATTGTATACATATAACTACTTAATAATTTGACATATTTTACACTCGTTATAGATGTAAGTAGAATAAAGAGGCAGTTACATACTCGATACTATCCACTTACGTATACGCAACAAATAATATCTGTAAAATACCTGCGATATTTCATCATTACATAAATATTTTTAATTCGATAAAATATAAAAAACACATATCTTCACAATCAACTTGTTTTTCAAATATTTCATTTTCTGTTAATTTAGAAAAAAAAAACATAAAATATAATAATAATAACACTCCAAAATATACAAAAATAGAAAATTTCCAAATTTAAAAGGTGTAGAATTGATGAAAATTTGTCATACATAAATTTCACAATTTACCGAGGTTGCGAGAAAGCGTAAAATTTGAAAAATATATATAGCGATTACCTTATCCATTTAGGTACAGACAAAAACATAATGAAATTTAAGTACAATAAAAGAAGCTTAAATAAAAAGTGTGCCCAAACAATACAAACGTGCGGGGAGACAAATTATATGCATTTACCTTAGAGGATGTTGAAAAAGCAGATTAAACTATAATACAATGGCTCAGTCGATACATTAACACAACCGAGAACACTAACGTCGAAATGAGTCGATTACTTGCTTAGTTTTAGTGTTGTCACAACGCAAGCATTCGCTTAGATATTAACAGCATTATTCATAGACAGTTCTAAAACCTATTTTAGCTATCGAACTCTTTTGAACAACTTTTGAATTCAGTTTGAGCGAAGAAAAAATATTCGACGACTAAATAGAGGTTTTAAAACTACTCGATGAATAAGCCCGTAAAAATTTATATAAAATACGAATTTATCATTTATTGCATAAAAGTTTTATATTCGTAATAGCTAAAAATTACATATAGAAAGCGGATTAAAATGTAAGCTACATGAAACTATAAATTAGGCTAATACATCCTAGCTTGCCATGACTTGATTCGAATCGAATTATTTATGAAAACTATGTTAAATTTATTTGCCTACAACGACTACAGTACAATAGCATATTGAATTATTAAGTAGATTTTTAAAAGTACTCACCACGACAAAATGAAATTTATCGTCACTTACAGAGACATTATAATCAGTTCAAAGTTACTATTATACAAATATTTATAACATTCAGTATTGCTTGTAGTTCCGATAATACAATTCGATAAAATTAAGGAAGACAAGATCATAACAATGTGCAATACCTGGCATTTGATTTGGCATCGGGCAGAAGAGTGCGACATACGGCAAACATCGACTGGGTTCGGTTTTGTAGAGCGTTGTCTCTGTCACTCAATCTGATAGCTTAGTATTGGTGCGACTGACTGCACACCATGTTTTTTTAAATTTATCATTAAAAAGTTATTGCCCAGTAAGTATGTTTAGATTGCGTTAAACAAACCAAACTTAGCCAAATGTCCAGTTTTCGACATCACAAATCAAATGCCAAGTACTGTATTTAAAAGTCGATATTGTACAAGCGTAGTGACAACAAAACACACTCGTATAATTTAATCTAAACCTAGCAACCTCAGACGGCATCCCTCGCTGTAACAACCGTATATATCCCTAAAGCAATCACGTCCGAGACAGTACGGACATCGCAAAGTTCGTCTTACACTGGTGGGCAAGCGTCACGCTGGCGTTTTGGTTTTCTTACCGAACGGGAGATGTATGCGGCGCTTTCTCGGCTTCGGCACACCCTCGTCATCCATTAGGGACGAATCTGTCGATTCTTCCTCGGGCGGCGTGTTACTTGATGGCGTTGGCGCATCTGCAATAGTTATTATGAATTTATAGTAATGACTTATTGTATTATATTCAAAACATTTTTTTTATTTTTTAGTAGGTGGTTTTAAGTCTGAGATGGAATTCTGAAAGTACACTAATGGAGCAATGGAACTAAATGTTCAAATGGCAAATTGAAACTTAAAATAAATCTCTATTAGTGATTCTCAAATTATTTCAGTATTTTTGTGTATCTATTCTATGTCTGTTATTTTCTATTTAAAATGAAATGAATCATTACGATTTTAATTATGAAATGTAACTTTGTATTAGTAATAGATGCACGGGTTAGAGAATCACTGGGAATATTACAAACACTGCCTTGCATTAGTGTCACACAAGTTGCAAGAACAATAACTTACAAGCATCTATTAGTGGTGCGATTGATTGCTCTCGTTATCTGATCGTAGACAATCATTCGGGTTAATTTCTAAAACCATTAATTTGTGTATAACTACGCACTAAGTAATCTACATTCAAATATTTTATCGACAAATTGTTTCGTACTTGTCGATTAAATTTTTCCGATCATTTTACCTTATAGGCTGCGGTTTGTCATACAAATCCTACTTCAGTTAACAACTACCAATACTATCTATCTAATTATAAAAGTTCCATTTGACATATCTCAAAATTGTGAAATAGGGATGATGTCAAATAAATCGGTTAGTACAATATCCGATTATTAACGAGATATCGATACTATTTGTTTGTATTTCTTAATCGATTACAGTTTATATTTTTAGTTTACATTATTTCGTTTTTTTTTATGTACATCTTTATCCTAATGAGACATCCACAATTGCATAAGTCACTTTAGTATTAAGGAACAAAAGCAATGATTTATTTATTACTAGCGGCCCGGCCCACTGAGTTGAAATGGCAATTTTTTGTGACACGATTTTTTTCGGAATTTCCAATTTATTTTGACGCCAACGGTTCGATATTATCATTCCTTACAATATTTATTCTTTGTACATTTTTGTTTAACCCTATAATTTTGGCTAAAAAAAATAATTTAGATTTTTGATGTATGGCCTAGTGCGGGTTGGCGGACTTACATACCATAGAAATTCTTATAAATCGCTATGGTATGCAGGTTTCCTCACGATGTTTTCCTTCACCGTTTTAGTGCGTGGTGACTGATTATCAATACACACATGACTTCGAAAAGTCAGAGGTCTGCCCTGAGATTCGAACCCGCGACCACCGAGAACATGTGGGTAGCCGCGTCTCAGCAGTCCGTTTACCAACAGGCCACCACATACACAAAATTATTGTTAAATTATTAAATTGTTAAATTATTGCCTTTTATTAAAATTATTATTACATTATTTACTGATGGTTGTTCGGTCATAGTATGCTTGTTATTAGCTGATAATTCAGTACTTTTTAAAATTAGAAAAGAACTGGATTAAAATTGCTCGATTATTTCTATATTTTTACCGATTATGCGTATACAAATCCGTTTGCATAGTCTCAACTCTACACATGGAAGACCTAACGACGTGACTTTGTAATGACGTCTAGTAAAAAAGTATGTTGTATAAAATGGTTGTTTTGATTTATTTAAAGGATTTATATTTAAATTTAGTTATTATGGATTGTAAATCCTGTAATAAAATAAGAATAGCTTCATAATTCTATGGTTTTACGGAAAGTTTTATTGAAATTGTGTGAGTTACGTCTTTACAAAGTTATTTATGATAAAAGTATGAAATGTCAAATGAGATTTCTTGAATTAGAAATACAATAGTAATGCAGATATATTTATTTTAACTCCAAGTATCAATACATATTCATCATAAGATATAATATTTTGCTATTGTTAGGCCATAACAGGTTGATGTGGACACCCGAGGAGAAGGCCTATGTTCAGCAGTGGATTTCCTGTGGCTGAAGAGAGAGAGGGTCCATACCCGTCTGCTTGTATAGTAACCATCATAGTGCGAATGTATTTTACTTTTCAGGATCTGCCTGGAAATATCGATTTAATTTAACAATTTCTAAACATCCTGTATTTTATTGTATAAGCCCATATATTTCCCACAGCAGGGCACGGATCTCCTCTACAATCAAGAGTACGATTGACAGTGGAAAGGCCATATAGTCCACCGACCACCACGCTGGATTAGTGTGGGTTGGCGGACTTTACATACCATATAAATTCTTACAAATCGTTATGGTATCGCCCTGGGCAAGACTTCTACAGCGACCTGTGTGTTCTATCCAAATCCAAGCGCAAGACAGTAATTCACTACACACAATACACTATAGGTCACAGTAAATCCTAGCATTCGGCGCCTTTTTGCATTGACGTCCGGCGGTCGGTCCAACCGTGCCATACCCTAACACCTGCCTGCATTGTATTTACAGTATATAGTTATGAATGCGGGTAGTATGAGTATGCCAATACCTTCCGGCAGCGCCTTGTGTCGTGTGAATGGGTTCCTGGGCGGCGGGCGCGGGTCGTCGGGCACCAGGTCGGAGGAGCGCGAGCGCACCATGGCGGGCGCGGGGCGGCGCGGCGGCGGCGCGGGGGGACACGCGCGCACCGAGCCGCGCAGCGTCGGCTGCGAGTGCGCAGAGCGGGTCAGCTCCTCGCCTGTCCAGTTCACGCTGGTGGAATACAAAATTCAATTCAATAAAACTGTATTTAGTTTCAGATGATAATTTACATTATAGGCCGACCGTTTAACTCGCGTATCGCCTGCGCGGTAAGAAGGGAGCGGGGGCGGGTAACGCTACACACGGAGTCAATAATCCAAAGATTTGTCTCGAGATAGATATTGTTGGTAAAGAATAAAATAATAGGTATCTTTTTTTTAAGTATTTATTTTTAAGTTTTACAAATATTTTATTAATAGCTTCTTAGGTACAAAATCATAAAAACAATAATTAACTTCGTTTAAGAAATATTTAACCACAGATAAAAGTTATAGGACTATTCATCACTAATATCCATATCGCTTGAATCATCATCACTGTCTGTGTAGCTTGAGAAATCAGAATCTTGCAAATTAATAATAAATCGGTCCATCTCTTCATCAACGATACGATCGTGCAGACAATATTCATTTTCAATAGTTTGTACATGTTTATCGCAGTTAACCCATTTTTCTACAGAGAATTCGGCAAATAACTGTTCCAGTGTATTTTTCTTTTTGTCTAAATTAGAATCAATTTCAATTTTTGCGAGCTGTCCTTTGATATCCCCCCAAACCAATTCGATTGGGTTTAAGTCTGGGTGATATGGAGGCAGTCGTAAGACTTCATGACCTGCCACCTTTAAAATATCATCTATTTTGTAAATATTTTCTGTCGCGTGTTGTTTAATTAAATTCAATAAATCACATTTTCTTAAAGACGTATCAAATTCAACATTGTGTCTTTGCAGCCAGGTCTGCATGATGGCTTTTGTGGATGTCATTGTAGGCTTTTTGTCCTCTTGTACCGAGTGGTATGCGGCATTATCCATAACAATAACTGACCTTGGCGGTAAATTTGGCAATAACTTTTCTCTAGTCCATTTGCTGAAGTTTACAAAATTCATATCGCTATGATAATCTCCGGTTTTGCTTTTGGATTTAAAAATTAAAAGAGCTCCATCGATAAATCCGGCTTGTCCACCAGCAATTACAATAATTAAACGTGGCCCTTTGCCAATATGCGACAGCACCCCTCGTTCTTCATTGGATTGCCAACACGCCGGTACATTTAATGACGAATTGACATATGTTTCATCGAGGTAAACAATGTTTCTTTGATCTCTTCTGTGCTTCTTTATCGCATTAAGATAACGCCACCGCCACGATACGATGTTTGGTTGTTCAATCAGTAATTTTCTTTTTGATTGACATTTCTTAAATCGAAAGCCAAGTTTATGAATCAATGTTCTTAAATATTCTCGGCCACAATTTAAAATTCCTTCTTCTCTGAGTTTCGCATTCAAAATTTTTAATGTAGGAACCTTCTTATAAACCGTATAAAATTGAGTTATTTTTCTTCTAACAACGCCCTCTGTAAAACTGTCAACTTCAATTTTTTTCTTTCGGATCTGTTTATTTATTTTTGGTGATTTAAAATTTACATTATTTTGTTCATCTTTTAGTTCATTTCCTTCTTTTATTATTTTACATAATATGGTAGTCACCGAGAGTCCTGTAGCTTTAGCAACAAGTTTGTTTAGGTTTACGTCTTCAAGATACTCTGTAGAATTATGATCTTGTTTTCTGGCTTTAAAAAAGGAATATACATTGTATGCTATTTGTTTAGCTTGCTTGTTTTTTTTGTTGGCAAAACTGCAAGAGCGATTCATCTTGAGATTTATCTTGGCAAGTTGTATACCTTGTGCGTTTATGTCCAAGTGTCCGTAACAAAATTACCAACCGCGCGCTGCAAGCACAGCCAGCGCACTGTCGCACTTGACGTAAGCTCTCTGCTCCGCGCACCCCTTTCACCCACCCGCTAACATCTCCCCTCGCTCCCTTCTTACCGCGCAGGCGATACGCGAGTTAAATGGTCGGCCTTTAGTCATTTCTTATGTCAAAATCATTACAATCATAATTTAGAGTGCACAAGTAAAATTTGCAATAAATATTCATAAACTTTTTTTAACGAGGGCAAAAACTACTTATGGTCCTCTTTCCGCAGCCCAGGGAGGGGTGCAGAAAGGATATGTCGGGGTCACCGGCCTTCCAGCTCGGCGCTTGGATATTAATGCCGAGCTGGGTTCCTAACGCTGATATCCTACGGTATACCAACCAAAAGTCCTCGATGGCGCTCTTATAAGTATCATATAAGTATGACTGCGGTCTCCGATAGCGCCCCTCGCCCGGTACTATTCCGCAGTCATCATATGCAATTCGGAGACCTATAGCCCCCCCTCTGTCCCTAACAGGGCGACACGGGTCACCATTACTCTATTCGGGCGTTCGCTACGAAATTAGGTGAGGGTGCCCCCTCAAAAGCACCCAATAATCCCAGGGGTCCCGTTAATTCGCCTTCTACGACAGGCAGGGAATACCGAAAATTTTCCATAAAACATGAAATTGTGGTTTTACGGGAAATGTTATTGTAATTTAGTAATTTACGTCTGTAAAAAGTTGTTTAAACTTGAATAATATGAAAATATTTCAAATTAAATTAAACAGTGGCTATAACCACAAACTAAAAATGCGACTTAAAATTGAACCTTATCTCTATACTCCCATAAAATTGATAATCACTCATTATCCTTATGCAAGTCACCAAACAACCCGCATCTACCTTACACTACAGCACAAACACTCACTTATCCCCTCCAAGTATGAACTGCACTTGTTCTTTGCGCCGCTCATCCACGGGGCTCTTGCGCACGTCGTTGTGAGAGGCCTTCATCCTCAGTTCCTCTGAGGAGTGCTTCTTGTCCTCTTGTCTGCGGTCCTCTTGCCGCCTCTCACGAGCCTCTTGAGCTAGGCGCTCTTCTAGCTGTAATCTGAATCATACAGACACTAATTAGGAATTGCAAGAGATAAAAGACAGTGTGCTGGGCTGATATCTTCACTACTTGGAGAGGCATCACAAGCAGAAGAAGAAAAGTTAGCTGTACAATATACAGAATTTTGTCAATATCGTTTCAGTACTTTCTAAAGGCTGTATAGAAACTTAAAGGTATTTTTTGGTCTAGACTGGGCAGATACGTTTACACTGTATTTACTAATTGATATTGAATCGCAACAGATTTTAAATGTGTTTATACATGGTAAAGTATGTCTTATTTCTCAACAATGTAGCTTGGATGAAAAGTTGTGGCACTGGTGGTAGGTCTCTCATATGTGAGAGGCCGTATAGGTAGGTAACATGGCAATGTCTATTACTCCCGCCAAACAGCAGTTTAAATGCACTGTTGTGTTTCAGATTGAAGGACATTGTAGCCAGAGTAAGTACTGGACATATTGAGACTTTACATCTTATGTCTCAGGATGGCAAGCGCACTGGAATGCCGAGCATTGCTTTATAAATTGTAATTCAAGTTGTTGTTTGGTTTTGCTACTTACGACGACATGCTCGTCTTGCTTTTAAGTGCAATAAAAAAAGATAAAAGACAGTATGCTGAGCTAACTGGTAAGCTTTACTACTTGGAGAGGCATTACGAGAAGAATAAGTTGGTTATACCATATAAAGAATTATGCTAATAAACTTTTTAAAATGAAGTATCATTAAAGTAAAATTCTTTCTAAAGGCTGTTTAGAAACTAAAAGGTACTTTTTGTTTGGACTGGGTATATACTTTATACCGTATTTACTAATTGATGTTGAATCGCAACATATTTTATATGTATATTTTTATACATGGTAAAATATGATTTATTTCTCAACAACGTAGCTTCAACCAAAAGTACCAGATATAGTTCTCACCTTGCTTCAGCGAGTCTAAGATCCAGGGGATAGTGTGGAGAGTCCGGTTCCTCGCTGCCGGACGAGTCTTCACGCCATCCGAAATTATCCGCAACTGAAGTTGTACAATACCACTAATGTACTCTATTTAGAATACACATAACATTAACACCACCCTTATTTCTAAATTCTCATATTTTACACATTCATTTTAAGCCAATAAACGCCCGAACTACATCTAAATGATAATATTTATCTATTCAAAGCATGTATGAAATAGTATATAATCATATATGAAAGAAAGCAATGAAGCGTATACTTATATAACATTCTTACCTTTACACGTGCCAAAATAACGATGCCATATAACACTGATAAAGCATATATCTAAACTATAGTGGTACAATGATGGAAGCTGGATAGTGGGAAAAATAAAACAAAATCACAATCGTCAAAAGCTTTCAAACGTGCATAGAACACCAAATTCTGTAAAGAAAAATCGACTAATTTTATCGACTAATGTTATTGCCAAGACGAAGCGACATCACTATACACGTTTATAGTTCAATGAAGGCTATGTATTTGTCAGTGAAAGGCGTCATATTGCTTGTAGCAAAATGACAAGCACTCGCTTACAACACTTTAACACACACATTAATATTAATAAAATAAATGCACTGCACAATATGCATTATGAGATATTATGTTACGAACCATAACCAACCACATAGTTTTTAATTCGTGCAAAACACTTGCGGCAAGCCGTGACTTTTTAAACAAGAATTAGCAACTTAACATGCGCAAAGGAAAGGTGAAAAACCAACACCGATAGCTTATATATGTACAAATTATTTCATACATGCTTTATACTATTTTAATTATATTGCCTGAAAGCTTCCTACCGATTGTGATGCAACAAGGATTTCAAAATTTATTTATTCAAATTAAAATAACTAAGCATACGGTAACACAATGCAGCTTAGAAACTAACTAGATTAATAAATAACACCTTTGTCTTAGTATCAATGTCGTAATATAAATCAGCTTGTTAATATATAAGATCTAAAACAGGAACCTTGGACATCTATAATCACTTTAATGAAACAGTGAATACACTATTTCGGAGGATTTTAAATGCAACGGTAAAATATTCATTACTTTATTACAAAAAAAGTGTAGTCATTATGAGAATTTGTATCAAATATAAACTAGTGCTTTCATAAACAAATTTATTTATTTTTCATTTATCTATATCGACTAAAATTAAATAAAACGTATTTATAATCGACTAAATCTATCGATGGCAACATTATTTAAGTACAGATCTTTGCTGTTATTGTAAATGGAAATATATTTTTGAGCACATCATATTTATTACTATGTTCTAAGTATTAGTTGCTTCCGCTTTTTTACGCTAACTATATTAATTATTTTAATAGTTATATTTATCACAATATTCAAACAAAGTGGAAGGTACTTATGCATAAAACAGATTGTTACTAAAAGCGAGTTATATTTAACATTCCTAATAAATAAATATTATACACGAATAACGAAAATAAAATACATTCAACATTCCCGAATATACAATAGACTACGTAAACAGATATCGAAGGATATGGCAGATGATATAATGTATAAAATCTACAATGATGATTTTATAAGCCTTTCCTAGAAATATTCTGAGATGTGAATATTTTATTTTAGATATTTAAAAGAGATTCTATTTATGGGAAATATTGTAACCCCGTGTCATAACTACTTATAAAATATGGCTCATTATGGACTAACTTCCCATTTTTGCATGTGTAAGCAAAATACGTATTTGTTAAAATATAAAATCGGAGTATTTTGCAACTTTTACATGAAAATGTATTACATTGAATTTAGCTCTAATTTTTACCTTACTAATAGCCCATGCATTTTCTAATTTAAACATCAAATTAATACTACAAAAAAAAACTCAAGTTAGATAATTTCTATATGGTCACTAAATCAAAACTCAAAAATACATAAATGTCTTTTACAAAACCGCATTACATAGCAAACATTTTGTGATGTGTGCATTCTTGATGAAAATTGTCAGCCCTTTTGAATAGTTGATATCCGTTATCGTTTCGTTGTTTGATAATCGTCTAAAATGCAACGCAAGGATAGTTAATAAGATAGGTTGATAGATACAGCAAAATTAGTTACTGTATTTACAAAAGTTAAGCGTAAAAGCTGGCTATTTTTGTACAATTGACTAATTGGTAATTATTTATGCAGCAATAAATCTTTGCAGCGGCAAGCGACGTTTCCATAAGGAATGCACATGCACCCAGAACTAGTGTCGGGTCATTCGAAGTGTTCGTGGAACACGGAGGCGTCGTCGTAGTTCTTACCTGAGCCGCAGATGGAGGTGTCGTCGCCGATGCTCAGGTCGTCTTGAGAGCTGCTCATGCGCGCTGTCACAAAATAAAAATACCATGTCATTTTTTTTTCTTTTTTATTGAGACAAGGCAAAGGTATTATAGTGCATCTGATGGTAAGTGCAGTGACAATTTCTTCGACAGTAGACATGCAGACAGAGACCGAAATGCAAAATACAAATTTGCGGTTCCCTATGCCGGATTTTCCACTATCAAATACACGGACACGGAAATGTTATACGGACGCACACTAATATTCTACAAGTAGTTATTTTTCTTTTTTTCTTATCAACAATTTCTAATAAACAAGGAAGTAGTAAAGTAAGTTGGTATATTAATTTTATTTTATACGGCAGAAACAACATTAATTCAATGGATATTTTCAAGGATTCGATTTTCTAGGATTATTCTCTGTACACATATTTCAATTACTACTGTATTTTTATCTCATTGGTCTAGTGCGATCTGTGAATAACAAGGTTCTTGTTTTACGTTAGTTTCTAAAATCCACTTTGCGTAGGATTTTGGGTTTTAAATATCTAGTAATGCTAGGGACTAGAATTCGCTCCCTTCGTGGCAAAACGCTTATCTTTTATCATATTTGGAAAGAAAATATATTCAGCAATACTATAACGTACTTGTGCTTATTCCTTTCTTGATACACAATCTTATGTCTTTCACATTAACTCTGTCCAAAGTGAACGGTGGCAGTGACGTCACAAAATAAAAAAGTGCACTTAAATGATGATGTATTTATTGAGACTCACGTCGTCCCGTCGGCCTTCCGTTGACGTTTCTGTATAGCGTGTTCTCCAAGTACTGCAGTCCGTTGTTATTGATTATGTTGAAACCGCAGAGACGTTCGATCTGTTTCCATCGGTGCATGCGCTCCTAGAAGTCAACACAAAATTATAATTAGTATATATTATTACAAAACATAATGTAAAGACAAGTGTTAATTAAGATTTAAGAATATTTAACGTATTGGTACTCTATTAGGTCCTTGGTATGCAGCTATTTTTGACGCCAAATACCATTGTGTTATCACTATTTATAGGGCATTGTAGTTAGTAATAACTAGCTCTTCAAAGACATCGGGGTCACAAACACCCAGACCCGAAACATATACCAGTGATTCACATAAATATTTGTCTCGGGCGTTTGACAACAGGCATCCAACTAACTGCGTCACGGAGGCTGTCAAATATGTTTTAATAGACCTGTTTTAATGTTAGTACTATTATTAAGATAATATATTACCTGTAACTCCTGTGTGACTTCATTGAGCGCTGTACGCGCCTCCACTATAGAGCGGTCGACGTCGTCAATAGATTTGCCGTGCGTGGAAACAAACGCGCCCACCAAACTCGAACGCTTCTTACGCAGCTTCTCGCACTGAAAACAACATGAATATATTAAAACACCTGCCGATAGTAGAAAACCTATTAAATTATGTGTATTAAAATATTCTACTGACTACATTTAACTAAAATACTAATTTTAAGGTATTTTATATCGAGTTACGTATACGTAGACCAAGGCTTATGATTAGTGATTTACATTAATGTAAAATTAAATAATAAAGTTTTTCTTAAAAGCGATTCATCATGCATACCAAGTTGTGGTATACTTCACTTAACCAATTGACGTAAAAGGCATAAAAAGATAAAAATGAAATCAACAAATGACGTGAGATACTGTGAGTTTCACCCCTCAAGAGGTGGTTTCATATGAAACATATCGTTAAAGACAAATATCTTCACCAACCCTTATCGGCAACATCAATACACTAAAGAAAGTTAAAAAAGCCTATTTTAGTTTTCGAAAGTTTTGTCCCTTTTGATTAAAGGACATTGTAGCCAGAGTAACTACAGGACATTTTGAGACTTAACATCTTTTGTCTCAGGATGGCGAGCGTAGTGGAATGCCAAGCATTGCTTTGTAATTCAAGGTGTTGTTTGGTTTTGCTACTGTTTATGACTAGTCGTATAGCCATTTATAGATATATTTTTTTGCTGCACCTCCCTCTTGACTCGATCAAATATACACTGGATTATAAGTAACGGCCTCAAAATGGCAAGATAAATAAGAGCACAAATAAGCGCTGTGGTCTTATTTGATTTGAGTAGGGTCCAAAAAATAATAAATCTTAATTTAAAGGAATAAGATTTATTGTAACCTGAAGTTGATGATAATTGAAGACTTTTTGCTACATCTTGTAGTTCGAAATTCAAATGTATAAGTATAAGCAACCTCGGCCACTTTTGGCGTGTGATTTTGTTCCGGACCCTGTATGTTTGTTTGTTTGAACGCGCCAATCTCAGGAAACGCTGGTCCCATTTGAAAAATTATTTCAGTGTCGGATAATACATTTATCGAGGAATGCTATAGGCTCTATATCATCACGCTATGACATATAGGAGGGAAGCAGTAGTAACATTTCTATCTAAGACGAGGAAATTTTATTCGTGGTCCTATTGATCGATATTCTGATTGATCGTCGGTATTGAACATTTTGAAACGTGTATACCCGGGCGGAGACGGGCCCGACCGCTATCTAGTATATATTTGATCAAAGTATCACCCTAATATAGAGGTAATATGTAGATGTGTCGTGTAACTCACCGCGTCCCTGGCTAGTTGCAGTTGCGAGTCAGCCTGCTGCTTCTTGCGCAGATATGATCTGTTCTCGACCTCGTGCGTGAGCTGCAGCCACTGCTGCAGGCCCGGCGGCGGCGCCCAGCACCGGTCCTCCAGCTCGCCTTCAGCGCGACGAAGCTCTGCACGCAACATCTGGATAGGAAGAAGTGAACTGGTAACAGAGTTGATGATTACCAGCAGTCAAGGGCGGATCCAGCCTTCAAAAAAGGTTGTGGACATTTAAACCCGAAAATCAACGAAGTGAGAGTCTGTGTATGATATTGCTCATGATCGTTATACGCAATAAAGATTTAACTCAATGATTTTATTATACTGATGATATTATGGCATTTGTCATAATATTATCAGTCTATCGATCTCAATATAGAGTGGAAGTGTGAAATCATAAGCCCGTTAGGGTTGTGGGTATGCCCATCTTGCCCACTACGGTGGATCCGCGCTTGCCAGCAGTTGAGGTTGCTGAAAGTCGCTGAATGGAAGTCTTTGGAAGATCGCGGACGATGGATGAATATCCATCCACCAGTGGACTTCATGTGAAAGTTAGTGAGGTGTCGGATTGGAATCCCATGTCGCGCAAAGTGATATTGAATTTTTCTATTCATTATTAGCCCGGAGTTCGGAATTTGTGCCCGATATGATGATAGGCTTGTCCCCCATACAATTTTGGAACGGAGCATACAAGGCAAAACATGGGTGTCCTGGTACCAACTGTGCCTACCCTTTCTAGGAAAAAAGCGTAAGTTTATGTATGGATGTATGTAAAAAAATGTGCACCATTAAAACCACAACACTATGGATATTGGTAGTATGTAATACGTCACTAGTCTGTAACATCAACCAGCATAGCGGGAATGGAAGCGAGAGAGAAGATAGTGTAAGAGTGAGGCTGACACAGATATAAAAATAGCTCGTGTGCCGCTCTTTTTTGATAAACACATTTTGTTCGTGATCTCTTCTAGTATAATATTTTATGAGGTTATAGAAACCGACTTCTTCGACTTCAATGTACTAATGTGAGTACAAAGTGACACGGCACGACAAAGCGACTACAATGTACTACATACAACCAACATCTCTTGAAATCAGATATAAATAAAATAAACCGGAACACGACATATAATATGTCAAATATTCTGAAGAAATGTCTACCAGGTAACTCATACCCATGGGAAGTATCCATAGTTATTTTGTTTAAATAAAATTTATTCGTGCGTCAAATTAATTTAAAAATTAATATTAAACGTTGATTTTTTCAATACACACAAACGCACCAACCAAACCACGCACTAAAACGGTGAAGGAAAACATCGTGAGGAAACCTGCATACCATAGCGATTTATCAAATTTCTATGGTATGTAAGTCCGCCAATCCGCATAAGGCCAGCGTGGTGGACTATATGGCCTAACCACTCTCAATCGTACTTTCGATTGTAGAGGAGGCCCGTGCCCTGCAGTGGGACGTATATGGGCTGATACAGATACAGATACAGTTGATTTTTTACATATTTACAAATAACTAACAATTTGTTCAAGCTGTTGATTATTTTACAAATTACATTTTTATACGCAATTTATTTTTCTAATTCTTATATCTTTACTCTGATCAACTATAAAGTGCATTATTGCGGAAAACGTGAGCATGCTCATAAATTTTTCACGTTCCGGTAAATCCCTTTAATTAGCTTTCTATTGTTCCTTCCTATTATAATGCATTGTGGGTTTTCTTACGAAATAAAGTAAGATTACTGAACAACTGCCTCGGTGGCGTAGTTGTACTACGGTACGGTTACAAAGCTGAGGTCTCGGGTTCGAATCCCGGGTTGGGCAAAGTGATATTGGATTTTTCTATTCATTATCAGCCCAGAGTCAGGAATTTGTGCTCGATATGGCGATAGGCTCGCCACCTATCACATTGTGGGACGGAACATACAAGGCGAAATGTGGGTGCCCTGGCACCTCTGCCTACCCCTTCTGGGAAAAAGGCGTGAGTTTATGTATGTACTGAACAACGAAAACTTGTTACTATGAAGTTAAATAAAGAAATTCTGAGAATGCTATTTTTGTAACATGTTTGTAATACAATTGATAGTCTCCGTTATGGCTGGGTATTATCATCTTTCAAATGAAATTTGCACATCTAATTTTGTTCTTAATTGTAGCTGTCACCAGGTTTGAAGACATAATATATTGACGAGGCCAAATATGGAAAGTATCACTACTTTAATAAGTGATATTGTGTAATAAATATTTATGGCGTTAATTGGATTATGTGTGGTTTATTTCGTATTTACATGGGCTTGTAAGTTGCGATCTTTCGAGACAATTTTCCGGGTTCGAATCACAAGACACAAATCTGACTTTACGGAGTAATTTGCTTCTCTATATCTGTATCAGCCCATATACGTCCCTATGCAGGGCACGGGCCTCCTCTACAATCGAGAGTACAACTGAAAGAGGTTAGGGCGTATAGTCCACCACGCTGGCCTCATGCGGGTTGGTGGACTTTACACATAGAAATTCATATAAATTGCTATGGTATGCAGGTTTCGTCACGATATTTTCTTTCACCGGCTGCGTAATATGTTCCTTTGAGTTTTTCATAGTATTATAGTTATTTTCAACCACTTCGATGATAACGGAGGACATCGTGAAGAAATGTAAAGGTCATAAAATTGTTTACAACAATTTCAATGGTATATGTAGTTCACCAAATCGTAATAGGTCTGCTGGTTGAACTGGTTGAAGAGTCCCCTGTCTAACAGCGATTTAATGTTGAAATAATATATTTTTCTTAATGTATTTTCATGACCACTCTTGCCTTCCTACTTAAAAGTTGTTTTGAAATCGTCTAAACTCTATGGCAGTGTTTCTTAACCTTTTAGTATGACCATTTGACAAAATTTCAGTCTAGCCATTGACCACCCGGTTGACCCCGTTTGATTGTGTGTTATAAAGTACCAAAATATAAATAAGGGTCTACATATCCATAAGTAAAACATTCATAAAACTATTTTAAGTATGGCCTTAGGATGGCTTTGCGGACCAGTTTGGATACTTCCTTGGACCATCGGTTAAGAACCACTGCTATATGGCAACAAGCCCGGTAATTGTACTGTTCATATAGATATAACTATTGTTGTGTAATTTTTCCTCATTGTAAGATACAGAAAGATTTAAAAAAGAGCGCTTTTCAGTCAAGGCGGCATGTTTAGACTTTAAATTGAAATGTCCTGGGTTCAAATGCTAGGTTCAATAATACATTTTATTAGGTTTAAAAAATGTGAGTTACACCGAAATATAATTTGTCCGGTCGTAGCCATAGAACGAGTCCGCATCACAATTAGGAAGGTGATGAAAGGATAATTTTATGTTTCTCTAATCGCTAGCATCACTTACTCCTTCGGAAATAAATGCATGAGTGTATATGTAATTACCTAAATGAAATGAAGAAACATCACTATAAGAAAGACAACTATTACAAAAACTTTGCTTTTGTCTTATCCAGTTAGAACGGGGGTTACCCCATGATCCGAAACAATATTTCAATATTTGGACATGGTTCGTAAAGCTGTACGAATGTGTCTAGATAATAGACAACATGTTCGAATGCTCTATCGTCGTAATCATAGACTAAGTAAAAAAAATTAAAGTATCAATATCGGAGAAAATGATAAGATACATAGACAATAGTATTGATTTTTAGATTAATCAATCATTTTAAGCAGCTATGAAAATTTGTTATTGGACATTAAATCAAAGTTGGTTAACAAACACAAATAACGGAATTACCTCAATTTCGGATTTGAGTTGCGTGACCTCCAAATCTGAATTCGCGGAGTTCAACAGCGGAGTGTCGCCCGCTTCCCTCAGCTTCTTCTCCAAGTTTTTCTTCTCTGTAGTCACGTTTTCCTGCAACATAATAACATTATATCTAACATACACTGTATAAATTACGACCGCTGAAACGGTTACAATGTTGCCCCAATCTTATCTCACATGCAAATTAAAAAGTTTAACACACTTTCGCTTTCTTTTTAATTCATTTATTATTGCTTTTTAAACGTTTTCAATACTCACTTTACTGGTGGTAAGTCTCTCATACGTGAGAAGCCATCTGGTTCCACTCCAATGGTTATTTCTCCCGTCAAACAGTAGTGTAAATGCACTATTCTGTTTTGGATTGAAGGACATTGTAGCCAGAGTAACTACTAAACATATTGAGACTTAACATCTTATGCCTCAGGATGACGAGCGCAGTGGATTGCCAAGCATTGCTTTGTTATTCATAGTGTTTGGTTTTGCTACTGTTCATGAGCAGTCGTATGGCTTACCATCAGGAGAACGATATGCTCGTCTCACCATTCCATGAAATACATAAAAAATAATACAAAAACTCACAAATGTTTGAAGCGACAAAAACACACACACACACATAACAAAACTACACTTCTTCTATACCTTCATGGTTCACGAGGTAAAAAATGGTTTTTCCTTAAATCACTGCGGTAATACTCGCGACGCTACCGGATAATACGAGCTGGCACTACAAGCGATCGGACTTGAATGAACAAGTTTGCGAATTTATGAACGAGTCTACCATTTAAATTTTGAGGCGCTAATTTTATGTGTATCAAAAATTTGTCAACCGAACTTACGAGTAACTTTAAATTGGCACATTCATTAACGACAAAAGTCTGTGCCTTTTGCAGACATTTTATGCACTGCCAGAGCAAAATGACTACACCGTATCTCATAATAAAAACAGTTCATGCCGATTTCGAGCAATAACAGCTGATGATTACCGTAATTGTGGTAATTGTAAATTAAAAGTAATAATTTCGCCCTGGTTTTTCTTCTTCACGAAAGCAATGTAGTCCTAGCTTATAGATTTTTTTGTAACAAGTTGGATTAAGACGGTTTTCTGTGGTACATAATGGCGTTCTTTTGACCATCATTATGTACTAATTAACATTTTCATCTCGTTATTGTCCTTTAAAAACGAGTTCACGAGGCGAATCAGTAATAAAACAAAGAACAATAAATGTAATTACAATATTGTCCTCTATTCTCACAGTACGTACTTCAAATAAAATAATTTAATTAAAAATTAAAAGACCGACTTCAATGTGCACTACAAAGTAATAAATAATATATATTTCATTGTGAAAGAAGAAAGAAAGAAAAACTATTTATTGATACACAGACGCAACGTACATAAAACACACAGTATTACAAAACTTAATAATAAAAAATGGCTGATCGCGTCTGTGACCGGTAGGTGGCCACTCAGCTTTATGTTATGAAGTGGTGCAAACCACATCACAACGCTGATTTTCAGTGGCCACCTTAAGTGACGTACGGACGTCAAACCAATTACTCAAATTTATATACAAAATAAAAAGAAACGAAAATAACAATAAAAAAAATAAATAAATAAAGAAATAAAAACTAATAAAATGCACAATATTATAAAATTACAATAACATCCGTTTCGCAATCGACGTTTTGCACGTGCACACAGCTGCGTCGTTATAATTTATTTAGTTGCGACGTACAAGCCGTCGCAGGCGCAAGTTGCAGAGTGAGCGCGGCGTGTGCAAATAAATAACATAACCAACAATTGGAAACAAACAAATGTCACCTAAAGTGGGTATAATGTTATAGCTACGCGCCATAAAATATACCGTTCTTACGGGAAACCACGCCAAGAGGGATATAATTGTATCACATAGAATAGTGATTGTCGGAGCCAACTGCTTGGAGTTTGACTTCGTACCATATACACATAGGTCATAAAACATGTGTAAGTATAAAGTTACTTTACAAAATACTTTTATTTTTTTGTTCAGTTAATAAATATCTTTTATAGTGTAACTTAAATGTTTGTTTTGTTTTTAGGGATCTTATATATGGAGGAAGTAAAACATTCCAGCAGTGAGTGGCCGCGAATTTGAAACACCCCCTTGTGCTAGTACATATTGATTAATTTTCTTATTGACTAGACTAGCCAACAAATCTTAAATACGTAGGTAATATTTTGAAGGCGGGTCGCCAAGTGCCAAACGAGAACAAATTCAAGTAATGTAACACAGTTGAATATTACCTACTTGTAGATGTATCGTTGGCGCTCAGTTAGGTCCATATGTAAACTAGAAACAAATTAATTTCACATATTGATCCTACGTGTACATTTGTTGAAATTTTCATAGAATTAATATGTGTCATATGTGTGATCTAATTTTAATGTATTGCATACGATCAAAGATACAGTGGTCAAGGGTTGCAACTCCAGTGTACACCATTGACTTATTGGAGTCACTTGCATATTTATATACAATTACTTTAACGACGGACGGTCGATTTTTCTATTAGTTATCAGGATAGGGACTGGAATTTGCACCCGATACGACTATAGACTCTCGCCCCCAATCACACCGAGGGACAAAACACGCAAGGCGTAACGTGGGTCTCCTGGTTGATACCAGAAGAATCTCTGCATACCCTTTCTGGGAAAATGGCGTGAGTTTATATAGATTAAGACAAATTAATATTGCGTGTAAAATTGCGTGTTTTTCGCTAGGATGTTTTACACAAATTAAATTTAAGAGTAGGTCGTCGTGTTCGTCACTTGGCGACCCGCCTTCAAAATATTACCTACGTATTTAAGATTTGTTGGCTAGTCTAGTCAATAAGAAAATTAATCAATGTGTACTAGCACAATGAAATATATATTATTTATTACTTTGTAGTGCACATTGAAGTCGGTCTTTTAATTTTTAATTAAATTATTTTATTTATTACTTTTTAGTTTTCATAAGCATTGTAATGATGCCAAAGGTAATCATATAATGATAACTGGAATCAATGTATATAAAAAATGAACCATTGTGATCCTTTATAATTTCAAAAACGAAAATTAATATTTTATGATTTTTAAGGAAGCTACACTGTTCGTTTTTTTTTTTTTTTTTTTTTTTTTTATATTGGCCTGGCATAGTGGCGGCATTGCACCTGATGGAAAGTGCCAATGCCGCCCAGGCAGAGTATCCATTGGCATCGGACGGCAGTCCCATGCCAATTGAAACAATTATGCCGGCCTGCTTAGGTGCCTCTTCACACCACGGCGGAAGGACCCGGGATTGTAGGAAGGAGGGAACACGTGCGCCGGCAAACAATTCCACAGCCTGACGGTGCGGCACAGAAACAAATTTGAGAACCGTTTGGTTCGCGCCGGGATGGTGTGGACCGTCAAGCTATGGCTTCGCAAGCCAGCACGCGTGGTTCTGGTTAGGAATGGAGAGGAGGGGAGCAAGTTGAACAATTCCTCAGAGCACTCACCGTGATACAGGCGGTAGAACACGCTTAGAGAGGCGACATCTCTCCGGAGTTGTAGCGACTCCAAGTTGCTCGTAACGTCTGCATCATTCACAATGCGGATGGCCCGCCGCTGCAATCCATCCAAGGCATCGAGCAGGTACTGGGCGGATCCATCCCAGAGGTGCGAGCAATACTCCATACCCGGCCGGACCTGCGCTTTATATAAGCGGCAAAGCTGACCGGGCGTGAAAAACCGACGCACTCTGTTCAGGACTCCAACCCTGCGTGATGTGGCAGATATTACGCCCTCGATGTGATTCCTTGGATTGAGATCACAGCGGATATCCACACCAAGGATACACAGGTCATTCCGCACTGAGAGGGGAGTACCCTGAAGAATGGGGAGGGGAGAGAACGGGGATTTTTTGCACGTGAACGCACACACCTGGGTTTTCCTGGCATTGAACTCAACCATATTCCTGGAACCCCATGTAGAAATGAGATCCAAGGTCCGGTTGAGCTCAATGACAAGATCTTCGCGTCCCTTCACAGTTTCGACACGGCAACCTGGAGGCCCGCAGTGGTATCGCCCATGAACCGTGCTGTCATCTGCATAGCAATGAATGTTGCCAAGCGACAACATGTCATTGATATGCAGAATAAACAAGGTGGGCGACAGCACCGAGCCCTGAGGAACTCCGGCATTTACCGACATGAGCGCCGAAGCGTGTCCGTCTACGACTACACGTATTCTACGCCCATGCAGAAAGCCGGAAATCCACGAACACAGGTTGCCGGGTAGACCGTATGCCGGAAGCTTGGACAGAAGACCACGGTGCCAGACCCTATCAAACGCCTTGGCAATGTCGAGGCTCACAGCAAGAGCCTCGCCACGCCGGTCTATCGCCTCACCCCAGCGATGCAGGACAAACGCTAGAAGATCACCCGTCGATCGATTATGACGGAATCCGTATTGTCGGTCACTGATCAACGAGTGATCCTCCAGGTAGCGGACCAATTGAGCGTTTATGATCCGCTCCATGACCTTACACATCACTGAGGTGATAGCGATAGGGCGGTAATTGGTAGGGTCCGATCGATCACCCTTTTTGGGGATTGGTTGCACATTGGCCTCTCTCCAAGATTCCGGCACAACACCTGTGCGGTAGGACGCTCGGTAGAGGCGAGTCAGTGCTGGAGACAACTCAGCTGCACAAGCCCTTAAAACCACCGCTGGTATCCCATCCGGACCACTGGCTTTCCGCACATCGAGAGACCGTAACTCACGCCGCACATCACACTGCCTGATGCGAATATCTGCCATTGAGAAACCGCAATCAGGCAGCGTAGGCAGCGACTGGGAACCACGGTCTTTTATTTTTTATTTCGTTTTTATGATAAAGAAAATACTAAAATCGGCTCAACCTGATGGAGATCTTGAGTACACTTATGCGTGGTAATCATTCGTTACCCCCTCACCTCTCCACCTTCTTCACTTCCTATTTTTAATAAAACACATATACTTAACCTAATGGACGAAAAATCATTGCGTTTCTGCAAAGTTTTGTGGAGGTCTACTCTCCAGATATGTACCTATTCATCAGATTGTCACCATATTTTATGTGACCAACATTATGTATAATTCGTACCGAAGAAAAGTTATTTAAAATCATTTTTTATTGTCGCAGATATTTAGTATTTATATTTGTATATATCCCCCCCCCTTCCCACGCCCCTTTCTACTTTCCCCTTTCCATCCCCCCCCCTTGTAGTAATAAACTTAAACTGAACCTAATGTAAAAAGAATTATTGCTGTACTGTTCAATTTTGAGGAGTTCTGCCCTTCAGGTCCAAAGATATTCATCAGGTCTTCACAATACTTTTTTTGGTCTAACTTATCATATAATACTGTTTGACAAAAAAGTTATTTTTAAGTCGGTTTAGAACTGCCGGAGATATTGAGTATTAACAATTGTACCTATTTTCTACCCCCCTCACCCCTCCACCCCCACCCTTTACCTATTTTCACCCACCCTTTGTAATAATATACTTATACTTAATCTTACGCAAAAAGAATGAATGCTGGATCGTTTAATTTTGAGGAGTTCTGGTCAGCAGATCCTAAGATATTCATCAGGTCTTCACCAATTTTATATGGGACCAACCCTGTATATCATGCTTTCCAACAAAAAAGAAATTTTCAAAATCGGTTCCAAATTGCCGGCGTAATCGCGTAACAAACATACAAAAGAAAAAAAAAAAATTCAGTCGAATTGATTACCTCCTCTTTTGAAGTCGGTCAAAAATAGGCTTATTTTGTTGAATAGAGCATAAAATTCACCGTCTAACGTCGGAACTCAGGACCACTTATTAAACTCACAACAGAGACAGCGAAAAGATTTTATATTATACGTATATAATATTCAGCCGCTTGTTAGATGTAAATACATTAGGTGAAAAAAAGCTGATTTCCAAGTAGGCAAACAATTTGGAGTCAAGGCCATGTTGACAATGTGACAAGCTCGCAATTTATGTGCGATGTGATGAGACGTGCAGACGGTTACTTCTCACTTTATTTATTTCTACTAAATTTATTTGAGCAGCTATTTTGAGACGGTTTTATCAGAACGTCTTCAAGGATTATTGGGTAACAATTTATAACCTTTCTACGCAATTTTTTTTGCAAAACTGAGGCATGTCTAGCAATAATATTTTATTGTATTAAAATTACTTTATTTTGCTCAGGCGGTATATCTATAATAACTTCGATTGTTAAGACAATAAAAACCGACAAAAAAATTACTTTTGATCCCAACGCTTCCTTCCCTCGTGATGAGATAAATCCGAATCCTAACGATTTGCCTATTACCACTGTTAAACCTTCAGTTACATTGTGCATCGAAAAATTTCACCTGACACCAGTAATTCCTCACCTGTTCCAACCGCGCTTTTTCAAGCTCCTTCTGCATATCGTTCAGGGCCATTTCGGCCTTGCGCAACTGCTCCATGTCTTGCAACATTCGCTGGACTTGCGAGCGACTCGCCCGGCCCGCGCGCAGTGCCGCCCAGCCGCCCACCACGGCGCCAAGCAGTAGCGAAGCCAGCAACCAGTCCTTCCATCTGCTGCCTTCTGTAATGAGAAACCACCTGATCACGTGGTCTAATGCTATTGCAGCTGGATTACTCTCGACGATCGAATTCATTCAAGCTATTGCATCAAGGAGTTTTGATCTAGCATTGAGGATGTCAGCTTCATATTTTAGGATCTGAAATGTACCGTGCTGAGATGGTTGCAGTTAAAGTTATATCATCTAGGCTTTATTATCAAAGAATACCCTCGCGATTTAATAAAGGAACAAAGGACGTTACGGTAGCGCTCGTTAATTGCACAATAACACATTTTCGTTTCTCACTTCAAATTTCAAAAATAAAATAAGGTATCAAGAGTGGCCGGCTGTTCTTACGATATTCACAATCCGCTGGCCTGATGATAACCGTCACATCCGCCCTTAAACAGGAGCAATAACACTCAGAACTAATTAACATTAAGCACTGCGTTGCATTGTAGTGTGCCCGTCGCACTAAGATATTAAATGTCAAGTCTTTTCATGGCCACTGCCTAGTAATGACTGGCTGCAATGTCCTTCAAACGAGTCCTTCTGTGTTGTATGGCTATAGATATAGACAAAGCGGTTTTACCTGGCTAGACTGCCTTTTGCACCTAATAGAGTTACTGCCTAGAATTGGTGTGTAATTTATAGATAAGATTAAAATCAATTGTAATAGGTGTAGCTAGAATAAGTAAGAGCATGACTTGTGTAAACATTTTATACTGTTTCCATTCGTTTATTTTATTTTTGACACATCGAGTACTGAATCAAATAGTGATGGCCTGATGCGTTATCGAATCAATTTTTTATAACAAACGATTTTATTTTTGAACAAGTTTTAATCGATTTAATACATATTTTATTTTTTGCTCCATGCATTGTTTTATAAAACTTCAGGGATATTTAAGTTACTTGATTTAATAATTATATTAAAATAAACCATTTACTCATGTTAAGTTAATATTCTTATCACTTCCGTCGGCAATAGTAATGTTGTTAAAAACAAATTGTGAAACGGCAACACTGGGCAGACAGGGGCCCTACTATACAACGTGTAACAGGATTAATTCACAACCTCAGACACCCCAACTTTAAAATATTATTGCAATCATAGTTTATGCTTTGAAATCGTACTACCATAATTACAAAATATTTTATTTATGAAATTAGTTATACCAAATGTAGGTACTTAACATGGTCACCTCACGAGTTACAAATAAGAGAGTACTACTACACACGCTCGCGGACACGCACACATTTACACAAGACCCATTCACACGAGTACCTAACGCCGAACGCTGACCGCGCCGGCAGAAACAGCTGACAATAAACGAAATACAAATTACGTACGTAACTGATTACTGGGTGGTTTGGTAGACAAATTATTATTAATTTAATCTGTAAGCATAACATTTGTGTTTTAGCTATAAAATCTAAATATTTTACTTACTAGATATAATGCGTACGAACCCAACGTAAGACAATATTTTGCATGAATCAGCTATAAAATATTATTAATTTCACTTCCGCTAAACTTCGTTCCTACAGGCGGGCAGGATACAGGTGTCATTTATTTTATATTACTAATGAATAAGATAATTAGATTACGCAATGTCTAACAATGAAGACTAGATTGGGAATCACCACACAAAAAATACAACAAAATTAACTTACGTGTTACATGGCACTCATGCGGCGATTTCTTTTTAAAATATGTTCGAAATGTCCACCACCTTGATACACTTTGATGCACATTTGCGTAATTGTTCACGTAATTTATGTAAAACTTCAGTGTCACTTTTCACTTTTAGGAAGGCTGCCACTATTCTACTTTTTAGTAGTCTAGTTATACCAGAGATTTATTACGTCCCCACAAAAAAAGTCAAGAGGCGTCAAGTCGGGTGACCTAGGAGGCCATTGCACAGGTTCGCCGCGACCTATCCAGCGCTCTCCGAACTCAGCATCGAGATACTGTCGGACACTACACTGATGCCGTGCCTGTTGTTAAATGTCCTGCATGCCAATGATACATTATCACCACACATTGCCAAAGTTCTCACCATTTCAGTGTATTCAATATTCGAATACCGAAAAGACATCGCGCGCGAAAGTTATCGAAATATCTACTAAACACTTACGGCCGGGTGCAATACTCTGTCTGTCTTTTACTACCCGTTAAAATCGCTAACTCTAGTATGAGTTCTGTCATTTTTCGGTTTCAATAATCGTAGACAGATGAATAAACATATCTATGATTTGTATCTATCAATGGGAGGGCTCTCGCTAACCATAGTTAGGAAATTCCATACAAATTAAAATATACGCGTTTCGATAACGATTCGAACTACTGTAGTTATTCGTGTTTAACTAGCTGTCAACGTTTTCTAATATCGCTGCAATATGGTGGATAATACGTCGATTAACCCAGATATGTGGTATTTTTATGGAAAAAATCAGCAAAATAAAGTGACATTAATATATTCAGTGATGAAAGTGATAACGAAATGTTTAAAGCTGGTGTATTTGACGCCGATTATAATTTATGAGATCAAAAAAACTATGTGAATATTCTAGTTCAGAATTTATTTACAGATTTACTTTTTAGATGAAATAATACATCAGCTATTATGTTTATTTCTACATTTAAACCCAGCCCGCAAGGAACCTTCCTCCTGGTAAGCATACATATCAAATATTTCATTAAGTTTTATAAGTGTATTGAATTATTCCAAAATCATATATTCTATAATAAATGTAACAGCTCGGGAACAATAATGTGTCACTGTTCCATTAATTGCTGCTATCATTGTGGTTTTACGTACTGGGGAGAATGCATGTTCAGTAGGTAACTATTTTTGGGTATCAAAAGCTACAGTCAGCCGAATCATTACTGATGTGCCTCGGGCTATAACTGAGCTATATTAGCAGTATGTAAAAATATTAGACCACACACAGCATGGGTTTCATAAAATTGCAGTTTTCCCAAGAACCTTTGGTGCAATTCATTGCACATATTATATTCCCATAGAGCCACCTGGTTAGTAATGACTACCTTTAGATATATTAGGATTAATCAATAATTATGTATTAATATTGTCTATGATATTAACATAAATCTTGGTATTATGTATCAGTTATCTGATCACAATGTATTAATCTTAATATTTTTATTTTTAGATTCAAATATAGGAGAAGAATTTAGGAAAATAAAGGCATTATTGTTCAAGAAATGTGTATTGCACAGTTACTTTTCATGAATGTATTGGAATGCTAGCCTGGGGCTCATTACACTACTATATTTAACAACTCTGCTAAAAGGTATTTATCTCATACTTTATATTTTGAAAGAATTCAAATTCAAATATTGTGGTACATAGGTGAAAATGGTGTTACATTCAATTGTTTTGTGCAGCTATGACCCGCCATATTGGCATACAATAATTTAAGATACAACAAATATGACAATTAAGTTGGAAGAATGGTTAAGAGAATATATTAAGATTAATACACATTTTTGTAAGTAGTTTCCTAATAATTCCCTAGTTTCAAAAGGGTACAGCCTGATGGAAATCATCAAAACATATTTTCACTTTAAATCTTTTATTTTTTGTAAATAACATATTTATTTTCAGTACAATGTGAAGAAGTTATATAATAAAATAGTAATAGATATCTAATTGGAGATAGTGCATATCCACATACTACTTTATTAACAACACTGCTCAATGTCTGCCATAGAGTATTGCAACAATGCGGCTCATATAAAGTTATTATAATTAATATTTTGCTCTTCCATCTTTTACATCTTTCTTTCATCTTTATTTCAGGTCTTATGATGTTTGGAAAAGAAGATTTCCACACCATTCACTGAAAAAAAGTATTTTGGGATTGCACACAACTTTAAACATAATGAGTGCCACAGCGGTGTCAGATAATATTTGAAGAATGAAAAGCATTGCTGATGTGGAACATGAAATTGACATACCAAACACTGCTAGACTAGACATAAATATTAATTACTTATTTGAAATTAAAATAAAGTTTCAGAACTTTGTCAATAATAAAGATTAAAGATTTTTCACAAATTATCTTTGATATTTTATTTACCCATAATACAATCTGCGGAAAAGGGGGTTCTTACATTTTATTTGTAAATACCATTGACTTATATTCTACCATTCTAACATTGATATCGATGGTAAATACATTTTTATGTGATATGTAAAATGTGTAACAGTTGTTTTCTCTATAACTAGTCATTACAATTTCGAAAACTTCTAGCATAGTAAGATCACCTGAATAAATTATTATTCTTAATTAGATTTATATTGTTTTAATTATTATAATATTCCTCAGTATTTATTTGTAGATAAGCACTGAAATAATTTCAGGTCTTTAAAGTCATATTGATTACAAAACTAAAGTAATGCAACCACGCAATGTTTTATTTTCACACTTTTCTTCGTATTTATAAATATTATGGTCTCTGATTCAATTTAAATATGTAACTCTATCGCAGAAATAGGGCCGTAAAATTCATTTTTGAATTCATTCTTGTTGGTAAACATTGAATAATTGTAAACTTCTTTTTTACATTTGACATATTACAAATCAGTCATACGATGCGTTTTGTTGTTCTATGTAAGCTTTGTATGAATTTTTAATTTGCCTTTATTTGTCACAATACTTACATTATTAATATATTTTAACGTTTTATTCTTCTAATTATACATTAAAGATGATTTATGATAATTCTAAAATAAAGTTAATAATTAACCTAATAAATATTGAACTCAATTAAAAGTGCAAATATTAAACGTTTGAGAGGAACGGTTCTTACCAGAGATATATGCAATATCTACGTTCATCGTTGATAACCTAGTTTAGTTTTTGTTATCGAAACATCGGTTAAACCACAGTTAAACAAAGATAGAAGACACGTATTATCGGGGATAATTTTTACCGCTTAACTGTCAATATATTATTGCACCCGGCCGTTAAACACAAGCAGACACAGATAACTGCGGTGCACGACTGGATTTTTTTCACATAGTCGGTGCCCATTTAGGGATTGCAATAACGGGATATTAGACACCGGAATTCCGCATACATTGTAGCAAAATTACAAACCGAATTTAATCACCATTTTAACGTTCCGCGAAATTATTTTTCATAGAAATACCTACTTGTTGCTTCATTTCATAGTGATTTTGTTACAATTTAATTTGTTTCATTTAAGTGCATGTATTGTGCCGTGTGCGGGATTTAGATCGCCCGGTCTTGCAAATACCGGGAGTAATTTTTATCGCGGCACATCCCTATACCGGTTGCCTTTTGATGTACCGCCGCGCCGCGCGCGCCATCGTTTGTCGGATGGATCAAATTGCATTAAACAATAGCTGCATCCTGCTCTATCTAGTTGTAGTTAAATGTGCGGAAAAGAGAATATGATAGTTATTTATTTTGGTAGCTTATTACGTTTATTGAGGCCTATCGTTGTGTGCGTTTGATTAATGATAGATTGCTTAAATAAACTTTATGACTATCGAAATAAAGTTCATTTTTGTTCATTATTTAGTTTATTAGAGTATTCGTTTAGTGATTCATTTAAAAATGATCTTATGTCCTGGAGTTACGTTTCAATTTCGTTTGTTCGGAGTAGTAAATGAAAGAGTGTCTGTAATTTACTTGGTCTTAACTAATTATTTTGAAAAAAAATACCTACCAAAAAAAATGTTGATATCGGTTCAGTAGCTGATTCTGAACGTACTACTTTCCGCTTTTACATTTAAATCTGTTACATGTTGTATAAATCCGAAACGAAGTTCGAAACATCGGACGATGAAAATTTATATACAATATGAATGTATCTACTCTGTAGAAGTTCGTATTTATGTAACGTACATCGTAACTATAAGTCTATGGTTACGACCATAAGTCAATAACGACCATAAGTATATGTAGATACATTCGTATCGTATATAAACTTCGATCATCCGAAGTTTCGAACTTCGTTTCGTTGAATATAGTAGGGCCCCAGGTGACGCGCGCCGCCATTTTGTGGTCACTCACAACGAGACGCCCGCGCCCGTGCTAGTGTTTTCCGTTCGCTGAATTTTAATTCACATTTTTCATACGTCGAGTTGAGTATTTATATTCCTCCGTATTGTTTTACCCGTGAATTCCTACATTTGGTTGAATTGAGAACATCGTACCTGCCTTCATCACTTTCAAAATGCCTAAAGGAAAGGTGCTTAAAGGACAAACAAGGGAGTTTGTGTTGCGACTTCATGAGTACTTTGAAAGGGAAAGCCGTAATGGTGGACCTCTTATACCAGTGACTCAAATCAGAGACCGTGTTTCAGCAGCATTAGGTATTACTGGTCCAACAGTTTCAAAAATAATTAAAGAAGGCTACGGCAGTAGTGGCATGGAACAAAACAAGCCATCTACACCTAAGAAAAAACGTCAGCCCTTTAAAGTGACAGCAATTGACAGTTTTGATGGTGATGCTATTCGTCGTCATATATACGATTATTACCAAAGAAAAGAGATTCCTACTTTACATAACCTAGTACAATCTCTGAAAACTAGTGGCTTGTTCCGTGGTCAAAAGTCTTCTTTGGCGAAGGTATTGAATAGGATTGGATTCCAATACAAAAAATGTGACAAAAGAAAAATATTGATGGAACGCAATGATGTTGCTTTGTATCGATGCGAATTTTTAAGACAAGCTATTAGGAGTACAAATAAGTTTCCGCCGTTTTTTGTGAAAAATTAAATATTTATTATAGAAGAACGGTAATATAAATTTATTTAAAATATTGCCCATCACTTGCAACCACTTTTTCCCATCTCTCAGTCAGCATTCGAATGCCACGTCTGAAGAACTCCTTGACTTTTGAGACTATCCACGAATCAACCCAATTTTTGGTATTCTCATAAGATGTGAACCGCTGCGCCGACAGAGCATGTGCCATGGACCGGAACAGGTAATAATCGGATGGTGCCATGTCTGGTGAATACGGCGGGTGGGATAACACTTCCCAATCAAGTGTTTCCAAATACTTTTTCACGGGAGCCGCAACATGTGGACAAGCATTGTCATGCAGGAGAATATTTTTTCGAGTCTAGAATAGTATTGAGGGCGTTTTTTCTTCAGAGCTCGGCTCTATCTTATCAATTGTGTTTGATAGAGGGCTCTAGTAATTATTTCACTCGGATTAAGCAACTCATAATACACTACACCTAGCTGATCCCATCAAATACACAGCATAAGTTTTTTTCCGTGAATATTCGGTTTTGCTGTTGATGTTGACGCGTAGCCAGGTAATCCCTATGTTTTTTTTCTTTTTGGATTGTCATAATATACCCACTTCTCATAATCAGTTACGATACGATGTAAAAAACCCTTTTTTTATATGTCTAGTTAGCAGTATTTCACTTAAGCATAATCGGCGTTCAACATCTCTCGGCTTTAATTCGTACGGAACCCAATTTCCTTGTTTGTGAATCATTCCTAATGATTTTAAACCACGTGAGATTGCTTGCTGAGTGACTTTTAATGTTAGAGCAAGATTTTTTGTCTTTGAGATGAATCTTCCTCCAGTAATTCCTCCAATTCTGCATCCTCGTAAATTTTTGGCCTTCCACTGCGACCTTTGTCTTCTACGTCGAAATCACCGTTTTTAAACTTTTGAAACCACTCACAACACGTTCTCTCACTCAAAGCACCCTCACCATATGCTTCTACGAGCAATCTATGCGCCTCAGTAGCAGATTTCTTTAAATTAAAGAAGTAAACTTATATTTCCCGCAAATGACGCTTACTTGGCTCAAATTTTGACATTTTCAACTAATAAAAATTATATTTTATCAATATGAAATCAATGATATTAATAAGCAATGTTGTTCTTGAATGTCCAAACTATGTTTTAAGTCAGTTATCATCTGCGAAAGCTAACGGACACTCCGTGCCGCGCCATTTACATTAAAACGGCGGGAACTTATTTGTACTCCTAATAAAAAAATAGAAGACTGGTCGAATGTTGTTTTCACCGATGAAACTTGGCTCAATGCGAATCACACGGTATCAAAAACTTGGACTGACAACACTGCTAGCTCCTCGACCGCAGTGCCAATGGGAAAAGGTGAAAGAATTATAATTTGTCATGCAGGAACCGCAAAAGGATTTGTGCAAGATGCTATGTTAGCTTTTAAATCAAAGAAAACAGGGGATTACCACGAAGAAATGAATTCCGAAGTATATGAAAAATGGTTTCGGGAAATGTTATTGTCACTCGAACAGCCATCAACAATATTTATAGATAATGCGTCCTATCACTCTCGGCAAATTAACAAAATGCCAACGCAAGCCAGTAAAAAAAATGAAATAATAAACTGGCTCCGTAACAATGGCGAGGAGGTGGACGAGTCCCTATTAAAAGTAGAGTTACTTAAAATATTAAAAATGAGGAAGTAGCCTAAACGATACGTTATAGATGAAATGGCTGCAGAACATGGGCACACCGTCCTTAGAATTCCTCCATATCATTGCCAGTATAATGCCATAGAGCTAATATGGGCGCAAGTGAAAGGATATGCTGCGAGAATAAATACAACTCCTCCTTTCACCGCAAACAAAATGCTGGAGTTGCTTAAAAATGCGTGTGAAAATGTGACGCCTCATAACTGGGCGAGTGTCGTAGATAAGACGAAGAAAGAAATAATGTCTGATTGGGATCGCGATGTCGCATTTGACAACTTACCCATGCACTCATTAATAATTAGTGTTACTGGAGATACGAGTGACGACGACGCCGATTCCGACGAAACAGACGATTGTTTATAAATAAAAATATTAACAAATTACCTTTTAGTTGTTTTAATTATTTAATCCTTAAAGTACTATGAATTCCAACATGGTTTAACTGTTTATTACAAGTAGGTACTAAACATTTATTTTCGTTGTAATCATTGTAATTATTTTAAATTAAACTCTTATTAAAAGTCACTTCAATACGTATACCTTTATTCATATTAATTAATTTGCAGCAAATACATTCGATCCTAATATTGGGTACTATATTACGTTTAACTGTTTTCATTAGCATTTTAATGTAATTTTATTTCAAATGATTCCGATTGATTGATTCTATTCAAAATCGTTTTTGTTATCTGTGGTCATTCGTTACGAATGGCACAACTCTAAGTGGGCGTTACCCGTCAAGAAAGTATCTACTTTTATTTCAAAATATTGTTCTACTGTAATGTCGTACTTTATAGGCGTGAACTGTCAAAAATAAAATAAACGGATGGAAACAGTATAGTTTACCTTTTTTTTATTTTATACGAACTCAATGTTTTACATTTTTTCATAACACATAATACTCTGCCTTTTAATAGTTACATAGACTCCTGATCGTAAATCATCGGTTCCCATACGCATTGTACCAGGAGCTTCATATTAAGCCACTTCATAAGATGCTTTTTTGTAGATATTTGCAATGTCATTTTATCTTGACCCACTCGAGGAAAATCGGCAAGGAAAACATTATCTAAAGGTATTGCCTAGCCTCAATAAAAGTATGAAATTATTTCACAAGTGGTCGATAGTCGGAAATGACCATGTGTAAGTAAACACATAAAATATAATAAATCTAATATTATCCTTCTTTGGAGGAATTATAAATTGTACTTTATCCAAACATATTATTAATAAATGATTAAGTAATTTTATGTGTTGACTTAATGGTACGAACTTTTGTAACGGTACACACACAGTTATTTATGTATTTTATATTTTTTCATTTTATCATTTATGTAAATATTTTCAGTTCAGTTTTCCGTAGTCAGTGAAAGTTTCATGACCTTAATCATTCATAGTTTTAAACATATTTTAGCTATCATATGGTTTGTCTTCTTCGCTCAAACCAAACTCAAAAGCCGTCCGAAAGGGACAAAGCATTCGATAACTAAATTAGTTGTTACAAACTGTTTATGGATGAGATCGTTAATAATTTATTGAATATAAAAACAACTCAGCTGTCATTAAAATCTCCCAGAGGACACAAAATGATTTTAAACTGCAAATGTGACCTTTATTTCTTTATTCCACCCTTTTGTTATTTAAAGCATATTCACCTATAATTGTTCTAGTTTTATGTTAAGGCTCGCTTAGATCTCATTGTTTGCTGTAATTTCTTTACTTTAACTATGTTATATGGTTGCGAAAATTTTATCATCTAATACTGAAAATGTCTCTAGATTATAATTATTATTTCTATTTTTATTTTGTAATACGTTCTATTCAATTTTAGTTAATTTGTTTTAGATTAAGTTGTGCTTTTGTATTGTTAAATAAGATAATTTGTAATGCTGTCTGTATACACCTATAAAGGCTCGTCACCTTGCACAATACTTATATATAACAACATATAATTTTATCGGTGGCGCACCGATGGTGTATCGATTTAATAAATAAATAAATAAAAAAAATAAATTCACACACTTCGACAACTTTGAATGCATGGGTCTTAATAACATACAATAAAGAACAAATTACAGCGTACATCAAAGCAATGTTCCTACATTATTCTCCTCCAATTATTCATGTAATCTATACTTACGCGAGAAATAAGTATTTTGAGATGAGAATAGAACGTAAAATCCTTCGAAAATAATGATGTTATTATTTAAATTAATTAATACCGTATCTAAATTACATAAGTAATTAACAAACACGTGATCTGTAGGTACAATGCCCGTGTGTATCTAAAAATATTTTTTATTGATTCGTTGCCATACAATAAATAACATTCGAACTTTATATTGTGTAGACTGTAGAACACAACATAAATAAAATTGAAGATCCAAAGCAATCGGTCTGAATTGATGTCTGGAAGAAATTGACTAGTGCGATAAGGCCGCCTCTTGTACTATTATTATTATGTCATTTCTCTACTGTAGTTGTTTCTATATGGTGCAAAAAAGGATTAAACAAATACCTAATAAACAAATAATTTTGAAGAATACAAATTAAAGGATTGGATAAAATAAAATACAACTAAACGTAAAGTTAATAACCAGAATTAAAAACAAGAGTTTCAAGAATTTACCACAACTTAAACGTTCTTGATTTATTTACCCATTTTACAAATAATTATCTGATTGGATCAATTACCCTAATTGAAGTCATAGTATTACAGCTATTGAATCATTATTTTACTAATTATTATTGGGACGAAATGCAATCATTTGTAAGATTTTTTAGATTGTTGTAATCTTCTACAATTAATTCTCAAACCTGGGAATTCATGACAAGCTGTTTCTTTTTACTAATTCGTAAAAAGATTAAAACATTTCTAGAATAGACAGCGTGCGATATACACCCATAATATTAACTTTCAATAACATTGAACAAACAATAAAAAAACATGTGTGTGTGTGCTTATTTATGCACGTAAGAAATTATACATATTTTAAGATAAAAGTCACTTTTATGACGAATTTTACATTGGCCTATCATTCGCCACTATATATAATTTCACCATAAATCTAATTCCCACATGTATATATTTTATGATTAAATTTCCATAACCACCCACAAGGTGGTCAGACGACCTGGTAAAGGCGCGGGATGTCGCTGGATGCAGGCTGCCTCCAATAGGTCACAAATCATTGGGCCTATGTTCAGCAGTGGACTTCTTTTGGTTGATGGATGGATAATATTTATGATTTCTTTTTTTTTCACTGGTTCAAAACACGTGTGTAGATTTATGAATGATTAAGAAACTAATTAAAATATACATACATAGGTACGAATTGTCACGGAAATGTGACCGACAGTTAACAGCTAACTTCAACATGTCGACATCAGTGCGCGTGCGCATTGTAAAAATGTTACTTTTATGAATTCCCGAACGTCCCAAAGAAATATAACTTCAAAAATCGATAAATATATATTCACAATCTAAATACAATATGTTCAGTGTTATTGTCAGGTCAGAACAAAAGGTTTATTTGAAATTGAGATTTTTAATAAATTTACATTTGATATTCTCATATCTGGGACATGTATAGGAATCGAGACGCCGATTTTGAGCACACGTGTGGAATAATGGTAAGAATAAAAAGCCTGTATTATTACTAAGATATATGTCTACTATGATGTCTTGATTATGTACAAATATGCGGAAGCCAATAGCTAAGTCAGCACTACTGCAAAGAAAGGCATTCATTGTGTGAATTACTGTTTAAGCAAATTATAATCACTTATTCGTTTCATCATATCATCATCATATCAGCCACAGGAAGTCCACTGCTGAACATAGGCCTCCCCCAAGGATCTCCACAATGACCTGTTGGAAGCGGCCTGCATCCAGCGACTTCCTGCAACCTTAGTCAGATCGTCCGTCCACCTTGTAGGCGGGCGTCTGATATTTCGCTTGCCTGTACGTGGCCTCCACTCGAGAACCTTTCGGCCCCAACGACCATCGGTTCTACGAGCTATGTGCCCGGCCCACTGCCACTTCAACTTGCCAATCCTATGGGCTATGTCGGTAGCCTTGGTTCTCCTACGGATCTCCTCATTTCTGATTCGATCTCGTAGGGAAACACCGAGCATAGCCCGCTCCATGGCTCGTTGAGTGACTTTGAGCCTTTTAATGAGGCCCACAGTGAGAGGCCACGTCTCGGTGCCGTATGTCATCACTGGTAACACATAACTATTGAAGACTTTCGATTTTAGGCACTGAGGTATTTTGGAAGAGAAGACGTCGCGAAGTTTCCCGAACGCTGCCCAACCGAGTTGGATTCGACGATTGACTTCTCTCTCGAAGTTGGACTTGCCTAACCGGACCACTTGTCCTAAATAGACATATTCGTCTACAACTTCGAGAGTCGAGCCCCCAACTCCGATGGGGGTGGGCACAACATGGATATTCGACATGATCTTCATTTTATCCATGTTCATTTTAAGACCCACCTGTTGGGAGACTCGTTTAAGGTCTTCGAGCGTAGTGCTAAGGTCTTCCAGCGATTCTGCCAAGACTACAAATATCGTCGGCAAATCAAAGGTGAGTAATATACTCGCCGTTGATGTTGATGCCGAATCCTTTCCACTGCAAGAGCTTGAAGGCCTTTTCCAGCGCGGCAGTGAATAGTTTCGGAGATATGACATCTCCCTGTCTCACGCCTCTCTGTAGTGGAATAGCCTTCGTGCTCTGATCTTGTACTCGGACCGACATGGTGGCGTTGTTGTATATACACCTCAACACGTCGATGTACCGATAGTCTACGTGGCACTGCTGAAGAGACTGCAGCACAGCCCAGGTCTCGATCGAATCAAAGGCTTTCTCATAGTCCACAAATGCTAAACCAAGCGGCAAGTTATACTCCTCGGTTTTTTGTATAACCTGCCGTAGCGTATGAATATGGTCTATGGTACTAAAGCCTTTTCGGAAACCGGCTTGTTCGGGAGGCTGGAAGTCATCAAACCTGCGTTCGAGACGATTTGTGATGACCTTTGAAAACAACTTATAGACATGGCTCAGGAGCGAGATGGGCCTGTAGTTCTTCAGTAAAGTGTTATCACCTTTTTTGAAGAACAGTACCACCACGCTCCTGCTCCATGTCTCTGGCGTTGAGCCCTCGAGGAGAACGGAATTGAAGAGCCTCTGAAGGACTTTCAGTATCGGCGTTCTGCCCGCTTTCAGAAGCTCTGAAGTGATTCCGTCCTCACCCGGCGCCTTGTTGCTTTTAAGTTGTTTGAGGGCCATCTCAATCTCACACAGGCTGATGTCCGGGATATCATCGCTAAAGTGTCGGATCAACTCGGCTCTCGGGTCTTCGGCCGAGCTAACAGTAGGTGTGGCAATCGAGGTGTAAAGCTGTCCGTAGAACCTCTCGATCTCTCTTAATACCTCTGCCCTCGTCGATACCACGCGGCCATCGTCCGTTTTCAGCCTAGACAACTGGCTTTGCCCATCAGACAAGTCTCTTGCAAACACTTTGGAGCCTCCGTTCCGCTCAATTGTCTCCTTAATGCTCACAGTATTGTGAGCACGGACATCGTGTCGCAAGGACTTCCAGATCCGTCTATTGAGCCGCCGATATGCTTCGGCGTCAACGGAAGACTGCAGCGTCAAAGATCGACGTTCGGCCATGAGGTCAAGAGTGTGGATCGAGAGTTTTTGTGGTCTATCTCTACGGCGAGGTCTAAAATACTTAGATCCCACCGTATGGACAGCTTCTACCAAACCGCTTATTCGTTTATTAGAATATAATTAAGATAAAAATATTTTGCTGCTCCTGTCTCTAATCTTTCACACCTTTATTCATAAAAAAACCGCTAATCAACCACATAAACGTGAATTGAAACATATTAAGATGAGATAAAAAGTTCATTAAGCTTTGCTATTCATAATATTTTATCTACTTGTTTAAATAGTGCCACTTCACAGAAAAAAGTGATCTCATTCACTTGACAGTAATATCAAACGTCCAGTTGACAGACATCCGCCAATTTTCTGCTTAAAATTAGCTTAAGCAAGGGTCTCGGCCATTTTAAAGTTGAATGAGCTGTTAAATAGTTGATTAGTGATTTTTGACTTTCATGAATAACTTTTTGAGTCAGCTCATATTAATTTGAAAATTGCGTTATGAATAAGTGCGATAAAATGTAATTTGGGATAGCCTGGAAATCTGTGATCGTGAATTACTTAATGCTTAGAAATCTGTTGAGTATAAAAATTATGATATTACTAGTAATAATATCTGAATTAGTTTTGCAATCCGTGTGTGATGTACGTGCCTTTTCAGTGATATGAGGAAACGAGACTAAAAACCTAATCAGTTTAAGACTATAAGAAATAATGTGACAAATGAAATGTACGTATGTATATTTCATTTTCAGTTTGATTTACGTTATTTATGATATTTTGTCTCTTTTTCACCATATTATAATATCAGATAGAATACGATTGTTTTAGTATGCAGTACTTTTTTCGTCGTTCCAAAATTATATCTGCCGACCTTTGTTTTTGTTAAGGTGCTTAGTTGAGCGTTGAATTATAATTACATTGCACCTAAAAACTTGTACTTTTGGTAATTAATATTGATTTAACAAATGTTAGCGTTAAATACATTATTTTATGACAAATATTTAAGGAACGTGATCAAAATTGAAAATAGCCTTACAAGGAAAAATTAAATATATTGACCACTTTATATTATTCTCTTTATCCAGTTCAGTGAATACACATAATAATATTCTATAATTATTTCAGTTTTCCGTGTAATAATATATATGTTTCAAAACGAAACTATTGTTTAGTTTGCTTCAAAAACGTATTACTTATTATTGTGATTTGTGTAAAACCGTTTCATAAAGTATTTACGTTTTAATTGTTGCACCAGCATCAGAATCACGTGTCAACATCATTTAGAAAACTAAGCAATTAAGGATTGAGTCACACCAGCGCTTTAGATTCCAATCAGTTCAACATAAAACGTATTTGAAAAAAGATTTAGTAAAATGACGAGGTCGGGATCTTGAAAAATATTGTCAAACATTGATTTATGATTTAAAGTAACTAACTTCCAATAAATACCTCACAAATATGCACACTTAATTCATAAATTGGCAGTTTACTGTTATCGAAGCATGTTAATTCACAAATTCCAACGAAACGTAGGAGTTTATTTATCAAGCCCACGTATATTCCATATGTTATCAAGAAACAATGTTCTCGGAATAACACAAAAAAAGCAATACCATCATCGTTCAAGTCGACATAACGCCCGCTGAAGAGTATGTAAACACAATACGTAGCTGCCAGTACGAACCAAGTCTCAAACACCATTTATAACCACATAACACCGCAATGCACATCTCATTACGCGGCACAAAAAAAAAAAACAAAAAAAAGTAAAATCCGTGCCCGGTATCGTACAGTTGAGAGAACGAAACTCACTGAATGAACCTAAATCACACTTCTGCTATGTGATGTAACTGTGTTGACACCACGTTTTCATTCATTCACGGGATATTGTTAACGAGTGAGCGACCGACTCAGTTGAAATCGACCTTATGTGCCATTTCCTCGAAACGTTATAATTGGTTATGATAATGAGCGTAGGCGTTGGCGATATCATTTGGCATTCAATTACAAAACTGACAATTATAATTAACGGATACCTGTTTATTGGCAGGTCGAGACGTTTGCAGGTGGGAACTTTATTTTTTATGCGTGTGCAGTGCTTATCATGTTCGCACTAATTAATTATTTTCATAAACTTTTATTCAAAGATGCAAAGACTTAAAAAAATGATATTATTATTTGAGAATAGATTTATAGCACTTGTTAAAGTTCATGGTGTTTCAATTGCCTATGTTTAAATTTTTACTTACATTTATTTGCATGCAAAGAAGCTTATAAGAGAAAGAAAGCTTATACATACGTTTTTAACATAAAACTACATACTATCAAGCCTCTAGACGGAGAGTTTTTTCAGCGTTGGGTTTGAAATTAAGATCCGAATTTCTCGGGAAGGCTCTTGTTTTTTTTTCGCCGTAAATTCGGCGGAGATTAATCATGAATACACAATCGAAAAATCTGAGGTATGTGCGATAAGCTCGGAACTCTGTTCTTTGTTTTGCGGGTTTGGTGCGGTATCAATTAACTAATTAATAGACAAGGGCTATTTGGATATCCACTAAATGATATACAATTAAGACACTAAAACAGTTTTATCTCAATTTATCAATACCTTTAGGATATCGAAAATAGGCAAGGTAAGATGAAATACTTTAATATTCTGGGAATAATCTCCGTTTTTTCCGCGACATGGTGGCCACACAGATTATGATTTAATAACACATTACGAGCAGCAACAACTTGCCGCGAGAATTTAACGTTTCGCTCATCCCGCGCGTTTTTATTGAGGGTCAATAAAAAAACTTTACTGCCGATTGTTTTAGCGTAATTCTATCGCGATACTTTATATTTTACGCGTTTCCATTTTATTAATTTGTTAGTACGGAATTGCGGTTAATGGAACTGTGTTACTGCGGTTTATGTTTAATAATGGGATGTCTTGTATTCCTGTGTTTATGTAGAAGGACATTATTTATTGATCAGCGTCCCGCCTTTTAAAAATTGACCTCTTTAAATTGGCCACGTAAAACATTGTACCATGAAAATCTGTTCCTTGAATATAAAGGCTAGGCGGTCTTAAATCTAAATTTATTTTACTATTTTGCTTGTGTTGTATTTAGTTTCAAATAATAAGAATTTGATGCTAAGGTCTTAAAGAGCGTTTTGTTTTGAGACAGTAAAGAATAATGCTCAGTTAATATTCTCGAAATAGTGTGTCACAGTACGACTATTATTAAAATATGTTGCTAGTTCTTATGTAAACTGTAGCACTAGCGTTAGATTGGATAATAAATATGTTGTTCTAATGATTCCATTGTATATTAAACTGAGAGGTTATACGCATTCTTCACATCGATATTATTACTATGTCTGTAATGTCGTCATAATAAAATTATATTATGGCACTAAGTGATGACTTTAAGTTGTTGCTGTGATTTCAGACACACCTAGATATAATATGTATATGCCATAAGTTTCTTAGGAACTGATTTATTAGGATATTCTCTTATAAAAAGTAGCTTACTATAGTTCTAATCTAAAGTATTAACCTTTTTGAATGGGAATTAGAAGATTTCAAGATAGGTAATAAACCAATTGATTTATTTTGTATACAACACCCGCGTAATGTTAGGTTTATTCAAAATAAATCTGAGTTAAATAAAAAAAACTAAAATACACGCTTTAATAAGATATACAACTAAAAAAGTAAAAATAATTGATACTGAATTTAAGATAAGAAAATGGAGTAAAATACATATATTTTATTGTTACAAAGCGTGGGGTGTTTACAACAATTACTTATCCTCCTGCACCCCACGCTTTGTAACAATAAAATATATGTATTTTACTCCATTTTCTTATCTTAAATTCAGTATCAATTATTTTTACTTTTTTAGTTGTATATCTTATTAAAGCGTGTATTTTAGTTTTTTTTAACTATTATATAATTGTTTTGACTAAAAACATCCATCTACGGCTGTATTTCCAATCAATAACGCCATCTGTTGGTCAGTAGTAACATTTGACACTTGAAGAATACAATGTTAACGCCATCTAGCGATGAATGTAGCAATGGTCATCAATTATAAGAATAATTAATCCTGGCGAATCTAATCAGGATAATTATATATTTTAATCGAATTATTGTATTGTCATCGGTCTTTGACAGGTGTGCAAAATTTGAACGAAATCTGGCCGTTTAAAGTGGGTCAAAATCGCGCCCAAAGAAGTCGGTTACAAACAAACATACAAATATACAAACATACAAACATACAAGTGAAGCTAATATAAAGCGTGTAAAAATGTTTGAATTCACACAGAAACCTGTTTTTTTTTACAATTTATCAATTCAATTACTACCCAGAATTTAAGATGAATTTATGATGATGATAAGATAAGGTGCTAGAATTTAAGCGACGTTGTCACTCTACAATTTTTTATTGAAGAACCAGAAATAGTCAACGATTTGCGAACTCAATATTTATGTGACGCGATCAAAAATCTCGAAATGGTTTTTCAATATTGATTGTTTCCAGTATGGTTGGTTTTCCTAAGTATACTTATTGGTTGTATCAAGTCCTAAAGCGGAGTGGAGTGTTTCTTCCATGCGAATCAAACATGTGATTTACAAATAGTGTTTTTTATTTCATGCCTCAGTTAGTCAGAAGTCTTTTTGCTCCAGATAGCACGTCATGCATCGTGTCCAGTTTATAAGAAAGACCACAATAAGGACTATTAAAAACATGCCAAAAATATATAAACAAATATATAAACTATACATAGTTTTATCATTATAATTGACTATTAACCATTGTATAAAAAATAAATTAAACTGTAAAAACACAGGCAATTATATTGTTAACTTCAAGAAGAGTTATGAGCGAGATACAAAAAAGTATACTCGACTGTATTCGGATAAACAATGACAAAGCAAATTAAACTTAATGGTGTTTGAAAATTAGGTTGTAAATTAGGTTGTAAGTATTTTTATATTCCAATAACTTGCAGGTAGTTTCCCCTAGCGTTTGACCTTCGATAATTGTTGATTTGAATCTGTATTACATAAACAAAAGAAACAATTTGACCAAAGAGTATGTATACGTGTACAAATACTTGTGTATGCGTGTGTCAAATGCATGCTGGTTTGTGTAATGTTTTATTTATTGATTTAATGTACTTTTTATGCATTATTATTAAAATCTTTTTTTATAGTAAATGAGGCAAATAAAACCTTTTTTTTTATATGTCTATGTCAGAAGAACAAAATGAAAAAGAAAAGAAACAATTTGACACCAGAGTATGTATGCGTGTACAAATACTTGTGTATGTATGTGTGTGAAATGCATGGTAGTGTGTGTAATGTTTCATTTTTCGATTTAATGTACTTTATAAGCATTATTATTGAAAAATATTAACGTTCTGCACTTCTACACATAAACTATAAGTGTGCCACATTTTATGCTCCTGCGTCCGCGCAATTTTCGTAAAAAGCGGTCCAAAGTTTTTGCATCACGTATTAATATATAGATATTATATAGTCGTAGAGCCTGAATTATTCGGCCAAGTTACCATTACCAACAACCAACTGATCCAATAATTTGACATAACAATGGGAACGTTTCAATGATTTTTTGTCCGCGAAATAAGCGATTATAATGTTTAGTACGAACTTCGAGCCATCATTTGGGACGATTCAATCATGCCATGCCGAATTATGACATGAAAAGCTAAAATGTATCTCTTTCATTCACTCTTATGAATTTTTTGAGACTTAGAAAGAGACAGAACACGTCGTCCATTGCGCTCCAGGTATCGCATGAAATATCGCTTTCATGAATCACGATACAAATTCTCAATAGTTGCAGATGGTTATTTAAAATGTAAATTGTTCGTTAATATTCATGTAATGAATAAATTAGTCGTGGACAGACGATAATCGAGTTATTAAGATAGAACCTTTGTTGATTCCAATACTGAAAAAGTGCACTGAACATATAAAATTGTACACATTAAGTTGTAATTAATTATTTGATTGTAATTGTATTAATAAATTATGTAAGCTCTTAATTTTTCGAAGTGGTAGAGACACACTGTCAGTCATGACTGAGCATGAATGGGTTACTCTATGAAACGATACGAACTTCGAATGTTCCGGCGTCGTACGTAAAACTTCACTAATGTGCCTAGATACTCCACAAAATAAATAATGGATTCCTCTATCGTACATCGTAACCATAGAAAAAATAATCAGAAACCAACCCGCACTAGGCCAGCGTGGTGGACTATATGGCCTAACCACTCTCAATCGTACTCTCGATTGTAGAGGAGGCCCGTGCCCTGCAGTGGGACGTATATGGGCTGATACAGATACAGATACAACATGTTCCAATATTTTTTACGGTATCGTGATCCTTAAATTAGTGTATTAATACGTTAATCTTAACTAACCCTAAGCGGAAACGTTCAGAAAACAACGAATCGAATTACCTCTGTGGGACAAATTAAGACTTTAAAAATACACTTTATTTTAAGAATAATCTATCGCAATTTATTTGTGAAGTGAAGGCGACTTTGAAATTTGCTAAAATGAGTCAGTAGGTCAATAACATGTAAATATGCGAGTTAAATTCATCACGAAACTCGGAGTAATTCAGATGCCCCATCAACTATTTAATAATAAGACCTAGGTCCCAGGCTATCATTAGTATTAATGTTTATGTATTGTCTTCGAAAGATTGTTTAGTGTAATAACTTCAATCAAATAATAAAGAAGCGATAAAAATTACTATGATTACCGACAGCAATTCCAATAGGATTTATTCAAGCATATTTCATCGGGTTCAACTTACAGAGTACACCACAGACTTTTCAGTCATGTGTGTTTTGATAGTCGATCACCACGCATTATAACGGTGAAGGAAAAAATCGTGAAGTAATCTGCAAATCTTAGCGATTTGTAAGAATTTCAATGGTGTGTAAAGTCCGCCAACAAGAAGGCCAGCGTGGTGGACTATATGGCCTGACTCCTCTCTATTGTACTCTCGATTGTAGAGGAGGCTCGTGCTTTGCAGTCCGACGTGTATGGGCTGATACAGTACAGTACATTTCATCGAGCTAAATTACAAAACTGTTTTTTATACCACTAATAAAGCAAACAAGCATGCGGCCCGTCAGATGGCCTATGTTTTTTTAATCAATAATGCAAATGACTCTTCATTTGTGAAAACATATATGTTATGAAGTCGTAGTTAAGCTAAATATTAACATCTCATACATAGACAGTTTTAAAACGTATTTTAGTTAACAAATATTTTGTCTCTTTCGAACAATCTTTGGATTCAGTATGAGCGAAGGAGACAACATATTCGATAAAAAATAGGCTTTAAAACTGTCTAAGAATAAGGCCTTAAGTATTTGACTAAGGGCCAGCGCACACCGGAACGGGACCATTTAAATGTTTACCAAAGAATATCCAAACCTATCTTGTCGGAATACGACATCAATTCCAATGTTTAAATTAATGCCGTGGCATATTTTTTATTTTTAAGTCCATTTCTCCAAGATCTGGGCCTGACTTGTAATTATGTTTATATTTATTGTATATGTATATTTATTCTCTACCCAAAAAAGTAGGTTTCATCGAGTACAAAAAAATCTTCGCACCGATACTAAGTTTCATAGTAAAATGGGCATTCTCCTTTATGTATTGTCTTTACTTATGTTTATCGGATCGCAAATACAGACTAACTATTTAAATTAACTTTTTAATTTAATAATTGTAAAATAAGGGTCGTTGAATTGTAACAGTCACAGAGCGGACGAATACCTCAGTCCGCCCCGTGACCACGAAAGCTGTAAAGTAATCGAAACGTCGGGAAGTTAAACATGTAAAAATTAAACCAAATCCGCGATAAAATCCGTAAATAATAGTTTTATTTCAATTCTCCTTTATGTTGTATTCCCATCAGATATATTTGGATATGCTTAGGTAAAAAAAATACCTCGCCATATTCCGTCCCGGTCATAGATTTAGTATAAAACATAGATCGGCAATGTGAAAGAGAAAGAATAATTTAACTCATATGTTAAAGCGAGATGCATGATGCGACCATACGTTTACACAGAAGTAGCCTGCAGTGACCCAGAGTCAAAATATGTCAAACTAAGCGAACAACAAAATTCGCTAATTTTCATAATTTATTTAATTTTACAGTACTTGGTGATATTTATTAAACGTAGTTTATTATAGTGCATTGTGCAGTGCCAAGGTGTGGTTCATGCAGGCGTAAAAATCCAAAATAATTAAAGTTTTCACAGGTACCGGTCACTTTTGCACAATACTATTTTGTGACGATATTGTAGAATTAAATGGAAATCCGTGTATACATACCGGTAGAAAAGCATATAGTATTTCATTATATAAATACGCTGAAAGCATCCATTGCGTATAAAAAATAATATCAAATACGTGAATTTACAATAATTTCAACCAAAAGTTGCTAGGGATTGACTGACAGGTTCGATCAATAAAAGGTTGTCGATAAAATAGTCGATGCGACACATGTTTTCCTACATTTTTATGGAGCTATAGTATGTTGTGATAGTGTGCATTCTTCTTTTTCTTCTACCTGGCGTTATCCCGGTCATAATTCCCCGGCCATTATTATAGTATTCATTCTGCAATATTACTTATTACTTTACTTTTTCTAATTTTTTTATATTTGTGGAATAATTATTATAACACTTCATGTGTGTGATTTATGAATTAAGAACCTGTTTCAATCTCTGCTAAGAGGCTATCAATTTATAATATTAAGAAAAGAACATATTCGATATTATTATAAAAAATGCGATACTTCTTTGCACAGTATCATCGTCCGAACCTTGAAGCAACATTATTCATTTATCATAACATTAGGTATAGGTTTAAAATTTATAATTCTCATAGGAAAAACATTAGTTTAAGTGACGTGATCGAGAAAAGCTTCATAGTTTATTAAACTGTCTTTTTCTTCAGCCACAGGAATGCGACTAATGAACATAGGCCTTCCACAAGAATGTCTACATCAGTTTGTTGTAAGCTGCCTGCATCCAACGACTTCCTACAAGCTCCTCCGTACACCTCCAACGCGGCCTAGCAGGCGTTCAACACATCCCAATGTGTTACAAGTCAATTAATTGACTTAAATAAGCATATTTTTTTAACTCTAGTACACATATAGTAAAAATGTGTTTCTTGCGAATGTTACTCATTGAAAAAAACTAATAATCACGGATTTTGTTGCAGACTGAGTCCACCCTGTGACTACGAAAGCTGTAAAGTAATCGAAACTTCGCGACAGGAAATTAAAAATGAAAAAAATAAACCGAAAACGCTAGAACTTTGTAAATTATAGTTTTATTTTATAATTGTGTTTTTTGTTCTCAGTTTAATTAGGTTATGTACTATGTATACATCACAATGAAAAAAATATTTTTTTTCAGGTGAAAATAAAGACCCATACAAAACATCTCAAACAAAATGTTTTCAAATAATATGACAATTTATCTTTATTTATTTGTGTGTTTATCAATCTGTATTGAAATAAACACATCAATAAGTTTCTGTTAATATATTATAATAAAATGTCGCATATATCCATAACATTTTATTTCACAACTACAGGCCGACAGCCATATCGATATCGATATGATAGCATCGAAAGTGCATGGTACACCACTATATGTCAAGCACACATGTAAACTTCACGCACACAATCGTAAATCAGTTTTGGTCGCGCTCAAAATGACACATTGCCGATCTATGTTCTATACTACATCTATGGTCCCGGTCTGCTCTGGCCTTAAAACCCACTTGCCAACAAGTACGCCAGACGCTTAGTCATTGCATATAAAAACTAAACGTTTGTGAAGCAAAAACATCGAAATATATTTACACAGTCAAACGTTGCTTTGATGAGATTTTAATGTGAACACGAATTTTGTCAGCACAATTATTCAATCATGTCTGCGGATGATGATGACTCGACTCGAGAAAAACGTAGATAAATACAATTTTTGTAGATTTGTCATCATGTAGATATGATAATCTTCATAAAAACATGTGGGTTAATTTAAGTAACATGTGTCAATATCACCCTGTATATTCTCATTTTAGACTATAGGCTTAACTGTACGATTATTTTACATCTAAATTACCATGACTAATTGATTGTATAGTGTTGGTGTAGATATCAAAACATTTAGAACATAATAAGAAAATTTGCTACCTTATATTAAACTAGCCGCTTCTCGCCGTACCATATCCAGTATACAATAATAATTTTGTTAAAAAACGCAAGTTAAGACACAACCGCTTGTGCATGTGCCCCATGTTCAGTTTGAGACTCCTAGATATATTTTCCATTGTACCCTGTATTATTGTTAATTAATAAATAAATCAAATATTATTTTTCGTGAAGTATCTCATGGACGAGGAATTAGAGGGCCGAGCTAGAAGGCAATAAACGTATTCCCTTCTCTGTCTATCTGATAGAATCGAAAAGAAATCGCATCAGTTTGAATGTACTCACCTTTGGGAGGTCCAAACAGCACGACATCCATAGCTTTGAGAGCGAGTTTCTGCTTGTGGATGGGGTCCTTGATGCCGAGCACGTTGCTAAGGTATTGCATGTTGTTCACGGCCAATCTGCGTGTATAAATAAAATATATTTAATTTGATTTCATCTTTATTTTATATAGAAAAACAACATACAATATACAGAAACAAAAAGAATAAATAAAAGTACAAATGGCGGTCTTATCGCTTAAAGCAATCTCTTACAGACCACAATATATTAACACTTCATACAAATGAATAAATGTAAATACAAACAACAGTCACATACACAGTCCTGACTCCTCACTACTATCGAGTCTTGTGTCGTGGGTATTAGGATATATTTGAGACTTTTCGGTCTCATAAACACCCACACGATGGGTTGAAGATCGAGCCTAGTGATGTGCCATACGAAAGGCCTATGCCCAGCAGTGGACGCAGAGGGGCACATGATGATGATCAAACACCCAGACCCGAAAAAGGACCTATGGATCACACACAAATTTGTCTCGGTTCGGTGATCGAACCCACACAGCTTCTGGTTTATGGCCGGTGTTTAAAAAACTGCATTACATAAGCTGATAATTATATTGTAAAGATTAACTTAATACCCGAGGCATTATCATAAACTCGAACCTAAGGTGACGCAGAGATGAGATTTATTTGAACAGTAAACACACCAGTGTAAATATTTCAAGAGTTTTGCAATGAGCATCTGCGATGTAGGGGTTGTTGACCTTTTGAAACAGAGCTTGTATATGCGGGTAGTTGAATGAACTTACAAGAATTTATTCATTATTTAGATATTTTTCGATGATCCATGATCGATAAGATTTAAAACTGATTAAATTAATTCAGATATATTATGATCGAAGTTGTATTCCTGTGGTTAGTCAGAGGTTTCAATAATACCAAATATATTTTTTGACATTATTCCTCTCGCAATATGTCATAGAGGGATGAACATGTCGACATGCAACTTAGAATTTCCAAAGCAAAAACTCGCAAAATAATGAATACCCGACATAAGAATGTAGCCTAGTGGTGAACAGCTCATGCATGCTCCTAGTAAATAAAGAAAATGAATAACGAACTATTTTTGTATGCTGCAGTACTTCTATAAACAATAAGTATCATTTCAAAGTTTTCTTCAATATAAAAAATAATTTAAATCGGTAAATATTATTGAAATAAAGTTAACTAAGCGATTCGAGTAAGAAGTATAGTCTCCGGATTTACAAACAAAGTAATATAATTTATTCAGTGACGCACATTTATATATTTTGTGCATTATTACTCATCGTAAACTTATTGAATAGGCTAGTGTCATATTTTTTATTATTCTTTACATCTAAAGGTTACGGTATGGATAATCATAATCAGAAAGAATTTTTAAAATCCGTAAAGTTATAAGCATGTTACAAATATATAAATGGTGGTAGGAATAACAGAAAGGGATGCAACAAGCAAGGCGTGACGTCATCCTGCATAAGGCGCACACGAGCGAAAGAGACAACGAGTGTCCCCACCGCACTATTAGAAGTATGAATATCTAAGTCATTTTACATCCAATTTTGAGGCTGTTTTCAAATACATGTTTTTTATAAGCGATAGTTTTTAGGAGCCATTACATACTGCTCAAAATCAAATCTATTTTGGCCTAATTGCCTTGCCGTAGGGTATACGAATTTTGAATCTTTCAGGTATCATAAAAATCTTTACATATCGTACTTTAGCAATTCCCAGAATTTTATTGGCTGACGCGTTCTTAGTACCTGCCATAGTTTAATAATGATAATGTGTAGTTCTATGCCCTTTGTTTTGTAGCCTGAAGATTTTGTAAAAAAAACAGGATTTATGATAACGCTTTATTATTACTCTATGGAATGCCCAATACCCTTTCCCACTTCCCACCCTTTTCCTTCCCGCTTTACTTCCAATTTGATGGTTCGATAACACATCCATGATCTAAGCTTTACAGACGTTTATGGACGGCAGTGATCACTAACCATCAGGTGACTCGTTAATTAGTATGCTGGCATGGCTGACCTATGCATTAAAAAAACATTACCAATACCATCAAACATATTCTAGGATTGAAATTAACCAACGACTAATATCATAGCCATAGCAAATCTTGTCAACGTGATGTACGCATAAACACTATTGTTGAAGCAGTTAATTATCTCATTCTATTTGCCTCAGTTTTATCACGGAATCCGTCACGCCTGGCTTCATTAGAACGCAATTGAATATGCAATTACTATGAACTTCCTCGATAATTTTAGCAAGAATGTACTTAAACGTCCCGACCCTCAATTTTGACATTTAGAGGCTTGTCAATGTCAACATGACAGCCTAATGTAAATAGAAATAGGGAGTATTTTAAAAATTGACATTTGACCGTTGACAGGTGGACGTGCAAGTACTTAATGAGAGGCGCATGTCGCTCGTCTGATAGTGTCACGCTTGCCCAATAGTGTATAATGAATCAAAATATTTATTACTAAGTTCTGTAGAACACTGCACTGCGTTCTCATCTCGAGGCATTAGTTGTAAGTCTATGTTCATTGTCCAGTAATCATTGTACAATGGCGTTCAATCCGGAACACAATAGTTCCTACAGATGTTTAAAATTCACACAAAAAAAATGTAATGGTGGGTAAATAACGGTATATAAAATATTCTAAATATATCTTACAAGGAAATTAAAGACGAGTCATTTATGTGTATTTTCTAGGCTATCAATACATCGATTAGGAACGATTATCATACAAATCAATCATGCCATTCCACAGAATTTTAATTATTTCGATTGCAAAATAATCATAACATGGATGACGTAGTCAATTAACAGTTTGGTGACGGGCTGTAAAGTCATCAGCGCGAAGAACTATGTCCTGGGCTTTTTCAATCGCCTGTCAAACTTGGGGAGTATTGGCAATATTATACATGGTGGAATTAAAAGTGGAAGAACTCAGGAGTGGACTTCCCGTGACTGAAATTATAAGATGTTTTAAGGGATTTAATAACCTGGGTAAGGTGGCGCCGGTAACTTTATGTTGCAGGAACAGTGTCTTGTACTGAGGCAGGTCCACGGATTGCGAGAGCCATTCCACCGTCTGCTCCACAGTCCAGTTGTGTACCTGAAAGCATCAATAATATAACACTATGGACAAATTATTCTTGGAAAATCACATTAGCTGCGGCTCACACACACGTTGTGATTTTTCGCACATAATGTGTTTGCGGCTATCACATGCCTGATGTGCTATTTCCATATACATATTATAAGCCCGAAACGTACTGATGATTTGTAGCTGTAGGTCATGAAGAAGTTTATAAGACTATGGTACGTCAAGTCAGTCAACTCGCAATAAGCAATCGTGGTGGATTATGGATTCTTTGTTAAGTTAATTCGGCTGTAATTAAGGCCGGTGTATGGCCTAAGTAGCGTATAAAGACAGATTAATATTTTTTATGAGTGGTCATAGAGTGCACCGTATATCTATAGCACTTCTAGCTTGCAATCTGGGCAGAAAGAACATTTTTTGGTTTTCGGCAATATCTTTTACCGAGTAAAACGCAATAGTAAATAGTCGTTACATACTTTGATTTTCTGTAGCTGTAAGACAGCAAGACTTTTCCATGTTAATCATGTCTCTACTTTCTATTTTTGTAGTTATTTAGAAATCAAATAAGATGTCTTACCTCCGACCTAAGCCACGCCTCCCACAACTCCTTGACCGATATGTGCATGTCATCGTTGTGGTGGAAGGCGCGCTGCCTCTTTTCATATCCACTGTCGTACTGCAACTCTTCGCGAAGAAACTGCAACATAAAAATAAAACATTGGAATGGGTTCGGAATTTACAATGGATTGTTTAGTTGACATTTATCCGACGCCAACTTCTGCCTTTATCCTACACTTAAGTAGAATAGTTTCTTTTACCTTGGCACGGGAAAGTGGCTGTGTATCGCACCTGCTGCTAAATGTAATACCGTTTACAAAAAGTCTATATATATATTGGCAATTGGTATAGTTTATAAGTAAGATATTAGGTAAAATTATGCCAGCCTTCTTAATTGCACCATCAAAAACAGCGGAATCACATAGATGAAGAGAACAAGTTCGAGTTTTAAAGTAAGAAACAATATTAAAACATTCGACATTACTCTACTTATATTAAGTAGTCAGTAAAAATTACCATCGTAGTGTAATACATTGACATAAATATATGGACAGAGCGGAAAGGGCGTAAAATATTCCGACGCAAGTGGTGCGCGCGCTCCAGGGCATCTCTAGTGGAATTTTACTAAAACAAGCCGTCGCTCGCAACAATTTTAAAAATTCTTGCTTGTAGTATGTTAGAACGTTTAATAAAAATAAAGATGATAATTCTCATCAACGTTTAGACGGAATTTATTAAATTATTTAATATCTATTTTAGCGTGACATTTCACGGTCATCTTTTTGAAACTCCAAATGTACTGAATGACTTGTTTTAGTTTTTAAATTGATGGAGTAATGAATATCAGAAACAGCCAGAAAATACGGATCCAAATGAATGATACAGGTACAAAAATTTGTAGATGTATGTACTTATACGTTATTACTAAACATCTGAATTGTAACCTCAGTCGAAGTCAATGGCATGTCTCGAGAGGTCGTTACTTAGTGCATACTTTTGTTTTATTAACATAAGACTATGAAGAAACCGGTTATACGCACAGGGTTGCAACGCGTACACACATCTTGATATACGTTGTAGTGTAATTTGGCTAAATCTTTTACAATTTTTTACAATTAAAACGAAGTTTCGTTCGATAAAATTCTCTACTGTTTGTTCTTTTCGTAACCTTCAATACAACATGCACCTTATTTTTTATTTCGATCTTATACCCGCATTTTCTGTAACCGCTCATATACATCCCACTGCAGGGCACGGGCCTGCTACACAATCGACAGTATGATTGAGAGTGGTTAGGCCATATAGTCCACCACGCTGTCATAGTGCGGGTTGACAAACTTTACATACCATCGAAATTAATCCCCACATTCACCTTTACTTTATTCTTACTAACCAAGTCCTCTTTGGTTTTTATTTAGTTGGTAAGACCAACATCCTCGGTTGTCTTATTAGTGACATATAGCACTCTTGGTCTATCTTCTCCATGCAAGTAATAACTTAAATACTTTGAATATAACGCGTAACACATTCTAGGATTAACGCCTGTTTTATTCTTAGCCTATACTGTCCCATTGAAGGTCAAAGACCTCCCTTTCCTTTTTCTACCCGCCTAACTTTTTTCTAGCTTATACTCTCCCATGGCAGGGCAAGGGTCTCCCTTTTTTCAACCCGTCTCTATCCAAGGCTTACATTCACCAGTTATTATCATTACCTTCTGCGCGGCCGACCACGCTAAAGCCTGACTACAGAAGTCAAAATAAGATATCGAATAAAACATAAATATTCTCGTTTTCCATATGGCAACCCTAGCAGCACAAGTTGTTGATCCAGTACGGGTTAACATTATCGCTGTTAAAACAAACTGGTTTTTAAACGTTTAAAGTAGAATAATCTTTGCTTTTCAAATACATTACCATGTTTATTATTGGTTTTCTAATTTAAATCGAGTATTTTTCACTTGAGAAATTGGGGTCAACATCTTTGATGATATTTAAAGCATTTTCACTAAAAGAGATGTCGCTTTATTTTCAACTAGCGGCCTGGCCCGGCTTCGTCCGTTTGCAGATATTTTACGAGTCCAATCAACGACATTTAGATTTTGCGTACTAACTATTTTAGATTTAAAATTGTTTTTTCCGTCCCGTCTCGATATATCCCGTTCTGTCCCACGACGAAAAGCATGTCATTCTGTCGTCTTCGGTCCCATGCCATCCATTTGACTTTAAAAATGTAGCAAATATGCATAATTGACTTCCTTACTCAGTCCACGGGTATACTACTTTTTTCGGGATAATAAATAGCCTTGGTGTTAATCCAGGGTGTCAGCTACTCGTATGTCAAACTTCATCAAAATTGTTGCAGCCGCTTTTGCGTGAAAAAGTAACAAAAATCCACGAACAAACATACAACATACTTTCGGGTATATAATATTAGCAAGGATATTCATGATATGTACATATCTTACAATGTCAGTAAGTCGTACGGTCTAATTTGGGAGTAGTAAATAAATAATGGCGTGATAAACCAAATAGAAGCCACATAGTATGACGAAACGGTAAAATAAAATGTAGGTCAGAATAAAAATAATGCAGTATTTAATTAAGAAGTACATTTTCACAAATTTTAGCAAATTTTATAATGACTACAAGACTATGGTCTCCAAATAAATTGTAAAGATGTAAGGAATTGTTTTTAATCGAGGATTTTGAAATTCTATATTAATTTTGTTGGATGTGGAAATTCTGATTGTTGGGAGGCCTATGTTCACCAGTGCAATTCCTGCAGCTGAAGATAAAGAGATAATACTGTAAGCTTGGAAGGAGACTTAAGGACCGGCGTCAATTTTCCTAGGAGGGCCTTAAATCAACAAACATTTACGGCAAATAGTTCTTCATTGAAATAAGGATCATACTAGGGTAGCTACGCATCTATACATGTCCAAGTAAATAAAACAATTGAATGCAATTTAGCTACAGATAAATTTTGAAGTAACTCATCCACCCATTAATTTTTGTTAAGAAGTTTCAATTGGGTTAAATACAAATATGATAAAAGAATAGCCTTACATTTGGCCTAAAGCTAAAGTTAATAGAAACCTGACATAGTTGCGTAAACAAATATGTATAAGGATTCCGTTATTGACTATCCAATTAGAGCTAGCAATGGTGCCGTCAAAACAAAAGCTGGAATCTATATATTAATACGTGATGCAAAAACTTTGGATCCCTTTTTACGAAAATTGCGCGGACGCAGGAGCATAAAATTTGGCACACTTATAGTTTATGTGTAGGAGAAGTGGAGAATGCTAATATTTTTCAATTATAATGCTTATAAAGTACATTAAATCAAAAAATAAAACATTACACACACTGCCATGCATTTCACACACACATCCATACACAAGTATACATACTCTGGTGTCAAATTGTTTCTTTTCTTTTTCATTTTGTTCTTCTGACATAGAAATAAAAAAAAAGGTTTTATTTGCCTAATGAGGTAATAATATTAATATTAAAAGAGAATATTAATTTTAAATGAGGCAATAATATTAATATTAAGCCTAATATTAAATGTAATATAAAACAAGATTTCAATAATAATGCATAAAAAGTACATTAAATCAATAAATAAACCAGCATGCATTTGACACACGCATACACAAGTATTTGTACACGTATACATACTCTTTGGTCAAATTGTTTCTTTGCTTTATTATAGACATATGTAGTTTAATGTCAATCAGAAAAAATTGTTTACTGTGGTTTTGTTGAATATCAAACAGAAAAGATTTATTTGACGAATACTACGTGAAATACTGAGCGCTATCATTCATTATATGCATAAAGAAAGTTCTGTAGCAGCAATCTGCAATAACATTCAGGTACAAAAAAATATAATTTGCTATTGATGGTTCAAAGCAATTATTGTAGTTTACGATTTAGTCATTTTGAGAGATACGTACATTTAAATGTGCACGAATTATCAGAATAACAACATCATCATACAGGCAAAAACTTTGTCTCTTCTTGATTTGGTCGAAATTTCGACCACTAGGCGACCACTAGTTCCTGTAAAGAGCTAATATTTGCCTTGGAGTTTAAAACACCCAGTGTGCCCGTTAGCATAATATTCGTTCTGGTTATTTATTGTCCGAAATCGAATGACATTTAAGTAGGGAAACTGCAAAACAATTACTCCAAAGAACTGATTAATGTCTATTTGTTGGTAAAGCTGACAAGCAATTCGTCTCTCCTCTATATCAGTATAGAAGTGTATGAAGGCGGATATTCAGTGCGATAACGCGCGTGGTAGAAACTGGTGGCTTGGAACCAAAGAGGGTTGATATAAGGCAGGGAGGCTATCGTAAAATGTAAGTGTGGAATAATGCGAAATAGGAGACAGGGGATTTGACCTGATTTGATAGGAAACCGGCCCGGTCGCCTTATCCTTCAGCGTGGTTGATCAATCTTAACAGCTTTTTTCTCGACACAAATGAAAGGCAGAAGTTGATACATATTTTCTTGTGTGAGGAGGTTCATCAACATTAGCGGATGTATATATTCGATCACAACAGTTAATTTTAGATCCTGAATTATTTTCGTAAAATCCGTTTCACCCACATTATTGAATAATGCAACTGCGTGTGAATGATACGTTTATTTTTACAAACGGTTAATCTATACCGTCGAAACGTGCGGTGAGATATCCGGGTACGGTCGACGCTAACATTAACGCGATAATGACTAACGCTAACCTAAATAAATCGACACTGTCACAGTCATTATTTAGAATTCTATGCATTTAGCTGCCGACAAATAGAATTGCAATTTGATAATCATATTTCTTATTTTAGATTCTGATTAAATCATTCCACAATTTTCTGATAGTTTTTTTCCTTAATTCGGGCCACGCAAAGTGACTGTACTGCACCTAATGGCAGCAATGACGGCGCAATGCCGTTCAGACAGACCAACGAATGGTATTAGACGAAGATCTTATGCTATTTGAAACAATTATACTGGCCCACAACGATGATATGATTTAGTTTTGATGATTAAAGTTTTGTTTACTTCTTATATCTAATCCTAATTATTGTAAAACTTATAGCTTACATAAATCGTAAAGGTAACGCAATTTTATAACGTTTTGGACTCGTGGGTGTCTATGAATGGCGGAGAATACATTCCATAATTTGAATCGATTTCTGTATCAGCCCATATACTTTATAATCGAAAGAACGATTGCGAGGGATTAGGCCATATAGTCAACCACGCTGACCTAGTGCGGGTTAGCAGAATTTAAATATAATAGAAGTTACTAGATTTTTCGCATGCCCCCAATTATGCCAGCCGGCTCGACACCACTTGAATGGATGAACATGACGTGTTTTCCTCCTTTGTATGTCTTCACTATCCTGAAGCATACTACACTGGTAACAGGGTATCCGGTATTCTATAAGGCCTTATGTGAAACGGTAATATCAGTTTTTCTTTGAGATTTGTTACCTGGTTGAAACCACCCATTTGTAGTTTGACTATCTAAAATGCGCAAATTATCTTTTTTATTCTGTTTTGGCCTGGCATAGTAACCACACTGCATCTGATGGTAAGCGTAAATGCCGTCCAGGCGGAGTATCGATTGTCATCAGACGGCAGTCCCATGCCAATCGATACAATTATGCCGGTCTGCTAAGATGTCTCTTCACACTACGGCGGAAGGACCCAGAATTATGGGAAGGAGGGAACACGCTCTCTCTCTCTTGAAGGAGCCACATAAAGTAAATTACTGAACAAAGGCTTCCATATAGATTTCCACATTACGATATAGATCATAAAAAAATGTCCTGTTGTTTAATACTAGACCCTATTCTAAAAGTATTAAGGTATACTCACATCATCACTCTCGCTGAGGTCCACGTTGCCATTGGCGTCATCATCGAGCTGCTTGTGGAGCTGAGTGATGGCGTCTAGCCCGGCATGGTCCTGCAGGCAGGAGGGGTCGTTGTTGCACGCCTCCAGCAGTACTGGAAGATAATACCATCACATCACTATAGCAAACTGGGATTTAAATGCGTAGATCAGTCTGGGATGATTACGTCAAACGGGAGATAGCGATCTTGAGTTGAATACAATACAAGAACTCTTTATTGTAACCAAAACGAGGAAATACAACATATTATAAAAAATAATATTAACAAAAGTGTATAATCTGCGGCCTTATCGTTTAGAGCGATATCTGCCAAACAACCGTGGGATAAAATACTCAATCTAAAGCAACACAACATTTACCAAAGAATGTGTTGTGAACAGTTTGTCGCGTTTGCAAGACTTGAAGTATGAAATGGTTATATTTTATCAGTTTGCTTCCAGTTTTAGATAGGTGGTTTATAAGCGGCGATAATATCTTACAGAATACTATTCTGACCTTACAAATTATTTGTGTGATATGTAGTCACATTTATTTCCGTAAAATGTTTCTGTATCAGCCCATATACGTCCCACTGCAGGGCACGGGCCTCCTCTACAATCGACAGTACGATTGAGAGTGGTTAGGCCATATAGTCCACCACGCTGGCCTAGTGCGGGTTGGCGGACTTACATACCATAGAAATTGTTATAAATCGCTATGGTATGTAGGTTTCCTCACGATGTTTTCCTTCACCGTTTTAGTGCGTGGTTATTGACTATCAATACACACATGACTCCGAAAAGTCAGAGGTGTGCCCTGGGATTCGAACCCGCGACCACCGTGAACATGTTGGCAGTCACGTCTAGTCCGTTTACCAACAGGCCACCACGCACTTAAAATGTTTACTTGGGGCTTATTGTTACCATAGGGAGCAGTATACCGTTCGTAATGGTCCGATGAGTTTGGCGTCAATGTCATTGCGTTTTTATTGATTTCATACAAATGTATCGCCTCAATTCGTTTCTCCGATTCGCGCCGAATGAATACCAAACAATGACTTTAATGTCAAGCTTTACTGTGTAGTATGTCTAGTTATGTCTAGCCTATGTCTTAATACCAATTATTGTTAATTTAATATCTCTGTAAATTGAAACAATCATATTTAATTGTGCCATATTTAAAACATCAATTTGTTTGGAGAATTGAATAATGATTTCATAAAAAAAGCATATTTTATTTATTCACTATAAAATATTGTAAACTGATTATACACGTGAGTCAGAGCATAAAAACAACAATAACCTCGGCATTACTTTCTAGAACATGCCATTAATATCCGTGCACACGCGACATATTGAAGACCTCAAACTTGGACAGCAGAACAAGGCCAACCAGGCTTTACTGTGTCACGACCAACATCGCAAGATATTGATAAATTATTACATCCAACTATTATACAAACTGTGACATCATACTTTGGATTTTTATTCAGTAGTAGCAGATGTTATTCCGGATAATTGGAACAAATGTTTGAGGTGAACATTAAATACTGGATTCAATAAGTGATAGGATGATACTGCTAAGTACACTTCTAAACAGAACGTCTTTATTACAAAGAAAACAAATCAATTGACAGTGGACGAGATTTTAATTTCTTTTTTCTTATTTCGATCAAAGATGTTAGTCTCTCTCGTGATTACTGCATTTCCCAAAGAACCTATAATTCTTGTCTTTTCTCAACTTTCGCGTAGGACGCATTATATTTTATTACGGATGAGACACATAATGGCTTATAATTTTGAAACTAATAATATAGCTGGCGTTTAAATCAAAGGAAAATATGATTATTTCTTGAATTGGAATCTCCATACAAAGTGAACCATGCGCAACTGGTCTCTATGACACTAAACCCGTTAGTTCGATTGAAAGGGTTAGATAAATTTTTCCAGCGTCTATTGTAACCTACTATAGTTTTTGTTATTGTATGTAACCACTCATAATCGTATTTTCGAATGTAGAGGAGGCCCGTGCCCTGCAGTGGGACCTACGCGATACAGACATACATACATTATACATATGTACGGGTATTTTATTAACGGCATAAATCTTGAGACTACATTCCCCAATGGGTGGATCTTGGAGACAAGCTGATGTATGGATGACCTCTATTCTAAATGTTTTCATTCCTGCAGGCCGTTGCAACAGTAATTAATCGAGATGTATTTTCTACTACTAGATATAATTGCTGGTATAATTGTTGTTCTTATAATACTAGATCTATCGTCTTTAATGAATAATTTATCAACAAGCACACAATCTGCATTTCTTTGTATACAAGCAACTTTTACAAATATGATATTCACATACATTAAACCTTTAATTCCTTATAACAGTATAAATTTGAAGGTTTCTAAGGATGGTGTACTGATAGGTGTTAATGTTTCTTGCAATAACGTGAGAATTTCATTGTTTTAGAGATTTTACATCAAAATATCAAACAAGAAACCCGTTCGAAGATTCGTCGTTAATAATAGTAAGATAACAACAAAGAAAAACACAGTATTTTCCAAACTCAATTAATATTGCAACGAAATGAATTTATTAATTAAATACATAACACAAAAACAAGTGATTAACCGATTGTTAACAAATAGGCTAATTGATAATTAATGTCTTAACAAATGACAATCATGAACCCTTGTGATGATCGATTAAGAAGCTTCAGTAAAAATGACTTGCGGCCCACAGTTTTCTCAGTCTATTAAGATATTTATACTAAGATTTTCTAGAATGTTCATTGGAATACAGTATATACAGAGAGGTGATATATTATGACGTCATTACACTACAATATATAGAAATAAAATAAGCAAATAATGTATTCAAATCTCAACAGAAAATTATCGAGTAAAAACATATCCAGTGGTTTAGTGTGGAATATAATATTTTGGTGTCTGAATAGCTGTGTAAAAAATCACATTGGTGTTAAATTTTTTTTAATAATTCACTTGAGCTATACTGTAATTTCCGTAACGGTCAATTTAAGGAATAGCAATTATCAATATGATATTCACGATTTTCTGCATAATGCCAATATGTTAAAGGGCATTAGGCTACACAAGATTTGAATACTTATACAAAAACACATACAGCCGAACTATCTCTAGAAAATCACAAGATAAATATTACGAGAATAGTGGTAAGTTTCTAGACTAGTATAATTTATCACAGCTGCGGAGGTCATGTTATTGTTATCTATGTATAGCGTTGGCTGTCCGACGTCCGTGTGTCACGAATCGTTTAGTCACTCGTTGTTGAATTTTGATTTAGCGCCTAGCAATGTGTGAGAAAATCGCAATGGCTATATTTATGAACAATGTGAGGCTTTGATTTTGCATAATATGTAGTTTTTATTCATATCTTTCATCAGTGATGAACAAACAGTTTAGAATGATTGTCTATCTAGTATTAAGTCCATTCGCATTACAAGAAATTACATAAAAATGCCTTGATAAAAGCCATTGGGGTAAATTTCTGCGAATTACGCTGGTAGGAGAACCCAGTGAAGCGAGAGAGAAGATTATGTTTATGCGTAGGCGTGACAGAGACCGCAAAAAAAGGAGTTGTACGGTACCGTATAAGCAGTGTCCCCTCTGATATGATATCCCATTGTGTTAAGTCTAACTAAAGGAAATGTGAAATATTTGTTGGCAGCTGATAAATTTTATACAATTACAACTGGCGACGGGTCTTCTCTAAATTATACTTCTTATTACAATACATTTACAAATAAATAAATTTTCCTATCAAATAAATTTAAGGATATTACAACATCTTGGACTTCTGCCACAATACCAATAAGCATATATAATTGATCATCACTTTAAGTGATGTATTATTAAAAAAACCGCAGCTGAATACTAATAATACCGCACACTGGACAGCAAATTATTACGGTTAGTACTTCCATCTTCTAATATTCGGAAAGGCCAAAGTAAATGTGAGCCGCCATCTTAAACTACGTCATATTAACAAAAACTACATGATCAACACTATGAATTCTTGTAAAAATCTTTTACGTCATTTCATCAATTTCTTTCATTTTACTTGACAAAAACAGTTGACCAATGGCAAACATTGGGAAGTTTGCTGGATTGTCAAAACAAGGATTTTCCTTATTAATTCGACAGAGCCGTGATCGGAACATCAATTTCGAACTTTTTATATTCTCAAGTACACGAGAGCATTGCCGAAGCAAATGGCAGTAAGTGTGCCATAATGGCGTCAATTTGCATACGGTGTCTTAAAGCTGATTACGTATATCTTTCGACTTAAAATAATATTAGTAATGTAAAAGTATGCAAATTGTGGTATACAGTTATCGACTGCAACTTGTGAGTTATTTAGATGTAGAATGCATGGGAACACTACGAAAGTTAGCACAATGTCCATAAAAATCCTCAAAACAATTGTAAAAAAGTGAAAGTATTTCCGAAAATAAATTTAGATTTTTTCCTCTTACAAAATCGACTGCTCTACAAAAACACATCCTGAATAAAGGACAATCTAAAGCGATATTAACTATTAAAGGACTTTTTGACGAAAGCTTTTATGTCTATTTTTGTCTATATTGTTACTATTGCAGCGCAATGACCTTCTTTTCTCGTAAAAAGCTACAAATTACAACAGCTGGTCCCTAATACGTAAGTCCTTGGCTTATCCATTTACCTTGTACACAACGAACTAAATAAACACAAAATAATAAAATAAGTAACTTGACGTCCGAAACCATACGGAAGTCAACAAACTTTAACTAAACAGAATAATCGGGCTTATCGTTAATAATGTAACCACAGACAAAAGAAAAAAAAACAAGGAAAGGATATGTCAGCGACATACTTTGCATTACATGAAAGGTGTTGTGCGAATAAGTGTCTATGGTTCAGTCCGCTCGTGTCTTACTAATTGCGAACACCTCATAAACATTGACAAAGTTATTAGAATAAACATTACAGTACGTGACGAAAAACTAAATATCGATATTATTGAACAATTGACTGGGTTCAATTGCAATTGAGCGAGTTGTGAAGATGGCCGTTAGAATACAAACAATGATAGCGAAACAAAGAGCAAGGTTGTATGAATTAAAATTGCTCACGAGGTAATCTAAAATGATGAATATCACGTTGATAATTAAAGAAACAATAAAAATGACCAACGATGATAACCAAGATTAGTTTATTTTTATCCATAATGCAATATAAATGGATTTTGCAACATCAATTATACAAACTGCTCTACTAAAGGACTTGACGAGCACGAACACAGAAGCCTTTGCCACATTGCTGATCATACTTAGCACCGGTTAAAAAATTCAGGCATCTGCGTCATTGAATAAGGTTGTTTTCAAGTTATGTTATATATCCTAATTGTTGAACTATATTTTACGATCCTGAAATAGGAATTTCATAAGATTTGAATAATTGGTTTAGTGTTAGTTTCCGTGAAGTACAGTGGTTTTAAGAACCCATCATCAATAAAGTAGTCTATTCAAAAGATGTTTTATCTGCTGCTGAAAATTTATTGAACCAGTTACGCTTATTACACAACAAACTATATATACTACTCGACCTACACAACATTAGAGACGTTGGAAGTAATAAAAACATCCGGCCTCATATATCACAAGTAATAGACTAACATGATAAACGCACTACGTCACACCTCCGAACATCACCACCTAGTGACGTAACGCGTGACGTTTAATAGTAAAATTAGACCAGAGCAGCTGTCATAATCACGAGACTAAAATATCGACAAAGATCAGGAAAATCCAAAAGTACACGCACTGCCAAATGTTGAAAACAACACAGCAGATGCACATTGTGCGGATGCCATCAGCGTACACGAACGAATATTTGTCCTCCCACAAACGGTAGCGTATAAATGCGCCGTCGAATCAGACTGCGTGTTTGCCAATGTCCAGGCAAAATATTTTCGTTCACGAAAAACATGTTTGGTGAGCGGAACTTTAAAATCGGCTTTGGCATATTAATGCTATACTTAATACAATATACTTTATATTATTACTAGAAAGCAGATGTGCGATGAAAATTCAATGGTCTTTCATAATGGATGAAAAGGATTCCATTACTTATTTTTGAATGTTTACACGACACGGTACTACGATGTTATGCCATATGAACTTACCAATAGATGTCAATTTGTGTACGAGTATATTTTGCTTTTCTTTCATCAGACAAGGTTATGGACCGAGGCCAAACAACGCTGAGATTACCAATTATAGGTCCTTGACGACAGGTGAATCAACCGCTGTGTTGTACACAAAATACAACATTTCACACTGTATGCGTTGGAATTTACGAATGTAAAAAAACATTACTCATACTCTTGTAGCGTGTAAGAATTTTTTTTAACAAGACATAGCTTTCGTTGTGACGTTAGCAAAGGAGAAGCTAAATTGTGATGATACTGGCTGGAAATAATAATCTCGCATTTTCACATGGCGGAGAATATCACAAGGAAACTAAATGACTATTGTTGTTCCCATCACAATGATTAATAGATCACCTAGATGTGAAGGCTGTACACATAAAGACTTTCTTAATTACAAGTATAGATTAGTAACGGCTATGCAACAGCTCTGTAGAGACAACAAAGTGTACAACCTTAGTAAATATTACAGCGATATCAGATAAAGAGTGTTTCCTCACGTGTAACTGAAGATAAGGAAGTGGGAAGTTATTATTAGTATGTTTACTAAGCGAGGAAACAAAGACCTCTTATCTAAATTAAATACACAGACGCCGTCTGCATGGTGTCCTACTAACACGATACAGAAGGCTTTCTTAACTAGAGGTAACACGAAATAACCAGTAAAATGTTCCACGCGAATTAGTGAGAAAGACGAAAATTATCTTTCATTCATTGTACTACACTTCCGTAAAATAGAATGTTTAATGCGAATGGTAATAGGAGTTATCTACCAAGCTCATACAGAAACAAAATTTGAATTCAATGTTTTTGCTATTTCAATGACACTGGAATTAAAGTTTTATCTTAATAAAAGTATAACTGATTCCTTCACTATCGACACAATTCTGTTTAGTATGTATTACAAAAAAACATTTTTAAGCTCTGATATAAGGATATAAGGAAGTGCAATGACTTCGATTCCACATCAATTTAAACGTCTCATATTATGTTTCCGTTATTACTGTATATATTATCAATAGATATATCATTATTGATAGTACATATTCCTGGTCGTTGCGACATCCTAAGATACTCTTCTATTAGTGTTTGCTTTCGCAACAAATATATATCATAAGAGACGTAAATAACAATGTGCTATAAAGTCCAAACCATTACGAGACCACATCATCTATCTAATAAAATCTAAATGAGCATCAAGCAACATCGAAAATGGCAAAATTACCAACAAAATTACATAATGCAAATATTTGCTACCAAAACAGATTGGCATGATAGTTCTGTAACCACGTGAAAACTAGTCCGGCGACCTCATGCGAACAGTATCGAGTGCGGACGGTAGACGGTGTAATGACTCATCAAAATACTCGGATATCAATGGCAGACAGAGCTGATACACGTGAGCTGTGTTATTTTAGAACCTGCACCGCCGAGCGCCGGCCGACGGGGTCGGTAGCAATTATATCACTACATCACTTTTATTAGCAGTTTTCGTGTGATTTCTGACTGTTGCTGGCCTGTTTGATTGGAAATTGTGTTTGAAATTGCTGGCTATTGAGAAGCGTGTGTAAAAACAGATCTTTCCTTGAAACCAAGAAATGATAGGATTTAAGATGCTCATTGGCGTTATACTTTTATTTACTTAGAGCTAACTATGAGTTTATTGCGAAAAATTATCATAGAATATGTAAAATAGGTGTCATATCATTATTTGACGGACGAAAACAATGTCTCATTTCTCGGTATTTTTCGATGAAACTTCGTTTTATCGCGAATACAATGATATTGAAAAAGCTGTGATAAAGTTCCGAGGAAAATAAAGAAACAGTATAACAATCTACAACATCGCAATATGTTTTAACAAAAGACCTAGTAACAATAATTAAAAATAGCCATATCGATACACAATTTGTCCTTGCAGATAACGACCTATAAATTCCTGAACACATTACAAAGCGCGAATGGCTATCAGATGGCCGCGTATAAATAAACGAACCCTATATTTCTTCCACACGATATGTCGTAACCTCTATAACTATGCCTTTACATTTATCCACAACTGGCACACGCGAAAATAGAAATCAATTAGAGAACACATCAGTTGCAAAATCGCTGTCAACTAACGACATTGGAGAATCTCTTGTTTCTGATAATTCTCATACCTCTTTATTTCCATTTTAATGATTTCTGAAAATGTTTGAACTTAATGCGCCCCGAACTCATTTTAAACGCTTTGTATGGCATGACTCGTTTTTTTAAAGCTTAGCACCGGTTACTTAAATGTTATAATTATTATCGGTGATATGATTGTCGATATTTATTATAAAAACTTTGTTTCTTAATTGCTGGATCTAGCATTCTCTTATATCGCAATATGATGATAACCATTGGATATGTTGGCAGCAAACTGGAAAAAATTGCCAACATTCACTTTGGATAAAATCTATCAGAGAAAATAAAGATCCAAGTAGACGAAATGTGCAAAAAGTGTAATTTATAAAAACGTAAATAACGCACATACAACAGGTGAAATGTAGAATAGTAAATTAGCTTTTTTTTTATTGCATTGAATGGCGAGACGAGCAAGCCGTTCGCCTGATGGTAAGCGATACGACCGCTCATGAACAGTAGCAACATTCCACTGCGCTCGCCATCCTGAGACATAAGATGTTAAGTCTCAATATGTCCAGTAGTTGCTCTGGCTACAATGTCTTTCAATCCGAAACACAACAGTGCATTTAAGCAGTGTTGTTTCACGGGAGAAATAGGCATTGCGGTGGTACCTACCCAGATGGCCTCTCACATATGAGAGACCTACCACCAGTAGCTGTACCTGTAAAGGGATATTGGATTATTTTATTCATTATCAGCCCAGAGTCTAGAATTTGTGCCCGATGGCGATAGGCTTATCTTCTGCCACAAAGTGGGACCTAACATACAAGGCGTGGGTGACCTGAGAAAAAAGCAGAGTTTACAGTATGTATGCATGTTGTAAGAACATAAAACAATCTAAATGATAAGAGCTCCAACTCCAGAAGATATAAGTCCCACTATTAAATTTATTATTATACAAACACAGAAGGAAGAGCTGTCGAAATTCATTATCACGGCCGTAATTAATTTGTTGAGAATGTAAACATTTGTTGGCACGCGGGCACCGATCTCTCGATATGTTCCCACAGCTATATCTGTAACGTTTGCGCCGACATTCCTTGCTGTAAGCTTTTAAGGCACTGAGAGATATACATCTTAGGTAAAGTAACATATCACGGGATAGGAGATCAATGGTTATATTATATTTTGTTGAGAGCCTTAACGTGACAAGAACTGAAGGCAGGATGAAGATCATAGCATCTTCAATATGTATATCCTTAACGGAAATATTTCTGCTCTCCTACTTTACCCATTTTGTAATAAATTGGAAATGCAGGCAAATAATCACACAATCTATTGGGGAGGTAAACTAAAAATAATTGATTAAAAGAAAAAAATCTGTAAAATATTCTTATCTAACTGTTTTTTAACTCCAAACATCGTAACCATTTTACCGATTTTATTAAAGGTTGCAATGAAATGTTATTTGAAATCAGAAAATATTCCGACACCTATTAGATCTTCGATAAATGCAGCTGCGTGCATATCAAACACAAAGCTGGAGATATCAGCCAGTCTCATAATAAATAAGACTTAGTATTTATCTTGTGATGATCGCTCTACACACATCATACACTTGGATTAATTCTTCACTGGCATTAGACTTAGTTCACAGTCCAGAATGTAGGCTAAATCCGGGTTGGCGGACGTAGGGGTTTTCAGAATAGTTGCAAGGTGTGCTGCCAGGTTTTAGGCTAGATTTCCTAATGATGGGACTTCAGATTTTCAGATACAGATTTGGACTTCTTCCTAAACTTGCTTCACTTTTTGGATCCCAATTCTAATCGAATATGGATTTCAAATCATTAACGATTATTATCCAGAATAAGTGTACCAGCTTATAAAATATTCTTAACAAAAAAATAAGTAACCAAGACGAAATTAATATACGAGTAGGATAGTAAACAAATACACGATTATTAATATTACGCGTTGACGAAAGTGCTACGTAATTTTTTGCGTAAGCAGTATCTAATCTCATGATGCGCGCGTGTTGTCCCAAGATATTCAATGACGTCATAACTCGTGCTTCTAGTATTGAATGGATAGCGCCTTGTGTGCTGTATATTACCAGTTAATGCGAAGCGGCAAGGAAGGGGGAAAGGGGGGCGGGTATTTCACACACCAGTGCGTGCACACGATGAGAATTTATTTAAATCCGCCAACAGGATGTTGATCGATTATTCAAATCAAATCAGTCAGGATGTTGAGACTATTACGATTGTTATTTACCTAATTCTTCGCAGAAAAAACAATTTCCTCATCAGTGTCCGTCAGATAAGAAAGTTGTAGTGGGTTTGGTTCTCGCATCAAGACAAATGATTTTGACACCTGAATATTATGTAGCTACGGGTCTGGGAGTAGGAAAATCAAAAGTCTCTCGTAGTTCTTGATACGAGTCACGACAGATAACTTGATTACTTACTGTGAGGTTATTGCTATGTGTGTATATAAAAGTTATTGTAGACGGTTCTACAAAAGGCTAATATAACACTTACAAACGCATGCTGGTACATGATTTAGTGGTCATTAAATTAAACTAATAATGCTCATAAAATAAAGAATCTGCGGTAATTTTTCATATCGCTCGGTTTATCGCGCAGGGTTTCCTCGTTGAGCGCCGGCACTCTGATAAATGAATGTAAATTACATAAATAATTCATAAACCGCGGACCGGTTTGATTTATCATGACCTCGGCATGGTCGTATCAGAGTAATGCAATATTTAATATGAGTATGCAGAAAGTCATTACTTTTTTCATAGCTTTTGTTAATAGACTTGATGTTTCCCTTTGGAACCCCTTTGGGTGTGTAGTTACATAATATTGTATGTATGACGCTTATACGGTTAGGCCACCAATTTCAAACAAATTTCAAAAATTGTCAAACCAAAACAAAATGTTTTTGTCTCAGAGCAATAATCTGTCCAGAACCTCTTGTTTCATAGCTGTCTAAAAGTAGGCGTCCACATATTCGCATTGTACCGGACGTATCGCATCGCATGGGAAATATTATTTTTTTACAATGCGTTCACAGTATCATTCGGATTTGGAGCATCGACATCGGCATTGCCAACGGATAGATCGTGTGATTCGTACGATGCCGATTAGTAGACGCTTTTATTTGAACAAAGAATACTAGGATCCGCTTAATGCGATGCACGCGATACGTACGATGCGAATATGTAGACTCCTGCCTTAACTACGTCACAGCATGACGATTCTCTCTACTCTCCCTCTATCCGTACTCTATCCGTACGAATTCAATGATTCGCATTTAAACTGAGTTTTCCTAACTAGTCTGTTCGTGTTTTCCATTATCGATAAATAGCCTTGAATAAGATTTCGAGGTTTTTCCTACACATCAATTTTCCGATATTGTTTTCTAGTTAACACGTGATTACATTTGCGTTGTGATAATTTGGGATTATCCTCAGAGTATTCAATATAGCAAGGTGTAAAATTACAGTTGATGTCCTTATTGAATATTTAAAATTGCTATACGGGATACCGAATAGTATACTCTAAAATATAGAATTTGTATGTCTCCACTGTCTATGTTTTAAAACTAAGCTAAATATTTAGTTAGACTAAAAACTAAATTAAGGTTTTCAAGCGCAATATTCCAGCCATATGTCTGACGTCAACCGACTCAATTCTTATACTTAGTAGTATGAAGCATATACCTAAAATATTATTAATAAGAGTATTCCAAATTACTTTACGAAGATAGATGATGGAACTTAATAACCTTCGTAAACGAAAACCAGTCTATTAAATTCATTATATTTGCACAGAATTTAGCCGAGTTGTTAATTTAATTGTTACTGCTATTGTGTTGAAATACTCAACTGATGGTTCATTAAGCCCAATTGTGTGAAATACACTTGGAAACCTTTGTAATTGTTTTATGATTTTTCTTTTTCGTACTTGGTAAAAAAAATGATAGTTGGAAGTTGTATTACTCCAGCTGTTAGTTCAAAACAATTTTAAATACTTACAATCAACCTTACAGCGTCAAACGTGCCATCAGCATAATAGTTTCCTCTAAGACCATTCAACTAAGTGCACAATTCATCGGCGATTGTCTAAACACTTGCAAACAGTCTATTGTGTTTGTATGTGGCGTGTATAGTTATTATAATGATTAACTTGTGAGGTCCCGATATGCCATCTCGTTGGTTCTGGGTAGGGTTGCCAACTTTTTGTACAGAAAATAAAGCGTTTTAGGGTTGGAGAGCTAAAAATACAGCATTAAAAAATTATAGTTTCTTGTTTCATTTAGTAAATCATCATTTCTAATATGCAGTTAGTAACACTTTTGATATAGACATTTTCGTTGTGATTCTAAAATTGCAGGCTAACTTTTGAATCCAGATTTTATGGTTCCAGGATCAGAGATGATAACATTTATATGTTTAAAACTTTTTTAAAGACCGTAAAATGTTAACAATATAAAATATAATATTGCATGAACAGTATGATCGGTAACTTTAGATCTGAGTCACGATATGTGATTACAAGTTCAACCTCGCCTCTTATGGTAGCGGCTTCACATATTCAATACCTTACACATTATTTATAGCTTTTATTATACTTTCATTAGATCGTTCATCGCTAATGTAGAAATCCTTGTTGGCGGTGACACATAAGGCGCCAATGTTTATTATTTTAGTATCAATTAAACTATGATTAACAATTGTACTGCATTTAAATACAACACTTGACAACACCGACATCGGACGAGCTGGTTAAGGTTGCAGGAAATCGCTGGATGCAGGCAACTTCCAACAGGTCGATGTGGAGATCATTGGGGGAAGCCTATGTTCAACAGTGAACTTTTTGTGGCTAAAAGTAAATAATTAAAGACTGACATCATATAGATTTGTGATTGGAGATTGCTGAGTGGTGGTATTATTCTTGCCTTTGTCAGAGGGAGTCTTTTTTTTCGTTTAGACTAGCACTCTTAACTTACATAGCTACATGCCATCACACCAGGGCTTTTATAGTCATCCTTAAAAACTGTAGCCCGTAGTGGAGACTAACGCATATTTTGACTCTACACTCTTGGGTTATTTAAATAGAATCATAGTACCTCAAGCTATATTTCTGAATGTTATTCACCCCATCACACGAAGGCTTTCACGGACGTATGGTGTTTGCGTGTTTTCATAACTATTTATCACCTTTCTACATGTGATATCATAAATAAATAAATAACACCTAAAAGTCACATACATACATAGTCTTGACACCACACTAAGATCGAGTCTTGTTGTGGGTATCAGGAAGTACGAGAGACTTTTCATTCTTACAAACACCTTGACTCGAAAGGAAGGAATATTATTGATCGCACAAACATTTCTTTCGGTGCGAGGATCGAGCCCGCAGTCTTTCGTTTCAAAGATGGCATGCGTCTAATAGTCTGCACCACGAAAGCTGTCATGTAAACAGTTAAAGCGGCAATACCATTATATAACATCAATGGAAATGATCACAATTGTAAAAACAAACTAACAGTGTCATCAAATGGAATATTCATTAATCAGAAGTTGGCAGCTTAATTAGTACGTAAGTCGTAGAATCACTGTGCGCCTGCTGATGTTTTTATGCCAACAGTGTTAGTGGAATGGAGAGACAAAAAAAAAACAATAAAGGGAACGATATTGGACCTCCATATAGGCGATATTATGCATTGACTATTTAGATTTCATGAGGCTATAACAAACGTGACGGTAATTTGTATGGTTAAAGTAGCACGTAGCCAATACTGTTTTTTTTAATGCTACCAGTGCTTATAATGTACTAAACATACATCCCTTGAAAGCAGTTGGATCTCAAAAACCAATTTAATCCCAAATCTGACCTAAATTAAGCAAACAAATCACGATCTTAAGAAGTCTCGCTTTTGGCAAATTATATTAACCACTTTAATTGACCACCCCGCCATTGACCGCCCCGTGACCACGAAAGCTGTTAAGTAATCCAAAACGTCGGGAACTCTTAAAATTTAAAAATTAAACCAAGTCCGCGATAAAGTCCGTAAATAATAGTTTTATTTCAGTTTAATTGACGTTTAAATTACATTATGGATATTGGATATCCATTGTGCCCTGAAAACAATTCCTGGTACACACAGAACCCAACAAATACTATGAATCAAACACGCATACACATTGATGGCATCAAATTGCTCGGTTCACAAATAGTTTGCGTCACAAACACCAATTGATCTTAATAAAGGGGGAGTTAAATGGGCGCAGGCGAGCTTGAGCCGAGGCCCGGCCACACTCGGCCACTCGGCTTTTGATTGAGTCATTCAGTTCACATTGCGTACATGGCAACCAGAGGTGTGGTTACATTGACCGCGATTCTATAAAAAGTGTTATTTTTTGCATTCCAAACGTAGAATTTGTGGTATTAACGAACTATGTAAAAAATACCCAGGTATTTAATGTTATTTAATGGTGATTCAAATAAAGAGTATATTTGGTTTTATGTTTTGTGAAAGACAGAAACCCTAATCCCTTAAATCAGGACAAAGTTAATTGCATTGTTACAGATGTTGAAAGATTTGATCCTGCTACTATTTTGAGCACGGTCATATCAGCATAATTTGGAAGTACCCTGGCCCATCCTATAGTGTAACAGATTTCCATGGAAGAATGTAACTGATTTCATTGAGCATTTGATGTTGCCTTTAAAGTAGATGTGAAAACGCATCAAACAAAGAAGATCTAGTTGGTATTCGATTTAGTTTGATCCTAAATCTGAGACTGAAACAGAGAAACAGTGTTTCGACTGTTCAAAAATTTGAAGGACAGATTCTTTAATCTGTCCTTGAACAATATAATAGTAGGTGTTTTGGATAGCTAAAGAAGAATTACATATTTTACAGTAGCATGTAGTAGTACTATCTGGCAAACAAAGTAAAGCGCGTAAAGACGATGCTAACGCAATACAGTAAGATTGTAACATTTATCAGTAAATGCAAACAAATAACTTCGTTTAAATATCTGGCTAGACAGACGAGATTAGATAATACTTTTATACTTATGATTTACTGAATTAATGAACCAAAAAAGCAATAAGGGACTGGTTGAAATTGATTACCTATACTCTTGAAACTTATAGGAAAGTGTGCTGTGTAATTTTGTTGATATGACAAGGAAAATAGCCAGAATATAGTTTAGCTTAATAGTCAACATTAGAGCTCCATTGAGTTCAGGGTTTTTTAAGAATTTCCACAGCAATCTATCGAAAAAACCTTCCATTTATTGAAACGTACAATTATTATTATATAATCGCTGCAATTCGCGCCACACGTGTAAATGCACGTGCAACGCGATGCAATACAAGATGTGTCGGACAAGTTGCGATAAAAAGGCTAATTTTATATGCTAAGAGCTGTTAGAAAATTAAATAATGATCTAAAGGGAAAAAGGAAATCTAAAGGAAAAAAGGAGAGCTTGTTTTTCCAACCGGTGTAACTTTGAGATATTTTGACATCGGAAATAACCTATTTGTAAACGTCGATTTTTCGTTATTAACTTTTACATATTATTGAATTCACAGAGAACAATATTGAATAAAATAAAACCATTAATGGATGTCCTCTATTTGGCTTTAATGTAGATCTTGTGATTAAGTTCGGCAAACACGACATTTTCTATATGTTATTCTTCCTAAAAATATAACTTGATTGAGATTAGTGCAGACGCTTTATATGTATAGGGAAGAGTTAGTGCAGTTTTCTATTACCTTATAGGAGGATAGTATTGTAAATGACTTGGGTATGCAATGGCCAACAACCTACTTATGGGTGAATATACAAAAATTGGGTAACTCGCTGTCATCAGCCAATATATACAAAGTCTTATTATATTTTATTGAAATAACAACTTATTTTAAAACAATGAAAAGTCCTTTATATGGTCACCCAATTTCACTTATTCATTTTAAATACAAGTTAATAAAAAAACAAAATTAATACTTAAAATGTCAGTCCTTTGGCATGTCACAATCCCGAAAACCAACAATCAAGTGACTATCTATTAAACATTATCATTGATTTAAGAAAACTTACTAATTTACTACAATCTGTGATGAACATAGTATTATATACTACAACTTTCATAATGCAATGTTCTCCAATTTATTTAAAAAAAAATAAGAAACTTTGTGTTTGTTTTCATCCGTCAGTCCGTTGTGTGTTCTTTAAATTTGAAATTCTCGCCATATATCACCGAGTCAAGGTCAAATCCCTGTTTATGTCTTAATGTTGGTAATGAAGTTAGTTGCGGACAGCACAATTTGACGGCCGCCATAACTGTACGAGTTCTTGGGTTGTGTTTGTCTTCTATACACATGCAAAGCCAGTCAAAATTTCAGTCCCGTGGTGGGTCGTTATTTTCTTGTTAATCTGAGGTTTATTATCATTTATACATAATTAACTATGATTTGTTAAAATGTAGTTTGTTGATATTCGAAATTATCAAAAAAAACATTAGTTCTGATTATAACCTCAAATTATGTCTTTTTCGTCAATCCGCTGGCGTCAGTCCTTTGTCAGGTATCGCGCTAGAGGATTGAATTGTCTCCATAGTACTGCTTTTTGTTGTTGTTTTAGAGCACTTTTATCTTAATTGCTACCGTGTATAAGCATTTCTATTTTATATTTCAGTTTAGAATATCATACGGCACACTAAAAGCAATTTGACCAGGGAAGAAGATTAGAAAAAAAAGAGAAGCCGAAAAGGCTCGCTTGGCCAGAATTAAAAGTGCCCCATTAAATTAGCGGAATACAAAGAAAAACAAAAACTTCAGTACTTAAGGAAATAACTAAAATTTTTAATAAAAACCTACTTCAAAACAAAAAACCACTAAAAACCAAAAAATAATAAAATATTAAGTTACGCATATATTTTGATTTGTTGGCTAAGTCAAGTCATTAAGCAAATTAATCAACATGCACAAGTATAATGAAATAAATATTATTTTTTGCTTTGCAGTGGTACTTATTATTTTAATATTTTTTGTGGTTTTTGTTTTGAAGTCGGTTTTTATTTTTTCATAAAATATTTTAGTTATTTGTATATTTTTAGTGTTGATAGGCATTTCAATGAAGAAGAGTTGGTCCCACAAGGAATATGTTCTTTCCGATGACAATGAAATCGCTAAAATCAGTTAAAGCTGCCGAAGATATTGGTATTTACGTTTATTTTAATTTTATAATTATTTTTAATTGTTACTAAGTGATTTGAATACTTAAAAGACATGTGCCATTATTAAAACTAAGAGATTTGTACTAATTCTTATTAAATTTCATTATAATTCTTAGAAAATTGTGTACTTTATCAGTACTATGTTAGCCTCGTCAGTCCCCTGGCAGTCAAATTCAGAAAATTTTAAATATCTCATAATTTACTAAAAAAAGTGACTGGCCCGATTTGGAACAATATAATCATTAGATTTGTCATCATATGCACCCGAATTTGTTATAATTTGATTTAATTATTATAGTAAACAAAATATCCTCAAAAGTTACCCAACTTTTGTATAATCACCCTTATTACGAAATACGGTCACTATGCTATGTAATATAAAATAACAATGTCACCTGAAGAATTTATTAGAAAGTATTTTTCTAACATACATATACACAAATAATTAAATTTAACAGCCTTCTCAGCACCGTTTGTGAAACGAGAGGCTGCAGAGTCGAACCCTGTGTGACCCATAAGTATTTATTTTGGGTCTGGCTGTTTATGAGACTGAAATCTCTCATGTAGTTTTAGATAACCGCAACACAAAACTCTTAGTATGAATTCTGGGCTATGTGTGACCATTAAGGGTATTTATTATTTATCTTCTTTATTGACGTAAATAAATGATCAAATATAACAAATCAAATTAAAATAGTACAATAGCGCACCATATTATATTGACCAATTTCTTTGTGGCAACCTTAGAATGAACACATTATGTTGATTTATTTATTTATCCATAAGAAATTGGTGTGATATTTAAATTATGTACACAAAATACTTTTGTCTAAATCTGTTTACTGAAATTGACTTCACACTAAGATAAAACAATAACATATTACATAGTAACAATAAAAAAATACACAATACATTCAAGAGAATAAACTGACAAAAAACTATACCGTAAGCTTAGATTTTATCATAGACACAGTGCAATTAGGTTTTTCCACAAATAAACAGTATGAAATATGTACTTTATAACAAAATACACAATTCTCTCACATTATTTCGTTGATGATGACAGCCAGGTAGTAATTTTCAGCCTGAACTATTACTGCTGAAGAATTATCTGATGTAATGGAATTTCATCTTTTAAGAGGTGTACTATTAAATTTGACAGCTCAAATTACTATTTGACTATGTTTAGTATTTAAGGGCACAATGCAATATAATGGTGATAGGCCCGCCACCTATCACATTGTGGGACAGACACAAAGCCAAACATGGGTGTTTTAGCACCTCTGTCTACCCCTTCTGGGAAAAAGGCATGATCTTATGTATGTATCTATTAAATAATAATAGTTTGGTATAAACTTTCCAACATATTAAATTTTAAAAGATAAATGTTTATATGTGTGTTGAATAATCAACAATGTATTTAATTAGTAATATTTCAAATTTATGATCTTGGTGAAGGTGTGTTGAGATTTCCTACATCTGTGGTACATATTTTTATGGTGGCATTCAAAGTAACCTACACTAGGCCAGCACGGTGGACTATATGGTCTAACCACTCTCAATTCTACAGAAGGCCCATGCCTTGCAATGGGACGTATAAGGGCTAATACAGATACAAAGTAGAATTCATTTTTATTAAAGTTGTTAAGAAAATCTCTTACTGGATGTGGAAGAACTGAAGGACTGCAGAAAATTTGAAGATTGAACTAGAATGCAAAACCGGGCATGGAAAAACACAAAAATTGAAACTATGCGGCTAATAATTCTTGAGTCCAAGAAATGTCTTTTATTAACTAAACAATAATTTAGTATTTAAGTATGTATACTAGACATCAAAACAATAATTGTGTAGCTGCTTATTTATTTTTAACCACTAGGTCAATTATCAAAAAACTCATTATCAGTAGACAGTAACCAAAGTATGGTTGGCTGATAAATATATTATCATTGTATAAAATAATGTTTATAATTTCAATGTCTCAGTGTCTTTTTTTGTTACTTCCTGATCATCACAAAATGTGTCTGAAATTGGTGTTTAAGCAGTTTTTATTGATTCCTAATTCATATATTTTTGATGAATCATCTAAGCCAATAGGTCATTAATCAATAGGTCATCAATAATCCAACAGGTCATTGTGGAGATCATTGGGGGAGGCCTATATTCAGCAGTGGACTTCCTGTGGCTGATATGATGATGATGATGATGATCTAAGCCAATAAAAAATTATCTGATAACCCTAAACAGCCAATACTTCATAATAAATTGACATACACTGAGAGATAAGTCATTTATCAGAATTTAAGCACTGCATGAATCATAATGGACACTAAAGGGTTTTAGCCCAAATTGTTATCAAGAATATAGCTTTTATGTTGATAGTAACCTAGTTTTTTTTTTTTTTAATTAATATTTATGATAGGGGTTAATATTTATGATGAAATTACGATTCTCAATTCTTTTAAGAAAATCATTAATAGTGCCATCAATCTATACTAATATTATAAAGCTGCAGAGTTTGTTTGTTTGAACACGCTAATCTCTGGAACTACTGGTCCGATTTGAAAGATTCTTTCAGTGTTGGGTAGTCCATTTATCGAGGAAGGCTATAGGCTATATATCATCACGCTATGACCTATAGGAGGAAAGCAGTAGTGATATTTCTAGCAAATACGAGGAAATGTTGTTCGTTTTTCGTGATCCTATTGGTCGATATTCTAAACTGATAGTCAGAATTAAACATTTTGACCACCATTTTAAAACGTGTATGCACCCGGGCGGAGCCGGGCCCGACCGCTAGTATTTTTATAATATTAAAAAAAATATTTTTACAATAAAAAAATTAAATATTAAAGCATGTGTAAATTAGAGGAGATGCACCATAAAAACAAACAATGTTTTATGATATTAAATTAGTATTGCCATACTTCTCTGAATGACTTCACAAATTAACAGAACAGATGGCCATTGTATTTAGTATTTCTTTTCAATAGCATAAGCAATCCTGGGTTTATAACAATATAGATATATTTTTAATAGTCATGAATCTTTAGTTCCTTGTAATAAAGTTTAAAACACACTTTGTTTATAGCCTGCTTAACAATTACATTGTTTGCATAAAAATGATCCTTAAATCCAGTATTTAAAGTCTTAATTCAATTAATTTCATTGTGATTGTGATAATTAGTCAAAACAGATACACAGATGTTATCCTCTTATCCAAAGTTTTAGGTAAATGTCCTTTTGAGCGATCAAGACTGAGTTACACAGACTTAGTGCAAAATCATTGATAATATTTGAATAAAGATTGTGAGTGTAAAATAAGATATTTTTATCTCATTTCAATGTTGTGCAAATATGTCATCATATTATACACCGGATATTTGTGTTATTATGGTTTGTTGATCTCGTTTGCATACATATTAAACATTTATAACTTAGAAGATATTAAAAGAAATGTACCTGATTGACTTGTATAAACTTCAATTTAAGATGATATATTAAGTAATTATTAAAATCATTAAAAGTAGTTTCTATGAAAAAATATTGGAAATATTACATATTGTTAAATATGTTGTAGGTACTATAAATATAAATCTGTCCCAATTTTTTTTCCTTTAATGTATTGTATGTTTAATATTAATTTATTTCAATGAAAAACACAGAAACATAAGTAAGCTATGAAAAACATGATCTAGATTTATATTATAACGAACTTGTAACCGAGATTGGTGATCGGCGCGAAAAGTTTGGAATAACACACACAACAGATGTGTTTCATAAATTTAAATGTTATAATAAATTATTAGAATCAAAATAAAATTTAAGAACATGCAGAGAAAATGAACAATTACCTATCACAAGCGCCAATAGCTACAGTGACATCGATGAGGGACGCCAACAGGTGTCGCGAATAGCCAGAAAAAAATATAAAATTCAGGGTCGTGGGAACTCACTCTGTTCGTTGGACACCGAAGCCGGCGATTCGCTGGTAAACGACCCGCTTCTTGACACCGGACCCCACTTCTCTCTTCTTCCACCATCTCTAGGCTCTGTCCTCTCAACTTCATCCGCTTTACACAAATGAAGAGCGAATACGCACCAATATACAACGAAACCGATACGCATCTTGAACTTTCAATGACACTAATGCACAAACCGCACTCGACAAAACAAAATCTCCGTCAGAACCCGGCACTCTATACACATCCTAAAATTATAAACTACCAAAATGGTTTACAGTTCAGAAGGCCACATCACAGATTCAACGAAAAAACATAAAACTACAATTTTTTTATCACAGCACAAACTCAGCGAGGTCGAAAATTTTTGACATTTGACATCGTAATGTTTGCAACATTGGCTGTCAAGTTTTATCTACGGCCAGTTTAGTTTTTCCTTACCATAGTGCAAAAATCGACTAATCGTGCAGATTTTAAAATATGACGTCATAGAATAATAAAATGAACGCATCCTAGTGGCAGACATATTTACCAAAATATGTCAAATGACCTTGCGAGTTTGTAAACAATACCTTGACTTGAGGAATTACTTTTGATACAAATTATCTAATTTCCTTGTTGCTTATTACGATTGCGATATAATATTCGCAATATTGGCGTGTCATAGTAAAAACGTGAAGCGCAAAATGAACATCGATTTCGAAGCCATGGCTGTTTTGGAAGAGGAATCTCAAAGCGTGAGTACTTTTATTTTCCTTTGTTGTCTATTTACTAATTTGTTTTGATTTGATGTAGACCAAGTTAAAAATGTCTGCAGCACAAAGACATGTCTGCGTTCGAAAATTTGTATGTGTGCCAGAGTACAGGTTTTTGCATACTTATCTCTTTATCATTTTTTATCGTGACATTATAATCTATTTTCAAATTCTATTGCACAACAAAATGGCACATTTCGTCATCTCGTTCCTGTTGTTGGTAAATTGTGGCGACAAATGCGTGTGACACGTGAAAAACATATTTTGATGAATTTATTTTGACTGGTCAGGCATGTAAATGTTACCTATACATGTATATTGTATATGGGTGTAATATATGTCCCAACAGCTGTGTTTACTATCTGAGTTGTATAATGATTGTAAGCGATTTGATATAAGAAACAGAGGTACCAAAAACTAAAATAGCATTGTTATAAGAGACATATTGCATATTCTTAGATTATAATGTAAGTTGGTGTGAACAGAAAAGATAATAATTTTCTATTGAATCAATCTTAAAAAGCAGCCTTAAAAATTTACTTCAAGTCCATTACATCACAAAATATTCCTATTACTCTAGTATCTACATGTGTAGTATCCTATATCTGATTCTAGTATGTGTCCCCATAAATAGAAAATCAATACTGGTTTTAATACAATGTAAAGTAAATGTAATATCCACACATTGTATCACATAGTCATCAGCAAGATATAAATATTAAAATTAGGCATCCATGGATAACCTATGCTGGTGGCATCTAGTGTCAATTTATGTCAACATTATATCAAGGTCCAACATGAGTTCACTAAATAGATTCTCTATACAGAACCAGATGGCGCTAATACATCAGTGTCCAATTTTCCTCTATTCCACAGATTAGTATCTAGTTAAAATTATTGCAGAATGGGAAATAGCACCAAGCTTAATCTTATTAGCATTGAAATTCAGAATATCCACACACAGATAGGTATGTATGTAGCTTTGTCTATACATGTTTATATTACCATATGTAGTGAAAAGCCTACATCAGCCATTTTGCATCCCCACTCTATTGATTTCCATAATTAATGCATTGTGAACATATGTTGTACAGGCAATTTTCTTGTTGGTAAAATTAAATTTGATATACCAGTTGAGATTTATGCATCGATTGGATCTATAATGGTATCTTCTGTAGTTACCTCTGATTCTTTGTCATTAACATTGGGGCCAATATTCTTTGTCTTGCCAACATATTGGATCAATATCTCTATACAAATGTCAGTGTATGGGATTCTTATAAGATTTATGTGATTTTAATTGGCTTTCTGGTTCTGTGAAAGTGTTTTATTTGTTTAATTTTTGTTTATAAACATATACATAAAACATAGGAGTAATGTAGGGTAGTGATCCCTATTTAAATGCCTTTAATTTAATAATAATAATATATTTATTGTTTAACGAGAATATACAACTAACAGAGAAAAACTTACAATACATATTAACTTTTGACTTAATACTTATAATATAATGCGGGTAAACATGAATAAATAAATAGGTAAAGAAAGCAAAAACAATAAAAGTGATAATGGAATTAAAAAAATATATTATTACATCATGAAATTTTGAATGATGATTTATTGAGTGATAAAAGGAACAAAGTTGAATTGTAAAATAAATATTTTTATTATAGAAGTGTTTTGAAATAATACATATTATACTAAATATGTAAATAAACTAAATGGGGAAAGTATTTTTTTTTAAATTCAATATTTGCAAGACTAGTAAATAAATAATGCATAATTTAGTATATTACTATTCAAATAAATTACTAATTATTATTAATATGCTAAATTTGTTTAGTTTCTCCTTCAGACTATTTCATTAAATAACCTAATACTTAGTGCTAGTATAACTGATTTTACTCTGCTATGATTAGTTATCCGAGTTTCATCTTCTAGATTTTATATTTTGCTTAGTTTAGGCTCTGAGGGACTTTGACAAAGACTTTTTTTTTTTAAATAAAACTATTATTTACGGATTTTATCGCGAATTTAGTTTAATTTTTTACATTTTTGACTTCCCGACGTTTCGATTACTTTACAGCTTTCGTGGTCACGGGGCGGACTTTGTTAAAAAAAGGCAGAAACGTACTGTTGAAACGCCACACAGCCTGACGGTACACATTATGTGTTAATTCAAATCGGATCCGGGATTATTCTATTTTTATGACCAGAACCACACTACGAATACTCCACGCGACGTAGCTTCGCGAGTTTGTAGTGTGGTTCTGTCATATAAAATACTACGATTTGAGCCGGTGACATACTGTTGAAAAGCCGCGACCTAATGCGACGTAACAATTGTTTAGTCAAGTCAGATTGTACTATTTTCTATGACGAAAACACACTACGAACACGCCAGGCAACGGAGCATCGCGTGTTCATAGCAATGGACTTCTGTGTTTGATAAATACGATAATGAATTCACAATTAAATTTTAGTTTGGTTTTCCAATTGGAATAAATATTGCGTCATGCGTGTACACACAACTTTGAATCAGGGGCCCTACTCTATAAATCCGAAACGAAGTTCGAAACTTCGGACGATCGAAGTTTTTTTTTTTTTTTATAATGGCCTGGCATAGTGGCGGCATTGCACCTGATGGAAAGTGCCAATGCCGCCCAGGCAGAGTATCCATTGGCATCGGACGGCAGTCCCATGCCAATGGAAACAATTATGCCGGCCTGCTTAGGTGCCTCTTCACACCACGGCGGAAGGACCCAGGATTGTAGGAAGGAGGGAACACGTGCGCCGGCAAACAGTTCCACAGCCTGACGGTGCGGCACAGAAACGAATTTGAGAACCGTTTGGTTCGCGAGTTTATATACGATACGAATGTACCTACTCTGTAAAAGTTCGAATTCGTATAACGTACATCGTAACCATAAGTCTATGGTTACGACCATAAGTCAATAACGACCATAAGTATATGTAGGTACATTCGTATCGTATGTAAACTTCGATCGTCCGAAGTTTCGAACTTCGTTTCGGATTTACAGAGTAGGGCCCCAGATCCGTTTTGCCGCAAAGACAATATCCGGACTGTTCAGACCGGTAAAAGCGATGAAATTTGATTCGATGTTGACGTAGTATGGACTTTTTTTTTTTATTGCATTGAATGGCGAGACGAGCAAGCGACTTATGTGACTTCCAACATATGTGTGTTTTATTATGTTGGTTGTTATTTTTTTTACTCTATTTTCTATCATCGAATTTAGTATTTAAATGAGCGAAGACTATTAGTGACAGTTTTCTTTGGAGTATTCATAATATAGAAATATAGTTAATCTCTTTACGTGAAGAATTTCTTAAGATTTTTGCCATTCGCATCATTCTTTTATCGTTGTCAGTAGGTATGCTTGGCGTTGGAAAACCCGATATCCTTAAGCTCTCATAAAATGTGGAAAGCCTTGGAACATTTTTGAGCCGATAAATACATATATGTGGATTGTTTACTTATTAATCTTTATGCTGCCGGTATAAATGCGTCTGTGAAATACGTCGAATAGTACGAGATAATAACATCTGGGACGAATTGCACAAGAGGGCCGCCAGCGACTGGATGCATAAAGCAGCAGACCGGGCTCTGTGACGTACCAAGGTACGAGAGGTTTATGTCCAGCAGATTGCAAGGGCTGATGATGAATCGTATCTGGCTAGTTGATAGGTACGTACACCCAGTTAAATTGATCGCAGCATCAGACTGATCAGACATAAACAAACCATTGAACATAGTACCAATAAAGTGTGTTCCGTCCTGCGCCTTACCACGACAGCCATTTTGCCAACATTAAATACTTACATGAAGATCACTAGGACACACATTTCGCCTCACGTGTTCTGTCCCAAGATGTGATAGCATCTATCCAAGCACTATAAATGTGAAGGAAAACATGAAGACATCGTGAAGAAATAATAATAATAATAATAAATAATACCCAACAGTCACATACATAGTCCTGACCTCACACTAAGATCTAGTCTTGTGTCGTGGATATCAGGAACTACGAGAGACGGTGGTGCTGTACGGTCGGTTCTATCGAGCCCTTCATGGGCCTGATGTGGACCGACTAGCGTCTGTGTCTTGGCTGCGCTTCGGTAACCTCTTTGGTGAAACCGATGGTTTTGTCTTTGCAATTATGGACGAAGTTATTAAGACGAACAACTATAGGAAATAAATCCTGAAGGACGGTACGGTCGACATCTGTCGGGCATGCCACCGTCCTGGCGAGTCCATCAGGCATGCTATCTCCGGTTGTTAGTTGTATCTTGCTAACGGCGAGTATTTGCATAGACATAACCTAGTAGCCAAGATCATTCATCAGGAAATTGCTCTTCGATATGGACTTGTGACTCGAACTGAACGTTTCAGAGCCGGTGTATAACCGACTGCGCCACGGAGGCTGTCAAATCTGAATACAAAAGCGATTTGTAAGAATTTCTATGGCATGCGTGATGCGAGATCCGCCTACCTGCACTAGGCCAGTATAGTGGGCTATGGCCTAACTTCTCTCTCGTACTCGATTGTAGAGGAGGCCCATGCCCTGCAGTGGGACGTAATGGGCTGATACAGTTACAGCACTAGTATACTAAAGGAAAGTGCTTACTGCGTTGTAATTTCAAACGCAGCAGACAGTTGGGTAGTGTAATCAATCTATTGAGAGCATGCAAATCCCGCTCCCCATTTAATATCCGTCGACGATATTGCCTATTTGTCGCTCAGACCTCGTGTCAGGTGTCGCTAACATTTTAATATTCGCGAGATTAATATATATTTAATTTGTAGCGCTGTGCTGAGAGACCGCATCTCTAATGTGTGATTTTTTAGATTTTATCGGCAATTTGTAAAACTGAAATTGTTTATTAGAAAACAAATACATACGCCAAACACACGTATTCCTCTCGAACGTCCACCATAGTAACCTACAAAATTAATGTGTCTCGATTTGGGTTCACCTGTATATCTTCTTTCGAAGCCAGCAAAATTGTGTCGCCCTACAAAACGTGCAATTACAGTGACCATCCGTAGTTGAGTCCAGCTGAAAATCAGCGCTGTAGCTCAGGCTGCGGCATTAAGCTGAGCTAGATCCTTTTTGGTTTAGGGAGTATATTTCAGTTTTTACAAGTTTTTTAGTTAAGCCATGTGCACAATATTCGTTTAATCTTTTTAGTAGATACCTAGATAATTATTGTCTTAGTTGACTTTTTTGTTAATATTTATTGTGATAGTTTATTTCATTTAATCTTGTAAGTGTAAAGTGTACCTTTCTCTATGATAGCCCCTGTGGCACAGGCGGTTAGACGCCGCCAGTAAAACGATAGGCCGCGGGTTCGATCCCCGCACCGAGAATAATGTTTGTGCGGCCCACAAATATTGGTTTCGGGTCTGGGTGAGAGACCAAAAAGTGTCTCGTAGTTCCTGATACCCGCGACACAAGACTCGATCTTAATGTGGGGTCAGGACTGTGTATGTGACTGTTGGGTGTTATTTATTATTATTTATTCTCTAAACCAAATAAAGGGTTTCATTGTTATTATTATGTTATTGCGTACAATTTGTTATGGCAGTACATCACTAAACCAAGTACATATTAGGCAATATTCATTAAACAAGCAAGTTGACGCAGTTGGCGCAAACTGCGTGCCGCCTTATTGTAACCGTAGCCAAGATAAGATAAAACTCAATAATCCCTTGATGTTCGCCACACTTCACTGCACACTGCTTGCTAAGTACTATACAGGACAGTTAGTAAAGAGGTCACAAGAATCGTTGTACTTTGTAGGCTTTATTGCGATGTCGTTTTAGTTTTTTTCTGATTCGAGAATGGTAGAGGTTTGCTTTTTCATCTCAACATGTGGTAGAGGACGTATGGCCACTCTTTTGAGATTTATCAAACAGAAAACATCACAAGAATTGGAGTATTGTATTGGAAACTGGCCCTACCTGAATGACGACCTAGACTGTTGATAGAACAATCATAAAACAGAGATGTATTTTATTAATAAATCCTGAGAATAAAATCATTTTAATTTAGTATGTATTATAACTTATAAGTATACTATTCATGGGCCCTACTCTATAAATCCGAAACGAAATTCGAATCTTCGGATGATCGAATTTTATATAAGACTAGCGGTCGGGCCCGGCTCCGCCCGGGTGCATACACGTTTTAAAAAGGCGGTCAAAATGTTTAATTCTGACTATCAGTTTAGAATATCGACCAATCGGACCACGAAAAACGAACAAAATTTCCTCGTATTTGCTAGAAATATCACTACTGCTTTCCTCCTATAGGTCATAGCGTGATGATATATAGCCTATAGCCTTCCTCGACAATTGGACTACCCAACACTGAAAGAATCATTCAAATCGGACCAGTAATTCCAGAGATTAGCGCGTTCAAACAAACAAACTCTGCAGCTTTATAATATTAAGTATAGATACGAATGTACCAACATATACTTATGGTCGTTATTGACTTATGGTCGTAACTATTACAGACTTATGGTTACGATATACGTTATACGAATCCGAACATTTACAGAGTAGGTACATTCGTATCGCCATAAACTTCGATCGTCCGAAGATTCGAACTTCGTTTCGGATTTACAAAGTAGGGCCCCATATCTAAAATGCGTTATAACTTATAAGTATTACCTGTTGGTAAACGGGCCAGACGCGGCTGCCAATAATATTGGCAGCCAATAATATTGTTTATTATGTTCACGGCCGTCGCGGGTTCGAATCACAGCGCACACTTCTGACTTTTTTAAGTTATGTGTGTATTAATAGTCAATCACCACGCACTTTAACGGTGAAGGAAAACATCGTGAGGAAACCTGCATACTATAGGGGTTTGAAAGAATTTCTATGGCATGTAAAGTCCGCCAACCTACGCTAGGCCAGCGTGGTGGAATATATGGTCTAACTACTATTCTACTCTCGATTGCAGAGGAGGCCCGTGCCCTACAGTGGGACGTTTAAAGGCTTATACAATGGAACAATTCCTATATCTACATATTCGTCGCTAAGCCTTTTATTGAATTTAACAGAAGTTATTATTATAACTGACACACTGACACTGCAGTTTAAATAATTTATTTTCAATTGAATATGATGTCATTTGTGTGTTCGCGTTTGGTAATACTGTACGGGATAATTTTAGCATTCATGTTTTCATGTCTGAAAATTTATGTTAATATCAGACTTGTCATAACAGCCAACAGTTGGACAGAAGTTGCATTAGGTATCATTGAAAGATAGAAGTTCATGCCACTCTATAATACCCTACAAAATATATTCCAAATAAATAAAACATAAAGCTTCATCGGACCCCAGATCAACAAAGTATATTAATCAACTTCCGCTGGTAGTCATGATAACATCAATTGCAACCAAACAACCATGTCTACTCTTCTAACACCAAAAATATCATAATATCAGCCTTCATATAACTACTGGCCATGGGTCTCTTCTCTGTTACACCACTTCTCTCGGTCCTACGCTGTCTCATCCATAGTTTTCCTTGAAACTTAACGATGTCATCCATCCATCCATCAGATCTGCTTACCTTGCTATAGATTCTAGCCCACCATCCTGTAACTGCTTTAGTCCATCCAAAAATAATATTTACTTTGTATAAAAATATTGTTGTTGTATGTAACAACTCATTAATAAAATTGGAATGTATTTTAATTATTATATTCTAGCGATGAAATTATGTTTTAATAACACCGCGTTTCTGTCAGATTTTGAATGTTAATAAAAATAACTTATTGCCAATATAAACTCCAATAATCCTAAATTGCTTTGAAAATTGAATAATCGTGATCACCCTTCGCAGACAGGGGTTGTTGAGATCCTCTATGAGGGGCGCCGGGCTCGGTTGGCAACAGACGTTACGTTGTCATGTGGGTTCGAATCCGGGTGGGGCGTTACCATGGTAATTTTGAACCGTTGAAGGTCATGTGTAGAAGACAAGGTATTTTGGGTAAACAGCTGCGATTTTTTAGGATGACACTAAAATTATTTGAGTGTGATTACTGAATATACATAAGCTGGGTAAATAATAGATATTACAGGCAATAATCGCATAAACTGCGGCGTACTTTACTCATAAAAAGTTTAACCTATGATGTGATTTGAAGGACATTGTAGCCAGAGTAACTACAAGACATAATGAGACTGAACATCTTATGTCTCAAGATGGCAAGCGCAGTGGAATTTCAAGCACTGCTTGGTAATTAATGATGTTTGGTTTTGCTACTGTACCGTAGCGGTCTTTTAGAGACCCATATAACAGTTATTATTAGATCACTAATATCTGGTCTCTTCTTTGACCTTCTTGTGAGAACTCTTTCTCACATGTTTAGTGAAATGAATACTCAGCAGAGTTCAGCCATAGCAAGCGTTTAATGTTATACGTACATTAGGTATAAACTTTAATCACAACACAATAAGAACTTAGCAAAAATGTATATATGTGAAAAATATTTGATGTTTATGACATATGTAAACTTGTGTGTTTACAATAACAACTTTGAACAACGACTGACGTCCCAAATATTTTTCACACATTCGAAGGCTTATTTTATTTTTGAATCTACATTCAAAAAATACCTTCCAGCCTGTCTTACAAACTGACATGAGGTTACACACAGTCCAATAGCAACTCTATGCTCTAACACGGTCGTATCCAGTCGTATCGCTTCCCGTCAAGCGAATGGCATGCTCATGACTCATCTAACCATTCTGACAATTAAAAAAAATACAATTTTAGTTATCGAATATTTAGTCCTTTTCTAACGACTTTTGAATTGAGTTTGAGCGAAGAAGACAGCATTCGATAGCTAAAATAGGTTTATAGCTGTCTATGAAAAAGGCCGTTAGTTTTAAACTCAATAGAAAATGGAATTTTTGTGATAAATGAAGAAGAAATTCTGGGGCCCTACTATATTCATCCGAAACGAAGTTCGAAACTTCGGACGATCGAAGTTTTTTATACGATACGAATGTATCTAGTCTGTAAAAGTTCGAATTTGTATAACGTATATCGTAACCATAAGTCTATGGTTACGACCATAAGTCAATAACGATCATTAGTTTATGTAGGTACATTCGTATCGTATATAAACTTCGATCATCCGAAGTTTCGAACTTCGTTTCGGATTAATATAGTAGGGCCCCAGTTTGAGTGAAAAAGAAAGCTTCCGATAGCTAAAATATGTTTATGTACTGTCTATGGATAAGGCTGTTAGTTTCAAACTCACTAGAAAATTTGTGTGATAAATAAAGTAGAAATTTTGACCTAATGTTTATCAAATTGAGGACATATTGGAAATGTATTACACAAGAATCACTCGTAATTGAAGAACGCCCTGTATCAGCCCATAAACGTACCACTGCAGGGCACGGGCCTCCTATACAATCGAGAGTAAGACTGAGAGTGGTTAGGCCATATAGTCCATCACGCTGGCCTAATGCGGGTTGGTGAATTGAAGAACGTGCTTGGGGAGATTCGTAGTAATTTCTGCCTATCTTAACAAAGAGTAGGCGTGAACTATTATTATAACTTTTATTATACAAATATGATAGAAACGCACAGTAGTGCCTCCATTAAATTACTGCATGAATGGGTCGGTTTGAACAGCGTAGTGTCATTGTGTTGAAATAAAACTATTATTATATGTAGGGATTTTGTCGCCGATTTGGTTTAATTTTTACATTTTACTTCCCGACGCGACGTTTCGATTACTTTACAGCTTTCGTGGTTAGGGGACGGAATACGCGATAATATATAGTCTATTTTTGTTTAATGAAGCGTATAATTGTAGCAACATAGGCATGGTAGCTATTTTAACCCCTTGTTAGAGATAGATAAGATTAACGCCCGAATACTCGAACGCCATTCAAATAAAAAGTTGCTCTTAACAGCGCACGCCCCACTTAGCCAGTACATTTAAGCGGGATTTACGTACGCCCAAATACTGGAACGCCATTCAAATAATGCGTTCCAGTATTTGGGCGTATACGTGCGTGGTGGCCTGTTGGTAAACGGACTAGACGCGACTGTCGAACGCGGGTTCGGGTGTGCCCTGGGCACACCTCTGACTTTTCGGAGTCGTGTGTATTGATAGTCAATCACCACGCACTAAAACGGTGAAGGAAAACATCGCGAGGAAACCTGCATACCATAGCGATTTATAAAAATTTCTATGGAATGTAAGTCCGCCAACCCGCACTAGGCCAGCGTGGTGGACTATATGGCCTAACCACTCTCAATCGTACTGTCGATTGTAGAGGAGGCCCGTGCCCTGCAGTGGGACGTATGTGGGCTGATACAGATTCAAATAATTAGTTGCTCTTAATAGCGCACGCCCTACTTAGCCAGTACATTTAAGCGGGATTAACGTAGTTAAGCGCAACTTATATTTAAGTTGCGATCCAGTATTCGGTCGAGAGAGAATTTGGATAAAAGTTTTTTCACCGCACGTGAACTTTTAAAAGTTGACAGATTATTTAAACCGGTTTCAGTGGTATATAGCGAACTATTAGATGAATGGCAAAATAGATGGGAGGTATCTTTGAAGGGCCGGCATCTATACCATTTTTTTCCTTGCGTACGTGATCGTTTAACAAAGACGTGGCTAGATGTCGATTATTGCGTATCACAATTTCTCACGGGCCATGGTAACTTTAAGTCTAAACTATACTCTTTTAAGCTTGTTGCGTCGCCTGCGTGTTCATGTTCAACACCTAATTGCGAGTATGAGCAGTCCGCGCATCATATACTTTGGGAGTGTAGTCTTTGGCATAATGAGCGTAAAATCATGCTAGATAGTATGCAAATATCATCTGGAGTTGTATACTACATGGACCTTGTAGAGACTAGAAAGAACTTCCGTGCTTTCCGGCGTTTTTGCCATACCTATTACTGGAATCAAGCATAACAGTTCACATAATAGGTCCCATTTAAATGTAATAATAATTTGATCCGTGGTGCTTCACAGCTGGCTTCTCCGGCTGTGAAAGTCTTTTTGCGAGGTTATTTACCTCTTCAGTTCAATGTTTTGTCACCCGCTTTGCACGGAGGGAAGTGGACAATAATTTATTTCCAACTCCTCCTATTAATTTAACTTTCTGATTAATTTCGTTGCGGGTTAAAGACAAGTTAGACATTCCCGGAGACTCGCCGAGCTTCAATGCTCGGTGTCATTACTTTGCGTGCCACTGTTGATCCTGGCTCACAGGAGTTACAGTGGTGGGTGTGAGGGCGGGACAGTCTCCTACTTAGCCAGTACATTTAAGCGGGATTAACGTAGTTAAGCGCAACTTATATTTAAGTTGCGATCCAGTATTCGGTCGGTAGTTAAGTGCAACATAATATTAAAGTAGCGTTCCAGTATTCGAGCGATAGAGAACCAATAGGCAATATGTGATCCAATTTTATTTCCTCTTTCCGTACTGAACTCTCGAATATTTATTTATAACGTACGTTCCGCATCTCCTTGACCTAGGTTAGGAAACACGCAGTTCCGATGGACGAGCGAAACTCAGTTTTACAACTACGCAGTACTTGAACGAAACGGAGCCGCGTTGCCGCCCGAGTGCCAAGCCATGTTGCAGTCATTGTGAATCGGTTTTCTTTCGAAATGTCTGGGGCGAGATTTTCTTCAGAATTAAGTGAAGTCGTCGAAAAAGTAACACAAGTCTTCTCGTGCCTTCGGTGTCAGATTGCCGTCCAAGGACTAAAGCCTTTAATAATTTTTCTGATTTTTTCATACGAGTTCTAAGAATGTAGCGGAAGTAAGCCCAATACGGAATACAGCGTTCACTGACACGAGGAATAATATGCCTCTTTCTTACCCGAAAAGCGAGACACTGGCGTGGTTTAACATGAAGGTGTACAAATATCCTACCGACTACCGACCTATATTTTCATATAATATTCTCGTCAAATTAATAACTTCGAACATTGTTGTCTTGACTGTTGTATACTGAGTGAGATTCTCAAAGGAATTCTCATTATCTCTGCCTCCCTTATAAATTCTTCCTCCCTTTCTTTATCCGACAATCAACTCTCATTTACAAAGGACAAAAACAAAAAACCGCTAAAAACCAAAAAATAACTAAATAATAAGTACCACTGCAAAGCAAAAAAATAATATTTGTTTCATGGAACTTGCGCTTGTTGATTAATTTGCTTAATGACTTGACTAGCCAACAAATCAAAATATATGCATAACATATCGAAGGCGGGCCGCCAAGTACCAAACATGTAGGACCTATGCCTTATATTAATTTAAATATCTATATGTTTGGTGCTGGGCGACCCGCCTTCAATATGTTATGCATATATTTTGATTTGTTGGCTAGTCAAGTCATTAAGCAAATTAATCAACAAGCGCAAGTTCCATGAAACAAATATTATTTTTTTGCTTTGCAGTGGTACTTATTATTTAGTTATTTTTTGGTTTTTAGCGGTTTTTTGTTTTGAAGTCGGTTTTTATTTTTTTATTAAAAATTTTGGTTATTTTTATCTTTTTAGTGTTGATAGGAATCAAAATGAAGATTTGGTCCCCACAAGGAATATGTTCTTTCCGATGATAATGAAATCGCTAAAATCGGCTAAAAGCTGCCAAAGATATTGGAGTATTCATATGTTTATTATTTTTTCTCCCCCCCCCCCCTCCCTTTGCCCCTACCCCCTTTTCCCACCACCACTGTAGCTTAGCTTTTATACTGAACCCAATGCAAAAAGAACCATTGGAATCCTACTAAAGTTTGAAGAGTTCTACACTTCAGGTCCGAAAATGATCATCAGATCTCCATGTTGTGTTCCTGAGATCAACCTGTCAATACATTCTTTCCAATGAAAAAGAAATCACTAAAATCGGTTAAAAGCTGCCGAAGATATTAGAATTTACGTGTATTTTAATTTTATCACCTACCCCCCCTCACCCCCACCCCTTTTTTCCTGTCTCACTGTAAATTAACTTTTATAATGAACCTAATGCAAAAAGAACCATTGGAATCCTACTTAATTTTAAGGAGTTCCCCTTTCCAGGTCCGAAGATATTGCTCAGATTTTCACCATATTTTTATGGGACCAAATGACAAGCATCAGCTTTCAATCAAAGAAAGAATGGTCGAAATCGGTTCACACAGTACAGAGAAACGAGGTAACAAACATAAAAAAAAAAAAAAAAAAAAGCAACATACAGTCGAATTGAGAACCTCCTCCTTTTTTTGAAGTCGGTTAAAAAGATACCTAAATGCATCAAGCTTTGCCAGTATAACAGTGGAATACAGTTTCTACCCGCAAAATGATTAACGTGTGTGGGTTGGGTGGTACTAAAATAGACACGATGTGCGGACTCAGGCGGATTTCCGATATTATTGATTTCACGCCGAAGAGCAGCCTGACCCATTTGTGTAATACCGCTAATTGCTACGTTATAGTTGATGGAATATTTCAGTGGATAAAAATCACCATTGCCGTTTCCATTTAGTTATTTTTTCGCTAATTATAATCAAGAAGAGTTTTGGATCGTACGTTCCTCTATGTAGAATGAGACTCTGCAGCTATAAGGATTGTGGATTTTATCGGGATTGAATTATGACTACGCAATGAGATAAACTTTCTCAATAAAAAGTTATGTTAAGTCGTTGCTCCACCCTTGTTTGTTTGAAAGTAGACGAATCAAAAGACTTATTATTTTATATCATCCAATCCTCGAGTATGATTACTTCGATATAATGTTATTGTTTTCCTCTGCCCAGCCATCAGTTATTTTTTATCGACTTATTATTGTTTTTCATATCAATGAGCCAGTAAATTATACATTTAATGTATGTAAACATTTTTTTGTTGTGTATCATTTGATAAAACGTTATTATAAAAATCGCATAAAAAAAGTATTTTAATCTTATTTGCGTTTTTCGCCATATGGTAGAGTATCGCTATTGTAAAAGAATCTACCAAGAATAACGAATGATGACGTATTTTTATTATGTCGCTCGAGATATATGCGTACAAATAGAAGGTAGACGTTGCGTGTTATATCGTTCAAATCAAGTCAGGTTTTTCACAAAAAGTCCAGCGTTAACTTTCTCAGCAACACAAAACAACCATCACAAGTACATCATTGTATTGCAATGGCTGTAACCGAGTGCAGCCGAACGATAAGGTCAGACCGTTCGAGGTGGGGACTGTGGCTTGTACTACAATAAGCGTAGTTGCGAAACCTCCTTTACTCCGAGAGTGCGTCGAGAGTCGTGAGTGTGAAGCCGGCCGACACGAAAAGTAGTTTTTTTTTTTATAAAGAGATCTCGGTCGTTCCCACTGCGCACAGGCTACCGAGTCGCGATTCGCGCAGTTTGTGTCGACACTCCCGGCCGTACGGACACTGAACACACCACCACGTAAGTAGTGTTTAAAACCCAATTTGTGTATACGCGTAGTACAAATTATATTTTAATTTGAACGGTGTAGTGAAGTTTTTAGGTTATGAAAGTGGTTACTACGCCGCGCTAGTGGCGTTGCGACGCAGTATCGGCCAGTAATTTGTTGCTAACTGAGAAACAATATTAACTGCGTATTTGTTGTGCGTTTTGCAACATTGTTGCAGGTTGTTGAGTGCATGTGCAGGACTCTCATGGGTTAGGTCATGGAATATGTAAATATTATTGTATTGGAATTTTCTGTTATCTCTAATTGTTTGGGAAACATAATTCCACTATTAACATTAACAAAACATTTATTCAAGGTCTTTGTTATGATGATTTCAAACTGGAAAAAATGAGTAATAGAAGTTTCGGTTAATTGATATGTTACAATTAAAGTGAAATAAGAAAAACAAAAAATATTTTTAATGCGTATCATTCTTTTGGCTTTAAACTTTCTCGTCGCTTATACGTCGCAAAATAATTATAGATAAAGTGGCCTTGAAAACGCCGGTAGGTTTTCATTTTGTTGTTAAACATTGTTTCGCGTAAATTTCCCAATTGACACCACGCATACACGCATATTATTTTACAAAAGAGGTCAAAATTGAGTGGAATTTATTGCATTTGGGTGCGTGGGCATCGGGTTAGCGCCCTGCTACGTCATACCATGTAGTACAGGTTCCCCAGAACAAATTTCATAATTGATTACTAACAAGTTGATTTTTCGTGAGTAGCTTCCTTTCGACTAGACGCCCAACTTTTTCCTTACAGTAACATTGGGAAATGGTAGCTTAGTAGGGTAGCAAGGATAAAACATGTCGATTTGACGAATTTTTAAAATTTATTAGTAACCGAATTTTTCTTTGTTAATTATCGAGATAATTATCTAAATAACGTGAAAAACTATTTGTCCTACAAAATATAAGGTTTTATCACAACAGTCCCCCCTCTCCAACATGTATCATAAACAAGGTCATGGAAAATAATTACTAACCAGCTGATTTTTTTTTATTGGTTAACTAATATTTGTATAGTTTACTACCCACAATGTCCTACAAATTGTGTGGTATGTCATCTTGGTCCTACACTCAAAAGATGTAGTACTAATACATAATGTAAAAATAATTACTATCAAGCTGAATTTTCGAGAATAGCTTCATCTCAATGAGACGCCCAAGTAATTCTTGTACGAAAATTCTCGATTGTGGTTTATAACTAAGATAATAGGGATGAAATGTGTTGACTTGACGAATTAAAAAAAATTATTACTAACCGATTATTTTTTTGTTAATTATCGAGGTAATAATCTAATTAACGTAAAAAAATATTTGTCCTACAAAATATAAGGTTTTATCACAACAGTCCCCCCTCTCCAACATGTATGATAAATCAGGTCATGAAAAATAATTACTAACCAGCTGATTTTTTTTTTATTGTTTAGCTAACATTTGCATAGTTTACCACCCACACTGTCCTACAAATTGCGTGGTACGTTATTCCAGTCCTCCAGTTACAAAGTTGAAATTCATGAAATTAAAAAAAATATTTTGTATATTTTGCTATTGTAGCTAAGGCACACTGCTTTCCTTGCTCACAAACGCATCCGCACAGCATGGTTTACTGTGGACCACAGACGACTAAAAATACAGACGGCCAACACACAGTTACATTATTTTTGTAGTCACTTAAACTACCATCCGGCTTCGTATTCAGTAGCATCCTTGATATACCCGGTATATATTTAGATGCGTTTCGCACCGGAGCTGGAAATAGGTATTTTACAGAAATAACTATTTTGTCGACCTTTTAGAACTTGTCTTAAGTGACAAACACTAAGCATGGATTCACGCACTAATAAGGAGAGGTGAAGCGCGCGGGGCGGGGTAACTTTGGGGCACCGAGGTATTGGTGCATAGGTTGTGCAAACAAAACATTGCGCGTCGTTTTAACCACAGAATACTAAACTAACAGAAGTCAAGCTTCATACAAAGCGCGCTTAATCAACGCCCACATAGACAGCGTTCACCGACATGATATTCCAAACCAGTCGAGACCACTGCGAGAGCGAGTTTTAACTTTTGCGCGAACGCCGAGCGTAGTATGGCAACAAAAGTGAAGTACATACACAAGGTTGACTTCTGTTAGTATTCTGTGGTTTAACTAGACGTAATTATTGGTCGCTATAAGCAGTTGGTCGCTTAAACCGGGGTCGCACTAAACGGTGATATTTTCTCAGTACCATACTATGAAACCTAACTTGAGTAAACATTATCGTCGTTAAAACCGATTAGTCATTATAAGCGAAGTCGTTGTGTACGAGTACTAGTGTAAGTATAAATGAATATTTCATTTTATTTTGTATACTCAAAAATTACAAATTTTGTAGGACTAATATAACATACCTTTATTTTTGTAGGACATTGTTTTATTTGGATAAAAAATATATTAACCTATCACGTGATATATTTGTCCTACAGTTACTAATAAAAAAAAAAGTCTTGCGGTATTGACAACTTTTGAGCGTAGGACCAAGATGACATACCACACAATTTGTAGGACATTGTGGGTAGTAAACTATACAAATATTAGTTAACCAATAAAAAAAAAATCAGCTGGTTAGTAATTATTTTCCATGACCTTGTTTATGATACATGTTGGAGAGGGGGGACTGTTGTGATAAAACCTTATATTTTGTAGGACAAATAGTTTTTCACGTTATTTAGATAATTATCTCGATAATTAACAAAGAAAAATTCGGTTACTAATAAATTTTAAAAATTCGTCAAATCGACATGTTTTATCCTTGCTACCCTACTAAGCTACCATTTCCCAATGTTACTGTAAGGAAAAAGTTGGGCGTCTAGTCGAAAGGAAGCTACTCACGAAAAATCAACTTGTTAGTAATCAATTATGAAATTTGTTCTGGGGAACCTGTACTAATGACAGTTTTACACGAAAAACACCTTTTATCTACACAAGTGCTAATAATTACGTATAAAGTTGTTTAGACAATCATAAAACTCTTTAAACAGATTATAAAGAATAATATTCTATTTTAGTATAGATTATTCATAATTTCAAATGTTGGTCCTTAAATAAATATTTTGGCAAGTAAAATCATATCGCTAACTCAATGTTGTGTGTACTTACTATTTTTATACGTTATAAATTCAATAAAGGTTTTCCATATTATGCTTCATAAGTCATAAAAAAATTTAATTCCAAAAGAAAATACTACCTCTACTCTACACTTTTTTCTTTCATTGCGTTTCTATTTTTCTTTTTTTTTCTTTCTCTACACTTTTATTGATTTTTTTTTACCCCCACTCATTTATTACCGTAATAATTAATTCAAAAATATTAATTTTAATCTGTCTGTTATCACTTTTCTGCAGCTGTTTATTGCGAGCGCCGTATTATTATTACCATTTATGTAATAATAACATCTATTATTAGAATCGTAATGAAAATATAAACGATTTATTTGAAATCAATACTTGTTACCTTGCTTGCTTACGACGCATTAATTTCAACACGTCACTTCTAATTTTAGATTAGGTCTCCCAAAGCGTAAAAAAGTATGGACTGTACTGTATTATGTATAGCCAAAATGTGTGTGTGCGATTGCCTAACGAATACTGGAACGCCATTCAAATAATAAGTTGCTCTTAACAGCGCACGGCCCACTTAGCCAGTACATTTAATCGGGATTAACGTAGTACAGTATTTGGGCGTAAGTTATAAATATGCATTTGTTTTTTTAGTAACAAGTCGATTTACTGTAGGTACATATGAGTGATGTCTTGTGGATAGAGGTCCAAGTTAGTTAAATTAATGTAGTTTAAGGAATATCATAGCATATTAATTATATATTCTCGATGTATGTAGCTTGCGAATTATAAGTTAAATTATGTAAAAAATACACGAATAATATCAAAAATTCTAATATTATGATAACAAATTCTTTATCTATGTACTTCAAATTTAACGTAAATTGTATGTATCATACTGGATAAGGAAACCCATAGATCTGGTAATTTGACAAAAAAAAAATGCCAGCGCCTGTCAACCGAGTATTTTTAACTGCGCAGTTGTAAATTGCGAGTTGCATATCGGTACGAAAACATCACGAGAACTTTCTGAAGGTTGAATGTGCCATACATGCAATTCAAGGACAATTGTGCATTGCAAAAAAATATTTTGTCACATTTATTGCATACTTTTTGCTACAATTGTTGTAACTTATTATTTTTCGAGTTTGGCTATTGTAAATCGATTGATACCCTAGAATATACTTACTGTACCTAGTTTCAGTTTCTATACTTAATATTGTTGTCTTACGCCCGAATACTGGAAATACGTGGAATACTGGGAATACGTGGGCCGGACGCTGTTAAGAGCAACTTATTTGAATGGTGTTCCAGTATTGGGGCGTTAGTTCTCTTATACACTGGTGTAATGGAACTTCAATCCTAAAAATATGTACAGTGAAATCCAAATTAAATAGTTATTCATCATTGATACAATGCCCGTTCGAAACCTGATATATACAGGCTGATTCAAAACGCGAAACGCGTGGGTATCAAGACTAGTTTTGCACCATCGCGTCGTACTAAGGATAATTATTCGAGAAGTTGTTTGTTTATCCTTCTTATTATGCTAGAGCTTAGGCCTCGGAGTTCAACGACCTCTATTTTGCGTCGTAACATTTGAAAGGTCAATAGTAACTTGTCTGCTCGTTTGTTACATTTTTTTCAGCATTAGCGAGTTTTTTTTTGTTTTAATTTTTATGTAAATTCCTTAACATAAATTAATTAATTTACAAATTGAATTTTTATTGTCATGGGAGAATAATTATCATAAAAAAAGCTTTATTGTTCAAACCCAGCTCGTGTGATGAATAAGCATAATTTTCACTTTTTGTAAAATCTTCCAAAAAATAATTGATAAATAAAATTATGTTTAAATATAGGCAGAACTTCATTTTAAAGCTGTTTTCAAGGATTAAATACTTATACGCGTCATTCTTTCGTGATATTAATAACTGCGCATTTTACTGCAAAAATACTTCTCATCTCCTGCAACTTATTCAATGTACTAAAACTGTTTCAAAAGCAATTCCTTGAGTTTCCCCTTTTATATATTGCTGATAAATTCTCGTAGCCTTTTGCGAGATTTCAAATAACTGGCTATCCAGGTTAACTGAGCAACAGCTCGTTACGGCAAAATATCTAGAAATGCAGTTCGTAGATTTCTAGAAACACGATATAATTAGATTTCTTTTGGTTTGGTTTATCTTGTTCCGATGTGACATTTCTTTAAAATAACTTTGTGTGACTTTACTTGCTGTTCAGACTATTTCAAGGTATAGTCTCATATATGAGAGATCGCATGGGCACCTACCATGTATGTCAATTTTCGCCAAACAACAGTGTAAATGCACTGTTGTGTTCTGGTTTGAAGAACATTAGAGCCAGAGTAACTACTGCGCATATTGAGATTTAACATCTTATGCTTTAGGATGGCGAGCGCAGTGGAATGCCTATGCTTTGTAATTCATGGTGTTGTTTGGTTTTGTTGAGCGAATGGCATGTTCGTCTCGCCATTCATTGCAATAAAAATACTCAATACATTCCCGAAGAATATTAATTAATATAGTTTTGTCCTGTATCCAGTTATTCATCTTTCCAATTGATGGCCCCACATAAAATCCATTAAGTAATTGGTTGGATGTTACGAACAGTTCTTACCTGTTACACTGGGAGTAGTTTCCTATCTTTGTACATATTTCGTGAAGTATTTACAAGTGATAGGTTCGTATCCATGGCCTAGTAATTTTGAGATAACGGTGCCTTCACGGTTTTTTCTATTATACCAAGAAATTTACTTCACATAGAGCAATTAATTTCCGAAACGGTTGATGATAGGCTGAAGATAAAATTTAAAGCCAAATTTGCGAAATAGTAAGTCACGTTATTTCGAACCCATGGAAGTGTGGAAAAAGGGCAGGCATATAGGGATAGTAATATTGTTTCATACCTAATTTCGTATCGAATTGTCTCGGAGCGGTCAATAGTTACGACGCAATAAATTGAATATACCTTGACGTATATATCTCGCCGTATTAATAACTTCAATTACGTAACATAATATTGTCATTGTACACGAGTCACAAACTTCCCGTACACATCTTCCCATCGGTAATATCTTAATGTAAAACACCGTAATTCTTACTGTTGATATAAAAATCGACGAATTTTCAACATGCATCATTGCCGGATGCCCAGTACTCCTGTCTTCATCCCATGCTTCTCTTTCCACTCTCCTTCCGATTTGATGGGCCGGCGACACACCCAGGATCCAAGCGTTACGGATTTTCATGGGCGGGAGCGATCACTCAACATCATCACCTGTTTGCTGGACCAATGCAAAAAAAAAAAAAAAAAACATACACCAATCCCAGGTTAGTCTCCTGAGATTCTTTAAACTATCAACTGACACAACGGATAGATCAACAAGGAAATTGAACCCAGAACCTCACCTCAATTTATGCATTATACCAATGCAGCGATGTATTAATATCACGCATAAGTCTATTTATGTCGTGCATCCACGTGTTATAATATGTGTATCACAGCAGACACTACGGCGTCAATTCTCTGCCTCTATTACCTATACTAAGGTTCTATAGTTTCCTTCAGTTATCAACCACACTTATGCAGTTGTCCGTCATCCAAGAAGAAAGAACAGATTCTTAAAACAGACGAAATCTGAAAATAGACAAATCGGGTCAAAGGTATATCGACGCGTCCATATTTGGCTTATTTTATTGGATTTTCAAGATTGATTTTTAAACTGCATTTTTAATCAGGCGGAGATGACCGGTGATAAATTCCAATATTATTAGTTGATTCCGACAAATATATAATTTACTTAAACGCAGTCTTAGCTGTTAGGATTGCTTATTGATTTAGACATTAAATTACTTCGGCTTCCGTCATGAGGGCATTGTCGAAATTTCACTGGGTTATGTATTATGAATTGTATCGAGCTTGTATGTTTTGTTGTTCTATATATTTCCCAAATACATATAAAAATAGCTTCGATTTTATTAAATTCTGAAAATGTCGAATGCAAGCTGCTTCCAATACGTCGCTGTGGAAAAGCATCTTTAGTTGTGCAATTACTGCAATTTTAATACAATATATACTAGAATACCGGTTTTCTGGACCATAACTCTATTTATATCTTAACATACATTTGAAACTAATGCGTAAAATTGTTAGATAATTTCGTTACAAGTTTAATCGCTCAATAATATGAATCATGTCTATTATTACTGCAAAGTGATAACAACAATTCTCCGACTATTTACAAATAATTTAGATGTAGGCTGTAAGATATAGGTACTAACTACTAACTATACCCTTTGGTGGTTTAGTCACAATGAGAGACACCAAATTGATGCATAACCAATAAGCTATCCATTCTGCTTGTCTCACGTCTATATTTGGAGGAAAACAAAACATCTGTCGTATGATAGCCGCACTCGTATTGCGCCTAAAACACTATTGTTTTTGTAATACAGTCAACAATATGATAGTATGTAGTGTGAAGAAATGCGTATTTAATTTGGAATTTTTATTTTCCATTAAGCTTTTGCAGTAGTTTGTTACATTGATTTGTATTAGAGATAGGAGAAGAAGTCTTCCCCGTGACCACGAAAGCTGTAAAGTAATCGAAACGTCGGGACCTCAAAAAATGTAAAAATTAAACCAAATCCGCGATAAAATCCGTAAATAATAGTTTGATTTCGATAGGAAAAGAGTTTTAAAACTTCGTTCTAGGTGGCTTATATTTGTTTTCTATTAAGAGTTGATAAATCCCAGCAGGAAATTTATAAATCTATAGCATTTGATTTTACTGGCTGTTACTTTTATAAAACCCGTTCATAACTAGAGCTGCTATGGATGTCTAAAATTCTGTTTCTTTTATATTATAAGTAATTTCCCATTTCCATTTTACAATTGTGAGACGCACATGATCTTTTTATGACAAAAACAATGCAATTTCCGAATCCGCAATACCACTCATTCCAAGTACCTAGGTACTTTAGCAATACCTAAAAGTTGTTTCACGTTTGTAAACAACTACTATATTTTTATATTTGTACCTATTAATAACATTCCTTTAAATAATGGAATTCTTGTACGCGCGAGTTTACTACGCAGTTTCAATAAGTTTTTTTTTTTAAACCGTCTGACGTCATTGCGTGTTTCATGCGCGCTGAGCCGATGACATTGCAATGCTTGTCCCTTGTTGATAAATATAGTGTTCGCTTAATAAAGTACGTTAGATACTGTGTATTATGAGCTATCGGAGTTTTAAGGTCTTCTCAGTAATGTATTGAATAAACAGTATTCATAAAGGGTTTTGTATTTAGAATACAATGACATCATATGCATTTTGATATATATTATATATGCCTATTTAAAAGTTTGGCTTCGATAGATTATAATCTACCGACAAATAATGCGTTAAATTGTAAGCAGCATGTTACAGTTCACAATCTTGTGAGATTTATTATAATCTAACGGTGTTTACAATTTTACGGTGGCATATTTTATCTCTCTCTTTTCATCCCTGCAACACTCTGAGTTCGCACCTATTCGCAATTCGTATGGTGTTCAAAATAAATAAATTAATATGCAGGAACTGCTGCATATTGTAAGTCAAAAGGCTTAACATGTTCCAACCTTTGACTGAGATATAGCAACACCACGTGTACAACGTGAGGGTAGGCGCTCAATTCTAATTATCACGAACGGGAAAGAGACAGGTGATATTGTTCATTATCTCAGGTTTATGAGAAATTATACAGCTTAATTAATCAGAGCAGACATCAGCTTATTGTGATTTACGTCTAAACATCTGGATGCGCTTTAGCACAAATGAAAGCATTAATTTTTCCGACTCGTGTTGGTTCGTGACTGTTTATAAAAACCAGTTAGGATTATCCGCATAATTTCTTAAGAATTGTAATAAAATTGCAGTCACACTAATCAGAATAATGGAATTAGACTGGCTCGACTGGATGGTACAATTTTCTATAGACAATCTGTTGGTTTGACGTAGTGTTTAGTTCGGGGAATGAGATTGCCGGAGGTTCAAACTTCCAACTTTCCTTTCTCCATCTAAAAAATCGGCTATCATCCTGGATCCCAGTTTAGTACATCTGTATTGGTGATCACTCTTCATAAAGTGGACACTTGCTAGTTTATAGAACCTTTAAAAAAAAGATATTCTCAGTAATCTGAAACCAAATGCAATAAAAATAAGTCGTAGCAAATTTTGCACGTGGAAGGCATTTTTACGAGTCAAGTCGCACCTGGGAACGTTTGCGTATCCTGTTACTTCGCATTAACTCGGTTTATTGTCTCGCCACGTTTTTGCCGATCGAGAGGTTTTATTGTGAAAACTTCTAGTAACTTATCGTGTTTTTTCTTCGTAACAATGTTTTCGATTTGTGTATTGAGTTTCGCTGACGTGTTTTGGAATGTTTCATGGAAAAAGAAAGTATTTTTTGATGATGTTGTATTGTGATTTTATTTTCACGTTAATTAATGTTTTTCTTTGTAATTAGAATTACTTATACCTAGCCGTGTAATAAGTTTTGCGACGAACGAGGTCTTTTCGTATACCGATCAGAACACTTATTGGACGCAACATGATAAAATATTTATAAAACAAGATGGATATCTTGTTGCATGGAATTGTTTAAAAAGATTTTGTTTACGAAAACAAATTTTACTATTATCTCAAAAAATGGTTACGAAAATATAAACTCACGCATGTTATCTTAAAAATAGTAAGAGGTGCCAGGACACCCGCATTTCGATTTGTATTTTCCGTCCTTCTTTGGATACGTTATATCGAAACCATCTGTGACATTCAAAAAACCCTACGTTCGAATTAATTATCACAAATTTTTATCAATCAATTCTTAATAAGATAACGAAATTAATAAACATCTTTAGTAATTCAATTGTTTCTTTAAGTACATGTTTTTCTTAACATCATGACCAAGCAGTCAGCACTTAGGCCAATGCCAACTGTCACGGTATTGAACAAAAAGGTTATAGTTACCAGCATTATTGAATTCTGAATCTTATTTCAATAGCGTTAAGGATTCATATTAATTCCCTTACGTCTCGGTACAAACCCAAGGAGGTTTTAGTGTCAACGAACCAATACTGCATAGATGTTTGTTTTTTCGTCTCAAAGAGTATGTACGTGTTACAGAGCATGAAGGGCGCGAGACAATTGCTCTCACTGTTTTCTTTATAGAAAGAAAGAGACAAAAAATATCAGTTCGTCAGACATGTATAACACTAACGAAAAATTCCATGCCGGTCACAGTTATGAATACTATTATATTTGTTCGGATAATCCGATGGGTTCGGATAGGCCATTAAGGGATATTTTTAGGAACCATAAAAGAAGGGAATACCATGCGTGCACAAAACGTAAAAATCTCGTTATGAAATGGGGCATGCACATTGACATTCTTGTGGAAATTACAAAGGGTACACGTAGGGTATCTTCATAAATTATTCGGCACTAAATTAACCGACAATTATTTACCAATACACCATCTAATTTATTATACATTTATGGATAAAAAAGCAATATTATTCAAAGTCAAGTTGATTGTTGTAAATCGTTTATCATCTTATATTACAAGAGCTCAGTTGGTATGCCCTCTTTCTCATCCCTCCTGAGTATGAGGTGAGGCATGATTAATAGGCATACCAAGCCTGGTACAGCACCGGTTACAATAAAATGGTGAAGGAAAATATTGTGAAGATACCATAGCGATTTGTATGTATTTATAAGGCATGTAAAGTCCGCCAAACTTCCAGTTCAGCGTAGTGGACTATATGGCCTAATCACTCTCAATCGAACTCTTTATTGTGTGTATATGAGCTGGTACTGACCGGTTTCATTAGACGCAATGTGACAAAGGAAGGAGCTTTACAAATGGCAATAGTAACTCTTGAAGGCAAATCTTAATTTTATGCCATGCGCATTTCCTAATGAATCAGTGAATTATGTCTCGTGAAAGTTTTTTAAAAACGAAATTTTAAAGAAAATATTCTGCAACAAACGCTGTCATTGATATAAATATCGGTGTAGGATAAAAAATAAAATTATTAATTTGTAATTCATGAGAGATTGTCGTCAGTGAATAAGTTTTCTAGTTTATTGTAACAAAATCTTTTTTTCAATAATGACTCTTGACATCGGCATTATAAAGATTCGCGTAAAAGAATAATGTAAACTGAATTTTTAGAAGCTGAATTTATTGTTATGAACTGCTGTTACGATACGTATCAAACAATCAAGCTCTTTTACTTAGTGTAAACATATGCGAATTTATCATTTACTGGAAACATAAAAAAAAGAATATAACAAAATGTCTATTTATATGACCGATACGAATTATGACTCACACACTCGACCCAGAAGCTTTTGCATATAAACATATTGCGACTCATTTTAAATATCCCTTAGTGGTAAGTTGTAGTACAAATACTGATATCGTACCCCCTTCCTATATAATTGTGCGAAATGTGTAGTGAATTTAGAAAATAATCTTTTGGCTATACATATATAACGTCTTTTTCATTAAAACGCGATTTAAATATCGAATGATCCCATTCGAACGACTTTTAATTCGGTTTGAAATGAGAAGACAAAACATTCCATATTTAAAATATTTTTTTAAAACTATGAATATGGCCAATATTCAATTATATAATAGTTAAAAAAAACTAAAATACACGCTTTAATAAGATAAACAACTAAAAAAGTAAAAATAATTGATACTGAATTTAAGATAAGAAAATGGAGTAAAATACATATATTTTATTGTTACAAAGCGTGGGGTGTTTACAACAATTACTTATCCTCCTGCACCCCACGCTTTGTAACAATAAAATATATGTATTTTACTCCATTTTCTTATCTTAAATTCAGTATCAATTATTTTTACTTTTTTAGTTGTTTATCTTATTAAAGCGTGTATTTTAGTTTTTTTTAACTATTATATAATTGTTTTGACTAAAAAACATCCATCTACGGCTGTATTTCCAATCAATAACGCCATCTGTTGGTCAGTAGTAACATTTGACACTTGAAGAATACAAGAAGCTTATACCCAAATGGAGATTGCATTCCGTATATAAAAGTGAAGCACAAAAATTTTACCTTGAATGACGTCGCTGATGCCTGCTATCCTTTTCTTTAGCGTAACAATGAATGAACTTCACGTGAACTTCATTCATTGTCACTCTAAAGAAAAGGATAGCAGGCAACAGCGATTGCATTCAAGGTCAAATTTTTGTGCTTCAGTGTTTTATACGGAATGCAATCTCCATTTGGGTATAAGCTTCTTGGAAGAATACAATGTTAACGCCATCTAGCGATGAATGTAGCAATGGTCATCAATTATAAGAATAATTAATCCTGGCGAATCTAATCAGGATAATTATATATTTTAATCGAATTATTGTATTGTCATCGGTCTTTGACAGGTGTGCAAAATTTGAACGAAATCTGGCCGTTTAAAGTGGGTCAAAATCGCGCCCAAAGAAGTCGGTTACAAACAAACATACAAACATACAAACATACAAACATACAAACATACAAATATACAAACATACAAGTGAAGCTAATATAAAGCGTGTAATAATATGCATATCGCCCATAAGCTTTTGCCAACAGATCCGTAATTTTGTACAATAAGTCTCTGTGCTGTAGGCACTGTAGGTTGTATAATATTTTACAAATACTGATACCGCTCCCCCTATCAGTTTTGTGCTGAATTATCGGACACAATAAAATATTATTACTTATTGTAAAGTCAACTTTAGGAAGGGGACATCGAAACATCAGAGTGGTGGTAAACCAGCTTTTATGGTTTTGTCTTTATCACTCTTAGGCAATCCCTATATGCTCTCCCGCGGCACTGGGTTCCTATGGCAATTTCCTCTCCAGAATAATTATGATCAATGGTGGTATGAGTGTAAGAGTCTGTACATACCACCCATAAGCTTTTGCTACTAAGTATAATGTGATGTCTTAAGTCTCCCTGTGTGGAGAGTTGTATCACGAATGCTGAGTACAACCTTTCCATAAAGTTGCCATCCAAGTGCATGGTGTTTGCGTTCTAGTAGTTTCTATGCGGCGTGGCGGGTTGTACCATACACCCTACCCATAAAGTTGTGACTCTAATGTATGGTTTTTCTGTTCTAGGAGTCTCTGGGCGGCGGGGTGTACGGTTCAGCGGGGGCGACGGGCGCGGAGGGTGGGGAGAGACGCGAAGGGGGCAAGCGCGGGCGCCGGCCAGGCAGGAAGGCGCAACTCGACAAACAGGACATGAAGGCCAAGCTGGGTAAGTTCTAATATCGATGGATTTGAGGCGATGCATCGATGAATCGGATAATCGATTTTGGTATTGGAAAATGGAGTATCGATAATCGTGGGAAAAACACGCATGTAATTTGTAGTCCCAATTATGCTAAAACTGTATCTTATTGTAGAACCTTTGTGTGCAAATTTGGATTTTTATGTTGTTCTGCTAAACAGTCGATGCATGACTTAAGATACCTTCATTAAAAAAAAATGTTTGAAGGTCAGTATATACAGAACAGTAATAAAATGAATATTTGACTTCAGTGCCTAATGATGTGAGACTGCCGATTCAAGACAATAAAAAGCCAGACAAAAAGGGAATAAAAATTTGCGCAACACGCGAGCATCTGTTCATGAGAAATTAGGTTGCCGCGATCCCTCCATTACTAAGCAGGTTTCTCAGTCATTAGGCCATGAATATCGTGAAACATTATGCAAACTACCCTCAATTATAAACATGGACTGGTTAGCATTGACTGTTCGCATCTGTCGCGCAGATGTATTTTTAAAAAGAAATACTCTTCACATAAAGAAGTTTGAAGGATAAAGTCGATGTCGATAATCGATTCAGTTTCAAGTATCGAATAAGTAAACTGTACAACACTAGTTATCGAATATCAATTACTGGTTCTAGAAGAGTTTGCATTTTTCAATAAATTGATGAGATCTTCGGGACTAGATACTTGGGGTCAATAACAAAGTAAATGTTTGGTTTTTAACTGAATTGCCACAGTGAATAAGTTGACAAGTCAGTTGCTTTTATTGTTGCCTCATAATAATAAAGAGACCGATAATAAATACATCTGTCATATACATACATCTTGTACCCCACAATAAGATCGAGTCTTGTGTCGTGGGTATCAGGAACCACGAGAGACTTTACGGTCTCACAAGCATCCAGACCTACACTATTAATTCTGGATCACACTAATATTTGTCTCGGTGCGGGTATCGAATCCGCGACCTCTTGTTTTACAGCCGGCGTGTAACTAACTGCGCCATAGGGAATGGAACTGTCCAATTTCGAGCCTTTTATGTAATCCCGCGAATAATGAACTGTACACAATAATTAAGGTTTTAAGTGATTTTTCCGTCATATTCATAGGCATACAACCTGTTCTGGGTTGTATACCTTTGGATGTACGATGCAATAAGACGAGCATAATTGATATTCTACATCCAATTCTCTATGATATTTGTAAATCCTCCAAATTTAGTTTTTGGTTACGAAGTACGATGGATTTAAACATTTTGTAGAGTATCTAGGCACATTCATAGTTTTATATACGACATACTTCCTTTTGGATAATAGAATAACCCCCTCCCCCTTGTTTTAAAATCCATTGTCATAAATGTGCCGTTATTCAAAATAAACTCGGAGCTGGGTTAGAAAATAACAATTCGCATAAAATATTCTCAGGGCAATGACTTAATAGTGAATGTATATATATATATCTGTCATAATATGTTATTCAATGATGTGTTATTGCACATATGTGCCCTTAGCAACACGTTTGAATCACAGTCGCCGGACGTTGCATTACTCAAGTACTCGTGTTTATCGCAACACATTGAATTTGTATAGTTATAGAAGTATAAAGATAGCAATGGATCCAGTTAAATACAGAAGGTTTAATTTAGTATTTTGTATAGCCAATGGAGCCAAAATGTTCTCGAGAAGAGGCCATGTGGAGGCCGATGACTTAAAATCACTTTATTTCCACATAATTATAATACAAAACAGTACAAAATATGACATGAAGCCAGCCAAAAATTACCTGGCTTATGGGACCTTAAGGGTACCTTATATGTGAGCTAATGATTTGCCAAAATAGCAATAGCAGGAAAGCGGGTCCTAGCATAGGTTGGGATATTTCTTGGATGGGAGAAGTAGATTTCTTTAATAATTATTGCTGGTTAAATAATACTTAACCTCATCTTACTGTCTCACTGGCGTAGCTTTTCTACGGTACTGTTAAAAAGCTGAGGTCTCGTGTTCGAATCTCGGGTCGTGGAAAGTGATTTATCTATTCATTATCAGCCCGGAGTAAGGAATTTGTGCCCGATATGGCAATAGGCTCGGCCACTAACACATAGTGAGATGGAACATACAAGGCGAAATGTGGGTGTTCTGAATGCATACCTGTCGTCATATCCATCTCCCCTTTAGGGAAAAAGGCGTGAGTTGATGTACATATGTATACATATATGTAGTAGAAGTACATGTAACATGTCTTTTAATTTTTATTTTATTGAACGTTAAAAATACTTCATCTAGTTTTCATTTATATTATAATAAACCATTCATCAATGAAGAGAGACCTGAGAGCAGATATTTGAAAATGCAGCCGAGTTTTTTTTTTAAAGATATTTACTGAATCAAGGATTCAAGTATTATGTTGCAACTATGTGCCCCTTTGCATTGAACGGGTCGGATGCTGGGTCGATATTTGCACAGGTAAATTGAATCTGCGTCTGGAATATTCCACGTCACGGCGGAATGGGAAATTACATAGAACCTGCATGAATTTGCATATGTTAGAGCTGGGTTTTAAACGATAGTTTTATTGGGGTTGCTGACATCAGATCAAATTTGTCGTATGAGATTTGTGTACTAAATGCCGTTACATGATTGAGAAATACGATGTGAAAATTATAAAATACAAACAAAATAACTGTAACAGATTATGTGGAAAGAACCGGCGAAAATCGATACACCGCAGATCGATAAAAATATTATGTCAACTTACATACGAATACATTGTTATATTTATGCAAGGCTTCGTCGAGACGCGTTGGTCGTATGAAAATTATTTTATATCGATATAAGCCACTCTTCAATGAGCACAGGTGTCGGTATATTAAGTGCCACTTGCAAGTTGCCACACGACGAACAAGGAATCCTGTATAATTTATATTATGTACTTTAGTTTACTTTAATATCAAAACGTGCATTCTAAACATAGATTCACGAACTGGTCTGTCTGTCAATTGAAAACCCTTAATTGCATGTCCAGACATGTCGATTTAAGCCAGGCATCGATGCATACATACATTCGTTGCACATAAATACATTCGTATCGATATTGTTCATTGCCATGTAGAAGTTGTCAAGCACCGAATAAGGGAAGCTACTCTATGAAACGACACGTAATTCGAATGTTCGGACGCCGTACACCAAGTTCACTAATGTGCCTAGATACTCCACAAAATGTTGGAATACTCCATCGTACGTCGCAACCATAGACTAAGTTCGGAGAAAATGATAAGTATCATAGAGAATAGTATTGATTTTTAGAAGTGGCATACTTACATGTTCCTCAGGACGTCGAACATGCGAACATTCGAAGTTCCTATCGTTTCATAGAGTAACCCCCAAGACAAAATGTGTACCTACACGAATTTTATCGACATATCGATATAAATATATATCGATAAGTTTATTGCTAACTTCGTTCTGTCCGACAGCTGAACATTCTTTATTGAACGTCCAAACAGCTGTTCAAGCAAATTATCGATATGACTAATGCCATGTGCAATTTGTCACACGATGAACAAGGTATCGTCTGTTTTACTTGACATCTGTATCGAGACACGCTCTTTCTTGTTCTGAATCAATCCCTTGATCATATGGCAAGAATTATCGAATAAAGCAAGTCGTCGATGTGATATGTATGTGTATCTATCGATAAGACTATTGCAATGTTTACTTTGTCACACATTGAAGAAACCACCTTCTCTCTATCTGTATGGATCGATATTTGTCGATATAAATATACAATATTCAATGCCGCATCTATACTTTAGCTTCATTCTAATTAATCCCCCAATCATAGGGTCAGATTATCGATTCGAGCGAGTATCGATACACATATGTATCGATATGTTTTGCTGTTCTGCCCCCTCCGCCCTCGCGTCGGCGCAAACTTATTTACGTTGAATCAGTTTGCGTCTCATACCAGTTTACATTACTGATATCACGTACTGTTTCATAATTTCCTTTATTGATTCAATACGACGGATGTTTTGCCTAAATAGTGGTCGACAATAATTTAGTTGATTCTGTGAGTTCTTGATAATTTTGCTTTGTTGATTCTGTATCAGCTCATATACGTTCTACTGCAGGGCACGGGCCTCCTCTGCAATCGATAATACGATTGAGAATGATTAGGCTATATAGTCCACCACGCTGGCCTAATACGGGTTGGCGAATTATAATTACCATATAAATCGCTATGGTATGCAGGTTTCCTCGCGATTTATTCCTTCACCGGTATAGTGGGTGGTGACTGACTATCAAATTGTTGATTGATGTATTTGAATTCGGTTACACGGTATATCGATAGGAGTAAAAGTGATTATTTATTCTCTTCAATACATAAAAGTATCGTGTAACTTAACAAAGGATTTCAAATGAAAGTGTTTGACGCTTATCTGCAGTAATAATGTGTTCGTGTCGTTTACTTGTCTGTTTTTATACGGATTATGGAAATACTATGAATACATTATAATAGAGTTAACACAATAATGAGATGTGGTGAATCAACAATTAGTCTACATTTTATCTAGTTCTGCAATAACATTACAGTCATAAACTGTGATGTAGTGCATTTATTAATAGAAATTACTCTTAAGTGCCGATAACATAATAATTCTACAATAAAAGTTAATTTATTTACCATACTAGTTTACAATTCTCAGTTTCATATCCTCCATAATTACACCCGCTGGACTTTACAGGTTGATATACCAATAATAATATAAATTAATGTCTTTCTAACTTTGTACTCTCTCTCTAAAATGTGTCTCAAAGATCTTAGGTCTAGCTAAAATATAATATATCTTGCTATTTACATCATGTCCTTTTTGTTGACAGCCTCCGTGGCGCAGTCGGATAGACGCCACCTATAAAACAAGAGGCCGCGGGTTTGATCCCCGCACCGAAAGAAATGTTTGAGCGGCCCACAAATATTTCTTTCGGGTCTGGGTGTTTGTGAGACCGAAAAGTCTTTCGTTGTTCCTGATACACAAGACTCGATCTTATTGTGGGGTCAGGATTATGTATGTTGGGTGTTATTTATTTATTATTTATTGAAATGTTTCTATACACGTTTAAAAGGAATACAAAAGTGACACTACGTACTGAACGCGACGCTGGTGAATGAATGCAAACACATCGAATGCTAATTACGTATCACGCAAATAGTGCCGACTAAGGCAGCGTTTTATTGAAGCAAAGACGAGCGGAAGTGTCTACGAATCAACCAATCATATTGGACATCTTTTTTTAAATATAATGAATGGCGAGATGAGCATGCCGTTCGCCTGATGGTAAGCGATACGACCGCTCATGAACAGTAGCAAAACCAAATAACACCTTGAATTCCAAAGCAATGCTTGACATTCCACTGCGCTCGTCCTGAGACATATTATGATTAGTGTAAATATGTCCAGTAGTTACTCTGGCTACAATGTCCTTCAATCCGAAACACAGCAGTGCTTCGTATGCAACATTTACACTGCTGTTTGGCGGGAGAAATAGACATTGCGGTGTTACCTACAAAAATGTGCGAAGTCACATCTGTCATTATAGTTGTCATCACCAGGCCAGCGTGGTGGTATATGGCCTAACCCATCGCAATCGTAATCTTGATGTAAGGGACGCCCGAGTCTTACAGTGGGATGTGTATAAGCTGATTCAGATACAGAAACCATTATAGATGAGTTGAATGTTATTGGTATCTATAAATCCTATTTATTTTCCATTTAAAAAGTAATACAGCCACGCTGTTGTTAATAATGACCAGGCACGAATGGGCAGGCTCGTCCATCTTACAAGAGATAGATGTGAATTGAAAGCTTAGTTGTCGCGTTTTTTTCGTAGAGTAAAATTGTCGGATGCCCAACATCCCTTTCCTCTGCCCAATCTTTTTCCTTCCCGCTCTTCATGTTCCGATGTTTATGGGCGGTAGTTATATCCTACCATCAGGTGACGTGCTTGATCATTTGCTTAAGCTATAAAAAATACTTTTTGGGTTAAAGACAAGTTAAACTTGACTTAAACTCAGAGACTTGCTGAGCTTCGATGCTTAATTTTAAAATAAGTGCTGTCGAACCTGGTCTATAGGAGTTAGAGTGTAAAGAACCGTCTCTACCATAGCTCCTCGTCTATGGTTCAGTGTAAACGTGTCCTTAGTCTCGTTGGCAGCGGTCATTTGATTATCCGTCAATGAAACTCGGCCACCATTGCCCGTGGCGCAATTCATCAGCGTCTCCGCGCCAAAAATAAACGATAAATATAAAATATAGGTGAACTGTTTAATGGAGAAGTTTTAGGTGATAGTTTTTGTATTAAGATTTTGGATTTTGAATGTAATAGGTGTTTCATTGAATACGTGTAAAGGTATTGTTCGCACTTCACCCTTTCAGTGTTTATCATTTTCTGTGAGATTACCAAGGAATTTTCAAAATATACATGAACTATGTGAATAAATGTGAAAAAACTATGTGAATGAAATATGGTGAACTTGTAGAGATAACGATACGTTAGTGGCGAAGATTATGGGCTGATAATGATATAGCTGTAGTGATTGGATTTGTTCGCAGATATTGAACATCCAACAAAGAAGTTGTGCAGCTTACAACTTCAAAATTTTAGTCGATACTGCTAAGTGTTTGTATTAATGAAAAGTTGCGCAGAAGTGCTAACTAGTGTACACTAGCACCCCAAGGTTCGTAGCCTATAAGTTAGCAATAGATAGAGCAGCGAATAAATACTTATTTATTGATTATAGGAAATTGCCTTAAATCGTCCATTTTACGTAATAGAATGAGGAACCAGCATAAGAAGCTTAACTAATTTTATACAAATCGATCGTTACGAATCAATAACTTAATAAGTTAAATGATGGGCGTCTTGGGGAAATTGCAGCCGCATCATTACATGCATGCAACATTATTTTAAAGATAGAATCTTTTTAGTCTCCAATTATTAATTCAACGACGTAGAGCATTCGATATGCTATTCGAAACCAGCCCACTAAACAAAGAGCTTTGGCAGTTGTGACAACCACCAAATGCACCGGTTGCTCATTTCTCTCTTTTTCCGTTGTCGTGTACTTACTAAGAAGTATGAACCATACCGTCAAGAAACCCAAATCTGGGGGCACGGCAGTGCCCCCTCCAAGTCGAGCTAAAAAGCGGCACAGTCGTACCATCCTTTTCTCGAAGCAATTCAGACCATTTTCAACACCCCATAACTTCGTTGTGGTTAAAGCAAGAAGCCTGAATTTTCAGTTAGTAAGCAGGCATTGTGTAAACACGGTATATTTAAAATTTCATTCATATTGAACCAGTAGTTTAAGAATTGTAACATGTCAAACTTTCTTAATTTTGTCACTCACTGACTGACTGACTGATCATCAAAAGTCTAAGGCACTACTAGCAGACATAGAACCTTCAAATTTAGAATATAATTAGTGTTTTGTGTCTAAAGTAAGGAAAAATTTAAACATTTCATAATTTCTGTCTAGTTTTCTAGATACACCAACTGCGTGAATAACTTTGTAATCCCATATAAATGTATAGGATTACAAAGTTACATTTACAGTTAATGAATCATTGTACCCGTATATAATGGAAAAATAAGTCGAACTATTTATTTAAAACGTAAAGAATTTTTAATAGTGATATGATAATAACTTACGTAATAACTTTATAGAGAAGGTCCCTTAAGCAAGGACTAAATAAATTAATCGACTTGGTATTACATGCATTTCATAACTTTTTGCGGTAGAAAACCTGAGCTGCGAGACTTGGATTTTTTTTACAGGATTTTTTTGATGGGATACTTTTTACCAAGTCAGGATCTTCACCCACCCGGTCTGGAACTAATAACCGCAGCAAAAATAACTATCATGTACCAGGTCTTAGTTTTCAACGAAGTTAAATCCATGATCGCAGAAAATCAAAGCTGTGTCTCATTCTCCTATTAATTATTATACCCATCCCAAGGTTGCCTGGAAGAGATTGCCCAGTGCGATAAGGCCACCTTTTGTACTTTTTTGTGTGTTATTTCTTCAATGTAACTACTTCTATTTATGAAGCAAAGAAAAGATAAATAAATATATAAAATTATCTCATATGGCCTTTGTAAATTTCAGAGCGCAGTCGTCAATCAGCGCGTGAGTGTCGTGCGCGCAAGAAACTGCGCTACCAGTATCTGGAAGAACTGGTGGCCGATAGAGAGCGATCAGTCATCGCGCTCAGGAAAGAATTAGATAAGGTAGGAAGATAAAATTCATAACTTGGTTGGGTTGTGCTGATTTGACGTGATACAGGTTATATCCAGACTGCGACCGAATACGAAGCCTGATGGTAGTTTTAGTGACTTGAGACACAATTCAAGTAAATTTTTTGCACAAAATGTCGCGTTTTTTTGTTCGTTTTCAGTGGCTGTTTTAATATACCATGTAGATTATTTTAGTATAAAGGATAAACTGATTTATATGAAGTCTATATAGATCGTGCAAAATGGGGTTAGCTTAAAGAGGTACATGTCCGAAACTATTTAGTAAATTGTTTACCTATATAATGATTCCCCCAAATTATTATTGTGTTTTATCGTGGTATGAAATGGTATTTTTAAAGTCAACTTCTATTTTATATTCAATCTTCTTCAGTGTTCGTTAGCAATCAGGATGAAAAACAATGTGATTAAAAGTATTTTAATACCAAAATTTAAAGTAGCTTATTTCTTCATTTTAGTTTTACAAATGGAATCTCGAGTTGGACCAGGGCAGGGTGCCCGAGGGCTTGGAGGCCATGCTCCAGGAAATTGGCGTGGTCAAACAGGAAGACGCCAAACCTTTTTAATTTTAGTCATTGTTTAATCTTTTTCTTGTTGATTTATTGTTTTTTTATCCTGGCAACACGGCATACAATGTCAAAAACGAAGAACGTTACTTTTGAATCCAAAAAATCGAAACAATCTGTTCAATTCTAAATTGTTATTTCCTTGTTTTTATAATGTAATATATTTAATATTAAGCCATTGTTTTTTTGAGACAAATTTATTTAGATTTAATGTTTTATGTTTTTAATGTCGTACGTAAGGATTGTAAATAATGTTATAAGATTCATTGTGAATGATAGATGATAATTCACGTCCATAATCACTCGCTAAGGGTTTACTACACACCTGCCATATTTCTGTATCTTTTTGTAAATATGCCTCATCTACATAAACGTGGGATAAATATTACTAGTTTTTGCACATCATTTCCGATGTATTTGAAATCAGCAGTATTTTTCTGAAAAATATATTTGCACATCTGTACCATTTAGGTCTAGAATAAAACTATAATAAGTAGTATAAAAACTGTGGATACTTTACTACGAGACGAAAGGAAAACAAACAAACATTTGCATTTACAATATTAGTATGATCTGTTGTCTTATTTTTATGTCTTTTGAAGTATGAAAATAAATTCAATTTCGTATAAGTTATTCCACGTTTATCTGTTAAAATCAGGGACCGAAACCGGTATCGAAAATACCGGTATTTTTTGGTATCAACCGAAAAAAATAATACCGGTATTTTTAATGGTAACCGGTATCCGCCAATTTTATTCGATTCCTAGAATTTAACCGGTATCGTACCGGTAACCGAAATAAGGGTTACCTTTATGTTTCATGCGAAGTTCCTTATAAGTCAAAGCGGGGGCAGTGCCTGTGTGTGGTTATACCGCCGTTTGTCTTTACTAAACATTATGGCACTATACCACACAATTATCTTTACTCATTTCATGATTTTTTCAACAGAATTACCCACCAAAATTGAAATGAACCGTATCCAGCGATATTGTGTAAACAACACGACAAGTATGATTTTTATTTGTTATGCAACAACAACGCATTTTCTTTTGCATTCAAGGTCTTTTTAGGTTACCGGTATTAAAACGGTTCCCGTATATAAGGGTAACCTTTATATTGCGTCATAGCGGTTACCGAAATCTTAAAGGTAACCGAAATTCGTCGATACCGGTACCGTTATGTCGAATGGGTTTCGGTCCCTGGTTAAAATAAATAAATATTTCGATTAACCTTAAGGTTCACTTTATAAAGTATTTTATTAAGTAATTGGATACTTTATACCATCGTTTCTCAAACTTTCAGATCTAACTCAATACCTGAGAGTTTGCATGTTAATTAACATTTAATAAACAATAAACTGATATAGTTTTATATATTAAACAATGTTTTAAAACGATTGTTTTTAATTATTGATTCTTTAGTAGAAGTACTTTTTATCAACTCTATATTACTCGTTATTTTTTAGCATATTGTGCCCGATTTTTTTACTTTAATGTATGCAAAACGCCCGATCTTTTTGTTGGCAACATTGTGCAAAAATTTCATTCTTACTACATGTTGGGCGACAATACTAGACATATAAAATTATTTTATCAGATGTTGCTGGGTAACATTTGGAAACATTGTCAATAAAAATAACAGTGCCCTGAATGCACCATAAGTATCGCGATTTCTATTGAGAAACGATGCGTCATACCAAAAATATAGCCATCAAGTCATTTGATAAGGAATTATACTTTTTATAATTTCCCTAGACTAATACAAACGCTTCCTTTATTTTTATGAAAATAGATTTCATACCATAACCAAATCATAATCAAAATAGATAAGTAACGAGTAGGCTGTATGTTTAAAAAACATATATTTCTAATGTATTAAGGTATTGGTATACTGATCTATCATTATATATTGAAAAGAAAAAATGTTGGCTAAATCCACATAATAAGTTAAGTTTAATATATATTTAATATGAATATTACCTAAATATTACTTTATAATAATATATATTTTTATAGAAATTCTATATTACTATTTTATATGCTATAATCTTTTAGGAAATACGCGGTGTTAAAAATATTGGGATCGAATAGGATTTTTAACAACAATGGGGTGAGAATTTGGGATTGTTCTTTTAAATATATTCAATTTATATCTTGTCAGTCTAAATCTTAAAACTTGAATATTTATGAATTTACAATATAGCAATTAACATGAACCATTACCACCAAAACATAAAAATTGCATAACATAAATATTTTGTAACTGCTTTGCCACTCTAAAGTTCATTTAAAGTATATCTTATTAAGAATTAAATGAAATGAAGGCGTTTGTTAAAAAATAACTCTGAAGTTCATGTTGAAATTGCTATAAGCATTTAAATTCAAATTCAAACCCCCACATAAATTTTAGTACCTAGAAAGTAGGAAAAAATATGAATGCGCAGCAACCCATATATTTCACTCACATAGAGTGTGTAAATAAGTGTAAAGTTAGTCATTATCTAATTATAAATTATTTATAGGAAGCCGCCCCAGACGGCGTACTCGTCAACAGAGTGATAAAATCATAGGTTTGTTTTGTAGCTTAGTTTCAGATGTAAGCTTAATTTAGGTGTAACGACTTTTAAATATTGTCATTTGATTATTTATAAAGAAAACTTGTAAGATAAGCTATATTTGATGCAGTTACAGAAGTAGTAATTAAATAATGGAAAAAGTTATGTTTTATAATTTTTAAGAGTGTCTTAATAAGCTAGTTGGGTACATCAGCAATATAATTTCGTTCCTGTTGTAGTTTTCTTCTTTAAATTGTTTCTAAGGAAAATTAAACATCAAATTTCCTGGACCAAGTCATTTCAGTTTAAAGGTTTTTGGAGAGGCATTATTAAATGAAAATACAGTTTGATTTTTAGCTACAGTAATGTTATGACTATCGTTGATTTATTAACGACAGTGCCTGTTTTCAAATTCTTTTAAATTGCTGTTATCTTTATTTTAAATTTGATTATTTAGGTAAGGACTATCCGAAATATCTAAGTTATACCATAGAATGGTTTAAACTGTGTTAGGATACAAAAAAGTTCTAGGCTTAGTTTTAGTTTATATTATTTGCGACTCTCATTCGTTCAATTATTATTTTTTAAGCATTTTTTTTTCATATTATGTTTAGTAAACGCATTATGTTGATCGATATGTCTACGTTAATATAAAATGTCTAATTTTAACATAAAAATATATGAGATTAGATAGTAATTTAGTATATATTGTCCTAAGCATAAGACATAGTTATGTAAGTTATTTTTAGTCGACCTCAGTCGTTCAATTACTAAATATAACTACTATATAAATTGCCGCACAAAAACACATGTATATATAAAGTGTTTTGTAAATTGATCACAGCTAGTTGGTTTGAGCTTAGTTTTAGTTAAAAAAATTGCGTACTTCTTGCGTTCAATTATATCATATATGTTTAAAATATTAAATCACACGTCATCCATTATTTTCTCGAAGATTTATTAAAATCAATATACATTTGCAAACATTTGACCCATATAAAAATATATTGAACCCTATTTTCTTTTTTTGGGATATGGTAGATAATTTTAATTCATTTACATCCAAATATAATTTAAAGGAAAAACTTCAGTAATAGGTTACATATTCCTTAAAAATATTAAATTTACATATTCTGTTTAGGCTAGTTTTTGCATTCATATTTTTTTATAATTCGCTGCACAAGACATATATAGAGTGTTTCGTAATTTTAATTCATTCTTTTATAACAGTTACGGAGCTTAGTTTTAGTTGATAACATTTTTGAGTACTTCCTGCGTTCAATTATTTTTAAGCGGTAAGGAAAAGATATTGTTTTTTTTAATGTTTTCATAAAAACCGTTCGTCGGGTGATATCTCTACCTTCACATTAATGCAATAAAAAATAACTAACCTTATATTTGTAGTTTTTTTAGTCTAAAGCACGTTAAAATATATCACACACAATAATATCTAGTAAAAAATAAATGTCGAACACTTAGACTAAGCCTAGTTTTAATATCTAACAATATTTTTGAGGACTTCATTCGTTCAATTATTACTTATTGTACCAGTTTGAATTGCCGCACAAAATTACACCTATACATATAGTATTTTGTAATTTGATGACATATCTTGCCCTGAGTTAATTAAATATTATAGTATCAGGATGTTTTTTTTTCTAACTAATACAGAATGTTGAATACGAAACATATTTTTTCAAGAAAGAATCCAATTAGTTTTATTTTTAGGCTTAGTTTTAGTTTAATTAATTTTTTTCGTACTTCCTGCGTTCAATTATTATCAGTTAATTATCATTAGTTTTATTTCATTTTATGGTTAAGATTTGATATTTTTAATTAATATGTGAATTGTAATTGTGAGGCGAAATTTGTTTTTTTATACAGTATATTTTTGAATACTTATCGGATTAATAAAAAATATAAATTGGCTAATAAATAAGATATTGTTATAGGGCAGCGGTGATATGATATTGCAGTTTACAATATTTACCAAAATTATGTATTTATGAAAGATGAAGATGAATATTTTGTGCCTTAAATTGATGTTTTTATTTCTTCGTTGTATTATTTAAAACCAAATTAAAATAAATTGTCCTATGGATGTATCAAATTGAAATAAATATGCTTGTCATTTCATCGCTTCCCTATTTTTTGTCGGCAGTCCGCCTTAGATATTAATAATATAAATATGTAGAGAGTAAATCTATATGATAGAGTTGTAGTAATATCGTCTTGCATATTGTATAATTGAAGAGGGTTCAGAAATACCATTATTTATGTTTTGGTGTGGTGTTTCTGTGCCTTCCATTATGTGGTGGTGTTGCATTTCGTATGTAAATTATTCTTTTTGGCAGTGAGGTTCAGTTTAAATATCGACTACAGAGGCTAGAGAAAATAACTCGTTACACTAGCAAGCACAAGTTTTATCGTTTTTCATCTAAATTTATTCGATTTTTGTGATTGTGCTTACTATAATATTTAGTTGCCTTAAAAATAAAAAATGCGCTTCAACAGTTACATTTTCCGAACGCAATTCATAGCATTTGTAATATTTGTGGATATAATGAAGCGTTTGATATTATAACTCGAAAAGAAAATATTGCAGATTTTTTAAAATTAAATAAACATTATCTTTAAAATCATCATGCGGATGTCTCAATCCTTAGTCCGTCCCGTGATCACGAAAGCTGTAAAGTATGCGAAACGTCGTCGTGTTGTGAAGTAAAACAAATTATGAACCAAATCCGTGGTAAATTTCGCAAAATCGTTTTATTTCAAAGATTGTGGGATACGAGTATTTCTATTTACTTAATACGGAATGCAAAACAACTCACAAATCCATTCAAAATACTATGTACAACCATGAGAAAATCCACCTCAAGTAGTTATTAAGCTTAGGTTATATTTTTTTAGTTGTAAAGGAGGCAATGTACTGATGTATGACTGGGTTTAAAATTCAAATTGTTAATTGACCACATGAATACATATTGCTTATTATTTAATATGTTTTAAACCAGCATTGAAATTTGTTAACTTTTGATTATTTCAAATGTGCCAACTATCAATATTAAAAAGAAACAAAAAATAAATGCTGACGTAACATTTTTTTATTTTATTCATTCTATAGAATGATTGTGTCTAATTTCCGCGGTGGCTTGCAGTGCCTCCTCTACAAATTACTGCTTAAAACGTCAACGTTGTTATTCACGCAATGTCAAAATGAATGGTTAATAAGTCATTGTTTTTTTTTTCTATTAACATTCCATTCACTTGTTTAAAATTACTATATTATGATAAGTAAGTACCTCTTACAAAATTGACTGAAATGAATTTTAAAGTTTAAAATGTCTAGACTTTCATTAACGCTATCTCAGGGTTGACAAAGTTGATTTGATTGCCAATCTAACTTAACAACAATTCTTAGCGTTTCAACATTCCTGGCGCAGATTTTTTATTTAAAAGTGCACAATTAATTATTTAAAAGTGGGAGAGCCACGCTGTTGTCAGTGACTCAGCATGAATGGGCAGGCTCGTCCGGGGCGGTACCACTGTCTCACAGGAGATCGACGTGAAGTGACAGCTATGTCGCGTTTCGTTCGGTGAGTGAGATTGTCGGATGCCCAATACTCCTTTCCTCTTCCCATCCATTTTCCTTCCCGCTCCCCTCCCGATTTGATAGGCCGGCAACACATCTATGATTCAAATTGTGAGTGTTCATGAGCGGCTGTGTAGTTCGTTTGCCGGACTTATTGAATAAAAAAAGACAGGGTTCTGTTTTGCTGTCAGAAATGATCAGTCCGAATTAAAAAAAAAACAGCTGTCCAGATAGGGATAATGAAAAAAGTATTGCCAGAAATTAAAATCAACGTAATGGTTCAATAATTTTTTTTAAAAATCAATATTTATTATCGTTTTGTACAATTACCGTCACAGTTCACATATATACAAAATCGGCTAATTCTCGGCTATAATTTCCATTCAATAACTGTTGATGTTTTAAGCAAAAATATTTTATGACAAATTAGAATGTAAGTTGTAGGTATATTTAAAATAGGGATGTGTACCAAAAAAAAGTTTGAACAATTCGAGATCGTTTGTAAATTATTAGAATCTAGTATTAGTAAATATACTCAAAACTGCTATATTAGTCTGGGGTGAAAACAAGGTAGGGTGTAGATTAGGATAAGTTGTTAATTAATAGTAGGGTAAACTGTACAGTGATTGGCCCTTAAAGAAACTTCGTGTTGTTTAAAACTTCTTAATAATAGCATCTTTTTTACCTTATCATAACGCATCAAAGTTAAAAGCCTATTATTACTTAAGTGCAGTAAATGTAATTATGAAATTGAAAGACTATATTATTACTTTTTATAATTTTGTCATGATTTTACAATTCACAATTAGATTTTCAAGTAAATCCCGTCTTAAATAAATTAAAAGAAATTGTAATTTACAAATAAAAATTCTCCCAATGAATACTCTGTTTTATCAATAAAACTAAAAAAATCCACGTATGTTAAATTTTGGTTCAAAAAACCATTCATTTTTGAAAAAGAAGCGGGGGGGCAACATTTAGGCAGTTTACCTTAGTATTAATTTTAAAAACAGCTGTTTTGGCTCGTGTGGTTAACTATACTAGAGTATCCATAACTTAAAAATTAATTTAATTATTCTAAGTTGTACATTGAAAACTGTAAGGCATCATATGGCAACACAGTAATATAGTTGGCTAATTGCAGGTAAATAGCATATAAGAAATAATATATGGTATATAATTAAGATGTATATAAATATAATGTGCGTCGTGTGGCAAAATAAACAGTAATATAGAGGATTAGTTCAGTAGCTTTTATAACTTGTACTATATTTACGAAAAACTGCTTTTATGGGTCAAGTGGCAAAATATTAATGTAGTTTTTACGATATAATTGGTTATAGGAATACTAGTATACATAATATTTAAGGCAGATGTCTCATAAACATAGAGGGATGATTTGTGTATAAAAGCTGTATATTGAGTACTTACTATATAGGATTGAAAATAATTATAGAACTTGTTACAATTGCTTTTGGATCTTATTTGCATGGCAAAATATTGCAGTAACACTGAAGTGAATTGGCCTCCTGTGATTATTGGTTTTCGTTTAAATATGCATATTTCGATCGATGCAGTTTAAAATAAAGTAATATTAAAAATAAAAATGCACACTTTACTCAGCTGTTTTGTATATCTAACTGATTCATTTTTTTACGCCCGAGTACAAATAAACTCTTAAACTATTTTGTTAAATGACAAGCATTCATATTTTAGTCGTCCAGCTTAGAATAAGGAAGTTTATCTGCTGTACTAATACCAGCGAAACTAACCATGAAAATGTTGATTGTTGAAATGAAATGTTGTGTAACGGACAAGCGCGATTTGTAGTTTAGTTGGTATAATAGATTTAAAAATAATGGCCACAGTATGATCAGGAAAATAAAAAACCCAGTATTGAAGTTGTTTTTTAATTAAGGAACTCGTGCAGTAATTATATGTTTTAATTGTTCTCTGCCGATCGTAGTAGAATGTGAGATAAAGTTATTTTTCTGTTTTATTGAAAAATCTGCCTCCGAAATTAAAAAAATAATTTTAATCTGCCAGGATGTAACCATTGGTTCATTAAAAACTGCAGTAATAGTATCGATAGTGCGTTTTATCTCACGAAACATTTTGTGAAGCCTTAAAAGGCAACTATGAATCTTTCATCAGACTGACCCTACTATATCCATTTTGCTTTTATGACATACAACTCCTCTTTAAAAATTGAAACGTGGCAGTTCTACTCTTTATTTTATATTTACAAACTATGAAAACACTAGTTAAGTGACAAGACAGCCATATAAAAGCTACCTATAATCGTCAAACTTACAATTTTATGCGATAGAATTAAACATACCTTTTTTGTGGGTCTTTTAATAAGTAATCAACTCAAGTGCAAGTTTTTATTTTCCTGATGCGGCTGTAAATAAGTTTGTATATGAAAAAAATCTAAAAAAAATTTACTTACATAAGGTTATTTTCGTAAAAAAACGTCTTATAATTATGTAAATGCTATTGATGGTGTGTTCAATGTGATTAATTTGTGAAACTTATCGATATATTGATAACTAGCGGCCCGGCCCGGCTTCGCCCGGGTGCAGGTATAAATTCCAGTCCATATTTTATTTCATCTCAACATAACTGCAGTTCTCTCTATACTGCTTATCCAATCCAGTGTTGTATTCTTTTGTCCCATTTCATCCAGCTTATATTTTATTCCAACCTATCTCTCCAGATTAAAATCATAATTTTGTTATGGAGATATTAATAAAATGTTAGTACTCCGAAATTCATTGAAATCAAAATATGTAATGACGTACACATCGGATTATATGAATAACAAATTTCAATTTTAACTCCGAATTTAGGTTATTCGAACAAAGGGTCTCAGATATCGATTTCGAGACCAATCGGATCAATAAGTAAAAAGTTCAAAATGGCGGCCAAAATTTCCGATTCCGACTATGAATTTGGATTATTTACACAAAGAGTATCTCAGGTATCGATTTTGACACCTATTGGATCAATAACTAAAAAGTTCAACATTTTATCCCTTATTTTAACTCCATGTGCCGTTTATCCAAAAATTTTGCACGCTATTAATTTGCGTTTGTAATGAGGAGCTAAAATATAAATTTTCATAAATATCTTCAATAGTTTATATTTTCCATTTCCGTTTCAACCCTTATTTCAACCCCTTTAGGTAAAATATATATCCTATGTTACTCCACAATAATATACCTTTCGAATGGTGAAAGAATTTTAAAATCGGTTCAGTATTTTTTGAGGTCAAACAAAAATACAAAATATGTTTTCTATTTATAATATTGGTATAGACTAGTTATGAGAATATGTATTTAATCACATTGAACATTTGCAGGCTTATTCATGCTGTTTATAAATATACTTCAATTATGGAATGTATAGTCTTTAATCGAACAAAACTTTCATTTGAAGTTTGTATTGGATCATAGAGTAACCCCCTGAATTCAAATTAAAAAATCAAAAATTTTATGAATAAGGTGTTATATAATTAAACGGCTTTTATTTTATGTACATTTAAGAATACTATATTTTTATGACTTGTGTTAATATTATGCGGTCTTAAACGCGTCAAATACTTTAAGGTTTATCGTCGGTTATAGAATATTTCACGTTTCGAGCGAAATCAAATTTAATTGAGTAGTATATAGATTGTAGTATGCACATTGCGAATGTTTTAGATATAAGTATTAATTAGGCTGTCTGTGGGTATTCGATTGAGTGTACATATCTACATTATTAAACAGCATTTGTGACGAGAAAAACTTTCAAAATTAACAAGAATACGTATACATAATTGGTTATATACTACATATATTTTTTATAACAATTATCAAAAATATACATTCAGAGATCATGTGGACATATTTCTATACTAAACTCCAGTAGTTAGAGAGAAATTAAAAATGTATTCAATATTTGTTTTGTATGTTAATGAATTACATTCTTCTGGTTTTCTTACGATTTATAATATTTTCAGCTTAAATATGAGCATAATCATCATCATCATCATCATATCAGCCACAGGAAGTCCACTGCTGAACATAGGCCTCCCCCAAGTTATATAAATATAAATATAAATTTATATAAATTTATATTTATGAGCATAATATGAGTTTATAATTAATTTATAATATGTATGTATAATCTGATTTTTTCAAACACTCCAATTAGTAAGTAGTACCCTGAACCGACGAGAACAAGATTGCATGATAAAATTGGACTAAGCGAAAGTACTATGCCAGGATTGACCAAATAAAGGCGGTCTATAGTCTCTGAATGCTCTTCTGGGATATGGCTGGATTTTTATTTATGTATGTAAATTTATTTATTTATTTACCTAAGTACACATATACCTAATCTAATACTAATAAAAAAAATTGATTCGTGAATTACAAAATAAAGAGCGTTCAGTCGAATACCACGCAGACTATAAATAATATAATTTGTGGACACACAAACATTCGGAGATTGAACCTGCGATCTCTCGATAAGCTTCCACTACTCTGTGACGAAGGTTGTCGAATGGCAATCTTCAATATTTTAAATAAGATAGTTTTGATGTTTACTACAGTAAGCATTGTATTTACCATCGATTAATTTATAGTAATATGCTGATGTACATAACCATACAAATTAGGATAGCTGTATATACATTTTCTGAAGTTGCATTAAATAGTTATACATAATTTAATGATGATATAAACGTGTACTTTCTGTGTAATTTTGTAGTATGACGTATGTAGTGATCCGGGCTTTAGTACCGCGAATATTAAATTGAACTTATTGTGCAATATTTACTAATTAAGGCATTCTGTGCGGAAAACAATTGTACTTAAAACAATCACTCGTTACTTTATCTTAAAGATACATACTTTATTTCTAAATTTATTAATTTACCAATGCGCTCGTATTTAACTATCGTATGTAACTTTATTGGAATATACCGGGTATCTCAAGACTGCTACCGAAAACGAAGCCGGGTGGTAGTTTTAGGGACTACAAACACAATGCAATTAAAAATTTCGCAAAGAAACGCGACAATTATTTTTTATGATTTTTTAAATATCGTCATTTTTGGGTGGTAAATCCATAGTTTTTGCTAAAATAATAATTTAAACTCTTTTATACCTTAGAGTATTAATAAATAAAAGGGTTTACACTATTATTTTAGGAAAAAAATGTATTTACCACCCAAATATGGCCATAGGAAAAAAATAACAAAAAAAAAATTGTCGCTTTTTTTTTTCAACTTTTTCTGTTGCATTGTGTCTGAAGTCGCTTAAACTGCCACCCGGCTTCGTTTTCGGTAGCAGTCTTGATATACCCTGTATATCTAAAACTATTTGATCGATTGGAAATACAACAAAATATTTTGCAAGTGCATCTTGATTTAATATCAATAATATTTAATTTCTCTAATTATTCAATTATACGTCTTTTTATATCATGAAAACAATATAACCATAAAATACCAAAGAACTCTACCATCGCAATTTAATACAATCGCGGTACTGAATACCGTACCATAATAATTAAAATATGATTGCTGTATTTCTGTACATAAAAAAAAAATTGTGATGTGTAGTGATCTCCAAGGCTCGCTCCATCGCAAGGCGGAGCGGGAACATATTTTGTAAATAATATTTTGTTTTAATTAACTTCAAGGGCCATTAACCGGGACGGCCGCGGCATGGCAATGGATTTAATCTTTTGCCAAAGGATATTCAAACTTATCCGGTGCCAATATGACATAAATTCCATTGTTTTAAATCGATGCCACGGCGTAAATGTGAAACATTGTAATTTATGTCGTATTACTACCGGATTTGGTAAAAATTAAATTCCTTACCATATTCCTGGTATGCTCAGGCTATAATTCTAATTTTACGAATTTTATCTCGGTTTTGGTTTATTCTTCATATCCCACAGGTTAGATGACTACTACGATTATTAATTTTATAATTATTAGTTGTAATTGTAACATTAACTTACTGGACTTATTGAGACTTAACATCGTATGCCTGAGGATGGCGAGCGCATTGAAATGCCAAGTATCGCTTTGTAATTCATGATGTTTGGTTTTGATACTGTTCATGAGCGATCTTATCATTACTCACCATTCAGTACAATAATAAAATTAAAAAAAAAACAACTCGGTCAGCCCTGTATTATGACCAAGAAAGCCTTAAAAAGATCGCCATTCTAAAATTAAATAAAAACCGTGACAAAATGCATAACATTACTTTCATTTTAACATATCTGCGTATACATAAATTACGTTTATATTAATTATTATATTATAATATATATTATAAAAGTTGTGTAATTTAGATCTGTTTGTAGATTTTGTGACTACTTATATTATTAGATTTTAAATGATTTGTGCACTTGTAGACACTTAACACTGAAGATTATTGTAATAAAATCGATTGATTCTCGAATTGTTATAGTGTGTAAACTAGTGTAACTCTAAATATCTTTTTAGTCATTATAATTTATCCTCTTAATATTAAACTCATTGAGGTATTATACTAGAGCGGAACATCGGGAACAAAATCTCTGCGTGCACAAGGGTACACATTGAAGCGAGAGAGAAGATACGTTACTTCGTAGGCGTGACAGAGACAGAAGTAGAATGTACCCTTCATTTTGTTTGCAGTATCCCCTCTAGTATAATATCTGAATGTATTAAACTATAGGTGTAAGTTCAATGAAGTCATTCATAGCCCAGTGATAGTTAAGGAAATGTGTTAAATCACCACTGTAAGTGAACACCATTATGTTTGTCATCCTTTATTGGTTTGTAAGCAATATTTTAGTCTAAGTTAATATGCCGAATCGAATCGATTTTAGTATTAGTCATTTTTATTGTTTTAATTTTTGGATTAAAGTATTTTATGAAGCATAACTTATTTTAGTAATTATATATATTTTTTGGCTATCTTATTTAAATATTATGCATACAGTTTTAACTCAATCTATCTGGAGTAAGTGAATTGAAGCAATGTCACTATTTTGGTTCCAAATTGTGTTTAAACAATTTTAATATTAATTACAATATAAGAAATTATTATAAATATGTATTAATGTGTTTCAGAACAGTTAAAACCTCACACATGATGATTTTAAAGATACAATTACATCTCTACTGGTCTATACAAATCTTAATTTCTAAACTTGTAGGTTTATTAATACTTTTACGTAAATAATGATAGATCCGTATACTAATACGTATAGGAGTTCCCAATAGTGTGACAACTATAGCACTGAAGTATTTAGCGTAAGTTATGGTAAAATATTTACTAGTTATTAAGTTTTGCTTAACATTCGCATTTGATGGTTTGTGTAATCAGTGTGCATACAATAAAAATATAATTAATAAGACGTGCTTTTATTTTAAAATTCCCAATAATATACAAATATTAGGGTAATCCCCCTCAGTGCATAATACTGCCTGTGTGGCGCAGCTAAACATTTGTAAAGCTGAGGCCTCGGGTTGTACAAAGTGATGTTGGATTTTCCTATTCCTACTTTGATATGGTGATATGCTCGCTCCTTATCATTGATAGGCTATCACATCGTAGACATCACTGCATAGTACGAGTATATAACAAAGTCGCTTTGTCTGTCCTTATGTCCCATTGTATGCTTAAATCTTTAAAACTACGCAACGGATTTTGATGCGGTTTTTTAATAGATAGAGTGATTCAAGAGTAAGGTTTATGTGTATAATAGGTACGTGCATATTATTGTAGAGAAATCTACCGGGTATCTCAAGACTGCTACCGAAAACGAAGCCGGGTGGTAGTTTTAGTGGCTACAAACACAATGCAATTAAAAATTTCGCCTAGAAACGCGACAATTTTTTTTTATGATTTTTTAAATATCGTCATTTTTGGGTGGTAAATCCATAGTTTTTGCTAAAATAATAATTTAAACTCTTTTATACCTTAGAGTATTTATAAATAAAAGGGTATATGCTATTATTTTAGGAAAAAATGTATTTACCACCCAAATATGGCCATAGGAAAAAAATAACAAAAAAAAAATTGTCGCTTTTTTTTGCAACTTTTTCTGTTGCATTGTGTCTGAAGTCGCTTAAACTACCACCCGGCTTCGTTTTCGGTAGCAGTCTTGATATACCCTGTATATGCACCCGGGCGAAGCTGGGCCGGGCCGCTAGTATAGTAAAATGTAGTATGTATCTTATTGTTTCTCTGCGACTATGTATCTTATTATTTCTCTGTAACTACGATCACGATTTCAAATCACTGGTCATGATATTTTATCATAGTTTAAAATACACCGTTTGCTTTGTACTTACTAATGCTTTAATTCTACAAAAAGCTTGTAGGGGCTCTGTAAGTGTACATGAAATGATGAATGGACGGTTTTGTGTGTGAGGAAAAAGCTTGCGAGTGTCGCCAGGCAGTTACTGCGCGCTGCCCGGCACGTGTGAACGCTATTTGTATTTGGGAATTCGGGCAATAAATTCAAGTAAATTCCATTGTGGGTTTTATTTACCGGCAGTAACTCCCAGTGCAACATTCCTAGGAACACTCAAAAGCTTATTTTTAAAAATCCATCTATTTTTTATAACACTAACGGCCGATGCCAATAATCAATCGAAAAAATTAGATTGACGTCAATCTGGATTGTTTTCTACTTTTCGATTTGTCATTTACCATGTTGCCATAGTTTTTTCACTACTGAGATTGATTATTGGCAATATAGTATCAGAAAAAAGATTGAGCTGTCAATCTTAAACGGCAAATTTTGGATTGGGATTGTTTATTGGCAGCGGCTGTAAAGGAATACATATTTATTTTGTTTATATGCTAGATGTTTTTGAAACTTCAGGTGTATTAGGTTTGCAGGAACTGCCTGTTTTATTGCTTGTGCCGAAGAAAGTCTCCTTAAATGCCTGACGATACCTGGAACACGACACAAAATGATTTAGGCGCGGTGCACACATCATTTTTATTTAAATGTAACTGTCAACGTTTTATTATTTTTTGACATAAGTAGCCAGTTGCAGCAACACTGCAGTTGCCGCGATTGTAAATTTCATGAATTTGACAGGTTTGTTTATCTAAGGCAGATAATACTATTCTATTTCTAAGGTGGCTTTGTGTGCACAGCGGCTTAATGTGGGGTCACAGAATACTAAACTAACAGAAGTCAAGCTCCACACAAAGCGCGCTAAATCAACGCACACATACAAACATATAAATTTATTTATTGTATTATTGTGTTTTATATATTTTATTTAAAAATTCAATCAAACTATATCGAGTGATATTAACACGATACGTGTTTTCGCATAAGCCAGAGTTAACAACCCTTGCGCGAACGCCGAGCGTAGTGTGAGTGTGGCAATAAAAGTGAAGTACATACACAAGCTTGACTTCTGTTAGTATTCTGTGGTGGGGTCAAGATTATATATGGGACTATTGAATTTAGTTAAAACAATTAATTCCTACCTTTTACTCATGACGTTGTATAGAATAGGATTGACAGTCGCTGATAAGTAGTATAAGATTCCAGTGAAAACGAATAGATGTCCTTTTAAATTGTCCTCAACTTCTGAATTAGTTACTCGCTGGAGATGGAACGGAGCCCAGCATATGAAGAAGGCAACCACCACAGCCGCTGTAAACAAGCACAATAATTACCTACATAAAGATTATTTTCTAAAACAAAAAAAAGTGATTACATCGTATAAGACTGTAACAGTTTAAGGTGGTTAGGGGTTGAAATCCTAGAATGCACTTCTGACTTTTCGGATTCATGTGTGTATCATCACGCTCTATAACGGTGAAGGTAAATATCGTGAGGAAACTTAAATACCACAGTGATATAGAAGAATTTCTATGCTATGTAGTCATATTCCGCCAAACCGCTCTAGGCTAGCGTGGTGAACTATATAGCCTAACGGCTAATCCCTCTCAATAAAATAATCAATATCAATCTTAATAGGAGAGGCCCATGCCTTTCATTGAAAAGTATATGTGCTGATACATATACCTACAGTATAATATGAAGGTACGTTTAAGTGCGAAGTTGATCTAGAAAAAATATTGTCTTGCATGAGAATATGACTTCTATGGTCGACACAATGATTCCACCCGGCTTGTTTAGCTTAGTGCATCCTAGATTGCGATTCATGCCGTTCTCAAGCTGGGTTTCATGCTGTACGGGATAGGGCCTTACAAATGAATTGTCATCATTTAATAAAATAATATTGTTTAAGCACTCACTACACGATGGATTCATATCTGCGTCGTGGGCGCTCATATCTAGCTATTTATATTTTCATATCCATTACTTTTAGTTGTACAAGCAATAATTTTTTGGTAATGTGGTTGAATGAGTTATATAATTAATATCTTGGTGTGTAGTGATTTGTACAGTTATTGTTTAAGTTTTTATTATTATTTCTCTTTTTCTCTTAAGGCTTTTGCTATAGTTTTAGTTTCCTATTGCTTTGGTTTACTTTTTTATTTTGCTATATAACCGTAAAGACCTATCATTCATCAGCATCACATAAATATATTACACTAGCAAGCTAAACAACCTTTTACTAAACCTTACATAGTCCTTCGAGCCGGATGTACAGGCAAGCGCCGTACACATGTCTCGCCTCTGTAATTATTCATGAGACCACTAACCTACTGGTAACAATAATTCTTTGCAACACGGCTTTCTGATGATAAACTGTAAAACTTTTAAAACGTAAATTAATGTTCCTATGTAATTATGAACAGCTGACGTCTTAAGTGCTGTTTTTTTTTGGTTATTATATTTATTTTCTGCAAAATAATGTATAGCCGGCTATAAATATTCAGATTTTTCACCCGGAGCCTGTAAGTTTTACTGCCCAGTGCGCAAAAGGCCCCGGTAAAATAAAAATAAAGATTTTCGCCGAACTAATTACAAAATAATTAATGGCCGAGAAAAACACCGATTCCTAGGCCAGACAAATTATTAAACACTTAATACCATGAGCCATCAAAATCTTGGTATTTAAAGATCACGTGTTTTGAATTATTTTGTAATGAATTGCTTACTTATACGCAGATTTTAATATTTGCTTTAGACGCTTTTATCATTAACTATAATTGAATAAAATACATATTGTTTTGGAATTAAAATTTACCAACGTCTGTTTCCAGACAACTTTCTCTTTAAATTAAGCGCATAATAGTTCTGTGAATTAAATAAAAACAGTAGCGTCTGCCTTTGTGTGTATCTAAGCTCTACAGTTTAATTATACTGCAACCTAGTTTTACCCAGGCGATCAACTGGGTGGAACTAAGCTCTAGATCTGTTTATTCATTATCTAAATTCTATTCGATGTTTAACAAGGGATTTAGTTTTTTATTGAAAGACCAAAGTATGTTTTAGCTACGCATACACGAGCAAATACAGATATATTCATCGGACGTGTCTGCTTCGTGATTTTGTTATACACGGTCTCGGGATTCAGTTGCGATCCAAATATTTACTATAGTCAGTTGGTTTTGAGCGTGGGGATATATCTAAACTTGCTATTTTGTCCGGCAAATGTTACCTCAAAAATCTGTGCGTGTGTGGCAAGTTGTTAATTATGACATAAAGCATCTGATTCATTAAGTTATCCTATTATGTATTGAAACTTATTTTTTACGCCAAGAAACTCCTTTGGGGCTATAGGTTAGGTTCTGAAAAACACCGTTTAAAACCCAGCATACCTTAAAGTTACTTATAATAATATCGAGATCTATGTGAGTGTAGCCCAACGTAGTAGTTAGTTAGCCAGTAGGACTACATCTAAACTTACGGCCGATGCCAATAATCAATCGAAAAAGTTAGATTGAAGTCAAACTGGATTGTTTTCTACTTTTTGATTTGTCATTTACCATGTTGCCATAGTTTTTTCACTACTGAGATTGATTATTGGCAATATAGTATCAGAAAAAAGATTGAGCTGTCAATCTCAAACGGCAAATTTTGAATTGAGATTGTTTATTGGCAGCGGCTGTTAATTAGATAGTAATTAAGTTTAGGTTTTTTTTTCTCGTGCTGGCTTTCCAACTAGAGAAGGTCCCTTGTCTTGTGCGAGGCGAAATAGTTCTGCGGCTGTCGCAATACCTGTCCACCCTCGGATTTTTCGCAACCATAATTTTTTCCTCTAGTCGACTTTCCTTTTACCAACTACTTGTCCCATTATTTTAAGTTTATGGAGCTATTACTTAGGTAGTACTTGTACTTATGCTTAGTGATGATAAATTGTAGAAAATGCCGCTAACCCTGGAGGTGCTAAACACAATGAGTAGTGGTAAAGACAGTGAGATACTTACAATTTCCAACTACTATATTGACATCAGTCCTTGATAAATGGGCAAAATTTCAAATGAATCGTTTTGATTCCCTAGAAAATAGAGTTCAATGATTCCGACTTATATTCAGGAGAAAGTTATAAAGCGAGAATATCAAATAAATAACGTACCTATATGCCTACCTACTCGCTTACTCCACAATTTTTATTGCTGGTATGGGAGAGGCCGCCTGGGTAGGTACCACAGCAATGTCTAATTCTCGAAACAGCAGTGTAAATGCATTGTTGTGTTTCGGACAAAAGGTCATTGTAGCCAGATTAACTACTGGACACATTGAGACTAATTTCAATGTAAAGCAAGGCGTTGCTTGGTTTGCTACTGTTTATGAGCGGTCGTATCGTTTCACCGTCAGGCTAACGGCATGCACGTCTCTTTCTTCGCATAAATGAAAAATATAAAGCAAAATCGTCAGTTATTGCAGCTTTTAATTATGCGAAAATAAAGAATTCGAGATCCTAATCCGAAATTCCCAAGCAAATTTGTCTCAAACTTAAGTTAACTATTCTGGAAAATATTTGACCTATACTTGTAAAAGGGTAACCTATAAAACTTCTAGTGAATTCTTGAATATATCACGACATTTTTATGTAAAGTGTGTGCAAATAGTTTCAATCCTCAAAGAAGTACATATACTAAGACTCTTACATGTAAGGGATCATGTCCCCTGGAGTGGAAATTTCGCCTTGATACATTCGTTTGCCATTAAACCGTGATATAATATGTATTACTCTTCTGCAGAGATTTTTCTTGGTGCATCGTGCACGCAAATAGCAAAGGTTAAGTATGTACGTATAAAATAAACTAGTTATAAGTTTAATCTACTTAGAAGACATACAGGGTATATCAAGACTGCTACCGAAAACGAAGCCGGGTGGTAGTTTGAGTGACTTAAGACACAATGCAATAGAAAAAGTTGTAAAAAAAAGCGACAATTTTTTTTCTTATTTTTTTCCTATGACCATATTTGGGTGGTGAATACACTTTTTCCTAAAATAATAGTGTTATACCCTTTTATTTATAAATAATCTAAGGTATAAAAGAGTTTAAATTATTATTTTAGCAAATACTATGGATTTACCACCCAAAAATGGCGATATTTAAAAAATCATAAAAAATAATAGTCGCGTTTCTTTGCGAAATTTTTAGTTGCATTGTGTTTGTAGTCACTAAAACTACCAGCCGGCTTCGTTTTCGGTAGCAGTCTTGAGATACCCAGTATATACATAACGTACATAAACTCACGCCTTTTTCTCAGAAGGGTAGGCAGAGGTGCAAGGGCTCCAAATTTTGCCTTGTATTTTCCATCCCACGATAGAGCATAGGCGATAGCGCCAGATCAGGCACAAATTTCTGACTCCGGGCTGATAATGAATAGAAAAACCTCAGCTTTGTAACCTACCGTAGCACAACTATGCCAGCGGGGCAGTCTTAGAACATAACTACGGACTTTTAAAGACATAAGATGAAACAGAAAATTTTCACCAGTGTAAAAAAAATATGTAAAGCTTACATTTTATACAGTACTCTTTATGGTCAACTTTTTGGTGTCCCGATATAACTGTCTGTTTTTCATTCAACATCTTCCTGACTATTATATTGAAAATATGTTGCCTATGACATTATAGCTCATGCCTAAAGCAATTTTACTAGCAATCATACAGGCACTTTTGCAGATACCGTAACCCAAGAGCGATAAGCTCGAATGCACTTTGCACGAAAGTGGGAGGCACTTTGTCATGCAAAGTGAAGTGGACCTCTGTGATAAAAGGATTGAAAAATATCATACTGGTGACAGCCACATGCTCACCCACACGTGTACCTAGTCTTAACATATTTAATTAATATTAAATATGTACACAAAGTTTTTTTGTAGGTGGGATAAAACTAACTTTTTATTAAATTAATAAAAACACAAGTTCTGACAAAAAAAGAATGCAATAAATGGTAAGACGACGCTGGCGTTCGCCTTATGGTAGGCAATATGAAAAGCAAAATCAAACATCTTGAATTACAAAGCGTCTCAATATGTCCAGTAGTTATTCTGGCTACAATGTCCTTCAAACGAAAACAAATAGTGCATTTACACTGCTGTTTAGTGGGAGAAATAGACGTTTCGATGGTACCTACCCAGATGGCCTCTTACATTTATGAGAAACATACCACCAGTATTCTGAAACATCGCGGCGCACGTTGCTTGTTACGAAAGCGATTGTTAGTCGTGTAATGCGGTTTTCTCTGTTATTTTAACTTAGGATTTTTAATCATATGTGAAAAGAATGTTTAGAACACATTAATATTAACAACAAGTTCTTGAATCCGGGATGATAATGAATAGAAAAATCACTGCCCGATCCGGGATTCGAACCCAAGACTTCAGTGTTGTACCGTACCGTCGCGTCGTACAACTACGTGACCGACGCAGTCACACTACACATAAACAATTGAATAGAATACCTAACTTCAATATGTAATATCTAAAACAATTCTTATAAGCTGTGTCAAACTTCTTTTGAGTCTACTGCCCACTTTGAGAATAAATATTTTTTTAGCGCCCCCATTTTTTCACCTATATGATATATGAACTACGCGGAGAGAAATATAGAACGCCCCCATTTTCTTTCTGGGTCTCTTACCGCCCCCCTTGAGACCTGCAGCGCCCACAAGGGGGCGTTATCGCCCACTTTGGGAAAGACTGCTCTATAAAAACAAAACCATATGAAATACAGAACGAATTTCTCCTTTTATAAAATACTTTGCGGAGTTTTATTATTTTTTTATACTTTTTCTACGAAAGGTCTACAACATCTGACGTACCCTAATGGCTATCTCATGGATCAACGACCGTTGGTAAAAAATAGTAGGCGATATAAAAATAGACGGAAACTTTTGGAGAGCAAAGGTTCTGGGTTTTCACAAATTATGTTTTTGTCTAACAATATATTTATAAAAATAAATAGGTACAATTAAGAAAAATAATCATTCAATTTGCATCTTAGGGCAACGCTAGGAAACGTGGCTTAAAATTAGTAATCGACGATAATGTCGACGATGCTACTTCTAAGTTAATAATACATACATCAATCACGCATTTTCCTAGAAGGGGTAGGTAGAGGTACCAGACCACCGAGTTTCGCCTAGTATGTTCCGTCCCACGATGTTAATGGTTAATAATTCTAGGTTAATGCCATAGTTAACATATTTAACAAGAAATTCCTAAACATCGCAATTTAATAATTCCAACGTAACATTGAGCAAATCATAGCCAGCCGAAATCCTTTATCTCGTTAAAAATCCCTGAGGTGAAATTAGAGAAGCGATGTTTCTAAAATATCCTTTCAGCCACGTTACCTTCACAAAACGTTATAAATTGACGCTATCTAAACCACAGAACAGATGAATATGATCTAAACAATATCGCGGGGCATTGTACTCACGAGAGTTATTGTCTTGTCCCATTTCCCTCGCTGTTATTTATATAAATAAATATGAATTCTTATGAAGAAGCTGTATTTATAATACTGAGTTTGGAAGCTGTAATATTATTTTAGTTACTTCAAACAATCAGATTGAATTCTTTTTAAAAGCCAGCTAGGCTAGTGTCATCAATTCTTACTATTGTTTAAAGGTAAATAAATATTGTCAATTCATTATTATGCCCAATCATGCCGAGTCACGACTAATAAAAGCGTGGCTCTACCACTTTCAAATAATTAATTGTGGAGTCAGGTGCAATATTCAAAAAAAGTTAATCTCTTAACCACTTCACGAATGTCGGAACCCTAAGAGTTGTTAAATTAATTTGGCAATCAAATCAACCAAGTTCGTCAACCCTGAATAAGCGTTAATAAAAGTCTAGACATTTAAAACTTTGAAATTCGGCGTATTCGGGTTTCGTATTACGGGACACTAAATCCCCTCATAACAGTTGCCTATAGAAAATTACTTGTAAATAAAATTTGCTTCTATTTCTATTTGCTTCTATTAAACCCCTGATATCATAAATACGATTATAGAAAGTAAAAAATACTGATATGTTTACCCAAGTGTATACATGAACTCTAAAAATAGCTTTACATAACCTAAAAGTTCTGAAATATGATTTACTTCCCAATACGGCCCGTATTGGGCAGTAAATCATATTTCATATAATTTTCTGGGCTATTTGGCATCCAAAGTTTTATGCGTGGGCAGATCTTACCTCTCCGCCGCGTCGCGGGGCTCAATGTTATTGGATCGGGTTGCTGTTTGAAACAACTGTTTGGACGATTGACTTAATTGTTCAGAAATGAAAAAAAAAATAACAAATATCTTAATCAAATAGAACCTTACAGATAGATAATTATAATTTATAGATTATTTGAAATAAAATTTGAGATGATGCCTTTAAAATAAATCTGGGTAAGCAGTTTCTTCAAACGATAATTTGGTCAAATGGAATATATGCAAATCCAGCCCATGTAAAAGCATTAATTGTTAGTTTCGACGGTGGAAGATCAACAAAATACAAAGCGGACGGCGGACAAAGCTTCCACAGAACCAGGGCTTTCTATGGCTTTAATGTGTTTTGTTAATAGGTTTTGTATTCAGTAACGGCAATGGACCAAAATATTAATTTGGAAAAAATTGCAGTTTGTCGAGGTTGCCTTGTAAGTCGATTTTTAATACCGACAGTGTCATACGTGCGACACGTGAAGTCGTGGGAGCTCGCACACGATCGCCCTAACGCCGTCTCTGAAGCGCCTACAAATGAGACGCTACTTTTAGAATGTATATATGCAAAAATCAACTCAGAAATAAAAGAGAAACTTGTGGACATACATAACAAATAGTAACAGTCAAACAACGAACATAATTTTTTATAGTTCTCCAATCTCCACGCTGGGCTAGTGCGGGTTGGCGAACTTTTCATACCATAGAAATTCATACAAAGCGCTATGGTATGTAGGTTTCCTCATGTTATTTGGACTTGCTCAAAATAATATACACTAACTAATCCTGAAATCTGACATACTTGCCTCTACCTCTGTTATCCAACCATCGTTTAGATCGTGAAACTCTAGCCACACCCTGTTTAGGCTCATTCTCTGTGTGTAAATTCTACCACTACCAAAAGAGCGATATCTCAAATATTCAGACACGTAAATTAAATTGCTTTTTTTGTACATGCCACAATCACTATATCTTTGGGCATGTTATTTCATGTAGCATTTTTGTTATAATCTTAATCTTCTTTAACATCAAAAAGTCTATTTTTCATAAATATCCCTCAAGGATTTGTAAATTTTATAAGGCAGTCTAGATTTTAAATAAATAAAGCTACTTTCTCCTAAGAAGTCGCAATTAGGCTCTATACAATTTTCAACAAATGGATGATTCGTCCTACATTTATGCTAATATATTTTTTTACACCAGAATGAATCTCACAACAAATTGTTCATTATGCTTTTTCATTTTTATGGTATAATTTTTAATACCAAATAGAATCTTATTCTATTACAAATGGATTCTCGCTGCGGTGTATGGAGCGTAATTAAGATTATAATTAGCAATTTTAGCGGCTCACCAAGCACTCGCATGGTAGTTCTATCCTGCTCTCTTGAATTCAAGCTCACGTGCCCTTGGATATTAGTCGCAGCTATTGTTCGTGACCTGGAAGGAAATTTTGCTTTAATTATTTCTTCGTAATGATCAATAAAAATATATATAATTTAAAATAATATTAAAATAAAAATAATAATATAGATAAAAAAGATTATGAGCCCAAAAAAAATGCTTCTGATCACACTCGTAGTTATATTAGCGAAAGAAAATAACCCAAATCCTATTTAATGGTTTCTTAGACTTCCGCGAATGTAATTGAAATTAAAATAAATATTTAATTTAATTTTAATTGAAATGAAACTAATATTTACGTGACCACGACAGCTTTACAAGTAACCGAAATATAGGGAAGAAAAAATCAAAATTTAAAAAAATCAGCGATAAAATCCGTAAAAAATAGTTTTATGTCAGTAAATCATAGTTAATATTTTTCACTATACCCCACTCTTAAAGATCATAGGATGATTATGAATTTCTATGAGCTGGTCGGTTTTAACAAGTTAACTTAAGCTAATGTTACAAAGACCTTTTAAAAATATGGATATCTAACTTACAAGTATTTTAAAAGCTAAGCTTCTTACATAAAACATACCAATTATGGTTGTTGCATTTATAGAACATAAAATAGTTGACAAACCTGATAGACAGTCCTATGTTGATGTAAGCTACAGCGAGCACCGCCATAAAAACGAAGAAGAATATCACAGAAATCGTGGATAAGTAGACCCGCAGGTCTACCTCATTGGTTAACCAACATACTCTTGAAACATCAGACAATACACTTGAATCTGAAATTAAAATATGTTTGTTCATTATGTGTATGGTGATCTGTTGGTAACGGACTAGACGCGGCTCCTTGTATTTTTACGGTGGCCGCGGGTCCAAATCCCAGTGCACACTAAACCACAGTGCATCCAAATTTTCAGATTCATATCTTTATTTAAAAACAATGACTACACTCTATAACGGTGAAGGAAAACGTTAGAAAACCTGCATACCATAGAGATTTGTAAGAATTTCTATGGTATGTTAGGTTCGCCAACCCGCACTAGGTCAGCGTGATGGATATGACCTAAATCTTCTCAGTCCCACTCCCGGTTATGGAAGCCGTGTTCTCCAGTAAAATATGGATTAAATACCACCACACATAGATTGCTACATATAAATAGATGTGCAGTATGTACCTCAGCTTATGAATTATGTATAGGATTTAAATAAGCTCGACAAAATGTGGGTTTTATGTGGGATGCTAGGATAGCTTAGGCATGTACCAATCATTTCAATAATCTTGTGTACTCACTAGGAGGGTAGTTGATCAGTGGTTGGACTTTGAAACCCATAGTCATGGGTATCGCGCAGGATGCACTTATTATCCATATTACCACAATTGCTGAAATCGACCTCTTAAAGCCAGACATCACTTGTGAACGAAATGGATGGCAAATTGCCACATATCGCTCTATTGAAAATGCCACAACGGTGAGTACTGATGCGTATGTTGTCCTGCAAACATAAATCATATCAAGATTTTGAAAAGACTGCCTTGGTGGCGTAGTTGTACGTAATTGTACGGTTATAAAGCTGAGGTCTCGGGTTCGAATCCCGAGTTGGGCAAAGTGATATTGGATTTTTCTATTCATTATCAGCTCACCGCCAGGAATTTGTGCCCGATATGGCCATAGCCTCACCACCTAACACATCGAGAGACGGAACATACAAGGCGAAATGTGGGTGTCCTGGCATCTTTGCCTCCCCCTTCTGGGAAATAGGCGTGAGTTTATGTATGTATGTATTTATTTTAAAAAGAGCCTCATTCACGTTTAACTGATCACTAGGCAAGCGTGACTTGGAGTATCAGTACAATTGTCTTACATAATATCGATATCAGGCAATATTTCAATCCGTTAATTAAAGTCTTATCGACCCGTCTCAGTTACGATGGCCGTTCATCAAGTCATTGAAAAGTTTTCTACAGTTGAATAAAACGGAGGGGAAGACGAAGACGCTTGCAAAAGTCAGAATAAGGCAAAGTATATATATATATATATATATATATATATATATATATATATATATATGTCAAGGTTATCACAAACTACGAGGACTTATTGGTCTGACAAATACTCGATACAAATTCTTGTAATTTAAAAATATATTTGTCTCAATGCAGGAATTGACCCCGCAGATTTTAATTTCACTGTCGGTGTCTAACCTATTGCCCTACGGAGTATGTTAAAAGCAAAAACAAAAATCCCTATTGCACATATAAAGCAAATTCAAATGGATGTATTAGCTGGAATACGAATCTCTTTGTCCATAGCTTCATAAATTGGCTTCTGACATTCAAAGCGAGTGTAATATAAGAAGAGGCTAGTTTATGGAAATCAGTTAATATTGATATTGGAATTTAAGCGCTGTAAAGCCTGGATGTCAAAATAACCGGAGACGACAGATCGTATATTGCGGTCACGAAATATTTTCAAAGCAACAATAAACTGTTGGCGACTCCTTGGAATACTAATAAGGAACTAGCGAGTCGGGGTGACTCTTGACCTTCTGGTCCAAAATTTGCCTTGATATAAAAATTAGGACGTAATTTTATATGTCCTTTAGGTCCTTATTCCTTTATTATTGACGAAGACGTGCTAATTATAATTAGCAGATTCTAATAATTATCAGTGTTGTATTAAAGGTGGTCACTGATGGAAATAGGTTTTTAATTGAATTATACTGGTGATATGTACCACAGCAGAGTCTATTTGTCCCGCTAAAAATAGTATAAATATAGCCAGAGCAACTTCTGGACATATTGAAACTTAACACCTTATGTGTTAGAATGGCGAGCGGAGTTAAATGCCGAGCATACTTTGTAATTCATGGTGTTGTTTGGTTTTTCTATGGTCAATGGGCGGTCGTATCGCATAACAGGCAAATGGTGTGTTGGTCTCACCATTGATTGTAATAAAATAGATATTGATGATGGATTGTGGTACCATATTGTGCTCCTGCACAATAATTATGGTCATTGATGCAAAAGATGATGACGATACTAGAAACAAATTCTGGGGCCCTACTATATAAATCCGAAATTCGAATCTTCGTGACGTTTTTAGTTTCGAAACCTACTCTGTAACACGAAATTCGAATCTTCGGATCGAAGAATGAATGGGGTCCTACAATATATTAATCCGAAACGAAGTTCAAAACTTCGGATGATCGTAGTTTATATACGATACGAATGTACTTATATATACTTATGGTCGATATTGACTTATTGTCGTAACCATACACTTATCGTTACGATGTACGTTATACAAATCCGAACATTTACAGAGTAGGTACATTCGTATCGTCACAAACTTCGTTCGTCCGAAGTTTCGAACTTCGTTTAGGATGAATATAGTAGGGCCTCTGATCTTTCTTGCGTATCAAAATTGATATTGTTAATGATAATTCAAATTGTAGTTTGGATGTGACAATGAATAATAAAAAAAAATAAAAGTTAATAAGAAAATAAATCAAAAATTAGAAAGAGATATAATATAAAATGATATTAATTTTAAAACAATTAAGTTCGGAGTCTGGAACTCTGAAAATTAATTTTATATAAACCACTTTTTCTCTCACCAAGATTAATTTGTAGTTTTTACTCTCATATTTGATATATTCGTTTTTTTATCGTTTTTAATATTAGGAGTAGGTAACTCACGTTTCGCTTAACGCTCGCATTTTACACATGGTGTTCCCAAATAGATCTGGAAATATATGCCAGTAGTACCATAACTCCTGCGGCAGACCTGTTGAAAAAAAAGTTTGTAGTGTGATCCAATTTTACACTGATATTTACACTCGCGTAAGTGTAATTATACTGCTTATAACTTGGTTGTATTGTAGGCTTAAAGTAATCATATAGACCTATATTCTTGTATTGTACAAGAATTAGGTCAGCACTACTGAAAGTTTTTCGCCTGGAATATCGCGAATATCGTAGGTATATGAAAAAGTTGTATATAAATGTAAACATTTGTGTTAGACGATAATCTTATGGCGGTTATGTCATACAATTCTCGCGCAAAACTCTCGGTATAAATAAGGGTTAGGAGTCAAAAAATTAAGATCCTGGGTAGATAATTCACATTGAGAATTATAACTTCAAATCATCTGTAATATATAATCTGTAATAATGTAACCTATATTCTGCAAATAAAGAGATGCATGCCGCAACAAACTCGAATATCTTATAATTATAGCATACTATATAACAAGGATATTGACCGTGAACTGTCGTAGACACTGAATATAACCAAGTGTCTTTTGTTAAACGGATAAAGTACTGTTAAATTCTGGCTCGGTGCCTAGTCGCTAATAAATATCTTTAGTACTTTGTTTGTTTTTGTTAGAGATCTGAACTCGCATCATTAAAGCGGCTTAAGTGGATTAGATCTTCTATTTCAGTATGAGTATTTTTTGCCAATTGACCGTGTGGTTCGTATGCGTAAGCGGAAGAAAAACCACGATGGTTTTTATATCTCCTATGGCGTGAAGTAATTTACTGATCGTAGGTCTCTCATATGTGAGAGGCCATCTGGGTAACACCGAAATGTCTATTTCTCCCGCCAACCAGCAGTTTAAATACACTGATGTGTTTCTTATTGAAGGACATTGTAGCCAGAGTAATTACTGGACATACTGGGACTTTACGTCTTATGTCTCAGGATGGCGAAGTGGAATGCCGAGCATTGCTTTGTAATTCAAGGTATTGTTTGGTAGTGCTAGTGTATGAATACTATATACTATATAGTGTATGAACTATATAGTGTATGAACCTTACCATTAAGCGAACGGCATGCTCGTGTCACCATTCATTGCAATAAAAAAAAAACATCTTCATATTTTATTTCTTTATATTTTAAATTATTGTTAAAATGAAATCTCGTTATTAATAATTTGCTTCGCTGGTTTTAAAATACAATTTGTTCACGAAACAAAGGTACGCCCGATACTCATCTCATTTGTTCCATTAATATCCTTTGGGAATGAAATATTTTCTTAAAAGTAGAACAATAATGATACCTATCAGATGCCATCTGCGGCACGCAAAACTTCGACCGAACGTCCAAATAAAAGTTAATGAAAGTGATCAGAGACACAATATTTTAGAATTGGTGACAGCCCATATACGTCCCACTGCAGGGCACGGGCCTACTCTACAATCGAGAATACGATTGAGAGTGGTTAGGCCATATAGTCCACCACGCTGGCCTAGTGCGGGTTGGCGGACTTACATACCATAGAAATTCTTATGAATCGCTATGGTATGCAGGTTTCCTCACGATGTTTTCCTTCACCGTTTTAGTGCGTGGTGATTGATTATCAATACACACATGACTCCGAAAAGTCAGAGGTGTGCCCTGGGATTCGAACCCGCAACCACCCTGAACATATGGGCAGCCGCGTCTAGTCCGTTTACCAACAGGCCACCACGCACTTCAAGATCCATTTTAGAATTACATGTTATTAAATATTACGCTATCTTCAAACTTTAACATAATGAAATTTTGTCAGCGTTATAGTACAAAAGCTGAATTTTATATATATTATTAAGGCAACTATAAACAAATATTTTCTTAGTATACAGACACTTTTGATGGTTCTTTCATCTTGGCAGAAACATTGAAGCTCATAACTTCCAAAGCAACCACGATCGGAACTTCATAATAGCTGATTATGCGATGCCTATGTTAGAGGCATGCGCACACAAACTTTCAGGTTGTATAAAATTACGAAGGTCTGGCGGCCACGGGCTAAGATAAGTAAGGCTAATATCGTCAAATTAAACGTTTTTTAAACCCTTACATACCCTATTTTTTTGTTTCAAAACAAACTATAAAAAGGACTGCATTGGTGGCGCAGTTGTACTGCGGTATGATTGCAAAGATGTCTCGGGTTCGAATCCCGGGTCGGCAAAATTATATGGGATTTTTCTATTCATTATCAGCCCGGAGTGAGAAATTTGTGCCTATGGCGATTAGCTCGCCCCCTATACATCCATCCATCAGCCAAAGGAAGTCCACTGCTGAACATAGGCCTCCCCCAATGATTTCCACAGAGACCTGTTGGAGGCAGCCTGCATCCGACGTCCCGCGACCTTTACCAGGTCGTCTGACCACCTTGTGGGTGGACGTCCTACGCTGCGCTTGCGCTTGTGCCCTATACATCATGGGACGGAAAATACAAAACGAAACGTGAGTGACCTGGTTGCACCTCTGCCTACCCCTTCTGGGAAAAAGGTGCGAGTTCATGTATGTACTATAAGTGAGTACTTATATAAAAAAGGTCGCCTAAAAATTTCACACAAAATCTAAAAAGAGTTCATATTTTTTCATCGCAATTGTGCATATTTTATCCCAGAAGTTTAGTATAACATTAATACATTAAAAAGTTTCGGGAATCATCATAAATTCATCATGTTTTAAAATGAGAAACTGCTAATGGAAATATTAATAATTGTAAAACTGAACTGTCACTGAACAGTATTTAAAAAGCAGAAGAAATAAATGTAAAATCAGGTTTAATCCCAGTTTATAGTATTTTAGAATATAACTTCGTTTATAGGAATATCTTGGTTTTAACCAGAGAAAAAAACGTACGAATATACAATTTTCATGTCTGAAATTATGCTAAGGCTTAATAGAGCCTATTTTTGGTCAAATTTTAAATTCCAAGCAAACCAAGATCAGAATCGCTGGCCTGATCCACTCTGTGGGTCAATGGTCGGAAAAAAACAAAAACTTTACGTTGTTAAGTTAATTAAAATACTTATATAATAAGTTAATCAAACTTTGCCAAACTTTGAGAGATGTTTTTTATTTTGGTACGTCATTGTGTCTAAATTGCATAAGTATTGTCCTCGATTTATTTATATCATGGACTAGCGATAGACGATTTTCAAGCGAAATTAATAAACGATCAAGATCATATACCTATACATAATATATATATATATATACATAAACTCACGTCTTCTTTTCCCAGAAATGGTAGGCTGACATAAAACGCTTTGTGTCCCATCTTACAATGTGAAGTGCCGTGCCTGCCATATCGAGCACAAATTCCTGACTCCAGGCTGATAATGAATAGAAAATTGCAATATCACTTTGCCCCACCCGGGATTCGAACCTGAGACCTTAGCTTTACAATCATATTGTAGTACAACTTTACTACCGAGACGGTAGATAAAGATCATTAGACCAATCTGATTCGGGCTTTATCGACACGCCCACGTTTGACGTATTTTGATTGGTTTGTTTTCGAAATCGATCGTTACTCAAGAATTAGTACCGCTTCTTGGTTTCGGCTGAACTTTTTTGACATATCTAATTTTCCAAAATGAATAGCTTCTTCATTCAGTACTCATTTCGATCTGTAATATGTGCGCATGTTTTAACATACTCACCAAAAACAAGTAACAACAAATCACTGACAGCCAAACTGAACAAATAATAATTGGTAACAGTTTTCATAGATAGATGTTTTGCGATAACCAAACACACACATAAGTTTCCGATGAAACCGCATAAAAATATTGCAATCATTAACACAGTCACTGGGATTAAATACGCCACAGATAATATTCTATGTTCCATTTGGCAGTTAACATAGTCTTTTTCGGAACATTTTGTTATATTGAAAAGCTCATTTGAACAGTACGTGTCGCAAATATCGTCGATTTCCATACTTATAAAAACACTTTTTTATTTATAATTGAAGAACGCAATATACTTGATAAAAAACTTATTAATATGTTAATGTGAAAATACCGTTAAAACTTTTTATTGTAAAAAAATAATATGAATTTTTAATTATTGTAATACAAGATTTTATAATTTCTATGAGAAACGCTGTGTTTTTAAAATTTTGCAATATAATACATTTTTATTAATTGAATATCTTCTGCACACAGCAAAAGTACTTGACAGATATTACTAAGTAATTTTATTAATGCGCTTTAATCAAAAGTATTGTGTTACTACATTAAATTTTACAATTACTTTACAGTAGAAAGTGAGTTGGTTATAATTTAGGCATTCTACTACACTTTATGAATTAAATAATATTCGAGTAAATATTCCCTGCACGTGTCTCTTCATTACAGAGATGTTTTGGGCAAGTTTTAATTTGATTTTCTCTGTGTCTGAGACGACTAGATTAATTTTGTGGTATCTGGATATATTGACATCTCAGACATTTTTATTAATTTATCAAGTACTTGAGCGTTTTGACAATAAATTCACTTCACTTGTTCTCCCACTTTTTTTTAATTGTTTTTTTTTGTTTGTATTTTTCTTTTTCTAATTTCACATACACTTTTTCCACGTCCGTTTACCTCACCTAGTATTTTAGTACTATTTTAAAAACCCCATTACGATGTATGAGGTATAAATAGAAGGAATAAACACATTAAATTGGACGAGTGAGCGGCTATGATCCGGAACAGAAAAACATACTACTGTTGACAGTTTTATAGATACGAGATCATTACACGTGTTTTCATTATTTTTTTACTGGAATGTTGTTTAAACCAAATAAAAGATGATCATTTTTTTATACTTTTAAACATGAAAATCATAGGTTGAATGGACTTCACTCTTAAACTTCTTTACCTTTATAAAATATATCTTTGGAAACTTCCCACTAATTAATTATATCTCCTAGATATTATAGATGTCTATTTATATTTTTTTTATATTTTTTTACCCGCACTAGGCCAGCGTGGTGAACTATATAGCCCAACCATTCCCAATCGTACTCTCGATTATAGAGGAAACCCGTGTCCTGCAGTGGAACGTATATGGGCTGATAAAGAAACAGATCAATATTTGATTGAGGCTGATTTAACAATCATTAGATGAAAATAACCGATCAAATGAATCGCAACCAATCCATAATTAGAGCTTTACATGTGGTAGAGAGCGTGCCTCTACCACATATAAATCATGTGTGAATCATGACTCAGCGTGAATGGGCAGGCTCGTCCGAGGCGGTACCTCTTTGCTGTTGCGTTTCTTCGATGAGAGGATTACCGGAAGCCTAATACCCCTGCCCTGTTGCCATCCTTTATCCTTCCAACTGCCCTCCCGATTTAACGAGCCGGCAACACATTCATGATGGCAGTTCATAATTGGCAGTGATCAATCATAGATGCTTGCTCGTTTGCCGGACCTATGCTATAAAAAAAGCAAAATACAAGATTACAATTTACGAGTACAATAGAACAATTTTACTAATACTATTGACATTTATATATTTCCTTACGGTATTTAATTCAACGAACATCTTTTATTTGACGAATATCATCTGGAACTGGATTCACAGAATGCCACTGGCATTAATTCCGCCTATGTACAATGTATAATAAGTTAAATAAATAAAAATAAAATAAATAATCTCAACCCTTGATTCGAATTAGTAATAGAGCTTTAGTTTATTCGTGGGAGTCGTATATTTCGCTAAAGGTTAAACAGAGGAAAGGACAGATTAGACGTTTTGTTCAACGACGTGGAATTTATTCACCAGTAACTTGATCGCTGGGTTTACCGTCTCTTTGTTGTTAAAGTATTTTTAACGTCTTAGGGTTGCTAGTTGAGATTCGTGGCGGAAAATTACATGGCGAATAAGTAGTATAAATATTAATTCTATCAAAAACAAAACAAAAAAGATCCAAGTATTGCAACTCAGTTCTTCTACCGTAAAAAGTTGTGAGATCCATGTAATACCACGTTGGTTAATTAATTCAGTTCCTACTTAAGGGTCTTGAGTGGTGTCTTGGGCCCTACTATATTCATCAGGGGCCCTACTATATTCATCGAACGAACGAACGAACGAACGAAGGACCCTACTATATTCAACGAAACGAAGTTCGAAACTTCGGACAAACGAAGTTTTTTATACGATACGAATGTATATATATAACGTACACCGTAACTATAAGTCTATGGTTACGACCATAAATCAATAACGACCATAAGTTTTATGTAGGTACATTCGTATCGTATATAAACTTTGATCATCCGAAGTTTCGAACTTCGTTTCGTTGAATATAGTAGGGTCCTTCGTTCGTTCGTTCGTTCGTTCGATGAATATAGTAGGGCCCCAGAAACGAAGTTCGAAACTTCGGATGATCGAAGTTTATATACGATACGAATGTACCTACAAGCTTTCAATCCATACATCTGCAAAGCGTAATGACTTTCAACAGAATACAACCTGGACAAAGCGAAAAAGCTCTCAATCCATACATCTGCAAAGCGTAATGACTTTCAACAGAATACAACCTGGACAAAGCGAAAAAGCTTTCAATCCATACATCTGCAAAGCGTAATGGCTTTCAACAGAATACAACCTGGACAAAGCGAAAAAGCTTTCAATCCATACATCTGCAAAGCGTAATGACTTTCAACAGAATACAACCTGGACAAAGCGAAAAAGCTTTCAATCCATATATCTGCAAAGCGTAATGACTTTCAACAGAATAAAACCAGGACAAAGCGAAAAAGCTTTCAATCCATACGGAATACATAAAAAATAATTTAATTCAGTACCGAACGTAAACTCAACTCAGTTTTTCTAGACTAATAATAGATTACCAACTACAAAAGGACGAATAGTGGCTTTATTAGAGTCATAACGAATTCTATCTTTCATCGCCTGCTCGTCCATCCTGCTCTTAGCTGTTTGTCTTATTTCAGATAAATTCTGTTCGTTCCTCGTATTGGAATCTATCGCACCATACCATTCCTTACTCTCTAACTAATATTACGTTAAAAAAATCAGCAATTTCCTTTCTAATTAATGAACATTCTAAACCGCTGTCAATCAATGCTTGCAAAACATAACAACCGATGCATATTTCAATTAGTTTCAAAAGACTCATTTGAGGACGAACAAACGTTGACCGATTTTGACTGTAATAAATTATTCGATTTTTCGTTGCGTTGTTTGATGAAACAAGTAAATTCAAAATGTCCAGCTTTGTAACAATAACAACAATGTGTAATAGGTTTATCGTTAGGTTTACCAACAGACGCAAAAGAACGAGTACCACCGTCCTTATTTTTGTTATTTAAATGTGAATATTAGCGTTTCAAGTGTCCGACCTTATTACAATAATGACAGCGAGGTTCAGTAGGTACCCGTCTCTATGACACTTGGGAGTTTCATGTTCATTTCGCATCTTATCAGTATTTCGCTTGAGATTATTAATCTTAGAATATGTACCAAAATGCTTATCTAGTGCCACAAAACTGGTAGGCGTATTTTTGAGTAAATCTGTACATACCTGAATGTCCGTGATGCCCGAGAGCACCACCTCTATTACATTAGACTCACCACAACCAGTATCTAACCGATCTATCAACGCCACCTTGTTGGTGGAATACTCGACGGACGTCTGGTCGCTTGTATACGCCACCATGTCGCGAAACAAGTCGTAGAATCTCCTGGTCTAGAGGAACTAGTTTCATAGTCCGCCAGGAGTTATTCTTCATATGGTTTTCAATCTCATTGTACCGTTCAGTTGCAGTGAACTGACAGTTGTTCTGGTTGATATTCTAGAAGCCCGTCATAATATTTTGTAAAAACATAGCCCAGGTTTCGAGCGAAGGCACACCATGTCCTTCACTCCTTGATGTTGCTGGACCCGCCGCATTATCTTCTTGAGCGGCCCGTTCCGGTCGCAAATATTCTTCAGATTGGGTAGTGGGCATTGCGGTAGACATGTGGGATGATTTTATTATCGATCCCACCGCTGCTGTCAGAGATTTAAGTGGATCGCTGTTATCGCCCGACGTGATGGTTTCAATTATCTCTCAGTGCGCACGTCCGGCGCAGTTCTGGCAATAATAACAATTACAACAATACCAAAATTATTATTTCTCGGACTCTACTGACAGATCTTTTTCACGTTGCCATGGGCAACCGATAACTTAGCAAACGTCAATCAAGTCGGACTATGTTGCTATTCCAATAAAACTAATGACCTATGCGATCTCTAACATACATATACTTATAGTCGTTATTGACTTATGGTCGTAACCATAGACTTAAACTTACTTATAGTTATGATGTACGTTATACAATTCGAACTTTTACAGAGTAGATACATTCGTATCGTATAAACAACTTCGATCGTCCGAAGTTTCGAACTTCGTTTCGGATGAATATAGTAGGACCCCTTAAGTTATTACGTAAGTAGCACAAACAAAAATATCATTCAGTGACCATATCAATATTAAAAATATTTTATGTTATAGATAAAATAGACTGACTGCCTTTGAGGGGTTTGAAAAAGACCTAAAATGCGTCGAGAAAAGGATGTTACGGCCATGCCGCTTTTTTGCTCAACTGGGAGGAGCGCTTCCGTGCCCTCAGATAAAAAGCAATTCAAAAGGCTTTTGTTCAACACTGAGCGTTAAAATACACTATTTTTTACTACATAAATCCGAAATGCGAGCGAAGAGGTTACTTAAGGTAAGTGATCCCTGCCGTCTACAAACATACACAGTGCTTGGATCTTTCCTGTTTGAATGTGTTGTCAGATAGGGCCAGGATAAGGCCACAAAGCTGTCGCATCACATCTTTTTCGTTTGAGGGAGTGGCATCGCCCTGGACGAGCCTGGCCCCTACGCCTATTCATGCTAAATCATGACAGGCAGTGTGCCTCTACCATTTACTTAATTATTAAAAAGATACATTCCTTGTTAGTAAGTGAACTGACTAACGGTAGTTGCTAGGCATTTTACAGCTTAAGCCCTGGTCTGTCGAAGCTACGCACAGCGTTGCGTTGCGCGGAATGCGGTGTCAAACTCGGTTTTGTATGAAAAACATTGACATTGACATGACGTTCCGCCGCAGTATGCGTCAGCCAGCGTCTGCGGTGAAGGGTCAACCGGGTGACGGGTAGACTGGTCTTTTGTGCTGTCACAGTTTTCATCGGTGTAGAGGGGGAAGTGCGGTGAAGCGCGGGGCGGACACACCGCACAACGTGCCGTCATTCTCATCATTTCGTCGCGGTAAGCGTATTTGCGCAATGGATTTATTTGAGGACAATATTTTTATCAATTTTCGTTTGGTTTAACTTTTGTTTAGACTGTGGCGCGTCCATCGACTATGTACTGCCGCGCAGTACGTTGAATACAGTTTACGTGCGTTCCCAATGACAATGGCGTAATATAAAATCACGTAGGGATACAACTTTAAAACCTTGCGTTGGTAAAAAAAATACAGTTAAAAAGTAAAAATAATTAGAATTTAATAAGTATATGATTATAAAATGGAGTCAATTACATTTATTTTGTTGTTATAAAAATGGCATACGAAACTGTATGTTAATTGTTCTAAGTACCTAGTACTCCATGCTTTTTAACAAAATATAGCAACGGAATTAGTTCCCAACTAATCAGGGTACAATTGGAGTATAATTGGAGACGATTTATTAGTAAGTATCTATATTAATTCAGTCTTTATTCCTATTCGCAGGGCACTTTATCAGCCCATATACGTCCCACTGCAGAGCACCGGTCTCCTCTACAATCGAGAATACGATTGAGAGTGGTTAGGCCATACTATAGTTCACTGCGCTAGCTGGCCTTATCCCTATATGTGCATAGAAAGAAATACAAACAACAAACCCAATAAAAACATCAATCGTTTAAGTGCACCCGCTTTTTATATGAGTTGTGTATCAGCCCATATACATACATTCGATGCATAATGGTTGTATATTATCGTCGTAGTTATTTACAAAATCCACCTGCAAGATCTACTACAAGAGAACTATCGCCATTCAACACAATTAGCACCACTCTCCTAGCACCTAGAGAGCATCATGTTACGATATGGTGCAATCTTAAATATGTAGTTCCTCAACGTAGTATTAAGTTCTGTGTTTTCCCCGTTTTTCCATTCTCACTCCATCAGAACCCTCTCTATGTATATTTTAATTTATGCTACTTACACCTATGCATATATATTTTGAGCTCTATGTTATGAATTCTGTTAAATAATAAAATAAAATTATTATTGTAAAAAGTGTCTATCAGTATTGTTCCAGGTTTTGCTTGTGAAAATTTTATAGGAAAATAATTTAATCGTTATGAAATTTACTTTACCCAATTACGGTACGATCGATAACGATAATTTAAGAATGGATATCTACATAAATCCAGTGAAATTTAATTTGATTGAACAATAAGTTGTTTAGGCGAAAAAAGATGTATACAGCAGACGCGTATTTCATTAGAATGTTACGAACCACTTTTATCACATATCAATATTGCGCAAATTATCTCGTAAACATTTATACCCAGTCTATTTAAAATGACGCACAAACATTTTTTTTAAGAAATTATATATATTTTCGAACATAAATGATTGTTATTTGTTGTCATGGAAATTCAAGAAAACTTCAATGCGAAATTGTCATAGTAGCGTTGGTTGTCAATGAACGGTTCTCCTATTGGTCAACGGTTTTACGTACAGAGTAAAACCTATATGAACCACCTTTTTTCTTATGTGAACTACGTTGTATGACGTCACGACGTTGCCGCTTACCGCAGTGCCGCGCGTATCCTTCGACAGACCAGGCCTTAGATAGCTTTCTGCGTTGTCTCAAGACAATAAGATGGTTCCACTACTCGGCGCACAGTGTCTAAAGTTTTTATTTACAGGAAGCTAAAAATAAGGATACCGGTAAATTTTAAAAGTAGTAACATCATACACCTTTAATGTATTAATGATTTTATATCTTTTATACAGCCAAAAAATTCTACACACTTATGTGCGTGGTGGCCTGTTGGTAAACGGACTAGACGCGGCTGCCAACATGTTCACGGTGGTCGCGGGTTCGAATTCCAGCGCACACCTTTGACTTTTCGGAGTCATGTGTGTATTGATAGTCAATCACCACGCACTAAAACGGTGAAGGAAAACATCGTGAGGAAACCTGCATACCATAGCGATTTATAAAATTTCTATGGTATGTAAGTCCGCCAACCCGCACTAGTCCAGCGTGGTGGACTATATGGCCTAACCACTCTCAATCGTACTCTCGATTGTAGAGGAGGCCCGTGCCCTGCAGTGGGACGTATATGGGCTGATACAGATACCAATTTTTGTCATAAAGTCAGTCTAGTGCGCAAAGTCGGCAAAATTATGTAACCTTCGTTTCCAATTTTTAATTATTATTTATTATAATTATACTGTTTTAAAAGGCCGGTATATCCGGAGGGATAAGCAAAAAATTCACGCTGCTTGTCATAAAAATCGTGCTCTGGTAAATTAATTCGAAAATCTCACATATAATGGAGAGCGCACTTGAGTGTCATGTCTAGGACTTCGCAATTTCTGCATGCGTCATAATTAAGGTAATAATTTAAATTCAAAGCCATATAGGTATAGTTACACTAATAAATTTATTGTTATAAAAGAGAGAGATTATTTACTTCCCAGTCACGACGGGCTCCGTTTGAGTTTGGGATTTCGAAAACGACTTCAAGTTTATCTATGGAAGTAATTTAGATTCAAAGAACTATAAGGTCCTTCGAGAAAATGCCATTAGGTATTAAATCCGCCTGTACGCCTGTGTATATTACATGTAGTAATATATTACATATTGTGATTAGTAACATAAATAATAATTATTAATAAATAATTATTATTATTTTAATGGTTTCATTATTCAGTATGTATTTAGAATAGTCTCCTAATATTAGTCAAGGGTCTTTGTAACAGAATGATGAGTAGTAAACCCGTTGAAAAATTGCTTTCGAAAAGAAAAAAAATCGACTCTCAAACATAATTGTTGGTCTGAACATAATGACACCAAAAGGACATCGTTTTCGATAGCCATTTAACAAAATTTTATATCACAACTCTATACTCAATATTATTTGCACATGCGATAAATATGTTAAAATTTTATAGAAAGGTAACCCTGTTGAGCAATGCAACAATTTAGAAGAGAGGAGAAAAACCAAAGTATTAATTTTATGTATTAATATTGCAAGTGCGTGGTGGCCTGTTGGTAAACGGACTAGACGCGACTGCCAACATGTTCACGGTGGTCGCGGGTTCGAATCCCAGGGCACACCTCTGACTTTTCGGAGTCATGTGTGTATTGATAATCAATCACCACGCACTAAAACGGTGAAGGAAAACATCGTGAGGAAACCTGCATACCATAGCGATTTATAAAAAAAATTCTATGGTATGTAAGTTCGCCAACCCGCACTAGGCCAGCGTGGTGGACTATATGGCCTAACCACTCTCAATCGTACTGTCGATTGTAGAGGAGGCCCGTGCCCTGCAGTGGGACGTATATGGGCTGATACGGACGGAATTAATATTTGATATATTTAGAATATCGAATCCTTACAATTTAAATTAAATTGTATATATTTGTAATTAATAAGGACTTATATAATAGCACCATTTTTTAATGACTTTTCCTTACAATTTCTATTAGCTGTTTTTATGATTTTTGTTATTAATATATTTTTACTCACAGCAATGTCATGGTATGCTACGTTGCAGTGTGCTGGAATCTTTACAAACATACCTATTAGGAATTGTACAACTACCAAGTGTCTTATAAATGGCAGTTTTATTGCTCGCACCCTTTGTTGGACATTGATCGCAAATCCCTCCAGTACTTAAAATATTTACGAGGTATTTAGTCGATTTAATCAAAATTCTTACATTTTACGACGATATTGCGTCTCGTCTCATTTTATTTGCACTACTTCTCTGAGCGCTAGTCCAAATCAAAGTGGACTGAATTTAAAAGTCAAGTTTTTAATGTCATACACTCCTGATTTTTCAATGTTACGTGTGTATATTTTTGTCCATTTATTATTTTTGCAATGAATGGCGATTCTTGCACGACATTCGAATAATGGCAAGCGATACGACCGCTCATGGACAGTAGCAAAACCAAGTAGCTAAGCATTGCTTTATAATTCATGGTTACATGGTGAGATGTTAAGTCTCAATATGTCCAGTAAGCACTCTGTGATTAAGGGCCGAAACTGCGTTAAGCGGGCGCGTGCGCGGTTTCATACAAAAGTGCTCCGTCGCGGGGATCCGCGCGGGCGTCCAGCACGGGGAGGCGCGTCCCGCACCCGCGCGGCGGGGCCCGCCTCCGTGCGTCGGAAACCGTCGCGGGGGCACGCGCGGTAAAGCGCGCGGTGTCCGCCAGCGGTAACATGACGGTGATGGCATAGGGCACCGAGACGTGGCCTCTCACTTTGGACTTCATTAGAAGGGTCAAAGTCACTCAACGAGCAATCGAGAGGGCTATGCTCGGTATTTCCCTACGAGATCGACTTAGAAATCAGGAGATCCGTAGGAGAATAAAGGTCACCGACATAGCGCAAAGGATTCTATAGATGATTTATAGCGAAAGGTTCTAGAGTGGAGGCCACGTACAGGCAAGCAAAATGTCGGACGCCCGCTTACAAGGTGGATGGATGACCTGGCTACATTTGCAGGAAGTCGCTGGATGCAGGCTGCTTCCAACAGGTTGATGCGGAGACCGTTGGGGGAGGCCGATGTTCAGCAGTGGACTTCCTGTGGCTGAGATGATGATGGTGATCAATATACTTGAGCAAAAATAAATATTTTTTACTTAGCGCAATGTTATTGCCAGCCTTTCCGTTGGTGATATGACTGATACAGATTTTACCCTTAAGTTGTTGACCATCAAATATGGTTCCAGTTTCGAAGATAATTCGCCATAGACATTTAAAATATTTGTACAATGAGTTTTCATTTTCTCTTAATTTACTGAACTTTACAACAAATTCTCCGCCTAGCAACCTAAATTCAATAAACAGCCTTCCTGGCTGTCGTTTTTTTTTTGCTAGTCGTCGTTTTGCTATGTAATAATATATTAAGCTCTCCATCGACACGACTGTACATGCACACCTTTAAAATTGAACCAGCGACACTGCGTAAATCCGGTCTCCGCGACGCGACGGGTACCCGCGACGGGGACCGTCGCGTTCTCACGGAGCCCGCCCGCGTGTCCACGCGAGGAGACGCGCGACGGTTGCCCGTCGCGGGCGCCCGCTTAACGCAGTTTCGGCCCTAAGCTCGGAAATAAAGAGAAAAAAAAATGTCCAGTAGTTACACTGGCTACAATTGCTATTCATAATATTTAAGGACGAGTGAAGGAAATCACTGTGACTGTGATATGCACTTGCGAATTATGTATATAAATCTTACTGGTGGTAGGTCTCTCACATGTGAGAGACCATCTGGGTAGGTACCACCGCAATGTCTATTTCTCCAGTGAAACAACACTGCGTAAATGCACAGTTGTGTTTCGGATTGAAGGGCATTGTAGCCAGAGTAACTACTGGACATATTGAGACTTAACATCTTATGTCTCAGGATGACGAGCGCAGTGGAATGTTGCTACTGTTTATGAGCGGTCGTATCGCTTACCATCAGGCGAACGGCTTGCTCGTCTCGTCATTCATAGCAATAAAAAAAATTCAAACCGAATTTACTTAAGTAGTTTTTTTTAAGTAATACTTATATACAACTAAAATTGGACTGCCTCGCTGGCGTAGTAGTACCACGGTACGGTTACAAAGCTGAGGTCCCGGGTTCGAATCCCGGGTTGGGCAAAGTGATATTGGATTTTTCTATTCATTATCAGCCCAGAGTCAGGAATTTGTGCCCGATATGGCGATAGGCCACCTATCACATCGTGGGACGGAACATACAAGGCTAAATGTGGGTGCCCTGGCACCTCTGCCTACCCCTTCTCGGAAAAGGCGTGAGTTTATGTATGTATGTATGTAAATAAAATTTAACACAGATAGTGTATTGTAAAAAGTAATTGAGTAAATAAAAATACGGAGTGTGAAGTCACGTGTATGAAATTTAAACCCAGACTGTCTGTGTACAATACTATAATATGTTGTCTATCGCCGCAAAACTTTTTAATATAATTATCTCGGGGTCTAGGAATTATATAGTGCACAGACGCGGATTTAGTGCGACAGCAAAGATCTAAAATATAATATTTAAAACGAATTGTTTAATATTGTTCTTCTACTGTCAAGTGACATCGTATTGACAGCTAGTCTGCTTCTATCCTGGATATAATAGCTAATGTTTTAAAACTAATAATGGATACAGAGGATGATTTTTTCTGGAAATCGAATTCATGACTTAGATAGAGAGACCACGAGGTTGAGTGGGGAGTTTCTCGAGCGTCATCTGTACGATAATATTTTGTAGTTTAGACGATAAGAAAAAGAAAATGTTCTATGAAGAGGACGCGAGGTTCGTTAATATTAATCTGAGAGTAAAACCCACATAACTTATTGGGCTCCCTAACTATTCACAGTTCACAGTTCATAGGCGCTGCAACTGAATTGACTTATTTGGAATTTTGTTTTCACCTTACATTACATACGTGACAGCTATACTTTATTTTATTATGAATAAAATTATGAATTTAATATCTACGTTTAAATATTTCAACAACAATATGCTTACTAATATAAATTGGAAGTAATTGAAGTCGTTTCATCAAAAAAAAAAAAAACGCAATAAGGAAAAAGGGCAGATTCATTTTGTTCTCGGATTAATTTTCACAAAGAATTACCTAATCTGTCAAAATGTAGGAGAAGGCAATTCCGTTTCAGTTCTGGTAAGAGAAAATTAAAAATTCGCTGTTTACTAAAAGATCTTTACACTTCGCGAACATAAAAATTAATTCCAAACTTTCGTAATAGAGATGAAGATAAATACATAGAGGTTATAGACATAGAGTAAAATTACTAAATTTTGTGAAATTTGACTTACCTACGTACCCAACCGTAATAATAATTATCAGTGAAATTGTGCGTACTTCAATCGACTCATATGTATTATGTACATTCGTTCAAGAAAACCTAACCACTCTCAATCGTATTCTCGATTGTAGAGTAGGCCCGTGCCTTGCAGTGGGACGTATATGGGCTGATACAGATACAGTTCAAGAAAACCTGGAATCACTGACCTAGTATTTCGGCGTTGCTAGGACTTAGTACCTAATGAAAATAATTCGAAACATATACTGTGTTAATGAATGTGGTGGGTCACGAACCATTCCAAACTTCATGTCTATTAATTATTATCATAATTTATAATATAAATTATCCTACAGTTCACAAAACAAGAAATAATATTCTGTAAAACTTTTTTATACTTCTATCTTCTTTACAATAATTTCAATTTATTTACATAAGAAAACAAAAAAAAAAGATATTTGGCTATACAAAATTCGCTCGCAGCCTCCTTAATCCGTCACCGTTTTGAAATTTCCTACTACTGAAGTGTCTAGTTGTTTGCAATCTTAGGTCATTGATCTTACACGTGTTGTATTAATTTCACAAGCAGAACATATGAAATAAACTCGCCACAAATGAAAAGCGAACCCAACTTTTATTTTATAGTTTTATTTAATGCAGGCACCTTATTGTCAGTGGCATGCTTCAAACAAGAATTTAATTAACTGCAAAATAATATTTCTTCATAAGGAAATCTGAAATTACTGAATACTTGAAATGGATATAATACAAGTGCTAGTTTAGTTGTTTCTATTACTTCTGCCTTCTTTTTTTATTGGCAAGCGTATTGCATTACGTTCTTGAAATAAATAATGGGAAAGTTGATTACTGAATTTAAAAGGACCAAGTTAATGCATTTATACCTGCATCGCTTGATCATTAGTTCTTTGCTGCACTGTCTGAAACATGCTGAATGCGCGAGAAGGATGGTCGAAATTAATTGAACTCGGGCAATTTTACTTGGGGTCGTATTATCTAGAATTATCGTAGATCTTGAATTATAATTCCATTCCAAAATTTTAATATAACATTAATTGTTTTACATTATGTAATTTTCATTAAAATAAAACATTATTAGCAAAACAGTATTAATATACACTGTTAAAATAGGTGGTGGATCTCATTGGTGAAAGGCCGCCTGAGTAGGCACCACCGCAATATCTATTTCTTCCGCTAAACATTAAGGTAGATGCAGTATTTTTTTTTGAAGTACAGTGTATCCAGAGTAACTTCAGGACATATTGAGACAACTGTTTATGTCAGAATGGCAAGCGCAGTGGAATGTCAATTGTCAAGCATTGTAATTCTTGGTGTTTAGTTTTACCACTGAACATGAGAGATCGTATCGTTTACGCCTCAGGCGTATGACAGGCTCGTCTCACCATTAATTGCAGTACAAAAAGGGCCAGCAAATGTGCTAAAAATAGAAGTTCGTAGACCTTCGGTAAAAGTATTTGAGAACAATTCACACATTCATTGTGTCCCACGTAAAGTGGTCGTGGGTCGGGTAGTCAGTGGAACCATCCCTTCTAATTCTAAAACATTTGCTTAGGATCTAAGTTCAAAGGCCTCCTAATTTCTGATTGTTGGTGATATTATAGTTTGGGATCGGGATATTACTGGTGGCAGGTCTCTCATATGTGCGAGGCCATCTGGGTAGGTACCACCGCAATGTCTATTTCTCCCGTGAAACAACACTGCTTAAATGCACTGTTGTGTTTCGGATTGAAGGACATTGTAGCCAGAGCAACTACTGGACATATTGAGACTTAACATCTTATGTCTCAGGATGGCGAGCGCAGTGGAATGTTTCTACTGTTTATGAGCGGTCGTATCGCTTACCATCAGGCGAACGGCATGCTCGTCTCGCCATTCACTGCAATAAAAAAAAAAAAAAAATATACGAGGGTAGAATCCATTATTGAGACGACTTTTTCTGGTGTAAAACAAAGCATATTCAACCGAAGTTTTTATATAATTTATAATGCAACTAAACCAGGTGTCGTTTGACGTTTCATAGTTTTCAACTTTGTGCCGGCGTAAATTTCAATAACATTTTCCCTAAAACTTTGAAACTGTGCTTTGTACAGAGTTGTTTAAACTTGAAAATAATGTAACCTCAAACGGTAGGTACCTATAAATTTAGTTGGATAGTAATCGAGAAACGGCACATTTGTTGGTTGGAACTGTAGTCCAATTACTCTTAAAACAACTGTAGCCATGGGGCTTATTCTATGATCCGATACGAAGTGCGAATGTTCGGACGCCGTGCGTAAAACTTCACTAATGTGCCTAAATATACTCCACAAAATGTTCGAATCCTCTATGGTACTTCGTAACCATAGACTGAGTTCGGTAAGTACCATAGAGAATATTATTGATTTTTAGAACTAGAAAACTTATCTTACTTCGGACGCCGAAAATCCGAACATTCGACGCTCGTATCGGATCACAGAGTAAACCCCCTAATCTCTTATAACGACAGGTTAAATGAAAACACGTTCTAAATTAAGTATGGAAAAGATTAGGCTGATTATTTTTCCGACCCAAATATCGACCAATAGAATTGCACCATTCGACGTCACGTGGTACAACCTACATGGTATTATACTGATAATTTTTTGAAAATTTTCTCTGGTAGTTGCTATATATAAAAAACAAAACATGATCCAGTCAAATTAACCACACGTCAAACTGACAGGTTGAATTCAATTGTGAAAATTGGAGATTTTGCATGAAAATGAGTTTGAAATTAAAATTTGGGACGGAAAAATAATCCCCCGAATACCACACGAGCTTCAAAATTATCTGGCATTTCCCTCAAGGTTCCCTGCAAACAAATAAAGTCGTCAAGTTTTGACTCCTTCATTTGTTTGCAACGAACCTATCGGGAAATATCCGATAATTTTGAAGCTCTTGTGGTATTATAAGTGAATATTCTCAAAAATTGGGTATAATACTATATTCAAGTATTAATCAACATTGGCGTGAACTGCAAAATAGGTCTGTGACTTGAAGACCCGGCATTTTAAAATCCTTTCCATTAATTAAAAAAAAAGAAGACAATTGCGGATGAGATAAAGCCAACTCAGCTCAGAAGAGGAAGTTCTTTCAATTTTCAATTCAATCTGTTGTGAGATAACGCAGCGTTGAATGCAATGAAAGAATCCGTTGAACGTTAAATTTCAAACAAAGCAAATTAAAATCTAGTTTCAAGAAATGATTTTCCACTCCGTCTGAATAAAAACGTTTTCAGGTTTTGTCGTGTTCGGGCGGAATACAAAATCTTCATACTAAACTAAAGCCGTTATTCCAAAAGGGAAAGGCATGTGTTACTAGGACACCAACGTATCGTCTTATTTGGTCGGGACAATGTGAGTGGCTGTTTGGTGTTATTTAGGTAAATCTGCTATGTCTATAATCAAGACTAATTGACATACTCGGCCGGCATGATTGTATCGAATGGCATGAAATCACCGAGATGTCAATTGATACTCTGTTTGGACGGCACTTGCAATTACCACTAGCATTGCAGTTACTGTGCCGTGTATGGACAAAAGAATACGATTGAGTTATATTGTTTCTTACATTGAGTTATATTACTAAAATAAACGTGAGTCTGAAACGCGACGTGCTTGATGGCTATGGCGTGTTTCAACCATTATGAACATTTGTAGCTTCCAGACACGCAGATCCCCACAGTGAAATTTATGGACTGTCCAAGACATTTAACCTAGTCATTTCGAATATAATCTAGAACCTAGTTTTAGGAATGTGAGCAGATGTTCTAAACAGGCGAAACATGTGCGGAATGTATTCCACGAATGAGCCGCCTGGATTTAATACTAGTGAACTGTAGTTGAGATTTGAGAACTTCTGTTTGATTTAATAAAATACCGCATTTGATTACCTGTTGACCGTTGTATTAGCAGTGTTTCTTTACAATTAGGTAAAATTTAATTGGGTATTTTTATTTTAACAAATTACCGGCCAACCTGCAGTAGTCTAGCGTGGTGGACTATGTTTTCTTTGGACACATTGTATATTATACATTCACGTGATGACATAATTTTATATTACGTGTGAAGGTTACATATGTCAATTTAATTAAAACACAGGATATAATAATAACGAAATCATAGTAATATGCGAAAATAAGAGTTCTGTTTACACCAGCCGAGTTTAAAGAAAATAAATTAAATATAAACAATTTTATAAACTCAAAGCATGCCAAATAAATATTATTGAAGTATGAGAAACAAATTGAATTGACAATCAAACATACCGAAATATTACCTTGAGGTTACCATTTTGCCTTTTTAGCTTCGTATCCTAAGAAAACAATGAATTTAATACAATATTTTACAATCGGATCAAGAATAACATCTAAAGGCGGTAGATATTTTAATATTTCTTTAATACCTGTTTGAGACTGGTATTTCTGCTAAACCTGTTTTGTTGTTAAATCGAGGTGCAGATAAACCATGGAATTAATTCAAATTAAGATATAATAGAACTATTTATTGACAAAGGTGTTAAAACTGGATTGCGATTGAAATAATTATAGAAAACAGAAATATTTTTTTGGAAAATAAAAAACAAAAAACAAGCGTCGACAAAACGTCATGTCTCGCGATGGTTTTAACCCTCGTCACACCCACATGTATCAATCAGTTAAGGCACAAGTCCGTTCAATCTGTGGATAATTTGGGGCTAAATCGACCCGCGACGCTCACAAATTGGCTCTGTAGACTAGACTCAGTGTATCCCACCCAGGTTCAATTAGGCACGTCGCGTCACGCGTGTCATATCTCATGTAGGATTAACGTGGGTATTTGAAACCTAGGCTGATTTTCTCTCAAAAAAATCAATGTAATTGACTTTTTTGAGACTTGTGGCTGTAGGTTGAATAAGATAAGATAGTCGTAAAATCATACCCCCAACCCGCATTACGTCAGCGTGGTGGACTATATGGGCTAACTATTCTCAATCGTAATCTGGATTGTGAAGGAGGCTCACTGTAGTAAATGAACTGATAGAGACACAGATACCCCCACAGTTTCGTCGCAAGATAGTTATTTATACGAGTATATATAATCGTAAAACTACTTTTGAATGAATATCAGATAAAATCTGTGCTAATACTTTTAACAGAAACATGCTTTGCAGTTGATAAAGGCGATACTAAAATGTATTCTAGTATATACCATAGCCAACGTCATAGTGCTTCAAATTATAGAAACTTTTGACGTTTCAACTACATTATGGAAATATCTACTCGGTGATGAACATATCAATTCATTAAACGAAAACATAAAAAAATAAATTTTATTGCACTCCAGAATTCATGTTCCAAATTCAAAATGAGAATTGTCAACTTATTAACTATTTAACGGCCAGTTTTAAATTAGCAGTTTTATATTTTTTAAATTGAATGCGGCCAATGTTATTTTGATGTGACTGCTGTCAGTCAGCCAGAATTTCAGCGAAATTTTTCATATAAGAAATATTCGGCAAATAAATTAAATCACATCCATTCAATCTGGAAAGGCATCGTGCTAAAGCTTGTCAAATATTCAAATTGGAGTCCAATTCGGCATAGATATGGGATATTATTCAGATCAGATGGTATTCGCGATTATTTTCTTATTTGAGACGTGTTTCGTCGTTTGGTGCCGTCGCGTCGTGTTCACGAATTGCGTGTGTAATTGATAAGCGGGTTGAAGAAGCGGTGATATAAGAATAATAATCCTGGAAATATGCCGTCCTACTTGGGCATAATCTATATTTTTTCCTTCATACACTAATTTAATTCATATTAATGATAAGATTCATATCAAATAAAATGTAAAATAAAATTAAAATAACGGAGTAGGGAAAACATTGATTCGAAGCTAAGTTTAGCATAAAACATCGGTGAAAACTTTTCCGTCTCTCCATGAATGGCCGGATAGGATTTCTTACCGCGAAAGAACACCTACACATACTCATGTCAATTCAGCTTTGTAAAACACTAGAAATTGTATAGACACGGGTAAGTATACGTTTTATGAGGTGTATTTACTATTATTTTTATGAGGGCTACGGAGATATGTCAAGTTATTCATAGACCGTTTAACCCAATTTTGTTAAGGCATGTATTATACGATTGGGAGTGGTTAGGCCATATAGTCCACCACGCTGGCCTAGTGCGGGTTGGCGGACTTACATACCATATAAATTCTTATGAATCGCTATGGTATGCAGGTTTCCACACGATGTTTTCCTTCACCGTTTTAGTGCGTGGTGATTGACTATCAATACACTACACCACCATTATAACCACTCTCAATCGTACTCTCGATTGTAGAGTAGGCCCGTGCCCTGCAGTGGGACGTATATGGGTTGATCCAGATGTATTATACCTTTCAAGCGACTTTTGAATTCAATTTGAGGGAAGAAAAAACATTCGATAGCTAAAATCGGTTTTAGAAGTATCTGCATAAGGCCGTAAGACTAGTGTTTTGCAGATGCATATGCCAACAACCCAGTAGAGCTAGAGAATGTTCAGCGCAGTACAGCTGCATTCAGTAGTTTAAGCGATAGATAGAAATATTTCAGCGGAATTACTAAAATGTTTAAATCCTTAAGCAAATGTTTGTTGTTACATTTTTTTTATAGCTTTTGCTGGATGACACGTGGCTTCCCTGATGCTTAGCGATTACCGTCGTCCATGGACTTTGACTGCCAGGGGTCTAGCACAAAATAGTCGCTGCCTACCATAAGGATAGCACTTTCTTTAAGTCTCGCTTAAATGAATACAGATTATAGCGATCAGAAAACACCTGATTATTGGGGTCCGGGTGATTGAGCGACATAAAAGTCTCATATTTCCCGTTACCCATGGCACAAGACGTGAGAGTGTGGAGTCAGGAGTCATGTAACAATTGGGTGAATGTATTTATTGATGGTTAAAAGGGTGTCAATCAAAATAGATCACGGAAGTTGTACAGTGTGCTTTGGTGGAATAAAAGTCATTATACAAATATTTTTATTTATTTTGTAGCTGTTCTTGTACCAGTATATACGTCCCAATGCAGGGCACGGGTTTCCCCTACAGTCAAAATTACTACTGACAGGAGTTACGCCATTTAGTCCACCATGATGGTGTCTAGTGCGGGTTGGCGGACTTTACATAACATAGTTAAATTGCTATGATATGCAAGTTTCCTCGCGATGTTTTGTTACAGTACGTGTTGGTGAGTGTAAAAATTGTGTTTGTATATTTAGTCAATACTCACAACACAAAAGAAACTTAGTGAGGTAAGGTTAAAAACAATTTAAAGTATTACTGTTACTTAACAAGTTTGTATATTTTGGCGTTGTTTTCGTTTTAGCCTCAGACGGCGTGCACTGTCTAATGGCGCGTTTACACAATCGTCGATGTTCGCCGATGATAGGCGATGACACGTTTGCGCATCATTGCCACAAATTTTGCGCACCTCGCCACGTATTCGAGCGAGTTGTCAATAGATAAGTCGTCAAAAATGGACGTCGATCGACGTCGATGCATTAGCGGTTGCCACGACATTTATTTAAAAAGCGCGTATAGATACGAGTTTTATGAATATATATAAAAATACAAATAATACCGAGTAAACAGATAAGTAGAAGATGGTGGATGTTAAGAATTTACCGCAACATAACTATGTATTTGTAATCGTAAAAACAGCGTTTTTTCTAGGGATATATTTTACACTACATAAGAAAACAATATGTTCTTATTATCGCCCTTGAGTTGTTGTTGTTTTGAATCATCATTAACATTTCTGATTCCTTCCCGTTACATCCCGTCTTATCAAGTTTCATTCGATGCCATACCTCAATCCTGTCCTATTTTATTCGCCTCATACTTTCTAGCATACCATCCACTTACATACAAATAGAGCGTCGTAGATAGCCAGAACAACCCTTAAAGTAACTTATTATTTGTATTACGATTAATATCATGGTTATAAACACAAAATAGAAAATAATACATTATTTAAATAATTATTGAAACGATTATATCGAATAACAAGAAGATAGACTTATATAAATTACGACGGATATATTTTTTGAAATTTATTAGGATTAAAAATTTTGCCTTATAAACGTAATAGATAACGTAACTTTACCCGTTTACACAGCTCACACAAGGCAATTGGTTCAGTGGTGTAGGCGTAAAAGTTTAACAGGCACTAGACTGTCAAACAAACAGAAGTGTTAGAGCCACGCTGTTGTCAGTTATTGCTCAGCATGAATGATCAACGTGAAGTAACAGCTTTTCCATTGCATTCGGTAAGTGAAATTGCTGGATGCCCAATGCTCCTTTCTTCTTCCCATCCTTTCTCCTTTCCACTCCTCTGCCATTTCATGGACACGCAATACATCTTTGATCCGAACGTTATGGATGTTCATGGGCGGTAGTGATTACTTACCATCAGGTGATTTGTTTTCTCATTTTCCATTAATAAAAACAGACAGACGACAGACAAAGAGTTTCGTTTGAATTTATAATATTAAGTAGACATAATAAGATGAACAGAATCAGAGCAGCACGAGCAGAGACATAGAATTAATTGGATTGATAGAATTGGCTGGTCGTAAAATTATAAACCAAATAACTCTGGTGGATGAACCCTTATTCATCACATAGCTCTGAATTATAACAAGTACCCCTAATACCTGGTTCAAATCAATGGGTGAATTGGCTATGGTAGAATGCTGGTTTTGAGATGAGATGTCATAAATATAATGAAAATAATAAATAACACCCAACAGTCACGTACATAGTCATTAGTCCTGACCCCACACTAAGATCGAGTCTTGTGTCGTGGGTCTTTTCAGTCTCACAATACCCAGACCCGAAAGGAGTATTTGTGGGTAGAACAAACATTTCTAGCGGGGCGGGGATCGAACCCGCGACCTCTCAGTTCACAGCCGACGTCTAACCAACTTCGCCACGTAGGCTGGCATATGATTCAACGACATTTATTTTTCATTTTGGAAGTCAATCATTTAACTTATCGCAAAGCCCGCAATGCCTAGTGTTTTTTAAAGCAGGTACTCATAAAACTCGTAGTAGAATTTCATAAAAAAACGAAGTTATTAATAACAGACATATTAATTGGATTAAAAACTTGAATTGGTAATGGACGATGAAGGTTTTTGGTCGTATATATCCACAGACGTCCACAGATGTCAATTGTGTCATCTTTGTCAAAAATATAAAAATATACGAAAATTATGATTATTTTATTTAGTATGGGGTGTAATTAAATAATAATGTACAAACAGTTTATTTAGAATTATTTCAATTAGTAATTGTGCTTTTTACGTACACTATATTGCATGTAGTGAGAATTGAACAATGGTGTGGAATTTTATAATAAGAAAATGAAACCGAAGAAGTTGCAGCAGGCAACTAGGCGCAGATACAGCTGAAACGCACGCGTGCCCTGTCCTATAATTCGACTTATTTATTTTAAAGTATTTTTTGTATATTCTTATTTGAAATAAACATTTTCTGTACATCTATAATTTTATTTATTTTCTTTTAGTAGATATTGTAGAAATATCAACCCGCAATAGCAAGCTAAAGTGGAAGTAGGCGGACCTTATAACAATAAATGAACAAATATTTTGAGAAGACCGGGTTTCTGTAAACGCAATGCACGTCATCGGCATAAGCGGAGTGATATTCATACAGATATAAATCATAATATTCAAATATATAGTTTAAATCATGTACAAACACTTATAAACTATGATACTTATTTCTGAATAGATTTCGTATTGTGATCAAACTGAACCAATTATTATACGGAAGTAACTGATAGCTCCGGAAAATGCTAGCTGTTGTTACTGAAACTTGTATTTCGATATTTTTTTAATGAAAAATTAAATTTCTATAGCAATACACTGTCACAAACCCGCGGGGCATGTGGCTAGAAATCCATAACTAGCGGATCGTCGACGATGACAGGCAAACATGGGTATTCTCACTTTACTCTCACTCTGATTACCGACAGTTGGCGAAAAACCCCGAACACGAATGTTGTAAAATTTTACCAGGGTTATAAGTTTTGGAACAAATCCCTAAATTGTGGGTGTATATCTTAATAATTTAATTGGTTCATTTTATGATAACGAGTTAAATTATCAGAGTCATTACACTGTAATGTGAGTTATTTAGTATTATAATAATATAAGATTAACAATAAAAATGCATTACAAAAAAAAACACTACACGAGTCAACATTATAAATAATTTGTTACTTATTTTAACATAAGCATAATTTTATTTACTATACTTCGCGGAACCGCTACATTCTCCAGATTTGGGAATGAAAAATATTTCGTTAGCAACACTGCTTGATGTACACGAATATCGGCAATGAAAGGCAATAAGCCGTACACATTACCGTCATCGCCTATAGTTGCCGATGTTGGGCGATTATGTGAACGGGGCATGAGAATGTTCAAATAGAATCTAAGGGGATATATGATAAACTTTCTCAGTTTGCTTGATTTCAATGTATGTGACTGTTGTACAAATACAAAGGGCATACTATGTTTGTGCAATTGTCTTAGAAGAGGTAGGCATGCGATGCGTATGCAAACGAAGTTTGGAGAGCTCGTTTCTGTCGTATGATGTGCTTACTCTCAAGTCTCACGAACTAAGTTGTTGACGCGAGAACTGATCCTAATAGATCATACTTCACGACCAATTTATACTGCCTGTCTATAAACTATAGCCCTGCATCCACAATAACATATATATAGTATATCATCTACAACGATGTAACTGCTTTTTTGGTCTGCTCTGGGTTTGTGGTATAGTTTAAAAGTCACTTTACACATTAACAACACAATATTAGTATCTAAGATTGTAACTGTATTGACAAAGTTTGTAATAATAAGAAAATGCAAAATAAAATTCATTGAAAAATGCTTTTTCATGCCATATTCTTAATCCATACTTGGATAAAAGGATGGAAATTCCATTATTCAACCCATTATTCACCTCGCCTTAGGCCGTAGTTTATCACTCAAAGTTTTTAATGCACTCCGCTGATGTCTACTTTGCAAATACACTTAATAAAATGCAAAACTAAATCATTTTGTGAGCGTAGTCATGAGCTGTAGACATATCGGACGGAATTATGTATGAATTTAATCTAGATATTATTGGCTACTAAGTGCACTAACAAATAAAGCTGAAGATTTTGTTGGAATGCTAATATCATGAACTACTGGTTCAAATTGTTATAGGGTACTTTTAATCCCCGGAATACCTATTTATGTACACAACAGGGATTTTTATCCCAGAGTAAATTTCTCGCGGGTGAAGTCGGACCAATACAAGTTTCGTCTAAAGTTCGAATAGAATGGTTAGTTGGGCTTGAAATTCAGACCAAAAATTTACGAGTATACTACTCTGTTCAAAACCAAAGAAGTGGCCTCTATAATCATAATTCGCCGCAGGGGAGTCACTAAATAATTCTAGTGTTTTAACTTTTTTAAAAGGTAAATAGAGTATTAAAATATAACTACGAAATATTTAAATATTGTAAAAGTACTATATTTTAACTTTCGGCAAATGTATTGTAATGTAAAACTACCATATTTTAACTTTTAAAAAGACAACCAATGTATATCTTAAACATTTGGATTCTAGATGCGTAGCCAGCCCCTCAATACAACATAAGGAAAAACATTAAAATGTCGGGAAGAGGAAAATCTTCGGTAACCGACACCCTAGGAAAATAAATACATTTGTTGGTTTCGATATTATATAACCGCTCTTTTATGGTTTTCTTTAAATTAACTGGAGTTACGTGTCCTGAGCCAAATATAGAATTAATGGTAATGGCGATAAAAATCTTTTACCATTAGAATTCTACATTATCCCTGATGAACATAGGAGATAGAATATTCTCAAAAATGTTGTGTCTGCTGTCTAAACCCAGGCGGAACCTGGTCGGGCTGCTATTTTGTAGTGGCAAAATACAAGATTGGCAATGTTTAGTGCATAGATATAGTTTTTATAGTCACACGTACAAGGTACGGCAAGCGAAATGTCGGACGCCCGCCTACAACGTGGACGGACGACCTGGCTCAAGTAGCAGGAAGTCGCTGGATGGAGGCCGATTCTAACAGGTCAACCTTGGGGGAGGCAGAGATGATGATGATGATGATTTTTTTTTGCACTGTACCGAGAAACAACAAAGATATCAAACAATAATAATACAAGTACAAGTACGAGTGACGGCCTTGTCACACTAGGTAATTTCTTACAGGAACCATGGGATGGATGTTTAAGTAGGAGAAAGAAAGTAAACATATTTTGTTCCTGGAAAAAGTATCGCTTCAGTGGCGTAGAGCTAAGGAAGGGCACAGAATAATAATATAACAACCTAAATAATAAGGAATATAAATACTGACTAACAAATGTTTGAATAAAATATATCTAGCTCAGGAAACAATATTCAAAAGAGCGGTCCTATACTTCAATCAATGTAGTGTACAAAGCTAACTAATAAACCGACTATTTATTACAGATTCCTTCATACAGAAACAGCGCATGCTTCCATATACGTGATATGTGGCGGCTGGTTGAAATACACGACTTAATTAAAGCCCAGTACAAGTTTATTAGATCCGTTTGTTCACAACTCATACGGAAGCCCGAATAGTAACTATTCAATCTGGGCTTTGCAGGAAGCCCTGATTTCTAGAGAATCGGTATCAACTCACGAGTTCTGAGACTTATTCCATGATTTAAAGCCATATTTCTGAGAATTCTCATTTGAAATTGGAATGTTGGAATTAGAGTTATTGTATTATTGGAAAATACACACATGCCAGGTGTAATTGTAGCTTGAGTATAATATAATTATTATATTATGTATTAAACGAGGGTTAAAGAGTACTCTCCTTAAAGTAGGCAGTGACTTTGTTGTGCTGGTTTCCTGGCTCTGCAAATGTCCATGAGCAGCGGTATCCGCTTACCATCAGGAGGACCGATAGCTCCTCTGCCTATAAAAGCAATTAAAAAAATGTATTTTCAATAACATGCGATTCATAAGTTGATATCAAAGTTGACTATATTGATTTGTTATAGATACTTTAATTACGTTCGTTCGTTTCAGCCAAAAAATATGGTTGTTTATTAGATTAGTTTCTATTTGGTGATCTAATAATCATTCATCCGGTCGAGATGAAACTTAGTATCTTTGTGTATTTCCGCGAGTATTGACTTAGCACGATCAACTTGCTATAGAGGAGTTCTAATAGATTAATTTCAAGATATAAACCTTTGGAGACAGTTCAGTAGCCTAAATCAATAAGCGATCTTGAACCCTATCTATGGGTCCATTCCGAAAATAAACCAAACGAATGAAAGGTTTTGAATTCGCTTAAATTTAAATTGTTTAAATTGCCTTGTAGTAATTAGGTTCGTTTATTTTCGAGATTTATATATAAATAGTTATTGAATAGGTTATTAATTTAATTCAGCAAAGTATAATTAAATAAACAAACCAAACCAGTCATGCATAGTCTTGACGACAAATAAGATCGAGTCTTATGTCAAGGGTACCAGAAGCTACGAGAGACTTTGCGATCTCACAAACACCCAGACCCGAAACAAATAACTAGTTCAGACAAATATTTATTTTTTGTACATGGATCGAAACTGCGGCCTCTCGTTTCACAGTCGTAACCAACTGCGCCACGGATACTGTCGATACATACTAAATTCACCCGAGCGAATTCTGATCGGGCTTAGAACAAATAAAGAAGCACGAATGTTTCTGATCATTCTAATTTAATAGACAAGTTTATATTTACTTAAGGAAAATAGAGTTTTGAAAAGTTCGCTCTTAAGTTGCGATAAATCAATTTAGTTTCTTTCTCGTAGATATGACTCAAAGGAACATTCATTACAATTTTTATCATATTGGAAGTTTGTAATACAAGCAACTTACCTACTCTTATACATGTTCCTGAGATACAACTCGCTAAATTCCCCTAAATTTACAAGTGACAGGTATCCTGTATGTGAGAGGCCTCTCCTGCCAAACAGTAGTGTATAATGTAACCAGAGAAATTACTGAAAATATTCAGACTTAACATCATACGTCTCAGGATGGCGAGCGCTGTGGAATAATAAGCATTGCTTTGCAAGCCAAGGCGTTGTTTCGTTTTCCTATTGTTCATGAGCCGTCGTTTCGCTTACCACTCCGCGATATGCTAGTCTCGCCAATCGAGGCAATAAAAAAAATCTTCAGCACCTACTTTATGTTATATGCATTTTTTTAATAGGAATCTATTCATTATCACACAGAGCAATTTTAGTTGGAGAAACCTGTCAAATTATTACATTTACAAATATTGCAGTTTAGTAACATGTTGAAAGTTTAAATTGAAATTTAAGTTTCCGTCGTAGACGTTAAAATGTGTAGCATTCGTACAAATCTACGAAACCATTATGCAAACCAGTTTCTTTCAAATTAAATTGATCTGTAAGCACAGCTATTAAATCGGACCCTAGTATCAAAATATACATTCAAACGTTCATATTCAAAACGAACAGGTCACGAAATAAAGATTGCAGAAAGATCAATTATAGTTCGTCCCCACGTGTCACATTGGAAGTTAATGGCCCATGTTCAGCGATGTCCTGTATACCAATTAGTAAAACAATAACGTACCAAAAAGTAGTTTCAAGTATCTTCGTGTATAAAACAACTTGATCTTTTAGAGCTAGGGTATAAGTCTTGGGTCGTGTTCGAATGTTGCGAACATCTGTCCAATATAATTTATCGCCGCTGGACGAAGTTTCGAAACAAAACTTTTTCAATCGATATTAAGATACGTTGACCTTTTAGCAAATAAAATGTACGATTGGAATGAAATGACATTTGTTGTTAGTCATGTAGGCAATTATAATAGCTCTTATGTCAAGTAAATTCTAGTATTTATCTGGATTTATTCCAATTTTTTTCTATGCAAATCTATAAGGGTCTCAGTAGTACAGAGTAATAAAGTTGTAGGACGATGTAGATCAAATATGTTAATTAAATACAGGGTATGTCCAGACTGCGCCCGAAAACCGAACTAAGTGGTAATTTATGGATTAGACAATGCAACTGAAATTTCACAAAAAAAAAACCTAACAATTTTTTGCTAAAATTATTTAAACCCTTGTGTACCATAGCGCCTTTCAAAATAAAAGAGTCTACATTGCTATTTTAGGGACAAATTATATTTTATACTTAACTGTATATTAACTATTCATTTTAGCTATCAAAATACCTAAACATATAACATATAACATATATAATATAATAAACAATAATATTTTTCCTATGGTCGTATTTAGGTGGTAAATACATAAGTTTTTACTAAAATAATGATGTAACCCTTTTATTTCTTTACAGACTGGTACGCAAGGTCTAATATTTTTCTCAACTATATGGATATATCAAACAATCACAATGATAATTAAAAATCTCAAATCCCACTGCAAGGCACGGGCATACTCTACAATCGAGAGTACGATTGAGAGTGGTTAGACCATATGCTGTAGCTGTATCAGCCCATATACGTCCCACTGCAGGGCACGGGCCTACTCTACAATCGAGAATACGATTGAGAGTGGTTAGGCCATATAGTCCACCACGCTGGCCTAATGCGGGTTGGCGGACTTACATACCATAGAAATCTATATATTAATACGTGATGCAAAAACTTTGGACCCCTTTTTACGAAAATTGCGCGGACGCAGGAGCATAAAATTTGGCACACTTATAGTTTATGTGTAGGCAAAGTGCAGAACGCTAATATTTTTCAATAATAATGCTTATAAAGTACATTAAATCAATAAATAAAACATTACACACACTACCATGCATTTCACACACACATACATACACAAGTATTTGTACACGTCAAATTGTTTCTTTTGTTTTTCATTTTGTCCATAGACATAGAGTACTGACATAGACATATAAAAAAAAAGTTTTATTTGCCTCATTTAAAATAAAAAAAATATTTTAATAATAATGCATAAAAAGTACATTAAATCAATAAATAAAACATTTCACAAACCAGCATGCATTTGACACACGCATACACAAGTATTTGTGCACGTATACATACTTTGTGGTCAAATTGTTTCTTTTGTATAATATTATTTTGGTTTTATTTGACGAATACTACGTGAAATACTGAGCGCTTATACAAATTGTGTAGCAGTAAGATACATTTAAATGTACATGGACTATCATTATATGCATAAAGTTCTGTAGCAGCAATCTGCAATAACATTCAGGTACAAAAAAAATATAATTTGCTATTGCTGGTTCAATGGTGCAATTATTGTAGTTTACGATTTCAGTAATTGCATATACTTCAGGATAAATAAGTGGTTTTGAGAGATACGTACATTTAAATGTGCACGAATTATCAGAATAACATCATCATACAGGTAAAAACTTTTTCTCTTCTTGATTTGGTCGAATTTCGACCACTAGGCGACCACTAGTTTTTATAAATCGCTATGGTATGCAGGTCTCCTCACGGTGTTTTCCTTCACCGTTTTAGTGCGTGGTGATTGATTATCAATACACACATGACTCCGAAAAGTCAGAGGTGTGCCCTAGGATTCGAACCCGCGACCACCGTGAACATGTAGGCAGCCGCGTCTAGTCCGTTTACCAACAGGCCACCACGCACTTTTAGACCATATATTACCTAGAATTAGCAGTGTTAGTTTAACGAACTGGACCGGAATTACAATGTGTTTCTGACAAAGTTTCGGAAGGAGTCAGGAGTCTGTTTCGTAACGAACAGTTATTACTCACAGTAGATTTAACAAACACGTTTTGAGTTGGTTTGTTGCGACGCTTAAACATTATATTATATGTTCTGACTCCGCAGTCGTTAATATTTGTTTTTGATTTCTTAGAAATCAAACTATTATTTACGGATTTTATCGCGGATTTGGTTTAATTTTTAATTTTTTTTAACTTCAATAATTTCCGTAACCATGAAAGTTGTAAAGTAAGCGAAACGTCGGAAAGTAAAAAAATAATATTTAAAATTAAATCCGTGATAAAATCCGTAAGGCCCTGCGCAGACGGCACACTTTTTGTGCGATCGAGTCTGCGGCGCACAAAAAGTCTGCATGGCGCGCAAAAAGTCGGTCGCGGATTTTTCACAGACTCAACGCACACGACGCACATCTTCGATCATTTTGTCGGCAGAGCTGTAGGGACGTAGACGCTATGGAAATCGTGCAGAGATCGCGAAGTATTATTTTTTACATGAAGTACAGAAAAAGAAGAAGAAATAGAGAATTTTGGGTACATCCTATACTTTCGGAAAGATTACTGAAGGGACAGTTCCATACTAAACATTCAATTCTGAAACAACATCCGGCAATTTTTTTCAAATTTTATAAAATGTCTGTTCCTACATTTGATGAGTTGCTATTTATTTTATTATGATTTTGGTTAGGTTAATTAATCATGGTTATTTTTTTATCATGATATTCTGCCTTAGAAGTATCATAAATTGCTGGTCTGTTTTGTATTTCTTGAATTAACATAGTTACATCGACCTCTGGCGCCATGATAATAGATCGCGTGCGTTACGTCAACCCACCCTTAGCAAATGCAGATTGCAGACTAAAGAGTGCGCCGTCTGCGTTAGCGCGCGTTGAAGCAAACGTTCAATTTTTTTCACATACTTTTTGTGCGGAGCGGCGCGCCGCGGCGCGGTGCGGTCTGCCCGAATTACACGGATTTTTTGTGCGCCGGACTTTTTGCGCGTCGTGTGCGTTACTGCATATAATTGCATAGGTTCTATTTTCACAGACTAAAAAGTGCGTCACGGATAGTCTGTCGTCTGCGCAGGGCCTTAATAATAGTTTTATTTCAATCGGTTTTTGAGTTATGGGATTACTATGAGCTCGCCTTATCATACAGATAGAGGTACACAACACTGATATGTAACAGACCTTATAATTAAAGTGAACAATTAGTAGTCTTATCGCTATTCACGATCTTTTTCAGACAACCATATGAATTTTAAAATCGGTCGTAAGGGTAGAAATAAAAGTATAATATAATATATAATAAAATTTTAGGAGTGTTTTTATGTCAATACCAACACGCTGCTAAAAACATTTTGTAACAAACAAGCAGAGAAACCTTAACGTTTGTATTTTATTCAGAAAAGATAATAAAAATAAACACAATTATATAAGTTTTTAACGAACAATTACTTTTCCTCTTTCATTTTTTTTCCTTTGTTTGAAGGAATTCCACCTTAAAAATACCTTGTTATGTCCGTTGCTAACAAAATTTAAGGTAGAATAAAATAACTACCTCCTAATTTACAGATCCTTTTCCATCAAATTTTGAAGGGTATAATACAACCGCATTATAATATTAGCCTTTAAGTCATAAATTCTCCACAATACACCCGAGTTTGGAACTACGGTAACAATTTCCTTTTGTCACAGGCACGTTTGAAGTTTCCAGTTTGGTACACTCCATTAATCAAGGATTCGTGTCGGTAAATACGTGGCCGTGAACCAATTCTCTAATGTATTCAATAGTAACAACCAATCATTATGACGGCTCACGTGGAGAAAACTTCCAAATGTTATTCTCTTCTCATTAATCTATTTACAGAATGTAAATGTTAATAGTCTGTTTAATTCTGTGATTCAGTGCTTTACTTATAGTTTTTAGTTTTGAGGAACCATTATTTTCTAGGTATTTTATATTTTGACGGATATTCATAGGCGGTTAAATCCGTCTGTTAAACCTATTTAAGTTATATGTTATCTTCTTCGATCAAACGGAATTCAAAAGTAATCCGAAAGGGACAACACATTCGATCTCTAAAATAGGTTTTAAAATTACAACATCAAGGCCATTAGAATGCCGAGCATTCTGCTGATCTGAAAGTGATCACGGTGACTTGAAATTGTGATGAAGTAAAATTCATTGAAATCATTGAGTTGCTGTAGAAGATGGATGATGGTACGAGGGAATGAAAAACGAGAAAAGCGTTTTTGCGCTTTACGCCAATGCTAAACATTGAAATAAAACTATTATTGAAAGCTGTAAAGTACTCGAAACGTTGAGGAAATAAATGTTAAAATTAAACCAAATTCGTAAATAATAGTTTCATTTCAATGCGTTTGTTTTATCTGAGCCCAGTGCATTCTTACTGCAAAAAATATATCAGCAAAGCTATTAAGCTTGACTTAGATTTATGTGAAAACGTGGAATCACGTAGTAGCAATTACCTCTTTCGTGCCGCAGTTAAAACCCACTACAAAAGTGATTCCACTACTGCTTTTAAAAGGAAAATCTTTTGTACATTTAGACCATAAACAGTTTTAAAAAACTTTGAGGTTAGACAAAAGACACTGAGGACTTACTTCTAATATAAAATTATGTAAGAAGTACTACTAAAAAAACTAATTCAATTATCCTTTATACACTAGGTTGCATAAACCTGATTTTATCGCAACCTTCCGCACTAATGAGCAATGATAAAATTACATCCAGCCAATTTCGTCTCGAGAATATATTTTGCCCGAAAAATGTTCGGGAATTTTTGCATTACGTTTAACTTTGACGCACCCGTCTCAAAGACACTGCGCAACGTCGGATACGAGTATAATCAGGGTATGTTTTAACAGCAGGTACTGGCATACAGCAGTATATTTTGATATTCTTTGGAATATTGAATAATAAGAAGTTATGTACATTTTATACATTATAACAAAACAACGTCATTATCATTTCGATATTAGAATTCGGGAAATTTAAAAGCAAGTATTGATCGTCTACCACCTTTTGGCGTTGACAGTTTTTATTCACATTTTATCGTATTGGACATGTCATTTCAACGTCAACATCAAATTTATAGAATATACCAATAAAAACTATCAAACCTTAACGAAATAGAGCATCCGAGGGTCTGCGGGACCCCGAGTGTAATATAATAACAATACCGAGTCTAAATGATAATATAATAATTTATTTTTATTTCGCTTCATTTCCGACCACTACATTATACTAGCTAAAGGTCGCGGGATGAAGACTGCTCGCCATTAAATCGCTGTGGGTTTCACAGGACACAAAAAAATATTCAACGGACACAGATCTGACATCTGTAGTAATATAGTATATAGTAATATAACAAAACTAGCAGACACTTCGAGTTTCAAGACCCAATACAATTATTTGTGGATCACACATTTTTCTCGACGTGTGATCGATCACAGGGCCTCTCGTTTCACAAGCAGCTCAACCAGCTGTGCCACGGAGGCTGTCAACTGATATCTACAAAGCAGCCTAGATTACTTTCACGTGACCTCACAAAATTAAGTGACCTTACCTAGAACCTGGGTATCTTACAGCCTGATCAAACGCGAATAAATAGACTATATTTTCCAGAAATAAATATTTGTACAGCCTGATTAAATAAATAGACTATAAAAAGCTGAATACACAATGTGCATACTATATAACATACACGAACTTTTTTGATATTATATGAGGATTGATCGAGTTCCCAAGAAATAATTTGTTCTCCAAGCCGACGTAAATTCGTATTACAAATATGTGAAGTCTAAGTAAATGTAAAAGTTTTTGGTTAAGTTGGAAAGTTTTAATTTAGCGTTGTAAAACAGAAATTCTTAACATGTCTTTTGATGGGCCCTTTCACGGAATTATGTAAAAACAATCTAAATTCCTGGAAATTAACACAATATATACACAGCAAATTATACACGTTAGCATTGTTAATGAATAATGAAATAAAGACACCTACCTGTGCCCCGTTCCCGAAACACGCAGATAAAGGGCGCCGAAGAATATAGTAGTAATTTGCACTACAGGAAAATAGCTATATTTAAAACACACAAAAATAATAACAATTCAATTTGCATAATTGTCATAAAACAATAAAGTGTCTAAATCAATATTAAATTCACTCACCGGAGCACCATTCTCGATACTGGATGGTCAGCGCTCATCACCGAAGAATACACTTGTCCACTGCACAAATTAATCACTTCACTCGTCACTTGCACTAAATTATACACTGTATCTGTATCAGCTCATATTCGTCCCACTGCAGGGCACGGGCCTACTCTACAATCGACAGTACGATTTAGAACGGTAAGGCCATATAGTCCACCACGCTGGCCTAGTGCGGGCTGGCGGACTTACACACCATACCATTTTTTATAAATCGCTATGGTATGCAGGTTTCCTCACGATGTTTTCCTTCACCGTTTTAATGCGTGGTGATTGACTATATATATATATATATAATACACACATGACTCCGAAAAGTCAGAGGTGTGCCCTGGGATTCGAACCCGCGACCACCGTGAACATGTTGGCAGTCGCGTCTAGTCCGTTTACCAACAGGCCACCACGCACTTCTCACACCACGCAAATTATACACTAACTGTTCGAAATTTAAAAATTCAGCAGTGCTCCGGAGCACATGCTACGCTTTCGGAAGCCAACGCGAGACTGATCGTGCCGCCTCGTGCACGTCTTTATAAAGGTAAAAGAGATCAAAACTACCCTCAGCTGGATTATATTTTCGATAAAAACGTACGACGGAATAATTTCTTGTATTGAATGTGTCATGCTTATTAATAAATTTGCAGTATCCTAAACTACAATTTAAAATTACTCGTGGAATTCGCTAATAAAATAATAATGACATTTATTTCAGGCTTTCGGTCTCACTCCGAACCACCTGTGTAGCTTGACGAGGCATCCGAAATTCGCCGGTATTTTTATCTACTTTTCCTTCGACAGACACTCGCCAGTGAAATACATCACTGAAAGTATCATTATAATTATAAAATAAAACATTGTATAAGAATCAAAACCAAAAAATAATGAAGTCACTGAACTAGTTATACCAACCTACAAGGCCCAAAACTGTTAATAACAACCCTCGTAAATTCTAGCCCATTGAGCTGAAAATGTTTACGACAATACCACTTATGTCAATAGGAGGATAAATCAGCAGATTTTGGCTCAGAAAGAGTACTTATAAAAACGCTTGTAAGCAAAGATTTATTGTATTTTTTTATACATTTTTTATAGCAATGAATGGCGAGACGAGCTTATCGTCCTCCTTATGGTAAGTGATACGAACGCTCATGGACAGTAGCAAAACCACCAACAAGCCCACGACCACATGTTCGCAGCTGCATCATGTCTCTTACCAACAGGCCACCACACACTTAGTAGAGTAAGGGCATGAATATTAAGATGCTTGGTTCTACATGATAACTCTTTTTTTTTTATTGCATTGAATGGCGGGACGAGCTAGCCGTTCGCCTGATGGTAAGTGATACGACCGCTCATAAACAGTAGCAACATTCCACTGCGCTCGCCATCCTGAGACATAAGATGTTAAGTCTCAATATGTCCAGCAGTTGCTCTGGCTACAATGCCCTTCAATCCGAAACACAACAGTGCATTTAAGCAATATTGTTTCACGGGAGAAATAGACATTGCGGTGGAACCTACCCAGATGGTCTCTCACATATGAGAGACCTACCACCAGTGTAACTTTTTGACATTGCAAATTATGGTCTAATCTTGACAACATTTTACATGAAACTGTTTTTGGTAGGATTTTATTTCTTTAATAATTTTCGTGTAAATACATTGGATAGATTTCCATCAGACAAAGCTGTTGTTATTCTATCGAATATGTAGCTCATATTTCTTCTTGTCATCCGCACGTCTGGCGTCCAATTAGCTACATTCGGAATTGAGTCAATAATCCGCCACACATCCCCTCATTGTGGTTAATTAACTAAGCTGCGTTCAAATTTCCGTTTCAAACCTAATGTAGGTATTTGTGAGGCATATTTCCGTTTCAGGATTTCAAGCTAATAGTTTTGGAAAATCAAGTTTAGTAGAGTGTTTTAGAATGTTGATAAAATGCTCAAAATTTTGATAAAACCTGGGTAGGTAGGTATATCGTTTTTTCAGTACGTGGTGTCCAAATTTATCACCAAATAGTTAAAACATATCTTTGAGATTGATCATATTTATTCAGAAAATATATACTTATTTTAATTTTTGGTATCCTGTTTTGACGCTTATTCATTAAACATTGCAAACCGCCTTCAACAAAATGTAGAAATCATACATCAAAGAATTTTAATTTATTATTGTAAACAATACGTATTTCGCTTTAAGAAATAAAAATACACAAGTTCGTAAGTAGGTAAACTTGTTATTACCACCCATCGCTCCGAACAAATTAAATAATACACAAATACAAGGAAGAAAGAAAATCTCAGAGCGGTGTAATAAAGCGATGATCGATGTAGCTTCGTTGCGTTTCAATCAACGTCTAGTCACGTCGCGGAAATGGATTTACGCCGAGCTCATGAAGGTACAGTCAGCTGGACCGTGACTTGAGAAATGAGGTACCTTTTAATATAAAGGAATGTGGTGTGATGAATACTCCTCCATTGTAATTTTACAATGGATACAATACCTATAATAGTTCCTGTAGATAACATTTCGGTTTAACAGCTCGACTAAAACGGACTAGCAAAATGATCGGACTCTTCGAACGTCATGTTTCAATTCGGTAGTTACATTCTTTTAATCACCTTTGAAGTTACTTGTAAATAAATATTACATTTTATTATTTCAATACAATTTGTAATTATAATATTGGAACTTAATATCTATTTTATAGAATCATGATTATTGTAAAGAATATTGATCTAGTAGGTATTATAACTTTTGTCGCGTTTGTAGCCTAAATGAGTACATGATCTATGATCTTGAAGTCCTTGGAAGGTTTTTCTACCAGAAGAATTCAATTAAGTTTAGTTGATTACAATTTTTGGTCTGAAATATGTGTTACCCGGGAGATTTTCTCACTTGCCATCAGATAGAAGGTTTGACGTATCACTTCAAGATTTAAATTTAAGACTTTTACTTCGAACTATTTACCTAATGAGAAAAAAAACAGGAAAATAACTAAGGAAGAGAGATTGTAAAATTATTGCGCTGACAGCGACTCCTGATTATTATTATAAATCATTTATGAACTGCTTTGATTAAACTAAGCTGCGACTCCTGGGGCCCTACTATATAAATCCGAAACGAAGTTCGAAACTTCGTGACGTTTTTCGTTTCGAAACCTACTCTGTAACACGAAATTCGAATCTTCGAATCGAAGAATGAATTATTCCAATATATCGGCAATACGAACATTTACAGAGTAGGTACATACGTATCGTCTTAAACTTCTAACATAGTAAATAAAAATGTAAATATTCGGATTGCCGATATATTCGAATCATTCATTCTTCGATCCGAAGTTTCGAATTTCGTGTTACAGAGTAGGTTTCGAAACGAAAAACGTCACGAAGATTCAAACTTCGGATTTATATAGTAGGGCCCCTGTATATTTTATTTTTATTTTATTTATTTGAGGAAGATTTACAGACAAATAATATCTATTATTATTAAGTACAATGAATAGTTAAGTGCTAATTACAAATCTTCACCACTAGAGAAACATATGGGAATATATTGGGCTAAAAATATAATTTCTATGAGGGAGTAGAATAATTGCGTGTGTATGTTTTTATATATATATATTTCTTATATATTTAGTTTAAAGGTGTGTATTAATTTGTTAGTTTTGTTTATTGTAGTGTGTTCGATTCATATGAAATATTATGTTAACGTTTGAGCAAAGAATCGATGAGCCAAAAGTTTTTTAATATATTTTGAGGTAGTGCAAAACAAGTCTATTTCTTGTGGAAGTTGATTAAATGAGTGTGGTGCTCTCAATGCGAATGTGTTTGCTCTATATTTAGTTTTGGCTTGTGGAACATGCAGTATGGCTCTCTGTCTAAGTCTTAGGGTATTTGTTTTTAATGAGATCATAGAAAGTAATTCTTGGCAATCAACTATTCCATTCGCAATTTTCGTGAGATAGCAAACGTCGTTGATACTTCGCCTAATTTCGAGAGGTAAGAAGTGATATTTTCTGCATCTGTGATGGTAGTCGATTGAGTGTTGGTTACATTTAAAATCGAGGAACTTAAGAAATCTCATTTGGACGCTTTCGATTCTATGTTTATGGATATGATACTGAGGATTCCAAATTTGCGAAGCGTATTCTAGGTGACTCCGCACGTACGCACAATATAGTATTTTAATAGTTTTAATGCTCTGAAAATTTGAGGATCTTCGAAGAATAAAACCCAATGACCTTGATGCTTTGTTAACGACATAGTCTATATGTTTGTTAAACAAGAGTTTTGAGTCGTGTACCACTCCGAAATCTTTAATTTCTTGTACTAGTTTTAAGTCCTGATTCTTAAGTTTATATCCAGTACCCAAAGTTTTTTTGGATCGTGTATATGAAATATAAAAGCATTTCGATACATTGAGATCCAACTTATTGTGAATGCAGTAACTCTCAAATCTATAGAGATCGGATTGGAGGTTCTCAACATCCGCTGTGTTAGTTATTACTTTTAAAATTTTCATGTCGTCAGCGAATAACACTATTTTCGAGTGATAAAAACAATGCTTGACGTCTGCAATAAAGATATTGAAAAGCAAAGGTCCTAGGATAGAGCCTTGTGGTACACCGGATGGAATAGGAGCCCAGGCTGACGTGTAGCCATTTAGTACAACTGCTTGGCTACGGTTATCAATATATGATGCGAACCACCTAAGTAAGTCACCGTGTATTCCTGCAGAAAGTAATTTCTTTAAGAGCAAAGAGTGATCGATGCGGTCAAAGCACTTGCTGTAGTCGGTGTATATCACGTCAACCTGAGCTCGTGAGTCCATGCCGGCTGATATAAAATTATTAGCCACAGATAAGTTGGAAACCGTCGATCGATTCCTGAGAAAGCCATGCTGTTCATCATCAAAGGAATGTTTGAGTGCGCTGTATACTTGCTCATGTACAATTTTTTCTAGTACTTTGGCAAACAAGCATAATTTCGATATTGGTCTATAGTTTTCTATGTGACTTTTATCACCCTTTTTGAAGATTGGTGAAATGAACGCTGTTTTCCAAACAGATGGGACTACGCTTTCAGAGACTGATCTTTTATATAAAATGTAAAGAGGTTTTGTAAGGCTTTTGGCACAGTTGCGTATAAGACTTGGTGGTATTTGATCAGGACCACCCGATTTTGCGGGATCCAATGATTCTAGCAATTTTAATATTCGTTCTGGATGTATAATTATTGAGCCGATACTAGATGCGGTGTAGAGGGGGACACTGAAGTCGTTGGTAGTTGATCTTGTGCAACTGGCCGTGCTGATATTGAAAGTTGACAGAAAATATTCAGCAAATAAATTGCATATACTTTGACCAGTGTTAGCCGTGGCGTTGTTGTAGGTCATACTATTAGGATATGATCCTAGGTGTTTTTTTGTCTTTATATAGGACCAGAATCGCTTAGGGTCTTTAGTTATATCTGCTTCGATCCTATCCATGTACGATCTAAAACAAGTTTTCTCCAATTCTATAGCTCGTCGGCGCAACAGTGTAAAAGACTTGTAATCGGATAGGTTTCCGTAGGTGCGGAATTTGGTGTGAAATTTATATTTTTCTTTCAAGATCTTTTTCAGAGCACTGTTGAACCATGGTGGATATGACTTAGAAGAGACAGTTTTTTTGGGGACTAACTTATCACGTATGGTGTATATATGATTATAGAATGTTTCCACGGCTTTATCTAAAGTGTTGTTATGGAGTATATCGTCCCAGTCAATCTTGTCAATCGCGGAAGACAGTTCAAGGAAGTTTATTTTATTTTATTTTTTTATTTTTTATTGTTTAAGGACAAACAGTGGTAATTACATTATATTACAATAATTCAATTAAAAAAAAAGACCAACAATAAACTAAATGCATTACCTTTAGTTGCCACTGCATGCATTGACATTTAGGAAAAAATAGCAAAAAAGTAAACATAACATCAAATTTAAAGAAAAACATAGAAATATTTACGGCTTGAACTACTAGCCATAAATAGGGATACATATAAATTTATCTCTGTAAAGGCTTGAACTAAAATGAACATATTAGATAGAATAATAATGTAAAAATTTGCAACTGTAAGAATTTAAATATTACTTTTCAAAGCTTTTAAGACTTCAGTTTCAAAGCATTTTAAGGAACTGCCAAAAATATCGACGGACTGTCCTAGAGAGTTGTATGTGCGTGAAAGCCTCGGTAGTGCGGAGTTAAATCCAAGTTTAGTTCTTGCCCCCCGTGGATACAACAGATCCAGAGGCCGCCGCGGCAAACGGTTAGGGACGCGCAGAGTCACCAACTCAAGTAGTGGTGGGCAGTCAACATGGTTTTTTAGAATTTTATACAAAAATTTCATGTCAAGAAGTTTCCTCCTGTCATTTAAGCTTATAATATTGAAGTAGTTGAGCCTCTCTGTATAAGACATGGTATTTTTTTTAACTCTACTGTGATAGGCAAGATGTCTCGTAAATCTTTTTTGGATGCGTTCAATTCGTAGCTGATGTACATTATAATGAGGAGACCAAACAACGCTGCAATATTCTAATATAGATCGGACATAAGTATTGTAGAGTACTATTTTCGTGTGTGGATTTTTAAATATCTTGCCGTTTCTCAATACAAATGCAAACATTTTGGACGCCTTACAAATAATTTCGTCTATATGGGGAAGAAATGTTAACTTCCCATCAAAGATAACCCCTAGGTCGCGTATTGTATTGGTGTCTTGCAAGGGTATGTTATTTATGTTATATACTGTGGGATAGTTATTATGTTTCCTAGAGAATTTGATGTGATGACATTTAGAATAGTTTAATGTTAAATTATTCTTAGAACACCAAACTGCTAAATTATCTAGATCATTTTGAAGTAATAAGCTGTCTTCTGGTAACTTGATGACCTTGCATATTTTAAGATCATCAGCGAAAAGAAAGATTTGGCTATGTTTAATTGAATCTGTTATGTCGTTGATAAGTACGTTAAATAACCAAGGACCCAAGTGGGACCCCTGTGGCACTCCTGAACTAGCAATGTATGTAGCCGACTCGTAACCTTTAACAACTACATATTGTTGACGATTTTTTAAATAAGATTTAAACCAATCTAACAGTGTCCCATATATACCGTAACATTGCAATTTTCCAATTAGAGTATCAATACAGACTTTGTCGAACGCTTTTGAGAAATCTGTATAAATAGAATCTACTTGAAACCCAGCGTCAACTGATTGTATAAGATAATCAGAGTAAAGCACCAAATTTGTGTTAGTAGATCTGTTATGTACAAAGCCATGTTGTGCATTACTAAGATGTTGCTTAAAGTGATATTTCAAGTGAGGATACAAGAGTGACTCGAAAATTTTGGCGAAAACAGGAAGTATAGAGATGGGTCTGTAATTTGGTATGTACTCGCGGTCTCCAGATTTATAAATTGGCACTACCTTAGCTCTCTTCCAGACTTCTGGAAACTGTCCCGTTGTTAATGATTTATTGTAAATAATAGTAAGAGGCAGGCTCAGTGCAGATGCACATTTTTTTATAAAATACGACGGTATACCGTCGGGACCAGAACCTTTATTAGGGTCCAAACTTTTTAAGAATCTTTCAGTTGTGGGACATGTAATATGTATTTTGCCTATGGTGTTAATGTCGTTCGGATAACTATCAGTCATAGTAGCTGTTTTTAGGGTATTAATGGAGCTAGTGTAGGTGGAAGAGAAATATGATGCAAACATATTACATATGTCTACGCCCTCTGTCGCAATTGAGTTATTGAAGTTCATTTTACATGGGTAATCATTAATTGAGTTGTTTTTTTGTTTTATGAACGACCAAAAGTACTTTGGATTGACAGTTATTCTCTCTTCAATATATTTAACATAATCATTGTAGCAGAGTGTGGTTAATGCCTTACATCTTTTGTTTAAAATATTAAGTGAAATACCATCTAAAGGATTCTTATACATCCTATATTTGTGTAGTAATTTTATCTTCTCTTTATTTAATTTTATCATTTCTTTGGTGTACCAGCATGGATATCTATTACTACGAATTTTAGTTAAAGGCACGTATTGTTTAATAATTTTGTTCAGAACATTGTAAAACTTATCTACCATTTCATTGACATTACAGATTGTAGAAATTTCTCCAGGCCAGTCCAGTTTATCTAACTCGTCAATAATTTTCTCATAATCAGCTTTGTAAAAGTTATATTTAACATCTCTATAATTAGGCTCGAGACAATTTACATTTTGTGTATTAATAGATAGTTCTAATGGAACATGCAGAGGGTCTACAATCGCCAAACTATCAGATGATGCTTTGGCTTGTATTGTTGTTACATTAGAAAACACTAAATCTAACACCTTACCTTTGTTGTTACATACAAAATTATATTGAACCAAGTTATTAAGACAAGCAAAATCTATCAGCATTTGACCCAAGGATGATCCTCTATTCTGTGAAGGAGCATTAGCTCCAGGAAGTGACCAATTGATAGAACTTAAATTAAAATCTCCCACGATACAGACATTAGATACACCTTCAGAAATGCTGTTATAATGATCTATGAAGTGTTCCAAAATATTACGATTCACTGGAGGCGGAATATATATTGCACACAAATTGATACTGGAATTATCTGTAAGGTCTATTTTGACCCAAAGATCTTCGCAAAGGCTTTCTTTATCTTTAAGGCGTGAAGCTCGCAATTTTCTAGATACAGCAATTAATACTCCGCCTCCGTTCTTATGTTTATGGAAGCCCGTGTTCTCACGATCCCTTCTATATACAATGTAGCGGTTATCAAATAGTTCCGAATCTCTTATACTACTATTTAGCCATGTTTCTGTAAGTATTACAATATCAAAGTTAGAGCTAGTGATGTTACAATAGAATTCATGGGTCTTGGTGCGAAGACCTCTTACGTTCTGGTAATACAACTTAATACAATTGAATTTTAGTGATTAAGATACCAATTCAAATACCATAATTAAAACAGCAATAGATAGAGTGATGGAAGCTAATTAATTTTGTCGAGCACATGGTCATCTTTCACGTATATGAACTCTGAGGTTTCCGTTTTTCGCATAAATACCCGGCCTTGCTTCACCCACACGAACTTGTATCCTTTTTCTTTTGCCTTCGATCGAGCTGCTGCATGTAATTTCCTATTAATTGGCGAGAGATGCTCCAAGACGAAAATAGGTCGCTTGGGTCCGCCTATTCCGAGGTGACTAGTATTCAGTTTATCATTTGAGTTGGCTTTGTTGAATAAAATTACCTTGGCTAAGAATGTATCTCTTAATCTTGGTGTAGCCAGCCTTACAATGATAGCCCTGGGTCTGGTGTCTTGAGGATTTATCTTTGCAACTCGAGTGCAATGGTGTATAGCTTCTTCTCCTATGTCACACGATACCACTTTCGCAAGTTGGGTTATGGTCGTTAATAGATTTTCCTGTTTACGTTCGGGTACACATTGTATTTCCAAATTACATGATCGAGTATTTTGTTCCATGATTTGTAGTTTGGTAACAAAGTTTTGGGTGGTACTAATGAGTTGTGCATTTTCTTTTTGTAGTACTTTAATCGACTCCTCTTGTTTAACAAAGGTTTGTCTCATGGTCTCGAACTCGCTATTCATAAAAGTAACACTTTGTTCTAGTGAGCACATGTCATTCTTAAGTGATCGAAATTCTTCCTTTACCATGTCGTTCAAGGATTGACGCAGCTCCTGTATTAAAGTCTGCCTTATTGCTGCAAATTCCTCTCGAAACAGTTCTCTTATTATATCCTTTGAGAGAACGGAAGGTGAACTAGTGTTGGTGCATGTCTGAGAATTCGCTGCCTGTTGTGATCGTAGTTTGTTTCTAATCGTTATGTTATTATCGCCCTGTATAGAAGACGGAGTTGACACTGCTGCTGAAGAACTAGCAGTCATCGGAGTAGTTTTTGCATTCGAATCCGGTAATGTAGTCTGATTCAGATTGATTTGTCTGTTTGCACACTCAGGACAATTCCAATTATTTCTTCGTTCGGCATCCATTGCGTGGAAGCGCTTCATTGGGAGTTTAGCGCAAGTTAAGTCGTATCGACGCCTGCATGTCATACAATTTAAATATTCTTTATTAAATATTTTTGTGCTGCATACATCACAAGTATCCTGATGCATAGGTGTCATGTTGGTTATTTTTTAAATTAAAAAATACAAATGTTAAAATTTCCAATCGTGTGGGTTCCGAACCGTCGACCTCTGCGCGCGTCCCCGGACGCAGATAGTTGAATATCCGCGGGGCCAATTGCACTCTCTGTCTTGTTGACGAAATTAATGAATAGTACAGGCGCTACTATTTTTAATCGAAACGGTTAGAGGGTATATTATTTTGAAACTAACCGATTTTTTCAAGTTTGCAAACGTTGTTTAGATTTTTTGCACTTTTTAACACTGTACACTTTACACTTGACAACTGCTCCGATGTTATGAAGTTAATATGGGTTCGATTAAAAAATTTCGGTACGGTTTATTTGAATTTGCACTCACACGTTAAAGTTCACTAATTTTGCACTAAACAGTTATAAAAGCTCTGGATAACGTTATCACATATGTATTAGAGATTGTTCAATAACTATAAGGTTAGATAATACCGTAAAGAGTGATTAAACTATTTTTTCAAAAATAAATACGCGGAGCAACACAATAGCGTGGCCAGTGTCGCCATCTATTCTAAGTTCGCTCTGTCATACATATATTTGGTTCTAGGTTCCTGAGTGAGTGCATGAAGTTGGACAAAGTTAGCTTGTATGCATAACGATTTGTGGTGGGGGTCCTCCTTGATGAGGGGAGATCTGCTCGCAGTAACTGACACTGTGTCGTTTGTCAGTACCAAATCTAGAATACGTTGATTGCAGTTGAAATTGTTGTTATACTGATTGAGGTTGCATGTGTTGAGGGCATCGATAAAGTATGTCAGGTGTCTATTGTTTGAAGACAGTATTGGTTTTAAGTCCAGTTCGTCATTGCTGGCTACCCAGTTCAGTGTCTTCTCAAGGTTAAAATCGCCTAAAATTATGAATTTATCAAGAGGGTGGGATAAAATAATTTCTGATAACTTGTTAGTGAAATTTTCAAGTTGCACCTTATGGGTATTGCCGCCTTCCTCATTAATTAAATATACTGCGCAAACATTGATTTTGTACGAGATTGGCAGTATAGTCACTGTATTGTAAACTTTTTTGAAAAAAGCTACACTTGAGTTTCTTGCCCGTTCTATTATCTGGCGAAAACAGCCTTGTGAGTCGGGTGGTAGAGAAAAAAACTGACTAATCTAAATGATGTATAATATTTTTAAAATTAAATAAAGTGTTCCCATTGCATTCCATTTTGTTTTCATTTCATTTATTTTGTTTTCAACTTTATATTTTTTGATAAGGTAAAACAAACAATGATGTATGTAAACAGATCGGAACAAATAACATAATTAACATAAACAACGTTGCTTTTAAAATCTCTTAGATGTTTTAAGGCAAAAAAAATTGTAAAATAATATCAATAGAAAAAATATATTTGAGCCAATTAAGAATAACAGTCCTAAGCTGGGGTTTTAACTCTATGATTTGATACGAACGTGGAATGTTCGGACGTCGTCCGTAAAACTTCACTAATGAACTTAGATACTCCACAAAATGTTGGAATCCTCTATCGTACGTCTTAACTATAGACTGAGTTCGGAGAAAATAATAAGTATCATAGAGAATAGTATTGATTTTTAGAAGTGGAAGACTTTTATCTTACTTCGGACGTCGAGCATCCGAATATTCAAACTTCTTGTTGGATTGTAGTGTAACCCTCCTGTCCAAAATAAAGACATTTTACTCAACTTTCGAAGTAGATTTGCTAAATTTCCAACTTATTGATTAAATCAATTCTATTTATCAAAGTAGAAACAAGTTTCCAAGTAAAGTTTCTTGTCTTTACTTGCCCAGTTGGCGAGGTGGGGAACTTGATATTCAATCCATCAATCATATCTGTAGTTAAACTGGGTTACAAGGCTAGGGACTTTGGTATACCTCTTCCGTCCTTCCCTTAATCAGCTAAAAGGGGGCATGACAGCTTCCCTGTCGTTCCAAATAAGTATGCAAATGAATAAAAATCATATCTATGCATTTTACATTTTATTCAGAAGAGATGATTTTACAAATGTCTTGTATCTTATAGTTATTTATTTACACAGTGGTCATAATTATCAATAAGTTATTTACTTTTTACTACATCAATGTATCTTAATAAATTCTATTAATTTAATTTAAAAATCTTCATGAGATCGACTTATTTAAAATTGTATGTATACCTTTAATTTTATACTGTATATCTTAGATCTTAGAATATGTATTATGTACTAGTTAACAAAAAAGAGTGAAGGAGTTTTTACAAAATTATGTTTATTGCATACACGGTATACCAAAACTACTACCGAAAACGAGTCCGTGTGTTAATTTTATGACTACAAACACAATACAACAAAAAAAAAAAACAAAGTTACACGACATTTTTTTTTGTGATTTTAGAAATATCATCTTGTACGGGTGGTAAATCTATAGTTTTTGCTAAAATAATAATTTAACCCCTTGCGTACTATAACGTCTTTGTAATTCAAAAGGGTAAACCCTAATTTTTTAGAAAACACTATGTATTTACCACCTAAATACGACGATAGGAAAAAAATGGTTGCTTTTTTGCAACAATTATAGTTGCATTGTGTATGACCGGCTATTACTATTATATTTCGCAACAATTACAGTTGCGTTGTGTTTTTTATATTGTGTACCCAGCTTCATTTAGCAGTTTTGATTTAACCCGTATATTCATACATAATCGGGCCTATAATATTTTCGAGTGGATGGCGAACTTAATATTTAATTCAATAAACATATTTTATTTCATCTGTCTTGGCAAAATGTCTGCTTCACATCTGATGGTTAGAACGGACGGTCTAATTAGATTTCCAACGACACAAATTGGTCTCCATACAATAGTCGGGCCATAAAATTGTTTCTTTATGTCCTGCTTAGAGGAGCCATTTATATGAGAATGATCCCAGATATGATAACGGGTGACCCTATCATATTCAAATATTTACATTATCAAAATTACTCCTTTTTTCACGTATGATACGAAAATAGATTAGACCAATCCTAAAATAATACTTGAGGGATTTCTTGAGTATTTTTCCACCCCTCTCCGCCCAAGACACTCCTTTGTTGGCGGTTTGAACATAAAGCTAAGGTGAAGTGCATTCGAACTGAAATAACTCAGTGAAGTGTAACTACTATACTTAACGTTGGCCTTGAACCAACTGTAAATATGTAGGTATAGTAAAGGAATACTTTAACTTAAGGATTTAACTTCTACCTTGGGCATGTCTTGGGAAAGTGTCCTGTTAGTAATGGACCGGACGCGACTACCAACATGATCAAGGTGATCGCGGGTTTAAATCCCAGGGCACACTTCTGACTTTTTGGAGTCATGTGTCTGTATCAGCCCATATACGTCCCACTGCAGGGCACGGGCCTCCTCCACAATCGGGAGTACGATTGAGAGTGGTTAGGCCATATAGTCCACCACGCTGGCCTAGTGCGGGTTGGCGGACTTACATACCATAGAAATTTTATAAATCGCTATGGTATGCAGGTTTCCTCACGATGTTTACCTTCACCGTTTTAGTGCGTGGTGATTGACTATCAATACACACATAACTCCGAAAAGTCAGAGGTGTGCCCTGGGATTCGAACCCGCGACCACCGTGAACATGTTGGCAGTCGCGTCTATAGTCTAGTCAACAAGTTCAAAAACGTGTTAAATAGACATAAAGCTCCTAAAAATATGTGCCATAGCTCATTCGATTCGGAATGACGTCTAGAAAAATGTTTTTTAAGGGTTTATTAGCACATAAAAAATTGCGATTGTTATTAACAAAATAAGATTAAAAAAAAAAGGTATTTAGTTTTTCGTTAATAACTTTTAAAATAATGATATTTAAGGAATTTTGAAAAAAGAACCTGAAAGAGGAGAAAATTTCCAATAAAAAAGTCCTAACTCCCGGAACTCTATCTATATTATTTATAAAAAAAATTTAACGCTGAAAATAGGGCTCCGCGAGGGCGTTACGGCATAGGCTCGCCGCCTAAAAAGCCGGTATATCACCTAAAATATTTTTTTTTTAATATTAAATAACAATTTAAAAATTTGAATAAATTATAGTGTAATCTAGACACTTGAACGAAAAAAACCTCGGTGAAGAAAAATTTTACTGTCGATTTTTCAAAAAGTTACACCATTGTTAATTAACTATTTTTTTTCCAATCTCTGTTTTTATAAATTACGGTATAAAAGTTTAAATAATTGGTCTATAATTTTTTCGCTTCGTGGAGCTCTTTTTGTTTAGGTACTTAATAAAGTTATGCAAAAAAAAATTATTAAAGTTAATTATTTTGTTAATTATAATTTTTTTAAACTAACTAAAAATGAAATTTCTAAAAAATGTTATCAAAAAAATTTTTTTTTGGTAATTTATTATTATTGCTGTTTTCGCACCTGATATAGGTATTAATTAACATTGGAAAAAAAGTTTTACGTCATTTGTTAAGAAATTGTTTATAAACAAATAGACTATTTTGGGATTTAAAAAAAAAAAAAATTTTATCATCTTATAGCATAGGTGAAATGATGATTTTTTAAAAAAAAAATTTCTTAAATAAAAAATTTCTTAAATAAAAAAATTTCTTAAATAAATGGAATAACAGAGAAATAATTTTTTTTTGTAAATAATTTAATTGTTTATTAACTTAACAATTTGTTATAAACAAATAATATTAACCGTTATATTTTTTTTCGAAAACTTCAAAAAATTACAAAAACAACCATATTTAACAAAGTTAAGAAAAAAAAAATTTTGTATTTTTTACAACACTTTTAAATATTATACAATAATGAAATTACAGCCGTTACATAATTTGTCAAGTTAAAAATTGTTATAACTTTTAAACTATTGGAGATAGGGTAAAGAACATTCAAGTCATTTTTGTAAAGGATTTATTTATCTGTAAAATGAATTCAAAATCGATTCTGTAACTATTATTTATCACTTGTTATAAGCATTTATTTATAAAAATTTTAGTTTTTTTTTACATCTTTTGAAATTCCATAGCTAATAAATTGTTAAATAATATAGATACAGTTACGGACCCAAGAATTTTTTTATTCTATGATAAAATATCTTTCTAATTACGCATAAATTAAAGCAATATCCATTTTTGTTTAAATAATATATTAAGTCAAATTTATACTTACCCAATTTATATTCTGCTACAGATCATTCTTCATTTATTCATCACTTGAATTATTAATATTCTAATAAGTTTAATTATTTATTTATTAAAATAAGCCTTAATAACTTTCTACTGGAGCTCTATAAATTATTTATGACATCTTTTATTTAATAAATGAATTTTTTTTCTAATTTTTTTCTTCAGGTATATTTTCTAAAATATGAAGCATGAAGTTTAATCCGATTATCACTAATTTGTACGCCTTTATACATTTTACTAATTAGTTAACTTAATGATAATGTAATATAATAAATGAACTTATAATACGTTTTTGAATTTTATCTATAGCAGCCCATCCTTTTTCAAGGACATTTTAGTACATCACTAATTCAAATTGAACCGTTGCAAGGAGCAGCTGTTTCTTTTGAAGGTCTTCTTCTTTGTTAGATAAATTATATTTCATTATTTTTCATTTCATTTTTCATTCATTCATTCATATTCAGTCTAACAGTTATTTAGAACAGTTCAGTGTTGAGCCTCTACTCGTAGTATGTTGAAAATATTCTGTTATTAATTTGCAAAACTACAGTTATATTTGTTATATATTTTTTATTTTGTGGAACATATTTCCGTATTAAACTGCATCCAACAATATCGATTATTTGTGAGAGAATAGTTATATTTATGCAGATAGCAAATCTCTGTTAGTGAACGAATAATTTCATTTTCTTCCGGACCAATAACATTATTTTCTATTTATAATATTATAATTGTTATATCATAACAATGGACTACTCTGTGAAATGTTTTATTTGTGAGAAAAATCTGATTGGTGTCAAAGAAAGGAAAACAGTCAAAGAACGTAGAATAAATTCATTGCGAGAATGTAGTTTAAAAATTGGCGATCAAAAATACAAAACATTAGAAGGAAAAATGGAAATCCAAGTTCATGAAAAGTGTCGAACAAATTATTTATTGTTATGTAAAAAAATTGATTCTGAGTCTTCAAGTTCATCTGTTTCGGCACAATCTACACGCAGTAGTTCTACTGATTTTGCGTATGATAAATTATGTCTATTCTGCCAAAAAGATTATTTTCAGAGCTTACGCAAAAAACATGTCGTACGTTCAGATGATATACGGAAAATATAAGATGTAATTTTTTTGTAAATAAATAATTTATAGAGCTCCAGTAGAAAGTTATTAAGGCTTATTTTAATAAATAAATAATTAAACTTATTAGAATATTAATAATTCAAGTGATGAATAAATGAAGAATGATCTGTAGCAGAATATAAATTGGGTAAGTATAAATTTGACTTAATATATTATTTAAACAAAAATGGATATTGCTTTAATTTATGCGTAATTAGAAAGATATTTTATCATAGAATAAAAAAGTTCTTGGGTCCGTAACTGTATCTATATTATTTAACAATTTATTAGCTATGGAATTTCAAAAGATGTAAAAAAAATCTAAAATTTTTATAAATAAATGCTTATAACAAGTGATAAATAATAGTTACAGAATCGATTTTGAATTCATTTTACAGATAAATAAATCCTTTACAAAAATGACTTGAATGTTCTTTACCCTATCTCCAATAGTTTAAAAGTTATAACAATTTTTAACTTGACAAATTATGTAACGGCTGTAATTTCATTATTGTATAATATTTAAAAGTGTTGTAAAAAATACAAAAATTTTTTTTTCTTAACTTTGTTATATATGGTTGTTTTTGTAATTTTTTGAAGTTTTCGAAAAAAAATATAACGGTTAATATTATTTGTTTATAACAAATTGTTAAGTTAATAAACAATTAAATTATTTACAAAAAAAAATTATTTCTCTGTTATTCCATTGAAAAGGGTAAATGATGATTTTTAAGGATAAAATAATTTCTTAACTAATTATTTAAACAATTGAAATATAAAAAAACGATTATAAACAATAAAAAAAAATATTTAAGAATTTTTTTTTTTAAAAAATCATCATTTCACCTATGCTATAAGATAATAATTTTTTTTTTTAAATCCCAAAATAGTCTATTTGTTTATAAACAATTTCTTAACAAATGACGTAAAAATTTTTTTTCCAATGTTAATTAATACCTATATCAGGTGCGAAAACAGCAATAATAATATACAGGGTATATCAAGACTGCTACCGAAAACGAAGCCGGGTGGTAGTTTAAGCGACTTCAGACACAATGCAACAGAAAAAGTTGCAAAAAAAAGCGACAATTTTTTTTTTGTTATTTTTTTCCTATGTCCATATTTGGGTGATAAATACATTTTTTCCTAAAATAATAGTATATACCCTTTTATTTATAAATACTCTAAGGTATAAAAGAGTTTAAATTATTATTTTAGCAAAAACTATGGATTTACCACCCAAAAATGACGATATTTAAAAAATCATAAAAAAAAATTGTCGCGTTTCTAGGCGAAATTTTTAATTGCATTGTGTTTGTAGCTACTAAAACTACCACCCGGCTTCGTTTTCGGTAACAGTCTTGAGATACCCGGTATTACCAAAAAAAATTTTTTTTGATAACATTTTTTAGAAATTTCATTTTTAGTTAGTTTAAAAAAATTATAATTAACAAAATAATTAACTTTAATAAAAATTTTTTGCATAACTTTATTAAGTACCTAAACAAAAAGAGCTCCACGAAGCGAAAAATTTATAGACCAATTATTTAAACTTTTATACCGTAATTTATAAAAACAGAGATTGGAAAAAAATTAGTTAATTAACAATGGTGTAACTTTTTGAAAAATCGACAATAAAATTTTTCTTCACCGAGGTTTTTTTCGTTCAAGTGTCTAGATTACACTATAATTTATTCAAATTTTTAAATTGTTATTTAATATTAAAAAAAATTATTTTAGGTGATATACCGGCTTTTTAGGCGGCGAGCCTATGCCGTAACGCCCTCGCGGAGCCCTATTTTCAGCGTTAAATTTTTTTTTTATAAATAATATAGAAAGAGTTCCGGGAGTTAGGACTTTTTTATTGGAAATTTTCTCCTCTCTCAGGTTCTTTTTTCAAAATTCCTTAAATATCATTATTTTAAAAGTTATTAACGAAAAACTAAATACCTTTTTTTTTTAATCTTATTTTGTTAATAACAATCGCAATTTTTTATGTGCTAATAAACCCTTAAAAAACATTTTTCTAGACGTCATTCCGAATCGAATGAGCTATGGCACATATTTTCAGGAGCTTTATGTCTATTTAACACGTTTTTGAACTTGTTGACTAGACTATAGTCCGTTTACCAACAGGCCACCACGCACTTCATGTGTATTAATAGTCAATGAGCACTATAACGGTGAAGAAAAACATCAAAATAAAACTGCATGTCTTAGCGTTTTATAATACTTTTTATGGTATGTAAAGTTCGCCAACGCGGTGGACTATATGGCCTAACCCTTCTCAATCGTACTGTCAATTGTTGAAGAGGCCCGTGCCCTTCACTGGGACGTATATTGGCTGATGCAGTTGTATATCTTATTCTTAAGGGGTATGTAAACTTATTACAAGAGCTACACGCAGTTCGCCGACCTTATTTTCATCAATTTGCCCAATGAGATCAGATATCGGTCTCGAGGGAATCATATTTAGTTTTAAATCGAAAAACTCACATTATATGGATTGACTACATATTTATATCCAAAATACATCTAGTTGATCTACAGCTATTTGTATTACATGAGCGCACAACATAGGTAAAAAGACACGAGATCGATCACAATTTATGCGTGTAGAGCCTCATAAATTCCTTTGTGGGGGGATTGAGTCAGATATTCAGCACAGAAAGGTAATTGCTTTTGGGATTGAAAATTGATGGATATCAAACAATGATTGATCATATTTTTAAATTGTTACTGTATTATTGTTTCTACCCCTCACTAGTACAATTTTCATAGGCATATAATGTATTTGTAGGTATTAAATGAGTACTTAGAACGGATCCGGGCTCAAAATTAAATAGATACTGTAATGTATTATTTTATACGAACTGCGTATTATTTTAAACGAAATAAATCAAGAGTTATGAGTTCCAGTAGCCTTAGCATTAAATTTTATGTAGAAAATCGATGTCTAATGAAATCTACATTCACTAAGTTTCTTTAAAACAGGAAACAGGGAAACAAGGGTAAAATATTTACATATAGTATGTAAAATGTATATGTATAACAAACAAAACACAGGAACATTTTAGAAAAATAATTTAAACAGTACATGCAAATCTTTACCTCCTACTTAAATGCTGTAATGAAAAAATAAAAAAAAGGTGAAATATCATCAACGCAAAGAATACATACTTAAAATTCTAAAAGTACAATCTCGAGGATTATTTACATCTTATTATCTACTTCGTGTATTCATTTATTCGGTTCCCAAACTTATAAAAATATTTACTATGTAAATACAAGTTATATTGGATGGTAGAAACATGACGAATTAATTAAAACGTATCGCGTCTGCTGTTTAAAAATCAAAAACGATTATTTAGGATAAATTCATAATAATGACTTCGAACTTTCAAACAAAATCAGAAACAATTTTTTTTTATTGGTCTCGCTGTTTACGCATCGTGTTCCATTTTATCGTCATTTCTCTATCACTTCACATAACACTACACACTTAATTGTTAATAGCTATAATAAAAGTTTATATTACTTACACAATAGTCACAATGAAAATCCCATAACATAGCAACTTAAGTTATCGAAAACGGTTTTAAGCAGGGTTCCTTTGCCCCTTCGTCAATACAGATCGGCGCGGGGTCCTTAATGAAATCCACTTTGCTAACAAACGACACTCGAGTTTCACGGTTCCGACTTGTTGTCGAGTTGATTGGGGTCACTTCTCGGCAGATTGTGTCGTTTGCTCCTCTCTCCCGGCCGACACGCTGGCAAAGCAGGGTCTCACGAAACGCCACTCGGTACCTGGTAATGGAAAACGCTATTAGTATTAATGATAATGAAATTGTAGGTAGTTGGTTTTTATACTCGTGCTACTTGTATGTAGGTAGTAAGGGAGGTCTGTAGTTTTAAGGTTTATAGACTATGAAGAAAAGTACGTAATTTTTACTGCCTCGGTTACGCAGTTGTATTGCAATACGATTGCAATGCTGAGGGTTGGAATCCCGGGTTGGGCAATTAGATTTTTTATAGCCCGGAGTCAGGAATTAGGGGAAGCAGGGTTAATGGCGCTCACTGGGTAATGGCGCTCACCTCTGAAACTCAGTCAGACCTGAACATAGCAACACGCCTCGTTACGTGGAGCGTGAGGGGAGGGGGGCTCTAACAGACAGCGACGCCAACGGTCAATCAGCTCACGTCCTGTGACCGTGAAGTGCGTTTCTTCGTTTGCGGCCGCGTCGATGTAATTTTAGGTTAGGTGTTCTTTGTCGGTAAGTCCAAAACTTTAATGCTTATTCATTATTAATTTTACATTTCTGACACTAAAGATATTCTATTTTTAAATAATACAATCAATTTTCAACAATTATGTGTAAGTTTTTTTTAAATTTCAAATTAATCACAAAATGGCCGTTTGGGGTTATACCGCTCATCTGAGTGCCATTACCCCTTAATATTTTTTTAATTGTTGTAGATATGCCAAGAAATCGTCAAAGGAACACTGCCAAAGCGGCTTCGACCGAAGAAGACCTTCAATTTGCTAAAACTGCGATTGAAGGAGGTTTGTCGAAAAGAAAAGCAGCACAACAATATAACATACTACTTTAAGAGACCGTTTAAAAAAATATTTGTTAAATTAAAAAAGGCTAATCTTACGTATAGTTGATGCTGATTTGTGATTAAAGATTTTATATTCATTCCATAATGTTGATCTCATTAATATTTCTTTAATTAAAATGTATCTTACTTGTTATATTCCAAATAAAATGTTTGAACGTTATTACCCCGTACCCTGAGCGGCATTACCCAGTCAGGGGCAATGCCGCTCAAACATGTTTTTTTTATCATTTTTTCCTATTACTCGTAGATTAAATATATTATATGCTTTTTTCGTTAGTTTGTTGATTACTCGATAATTAAAGACTTTGTTATTTTTCTTAATTTTGATTTATAATAAATAATTTGAAAAATACACCATGTTTTCCTTAAGTGAACGCCATTCCCCCTGCTTCCCCTAATACCTAATATGGCGATGGATTTGTCCCCTATCACATCTAGCGACGGAAAACACAAGGCGAAACGAGGGTTCATAAGATTGAGTTTATGTATATATAGGTATGTATGTAAGAAATGTTGTATCTTGATCATATTAGTTGAGAGGTTAAAGTAACATCACTACACTACTTGATGTATTACCATCCATCCCCATTCTCCCCCGTATCTTAATAACCGATTCGAGTTTCTTCATGATACGCATTCTAGATCCCTGAGGTCATCGGAGAACTTAACACTTAAAATCCCAGTGCATTCCACTACATTTTATAACAAATCGTTTACTGTACAAGCTGCAAGGCTGTGGAATTCATTACCTGTCACAGTGAGGCGGGCAGAGTCGCTGCCCATATTCAAAAGATTGGTCAAACAGCATTATCTATCACAATTAAACTGAAGACATTGCATGTATACCGTGTTTATTTGTATATATTTATATATGTATGTATGTGTGTATATATATATATATGTATGTGTATGTGTGTATATGTATATATATGTATGTGTATGTGTGTATATGTATATATATTTGTCGCTATGGTTATTTTATGCATAATGTTGATACATGTTAGTTATAATATTTATTTATGTATGTGTTTATGTATATATATTTATTTATATATGCATTAGGTATGTATACTTATAGATATATGTCCATTTCGTACACCTCATGGTACCCCAAAACTTTCGTTCCCTCTTATCCATCCCATGGTTGGTTGTCTGTAAGAGATCGCCTCGAGCGATAAGACCGCCTTTTGTACATTTTTTTTTTCTTGTCGTTTATTTCTGTATTGTTAGTTTTAGGTGTACAATGAAGTTTTAAATAAATAAATAAATAAATATTACATTGCTGTCCAGTCAAAGATACAAACTAGGCTTTTAATACAACATAATCTAATCTAGAACCGATTATTTTTAAATGACCTATAAATGCCTATGATTCAAAAATAAACGTGGGTGTTTCAGACCTTTAAGCAATGAATGAGCTATTTTCAGAAAAAATCTTTAATATGTATCAAATTGGTTTCGTTCAATAAATTGTGAATTGCGTGTGCCTAGCCATTCATAAATATTTCTTGTATGTGGGTGTAATAGTTGCGTTGTCGATTTGGAATATAAAGAGGGACGTCAAATCATTTCAATGAAAATAGCATCTTGTTACTTACTACTATGCATGGGTGTCATGAGCTTGGTCGTTGTCTACTAAGGTGGCGCCGCAAGGATATTGTGGTTTTAGGTTGCATACGAAGGTCAGAAAAACAACTTTTAGTGAGACTTTTGGTCTGAAAATCTTTTACGGAAGTTCCAGTAGGAGCGGAATTGCCTTAAACAACGTCTAGTGTATTGACATGACCTTATTTACGTAATTTCGGAATTTGTGCCTTGGACTCAAGTCTGGGAGAATCATAGTAATCTACTTTAACCTCAACTATGCTTCTAGTCTATATTATATATTATGAATATGAAAATTACCAATGACTTTCAGTTTATATTTAATTAAATCATGCGGTAAACATCATTTACATTAGTTACTTATAATTAAGATACCCAAAATTGCTTGGTGGCCTGTTGGTAAACGGACCAGACGCTACTACCAATGTTCATGGTGGTCGCAGGATCGAATCTCAAGGAACACCTCTAACGATTCGAAGTCACGTTGTATTGTATGTATATTGATAGTCAATCACCATGTACTTTAACGGTAAAGGAAAACATCGTGAAGAAACCTGCATACCATACCATACCATATATATTTACATTATCTATGTAAGACTCTCAAATATTCGGGGCATTTGAAAGTACCAAGGGAGTATTACGTACAGTCAATACACACTCGACGAAATCAAATCACAACGGCAGGACAATTCGGGATAAATTAATTTCACCTCGTAAGGGATATGGGCGATGTAATTTGGCCCGCGCTCTCTCATGTACAATGTATATTGACTTAAATAGAGTCCTCGATTATTTATTAATGTTGTCAGGTCAAATATACCTTTTTCCGTTATAATGGTTCTACAAAAAGGCATCAATCAGCTGATAGGGATATCCCTATTTGATTTCCCTATCTGATTCTATTTCTTTATAACACTGAAATCAGTGTTATCCGAATAAATAAATAAATAACACCTAACAAACACATAGTCCTGACCCCACACTAAGATCGAGTCTTGTGTCGTAGGTATTATGAACTACTAGAAATTTTTCGTCCTCACAAACACCCAGACTCGAAAGAAATGTTTGTGGACCGTACAAACTGCTCTCGGTGCTGGGATCGAACTCGCGGCCTTTAGTTACACAGGCGGCGTTTAACCGACTGCGCCACGGAGGCTATTTGTCTGTGTAATATAATATCAACTAGAGATGGCCTTCGTCCCAGTCGCCATATTTCGACAGCACAGCCTGAAACCACGGCCCACTTCCGTGGATTTCTTTAATAAACTTTTCACCATAGAGTATGGTCGTCGCTATCAAAATGTTCTTGGATATCCTGCGATCAATAAATAGTAAAAAGCACAAAATCATCAACATAATTAACTTTGGTAATTATAGTTGACTCTATGTAGTTCTATTAAAATTTAAACTAAATGTTAAAGCAAAATTCACAAGCAAATTATAAGAGATCGTATTTAAATAATTATAATCAAATAGCTACATCAAAATGGCAAACTTGAATCCTTACAAATTACAAATTGTTTGAATACACCGGCATGATATCGAAAGGAGATACCGTTTATACAATAATTAGATTGAATTGAAATAATTTGTATCAAAATTAGTAATATTCATTTAGTTTAGAGTCGACATTTTATTAGCAAGGTAGAATTTATTCATCTTATTATAAGTTAAAACCTGACCATGTATAAAATTGACGAAATGGGAAAAAAATATTTAAACTTCATTAAATTTCAATTTGTTCATATAGTATTTTATTAAATGATGATTGGAAAATTTCCCAAAAGGTGTATTTAGGCGCACCTGTAGTTTTCTGAAACCTATTTTAATTCTGTATTGGGGTTGAAGTAGCGTTTTTTTTTTTATTTCAACGAATGGCGAGACGAAGTTGCCATTTGCCTAATGGTAAGCTATATGACCGCTCATGAACAGTAACAGAACCAAATAACATCATGAATTACAAAGCAATGCCATTCCGCCATCGCCATCCTGAGGCATACGATTTTAAGTCTCAATATGTCCAGTAGTTACTCTAGCTACAAAGTCCTTCAAACCGGAACCCAACCGAGCATTTACACTGCTGTTTGGCGGGAGAAATCGACCCAGGCGGCCTCTCACACATGAGATTGTGTATGAGACCTACCACCAGTACTAATTTTCACACACGAAGTGCCGCGAAATACTTTTACGTTTTGTTTGCATTACCGTCGGTTATCTTCAAAGGCCACGCTACCGACATCCTAATCAGGCGGGAGCTTAATTAACTTTTCATTGAAATGTTTCATTATATTATAAAAGGTGTATGTTAGGTAAGATAAAAAATGAAATGACGTTTTTTATGTTGCATACATACTCACGCCTTTTTCCCAGAAGGGGTAGGCAGAGGTGACAGGACACCCACATTTCGCTTAATTATTTATATGTTCCGTCACACGATGTGAGGGCGAGAGCCCATCGCTATTTTGGGCCCAAATACCTGACTCGGGGCTGATAGAAAAATCCAATATCACTTTGCCCGACCCGGGATTCGAACCAGATATCTCAGCTTTGTAACTCATACCGTACTACGACTACGCCACCAAGGCAGTCGAAATATGTTTTGAGAGGATAGGAGGATATTACAGCTGTTTGAATTAATTTATTTACAATAATTTAGACATTCAACATTTGACCGGAGTTTGAAATCAAGAATATATATAGTTCAATAGTAAAATGAGAGAAAAAGAAAATATTTACGGTTTTATTCATAGATTTAGTCTCTTTCGAAAGACTTTACAATTCAGTTCAAGGCGAAGAAGACTAAAAATTCGATAACTAAAATAAGTTGATATACTATCTTTGAATAAGGCCTTTATTAGAGAAAAGGCTGGAAACATACTACTGAAACGCCATGCTGATGCTATCCACTCGACCCGGTGCTACACGTCTTGAATCAAATCAAATCGTACAATTACAATAAGCAAATACGCCACGCAACATAACACGTGTCCGTAGTGTGAATCACACAGTTATGAGTACCACAGTGGCGTGGCGTTTCAGGAGTGTGTTTTCGGCCTTAAAATTCCATTCATAAACTACACAAACTGTATCAGCCCATATACGTCCCACAGCAGGGCACGGGCCTCCTCTACAATCGACAGTACGATTGGGAGGGGTTAGGCCATATAGTCCACCACGCTGGCCTAGTGCGGGTTGACGGAGTTACATACCATAGAAATTTTATAAATCACCATGGTATGCAGGTTTCCTCACGATGTTTTCCTTCACCGTTTAAATGCGTGGTGATCGACTATCAATACGCACATGACTACGAAAAGTCAGAGGTGTGCCCTGGGATTCGAACCCGCGACCACCGTGAAAATATTGGCTGTCGCGTCTATTCCGTTTACCAACAGGCCACCACGCACCTACTTCACAAACACCCGCCCTTTTTAGTATAATAATAATGAAGCTCATAAAAGCGTGTTAAAAAATGACTAGCGACTGTGGTCATAGTAGATTCTTTAGTATTATCTTAAGTAAATAAAAAAAATACGGAACGATATACGAATATTCATAAACATTCCTCTTTAATATCTAAAATAAACTATTATAGACAACATTTTTCCACGAATATACAAAGAAGACAGCATTACGAGTATTCCGCGCGATAAGATTCCATTCTCGTCAGTTCCGATCTTGTTTTATACCCATTTCCAGCGCGGCAGTGAAAAATCTATTTCCGCTTGGGGCGCTCAAAGCTTTGTCGACTGTTCACTATGCTCTAACGATGTCATCGCAGGCTTTGAACTGCATTCTGAACAGAGTTATTCTTGTTTCGGAATAAAACATTCATATTCGCATAATTGAAAACCTCTGTTAGTTGGTTAGACGCCGACTGATTAACGAGAGGCTTTGAGTTCCATACCCACAAAAACAAATGTTTGTGTGATGTGTTTGCTTCGGGTCTATGTGTTTGTGAGATCGACAAGTCTCTCGTAGGTTCTATTACCCAGGATAAAACTCGGTCTTAAGTATATGCGACTGTTGAGTATATTTATTTTGAAAACGCCATTTTATAAGTGTTTACAAAGCGTCCCATTTTTCTTATGCTTACTTTGGTGGAAAACCCATTGATCGGATCTCCCCAAGTAGCTAGCTTTTAAGGGGCTTTTAGTGTACCTTATCCGAATTTAAAAAATACATATATATATACATCTCAATGTTTTTATATTGGCTTATGCTACGGATTTGTAGTTACTTTGATTACTAGTTGCACCGAAAGTTTGTGAACACATTTTTTGCTAACATATACAATTTATACGCAGTATGTCGGCCCTAAAACTTTCCAAATCAATAATTGACATCGACGCTACAAATAAGTTTGTTTTTTCATCTTCATTTCTCACATATTGACTTCAGGCCCGTTTGAAGTATCAAGAAGTAAAAACTAAATTGTCAGCGAACTAAGAGCTAGTTATCACGTTTACCTTGGAAGTAAATAATTGTGCTTACCTAGAAATGCTGACCTACTCTACTTCTCAGAGATAGACTGACAGCGAAAAATAAAGTTTCATTTTTTGTCTATACAGCTTTTTTTATTATTAAAGATAGGACTTAGTTAATATTCTCTTCGTAAAATATACACTAAGTAATGATTTAAGTAACATTAAACTACTCGTGGTAGGTCTCTCGTATGTGAGAAGCCATCTGGGTAGGTACTACCGTAATGTCTGTTTCTCCCGCCAAGCAGCGGTGTAAATGTACTGTTGTGTTTTGGTTTGAAGGACATTGTAGCCAGAGTAACTACTGGATATATTGATACGTAACATTTTATGTCTCAGGATGACGAGCGCAGTGAGCGCAGAGTACCAAGCATTGCTTTGTAATTCAAGGTGTTGTTTGATTTTGCTATTGTCCATGAGCTGTCGTATCGCTTACCATCAGGTGAACGGCATGTTTATCTTGCCATTCATGGCGATAAAAAAATGTCACTGAGGACGACAGTTGGTTGCACAAACACCCAGACCTAGAACAAATACCAGTAGAACATGCATACATTCCTCTAGGTGAGAGGATCGAACTCACAGCTTCTTGCTTAATATCCGCATTCATGACTTAACCAACTGCCCAAGAAAATAATAAATAAATACACCCACAACAGTCACTTACATAATCCTGACCCCACATTAAGATCGAGTCTTGTATCGTGAGTATAGTGAGAAACTACGAGAGACTTTTGAGTCTCACAAACACCAGACCCAAAACAACTACCTGTGGAACACACTAATATTTGTTTCAGTGCGGGGTTCGAACCCGCGGCCTCTTGTTTTACAGCCGGCGTTTAACCAACAGCGCAACGAAGGCGGTGGAGAAAAGCTTTGAATGAAATTATTAGTCAAACTAGTCTATTATCGGGATTTCCCAACTTCCATTAGTTCAGAACCATCTGTACATAATCTTAATTATTCCTACCAAGGGCTTAACACGCTTACCGAAGTGCGCAGTATTTGAAACAACTCGTAACTTTATACAAAAGATATTGAACATACCAATCTATCAAAGTTAGCTAAAGTTGCCTTGGATGCCAAAGAATATGTTGCATCAATAACTTGTCCAGCCGATATATTGAATATTCGCGGTCAGATAAGAGGGAAAAATATAATGTCGTAGAAGCATTTGACTCTTCAGTGGCTAAAAATTATTGAAACATCTTCATAGTGTGATAATTTTGTTTCTTTTTAATCTGTAAATTTTAAAATCGGAGAATAAAATATAGATAATGTTTACAATAAGATCACTCCCGTGAATTAAAAAGGACAGGCATTAGTATTACTGAAAGTAGATTGAATCGATTTGCATCAAAAAAAAAAAACCTTTATTTTATTTTTATTGCATAATATCCGGATAACTAGCAAACAGATCACCGGATGATAAGTGACGATTACCATCTATGAATATCTATAACGCTTGGTTCACAAATCTATTACCGGCCTATTAAATCGGGAAGGAAAAGAGATAGGAAGAAGGGGTATTGGGCATTTGCCAATCTAACTCACCGAACGAAAGGCGGCAGCAAAGTCGTCGCGTTGCATCGATCCCCTGTGAGACAGTGGTCGAGTGGTGGACGAGCCTGCCTATTCATGCTGAGTCATCACTGACTACAGCGTGTCTCTGCCGCTTTTGATTTTATACAATTATTCGTTTATGTTTAAAAAAATACACACCCACGTTTTTAGACTACAGAGTGCCTCTAACGCTTTTGATTTGACAAGTACACCCACGATTTTACCGAATATAATGTAAAAATTATCATTTTAAAATTGCTTCAGTGGTTGAACTCTGTGCAGGTATTCAGGTTACACGAGTAAAAATTTATGCGGTCACTAAACGAGCGATGTAACTTAATATCTTTCTAGTTCATGGTTTCTAACGAAGTTATTCATTTACCGTAAAGCTAAACATCCATTAGGATCATATAATTAGATATAAAACTGGTGGTAGGTCTCTCATAGGTGAGGGGCCAGTAGGTACCACCACAATGTTCTATTTCTTCCGCCAAATAGTAGTGTAAATGCACTGTTATGTTCCGGTTTGACATTGTAGCCGGAGTAACTACTGGACATATTGTGACATAACATCTTCTGTGTCAAGATGGCGAGTGCAGTGAAATGTCAAGCATTGCTTTGTTATTCAAGGTTCAAGGTTGCTTAGTTGTGCCACTGTTCATGAACGGTCGTATGGGCCTGCTCGTTTCGCCATTCAAAACAATAAAAAAGACATTCAAATAAGTCGTGTCAACTCTAATATAAACATATTAATATAAACAAGTTTTCTTTATTCTGATTATTGTAACGTATGTAATCATTTATTAAAAATTAAAAAAAAATATATTAAAAATTTTCATTTAATGAAAAAGAAATAGGCATTGGCATTGCTGCTGGAAATATACTTTTTTTCACCTCTCTTTTACCTTTCTTTGCCTTTATTATTTCGAATCGCAGACAACGCACCGCAATATCTTGTAGGTGTAGTTTCCGTACCTACATTATAAACATAAGTTACAATCAATTTGTATTGAATTGTAACGACAAATGACGTAACAAGCTACAAAAATTCGAAGTTTTTATACAATTCTTCCCTTCCTCAATGGACACTTATCTTTACAACCTTTGAGTGGACACTGCCGGCCGGTAAATTAAGGGCCGAGCTGAAACGCTGAATTTCTAAAGTTACGCTTTTGAACTAGTACTGCACATAATTTCACAAGAGTAGGGTCTGAAGAGGAATAACTTGACTGTTATTTTAGTTAATTGGCGTTTATATAATCGTGTTTCAAGGACTTATTACAATTGATAACTACTCGTATACGTCTCATCAGTAAAATCGAAACACCTTGCAAGTTTATGTTTTGTTAGGATTATCAGAAAAATAATTTGAATTTAGAACATCAACATTAAGATTTTAAATCCTCATATTATTCACTATAACGACATTTAGCATGTATTCCTAAATACACACATTTTGTTGATAATCCTTATAAAACATAAACTTGCAAGGTGTTTCAATTTTTCTGATGAGAAGAATACATATATAATAATGTCTGTATCGAAGGAAAGAGCGACCACTACAGCTTTGACACTACAGTGTAAAATTATAGTGACCGACGCAAGTTGGAAATGTTTTAGGATATGCTAGTGTACATATTGATGTACAATCACGGGCCTAGAGTTTAGGATTAAGGCAAGTAAAAATTTTAGGTTAACAATTGTTAGGCAGAAGACCTCTTCTTTTAACCCTTTTTACAGCCTACATATGTATACCTATATGACTAAATAACAAACCAAAATAAATGTGAAGAAAAAACACAAAATGGAACGAAGCTTTACAGACCTTGAATGGACAGCGCCGGCCGGTAAATTAACTAGCTAAAACGCTAAGCTTGTCAAGTTACGCCTTTGAAACTACTGCTGCACATAGTTTTACAAGCGTACGGTCTCGTCCTCAGACGGAGGGACCACTTGACACTGTTTCCGAAAGTAGCTGCTCAACATACCATTTCAATATTGGAATTATTTAAATTAATAGTAGTAGTAAAATAAAGAGCGGTTGGAGAGTTGGAAAAGCATTGTTGTCCTCTTCCCTTCGTAGTAAAGTGAGAGACAAAATTATGATCCAGATAGAGACAGAGAGAGAGAGGTAATTAAGTATACTTAATGTATAAAGCTGAAGAGTTTCTTTGTTTGTTTGTTACCCCTAATTTCAGGAACTACTAGTTTTTGGTAGGTTTATTGAGAAATGCTATAACCTACATAGTATAACGCTATCACCTTTAGGTCCGTCGTATAGGTGAAAGCGAAGTAGTAGTGAAAAATCTAGTACATACTAGGAAATGTTATTCGTTTTTCATGGTCCACTTGGCCGATATTTTAAATTGATAGTCGGAATTGGGCAGTATAGCTGCTGCACCCGGGCAGAGCTGGGCCAGACCGCTAGTTCTAGATAAAATATTAAATTACTGGTACAAAAAAACATATGACTACAGTTGATTGCCATTATTTTTAAAAATGACTCACATAGCCTAATTTGATTTCCCCCAACACTTTTGTCACCCAACATGAATCCAAATATTAGACTCAAACTAAAGTTACATCACCTCTACATTTTAGCAAAAAACCGTCCAACAACAGTTGTACCATTAATTTTTAATTCACACTTTTCATAGTATTTTTTTATAAAACCGTTTTCTCGGACCATTAATGAGGTTGTATTTCGCATTTTTTCCATCGCTTGGTTTTTACGAGCAGTTTTCTCGAGTGCTCTAATAAGGTTTGAGAGGTGAGAGAGGCTTAGCTATATAAATAATCGTTTATGTGCCAGTGCAATAGGTCACATTGATTCGACATTTTGACGATGAAATTAAAGATTCATTTCAAAAAGTTGTAGAATTTATTTGACATCGAAACATTAAAAATTATAAAAAGTGCCTCTAATAGCAATAGGTTTTCTAGCGGCAACTGGCAGGCGTAAATATCATATGTATGATGATTGTAACTTGTAGGTACATATGTACAATTGTACAAGTATACGTTTTTAAAATTAAGAATTGATTAAACAATAAACATCAGTATTTATATTACGCTGAGTACAATGTCTCGTCATAACATGTGCTACAAGCCCTAAAACGCGTGTTTATGCCGAATTATAAATATTATATAATTTCGCCAATCATTGCATAAGATTGTTAGTCGTGTTGATTATACCTGGCATTGTAAACGGTTGGCCTACCGAGCCTTACTGTAACACTCCTTTCGGCTGTTCAATTACACAGTCGGGTGACAAAACATGATTACATTTAGACGACGCAATTGAGGCGAAAGAGGTTTGTATAGACCGTAGTACTTGGCTTCTATAGTCTCTGCGCGCATCAAAGCGACTTAGGTGATAGTTTATGTATGTATGTATAAAAATAATCTTTAAAATTATAATACAAAGACACATTTTCCTTGACTACTAAATAGTATATTAACACTTCTGCTTTCACAGGGGAATGTCTAAGATTTGAGTTTTTTTTTAAATATTGTATCAACCCGTCCATACGGACGGGTCGCAATATTAACATATTGTATACGTCAACTGCAAGGCACGGGCCTCCTTTACTATTGAGAATACAAGTGAGAGTGTTTACGCCATATTATAGTTCACTCCGCTAGGCTAATTCCAGTTGGCGGACTTTACATACTCTAGAAATTCATACAAATCGCTATAGTGTGCAGGTTTCCTCACAATGTTTATCTTCCCCGTTTTAGTGCGTAGTGGTTGACTATCAATACAGACATGACTCAGAAAACTCAGAGGTATGCCCTGGGATTTGAACTCACAACCTCCGTGAACATGTTGACAGTCTCATCTGGTCCATTACCAACAGGCCACTAGGTACTTTTTCTTTGAGTAGCTGAAACTAATACTCCATAGATCTTATACATTTTTGCCTAAAACATTGCAAATATGAAAATGTAATCACGTGCATTTAGGTTGATCCACTTCTTCATATACATTTTGACTATGGAACTATGAAACCGGTTGTGGTAGGTCACAGGATGTGGGTAGTTAGTGGTACACAGTAATATGTTAGCAGCCTTTGAGAGTTACAAACAAACAGTACAGTTTGCAAACATAGCGAGTCTGGTTCTCGGTATGAGTTAATAAACTATGTCTGTACAAATACGTCCCAGTACTGTAGACAATTCTCTTCTATTACCGAGAAAAACGATAGTTTTAATTACATACAAAATACTTCTTATATAGCTACATATGTAAGTTCATGTCTATTTTCCGACGAGGTTAGCAGAGTGGACAGTAGAATGAAATAGAGTTTGCGCAGCTTATTTCCTATCCAAGAATGAAATGAACTAAGTTTATACATAATATCCCATAAAAACTGTATAGGTAACGCAAATGATATTTCTCAAACCGAAAATACACACAAAATGAGTACCACATCTCACAAACGAACTGAAAACCTCATTAAAACTCGTGATTTTTTCGAGTAAAAATAACTCAATATGAAGAAAATAGTAAAATATGAAAGGCAAATTATTCGCACACACATGTCATTCCCGATTCGTAGTTACCTAAAACATTATGGCAAATTGAGACATCTATAAAAAATATTTTTTCAGCATCAGCTAATAGACTAAAAACTATAATAAGTTCAGCATAATACGTAATGGAGCAATTTTTATGTCAAAAATCTAATTGGGTCACTATACCAATGTCTTTAAAAAACCAATCACTAGGAAAATCTGCATATAAATGGAAAATTACCTTTATCGTATATATCTAGAAATATTTTTTACCCGTTGTTCATTATAATTAATGGATATTGCTTTTCTTTATGGCCTAACGCGCACAAAACGAACTACAGACATAATTTAGGGTGTTTATAGCAAAAACATTATGCTTCATATTTTTGGCAATTCAGCTATTGCTATAAACTCGGATTGAACGACTCTTGAAAGGCTGGATCAATAAATGTAACGAGATGTAATATTGCTACTAAATTTTAAGTACATTCCATTGCTGTATTTGGTTGAAAAAATTGGGTTGATAAGAGATCGAAAGGTTCTCGAATGGAGGCCTGATACAGGAAAACGTAGCACTTTCGTCTACCTTAAAAGGTGGATGATCGAACTACTTGAGATTTTATGAAGTTAATGGATACAGGACGCTTTGTTTGTCTTGTTTTAAACTAACATCCAGACCCGAAGTAAATACTTGTAGCTCACACAAATATTTGTTTCGGTGCGGGGATCGAACCCGCGGCCTCTCATTTAATAGCTGGCTTCTAACCAATTCCGCCACAGAGACTGTTCAGCGGTATATTTAAAGGTATACTTCGTGCTGTTGCGACTGATAATTATTTAAATAACTTATTTAATTAATGGACACCATATTATTATGGCGAGGGATTTTATCAAAAAATATATAAAATGAAAGCCCCGTCATGATAAACGCAAACTTTTTCGCAAAGTAGTTTCAATTTCTTAACTTCGAAGTGGTATAAAATGTATACATAACATATACTACGTAATAAATAACATTAAAAGGCACCTGTTTGCACTATAAATAATGCCTAAAATTTATTAAGTTTAGCAACGTTACTGCGGTCACACAAAAGTCGTAATAAAAATTTGTAAGCGGGCGTCAGACTCGCGAAATCTGGTACTATTAATATTTTATAGTTTATAAACTTGTCATCAAAAAATCAATAAAGTTTATGTTTTGTTAGGATTATCAGAAAAATGTGTATTTTTAAGAATATAATATGTCAAATGTCATTTAATAGTGTAATAATATGTTTTCAATTCTTAATGTTGATGTTCTAAATTCCAATTAAATTACACATTTTTCTGAACCTTTAAGATTGAAGGTTATCCGTTAGAAAACATAAACTTGTAAGGTGTTTCGATTTTTCTGATGAAAAGTACATATATTATACAAGACTCACAGTTAAAGAAGAATATTGTTTACGAGGTCATGCAAGGCGTTTAATACAAACAAATCTCGGTGGATTTGAATTTCAACCTCCGGTTATAGTGGTTCCAGCAATCATATTCACAGAGCAAGGGATTGACTAAGCGAAGCTTTTACTGCACGTTTTTTTTATTGCAATTAATGTCGGGAGGTGCATGCCGTTCGCCCGATGGTAAGTGATGCGACCGCTCATGAACAGTAGCAATATAACACCTTGAATTAAAAACCAATGCTTGGCATTACACTGCGCTCCACATCCTGAAACATAAGATCGCAATTTCGGTTTTCAATTAAGCAATAGTACAACCTCGGTAAAGCCATCTCATTACGACTGCAGCAAAAACCTTACACTTTATGAATAATCAAAACAGATTTACCTAATAAAACAGAGGGCTCGTTTTCGACTCGTACTTTTCGTGTACTTACTTCTTATGTGTTCATTTATGCTCCGTATTCATGTGTCTGTTTATCTTCCATATTAACATACTTAGCCTCGATCTTATTCAAAATATACCTGGTATCATTATTCGGTAAATATTTATCCTCCATATTTCTTAATATTATTACTTACCAAAATTCATCAAAGAGGAATTTTGGACCTTCGTTTTGTATAATCATGTTTCCATGAAATGGAGAGGCGGGGTCAAGGAAATCGATCCAGCCACTCGTCTAAACATTAGAAGAAGGTCGTGAAATCTAATATTCCCGATATATTTTCGACTTCTGCTTATAAATTATATGGTTGGGCTGTGCCAATATCATGATCCGTGTAGTCAGCAAACCACGAGCGGCTTTTACCAACCTAAATATTTTATGTTCTATTCATATTTTACCAGAATTATTCCACATCAACTTATATATACTAATATATAAAGTTGAAGAATTTTTTGGTTTATTATCTCAGGAACTACTTGTTTGTTTTTTTTGTGTTGGATATGTCATTTATCGAGGGATGCTACAGATCTTATTTCATCACGCTATGAAGTAGCAATAAAAAATCTAGCAAATACGAGGAAATTTTATTCTTTTTTCGTGGTCTTATTGGTTGATATTATAAATTGCATATTTATGCCGCCATATTCAATTGACTGGCCGGACCGCTAGTGTATAACTGTACATCCAAAAGCACCTTTCTGGAGCCAGGCAAAAATACGACTTATGCTTCTCTTAGTCCAACTAGTTTATTTCGGTCATAATTGTGGTGGATTTATTTTAAGCTATTCGTATCAAACATTTTACTAGTTTTCGATAAAAGTTGCTAGTTGTAGCAACAATTGTCAGTTGTTTCGTGTGTAAATTTCGTAGAATTGGACAAGTTTCCGTAACTAAAGTTACCCTGTATGCACATCACTTAGGTCAGTCACCTAAATAACAAAAACAAATTAGAATCTACACGTAAATGTGCACGTATTTTAATCATTTCGACGCGCTACATAAATATTTTAGCTTAGAAAAAATGGGTACTGACGAAATTCACTTTAACGTGACAAATAGAAAATTGCTCAGATTAATTCTGCGTTGGCGGAATTTCTCAGTTACCCAACCCGTGTCACACGAACCAAATTTTAGGCACGAAGAACGCACGTAATTTAATGACTGACAGCCTTTATTAAAGCATTGTATACTATCTCATACATACCCGATATTAAATGACAGACCTACTTAAGGAAGGATATTGATATATTCGAATATCGGATAGATTTTTCGTTATATTTTGTTCGCAAATTTATAGTTGTTGACTATAAATCTGCGAAAAAACTTTGTTGACTTTAATTTGTTTTGTGGAAAATATAGTGCAAGTGCTACAATGATCACGTCGCGTCGTCCCCCAATGAAGCCTTTTTTGGATAAAATTTCCATGTTAATTTGATCTACCTTTTGATTATACATAGGTTTTATTATTTCTGTATAGCGGTCTTTTTTCGTATATAAACATTAGTCTTTAGGAAACTTGAGTTTTTTCCCTGCAAACGAGTAACCTAATGTTACGTGATCCACAACGCTTGGATCATGGATGTGTTGCCCGCCTATCAAATCGGCAGGAGAGCGGGAAGGTAAAAGGATTTTTTTATTGCAATGAATGGCGAGACGAGCAAGCCGTTCGCCTGATGTTAAGCGATACGACCGCTCATAAACATTAGCAAAATTTCACTGCGCTCGCCATCCTGAGACATAAGATGTTAAGTCTCAATATGTCCAGTAATTACTCTGGCTACAATGTTTTTCAATCCGAAACAAAACAGTGCATTTACATTGCTGTTTCACGGGAGAAATAGACATTGCGGTGGTACCTACCCAGATGGCCTCTCACATATGAGAGACCTTCCACCAGTATATAACCAGGATAGGAAGAGAAAAGGAGTATTGATCATCCGGCAATCTCACTCACTCAACGAAACATTAAGTAAATGAGTAAAGGAGAATACCAGTGTCCAGTTTAACTATGAAACTTAGTATCGATGCGAAAATTGTTGTGCCATGATGAAAATTACTTTTTTGTGAAGGGAAAAATATATATTTTTAATAAATGTAAACATAATTACTAGTGGTAGGTCTCTCATATGTGAGAGGTCATCTGGGTAGGTACCACCGTAATGTCTATTTCTCCCGCCAAACAGCAGTGTAAATGCACTGTTGTGTTTCGGATTCAAGGACATTGCAGCCAGAGTAACTAGTGGACATATTGAGACTTAACATCTTATGCCCCAGGATGGCGAGCGCAGTGGGAAGCCAAGCATTGCTTTGTAATTCAAGGCGTTGTTTGGTTTTGCTACTGTCCATGACCGGTCGTATTGCTTACCATCAGGCGAACGGCATGCCCGTCTCGCCATCCATTGCTATAAAAAAAATATTGAGACCCAGGCCCAGAAGTCTTGGAGAAATGAACTTGATTTCCAATATATTTTTTTTGTAAGTAGCTAAATTTGATGATGATTACTTCATTTTATAAAAATCTATCGCTTGGGATAAAAGAGGAAAACGTTTAAGGATAAACCATAAAAAAAGTATAATTTTAAGCAGTATGAGTTTCGGGATCAGTTATATTTTTATCGATTCTATGACTGGGTATTCTCCTTTACCTCTTAAAAACCAAAGAAATTTATTTCTTCTGGCTATAAGTCATGTCAGTTCAAATAACACTCAAATGCTGAATCCTCCAAGATGAGAAAAATATCCACGTCTAAAGAAAAATTATTAGATGCCTTAAATGAAAGAACGTTGCCATTTTGTTTAAATCCCGAGATTTTCGTATTTCCACCTCGTTACGTATCAATCGCATTAAAGTCAAATGTCAAATAGCTCGAAGAAATTCTCCGGAAACCCTTTTTAAAATCGTCCATCCAACATTCCAATAACTGTCGGGGTGGCGAATGTTTATCTACTGAAATGTTGTTTTACAAGAAACTCTGAAGTATCTAAAATATATTTTTTCACGTCACCTTTCGATGTAGGGTACATTTTAAGTTTTTTTTCCTTTATTTAACATGCTTAAGAATACATACAATATTTGTTAGTAGATAAAATTGGAAATCACTAAGGTTTATTAGAGTTGACAATGGGGTTATAACTTATAACAAGACATTTATACTGTAGTGTTATTAGAAGTTTGAGATTAATCCAGACACATTTAGAGAAACAGTGATGTAGAACTTACTTTATAAGCAACTATTGACGCTTTATGTAATCTTTTTTTATTATTGCAACGAATGGCGTGACGAGCCTGCCATTGTAAGCGAGACGATTGCCCATTTACAGTAGTTAAACCAAAAAACACTATGAATGCAATGCAAACAAAGCAATGCTTAGCATTCCATTGCGTTCGCCATCCGGAGACATAAGATGTGAAGACTCAATATGTATGTTACACTACCTACTATGGTCTTCAACCCGGAACGAAAAAGTGTATTTAAAGTGCTGTTTGGCGGGAGAAATAGATATTGTAGTGGTACCTACTCAGGCAACCTCACACTTATGAGACACCACCATTAAAAAATTAATATTTTAATTAAAACATTATAATTATACAACTCATTTGTTGACCAAATTCTTGAATTAAATGCCATAAATATTCAACAACTTAGTCATAGTTATACATCATGTATATAAGCCAATAATATTAAAATAAAAGGGGATAAAAACAATTTGGACATAAACATATACTCGTAATCCCCGAACATACATAATGGCCCATAACTTTCTTTAGTTAATTATGCAAAATTTGACGGTCGACTTTGCAGAAAGTGGACGTGAAGTAAGCCTTTAAAACTCAGCGAAAATTTTAGCATAATTTCGCAGTAAATTGTGTGTGAACCTACTTTAAGACCTCACACTGCGCTATCTTTTGTATTGTAGCACATATACGTCCCACTGCAGTGCACGTGCCTACTCTACAATTGAAGATAGGATTGAGAGTGGTTAGGCCATATAGTCTACCACGCTGGTCCATCTTTTGTATTATTATTTATTGGTCCCCATAGAGTATATTTGAATATAAATTTAGCTTAACGTCTAGCCTCAATCATAGACTGTTTTAAAAACTATTATAATTGTCTCATGTTTTGTCCTTTTCGAACAACTTTTGAATTCAATTTGAGCGAAGAAGATAAAATATTCGATACCTAAAAGAGGTTTTAACTGTCTATGAATACGGCCTTGACGATCTAACTTTAAGTATAAATAAATTTATACTTTTCGACTGATTTAACCATTTCAGTCATCTAAGACACAGCTTAATCAGTGATTTTATTGTTATTAAGTCAGTAAGCCGTTAGAATACTAGAGGTTGCCCACCCGGATAAACAATAGGCTTCCAGATAGATAAGGCATTAGAGCGTAAAGAACATTTGGGTTGAAACTAATTCATATTATGTGCGTTTGGATTCACCTGATGCAGTGTTCAAATTAACATATTGTGTATCTGTTTTTGTATATAATATCATTCATAATCCACATATCTCTGTACTTTTTATTTTTATTGAGTTTTAATGGATATTTATTTACAGTGTCACAACGTTTTGTAGGATCGACGATTACCAGAAATGTAGCCACTTTAATTCTTAATACCAGTTCTTTTTATATCAGTTATTGTCATTATTGGCCAGTTGAGCATTCCATTCGACATTCGACATTGCGCTCATGGACAGAAGCAAAACTAAACCACACAATGCATTGAAAAGCAATGTTCGTCATTCCACTACGCTCGCCATCCTGAGACATACGATGTCTAAATATTGCCACTAATTAATCTAGCTACAATGTCCATCAAACCGGAACAAACTAGTACATTTTTCTGATGTTTGGGAGGAGAAATAGACATATGATATTGCTGTGTTACCAGGCGGCCACACGCATATTTTTAGAGACCTTCCACCAATGAGTTAAAGAAATTATTAAACTAAAACGAGACCTGCTTCCGGCAATATAGATTTACATTATATTATAATTTTATTATTTATACAACCGATCGTTAGCAACAACCGAGCAATATTCGTCAATTTTATGCAGACAATAAATGTACTCGTATAATTAAAATTTCGTCCTCCAGACATGTTGACATTTGCATAAAATAATGATATGGTTTCGAGGGTCTGTTATGCCAAATTTTATCGAATCCCTTTTATTTTATAACCTTCGCAGAGTCATGTTGTTTTCGCGTAATTTGGTGTAACGGTTTCCCGAAACACATAATTTGCAAATTGACTTCGGTAAGGTTTATTTAATAGCTGTTGGTTGCCATTTTCCGTGATTAAGTTTATTTTGGCTACTGATTTGGCAGAGGTCACAGATTACTTTGTTATATAGGAAGGAGAGGTTAGGTTAGCAGAAGCTTTCTGTGCTAGAGGATTCGTTTCCGGAACAATTAATACCTAATCTGTATAGCGTTACAAATATTCTTACGAATCTATATGTTTGTGCATGTATAGTTCTTTTTGTAAACAGTCATTTTAATGTAGCATATTTTAAATAATAAATACCAATATTTTTTGTCTTTAACTGCAAGGATTGTCAAAAATGACTTCAAAACCTTCTTATCAATGTTTACAATTTACATATAACAATCCAAGCTCCATTACTACTTAACGATATATGTGTATTACAGGTATGTAATGTTAATTCAGAAAATTAAAATATTAATGTTTTCATACAGACTTTTGAGTTGCAATAAAAATTCTCGTGAAATCTTGTCATAAAGAGAATGTTAATAAGAAAACAAAATTGAAATCATAAATGAATATCATGAAAGTCGTCAGAAGAAATTTATACAGTATAATTATTTATTTCAAGACTGGCGCGATTCTATCATTCGCATATTTCATACAGTCTTACTATTGTAGGCAATTTATGAGTATAATAAGGAATTGTTACTTTTGGCCCACATTATGACGATTTTATTTATTTTCCGAAGAAGTAACTAATATTTTATACTAAAACTAAGTCATAAAATACACATATTTCTTCTTCTTCCTCTTCAGTGATGAAGCTCAACTTCTTTGACATTAGCCAGGTTTTATTCAAAATAACATATTGAACATTGTTTGAAAAAGCAAAGTTCATCCGTTTGATTTAAATCCATTTCACTAAATATATAGTCAATCAATTTCAAACCAATCATAGTTCAGGCTGAAATTATTACTTAAAAGTGACACCAATTTAGAACAGATCATCATCTTTAAGCCCTACGATGAAGGTAATTTGGGTATCACCCATTAAACATTAAACAACTTTACCAATATAGAGATAACGTAGATAAATTGCTGACGATTGAGAATTCATTAGGAGATTGGGTAGCTGAAGTTATTCTCACAGTAATATTAGTAAACCGAATTTGACAGGAAAGCCATTACTAATACATTACTTACGTAGTTTTTCTGACCATCTTAACCTAGCCGGATCATTTATAATAGTCAAAAATGTCAGCGAGGGTCTAAGACTCAATAATCGAGTTGATAGATTATATTTCGATAATACCTTTTTATCGATACCGTCTCATTGGACTATGGGCATTATCTAGTGGACTGTAGATCGTTGGATCAAGGTCAATGAATCAAACTTTTGTAATTTATAATGTAGAAGAATTAGATTGATTTATACAATATGTTATCAACATTGCATTTTCCATGAACAGGAATCCATAGCACAAAAATCATGAACGCCGATTACATAAGCTCTGCTACTTTATTTACGAATGCTATACCATACTTATCTAAGATGCGGAAAAACCTCAGATAATGTATGTCAGAGATTTAAGTGGATCGCTGTTATCGCCCGACGTGATGGTTTCAATAATCTATCAGTGCGCACGTCCGGCGCTGTTCCGGCAAGAATAACAATTACAACAATACCAAAATTATTATTTCTCGGACTCTACTGACAGATCTCTTTCACGTTGCCATGGGCAACCGATAACTTAGCCGACATCAATCAAGTCGGACTATGTTGCCATTCCAATAAAACTAATGACCTATGCGATCTCTAACACGGCCATCCTGCAATGCAACGCGCTCTCGCGTTGCTTCTCAACATCTCATCCAGGCTAGATGATCCAGCGCACAATGCACACACAAGCATATTATTTACAAACTGCTTTAAACCTCACACACAAAGCTAAGCGTAAAGGCTTTCTGTACCGTAACAGAATAAACAAGGACAAAGCGAAAAATCTTTCAATCCATACATCTGCAAAGCGTAATGACTTTCAACAGAATAAAACCTGGACAAAGCGAAAAAGCTTTCAATCCATACATCTGCAAAGCGTAATGACTTTCAACAGAATAAAACCTGGACAAAGCGAAAAAGCTTTCAATCCATACATCTGCAAAGCGTAATGACTTTCAACAGAATACAACCTGGACAAAGCGAAAAAGCTTTCAATCCATACATCTGCAAAGCGTAATGACTTTCAACAGAATACAACCTGGACAAAGCGAAAAAGCTTTCAATCCATACATCTGCAAAGCGTAATGACTTTCAACAGAAAACAACCTGGACAAAGCGAAAAAGCTTTCAATCCATACATCTGCAAAGCGTAATGACTTTCAACAGAAAACAACCTGGACAAAGCGAAAAAGCTTTCAATCCATACATCTGCAAAGCGTAATGACTTTCAACAGAATACAACCTGGACAAAGCGAAAAAGCTTTCAATCCATACATCTGCAAAGCGTAATGACTTTCAACAGAATACAACCTGGACAAAGCGAAAAAGCTTTCAATCCATACATCTGCAAAGCGTAATGACTTTCAACAGAATAAAACCTGGACAAAGCGAAAAAGCTTTCAATCCATACATCTGCAAAGCGTAATGACTTTCAACAGAATACAACCTGGACAAAGCGAAAAAGCTTTCAATCCATACATCTGCAAAGCGTAATGACTTTCAACAGAATAAAACCAGGACAAAGCGAAAAAGCTTTCAATCCATACATCTGCAAAGCGTAATGACTTTCAACAGAATAAAACCAGGACAAAGCGAAAAAGCTTTCAATCCATACGGAATACATAAAAAATAATGTAATTCAGTACCGAACGTAAACTCAACTCAGTTTTTCTAGACTAATAATAGATTACCAATTACAAAAGGACGAATAGTGGCTTTATTAGAGTCATAACGAATTCTATCTTTCATCGCCTGCTCGTCCATCCTGCTCTTAGCCGTTTGTCTTATTTCAGATAAATTCTGTTCGTTCCTCGTATTGGAATCTATCACACTATATCATTCCTTACTCTCTAACTAATATTACGTCGTACGGTAACAAATTAGAATGAACAATCACCAATCTGACCTCGGCATACAACTATTAAATTCAGCAATCGTCGTCATTTTACAAAATAAAAAAAAGCACGGAACCAATACCTGTGAGACAGGTATATGAGGAGTCTTTCTGATCAGGTAAAAACTAATCAGTAATTTCCTTTCTAATTAATGAACATTCTGAACCACTGTCAATCAATGCTTGCAAAACATAACCACAGACGCATATTACAATTAGTTTCAAAATACTCCTTTGAGGACCAACAAACGTTGACCGATTTTGACTGCAATAAATCATTAGATTTTTCGTTGCGTTGTTTGATGAAACAAGTAAATTCAAAATGTTAAGCTTTGTAACAATAAAAACAATGTGTAATAGGTTTATCACTAGGTTTATCAACAGACGCCAAAGAACGAGTACCACCGTCCTTATTTTTGTTATTTAAATGTGAACAGTAGCATTTCAAGTGTTCGACCTTATTACAATAATAACAGCGAGGTTCAGTAGGTAACCGTCTTTATGATACTTGGGAGTTTCATTTTCATTCGCATCTTATCAGTATTTCGCTTGAGATTATTAATCTTAGAATATTTACCAAAATGCTTATCTAGTGCCACAAAACTGGTAGGCGTATTTTTGAGTAAATCTTTACATACCTGAATGTCCGTGATGCCCGAGAGCACCATCTCTATTACATTAGACTCACCACAACCAGTATCTAACCGATCTATCAACACCAACTTGTTGGTGGAATACTCGACGGATGTCGCCGCCTGGTCGCTTGTATACTTCACCATGTCGCGAAACAAGTTGTAGAACCTCCATTGAGTTGCAGGGACCTGACAGTTGTTCTGGTTGATATTCTAGAAGCCCGTCACCATATTTTGAAAAACAAAAACATAGCCCAGGTTTCGGGCGAAGGCCCCCATGTCCTTCAATCCTTGATGTTGATGGACCCGCCGCATTATTTTCTTGAGCGGCCCATTCCGGTCGCAAATATTCTTCAGATTGGGTAGTAGGCATTGCGGTAGACATGCGGGATGATTTTATTATCGATCCCACCGCTGCTGTCAGAGATTTAAGTGGATCGCTGTTATCGCCCGACGTGATGGTTTCAATAATCTATCAGTGCGCACGTCCGGCGCTGTTCCGGCAAGAATAACAATTACAACAATACCAAAATTATTATTTCTCGGACTCTACTGACAGATCTCTTTCACGTTGCCATGGGCAACCGATAACTTAGCCGACATCAATCAAGTCGGACTATGTTGCCATTCCAATAAAACTAATGACCTATGCGATCTCTAACATGTATATATGTGTCCGCGTTTGAATGAATCAGCTCTAAAGCGTTTCATATAATTGTCAATTTTATGCCATAAAGATGTAATATCAGAACTGTGATTAGAACAATAGTTTCATTCGACGTCAGCATATTTTTTGGTAAGATATGTTTTCGTATTTAGATTGTTGTTAACTTAATTTATTTGCACACACATACCCCTGTATCCCAGATGAAGTATGCTGAGATGTGATACGGTGCCGAGCTTGTCAGCTAACCTATTTGTCAACGCAAAATATTTATATAGAATTCCCTACCATTTAAATCCAGGACTACACAGTTTGCAGTCCATAAATAAAGCCGATAGACCATCGAGCAAATATAAATAACTTTTTAATCGTAACAAAACTCTCCGCCTTAATCCTAGAGAGTTTAGAGTTTAGAACTAAAATAGGGTTTAAGTTATCGAATGTTTTGTCGCTTTCGAACAACTTTTGAATTTAGTTTGAGCGAAGAAGACAAAACATTTGTTCCTAAAATAAATTTTAAAACTGTCATTGAAAATGACCGTCACACTTCAGCCACATGAAATCCACTGCTAAACATAGGGCTCCGCATCTCCGCAGCAAGATATAAAAATTGTTTATTGACACTTAAATTACATAAACAACTGTATGAATTTAGGCACAGATTTAAATAAATAAATAACACCCAACAGTCACATTCATAGTCCTGACCCACACTAAGATCGAGTCATATGTCATGGGCATCAGGTACTATGAGAGACTTTTGCATCTCACAAACACCCAGACCTGAAAAAAATATTTGTGTGCACAAACATTTCTCTCGGTGCGGGGATCGAACCCGCGGCCACTCGTTTCACAGGCGGCGTCTAACCGACTGTGCCACGGAAGTTGTCTATGTACTGGTTACTGGTTCCCAAACAAAAAAAAACACTAGGCCAAAAGTCTGTATCTTGGGAAGAAGAATATCCAGCCTGTATCGTAGATAATTACAATTACATTTTTAACTCACCTCCCACTCATAACGTTGTACAATATAGGGTTGACGGTAGCGGAGACATAGTATAAAGCGCCGGCCACGTTGAAGAGATGTTCGTTGATGACATGGAACTGCGGGAGGTGGTAGCCGTACACGTAGAACAACCGCTGGATGTGGAAAGGTGCCCAGCATACGAAGAAAGCGATCACCACTGCCGCTGGAACAATATTGGGTTTATTTGATTTTAATTCAAGTGAAGTAATGAACTGGTCTATCGATGCACATATGTCACCGAAAAGTGAGAGATGTGCCCTGGGATTCGAACCCACGACCATCGTGAACATGTTGGCAGCCTCGTCTGGTTTGTTTATCAACAGGCCACCACGCACTTCAGGCACCAGGGCACACCTCTGATTTTTCGGAGACATGTGTGCATTGATTGACTATCAATGCACACATGACACTAAAATCACGCACTAAAAACGGTGAAGGAAAACATCGCGAGAAAACCTGCATATCATAGCGATTTACAAGAATTTCTGTGGTATGTAAAGTCCGCCAACCCGCATTAGGCCAGCATGGGAGCCTTTATGGCCTAACCAATCTCAATCGTACTCTAGAATGTAGAGGAGACCCGTGCCCTATAGTGGGAAGTATGTGGGCTGATACAGATACATAATAAACTGGAGCTTGCCACATGGTAGAGGTCGTCGTTGGATGCAGGCTGTCCTCATCAGATCACAGTGGATATCATTGGGGAAGGCTTGTTTTCAGCAGTGGAGTTCTTTTGGCTGACGTATGGATGGAAATAATAAACTATATTTATCTATCTACTACTGGCGTGATTATTAAATAGCCTCCGTGGCGCAGTTGGTTAGACGACTATCTGTAAACGAGGGACCGCGAGTGCGATCCCCGTACCGAAACAAATGTTTGTGTGAACCACAAGTAATTGGTTCGGGTCTAGTTGTTTGTAAGACCGAAAAGACTCTTATAGTTCCTGATACCCACGACACAAGACTTGATCTTAGTATGGGGTCAGGACTGTATGTGACTGTTGGGAGGCAGCATGCAATTCGCCTGACGGTAACCGATACGACCGCCCATGGACAATAGCAAAATTAATAAAACTTTGAAATAGTTCAATACTTGCCTTCCCATTGCCCTCGCTATTCTGAGACGTAAGTTGTTAAGTCTCAATATGCCCAGAAGTTAATGTGGCTACAATGCCCTTCAACCCGAAACACAAAAATACATTTACACTGCTGATAGGTGAGAGAAATAAACATTGCGATGGTACCTACCCAGACGTATTTGCCCAGATCATACGGAAAAATGGTTTAATACCAGAAATATATTCAATATTTTTCATCTTGAAACATTTCAGCGATCATCAGATTTTGGTTAAGTCGTTTGAGTGCACGGCACACATATCCTTCATGCTAATCGACTACACACGAACACCTGGCACGCGGTAGTATTCTGTGGTTCAAGTGTAAGTATACTGGGTTTGGTCATGGTTTTCAAAATTGCTGTAAATTCATTGGATATTATTGGGATTTCTGGCTAATACACTTTGTTTTTTTTTTGTATGATATCAAAAAGTAATGTGTTGTGAAACAAAACTGAAATAAAAAAAAAAAACATAAATAGAAAAATTTAAAAATATTGCTTCATATTCTTTGTTTTAAGATTTTATTGAATAATATAAACTATTGTTCCCTATCGGATATTCAATAATAAAATGCACGTTTTGACCGGAGGACCATTATAGATAATTATGAACTATTGATTAAAAAATGACAATTAATATTAAAAATAAAATAAATTCATAATCATAATAATTTTAAGAGAATCGTCTGAAATCCACAACTGTACGTGCTGCAGCTTAAGACTAGACGGATGACGTATATAGCGAGGGAATGCAAATTGAATGAAGCTACGGGAACGCGCGGAACTCCGCGACAAAACTTGTTTTACTGCAAAATAGCTAGAAAATATAAACTCTATAACTCCATTTGGAGACTGAACTGAACTATTTTAAAACAACTCGGAAAAATAACACAGCTGCAATAAAAATAAATGCACTATTGCAAAAAGGCTTCTAGTCTCTGTACCTCATATGTATTTTAATAATAATAATAATAATACATTTATTTCGAGAAATATCTCATATACATTAAGTGTTAGTATTACAATTAGCTTATATACCTATGTTAGAAATACGCACATGCAGTGAAATCAATCTATACATAATGGGGCAATCCAGTCTGCCCGCAAGAACACGCATAAGGCTGTTGTTGCTGCCACGCACCCTGAGCAACAACGACGCCGCTCGTTTACGTCTTATGGCTGCAAAACCATCAGTATGTGCGTCTGTAAACATACCTGACGCGCTACAAAAACGTGGCAACCCCAACAGCATTCTGAACGCATTATTATATTGGACGCGGAGAGCATTGAGGGTTCGCAGAGAACAATTCGTCCAAAGGCTACACGTATAAAAACATTGGCAGTACGCCTTAAAGAGTGTAATTTTAACTGCATCTGTGCAACGTACAAACCTACGGATCAGCATGTTACACCTCACCGCCAATGCCCTCCGCTCCCTATCCACGTCCAGATTGTCCCTCAAGTCCTCCGTAACGATATGGCCCAAATATTTAAACTGGGGTACACGGCTTACGACATTTCCATTTAAAGTGACCGGTGGATATGTTTCCACGCTTTTATTGACACCTCTAAAGATAAGCAATTCACTTTTCTTTGTGTTGTATGTCAAACCATGTCCCTCAGCATAACTCTCACAAACTTTTATCAACTTTTTAAGACCTGCAATTGATGAGCTCAGCAGCGCCATATCATCGGCGTAGCTAATGTTATTGAAAGCTACATTATCTATGTAACAGCCAGCTTGGACACTGCTGAGCTCAACAATCAGGTTATTAATATATATGTTAAACATTGTAGGGGAGCTCAACCCGCCCTGTCTTACACCACACTCCATAGTGTAACTATCTGAGAGTGTATTCGCCCATCTTACACAGTTAATTTGACGTGTATACCAGTATTTAAAAATATGTATCAATTCAAACGGAATCTTTGCTATGCTAAGTTTGGACCATAACTTGTCATACGAAACCATATCAAATGCCCTTGACAAATCCAAATTTTAGGTAAACCATATTTTTTTCGCTCCATGGACAGTCATTGGTGCAGTTGGTTAGACGCTGGCTGTGAAACGAGAGGCCGCGGGTTCGATCTCCGCGCGGAGACAAATCTTTTTGTGTGATACACAGGTATTTTTTTCCGGTCTGGGTATTTGTAAGCCCAAAAAGTATCTCGTAGATTCTGATACCCATGACACAAGACTCCATCTTAGTGTATGTGACTGTTGGATGAATTTATTTATTTATTGCAAGTTTTTATAACGTGAAGGTGATGTACAGTTGATTATTACACTTTCACGTAAAAGCTGTATCTGTATCTGTATCGGCCCATATCGAACCCGTGACCACCGTGAACATGTTGGCAGTCGCGTCTAGTCCGTTCACCAACAGGCCACCACGCACTACGTAAAAGTTGCTTAGTGAAAAAAACTCGGTAACAATCTGAGGGTAGCCGAGTGGAGCGCTTGTTTAACGAGTATACCAATCTGTTAACGCCAGTAAACATAAATCGTATCAGGCCATATACGTCCCACTGCAGGGCATGGGCCTCCTCTACAATCGAGACTACGATTGAGAGTGGCTTATAGTCCACCACGCTGGTCCAGTGCGGGTTGGCGGACTTAAATACCACAGAAATTCTTATAAATCGCTATAGTATGCAGGTTTTCTCACGATGTTTTCCTTCACCGTTTTAGTGTGTGGTGGTTGACTATCATACAATACACACATGACTCCGAAAAGTCAGAGATGTGGCCTGGGATTCGAACCCGCGACCACCATCAACATGTTGGCAGCTGCATCTAGTCCGTTTACCAACAGGCCAACACAAATATACTATAAAAACTATTACCCAATTTCTCATTTTCCAAAATATCTCATTTTCATTCAATCGCAGTGTTGACGAAGTTCCTAAGTACAAAGAGGAGATGGGAGATTTGGTGATATTTTCAAGACACGTATAGCAAATAAAACTGGTGCATAACTCTGGTGGTGCGTGACTGGGGTCAAAATGGAGGGATATTGTGTCTTTCTGTCTCAACACACATCCGAGTTAATTCGTATTTATTGACGAATTGTTGAAACTTCACTGAAGGTTAAGATTTTCAGTAGTGTTATTGTTTTGTGGCAATGTGATGTCCGATTATTGGGAGTTTTGAAATCGAATATTTCTTGAATGTTTGTAACGAATTAGAGAATATTTAAATCTAGTTTAGAAACGAATAATTCATCGAATAATATTTGAACATTCGAATTTGAATGATAAAGAAGAAAAAACAGTGGATGTATACTTACGTACGTAAAAAGTCCTGTTTATTTTTGAAATAAAAGTCGCTTTTATCACAATTTTTTACAATGGCCTATCATTCACTACCATATATAATTTTAACATAAATCTCATTTGTAAATGAACATGTGGCGGAATGAAAAACCACAAATTTACAAATTAATAGCAATGAGACTTTACAATAAACATGAGAAAATATTTTACAAGAATGATCAAAATACTGACGTATGTCATTATTATGTACAAAATTCGCTGGCCGTTTTGCGGCGAGCATTTCACGACTCCTTGGTCCACAAACATTTATGAATGATTATTTTTTATCTCCTCTGATATTAAACACATACTGTAGATTTATAAATATTTAGGAATTACTTTAAATGTAGTTATGGGTTGTAACGGATATTTTAACATTTTACAGGTAACTTTATCATATCGCTTTTTCAATGATCGGTGTCATACATTTTGGAACGTCCCAAATAAATTAAGGTTATTTTATGACTGCGATCGATTATAGAGCGAGGTGTTCGTTATAGTGACTACAGACGTAAAGCAAAGAAAAAATTCACAAAATAAAAAATCTCGACTTTTTTGTGATGTTTTAATATCATTGTGTTTGTAAATCCGTAGTTTTGGCCTAAATAATTATTTGAACCCTTGCGTACCGTAGCGTGTAAAAATTAAAACGTAAATATTATTATTTTGTGACAAAACTATGTATTTAAAACCCAAATATGAGGCTAGAGAAGAAAATACTAAAATGCGCTTTTCTGCAAAAAAATTAGTTGCTTTATCATGTCTAAAGTCACTCAAACGACCGCCTAGCTTCGTTTTTGTCATAGTCTCGATATACACTGTTAACATTAAAAATTACACCCAGTTCTGACCCCACATTGACAAATTACCTACGTCGTGGATCGCAAAAAATGCGAATTGGTTTTCTGTCTCAAACACTCGCAAATATTTTTGTACCGCGCACTGAGTCTCTTATTACCAATATCGACACCAAGGCATCTAGTATCACAACAGATATTTTAAACAACAGCGCCACTGAAATTGCGAATATTAAATACATATTGAGACTTAACATCTTATGTCTCAGGATAGTGAGCGCAGTGGAATGCCAAGCATTGCTTTTTAATCCAAGGTGTTGTTTGGTTTTGCTACTGTTTGTGAGCGGTCGTATCGCTTACCATCAGGCGAACGGCATGCTCGAATCGTCATTGATATTCATAATTTTTTTATCAAGATTTTAGAGACTGCCTCGGTTTCGTAGCTGTACTACGGTATGATTGTAAAGCTGAGGTATCATGTTCGATTCCAGGTTCATGCAAGGTGATATTGGATTTTTCTATTCATTATCAGCCTGGAATCAGAAATGTGTGTGTTATAGCGATAGGCTCACCCCTATCACATCGTAGGACGGAGAATACAAGCCCAAATTTGGTGTCCCGGTTGCGCCTCTGTCTACCTCGTCTGGAAGAAAGGCGTGACTTTATGGATGTATGAATGTATGTAAGATTTTTTAGTCTCGGATTGTATAAATAACAAACCAAGTGAGTTGCGAATATTCCATTACTCATGCAGGATCCCAACAATTTCGTTTTCGTTTGTACAAATTCCATTTTCGTTCGTAGCCATTCATATTGAGTCTTGACGGAACGAATATGTTGAGCTCGGCAATGTTACGTCCATTTGTTTATCACGTTTGTAACTTAATTTACTTTTATGTAGGCATCAATATGTTTATCGCATCGAGATTTCTCCCTTGAATAACCAGTTTGATTACAGAACAACATAATGTTTAGAATATAGTGTTTTATTTATAAATGCAATATGAAATTTAACAATATTTTTTTTACATGTAACATTACGACTAAAATATAAAATTATAATACGAAAGACAGTTATTGCTTATTGCATCGGCATAAGTAGGAGTGGTAAGTAAAATAATGGTAAAATAAACTTGTCTTTAATATTTAAACATTCTTATTGTAGCTCGTTAAAATTGTAATATAAATGAGTTGACTGCTTCACAGAACATCGACATGAAGTACCAGTTTTCATATAAATCAACGAAATAAGCATTTCTCGTTGGATAATACTCAATTCGGTTTTAATGGTATGTAGATACATAAGTTAGCCTATTTCTAACAAAGGAAGGCACAGGTGCTACCAATACACCCACATTATGCCTCCTGCCGACCCAGGATGCGGTAGGAGATACCTGCCGCCACATCAGGCACAAATTCCTGACTCTGTGCAGATAATTAATAAAAAAATACAATATCACTTTGCCCAGCCCGGGATCCAAACCCAAGACCGGTATGGTGTAGTACTATAACTACGCCTCCGAAACAATTATGGTACTTACAAATAAGAATAAATTCTCTTTAATTAGAATTAATAGCCCTGAGCCTCTTCTTATCTCTATTTCTATAATTGTTTAAAATCCATTTAACTAAATAAAAGAGTCGATTGGATAACTATTTTAAGTACCTACGTAATATAAATAAAATATAATTGAGTAATAATTAACAGTTACTTCAAATCTCTCTGACGCAATACTATTATAATAAATTTAAGTACTAGCAAAGTGTTTCCGCGCATAAAATATTTTTTAGTTTTTCTAGGACTCAAACATTTTTGCGGGTACGCTGGCCTATACAGCTCTTAGTTATAAGTATGAGTATATTTAAGGCGGTAAAATAGAAGAAACAAAGCGAAAATCAGCATCCGACACCCACTAACAAGATGGAAAGACAACCCTAGCTATGGGTAAAGCATATCACTTACATGTTGCTACGAATAGGTCGCTATGGAAATCATTGGGAAAGGTCAATAATCCGCTTTACACTTCTTTCGACAGAAGACAGTCTGCTATTAGTACGCCATTTTTCCAGTATATTACAACATCTGACATGTAACCAAATTAATCAATTTTTACTTATAATCGTCTAGTTGTTTTTCGCTCTGAAAAATCATATGAGTTACAAGAAACTGGAAATTGTATCCTGGATGACAATATGTCCGAAATGTGAAAAAGAGTTTCACATTTCGGAAGGAAATAAGCTTGTCACTTATGATAGCCCTATGGGTTTCTATTTCTTTTCTTTATAAAATTGTAGCCATAGAGCCACGCTGTTGTCAGTCATGAGTCACCACAAATGTGCTTGTTCGGAACTTAATAGAACCTTGCCTCCTACGCGGCGTACTCCTAACTACAGAGAAGATATCCGGCCTCCATAAGTCAAAGAGTCGGTACTTCACGTTTAAGTCATAAACGTGTAGGTCGATAGAGGTAAAATGCAATAAAACAGCAGGTCTTTTTTAAGGAGCTACACCTACGGGATTGCGGTTGCATGCTTATACATATCCCGTTCCCTTTGTTCTAAGGAAGATAGCCGCGTATCACGGTTTTTTATTCGGTAGGACGTTCTAATCACTTTATATTACAACGGTGAGTCCGACATACCTATATGGATCCGTAAAGAGACAACCCTGTTTAAGCTGAAATAAACAAGAGGCTCATCCGGTGCGGTACCAGTGTTTTACAGAAAATTGACGTGAAGGGATACCTTTGTCACATTTCGTTTGGTGAATGAGGTTGGCATATACCTAATAGCCCTTTCCTCATTCCATCCTTCTTTTTGCTCTCCTCGCGATTTGACGGGCCGAAAATACATCTATGATCCAAGCATTGTGGATTTTCATGGGTGACTGGGAGGGCATGTTTGCTCATTTACCTATTATTAATTGGCTTTTGTATCACAAATAGTTGTATGTTATATATTTTAAATAAAGATTATTTGTTAATTCACCGATATAATGTCACAAACGCACGCAAGCAATTAATTTGCAAGATTTATTTGCATATTCAGTAATATAAATCAGACAGGCCTTATATCTGCAATCAAAACGATTAATTAGCTTTCATTACGAAAATATCGCTTCAGAACATTGAAAATGTACTTTGTGATGTGTTTTTAATGTTTTATTTGTTTATGTCGATGTATTTTTTTAATGCAATAAATGGCAAGACGAGTATGCCATTTGCCTGAACGTAAGCGATACGATCGCTTATCGAGAGTAGCCAACTAAACAGCACCATGAATTAAAAATCAATGCTTGGCTTTCTGAGACATATGCTAAATTTCAATATGTCTACATAACCTCACTACAATGTGTATATTGGGTATTTTTTACCAATTTTTAATAAAGTAGCTGTACTAAGACTACGAGTAGACCAGGGCAACGTAGCAAAACTTGCAGGTATTGCGGGTGTTAAATAATTATTACTCACTAAGACGGCGAAGAAACTGTTTGAATAATCCATCATTTCTGGTAATGTTAGACCAAAAGTAAAAATCACTTTGAACTTGATCACAAAATTTTAAACCAAACCTACTTAAATAGCTATAACCTACTCAAGTTGGTACCAAAACCGACAGTAAACAAAACTCAGAATATATTTCTCAAGTAACTCACAACGGCATTTTGTTGCAATTTAATCCAAAGCCGTGACTGCCCACAACACAGAGGACCGGTGAAAAATGTCGCTTACATAACAAAAAGGGTCAATTAACGAGCACTTCCTCTGAAACACTGTCAGCGGTTTATCAAGTTGATAGATGTATGTTTTGATAAAAAAACAGAGGCTCAAAGTTAAAAATCCTGTCACGCTTCAGGGAGTATGGTAATTTTTAGTACTTTTCAGGAGACGATAGTTATTAATCTAGAAGGCCTATTGAGACTCTAAGAAATTGGCTTTCTGTTTAGAATAGGATCGTTACGGACATACCTAGAGGAATATTTCAATCAAGTTGTTCAGTAAAACTACCACCCGGCTTCGTTTTTGGTAGCAGTCTTGATATACCCGGTAAATATGTATCAATATTTACCTATATATCATGCAGCCTATAATCATATATATCTATACTAATATTATAAAGAGGAAAATTTTGTTTGTTTGTTTGTTTGGTTGTAATGAATAGGCTCAAAAACTACTGGACCGATTTTAAAAATTCTTTCACCATTCGAAAGCTACATTATCCACGAGTAACATAGACTATATTTTATTTTGGAAAAAAATAGGGTTCCGTAAGATATTTGGATTTTTCGGACACAAACTGAAAAAAATCAACCAAAGAAGTTACTTATTTTGCGTACGCTGCCTAAACTACAAAAGATAGAACCATAAAATGTTATAATTAATTGTAGATCTTACAAATATCTACAAAAAAGTCCGCGACACACTATACCTATCTATGTCGAGTGAGGCACAACAACCACATTTTTATTTAAAAATCTTGATTTTTTTTTGGACTACATTTAAACGCGTTTATTTTACTCATGCTATTAATCCTTATCAAAATAAATTATTTTTAAGTACAGTTTATGTTGATAATATTTGGTCTTTGAATGATTAAAATTGGACGTTTGGTTTTGAAGTTGTGGTGAAATTAAAATATTACGATTTCTGCTGCACAAAAATTTCATAAGGCAATCTTTATAATGTACATGTATATGGAGAGACGGGATATAATAGAGTGGAAGGTACGGGAGAAGGCTGGGATAGCTGACAGATTTGATAGGACGAAATATAAATGCACGTTATAAGACGGGATGGATAATAAAGAGATAGGACGGGATGGATTGGGAAGAGACTGAACAGACGGATGAGACGGGATTGAGCCGGACAGTAGGACAGCTACGTCAAGTTTAGGTATACAAGAGTTTATACGAAAAATAACATGTATTTGGTGTGGAGTGGAATCAAAAAATATATGCACCCAGACGAAGCTGGGCCGGGCCGCTAGTATATAATATTCTTGTAATATTTATTACTTTGGCCCAAAAAAATATTTTATTATTATTTAGTGATGCGCTTACTTTGATTTCTCAGCACCACCCAAAGGTTGACTGGGAGAGAATGCCTCAGGCATTAAGACCGCCTTTATGCTTTACATGCCTTTATATAAAGCATTAATAAATAAACAATAAAATATTTAATTCCTGCAGGGTTTTCTAATACATTTGTCTGGAACGCTAAGGACCAATTTTTACAAACGAAATCTCATCACGCGTTTTTTTCCCAGAACGGTTTTTTTTTTTTTTATTGCAATGAATGACGAGACGAGCAAGCCGTTCGCCTGATGGTAAGCGATACGACCGCTCATAAACAGTAGCAACATTCCACTGCGCTCGCCATCCTGAGACATAAGATGTTAAGTCTCAATATGTCCAGTAGTTACTCTGGCTGCAATGTCCTTCAATCCGAAACACAACAGTGCATTTACGCAGTGTTTTATTTATTTACGGATGAAAAGAGGTGCTGCCAGGACTGCCACGTTTCGTCTTGCGTGTTTCATCTATTAGATTATATAACAGAAGGCAGCCTATCGCTATATCGAGCACAAATTCCGAACTCCGGGCTGACAGTTAATACAAAAGCTAATATCAGGTTGCCCGACCCGAGATTCAAACCCGACACCTCAGGAAGTCAGTTCAATTCATCTTAGCCTTAGCTTAGTCATTTTTAGAGGAGTTACAAAAGCTATTACCAGCAAAGAATAAAATTTTACTATACGTGTAGTATACAGTAGACCTTTAGTGATCCGGCCCCTGTCCAATCCAACGCCCTTTGTAATCCGACAAGCCCATAGCTCTAAACGCGACTCGAAACTACAAATATTTAGAATCTTACAACTTTAATATGTAGTATGTTGCAATATATGGTGCTTTATTTAGAAAAAATATTCAGAATTTTACAACTCTGATATGTTTGTCGCAATACAAGGTCCTCTATTTAGAAAAATATTGATTACAAGGGATCTGTATAATCCTACAAAATTTGAAAGTCCGACACCGCCCTGTATTTGCAAACATTTGCCGGATAACCAAAAGCCTACCGTAATATTATTTATTTATTTCAATGACGATTTTATTTTTCAAACCAATCCTAATTACAAATACAATGTAAACATAAACAAGTTGCTGATATTTCCTTGTTCAAGTCATCAAATATTTCATAAGATATTTGCCCACTCGCCAGGGTAATCAGGAATTGTGCCGCAAAATAGAAATACACCAATATACGTAATACGAACCAAACATGATGTTATCCGCAGAATTTGTAATGAGATTGTACTGAATTATATTGCGTGTGCGATAAAAATGTTATTCGTTTGAGTGACGTATTTCATAATCATTTGATGTTACAAGCACATGATGTATGTAATAAAATTAAATTCATACAGACATACAAAATATGATGTATATTGTTATGGTTTGAATTAAAGAATGAAGTAAAATATTTATCTGAATATAAAGCGGGAAGGTAAATAATATTCAAAGACTGTAGATCGTAGAGAAAAGGGATAGTGAAAAGTGTTTTTTAATATAATCATAGCTTAGTTGCTACGGCGTAACTCTACGATTTACGGAGACCGGCTACAACGTAGCGTACTTTAATGAAGACTGGCTACAGAGTTACTGCAGAGTCTAGTCTACCACTTAAAATAAATAGGTTTTGTTCATTAATCATGTTCAAATAATTAATTTTTAGGCTTTGTCATGAAAAAATACAATCTAATAATACAGAGGACTCATGATTTCAACAATTATTGTTACTTTTATACAATGATGAAAATTACCAGCCACAAAATAACCAAAAAACATTGCTTACATAAGTCACTGAACATTGTTGTTTGATCATTGTTTATGATGTTATTTTTTTGATTACACTCTATTGACTGTGGCATTGGAAACAATTTTAACACTCTGTAAATATTGGTTTCGACAGTTTTACGACGAATAACTTATTATCATTTTGTTTATTACGTTCTTACGATAATCCTGTTTCATGGTGGAATAAAATTGTATGTGTATAAATATCGCAATGGTTGTCGGTGATCGTGAATTCCGATAAATAGTACCAGATTAAATTTGGTAAGAAAATTAATTGGATATGATATTATAAGGGTTGAAAATACTTATGAATGTGTGAACTTAACCTATTTTTGTTTTTTTTTTTTGGTCTGGTAACACCATTATAGGTTGTAAATCACGAGATCCTGGGCTCAACTACCAGATCGTGCAATCCATATCTGTAATTTTTTTGTCTTATAAGTATTTGCCAACTTTGGTGTGGAATTTATGTTTTTTTTTTATGTATTATAGGGGGCAAACGAGCATGCGGTTCACCTGATGGTAAGTGAACACCGCCGCCCATGGACATCTGCAACACCATAGGGCATGGAAATGCGTTGCCGGCCTTTGAGGTGGGAATACGCTCGTTTTTTGAAGGTCGCCAGGTCGTATCTGTCCGGGAATGATGCCGCTGGCAACTGGTTCCACAGATTTGTTTGATATGATATTAAGCCTCCCATATCAAGGGATCCAAAAAAGCATCTTGTAATTGTTACCATTACCTTCGGTTTATAGGCATTGTTGCCAGAGTGACTTCTGCACATATTGATACTTAACATTTCATGTCTCAGGAGATGGCGAGTGCAGTGGATTGCCAAGCATTGCTAAGTAATCCATGGTGTTTTTTGGTGTATAAATACATGCACTTAATAGCCCCATACATATTTTTGGCCCTACAATAAGATCAAGTCTTGTAATGGGAGAATCAGAAATTACGTTAGACTTTTCGGTCTCACTAACAAAGAACCTACCTCTTACTTTAACATTTATCTCAGGTGTGTGGATCGAATCCTCTACCTCTCGTTTTACAGTTAGCTTCTAACCAACTGCGCCACGGAGGCTGTATAAATAATTGGCATACGTTAATCTACGAACAGAAATTTTTTTTCTAAATAATATTATACGCACGAAAAAAAGGTAAAAAAGGCCTATAACAAAAAAAGGACGAACGCAAAAAGATAATTCGAAGAGAAACACAAGGGAAGGATATATTACCCGTCCATTATTTACTGAGATAAACGTCAGTCAATATTGATGGCATAGAACGTCACTAAAACCTTTTACGGTAACCTATATTCGTGATGTAACAAAAGGAGAAATAATAAAAATGTGGAGGAATTACCACTGGAAGTAAGCCCATCCAGAAAACCCAAGACTGATAAAAAATTAAAAAAGAAAAATTGGAGAAGGATTTTAGTTTAATAATACAATATATATGCGTCCCACAGTAGGACATGGACATCCTTTAAAAGTGAAGGATTAGGACATGGGTCTTCTCTACACTTCAAGTGTTAGAACTTAGTCCATAGCACATCACGCTGACCGAGGGCAGGTTGGCAAACTTCATAACATATCACCTTCTTAGATTTACGAGAATTTTACACACTGAAATAAAACTAAACTAATAAATTGAAGTATTACTTTAAATACCATAAAAATCTTTTAAACCTTAGTACATACTATAGTACTAGTTAAGGTCGTAGTAAGTAACCACTGATACAATTAAAACTTCAAAAAGTCTGGTACATGCCCTGGGATAGCTGTGGCCAATATTTTGGTAGCTTGAAACGATTAGTTATCATCTAAGTAATTAAACCAATTATAAATAAAACATAACTCATAAATCACTATACTCTGTGCAAAAAATACGCCTAGATATCCAACATAAGTATAGGAATACAGTTATGCACATAAAAAGAATAACCTCAATTCTTCCACAAGTATTTGCTTTATAAAAATACGAAGTGAAACAAAGGGGTTGCCTTTTTTCAGCTCAGGCATTTATTTCAAAGAGCCTTACGAAATTCTAGTCCATTTATATGCCCCTAATGTACGCAATTGAAAACGGTTTGCTACGATCTGTGACATTATTGCCAACAGAAAAAAATGACTTTGCGTTGCCTATTAAATATTAAATTCTCCCCGAGTTGCTGAATAATTTTAACGTCTTTAAAACGACTGTTATTTACTGTAAACTGCTCTGGGACTCATTATGGTACTTTAAAGTTATGGCACTATAAATGTATATACTTTAGTTTAAACACTTTGGTTTAGTCTTTATGATGTCGCGAGAATAGTCTGGCAATACTAAATCTAAGGTATTCTTGATATTTACTTTGACATCAAAATTATTACCAAAGCTTGTAATACCAACGATAAACGTTCTTTGATGTGCTAAACACGTTCCTTTAATAACTGGTAATCTATTTATTTATTGTTTCATATACCAAAACAGTATAAAGGCAGACTTAGTGTTAGAGGCATTCTCTTACAATCTACCTTTGAGTGATGCATAAATGAAGCGAAGAAGGTGTTCATTCACATTAAAAATAATTAATCAGTTACATAATTTAAATACACATTAAAATACAAGATACAAATATATACATATACAAGTAACCTCATGTAATAGAATTACCCAATTTTGTTTTAAGCGTGTGTGACGACTAAAGATTTCATTATGCCGGCATGGTAGACCAAAAGTACTGCTTCCAACAGAGTTAATGTCATGCAGGAAACCTGTGGCAAGCTGTAAAATTGTATGCCGTCACGCGTGTTCCCTCCCCATAATCCTAGGTCCGTCCACGATAGTGTGAAGGGGCATCATAGCAGGCCGGCATAATTGTATCGATTGGCTTGGGAATGCCGTCTGATGCCAATCAACTCTGCCTAGACGGCATTTGCGCTTACCATCAGTTGCAGTGTGGTCACTGTGCCAGGACATAAAAGAAAACACGTGAAAAATTATAAGTCTGAACATTTCAGGATATGTTTGAAAAGGCTTTAGATAAATTTTCTAGTAATGGAACAATTTAGACCGATAGTTGGGATAATTAATAAGATAATAACTCTGTTCTGTGTATAGCCATGAACAATTAAAACAACACAAAAGTCCATTAATTTGTTAACTAATAACTTTGCAACTAAGCTCGCATTGGGTTAAATAATGCCTAAACTTTTGAGGACTGATGGGTAAACATTAATAGCTAACAATAGGCGAATATAGCCGCTGGCTTGACATAAAATTTAGTAAATGTGAAACCCGCTTGCCTGATACATATTATTTATGAAATTGTTATTTTTTAAATTATTATTTGGTTCTAAATTGTGCTATTATATTTCACTTTGGTTCTCGTGATTAATAAAGCAACATTTTTAAAGAAGTGTATATTTCTGTCTGACCTGATATTTGTACCTATATATACGAGTACATGTATAGGATATCACATCGAAATCCGTAAACCAATATCTTAATAAATATTTACAACATCATCAAAGAAAGTTGATAAGTAATAAGATATTTCTGTCATAAATACCTGTATGGAACAAATTCGTGATATAACGCGTTAAATTTCATGGCCGACACAATTCGTTCGTTCGTTCCGGTCAGAGCTCATACGAGAGTCCTCGTTTACCGTGCCACAGCGCAGTAAATTCCTACCTTGGATGTATTGAATTGTTCACTTGGGCATAAGTGATAGAGGTCCTATAGCTATTGGTAAAATATTTCTATCAGTTCGTAAAGCAACCACCGAAAAAAGGTATAAAACACGATAACCCACGTGGTGACATAAAACTATTTTTTAAGGATTTTATTTCAAGTAAGATTTCTTAATTATGTTAAAAACTTAAATTAAACACAGTCAAAGGTTACCTAGAAGACATTGCCTAGTGCACTAAGCCCAATTGTACTTATATTAAATGTTATTATAATTTCTTATTCTTTAATGATGGTACAATAAATAATATAAAACAATAGTTTTGACAACACATTGTACACATACACGGCATATTGGTGTCGAATGGTGAGACACAATTATTAATCATCGATGGACACATTATTAGGATTGCATTGCTATAACCTAGCATAGAAAGTAAAGTATTATCTCAGAATCTGGGTGTGCACTGCTGAATATAGACTTCCCTCAAGGAACTTCACATTTACTTGTTGGAAGCAACCTGGGCGTCCAACATTTCACTTGGCAGTTACATTTCTGGAGTATCTGAAGAAATTATTACTCTTTGGTCTATACGAGACAAAGTGGCCCATATTTTGTATATAAAGGTCATAATTTTTTTAGCAGTTACAGAATTTTATAAATGTTCATTTCTGATTACTTTCCTCGTAAATGGGCCACTTAATGTTTCTGAATTCATAACTAGATGCGTGAACGGCCTTGGAAAACGGAAAAGTTTGCCAACTTCGTCGTTTATAAAGCGCGCTGTGATTTTTAATATTTTAGATTTAAATTGCAAAGTACTGCAATAAGCGATAAAGCTAGAAAACGTAATTATATTTTGTAGTTTGCTTTAACTTAAGAGACTGGAGTAGTTTTCATGTTCGAAACGATAAACAATCTTTGTTAAGGTAATTTATAGAAAATTATGCTTCAAACATTATTCATCAATTTAACAAATAAAATATACATCATCAGCGTCAGTCACCGAAAGATCTGCTGAAAATAGGCAGCCCTCAAAATTTTTTATTACATAAAATATAAGTTATAAATTAATAAATACATACCCAGCATCCTTATTATAGCCTTTCTGGATTTGGACTGCCTAGTCTCGCCATGTATGTGTCCGTTTAGAAGACCAAGCTTGGTTTTCTCGCTTACTCTCGTCGACCTGGGTAAAAATGAATATAAATTAATAAATACATGCAATCGTTACCCACGTAGATATAGGCCCAACCAAATATTATAAGTCCATGTCAATGATTTTTGTCGTTGACTACTCGTCAATACACTAAACATATCTACCGTCAGATATCAGAGTTCTCAATTTGCCTCGCTAGTTTAAAAAAATATCAAGCGCAGTAGAAACTATAATAATCTTTTCTCTATCAGTTCATATACGTCCCACTGCAGGGCACGGGCCTTCTCTGCAATCGAGAGTACGATTGAGAGTGGTTAGGCCATATAGTCCACCACGCTGGCCTAGTGCGGGTTGGCGGACTAATAAGCTTTTACTCTTTTGGTTTCACAACAATAGACAGAGAGCCCGGTTAGACAACGGCTTAACCCCCATGGAGATCCATCGATACAGTGCTAGCCACTTACAAAATACCATCTGGCGGGCGGCATTGTCGTCTGCCTACGAGGGCATATAATGTGTATGAAGCACGCAAAAATATGCCTCGGCGCGGGAATCCACATCGCGGCCACTACTCCACAACTGGCTTTTAATATCACGTACGTACATGTACGTGTACGTTTTCAAATAGAAGATATATAAAAGATACTCAGCACAAGATATCTCAAATACTCGGGAAAGTAAGAAAATTGTACTGTCTGCGGCATTTCGGGGATCTCTAGAAAAACTTTTGCGACAAAAACTAATAAGATTTAGGTCTCGACGCGTTTATCACGAGATAAGTTTTCTTAACTTTCTTTTACCTGATTTCAGACTAATTTTACGTGAAGTAGTATTACCTTGCTTTATTAAAGACGGTTTGCTATTTTTAGCTTTATTTTATGGTGTGTGCATGGTTGTCGGTAATATACTTGGGGTAGGTTATATTATGTGAAAGGCCGCCTGTTTATGTACCACTGCAATGTATATATCTTCAGCCAAATAGCAGTGTTTCTGGATGGCGGGCACAGTGAATGCCAATTGGCATTGCTTTGTAATTCAAGGTGTTGTTTGGTTTTGCTGCTGTTCAAGAGTAGGCTTATCTCTTACCATCAGTCCAACGGTATGATCGTCTCGTTTCTCGTTCGACGGTATGTAAAGTCCGCCAAGCCGGAGTAGGCCAGCGTGGTGGAGTATCAGACCTAAACCCTCTCAGTCGTACTTTCGATTGTAGAGGAGGCCTGTGCCCTGCAGTGGAATATATAATATATATGGGTTGATATAGACCTGATGGTAACTGAAGTGCAATATGGACAAAAGATCATCCGTATATTAATTATTCCGAAATTATTAAGTTATCAAACGAAAATATATTTTCAAGTTTAATGCCCAATTCATGAAATCATTTTGACGGTCTGCTGGTTAGAAAACAACAAAAAATTAAAGATGAATACGAAGCAGCTAACTTAGCATATCATGATTGTCCTATGGACGTTTGAGGTAGGTATAAAGAAATATTGGACGAATTACGCTTCACCAATGATGGGGAGTCATGAGTGGATGGAGTGCTATAGGAACTCATATAAAGAATATTTTTTTGGTTTTAAATTAATAGCTCAGAATGCTACGTTTTAGGGGATAGAAAACCTTTAGCTATTTTCCAAAATTTAATTAAGCTTTTCAAATGTTCGCCTTGTGTTTATTTCATGTTTTACTTCTCCCTAATTTCTATAAAACCAGTTAATCAGAGCTTTCTGAAGACTGAATTCAGTGTAAAGAAGACTTCAATTTAGACACATTTTAAGTGAGCGTGTGATTTGTACGTGAAGGTAAAATCCTAAATGTTATTAGGATCTGACTCGCTGATGTAGATAAATTGTGTTTAGTTGTAAGAATGAGTTAATTTAACAAAATTCACGAAAAGCTTTTAAGCCGACGAAAGAAAGTGTGTCAAAATATTGCTGTGAACAAATCCTTTTTTAATACAATCTTAGTGGAAATACAAGCTCTGATTTTGTAGGCATACAAAATAATGTTATTTTTCTTTTACTGCCTCGGTGGCGCAGTTGTACAACAGTATGATTGCAAAGCTATGGTCTCGGGTTCGAATCCCAGGTCGACCAAGTGATATCGGATTTTTCTATTCATTATTAGCCCGGTGTAAGAAATTTGTGCCCGATAGGGCGATAGGCTCCACGTAATCATGGGATGGAAAATACATGCCGAAACGGGTAGTGGGGGCATCTCTGCCTACACCTTCTGGGAAAAAGGCATGTGTTTATGTATATATTTTTTCTTTATATGAAGTGAATAATTAAATTCACGTTACTGAACTATTGTTAATATGTGTGCATTAGGAACGGGGTAGTAAGACCTAGACAACTAATATTTTTATGCAATTTGAATTCGATATAAACAAAAGGTTGTTTTTATATCCTCATTTATAAATATATTTATATCCTCATTTATAATTTCTATCTTCGTATAGTCATCATAATTAATTGTCAGATGATTTAATATATCACGTCTTATATTAAGTCATGTCTTATTGAGTGAAATTAATTACAAACAGGCGTTTGGCAACACCCAACCAGACGTATATTACTTCAAATCAGATCCACAACCTTTACATATAAATATTTGTAAGCTTAATTACGGAAATTGACAATAGCCCAATATACTGCATATGATGTAATGCTTTGCCTAGTGTGAAGATTATTTCTTATTGTAATTTTGACAAAGTATAATAAAGATTATTATTATATCCCATGCATAAGGAATAACAATAAAAAGGAAGACCACAGATTAATGCATTCCTGTTATTATTCGCTGAACAATTGTGGAAATACTAATTTATGTTACTTTGCAAGGTACAGGTGGTACCAGTGGCGAAAGCTTAAGTGCTATGTTTACCATTTGATAATAAATACAGTGCATGTACAGTCAGCAACATAAGTCGCTATACATTCACGAGATTTGGAATTGTCTTATCATCCAAAATAATAATTATTTTCAATATCGTATGGCACTTCTTGGCCTAGATGACTTTACTTGGTTATATTTTACGACTATTGAGTAGTACGTACAAATTTTGATTCATAAAAAGGTTATCAAATGTGGAGTGATCAGCGGCTTATGTTGCTGACTGTACACAGTCAACTAAGTTGCCCGGATTGACAATAGCAGTTACCGTACGCGATTTATGGAAACCAAACTCAGTGATAGACGGCTTTCAGTACGAACTTTGTACATATTTTTTTTATCGCATTCACAGGCAAACGAGCATGCGGGACACATAGTTTCCGGCAAATATACGAGATTGGAGTTGGTTTCATATATCTATCGAAAAGTGAAAACTGTGTTTTTTTTTATTGCAATGAATGTGAAGACGAGCAAACTGTTCGCCTGATGGTAAGCGATACGACCGCTCATAAACAGTAGCAAAATATTCCACTGCGCTCGCCATCCTGAGACATAAGATGTTAAGTCTTAATATGTCCAGTAGTTACTCTGGCTACAATGTCCTTCAATCCGAAACACAACAGTGCATTTACGCAGTGTTGTTTCACGGGAGAAATAGACATTGCGGTGGTACCTACCCATATGGCCTCTCACATATGAGAGACCTACTTTTGTGATATCTACTCTACTTTCATTGCTTTAAAGTCACATTAAAGCATAGCGGCTACTCTATTTCTAATAATTTACAATTACAGTAAGACCTAGTAATCAATTTGTCGGTACTAGAAGCTGTATTAGGTTGCAATTACACGCCAAACTATGGCGCTAGAAACCAACTCAAGTTAAGATTATTTCAATTTTTCGATTTGGATGGCAGATTGCTTTAGAAATCTCGCAGTGCTGGCAGTGCTTAGCCCGGCAAGTTTAAAACCAAGACAAAATATTTATTAATTTACTATCCTTTTAGAAAAGCTTGTTATTGAAAACATCATTAATAAAATGGCCCTTTTCTAGTGGCACACTATGATAGCCTTTTAAGCCTTTTCGGCTCATCAAGTTTTGGATGAATTCGTGAGTTTATTAAAAGCTAATTTCTTTACATTGTTGTCAGTAGTGACGTGCAATGAAAGGTAATAAATGTATTATTTTACGAGATAAATCTGCATTGTTTACCTCACTATTGATTTTAAGTGTAAAGAAAAATATCGTAAGGAAACCTTCCATACCATAGCAATTTTGTAAAATATTCTATGGTGTGTAAATTCCGCCAACCTGCACTAAGCCAGCGTGGTGACTGGTGACCACTCTCAATCATACTCTTGATTGTAGAAGTTGCCTATGCCTTGCGGTGTGACGTATATGGGCTGGTACAATATTGTAATCTGCCAAAACAGCCGTCATAAGGTGCCGGTTGTATAATCGTGCTAATATAATAAATATATTTAATAAACTCAGATACATGTGCTTCAAGCTGCAAATATAATTAAAATAATGTATTCAATAAACTTTATCGCTTGTACAGGCGGGTGCAAATGACCCCATGTTATCGATTAGCTATTAAACACGTTATCCTATACTAACAGATCAACCGACTCGTCAATTAAGCAGTGTGTCGCGTGGATTAAATGTTATAATAGTACATATGTTATGGGCCAAGTGATTAATCGAGCATTATTCATAATTCCCGGGCAATATGAATAATGCCCAATAAGAGCGGGCAATGTGATAAATAGGTGAGTTTAGATTGTAATTAATCACTTGGCCCGATATGGCTCGGCAATATTCATACTGCCCGGGTATTATGAACACTGCCCGCATTAATCACTTGGCCCATAACAAATACACTTCCCTATATTAGATCTAGATGATTTCTTAAGTTCTAAGAATATGAATAGGCTGGTAACTTGATCTGTGAAGTATTTGTGTTTGAGGTCTGTATGTGATTGAGCTTATAGAGTACTACAGATTATGTAGAACTGTGTGTTTAGCGTTACTACCTACTGCTACCGACCATATTATATGACTGTATTATGAAATTACCAGGCAGAAGAATACTTATTGAAGGAATTATAACACTGCCCATTAGACTAATAAAAAAAAAGAAAAGGGACTGTTACCTACTTTTCAACCTCTCGCATATGAGAGACCTACCCACTGGTGATAGGTCTCTCATATGTGACAGGAGAGTTGTGTAAATAAATAAAAAACAAATAAATAATACCCAAAAGTCACATACATAAATGCCACTGCAATGTCTATTTCACCCGCCAAACAGCAATGTAAATGCACTGTTGTATTCCGGTTTGAAGGCCACTGTAGCCAAAGTTACTACTGGATATATTGAGATTTAATATCTTTTAATCGGTGAAAGGTGCGCTTGTCTCGCGTTAAAAAAATAAAATCTATTCCAAGATTTCATCTTGATTACTTTCTTCAGATTACATTGTGACCAAATAATGAACGAAACGCATCTCTGTCAAGCAGTCCCCAGATGTTTCTTATCGTCTTTGTATAGACTCTGTACCAAATTCATTAATCTTCGTCTTTTCCAGAATTCCAAGATCCAATCGGGCACTAGAACAACACTGTCTTACATTTCATTAAAAATTAATTATCTTAAATTGTTCTAGTTCAAAAGACAATTAATTACTCAAATAAAACAAACGTTTCACAAGCTGAAATTACAGTCTAATAATTCTCGTAACATGATCACAAATTCATTATTGAAGACTTGATGAAAAACTTTGGTATGAACATACTTACTTTACTATTTTATAAAGCTAAAAAAGGATTTGTAAAAGCTTTTGTTACTTTCGAATTGAATAGTCGCAAAATGGGCTAATTGACTCAATCTTTATTATATTTTATACAGAAAGAAAGGTTACGTTATATACACATATAATCGTAATAAGAAAGATGTTTTTAAACTCCGTGGCACAGGCGGTTTGACGCCACCTGTGAAACGAGAGGCCGCAGGTTCGATCCCCGCACCGAGAGAAATGTTTGTGCGCAAATATTTCTTTCTGCAAAGTCTCTCGTAGTTTCTGATACACGCGACACAAGACCCGATCTTAGTTTTGGATCATAACTATGTATGTGTCTGTTGGGTGTTATTTATTTATTTATAAACAAGTTACAAATATTAAAATATTGTGGTAGGAGAAAAAGATGCGCCTCGTGATGTCATCCTCCATAAGGTACATGCCTACGAAAGAGAAAACAAGTGTCCCCATCGCACTATTAAATTATACTATCATTCATTTTACAAATAATTTAGACGCTATTTTCGAATTTATGGTTTTTTATAAACGATATTTTTCAAGAATTATTAAATACTGCTCAAAAATTAAACCTTGGATACATCCCTATTCCGCTAGATAACTGAAAAGTCCCGACCGTCACTACTTCGATTACATAATATAATTATCTATGGGATAAGCGTAGGCAGAAGATACTGTATATCTTCTGAGATTTATCATCAGTTAAGTTAGGCTTTGCACTATATAAAATTCTCCCTGCTATTAAAATCTCAGAAATGCTGTAATAATATTCGTTGTTAAAATGGCAAGTATACACTAAGGGCAATAATGGAACGTGTCATTAAATTTTATGGCCAGTAAAATCTTGCGTCATATTACAATTCAGCCAAATGAAGTGCTAGTAATATTATTTCTTCAAATATACTACAAGTTGAAACTAAAGATTATGTCCTGCTCTTTTGACCATTCTTTTTATTTTTATTTTAATAAATGGCGAGACTATCATACCGTTCGCCAGATAGCAAGCGACGCAATCGCTCATGAGAGTAGCAAAATCATACAACACTTTGAATTACATACAATGTTTGGCATTCCACTGCGATCGCCATCCTGGGACATAAGATGTCAAGTCTCAATATGTAATTGGCAACACCGTTTTAATAATAATACAAGTTTCATTACCTCTTATTGGATCTAAGCATTTTTTGACTCTAAGGTGTAATTAATTACATAAGACCAACCAACTAAGTCTTACATAAGCAGACAAATTTTCTACATACATAAACTAACGCCTTTTTCCCAGAAGAGGTAGGCAGAGGTGCCAGAACACCCACATTTCGCCTTGTCTGTTCCGTCCCACGATGTGATAGGTGGCGAGCCTACCGCCATATCGGGCACAAATTCCTGACTCTGGGTTGATAATGAATAGAAAAAAAACAATAATACTTTACCCAACCCGGGATTCGAATCCGAGACCTCAGCTTTGTAACCGTACCCTAGTAAAACTACGCCACCGAGGCAGTCTAATATTAATTAATTTTTTTAATATTAAGAAATTTGTGTAAAATTGAAATTACCACTTCAAATATAAAGCCCTGAAAGCACTTCAAAGCCTATTTACGATGCAGATGTACTGAAAGCCTAATTTTTGTTTTTTTTATAACACCCAATCATTTGGCGCGGCCAAAAACAATTGTAACATATTCGAATGATTACAACTTTGATACTAAAGTTTGAGCCCCTTTTGATCAATAGTTTACCGGGCAGATTACCTATATGTTTCACGCAAACGATACGGCCATTAAGCTGGGTCCACGCCAATGTGGGTTAGTGTCAGGCCGACATAATCACCGTTTAAAACAAGTTGGATATGTGAAATGTTGATATAGCTACAATATTTTATGTCTTTTTTCACCTATACCATATACCATTACTATTTGTATAAATTTCTACGGTAGGTAGAGTTCGCCCACTCGCATTAGGAAAGCGTGGTGGACTACGAGTATATAGACTAACCACTCTCAATCGTACTCTTGATTGTTGAGGAGGTCCGTGCCCTGAAACGGGACGTATATTATGGGCTAATACCTAAACCGTCATTTTTACTTATATATCATATGGTTGGGTGTCTGGAAGAGATTGTTTCGAGCAATAAGACCGCTTGCACGTTTTTTTTTCTATTTTATTTTTTTCTACATATTTACATGTATATTCTAGTCATAGGTGTACAATAAGTCTTTAGAAAGAAAGAAAGAAAGAAAGAAAACACATTTATTTGTCACTTATTACAACGCACACACTCATATAACACAAATTTACATACACCATACAGAAATTAAAAAAATAAAATAAAATAAAAAGTTTGTACGTCGCAAACAAGTGACACGTAGGTGACCACTCAGCTTAATGTTGTACTGCGGCGCGAGCCACAGCACAACGCTGGTTTTCAGTGGTCACCTTGAGTGACATGCGAACGCTAGCCGACATATTAATATAAGTTTAAAAAAAAAAATAGTAGGTATTATTAGCGCATAAAATTATAAAAAGAAAAAACAATGACTACAACAATAATAACAAAAAAAAAATGACATAAAATCTTCCTTAACTACACCTAAAGTAACCAACATATACAAACATAAAATAAAAAAGTTTATACAAATTAATAACAATAACAACAAATAACAAGCCTTTGCACAGTTCTCTGTCCCGCTTCGACACACCAAGCAAACCAGGTTAGTTGCGCGCCTCGCCGCTCGCGCCCGCGCGAGCCCTATCATTGCACAATATACAGAAAATGCACTCTGCAGTCGCCCGACGACAGGGACGTGAGAGGACGTTCTTGATCAACTTTAATAAGCAAGCAAGCAAGCTTTAAATAAATAAATAATCATATTCTGTTTCTGGCCATTGAATATTCTAAATAGGTAACTGTCGTGTATTATAAGGCCCTATAAAGTTCTTTTTCGTGATAAATACAATTCAAATATACAAGTAGTCTTAAAACCACATCGTAAAGCATACTCTCACCGAAGGCCATATATAAGTATATAAATATTCTAAAAGCCTTGAACAGACAAACTATATTGGCTTTATGACATCGCTTATGTACTTGGAAGTTGTAAACTTGCAAGTTTCCTTCTATGTTGAAACTTCTCCATTCAGTACAAAATGCACTATCTCGCGCTGCGAGTAACTCAAGGATGAATTTTAATAGCAAGCTGTATTTCAAGTAGTCACTTCCCAGGACATTTAATTACTGGAGCTGATTGCAAATTCCTTTATCTACGGAGTTCTTAGCAAAGTACAACAAGTATACCCATTAGTAACATGAGGCCCCCGATCAGTATTCAAAGCCGCGACGGAAATGTTTCTATAAAAAACCTACGATAATATTTAAGATACTATACTACAAAAAATAGAGCATTTGTAATTGTTGGCTTAGTGTATTGAATGTTTTATACGTAAAAATTATAGACCACTAAATATTTAGATTTATACAGGTATACACCCTGTACATTATATGTCTGTCATGTCTACATTATGAAAAACAAATCTTTCGCTTTTTTGGCAACATTTTTACTTGCGTTGTGTCTGAAGTTACTTAAACTACCACCTGGCTTTGTTTTCAGTCGCAGTCTGGATATACTCTGGGTGTATTTTGATTTTGGTAGCCATATTAAGTAGAGTAGCAAATTTTTTTTATTCTGGGTACAATTTCCTTCAATCCGAAACACAACAATGCATTAACACTACTGTTTGGCGGGAGAAATAGACATTGCGGTGTTACCTACCCAAGCGGCCTCGCACTTATGAGAGACCTACCACCAGTACGTCATCTTTATATAAATTACAATACGCAAAATTGTACTACACTTAGAAGCAAGTTAAAAAATCATACATTATTTATTACGCATTACATACTCGATGGAATACATCGTACTGGTCCAAATGGTAAATGTAATTGATTAAACACCAACCATGCGTAGCGGAGTATTTCATACGCGTTGTTCAATTATTCAGATATACGGACAAAACTGTTTCAAACCAACCTCAAATGCGGTCTGCGGTCTTTGTAAACTTTGCATGGTAAACGATTATGAATATATCCGGGACTGGAAATACTCGACATTAATTGAAACCACAGTGAATGGATCACCAGTTTGTATGGCAAAAAAACATTAAATGATTACGGTATAGCTATTTGATATTAGTTTAGTAAATGATGATTTTAGCATAGATTATATACAAACATAGCTTCGTTTCAACCCAGTCCATCTAATAGTTGTCCGTAAAAAATCGCAGTAAGAGATAAGACCGCCAATTGTCACCTTTATTTAAACGTGTTGTCTTATTTTATTTGTGTTATTACTGTATGTGGTGTTCACAGTTTAAAATTCAATGTTCACAGTTCAATAAAGAATTTATAAATAAAAATAAATTAATAAATATATACCACTCTCATATACCACTCTCAATCGTATTCTCGATTGTAGAGTAGGCCCGTGCCCTGCAGTGGGACGTATATGGGCTGATACAGATACAGAATAAATATATAAACTCACGTCTTTTTCCCAGAAGGGGTAAGCAGACGCAACTAAGACACCCACATTTCGCTTTGTATGTTCTGCCTCACGATTTAATAGGAGGCGAGCCTATCGCCATATCGAGCACAAATTTCTGACTCCGGGCTGATAAATTTTAGAAAAATCAAATATCACTTACTACATTACGGTCTCGTTTAGGTTGAAAATGATGATTTTCGGACTTAGATGGCGATTCCATTAGTTATATGCAAGTTGCTTGTAACTTGAGCAAACTTCCAAAGAGACTACAACTTGCATGTGGGTAGTTTGAACTTATTTTTATTCAAGCGGTGCGCAAATAGAACGCCCAAAGGTTAAGTTGCATGAGTTCGTCTTCCACAAATAATTTCCTATCAATTTTGAACGTCTCTAGTATCCAATTAAAACTTACATGCAATTTGTACACTATGTTTCCTATGTAAACAACTTGTACGCAAATGTGACGTCATATTTGCATAATGGAATCGTGCCCTAAAGTTGAATTTAATGTCTGCATATTATCTCTGTTGTAGTTCGTTCATAGAATTGAAAACATTATGGTATCATGTAATTTAATTAAATGGTGGTATTTCATGATATAACCTGTTAATTAATTAATTCGCTTATTCGTGGACACGAAATATAATCTAAACAGATTGTGACAATGCTGCCAACACTGTAACTACACATTTAATTAACCACATTTGCATAAATTAGCACCTTTCGGTGTGAAAACAGGTATATATATTTGAAAGCTATCTGCGTGTGTTGCGATTTTACGTATTTACATACCATTTGCTAAAGGCAGGGCAAAAAGAAATAAATACAAAATAAACAATAAATTAAAGAAAAAATGTTGATTATTTAACCTTTTCCTTCCTTGTTTTATTATTAGGGTGATTGCAAAATTTACCTAACTATTAACTGTTACTGAATGAATAATGTAATATTCAATAAATTAAATTCCTTCTTTTTTAATCAAAGAAATATAAAGGAAAGGTTTTGCTAAATATCGGGCAGAACGAGAAGACGGTGACACTCTGACGGTTCGTTTGAAACATGTCACGCAGAACCGTCCCGCCATCTGTCTAGCGAGATCACAATAAATGGTAATGTTCCTACCTGATATGCAACCCCATGCGGACGTACAAGCAGAGTATCAGCACAGCGGGCACGAAGAAGAAGAAGATACTGCTTATCTCCAGGAACGGAGATGGAGCCATGAACGCGCAGAACGCTGAGTCCAGGGATATGTTTCCGGAATCTGGAACAAAAGGTATGATTTATTTTCAAGAAAATAAATAAATACACCTAACTGTCACATACATAGGCTATGTAAACACTAAGCTCGAATCTTGTGTCGTGGGTATCATAAACTAGGAGAGAAATTTCGGTCTCACAAACACGCAGACCCGAAATCAATATTTGTAGATCACACAAACATTTGTTTCGGCGCGGGGATCCAACCCGGGGCCTTACGTTTTACAGCCGTCTAACTAATTGCTTCACCGAGGCTGTCAAGCTGTAACATCTAACATCTTCTACAGCAATATGAAGTGTATTCCTAGACATCAGGCTTCAAGTTTTCAATAGTGAACTGTTGGAAATGGCCTTTGAATAGAAAACTTTAAGAACAAATTTAGTCCAGGATGTAATTATGTAAGGATACCGAGCGCGACTTACTCGACATTTCAGTACAGAAAAACTTAAAACACAGAAATTCAAATTGTACCTGGACTTTAAAAACGAAAAATCCCGACTCAACATACATAAATTATTCCAGGAAGAAAAAAATAAAGTTTCATCGCTCTAAGTAAACACAAACTTCAAAGGTTGCAAAGCTCCTAACCAAAACTAGAACTTGAGTCAATATCACCTTTGCGGTGCACTCACTTACCTAGCAAGTAAACTACCGGAGCTCTGGACATGAATACAAGCAAAGTAGCTATTTCAGGTCCGGTTAAAAATGATAAATATAAACTCGGATACAAAATTGCAGAAATAACTTTTCTTGCATTTTCAATGTTTTTAACTATTTGCAAAATATTCTTACAAAAAACTTTCATTATTACATACACTTTATATACTATACACTAACGCAAATGTTACATTGGAAATTAAGCTAATTTATTTACGGAATTCATTGGGAAACGTAGGATGATTAAAAGTTTTAAAATTAAATCAAATCCGTAAACAAAGTAGTTTTATTTCAAAAGTTGAATTAAAGTTACATAATATAAAACGTTTTATGTCAATATTTATTACACCTAAAGAAGACAATAAAGAAAGGCCTGTTGAATTTTGTTCGAACAAAAACCATTCAATTCAGAGCTCTGTTCGCGAAGATAACGAGCCAACAAAGTCTTTAAAGAAAGCGATAGCAAAATAATTGTCTTTATGAGAAAAAGAAATTCTTTGACAGCCAGAAAATGAACAACGTGTTTTTTTGGCATAGTGATACTGGCGCCTAATAATGACATAGTTAGGTTTGTAAATTGTATTCTTTGATATATTTTTATACTTTTATATGAACATTTCAGATAACAATACCTGGTTGACCGAGCTCAGCACGGTATTTTTTTGGACTAAAGAGTTTAACCCAAAAATACAAGAATTTCTCGTTTAAAGATTTAAGATGTTTGATTGTAAATAACTCCGAGACTTAAGCCCCAATGAAAAAGATTGTTTTAATAATAATAAACTTTGATTTAAATAATTGTAACAAAATAATATAAAAATGCAGATATCACGCGGTCGACGGGTAAATCGGTGCATGTGTCATATACAGATACAAGATAAGACGTCATTTCATCATGCCCAATGAAACCAAAATGAATGAAATGAAAATTGTTTGCCGTCACGCGTGTTCTCTCCTTATAAACCTGGGTCCTTCTGCCGTAGTGCAAAGAGGCCTTAGCCTTATCAGGCCGGCATAATTGTATCGAATGGCATGGTACTGCCGACTGATGCTATTTGATACTCTGCCTGGACGGCATTAGCGGTTCCCATCAGGCGTAGTATAGTCATCATGCCGGCGCAGTAAAAAAAACACTACTTATCTAATAATAAATAAATAACACCCATCAGTCATATACATCCTGACCCCACACTAAGATCGAGCCTTGTGTCGCGGATATCAGGAACCACGAGATACTTTTCCGTCTCACAAACACCCAGACACGAAAGAAATATTTAATAACAACAGTAACAATTAGAGTTTCTCTACTTTAGCTAAATCTGTATCAGACGATTCTCCGAACGCCGTCGACATTTCAAAATAAAATTTTAATCTCAACACTAATTACTTAGATCTCAATTACTTAGCAAGTTCAGGTAGCTTAAATTCGAAACTGCTAGACTAAGTTAATTGGAGTTTATAACTTGGAAGAGCGGAGCTATAGGCATTTTACAGTTTGAATGGGTGCCTAAATTACTGAATTTCATGTCGTCGGTACCTACTGGACATATTGAGACTTATATTATGTCTCAGGATGGCGAGCGCAGTGGAATGCCAAGCATCGCTTTGTGGTTCAGGCGTTGTTTGGTTTTACTTCTATTCATTTGCGGTATCGCTTACCATCAGGTGAAAGTTATGCTCATCTTTCCATTAATTGCAATAAAAAAAATCATATACATTTTTTTTATATTATGAAGAAGTGTGTGAAGAAGAAATAATCTACATGCAGTTGTAGCGGTTCCTCCGCTAATTGAAAGCTGGCGCAGGCATACAACACGTCATCATTCGTTTAGCTACGCCACTAGATGACGCTAGAGGGCGCCTAAACTACGCTGCTAGGTGGCGCTGCTTACGTCATGCTTCAAACAGCGCATGTACAGCCCACGTGATGGCGTTGCATCGCGCAGCATGATGTGATTGGTCAAGATCTAACAACGCATGGCAATTGGACCTCGGCTCTATACTTCGGCGACACTCGGGAGTCTTCGGAAATATTCGTCGCCCAAGACAACCGAGAATCGAAACAACTGACTCCACTCCGCTTGCCACGTACTACTAGTTTTGCGCGTTGCTCTTTATTTTCTTGCTTTTGTAAAGTTTTATTTATTATACTGTTGCTGCTTAGCACGATCTTTTATTTCCGTGCATCACGGTGATCGCCTTCGCTACACTACACCAGCACTACACAGCTACACCCACAAATTGGTGACCCCGACGTGATCAAGACCATCAGGATCTTCGTGGGTACGCTGTGGCTGACTCTGGGGAAAACAGGCACGCATTAATCGTAAGGCTAAAAACTTACTCAAGGTGAGCCGTTATTTTTTTTAAAATCTCAAAGATGAGTGAACCAACGCCTGCGAGAGACAGTAAGGAGGAAGTATTGCGTGTGGGAGTACGAGCACCCCCATTTTGGCCGGAAGAGCCCGCTTTGTGGTTTGCTCAAATGGAAGGTCAATTTATCCTTTCAAAGATCACTAGCGACGAGACCAAGTTTTACTATGTAATGGCTCAACTAGAGCCGCGCTACGCAATAGAGGTCAAGGATATCATCACCAACCCACCCGCAACGGGAAAATACGACAAGCTGAAAGTCGAGCTTATTAAGCGCCTCTCTGCCTCTCAAGAAAAGCGAGTGAAACAATTACTGATGCACGAGGAGCTTGGAGACCGCAAGCCGTCCCAATTTTTGCGACATTTGATTGGACTAGCGGGTCCGTCATGTCCACCTGATTTTTTAAATACATTGTGGTCTAGTCGTTTGCCGCAAAACGTACAATCTGTTATCGCTCCTCATATGGAGTTGCCGCTGGACAAACTTGCCGACTTAGCGGACAAAGTTCACGAAATTGCACCTACAATTCCTCAGGTGGCCAGTACGTCGTCGGAAGATTCGCGCTACGAGAAGATGGCTAAGCAGATTAGCGAGCTCACACGGCAGGTCGCGTTGCTCACTGCGCGGCAAGGCGAAGCAGGACGCAACCGCTCACGTCACAAAATGGGAAGGTACCAAAAGTCACGTAGTCGTTCCAGACCTCGGCAACCGCCAGATCACCCGCATTGCTATTACCATTATACCTACGGGTCGAAGGCAATGAAATGTAAGCAGCCTTGTTCTTTTAACGATGCGTTAAACTCGCAGGGCGGTCGCAAGTAGCGGCCAACGACTGCCCTACATCTACAGGCCGTCTATTTGTCGTCGACCGAACATCGAAAATGCGATTCCTGGTGGATACAGGTTCCGACTTGTGCGTTTTCCCGCGGTCAGCAGTTAAGACGCCCTGCACACGCACCAACTACGACCTGGCAGCTGCAAACAACACTGTTATACACACATTCGGACCTATAACATTACACTTGAACCTTGGCCTAAGGCGCGTATTTACGTGGAATTTTACAATCGCAGACGTTTCGAAACCTATTATTGGAGTGGATTTTTTAAGCTTTTATAATCTACTTGTGGATTGCAGAAGTCAGCGATTGATTGACGGAACTACGACAGTTTCAGTGGCTGCAGTCAACGCAAATTCAACAGATGACGATATATCTTCTGTAAAAGTCATCACTGGTGAGACCACATACCACGACCTACTGCGTGAGTTTCCGGAAATCACCCGACCTGCAGGTATTTTATCTGAACCAAAACACAACACTGTGCACTACCTCAGGACCACCCCAGGGCCTCCAGTTTCGAGCAAGCCGCGACGCTTAGATCCGATTCGTCTTCAAGCAGCAAAAAAGGAATTTGAAGACATGTTGAAGTCAGGTATAGCCCAGCGTTCCGAAAGTTCTTGGTCATCTGCACTTCATTTAGTTAAGAAAAAAGATTCCGGCTGGAGACCGTGTGGCGACTATAGAGCGCTTAATGCGAGAACAATACCTGATAGATACCCTATTCGCCACATCCACGACTTTGCGCATCAACTCTCAGGATGTTCGGTATTTTCTGTCATCGATCTAGTTAAGGCCTACCACCAAATTCCGATGAACCCAGATGATATTCCGAAAACTGCAATCTGTACACCATTTGGTTTGTTTGAATTTCGTTACATGACATTTGGTTTACGAAACGCTGCACAGACATTCCAAAGATTTATCGACGAAGTGTTATTTGGATTGGATTTTTGCTTTGGCTATATTGACGATATCCTAATTTTTTCTAAATCTCCGGAGCAGCATCGCACACACTTGCGTCAATTATTTGACCGCTTGAAACACTACGGAATTTTAATAAACACCTCTAAGTGCATACTGGGTCAAGCAGAAGTCAAATTTCTCGGTTACTTGATTTCAGCCGCCGGTACAAAACCTTTGGACACAAAGATTGCTGCACTCAAACAGTTTCCGGTCCCGAAGACTGCGAAGGAGCTCCGTAGATTCTTGGGCATGATAAATTTTTATCGCCGATTTATGCCCCACGCAGCTCAACTTCAAGCGCCACTAAACAACTTACTCGCAGGTACCAATGCAAAAAGCTCTACTCCTATTGAAATGACTTCCGATTTGGTTCAAGTTTTCGAAAACTGTAAGGATTCCTTGGCGCAAGCGACACTCTTGGCTCATCCAGATCCGTCCGCAGACCTGGCTATTGCGACAGACGCCTCTGACTCTGCGATTGGGGCCGTGTTACAACAACGCAGTAATAATGACTGGCAACCGCTCGCATTTTATTCGCATAAACTGAGTACGTCACAGAAAAAATATAGCCCGTACGATCGCGAGTTACTTGCGGTTTACGAAGCGATAAAATACTTCCGTCACATGATCGAAGCGCGAAATTTTATTGTGTACACTGATCACAAACCGCTCATATACGCATTTTCACGAAACAGAGAGTCATTTTCGCCAAGACAATTTCGCTACCTCGATTATATCTCCCAGTACACAACGGACTTAAGGTACATTCCCGGTGACAAAAACGAAGTCGCAGATGCTCTTTCACGCGTGGAAGGGGTTGCTCTAGCCATAGATTATGAAGAACTTGCACAATCTCAGGAAAATGATCCAGAGCTGCAAGATTTGCTCCGTCGTGGCACAACCCTTAAACTGAAGAAGATGGTAACCTGTGACAGTAACGTGCCGATTTATTGCGACGTCTCAGTACAATCCTCGCGCCTTTATGTCACACCCGAATTCAGGAAGAGAGTTTTCGACATGTTACATAATCTTCACCATCCCGGAAGATCAGCTACAGTGCGACTGGTCACTGAGAGATTTGTGTGGCCAGGGATACGTAAAGATTGTAGAGAGTGGACTAGGCATTTCTTACCATGCCAGAAATCTAAAATTACTCGCCATACCATTTCTCCACTTTCCAATTTCCACGTTCCCTCTTCAAGATTCTCCCACATACACCTCGATATCGTAGGGCCGCTAACTATTTCATCTAATTACAGATACTGCCTTACAGTCATCGATCGCTTCACTCGTTGGCCTGAGGCGTATCCGCTCCAGGATATCACAGCAGAATCCTGTGCCATGGCTCTTGTTTCTGGCTGGGTAGCCAGATTTGGATGTCCAACACGCGTGACAACAGACCGTGGACGCCAGTTCGAGTCCCACCTCTTCAAGGCTCTTACTACCTTGATTGGCGCTCGTCACTTCCGTACCACTGCATATCACCCAGCTTCAAATGGCATAATCGAGCGATTTCATCGACAGCTGAAGTCCGCCATCATGTGCCACTCTCCAGCACAGTGGACCGAAGCTCTACCACTAATACTTCTTGGCATACGCAGTTCCTGGAAAGAAGACCTACAGAACACCCCTGCCGAACTAGTTTACGGGGAAACGCTTCGCTTGCCAGGACAATTTTTGTCCCCAAAGGACAATGTCAGCACCGAAGATGTCACAGAATATTCCACTCGCCTGAAGTCGTATATGAACCAGCTGACACCGAAACAAACGTCGTGGCACACTAGTTCATCGCCCTTCTACATACCAGTTGATCTACAGACTTCTTCACGTGTGTTTCTTAGACAAGACCACGTGCGTGGTTCCCTAGAACCACCTTACGCTGGTCCTTTTAAGGTTATAAGACGTCAGCCAAAATTTTTTACCATAGAAATAAAAGGTAAACCGGTGACTGTTTCTGTTGACAGACTAAAGCCAGCTTTTATGATGCGTGAGCCCGTGTTTCCAGCACCTGCTTCTACGCCACTAGCTCTTCAGAAGTCCACGAAAAGCGGCCGCCGCGTGAAGTTACCAGATCGTTATCGACCGTAGTTACGGTCTGGCCGGGGGGAATATGTAGCGGTTCCTCCGCTAATTGAAAGCTGGCGCAGGCATACAACACGTCATCATTCGTTTAGCTACGCCACTAGATGACGCTAGAGGGCGCCTAAACTACGCTGCTAGGTGGCGCTGCTTACGTCATGCTTCAAACAGCGCATGTACAGCCCACGTGATGGCGTTGCATCGCGCAGCATGATGTGATTGGTCAAGATCTAACAACGCATGGCAATTGGACCTCGGCTCTATACTTCGGCGACACTCGGGAGTCTTCGGAAATATTCGTCGCCCAAGACAACCGAGAATCGAAACAACTGACTCCACTCCGCTTGCCACGTACTACTAGTTTTGCGCGTTGCTCTTTATTTTCTTGCTTTTGTAAAGTTTTATTTATTATACTGTTGCTGCTTAGCACGATCTTTTATTTCCGTGCATCACGGTGATCGCCTTCGCTACACTACACCAGCACTACACAGCTACACCCACACAGTAACTTCCCGGAACATTTGTTAGGTGGTCCACTCATTCACTCATTTTCTTTAATGTTGTCCCGACTCTCGGCCTACTGTTAGTAAACATCTACCGGGTATCTCAAGACTGCTACCGAAAACGAAGCCAGGTGGTAGTTTTAGTGACTACAAACACATTGCAACTAAAAATTTCGCAAAGAAACGCGACAATTATTTTTTATGATTTTTTAAATTTCGTCATTTTTGGGTGGCAAATACATAGTTCTTGCTAAAATAATAATTTAAACACGTTTGTACCTTAGATTATTTATAAATAAAAGGGTATACATTATTATTTTAGGAAAAAATGTATTTACCACCCAAATATGGTCATAGGAAAAAAATAACAAAAAAAAAATTGACCCTTTTTTTTGCAACATTTTCTGTTCCATTGTGTCGAAAGTCGCTTAAACTACCACTCGGCTTCGTTTTCGGTAGCAGTCTTGATATACCCTGTATAGACTTATTCATAGACAGTTTTAAAACCCGTTTTAACTATCGAATTTTATTTCTTATGCCCTCATACTGAATTCAAAAGGTGTTTGAAAAGGCTGTATTTGAATATTTATAAAACGGCACATTTAGCGAAATACAAAATGTTTTTGTTTTTTTATAGCGTTTACGAGTACCTACATTTATCGTATGTGCTTATAGAGAATAAGGGGATCTAACATGACATAAAAGGCTTAGAAATTTATAAAAATATAAGTCCTTTGCGTCTAACGAGCTCTTGTGAATGTTGAAAACGTGCGCAAAGGAAGGAAATCCGAGTATTCTTGCTTTGTTTTATCAGTGACTTCCATATAATGTTTAGTGGACTTTCTGTGACTCAACATTTTGAATCTGATCATTATGATGGATTATTGTATAATATTTTCCCAGCAAAAGAAGCGAATCACTGACAGCAGCTGACAGGGTAATGTTTACCAAGTGTCAGTAGCGAAGCCTCCATATGTGCCGATTCCTACCGGCTTTATTTTTGTAATTGATATGTGTTATAAACTTGTATTTAAGTAAAATATTAATAATATAGTTTTTACACAATTTAAAATAGCAAAATGTATTTTCGGCTTCCTATTTGAAAAACTCACCCTTCGTCACTGCCATGTGTCATCAGATGCCATCTACGTCAACAAAGTTTTATTTTGTTGAGTTGGGTTTCCAATAAACACAGAATAAGTGTCGAAGGAATTTAAGAGTCATTAAAATCCACTCAGTGACTAGCTCTCATTATATAGGCTCTACCTTTATTCTACATAACTAACTCTTACATGTGTGAGTTGCTGCTGCAGATATTACTTTGAATGTGGATTTTAATTATTTTTCTCATGACATCTTTCATCGCATTCTACGTTGTCTTTATTAGAATAACGTTACAAAGTCCTCTTTAATTTCAGTTATAATAAATTGCTCTCTCCCTCTCTCTCTCTCTCTCTTTCTTTTTTCAGCCTTAGGAAGTATACTACTGAACATAGACCTCCCCCAAGGATCATCGATCTTTTGAAAATCTTTGAAATATAGATATTTCACTAAGCAACTGATTGTTAGTCTATAAAATATTTTAATTTACATATTTGTCCTATAAAATTATGGGCTTTAAAACCTAATAAATCGCAAAAGTTTTAGGTTATAAATTAACACAGGCCTTCCAAAAATTTAATGAACGTCATCTGTCAGTTGAAAATTCCTGTGCATTAATCTCAACGCAATTTGTTCTTCTTAATGAATTCATAGCACGATAAAAAAATTAAAATGCTAATGGAATTTTGAAAACCTATTAAATAATTTATTGTATAAGCAAAGTCAACCTTTTTTGTCTACTAGTCAAGTCACTTACAGAATAAACAGAATTATTCAATAAATTACAAATTATCTAAGTACAAATTACTTGTATTAATATTAAAAGTTACACGATCTCCTATTTTGCATTCAGTCTTGATATTCAAGCACACCATTAATATTCTCCAAGACATCTTATTATTCAAACTCTCTCCAAACACAGGACGCCGTTAGCAAAGTACTTTTTAGGTAACATGTCCCAAATTTAACTTATGTTGACGTATCAGATGAAAAACGACCCACCTTCGAGGTAGCGTCAACAAGGATCCTCCCACGAGAAAAAGGATCCGACGAAGGTGTAAACAGGGGTTACTCTATAAAAACGATACCAACTTCGAATGTTCGAACGCGTATGTAAAACTTCACTAATGTGCCTAGATTCTCCACAAAACATTCGATTCCTCTATCGTACATCGCAGCTAGTTGCAACCATAGACTAAGTTCGGAGAAAACGATAATTATAAAAGATAATACTCGCAGTATTGATTTTTAGAAGTGCAATTCTTATATCTTACTCCAGACGTCAAAACATCCGAACTTTCGAAGTTCGTTTCGTTTTTATAGAGTAAGCCCCATGGTTTTTATTGTTCGTCGAATACAGAGTAAATCTTTTTCACGGCCGATGAGGCTCTTAAGTCCATCCGGGAGCGATAATGACAAGTCGGTCAATTTATTGTGTTATACGGGATTCTTAACCTTAATGACTGTCCTTTAACACCCAATTTATTGTTATATGTAGGTCAAGGGCATGTCAAGTGACAATCTCTGTGGAGTAATTGGATAAACTCTCTGCGGAAGGTCTCCGCGGATTAAATCCACAATAATTTAGGTAGGTTTGTGAACAAAAATATCTCTAATTTCTGACACATTAAACCCCGCCGCACATGCTCACACTCGCATTGGCCGTCACGAGCCGTGTGCGAGTGGCAGTATTTAAAACCTAGGGCGTAGTACCAAACTCCGGATTTGCTCTCACGTCCTACTTCCTGCGTCGACTCGTCAATGTGAGCATGTGCGGCGGGTGACATAGGGGTAGGAAGAAACTATAGACCGTCAATGTGTTCGATCCTGACATATTACTTTCGCTTCAACCACTTTCATCAATCTCTTCATGCATTCTCGTCGTCCAGGGTACTTTTGACCTGACCCCTATTGAGGGTAGCACCGATTCATCAACATTATATGTTTCTGACACATGGCACCTAAAACCGGGCTAATCTATTATACCGTGAAGTTATATGTATGTCATTGTTGGGTGTTTATTTCATTTATTTATGAGAAAAACACCTTGTTACGACAATCTTTCGAATACCTTTTGAAGCTAATAACTAGCTATATGCACTATCCATTCCCTCTTGATAAGGCCTAAATATATTTCTCTATTCACATCGTATTATTCAAACGGAATAACATATTTAAATAACCTGAAATTTAATTCATTATATTTCTGGATACTTATAATTTTTTTTTTTAGTTTTGTTATGGATTGTGTGATATGCGGTGTCTTAATAAAGTGTTCAGTTCAGTTCAGTTTTTTATTTATGGCAAACAGTGCCGATGTCGACAATTCTGCCAATGTCAAATGTGCTATGAGTACCCGTGTGTTTTAGTAGGCTGCGAGTACGAAGTAAAGATTGATTTATTTCATTTGGTTATCAAATAATTGCAAGCAATAAGTCGACATTAAACTAAATGTATTAAATAACGGCAACGTGGTTAGTATTAATAAAGTGTTATTTTCATTATTATCATTTAAATAATCCTACCTTTGATAAGTCAAAAAATTGCCATCATAAATAAAATTGGAATCATTTTACAATTGCTGAACCTTTTTTCATAGCTTATGGATTACGCGTCCGGGGGTCTCTGACGTCATAAGTTTCGAGAAATATCGAGGAAATCCTATTTTCGGGTCGTAAAATTCACGTAAATTGGGTAACTTTACCTTGTTCTGACATGAGAAAAAGACCACTGGCTACTGGACGTATAAACAGTAATATTATTTCATACTAAGAAAAGTAGCATTTCTTTTCCTTTTATAGGCGTCACGCTTTCTGACAAACAAGAGGTACACCACTTAATACTTACTTTCTAACATTGCACATTTAAAAACCAACAGTAATAAATGTATTTTCTTTCTTTCTTTCTTTAGTCATTAGGAATACATGATTCAAACACCAATTTTACTGGTAGCTCCCTCATAATATATGAGAGGCCGCCTACGTAGGTACCTCCGCAATGTCTATCTCTTCCGTCAAACAGCAGTGTATATGTACTGTTGTATTCCAGTTTGTAGGACATTGCAGTCAGAGTAACTACCGGACATATTGAGACTTCAATCTCAAATGGCGAGCGCAGTATAATGCCAAGCATTGCGTTGTAATTCACGGCTATAGTCTATGAGCGGTCGTAAAATATCACCAGGCGAATGACAAGCCTCATGTCACCATTCATAGCAATAAAAAACAAGAAACTTGAATCAAACCAAGATGCAGAGAAAATATAAGAATAATGGCGCCATATATAAAACTCCAGACACATTAGTTACACAACATCTGCCGTAACATCGTATACTTGAATAGGTAATACACATTACGTTTAATAGGATTCGTAGGGTGGCGACAGCTATGCCTTTTATTTGCTATTACTCCTGTGTTATTAGTATCTCGGTGTAGATCTTTGAGGTTTACTTAGGAGGCCTCATAAATTATTGGTAAATGGATGTGTTTGAGATTTTAGATAGACTCCGTACGGCCTTATTCAAAAGTTATAAACCTGTTTTCATTATTGAAGGTATGCCCCTTTTAAACGACTTTTAAATTCAGTTTGAGCGAGGAAAAAGTTCATAAGCTGTAATGAAACAACTCAGCAAAAGGAGAAAAAAATATCGATCCCGATACAGATACTGCTTAAAATTCATCATAACATTTTTTTTGGTTTATTCTTAAACGTTTTCCTGTTTTGTCCCGGGCGATAGATTTTCATACAATAAAGTAATTATCATCACATTTTACATTTTGGATGGATAGATGGATGACAGAGCCAAAGACAAAAAAATATTTAACTGGACTTCAGTTTATTTTTCCAACAACTCCGGGCCTGGACAGCAGTTATTTATTTATTTATTTATATATGCTTTATTGTACACCAAGAAGAAATACAAAATACTTAAAAAACTAGACATGGTTACAATAGGCGGCCTTATCGCTAGCTGCGATCTCTTCCAGGCAACCTTTGGATGGACTGGATTATTGCGATATTTGTTGATATTTATTGAAAATGTATATTTTTTCCAACACAATAAATAGGTTTCATCGAACCACAAAATCTTCACACCCATTCCAAGTTTCCCATTAAAATGGGCATTCTTCATGGTTTTAATAAATTCATGAGAATTTTTATGAAACCGTAAATTACAAATTAAACCTGTAAGGTTGCATAACATGGAGATTGGCCGCTTTTAAAAATATATATAGTTTTGAAAAACAAAAAGAGAGCGCGGGGGGTTTTTGACAGATGGATTTGCACGGATGAAGGAAAAGCATTAAGATGTTATAAATATTTATTTTATAGTTATTTGTATAAATACAATCATTTGTAAAGATGTTCGGCGTTTAATTTGGGAGGTTTTACATCTCAGAAGTGGAAATCGAAATCTGTAAGTTGTTACACGCCCTTAGTTCGTTAGCAGATTATCTTCTTAGAAATGATAAGTTTAGACTATTTACCGCAATACAAGTACATTATTTTTGTGTTCATGGTGGTTAAACTATTTTTCTTAGTTTCTTTTCTTTTTATTTGTCAAGTGCTACTATTGTTTTTGTTTTTAGAATATTACCAAAGTTAAACAAAGTTAGACACGATTGTTCATCTGGATAGTTTTCCGTTTCAAACCAATTATATTCAAATGATTTTAATTGTTTTCTTTTTGGTTTTGTTGTTTATTGAGTTTCAGATAATGGACGAAAGAAGCGAGGTTGCCCGAAGTTTGGAGACACCTGCTCGGCAGAGCGGGACGGGAAAGCGGCGGAGTCGTGATGGCAGTCGCAGCCGGGGTTATCGAAGAAGTCGCAGTCGCGCCAGCAGTAGAAGCTTACAGGTTCTGGAACGAGAACTGACGCGGAGGAGACAGCGATGGTCGGAGCGTGAGCTTCAGAAGGAACGTGACGTCACCGCACGGTGGAGGTGCGAGCAGCAGCAGTCCCGGCAAGCATCATGCGAGGCGCGGCGCGAGCGGCAGCATTCTCGGAAAGCATCGTGCGAGGTGCGACGCGACGGGCACCGCATCGACGAGCATCAGAAGCGCTCCAGGACTGCGGGTCGAGGCTCATCGCAAGACTAGGACCGACGTCGAGGAGATCGTCGGGACCACGTCACTGATACAGGGTGTCGTTCCAGGTCATGTAGTCCAACTTTCTCTTCCGAAGATATTGTAAAGATTATAAAATCGTTTAAGACAATACCGTCACAGCTGTCCGAGCACTATTCACAACCTATAAGTAGAATTGATAGTCAAAATGTTTTATCAGAATTTGATCCATCGAATAAGTGTCAGCGGTTGGCTTTAAAAAGTTAACGAATGTGCTGCGGTATACGGCTGGGACGAGAAAACTGTTATACATTTCTCTGTGCAAAAACTGCAAGGACTGGCTAAAATTTGGTACTAAAGTTTAACGTCTATTCTATTTACATGGTCAGAGTGGCAGGAGAAACTTCTAATGGTTTTTCCTTGTGAACAAAATCATGGCCAGTCCTTGGAAGATATGTTAAGGCGTAAAAGCAGGGTAAACGAGCTTATAGAGAATTATTATTATAAGAAGCTTGCTTTAATTAATCAATGCGATATTTCGGGTAGACGTGCAGTAGACTGTTTCATACGTGGCTTGTCAGACAAAACCATGAAATCAAGCGCGTTAGCGTTAAGATGTTCGGAACCAGATCAATTATTAAAATTTTTGCTGAGCAATGAGGGAGTTCACTTATTCAATTCCATTTCGGCATAAGTTTACACGGCAAGATAATGTTGCCGAAACCAGTACAAATAGTAGGGCTACCATTAGGAGTAATATTAATACGACGTTGTTCTGCTATGACTGTAAGGAGCGAGGGCATCCATATCTCAAGTGCACTAAACTGCTAATTAGATGTGAGAAGTGCCTTTTAGTAGGTCACAAATCTGGGAATTGTCAATCTTTAGAATTAAGCCAGTCAATGGAAAGTAATACGGTACCTAGGGCGATGTGTATATCATATTCAAAACCAAATGATAAATATATGAAAACAGTATGCATTAATGGTGTCTCTTTAGAAGCTTTTGTAGACCTTGGCAGTGAAGTGACACTTTTAGGTAAATTCAGCGCGTCTAAAATAGGGGTTGTACACGATGGTATCCCTACAGTTATGAAGGTTTGGTCGAGATGAAAATAGAGCTTACAACGAATGAACCAGTAGCGTATAGACCATATCGATTATCCCTTCTCGAACGCGATAAAGTGGGAGGCATGGTTAACGAAATATTGGAGGCTGGCATAATTCGGGAGTCTGTGTCCAATTATGCGAGTCCTATCATTTTAGTTCGAAAGAAAGATGGCAACTTACGTTTGTGCATTGATTATAGAATGATCAACTCTATAACTTTGAAGGAGCGATATCGAATTCCAATAATAGAGGACAAGATTTCTCGCCTTTCAGGTCAGGTATGGTTACTTTAGATTTAATGTCGGGGTACTACCAAGTACCAATAGTAGAATCACATAAACACCTTATGGCATTTGTCACACCAGACGGGCAGTATGAGTTTAATCGGATGTCGTTCGGTTTGGATAATACACCAGTTGTTTTTCAGCGGATGATGAACCATGTCCTGGGATCAGCTAGGTTTAACAAAGCTATCGTATACATAGATGACTTATTGATATATGACAAAGATACTGATGTGGTACTTTGAAGGCTTGAGAAGGTACTGCAACTTATAGACAATGCAAAATTAAAGTTAAATTTGTCAAAGTGTAGCTTCTTGCAAACTAGGATAGACTATTTGGGAATCGAGCTCGGTTAATCCGCGATGCGGCCTGAAAAAAAATGTAAAAGTGTTTCTGAGTTTCCTCGACCTAATAACGTGCACATTGTGAAACGATTCCTCGGTCTTGTAAGCTACTTCAGGAAATTTATCAAAGGTTTTGCTTAACTGGCTTATCTCCTCACGAAGTTGTTAAAAAAAGATGTTAAGTGGAAGTGGTCTGATGACCAACAAAAGGTTTTCGATGCACTAAAAGCTAGGTTGGTTGATAGACCTCTTCTTGCGATATATGATCCTTCTGCCGAAACTGAACTGTATACAGACGCGAGTAGAATTGGGGTAGGAGCAATTCTGTTGCAAAAATCACAAGACACTGATTCACTAAAACCAATTGCTTATTACAGCCGCCAAACAACTTCAGACGAGAAAAAAATTCCACTCTTATGAGTTGGAAAATTAGCAGTTGTGTGTGCCCAAAAAAATTTAGAGTTTTCTTATTAAGCAGCCAATTTAAAATTGTCACAGATTGTAGTGCTTTACGACCTACTTTCCAAAAGCGCGACCTTATACCTCGTATTGCGAGGTGGTGGCTAGTTTGTTGTTGTTTACAAGAGTTAATTGTACTTTTGAGAATACGAAAATGGTACACGTAGATGCACTGTCAAGGAATCCAGTCATTGGTCAAGAGGTTAATTGTGAAGCGGTCTGTCCCAATGTTTTAGTCATCAGTGATAATTACTGGCTTCTCTCCCTACAGATGGGAGACACTGAATTGGAAAGAATTCGCAATATTGTCGATAATAATTCAGACTTGAAGGGTCTGGAGTATATTAAACAAAACGATGTCATTAAAGATAATAAATTATTTAGATATGTAGATGCTGATAAAACTAAGTTGAGGTGGGTGGTTTCAAAGGGCGCCAGATGGCAGGTGTGTAAAATGAATCACGATGACATAGGACACATAGGATATGAAAAGACCTTGGAGCGTATTAAAAAATGTTATTTGTGGTTTTTGAAAATGACGCGTTTTGTAAAAAAAATGTTAGCTCATGTATTGAATGCGCTTACGCTAAACGAACATCAAATTCGCATGAAGGTCTTTTACATCCCATTACAAAGGTAGCAGTGCCTTTTCATACCCTGCATATTGACCATCTGGGTCCTTTCGTAAAGTCGAAACGTGGTCGTACTCACATATTAGTCGTTGTAGATGCTTTCACCAAGTTCCTTTTGATTAGAGCCGTTAGAAATACCAAAGCGATTAATGTCATACGGGTATTGGAAGACATTTTTGATACCTTTAGGACGCCTGATAGGCTTATAAGTGACCGTGGTAGTTGCTTCACATCGAATGCTTTTAAAAAGTTTTGTTCAAATAAAGGTATAAAGCATATTTTAAATGCGGTAGCAAGTCCCAGGTCTAACGGGCAGGTAGAGAGATGCAATTGTACCATTTTAAATTCTCTAACTGCGCAAAACTTAAAAGAAAATGAGAAAGATTGGGATTGTCGACTTGGCCGCATCCAATGGGGTCTTAATAATACTTTGCAAAAGACTATAGGTAGAGCACCTGCTGAAGTCATGTTTGGTACTATGATGAATAGTGAAAGTAATCCTATACTAAATGAAATTACTGACTTAGTTTGCGAGACCAATAATTTGGATGAATTACGCGATAAGGTAAAAACTAAAATAGATAAAGAACAAGACAAACAGAAATCTTATTATGATAGAGAACGTAAACCTGCTCATATCTATAACAAGGGAAATTTAGCAAAAATCGAGAAAGTTTCAATAATGATGGCAAGAGCACTAAACTTTTGCCCATATACGAAGGTCCATTTAAAGTAGTAAAGATTCTGGGGAAAGATCGTTACAGGGTTTCACCCATCCCTGGCTTTCAAGGCATGAAAAACAGGCGTAAGACAACGGTAGCTTCAGATAGGATGCAGCCTTGGATTCATATATCATCATTACAGTTAGAGGATGATGGAAATAATTATGATAATTATGACGATAATTAAAGAAACAGGGTTGTACAAATAGATAATAATTATTAAAGAGCTGTTCATTGCTTTTTGTATTTGTTTGTTTTTGTTTTTCAGTATTTACTTATATCCTATACTACAGAATATTTTTTATATTGTTTCAGGTCAAGCTGCGAGAATGGATGGATTCGCAACTTGACCAAGACTGGTTCTAGATTTGGTTAACGAGCAAGTCGTGAGGAAGGAAGTACTCATGGCTTGACTCGTCGGTTAAGTTTGGTTAACGGGCAAGTCGTGAGGAAGGAAGTACTCATGGCTTGACTCGTCGGTTAAGTTTGGTTAACGGGCAAGTCGTGAGGAAGGAAGTACTCATGGCTTGACTCGTCGGTTAATTTTGGTTAACGGGCAAGTCGTGAGAAAGGAAGTACTCATGGCTTGACTCGTCGGTTAAGTTTGGTTAACGGGCAAGTCGTGAGGAAGGAAGTACTCATGGCTTGACTCGTCGGTTAATTTTGGTTAACGGGCAAGTCGTGAGAAAGGAAGTACTCATGGCTTGACTCGTCGGTTAATTTTGTTTTGGTTAATAATTTGGTTAATGGTGGATAGTTACGAGAAGTTGACTAGTTGGTTTTAACGGTTTATTAAATTAGTAGTTGATTAAGTTGGTTATCAAGCAATAATTGATTAAATTTTAATTGTATGTGGTTAATAGCCAGGATTATTTATTTTTAAACATTACATGATATTTGGCATATATTTTAAAAATAATTTAGCATAATAGATAATTCATACGAATTGATGTAAAATATTTATTTTATGTTTAGATTTAAACAATTGTTAGCATTAGTAAATCAATCTGTCAGAATGTCCAGCGTGTAAGGTTTCCAACGGGGTCGTGTATGGGGACATACACGTTATCAGGATGGACGAGTGTAAGGTTGCATAACATGGAGATTGGCCGCTTTTAAAAATATATATAGTTTTGAAAAACAAAAAGAGAGCGCGGGGGGTTTTTGACAGATGGATTTGCACGGATGAAGGAAAAGCATTAAGATGTTATAAATATTTATTTTATAGTTATTTGTATAAATACAATCATTTGTAAAGATGTTCGGCGTTTAATTTGGGAGGTTTTACAAACCTAAAATATGCGACAGAACCATTTGACAATTCTGTAAATCTCTTTAAATTAAATTTCAAAGCGTTTTAATTTGCCTTTGGTGACTCGTTTATTGGATCGAGTAAAACATTCTTTATTTATGAACTTTTGCATACCCGTGCATACCCAGTTTCAAGAGAGGAGGAAAATGTTGTGTCCGGTCTAATATCAACCCTCCAACCCCAATGAATATTCCACACTGCACTGCTCTGATAAGTAATTGCATTGTCAATTGACGTGTTATAAATATCGTTTTCATAATCCTCCATTATTTGATGAATAGAGTTATTTTAATTCAACTTCAGACACAGTAAGTGCACAGCGATTAGGTAAATAATATTATTACATAATAGCATTGCATAGTTGCAGTACAATTAATATTCAGATACAACATACCTTTTAGAAGATGTAGATTATTTCAAAAATTCTCTCCCCAAAAAGTATAATAAAAGATGAACAAAAGTACAATGCACTGATTTCAAAACACGAAACATTATCTAGGATTTTATAATCAGTTCATTGTACTTAAACTAGGTTATGTTAGGGATATTAAGGTGATCCTTGGAGTATCTGAGTAAAAAACATGCTTCCATTATGCCAAAAAGATAATTTTGTAAACATTGTCCTAGGTATTTAAATTTTACGGCCTCTGTTGAGATAATTACATCGAAACATTTTAATGAGAATTTCAAGTTACAGGGTATAAAGAGCACAATTTATAAGTAATTTAAATAAATAATGAACATTAACAAAAATAAATATTCCAAGACATTTTCACAGAAAATTCCATGGGTAGAATGTAATATCAAATATATTACCCTTGTGGATTTATATTTGTTTCTAAAACTTATTCTTTATTAGGTAAATGATAATTTGAGCAATAAATGGCGATAGAAGCATGCTATTGGCCGGGTGGTAAGCAATACGACCGCTCATAGACAGTAGCAACACCAAACAACACCACGAATTACAAAAGCAATCCACTGCACTCGCCAACCTGAGGACTGAGACATAGCACGTGTCTTAGTTACTCTATCAGTCATGTAGTCATGTCCAGTAGTTAGTTAAGCTACAATGTCCTTCAAGCCGGAACACAATAATTTATATACAGTGTTTTAACACTGCTGTTTCACGAGAGAAATAGACATTGCGATGATACCCAGGCGGCCTCTCACATATCAGAAACCACTAGTGTACTTAATGCCATGAAATATTTGAACGCAAAAAAAGTAAACAAAAATTCATGATAATTTTATACAATTTTATTTCGCTACTATTAGAATATTTCCTTTACCAATTTTATTCCCTTCTCAGTAGATTTAGTAGATTACATTTTCCCAAAACACAAAGTTAATCAAGCATATTCGACAAAAGTATCCGACAACTCTCGTAGTCGTACTAAACATCAAACAGGGAAAAGGTCGATGTTGACCTTTAATTTTGTACTGCCCTTTGAAACTTCCAAAACTTCGAGGAGGTACTAAACTACAAAAACAAATTAAATACGAATCAATAAACAATTTCAAAAGCAAACAAAATTTAGCCTAATAAATACATGTTTATTTTTATTAGTTCGTCACATTTTTAATAAAAGTATTTTTTTAAGAAATACTGTATATCATAGATATATCTACAATATATTTTATGGTATGTAAAGTCCATCAATTCGCAATAAGCCGTCGCGATGGCATAAACTCTTTATTGAGTCATAATTGTATAGTAGTCATAAGTCACTGTAGTCTATGTACGCACAAGGTTGGCGGGCATCCGACTGCCCCCCATGGCTATGTAAACAGTTCAACCTTCGAGTACGGATATTCCTACACCTAGTGAAGTATAAAGTGTGTTTTATTCATACCTAAAGTACTACAGTCATGTGTTCCCGTAGATGAGTAAAATGAAGGGCTGAAAATTTGCATAGGTTGAACTGCTTGTAAGATTTTCCTCTCTCTTCTTCTGTCTGCTCTCTTCAATCTCTACTCATGAGAACATAACGATAGATAAGTTGTAGAATAATTTAGCTTTTTCGAGTGTTAAACTTAAACCCACATAACTCTCATATACAACTAAACAGAGGGTACCTAAACGCGAGTAACATAAAACACGACACAAACGGACAAAACATAAGAAAATCCTAGAAAATCTAGTCATAAAACAGACTTAATCTTGTTAGTTTTGTAAAGAAATCCCAACGTAGTTCTTGTGAATTTAGGTCTTGTAGTTTGTTGACGTGGCGCGCATACAAAGCGTTCGAATCTAAATGCTAACATGTTTATTCATTATTGTATAAATTGTACAATTACTGAAAATATTGTGAGTCGTGTATGAGATGCAAATAAGTTAATTTGAACGCATACGTGTACTAGTAGTCTTTGAAAATTTATTTTGGTTCGTTTATAAACATAGCACAGGATAATTATAAGTAATTTGAGTACGCTTATAATGTTTGCTTCTGCCGTTCTTCATTTATTTTTCAACTAGCGGCCCGGCCCAGCTTCGCCCGGGTACAAATAGATTTATGTACAATAATATGTACATATTATACATATAAACCTTCCTCTTGAATTACTCTATCTATGAAAAAAACCGCATCAAATTCCGTTGCGTAGTTTTAAAGATTTAAGCATACAAAGAGACATATGGACATAGGGACAGAGGAAGCGACTTTGTTTTATACTATGTGGTGATGCAAAGCACGTGCATGGTCGTATCGTTTACCAGACGAATCACATGTTCGTCTAGCCATTCATCGCATGAAAAAAGTGCGGGTTTTAATAGAAGTATATATCTCTCTCCAATCGTTAACTCAGTGCTGAGTATCGTGACCCCTCCATAAAATTTCAAGTATCTTCCTGCGTCAAGCATCGCGTTCTTCTGCCAGTCTTATTGTTCTGTGCAGCGGCATCTCCATTTTCTAGACAATGAGGTCCATCCAACGAATCGGTCTACGTCCACGTGGCCTCTTGCTCTGTATTTTGCCAAGTAGAATGGTCTTTTATAGATCGTCGGAGGGTTTTCGGATCACATGGCCAAAGTATTGATGGATTCTACGAATCACGGTGGTTGACAATCGTTCGGTTATTTTTAATTCCTCCAAAATGAGATTATTCGATCTATGGACCGTCCAGCATATGGAAAGCATTTGACGCCAACACCACATCACAAACACATCGATCCGCTTCAGATCGGCTGTTTTCAGCATCTAAATTTTGGCAGCGTAAAAGTTAGATATAAATATGTATTTAAATTTAATTTTAATGTTCATATTTGATATCTTTGTACCTAACCTTATCAAACGTTTGCAAGAAATTGAGCCAACATAATTAAGAAAATATTTCACCTTGTACTTTTAAGGCGTCTCGCTAGCCTTTTGAACTCCTTTTGATATTTTTATATCTGCTTATTAGTACACATCTATAAATATGAGTTAATTAACTCATGACTGTATCTCCAAAAGAATGGGTGCAAATTCATGTGTTACTATTGCACACTCACAACATTAATCCTACACAAATTAGATTGACCTGTCTGAGATTCAAACCTCAACTTATTAACACTAAAACAACAAATCGACTAAATTTACAACACGATGAACATACAATAATTTAAGTCACCTATGTAGGTAATTACTTATAAAGTGAGCACATAAACTGAAAGCATACGACTAAAAGCAATAATAACGTTTATGTCGCGAACAACCATACGCGCAAATGTGTTCGGATTATGAGTTTTGGATAGGTTTGTGGTAAGTTACAACTTAAAACTTTCTTGAGATAATTCAAGCACTCAAACTTTGGAAGTTAATTTCAAAGTTGTAGTGTAGCTGACAGAACCATGGTTTTAGATTTCAATTTTACATCACGATTTTTCAGCATAACAAGACGAGCTGACAATGCAGAACTTCTAGTGCCTAAAAATGATAAGCATGATTGGTTGATTAAAATGAAAATCATATAGCCTCCGTGGCGCAGTTGGTTAGACGCCGCTTGAAACGAGAGGCCGCGGGTTCGATCCCCGCACCGAGAGAAATGTTTGTGCGGCCCAGAAATATTTCTTCCGGGTCTGGGTGTTTGTGAGACCGAAAAGTCTCTCGTAGTTCCTGATACCCACGACACAAGACTCGATCTTAGTGTGGGGTCAAGACCGTGTATGTGACTGTTGGGTGTTATTATTTTATATACCTGGCTACACGGTTAGAAACTATTCTAGACAAGGGGAGTTACACTTTGATCCGAAACGAAATTCGAATGTGCGAACGTGGTATGAAAATCTGTACGAATGTGCTTAGGTGAAATGTTCGAATCCTCTATCGTACGCCGTATTTATAGGCTAAGCTTGGAGTGAGTGATAAGTATCTTAAAGAATAGCATTGATTTTTAGAAGTGGCAAACTCATGATATTTTACTTCGTACGTCAAACGTATGAACATTCTAACTTGGTTTCGGATCATAGAGTCTCATTAGGGTCTAAAAGCCATCTTGGAATTTGAACTCGCTACCACCGTAAAGAAGTTGGCAGCCACCTTGGTTCCTTAAAAAGAGGCCGCCATGAATTTACTTTACGTACTTGTAGTTACTTTACCATACTAATGCTCCCCAATGAAGCGGTTAAATCCTCCAATAAAATACATATCAAATTACGTAAAATGTTGTCCCTAAAAAGGATTTAGCCTACTAAAATATCGTAAAATAAGGTTGATAAGATTATCTTTACCTTCAATCCAAAGTCTCGCAATATTCCCTGAGGATTACTGAGTAGATGCTTAAATGTACCATCGAGATTTCGCACTTCAAAACACTTTTGCTACAACGAAAATCAGTATATTTTTATCTATGTAATTAACTTCTATTAAATAAAGTGTTTTTCTTATTCGTGATAAATGCACAATTACATAAATTTTATGCACAAATTTCTTAGCTGTACAAATTCCAGATTATTGTTTGTGTTTTTCATTATTTACCTACCATTGTTATAGTATTATAAATACTACTGCCATCAGCCATGTTATGTCCAACGTAACGTGCTATATTGAGCTTTCTAGATTCTTAATCCAAATAACTTAGTTTATATTAATACTAGCAATTAATTTTCAAACCCAATTCTATGAAGACAGTTAAATACATAAAGTTCTGTATAGAACACGAAAACACGTTTTAACACTTTCATTATGTTGTAAGCCGACAACTAAGTTCTAAACTTTTGACACTCAAATTATTCCGCTTCACAATAAACAAAAACGTCCTAGGTAGCGACTTAAGGTCCTTATGTAATATATAAATACACCTAACAGACACGCAAATTTTAACTGGTGGTAGGTCTATATTCCCGCCAGAGAACAATGTAAATGCACTATTGTGTTCCGGTGTGAAGGAAATTGTAGCCAGAATAACTGGACATATTGAGACTAAGCATCTTACATCTCAGAATGGCGAGTACAGTGGAATGCCAAGTATTGCTTTGTAAATCATGGTATTGCTTGGTTTTGCTAATGTCCACGAGCGGTCATATCGCTTACCATAAAGCGATTGGCAAACACGTCTAGCCATTCATTAAAATAAATATAAAACAATCATAGTTCTGACCTCACACTAACGTCGAGTCTTGTACCGTGGGTTTTAGAAACTACGAGAACTTTCGGTCTCACAAACACCCAGGCCAGAAACAAATATTTATGGATCTACATTTGTCTCGGTGAGGCGATCTAAGCCGCGGTTTCTCGTTTCACAGCTGGCGTCTAACCAACAGCTCTAAGAAAGCCATAAATCTATTTGTTGGTGTCATACGAACATTTGTTGGTGTCATAGAATTGTGCGGTGAAGTGAAACCTCACCGATAACTTTAAACTTTGAAACGGCATGGTCATTTTGAAAGCAATGTGTGCTGCAATTGATCGACTGAATTAATGTTTGGTTTGGATTTTAATGCACTGGAATTACAACCAAAATAATTAGGACTACATAATATTCTATTGAGTTGTCCAGTTAAAATGTCGATGTTTTGGAAGCGAAGCAGATTTTGTTTATAAAAATCATGAACACCACTGTACTAAATTACGTTTGAAATCTATCAATTATCATTACTATCGCATAAGCCACGAAAAAAATATAATAGCACTGAAATTGTATCTTTATTTATTTCAGTTTTATATGGTTTTATTGTAACATAAACCATGAAAAAAAATATAAGAAATTGAAATAATATATTTTTTTATTCAAGGATTTTTAGTAAGCCTTCTACATGGAACAAACACCGCTTTATTGATCAATAATATAAAACACGTCGAGATGTTAGGTTTTTGTACGCACGTCTATTGTATTAGGTTTTATTGCGGCCTTGTAGTAAAAAAATATTTAAATTGAATACCATTCGTATGTAAGTTGACACCACCTGTATGATATTAATGGCGAATGCTTTACTTATTTTTATGTTAAATGATTTTTAAAGAGCGCGGCAGTAGTTACTTTTGTACATACATAGTCATTTTATTGTACTTCGTAGACGCGTGATTATTTATAAGCTAGCGGCCCGGCCCAGCTTCGCCCGGGTACAAATAGATTTCTGTACAATAATATGTACGTATTATAATATATATAATAATATGTACGTATATACATATAAACCTTCCTCTTGAATCACTCTATCTATTAAAAAAACCGCATCAAAAGCCGTTGCGTAGTTTTCAAGATTTAAGCATACAAAGGAACATAGGGACATAGGGACAGAGAAAGCGACTTTGTTTTATATTCAATCAATCAATTAATGATTTCGTCTTACACAATGTTATTATTTCGTGGAATTATAGGTTTCTTACTTGACAAACATTAATTCCGGAATATGAATTTGTCAAGACAAGTACGAAAAATAGTTTAATATTTTATTAAGAACATGTCCATATCAATGAATAATAAATAGATCCCTTCGTAAAATGTCCCTAAAGGCATTTCAAAATTTGAAATTTTGATTTCTAATCTTCTTTGATATAGAAAACCGAATTGAGACTAGACGTTGCGGGTTCGTTGAATTTTTTTTAAGAAGTATTTTTTTTTTTTTTTTTATTTTACAACGGTTTTGGAAATTGACAAGAATGGTATCACATCTGTTGAATAAATGTTGTCTTTTACATAACTATGATCGCGAAATTTTTTGAGCGGCCGTGAGTTCGGTTATGAAGTTTTTCCATAGATAAGAATTCTTTGTTGAAATTTTTACCTTGTATATTTTTTGTTTCAAAAACATGATTTGCTCAACAGGGGAAGTTACTGGCAATAGAGGTCATCTCTTAACACATTATCACGGCGGTTTAACTTAGAACAAATTATGGTGAATCATAATCATCGGTTTGACAAACTTAGCACCAGAGGGCGAAAGAATCGTTTGATTCTACAAGTTTCTCCGCTATTATTGGTTCTAAATTAATACAGTTATTTTTTATAAAAAATCATACACATGCGGAAATGGGAATTGTTATGTTCGCATTTCCATACAGAATAATTTGTAACTAGATAAATATTTTAAATAGACTAAATACAAATCGATTCTTTTAGATCGCATTCAGGTTTAAGCCTCACTAAATGTTTTCGTAGATAGACGTGATGAATGTAAGTTAAGACATATTTCTGTTTGTTTTTTTTTCTTACTTAACGGCGACGTCTGGCGCCTTGAATTGATTGAGTGACGTCTCTATCTCAGTGTGTAAAATGTACTCTGTGCACATTATGTAACAGATAAAAACTAGGTGAACTGTGGGTGGCGCTAGTCCGCCTATGTTTACCCCTTTAAGGGCAAGGCATGCCACAAATCATCTTGTATAAACCCATATTGTCGTGGAATAGCGACTGGCAGAGAAAGATAAACCACACGGTTATTTCAACACTAAGTGCAAGTTGATTTTTTTTATTGTAAGTTATTTATTTAAGTTATATATTTAGGTCTCCCACTAAGATTACAATTTACACATGGCATAAATTTTTATCAATACATAATATTATAAACATTGTACATTTTAAATTATAGGAGGATATAGCTTATGCATAAATTATACGAAACTAAAGTTATAGGAAATATCGACAGACTTAGTACATTGAAAAATGAACCATACTGAAATTGCTTACCATGTTGTTTATGAAAATAAGATACCCCTGGACCGTCCAATGATGTCAAATAAATATAAATATTACATTATTCCCTTTTTCAAGACCCGTTCATTTTCCCACCTCTGTATTCGGGAGATAAATTGATTTACGTCGCGACACGTCCCAAAATTTATGTCATGTACAACCAATATTTGCCTTCTTCAGAGCAATATGCTCCTCAAGGAATTATAATTAATGAAGTCTGCGGGTACCGTCTACAGAATTTTCGGTGCTGGCAGCTTGTAATATTTCACTTAGAAAAGATGAAAAACTGTTTAGCTTCTTTTCTTTACTTCACTTCAAAGCTTGGACTTGCTTGGGACTGTATGTAATTATTATTTGTGTTAGAAAGTTTATTTTATTTCTTAAATACCATTGTCGGCGTATATTATATCATAAATGTAAAAATCAGATTTGGTTTTTATTTTCAACTGGCGAGTTTTTTACAGTTTTAAGAGTACTGATATAATATCCAATATCAATATATGCAAATAAATCTTGAATAATGAATTAAAATAATTTTAAATTCATCTGAATAATTAACTAAAATGCATCTTAATGCTAAGCACTAACGTGTTAAAAAAGAGCTTAACAAAATCATTAGGCTCTGGCAGCCTTCCACTAAATATAATTTAGGCTCTGCTAGTCTAAATAACGAATTAAAACAAAATAAATTAAACAAAATTCTTACAAAGAGAATGAAATTGCAGAAATTACTTAATTTTCTACTCAGCAATCTAACTCACATCACGCATTAGAAATAGGAGCCACATGCTTCTTTAAAAGCCTTTTTAAATTGAGTTTGAAATCAACACCCCAAATCGTTTGCAGGGGTCAATGAACAGAATTTATTGCATTCTCAAGAGCTATCAAGTAAACAAGATACGTGAGTTTTCAAGCTAATATTTTCTGCAAAACATGTATTTCGAATACGTATTCGATGTAGTCATTAAATATTTTAGACACGCGCGAACAATTTTCATATTGGAACTGAATTGAGATCTAGCAGGTACTTAATGTGTGTTTTACAATGGTACCTATGTTAAATATTTGTTCCGCATTTCCATACTTTCTCAATGTTTAGATAGATATGTACATATATAATTAAATATGTACAAATTCCGCAGGATGGCGAGCGCAGTGGAATGCTTAGCATTGCTTTCTAAATTTTTGTATGGTATTGTTTGATTTTGCTACTGTTCGTTAGCAATTGTATCATTTATCATTAGGCGTACACCAAGCTAGTCTCGCCATTCATTGCAAAAAAATGTCATTGAAACTGTTTAAAAAAAATGCTCGTTAGCCTGCTGCTAACAAACCGACTCCCAGGACACACGTCTAAATTTTTCAGTGTTGTGTATATGTATATTGTACTGATAGTAAACTACTACGCAATTCAACGATGAAGGTAAACATCGTGAGGGATTCTGCATTCCATAGAAATTTTAACCAATATGTTCTGGGTATATCAAGTGAACCATTCTAGCATAGTGGGCAATGACCTATCCCTCTCCATTGAAATATTATAACTATTATACTTTTATTATATTAGTGAAGGAAGAGTGCTCAGAAGTTGACGATTATTTACTATTTGGGAAAGAGTGGCTGATGATAGGTCCCTCATATGACTATGAGAAGCCGCCTGAGTACGTACCATGCAATGTCTTTTCCTCCAACCAAACAGTAGTATAAATACACTGTTGTTTTTGGTTAAAAGGACATTGTAGCCAGAGTCACTACTGGACATATTGAGACTTAACATTATGACTTATATCTCAGGATGGTGAGCGCAGTGGAATGCCAAGCATTGCTTTCTCCATGAGCGGTCATATCGCTTGCATCAGGAGAACCGTATGCTAGCCTCGCCATTCTTGCAATTTTAAAATAGAAGATGCAACTTACTTACTATGTGTTGACCATACATATATTTTTGAGGTCATGGTATGTCAAGAAAATTTATTATTGAGAATGCTCACGCGTTTCGTTGAGCAAACTTTTCTTGATATCGAAGTATACACTTTTAGTGAGTTATATTAAAAGCGAAAGACTATTACAAACAGATGGCTTTATATTTTCTTTTATAACTAAATCATGTCTTGCTTGTATTTGAAACTTGTCAATAATATGATATGGAATGAAAACGAGTGGTTCGTTATTTGCAATATTTTCATTTTGAATGGTTATTAAAAATTTTGAACATATTTTTTTGCTGGTGCGGCAAACAGACTTTAATTCTCCTAACCATAAATGCAAACCAATACAAATTGCATTTTCAACGGTGAATGTCATATAATACGATTGTTAATTACGTTTATTTATTAATTGATTGGGGAACATATCCAGAGTAACTACTGGACATATTGGGACCTAACTTCTTACGTCTCAGGATAACGAGCGCAGTGGAATGCCAAGCACTGTTTTGTAATTCAAGGTGTTGTTTGGTTTTACTACTGTTCATGAGCGGTCGCATCGCTTACCATCAGGCGAACGGCATGCTCATCTCGCCATTTAAACCAATAAAAAAATATATTACACAATACAAGCGGAATCGATATCAAAACGACGGCCCCATTTCATTCAGTGATGTTATCAAACCATTAGAAAGTTGGGTAGTTACGACCTACAAAAGATGTTATGAGATAAAATTGCTAAAAGTTTGATCGTATAGTAAATTGGTTTCCCAGTGGCATTTAAGATAATCTGAGCAGATATAGTTTTTATAGTTAGGCACAGGTAAAAACTAGATTTACTAGGCAGAAAAGTATTACTTTATTATACAGAAAAAATGTTACGATCTTGTCAACGAATCCTTGACATATTTATTAGTTAAATTAAACTGAGCTTGCAGTTTTAACTGGGCTTGAGTTCATTCAGTAAATATAAATAAAATAAAGGATCCAAGTTCGAAACCTAAATGTAATTAATTAAAAATCTATTGTCAATTTGTCGAAGAAATTCAAACTAAATGGTGTGCCATTGATGTTTATTAACCATCTTCTCTTACTTGCGATTGGATTTTGATACTTAAAGCCTCTTAAAAGCTAAAACTACAATACATATTAACTACTTCCATTATCTACATGAATAAAGAAAGGGAAAAGGGATTGTAGTACCTATTAGACCGGAATGGTGCCGTAATAACAACAAAATACACGAAACCTAAAATCTTTGGTAATGAAAGGAACCAATGTATCTACATATTTAATAAATATTGGGATAAACATTAAGAGCAAAGCAAATCTGATTGTATGAATAGTGTATAATGTACTTATTTATACAGGCGGACTGAATGTTTGACGCATTATTTACCAGTCGACCTTTGGATGGTGCAGAGATAGAATTAATGCGCGCGTAAATTCAAGAAATTTGAATTTTTTTATTTTTTTTATTGCTGTGAATGACTAGACGAGCATGCCGTTCGCCTGATGGTAAGCGATGCGACCGCTCATGAACAGTAGCAAAACCAAACAACACCTTGAATTACAAAGCAATGCTTGGTATTCCACTGCGCTCGCCATCCTGAGACATAAGATGTTTAGTCTCAATATGTCCAGGAGTTACTCTGGCTACAATGTCCTTCAATCCAAAACACAACAGTGCATTTAAACTGCTGTTTGACGGGAGAAATAGACATTGCGGTGGTACCCACCCAGGCAGCCTCTCACATATGAGAGACCTACCACCAGTAAACTTAAATACTTAAAGAATACTTAAATTTTAATAAAAATATAAATAAATACGAGCGGTCCGGCCCGGCACCACCCAGGTACAGATACACTTTTCAAAATGGCAGCCAAAATATTCAATTTTGGCTATCAATTTATAATATCGGAAGCAAAGGATACCTCAGATATCGATTTTGAGACCGATCGCACCACGAAAAATTAATAAAATTTCCATGCATTTGCTAGATTTTTTACTTCTGTTTGTCTCCTCCTACACAAAACGATTTTTCTATTCAAACCAATATTTTCTGAGATAAGAGGTAACAAACAAACAAACTTTTCAGCTTTATACATTAGTATAGATATCATGCACATATAAATTATAACCAGGGAAAATATTTTTGAAGTTACTCTGCAGATTTATGGAATAAGTGTTGGCGAACCTTCAACTTACGATATTGTATGATATGAATGAGTAAAATACTCTGAAACAAACATATGTTAAAGATTTTATTGCTCTTTCATACGGACATTCTTGATTCCTAGGAGAAAATAAATAAATTCACCTTTATCGTAATGATATTTTGTATGGAAATTCTACTTTTCTAGGTCTCATTAAAATATTGCAAATAAATGTAAGGCAAACGCGGTCCTAAAATGACACGAGATGAAGTTAGAAAAATTCCGTTTAATATAAAAATGTAATAAGATTATTGATTCCCGTTTACCATAAATATAATAAATTCATCCCAGGCAAAATATAAATCCAAAAATTAACCAACCGTTCTACAAAACGTTTTTACCATCACAGTACGTCTCTAACAATCTAATTACGCCTATCAGAAAACGAAATTGAAAACTGATTGAAGTATAGGCATATTACGCCATTTCTGAGTGAATTTAAATCGTATAAGCTTACTCCCCTGATAACCACTTATTACATTTATTTTCATGACACAAGCGAGATGTATTTAGACTGGTAAAATTGTAGCCATTTCTTTTTGTGAAAATTATTTTTGTTTATTATCAGATTGTACTTATCTAAACACAAGTAGGTTTTGCGGAAACATAGATAAAGAATATCAACAAATCCCTACTAATATTATAAATGTGAATGCAGGTTTGTTTGTTACGCTTTCATGCGAAATCTACATGACCGATCATCATGACACTTTGTGCACATATTTTTAAAGGTATAAGAAGTAACATAGGATACTTTTTATAAAATGTTTTGTCTTAAGATAGATAAAAAATAAATTAGTCGGAATAGAAGGCGGAGCCGGACCGGACCGCTATATCTGACACTTTTTCATATTAGTTTCCTTCACAAAAGTGTATGAATATGACTAAGGCAGTAAATCCCCTCAGACGTAGAGGCGACTTGTGTGTAATAATGAAACAGTTCTGTCATAGGACAGACTGCTATTACATCTTACCCCTTTTTTTTCTACGTGCATGTGTGTTTTTTCTTTCGTTCATTAATTCTTAAATATTGCCTTGAACTGTATCATGCTATTGTATTTGCTTCTTTATTTTATACATGTAATATTTTCAATAAGTATATTGTTAAATTATCTTAGTTATTATTTATTACTATTTCAGTTTTTGTACACTCGTTTCCAGCAATGTACATGTTCTAAATGATAGATAATAATATTACGTCATCATCATCATCATCTCACGCACAGGAAGTCCACTGCTGAATATAGGCCTCTCCAAAGGATCTCCACATTGACCTGTTGGAAGCGGCCTGCTGCGACTTCCTGCAACTTTAGCGAGGTACTCACTTTTTTTTCATCTTTAACTTTTTCTAATATTCACTTGTATCAGCCCATATACGTCCCACTGCAGGGCACGGGCCTACTCTACTATCAAGAGTACGATTGTGAGTGGTTATATTCACTTACTTGGCGGATAATCTCTGTAGCTAATATCAGTGTAGACGGCAAACGGCGAGGCGCAGGCGATGGATATGATCCACAGGATGAGAATGATGCGGGATGCCCTGGTGAGGCCTGCCATGGCGTACAGATGGAGAGGGTGACAGATAGCCAGATACCGCTCCAGAGAGAACGCGGATATCGTCAGCACTGACACGTATGTTGCTCTGGAACAAATATAGATTAATATGTAATTATTGCTTCATATAGGGGGGCTAATCTATGAAACGATACGAACTTCGAATGTTCCGACGCCGCACTGGTGGTAGGTCTCTCATATGTGAGAGGCTGCCTGGGTGGGTACCACCGCAATGTCTATTTCTCCCGTCAAACAGTAGTTTAAATGCACTGTTGTGTTTCGGATTGAAGGACATTGTAGCCAGAGTAACTACTGGACATATTGAGACTTAACATCTTATGTCTCAGGATGGCGAGCGCAGTGGAATGCCAAGCATTGCTTTGTAAATCAAGGTGTTGTTTGGTTTTGCTTCTGTTCATGAGCGGTCGCAACGCTTACCATCAGGCGAACGGCATGCTCGTCTCGCCATTCACTGCAATTTAAAAAAAAAAAAAAAAAAACGTATAACTTCACTAATGTGCCTAGATACTCCACAAAATGTTGGATTCCTTTATCGTACGTTGCAACCATAGATTATATCCGGAGACATGATATGACATAAGAATACAGAATAGTAATGATTTTTAGAAGTGGAAATGTGTATCTTATTCCGGACGTCGAACATCCGAATATTTGACGTTCGCATCGTTTTTATAGAGCAACCCCTTGATGGTAAATAAATGATGGTATAAAACTTGACTGTCTAATTATAAGTCCTAGCTAACCGAAATTGGCGATTATAGTATTGGCGATATTTTCTATTTAAATTTTTATCTGAAAACAATTTAATATAATATTGACAGAGGTCAGTATTCAGTATACCGCGTTTAGAAAATAAAGGATTAAATTCATGATCCTTTATTGACCCAAGCGCGGTGATCACTTTCCAAACAATAGCTAATTGGAGACAGACCATTAATCAAAGTTTGCGTTAATTATCCTGTGTGAAATATGTGAATAATGCGATTATGTTTGATAGATTATCCTCCACGGGTATCCATTTTTTTAGATTGTTTCATATTTTAGTACAATGATTTTTTTCCGATGTTGTCTTCATTAAGAATGGTATTTAAAACTGAAAGATGAACCATGGGCAAGTTGGTCAGTTCTTTATAAAATGTTATATTGACTTTGTTATCTTTTAATATTTTTTAGATTTAGTCCGGCCCGTGACCTTGAAAGCTGTAATCAAAATATCACGTCGGGTAGTTAAAAAATATAAAAATTAAACCAAATCCGTGATAAAAATACGTAAATAAAGGCTTAATTTTAATTTGTTATTATTTGATATTTTAATACAAAATTATAAGACAAAATCATATTCTCAAAAACTAAAGGTATGAATATTTCACACATCATACAAAGAAAAACAATTTCTAGATTCAACAAGAACAAATAAGTTTCTTCACTTTCAATACATCGCAACATTTACCGCGCTCCTGAGATCTTATTGTTTACGTCGGTGGTTTTCAAACTCTTTCGCAAGTCTCAACAAAGTTTCAAACTAACTATCGCGGATAATTCTATAGAGAATTGACTGAGACTTGAAATATATTTGGAACGATGAAAATAAACTTTGTTATAATTAAATGACTACTATTTTAATACTTCGGGATAAAGTTTTGTAACTGATAATAGAGAAGACAAGCCCTGTTGAAACGATAAGCCGGCAGTTCTATTCTTAATATTTTGGGTTTTGAGTTGTAACATCACAAAATCAATAATGTTTCACACAACACATATCTAAACATAGATAATAAAATCAATACATAGTAGTTTTGAGGTTCAATAATCGTGTAAATATGAATAACACATATAAATTATGATTCAGTCATCTGTTAGTGAAATATAAAACTCAGTAATATCGTAATTAATAATAATATCAAGCTACAGTTATTTCGAGGTTCAATGATCCTGTGTCAGAAGACACATACATATGAATTATGATTTAGTCAGTATTTAATTTATGAAATTAAGAGTTTGTTCAACTCACCTATCATCAGTTATTTCATAAAAATAAAAATCTTATATTAACACATTAATATTCTACATATAGGTATCTAAGATTTTAGTTTGTGTATACTCAATACTGTATTGAATATTATTTGGTACAAGCAAACTAAAACCAATCAAAGTTTTGAAAACTTCCTCCAACGACATAGTCGATGTAAAGTTCCTTTAACATATGTTAAATTTCCGCATCGCTCTACGAATTATCCTAATCCGGAAATTAATTAAGTTTCATAGACTACTTAATTAACATTCCATCGCATCCCTTTTATATTAAAAATTAGGATGACAAGTAATTAAAGATATATTTTTGTGTCTAATGATGATAGACTAACAAAGTTTGAAATTTTGATTTAGGGTAGAAACCCTATTACAACATGTTATGACCGGGCTATTAACGTATTAAACGAGAAAATATATTGTTACGTTTGTTTTAATAAATTAGATTATCAGAGACCCAAAAGCTGGGTGATGTATGTGGATGGGAGTTTTTATCCGTTCAAATTGGTACCTCTGTACTCTCTCTCTCTCTCCCAATCTTCAGCCAGAGGGCTTTATAGCAATATTTCTTTATTAGGACAACCAGTAGTGAAACTAATTTTACTTACTCTATTAAAATAAAAAATATATTAAAATAAAAGTATCACCTGTTTGAGGCTGTCACAACATGTGATATTGATATATCGACGCAGGAAAGCGATTTTGTCGTATCTCAAAATATTCGTATATGCGTTTTGTATATTATTTAATTCATAAAAAAACACCGCATTCAATTTACTCGTGAAAATGTAAGATTTTATTTTAAAATGTTATTATTTAAGAAATGGTATTCCTAAGTTTTCTAGTTTAGAAGTTATTCATTTTTTAAATTTTTTTTTTTTTGGTTCTCGTGTATAATTGCTTGTTTCGAGATACGACAAAATCGTTTCCTGCATCCATATAGAGACTTTCCTTCCCTCACACCCACCACTGCAACTCCTGTCAGCCAGGATCAAGAGTGGCACACACAGAATTGACACTGAGCTCCGGAGCTCAGCGAGTCTCTCGTTGTCTTTAGCCGGATAGAAATTAATCAGAAAGAAAAACAAATATGAGGAGTTAGAAACAAATAATTTTCCACTTTCCTCCGCGAATAGCGAAAAGCGATATGGGATATTTTGTATAGTATACACATAAATATTTATTGCCGAATGAATGAAACGTGACAACTACATCACAAAGCATCCAATTTAAATAACATATCACTAGCACCAACACCTGCAAATAGCGATATTCCTTTATGTTGCAACTGGTCAACAGAAAATCCAGGTGACCCAGTTCGCTTTGAATAAGTAGCATCTGCCCTCTAGAGCATTCACTCAAGTATTACCGTTCAATACATACCTAGAATCAAGTATCTACCTCTTTAGTACTGTGAACCATTCACTGTGGTCGTATTGAATGCAATCTTTGATCATCTGGGAAGCGAGAAACTGGGAAAACTAAGTCTGTTGGAGAGTATTGATGAAATATTATTGAGCTGAAACTAATTGGAGGTATTTTTAGTAAAAAAATAATTCGCATCGGTCCGTAAAAGAAATAAGGGTTTGCCTGATGACAACTGAGCTCCACCACTCAAAAACATTGCATCTATATAGGGTCTTAGGAATATTATCAGCGTCTTGAAATCGGAGGAACGAAGAAAGGTTTATTGGGCATCTGGTTATTTCATTCACCGAACAAAACACGACGCCAAAGCTATTGCTTTACGTGGGTACTGGAGGGTTACTCTGTGGGACGTCGTACGTTATACTAATGTGCCTAGATACTACACTAAATGTTGGGATTCTTATGAATGACGAGACGAGCAAGCCGTTCGCCTGATGGTAAGCGATACGACCGCTCATAAACAGTAGCAACATACCACTGCGCTCGCCATCCTGAGACATAAGATGTTAAGTCTCAATATGTCCAGTAGTTACTCTGGCTACAATGTCCTTCAATCCGAAACACAACAGTGCATTTACGCAGTGTTGTTTCACGGGAGAAATAGACATTGCGGTGGTACCTACCCAGATGGCCTCTCACATATGAGAGACCTACCACCAGTATGTCGTAACTAGACTAACTAATAGACTAAATTCGGAGAAAAATTGTGAGTATTATAGAGAAAAGTGTTTATTTTTAGAAGTGAAAAACTTATATCTTACTTCGGACGTTGAACATACGTACATTTGAACTTCTTATCGAATCATAGAGTTATCCCCTGTACTTGATTCTCCCAATTTTATTCGTATGAAATTACATAACCCTAATTATGTACCATTAAGGTATTACAATTGTAATGATACTCGTATGTACGCAATACTTAGATATTAATGAATATGTTTAACCCAGAATGAACAATATACAGGGTGCGAAGTAAAAAAGTTATCTGCAATTTGGCGAGTTTTTAATTAGTGCAGTACCTTACAAAGAATTTAAAGTTCTATAATTTGGCAATAGAGGAAAATACAAAAACGGATTTCTGTATCAGCCCATATACTTTCCACTGCAGGCCATGGGACTCCTCTACAGTCGAGAGTACGATTGAGAGTTAAAAAAAAAAAAACAAAAATGTATTACTTCTTGTATTTTTACCACGTCAATGAAGACAACTATGTTTTTTTTTCTAAACTTGCACGACTACAAAGTGTTTATACTTGTATTCATTTGTTTAAATTTATGCTGGACGTGCAGGGCACGCGTCTGTATGAAGACAGGATTAATTTCTTAATTCGACTTGGTTGTTGACTTCAGCGACAAAAGAAGTGAAATAGAAATGGGTGCCATGGTTATACCTGAAAATAATGTAATATGATTTCTTCTTATAACTCAGGATAATAATATATAGAAGCCTAAGTTCTGACTTGGCTAGCTCTATGGTACCATTACAGGAGACGCATAGTAGCAGCTCCTAATTTATTTTTGAATCCATCTGGGGTTGCCCTTCGCAATATGTTTGGTTTTGGATGGATTAACCGTTAATCTAAAGGTCATACTCAATTCACAAATCTGTTCGATTTCAGAGTTATTTATTGCAATAGCGTCAACCATCTTATCCAAGGGCGCCTGCAAGTAAATTTAGAAATCAGCAGCGTAGGGTGGGAAAGGCAAACATGATTGGTTATGGAATTTATAAAGACATAGTAAAGGAGATAGGAAGAGTAAAGGACATTTTACTTTGCACCCGTCGAATATAAACTCAGTTAATATTTCATCGTCGAACACTCTTGTTTTTTTATTTTTATATCTCCTAAGGCTTCATAATGTGCTTCATAACAGCAAGCATTTTAACATTTTAGACAAGAGTAGAGAGAGCCTTCTTTTTTTAAGTCTGGCGTTCATATATTTATACCCATGTTAGAGAATACATTTCAATATACAGGCCGTTTCACGGCTATGCCACATGGAGAAGTATCTTGATATTATTATATAGAAAAATTAACTGCATGATGACATGAATAATATTTAAAACAATTTTTGATTCACAATTCTGAAGCGGGAATCGAACTATAAATACACTGTTGAGTTCTGGTTTGAAGGGCATTGTAGCTAAAGTAACTACTGGACAATATTGAGAGTTAGCATCTTATGTCTCAGTATGGCGAACTGGCGAAATGGCAGTAGAATGCCAAGCACTGTATTGTAATTCATGGTCTTATTTGATTTTGCTACTGACCACGAGAGATCGTATTGTTGTCCATCAGGCAAACGGCATGCTCGTCTCGACATTCATAGCAATAAAAAAAACTAAACGAATAGATACCGTTTGACGTTTTAGACTACAATTCCATTCAAAATTGTGCGAGTTATGCATTAGTTACGACTGTACATAATTGATAATATGAAACGTCAAACGGTACATGTTAGTTTAGTTGGATCATAGTGAAGATTTTTCGAAGAGAAGTAACTATTTAATTGACATTAAACGTCTCTGAGTGCCGCTATTAGCCCAAATAGATTTTTCCAGAGTTCAATACATATTTCAGGTAAATTTATTCCAGACTGCCTTATAACTTAGTTGACCTACATGCACCACGCCACAGTTTCCAACAGAATTAAATCTGTGACCAAGCCACGTTACAACTAATATCATATTCCGAGTTTGAAGGCAAAAAAGTTTTGCACATGTGCAGGGCAGTATTTGTGTTGAGCTTCTAGCATGAAGGTAGTATATTATATCTAGGCTAAGTCCACATTTTTTTATCATTCATATTAAACTACAAGTAAACATATTAAGTATCACAAAATCCTTTTACAAGTTTATCTGGATACTGACACTCTTGATCATTATTAATATAACTCAATGTATACAAACCAATATGTACCAATATATACATTTCATTTCAGAGTACTATTGTGATACTTGAAATTTTTCTTCTTGTGAAAAATATACCGAGCAAGTAACACAAACAGGCTACGTCGGTAAATTAACATTTCTCCTTAATGAAATGCTAGGTGGCCTTAATTGTAATATAAGACGCCGATACATCCCACTTATACACGATTAATGACTTAATTAGATTGTTACACTGGTCGATATAAATCTAATTTCGAACACAAAATCACACCTATTGTTAGTAGACAGGTCCCTATGTTATACAGAGTGCCATGGTTTAGCGTTAGGAAAAAATATTTAAGGAAAATACATGCTGTAGAAACCTTTAATATACGAGTAAGTACTTTAAATTAATATAATTTTTTTTTTTTTAGTTTGACTTTATTTTCTCTGGTGGTAGGTATCTTCTATGTGAGAGGCCGCCTGGGTAGGTACCACCACAATGTCTATTTCCCACGCCAAATAGCAGTGTAAATGCGCAGTTGCGTTTTGAATTGAAGGACATTGTAGCCAGAGTAACTACTGGTCATATTGAGACTTAACATCTTATGTCACAGGATGGCGAGCGCAGTGGAATGCCAAGAAATGCTTTGTAATTCAAGGTGTTGTTTGGTTTGCTACTTTTCATGAGCGGCTGTATCGCTGACCATCAGGCGAACGGCATGATCGTATTGCCATTCATGGCAATAAACAAATATAGTATTGATTTATCTGTGGCGTAAAATTAATTTAACGCCAACTGGGAGCTTTCCACGCGAACTTTTTACCGCGTAAACTAGCAAAGGTATAATTGAGTAATGTACTAGCGAATTTAAAAATCTATAAAAATGCTACATTACGGTTTTTTTTTTGTTGCAGTGAATGGCGAGACGAGCATGCCGTTCGCCTGATGGTAAGCGATACGACCGCTCATGAACAGTAGCAGAACCAAACAACACCTTGAGTTACAAAGCGATGCTTGGCATTCCACTGCAAGATATTAAGTCTCAATATGTCCAGTAGTTCCTCTGTCTACAATGTCCTTCAATCCGAAACACAACAGTGCATTTAAACGGTTGACCTATAACCACTTTTATATTCAATTTTTTTATTCAAAATAATACGTCATTTTCTAATCTGTTTTCTTTAGTTCAGTATTAATCCTTATCCAAATGAATATGTTAGTTAACTTAGGTATTAAATGCAGATTAAAATTAGCCTCAACACTATATCAATCTGATGAATAGTGTTTGAGATATCGTAGTTAGTAGTAATTAGCAGCAAAACTTTTTGAACTTTTTGCTGAATATATATTTCTTTTGGCGCTTTTGGAAAACACATGAGTGTTAAATAGTTAGTACGCGAAATAATATGTTTCTGATGTGGACTAGAGTCAAAACAGTTTCTGCACCCGGGCAGAACCGGGCCGGGCCGCTAGTAAAATATAAAACTTATAATATAAAACTAAACATTCCTATATTTAATAAAACGCTTTGAACGTCTCGGGTTTCTTTGCACAGTCGTCCAATAAGCGGTACGTTTGTTTATTTTTATCCACACTTCTAGAAAGCAAATAAAGTATGGAAGTTGTGGTCAATTAGAAAAAAAGGGATTTTTATGAAACATCTAATAAGAGACGTAAGGCCTTTGAAAAACTTATTTTATACTGGCACAAGAAATTAAGATAGTTGTCCCTCACCAGTCGAGACAATTATGCCGGCCTGACCAAAACCCATTACATATAGACAGAACCAGAAAAACGCGACAATGTTGAGTTTCCCATCGACCGCGTCGTCACGGTGGTCGCTATGGGGATATTACGAATGTCTTGCCAATAGATCTTAATTCTTGAAATATAAAATCTTTTATTCTTTCACCGTGTATTCATTTTTGTAATACTCCTATATTAAAGAAAAGATGATTCTATACAAATCTGCAAACATTTCAAATTAGTCATTACTCATTCGGTATTCACTAAGCTTCTGTTAATTCGATTTGGAAATCTTTTAGAGACCCTCGTTTAGCAGAGGATTTCTATTTTCCCAAAATAATATTGTTGATATTTACATATTATGATTTAAAATATAAATTATTTCTATTGAAGAATATTTTATTATTAGTATGTCAAACAATTCCCTTTGTGCAATAAATAAATACGTTTACGAACTCCCAAACGTTTTATACAACATACCAAAGTTCTTATAAAAACTTATAAAACAATCTTGAAAAATCTTATTAAAAGGGAACAATATAAAGCCTTTTAAAACTTATATCATTAAACTTTCTAATCTTTACTTAGTTTTTCATCTACGCAATTTTCAAGGTCCAAAATTCATCTCTGGTTCTACGAGTATAGGACGGATTGCTAGTCCACGCGTTGCCTCTTCCTATAGGAAAAACTATTTATTTACCACCTAAATACGACAACAGGAAAAAACATTGTTTTTGGAATGAAGTTCCTTATCGCGCGTTGCGAAAGGGGCTAGACAGATAAAATGAAGACCAAAAGTTGTTACGACACTTCAAAACATTTTACAATCGTTTTTTACAGTTTTAGTTTGTTACCCTGCTGTCAATCATGAACCCTTCATTTGACTATGTATCTTAGCCAAGTATTACTAAAATAGAGCCTACTGATTAAGTTTATATTACATTATATAAACTAACACCTGGCTTCGTTTTCGGTCGCAGCCTGAATGTAATCTGTATACTAGAAGGAAATATAGCGGAATGTAATTCACTACAAATAAACCTGAGATACAAGCAACTTATTTACATCCAGACATTTTATAAAACGCACTATTTTTATGATAGGCATGTAACATATCGATTATAGTTGAAATAGTTTGTACTTACGCTTCGGATATTAAAGCTCGGAGCTTGCAGAACACGATGCCGAGACTGTATGGGTACTGATGCCAATATACTGACAGATCGTTTGGTAGACCTGTAACAAAATAAAGTGGAATTTGTAAGGTATTTATTTGTATTTTTTTATTTTTATCCTTCACCGGACATGGTTAAGTATTAACTATTATCTCAGTATGAGTGCACGTGCAGTCAAATCAATAGGTACAACGCTGATTTTCAGCGATGCCCGGCATGTTGTTGCATTACGCCCACAATACTGCTTTCGCTCAATTTAATGCAAAATTAATAAATAAACAAAGTAAATAAATAACACCCAACAGTCACATACATAGTCCTGACCTAGTAAGGTATCAGGAACTTCGAGGGACTTTTCCATTCTCACAAATACCCAGACCCGAATGAAATAATTGTGAGCCGCACAAACATTTCTCAGTACGGTGATAGAACCCGCGGCCTCTCGTTTCACAGGCGGCGTCTAACCGACTGCACCACAGAGGCTGTCCGTGATTTAATAATGACTTCCTTATTGGAGACCTATGTTCATTAGTCGACGTCTTATGACTGATGATAATGGATGTAATATAATAAAGCTCTAAAAGTCCAACATTAATTAACCATCACACAAAACCTTTTACGCCATCGTATTAGGAATACATGGGATATGGGTGTGGCCAACACGGGTCATTAATCTGATGGATAAATGACCGATGAACAGGATCGGTTTTCATGTCACGTTAATTAAACATGGCTATGCAAACTAGGCTAGATAACTAGAACCCTTAGTTAGTTCTCGCCGCAAATTCTTCTTTATGTCTTCTACGAAATATAAACGTCTGCCATGAAGTGGTAATTTGATTCAGGAAAAAAAGAAATTGGCTGTACCCATACCCAGTGAATAAGTAATATTGGATCGGAATTAACTAGTTCTAGTATGATCTAAGCGACTCTTATGCGATTATGTTTTTATAAAAAACCCAGCCCTTTTGGGATTAACCACCTGGCAACATGTTTCATACGCAAATGATTATTTTAAATGGTAATCGACTTGTTGGACACAGAAAGTTTGGTGACTTTCTTTCAAACTTGAATGAAGATTTAGTCACTATTTCCTTAAATTTTGCGATTTTTGACTGCTCCGTGCCACTCATAAGTGATAAGCACATGTTTTTGATTAAGCCGTTCCGTTCACCTTACACTTTCTGTAACATTTTCAGTGACTGAAGACAAAATTCAACTGGCAATGCAAAAATTTTGACAAAATCTTTCCTCGATGTTTTTTTCCATTATGAAATTCACAACACAGGCTAGATATGACATTACTAAAAACAGCACTGTATTTAATATAATTATCAGATGCAGCTCAAAGTACGTGCCAAAATGCAAAGACTTATGCCAATGCAACAACATTGCCAGAGCCATGAACAACAACAGAGTCATGAAAAAATATATGCCTTATAAATTCTTGATAGAATGTAAATGGGTAAATCAACTTTTTCTTGCTTTGGACAACCGTACCAGGTCCCAGATTTGTATTAATATAAATAATACCAAAACGTATTTTCTTTATACATAAACAATGAATACACACTTCAATCAATGTATTTAAGGCAAAAATATATTTTTTATTATATTGTGTTACCTTCATTTGAGAGTGGTCCGGGGGACATTTGGGTCATTTTTATGTCAAATTCTGTGTCCCCTTCACCATTTCTAAACTAGAAACTCATCTACACCGAAATAAATCCTCAGACGCAGTGAATATAAAATCATAAAACATATATTTATGGTTTTTATTTTTAGGAAAACATTTTAAATAAAATAAAATGTTTTTATTTTATCTATTTTTTTGTGAATTGTTCTTGTCCCACAAAGTTAGTGCATTGTACTGAGTCATTCGGACAACTAGTCTTTGATTACAAATCCAAAACAGAGATGGTGCTGTAGTATCTAAGATAACAAGTAAGTCTGTCTAGTAAACAGTAGTTCAAGCCGCTATGTTGAATTAACGTCCGCGAAGGCGGCAGGCGGCCGAACATCGTGACGCGGAGTGGGTATGTTTATTGTTTGTCCCCTGGACCGGCGCGAAAATTGAGTAAGTAGATTAGTTACATTAATCAATTGCTATTGATCAGTTCACTTTAGTTCTGCACTTTATGTTAACAATGTAATCAAGCACAGTAAATAAATACTCTTTATGAAAAGACACATAATTTAAAAAATGTCACTCGGACAACCAGTCTTTTGGACAACTAAATCAGTTGTCCGTGGGACTTTAAAAGTTGTCCTTGGGACAAATACATAATCTTTTAATTTCACTCTTTTACTTAGTCAGTGGCAAGTAATTTTCTGGTAATTTATTAAAAAACATTTTTATGTTTTCGTGACATTTTCTATGATTGTTTATTACTTACCTTATTTACCCAGTGATTTGTCTTCTTTCTAATGTTAAAGAAATTTTAAACGAAGAAAGCTGTAACTTAAGAAATACTTTCTTAATTTGACGTTTTTCAGAATGGGATTGTCTGAACTGGAAAATCCAGAAACAAAATGCTCTTATTTCTACTTTACGAAACATCGTCCATTCTATGTGGTCAAGCCTAGTGTAGGTGGAAGGGAGATGTGTCTTTGCAAAGTTCACACGAATATTGCAACTAAAATTAAAGCATTGAAACAAAAACGGGCAATCAACGCAATAGATCTTAGTATAGCTATTGCAGAAACAGTTTGTGATAATAATAGAAAGGATTGCATGTATGGAAATTGTTCATAATGCAAATCTAAAAAAATGTACATAAATGAGAACCGTGTTCTAGGTAAAATTTAATGGTTTAAATGGGTTAGAGCAGAAGAAGTTTATTTAAAAGAAGATAAAAAATGAAAGCTGTAAAAAATATTAAATTATATTGATTACAATTTCAGAGAATAAATAAGTCTGATTCAAAAACTGTGTTTTAATGTTTTTTTATGTATGACTTTATGTTTTTTTTGTATTAAATATCCATCCATCCATCCATCAGCCAAAGGGAGTCCACTGTTGAACACAGGCCTCCCCCAATGATTTCCACAGAGACCTGTTGGAGGCATCCTGCATCCAGCGACATCCCGCGACCTTTACTAGGTCGTCGGACCATCTTGTGTGTGTACGCGGCCTCCATTCGAGCACTTTCCAACCCCATCGGTCATCAGATCTCCGCGCTATGTGCCCTGCCCATTGCCACTTCAACTTGCTAATCCGGTGGGCTATGTCGGTTATTTTAGTTCTCCTACGGATCTCCTCATTTCTGATTCGATCTCGTAGGGAAACCCCGAGCATAGCCCTCTCCATAGCTCGTTGAGTGACTTTGAGCTTCCTAATAAGGCCCATAGTGAGAGGCCACGTCTCCGTGCCGTAAGTCATCACTGGCAATACAAAACTATCGAAGACTTTCGATTTAAGGCACTGAGGTATTTTGGACGAGAAGACGTCGCGTAGTTTCCCGAACGCTGCCCAACCGAGTTGGATTCGACGATTGACCTCTCTCTCGAAGTTGGACCTGCCTAACCGGACCACTTATCCTAAATAGACATATTCGTCAACAACGTCAAGAGTCGAGCCCCCGACACCGATGGGGGTCGGCACAACATGGACATTCGACATGATGTTCGTTTTGTCCATGTTCATTTTAAGACCCACCTGTTGGGAGACTCGATCGAGGTCTTCGAGCATAGTGCTAAAGTCTTCCAACGATTCTGCCAAGACTACAATATCGTCGGCAAACCGAAGGTGAATGATATACTCGCCGTTGATGTTGATGCCGAATCCTTTCCATTGCAAGAGCTTGAAGGCGTTTTCCAGCGCGGCAGTGAACAGTTTCGGAGATATGACATCTCCCTGTCTCACGCCTCTCTGTAGTGGAATATCCTTCGTACTCTGATCTTGTACTCGGACTGACATGGTGGCGTTGTTGTATATACACTGCAACACTTCGATGTACCGATAGTCGATATCGCACCGCTAGAGAGACTGTAGCACAGTCCAAGTCTCGATCGAATCAAAGGCTTTCTCATAGTCCACAAACGCTAAACAAAGCGGCAAGTTATATTCCTCGGTTTTTTGTATAACTTGCCGGAGCGTATGGATGTGGTCTATGGTACTAAAGCCTTTTCGGAAACCGGCTTGTTCGGGAGGTTGGAAGTCATCAAACCTGCGTTCGAGACGATTTGTGATGACCCTCGAAAACAACTTATAGACATGGCTCAAGAGCGAGATGGGCCTGTAAATCTTCAGCAAAGTGTTATCACCTTTTTTGAATACCAGTACCACCACGCTCCTGCTCCATGCCTCTGGCGTTGAGCCCTCGCGGAGAACGGAATTGAAGAGCCTCTGAAGGACTTTCAGTATCGGCGTTCCGCCCGCTTTCAGAAGGTCTGAAGTTATTCCGTCCTCGCCCCGCGCCTTGTTGTTTTTAAGTTGCTTCAGGGCCATCTCAATCTCACACAGGCTGATATCCGGGATATCATCGCTAAAATATCAAACCCCAATTTTCCTATGGACAACCGAAAGTCCATCGGACAACTATGATGTCCCCATATAAAAATTGAATCAAATCTCAAATAGTTTTATTTTAAACATGTTATTAAGTAAATTTCATGTATTGACGGGTAGCTAAGTATAAAAGCAACATAAATATATAAATATATTTAATATTTTCTGGTTTAATACTATGTAAATTAAACTTTTAACTTCATACAAAATTAATGGTTGTCCAAGAGACACTATTTCTTAAAATATTAGGAGTACTATGCGTAATATCTCAAATTGACTACTTTGAAATTTCGATATACACCCGACTTGATTTATATTTATAGTGTTAAATTACAGATAAAAAAATATTCACACAAAAAAAATTATTGAAGTAGTTGTCCAGGTGACTGATTTTATAAGACTTCAGTGCGCTTACAAGCTAAAAATAGCCAATTCTGAAAGAAAAGTGCTCTGCTGTATGCAGATTCGTAAAGTACAATATATATTCTAACTTCTGAAACTATTAAATATTTAAAAAATCAATACTTGAAAAAATATGGCAAAATCATAACCTGTGCACTAAAAAGTTGATTGACCCAAATACAACTTACAATATTTTACATAACAGATTATGTAAAGTGCCTCCTGAATACGTTAAAAGGTATAAAAAATAAGTATCCGACAAATATTGTAGGAAATACAGTGATTTATGAAATTATTTACCGTACTTTTTAATCCATATTAACGTATAAATGCGATATTAAGCCAAAGAAAACAGTTATTAAATAATTAGTGATCAAAGGAAAGTATTTCCTTTATAATAAATTCAATATGTGCTTGTTAATTTGCTGGCCTTTGATGATACGTTCAAATTATGGATATAATTTACTCTCGTCACAAAGGACCGAATCCTAAAAATCAAATCAAGCGTGAATGTAGTACAATTCAAAATTTATGTTGTTGAATAACATGAGTAATTTATTGACAAATTATGTTGTGTAAACATACTTGTATGTAGTATAGCGGTGCGGCCCGGCTCCGCCCGGGTGCCGATACACTTTTCGAAATACCGTCCAAAAAGTCCGACTATCAATTTAGAATATTAGAACAAAAGATCCCTCACATGTCGATTTTGAAATCAATCGGAACACGAAAACGAATATAATATGCTGGCAATTATTAGATTATTCACTACCGCTTCCCTACATTAGATCATAGCGTGCTGATATGCAGTCTATAGCTTTCCTCAATAAATGACCTATCTGTACATATAAATAAAATTGAAGTGTCTGTTTTAAAAGTGAAAATAAAAAAAATGTCCAACTACATATCGTTATATACACGATACCTATAACGAAAATGACCTTAGATTTTTTTTGTCTGTCTGTCTGTCCGTCTGTCTGTCTGTCTGTTTGTTCCGGCTAATCTCTGAAATGGCTGGACCGATTTATACGGGACTTTTATTGTCAAGTAGCTGATATAATAAGGAGTAACTTAGGCTACATTTATTTTAGAAAAAATCTTTTATTTTAGAAAAAAAAGTTTTTGTTAAATTCCACACGGACGAATTGCGGGCACAGCTAGTCCAATATAAAATGATTTTTTCAATTCAATCATTTCAATTAGAGGAACAAACAAACTCTTCAGCTTTATATATTGGTATAAATTATACCTCTTAAATTGTAACAAGGCCCTAATATTCCCTGAGCACAAGGCTTGAGTACGAAAACATAACACTGACTAAAAAGGTTATTTTTACGCACCTATAATTCAATGTGTCGAAATGTCTCAACACAAAAATTCCGAAACGAAGCGTACTTTTGTGGCCAGGGTTTTCCGACATGGAATACGGAACTCGTTAACGATAATTTACTTAAATAAAATTATAAGTTAATATTCCTTATTGCATTGATGAAATCTTCTATTCTAGGTTAAATTTTCCTTTGATTTATATACCTAATATAATATAAAATAAATCAGATAAAATCGTGTTTCAACACTAAATCATAAAAGCAATAACAAACCCTTTCAGATTTAAAATGGACGGTTTATAATTAAATTTCGAAGTAAAATGAAACTTTACTTTTCCTAAGCATTCCGCAGACGACACCTAAGAATTTTCATTACAAAAGTGTTATATTATTTTCTTCTTTAGATAAGGAGTATTTTCAAGAACCTGTCTAAATGCCTCTTAGATATATAATGTTCAAACGGTGCGATCATAATATATTTTTTTCTAGGAAGGCGACATATTTTCGAAAATAAAGAGTCTTAAGAGCTCGGCGTATTTTTATCAGCCGAGGATGCGCAATAGTGCGCAATCGAGCTTTAAAAGCAAATCAGACGCAGGAGGAAGGGAACGGAAAAGTAATTCCAAAACTCCCAAATACTGGGCTGAGTTGGTGAGCGCTATGGCCAGATCTAGGACCTCATGGATACAAAAAACCCCAGGCCTAACTTTTTTAATATGTTCATTTCAACGACGCGACGCGACATAATAAAACAGCGCTAAGTCATTAGAAATACATGGGTAAAGAACATTGGTAAAATCATTGTTAATGCAATTCTTAAGCGTCTATAAATTTCATGTATAAAAATGTTAATAATTAATTTTCTAAGTAATTTTGGTGCCTAGGTCATGGCGTACCTAAGCCTGAATTACGAAAACACATTTTTCGTAAAACTCTATTGATATTTGCTTTATTTTTATTGGAGAAGCGTTATGTCATTTCAATGTTGCCATTTTTAAAATATAAGCTTGACTGGCTTTCTTGCATTATCTTTCTCAGATAATTAATGTAAAAAAATAGTGCAGAGAAGTGATAACAGCAAAATAATCACTGATTAATTAATTAAGGAATAACAATTTATTTCTGTCGCCCGAAAGCGCTATTGGGCAAATAATAATATATAGTTGTCCCCTGTTTCCTTTTTATTTCATTGCACATGATATTACTATTAGATTATTAAAATAAATAAGTACTTGATGTTTAAATTGCGTGTAAAATATATTTTTTTACTTTTATTTGTGCGTCATAACTTTGCCTCACGCCAATTCAACGCAACAAAATAACATTAACTACCCACAGAGTTTGACAAGATGTAAAACTTTATAGTGGAATATCTTTTTTCCTAGGCTTGCTACAATAGTAAATTTTAAGAAATAATTGTTAAGGAATTCGAAATCTATATTTTAAAATATTTTTCATCTCAATACACACAAAAAAAATTACAACAAAAAAATGTATGGAGGAATGGTTTTTTTGTATATCAATGGGAGGAATATCATTGTTCTTTTATTGAAATAAATAACACGTTTTATTGTCCTATATTTTTATTTACAGTAAACCTAGATCATACTGCAAAAAAGTTTTGTGATGCAATAACAATTATTTATATAATTAGTGGGCCTCTGAGTCGTATTAGCCCAGGGCCCCACAATTTCACGGTCCGCCCCTGGTAACCACACAGAATATCTTGTTCTGAATGAAAATGACTAAAACTGTTTGTGGTAAGCGCGGGACGAGAGTTCTCTCATTAATCGTACTACGATTACTACATTAATCATACTGCTCTTCTATTATATAATTATATCCGCATATAAAATTCAATTTGCTGGTTTTTTTTTTATTAATATTAATTAGTTTTGAAGATTCAAAATATAATAAGATGACTCTACACTTAGCTACAGTGTAATAAATTACACTGTAGCTAAGTGTAGAGTTCATGTTATGATATTAAATTGGCAGAAAGATATCTCCCATCGGTGACCGTTCGCTTTTATGTCGTGTATTTTCTAAGAAAAAATGTATAGTAATAACTTGTTTTCCCGAGGATCACTTTGTTCAGTTGTGACAGCTGTAAAACTACGACGCAAAATATTCGCGCACCATCACAAAGTAAACAAGAATAGTGACGACCCCATTAGACGTGGAAAAGATTTTTAAGATCTCTCTAAGAGTCCTAGATCTGACTCTGATAGTTTGACAACTCAGTTGGAAATAAGGTGTGTTTTGCTATGTTTAGAATTGTTTCACCAGGGTCATTAATCTTAATAAAAACCTTCCGATTCTCTACTTCAATTGACAATTAAATTTTACAGTTAAGACTCCCTGGAGTTGCTAAATTTGCTTTTAAATTAAAATCCAATACCCACTGTTCAGAATATTTTAATCTGATCGGAATATCTTGGCAGTAAAATGGATATTATGTATACAGAGAAAAGACAATATAATAATGATATTAAAGTGTAGGTAACATAAACGCTATAAAAGAATGAAAATGCTTTAAATTATTTTACGACAATGAGTAATTACAACTAACGCCTCTGAATAATTCTGAAACATATTTAGAAAACAAAAAAAATTATATGAAAACCATATATTTTAATGAATCTATTTTTCATCCCGTGTTAGGTTTTGGCCCAAAAAATCCTTTTTATTACACGTATACAGCTCCAAACAGCATTTCGAATCATCAACTTGATGTTCTTTTTTTTCGCTGTGAGCAAACGCAGCACCCACGTTCGAAAAATATTTTTCGTTTCTATATTTTCATGCACAATTTTGATGAAGATTTTTCAAGGCTCGGATTTCAGCTAACTTTTTTTTAAAATTTCGCTGAATATTTCTAAACCATCTATGTATACTTTGTATTTAAAATATAGAATTATGCATACTTTAAGATCATAGATCATTTTAAGACCTGTTATTGCAAGTTGTAAAAAGTGGGACGGACAATGGCACATATTTCAATGATACTAAGCATTGGTCTGTGTATGTTACTGAAACCCGCATAAAAAATCATCAAAGAGTAAAAGGAATTCTAAGAGTTGAAAATGACGATAAAAAAGCTATAGAAGTAGCATCTCTTAATACCAGATTAAAATTAACAACCGACCTCTTTACTGATTCTGTATCAGCCCATATACGTCCCACTGCAGGGCACGGGCCTACTCTACAATCGACAGTACGATTGAGAGTGGTTAGGCCATATAGTCCACCACGCGGGCCTAGTGCGGGTTGGCAGACTTACATACCATACATTTTTTTATAAATCGCTATGGTATGCAGGTTTCCTCACGATGTATTTCTTTACCGTTTTAGTGCGTGGTGATTGAATATCAAAACACACATGACTCCGAAAAGTTAAAGGTGTGCCCTGGGATTCGAATCCGCAACCACCGTGAACATGGCAGTCGCGTCTAGTTCATTTACCAACAGGCCACCACGCACTTTTAAAAATGTATTTAATTATAAGGGTATCAAATGGTTGTGACATCTCATTTGCTTCCATTCTATAAATAATAACATTTTTTGTGCACAAAATCCTGTCGCCTATGTCCTTCCAGTGAAATGACCGCGTGCTCAATACATATAATTTAATATTTCATCTTTGTTTACACTATATTATTTCGATATTCATGACATGATGTTATGTAAACATGCGCTTTTTTCCATTAGTTTTTTTGGTTCCGCTAACATATTTTGGTTACTATAATAACAAATAAGTGTAGGCTAATCTTTACAGGCTAAGTATTAACTTGAACACAATAATGAAAATAAAGAACATACATTATTAACAAAAAGGTGCATTAATAACTATTTGATATAAAATTGAAAATATCTAAAAAAATTGAAACGAACGAAAATAATATTTGCCAGACTTGAACATAAATCCCAAAGCAAAAATATTAAATCCGTCCAAAGTTTCGAGGCTGGCTCCAGTGAGATCTAGATAACTAGTTTCAGCGAAAGCTTTGGAATAATACAGGCTTAAACCTACGCAATTTTCGCTGGATTCAGCAGAAAACTATAGACGAATACTTTGTTAATAGGTTAATACGTTTGTTGATACCACCTAAAGATAATCTTATTAAACTTTCATCTCACGTAACAAGATCTAATACACAGAATCATTTAAAACATCGACTATTTATTTTCACTACAGTTATTAAATGTACAAATTATATACAAAAACATTCAAATCCTTACGTGATTATATATTTAGATTCAGACTTCTACGGTAATATTATGATTAATAAACAGTTCTAAATCCGTGTATTTTATTTCTTTAGTAGAAGATAAGATAGCCAAATACGAGAAGCATCTATAAAACACTTAGTTACTTAGTTTACTCAATTACTTCTTTCCTCTATGCTGATATAAGTACAAACTTAAATTCAAAAAACATGTAACTGTACAGTGTACATATTTTTTCTTGGCTCTTTTTTCTTTGTTTTCTATGCGTTACTATTTCATCTAGTTACCCAATGATATAGTATGAAACAAATATGTGTCTATTTTGCGGTACATAAATTCTACAAAGATATTCTGCTGCAGAGCGTTAATAAATAATAAGAAAGAAAAAATATTTTGTAAACCAAGCCGACTTCATGACGCATGTTATGTCATGGCGTCTTAAGATTTTATATACGACTTTAGCCAACTACTAGGACTAATAAGAAAAATTGCGACCAATATTATGTAAAACTCTGCTAGCGAATAATCTTCTTCTATCTGGCGTTATCCCGGCCGGTGCCAGGGTCCGCCTTCAGGCAAATACTTCTCCATTTCGCCCGATCTTCGGCATCCTCAATAGTAAGGCTACCAATAACCACCATAATATGAAATAATGAAGATACTTTCATACATATATTAGTTCACGGAGAGCGTATGCAGAAGACATGTATCACCTATGGTAAATCAATCTTATTTCAGTCTCAAAATGTAATAAGTGACGAGCGTATCGTAACGTCAGGCACAAGATTCATTCCCGGTTAACTTTTAAAATATTTTTTAAATTAAATAAGTTACAAAGCGTGGATTCGTTCTCGGAATTGAAGATAAGAACTCGCGGTCAAGATGCTTCAAATGGTGCAACTAGATCAATACATTCATATTAGTGAAATTACACACACGAATCACAATCTAAAATACTCTGTGCCAAGGTCGACAGTGGAATGCATTGTAATTTACCGAATACTCAAGTTCCACAAATCTAAGAGGTCCACAACTCTTCACTCACAAAGAAAATCAATTGGATTAGTTCAAAACAAATAATTGCCTTCCCTCATTGCTTCTGTAGGCGACAAAATATTTATATAAGAAATGTAATCCTCTGGTCCAAACATTAGTGTGTTCTATTATGAATGCCACGTTTTTGTGTCACACTGTATGATACAATGATAATATGTATGTCTATTCGTTTAGATTTAACCGCAAACCATTACCATCTATCATAACAGCGTTTATGTACCCACTGAACTTTTGCTAAGCAAGCAGTTTTGATTCTAGACACTTGGCAAAAGGAGTAGCCGTTATTTTGTGACATATCCAAGATATATTGTCTTTTAGCCTTACGAGATCTTTCCTAACAAGGCCAAATTAATCTACAACATATAAAATGATGACAAGATAATTAGTATAAATTGATTGACATTGCTCTTACTGTCGCATGTTTCATCCCTGTTCATCCATGCCAAGGTTACCTGTAAGATATTCCTAAGTGATATTTGAGCGGTTTTTTTGTTGTTGTTGCAATAAGACGAGCATAACATTCGTCTGATGGTAAGCGATATGACCGTTCATTGACAATAAAAATCAAACAACACCATGAAGTACAATGGTTGGCATTCGATTGCTCTCGCCATCCTAAGACATAAGATGTTAAGTTTCAATATGGAGTAAAATAAACTGTTATTTTCCATACAAATATAGATTATATATAAATATAGATTGGGTTATCCAGAATATAACATAATAACGTGCGGGTTTGGCTTACACATCGCAAACAATGAAATATGAGACGCCTTTGCCAAAAACATCAAATGTCGTATTTATATTACGCCATCAAAATAATTTGTACTTTAGGTAACCAATATGTAGACAAGGGTTCAAGGAACATTTCCAAACTAATTAGTAATTACTAAATAGAGAATTTACAAGAATTACACCATTATGCAAAAATTATAACATAAAAAATCTCCACAAAATATAATCCTTAAAAGCAATCATTTTCCACGCTTAATAATTATTCAAGCCCCATTAAACTTAGTAAACAAATAAATTGTGAACGCTTAACATGACCATAAAATGACAAACATAAATTGGAACATAAAAACCCTCCAATGTTGAAAACACGTTTATTTAATACCAACCGTTGAACTTACAACAAATCAATAATTTTACCTATTCAATAATCCGCTTAACATCATAATTGGTTTTCAAGAGTTCATTAGTGGGGCCATTCATCGAAATCAGTCAAAATGTGATTGATGCTTGATCGATCCATCGCACCTTATTTACAGTGCAGACTTAAATTAATTTATAATCCTTTCGTTGAATGAAAACAATTAATCTTAATTAGTAGTATTGAAGTCATTTTATATAACCGAAACTCCGTTCTTAATTTATCTGAAAACTTTTATTTTATATTGAATGCAAATAAATTGCCATAGAGACCAATGAACAGAGTGAAATTTTCAAAAGTTAACAAAATAAGGAGAAATCTTTATAACATTGTGACTTATATTAAAAAACACTGTAACAGACAGATTTATAGAAACCTTGAATAATTTCATTATATACACTGCTATTTAATTTTGAATAACTTATTATAATTATGTGAATTAGAGAAGAATTGAACGGTGCGTTTCTTTGCTCTTTTTTGTAAGGTATTTCGAATAAGTGAATTTATGGAAAACTATATAAAAGTCTTGATTATTCACAACAGTAATTCTAATTATTATTACTAATTATTTTAATTTGTTTGCTTTATATTATTAGTTTTACAACTAACAACAAAATATATTTTTAAGTAAGCCGCAAAATATCCTTAGTGTAATAAACCGTGTCAGCGCCCCTAGAGCAAAAGAGCCCAAAATTCGGAATAGTCTATTTAGTCGCCAACGTTTCAAACAATGCTAAAACCACGGGATATGAGTCGAAAATATTATTTATTCCGACTACGCGATATATATATGTACTGCCGAAGCAAGTACTATAACTTACAAATGTAGACTGGACTCAAAAAGTATATACACCCAGGCCGAACTTATCCAGGCCGCTAGTCTGATATAAATCGATACCCTCTATTTATTTGCGCACGGCGAATATCCACGGCACATTTTCCTATTTGTTTTCACCGCACAAACTTGTGCAAAAAAAATCAACAGATTTTCCGATAGCCGAAACCTTGACGAGGGAACGAACGAACAAACCTAACAAAAATTTATCGAAACTGTATATCGAGTAGTATTTATTAAGGTATTCTATTCTTTTATCAACGAACATACATAAATGCTACACAGTTGACGAGCATGCCGTTCGCCTGATGGTAAGCGATACGAGCGCTCATGGACAGTAGCAAAACCAAACATCACTATGAACTTCAAAGCAATCCTTAGCATTCCACTGCGCTCGCCATCCTGAGATATACGATGTTACGAATATGTCCAGTAATTACTCTTGCTACAATTTCCTTCAAACCGAGACAAAACAGTGCATTTACACTACTGTTTGGCGGGAGAAATAGACATTGGGGTGTTACCTACCCAGACAACTCTCACATATGAGAGACCTACCACCGCTAAATTGCATATATTATAAATATAAGGCACAATGCGTTTATTTGTGACCAAGTACCCAGTGTGTCATAAATAGTATGAAAACTGTAATTTCATAACTGATTTTTTACGCCTACAGCCTTTCTTAAAAGACTTTTTGCTATTTCAATAAGCACTAACACGAGCATTTGTGATGAAATTATTATGAGTTCAACCAGTAACATACGCCTTATAATTTTATCTACAACAAAACAGCGCCCATTTATTTTTACTACATAGCAGACAAATCATTCTTTTCGTGGCGGGACAATATTACGCGAAAACCATCTGTTCTAACGTGATAAATCAAAACGAAATAATGGTTTCTTTGTACGACCTTTGCACAAAACACGCGAATAAGATGCTGAGGTCTACAAAAAATACCTTTTGAACTAACAATGAAAAATAATATATATAAGCTCTCTTAATCCGAACATAATAAATGAATATGGGCATCTCTTAAAAAAAAGTAAAATATACCAAAGTGTCTTTTTCACTTTGTCTTGTCCACAATAGACATCTACGCTAATATGTCAGACGCCGTTTTCAATCTGTCTATGTTAACATAACATAAACTTTTCTCACTAGTGAGAATGACGGCTCTATTTCTATATTAGGACTATCGTGTACTGCATATAAAATAAAATAAAGGAATACACCCAACAATCACATACATAGTCCTGACCCCACACTAAGATCGAGTCTTGTCTTGTGGATATCGGGTAATAAGAGAGACTTTTCGCTCTCATAAATACCTGTGGTTCCGAAAAATATAATAAATATACACTGCTTAAATGCACTGTTGTGTTTCGGATTGAAGGACATTGTAGCCAGAGCAACTACTGGACATATTGAGACTTAACATCTTATGTCTCAGGATGGCAAGCGCAGTGGAATGTTGCTACTGTTTATGAACGGTCGTATCGCTTAACATCAGGCGAACGGCTTGCTCGTCTCGCCATTCACAGCAAAAAAAAAAAATTGTGGTAACCACAAGTACATATATATATTTCGGTGTGGGGATCGAACCAACGGCATCACGTTTCACAACCAGTGTCTAACCAGCTGAGCCACGGGGGCTGTCATATTATCGTGCTATTATAAAATCAAGAATTAATGTGTTTATACTAAGTGCTACAAGATACAAAACTATACTTTCTTGCGCAATCTCTGCAATGTGGCAATAAACAACCTAAGACGTATGTACGAGATGTACACGATCCTCATTTATTATTCATTAAAGGCCCTCTCATGCACCCTCATCAAACCTCACATACAACAGGTAAACCTAATAACTCTGACGACAGAACTTAGATCTTAATATATCTGACTTAATTGTTAAACCTGAGGTAAGTTACTTGATGTCGAAATCCTTTGACATTCAGTACCAATTGTATCAAGGGAGTATATTAATATCAGTAATGATATGACTAATAAATAGACGTTTAACGTTAAGGCTTTGGTTTCAGACGTCTGTGATTGAGTTAGAAACAAGAAGTTAGCAATTATAAGATTATGTTGTAAGGCGAACCATTGAATTTTTATATTAAAACTAGCTGTCGGGCCCGGCTTCGCCCGGGTGCAGATAGTTTTTGAGTCCAATCCACATCAAGAACATATTATTTCGCGTGTCTACTAACTATATTTCCCGCGTGCCGTCGACTATATTTCCCTTCCGTAGGAGAGGACATCCCGTGCCAACAATTTGAATTTGAAAGAGTAGAAAATATGTATATTTGGTTTCCTGACTCATCCCACGGGAACACTACATTTTTCGGGATAAAAAGTAGCCTATGTGTTAATCCAGGGTGTCAGCTATCACTATACCAAATTTCATCAAAATCTGTTGAGCCGTTTTTTCATGAAAGAGTAACAAACATCCATACAAACTTTCACCTTTATAATATTAGTAAGGATGTTAAAAATGTTAAAGGACAACATATAACGTATTTTTGATACTATGCGTTCCGTTATTCCAGAGTTAAAAGATGTGTATCAAGCACGAGCGCTTCAAACAAGTAATGTGAATAATAAAGTAAGTTGAAGGTACATTTTCCAATTTCGCTTGTTCTCATACTAAAACTAGTTTAAAACTGAAACAGTGTAGTAAAATAATGTAAGCCTAATTGGCTATTAACCCAGCAATGCAAACACAATTACAAACTGTCAAGCTACTGAGCTGAAAGCCATATAATGAAAAGTTTTAGGCGTTATTTTGAGATATATAATTTTTGTAGTAAAATATAATAGGACTCGAGTATGCCAATTGAAGTCACTGGATGTCTATTGCTGAAATAGGCTTCCCACAAGGATTTCTAACATATAATATAAAATTAATTTGCATCGGACGATTTAGTGTCATCTTAACTGGGTCTTCTGTCAAACATATAGGCAAAAGAGGCAAAAAAAAATTGCATTAATTATTTTTTTTATTCTTTAAGTGATCATGCCCATCCACAACGATTGAATCGTCGATGTTTGCCGGCTATCAATTTGGAAGAGTAACTACATGGAAAAAAAAGATGCGAAAGGAAAAGGAAACAATTATTGGGCATCCGGCACTCAATAATTCACAGCAAATGACATAAAAATAAGTTATTGACAGTTAATTAACAAGATTTTTCCTATATCATGGTCGAATTATTATTATTCTTTTGTACGTCTTGCTTTGTGGGTATCAGAAACTAGGAGAGACTTCTTGGTCTCACAATCACCCGGAACGGAGACAAATATTTGTGGCCTCACAAACATTTGTCTCGGTGTGGACATCGAATCCGTGGCCTCTCGTTTCACAGCCGGCGTCGAACCAACTGCGCCACGGAGTCTGTCATACATTTAATTTCATTAGTCGAATAGTTAATGCAATTTATTCTGTGATATAGACAACAAGAACAGCCAAAGATTTATTCACATGCGACACTATAATTATGTATGAAACAACCCACGCATAATGCGGAAAAATAATAAACTTATGACTTCATTTTCTCGAAACCAATTTAATGGTGGTATGTACATTTCGTAATAACTGAGTCCAATTAATCGCCTTCTAAATACATCCTTACTTTATTCTTGGTTATAAGTTTTAAGAGGAAACGAGGTAAGAACGATAAACACGACATGAAATAGTTTGGACGACGTGTTCTCTCTTCCCTAAAGGGTCCTTTAGTTGAAATTTTATCAGCATTTGAGTAGCCAGGTATGTATATCGATATTCTTATACAGGTATAAAAATGCGTAATAGCCTGTTGGTAACGGACCTGACTCCGACTTTTCGGAGTTATGTTGTTATTAATATTTACCATGCACTGTTCCAGTGAATAAAAATAGCACGAGCAAACCTGCATACCATAGCAATTTGTAAGAAATTTCTATGGTGAAGTCCAACAACTCACACTAGACCGGCGTGGTGGACTATGTACTAACAGCTAACCCATCAAAATCGTACTCACGATTGTACGGGGCTAGTAACCCTACAGTGGGACGTGTACGAACCGATACAATACAATGAAAATGTGACAACAACAAACCTAGTGATGTTGGTAGTTGGTTGTAGTATACAAGAGGACTGTTGTTTAACCAGAGTATCTACCTAATTGAGGTATCAGCTCTCAGCTTCTGTTGTGTTTCATGAATCGTACAAGAATTTATGTGTTTATAATGGGCACATCTGGTTATGAACAGGCTGACACGACACAATGACTCGAATCAGTGGCGTAACAATAGGGTGGCATAGTGGGCAAAATGCCACGGGCCTCCGACCTTAGGGGCCCCCGACGACCCGACTCCTAAGGCCAAACCAACCAACATTACTAACTAAATTGCGAATCAAACATTATTTTTCTATGAAAATAAATTTTGAGTTTTGTGATAAATAAAAAAAAATAATGGGTCTTTAGATTTACTCGGATTTTACTAATTGAAATAAAACTATTATGTATAGATTATAGCGCTGATTTGGTTTAAAAAAAAAATCAACTTCAATATTAGGCCTCTGACGGGGCCCCATCACCATTGCTACGTTTGCTTTCTGTGGGACAATCAATAGATTACACAGAGACCCAAAGTTTCACCACAATCCTAACGCCTCCACATTCTTCGTAAGGTCGGAGTTATCGATGATTCGAAGAGCTTGGCGCAGTAAGGATTCAAGTGGGTCGAGCTGGTATTTTGGGGCTTCTACCCAGAGGTACTCCACGTGGTGGCAGATCATCGCTTTTATAGAGCAATAACCGATGATCCGACGAGAAGATCCGCTTGGTTCTGTTGATAATCTCTAACTTTTTGCTGGCCAATTTGCCCTTGTCTTCCAAATGACACCTAAACAGCATTGCAAAAGAGGTCTTGTTGGTTGTAAAGGAGCAAACTTGTGTCTTTGTTGGGTTAAACTGAGCTATGTTCAATCCATTCCATTGGGAGGCGCACCCCAAAGAAGTCTCGACTTCCGACACAAGATGAAACCATCTTTCCTCAACGGAACCCCGATAGAGATTATGTAGTCTGATGTATCTTACGTCACTTGCACTAGCATCTACATAGCAATGCCAGCTGGTGATAGACAACATATCATTGATATGCAGGATAAACAGTGTCGGTGAAAGCACCGAGCCTTGGGAACTCCAGAATTAATGGTTTTGGTCTCAATGCAAAAGCCGTCCAATACGACTTTTATGCTCCGATCATCCAGAAAGCTGGTGATGTACTTTCAGAGTTCCTCTGGTTGATATACTAGGGAGGTAGCTTCACCAGAACGATGCCATGCCACACTCGATGAAAATTTCAAGGCCTACCGTAATCGCCTCGTCCTCACTATCTAATGCCTCCGCCTGATGGTGTGTGGGATAAATGAGAAGATCAAGTAAGTATGTGACAGCAATCGGCCTGTGATTCGAAGGATCCTAGCGGTCACCCTTTTTGGGGATCGGATGAACATGGGCTATATTCCATGAAGCCGGCTCTGGGTTGTTTTAATAGAAAATACGATATAGGCGCGTGAGTACGGGGGTTATGTCAAGGGCTAACGTCTTAAGAATTACTGCGGGGACACATTCCGACCCACTCGACTAGTAAACGTCGAGAAGCTCGACTTGAGGTGATGAGCGAACTGTGAGTGTTGGCCGTGATTTTTTCCATTGCCAAGAGTACGTGGTTTTGTGAGAACAATAATAATCATAATTTCACGGTAAACGATCGCGACTGTGAGCGGAACCATCCCACTTGCCGCCGCCTCCAAAGGAGAAAACTTCAGGTCACAATCTGCTTAAAGGACTCCTCTATCTTAAAGTTAGAGGGCCTCAGAATTCCATCACGGTTTCCCAAGCAAGACTTAAGAGGCTACCTATTGCAGCCGTCGGAGTAACTGCTTTGGGGCGCACTCTTACTATCTGTGATTCCGAAAGGGACAACAGAGCACATGTCCTCGCGTTTGTCATGGATACCCACAAAATCTTAAAGGGGCATCCAGGTCTAGACATAAACGGAGATCAACTTTCATCCACACTGAAAGAGACCTGCGCCCAGGTTTTGCGCCGGGCAATCACTAAGAAGGAACCAGAGCGCTTCTCGTCTTGAGATTATATCTGGTACCGTCCGAAATGCGGAAGACAGGGTTTTATTCGGTATGTTAGCGCACATTTTTGTTAGGGACCCGCCTCGGCCGCAGTTCGCTGGCAGGCCAGTGACACTAATATATTCCTTTCGGTCTCTTACGGGGTATCGGAAAATAAGCTTATCGGTTTTCCTCTCCATACAAACAAGGGGGGCCCCATCCGATGATTTTGCCACGGGCCCCAGATGGTGTAGTTACGCCACTGACTCGAATTACTAGAGATAGTCCAAGTCCCTGGCCAATGTATTTGATAATATACGACACAATAAAGTTACTACGTATACAATCCAACTGATTGTCGTCACTTGTTATTGTTGATACAAAAAAAATACGAGTATTGCTGGCTATAATTAGCTTATTCGTCTATCTATCCGATTCCATGTTGTGTTTTGATTGCGGAAATTCTGAAGGTCACGAGGCTATTTCCGAATGAGAATATAAGATTACTAACTGCAAAAATTGGCGTCAGTTTGGAGTAGCGTTAAGAAGTTGGCACTATACGCAAAATGGTTGCGGGTTCGATTTTCGATATTTGCATGAAGTATGAACTATTTTTTGTCTGTTTGCTTGTGCGTATTTTGTGTTTATAATATATATGATGTTTTAAAAATCATGTTTATAAGCCGAGATTATATGATACCAAATGAATTGACGCTAAGCGAAAGAGTAATGGAAAATTTAAACTATTTTCCGCATTATTTTTATGTGCTGTTCCGCTAATTTTTAAAATAGTGCATTTTCCTCTTAAATGTTAACTTATAAATAAAGACGAGAAGATAAATAAGAAATGTATTCAGAATTTACATACCACGTGCTAAGTAATTGCTATTTTAATTTGCAGAATTAAATTAAGTAACGTATGTATTGTAAATTGTAGTAAATATGTATATCATCAAATAAGGCAATAATGACTTTTAAAAATATTAAATGTTTATAATTTATTTTTAAATAAATTATTGAAGGTATAAAATTAATACAATTATGGTTGGTTTTAGCTGAAATAAAAAATATTTTTACTTACCAAATAAAAGGAGTAATAAATCACTGACAGCCAAACTAAACAAATAATAGTTAGTAGCTGTGTGAAGTCCAGGATGCTTCACAATAACTACACACACCGACACATTGCCGATAACACCGGTAAGAAATATCACTAATAAAACTATTGTAATTGGCACAATCTCTTTCAACGGCAACCTTCGAGAACCCATCAACCACCATAACATTTCTTCTTCAGAACAATCGAAATGCGACAAATTATTGCAACGGTCGAAAAATTGATCATAGGTCTCATTTGCGCGCAAAAATAATCTCGATTCCATTTTTGAATTATTAAAAACAAGTTGTCTATAATGTTTAATACTGGCTGGAAATTGTAGTTTGTTGTTGTTGAAAAATGTTTCGTTTTTAATTGACTGTATTTATATTTAACACACACAATTTATTTAACTTTTTAAAACAGTTTGTATGCATCCATAAATTGTTATTATTTTTAAATTTTTAATTATTTCTTTATTAATACTTATCCCGTTAGTTTTAAAGCTTATTTTACATGGCGTAAAGTTATCCTGTGGAGTTGATGCGCGGGCATGACCACTCCGGCGGGAATTCAGCGCGTACTGAAAGCTGAATATCGAAAGATGCCCGCCATTACTCGCTTGTTTAATACATAAGAGGGTTGTTTTCCGTCCAATATGCATATTTGAATAATCTGTGATTTCTTGTTAATATCACTTTTTTTTAATGGGGCTTGATGGTTTTTTTTGAGCTTTGTTAGTTAATAAATAAATTGTATAGAAAATATAGGCTTATTTACTTGAGTTATATCTTATTCTTAATAATTCTTTTGGACCATTTCTGTCTAAGTCGTGGCGCGATTATTTTAAATCACAACCACGTTTCTGTATAAATGCATAGAAAACTTGTTATGTTCTTCCTAGTCTATGATTAGTCTTCAGGACCTTTTATAATATCATGTTACAAACGAATTGAATAAATGACGTACCTAGAAAGTTTTCTATAGTAATTATAATTGTGACAATCAATACTTTTGTTGTAGTTATGATATTAATTTAGATACTATTCGAAGAAATATAATCGTTTATAAAAATTACCCATATTTTCGGCCGAGCCAAATAACTAAATAATATATCCCATAATATAACTAGTTAATATGTAACTGTACTGTTAATGTTATATTATAATCACAGAGTACATTTTACATGATTATAATTGAGTCGTTATGACAGCCTCCCTGTGCCGCCCACTTGGTTAGATTCCGGATGTGAAACGAGAGGCGGGTTCGGTCCCCGCACCGTGACAAATGTCTGTGGGAATCACATGCATTTATTTCGGATCTAGGTGTTTGTGAGCTCGAATGGTCTCTCGTAATTTCTGATATCCATAACACAAGAATTGATCTAAATGTGGGTTCAAGACTTGTAACTTTTTGGGGGGGTGATGTTTATTTTAGTAAATGAACTGCCAACGCCATGTCCTCTATGGTGTTACAATTTATATATTCATGGCTTACTATTCTGTCCCACTTAGCGATTGATTTTCAATGGTCACTCGTTTCAGAGTCGGCTTCTCAGTCACAATACCCCCAGCAGCGGAGTGCACAGGATTATGACACTGGGTATGCGGCGGAGTACTCGGTCACAAAAACTTTTTCTTTTATAGTTTTTTAGCATAGCCACAGCCACGCAACGGATCTCTAAGTCGGAAACCATGCCAACATAACAAGTCTTAGATGTACTACTATTCATGTCCATCTTCTACGGCAACGCAGACAAAACAGCGATCGATCGTCGCGGCGGAAGAAATTCTAATAAAAAAAACTCACCTAGTCAGCTTTCAATTTTCACATATTCAAGGTTCCGGTTAGTTGAGATTACTATACCTATCCCGATGTAAATAAACGCAAGATTTCGGCCACCTCATTCATTCATTTGATAAACATACATTTTTAACACAAACCTCGCAATCAAATAACATTTAAAAAAATAAACAAACACACTAGTAAAAGCAAATGACTACAATTAATATCGAAACTTAGTAATAAACTGTTAAATGTACACATTTTCAAATGTTAAAGTGAAAAATCCGTTAAGAAATCTATTTTTTTTTACAAACATACTAGTATAAAATAGTCAACAATACAAAAACTCATAAAAAAAGCAAAATGGCCCTCGCGAAACACAAAACATTTCTATTTAAACAAATAAAACCTTACTAACCAAAAATGCATAATGTGCATAGGTGATTTATTAGATTCCAGCCTATTAATTTTACTCGGATTATAGGCAACGAACATTTACGATTACTCCCGACAACTGCCGAACTCCCGAGGCCTGCCGCAGGAGTCGCGGCTTTCAATATTCATGGGTGTGTGCGTTTGCGACTGTGCACGGACACCAAAATTACTACACACATGCAAACAAATGTAATGCGGGACGCGGCGGCATGACTTGGTTGATTAAGTACATTATTTTGCTTTGCAGCGCCTCTTGCTTTTCGCGTGGCAACCATAATGTTTGCGTGATTGCAAATAGGTACTATTTATAAAATATTAGGCGTTTTTAAGTTATTATATTTTGTTTATTCATTTATTTACTATAAATTAAAGTCATCTAAAACGTACGAACGTTATAATAAAATATCTGTGACTGGCAAGTAAAGCACTGCATTTCTGCCTACAAGGAGTGCACGCCCCTGACCCCCAGGTATTGTGACTTTCACAAGTTAAACATTTTGAATATAGCATTGAAGCAAATATGTAGGTCGAAATTCAAGATAAGGAACATAGACATCTACCCCTAATGTATTCAGTGAAAAGAGGTCGGATACCTTTTTTGCAATCTTCAACTTTACACACTCGGTTTTTTTTATGTCAGATAATTGCCGGAGCGATTAAGGTGTGCTGAAATGTGAAAGAAACTAGCTCAAGGACCAAAAGCGGATCCAATCTTCAAGCCTGGGGTCATATTATAGTTCTTGTCAGAACACTGGGTACAATTTTAATGCTCGAATTCGTAATAAGGTTTTTTTACACACAGTTTTTTGCTTTATTTATCGACATACAAAGAATTAATTGTACTTATAAATTTTCCAATAAGATAATAAATAAATTCTGTCAATCTGGAGCCAGACCAGGGTGAGGAGGGTCGTGACCCCCAAGACTCCCGCCCTGGCTCCGCCATTATCAGGGAGGGACCCTTTCTATATGTCTAACCCTTGGGTTCCAGCCAAGTAGTAGAAAACTCTCGAACGAATTTCATAAAAGTGGTCAGTTTGTTGAATCGTTTGGATCCTGAGAGTTGTGTTATTCTTGAAATATTACGCAACATGTAAAATGTACGAGTAATATTTGGCCATTATCGCCACTAAATTTCGGCTGTTTCTGGTGATTGGACGGCATACAAGCAATTATGTGGCCAGGATTATGGTTGAAATAAAACTTGAAGGATTTTAACATGGCATTTAAATGTGTGGGATTAGTTTTATATAAATGTTTTATATAAAATTAATCAAATTGTATTTCTTACATTTTATTCTAACTACTAGCGGTCCGGCCCGGCTCCACCCGGGTGCAGATACACGTTTCAAAATGGCGGTCAAAATGTTCTATTCCGACTATTAATATAGAATATCGACCAATCGGACCACGAATAAAATTTCCTCGTATTTGCTAGAAATGTCACTACTACTTCCCTCCTATAGGTCATAGCGTGATGATATATAAACTATAGCATTCCTCGGTAAATGTACTATCCAACATTGAAAGAATTTTTCAAATCGGACCAGCGGTTCCTGAGATTAGCGCGTTCAAACAAACTCTTCAGTTTTAAAATATTAAGTTTAGATTTGTTTGGTACTTTAATTGTTTTATAATCATAATGTCGATTTTGACCAGTTTTAAGTATGGATACGTGTTCAAATTAATATTTAGAAAATTAAGGTTTCGTGAAGCGACAAGGGTTGAGTTGGGTATCTAAGAAGATTAAATTAATTATACCCTCAGTTTTATTTTGTTGAGACATGAGAGTGTTGATCATGTGCTATTACAATTTAACCAACTTCTAATTAGCAGGATATCAATTCCATTGTATTTTTTCTTTTCTTTATTCTTTTTACGCGATTTCTCCGGCAATCTCGAAGCTATTTTAATATGTATTTTTCTCTGTAAATGCTCTCTTGTGTTCCGTTTTTTGTTATTGAGACTTAACATCTTATGTCTCAGGATGGCAAGCGCAGTAGAATGTTAAGCATTGCTTTGTAAATCAAGTTGTTGTTTGGTTTTACTACTGTTCATGAACAGTCGTATAGCTTACTATCAGGCGAACTGCATGCTCGTCTTGTCATTCACAGCAAAAAAATAATTTAAAAAATAACTTTGCAAGCGTTCTTTTTTCTCCACTACTTTCAAAACTTTATTTATCTGTTTTTTTCTTGACATGACATCTAAAGGCATCTCCTTTAGGTACAAGATATAGGCTTAACTGTATATTTTACATACAAATACTTTTTAGGGGTCATGGTTAATCTGGCATCTCCATAGCATACAAATTGTGCTTTTAATAACATTTAATGCTTACAAAATTTTATAAAGTTGTTTTCGTCATAACGAGATTTCTTATCTAAGCTTCCCTTATTAATTGTTTCTTGAACTAGATAACAGTTTTGTTTGTACAATAAAGTGGTTTAACATTATTTATTAAAAAAATAAGGAAACATCGTCTAGGGCACAAATTTATATTCAATTAACTCTACTATGGTCTGTTCTTTTTAACAAACGAGTAACGAAATTTTATTTCGCTGCTATTGATCCACGGAATCGACATTAAGTCCAAGTCTTAATATCTTGATAGTATCTCTGCACAGTGCAAAAGAGGATTAAATAAATAAATACGTTTTCTCTACAATTCATTTTAAAAGTCATCAATATGAACGGGCCTTAACAATTTCAAAATAAGAACAAAAGCGTTGGCCCCACTCCGACATATGACCTATCTCATTCTGTTGATATTAGAAATGTGCGAGAGACATACACCTCAGTGCTCGTTGGTAAAAAAAAAACAGACCATAACACTACTAATTTGACAGCCTCCGTGGCGCAGTTGGTAAGACGCCGACTGTGAAATGAGAGGCCGCGGGTTCGATCCTCGCACTGAGACAAATATTTGAGAGGCCCACAATTTATTGTCTCGAGTCTAGGTGTTTGTGAGCCCGAAAAGTCTCTTGTAGTTTCTGATACCCACGACTCAAGATTTAATTAATCGTAATGTGGGATCAGCGAGTGATGGATGTTGTATGTACCTATTTATTTAATTCCGAGATAGTTTATTTATATTCAATTATGAAGAATAAGCAACACTCGTTATTCACAAGTTTGTGTTCAAATGGTCATAGGAAATTCAAATGGTCACACGATATGGTAGTAGTATATCATATGCATCCAAGCGTCAAAAAAATTATCCCTGTATGTATGTTAAATGTATTTATTTATTACATACGGTTTCATGAGTTGGAATATATAGGTATTTGTATTTTTTTGTGCAATAAAGTGTATAAATAAATAAATAAAATAAATATATTTACAGCCAATTATTTGACTACACGATTCGTTGTTACCACCATCATAATGATTATTTCTTTTCAAATTACTTATATAATTAATTATTGACCAATAATATGTACCTATTATGTATTATATTACGTATGAAGCTACATTATTGTAACGTGTTTTGTGTTTAATAAAATAAATAAATACTAAAATAAACAAAATAATATAAAAGGCGCTTCCATAACTTATTATTGCTAAACAATTTAGGACAAAATCGTTGAGGCTTATAAATATTATATGTACGGTCAGCAACATAAGTCGCTATACAGTCACGAGATTTGGAATTGTCTTATCATCCAAAATAATAATTATTTTTAATATCTATTATATTTTACGACTACAGACTAGTACACGGTACAAATTTTAATTCATAAAAAGGCTCGGTAAAAATTTGAAGTGTTCAGCGGTGTTACAGATGTCCATGGGCGGCGGTGTTCACTTACCATCAGGTGAACCGCATGCTCGGTTGCCCCCTATAATATAAAAAAAAAACATATGTTGCTGACTGTACTATACCAATACATTAAAAGCTGTTTTCTAATATGTTTTTTATTAACAGATTTCGTCACACCTTTGATGTAACATGACTTAGTATGTAGAGTTATATTTTTAAGAGGCTAAAAGGCTCTTTTTTTTGTAAGGCTTTTACAGGGATTATGTCATCATTACTTATTTTAGAGAAATACTAAATCACAAACTTATAATAGGCATGATGACTGATTTTGAAAAACTATTCCAGAATGTTCATATACATTAACAATACTTAAAAAGAATTTGCGCAAAAAATTACGTTTTCAATTTCACATTTAACCTTTGCTCAAAAACGCCGTAATAGTAATGGCGTCCGTGTGTGACGTCATGCTTTTGTAAATGCTTGCTCGTGCAATGTTTACGTGTATATTGTGATATAAACATTTTATTATTTTTAATAGTAATGCCGTGTTTTGATGTGGATCGATGATGTGTGGTTTCGCAATGTAATAATACATCGATACAAACTCCGAGAAATTTACTTATTAATGTTTCAAAATCAATCAACAAAAAAAATGTGTTAAAAAAGTTAGAAATATATGGCTAAAAATGATCTTTATCTTTATCTTTAAATTCGATGATTAATTTCCGTGAACACTATTTTGACAGAAATAATAACTTTATTTACAATGTTCATAATGTTTGACGTGTCTAGAAAACAACATATCAAAATTTAAAATTATTATAAATAACAATAGCGATAAATATCGGAGGTACGATTCATTTATTTTCTTTCGATATTATTATCATGCCAATCGCTGCGTATACTGAAAAACGTTATTAATGTTCCAATTAAACAATGATATGGAATATCGCATAGTTCTAAATTTTGAGCTATTTGCGATGAATCCTTATTCCATGAGTAATGTTCCTTTTTGTAGGTAGCCCGAAACTGATTGCATTACTAAAAAAAAATATTAGATCAATATGAATAACATAGAAATGACCAAAACTAGCCAACAAGTTCGCGTTATGACTATATAAGTAATATTTACGAAAGTGACACGTCACTCGCTTCTGATTGGCGTTTCATCTAATATGGCGGATCCTTAGGTTTTGTACTTTTATTTTTGCAAAAATATATTTAATCTTAATTAAAAACTAAAGCAAATGTTTATTTTGAGAATCCTTCTATTATACATTATTATATTAAACAATAATTTCATTAATTCGTTGTTACTGTCATCATCCCCATTCTTTCATAACTGGATAATGCAATTGGACATGACAAAATAAATAAATAATAAATATTTGAAACGAACATTAAATAAAAATATGGTTTACCAATATCCTATGGCTTTATACATTATTTTGTTTTGTTTATAGAATTCACTAATTCTGAGTGAATCACGGTTCGCAATTAGCTTATTTATAAATCAAGAAGGTTCACGAAATGGAAACATACATTTTATGTAGTCAAGAACCTATGTATATATCTTGTTACCTTGTTTCCTTAAAAATCCATGTCAATTCAACAATCCATTTCTTCCGTACTATCTCAAAAATATATTCCGTTCCGAAATTCACGTGACTCGTGTCACTAACCCAAATGCCTTGTAACTCAATCAAAGCTCGAATTCGTAATTGGCGATTGCAACCAGGGCCTTCCGAACAGAGTCTGTTATTAGCCGGTCAAATTAACGTGTCCAATCAGTCAATGGTGAATGGATACTGTAAATAAGACTGCCAATTGGGTGATATTAAACACATACATTCCTACATAAACTCACGTCTATTACCCAGAAGGAGTAGGTAGAGGTGCCAGGACACCCACATCTCGCCTTGTATGTTCCGTCCCACAATGTAATAGGTGGCGAGCCTACCGCCATATCGGGCACAAATTCCTGACTCTAGGCTAATAATGAATAGAAAAATCCAATATCACTTTGCCAAACCCGGGATTCGAACCTGAGACCTCAGCTTTGTACAACCAACCATACCTTAGTACAACTATGCCACCGAGGCAGTCGGGTGAAATTAGTTACACAATATTGTGAGTTAAGATCGTTCATACATATATCTAATTGTATGACTTATAAATATCACAGGCTGCCTGGGTGGGTACCACCGCAATGTCTATTTCTCCCGTCAGCAGTTTAAATGCACTGTTGTGTTTCGGATTGAAGGACATTGTAGCCAGGGTAACTACTGGAATATTGAGACTTACCATCTTATGTATGTCTCAGGATGGCGAGCGCAGTGGAATGCCAAGCTGTTTGGTTTTGCTACTGTTCATGAGCGGTCGCATCGCTAACCATCAGGCGAACGGCATGCTCGTCTCACCATTCACTGCAATAAAAAAAAACATACAAAATCATCATCATCATCATATCAACCCCTATTTATCTACTGCTGGACATAGGCCTCTCCTCTATCGCCCCAATCTTCTTGGTCTTGCGCATGTCTCGTCCACAATTTGCCTTGAAACTTTTTTTTTTTTTAATTTAGCCCGGCATAATGGCGACATTGCACCTGATGGTAAGCGCAAGTGCCGCCCAGGCAGAGTATCCATTGGGATCGGACGGCAGTCCCATGCCAATGGAAACAATTATGCCGGCCTGCTAAGGTGCCTCTTCACACTACGGCGGAAGGACCCGGGATTGTAGGAAGGAGGGAACACGCGAGAAGGCAAACAATTCCACAGACTGACGGTGCGGCATAAAAAAGAATTTGAGAACCGTTTGGCTCGCGCCGGGATAGTATGGACCGTCAAGCTATGGCTTCGCAAGCCAGCACGCGTGGTTCTGGTAAGGAATTAAGAGGAGGGGAGCAAGTTAAACAATTCTTCAGAGCGCTCACCGTGATACAGGTGGTAGAACACGCTTAGAGAGGCGACATCCCTCCGAAGTTGTACCGACTGTAAGTTGCTCGTATTCACAATGCGGATGATGATGCGGAACTTAAAGATGTCGTCCATCCATCAAGCGGGTGGTCTACCTATCTTCCTTTTGGCCTCTCTAGGCCACCACTACATACAAACTAAATGACAAATAAAATGTAAGTATTTAATCGAATACTATTTACGTACATTTCCTCGAAATTCTTCAGAACCGTCAACTAAGCAAACATACCAATGTTTCCTTTCACAGTTGAATACACGCTTATTTTTAGACAGTATGACAAATACAAATGACATAGTTGTATGGCATGAGATTTGAGCCAAAATCAGGCAAATCTATTTCGCTCCCGACTTCATTATAGTTTTCGCCCCATTTAAAACTATAAATACATTAATCCAACTTTAGGCTCCTCTTGAAACGTATTTATAGCCCAGGCGTTTATTTTTACGCCCCCAAAAGCCGAGAGCTATTTAAAAGGACTCCAAATTCCAATTAAAGCTGTCTTTACGAGGGAATCAATCAACCTACGCTTTTTAACCACACATGTGACGCAATATTACAATTTATTCTAGAATCTAGACTAGTACCTACACTTTGAAGTATGTCTGCGTGTCTATCCGATGCAATCTTTTTTGTGGCTATTGGCTATAATACATGCTATAGTCAAATTATATTGCCCATCTTATGCCGGCCCGCTCAAAACGTGCACTGCACGTGCAACGTGGGTGGGTAGGTACGGATAACGGATTAAAGTTATCGGAAAAAGATTGAATACATTCAAATACTTTCACAGATACACTCAGTTATTATATCAAAATCTCTTTCAAACCTCAGTGATACTTATTACTGATTAAAAAAAAATATATTTTAAAATATAAGGAAACCTATGTTTGATTATGTTTAGATTATGTAAGGAATTTTTTAGACTTTTGAAGAAATAATTGACTTTGAACCGCGTAGTCGTGGGTTCGACCTTCGTACTGAGACCAAGGTTGTGAGAGTATTGCTTTTGGTTCTGAAGATTGTGGGACCAAAAATTCTTTCGTAGTTTCTGATACCCACGACATAAATGGGATCTTATTTTAGTTAGGTCAGGATTTAAATGGGAATGGTGGGTGTATTTATACATAGCAAATCACTTTATTTCTTATTATTAAGCTAGATCGCATTCCCTCTAAAACTACAATAACACGCTTAAGCACTATTGTCAAATATATACTTAATTTAACTACTAAAATTACATAAGTACGAGAAACAGAATCAGGTTTGCAAGGCATAATACCACCAACTTAAGGGCGAATTTTTCACAAACAAGTCACTTGACAGGCCAGCTGACAGTTAGTCGTTTAGTTAATATGATGTACCCAGTACCGCACTGCGACAGTTATTACGTAACATTACGAATGAGAAGTTTTATGTACGGCCAAATCCTTTAACATTCGTAGATAAAAATATTGCGTCAATCAAAGATTCCGTCAAGATATAGACGAATATATGCAAACTAATACATATTATAGATTAGTTCAACTTGCATCACTTACACATAAAATAGCATGGTATTGCAAGTCTTTTTTTCATGAATTTCAATTATAATCGCGCCAGCCCATCTAGAGTTTTTAACAATAGTGTTTGGCGGCCTTCCGAGAATCTCTGAACCAGAGAAAATACATACATACATACATAAACTCACGCTTTTTTCTCAGAAGTGATTGGCACTTGTGCAACAAGTACGCCTGCGTTTCGCCTTGCATTTTCGAGCCTATTGCCTTATCGGGTACAATTCCTGATTCCGGGCTGATAACGAATAGAAAAAACGAATATCACTTGTCTCGACCCAGAATTCGAAACCGAGACGTCAGTAATCATACCGTAATACAACTACGCCGCTGAAACAGCCAAAGAAAATTGTTGTATAAAAACTAATAACAAACTTGCTGTTGCGTTCATCTGGTAATTTACACCGTGCGTTAATCTCTTTCCCAGACATCTATTCGTCCTCCTAAAAGATAAAAACATATCTACAATGATCAAAGTTTCATGAATTTTTAAAATTTTATAAGGAATGAAAACTTTTAACCAAATTCGCTCAGCGTATGCAACAAAATAATCAGTTTTTTTTCGTAAATTGGCAACAGCTGCAATTCTAAGGTCGTCGCCTCCACACGACCAGACTACATCTTACACGTATTCCCAAAGTCTACACAACTTCAAAACTCATTTACTCTAACCGTTATCGGTTCTCCCACACGTAGAGTCCTTTATTATCTACTTTCAATCTGAGATCAAAGCAAACAGCGATACAAATAGCCCTTAGAGAATAACTGTGCAGTTTGCGCGGATGAAATATTCCGATGACTCTATTACGTACAAATATTATGAGACTGCAAAGAAGGTGTAGCGAAGGTGTAGCCAAACACATCAATGACTTTTACGCAAAAAATATCGTAATATAATATAATCAAAGAAATATTAGAACTTTGTATTTCGTAGAATTTCTTACCCCCTTTTATTTATTTTACAAATTATCGTATCACATATGCAGAAACTTCGTCATCTGCTATTGATTATTTCGTACGTGACACTGTACTCGTATACTGCCACTAGTCGTCAATCTAGAAGTAGGTTAATCAACAACACATGACGAAACGTCATGGAAATATAATCATAATCAGCGCTAATTACTGGTGGAAGGTCTCTCATATATGGTATGCAAAACCACCGCAAAATCTATGTCTCTTTCTTTTGTAAATGCACTGTTGTTTTTCGGATTGAAGGACATTGTAACCAAGAGTAACTACTGGCCATTTTGAGACTTAACGTCTTATGTCTCAGAATGGCAAGCACAGTGGAATTCCAAGCATTGCTCTATAATTTGGCAGCCTCCGTGGCGCAGTCTGTTAGACGCCGCGCCGCCTGTGAAACGAGAGGCCGCGGGTTCGATCCCCGCACCGAGAGAAATGTTTGTGCGGCCCACAAATATTTCTTCCGGGTCTGGGTGTTTGTGAGACCGAAAAGTCTCTCGTAGTTCCTGATACCCACGACACAAGACTCGATCTTAGTGTGGGGTCAGGACTATGTATGTGACTGTTGGGTGTTATTTATTATCTACACTAATATTATAAAGAGGAAAACTTTGTTTGTTTGTTTGGTTGTAATGAATAGGCTCAAAAACTACTGGACCGATTTTAAAAATCCTTTCACCATTCGAAAGCTACATTATTCACGCGTAACATAGACTATATTTTATTTTGGAAAAAAATAGGGTTCCGTAAGATATTTGGATTTTTCGGACACAAACTGAAAAAAATCAACCAAAGAAGTTACTTATTTTGCGTACGCTGCCTAAACTACAAAAGATAGAACCATAAAATGTTATAATTAATTGTAGATCTTATAAATATCTACAAAAAAGTCCGCGACACACTATACCTATCTATGTCGAGTGAGGCACAACAACCACATTTTTATTTAAAAATAAAAAATTTTTTTTGGACTACATTTAAACGCGTTTATTTTACTCATGCTATTAATCCTTATCAAAATAAATTATTTCATCAATAAATACAGTTTATGTTGATAATATTTGGTCTTCGAATGATTAAAATTGGACGTTTGGTTTTGAAGTTGTGGTGAAATTAAAATATTACGATTTCTGCTGCACAAAAATTTCATAAGGCAATCTTTATATGTACATGTCAATGATAAAAGATATATAGAGGATCACGCACAAAAGTAGCTATATATGTCAAGTTATAGTTATGTTAAGAATATCGACGCGGAATGTACATTTATGTATCTGTCTCATTTACACAAAGCTGCCTTGTCCCTTAATGAAAGAGACAAATAATAATTCCTTTGTTTCGAATATGGCAATATTTTGTTCACTAACCACACTGGGACCGCCCATAGACCAAAATGACGCCATTTTAGTTATGCTTTCGAAACCACAGACTATTAAACCAAACACTGCATGAAATGTCAAACTGTGGCGTTATCTGTCAATCGGAGTAAACAAATCTGCACAATCAAAGAATTTCGGATTATTCATTGGTTAATCTCGTTTGTTAAGTTTGTTTAGTTTGCTTATTAGTTTAGTTGTTAAGTTTTTAAAATGCCTCAGTGTTGTGTTAAAGGATTCGAGTCGAGTTCAAGCAAAAAGGACCCTAACATTTCTTTTCATAGGTTAGTAACTGTTTTTACGAACTACTAACAAATATGTGCTAAATTTACATTTTGGGTTTATTTTTATCATTTATAAATGTATTTGGATCTTGTTGATTAAGTTTTAGACTCTTCTAGGCGTTATTTATACAAGTAGTGTAAATAACAACCTCATTGTTTGTTTACACACAAGTTTAGGGATGAGTGGATTCGATACGAAATTATTCATATCGATATTATCATTTTTAAATATTTTGATCTTTATTTTTCAAAAAAAGAAAAAAATAGTTTATATTTAAATATATATTCAGACCGACAAACAAAGTGAAATTAAAAATATTTTTTAGATTCCCTATAAACATACAAACCAGGACAAAATGGATACAAAAAATTGGAAGCTATTGGAACCCTGCAATAAATACATTTATTTGTTCATTACATTTTGAAAAAGAAAACAGCTTTCCAACAATATTTCCGGTAAGTGAAATTGTAGTAATTATGATATTTTATCTAATAATCCTATTAATAATACAACTGTTAATCAATAACAAAGATGACATGCAAGATAATTTGGACAATTGGTAGTCTATTGTCTAATGTTCTGGAGAACCTTTTAATGAACAGAAATAGTTTTATATTTTATTATTAATTATTATAATTGTTTATCTTAACCAACACTTTTATATTCATTGATTGAATTCTAAGTGAGACATAATGATTTTCCTCAGTCAAATAATAGCAATAAAAATCTACCTATGTTATTTTATTTTATTTGGTATGTATTAAATATCCTGATAGGTATTTTTGATTTTAGCCAAGAATGGTGCAACGTAATAATGAACGAAATGTATTAGATGCAACTGGGTGTTTGTCTCGACAGGTATAACCTTGTAACGGTTTTAACATGTAAATTAGTATTAGTTGGTCATATATTTATATTATGGCGACTAAAATAGTAACGATAATTGTAAAGTATTAGTATATTTTTAGGAATATCAAAGAAATAAATTCAACCAACCGTCACATACATAGTCTGACCCCACATTAAGATCAAAATGTTTCCATCCATCCATCTCAGCCACAGGAAGTCCACTGCTGAACATAGGCCTCCCCCAAGGATCTCCACAATGACCTGTTGGAAGCGGCCTGCATCCAGCGACTTCCTGCAACCTTAGCCAGATCGTCCGTTGACCTTGTAGTCGGGCGTCCGACATTTCGCTTGCCTGTACGTGGCCTCCACTCAAGAACCTCAAAATGTTTAATACATCACATCACTATTGTTTATGTAGCAGTTGCATTTTTTATTAGTTCTGTTACAAATACATTTATCATATTAATATTTATGCATACATAAACTCACGCCTTTTTCCAAGAAGGGGTAGGCAGAGGTGCAACCAGGACACCCACATTTCGCCTTGTATGTTCCGTCCTACGATGTTGTAGGTGGCGAGCCTATCGCCATATCGGGCACAAATTCCTGACTGTGCTGATAATGAATAGTAAAAGCCGATATCACTTTGCGCGACCCGGGATTCGAACTCAAGACCTCAGCTTTGTAACCGTACCATAGTACAACTACGCCACCGAGGCAGTCAATATTTATACATAAATTAAAATCTATAGTACACATTATTCACCGCTTATATGTTTATGTATGTATGTACCTTATGTATTTTTTGTTTGATTGATTGATTTGAAAAATATTTTTTTTTCTAGTGCTGATTTCCTGCCTTCGTTCGAGATCTCCGCTACAATTCCTTTATTCAAAATCAAAATTAAAATATTCTTTATTCAAATAGTCTTTCAAAAGATCTATTGGATTGTTCATTTCTGCTACCACCGCTTCGGAACGTGTTGTAGCTGTGAAGAAGAAACGGCGCAAGAAACTTCGTCAGCAACACGAACTGTCTTTTATCTTCTTTTATATCGCCATTTAAAATTACAATGGTTCATATCACAGAACACAATAATATCAGTTTATTTAGTTAATTGTTTAAGTTCTCTTTTTACATTTTAATTGTTAGTTTTGTGTAGATATTTCTATTTATATATTTAAGTTGTTAATTTAGTGTTCATATTTTCATTGTTGCTAAATGTCTGTTTTTTTAGATTTTAGTTATATTTTGGCAAAAAAATGGTTGCCTGTAAAGTCGGTTTTACGGGCGAAGATTTTACGTGACAACGTCTTTTTCTCGGTAGAATATTTATTGATATGAATATAATTAAATTGCACAATAGGAACAAGGAATTGAATGAAAATAAGAATTGCACAAATTTTAACTATAGAAATATATTTTGTTTACTAAAACACTATCAACATTTATCAATAGTATGACATAACCTATAAACTCAGTTTCTCAACTTTTGTGTCAATCTAACAATTAATCAATCAATCATAGTTTACGATAATGAAATATCAGTGTACAATTATTTACCTTTATTGTTGTAGTTGTTGTAAATGATAAATGACGAATCTAAGCACTCCATATTTTCACTACAGACACAGCTGACGATACTTTAACCACACGTGTGAACTTGTATTGTGACGCTTTCTTGTTTTTCCAACGCCAAGAACGTTCGAGAAAGACAAAGACAGAGACACAAGCATGCGCCGATTCAATGCGCCTAATTCTCTAGTGCTGCGCGCGCGGCAGACCGATCATAGTTGAGTGGGAGAGAGACGCAAGGCATTCGGCGGGCCTCTCTCTCGTTCGGTGACTCATCGTAACGTTACCGGGCGTTACACTTTTTCATAAGTGACTCCCAGCCGCAACCTAATTTAAGACGTTGTCACGTCAAAAATATTGATATGGTGAAAATTGGTGCTTAAGGAGAAAAGTGTGGCAATACTACTCGAAGTCGCAAGCAAATTCTAGATATTAATAAAGTTGTATTTTATCTTACGTGTGTATTATTTGAAAAATCCAATCCAATCATCAGGTAAAACTTACCAATGGAATAAATCATAGCATGAAAAAAATATCAAAACCTTGACATTTTTATCGGATTTAATTTTTAATGACTACTGTCAAATCCTAAAATCCCCTGTTTAAACTTAATTGGCATATAAAGCGAAAATTAAAAATGTTATATTAATTTTATTCGTATGCCACTGTTGATGATCGATATCGATAGAAAATTGGGTACTAGCGTATCACTATTTTTAGGGGCGGAGCCGCCGACATTTTAGTTCATCAAAGTGGTACGCGTCACGTGACCTTATGTTTCATCCTCTATAATCTATAATCATTGGTACATGTATATGGAGAGACGGGATGTAATAGAGTGGAAGGTACGGGAGAAGGCTGGGATAGCTGACAGATTTGATAGGACGAAATATAAATGCACGGATGGATAATAAAGAGAAAGGACGGGATGGATTGGGAAGAGACTGAACAGACGGATGAGACGGGATTGAGCCGGACAGTAGGACAGCTACGTCAAGTTTAGGTATACAAGAGTTTATACGAAAAATAACATGTATTTGGTGTGGAGTGGAATCAAAAAATATATAGGTATGCACCCAGACGAAGCTGGGCCGGGCCGCTAGTTTATTATAATGCAAGGTGTTTGGTTTTACTACTGTTTATGAACGGTCGTATCGCTTAGCATCAGGCGAACGGCATACTCGTCTCGCCATTCATTGCAATAAAATACTAATAATAATAATTCAAGTCTCGTGCCATTCATATTACTTTTTCAAACCGCAAAACTTACACAAAGCAGATTGCTATGCAGGCTTCAACTTTGCCCATGACGATATTATTGTGTTAAATAAACTCTGTTAGTTAACTAAATGGAAAATGAAATTCATTTAACTTCGCAGCCATCAATATTAGCATAGTTAACGTTACAATGGCGAACAATTGTGTAATGTATTGTATTCTTAACAATTGTAACCGACCGCTGAACAAAGGGTAAGTTGGGAAAATAATATCCCAACATAAAGACAAATATTTGTGTTGCCGTCAAATATTTGACCTGATTTTCTTATTGCCTAGATTGTTATTACTTTACTTCGTCCGTATTATATAAACTGGTAGGACGGAATTTTCAGGACTATGTTGTAAAGAAGCTTCAATATGAATGTATATTTTTATACACTTCGGTCGCACGCACACAAAAATAAAAATACCATGTGTACGAAATCAAAATTTAAAGTTTTGTCAGTCTACAGACTGGATATTCGTGTTTCACCATGGCTCCCATTGTCCCAGTGTCGGCACAATAGTTATTATACCTATAATATTGTTGCTTAGTAGTATTTTTGCCATGTTTTTATTATTACTTTGTTTCCTTCCAATGTATGTTTGCGCCTTTAATGAATGTATTTATTTCTTTCTCTTCTTTTTTTCTTTCTATATGGTGCTTGATGATAAGTAATTGTTGTATGCACTTTTTGACGATAAAAAGAACCTATTACTTAGGTTAAGTTTGGGCAAAATAAGGTGATAACCAGAAAAATCAAGTGTTTATATGGTGAGTTTGTTAGACGCCGTCTGTGAAACAAGAGGCCGCGGTTCCATCGCCGCACCGTGAAATTTTTTTATGAGGCCCACAAATATTTTTCTCGGGTCTGTGTGTTTAATACCGAAAAGTCTCTCGTATTTTCTGGTACCCACGACACAAGATATAATTGATATTAATATGGGGTCAGGAATATGTATGTGACTGTTGGATTTATTTATAATATTATTCAGATATTGTTTAAACACTACACAAATCCGTAATAGCTTTAATAATTTGTAGTTTTCTTTAGGTATTGTAATGATTTTATCTGTGACAAGTCATGCTTAAGGTAAAATAACTGTATGGACATCTTAAATTGTTGGAGCATACAAAACAGATTTCCATGAATATAATTATCGAATTAATTGATAGTTACAGCAATTGACGCAAATATCCAATTATTACACATAATCCTTTGTAATACAGGAAACCAAGTGGTATATGGCACAATACTACATATAGCTAGATATCTTACAGAGTTATTTACATAAGATTACATATCTCATAAGCTTAATAACGCTATACATAATGGAAGTGTGTTTTACAGGATATCAAAATAATCAAATGGAACCCTTTGTTATGCCAATCTTATTTAAATATTCGTCTACTTTCCTAAATTGAATACAATTATAACGAAATACAATACCTAAAGGTTTTTAATATTATCGTATAGCATGAGATTACACTGTATTCTTAAATAATCGAATATCGAGGCATCTTACCACGGATAAAAATCGTTTTATCGTCCCTTTTCTATCTACTTTTAAAAAGTATCCAAAAACTACGTCTAATTTCCTGCCGATGAGATAGCATTGCTCTGAGGCTATGAAAAGAAAAGTTTTCCTTTTAAAGTCTTTTAGTTCTTAAGAACCTTCGACAACTGAATTATACCGGTGTCTGGGGAATTAATAATTTTTTTACACGTATTTTGTGGGTGGTTTTTGAATATGTAATTAATTTATTTTGGATTCTTTGAATGATACGTTAGGGATTACGTATACCTACCTACCTAAATAAATCATTCCTATTAATCACTACATAGTATAAAACAAAGTCGCTTTCTCTGTCCCTATGTCCTTTTGCATGCTTAAATCTTTAAAACAACGCAACGGATTTTTATACGGAAGGTTTATATGTATAATACGTACATATTATTGTACAGAAATCTATTTGTACCCGGGCGAAGCTGGGTCGGGCCGCTAGTAAGTACATAGGTAAATCATTTCTCTTATTTATTATTTAGGAGAAATATTTGGTGCCATATTCCCCACCAAGACTAATCAAATAAGTCTAGACGCCAAAGCATTCGTATACCAAAGACAAATACCGCTCCGCTTCCGCCTCCTTTTTATTCATTATGTACTAGCTTTCGCTTGCCACATCGCTCCCGGCGTTGTTTAAAATTTGACTACCTATAATCTGTGGGTGCTACCCAAAGGATTTATTGGTATCTTTAAATAGTCCATTGAAATGTTACATGAGCTTTGCATTTTTTTTTTTTTTTTTTTTTTTTTATTGCAGTGAATGGCGAGACGAGCAAGACGTTCGCCTGATGGTAAGCGATACGACCGCTCATAAACAGTAGAAACATTCCACTGCGCTCGCCATCCTGAGACATAAGATGTTAAGTCTCAATATGTCCAGTAGTTGCTCTGGCTACAATGTCCTTCAATCCGAAACACAACAGTGCATTTAAGCAGTGTTGTTTCACGGGAGAAATAGACATTGCGGTGGTACCTACCCAGATGGCCTCGCACATATGAGAGACCTACCACCAGTAGTTTCCGAATTATCGCGAAAAAAGTGTTTTCACCCCTCTTTTCAAGATGGCGGCCGGGGACAAGGGTGGCGACCCCACAAACTTGAGGTTAAGCTTCTATTGATCCCCCAAACATGTCCCAACAATAAAATTATGTCCTCTAAGAAATGCAAAGCAAATGTAACTTTTTGAGAGCAAATGCGGAGTTTGGTACTGCGCCATAGGTTTAAATACTGCCACTCGCACGCGGCTCATGACAGCCAATTCGAGTGTGAGCATGTGCGGCGGGATTTAGGCTAAGTTCACATGACCACGCGATACCGCGCGGTACAAGATCAAAGTAAACAATGTGTATTGTTCACATAACCGCGCGGCACGCTGCCAACCGCATGCAATATTTTGTACCGCGTGTGCTCGCGCGACACCGCGCGGTTCAAGTTGTAAAAACTTGTATCGACATTTTCAGCTGATGCGCGCGGTTTGAGACGGGTGGACGAACAAATCAAAGAAAAATGAGTATAGAAGATACCAGTCTGCTGCGCGTAAATATGCTGTCATGTGAATACTTCAACCGCGCGGTTTCGCGCGATCCCGTGCGGTCCCGCGCGGTCCATGTGAACTTAGCCTTATTGTAATTTTGTTTACAATTAAAAATTTTCCTTGTTACAAAATAAGTTGGCCAGAAGAGCCCCTCAACTTCAATCTAATTAGTTAGGTACATTTATTATGAATCTGCCCAAAATAAATTTTCACAATTACATAATTACGACAGCCCTCAGCAAAAGCTTCTTTATTCGATATAGTGGTACAATCAAATTAAGAAGGTACAAGTATTTTCTGCCACTCTCTTATACCACTGTAGACGCCGATGTCACGTCCCGCGGTCGCTACACAGAAATATTGTATTAGGTGGTCGTATTACAAAATACGTTTAATAGATACTTATATTCATGATTATTAACTATATTATGTTCTACTAGCGGTCCGACCCGGCTCCACCCGGATGCAGATACACTTGTCAAAATAGCGTCCAACATGTTCAATTCCGACTATCTATTTAGATTAATGACCAAACCGGGCAACGGATAGGATTTGTTACCTACATCAAATTGTATTTCCCCAAATAATATTAGGTACCTTTATGTACCTATATTTTTTTCAATACGACTTGTCTATTGAAATAGTTACCTACTAACAATGTGGCAAAATACACAGTAAACAGTGGCTTGACTGTGTCCCTGGAATCTAGATCTAAATGGTCTGGCATAAGTACTAAAGTCTACACTCCATAAGCAGCGGCTAAGCGTGCGAATGCCACGTTGACCCAATCATGGTATTAATTTTACTGCATTTCCTTCTATGTTATATCTTATATAATAACTGATAGCCATAAAGTGGTTGTATTATGACATATTTTTCCCATTTTTAAGCTAATCCAATTCATATTTTAACAATAAAAATGTGAAAATTATATTTTACTCCGGTCCAATGTTATCAGCAATTAAATAAATCTTTATGGTATCCACTTTGTTGTCGGATTGCGATATATTCTTAAAATTAAAGTAATTTGGTTTCTACTTTAGGAATTCCTATAAAACGATTATATATCATGAATTGTACTCGTTCATCATGACCTCATTTAATAGACTGTAACACTTCTGCCTTTGCCTCTCAAAAACGAAAAAATAATGACAACAGCAATGTCGTTCGCGTCATTACAAATGTCAAATCGAATTTCCCCGAAAAAAGCGAGCGGAATGTTTGTGGATAACTAATATGCGATAAATAATCATAAAGTAGTGGAGGAGAGTAAAAATAATATTGGTGAGCGTGGATGAATTATGTCTTCACAATTATCCGAGGAAATAGGCGATATTACAATGAATAGCACCGAAGCAGATTCGTCACAAACACACTCGCACGAAGGTACGTAAACAATATTGTTTTTAATCTTTATTATGATTTATCATTAATAAATTCTTCTTACTTTAAAATTCTAGTCTTAAATTAACTTAAATATTTATTTATGCATATATTTTCATTAGTTTCGGCGTCCTGTATAGATTGGTGGACTATGTACAATGCTTTGCCTGTTAAAAGTTGTTTACAAAATAAAAACCCCGGATCTTGGTTTTGTTAAAACTTACATGACTTATTTTAGTAGTTATGAACTTTATTAATAACTTTAAAATATGTTTACAAAGATATAAGTAACAATTTTGTCCAAAAATTTTAAAACTATTAGTGAAACTTAAATATAGTCGTAATGATGATAACAACTAAGTTACCTAAAGGTATAGCAAGTTATAAATCTATATATGTATGTACATTAAGCATCTTGTCCACACCCCTCAAAATTATAATTTAAAAAATATAAATTTCCTCGCACTTAAAATAATATTATTTATTGCAAAAACAACACAACACAATGAATAATAATGTGTCTACACTTCCTCGTAGCATCATCAAGTGCAACCCCAGAAGATGCATCATCAAGCAATACACCAAATCCCACCGGAAGTGAGGGCCAAGCTTCCCGCCAATCCAACTTGCAACGAATACAGCAACGCAAGCAACAAGTCTACAACTGGCCACACAATAAGAAACTATTGAAACTTGCCATTTACTCAGCTTGCCAGGTGAGACACATAGGTTTTACCTTTGAATGGTTATTTAATGTGATTAGACTATGCAAGGGAAAAAAGGCATGGTGGCCTGTTGGTAACAAACCAGAAGCAGCTGCCAACATGGTTACAGTAGTTGCAGTTTTAAATCCCAGAGCGCAACTCAGATATTTCAGAGTCATGTGTATATTAGCACCCAATCACTACACACTATGATGGTGAAGGAGTACATAGTGAGAAAACCTATATGCCATAGCAATTCAGAAGAGTTTCTATGGTATGTAAAAGTTTACCAATCTTCACTAGGATAGCATGATAGACATGGTCTAATCTTTCTCAATCATACTCTCCATTGGACAGGTCGCCATGCCCTGCAGTGGGATTTATATAGCCTGAATCAGATACAGATTAAGTCAATCATGTCAAAATATAATCTTGATTGTAGAGGTGGCCTGTGCCCTACAGTGGGAGGTAAATGGGCTGATAAACTTCAATCAAATATACACTAGATACAACATGAGCGCTTAGAAAATGCACCATGGCACCAAAAAAGACTGTTTTAAGCACTCTTTCGCCTTCAGTCATGCACTGACCATTGCTTCTAAAACATCGCAGAACTTTAGACAATATTCTGTGAAAGGCTACTTTAAGCTCCAGGAATAGGGTGGAATTTGTGTTAATATATTTGGAATATGTGATCTTTTTGTTTACTTTTTTTGTTTCAATGCATCGGTGCCACTTTTTAACATAACATTTACAGGGAACTGTGTATCTAGTGTATATTTGATTGAAGCTGATAAAGTACAGTACATCATACTTTCTAATCACAGTGAAAGTTAAAATGAATGTTTTCCGCTAAAGTAATATAATATATTTAACATCATTAGACTCCAGACTGCAACTGCAATGGTTGGAAGACACCCATGCCTCAGCCGCCAGGCAAGACTGTTCCACGCACAGACAATCAGCTGCTCGCCGGCTTCAGTGATCCCTGCAGAAATTGCAACCATGTACTTGGTAAGAGGCTCAGAATATTTAATTTATCAGCATATTTTGTTTAGCCAAATGCACATAATATTCTAATTCCATTTTAGGAAAGAGGGTGAATCAAATCTTTAAATGATAAATAATATATATGACGGACATACATCATCTCAAATCAGTTACTTTGTTTTTTTTTTACCTTTGTGAGATTGAGAGAAGCTATAATTATCTATTATGATTTATAACTACCAAGATGTCTTTTTATAATAATTTCAGAAAAACATGTGACTCAGTTGCAAGGGTTACAAGTGAGTGAAATCAACCGATTGCTCGGAGCAGTTGTTGATGTGGAGAATATATTCATGTCAATGCACAGAGAAGATGACCACAACACTAAACAAGTCTATTATTATCTATTTAAGGTTTGTGTGTAAAATAATTGATCCATAGATTACTTGACTTATTATACCATTATTTTCTGGGGAAAAGGTGTGAGTTTATGTATGTATGTTTACCATTATTATTTACTAAGATATTTTTTAAATTGCTGATATATGCTTTGTTCCTAAAATTTCCGCATTAGTAATTGAAATGTAAGCAGCCTTTCAATTTACTCAGTTTCTTAAAAAGTAAAATTTGCAATTAATGCAAAATCATAACTAAACTAGGTCAAAATGTCTTGCGTACATCGCTATGTATTTTTTTATAATTACAGTTCCATATACTAATTTTATAAATAACTAGCGGTTCGGCCCAGCTCCGCCCGGGCGCAGATACACTTTTCCAAAAGCGGCCTAATAGTTCAATTCCGACTATCAATTTAGAATATTGACCAATCGGATCACGAATAACGAAAAAAAAAATCCCCTTATTTGCTAGATTTTTCACTATTGCTTCCCTCCTATAGGTCATAACGTGATGAAATACGCCATATCCAACACAAAAATATTTTCTCAATTCGAACCAGTAGTTCCTGAGATTAGAGGTAACAAACAAATCTCTTCAGCTTTAAATATATGAAATGAAAATAATTTATTGAATCCATTAAAATGTTCAACATCATTTAGATTCAGTCATTTTTTTATCTACCACCCGGTTCGGAAAGCTGTTTTCACTAGAGAAGAACGGGCAAGAAACTCTAGTGTTGCTCTTTTCAAAACCAGTTTACAATGTAGTGAATTATTACAAAATTTACAAGTTGGTTTAAATCAGAGCAGTTTAATAATAATATGTTGCATTACAATAAATATTTTTGATATGAATATTATTATATTATAATTACTATGGCTGAGTGAAGTCGCCCAGAACGAAGAATCAGTATACTCGTTTTTGCCAAAGCAGTGAATAATTGCGAAAGCCTTATGTAATCCATCAATCAATCCATTACAATGTAAGCAAATCGAATAGACCAGTCTACGCAAGCAGCACCCGTTCACGAGTATGACGCATGTGCCAGCCATCAGCCTCCTCAGCCATGTTGCAGGGAAGTGACCGACCTGGCACACGCCACCGCAAGCACAGACCTTTTAGCGAGCATGACATACCCAATCACTTACACAGGAAAATAATGGCAAATTTGACAAGTTACTTGATTTAAATGATATTTTATAGAGCACACCAAGACTTACGCTCCGAGATACTACACATTCATTTAATTTTATTCTATTCCCAAGCCTTGTTATCGTCTAAATATTGTTATCGTCGAAATTTTATATGCCTTAATGCATAATTTTTGCTTGATAGTAGCTTTGAATTTTGTAATAGATAAGGCTTTAATATGACTGGGAACTTTGTTATAAAAGTGTATACAGTAACCCTTAAAAGATTTGCTGATCTTGTGGAGTCTGGTCTTAAGAGTAGCTAGATTATTCTTATTCCTAGTATTTTTGTTGTGAATATCGCTAATCTTAAGAAAACTTTCTTTATTTCTATGGACATAAATTAAATTTTCAAAAATGTATTGTGATGCTACTGTCAATATATTTATCTCTTTAAACTTTTCTCTAAGAGAATATCTGGACCCAAGCGAATAAATTGATCTTATAGCTCGCTTTTGGAGAACAAAGATGGTATTAATGTCAGCAGCACCACCCCACAGTAAAATTCCATAACTCATCAGACTATGAAAGTAGGCAAAATATACCAATCGAGCTGTATCAACATCAGTCAATTGGCGAATCTTACCCACCGCAAAGACTGCGGCGCTCAACTTTTTAGCTAGAGCGACTATGTGAGAACCTCATTGAAGTTTGGGATCTAATGTAATTCCTAAAAACTTAGTTGTATCCACAAGGCACAACTCATCCCCATTCAAATTAATGTTAGCATTAACTTTTTTGACATTAGGTGTCACAAACCTTATACATTTCGTTTTTTGGCTATTTAATAACAAATTGTTAATGCTAAACCAATGTACTATTTTTTGAGAGGGTGTTGTTTACGTCGTCAATATCAGGATTACGTCGATTTACTTTAAATATTAATGAAGTATCGTCGGCAAACAACACTACCTCACAGTTGTCCCTTATAAAAAAAGGTAAGTCATTAATATAAATTAAAAAGAGAAAGGGTCCAAGAATCGAGCCCTGCGGAACTCCCATAGTAACCGCAGACCCAGGAGATCTTATTCCGTTGACATCTACACTTTGGACCCTATTACTCAAATATGATTTGCATAATTCAAGAGCAATACCATTAATTCCGTAGTGGCTCAATTTCCTGATAAGTATATCATGGTGAACACAATCAAACGCTTTAGATAGATCACAGAATACACCTAAGGCATCCCGTGAGTTCTCCCAAGCATCAAATATGTTACTTATTAGCTCCACACCAGCGTCTGTTGTGGAGCGACCCCGCGTGAAACCAAATTGTTTACCATGAAGTATTTTATTTTTTGAAAAATAAGTTTGAAGTTGTGCGAGCATTCGTTTTTCAAAAATTTTGCTAAATGAAGATAGTACTGAAATAGGTCTATAATTAGAGGGGTCCTCTGAACTACCAGATTTTAAAAGAGGTATAACTTTACTCAACTTCACATTATCAGGAAATAGACCACTGTTTATACAAACATTAAAAATTACAGCTAACTGGGGAGCCAAGACTGGTATTACAGAGTTTAATATTTTTGTTGAAATTCCCCAGAGGTCACAAGTGTTTTTAATATTAATGCATTTAAATATTTTTATTACATCCATACTGTCAACGCAATGGAATTCAAATGAATCTCTGCCTCCAGTCACATTTTCTTGTAGTAACTTTTCTGCTGTGGCAGGGGATGAAGGGGATATAAGTATAGATATATGTATAATATTTAAACTTTTCTTTCGCAGATACTCCGTAAATGTATTCTAACACAATCGCAGCCTCGCATCGAAGGGCCTCTAGGCCAACCTCCCTTCGAGAGGCCCTCCATAGCCAAAGCGATCACTAACTTTGTCTTATACAAATTCAACTCACTGCCACAGAGAGAATGGCAAACGATGTACGACTTGGCCAAAATGTTTTTGCACTGTTTCAACCACTGGAACTTTGAGACACCTAGTGTTAGGAAACTGGTAAGTGATAATTATTAATTGAAATCAATTTATATGAAACATAGATTCATTTTTATGAATACGAATAAAATAAACTACCAAATTAATTTCTTATAATTCTATTACAGCAAGTGTCAAATCCAGAAGACGTATCAGCCTATCAAATTAACTACACAAGGTATGAAATTACTTTTGTTTGTTTTATACTAGTATGACAAATACGCCAGCTGATAAAATTAGAATGTGTAAAATGATATTTTTCAACTTGTCTCACTTGCTTCAGCCACTATGGCGGTGTTAATACTATCAACAAAAGGAATATAGGACAAGTTAAATTGCCAACAACTGTATTTATCGTGAGCATATTATTGTAAAAGTAAATGGAAGTTTATATAAAAGAAAATATCGCACATTACTGGTTTTAACAAAAAATAAATATATTGATCCTAACACCTTCGATCAAGTCGCCTAGACTGTAATCAGGTAGGTTGTATGAGGTTGAGGTTTGGCGAGATAGTGACGATACTCCATCTCCCCTTAGTAGTTAGTTTTAACAATAAATCAATAGAAGCAAAATTAATAGAAACATATTCACAATGTACATATTTTGTACTTGCGTGCAAGGTTGCGCGTGTACGTAAGTACGTACGCATTTACGTACATACGTGCGTGAAGTATAACCCCCAACTTTGACATAACTACTTTAACGTCCACCTACCGACGAGCTCCAATGTTAATTTCTTAAAATATACCCTATTTCTACCAACATAAACGCTGTTAAAATAAACCCTAATTAAACTAACATTAAGTTGACATATTGACAAGCTCCTACAAAAGCCGAGAAGACAGCACATAACGTGTATTCCAGATGGCTGGTATTCTGCCACGTGCCGGCATTCTGCGACTCGCTGACGCACTACGAGACGTCGCTGGTGTTCGGGCGCACGCTGCTGCGCGCCGTGTTCAAGTCCGTGTGCCGCCAGCTCATGGACAAGTGCCACTCCGAGAAGGACCGCATGCCGCCGGAGAAGAGGGTGCGTTGATACATAGGACTTTACTGTTATACATAAGTCATATGTGTATATATATGACTTATAACTTATGGGCACTTACGGCCTTATTCATATAGTTTGTAAATCTATTTTAGTTATAGAATATTTTTTGCGTTTCGAATAACTCTTAAATTCAGTTTCAGCGAAGAACGGCATGAAAATCTCGCGAACCAAGCATTGCAATAAATAAAATCAACTTATTCATATTTTCCAGGTACTAGTCCTAACGCATTTCCCCCGGTTTCTGGCGCTTCTTGAAGAGGAAATCTTCAGCACAAACTCTCCCATCTGGGATCCGGACTTCAAGCAGATCCCGCCCAACCATCTACAGCAAATACTCGACAATAAAACCAGTGAGTTTACCCACAAGTACTGGAACAATCATTTATCACTCTCTTTCATTTGCGGTGGTATAATTCATCATACTTTTGTAAATTATTTAAAATAATTAAACATCATCATGTATCATTCCTTGAAATATTTATTTAAAGGTGTAAGGTTAATTAGTCAATAAATAAATTATGTCAGAATAAAAAATAATACTACTGGAGCAATTTAATGCATTACACTCTTAGACATGTTTTCTTTAAAATAGTGTTACAGGATATTCTCATGCTTAGGCCCTGCGCAGACGACAGACTATCCGTGACGCACTTTTTAGTCTGTGAAAATAGAACCTATGCAATTATATGCAGTAACGCACACGACGCGCAAAAAGTCCGGCGCACAAAAAATCCGTGTAATTCGGGCAGACCGCACCGCGCCGCGGCGCGCCGCTCTGCACTAAAAGTGTGTGAAAAAAATTGAACGTTTGCTTCAACGCGCGCTAACGCAGACGGCGCACTCTTTAGTCGGCAATTTGCATTTGCTAGGGGTGGGTGGACGTAACGCTCGCGATCTATTATCATGGCGCCAGAGGTCGATGTAACTATGTTAATTCAAGAAATACAAAACAGACCAGCAATTTATGATACTTCTAAGGCAGAATATCATGATAAAAAATAACCATGATTAATTAACCTAACCAAAATCATGATAAAATAAATAGCAACTCATCAAATGTAGGAACAGACATTTTATTTTATTTTAATTGAATGTTTAGTATGGAACTGTCCCTTCAGTAATCTTTCCGAAAGTATAGGATGTACCCAAAATTCTCTATTTCTTCTTCTTTTTCTGTACTTCATGTACAAAATAATACTTCGCGATCTCTGCACGATTTCCATAGCGTCTACGTCCCTACAGCTCTGCCGACAAAATGATCGAAGATGTGCGTCGTGTGCGTTGAGTCTGTGAAAAATCCGCGACCGACTTTTTGCGCGCCATGCAGAATTTTTGTGCGCCGCAGACTCGATCGCACAAAAAGTGTGCCGTCTGCGCAGGGCCTTATGTAAATAAATGACCACATTATTTACGCACACTAAGCGGCAAAAAAAACTTATTAATTGATCCGCGCAATGACAAAAGTAACTAGGCAAAGTAAGTCAATAGCACAAAGACATTATCAAAATCAATTTATATTTTTTATCGCAATTATGATTTTTTTGTTGTTTTTCTTTATACTTTACTTTTGTTTTATTAAATTTATTTCTTTCCTTAATTCTGCATGTAATAAATATTGCTTTAAATAAAAAAAACTGAGGGCGCAATTTAAATAATGTATTTTAATTTGTATTTTTTTTTACACCTATTTTTTAAACTTTTTTTTGTGAAATTTTTATTAATGTTATTTCTTTTTTCACTGGTGTACAACAAAGCTTATAAATAAATATATTTTTTTCAATCGGTAATAAAAAAAAATACTTAAAGTCCGATCGAAAGATATGACAATGTCCAGTATGTCATGCAGTCGGTTTGTTTGCAGCGAACAGGCGAGGCGGTGAGTTTGAACGCGTTACAGCCGCAGGCGATAGTAAAGACGGTTTCACAACGGTTACACTATCATCAGGTTAAAAATATTACAGATAACTCGTTTACCACTAACGGCTGACGGTTGGGTGATACTAATACATTTTTATTTATTTTTTTTTATTTTTATTTATGTTTGTGTACACGCGGATTCATTGCCGTTCGTAGTAAGAAGTAAATAATAAAAAAAAACTATAATATTGAAATATAAAAAAATGTTCGCTTTTTGGGATTTACAGGACTATGTTATAAATCTATGTAGGAAGAGATATGAAAGAGATCAAATCCCGCAGTGTTCTATAATAATTCATGCAAACTTATTTATTTTTCTAATATGTGTAAAGTATGGTCATCGTATAATTCATTGTACAGGTCCTCATACATATAAGGGTCATTATCATAAATATAACTATAGCTTATGTGTACAAATATGTATTTAAATATACACTTACACATGAATAATATTCCCTTAGATAGTATAAAGACGAAACTATTCAGTACTACATGATTAAATAACAATAATAATAAGATGTTTAATAAGACACAAAAAAATGAATGCAATTGCAAATGCAAATTTGGTAGCAGTGTCTTTTAAGCTAAGTAAATCTTGTATAATATAAAATCCCAGGGCACACCTCTGTCTTTTTGGAGTCATGTGTGTATTGATAGTCAATCACCAAGCACTAAAATCGTGAGGAAACCTGCATACCATAGTGATTTATAAGAATTTATATGGTATGTAAGTTCACCAACTCGCATTAGGCCACCGTACTGGACTATATGGCCTAACCACCCTCAATCGTACTTTCGATTGTAGAGTAGGCCCGTGCTCTGCAGTAGGACGTATATTCTGTACCACAGAATATAAAGTGTTTTTTTTTAATTCAATTAACACAGTTCATCATCATCATCATCATCATCATCTCAGGTACAGAAAGTCCACTGCTGAACATAGGCCTCCTCCAAGTATCATTAACCTGTTGGAAGCGGCTTGCATCCAACGACTTTCTGCAACTTTCAGGTCGTCATAACTTTAGTCAGGTTACATACCTATTAAATCAGACGTTGGGCTGAAGATCGAGCCCAGTGGCGTGCCATAGGAGAGGCCTATGTCCAGCAGTGGACGCGAATAGGCTGATGATGATGGTGATGAAAATAGTTGAATATAATATTGGAATCCACCCCGCAGGTTCAATAAAGCAGGAGGGCGGCAAGCGCGTGGCGGAGGGCGGCACTGTTGTCGGGGCTGGTGCGGGGGGTGGGGGTAGCACTCCGGGGGGGAAGCGGCGGCGCGTGCGCTCCCCCGACGCCAGTGACGTCAGCGAACGCGCCGTCGCGGAGATCGTGGCCACCGTGTGCGACCCGGGGTACATGTGCGGACCTGACGTGAGACTCAATGTTATACTGTGACTTTAGAATAATATATGGGGTAGTCACACTGGAATAGAAAAGAAGCCCAATGGTATTAGTACTGCTGTTATACTGTTACACTTTAAACATACCGGAGGTAGACACACTGGGACAAAAAAATTAAGCCAGGTGGTGGCATTAGTGACTACAGATGCAAAACAATTAAAAGGAGAATGCCCATTCACAGTATTAGGAAAAAATATTAATAATACCGATATCGATATGCTTCAATGTAACTGCCATTTTTTATGGTTTGTCCTTAAACGTTTTCCTGTTTTATATACCGGGCGACATATTTTTTTATAAAATAAAGAAATTATCATCAAATTTTATATTTAGTAGACAGAGCACCATACAAAAAAATGGCCTTCAAGTTCGTTTCGCCAAGAACACCGAGCCTGGGTCTCAATTATGTTTATATTTATTGAAAATATATATTTTTCCCTACTCAAAAAGTAGGTTTAATCATGGCACAATAATCTCCGTATCGATACTAAGTTTTATAGTGCAATGGGCATTCTCTTTCGCTTATTTTGTTAATTTTTGGTGGTAAATACAGTATAGTTTTTGCTAAAATTATGAATGCATTGCGTCTGAATTCATATACGAGGACGCCAATGTAGGCAAGCGGCCCCACGTACGCTACATAGGTTACTCGACGAACCGAGCAAGACGCGGCGAATAACATACAATGCCACGAATTAAAGCGTAAACATTCGTCACAACGCTATACCAACGTAACAACACTCAAGCATATTATGTGAAAAAACACAACTGACTTGTGATAACTCGAAACACATTCGCAATAAAACGTAGCAATGTTACATTAAAACGTCCAAAGATTTAATTTCAGATGACCGTCATACCAGGGAACACATGTCATGCTCGTTCACGACTCTCCTACAAAAATGGCTACTGATGATGTGAAACATTGTCACGAAGCAGCCTGTTTTGATGCTTACAGGCTCTCTTCCAGATGCAAGCGCCGAGAGACGAGGCCGCCAAGTTGGAGGAGCAACGGAAACTCATCGAGTTTCATGTTATTGGAAACTCTCTTACTGGCCCGGTTAATAAGCAGACCATGCTGTGGCTTATAGGTAAGATTTATGTAAAACAGTATAATGACGTCCTGAAGACTGTAGATAATAAATACATTGTGGTCAAAGTAGTTTTTTAAATCTAAATGAAAATTAATAAGACCCAAATTTAATTGCCTTAACCACCAGATTTAAAAATATGACGCAGGGTTAATTCAGTTGGTTGACCTACTTATATCAACGTCCTCTAGAACATAATCTATAACAAAAACTAGAAATAAAGTATTTTATTTTTTTCAGGTCTCCACAATGTTTTCTCACATCAGTTACCGGAAATGACGAAAGAGTATATTTCGCAATTAGTTTTCGATCCGTAAGTACATCCGTATTATTTCGCATGCCACTCAAGGTGACCACTGAAAACCAGCGTTGTGCTGTTGCTTGCACCGCAGTGCAAATTAAGCTGAGTGGTCAACTACGTGTCACTTCTTTGCGACGTACAAACTCGTATAACTTTATTTTATTTTATTATTATATGTAAATTTATGTTAAACGAGTGTGTGCGTTGTCATAAGTGACAAATAAATGTGTTTTCTTTTTCGTTTTCTTTTCTATTAGTTCGAACAGAAACTATCATACACAACAATACATATATTGTATTCTATTTCAGTAAGCACAAAACCTTAGCTCTCATTAAGGAAGGCAGGCCGATCGGTGGGATATGCTTTAGGACATTCAATTCACAGGTATGCCTCTTCGGTTGAATCGCACAAACTTTGCCAATACCTTTGCCATTGATAATTTTATCGCCATACATTTGAGACGTATTTCACCATGATTTTTGATTTATGAATTTGTGAATAAATTTTATGAATTTCATCATTTTCATTTCACCTTCCCAATGTATGGAATTGACATTCTTATGGTCAAAAGTATTGACAAAGTTTGTGCTACTGAGCCTTAATGTTATCATTTTGTATCTTCGATCAGATATACACTAGATACAACATGAGCACTTAGAAAATGGCACCAAAAAATAGTGCTTTAAGCACTCTTTTGCCTTCAGTCACGCACCGACCGTTGCTTCTAAAACGTCGCAGAACTTTAGACAATATTATGTGAAAAGCTACTTTAAGCTCCAGGAATAAGGTGGAGTTTGTGTTAATATATTTGGAATATGTGATCTTTTTGTTTACTTTTTTTGTGTCAATGCATCGGTGCTACTTTTTAACAGAACATTTACAGGGAACTGTGTATCTAGTGTATATTTGATCGAAGTTTTGTATCATAAATAGCGATTAAGTACTATTTGTATTGAGTTAACATAAGAGCGATTATATTGCCTACATAACTTATAAATCAATTTCATTTAATTGAATAATTTTTTACTCATGTCGATTTAAAATGTTGATATTCTACATAAAGAGACTATTTTATTTTAGTTAAAATGGCAATACCAAATCACAACCCTATTCTTAGTGATGGTTACAATGCAGGGTACATTGAATCTCCAATATTGAAAGATGCTTATACGATATTATAACGTGTTCAATATTCACAATGATGGCTACAATCTATATAGAAGATCTACTATTAAAAGATGATATTTAACGCTATTCGACAGTCTTATAATTTTCCATAATAATATATTTGCAGGGTTTCAGTGAGATAGTGTTTTGTGCGGTCACGTCCAACGAGCAAGTCAAAGGCTACGGCACGCATCTCATGAACCATCTCAAAGACTATCACATTAGGAACAATATACTGCACTTCCTGACATTCGCTGATGAATTCGCTATTGGTAAGACATTATTATTACTTATTTGGGTCATTAAAATGTTTTATTTCTGTTTTATTTCAATATATTATTGTCAAATACAATAGTACATATATAAACACACGCATTTTTTCCAGAAGAGGTAGGCAGAAGTGCAATCCGGATACCCACTTATCGTCTTTTATTTTCCGTCCCACTACGTGATAGGTGACGAGCCTATCGCCATTTTGTGCAGAAATTCCTGGCTCCGGGCAGAAATTCCTGGCTCCGGACTGATTATTAATAAAAACTATGAAGATGTAATAATAGCAGAACTGTTACGTATTATGCTTAAGCAGAGATTTCGCATATGAAAACGAAAAAAGTCGTTGGTGTATCAAGGCAAATTGTGGATGATTCAAACGCAGAAGCGGGAGTAGAACAGCCTATAAACGTCCCACTTTAGGGCACGGCCCTCCTCTACAAGAGAAAGTACGATCGAAAAGGATTAAGCCGTATAGTCCACCACGCTGGCCTAGTGCGGGTTGGCGAGTTTTTACATACCATAGAAATTCTTCTGATTTTTCTGGTGGTATAGGTCTCTCATATGTGAGAGTCCGCCTGGGTAGGTAAATACCACTGCAATGCCTGTTTCTCCAAGGAGCGGTGTGAATCCACTGTTGTGTTTCGTATTAAAGTACATTGTAGCCAGAGTAACTACTAGACATGTTGAGACCTAACATCTTATGTCTCGGGATGGCGAGGGCAATGGAGTGCCAAGCATTGCTTTGTAATTCAATGTGTTTGGTTTTGGCACTGTTCAGCAGCAGTGGTATCATTTACCATCAACGGCATACTCGTCCCACCATTCATAGCAATAAAAAACACTATATTTGAGTGATGATAGGCCATTTCGCCATTGATAGTAATAACAAAAATGTTGTCTAACATGTTGCTAATGTTGTCAGGTTACTTCAAGAAGCAGGGCTTCAGCAAGGACATAAAGTTGCCGCGCGCCATGTACCAGGGCTACATCAAGGACTACGAGGGCGCCACGCTCATGCACTGCGAACTCAACCCGCGCATCGTGTACACGCACTTCACCTCCGTCATACGCACGCAGAAGGAGGTGACATACATCTTGTTATCATTCCTTACAATAATGATTAAATTTTTTCATTTCTTACATTCATTCATTCAATACAATACATTGAAATAAATCTTAAGTTTAGTCGACATTAGGAATCATCTATTGATTAACTCGTTAGATCAATATTTCCAAACCTACTTATGCATTCATTTATACTATAATATTTTATTCGGGTATAATGTAATTATCATTATTGATGTCTGTAGAATTTGAGAAATAGTCATTTTCGATTGTTTTCAGATTGTGAAGAAGTTGATTGATATGAGACAAAAGGAAGTAAGGAAAATTTACCCCGGCCTCACGTGTTTCAAAGAAGGCGTAAGTATTTTCATTTTCTCTAAGGATTGTCAACTGTTGACTTTTTTCATTCATTCATCTTATAGTTTTTACTAACACTTATACTATTTTTATCATTAAGGGTTACTGTATTTAAATTAATTGAATATTTCGCAATATCTATGAGTAAGTGTAATGAAATAGTAGTATTTATTTTAATTTATACAGTATGTAAAAGCTTGCAAACCTGTAGTAGGTTATCGTAGTGGAGTATACAACCTTGCCCCTTTAAATCGTTTTATCGATTATAGAGGCGGTCCAGGCCCTGCAGTGAGATGTACAGCTTAACAAAAAAATATCAAATAAGGCGCCTCTGAGCCGTTATAGCATCGCCAATATGGCATCCCTTTAAATTTCCAATTTAATTTTTGCTCCTTATTAATGTAAATTAGTAAACAATTAAAAAATATAAGTAAATAGTACACGCACTCACTAGAAATACTTAAAAAAAAAGTAAATTTTTAATGCGAAATACAATCAAAATTCATAAAAGTGAAAGATTTGATAGTGCTGCCAGGTGAAATAAATTAATTCCGTTTCTACCGTAGACAGATAATACTAATAGACTCGTAGTTGGCGTGCCACTGGCAGAGAAAACTAATCTGTCAATTGAAAAATACGTAATATTTAGGGTTAACGTATGATAAAAAAATTACCCCACAGTTTGGTATTTTCTAGGTGCGAATCACTTTCAATCTTTAAATCACTTTTAATCATATGTACATATTATTGTTTCAAATGCTTTGAAAAGCGAAATTTGAAAGCTGTGGCTGCCATTTGAATTTGTAGATATAACTCAGTTGGTCTCAAATTTATTGACATTCGGATTTTGGGGAACTGTCGATATGCTATTATAATATCAAAACTCCTGCCCATAAAATACATTGTGCTTTATTTAACCACTTTGTTAACGTATTATTTATGTATTTAAATTTTACTTTAAAGGAGATGGGCCAGAAATGTATGGGCCTTGGGCCGTTTTTAGTACATTACACCAAATTTACTTAGTGAAATTGGCATTCGATTTCTGTATGAAATACTATTATACGTTACATATTAGCTTTATACAAAAATAAATATCAAGCCAAGAACAGCAACACTACAAGGGGACAATATGGCGTCTGAAACGGCATGTTTGACAACCGATGTCAAAACTTGACATTTATGAAATATAAAGTCGTAATTCGTTTTCCTATAAATCAAATATTATTTTTAGTCGTCTGTGCTATAAATTACTGTACCTACTCTATATAACTCGTAAATGTTTTTACGTCAACGGAATTAGTATCATACTTTATTGATCATCTAATATAATATAACATAATGTCTATACAATAAATTGCAACAAGTCTGTCAGAATCTCGTCATGTTTATAGTTATTTAATATTAAGAAAGTGTACCTATATCTGGCCGTAAGTGCGGTGCATAATACCTGCTAAACAACCTATTTAAATAATCCACAATAAAAATCTGCTAGGCATGAGATACAGCACGGCACAGACTGATCACTTGTCGCGACTGCTAGCATCTGTATCAGCCCATATACGTCCCACTGCAGGGCACGGGCCTACTCTACAATCAAGAATACGATTGAGAGTGATTAGGCCATATAGTCCACCACGCTGGCCTAGTGTGGGTTGGCGGACTTACATACCATAGAAATTCTTATGAATCGCTATGGTAAGCAGGTTTCCTCACGATGTTTTCCTTCACCGTTTTAGTGCGTGGTGATTGACTATCAATACACACATGACTCCGAAAAGTCAGAGGTGTGCCCTATGTGCATATGAAGAAATAATCATTTTGTTATTAGGCATATGCACTTAATAAGCTCTTAGTTATTATAGTCCATACAAATGAATACGCTATAAAAATGAAATCGAATCTGATAGCAGCCATGTTTATTTCTATACCTTAATGTCTAGTAAAAGAACATACTAGCAATCATTTCTGTACAAGCTAACATTTCAAACATTATATTTAGTCTACCCCTAGAAGTCTAATATACTTTGGTATATTAGACTTCTGCATACTTAAAAATAATATTATCCTAAGGTTTAAGATATTATTTTTCAAATAATGTATTTGACATTAATTCTAACTGGTTATTTCTGAGCACACATAAGGAAAAAGTAGGATTAATTGATGAAAGAAAACTAAAATCAAACAAAACTTAAGGACAATAAAGTACAATCAGATCTTGCTTTATATTTTTTATTTATATTCGCCTAAAAATAATCTCCAGTCAAAACATCTAGGAACAATGCCGGTGCTCCTATATTGTACTATTGGTAGCCCAACCTAAAGGCTAAATACCACAGTATGATCATGGTATGAGTACAGCAACCCACTGTCCAGTATCCAGCCATGTTCCTTTCAACATGAAGCACTTGTGGGTGTTAAGTATGTCCAAAAGAATCGAGATTGATACAATCTTCTTACGGCGGAGTTGGAATAAAATCTTGCTCATTGTCTACAGCTTGATTTATTTGCAGCCAGCAGTTTGTACAGATAATTTCTTGTCCTGATAACTAAAACAAAATAAAAAAGATTTAATATTGAAGATATCGAAGAATTATGATGAATAAATAACTCTTTGCAGTCAATAGCGGACTATTGTTTAAAGAAGCATCTTAGCAAGCCGGCCCGATAATTGTATGAAATGTCTTGGGACAGTCATCTGATGCCATTAGATATTCCGCCTGGACGGCATTTGTGCTTACCATCAGACATAGTGTTGTTAATAATATATAATAAATATAATATATAATATAATATATTATACATAACACAAGATCATCTGAGTGTCCAGAGGGAAATAAAAGAAAATGTAATTCATTTAACAATTTAAACAACAATATATAAAATATCACTTCTTACATATTTATGTACTAGTAGACTTGTCCTGTGGACACAATGCAATTCAGCTCTAACATGAATACTTTTGTAATACTCCATACTTTGTATTGACCTTGATTAATTGGCATAAAACATACATTTCCCAAGTTAATGAAGAAAATAGAATACTTACTTCTTGTTCTGCCATTTCAGCAATAAAACGTTTTGAAATACTATACACGAGAGTGAATTGGCAGCCCATGTAGTTACTAAGATTCTGTTGAATGATAGAATCCATTTCAATTTTTGATTGCAGAAGTGCAATTCAACCATTTCACAACAATTGCAGAAGTGCAATTCAAGCAAAGCGCCACTTTTGATGTGCTGAAAAGCAGAATTGTGGGTTAGAAGAGAAATATGAACATAGAAAAACATAACAGTATTACTTACATGTGGCATTCTAAATAATATATAATATGTTTACTCACCAAAATACGAACTAGTAATTGCGTTTAAACGTCAAGATATATCATCTGCGAGAATCAGAATCCATAAAACAAAGCCAGGTATACAGAGAAGCAAATACACATTTGCGAAATGTATGCGAATAATAAAAAATAATAGGAATTACGGCCACAGACGTAGACAGAACACCACAGACCAATTAGAAAGATAACACAGAGATTTGCAATTGCTGTCAAGTTAAACATTTTCGTTCTTAAACTAAAATCATGTAATATAAATAAAATAATAAAAGTGACTTCTTTAACAACATATATCGTCTTTTAAAAAGCGAAGAATATAGAAAAAGAAATATAGACAATAATTATAATTTGTAGGGGCTTTTGAAAATAAGACATATTCAAGTTAAAGATAATGGGTTCGCGCATTTTTGAACGAAATGACAATTAGGCATCATGGAGGACAGATTATAGAAGAAAATATTGCTTCTGTACTAAAACAATCACATTTTTGTATAAAGCCCCCTGTTGTCCAAGAAATCTAAATGTATTTTATTTGAATTCCACATTTTTTTCTAGAATTTGTATCAGACGTACACAAAACGGCCCAAGATAGCACATCTCCTTTCGATAGTCTGAGTAAGGGCAACGGTACAACTTTTTACATCAATAGCGCATTCAATTTACATGTAAAGGTAAAACATGCTAAAGTATTCAATTCTATCGATATCGAAAAAAATGTTCGCTAAGATATCAAATTCGAGGCCAATCGGGGCAGTAACTAAAAATTTTAAATGGCAGAGAAAATGTTCAGTTCTGACTATCTACTTAGATTTAGCGCTGATTACGCTTATTGTCAATCATCAGCATGTCATAAAGCTACAATATTTTTGTAATGGTTATCCGGCCATAATCTGGTGGCCAGCAGTGAACACCGAGGACAGGTGACATTGGCTCCGTCACCGGAGGGTCAGGCAGGAGTCATTTACTCCCCTGCTTGCTACTCATCTCATCGCCGCGCTGGAAATTTCCTTCGAAGGAGCTTCACCAAGAGTCACTAATGTGGTTCTCTGTTATAAATAAGGTTTTTGTGTAAGGTTGGGTGTCGGAGCTCTAAATAAACGAAACTGCAAAGATAACACTTTAATATATTCACAATATATTCCTTTATTAAGATACAGTCTCCGCGAGAACAAAACACTGAACTACAAAATGCATTCCACTACGTACGGGTAATAATCTATTGGCAACACTGAACTGAGAATCGTATCGGTTACAATTTTTAAATATCAATAATTTTACTTATAACTTGAAAGAATAAACGCGAAAATAAGTAATGTAGGTGTATATAATATACATTAAATAGTTAATGATGAATTAATCGTTGTAAGCTTACGTATGAGAAGACACGTCTGGTATTTTCCTTTTAACTATTACTTTTACACCCAATAACGTTACAACGTCTCACTTTTACTTTTAGAAATATTGTTCGTCACTTGTACTTCGATTATTATCACCTGATTAATATCATTTAACACAAAATTCGTAAAATAATTCAATAAAACTGCACTTTACGTTGTCAACTGTCAAAATCTCTTTAGCAAATTAAAATTGCTAATCTTGCAAAAAGCGGCACGCGCCGTGATACAAGAATTGTCATCATTCTGTCTCGTTTCTTAGCATGTCATAGACATAAGTTGTTACTCTTCTTGTGTGAATGTACAAATCTTATCAATTCGTCTATATATTTTCTGTCTACGGTTTCTACACTTTTTAAAACACATCTAGTAAAAAATCAATACATCCATGTTCTATTTGGGTAAAATTTACTTTGTTATTGTTATGTTATTTGGTTAAAATAATAACAAAAATGTGTGTTATTATTTTTTGTTTTTATGTTTTATATGTAGAGAAAAGAAAGAAAGAAAATGCTTTATTATCGCGCAAATTAGCCGCATACAACACAGTACAATAATTATAAAAATTTAACAGTACAATAAATTAAACAAAGAGAGACTAAACATAAAAAATAAGAAGAAAAAAATTACAGGTAAGTATGTTGCACAGCTCACTTGCGATAACAGGTCAACACAACGCAACCACACAGCGCTGGTTTTCAGATGTAACCTTAGGCGATACGACGTACAGAAGCTAAGCTAGCCCAGCAACAATTACAATATTAACAAAGACATTGTAAATAGGAAGAAATAAATAGTGTAGGCAATAAGTATTAATTAAAAATGATAAGTCCAAATATAATGCACAAGTAACAAATTAAAAATTAGAATAAAAACCAGTGCCAGATAAATTTACTCATATAATGTCAAGAATATAATAATAAAAATTAAATGCATAAAAAATAATAAATGTCAATTTAAACATCGACAAAACAAAAGTGAACAAAGTCGTCGTATCGGATAACAATTTATCAAGATAAACATATTTTATATTATATTGTCTCGCTCGCACATCAACGCTTGTACAACAGCGCACACGCCGTTCCGAGAGCCCGGCTCGGCGCAGGTAGTAGGAGTAGAGGAGTAGGGATGCGACCGGCCGCGGTGCCGCGCCGCGCCGGGAGTAGGAGTAGAGGAGTAGGGATGCGACCGGCCGCGGTGCCGCGCCGCGCCGGGAGTAGGAGTAGAGGAGTAGGGATGCGACCGGCCGCGGTGCCGCGCCGCGCCGGGAGTAGGAGTAGAGGAGTAGGGATGCGACCGGCCGCGGTGCCGCGCCGCGCCGGGAGTAGGAGTAGAGGAGTAGGGATGCGACCGGCCGCGGTGCCGCGCCGCGCCGGGAGTAGGAGTAGAGGAGTAGGGATGCGACCGGCCGCGGTGCCGCGCCGCGCCGGGAGTAGGAGTAGAGGAGTAGGGATGCGACCGGCCGCGGTGCCGCGCCGCGCCGGGTGTAGGAGTAGAGGAGTAGGGATGCGACCGGCCGCGGTGCCGCGCCGCGCCGGGAGTAGGAGTAGAGGAGTAGGGATGCGACCGGCCGCGGTGCCGCGCCGCGCCGGGAGTAGGAGTAGAGGAGTAGGGATGCGACCGGCCGCGGTGCCGCGCCGCGCCGGGAGTAGGAGTAGAGGAGTAGGGATGCGACCGGCCGCGGTGCCGCGCCGCGCCGGGAGTAGGAGTAGAGGAGTAGGGATGCGACCGGCCGCGGTGCCGCGCCGCGCCGGGAGTAGGAGTAGAGGAGTAGGGATGCGACCGGCCGCGGTGCCGCGCCGCGCCGGGAGTAGGAGTAGAGGAGTAGGGATGCGACCGGCAGCGGTGCCGCGCCGCGCCGGGAGTAGGAGTAGAGGAGTAGGGATGCGACCGGCCGCGGTGCCGCGCCACGCCGGGAGTAGGAGTAGAGGAGTAGGGATGCGACCGGCCGCGGTGCCGCGCCGCGCCGGGAGTAGGAGTAGAGGAGTAGGGATGCGACCGGCCGCGGTGCCGCGCCGCGCCGGGAGTAGGAGTAGAGGAGTAGGGATGCGACCGGCAGCGGTGCCGCGCCGCGCCGGGAGTAGGAGTAGAGGAGTAGGGATGCGACCGGCCGCGGTGCCGCGCCACGCCGGGAGTAGGAGTAGAGGAGTAGGGATGCGACCGGCCGCGGTGCCGCGCCGCGCCGGGAGTAGGAGTAGAGGAGTAGGGATGCGACCGGCCGCGGTGCCGCGCCGCGCCGGGAGTAGGAGTAGAGGAGTAGGGATGCGACCGGCCGCGGTGCCGCGCCGCGCCGGGAGTAGGAGTAGAGGAGTAGGGATGCGACCGGCAGCGGTGCCGCGCCGCGCCGGGAGTAGGAGTAGAGGAGTAGGGATGCGACCGGCCGCGGTGCCGCGCCACGCCGGGAGTAGGAGTAGAGGAGTAGGGATGCGACCGGCCGCGGTGCCGCGCCGCGCCGGGAGTAGGAGTAGAGGAGTAGGGATGCGACCGGCCGCGGTGCCGCGCCGCGCCGGGAGTAGGAGTAGAGGAGTAGGGATGCGACCGGCCGCGGTGCCGCGCCGCGCCGGGAGTAGGAGTAGAGGAGTAGGGATGCGACCGGCCGCGGTGCCGCGCCGCGCCGGGAGTAGGAGTAGAGGAGTAGGGATGCGACCGGCCGCGGTGCCGCGCCGCGCCGGGAGTAGGAGTAGAGGAGTAGGGATGCGACCGGCCGCGGTGCCGCGCCGCGCCGGGAGTAGGAGTAGAGGAGTAGGGATGCGACCGGCCGCGGTGCCGCGCCGCGCCGGGAGTAGGAGTAGAGGAGTAGGGATGCGACCGGCCGCGGTGCCGCGCCGCGCCGGGAGTAGGAGTAGAGGAGTAGGGATGCGACCGGCCGCGGTGCCGCGCCGCGCCGGGAGTAGGAGTAGAGGAGTAGGGATGCGACCGGCCGCGGTGCCGCGCCGCGCCGGGAGTAGGAGTAGAGGAGTAGGGATGCGACCGGCCGCGGTGCCGCGCCGCGCCGGGAGTAGGAGTAGAGGAGTAGGGATGCGACCGGCCGCGGTGCCGCGCCGCGCCGGGAGTAGGGATGCGACCGGCAGCGGTGCCGCGCCGCTCCCGGCCTCAAGACGAGTGCTGCCGGCTGCTGTACCTGCCTTTGTGCGCTTATAATATTAATTTTAGTTTTAACATTGTTTCCCAGTAAGTGAATTATGTATGCATTTCTTGATGAGAAATAAAGTTGTTCTTAAACCTAATACATGGGTGATGGGATATAGGTGGAGTTAAATAAGTGTGTACCCTCGTGGCCACTTTTTTCCCTTGTACATGGGATACAGAAGAAGTTAATTATGTAAATGCCGTCGTGTTCCGTGTGCAGGTGCGCAGTATCCCGGTGGAGTGTATCCCGGGGCTGCGCGAGACGGGGTGGCGCGCGGGGGCGGCGGCGGGGGTGGCGGGCGCCGGGGGAGCGGGGGGAGCGACGCGGACAGTCTCACACGATGAGCCTGATGTCGCCGCACTACGGAACGTGCTGCATAATGTACGTGTAACAAGCACTCACACATTTATCACCCCCGGTGCAACAATGTCACTTTTGCAAAAATGCAACTTTTCAGCAAAAACATTTGAAACTTTGACATCGTATAAAAATATGATATTTCAAAATATAGACAAGTTGAACAACTTCTATCACAATATCAACTTTTAATTTACCACTAAAAAAATGGCCACGTAATATTCTAAAAAATATTACATTATTTCTTTATACCTTCCAACCTCGCAAGTTTTGCATAAGTGACATTGTTGCATCGGGGGTACGATGTACATACTCACTACCCTCACATAGTCTGCTATTTGTACTCTTATGTTAAATATTACTTTAGTTTAACCTCAGACTTTTCGGAGTCATTGTGTATTTATAGTCAATCACCACGCACTAAAATGGTGAAGGAAAACATCTTGAGGAAATCTGCATACCATAGCGATTTATAAGAATTTCTATGGTATGTAAGTCCGCCAACCCGCACTAGGGCAGCGTGGTGGACTAACCACTTTCAATCGTACTTTCGATTGTAGATGAGGCCCGTGCCCTCCAGTTAAACGTATTTGGGCTTAGACAGATAATTTAAGATTTATTTAGTGTACAAAAAATTATAAAAATAAGCAAATAAATAGTCCTGACTCCACACTAAGGTCGAGTCTTGTGGCATCGGTATCAGGAACTACGAGACTTTACGGTTTCAAAAAAACCCAGTTTCATCACTACATAGTATAAAACAAAGTCGCTTTCTCTGTCCCTATGTCCCTTTGTATGGTTAAATCTTTAAAACTACGCAACGGATTTTGAAGCGGTTTTTTTTAATAGATAGAGTGATTCAAGAGGATATTATTGTAGAGAAATCTATATGCACCCGGGCGAAGCTGGGCCGGGCCGCTAGTAACGAATAAATGTGGATCCAAAAAAAACATTTGTCTCTGATTTTATTATTGTCAACATGATCAAATATAATTGCTGCAATGGATGGAAAATTAACTGTGTAAAATTATGAAGTAACGTCAATTCACAAAAAGTCATTATACTGTTTCCATTCGTTTATTTTATTTTTGACACATCGAGTACTGAATCAAATAGTGATGGCCTGATGCGTTATCGAATCAATTTTTTATAACAAACGATTTTATTTTTGAACAAGTTTTAATCGATTTAATACATATTTTATTTTTTGCTCCATGCATTGTTTTATAAAACTTCAGGGATATTTAAGTTACTTGATTTAATAATTATATTAAAATAAACCATTTACTCATGTTAAGTTAATATTCTTATCACTTCCGTCGGCAATAGTAATGTTGTTAAAAACAAATTGTGAAACGGCAACACTGGGCAGACAGGTGACGCGCGCCGCCATTTTGTGGTCACTCACAACGAGACGCCCGCGCCCGTGCTAGTGTTTTCCGTTCGCTGAATTTTAATTCACATTTTTCATACGTCGAGTTGAGTATTTATATTCCTCCGTATTGTTTTACCCGTGAATTCCTACATTTGGTTGAATTGAGAACATCGTACCTGCCTTCATCACTTTCAAAATGCCTAAAGGAAAGGTGCTTAAAGGACAAACAAGGGAGTTTGTGTTGCGACTTCATGAGTACTTTGAAAGGGAAAGCCGTAATGGTGGACCTCTTATACCAGTGACTCAAATCAGAGACCGTGTTTCAGCAGCATTAGGTATTACTGCTCCAACAGTTTCAAAAATAATTAAAGAAGGCTACGGCAGTAGTGGCATGGAACAAAACAAGCCATCTACACCTAAGAAAAAACGTCAGCCCTTTAAAGTGACAGCAATTGACAGTTTTGATGGTGATGCTATTCGTCGTCATATATACGATTATTACCAAAGAAAAGAGATTCCTACTTTACATAACCTAGTACAATCTCTGAAAACTAGTGGCTTGTTCCGTGGTCAAAAGTCTTCTTTGGCGAAGGTATTGAATAGGATTGGATTCCAATACAAAAAATGTGACAAAAGAAAAATATTGATGGAACGCAATGATGTTGCTTTGTATCGATGCGAATTTTTAAGACAAGCTAAAAAAATAGAAGACTGGTCGAATGTTGTTTTCACCGATGAAACTTGGCTCAATGCGAATCACACGGTATCAAAAACTTGGACTGACAACACTGCTAGCTCCTCGACCGCAGTGCCAATGGGAAAAGGTGAAAGAATTATAATTTGTCATGCAGGAACCGCAAAAGGATTTGTGCAAGATGCTATGTTAGCTTTTAAATCAAAGAAAACAGGGGATTACCACGAAGAAATGAATTCCGAAGTATATGAAAAATGGTTTCGGGAAATGTTATTGTCACTCGAACAGCCATCAACAATATTTATAGATAATGCGTCCTATCACTCTCGGCAAATTAACAAAATGCCAACGCAAGCCAGTAAAAAAAATGAAATAATAAACTGGCTCCGTAACAATGGCGAGGAGGTGGACGAGTCCCTATTAAAAGTAGAGTTACTTAAAATATTAAAAATGAGGAAGCAGCCTAAACGATACGTTATAGATGAAATGGCTGCAGAACATGGGCACACCGTCCTTAGAATTCCTCCATATCATTGCCAGTATAATGCCATAGAGCTAATATGGGCGCAAGTGAAAGGATATGCTGCGAGAATAAATACAACTCCTCCTTTCACCGCAAACAAAATGCTGGAGTTGCTTAAAAATGCGTGTGAAAATGTGACGCCTCATAACTGGGCGAGTGTCGTAGATAAGACGAAGAAAGAAATAATGTCTGATTGGGATCGCGATGTCGCATTTGACAACTTACCCATGCACTCATTAATAATTAGTGTTACTGGGGATACGAGTGACGACGACGCCGATTCCGACGAAACAGACGATTGTTTATAAATAAAAATATTAACAAATTACCTTTTAGTTGTTTTAATTATTTAATCCTTAAAGTACTATGAATTCCAACATGGTTTAACTGTTTATTACAAGTAGGTACTAAACATTTATTTTCGTTGTAATCATTGTAATTATTTTAAATTAAACTCTTATTAAAAGTCACTTCAATACGTATACCTTTATTCATATTAATTAATTTGCAGCAAATACATTCGATCCTAATATTGGGTACTATATTACGTTTAACTGTTTTCATTAGCATTTTAATGTAATTTTATTTCAAATGATTCCGATTGATTGATTCTATTCAAAATCGTTTTTGTTATCTGTGGTCATTCGTTACGAATGGCACAACTCTAAGTGGGCGTTACCCGTCAAGAAAGTATCTACTTTTATTTCAAAATATTGTTCTACTGTAATGTCGTACTTTATAGGCGTGAACTGTCAAAAATAAAATAAACGAATGGAAACAGTATAATGAAAGATTTATAACATCATTTTGGTGAACAGAAAATTGTAATGCATCAAAATTGTATCCATCTTGATAATGTAGAAAATTGTAAAAAGTCCACTAAAAGTCGGAATATAAACATTGCCATAATACTCACTATAATGCATCATAAAATCAAACTGTGCTTTTAATAGTAAACTCTAATTATGTCGTCTAACATAAGACAATATAAAAAACATTTCCAAAGTATTTTCCAATTTTAATCACATTTTGACTTGCAATCTTATCAGTGATATTTGACTTTCAGGTGAAAAATCACGCAGCAGCGTGGCCATTCCTGAAGCCAGTTGACAAATCCGAAGTGCCTGATTACTACGACCACATCAAATATCCTATGGGTAACGCAAACTTTATTAATAAATATAATATCCATTGTATATTCCATTTAAAATATCTTAGGGGTGAAGAAAACCATAGTACAAACGTGGGCTACGTTCAATACCAATCTTAACCGAAGAAATATCTATGCTCAACAAGGGATTTTAATAAATTGAATGTTGTGCCAAAGCAACAAACAATTCACATGGGTAATATTATTATTTATTATAATTTATTCAAAGAATGTATTCTCACTTTAAAGGCCGGCAACGTATCTATGTCCTATAGTGTTGCAGATGTTCATGGGTGGTGGTGTTCACTTACCATCTTTTTTGCTTCCCATAAATAAATTAAAAATGTATAATTTCAGACCTGCGCACAATGGGCGAGCGGCTGAAGTGTCGGTACTACGTGTCCAAGCGACTATTCATCGCTGATATGACGCGGATATTCACAAATTGTAGACTATACAATTCTCCAGATACTGATTACTACAGGTAAAAAATAAATGAATACACCCAAAAGTCACATACATAGTTCTGACCACACACTAAGATCGAGTCTTTTGTCGTGGGTATCAGGAACTACGAGAGACTTTTCGGTCTCAAAAACACCGAGAACCGAAACAAATACTTGTGGTTCACACAAACATTTGTATCGGTGCGGGTTTCGAACCCGCAGCCTCTCGTTTCACAGCCGGCGTCTAACCAACTGCGCCACGGAGGCTGTCAAAGTTATTTAATATCATTAGAAACTATGCTGTGTGCGTTCATGAATAAATTCAAGGGTTAATATAGAGTTCTCGGTTTTATACCATAACACCTACTTATACAAGTAGCTTTATATATCTAAACAATATTATTTACTTTAAACCATGCTTGGATTTGTAAGTTTTCTATCACTTATTTCTGATTACATTCACGAAATTATTTTTTTTAGTTACAATTTTTTGTTACATGACTCACTTTTTGATAAACAAAATATATAAAACTCTACAAATCAAGCATATTATTATGTGACAATTAGGTTTGTAAATAAAAATAAATCTATAACTATTTGCCCCCTAATTTCAGATGCGCAAACACCCTAGAGAAATACTTCCAGACAAAGATGAAAGAGGTTGGTCTGTGGGACAAATGATTGAGGTTCAACTTCGACGCGTTCTTCGTACGCGAGCTCAGCGGGGCCGCCATCGCGCAAGCAACTGGCAACTAGCGACTCTCATGTTTCTTGCAAGGACTTGTCAGGTCACTAAGCCTTTAAATTTTACATCAAAATTACAGAAAAAAAAAACTTTTTCTTGACTCCGCAATAATGTACTTGTAAATGTTTTCGTTAAATATTGTCGTTGATATTGCAATACGCGATGTCTTTGTTACTTTTCTATACATTGATTTTTGTAAACATGTAATAAAAAGTGAGAAATTCATGTTTATTGTATGTGTACACGGAAACTTATTAATAAAATAATTTAAAGACACGAATTATGCAAAAGTATAATATATATATACTTGATTTGGTTTTTAAACATAAAATTAAACAAAACGTATTGCAATACAAATGATGATTTAACAACCAACTCGTTGTTTCTATAAACTCAAAATGCCAATATTTGATTGAACCAAACTTTTAAATCTTACTCTTAATTTGTCTGAAAATTATTGTATATAACATACCTAGGAATGATCTTGGTACAATTTAGTACAGGAAAGCAATAAGTCATGTTCTTGGCAAACATAAAAATATACTTTGTGAACTAGTGTTCACACAAATAGCTGTGGAAGCAGACTTATTATTATAGATGTAGACAACTAAAATATAATAATGGTTTTGAGTTGTGTATGATAGACCCTGTGTAAACATTTGCGGCATTATACAGATTTAAAAGCTATTTTAGTCATCGAATTATTTGTCTTCTTCATTCTTACTGAATACAAAAGGGACGAAATATTCAATAGCTAAAATAGATTTTAAATCTGTATACGAATAAGGCCGTTGATGTAGGACCTAGGTGAAGGAATGTTTTTCATTGAGAGACATGTTAAAGTCTAGCTCTACATAAGCCTCTCTTGCAATGGATAGCCACGGTACAAATAGATTTATTTCAAGAAAAATTACTTACCCATGTTGGTATATTAGTCCCGTGTTACTAAAGAAATGTGGTATGTACAATTAAAAAATCTGTTCAATTTTCGGTTCATGGGCATTGAACCTAAGATCATACGATTCACAGGCCTTATACGCTCTCATACAACCAATGTAACGACGCCCAATCATACGACTGTATTTTTTAAATTGTAGGCATAAATAAGACATATTCTTTTTAAAAATAATTCATACTCTCTACAAAAATCACCCATATCATGTTAAATATATAGTGGTAAAAACAATAATTATGATAGACAATATTTTTACACATACATTAAATAAAATAATAACTACATCTTATGAACATAATTAAAAAAATAATGTGTACTGAAATAGTCTAAAAAATAAAAGCAATAAATCTGTTGTTCCATATTTCATATTTTCATATGATTAGTTAATAAATGTTGACATAAACGACTGTTTTGTCAAACATTCTAACTAAGAATTTAAAGATTGTATAAGTAGGTAAATTATAGCCAAATAGTTCGTAAGTTTTTTAATGGACGGTCGTAGCTTTTTTTGTGAATTATTTGCTGTTTGCATCTGTCTCAAGACTTGTTTTTTGTTAAAAAAATATCCTTGAAAAGGGAATTGTGAAAGTAAAAATGTATTAATCTAGTTATTAATATAAATTAGGTAATGGCTGTTAAATATTTTAATATTGTAAATATGTGTCGTCCTTTTTAGCTAAATTTTGTATTTCAATTTTTTATTTAACAATTTTTATTTTGTTACTAAGCTAAATGACGAGATTTCACCTTTTTAGCGGTTTTGTAAGTATAGTAATAAGAATTCTTTAGTGAATTTACCAATTTCAACTGTTTGCATTACTATGAGTGAGTTAGTTCATGAAATGGAATATTAAGTGAGATAATACTTTTGTTTTGTTTTGGTCAAAGGCAGTTGTAAAATACAACTGTTTCTTATGAGTGGCTGTGAAAATCTTTGAGGAAGCCCATGTCCAACAATGGACGTAATGTGCCTAGTAAAGTTGGCAATCATACATTTAGTAATACAAAAGATTATGTAAAAGAAAATTACATGTAATCTCAAATTGTGTAATAAATTTTCTATCCCATCTGTTTTCTGATTTTTATTTATTTACACGATAACCTTTTATTGATCAAAATGAGTTGGGGCAATTCAGTAAAAAACAATTTGTAATTTATATTAAAATTAATGATACTCTTTATATAATTGAACTAGAGACATAAAAATATAATTCCTGTAAATCAGGATCGGCATTGACTGTTTTTCAAATATTTATTTGCCTACCCGCAGTAAAATAATTCAAAATAAAATAATTTGTGGCAGAAATCTTCAGTTCTAATCGCGCGCGCGCAGAGTGCGGACGTTAAAGCACTTCGTTGAATCTTCTTTGTCGTGTTCGAAAGTGTTTTTAAGTTGCATTTAATTGCGTAGCATTAGGAAGTGCTGCGGGCTTCAATGATATAAATTGGATAGCTGTTTGGTGAATCTTCGTTCGGTAAGTCCATTAACTTCATTGGTGTGGGTAGATTGTCTATAACCGACTAACAACTTATTGTTTTTTTATTTTTGCGGTGTAATTTTGTTTATTTATCGTGTATTAGAAACATTTTGTATATCATTGTTTTATAATGATCTACCAGACCATGATAGCGACTTATACGGAAAACATGGAATATCGCAAAGGACTTATCACATTTAAACATGAAGTTGAAAGATATAAGCCATTGGGAATCCACGTTGCTAATTCACCTACGTTTCTAAATATGAGTCGCTACTACGATTGACTATTGGACTCCGTGAAAGATCAGGGATAGCATATTAATGAAATTGCACGAAAATTAATTGCTATCGTTTTCATACTCGCGAGGAAATCATTCGAAAATTCGAAAAATCTAGTGATCACGGATCATATCTGCGGGGTGTGCCCACAATAACATCGTGCAGTAAAAGTTTTGATATTGCGTTTCGTTCATTTAGTGAAATTATTGGAGACTCAGAAGATAGTCATAGGATATTCGTATCAGATAACGTATGCCCTTTACTATGGTGGGTAGACCTCTATAGTGACCCACGCAAACTGTCACGTTTCGACCTTCAGGCTATCTATTCAGTATATCAGTTTTCAAACAGGCCGGCGTGGCACAGCATTGCCCTTAGACATTTAGGGCCTTTTGATTCATAAAAATTAAACAGACTTCAAAATTGTAATAAAAAGAAAGAACTAAAATTAATCTTTTCATAAATTCAAAATGGCTAAATATGCCAAAAAAATGTTGAATTCAGTGCTAGCCTGTTTTTGAACTAGCTTTGCCCCGCGATGTTTCCCACATCGCTCGTAGCGTGATGTTAAGTGGCTTTTAGTAAGGCAGCTACCATCGACTGCAAAGATTTTTTTTTGTATTTTAGGTATATTAATAAAATTCTCTGTAATATGTTCGGTATAATTTCTCCGAATAATGGATGCTAAAAACAAACAAAGTAAGTGCTATATTTCTTACCATTAAGCATATAGATTCCAGTAGATTAGTTCGGGTTGGGAATGAAACTCAATTGTCGAATACTGTATTGGTTTTATTCAATACCTCATGTTCACACATGGAGCAATCAAGAACACTTGAACGAGGGAATGTAAATATTTTACAACTTTATTTGTTACATTTAGAAGTACACACCAGTCTCCTTGTTTTAATATAAAATCCAATGGATTTAAGTACCTTATGTATAGCGTACATAATAACTTAAATGCTCACTTATAATATCTTAAAATAATATATTTCGCCTTTTATTAAAAATAAAGTTTGAATAAAATCGCTTTTAAACACAATCCCATTAAATAACTACGATTTTGTTTGTGATTTTTTCTCGATTTCTAACAATTGAATTTAAAAGCGACATAACTTCAGACTAGATTTAGAACTACCATTTTTTTCAAGTAACGAAATAAGTGTTTGCAACTTCTTTTTAAACACAACCGATGATATCTTGAGAACGTATGCTAATCCAGTCATCAAATAAATCTAACAAAGAAAATCATCGGTTTTCAGACATTTTTAAATTCGGTTGCGACATGGCCCCGTTTTATCGTTACAATTTTATCTTAAATAAAGGTTTAACAGTTAAATTGTTGTTTATATGATTACATTATCACATTCATATTAAAAGCATTAGTATTTATGTTTGTTGATTAAACGACTGGTGGGCAGACGACTCTCCGTGTAGGAACAAGTCGATAACTTCGAGACACTCATTAAATAGCTGCTCAGGACAATGCGTTAGACACGGGACTGACATAAGCTTAAAACATGTCGATATAGTTTATTAAAGGATGTAATTACATTAACTCCCGAATACTCTAAGGCCAGTTAAATATTGTTGCACTTAACTACGCAAATTCCGCGTAGACAAATGTACTAAATGGGCCGTGCAAAGTAAGTGCAACTTTACATTTGAACAGCGTTTGAGCAATCGGGCTTAAATCACACGTCACCACCACAAAATCTCGACTACAAGCTATTTGGAAAGTAAAACAATGTTTCTTTCACTCAAACACGGCGATATGTTGGATTGAAGAACAACGTATGATATGACGGAAATGAGTTAAAACTTACACATCCGAATTGTTATTATCGCATGGACGGATACTCTTGATCCAGCATTCGTTACGTAGATAAGGGCCACCACAACGTTTACTGAAGGATGACGTCACCAGCTGTGACGTCACAGTTAGGACACATTTAACTAATGAGATCAAAACCAATCAAATTTTAAGTACAATGGGATTTAGTTTCCTTATTACTTTGCATTGCAAGCATGGATATTCTTGAGTACATTAAGTAAAAAAATTCATATTGTCATATAGAAAATAAGTTGAATGCCTTTCCTGGCATCGCTCTTTTACATCATCAAAGGAGATATAAAATTCATGTTCCTTTTGATGATGGTAAAAGTACAAATTATGTAAAGTAATCCTGATTCCAGTCAAGAAAACGCCAGGCAATAATTATAAAAATAAAATAATTGATAGTATACAGGTCATTCAATACCGGATTAAGCAGGAAGTCTATTCTCTTACCCGATCATGCTAAAACGCAATTTTTTAAACCGAACGTAGGAGCAGTACACGTGTGCGAGTTTTAAGTACTTAAAACATAAATTTAAATCACTAATAATTTTCAAGAATCCTCAATAATAATAAATAGTAGACAGATTTCAATTTCATTATTAAACATAGGAAATCCCTGAGCTTTAAAAAGCATAGGTTAACGTCGGAAAGTTAAAAAATCATAGAAAACAAAAGGCTTGTCAACAAAATCCTTGCTTAATCCGGCTCATACCAAGTCCCCTGCGTGCAATGCAAAAAAACTCTGTTTCGAAAAGAAAGTGAACACTGTTTCGTTGACTAGGCGGAGTTGCGGTGTAACGTCCTAAGTCCTTATACATATATCACTTGTTAACGTCACTCACTGGAAGTTCTGAGTATTTATTGAACACAATACACTGCACTGTTAGTTTGGCACTACGTTCAGTCTTGCGCGGCGGCACTGCTGGACGGCTCGTCCTGTCGCGACGACTCCGCGCGGGGAGAACCCGACGGAGACGAGTCGCATGACCTGGGAATAAAAAAAACAAATTATGACATTGGTTTAAAAGTCAAATATATATTTAGGTGTTCGCTTAACAGTAATTATGGAAATTATGAGTATTGATTGTTCGGTTTTCGGCCCGATGCTCAGGTATGGCAACTGTGGGAGATTACTGATTTAAAAAATCTGAAATTTATTGCCAAGGATGGTAATTTGCGCCTAGATGGTTAGTTCTATTGAAGGTATCGGAAAGTAACTTTGAGACAGGCTTTATAACAGAGTAACTTCCTGTGATGACATTGATGACCAACGAGCTCATCGCATTGTATTTTATTATGAATCATCTTGTACCCATAGTTTACTTATGTATAAATTAATTCACCCCACAGTCACATACATAGTCCTTGCCCCATACTAATGTCGACAGTTTTGTGACAGAAACTATGGACTTTTTGGTCTCACAAACACCCAGAACTATTTTTAATACCTGTGGATGACGACAAAACAAATATTTCTCTCGATGCAGGGATCGAACCTGCGGTCTCACGTTCCACAGCCAACGTGTAACCAACAACGCCACGGAGGCATAACATCTCCTAAGTATATATGACTGGTTAGATAATAGAAGTCTTGGATTGTACAAAATGAATGTATTTGCAGAGGTCTGTGTCACAGTAACCCGCTGTTTCCCGATGATAAATTGACTAGTAAAAATGTTATCTAAAGTATGCAAAAATAATCTTGATAAATTAAATTTTTAGTAGTGATATGTAATCTTTGTTTGTTTATTATTTAAATGTATGACGTGAATATTCAGTCGTTTATCAATTGATAATATACCATTAAACAGAAGTATGTTTATTCGGTTATCGTTTTACTATTAATAATTTACATGATAGAAGGTAATGCTATCGTTATGTAAGGCAGAAATTTCATTCACAGACAAAAAATGAAATTTTAAAACCTAAAGCGCCGGCGGCTTTGGTATGTAGCACAAAATTATTGCCTAACCTAAGGCTTGTATATCCATAAAGCCTGTACATGTAGGGTATAAGCGGTTAAGAAAACGAAACATTCGATAGCTAAAATAGTATATACGGTCTATGAATAAGACCATTACTACATCTACTTAATTCATAATATTATCCCAAAGTAACTAATGTCTCCCTGTTCTTCAATAGAGATGAACAAAAATAATAAAATTCTCACACAAGCCACCATTATTAGTAACCAAGAACATCCCAAAGCTATTTGGACATTTTAAATTAAATTGGATCATTCTTTATTAGTATCCTTATATATTCACTACCTTGACAATTGATTTGAGACACTATCAGATAGTGTTTCAAATCCACTTAAAGTAGGAATTTGTGGAATTGTTACGTTTTAAGACCAAGATAAGAGCAAGCCATCCAAGAGGTAGATAAAATAAATTCGAAGATAGTTACGATACTGCTACAAGACGGTGGCATAGATCCTAGTGTATATTTGTATGTATATTTGCACGTATGTGCGTTCGTGTACGTATATGAACACATGTGCGTGTGCGCATATGTACCTGCGTGTACGTGTATGAACGCATGTGCGTGCGTGTGTGTATGTGTGTGTGGTTGCGTGCGTGCGTGTGTGTATGTGTGTGTGGTTGCGTGCGTGCGTGTTTGTATGCGTGCGTGCGTACCTCGGGTGCGTGGTGCAGGGCCGCAGCGAGGGCACGAGCTCGTCGGGCGACGACGCGCGGCTGCTGCGAGAGCTGCCCGCCTCAGAGAACGAGTTGTCGCTCGTCAACTGGAATAAACACATTTTTTATTTATTTTTATTCTTTTTTGTAAACCAAATAAAACTTAAACTAAACTAATATTTAACATAAGAGTACAAATGGCAGTCGTATCGCTCAAAGCAATCTCTCAACGACTACCATGGGATGGATGGCGAATGATAATAAATATAGGGCAGAAAGTAAACTTTAACTTTTAGGACAAAGCTAGAATGTGAATTTAAACTAGAAAACAAACGATCCTTTCCCTAAACAGTTTTAAAACCTATTATCGTTATCGAATGTTGTCTTTTTCGCTCAAACCGAATTTAAAAGTCGTTCAAGGGACAGAACATTCAATAACTTAAATAACATATACAACTGTCTATGTATAAGGCCGAATGTTAGTCTATGAGCAGTTACATACCAGTGTGAGCGGATGTCTGTTCCGCGCGGGACTGAGCGCTCGACTCCGCGCCTCCTCTACTTCCAACTGAAGTATACTCTCCTGGCTGCCGGTGAACTGAACATGACAAACATAAATATTATACATAAATAAAAAGGAACTTTATTGCCAAAGCATAGGTACTATATTAGTAATTACCCTACGCAAACAAGATTGTTATAATTCTTATGCCTGTCGAAAATTTTTTGCTTTAAGATTTTATAGTCAGTTATGATATGAATTTGCCTTCGGAATATTATAGCAAAAGCATAAGAGTTATATTAGTTATTACCCTACACGAACAATATTATTATAATTCCTAAGACTGTCGTAGAAATTGTTGGTTTTAGATTTTATAATTGGTTATGGATATGAAGTCTTTTCGAAAGGAAATTCAATGATTTTATAATTTCATGATGCAGTGCAAACTCCAATTTGGCTCCATCCAATCTGAAGTACTTAAAAGTTGCCCGATATTTTGATAAATCGAATTTTGAATCGTATGAATAGGCACCAATCTACCAGCGAGCTATAAACTTATAGTGAATGCTCACCACAAAACCATAGTATTTGAGTATGTCCATCTTGCACATAGGACACGTCCGATGCTCCAGCAGCCACGGATCTATGCAGTTCTTGTGGAAGTCATGTCTGGAATAAATAAATAAATAAATTATAACTCCCAACAGTCACATACATGTGTACTAGTCTTGTATCGTGGGTATCAGGAACTACGTGACTTTTCGGTCTCACAAACACCCAGACCCGAAATAAATATTTGTGAGCCGCCCAAACATTTCACTCGGTGCGCGGATCGAACCCGTGGCCTCTCGTTTTACAGGCGGCATCTAACCACCTGCGCCACGGAGACTGTCAAAAACACAAGCAGTATTTTATAATAATGATATGCACAATACGATCGTCATACGATGCCTTCGTCCAACTGTAATCGTTATGTATTGTCCCCTGCCCACCCACATCGTATAATTTTGTGTTACGGCCAATTCACGTAAAGGTCATTGACATGCACAATAATTTTATAAATAAAATCTAGCATCCTGGTATCCACACTTTATGAGACTGTTCAAAATAATTTTAAATGTTTTCTTTGTTATTTAACATTATTTTGCATATATTTCCAAAATGATAAGTTCTTTAATTAAATCGCGAACTAACCCCTGTTTAAATAACTCGTTTATTTAACACTTTGCATAGGAAGTAAAAATTGACATGCGCAAGCGTTACTCATGAGTCATGACTGCAAGTAATTATATTGAGTTTACAAGTAGTTATTTGATTAATTAATATATACATTTAAGTCTTCATTAATTTATAATACTGGTATTTTTTGTAATTTACTTTTGTCACTATACAACCTATAGACTGCCCTTTCTCTCACTTTTCATATATGTCCATCCTAAGCAGTGGCGTAACAATAGGGTGGCATAGTGCGCAAAATGCCACGGGCCCCCGACCTTAGGGGCCCCCGGCGGCCCGGCCCCTCAGGCCCGAGAGGCCCTGAGCAGAGAAAGAACCTAGCCAATTTATTACCATCAAAATTAATAAACAAAAACTATTTTATTAGTTTCCATTAAACCAAGGTTTTTTTTGGTACTTAAAAAAAATGGTTCTTTAGATTTACGCGAATTTCACCAACTTATTTTTAATTATAATGTACTGATTATAGTGCGGATTTGGTTTAAAAAAGAACGAAACTTCAATATAAGGCTTCTGAGGGGGCCCCATCACCATTGCTGCGTTTGGGCTCCGTTCACGTAGTAAAGATATTACGGTGACTATTGGTCTCGTTGTGGAGTTCTTTTTATGGCCTGCAGGCACACGAGCATACAGCCCGCCTCACGGTCAGTGGTCACCGCCGCTCATAGACATAGATTTTGCAGATTCAGGGATTCAGCAAAATGAAGTCGCTTCTTACCGTAAGGAGAGCACTTTCTTAAAGCCTAGTTTAAAGAAGGACAGCTTATAGCGCTCAGGGAATACCGAAGCAGGGAGTTCATTCCAGAGCTTGCACGTGCGTGGTAGAAAAGAACACAGGAAACGTACTTTCCGGGAACGGATAGTTTCCAGGTAGTAATAATTAATTCTACTGCGGTGACGGGAAGTGTGATGGGATAATAGCGATATTGGCACCATCTTCCTCAGAACACTTTCCGTGGAACAATTGATAGATTACACAGAGAGAACCAAAGTCTCATTGCAATCCTAACGGCTCCACATTCTCCGTGAGATCGGGATTATCGATGATTCGAAGAGCTCGGTACTGTAATGAGTCAAGTGGGTCGAGCTGGTATTTTGGGAGCTTCTACCTAGAGGTGAGAGCAGAAGTCCACGTCAAAATTTGAGACCATCTTTCTTTAACGGACCCCTGATAGAGATTCTGTACTCAGATGTATCTTGCCTCACTTGCACTTGCATCTGCGTAGCAATGCCAGCTGGTGATAGACAACATATCATTGATATACAGGATAAACATGGTCGGCGAAAACACCGAGCCTTATGGAATACCAGAATTAATGGTCTTGATCTCGATGTTAAAGCCGTCCAATACGACTTTTATGCTGCGATCATCCAGAAAGCTGGCGATGTACTATCAGAGTTCCTCAGGTTGAAATACTAGGCAGGTAGCTTCCCCAAAACGACGCCATGCCACACTCGATGATAATTTCAAGGCTTACCGTAATCGCCTCACCCCCACTATCCAATTTCTCCACCTGATGTTGGGTGAGATAAACGAGACGATCACCATCCGAACGAACCTCAGTTGATGATCCTCAAGATACGTCAAGAGCTGCATATTTATAACTCGCTCCAAGACCTTGGAGAGTGAGCATGTGATAGCAATCGGCCTGCGATTTGAAGGATCCGACCACACCCTTCTTGGGGATTGGATGAACATGGGCGATATCCCATGAAGCCGGGCCTAGGTTGTTTTAATAGGAAAGACGCGTAAGTAGGGGTAATCTCAGGGACATCTTAAGATCTACTGCAGGGACACATTCCGACCCACTGAACTAGTAGATGTGCAGTACCGCCCGAAATAGTACAGGGTTTTATTCGGTATGCTAGAGCACATTTTTGTTTGGGACCCGCCTCGGCCGTAATTTACTGGCAGGCCAGTGACACTAATATATTCCTTTCGGTCTTCTCCGGGGTACCGGAAAATAAGCTTAACAGTTTTCCTCTCCATACAAAAAGGGGGGCCCCCATCTGATGATTTTGCCACGGGCCCCAGATGGTGTAGTTACGCCACTGATCCTAAGGTTGTCTGAACTGATTGCCTAGTGCAATAAGGCCGCCGATTGTACTTATTTTATATAGTGTTACAATTTCTGTTTTTCCCGGTGTGCAATAAAGTAAATAAATAAATTAGTGTGGTGTAGTGAACTCACCTACAAGGAAGAGATCTGAGCGTCTCCGATACTTTGTACGGCTCTATACATATGGCGCAGCACTCGCCATCACCTTGCACCTCCTGGAAACCAATATAAATATATTATTATTATATTTTTGGACTGTCTCAGTGGCATAGTTTTACGAGTGTACGGTTACAAAGTTAGTAGTAGTACAGTACGGTAGTTTTAAAGATTTAAGCATACATAAGGCTGTCCTTATGTATGCTTAAATTTTTAAAGCTGTCTGTACAGCGGGAAGCCACTTTGTTTTATACTATGATCAACTAATTAAAGGACAGGAATTTCTTGCAAAATATTATCATAACTCTATTATTATTCTATCTCGGGATGTTAACCTAGTAACACATTTATATTAATTATTCTGCGCAACTTAGAAAACATCCAAATCAAAAAAGCATTTAATTAATTAAAATATTTAAAAATTAATTCATACAGTTGATAGTAATTTATATTCTTTAAATTGTCTCCAAATGCTACTTTTGAATATAAACTAGAATATGAATTATTCATTTATTTTGTATATTAGGATTTTTATTACTTAATAATTAACGAATTAATTCATTTAGTTTTTGCCTTATTAATTAAGTTTTAAAATCTACTTTAAGTACGGATGTTTTGTCTTTTTCGCTCATACATACGATACCTAAAATAGGTTTTGTAATGTCTATGAATAGGGCCATTAACGTATTATAATTATCATATGTATACTCACTCTATCTTCAGTCTTTAAGCTCTTGACGGGTATTTTAGATAATGCCTTTTTGGCTGCGCAGCACAATCGCTTCTGCAAATAAAATAAACATAAGTAAAAAATACTCGGAAATTTCATTAACCTACAAATATGTAAATTATTTTGATAGCAGGACTTAAGATGCCAGTGATAAGAATAGCAATCGGCGCTTGAAGGCAAAATATTTTATCAACATATATTTTCTTCTGGCCTGCATAACAATGTTTATCATCATTATCACCAACCCAAGGCAGTCTACTGCTGCACATAATATGTAGGCTCCTTCAATTACACGTAATTTTAAGGGTATGTAACTAAAAATAAACTGAATAGTCTGAACCAAAAACTCGAAACACATAAATTAATAAGATATAAGATTAATAAGACGGGTTTTCCACCATCGCGTACGGTTGTCGATATTTTATACAGAGTGTCCAAAATAATAGTGTTAAGAGGAGGTCCAGAGATAAATTCCCTTGGGTGCGATTTTTCATTTTTAGTTATGGTGTCTTTTTTGAGAATTTTCCATTTGTTCAACGGAACAACCATGATTCGGGTAACCCAAGCGGTGCTCTTTCTCTAGACCTCCATTTGTCACTATTTTTGGAACACCTTGTATATTGGTGGTCTCTATACGGATATGAATATACTACCACCAGGTTCTGAATCAGAGATAGATTGTTGGTATCCCCCGTCTTCTATTAATGGAGTTATCGACTTATGTAAATGAGGCATAATACGACATCTACCGTCGTAAGACGTGCGTTACAAACACATTAACTTTGTGAATATTAATTAAGGATGAATGTCACATTGATATTAGATTGTGGCTTGATCTCTCGGTATATTTATTCAATATTATTATGTATCATGTCTTTATTATTTATTTAGATTACACGAATCGCGTACCATCATATTTGCAATTCATATTTGAGTAAATATGGCATAAAATTATGTTTGTCTATTATTATCAGATTTTGACAGTATTTAATAAAAATAATGGAATTTAGGATTAAGATTTAGGAGTAAAAAGTTTTGAGTACTGGGATTTTTAGATGTTTTGTTTAATTTTATTAACAATGGCATTGTATTCGTACATTGTTTTGGAGATGTTTTCTATCTTCATAAATAATAATATTTTTAAGTCAAGTTCATCGATGTGCTTATCTTGTACATTACCTATACAGGTGAATTTTAATGTAATATTTTTGTTTAATGGTTTATACTTAAACAACATCATATTATAATCTAACTTTTAAATATCAATTCTACGTAGACCTCTTTAGTCTCTTAGTTCTGTTTATAGGTTTTTAATGAGGAAATTGTAGATTCGATTGCAGGTTCTATTTGCTATTCACGCCACTGCCTATTCAACTATTCAACCAACTGTAAGTGATAATCTTCATCTAACTCTTCAAAGATACAGTTTTTCACTATTTTGGTATAGTTACTTTTATATCATCTTTTCTCTCTTTCTCCCTTCCTCTCTCTCTCTCTTCCACTTAGGCACAAGCAGTCCACTACTGAAAATAGGCCTCCCCAAAGATCTCCACATCGACTTGTTGGAAAAGACCAATGACGATGAATTCAGCGGCTTTCTGCAACCTTAACCAGGTCATTCGTACTGACCATTCATCATTGTTACTGACCGACAATCTGTCCTTGGCGTGTATGTATCGGAAGCGCTGTATGTAGTAGAAGACGAGCCACGCTAGCGAGATCACCATGAGCACGATGAATGAGATCGACACGAACAACACCGACGTCCTGCAATCAATAATACAAGCATTTATTATAACAGCGGTATCATAATTCATAAAAAGTCCTCAACTGAACAGAACCGTCGCGGGATTCTCGAAACTACATACTGCAGGGCGAAGTTGAACCTAGGTGCAAGGATTTTCCCAGAAATCTATTGGAGACGAATGTAAGAAGCCTTCTCCACAGTATCAGATCTTTAATAAGGCCATATTACCCCCATGCCTGTAGACCCATGAGCACTCGGCTTAAAACTAGAACTCAATTAATGTGGTTCGCACCAGAACTTTATAATATTATCTTATTATTAGACGACCTGGTTAAGGTTGCAGGATGTCGCTGGATATAGGCCGCTTCCAACTAGCCAAAGTGAAGATCTCTGGTGGAGACTTATGTTCAATAGTGAACTTCCTCTAGCCAAAGTGACTGCAATTGGATTCTTTTCTTCGACACAAAATAGATGCCATTAAAGAACCCTTCGGCCCCATTAGACATAGTATGATATACGTACTTGTTAATATTGTTGTTGACGTGGGCGAATGTCCGTCCCTTGATGATGCCGATCATGATACGCGTGCCGTTGTCGATGAGACGAGTAATCTCCTCGCCCTTCCACTTGTACGTGAACACTGCGCTGATGTTGCCTGTAACAATTAGACGTATTCATAACATGGTTGGATAATGCAGCTGTACAGTAAAAGCTCTTTATTCGCGGGGTATAGGTTCCGTAAATATGCCGCGAATACAGAAACCGTGTATATGGAATGGTATTTTGTATGGGATTATAGGGGTTACGTTCCTTGGTGACAAAATAAAAAAAAAACAACATAAAAAAAAAAAAACAATTTAATTGAAGTTTTTGACCATACTTATTGATTGTTATCTTCAGGCTTAGGCAACGGTTTACAGAATTTTGTATTTTTTTCTTGCTTGGCTGTTTTTAAAAGCTCTTTCAGTTCAAACCGATATTCAGCAGTGGTATTAACAATTTGCCTCTTAAAAATAAGACCTCGTTCCATAGACGGATCAATTTTCATAAAGAAATCTCAAAGCTCATTTGCCATTCTTAAACCTTCTTTAAGATTATTCAGATTAAATGTCACATTTCCAGTGTTTGTTGAAGCCTCTTCTTCAATGGGCTGTGCATTTAACATTTCCTCCAAGTCGGTTTCAGTCAAATCTTGATCTTGCAATTCAAGCAATTCTTGAATGTCACTTGATTCTATCTGTTCGAACCCATCTCGTCCTATTCCATTCGCAATTTCAGCTATTTTAGCAGCCAAAGTTTGAATTTCCATAGATTGTTGTAATAAGAGGTCTATTTTACTTTTTTATTAGTCCATTTATCGGCCCGTTTACAAAGGATTTTTGGTTGGATATATATTGGAATTATTTTTACTAATATGCATGTAATATGTACCGATTAGATCCGCGAATAAAGAAATTCCTAGCCGCTAATATAGGAATTGGGTCACAATTTTTTAATCCGCGAATAGTGAAAACGCGAATGAAGGAAGCGCGAATAAGGAGCTTTTACTGTATTGATATTTCTAAAGGCTCGGTATTAGATTTTTATTGACATGTTAGTTTAAAGTCCAACCCGCAGTAGATCCGTAAATTATATGGCCTATCGATTGTAGAGCATACCCGTGTCAAGAAGCTGGTCGTATATGTATGGGCTGATACACATACAGGTGTTATTAAGCCTCAATACAAATTATATATCTGTTGATGTAACATTTTAAAAGAAATAATCCCTTTTAATTATCATGAATATCCACAGTGCTTGGATCATAGATGTATTGTCGGCTCGTGAAAAGAAGAAAAGAAGCGGAAAGGAAAAAGATTGAGAAGAGGAAAGGAGTATTGGGCATCCGGCAATTTCAGTCACCAAAAGGAACACGACAGCGAAGATTTCACCTCACATCTATATCCTATGAGACAGTGGTACCGCCCCTGACAAGCCTGCCCATCCACGCTGACTCATTAATCTACTACTACTCTCTACTCTTCTACTTCCAGAACAGCATTTAATATGTTTTCCGCTTTATAACACCTACTGTGTTTAACATAATTTGATCATAAACCCAAGATCGCCACGTTCGCAGGTCGTTAATTTTTTATTAAGGCAGTGAGTGACACGTACATAAATGTCACGCTTAGTTTATAAACAATATAGTTTGTGCTTTGAACTTGAGTCCGCTACATTATTTATTTAATAACCTATTTAACCTAAACCACTATCGGAAACAATAATTACTATTTAAAGGGCTAAATTAAGAATTCAAGATATACATTGTAAAATGTCAAAAATATAACCAAAACTCGTTTTAGCACTATTCCCAGTCCACTTAACATCAACAAGTACTGATTAAAATTTAAATAAAATTATTTAAAATACACTTTTTACCACTTAAAAATGGTAATGTATATGAATATTAATACAGACCCTATTTTCTACCTATAAATATATTTTTAAAATTTCAAATAATTGTCTTACGAAGCCTAATGTTACAGTAAAAATGTGGGGCATTTCCTAAAATAAATTACAACAATAATTTTACTTAAAACCCCTGTTAAGGATCGTTACATCTTAAAAAATCCGCGCAATATATTCGGCAACCTCCTGGATTACTTTAAATAATTTAGGGATTTTCACATTCACATTATCCTCACATTCAAAGCATCCGGAAACGAGAACAATTTCCATCTCTTTGTCGAAAACATTTTAATTCATACTGACTCCAAATCCAGATGCTTAAAACAATTATATAAATTGAATTTTGAATAAATCTTATATTGTAAGCAGTGTAGATGAAATATGTACACAATCGGTGGTCACCAGCCGACCTGTTCAAAACCAGTCGTACAAAGAACCCGAAACGCGACACAATTCGTTCACTATATAATATAGATTGTCTACGATCTTGTGGCGCCCAAATGCGTTGATACATTATAATAATTCTTTATTTTTCAGACAACAAAAATCCATGGGTTTAGTAACATCTGACAAATTCTTAAGATCTAATGTTAGTAGCACACGGTAAACACAGCAAAAGTCTGAGTATGATCAAGAGACTAGTTGATCATTCTCCATACAAAATGTCTCATAATAGGCGACAAGACTGTCTCCGACACAGCTTTCAGAATGATGTTGCGACTAGCCCGCATCCTTTCTACCAGTGATACAGTCTGTTTTCGAAGGATTGCATAAAAACCATCTGTACGATTTTGTGCAAACATCTCCGAGGCACTACAGAAACGAGGTAGTCGCATCAACATACGAAATATATTATTATATTGTACTCGCAGGGCATCTAGCGATCTTTTGGTATAGCTGGTCCATAGACTCCCCGTGTAGAAACATTGACAGTATGCTTTAAAGAGTGTATTTTTTACTTGATCTGAACAACGAAAGAATCTACGTGCCAACATATTACCGCGGACCGCCAACGCTCTGCGCTCTCTCTCCATATCTACATCGTCCTTGAGGTCATCGACAAGATAGTGCCCCAGATATTTAAATTTTCTTACTTTTTCAATGCCTTCCCCATTTAGGACGAGATCAGGTGAACTATCAGTAAGTTTGCCGTTGACCCCAAAGACCATGTATTTGGTCTTTTTTACATTATACAGTAAGCCATGTGCCCCCGCATATCCTTCACATACTTTTATCATTTTTCTTAAAGCCCCTGGGGTTGGACTTAGCAGGACCATGTCATCAGCATAACTGATATTATTGACACTCACGCCGTTCAGTCTACAACCAACATACATGCTGCTGAGCTGAACTATAAGATCATCTATGTACAAGTTAAAAAGTCTAGGCGAAGATAGGCCTCCCTGTCTCACTCCACACTCCAACTTGTAGGCCTCTGAGAGTGTGTTACACCATTTTACGTGGTTTATTTGGTTTGCATACCAAAACTAAAATATTCTAAGAATATCCGGTGGAACACCCCTGGCACCCATCTTTTTCCAAAGCACATCGTAGGACACAAGGTCAAAAGCTTTCGACAGGTCGAGGAAACAGGCATACACTGGTGTTCCACGTCCCACATAATATTGGACAGTTTGCTTAACGGCCAATACAGCGCCATCTGTCGATTGTCCCGCTTGGAAGCCGAACTGTGCGTCATGTACATGTAGATATTTTGCCAAACAACCATCCAGCAAACTATCCAATATCTTAGCCATAGTAGTGGCAAGAGAGATTGGGCGATAATTTCCCTTATCAGAGATATCACCTGTCCTGTTCTTGACTATAGGCACTACTATGGTTTTCATCAAATTCTCTGGTAGATATGAATGACTAATGCACATTGCATAAAACATCGACAGCACGCGTGGCAAGTGAACGCCTGCATATTTAAAGTGTTCAATGCTGAGGCTGTCATGTCCCGGGGATTTGCCCCTACTCATCTTCTCAATCACAGTTTTGATTTCTTTACTGGTGAAGCATAATAGTGGCGCCTCCCCTCGACTGACAAGCCCAGCATTGGTGGCCATATCTAAAGGAGTCAACGGATGTCGTACTTTAAAATGTTCGATGAAACTATGAGCAATTTCCCGATCATCGCTGACACCAGTCACACTCACCGGACGGCCAGGCTTGTTATCGAGTTTATTTGTTGCCTTCCAAAATTTTCTAAAATCCTTATTAGCTCTGTGCTTTGCCAAAATATCCATTTTAATTTTATCTTGGTTATTTTGACACCATTTTAGGCGGCCTTTGAAAACTTTACGGGCCGCACACATTTGTTCATATATGATACCTGTACTTGGCCTGTTGTATAGTACCCATGTTTTATGTTTAAGCCTGGCCATCAGATGAGCTTCTCTGACGTGATTATTCCAACCACATAAAATTCTTTGTCTCCCAGTTCCACAAGTATGGGGTTTGTTTGTACGAGAAGCGGCATCACACAGTGTACACACAATTTTCTCGTATAAGTCATCTAATATACGTCTATGTGCCATCAAATTGCATGATCCGTACCCACACTTTACAAACTCCGCAGGAAAATGTATATCACGAAGTTTACCATGACATATTTCGTGGTATCTCTCTATTTGTAAGTCATTTCTTTCACCCCATACAATTAAATTACGTTGGGTACATTTAGTTTCTACTTTTGATCTTACTTTTGATCTTACTATATTATGAGTAGAATATATTGAAATTTTATTTCATTGTTAATATTATTACACTGCAGTATAAACGCTTGTTTACTTATGTATTTATTCTTAACTGCACATAAAAAGGAAAAAATATTTAAGTAGATTACAAGTTAGCATAAAGTACAGGTGGCGCGCTTGTCGATCTAGGGAATTTCTTGAAAATACAACCTTTGGATATAAGAAAAAGAAAGCAGAGAGAGCAGTCTAGAAAATAAAGGACACGAGCTCCAATAAAATAATAAAAGTAAGACAAATTATTGAATTAAAATTATTTAATAAAGCTTGTATTTCTTTCAGAATTAATCCTTTAAATTCTCATTTTGTAATTGTTTTCGGTATCACCACATTACAATATAATTTACGCGGCTTGAATGACAGCTTTATCATCATTAAATGTCCTCAACTGGCAGGATACCTCCAGATACGAATACAGCATTACCAGAAATATTTCTACATAATTCAAAAATGGAATTCTCATTTTCCCAACGACATTTTACGAATGTCAAAAGATTACGAAAGAGTTGGTCAATGAGATTGCGCAACCCTTTATCAAGGCACGTGTGGTCATCACGGACCGAACGCTATCTCGCATAAACGTATCACAGCTGATGTTATCTTAAAACTTTAAAGATAACTCACGCGTGTTATGCAATTACATACTTGAATATGGACGCTAATTGCGAAATATTGGAGCAAAATAGTTTTTAAAATATACTTAATGAAATATCAGGTATGCACGTAAGACGTATCGTGGGTAGAATTAGGAGAAATGGCCACTCATGGCGTAGATAATTTTGATTAGAGTATTATTAACCGTCTCAATTGACGTTCGTCTATGAGCAGGGATGATAGTAAATCTATGTATTTGATGAATAAATTAATATTGATTCTATCTCTCCTACAAAACTCAAAAGCCGATAGACAGGAGCGATACCTGTTTTTTCGTGAAAATTAAGCAAAACAGTCACTACTCTTGTCTTTTCATAGTACGTAAACATATGTTTTAATAAACTTTATAATTATAACATTAATAAAAACATAATTGACGTCAAATAACCACACAATAAGTCGTATTTCAGTAATAATTATAAGTTACCAGCCAGCAAACAACTTTTTACATTGCTATTAAGTACTTAAAATGTAAAGCAGCGTTGTTATGTTTTGATTTAATTTGATTTAACTCTCGAATAATTTAACATGGATTTTAACACGGTACGGCTATGTGACCGCCCTGACATAAGTGCAAGTGCGGTCGAGTAAACTATCGAATCTATGAAACTATGAATCATGTACGAAATTCATAGGCCCACATTATCATTCCGGATTATGCGAAAGCAGATAACCACAGACCATTCACGGTATAATAAGTTATTCATTTAACTGTTCCAAGCGAAAACAAGTCTCTGTAACAAATATTTAGTAGTGAACCTGCATCTTACAAACCTTTTTTTAAGAGAAAAATGTTTACTTAACTCTCCACGTGCCATTAGATCCCCATTAGTTTACTGACGTCAAACACTTCACTTCAAAGAAGCTCTAAGTGACAGACTTAAGTTAATCTTCCGAAGGTGAATTGTATTAGGAACGAGTTATTTGCGTGCAAGTGATCTAACAGTGAGCACGTGCTAATGCGATCACATATAGAAGGTTTCACTGCCAAGGCCCATGCAACTTACAACAAACGTCATACTGCATAAGCTTATGGCTACGGGTTCGATCCCCGCACCTAGAAAAATGTTTGTGTAATGTGAGGCCCACAAATACTTCTTCCGGGTCTGGGTGTTGGTGAGACCGAAAAGTCTCTCGTAGTTACTGATACCCACGACACAAGACCTGATCTTAGTGTGGGGTCAGGCCCATGTATGTGACTGTTGGGTGTTATTTATTTACATTACATTGAGTTAATAAGTGTGAAGAGTGAAGTCTGGCAAAATTGTCAGGGAACAGGTTGTAGCTCGATAAAAATATCATACAAATTGTGAAGGCAGTTTTATCTAGATAAATAATTTTTACCATCCTACGCAGTATAGACGTTGGTTATGTATAATAAAGTGAATAGGTACTAAACTTTCAGGCCTTGCGTATGTTACCTTGACCTATAGTGTGGAAGGGAGCTGGTATAACGTAGGCTGTTGAAAATTCTATTATTTAATATTAGATGAATCTATACTTGCTAGTTTCCATTGCTGGTGCAAGCCGGTATTTATGTTAGGTCATGGGTGGTTCTATTTTCTTAAGTATTAAGTATTTCGTTCGGTCTATGAAGTACTTTACCTCCTAAATTAAGTATTAATTAACTTAATCCAAGAAACGATAGGCACAATCAATAGCCAATTTTACACCAAGAGTTACCTCATGTTATAATGTTAAAAGACTTAGTAATCAGACTTAGTAGCAGGATCGTATATTTTGTAATGCGAAAGAATTCGGATTCCAACAGCAAACCGCCATAATTCGTATACCGAACTACAGCCTTGGCCAAAAGTATTAGGCACCTTAACATTTTTGGAATTACGCATTATTAGGGCGAAAAATAAAATTTATTTTGTTGTTTACAGGTATATAATTATAAGAACAACAAATTAAATTAATATTTAGTGGGTCCTTTCTTAGCTTTTATCACCACAGCCATCCTTTGCGGTATGCTGCGCTCTAGCCTTGCGGATTTGGTTATGGATATAGCATACCACTTGTCTCTTCAAGCGTTTTTTAATACTGTTTTTGATGTTATGCTATGCTCCCGTATCTTGCGCTTCAGTACACCTAAAAGATGTTCGATTGGGTTAAGGTCTGGTGACTGTGCAAGCCATTTTAGAAGGACCACGTTATTGTCCCTTAACCACCACATATTGATTGCCAATTTATGACAGCGAGCATTGCCTTGTTGGAATTTCACTTCATCTGAGTTGGTGTCACCAAACATACCCACTAAAAACGGCATCAGAATAGTTTCAAGCACATTTATGTACTTTTGACTGCTCTTGCGGCCTTCACAAACGAACATTTCGCCGATGCCATAGGCAGCCATGGAGCTCCAAATCGTAATGTTGCCACCTCCGTGTTTTATAGTAGACACCACACAATTGGGATAGTATTCCTTGCTGATACGACGCCTCACAAGAGTCACACCCGGCGTTTTAAACACCTAAAATGGAGACAAAACACTTGTGTTGGATATTTTATTAATTTTACAAGATGATGATTAATTATGGCGTAATTTTTGTTATTTTCCTATGCGAGGTATGGTATAAAACTTACCTCAAAGTTTGGTTCATCGAAGCATACCAGAGGAGACGAATCATCTTCAGTGTAATATTTGTACTTTAGAGCCCATATTAGTCGGTACTTTTTGCTGTTGTGGGAGAGCCATGGCTTCTTTCTGGCTATACAGCCTGTTAGGCCTGCTTCTGTGAGTCTTTTTCTTGCTGATCGCGAACTTATTGGTTTCCGAATTTCTTGTGTCAAAGCAGCAGCGAGCTCGGAAGATGTTTTTTTACGATCCTTGAGAGAGTCGTGTATTAGTTTTCTGCCCTGGCGGGCAGTTTTCGGGCCGTTCTTTTCTTATTTGTGTTAGAGCCAGTTGCAGCAAACGTTTTCAGTGCAGATTGCACAGCATAGCAGGAACATTTTAATTGTTTGGCAATTTCCACCTTGATATTTCCCTCTTCGTGCAAAACCTGGATTTTTATTCTTTCTTCAATATCAAGATCGCGATTTTTCGGCATTTTGAACGATTAACTTTCTCTACTTCATAAAAATAATATATACATAGCAGCTACTTAACACGACCGAGGTGAAAAATAGACTAACAAGTTGCCTAAAGTATTCGTTAAGAAAATCTCCTGAGCTGCTTTTGGGGACCAGATGTTTTAGGTACCTTAAATTACCCTGTCAATGCTTTAAAATGAACGTTTAGTATTCGCATCCACTCTATTGCTAAACAAATTAGTTGTTTTTTAAATATTTTATGAGATACACTTGTTTTATAGGGGTGCCTAATACTTTTGGCCAAGGCTGTACGTGTTGTTTTCGTGTCCAAATACGTGATGACATATAAGATTAAGTGATGATTTATATCAAGCCTCATACCCACGTCCAATTTGAGCACAATACGACACGTGACGCGTAACCCAAGCTGCTGGGTTTATTGTCTGCTAAAATACGGGCACTGTATTAAATTTTGTGAAGACAAAATATTTTTAGTGACAGGCGGTTTTGTGTATCATGTTCAAACCTCTGCTTGATTTCTCGTGAAATTATGTTGTCTCTATATAAAAAATATTACGATTATGCACATAATTAAAACTGACCAAAACTCTCCCAATAAAGATTATATTATCATGAAATAATTTAATCAGTAATCACCGTTAAAAATCATTTTATTTTATATCACACTGGGTGTATGAAACGTTTTGATTATCCTTAATATAGTTTCTTTTTTATTTTGATGTATCCAGGTTCGCTCTCACGTGTACAACGAATCTATTGACAACACTTACATAAAATACCACAAGTCTTTTAGGCTCTAGGGCATGCCAAATAAATATACATTATTCACTGGTGGTAGGTCTCTCATATGTGAGAGGCCATCTGGGTAGGTACCACCGCAATGTCTATTTCTCCCGTGAAACAACACTGCGTAAATGCACTGTTGTGTTTCGGATTGAAGGACATTGTAGCCAGAGTAACTACTGGACATATTGAGACTTAACATCTTATATCTCAGGATGGCGAGCGCAGTGGAATGTTGCTACTGTTTATGAGCAGTCGTATCAGGCGAACGGCTTGCTCGTCTCGTCATTCATTGCAATAAAAAAAATAAAAAAAAAACATACATACAGTATACACTAGAAAAACATATCTATATATAACATAACATCATTCTCAGTCAGATACACATACACATGATCATTAATCGCACTCCATATTTAATGTATGCTTATTCTGACTCTTTTATGTGACCCAAACCTCACACCAGGACACACGAGTTCATCGTCTCAAAAACGAACATAACCTAAAATAATCAAATTAAAGCCTTATCTATGCGTAGAAACTAGATGTTTGCCTCTGTATAATTTCTAATTATAGGTCAATTCCTAAAATAGCTTTACGTGGGTATAGTAATGGTTTGATTTGTTTGTATTAATGTCTTATTTGTATGTTCATAAATATACGAGTATAATGCGATAAACTGAAGTAAAATAATTAATAGTTTCATTATATCCATACAATGGTGGAAAAGCCGGCAAAATAAGTACTCAAAATATATTTCGTCACGTTTTGATTACAGACTGTGATATCTTTTTTTATATTTAAACTTTAGGTAATTCAACCTACGGTTGCTGGTACATTAAAAAGCCTTCAATAGGTCATGCAATTTGCCAATCCAAATTAGGCCCACGTTAGAACTGGGGCCTAAGCGATCACATTCGAACTCTCTATCGCAGATAATCGCGTGCCCAGTACTAAATCATATGCTGATATGAGTATAATGCAGTACAGTCGAATATTGAAAAGTTTCTTGTAGTTTCTGACTCGCATCACAAAACTTGTATCTTTGTGGGGTCAGAGCTATCTTTGACTGGGTTTATGAATTTATTTATGCAGATTTATGTTTTAAAATAGTGCTGGATTCTTTTGTTCGCATATGCGTGCATGCGTTAGTTGATAGCGGAGTGCGGCTGCAGACCGGGCGGCCTTGCGGGCGCGCCTATATGGAGATAACTCATAAAACATCGCGTAGGCCATAAATAATCCTTACTGCGCGTATTGCCTGCGATAACCTCCTGTTTAAAGAGATATTTACGTCCAGGAACTCCGTTTATCCAACTGAGAAATCCTTGGAGAATAACACGAGGAAATTGTAGTTAAAGTTATTTATGAGAATTTCATTTGAGTATAGTGTAGCTTGCTAAATAAGTGTGGGATGCAAAGGTTTTATTTTAATCGTAACGAACCTTTACTCAAAAAGGCGAACAATATGGACTGATATAACATTGGATATATACAGCGGATTCCTTTACTCAAGCAGACGGACTGGATAATTAATTCCAAAATTAATGAAATTATAATTTAAAACAATTGAGATATTTCACCATATTTTATATTTGACTCCGCAAACATAATGTTTGTAAGAAAAGTCAACGGGTACTGTACCAATATTTCTGTTTCTATCTCTGTCACGCCTACGTAATAACATCATCTTTGCTGTCGCTTGAGTGTTCCTGGGTGCGTGCACACGTCCTTTACCAGCACAATGCGCAGATGTTTTGTTTCCGATGTCGGCTCTGGTATAATAAAGAACGTTTGAAACAAACGTTTTCCACGTATAATACCTAATTACCTAGCAGCAAACAAAGGTGTGCCAGACAAATGTGATGGAAGTATAATAAAAAAACTAATTTACAACATTTAATGTAATTTTTACATTACTTAGTTAAAGTTTTTGCAATACTTTACTTTATACTACTCAAAGGATTAATAACATAGCAGGGGTAATTTTTATTCATTAATATATGCAGACGAATATATTTCAATTATTTGGACAATAAAAAATTTAGTCTTTATACATAGAAAGTTCTAAAACTTATTTTAGTCATAGATTTTTTGTCTTCTCCCAAATAGAATTCAAGAGTCGTATGAAAGGGGCAAAATATCTAACTACTCGTGCTCAATTTTTTATTCATCTTGGAAAAAGATTCAGACAATTAAATACACCTACCTAAATATACAATTCAATGAAAGTACACGATTTTTGATCGCAACAACACCCAGACCCAAATCAAATACTATTGGTTATCAAAAATAGGTATATATCCTCGGGAATCGAACCCGCAGCCTCTCTCCTCGAAGCCGGTGTTTAACCAACTGTGTCACGAGGCTGTCAGGTACATGATAATGACGTCACGTACCCAAGCGGAGCCACATGCTGGTATTAGTATGCGCGAGGGATGGCTGGCAAAGAGCCAACATTGTCGAAGGTAATGAGACGAGAGTACACACTGTACTTACCGACTTCGCAGAATTAACTTAATACTTTCGCAATACTGAGTGTAAAGAGTAAACCATCTACTAGTTGTAAACCGGGATATCTACCGTTAGAAGCCAGTGTAATTTTGTTACCAGAGTTTAATATAAATTCAACCAACAGTATATACCTGACCTCAAACTAAGATCGAGTCTTGTGTCGTGGGTATCAGAAAGTACGAGTGACTTTTCGATGCATCATGTCAGGTGATCGAACCCGCGAAATATATCTGTATAATATATATTCGATCACAATTATTACATCAACACTTTGCAATACCATGGAACTGTAGTTTACTTTCCAGGTAAACTAAATTAACACGAGTGTAACTGTAATCCAATGTCACATTCGAAGCAACCTCGGATCAACCCCCGGACCACTAAAGGGGAGTGGGTTACAACCGCCGATTTTTCTCCCTTGTCGCATGGTTTTTGTACGGTGTTGCGGAATAATGGATTAGAAGAGGTATTGATAATGTATGGAACCGATGCCGTATAAAATCAAATGACCAAATTTACTGAGAAAATTCCCGGAAATCTAACGTTCTTCAGACTTTGTGGCGCACTATTTTTGAACGGCACTACGTGTTTTCTTATTATTTTTCATGGATCTATCGATGGTAGGAATGACATACAAAAATATATTACCAAAATTTACCCCTCTCCCTGTGCTTTTGAATTGTTACCTGCACTCAGACAGACAGCTTACAAGTGACGGCATAGTGCTGGATGTTATTATTTTATGCCCCTGTATCTTACTACATAAGTCTCTTGGTGCATATTATGACCCATCACTTTTTGCCACGGGCCTGTAGTCTAGGACCTTCGTCGTACATTAGCGATTCCCTTTGATATTGCACCTACTAAAGCTTACTCAACTGCCAAAGGGCATATACCACGTTAATATTTAATGTGTATACAGGCCTTGCGCAAATATAACTTTAATACGATGAATTTTATTTGTTTAAATTATGGTGAAACAAATAATACATATGTTTCATATTTTAAAATCGTGTTTCTTTATACATATAAATCCGATCAAGATAAAGGAACTGCTCCAAATGGGACATACTCTGAAGCATTTTTTTGTTTATTTCTGCTCTAACTTCTGCCTAGTCGTGTTCTTCATTACTGAAGGTCGTGTATATTAAAATCCTTCGTAGCTTTATGCGTTATATTCTTCCAATTTGCTTGGTTTTATGTTGACAATGACTAGATAATACACTAGATGTTAAGAGCTGGTGGACTATATAGCCCAACTGTCTCAATCGTACGCTCGACTGTAGAGGAGGCTCGTGCCCTGCATTAGGACATATATGGGCTGATACAAACACAGAAGCGAATAAGAGCACTTCAGATTTAGAATCCATTAGCGTACTATAGTTATCTCTCGCCATTCAACATAATTGTACCGGCCTAATTATATGTGCAAGCAACAGCCTTATACAAAAACATTTTAGAACCTATTTTATTTATCGAACATTTCTCCCTTTCGAACGACTTTTGAATGCAGTTTGCGCAAAGAAGACAAAACATTCGATAAGTAAAATAGTTTAAAACTGTTTATGAATAAGCAGTCTTAATATATCAAGCATATCAAGCATCCTGTATCTGTGTCTCTATCACTTTACATACGTCCCAAGGCACGGGTATCCTCTACAATCGAGAGTACGATTGAGAGTGGTAAGGCCATATAGTCCACCACGCTGGCCTAGTGCGGGTTCGCGAACTATTAAGCAATCAAGCATACAATATATTAATAGTCCATCCCCAGCAACGTATTACCGCGTTATATTTTTACCTACATCAAAGCGAGCCTCCAGCATAAAAATATGCCAGACTGAGTATCCAGTATAAATATACTTGTAAATAGAAAGGGTATCGAACTATTGATTGGCCACCCCTTAGGCTTTAGACTCAGGTCGTTGCCTCCGCCAGCCTGGACCTTACCACTTCAATTAGAATGTGCGGTTAATTAATGCTGAAGTGATTTATATTGAAGTTTGTTATTGGTGTGAGGTTTTGTGGTTTCAATTTGATTAATAAGTTTTTATACCACTTTTAGGAGGTCAACGCATTATTTTTTTAGTATATTGGCTTTTTGAAGCAAGTCTCAGTTTGATGATAATATCGATAACTTGTCCTATTTCAGTCCCTTTATAAAATTCTTTACCGTTTGAACACGTGACACAGAATTTAAACTTGATTGACCGTCTTGGGAATCTAATTTAAGAAATGATTTTTCGTTGCTAAGGTGTAAGTATGCAAGAGAAAGCCCGTTAGCTTAGCACAAGTTTACGCTTTATAGAACAAATAAATAAAATAAAAACGTTTTAATTGGATCAAATGAGTCAGAATTTGCTTGGAAACTCTATAGAAAATATCATTAAGTTCCAACAAGTTAATTTACCAGTTTTTCTCTTACAGTTGTTGTATAACAAGGCTCTGCGGCGCAAGTTAAGTAGAACAAGTTTTTTCATTACGTACGCATGAACATTTTTAAATCTACGTACGTTTCACTTCAAATGAAAATTATTTATTATAATTATTATACTGGGCATACTTCATATCGTTATGTTTAATATTCAATCAGATTTTTTTTGACAAAACACTGGATTAGCGAACCAGTCGTACAATTTAGAAATCACTGTAGCACATATATTATTCAATTTTACGAATATCAGATTAAACACAATATAATAATTGCTACTCGATATTGTCTTTCACCGTGGGTTTCATTAAGAGGGAAATTGCAATCCAACAACATACTGACTCAAAACATTTGTGATGCACTCAAACCCTTATGGATTTAATAGATTTGCAATTCTACTGAAGAACACTCAACAAATGTTATGTTCAAAAGAGATGTAATTTTAATAACATTGTTTGAAAGCGCCCAACTAAAAAAACAATAGCATAAAAAAACAAAAGTAATTGCAAAACCGAGTTGTTGCATTAGAGGCAGCGCGCAATCATGCGTTAATAGTGTTTGTTGTTTGATGTGATTGTTTGTGTTGTGTTGTGTTGTCTGTTGTCCTTGCTGCCCACGAGCGAATCTCAGTGTGTACTATGTGGGCGAGTGTTGTTCTATTATAATTGAAAGTTTTTTAACACATTGGTTCACGCTCTATGGACTTTCACGAAGGTGGTATGACGATAATAAGCTATGAAATAAAATTAAATAGGAATAATAAAAAGGGAATATAATTTACGGAAGAAAGCCTACAAAAATAAAAATCAAAGCGAACAATCCACTTCGTTCATTATGTGAACTTCCTATTGACTGCTTAGTCCGGTACTCTTATAATATGGTGGACGGGATTAGACCCTTATTTGTTTCCAATACCTGCTTTTTCTCCGCATTTGTTTTCTTTCTGATTGGCGTAATTAGTAAAGACAAAATAGTGACCCTAATAGTTTTGCCGAATGTTGGACTTTCGCAATTTGAACTTCGATATCGGAACGTCCAAATTTCAACACTAAGGCTACTTTCCACTGGCGTTTTACGAGCGTTGGCGTTTCCCCAACTTCTACACAGTGGCGACGCTGCGCTGAACTTTCGTCTAATTTTCGACGAAGGAGCAATGTCAACAATAGTATTTCTCGTCGGAAAGCCCGTAGACAACCGCGACGTCAACACCGGGGAAACTCCAGCGCTCGTAAAATGCAAGTGGAATAGGGCCCCTAGTATTTACAAAAGTTGCCATACCGGGTTTGTTGGCGGAATAGTCTCTACTCTAAATATCTACCCAGAACAGTTCAATGTTAATGGATAAAGGTACTCACGTCCATTATCCGTGGACAGTTTCATCTTCTCGAGCATAGTGGTGTCTCTGTCATTGTATATGAGCACGGCGGTCGCGTTCGCGCGCCACGCATTCTGGACCTGTGAACAAGATAAATATATTGTTAATAAATAATATAATCATACTGTTACTCATGGGCATAGCCACGATGGGGCAGAGTGAGGCGCTTGCCCCACCCTGGCTGGGTCCTTCTATCTGTAAAGTACTAGACCAAACCTAAAAAAATATGTCTAAGTTAAAGAGCTTGAGCCCATGGTTGGCTACGTCCATTGTATTGCTAGGGTTTAGAATATTCGTATTTACTTGGATAGCGACCATACAGAAGTAAAGAACCCGGCACACGCGTAAAGTTGCGTTTCGGGTTCATCCCACGTTTATTCGGATACAAACAGGTGGACATAATTATGTTGACCAGAGAGCGATAAATATCTCATATTGATAGAAACTCTGGACTACATTCCACTTACCCACATGAACATTATAGAAGGAAAGAAAGAAAAACTTTTATTGTTAATCGAATATGACAATGATGATATATCAGCCCATATACATCCCACTACAGGGCACGGGCCTACTCTACAATCGAGAATACGATTGAGTAGTTATTTGAACCCGTGGCTACCGTGAACATGTTGGCAGTCGCGTCTGTTCCGTTACCAACAGGCCACGCACTAATAAATAGAGAAAAAGACAAGGATCAATGACAATTCCATTCAGCTATCTGCTGCAACGCTGGTTCACAATGGGAGGCCCAAGGGACGTGCGGACGTACACTCGGAGTGCCAATATAAATAAACATGTTTTCACAACCCCATATTTGGATACTTGTCTTCTAGATGCATTATAATACACCAGAAGATTTTTTTTTAATAAAAAAAAAATTTGGGGTTTTTGTCCATATGGACATGCCGACCCCATTTATCCTTAATATTTGTAATAAACAATTCAAAATCACGAATCACTGCTGAAAGGTTGTAATTAAGCGACATAAATTAAGTGCCAGCTCCGATGTAGGCCTAAGACAAAATGTTTTGAATCAGACGCCAGAAGATCGCACCAGAAGATATAAAATAAATTGTAATTACACCCAAGAGTCGAGCTATTGCAACTCGGAAATAAGATGCCTCTGGTATCCGTAATAGGAGATCCCATGGACTTCTCGGGCTCAGAACACGTAGACTTAAAATAAATATATCTTAACAACAGTATTAGCAATACAGTTCAATTAAAATTAATGCATAGATACATAGACTCACGCCTTTTTTCCGAGAAGGGGTAGTAAAATTAATAATAATGCAACTGTATAAATTCATTTAGTTGATTCTAAACGTAAAAATACATGTCCAAAGCTGAAAGCACATACAGACATACATGTTTGTCTAAGTTTGACTACTAAACAATTTGCCTTGATCTTAAAAGCATACATTTTATTTTGTGAGGACATCATTATTCCCAGACCTGAGACCTTAATCCTTCCTAGATCTTAAATAACTCGTTAGTAGGTTCCTTACAACAATTCCTACAAATCTATATTTTTGGCATAAAACTTCGATGTTAAAATCCGCATGTCTATTGACATTTGACTAGTACAACATTTTTCATATTGAGTAGTATGCTAATTAAATAGAGAAACGGAAATATATTATGTCTAATCGCCCACACATAACATGTTGTGTCAAACAGTATCCACTTTTACATATTTATATATAATATGTTCTAATGAATGTAAAGTCACCGAGGAACGACATTCGAACGAAAATAGCACAGTATTTTTAGCTCTAAATGTCCTTTTTAAACTTGTTATTTCTAACCGACCTGTATGAGAACATAGTAATATTTAAAGAAATATAGGTGATGACAAAATAAAAAAAAACAATACTTTTTTAAATTACCATGTGTAGTATTTATTAACCTTACGAATACTTTTAGATAAAATATATACTTTCACATTTGAGTCTCTGTAATACAAAATAGATTTTTTAATATTCAATAAATATAGACTAATGTATCTGTATCAGCCCATATACGTCCCACTGCAGGGCACGGGCCTACTCTACAATCGAGGGTACGATTGAGAGTGGTTAGGCCATATAGTCCACCACGCTGGCCTAGTGCGGGTTGGCGGACTTACATACCATATAAATTCTTATAAATCGCTATGGTATGCAGGTTTCCTCACGATGTTTTCCTTCACCGTTTTAGTGCGTGGTGATTGACTATCAATACACACATGACTCCGAAAAGTCAGAGGTGTGCCCTGGGATTCGAACCCGCGACCACCGTAAACATGTTGGCAGTCGCGTCTAGTCCGTTTTACCAACAGGCCACCACGCACTTTGTATCAGCCCATATACGTCCCACTGCAGGGCACGGGCCTCCTCTACAATCGACAGTACGATTGAGAGTGGTTAGAGTGGTTACCACTCTCAAATATAGACTAATGCATGTAAAAAAAGTTTAGATCTTTATTATTTCCTCAATTTGTGTATATGTGTATTACTAATGAATAAACTTATATATAAATTGTCTTTAAATAACAGTACAACCACCACGATATTCGTGAAACCTTATGAACCTACAGGATAAAATTAGTCACATATTGATTTTCTATATCGGGAGAACAATAGCACTCAATACATTACTTGATATCACGCTCCAGTTACGTCACTCGATGAACGCAACTGTCGACATGTCAGGAGAATCTCACCGCGTCATGAATAACACCCTCGAAGAATGTCTTTGTTCTGGGGCGGCTATCTTGTGACACACGACATGAATGATAGATGTACGATAGACGATGTGGTGACATTTGTGAAAGTCGGGTCATATGTGTCGAACGATTGGCACGAGTGAAGTTGTCTTTCGGATATATTAATATTAGTATTGATCATAGATGTATGTTTTCTAGATATTTGTCCGAGTCATTGGAATATTATAATAGAGCGGATGCGGCATGGCTTTAAAGTCATATTGCCGTAAGGATATGCAGAAGAAATGTAGAAAATATTCGCTTAATAAAACAGTTTATCAATAAGTAATAAACAAAATCATTTATCATTTAAAAAATGTCGAGCTATCTTGTACATCGATAAAATAAAATAAAAAAAGATAGCCCACTTTAAAAACCCGATTTATTTGTACAAAAAGAAAGCAATCTTATCATGCCTTATCATATGTTGTAATATTTATTCATATTGAATAGTCGGCCGTTGTAAAATGGTTTTATTGCAAGTCTGAAGAGCGATCGGTATCGGGAAAAGGCATTGAACAATAATCCTAGTTGCGTATATAAAGATCGTTTATATCTCTATTTTATATCGGTTCATTGGTGCAGCGGCTGCATGGACGGTCGGTAAAGTAAAGTTCGAAGTTCGATCCTTAAGTTGGGCTGTCCAGTTTGAGTGAATTTTTCTTTTTGGTATTATTTTTGGGGGATTAAATTACTTCGTTCAATAATAGAAAAGATACAGTTAATAAACTTTTCCTGTTTCATACATACTTGATACTTTTAATATTGTTTCGGCATCTATTTTTATTTCACATATTCTTTATCAGCCTATATACGTCCCACTGCAGGGCCTCCTCTACAATAGAGAGTACGATTAAGACTAGTTAGGCCATATAATCCACCACGCTGGCCTAATGCGGGTTGGTGGTTTTCATAATAATATGGTATGTCTCACTATTACTTTAATTTACTTAAAGATATTTTAAGTGCAAAACAAGTTTATTACCGTTATATTTCCTACTATGCCTGAAGTAATTTCCCTTAATAAGTACAAAGAGTTATTTTAAAAAATCAAAATAACAGGCATACCAATTTTATATACCTAAACGTACATAAAACACTACCAGCTTATCCAAATTATACGCAATAATATTGCTTTCTTCCTTTTATTTTGCTATTCTTTCTTACCATTTTCCTTCTTCAAAACATTGAGTGTTTAAGTTCTAAGGACAATAACATAATTGCATAAAAGATTACCCAGAGTAAGTTATTAGCAACAATAGGCAAATTAAAGGGGAAAACAACAGAGTAATGGATTTTCCATAAATAAATACACCCATTGATGTCACAAATCCGTATACCCAGAGCATTTCATTCATAAACAGCTTTAGGGAAGTCCTGAAGTATTACAGAAAATACAAATATGTATGTAGTGGGCATACTTAATTGGACACGGAAAATTTTAATTTTATTGAAACTGAAGTTAGCGCCTACATTACCAATTATAATGTCCCCCGATTTTTGTATTTTATGACACTTGGTACCTACTTTCATTGCTTATATAGATAAAAAATAGTAACCCACTTATGGTAAGTGGCTATCTCGGATCATAGACTTTGGTAATGCCAAAGGAAAAAGAAGGTAAGGGCAAATAATTGAAACTAAACGGAAGATAGGGGACTACATAAGAGAGAAAGAGATAGAATAAGTAATTAGTAACTACGATATCACAGGTTCAGGGGCCCTACTATATTCATCCGAAACGAAGTTCGAAACTTCGGATGACCGAAGTTTATATACGATGATTATATCTGAGTATAAAAATATATGAGTATAAAAATTCCATAGAAATACAGGATAGGTAATGAAGGATTTTCCAACCTGTCTAGGTCGAGGTCAAATTAGAAATGATTTTTTTTTTATGTATTCATCATTGACCTAATTAAAACAAAATAAAATGTACCAAGTAATTACTTAGTAATTTTCGTCATTGGCTTATTGACGTGCATTTACTATGACCCATGAGTTGTTGGAATAATTAATTACCTACGTAAATCATGACCAACCCGAGGTAAGTACGGAATATGGGAAAGTTACAAAAGCATGCAAAAACTGGACACTTACAAATCTTATGTCCTGGGAATCTACGAAAGACTAGTCTAACAACACTCAGACCTAAATCAAATATTTATGGGCCTTTGAAAAATTAACTCGTACCGGAAATCGAAACCACGACGTCACGAACGATAGCCAAATTCTAAAAAATCAACACCACTAAACCTATCTATCAATAATAGTATTTAATTAGCCGATAATAAAAGTTTATTAATCATTTTAATGTGCCACCATTCATTAGAGGACTTGCTTTACTTTGCAAACTTGCAACCTCATCGTTGTTGCATCCAACAACTTGAATTGAGATCATGGGTAGTATTAAGGATAACGGCAGCACAAATTGTAACAAAGCGTAAACAATATAGCGGACCTACGTAAGGTCTCTGTGCTACTGGGCTCAATAATTATCCTTTATAGGTACTAGCACGACCAATTGACTTGATATACTGGCTACGAACTGGTTGTAATGGCACTGTGGAGGTCCATGAGCGTTGGTGATAGTTTTACCATCATGCGGGCCGCATGCTCTTCTGCCTGCTCGGGATTATAAGAAAGATGTATGGTCATGAGCAGCGGTGACTGCTTCAGGCGGGCTGCATGCTGGTATGCCTGCCAAGGCATGTAAAAAAATTGAGGTGTACACTCCAAAAACGAGTCCATAGACTAGGAATAATGAGTTTAGTACATACGGACAAATACACCAGCTTGATTTTAACAGGATAATCGTATTACATAAAATGATTCAGGAAAGCAAGATATTTACGGAAGTCATTATAGTGAATTAGACAATACATTGAATATGGTAATCGACATCCGAATGGAAACGAATATCCTACGACCAATAAATTTTGAACGAATCGAAAGTCAAAAAAATAATAATTTGTTTCTTCTTCTTCTTCTTTTCAAATGTAGTTTGGCTCCACCGTTAATAATTTGTTTAAAGAACACAACTCAAAACTATCAATTTGAAAACCACAGATGAGACCGCGTGTCAAAACTACCAAAAAGAAAACATGATATGTATACCACAAACAAGCGCGTTGTTTTTACAACTTCCAGAATGTTCGACAGTATTCTTTCACATACAGAAAAGTAGGTCGAAAGTACTTTATTACGGGTTTATGAACAAAGTGAGAATTATCGCCGTTCATTCGCCATACTAAGGTTTATTACGTACGACGCTGAGCGAAATGTGTCAATGAGATATTTCATATTACCGTGACTCACCTGACTTATTGTTTGATAAACACGCGAAAATTTACGACGTTCTAATTCATGAACAAAGGTAATTTTGCGTCATACATTATTTCAGATAACACACATATTTAAAGTCACGCGTTCATCTACGAGAAGGTAGGCAGAGGTTTTTCTAGTGATAACCACAGGTCGTCGAACTTATTAATTTCTGTCCTAGATATGATGAAAGGAGGAGGACCATACATACCCTTACGCCTTTTCCCCAAAAGGGGTAGGCAGAGGTGCAACCAGGACACCCATGTTTCGCCTTGCATTTTCCATCCCACGTCGTGATGGGGGTCACGCCTATCGCCATATCGGGCACAAATTCCTGACTCCGGGGTGATAATGAATAGAAAAATCCAGTATATCTTTGCCCAACCCAGGAGCCGAACCAGAGACCCCAGCTTTGCAATCATACCGTAATACCACTGCGCCACCGAAGCAGTCCTATGAATGGTAGACGAATACTGAGTAGTCTAAATATTAGCCACAGGCCTAAATATTGTGACGAGGTTTAACCCTTGTTTCAACCTTATGCAGGTAGTCAGAAGTTTGAGATCCTATAATATTTCTAGCGTCACTTAACGATAGGTGATTCTTACCACCGACCAAAGGGCATCGTATGTTTAAACCAGTGATTCTCAACCTTTTTTTTGTTGCGGCACATATTTAATGATTTAAAAATTTGGCGGCACACATTTAACGATTTCAAAATTTGGCGGCACACAAAGATAAAGATAAAAGTTATTTACTTACTACAACACACTGCATAAATAGTTTATGCCAAAATATTGAAATATACGAAATAAACTAATATATACTACAATAATAACTAAACGTTTATTAAGGGATTAATTACAAGCTAATAATAAAAATATTTTTAATGCGAAATTTGAGCTTGATTTTTTTTTTGATAATTTGATTTATATTTGGTCGTAAAAATGACAATGCTACTCTCATATCGTAAAGAAAAGGTGCAGTAACTACTATGCAACACCTTGTGAATCCCAACTATCACTAAAACAACACGTTTTGTACGCAGAAGTGGCAAGTGTGCGCCGACTTGAGACATATTCCTATTGCTATGCACGCCGCTTCATCATAATTTGGCACTAAGAAAAAACGCGTTGCAAAGCAAATAATAAAATAATTAACTTTTATGTGGATTTAAATATATATTCATGTTTAAATATTTTTCTTTTTAAATGATATAATTTAATAATATTTACATTATTATATATTTACAAAATTTGGCGGCACACTTTTGAAATTTGGCGGCACACAAAAGTGCCGCGGCACAGTGGTTGAGAATCACTGGTTTAAACCATATTACTGCATTTTGGTCGGGCAAATATTTTACAGACCTAGTTTGCGTCTAGAATACATTAACCATTAAGCCATAATTTAGGCAAAACGAGCGACGCAAACAAATTTGTATCAGCTTTATTTACATAGAAATCTGATCTGTAAAGTTCTGTAAAGTTTCGGTATTTTTTGTTTACGTATTTAGTTTTAATGAGATTACAAGATTGAAACAAAACTATTTTGGGGCCATTCATAACGAAGATCCATAAATTACGTCACCCGTTAAGGGGGAGGGAGGGGGTCAACGAAGTGTAACAAGGGACGGGGAGGGGTCCAAATTTTTTTGACAATACATTTTTCAAAACATTATATTTTATAAGTATTACAATACTAAATTTAAACTAGATACCCAGTTACGAATAACATGAAAATAGTTGGAGCACTGTCTAAAATTTCAAAATATGTGACATCACAGAAGTACCGTAGGAGGAAGTCATAAATGTGACAAGGACGGGGGAGAGTCAAAAAATCAAGAAATTCATGTGACGTAATTTATGGCTGGCCTTTTTACGGATTTTATCGCGAATTGGATTATACATTTAGATTTTTTAACATGCCGGCATGGCATTTCGATTATTTTACAGCTTTCGTGGTCACGGGGCGGTCTCCCCAATTACAAAATCAGTTTAGACGAGATATGACATCCATATTAAAAGTATGTAATCTAGTTATCAATTCTTAATTTGACAATTGAATTATTTTTATCGTTTGATACCTTTGTTTTCTTAAAAAAATAAGCTTAGACGAAGAAGTTCATAGATCATCGAACATTGATCCTTATTATCACCGGAAATATCGAAATTATTAGGACTCCTTATAGACATTTTCATAAAAATATTCCTTAGGTATCGTTTATTATTGTATAGTTACAGTTAATGATTTAGAAAATATTTCATTCCAAAACCTATAAAAACACGATATTTTCCTCAATTAATTATAGAACGATAGTTATTTCATTCTACACATGTATCATAATGAATATAACTAACTTATAGCAATTCAATGTTAAACATAGGCCTCTCAAATTCTCACTAAACGATAACTGACCAGCTTCTCAAAATAAATAAAACACTCAGAAATGCATAACAAACCAGCCCGTATGCATCCCACTGCAGGGCACGGAACTCATATGACAATTAATTAATTCATTCATTTATTCATTTATTATGAATAGTTTACCTTAATTTCAAAGTTACAGCTGCCTCTTCTAATGACAGCGATCCACGGCTCCTCGGGCAGGGGGTCGTTAGGGGTCGTGACGGACAGTAGGGGCCACGTGCAACCGGTGTGGTCGCGGTCGCCGCCCGGCCCCTTCGCTCGGACGTGCACGGCGACCCCTCTCGACGATCCGATGAACCCCTCGCCGTATTTACCAGACTGAAAGAGAATGAGAGGTTAGATAGTTGGTAAAACTAAGGTATATTAGAAGTAGAAGGAAATAATAACTAACATAGTTCTGACCCCAATAAGACGTTTTGGTATCACAAACACAGGGACATATACGGAAGGATCGATCCCCATACGTGCTGGGATGGAACCCGCTGCTTCTCGTTTCACAGCTGGAGTCTAACCAACAGCGGCGTTATGCCTATCAAAATCTTTATGGGGAGGTCTATGTTCAGAAATGGAATACCTGTTGCTAAAGATAGGGAGATTATTTATCATAAGAGGATAGTGTACAGACGGTTTTGAGTAGACGGTTGTAAGTGTCTTGACCGGCAAGAGATGGCTATCTGACCTTGTTGATATTTTGGTATGACAGTACATACATAGATATTTGAAGATAACTTTAATGATAACTTCAAATAAAGAAAGCATTGAACCCAAATTCAGGCAAAAATGTTGTCACCTTACTGGTTCACCTAAAGTTACGAATTGTTTTCGAAATATTTTTAGAAGCGTAAATTATTGCAGCCTTAGTGAAATAATCGAAAAATATAATTAGACTGATGTAAGACGAGTTCGCCCCTGTCGTCTGTATGTACACTTAACACCATCTAAACAAAACCACTCTAATGGCATTCAATTGAATTCGCAAAATTGATCAATGATAAATGACGCATCGAAATCCAGACATCGACCAGTGCAGCCCGGCTCTTAAAAATATCTAGAACATTGAATAGGCAAACGAGTACACGGTTCGAGTGATAACAGCCAATGAACACCCACAAACTAAGCATATTTATGTATGTGTACGTGTGTGAGAATCAAAGAAGACAGACTGATAGAAACGAACAAAACGTGCGTCATAAAAAACCTATACTTTAACTAACTCTTTGAAGTGTATGAAGGCTCGATAAGGGCAATTGTAGGTGGCCGTACACAACTTCAGGGCTTAAAGGAACTAGCCCTTTAAATTCATACGTTTCTTAGTTTTAAAAAAAAAACATAAGTTCGTACTTCGTGGTAAAGCTTGGTTGATGGTCGTTTCATGCTACGATATGACCTCGAAAAATGTAAGTCGCCCGCATAATATGGGTCTTTTCGCTTGTTCCACCACTGGTTACCACTCCAAGTTGCGTTGGCGCATTCATATCGCAGTTAAAACTTGCTGCACTTTTGGTTTTCCAGTTCAGAACATAGGAAATCGTAATAGTTCAAGTAACAATCGCGTAATAAGCAGAACGGTGAAAGCACATGCGTGTGCGAACGAGTTTGCAGTCAATAACATAGATTACACACTGTTTACAAGTAGATAGCGTATCGCTATCGTTTAGAGCACTGGCCGCGACTATTAAAAAGAAAATTTATTCGTATCATGATTTCGTATCTCTATTTGTCTGGTGACTATGTCTAGTATTTCGCAAGGAAATGAGTAGGTATAGTAAGGAATTTATTTTGGAGACTCTCTGTATCTGTATCAGCCCATATACGTCCCACTGCAGGGCACGGGCCTCCTCTACAATCGACAGTACGATTGAGAGTGGTTAGGTCATATAGTCCACCACGCTTGCCTAGTGCGGGTTGGCGGACTTACATACCATAGAAATTTATATAAATCGCTATGGTATGCAGGTTTCCTCACGATGTTTTCCTTCACCGTTTTAGTGCGTGGTGACTGACTATCAATACACACATGACTCCGAAAAGTCAGACGTGTGCCCTGGGATTTGAACCCGCGACCACCGTGAACATGTTGGCAGTCGCGTCTAGTCCGTTACCAACAGGCCACCACGCACTGGAGGTGGAGACTCTCTGCCTGAAGGATTTTAGGTCAAACTACCAACTTGAGAAAAATATGATAACTTAATGGTATGTAATGTCCTGTAAGTGGTATTGGTTGGAAAATAAATAAAATAAATAAATGTATATTATACATGCTTGGTATGTAATGGTTGCGAATTGAACCGAATTTTCTAATCTTTAAATGCATATACAGCTATAAGTGTTTGGAAAAAAACTTATTCTAATCGCGACGCACTGGAAGAAGGATCATTCTAAATATCGTACATACATGTGGTTAGATATATAAGAAAATAGGAGTTTCAATGTCCTTCTTAGTAATCAACCAGGGAGTTACTTGACATTGGTATGCGTAACAATGAGACATGCTTGTCACAAATTAAATAAGGCTAGCGGCACCTACAACACAAATTATGTTTGATTATGTGTTATTATATGATTCATATATTCGCATGTGTATTTGACAAACAGATTTGTTTAGAGGATATTTTAATTTTTGTATGGAAAACAATCGAATTATAATTTTTTCACCATGATGCGCGTACCTCTTTTATAGGTAAAGAGAATTTTAGGAGTACTGTACAATTAATAAGGCATATAATAAATTAAAATTTGTAACAATACGAAAATATTATCATCAATTTAGAATAAAACGCGTGTTTATAGTTGTATTAAATTTTAGGACTTATCAGACTTGACAGCCTCCGTGGCGCAGTTGGTTAGACGCCGCCTGTGAAACGAGAGGCCGCGGGTTCGATCCCCGCACCGAGAGAAATGTTTGTGCGGCCCACAAATATTTCTTCCGGGTCTGGGTGTTTGTGAGACCGAAAAGTCTCTCGTAGTTCCTGATACCCACGACACAAGACTCGATCTTAGTGTGGGGTCAGGACTATGTATGTAACTGTTGGGTGTTATTTATTTATTTATTTATTTAATTAAAACGATTACGTCGTTATAGGGATTAAAATATTTTTATGATTCTTAATTTCGAAAACTAAATTTAGTAGAGTTGAAAATCGCAGAATTGAAATGAAATGAAATGAATTGAAAATGAAATGAAAATAATTTATTGAATCCATTAAAATGTTCAACATCATTTAGATTCAGTCATTTTTTTATCTACCTCCCGATTCGGAAAGCGGTTTTCACTAGAGAAGAACGGGCAAGAAACTCTAGTGTTGCTCTTTTCAAAACCAGTTTACAATGTAGTGAATTATTACAAAATTTACAAGTTGGTTTGAATCAGAGCAGTTTAATAATAATATTTTGTAAATTTACAATAAATATTAATATATTGAAGAATCTTATCAGTACTAACATATTCTCAAACGATCATCAAGATATCGTTGTGGCACCATTTTAATACGCTTATCGGCCTTTTGCCTTTCATTGCAACGTCCAAAATATTTTGATAAAATCATTGCAGTGATTTTTTTTCTACGCAGTTGTTTTAGTTGTTGGACAAAAAAAAGCATTTCTATTTAAGCAAAGGTTAGTATGTAGATAATAAAAATTATTGATGTAAAAAGAATATTTTGATAACAATATCGATATCTGCTCACAACTGATTATTGTTATTCATGCAGTAATCTGAGATAAGATTATTTTGTCTAACAGGCAACAGCTGTTGGCGAATACATCAACCGTGACTATAATTTATATTTATGTGTAGTTACAGGATGTCTATCGACCAGTTATGAACATGGCAAAACATACATACATACATAAACTCACGCCTTTTACCCAGAAAGGGTAGGCAGAGGTGCCAGGGCACCCACATTTCGCCTTCCGTCCCACGATGTGATAGGTGGCGAGCCTATCGCCATATCGGGCACAAATTCCTGACTCTGGGCTGATAATTAATAGAAAAATCTAATATCACTTTGCCCAACCCGGGATTCGAACCCGAGACCTCAGCTTTGTAGCCGTATCGGAGTACAACTACGCCACCGAGGCAGTCATCACATGGTAAAAATCACGCAAATATTTGTGCTGTGGTGAAGTATATGGCCTAACCACTCTCAATCGTACTCTCGATTGTAGAGGAGGCCCGTGCCCTGCAGTGGGACGTGTATGGGGTGATACATGCAGAAATATTTGTGCGATTCAAAGGTATTCGTTTAGGGCCTGGGTGTTTATGGACCGAAGTCTCGCGTAGTTTCTGATACACACGAGTTACACTTGATTTTTGTGTGAGGTAAGAACTATGTTTGTGACTGTTGGGTGTGTTTATTTATTTAATTCATAGACGTTACAGTCCACTTTCAACGGAAAATATACGGCGAACGTGGGTGTCATGGTTGCACCCCTGCCTATTCCTTCTGGGACAGCGGCGTGAGTTTATGTACGTACAATGTACGTATACATTTTTCATTAGTTGATATTCTGTCGCTAATAGTGTTGTTTTATAGAAGACTTTAATAAATAAATTGGCAAAGGCAATATGCCAAACAAGGCACACCATACTTTGTTACCTTATAAATGTTATTTAAAAAATGTATGTTCTTACAAATATGTACTCTGAATGCATTGATCGATTCCATGACGATACAAATGTGTTATTCATTGAATATTTATATTTATGAACAGCTTAATGTAAAACTGTTATGTACAACAAATTTATCATCACGTAACTATTAAATATTTATAAACGCGATTATCATATCGACCGGTTCTCTCGGCGCCAGTAAATCTCACCGAGAACTTCTCTATGCTACTCAACCGTTATTAATGTACCAATAAACATTAACATTTTGGTACATAGTACATGAAATATTATATCTCTCAAATATGCAATAGACTATAGAGTAGTAAATCTTCTATCCTACTTTGAAAAACAACAATGTTAGGTCACCACTTATTAATTTTACACATGTTGCGAAGCTTATAATAGGGTTGCGTCCAAGATTTCATTGTGAACAGCATGTGTAATGGTTCCTAAAAATATCACTTATAAAACATGAATTTGAAAACAATATCAAAATTGAATGTAAAATAACTGAGATATTAACTGGTCTCTTTAACGCGTGCACCATATGGAAGATGACGTCTTTTCTATTTCTCCTACCACCAACTTTTATATTTGTAACTTGCTTATTACTTAACGGATTTTATAAATTATTTCTGATTATGATTATGCATAACTTAACCTTTCGATATAAGCAATAATAAATTTTATGACACTAGGATATTGTTTTGTTTGTTCCCAAAGCACAATGATGTAACAAAGTTAACAATTAAACAATAAAAAATAAAAAAAAACTAGTCCTTCAACAACATTGAAGCCTGCGAATAATCTTAGTAAGTTAAAGTAATTACGAAGCAGAAAAACAATTGTTTGTAATCGTTTACATTATGCAGTTGGTTATATAAGTTTGTTTACGCTATTAGTACGTAATAGCCAACTCACGCGAATATTTTTAATTTATTCGATTACTAACAGCGCTCTAACTGATTTTGTTGTAAACAAAATGAAAACGATTTATTGCAACTAAAGAAATGTTAATTAAATTTAACTATCTATAGAAGTATTCATATATGTATGTATATAAAATATATTATATAAATATATATCATATAATGTGTATAATATATTAATTGTAAATAATTTGTTTATATATTCCTTTTCAGAGCATGTTTACCTTTAAATTCTATACTGCCCTCTCTTCTTATCCTTTTCTTTTATCCATCCAAAGGTTGTCTGGAAGAAATCGCCTAGGGCGATAAGACCGCCAACTGTACTCTTTAATTTTATTTGTTAAATATTGTAATATTCTGTTCTTTTTTGTGCAGTGAAGAATAAATAATTAAAAGAAATTTATCATTATTTTTTTGTTCTGCCATCCGGTTTGACAACACTGTTTTCATTACAAAAGAACGGTCAAGACACTGTAGTCTAGTGTTGCTCTTCTCAAAACCATTTATTACATAAATTGATTTAATTCTGCCTCCAACTGCCTGGGCGGCGTAGTTGTACTACGGTACGGTTACAAAGCCGAGATCTAGGGTTCTCGGGTCGGGCACAGTGATATTGGATTTTTCTATTCACCATCAGCCCGGAGTAGGGAATTTATTCCCGACATGGCGATAGGCTCACCTCTTACCACATCTAATATTTAAGACACATCACACAAGACGCATAAAAGAAAGTCCCTTGACACAAATTTTATCCCAAAATTGGCCACAAATCTTACTTTCACGAAACTTTTACGTATCCTCATAAACTATGAAAAATTTACAGTTTTTTTACACTCCGGATTACTTCAGCGAAATGGCAGCATGTTTTAATGGACGTGGTTTATGGGTCGTTAAAAACTTTTCGCTTGACAGTTCTCTTGTTTCCTTTTTTTTTCTTTACTATTTCAGTTGCAGTTTGCAATGATATAACTATGTAATAATAATGTTAGGATATATTTGGATGGTTCAATTTCCCTGGCTGAATATTCTTGAGAAATTAAATTATATTTAAGCTTCAGTACATACTAAATTGTTGTAAGTGTGTCAGTTATACCACTATTTAAATAATTTGGCACTCCGATATTTTGCACTGAAAAGATTTATGAGGTCAATGAACTCTTGGAAACAGCTGTAGTAACAATGTCGAATGTAAGTGTCATTTCATATGTTTACACGAAAATACATTTTTCTTTATTTTGACTAGTCTTATCACGCGACTTCATACGTAGATTTTTTTATTTCAAGTCACATACTTTCCTCTACACACGTAGAAAAGTTCTATTTTGATCTAGGCATCCTTGATATTGTCTAATAGTTTGATTATTCTCAATTTATGACCTAGTATCATCAAATAAAACATTTGTATATCATAATAAAAACCACTGATCATTATAATAAGTACTTAAAGTGAAAATATCTAAAAAAATATATTAAAATATTTTTTGAAATCCTAATAACGTTGATTTAGTTACTTAGCTATTGGTAACGTCCATTGAAATGTTACAATTTAAAGACCGAATATTGCATTTCTTAGAGGACGCATTTTTTTTTTTTGGGACATGTTTGGGGGGTCAATAGAAGCTTAAAAAATGCAAAGCTCATGTAACATTTCAATGGACTAACATACAAGTGAAAATCTTCAATTTCAAATGTTTGTATTCACTGCCCATGAACTTCAGTCGTAAGGCGCCCACGCGGAGCGTTGTTCTAAATTTTTACGCTTATTTACATTCCAACTGTTAGAAAGTTGTTAATTTGTTGCCAACACAAACGTACTAGCGCGGTAATATTTACCAATGTTTGATTATTAGGATTTACCACTGACTCGGGTAAACACTACAAATTAAAATTAACTGACGGTTTCAGACTTATTGGTGTGGGCGCATACGGAACTAGGTATTACAAAACAGGAATATTTAGAATGCCTAGCAACAAGATTACTTTTTCTGTTTCGTTAAAACTGCCTTCTTCGTGCCAAACCAATATTAAGAAAGCAGCAATGTATCTACATAATATTATGTTTCGTGTTCCAGAATTCAAACCTGTTGTAGATTATGCGAGACAATATTTTTATTAGTCAACCAATATTACCCAATGCTATAAACGCTTCGATGCTATACCAACATTTTGTAACAGCCATAACAAAACTAACACAATACTTCAAATTATAATGTTATTAAAATTTTACATATTATAATTTACGATAGTTGTCAATCTTATACCGCCTGCATGGCGTAGTTAGTTAGACGCCGGCCGCGAAACGGGAAACCGCGGGTTCGATCCCCGCACCGAGACAAATGTGTGTGTGATCCAGGTATTTGTATCGGGTATTGGTATTTGTGACACCGAAAAGTCTCTCGTAGTTTCTGATACCCACGACAAGAATCGATCTTAGTGTGGGGTCTGGGCTATGTACTCGTATGTGACTTTTGAGCGTATTTATTATTAACTTGCATGATGTTTACTTGTCGCTGTGGTATCTCTTTATAATTCTTATAGACTCAACCATGAGTAACTATCAATAAAGACAGGATATTGTGTACTCCTGGTACCATATTTTACTGTGGAGTTACATTGCAGTATGAAAACAGCCCAACGTGATAAAGTCCTTGGTCCACGATGTTTATTCAACAAGCGGCGCGCGCCCATATTTGCATCTGCCAGACTTTGGCATAGCCGTTTTAAATATAGTAGCCTTAATTTTTGTTGATAAATAATCATAAAATAATCTGAATTGCAAAAAAATAAAATTTATATTACTTAAAATGATTTAGCATTAGCTAATTTAGCCATCCGTTCCGGTTTTGTTTGTTTGTTGAGTATGACACTATTCAAGGCTTTAATCACAGAACTATTTCAGAGTTTGAAAAATTTGATAGGATCCTAGCAGCGTATAAAATATCTAATCGTCCATCAATCAATACTGAATTGCTTAGTAGTTAGTTTACTAAATAACTAACATAGAGGATATTCATTTATTGCATTACATCAATTCTACATAAAATGAAGAAAAAAAATATTATATTAAATTGAATATAAAAATTAAAGATATATGCATAAAATATTTTAACTGTTAAAAAGTAGGCCAAAGTTTATTTGGCCATCGACTCGAATAATTGCTAGGTAAATTTACATATAATATAAATATATGTTATTTAATTCTTACTGTTATTATCTTATTAACCATAACATCAATAATTCATGCTAATTTATGATGAATTGCAGAAAAACAAAACTTGTGCAAACCCTCTGTTATTTGTAAACATTAAACAATAATACTACACATTTTGTTTTAATAACGACTTGTTTATTAATTTTCCAAAATTATAGATAATAGGTTCAATTTATTACAAGTATTAACTTTAATTAAGGAATAATCTAACAACTTCTTTTATGTCGTCTTTTGCAAATTTCCTAATTAATTTATTACCTTCTATGTTACAATGAAAAATTTGCCTTAAATATTATAGGAAATATTAATAAAACATCTAATTTCTTTATGTAATGTATATTTTGGCATGTTTTTGGTCAAGAAGTTATCACCAGGTACCATTATGAACATAATACTCCACTGATGTTACATAGTAATTCAATTGAAATATAATATTCCTTTACGAATTAAGACGTACAATTTACATATTCACATAAATAGAATAAGATAACATGAATACGGCATTTAATATTCATGTCTTTATTATCCTTAACGGCGATACTGCCAAAAGATTCTAACAAAGCCTTTGTTTTGGCATTACGCAATAAAACGTGGAAACCATAAACTATGCAAATTAAGTTTTATAAATAAACACAAAACATAATAAGACAACCACGGACTTCCACCTGGGCGTATAACCGACGCCAACGAAAAATGCATTTTATAGTTTCAATCGCCAATAAATTATCATTTAATGTTCCGCTTCGTCCTAAAATGGCGATACAATGCACGGAAGACTTGGTTGCTTCAAAACTGCCGCCTCCTTATGACCAACACTGGATCAAACATCGACAAATTTAAAAAACACCAGTTTAATAGGCGATGTTATTGGAATCAAGCAGATAATATATATATATATATATATATATATATATATATATATATATATATATATATATATATTTTATTTATTTATCACTTTTACAAAATAAACATTTTAAACTTGTCACAATAGTAAGCATTGAAAAAACCACAATGATTTGTCAACAATGCTATGATCAGAATCCGTCATCGAAACTTTAAGAACGCTGGTAATAGGAGTAAGTACTGAAATTATCTTATCTTTAGACAGAACACAAGAGCTACGTAAGCGTAATTTTATTTAAACATAATAATAATATGATAAATAAAAATAACATGAGCGCAAGAGGTTAACTCGATTCAGTGTTAAGGAAATACGATTTTAATTTAGTTTTAATATTCTGATGTGTTAAATCTTTTTTTAACGTAGTAGGTAGTTCATTGATAATAAAATAATAAAATTATTAACAAAATTTTAGTTTAATTAAATAATAGTTATAAGTTAAGTAAGTAATAATAGTTAAAGAATCTTAATATGATACTGCATAACAAGATTCGAAATTATTGTCAAACGTAAAATACACAATATTAAATACAATACAAAGAAATAAGCAAAAAAAAAATGTGACATAATAATCCCTATAGTACCAAAAGGTGACTTGGCTTGAAAGTTCAAATGTAAATCTTCCTTAATTTGTATATTTTTATTTGTGTTGTAATCAAAAGGATGTTTATTTGTTTCTAACTACCTAAGCAGGTAATAAGGTTTGTCGCGTGCAGCGCAGTGTCAACATTAAAGATGGCGTATTCCGCCATTAACACATACCTCTAATCAGGTAAAACAACACATTTCTACACATCCTACCTATTACTCGGAAATAATTACTATGACAGGAAGTATTTTAACAATGTTCAGAATCAACTCAGTGCTTAAGCTGTTTACAACCTATGCTACTTAATAATTGCTATGTTTTTTTTTATTTGGTAATGATATCTTCATTACTGGTAAATATTAACTGTGGGTATGCCACTTCAAAACAATATCCCTACAGTCTTTATAGTTTGTGATTTTAAGTGATTTAAGCTGTTTTTAGATAAATTGTTAAGGACTTAAATTGATTAATTTTATATTGATGCCTCATAAAATCAAATCAAATATTTTTATTGTACTCGTAGACATAGGTTTACATAAGCTGTTACAATTTGTAAAAATTAATCAGCCCCTATACATAAATATCGTTACCATATACATACACAGCTGAGCAGGGATCTCCTACACGATAAAAATGCTTGTCAATCTTAATCCACCTGGCTGTCCAGTGTAAATAGGTAAAGTTTTCATACCTTTGAAACTCTTAATGAAACCCATCAGGAATGCATGTTTCTTCACAATATTTTCCTTTACAATTAGCGATAATTAACTACAAATACACATGTGTTCGAAATCAGAGGTGTGCTTTGAACTCGAACCTCCGACCTTTGTTATCTTATCAGGGGTAATTGACAACCGGTATATAAATACATAGGACTGATATGTATATAATTAATAATAAATTAAATAAAATAAATAATAAATAACACCCAACAGTCACATACATAGTCCTGACCCCACACTAAGATCGAATCTTGTGTCGTGGGTATCAGGAACTACGAGAGACTTTTCGGTCTCCCAAACATCCAGACCCGGAAGAAATATTTGTGGGCCGCACAAACATTTCTCTCGGTGCGGGGATCGAACCCGCGGCCTCTCGTTTCACAGGCGGCGTCTAACCAACTGCGCCACGGAGGCTGTCATTGTCTGTAATTTATGTGTTGTAATTTATTTTTCACATTAACAGTTGGGTAAACACAACTGTGAAAACATATCGTATTCACCCCCCATGTTATTGGGTACAATAATATGTATAATACAAATTAACGCGTAGTATCAATTAAAATTATTATTTATTTGTCAGCTTAAACGTAATTATTAAACATTACTTTACAGCCTTATTTTTTGTCTTCTTCACTCAAACTGAATTCAAACGTCTTCGAAAGAGACAAAACATTCGATAGCTAAAATATGTTTTAAAACTGTCTATGAATAAGGCTAGTAGTGCTGTGCTAGTTTATGTTTTTATAGACTGTATGTTGAAGTTCTAGATTATATGTATAGTTATAAATCTATCGGGTTAAATTAATTAATTTACCTTAATCTTATTTCTATACTAACATCGGCCTATAACACCCCGCTGTTGGAGAGATATCTGCTGAGTTTTTGATATCCTCAGTAGTAATAGGAGACCACGACAACACTGTTCAGTTGAAGAACAAACAAATGTACAAATTCCACCTTAAATTATGATCTTATATATCATATTTACTAACATGTAGCTACGGTTTATATTTAAATTAATATTTTTACATGATAATAAAAAGAAGTACACTAACTATATTAAGGCCGAATCAAATTTACCCGAAATTTCAGTTATGTACCATCCAAACATGGACAAAGCGCAACGCATTAGTAAACAGAGTGTATCCCGATAGTTCGGTTATCTGTGCGATGGCATCAGCATTGCGCTCGCGTGCGCTGTGCCGGCCGGTCGTGATCGTCATACCGAGCAGTCGCTTCCGCTTCCTAGTGCACTCAGCACTGAGCTAAAGATAAAGATATTTATTTTGTAAAACATAAGTGACAATAAATTTGTACAAGATCTTCAGTTAAAGAAGCTAAACTATGCGCTGAGCACTAAAGACTAAGAAGTGAGATTGTGGTTTGACAAAATACTTTCTCAACCACCCCTGCAAATCCTGTCGGAGTCAGGAGAGGCACGCAAAGAATTGACACCGGGTTTCTGAACTCGGCTAGTCCCTTAAGAAAGGTCAACACAGGGTTCCTTGAAATAATCGCTACTGTATCAAGATTTCTACAACTTTAATTACAACACTATGGACTTTAGTTGTTCATTAAAATCACTTCCTGTCTACCTAATCTACAAAATTTCACCGTCAAAAACTAACTCTGTCACTCACGGAAAACAATCATAGAGTATTAATTATATAATATAAGCAAAACCTGTTTTACATAATAATATATAATAAGATGCGCGTGTATAATAATATAAACTGACTATACTTAGGAACACCAGCATGTTTTTCGTCACCCGCGTCGAAATTATCAGATAGAGCAAACAAATATGAATTGGAAATAAATTATATTTGTCTATTTGAGCACTGAAAAGTAAGTAAGCACTGACAGCTTCAGTGTTGCTGTTGATCAGACGCCGGCTGTGAAACTGTATTCCCATCTTAAAAGCCAGCAAATCATCTCCATGCCATATGGTGCTGCAGATGTTCATGGACAACGGTGAACACTGAATGCTCGTTTGCCACTTAAAATATATCCTAGATAAAAACGAAACTAGGCTTTACCGAGACATTTGTTTGTGTGAACCACAAATATTTATTTTCAAGTCTGGATGTTTGTGAGACCGGAAAGTCTTTCGTAGTTTCTGATACCCACTACACAAGATTTGTATCAGACGCAGGTCAGGGATATGTGACTCTTGGTTATACATATTAATTTATTTATGCACTGAGCGCACCGAAACGGAGGCGCTTGCGTAATCTTAACGACTTGGGCGATAAGTGATAACGTTTTGTTTAAATATTGTAGCATGTAATTAAATGCTTGTTTGTGGCCTGCCGTGCGATTCTGTAACAACTCACGATCGAAATCACTTCTGAATCCGCAGTGAAAACTTAATCGGCATTCTGTAACTTGTATGAAATCTACACTAGCGCCATAAAGTGAGAACTCAAGTGAAGGGAACTATTTTCAGGTGAGATCTTAGCTATTTGACGTTGATTGGTATTCTGAAACAAAGATTTCGAAGTTCACTTCGAATCTCACCTCGAATCTTTATGTCAAATCATAAGTTAGTATTTGGTGTGCGAGTTTGTGAGTGAAAAGAAAATAAATTGTGTATAATTAGTTAAAAAACGATTACAAAAGTATTTATTATCAAGGTAAGTTCGAAATATCGATACATACGTTTATAAATATGATTTACAGTACTTTTGCTTTAATTAATGTATATTTTGTTTGTAGATGGCTCGATCATTTCTTTTGTTAAGTATTCTTAAAGAAGCCCACGAATTAGAAGTAAGAAACAATCGTCGTCAAGCTCAAATTATAAGAAATTTGCCCCTTACCAGCCGCAGCGATGATTTTATTAACATCTATAGACTTTCGGAGGACTTAATTCAAGATTTAGAAATTCAATTACGCCCTTTACTCGTACCAACTAAGCGTCCTAGTCGAGCGCTTTCAACAAGGTGCAAGGTACTTGAGCACTTTTTTGTCAAATATTTGTTGACGTATTCCGCTATTTTTTTATTTTTTATTATTCTCTTTTATTTTTTTAGATTCTCTGCACATTGTCATTCCTCGCAAGTGGGAGCTATCAAAGAATACTAGGAAAAAATATAAATACATATATATCCCAAACATGCGTATCCCGGTGCGTTAAAGAGATAGTAGAAGCGATTACTCACCCTACTATTGTAAAAAAATATCTAAGATTTCCACAAAACCGTTCAGAAAGACAATTATTAGCCGAGCGGTAAGTAGCTATTAAACTTCCCTTTAAATTGTTTATTTGCCACACATACGTAATTAAAAATTGATTAATTACAGATTTTATGAAAAATTTCGTATTCCCGGGGTGATCGGGTGTATTGATGGTACTTTCGTCGCTATGGTGAGGCCGCGTGATAATGAAGAAAGGTATTTTTGCCGTAAAGGGTTCCACGCTCGGAATGTAATGTTGGTAAGTTTTTTAACAAAATAGTTTCAATGTTCCAATTGCATTATATAAGTATTATGATTAATTTGAAGTACACCTACATAAAAATAACGATGTTGTAATGTATGACACCTACTAATATTATATTTTATTTGAGAGTCCTAGTGGTGTAGTTCGGCCGCCGACAAGAGGTGGCATGGCGGGTTCAATCCCCGCACCGAGATAAAAGTGAGTTACGAGACAAAAAGATAGCTCACAACGCAAGACTTAGGTCGTATATTACAACAAGGTTATACAATTTGAGTTATTGCTGGATGTATATATATTTTTATTTTGCAGATTAGTGATGCGGACCTTAATATAATACACGTAGATGCGTCATATGGCGGAGCGACGCACGATAGTTTCGTATTTAACCACTCAATTATCAGAGACCACTTAGAAAACTTGACCAATTCGGGTGAAGTGGTATATTTATTAGGCAAGTATCAATATGAATTTGTTTGTTACGGTGCGGTCCATAACAACGGACTAAACTGACGCACGGCTGAAATATATGTTGTACAATTTCCCATTTTGCCAAACTAATATAATCCCTATAAAAATAAATACCTAGCTAAACAAACATAGTTAATCAAAGGACCTGTCTCATAGGGGCTTTTAATAAAATATTTAGGTACATCTTTAATCAAATACGCAATAAATACGGCAAAATAAGATGGCTACAGCCTAGATTGACACTTATTTAAAGTTACTTTTTAATGCTTTCAGGAGATGCCGGTTATCCTCAGCGCTCTTATTTAATGACTCCAGTCGCAGGCGCAACCGGTGAAACCCCGGAAGGTTATTACAATAAATTACACGCTACAGGCAGAAATTCAATAGAACGAACAATAGGAATATTGAAAGGGCGTTTTCGATGTCTCCTAGCACATCGGGTATTACATTACCATCCTGACACTGTCGCAAGGATAGTAATTGCGTGTTGTGTACTCCACAACATTTGTAATCGTGTGGGATTACCTTCCCCAATACATGGGCATGATGCTGTGGTCAATGAAACATTACCATTAGCACAAGCAGATGCACAAGATTTGGGTCTGGAAACCGGCCGTAGTTCCAGAGTTAATTTAGTAAATAGTTTATGGCTAAGTAGAACCTAATTTATAGATTTTATTATTATTGTTCACTCACATTTTAGTTTAGATTTAGTTATTTCTAATCTTTGAATTTGCACATTAATAATTTCCATTCAAATAATTTAAAATATATGTTATATAATGAAGTAGGTCTTTTTTTAATAAAAATTTAAGTCTCCGATTTTTTTGTAACTTTTTTACATTGTTCGAATATTTTACCATTTAATGCTATGATGATCTAGTTTATTATTACTCATTTTTATTTTGTATTATATTTTGTTTTAGATAAAGTTGTGCTTTTGTTTTTATTTCATGGATTGTAATGCTATGTACCTACACCTTAAAAGCTCGTTATCTAACTTGTAACTAAAGTAATTTTATCGATGGCGCACCAATGGTCGATTTCATAAAAAAATTAAAAAAGATGAATTAATTTTCATCAATGATAATATTTACCAAATAATAATATTAGATTGTATAAATTATCGTTGAGAATAGGTTACAGTGTGTATGTGTTAAAAATAAATTATCAGCATTGTTCAATCTTTCTTTATTACTTCTGCCAAAGCCTTCAGTCCTTCACCCAGAGCAATATTTGCCTGTGCCATCAAACTCTGGGTTTCGGAGTTACGCTCTAAAACGGTAACCATGCGACGTTCTAGACTTATTCGTTGCTCTTCTAGGGTTAAAAACTTTTCAAGCACAGTATAAAACTGCGAACGTCGCTGGGATGGAGGTGACCGCCTTAGGCGCACTCTGCGTCGTCTTGGAGCTGTAAAAAATAATATGTTTCTTCATAACAAGACTCAACTTTTGACTATGCTATAATAAAATCCATATAGTGTCACACATACTTGAAACTGCACTGGCTATATAACGTGGTGGTGTAGCATTCCCTTCCTCAACATTCCTATGAGTTGATGCAGCCCCTGGAGATCGCTAAAATAAATAATGTATCACTGTATTTTTTATCACTAATCCATATAACTATAATACTTAATTATAAATAACTAAAAGATTCTTATTAAAATATAAATATTACAATAATACCTCTCTAGGAGCCGAGGCCTGGAATGCAGTGGGCGGTGGAGGGTCTGGATTATTTAAGGGTGGCTGACATGTACCACTATGTCGGTTTTGGGGTGTATTTACATTGAGGGGCTCCTGAAAACAAAATTAGATTGTACATACATTTCCTAAGAATGACAGAATTAATTCATAATTTACAAAGGATTTATAAAATTTATCACCATTTAATTAAATAGTAACCAAAGTGTGCAAAAAATTGTAGATTCTATTTAGTATATTCAATTCTTTCTTATATTATATTTCAATATATTGTAATGTAGTCTCTCTCTTATTCTTTTTTGTGAACTGAGATATTTCTATATTTTACCCAATGTTAAGATTGTTTCATATAAAGTAAATTACTGTTTATATTTCTTACCAAATCAACTGCAACTTGATGTGGGCTTGGGTAGGCATAATCATGAGTTGTGCTTGGTCTTGGCTGGTCAATAGTATTTTCAGTATTTACAGTTAAAATTGAGGGGCTATTATGTAATGTTGGTGGTGTCTCCTGTAACATTATAATAAATTTAAATATATACTATGAGTAGGCATATATTTCTAGATAATGGAAATGTAGATTATTTACATCAAAAACCTGAATTTGCAAATGTACATCGCCAGTAGCAAATCCATCACCACCCAACAATGCCACAATCCTCTCCTCAACCTCGCTCAATACAGGCACCACCTCTGTTCCACCACCAGTCCTACGTCTCGCAGCAGCTCTCGTAGCACTTTTTTTTTCACTGCACTTTTTTTGTCAGCCCAATACTAAAAAAAGCAAAAACGCTCAGTGTGATAAAAATATTGTCCCCACATGCAATGGTTAAACGTTAAGTGGTTTGCGAATGAACAAAAAATGTTAATATACCTTTATCCACTTCTTCACATTTTTTATAGTGCCTCCACCAATGCTATTTAATTTCAAAGCAATTCGTTCCCATTCTTTGTGAGCTTGAGCTTTGGCACTTTGATTTCTTAGAAACCCTTTAGCCAGATGGGGTTTCTCCTCCAAATAGTGTACCAAAACTTCAACTTGCTCCAACGAAGGATGGGAAGCGCGATCAATTGACCTAAAACAACAATATATACATTCAATTTCTTTCTTTATGACGTAAACCACACCAAAACAATGTAATGATATATTACTCACTCCATAATAATCACTGTTTTAAATAAACTTTGAATTAAATAACAACACTCCACGAATTACTGAAAAGAAACTTTGTTTTGAGTTTTAAATTTCGTCGCGCCGACGAACGTCAAATGGCATCGAGTTTCTACTCTTAAAACAATTTTTTGAGTGTGGCAAAGGCATATTGCGTTCAGCCAAACTCTATTTATTTTTTTCTACTCAATGATTTTTTTTTAGTAAATTATTATGATTAGGTGACATATAATTAGCATAAAAACCCGTGAAATAGTTTTTTCGTGCAAGAATAACAGCAGGAAATCCAATCGGTAATGTGGATTTAAAACCGTAACTTCAAAAGGACGACACTAGCGCTAGCGATGATCTCACACAACATTTCGATACTCACCTCACTTCACGCGACCTTGAATGATGTTACAGAATACCAAAAACTTCTCACTTAAAGTGACTGTCGAAGTGAGAGTGAATTCGAGAATGAGTTTCGATTCGAGTTTTGTATTTTACAGAATCGCACTACTGTATTGCCTTGTAGGGTGATGAACTTTGTATGGTTCCGGTTTAATCGTATTTTCGTAAATACGTTTTTATTTCCTTTAGAAAATTAATTGACCTCATTATTAAAGCTGCTAACACTGCTTGAAGTTAATTATAATTTATTTATTTCCTACAATCATGCACAGATTCCCACCACTAAGTCCATCCGACCCGATTCGAGTGCATAAACCCGGCGTAAAGGAGCAAATATAAATAAATGAAGCGTGTAATAAGTGCAAGTAAGCCACGCAACAGTAAACACTGACTCACGGGACCTACATACAAACAAAATGAACATCAGACAGTAATTAACTGAACCCGTACGCACGCGCACCCGGTACAACGGACCTACGCACAAGCACTGCAAATCTGCAGTCAAGTGTTAACAATGATCATACCTCACTGAAACTGGCCTTAATCATCGTGACTCAACGCCAACCGATACGGGTTGGCGTTCAAAAGTTCATTAATACGTCAATCAAATACCTACTTTATTACAACTGATTACAATTACTTATCAAATGCACATAAATACGCAGCTCAGACGCATGTTTATAAAAACAATACAAATTAATACAGTAAGCAACGATAATGTCCTGTGATTGTGCGTGTCATACGATTCTATACATTATGTTTACACACAAGATTAATGACAGTTTTAAAAACAAAGGAATGCTATTTATGTGAGGAAAACAAGTGAATGTACTGAGGGCCCGTCACGGCCAGGGGTCTTTGAACACTAAATACAGTACATAGTAAATTGCAAAATTATAAAAGTTTCCTTATTTGCAAGTGGCGTTTGCGTAATCGAGCCGTGTTGTCGAGTGCATGTTGCTTAGTTTGCGCGCGAGTGTACTTGTGTTGATGCAAGTATGTATTTACGTTAAAGTTACTGTGTTTCAGTGGAAATTGAAAATTACAATTATTACTTTTCCGACTGCATGTTAACGGTATTTTCCTTCATAAACTTTTTTTTTCGCTTGTCTATACCTCTAGCATGTTCATCCCATGAGCAGCGGTAGCCGTTAACTTCAAGACGGAACCCTGGCTTGTATCTAGCTACGGCGACAATAAAATAATAAATTAAATCCCATAATATTTAAAAATTATAAATATCCGGAATATATTTAAAAGCGCCGATGTAACAGAATTAAAACAAAGTCGAAGTGTAAAATCTTTATTGTTCGAGCATTTTCAGCATGAGGAAACACAATTTCCTCTTACAGAATTTATTGCCAGGGGAAATTGTTTTATCGTTTAAAACAAAACCAAGGTTGTTTATGGGAAGAAAATAATGTTTCAATCACAATAGTATTATACTCAAGGGCGAAAAGAATTAATTATTCCGGTGGAATATTTATTGATTAAAACGAGTCGTTACCGCTCCGTCACATTCGTTCACGGGAATAAATTGATAGAGCATGACAAATATCTTGTGATGACTTGGTTGGACACACAAGTTAAATTGAGCATAGATTTCTCTGAACATTCATCGAGTTCATATTTCTGTGGCGCATCGAGCGAAGGAACAGGTTACCGGCCCACTTGTCCTTCCAATAAATTTAGTCCTTTAGGCAAAACGGGAAGGCATGATTGAGCAATCTAGCACAATTTTATACATTGGTAACAAGCGATAATATTCTTTGGTGATTATTGGGATAGGCCTATCGTCAATATTAGACTTTCTGTAGGTATAGATGATTATCCTCACTAAATAAATGTAACTCTCACTTAAAATATTATACAGCGACATTTCGTAGAGCCAACATAACCTATTTTAATCTTCGCTTAGCAACAGTTCTCCCGGTAGAAACGGCGCTTTATAAATCACAGTCTTACTTAGTCTCAGATTCAATAAAAAAATAATCGAAGCAAAGCCGTAAGTCGCGCTAATTAGAAGTGAATGGCGCTGGGCCGTGGGAGCAATCGATGTGACACACTCAATAAGGACAATGATCCGATTCCTTAAATAACATCGTTTTTGAAATTGCAAGACTCGCCTAAGATTTTTTAGAAGTTAATTGCGTTCACAGCTGTTTTACTTTATTAGCTACTCAACCTTATGAAATATTTGTCGAAAAAGCAATTACAGCCACTAGATGCTACCGTCGAAACATTGATCTGAAATTTGATACGTAACTGTCAAAAGGGCAATGTTAATTCTATATTAGGAGACTAATGATCTCATTAATGTAGTCTAACGTTTCTCTTAATCCGCAAGGCCTTGGATGCTAAAAATATACAAGTAGATATAACATTTAGAACGCACGTTAACTTTCACTGGGAATGGATTGACAGAGGCTAACAAGCATAGAAGCTAGAAACTACGAATGGTACAATATGGTTTAAGGTCACGGTCGTTAATCTAAGTGAAAACAAAATCAAAACAAAATAATAATAATGACACCACAACAATACAACTTTTATAATATATAGATAAATTTAATCCAGACAGAGCTTAATTGACGCCTATGTAAATAACGTTATTCAGTTTTAATAAAAGGGACACGCATACATTATCATATAATATAGGCCCTCCAGTAGCCATTCAACAGAAAACTGAACGGGATGCTAACACATGTCTATATATTCCCTATTTACCGACATCTCACTAATTAAGCCTGGAGCACCAGAAACTTTCACGGGAAAATTAACTTTACATCGTTGCAATAAAGTTTCATTCAGTTCGCTATTAAAACCACAATGCAATGTAATTCAAGTTACATAGTTATACATGTAACGTTGAACAATGTGGTAACTGAAAATCAAGTCATTGTCGCGCGCCACCACCGCTGAACAATGCGCTTCTACAATAACTACGTACGCCACAACAAAATATTGTTTAAAAAATACACGTACTGAAAATTGTTATCACGAAACTATTTCACGGAATTCTCAAAACTTTTATTGATTTCTGCAATTACTGAATTCAACTTGTTAACGATTTAATTCGTATGTTAGCTCTCGTTGTAAACAATGTGTGTCATCATCATCATCATCATCATCATCAGCTTATTCGCGTCCACTGCTGGACATAGGCCTCTCCTATGGCACGCCACTGGGCTCGATCTTCAGCCCAACGTATGTATAACAATGTGTGTATAAGTAAAAAATGTATGCCCAAATACTGGAAAGCCAATTAACTTTTAACTCCTGTTAACTAGCTCTAATGACCTGTTAAATTGATTCCAGTTAAATATAACTTCGATTAAACCACTTAAGAATTAAATATTTAATGGGGCATTATTCATCCGATTCGTATTCTCGAAAGCAACTTAAGAGTTTGACAGCTGTCAAACAGTCAAATTTTTAAGAATTTCTAGTTTTAAGCAGCCGTCGTCTTAAGGCCGCCTGCGACCACTCTTAACTTTTAAATTCTACATAAAATTTACTAAAATGACTCTCGCGTCGGTTTCATCGCTGTCTGATGACGATATAGCTTCATCAAGGCGAGTCAATCAAGAAAAAAATCAATGCTTTTGACAAATACAAAGAAGAAAACATTCAAACAAAGTGAGGTTCCGCCTGAAGAAAGAAACTGTTCTGCATCTGTGTTCCTTGCTGGAGACAAAATAGAACCCACTACAAATAGAAGTCGATTGATAAAAACTTGCGACCAACTGTTACTTGCTTTATGATATTCTACGACAGGCAGTTACCAGAAGATTATTGGAGATGTATTTCATGTGGAACAGCCGACTGTACATCACAAAGTTGCAGCAGAGTCGGTTAAACTACAAAATCGTGGCATGAAAATTCCCAACTATCAACAACAATGCCATATTGCGAATGATTTCTATGCGATCACAGGAGTGATTGAAGTTATAAATTTCATACATATAAGGATCAAATCTCCAGGTAATTTCTACTTATAATAATGTATACATAACTATTAAGCTTTTACATGTACACAAATATATGTTTTCTTATCCTATTTTAACTAAATGTGCTTCTAAAATGCCTAGCGTATTTTATATTGTGTAGTAATCATTTAGAGTATCCCTTTTTACTGTACATAATATATTATTAATCATAGAATAGAATAATATATTATGCACAGTATAAAGGCACACTCTAAATGATTTCTACACAATAATTTATATATATATGCTTGTTGGAATCAAAACATTTAGCAGGTAATTGGCTCTTCCCCAGCCCACTGTACCCCATATAACCAAGCTCTCTAAATAGTTGTAGGGCTAAATATATAATATAATATAATTAATCATACAATGATTTGTACTGATTGTAGCTATTCAGTATATACTGGAACAATGTTCAACTACAATAGTAGTTTCCTATAAAGAATTCAATTTTATGAATATATTTTTTCAATTTACATAAAATTATTTGTAGTTTGAAATAAGAATATTTGCTAGAGCTCTAATTTTTATTATCTTGTTTTTAGGAGGACCACAAGCAGAAACATTTAGAAACAGAAAAGGCCATTTTTCTATAAATGTGCAAGCAGTCTGCGACCCTAACTTGAGGATAAGAAACATTATAGGCCGATGGCCAGGCGCGGTGCATGATAGTAAAAATTTCAATGATTCTCCTTTATGTGCATTTCTGGAAAGGGGAGACTGAAGAAGCTTACAATCAAGACCATACTAAAACAAGAAACCCAGTGGAGAGGGTCTTTGGTTTTACAACAAAGATCTTCTTGTCTGCAAGTTGGGCTATAAGTTTTTGAAAATTAGCTTACTATTATAGAGGCATGTGCTGTGTTACATAATATAGCATGTTCCCAGAATGATCATATATTGGAGATTGATCTTTCTGAATCATTTCCACCAGCTCCACATAGTATAACCAATGAAAATGTTGCAACAAGGAATAATATCATAAAATACATATTTTAAACCGTACAGTGCATTTTATTGAATTACCATGGAATGAATACAAATAAAAATGAGTTATGTTTTATTGTAGTATATTTATTTTAATAACATCATTAGTACATATTATATTTTTTTAATTATCTACATTTCTTTAGATCTGTCTTACATTTATATCTATATTCTTTTATAAACACAAAATAATAACAATTATTTTAACATTAATTTAAAACTAAATTAATAAATGTACTATTAAAAATGTACAATAGAAATATAATATGACATCTTTTAACAATGAAAATAGGTGAAATAAACAATTTATTTTATGTATTACATATTAATTAAAATTCATAACATTCTTCAACTTTGATTTAAAACACTGTTTTCTGATGCAAATATTTCTTCCTTCACACAATTTGTCTCATTCTTTTTTGTATATTTTTATATTACATACTCATTTCAAAAGGGTGTATATTGTCCAAATGATTTGTTGTATGCATGATTTCTATAGCGTTACCTGCAAAAGTGTTTAAGTTAAAGTATGTCATAATTTTATATATCTCTTTTTATTTTTCATATATATTTGTTGAGCTTACTTATTTAGTCTATAGCTGATATACATGGCACTATATATATGAGCCATATTTCTTGGACGGTCTTATTATATAGGTACACATTGAATATTTATGTACTCCACTCCAGCTCCTGAAACAAAGGATAATTTATAGTTATACACATTGTACCATACTTTATTTTCCATATTTATTACATAATACTACTATATGAGGAGGAGATAATATATAGGAGGCATAATATGAGAGAAGCCTATAGGTACCCAGCAGTGGGATCCTACAGGCTGTAGATGATGATGATGATTTAAAATGTGTGGATAATCGATTCATATTATATATTAAATAGTTAATTATCATATAAATTCGTTAAAACTTAGAGGAATACGTGTATACTTACCTGTTTATAATATCCAGCACAGCTTCTTTCTCATATCGTATTTATTTACATAGTCTTCTCCATTTGGTACTTAGGTGGTTCTGCAGCCGTTGTTTGGTATTTTATATACCTATTTATTGAAAAGATATTCCAAAAACTAACTTTCAAACCGAGTGCAATTACAACATGACAATAAATAAAATAAACAAACATCATAATATTTTTAATAAACTCGCTTCGGATATAGGGATTAGGGACATAAGTTTTTTCACCCACATGATTTTATTAACAGATTTTTAAAATAATGACATGGCAATATATAATATAGCTTTAAACATAATCGTAACAAAAGTAAAAACGTTACAATGATTCCTCATATTAAATATAAAGGGTTAAATTTCCAATTTTGAGAAATCATGTATGAAGAATATTGCGTCAAATGGAACGTTTATATTTATACAATAAAAATTGTAACTGAAAACAAACTTTTCGTTAATCTGTGGAAATTTAGCTGGATGTTTGCTGAGTAGACCGATTTATGAGCTAAATGGCTATCCAGTATTTCGTTTCGAAATTTAACGAAACCTCAAAATAACGTCATATCAAATGAGTCCGGTGGCTGAGTAGCAATCCAGTATTTGGGGGGCAGTGGCGTAACTACCCCATCGGGGGCCCGTGGCAAAGTTCATCAAAAGGGGCCCTTCGTATATGTAAAAAGAACATTGTAATTTCGTTTTATTTCATATTTTTTTAAGGTGGCCTTTATTTGTAAACGGACCAGACGCGGCTGCTGACATGTTCATGGTCGTCTCGGGATCGAATCCCAGGGCACACCTCTGAATTTTCGAAATCATGCGTGTATTGTGTGTTTTCAATCACCACGCACTATGATGGTGAAGGAAAACATCGTGAGGAAACCTACATACCATAGCGATTTGTAAGAGTTTCTATGGTATGTGGTATGGTATTAATTCCTCCAGCCCGCACTAGGTCAGCGCGTGACTATTATGAGCTGATACGGTACATTAAAGAACTTGTTTTAATGATATGATTTCATATTTTTCACAACAAGAGCCTCGCCATGCCGGTCAATCGCCTCACCTTAGCGATGCAGAACAAACGCTAGAATATCCACCCGTTGATCGGTTTTGACGGAATCCGTATGGTCTGTCACTGATCAACGAGTGATCCTCCAGGTAACGGATCAACTGAGCTTTTATGATCCACTCCATGACCTTACAAATCACTGAGGTGATAGCGATAGGGCTATAATTGTGAGGGTCTGACCGATCACACTTTTTGGGGATCGGTTGCACATTGGCCTCCTTGCAAGATTCAGGCACAACTGCTGTCCGGTAGGGCGCTCATAAGAGCCGAGTCAGTGTAGGAGACAACTCCACTACACAAGCTCTTAAAACCACCGCCGATATTCCATCCGGACCACTGGCTTTCCGCATATCGGGAGACCGAAATTTATTCATCTTTATCCTTTTTTTGTCCACTGCTAAACATTGGCTTCCTCTAAATTTCGCCATTTCACCGTGTCATCAGCTTGTCACATCCAGCATCAGGCAGCGGCTGGGTAGCTGGAGGGCGTCCTATTCTACGTTACCCAAAACGTGGTTTCCTCTCAAAAATACGTTTACCCCAACGGCTATCGATTCTTTGACAGATGTAGCCAGCGCACAGCCACTTCAGCTTGCTAATTCTGTTTGTTGTCTATAACTTAGGTTCTCGGACGGATAACCTCATTACAGATCTTATCCTTCAAAGATACGAAGAAAGACACGAGCATAGCACGCTCCATAGCTCGCCGAGCAACCTTAACCTCGTGGACCAGTCGTACTGCGAGTGTTCAAGTCTCAGCACCGTAGGTTATGGCAGGTACCACTGGTTGAAAACTTTCGTTTTCAAGCTTTGTGGTAAAGGCGACGAGAACACTCGACGTAGTATACCAAATGCTGCCCAGCCCATATACAGCCACCTCCTCATAGTCTGTTCCTCAGTTATTTCTACCTTGTTAAAAGGTCTGTCCCAGGTTGGCATATTTGAAAACAAATTCGAGCCGGTGGCCACATAAAGCGACAGGTTGGATCAAGGTGGTTGTTGGTCATTACTTTAGTTTTGTCAAAGTCAATTTTGTGATCTATTTGCTGTGAAGCTGAAGCCAGGTCGTGCAGCATCTATTGAAACGTCTTCTGCGTTTGGTTATTATTTTTTTTCTTGTCACTGTCTCATACGAAGGGGCCAAGGAAGGGGCCATTGGGCTAACAGATTTCTAAATCACAAATCGTTTCACTTCGAGTTTTAAATTTTTTAAATTACACCTGTCTGTTACATATGGGAGTTTAATATTTTCCATTATATTACATTGAAACAAAAACAAAACATTTAAATCAAATATTATGGTGAAATGTTTGCCATGTTTAAAATATAGGCAATTATTTATTCTTATTAATTAATTTCGTTATTAATGTTACAATATTCTCTGCTTACACTCTGTCGGACTTGAGCCCGAGGCCCTATCAAACTGGGGCCCTGTCGGACCAGGGCCCTGCCGGGGCCGGGGCCCCCTAAGGCCGGGGGCCCGTGGCATTTTGCGCACTCTGCCACCCTATTGTTACGCCACTGTTGGGGGGTAAACTTGTTTTTTACGGCCGTATTCAAATAATTTTAAAACCTTATTAGTCATAGAATGTTTTGTGACTACTTTTGAATTCAGTTTGAACTACTTTTGAATTTAGTTTGAGCGAAGAAGACAAAATATTCGATGACTAAAATAGGATTTAAAATGGTCTGAATGAGGACGTAAGTCGATTACGCTGAATACTTAGACGGATAGTTTTCAATACTAGCGAAACACTCACATGTATTCTATAGGTATACAGCTATTTATAAAAAGCAGGTTATAAAAAACTAATCCATTTTAATCGCACAAGTGGATTAGGTACATCATTGGGACAATACTAGGCTATATTTACATCTGGATAAACTGAAATAGCACCCTAACAATACAAAGTGAAGTATTGTGCACTTAGGGAGAAGATTGCGAGTTCCTTTCGCAGGACTTAGTGAAAGTCGACCTACAATAGGCCAGTTTAGACTCTGCTTTACGCAATACAACAACGCCTTCCATAGTAAACTGAGTTTCACATTTTGTCTCATACCAAATAAGTAAACAATTGTGATCAGCTGTTTAGGTTTCTGGAATCTGTGTACTACAATTAAGATTGCCTTATGAATAAGCTTTTACATCATAAGAAAACTGAGAGTTATTTATTCTTGCATATTTATACCAAAGTATGATACTGAATAAATTTTAAACTTTACAAGCTAGCTTATGTAACGTAGTGTCCGGATATATTTTATCAAACTATCGATTAGTTTAGTATTAAAATTTGCAAGTCAATTTATCTTATCTACTGCCGTAATAAAAATACAAGGAACGGGATAATAAGACTCAAAATTGTATCACTACCAAACTTGAGTAATCGAAACTAGGTTATTCCAAACTGGGTTACGAATCCCTAAGGAAAGTCGTTATTATTAATAATTCAGCGAATCCCAAATATGGACGGAAAAATACAGCAGGTGGCATACAACATAACCAACATAACCTGTTTTAACGATTCCCATTGCAATTGTTTGTGCAAACTTTATAGCCAAGGTTATTTCGTGTCATATGAAATTATCAAGATGGCTAGGAATGGTCAACGAACGTAATAAAGCTGTTATCCAAACTATAGCTATTAAAACCACAGCTGTCGTATAAGACATTACTCTATTAACGGCCACGAATGTTCAACAAACAAGACAATTTACTGTACTTATCTAATAAGAAGTGACTAAGAATCAATAGAAGGATTCTTCTGTATTCTAGAACCATCGATTTATTGCACCGAGGCTAGTTACAGATTTTTTTGTTTTGACTTCTTTGGCTGCTTGTATAAGTAGAGGTATTGTAGTAGAAATTCATAGTGACACAGTTCATTTATTTCTATTAATAAAACTTCTACCAACAATCCATCTGCCTGAAGTATATTTTTTTATTCTTGTTTCTGCTTGAGGTGAAATTTTCCAAGAAAAATCCCGTCTCAAGCAAATACTCACAACTGAATCCAAGAATCGTTCCATAAGATACCTGCAGGCTAATAGAAATGACGTTTACTATTTTGACGTTTCGGTAATTGTTTGCTAATTGTAATCCGTGACGATAAGGAGCTGATAAGGGTTCACGTGATAGAGTAACAAACGAATCGCGTAATAACTACGTGATTTTTTATGTGTCCGTTCTGAACGATAGTAGTACGATGTTGAGTGTTTGCAGGGGTTCAGCTGGAAGGTTTTACGATTGAGTCTACATGTTTGCTTTTGAATTGTTTTTATTAAGTTGTCGGAATTCAGACACTCTCTCGCCCACCGACTCATCTCGTGATGGCTTTAGTAACCATGACTAAAGCTATTGTAAATCAGCATGAAAAAATAAAAGTAAAACGTACTGATATTGCGGCAAGCTGTAACGCTCGCTAACTCACTAGCCCTTATTTTCATTCATAGAATATAGGAGACTTAGCATTCTCACAATATGACTGATAAACTAATTACCATCATTCTGATTTTGTGAAACGAGATCTCATTGCTGAATATAGACCTCCCCCAATTATTTTCAATGGAACCTGATGAAAGCGGCCTATTTTCAGGGACCTCTTTAACTTTTATAAGGTCAAATATTTTTATATTGCAGAAAGTTACCTGTATTAATCGTTACTGAAAGAAAAAACTTTTGTTCACTACAACTAACACTAGACAAAGATATCTTCTTCAAACCATTATAAATGACGTGCGTTACCGTACAATGATTCACAAGCTGTTTCATAATAAACATGGCTGCAATACTCAGAAACAATTTGTGTCACATTTGTCACATTAATAATATTTCTCAATACTATAGCATTTGTTTGAGTCACTACAAGTCTACAAATATAGTGAGTAGGTATGGTTTGAAATTCATTCAATATTGACAAATAAAATTAATTTAACGGGTTATTGCGGTTTTTGGGTTATTTTAAGGCCCCGACGCGTTGTTTGGAAGACTACCGCATGCGTAGTCTTAAAGTGGACATACAATATGATTCACCGAAAATAATTATGGTCCTGTTGTTATCCATCCTGAATTTGGCTCTACGTCCGATAAGGGCGATGATATCACACAAAGTAATGATAGAGCATTTCTACCACCAAAATGAGTTTGCAAAATTCATTGATCAAAACATACGATAGTTTTGTTGGCCATTTACAATGGTGGAAATGTCACCTTAGTGATCTACGAAAGTATTTAACGTTCTTTGTGAGAAGTGAGAACCATGTCTCGGTTGAACAACTATATTTAAAATATTGAATTGACCACCAGGTATTCATTTTACATTGTTGTATTTACAATCGCGTATTTAAAAAGTTGTGACCAAAAAAAGAAGTGATTACTATACAGCGTGTATGAAGATTAACGCCGAAACATCTAGATCGCATTATTATCTACGCACAAACACTTATCATGTTTATCGCAATTATTTACAAGATATTTAATCCGAGAAACGACATTAATGTGTTGAAGACCTTACATAATGTGACCTTAAACAGACGACTTTCATAAATTGGCATTTTTTGTCATGGAAGGATGACAAGACGGATAAGTTGATCGCCTGATTGTAAGCGTCACGCATATCTACAAATATCAGCAGGCACGTAATTTACAAAAAATATGAAATCCGAAGAAATATTTCACAAAGTAAGAAAGAAGGAATTGCTTTTGTCGCCTACAAATCCTGAACACAATCTGAATATTTTCACAAATTGTTTGAACGCTTCTTGCGTGTAGTGATAACACTTCTATCTAGATCATATTATTCCTTGTATCGTAGAATAATAAAGATTTTTTCGTAAATTAAAATTAAGTGTGATATGATGCGAAATTCGAGAATTCTTAGTCTCAAAACATGCACCCACATCGATCTTCCTACATCAATATAAGACAAACGTATGTTGATTGTTCCATGTAGATTTGATAACAACAATAAATCAATTTCTAAAATTAAATTGCAACGCTGATAACGATGCAGTTCGGGTCAGCATACCAATTACGTATACGGTAAAACTTATGTAACGAATGACGTCATGTGATATCAACAAAAGAAAAAATAAAGCCCTTACAATTTGTCATATTTTTTTTACGGTTTGCCATACTGTATGATTAAGTAAGTAATTATAATATAGCAAATTATGTTCTTAAAGGTTGTTAGGTAAGTCGTATAAGTACTCCATAAATTTTTTTAGGTCAGAGCAGTTCAGTGAACCCCTCATTACATGAACGTAGATGCTCCAAAAGAGCGGAAAATTATTCAAATGAAGGATTTTCTTTACGATGTCGACGCATCGAATATTTACTGAAGTGGTTGAATTAACCACGTATTTCAACTTAAGAGGGACTTAAGATATAGGTTTATATAGATAAATCAAATTTGTCAGATAGCTATGGTAATTTAAGAGATAATATGCTTAAGGGAAAGCCCAAAATATTAAAAAATAAATAAAATATTTTTGTATTAATCTTGGAACAACGACAATGATTAATCACGTTGAGTATTTAAGATATAAATCGATTTAAAAACTCACCTCAGAAGTCTCTGAATAGACAACGCCGTGCTCGTCCTTATAAGTTATGTTAATATTGGCCACTGTGTAAGTATCGCTGACGTATCGCTCATCGGTGGGGCCATATCGCACGGATTCCAGCTCACTGCCCGGCGCATGACACCCCACCATGGTCACCATCCATCCCAGAGCGATACTCGATAATAAATCTTCCGCACGCATCTTTACACAAGTCACAACACTATCACTCGACACTGAACGCTTGACGCGGTATGTTTTTAAACATTTGCGCTCCGACACCGCGGGCGCACACGTCTCAACGCACCGGCCAACTCGCACTGAATGTTGTCGTTTATCAACGCAACGCTACGACGCGACGTGACGGCTTTAAGACGATAATGTTATCGATACACTGCACAACACTAGCTTCCTGCTGGAACTCTGGTGCTACGCTATTTGTGTCGTCACAAGGTGGGCAAGGTTATCGTCATGATATCGTTGCCAGGGTGTCCCGCATCGTCTTGTACTATCTTTTCTCTATAATGTGTGTGTAGTCGACAGCTGCACCGTAACCCGCGAGATACTTCGCTGCATCGGGCAACTGCAACAAAGAAATGTATTGATTAGTTTTTGTGTTTAATTATTTATCGATTAATTAATGCAGATATTTTAGAAATATTTGTATTGATGTAATTCTCCATAAATACATATACGTTTGTTTGATTCATTTCGTAGAAATTAATGAAAACAATAGTGTCATCACACTCCTTAATATTTAAAATAAGATAACTTTTAATGGCTTTGTGCGAAGAATATACTTCAATATTAATGCTTACAAGTAAAATTTGCAGTTCTTAAATATATGAGAAAACGAGTACAGGTAAGACTATTACTTAGTACGTTTAAGTCATTGTTCATGAATATGATACTCAAAACGAAAAAAAAAATGCTCCGGAAATCAGCAATCCATTAACCTGTATGTTCCCATTTATGATTCGATCCCCGCACCGAAAGAAATGTTTGTGTGGCCCACAAATATTTCTTTCGGATCTGAGTGTTTGTGAGACCGAAAATTCTCTCGTAGTTCTTGATACCCACGACACAAGACTCGATCTTAGTGTGGGGTCAGGACTATGTATGTGACTGTTGGGTGTATTTATTATCATTTATTACTATTGTTCCAAATACGGCCTAATTCCTGAAACAGGCGACAATGCGTACACATTACCGGCTGTACACAATTAAGTCTCTAGAGAGCAAATCTTCATTGCAGTACGCGTAGACAGATGGGCTCTGATTAAGGACACCCACATTCACAATTCAGTTAAGGTTCCTGACCTTGTAGGAGAAATTAACACCACTACGGAACTTTAATATGAAAATAATTTATTGAATCCATTAAAATGTTTAACATCGTTTAGATTCACTTATTTTTTTATCTGCCACCCGGTTTGAAAAGCGGTTTTCACTAGAGAAGAATGGGCAAGAAACTCTAGTGTTGCTTTTATAAAAATACATTTTTATTCGTGATTCTAACCTTTATTGCTGAGTGGGTGGGATCTTTTGGTACAATTCAATTGGTGTTTTTGACGCTTCATTGTGTCTGAACTTCTATTAGATAAATTGTAACACCATTGTTACAGTAATTTAGCAAAATATTTCATTTTCGTACAGGATAATTTCATAGTTATACACAAATAGTACGAATACATATACAGTAATACATAGATACATAGTAAGAACGTAAATTTTTCATTAAAAAAAACAATTATCTTTCAAAAAAATGCAACTGATTCCAATGTTGCATGCGAATTTTGTATAAACATTTTGCGAATATGAACAAAAATTATTTGTAAATCGGTTATTTGATATGCAAATATAGTACAGTTCCGCCAAAATAACATTTTGAACTAAACTAATAGATAAGACTCTGTTGATATATTAGACTGGGAGAAATGTTTATTCTGGTACTATTAGTATGGGTCGACGACACGCGGTCATCGAACCACTATTAAAAGTATCAATGTGATTCACTTTGAAATTGCAAAATAACAATAAACCGCAACATATTTTGCGCAATTTACGTTTGAGAAAATAACATTAGAAATATTTCTTTGACAGTTTATTAAATGCTTTAGAGATTCATATAGTAGTCACCTATTCTTATTTATGTTGTGATACTGTACAATCAAAAATAGTGCCAGTGCCATAGAGCAAAGATTATAATAAATCTTTTCTTCGATCCTGACGTATCCATGTCACTCCATCCATATTCATCAAAATGCATTTTCAGTGGGGATACTCCTGACAGATCCCAAATTTAGTTAATTTTATCGATAGCTAAGATAAGATTTTATAATGAAACCCAAACGGGATCAATAAGCCAAAGACTAAGATTATACAACTTACTGAGTCGTATAATCTAATATCGTTTAGTTTAGTACGGCAATCAGAAATTGCAACAAAGAATATTACTGAAATAAGGAAAATATACTTTCTTTTACAATCGTACTTTCTCCAATATCTTATCATGTTTTAAGTTCAACCGGCTAGACGAATTTTTGGCAAGTAGAATTTTATCAGATTATTACTATAAATATTTATTTAATCTACTTTATACATTGTACAATGAATTATAATTATTATTTTCGTGACGTATTTCCTATACGTATAACAAAGCTATACTAAGTAAACATGGTAGTAACTGTAATGGATCAATTCTGACCAAATATGATTATATTTTATTCAACCAATACATTGCGGTTTATGAAGAAATCGTTTCTAAATCTTCATTCTACTTTAATTAGATCGGTGGTAAAATATTTCTTTAGCACTATAGTATTATTTACATTACAGTTTTAAGACCGACTATCGGTCTGATATCCGTCCAATAAAATGTTATATTACACAAAATTAATCAACAACTATAATCTTGAACTGTCTCGCAATAAAAATCCGAGCAATCACTTCAGAATATGCAAAACATGCCCTATGACGCAGGTTCTAACTGCGGAAAGAGACGTATAATTAATCATGTGACAATTAAGTGAATAACGTACTCCTTTCTCTAGATTCTAGACCATGCTGAGTGATTGCAAGAATGTTCACACGAGCCTTATCGTCAAATCATACGTAACGCGTTAAACTTTAAGGAAATCGACCGTGAATAAGTAATAAAACCGCCGAGCAACCGTAACAATACGGGAAATTGGAAATATTAATAAATAAGTGGCCTAACCACTCTCAATCGTACTTACGATTGTAGAGTAGGCCCGTGCCCTGCAGTGGGACGTATATGGGCTGATACAGAAATAAATAAGTACACACATACACAGTCTTGACACACTAACATACTAGTCTCGTGTCTTGGGATTCTGAAACTACGACAATCCTCTCTATTTCTATTTCACAGTATCCAGACATTGCAATCAGTAGTCACTGGCAACAATCCCCTTCAAAAATCAAACCGAAATACAACAGTACTTACAATTTGGCAGCTGTAATATATTACGCACTTCACTTTAGCCTGAAACGGTGGTAGGTCTCTTATATGTGTGAGGCCGCCTGGATAGGTAAAACCGCAATAACTATTTCTCGTGCCAAACAGCATTGCAAATGCACTTTTGTGTTCCGGTTTGAAGGACATTGTGGCTAGACTACCTAACTACGTAACCTATTGAGACTAAATATCTTGTCTCAGGATGGCTAGGGCAGTGCAAATGCGAAGCATTGCTTTGTAATTCATGGTGCTGTTTGGTTTTGCTAATGTCCATGATTGGTCCATCAAGCGAATAGGATACTCGTCACGCCATTCATTGTTATAAAAAATGATGACTCTTAAAACTACATTAGAAACACCCGACGGAAAGTCTCAATGTCATGTGCAGCGAAAACTTCGTCGCTCCAATAATTTCATGAAAATAGTTACATAACACAACTATCTTGTTATCTTTATTTGTTGTTTGTACGTGACTTTAAAATAAAATATTTAAATATTGTCTTACTGACTTGTGAAAAACAGGGATGTTATATATGAATTTCATTCATTGGACTTTGCCATCGTTATAATCCTTCATGGAATGATTACTTTGATGAAAAAATATTTCTCAGTTTTTATTATCATTTCGCCACAGGAAATCCATTCCAACTAAAGACCACCTAGGTATTAGGTATAAGAGTTAGTTTCTCGTGATAGAACCACTGCTTTTCGTCATCAATCTGCTATGTAACTATGCTAAATCTGCTATATTTATTCCCCGTATCTCGGTCATTCGTCAATAAAAGCGTTGAAAATCATTATTTCTCGAGTAAGTATAAATATACTCACAGAAATACAACCTAGGGAATAGACTAAAATCTAAATGTTAGTTCCTAAAATATATTTTTTCCACGATCTTGTGACTTTCAAAAAAGTCTTTTAAAAATTCATGTACCTCTGCGTTATTTGGCCACAGCATGGATGAGGATTTAACTGATTAACTTGTTTATTTGGCACCAAACATACTATAAAGCGAATTAACGATTTATGGTAATAGTTGACCTTATGCAGTCTGCTTAAAAATAGCCCAAAAGGTATTAAACATCTGCAAACATATTATTGAAACTGCTGTGCTGTACTTTAAAACTATAAGAATAAGTAGATGGAAATAGATAGTTGAAGTGAATGTCATATTATAATATTAGTATTGAAATAGTGGTGTACATAGTCTCCAGATTATTACGTATGTATGTGCTAATACAACTCTCGCTTAAACCAAACTTTCACTAGAAAAGCAAGGTGCGTTAATCGATTTCGAGACTAAAGTCACGACCTCAGCTCAGGACAAAAAGCCTGTTCGGCAACAAATTCTAAATTCTTGTTAAAACATTTTTTTGTCGAGGATATTTTGATAAACATCTTCAATATTTCTAAATCCACCAAAATAAATATTGAAATCACGTTGGAAATGCGTAAATACAGTGAGTCACAAGTGGGTCGGCCAATAACTTCTTAGATAATAGATAAACTCAACGCGAACGCATTATCTTTGCATATTTGCGAAGTTGCCACTGATCCGCTTTACTTTCGATAATATTTACGACCATTCGTATTTAATATTCGGTATTTCCTGTATATGTCATTTAACTTTACAACTATGATCTATTAAATATGATACCTAATTGTCCAAAGGGAAATAATTATTCTATATTAGGAGACTAATGATCTCATTAATGAAGTCTAACGTTTTGCTTAATCCGTAAAGCCGAGCTAAAAATATATAAGCCTCAGATTTATGAACGGTTGTTTTATTTTCCTATTTATAGAATATTGCTTGTAAACCTTATCATTATTGATCTTATAATCCTTTTGAAAGCTCTATTCTAGTCTCTTGGATATGTGTGTCATGTCTGTTTAATTTTGTAATTTATTATGATTGAACGACATCTCAGTGCTGATTTTTGTTAATTTTGTTGTAATTTGTTAGTTCGATAATTAAAACCGAATTTAAATAAAATAACGATTTTTTCCTTTATTTTTATTCATTTATTTGAAACTTGGTTTTAAAAGTTTTAATAAAAGTAAGATAGGTAAAAAGTAAAATAGCGTATCATAGATCATTTAATTTACTTGTCTCGAATTTCTATTTTAATCTAAGTTTTAATGGCCTCATTAATGCGAATATTTCCATAGAATATTACAGATGAATAACGTTTGAAAAACCAGCAGTCATTGAAAATAGGAATATTCCGGATACGTATTAATTACTCATTTCAAATCACACAACAATGACTACCAAAATATAATTAACCAATTAATATCGTATTGAGGAAGTTTTGTAGGAAAACTACTATGATGTTTGTAGTATTATTTTGATCCAGGAAATATTGTTGCGTATGTACTTATGACGTTGTATTCCAGGCGATCATCTCACTGTATAAGAAAACCTTCCTACGTCATCATAAAAATCACTTGAAGCTAGTGATCACCGCAAAATGGAGGGCTGAATCTACCGGGTAAGTACACAATAAATTAGGGAAAACTAGGCAGGAGAAAAGGAAGTCAGAAGTAAAAAATCTAGCAAATACGAGGACATTTTATTCGTTTTTCGTGGTCTGATTGGTCGATTTTCTAAATTGATAGTCGGAGTTGGCCATTTTGGCTGCCATTTTGAAAAATGCTGCACCCTGGCAGAGCCGGACCAGACCGCTAGTATATAATAACACAACGCAAACACCAAACCATAGTAATGACTTGCTCCTCTTTCTCACATTACACCAACAATAACATCCACCTACTCACTAGAAAATAGTCATATTATTAGACGTAAAAAATATTTTACCAAGTAATAATAAAGGAAGTATACAAAACCTTCAAAGGCAGAAGGTCACAAAGTCGAAGGGAGGTAGCCATACCCCTCAGGTGATTACGGGCCCTATTCTATAGTCGCGATAAAATCGTGACTGTCCAAGGTCCCGACATTGGCATTTTGTTATTGAAGTGCGATGACTGGGTATTCATATCGATTTTTATGCTTAATTTATCATATTAAAGTCCCTTATCGAAAATAATACCATACAAATTACAATAAAGTACTATAAGATCAACTAACCCGCACTAGACTAGCCTGGTGGGCTATATGGCCTAACCCTCTCAATTGTACCCTCGATTGTAGATGAGACACGTCCCTTGCAGTGGGACATTTATGTATATGATACAATTATCAGTTTAACTAAATATTCCTGCAAGAGTAAGCTTCATATAAGACTGACGATGACGATATTAATTTTAGCTTACACAAGAACTCGTATTCGACTGTTTAGTAAAAAAAGATTGACGTCAATCAACATATTAAATTCCTTTTTTTAGTTTAAAAACATCATTAGAGAACAATCTTGCTCCTAATTGATTGGTTTATTGACGATATTTGGTACTAGTAGATATATGATACCGCCATCCATGAACCTTCATCAACTGAAGCGTATTTTTATGCAATGAATTAAGGATAAGAAGACATCGGATGCGAAGGCTAAGTAACTTATTTAAAAACCTACTAATAATTATTATCAACAAGCACATCAACGGAAACTTCACCCATCAAAACAAACCACCCCTACCCATCCCTTGACTTTGGCCATCAGGAATTCCCTTGGCCTTCTACATCCAACCTTCACAGTATCGACTACCCCGTCGAGGGGTCGCGCGTCGCGTGACTGCTGTGAACTTGGCCGCACCATTAGCACGAAGGTCTGAACTTGCACTGACATTGGAACGGGTAATAGGAACCGAATACTTTCGCTCAAGGATGAGTTTGGTTTAGGAAGTGATTTCGTAAAAATAGCTGTTACATCAGCCATTTTCTCTATGGATAGGCTTCTTTTAAAGTAAACTTTTAGATCTAAATTCAGTTTGAAATAAAACTACTATTTACGGATTTTATGGCGTATTTGGTTTAATTTTTACATTTTTGACTTCCTGACGTTTCGATTACTTTAAAGCTTTCGTGGTCACGGGGCTGACTGAGGTATTAGTCATCCGCTCTGTGACTGTCAAAATTTAGATGAATGATGATGAAATTTAGATTACTCAAAACTCTAAAATAACTCATTAGCTTTCACATTATTGAGCGGTCACACGTCAACAGCATCTTTTGATGATCGATTACAAAAGTCAAATTTAGGGAAGTAGATTGTCTGAGCATGTGAAATTGTTGGAGCTCTTAGCACAAGATTAATTGTCCCCCTTCTTCTTCTTTCTTTCTACCCTTTCTTTCCCTATTGTGAATCAGACAACACATGCGATGACCTATCATGTAATCCGACGGGATAGATGTCGGAACAATTTTTTATTTTAAGACAGTTTATTTTTACTCTCAAATCTTGTAAGCTTGTAAAGAAATAACTTTAGATATTGCAATGATTTGTCATTGTAGACATATATTGGCATTTTGATTCATTCTAGAATGCATTATTTGTTCGAGATTAGATTGGTACCCGATTTGACAAGGCCTTCCGGTGTGACGTCACAGATAAGTATGCTTGTATATGCAGAGTGCGGATGCACCAAGTCCATCATACATTCTAGGTTATTGCGTCATACAAATACATAATTCGATATTTTTATATTTATTATGATTATTGTCTTACATCAACGAAGCTATTATTTCAAATCATCAAGTTAATACTTAGAGCCTTTTTAGAGCAATAAAATATAGTAGACTGATTATAACCATGATAACAGCTCTTCGGAAAGATCCCCTTATCAATCTCTACCACGAAACGCTCACTCGCTAATATATGTATTTGGCTCAAGAACCCGTAACAGGCATTAATGAGGCCTCATCAACCATCAATTTCATTAAGTCTACATTCAGTTCCATCGGTCACTAAGACGATATCGCTTCCTGATGGTCAGTTTTTGCATCGACCAATCACCGCGCGAAGTGGAGCGAACCTCTTCTTAATTGAGCACTTTTTGCCTCCCAACCACTACACTTGATGAGTTCCGTATTGAAAAAAGTCAACGAGATTTTTTTACAGAAGCTCTATCGATGGATAGTTTAGCTGTCATAATATATTGCAACATAATCTATATTTACTATATATTTCGTAGTGTATTGAATCAACGTCGCATGTGAAACGCGAAGACGCAGGTTGAACACTAGCACCAATATAAATGGACGACAAAACAAATATTTGTTTCATGTATCAATATAGATACGAAAATATCTGCATGCCATCTACCTACTTAGGGCATTATGAACGTCGCCAAGAATAATGAGTCTTCTCAAATATTCAAAATAAACGCTTGGTATTCATTAATGCGCACAATTGAATTCATATTTTTAAGGCTGTGGACGAATAATCTAGCGGTTGACCACAGATTCAGTTTAAACCTACAAATTAAATTCAACAACTAAATAGCACGAACTGAAATATTACATAACAAAACAAAGAAAACACAATCCACACTTACTATGTAACTGACCACAACACGTCACATAAGGATATAATTATCGAGAAACATTCACGACGCACAGAAATACCTTTTGTTTACCAAATATCTCTGAGCAATATTTTGGTAAACAATACTGAAACGTGAGTAAACACATCATTCTAGAACACAAATGGACAAAACAAATAAAATTTCACCATAAATTATTTGTGATAAATATTTTTTCTGTCTCGCAATGTTTGTAAACATCAAATAAGATTCAGGGGCGAGTATCGAAAAAGATAACAAGTATTTTTATTAATAGAATTTTCAATATATTGAGAATAATAACGTTCGGGATTAAATGTTTAGGTTGGAAAAACAATGTTGTTATTTTCTATTTATTAGTGGAATATTGTTGTCCGCTTTTAGAACAACAATAATCTTCCCTTTACTTGTATAAGTCAGAAAGTCTAGTTTTGTTCTGGCATTATATTTTTGTTTATCGTTCATGAATACATTTATGTGTAAATTCAGATATGATAATTTTCGGTAACGGCGCGGCGCCAGTTCTTGAAGACGTTATTTCTAGTTTCTGTATCAGCCCATATATACGTCCCACTGCAGGGCACGGGCCTCCTCTACAATCGAAAGTACGATTGAGAGTGGTTAGGCCATATAGTCCACCACGCTGGCCTAATGCGGGTTGGCGGACTTACATACCATAGAAATTTTATAAATCGCTATGGTATGCAGGTTTCCTCACGATGTTTTCCTTCACCGTTTTAGTGCGTGGTGATTGACTATCAATACACACATGACTCCGAAAAGTCAGAGGTGTGCCCTGGGATTCGAACCCGCGACCACCGTGAACATGTTGGCAGTCGCGTCTAGTCCGTTTACCAACAGGCCACCACGCACTTCCAACAGTTTCTAGTTTGCTTTTAGCAAACTATAAATAATATGCACATATTTTGGCGCTCCCTTTATTATTAGCTGTTAATTTAATTATTCCACTGTTCTCTAAAAACTGGTTACTGGAAATAAAAAAGCGACCTATCACATGGCTGTAGTGTGATATCCAAAATATTGACAATTGTTATTAACTCTTATTAACGCTTCCAGAAGCATTTTATATTAAATAATCTTTCTAAAGAATTATTTTAAGTAGATTTATACTAAGGACATAAATGTAATGGATTAACTGTGGTAGAGCCACGCTGTCATGACTCAGCATGAATGGGCAAGCTATACCAGGGAAATGACTGATCGCATTTCGTTTGGTGAGATTGCCAGATTCATAATACCCCTTCCTATCCCTTATCCTTTCCGCTCCTCTCCCGAATCGATGGGCCGGCAACACATCCATAATCCAAGCATTATGAATGTTCATGGGCCGCAGTAATGATACTTACCATCAGATGACCGGTTCACTCGCTTGCCGGACCAACGCTATAATAAATTTCCCTAGAGTGCGACAGTTAATAAACTTTTAGAAACTCTTTTAGTGTTTTAAAACCCAAATTTTAAAACCCAATAGCTAATCGCCAATAGTCCGTGACGCAATGGATAAAAACTGTTGCGAAATCCAAGAACGTTTGTTTGATCCTGTTATCGAATCAAGTATTAGCAATCGATAAGTATTTATTGGTGGTTTGAATGACTTGCGACCGACTAAGACCCCTATAATATCCAATCACCATTACATACCTTAATGTGGGGTCACAAGAATGTGTGTGCCTGTTAGATGACTTCCTTATATTATGGTATCAATAAACTTCCATATCTTAGGGATACTTTATAAAACACCATAAAATGTCGTTTTTAAAAGCAAATATTTCACAATTTCAATATTTTCAATTGAAGCGTCCAATAGCTAATTTAACCGTCATAACCACAAGCACATTGAAAGATGTCAGAGTAAATATTGATTTCAAAACTTCATAAAAGTGTCGGCCTCGCGTTGTTTGTGTTAACGTGAGGTCAGGGTTCGAGCGCCGGCTAGGTCACGGGTACTCACTGTGTGGTCGATGATCAGGTTATCACAAAACAATGAGATTTAATAAAAACTTTATAAATGTATTGACCTTTCAAACGTACGTTCACTCGCTTTTGTTTGTGATCGGTATTTCGCGTGACTCTGGCGGTATTAAGATATAAGTATAGGCATTTTATGAATATTAAAGCCTGTTTTCTGGTATGCTATTGTCTTAAACAGCCATATACTAAGAAGTAGGATTCACTTCCCAGATAAAACAATGTTTATAGCAAGGGCTCTAAGGTGTGCTGTAGGTAGGATAAGTAATTGTTGTAAACACCCCACGCTTTGTAACAATAAAATGTATGTATTTTACTTCATTTTCTTTCGAATCTTAAACTCATTATCAATTATTTTTTAGTTTTTAGTTGGATCTTTTATGCAAGCGTGTTTTTTTTAGTTTTTTGAACTATAATTTAATTGCTTGCACTAAAAACATTATCTACGGCTGTCTTATCAAAGAAAGACAAATTACCAACTTTTTTTTTTCAAAACAATTTTTTTTTACGTTTCTGGAATAGATAATATCATATAATTTTTAAATTATTGTTTTGTCATCGGTCCTGGATAAGTATGCAAAGTTTGAATTAAATCTGATCGTTCTAAGTAGGGCAAAATCGAGCTTAAACGAGTCGGTTACATACATACACACAAACATACAGGTGAAGCTAATAAAAGCGTGTTAAAAATACCGTGAAAGAATTTTAGATTTAGTCGGATAAATTTAAAAAACCTTTGCGAAAAAGCAACTACTTCGCAAAATAGCATCCGCGAAATAATCTTTAAGCAACCACATTCCGTTATCAATGTAGGAAACTTATCAAGGCATTAAACCAAATAATACACGACCTATTTCATTTCAAGCAACTCCTTATTTCTATTGACACGCAATGTTGACGCAAGCGGTATCGCACATTCACCTACGTCACAGTTGCATGTGGCCTATTCAGGTTTAATAAGCCTATTCAACTCAAACTAAAATAATCACAATAGATATGGAAAATATTTTATAACTCGCAGCTTTTTCTTAGCAATATGTGTGAGTGAAGGTATTGGGTGTAATGCCTAATTGTCAGGGTTTTAGGGCATGTTATGTTTGCTATTACTTCTGTTATGATGTATTTCAATGTAAGCTTTTATAAACAAATATACTAAAATTATAGGACACTGATGCTGCTCATAATGTTTTGTTAATGGGAATCTCCAACAGGTTATCGGGGTAATCATTGGAGTCCTGTGTTCAGCAGTGGGCACCGGACTGGAAATTTCGATTATTTCTCAAACATCTTTGTATTCATTTATTGATATAAATGATTTATTGGTCAACTTTTTCCTATCGTCGTTTTTTTTTTTAAGCATAGTGTACACCCTTTTATTTTTAAAGACGCTATGGTACGCAAGGGTTTACATTATTATTCAGCAAAGACTATGGATCTTCCACCCAAATACAGATATTTAAAAAAAAAAAAAGAAATATAAATTTGTAGTCACCAAAACTACCAACCAACTTCGTTTTCGGTAGCAGTCTTGATATACCCAGTATACATTGAAGATACTAAAGAGGGCAATATTCTTACGCTACTTGAAAGCAAAGCAGAGGAAACCAGTTTTAACAACTTTGTTGTGTCGACAGTTACGATCAGTGCAACATAACTATACTGTTATTCACTGGTTTAGTAAATCGAAACGAATACAAAATGTTTATGGTGTTAGTGTTTCTTTACTGACCTATAAAGAAGAGCAATTTTGTAATGAAGTGATATAAAAAGTTCATCATTTAATTTTTAAAGTAATTGGGAGTGATTTAAAGAGAAATTGTTTAAATGAAAAATATAAACTGGTTGAATAACCATGCAATTTTATGGCTGTTGCTTACATAAAAAAACAACGAATTAATTTTATACATTCGCACATGCAAAATAACATGTATGCAAAATATTATTTTAAATAAAAATTATACGCATGCATATTCATTGTAGCTATTCTATTTCAATTATGCAGAAACCTACATAATGGTATAAATGTTAGCTAAATGTCTTACATGGCTATGACCAATTGCAAATAGGTGTGATAATGTTTATTAGACGCGGTCGGGGGATTTCACAAATATTCCCCGCATTTCTAAAATCCAGTTTGAATACTTCTTATATTACATCGGCTCTATTTCATAAAAAAATAATGTGAAATTAATTCATAAACATGGATTTTAGGTTGTAAAACAATATAACCATAACTTTTCGCACCAATTTGTTTTGACGAAACATGAAATAAGATTTAAAGTTAAACAAGTTACATATTAAAGATACACGTGCTCGATCATTCATTTAATTATGGGTGAATATACAAAAATTGGGTAACTCGCTGTCATCAGCCAATATATACAAAGTCTTATTATATTTTATTGAAATAACAACTTATTTTAAAACAATGAAAAGTCCTTTATATGGTCACCCAATTTCACTTATTCATTTTAAATACAAGTTAATAAAAAAACAAAATTAATACTTAAAATGTCAGTCCTTTGGCATGTCACAATCCCGAAAACCAACAATCAAGTGACTATCTATTAAACATTATCATTGATTTAAGAAAACTTACTAATTTACTACAATCTGTGATGAACATAGTATTATATACTACAACTTTCATAATGCAATGTTCTCCAATTTATTTAAAAAAAAATAAGAAACTTTGTGTTTGTTTTCATCCGTCAGTCCGTTGTGTGTTCTTTAAATTTGAAATTCTCGCCATATATCACCGAGTCAAGGTCAAATCCCTGTTTATGTATTAATGTTGGTAATGAAGTTAGTTGCGGACAGCACAATTTGACGGCCGCCATAACTGTACGAGTTCTTGGGTTGTGTTTGTCTTCTATACACATGCAAAGCCAGTCAAAATTTCAGTCCCGTGGTGGGTCGTTATTTTCTTGTTAATCTGAGGTTTATCATCATTTATACATAATTAACTATGATTTGTTAAAATGTGGTTTGTTGATATTCGAAATTATCAAAAAAAACATTAGTTCTGATTATAACCTCAAATTATGTCTTTTTCGTCAATCCGCTGGCGTCAGTCCTTTGTCAGGTATCGCGCCAGAGGATTGAATTGTCTCCATAATACTGCTTTTTGTTGTTGTTTTAGAGCACTTTTATCTTAATTGCTACCGTGTATAAGCATTTCTATTTTATATTTCAGTTTAGAATATCATACGGCACACTAAAAGCAATTTGACTAGGGAAGAAGATTAGAAAAAAAAGAGAAGCCGAAAAGGCTCGCTTGGCCAGAATTAAAAGTGCCCCATTAAATTAGCGGAATACAAAGAAAAACAAAAACTTCAGTACTTAAGGAAATAACTAAAATTTTTAATAAAAACCTACTTCAAAACAAAAAACCACTAAAAACCAAAAAATAATAAAATATTAAGTTACGCATATATTTTGATTTGTTGGCTAGTCAAGTCATTAAGCAAATTAATCAACATGCATAAGTCCAATGAAATAAATATTATTTTTTTGCTTTGCAGTGGTACTTATTATTTTAATATTTTTTGTGGTTTTTGTTTTGAAGTCGGTTTTTATTTTTTTATAAAATATTTTAGTTATTTGTATATTTTTAGTGTTGATAGGCATTTCAATGAAGAAGAGTTGGTCCCACGAGGAATATGTTCTTTCCGATGACAATGAAATCGCTAAAATCAGTTAAAGCTGCCGAAGATATTGGTATTTACGTTTATTTTAATTTTATAATTATTTTTAATTGTTACTAAGTGATTTGAATACTTAAAAGACATGTGCCATTATTAAAACTAAGAGATTTGTACTAATTCTTATTAAATTTCATTATAATTCTTAGAAAATTGTGTACTTTATCAGTACTATGTTAGCCTCGTCAGTCCCCTGGCAGTCAAATTCAGAAAATTTTAAATATCTCATAATTTACTTAAAAAAGTGACTGGCCCGATTTGGAACAATATAATCATTAGATTTGTCATCATATGCACCCGAATTTGTTATAATTTGATTTAATTATTATAGTAAACAAAATATCCTCAAAAGTTACCCAACTTTTGTATAATCACCCTTATGAATGTAGGAAAAATGCTAAAAAGGCCTTCAAGATATGATTACCGAAAATACTCTTACAAAAAAGTGGTAGAGTTGTCAATCATGACTCAGCATAGATGGACAGGTTCATCTGTGGCGTTACAACTGTCTCTCTGGAAAGAACAGATTCGATGTCGCGATTCTTTCGGTAAGTATGATTGTCGGATGCCCAATACAAGGGGTATAAGACCTCTTCCCATCCCCGGATGTGTTCCCTCTTGTTATCCTATTTTATTTGCGCCCCCCTCCTGATTCGATGGGCCAACAACACATCTATGATCCAAACGATGTAAGTGTTCATGGGCGACAGTGGTCACTTACCATCAGGATACTAGTTTGCTCATTTGTCGTTGCTATGCAATAAAAACACAACAGTAGGTAAGGCCTATCTTTTTATGAAGGTATATATTTCGAAATGCAACCTGTATAACAGATCTCTACAAAAAATTATACATTGAAAAAATAATAAATGCAAGCAATTATACCATTTACCATTGTTTACTAGACAGGCAGCGTGTATAAATCCACAATTTAAATAATAGGCTAAGATAAAGGACAAACGGGTGTTTCATCATCTCATACATATAATAGGTTACATCACGACTTCCTACATATCTCAGTTTGCAGTATAATGCATACATAAGCAATGATTATTGAGTAATGGTGATTAGCGGCATGCGATTCCTTCCAGTGGGTCGTCAGCGAAAGGCCGAGAACAACTGTGACGGGTATAATCAATCATCTTTAATAGCATTTAAATAACCGAGATTACCAAGGATGGTATTGGTCTTGTCATTATAAACCGTGGATCTAAGAGGCCCTAGGTTCGTTTTATTTTTTGTAAATTTGTACCCGGGACGCATTGATTTAAAACCTAAGGATAGTCTCTTATATTAAATGAACTTCATATCGTAACGGTGATAAGAATTTGTATTTTTTAACCGACTTCAAAATTTACTAAACATTCTGTCATGACACAAGCAAGCATTTTGAAAATCGTTGTGAGCAACGACTCATTTCAGTAACGTCCCACTGTAGATGCAATGGAGCGTCGCACCACTTGCGTCGGAACTCTTTACGCGCTCTTCGCCCTGTCCATACATATATTTATGTCAATGCCGGGACAATTATAAGCTAGGTAAATTGCAGCACCAATGTCAAACTATTCGACGAGACAGGTCTAGGCTTGTGCGTGTTCCTACTAATTGAATGAATCATACAATCACAATACGTATCTATAATAATAATGTCAATACTACCAAATAACAAAAAGTGCTGAAGTCCAATTAAATGATTGACATTATGCGCCGCATAGAAAATCGATTCGCTATGCATAAAAAAATGCTGAAGGCTCAAATACAATGATTCATATTTATATTGACGTTCGCAATTTTTCAGTCACGTCTGCATTTCTTCCGAGAACTTATGTAACGGCTTGGCAGTCCAAACATACTCGTATTGACACAGTTATCAAACGTTAACTATTGTACGTTCATAACATAATATTATTATCTTGTCGCAGTCTAGTACTGCGGTAGTCGTCGCATATATGAATATATGTATACTCCATCGGTTTAGGTACTTAACTAAATGTAAACAAAGCAGAACACGTGACGCATGGTTGTTCAACATTTTATTGCAATGTCCAATTTATGAATATTTTCTTACTCAACCAAGTAACAAGTATTAACAACAATTAACAGCAGCTTATAACAAATAATTACTAAAACAGAGTAAAGAACAATGATGAACACTTCCAACACTTCACCACTTCACGAAAACAGTAAGTACATTAACGCAATGAATAATAATTGGCTGCCATAGATAACATATGATGATGCTTAGTATTTATCCGACTTAACGCACTATCATTCATTTAAATGGTCGCATTACGGTAAAGTCGTACTTCTAGATTTTGTGCATAATATTTCTTGTAACTTACGAAAATGTTTTGGATGCCTGACTGTTTGGGTCTTTTTTTATAGACAGATTGCATTATGTGAAATTCGATAACTTAATTTAGATAATGTAATTATGATATTACATAATTTAATTGTTTCCAAGCTCAAATATTCATAATTATAATAGTTATAATAAATTTGAATATGCAATGTAGTTTTACATTTACGTATACATTTCTTTGTCTTCAATTAATTTAGAAAGGAGAAATGGCAATGTTAAATAACCTTTTTTATGGCCCAGCCCGATCGAGCTCGTGTGCATAATTACGCTTTTTTGAGAATATTCTATCGCCTATAATATCAGGGATAATGTAGGTATTCTAATGGTGAAATATTTTTTTTAAATCAGTCCAGTAGTTTCAGAGCCTATTCAATGCAAACAAACAAATCTTTCCTGTTTATTATATTAGTATAGATTCGATATTCGAACACCATATCGCTCAAACCTATGGAAATTTTCGACTTAACTACAAATACTTTATTTTACAACCTCATTCCCTACAATATCACATGATTGAACTGATAATGCGAGTACACACGATCACTATTTGCACAACTGCCTATCCTTGGCGACTGAAGGTGTGAAGGATTATTTATTCAATGACGTATACCTACGTACAGATATACAATTGGCATGACAAGATAATATTGACAGCACACGCAAACGAAACTTGAATAATTGCAGTTAGAAAATAATAAAACCATCCCTGCAGGCAATCACGATTGATACAGGAAACATAATTTATCATGATTATCATATAAATGATGCGCTGGATGCAGGCCGCTTCCAACAGGTCATTGTGGAGATCCTTGGGGGAGGCCTATGTTCAGCAGTGGACTTCCTGTGGCTGATATGATGATGATGATCATATAAATGAAGGTCGATGTGGCAGACTTCAAGTCGACTACTGACCATCCGTGAAATAACGCAGAAGATGGCCTTACTTGTAGGTTTCTCATATATGAGAAGCCGCCTGCGTCACTACCACAGCAATGTAGAACTCTCCCACAGCAGTGTAAACGCACTGTTGTGTTCCGGTTTGGAGGACATTGTAGTCAGAGTAACAGCTGGACAGACTTAATACATGTCTCAAGATGGTAAGGGCACTGGAATGCCAAGCATTGTTACCGTCCATGAATACCGCTTACCATCAGCCAAAAAAAAACAGGGATAATTTTTTTAAATAACCTCTGGACGATTTTATAGAACGTCTTGGTGAAACATTAATCAGTTATGTTTGATGATGATGACGATACATAAACAAATAAGTATAGACACCGCGATTCTCTTTGTTTATTTCTGCATTTTTGCTAAATGCTAATGAATGGAAATTACTTCCTAATAATTTATAAGTATAGCATTGAGGCTGTTTAGGATAAAGCCTAAAAGTGTGATCGTAAAAAAACTTATTATCTTTCGAAGTCACCTTTATTGAAGCAAAACATTTCCTACAACGTTAAATAGACAGACGCAACGCCATTATAAAATACAAAAAATATTTTTAATTTTCCACTTTCCGGATATTCTGCACCAAGCGAATGTAAATATTACGAACTGGGAAATCGTGTACTACGGCCCACATAAAACCCACCTATCAGAGACGCGATAGCGAGATAAAATGCGCACTCCAAAGTAAATATTACAAAAATACGGTTAATAGTGTAGTGTTACCCGCTTTATTTGTACATATTACAGTATTTACGCAGAATCATTGTAATGAGTTTCTACGCGGAAATCGTAAGTCCGCATTTTTTATCTCGCTGCGTTTCGCGGCAAGAAAAGCGGTAGACATTGTAAAGGGCTTTGTGACGAATTATCGATGAATCGATATTCTGTAAATTGTGTTACGAATTTTTATGTATCGTGTTGGAAATATGATTGCTTGGTGTATTATTTATATCTATGGTAAAAACAAAGTTTTCCAATCAAATAAAAGTCTAGATAAGATATTGATATAGAAATATAAGAACGGTGCGTACGGTCCGCATTTGAGATTGATGTTATCTTCATGCTTTGGAATAAGCAATTGTTTACTACGTACATGTGTGCATGCTCTAAGAGCTTACTTTCGCAGTCTTTGTGATCCGTTCCGGGTGAAACCCAGTTCACCTGACATTTACTAGTACAAAGCAAGGAAATTAATCGCACGCCATAGCGGAAATGCAACTCAAAAACCAACACAAACCGCAACATCCTACACCACATTGTTTACTTTCCACTTTACTATTTTCATTGTATTTGTAACGTAACCCTGCTTTAGCTTTCATAGCAAAACAACACACGAAAGATACCGATGCCACCCGAGTTCACCCGAGGGCAAAGACCTTTGGTATCTGCTTTCAATGTCGACCTGTCGCGCCTTATTTCTGCCCTTTCTCGATTGTACAATACCTATTTATAATTGATGCCATCTTGAAAACAGGAAATGTTAATGTCATATGTTAATTCGTGGCTGAGGGTACTTGTGAAATTGCTTTTAAAACAAGAGAAAATAATAACAAAGGAGGGTATACTTCCTGAATATTTATGCTTTTGTCATGTTTTTCAACTGATAGTAAAAGTTTTTTTATTGTATTTGTCTTGGAAAAGTATAAACAAATAATCGTTAATTTTATTCTTTTTGTTTACGTTTAATATTAATTAATCAAAAGATTATGTTACAGACATATTATAAAATCAATTTGGCATGAGTGCAGCTTTTCCTTACTAACCAGTTACGTTCGTTTGCATCCACGCATGGTACATTTTAAAGCTGCATTTTTTAAAATTTGTATGAAACATTTCTACAAAACAACAAAACAATTTCTATAAAATTATCATGAATACTAATACAACTTGATTTTATCCAAAAAAGGCGAGAGAAGGGATCTGATTTAAATATGGAAGTTCATCTACATCGGCGCAGGGCATCAAATTAGACCCCTGAAGGCAAATAAATTATTTAAAAGTATTATGAATGTAATCAATTTATTCTGATCGTAATTCGGAACGACATGACACCCAAATCTATACATATAACATATAAACTCACGCCTTTTTCCCAGAAGGGGTAGGCAGAGGTGCCAGGGCACCCACATCTATACACATATATCGAAGAATAGGCAAGAAACTGTTATACCAACTTCACTGAATATATACCTATATTTTTTAGTTAAAACCTGTATTACCACATCACATCGCGGGACGGAACGCACAAGGCCAAATGTGTGTCCTAGCACTGGTGCTACCAGGGTAACCTCTGCCTACCCCTTCTGGGAAAAAGCGTGAGTATAATATGTATGTAAAACCGGTATTGGTATACTTCCATAGTCTGAAGCCAATGAAAGAATAAATGCACAGTAAAAATAAATCATTTGTATTTTGAAACTTCTAAGGTAAATAACCTAAATCAGTTAGCGATAGAAAGTGAATACAAAAAACTATTGACAGATAAAAATATATGACAGGCAAAAAGATAAAACTTGATTATAATTGTTTTTACAAAACAGGATTTCTGTATATTACGACGCGCTGTCTTTAATGTATAGGTCAAGGTCCAAAACGAAACAATAACTTCGACACTTTACATGCAAACATAATTGCAGTTTTATATGATAGTAATCTACGTGGCAACAGAAATTACATTTTCTTGTATATTAGCTTTATTTTACATACATACATAATCGTCACGCCTGTATCCCATAGTGTAGGTAGATACTATAGGCCGCCACTTTGCTCGATACTGACATATTACTTTCGCTTCATCCACTTTCATCAACCTTTTCATGCATTAATATATATCAGTCTAGTATTGAAGAATATAGATTATTTAGTGGACACAGGTACTGAATGAAGCTAAACAGGTGCATACACATATTTATATGCTAATAATTCACTACAAATAAAATAAAATTTTAAACAAATATAACAAATAAAATCAGACATTTAGATATGCAAATGAGCCATATTCTTTAATTGACAATTCTACAACATATTACAAAGCGGCTTTAATTTAAAAATCTGTCAATATAGGTAATTTACAACACCAGAAGCGGAAACTTGTTGTACATTACAGAACAGACTTACGTCAACATACATAAAAGGAACATAAATATTTTTAATAAGATTTAATATTTTATTAAAAACATATTTATCACATTACTGCAATGTATTTAAAAAATGCTGTTTCATCGTCGATTGTACGGCAAAGATGAATTAAATATTTTTAATCAATTTTATTTCGAGCACGATACTTGTTTACAGTACCTTGCTCGTATTAACTCGTGCACTCTTCCATTTTATTTTACTTGAGATGAAATATAAAGTATATTGACATTTCATCAACATTTTGAGCACAGAAAGCCCAGCGCTGAACATAAGCCTCCCAAGCATTTCCACTGCAACTAGCTGCAAGCACCTTCCATCAAGCGAATTCATGAAACTTTTATTAGGCCAACCGTCCATTTATATGTATATGCATTTAATAGTACATATTTGGAAAATTAATTAAGTATATTACATATTTGTTAAATTATATGCCGCTATTTCTTATGTTTTATAAGGTCAGTCCGACATATTTTTATTTAAACATGCTGCGGAAAAGATTTTGCGCGAAGTTTTATGAACCATTTTCTTTTAGTATTATGCAGGAATAATATACGAAGGAACTTTAGAATCTTTTACCAAGGTTTACGTAGATCTTTGCTTAAACAATCACAACAAGTTACAAGTAAAATAATATTAATAATATCTTCAGATAATGTACCTTGTACCTATGTACAAGGAAAAACGCTCTAATAGAGATTGTAAAACTGGATGTAGACGGTTTGGAACAGTTTCCTGTGCAAAGGAGATTTATACTCAGCTTAAAGTTTTCTGTGACTGACAATGACGATTTATAAAAAGTATTTTATAAATATTTTACTATATTAAATACTATCGGTTCATTGACGTAGTTCCAACCACAAGAGGTACGCATTAAGTAGGTTTAAGTTAGGTAAATATTAATTGTACACAAGATTGAAAAATAAAATAAACTGAAAATAATACATACTCCTGAATCAAACATATTTCCCAACCACAACTAAAATTAAACTCATTTGTATCGGAAAATACTAGGCTCTTTACAGCAAAGTCGCAAGCAAATATAGTAATAAATAAGACCAGTAATGTCCCCATATCATTTTTGTATTTATTAGTTTGCTAACAAACAAAGGAAAGAGGTCGCATAATATTATGTTTCACATATTACAGTGTAAGTATATTTATTTTTATAAATGCGTTTTATTTGCATAAATTATTCGATATAGCAATATTTGTATTATATTGCGTTTAGCTGAGAAACTATAAATTAATCGACAAATGATTGTGCATTTAAAATACATATTTACCTCGAATATTCGCGGATCTGTGTGGATTACACTGAATTACAAGATAAGTTGTATTAACAAAACAATAAAGACTTAGAATTGAAATATTTATAAAGGGCATTTACAATTTAAGTTACTGATGTCGGTATGATCTCACACCTATGCACCCAAATTCCAATATTCATTTACGGCCGATGCCAATAATCAATCTGGATTGTTTTCTACTTTTCGATTGGTCTCTTGTCATGTTGCCATAGTTTTTTCACTACTGAGATTGATTATTGGCAATATCAGAAAAAAGATTGAGCTGTCAATTTTAAACGGCAAATTTTGGATTGAGATTGTTTATTGGCACCGGCTGATAGCATCGTAGCTGACCATATACTAGCGGGATAAATAAAGTTGGTCGAATAAAAATAAAAAATACTATTTCGTAGTGGGAATTGAACCCACGACCTCAGTTTCCAGATAGCGATAGTTTAATGAGTGTTAGCTATGTATGAATACCTATATGAAAACCAAAGCTGGTAATACGGTGGAGTACGCTCGTGCTATTAGCATCAATTAGCATAAGTTTAGCTTTTGTTCGACAAAACAATGTGATTTGTTAGAGGCTGAAATCTAATTGTACAAGCAAGCAAATACTTTGTACCAATATGCCAAATATTTGTCAATGCTTTGCCTTGACTGGATATTTGGTACAAAATAACATCTGTCTCCTTTCAATGATTTGATAACAACGTTTTTATTGTACTATTTAGTTTAAGCTTACGTTTTCCACCACCAAGAAAATTGTAGTCTAAAATTAGGCGTACTTAATAACCTAAACTAAATACAAACCCTTATGCTTGTATCCCCAAAGGGAAAGCAAAAGTGCGACTAATTGGACCCACATTTTACCGAACTTATTTTCATCTCAAGATAGAAGACTTTTACAATACCATATCAGGCATCAAAATAACTATTAACAAGAATAATTTTATTTAGCTACTACTAGAAATAAGCCCGAGGTTAACTTACTTTGGGATATCTAAGTATTACTTAATAGAAATTGGACTTTGGACCAGTATCTACCCACATCAAACAACTAGAGCTAGTATTGTTTTCAAACTGATTCATGCACGTAAACTCCATAATATCGTATGTGAATATGCAAACACATAGGCATGGTGCGTATGACGAGGAAGATCCTTGAGCCACCAGGAAGTGATCAGCTTGTAATCGTTATTTGTTAACTGAATGCATGACTGTTACAACATTATGTGGTTGACGTGGCCTTTCGAGTTGTATTTTATGTTTAATACAAAATTATCGCTACTTGCATATAAGCAAGTTGGAGTGGCTACTTTGCGTTAGTTCTATGGTGCGACGTGTCTTGAAAAGCAGGATGGAGCAATCAAATATTATGGCTAAAATTTAAGAAAGTCATAGGTACCTAGGCGCGATGAAATTTTCAATTATAGTTCGTATACTATCAGAATTAGGTACACTTTATTTACAATTTGTTGTACGGGACTGAAAAATGGTCGTACCTTGCTGTGGCAAATCAAATCAAATAATTTATTCGTAAATAGTGGTGGTTTCACAAGATGTAACAAATAAGATTTAGGTCTCTACATTTGACATAAGTGTACAAAAACAACTTGACTCACGTATATAAAGGTATTACTAAAGTTTAAAGTTCATGAATTCATTTACAGTTAACGTGTACAAACGTAATAAATTGACTTGGGTGTACAATTGCCTTACAGAAAATTAATGTGAAATAATAGTTTTGTTATTGCCTTTTTCCTTTTTACTAATGGCAGAATATAAGTCTCTGGTCGAATAGTAAACACTACGGTGAAAAATTGTAACAAGTCAGTATGTATAGGCAAATAAGCCGCCGCAATCAGGACACTTTATATGAATTGCAATACAATAGTAATTAAATGCGTTGTTGTCACTCTATCGTGCCAATAAAAATAAATAATAAAATATAATCACAAATAGCATTGACAGTAAATACGACATTAACAGTTAATAAAACATTTATAGCTATTAATATAATGTTGATAAACGCAGGGCATTGGAAAGTAGCATGCGTGCTATTATGACCTTAGCAAGCAGGAAAGCATGTGCATTATTGATTCATTGTCTTATATATCTTCATGCGAGATTAGCAATTTAATTAACAAGATCAGGCGTGTCTGGATTGTAAAACAGTAAACTACCTATGTTTAGAATTAGGGCATCATTTTTACAAACAGTAGTGTAAAATCTTATGTCTCAGCAGCGCCGGATCTAGGTTTTTTTCGAGGCGGGGCAAAAACTGAAAAATGCCGCCCCCCCTTGCCTATATTTTTATCTTAATCATCATCATCATTTTTAGCAACCAGACGCCCACTCAACACAGGACATCGGGAAAGAACATCATTTTACCACCATGTTAAGCATTTTTACACGCTTTATATTAGCGTCACTTTTGAGGGTTAACGTCACACACGTCTGTAAGCTTTGACTATACTTTTCCTACACGTAGCCCCTGGGTAGTGTCCTGTGTGACTTAAGTGTCCGTCTGGGTAGCGATCACCGTCCACGGGGCGTAAAGACCGTAATAGTGATCTGATAGTGATTTTGTACGTATTTTTGATCGCTCTCGAAGGGAGGAGTGTTCACCCGCCGGCCAAAGATACAGTACAGTACAAGAGCCCAATCGTGGCTAACCACCACGAGGGGCTGCCCCACCATGTCGCACATAATCTTGGGCGGGTACGTCGTGCCGGTTGGTGACCGGATGTGGCCGACATTTAGCGACATGCCGACCCTTTCATGCCGGTGCCCATTCGGCTTACTTAATGCCCGGACTTTGGCTTCTCGATGCCTCTTCATCAAACCCATCCCTTCAACTTCATGACAGCGCAATTAAACAAAGCAGGTCTTTCAGTGGTGCATAACCCCACCATCGCGTTCACTATGGAGTTCACCAACATCCGCGAACTCCAAACGACCTTAATGCCGTCCACCACCATCTCGAGACGGCCTAGTCTGCTTTACTCTTGTTGATGGAGACGCGGATTCGTTGTCCGGCCGAATATCCCTACCTGCTGTACCCCGGTTATTCGCTTGAAGAAAGCTTCAAGCCTAAAGTCGGGGTATGCTTGTATGTATATTCGGTTGGACATCTACTGTCACCGTTTAAGCTGCATGGAGGGCCCCTCCTTCTCCGCTTTGTGTTTGCACGTGAATCTTGGTTGCCTGAGCCGCATCGACGTGTGCCTTTACAGGTCTCACAACGGGGAAGATGAGACGACGCGGCTGTTCAGGTATCTCAGCCATGTGGCTGATGTCGGGCGGACGCAGTTCCCGTCGGCTGAAATGGTCTTGGGGGATTTCAATGCACATCACAAACTATCGCTGGGCTCCTCCAAGACTGGTTCAGTTGTACATTTATCCTGGGCTGTTTAAAAATAACAATGGTGGTTGTATCATTGAGATAAAACGATGTATGGCGATGGCTAGAGGGGCAATGGAGAAACTCAGGAAAATATGGAGGAATCGTACTACTACAAAAGCTACTAAAGATCAGGCTTGTCCGAGCACTTTCTCGTATTTCTGTATGCCGCTGAAACATGGACGTTACGGGAGAAGAAAAATGTAGCTTCCCTAGAGATGAGGTGTTGGAATGCTTGGAATATCAGGTCCGAATTCCACACAAACGTTTCAAGAACTCGGCATCAAGTAGCGTCTTTCCGAGATAGTACGGCCCCGTATACTTCGGATATTCGGTAATTTCTCACGACGAATTAACGACTCCATAGAACGTCTTATGGTTAATGACTGAAATAGACCTCGTGGTAGGACACCATACACATACATTTATATACATTATACATACGTACAGCGGCACAGATATTATGGCGGATATTATAATGATAGCCTTGTCAGGCCTCAAAACTTCCAGGTCTGATTCAAACTCAATTTCCTAAAAACGGAGTGAATACAATACCTTTTTTTAAATCGATATCTACGGGGAGATCATAAGGTGCATGTCGAGGTCTCCAGCCTTCCAATCTGACGCACGGGGACAATTATTGTCCGTACCGCATAGATTTTGCAGCCAGGTTGGATGTATTACGGACAATAGGCGATGCGGATGAGCGAGTAACACCTAGTTGACTCGCCGTGCCACCCGGCGCACTTCCTAATATGGCTCCTCACAACTTAGGTAGGCGTAGATTTTCTCTGCAACGGACGCCCTAACCGTGGGCGTCCGCTATGAAGCCACGAGTTCTGCCGCACATCTTAGAGTTTGCCAGCGACCCCAATGACCCCTATTAATCGCCTCTTACGCCAGGCAAAGGAAACCGTGAAGGAATTTTGCCGCCCCTTGACCACGGGGTGCGTGAAATCAATAAATAACCAATTTGAAAAAAAACTATATTTTTAGCAAGGAACTCTAAAGACTATAATCAATGTTAATAGGTGTTTTTTCACATTTAAGGAAGATTTTTTTATAATGTATCACTATTGGAATATTTTATACTATCCAGGTATATATAAGTATAGATAATTACTTGGGAGTGTCCTACCCCGAATTGCCCCCGAACCAAGGTCTTGTTGCACCTGTTGCACCTGAAGAAGTTCTCTATAGTCTTCGTCGCATGAAGAACCGGAAAGCGGTAGGGCCTGACTATATTCCGATAGAGGCGTGGAAGTCGTTGGGGCTTCATGGTGTGGAGCTTCTTGCTGCGTTATTTAACCGCATCCTAAATACCAAAAACATGCCTGACTCATGGCGGTTGAGTGTGATAACTCCCGTGTACAAGGGTAAAGGCTGTGTTCAGGAATGCGGTAATTATCGTGGCATTAAGGTCATGAGTCATACCATGAAGCTTTTCGAACGCGTCATCGAGTCCAGGCTCCGCCAAGAGAGTACTATCTCTGAGTGTCAATACGGCTTCCGTCCTAACAGTGATACTACCGACCCGATATTTGCACTCAGGACGCTTGGCGAGGTATACAGAGCGAAGAAGACGCCACTGCACATGGCTTTCTTGGACCTGCTGAAGGCCTTCAACTGTGTGCCGCGATAGGCACTCTGGTGGGCGATGAGGGTGAAAGGGATACCGGAAGCCTATGTGGACATTATCAGAGACATGTACCTCCGATCCGAGTCCTTCGTTCGGACCGCCGTTGGCGATACGAATACTTTCCCGATTGATGTGGGTGTGCACCAAGGCTCGGCGCTGAGTCAATTCCTCTTCAGGGTTGTGCTCGACGCCATTACGTCTCACATACAGGACCCTGCGCCCTGGTTGTTGGATGTATGCCGATGATATTGCACTGGTGGAGGAGGACCGGCGACTTTTGGAGCGCAAGGTCAACCGGTGGAAGGAACGCTTGAGAGCGGTGGTCTGAAGTTAAATGTGGCGAAGACCGAGTACATGGCTTGCGGGAGTACGGACCCCCAAAGCATCGTGATAGGGAACGAACTTGCCGTGAAGACGGACAAGTTCAAGTACCTTGGGTCCGTACTGCATGAGTCCGGTGACATCGCCCTTGACATCAAAGCCCGTATAAGCGCTGCTTGGGCTAAGTGGAGGGAGATCTCGGGCATACTCTGCGACCGCAGGATGCCGATGAGGCTCAAGGGTCTCACCTATAAAAGCATCGTGCGGCCGGTGCTCTTGTATGGGTCTGAGACGTGGCCTGCCCTCAAGCGGCACGTCCAGGAGGTCCACGTCGAGAGATGAAGATGCTGCGGTGGATGTGCAACGTTACGCGTTTGGACAAAATCCATAACGAGCACATCCGTGGCAGTCTTGGTGTCCGCGATGTGGCTGATAAACTCCAGGAATCCCGCTTGAGATGGTATGGTCACGTCCTAAGGAAACCGCAGGAGTGCGTCGGTAATGTGTGCCTGAGCCTCAATATTCCCGGACCTCGACCGCGGGGTAGACCAAAGAAGCGCTGGCTCGATGTCGTCAAGGAAGATATGAGGGTCAATGGCCTTACTATTGAGGATGCCGAAGATCGGGCGAAATGGAGGAGAATTTGCCGGAAGGCAGACCCTGGCGCCGGACGGGATAACGCCAGGTAGAAGAAGAAGAAGAAGATCCAAGTATAGATATTTAATAAAGTGTTTATTATTAAATTGTCAACGTGGAAACGTGGGAACATATTACTGAAATATTTTAACTATTCTTAATTTTCAAACCCCATTTTTTCAGTGTGTAAAATATTGCCTTTTATTATTTCAGTAAATCAAAACAAAAAAATTGGCCCCGATTTGCCGCCCCTTTAAATTTGCCGCCCTAGGCTCCAGCCTACTCAGCTTACTAGTAAATTCGCCACTGCCTGTACCACATAAAAGACGTTCGATGGTTAATCAACTAAAATTAACTACTAAACACAAATTGGATATTTGAAACTAAACGTAATTGTTGAGAATTGAGATGGATAAATTATTATACATTCCAAATATTAAGTTTTCATCTCTTTTTGACGCGCCTCTATCGCATAATCACTAATTTGCGCACGGCGAAAAAAAAAGTGTAAGTGGTGTTATGTTATTGATGAGTTTTGTAGTTGTCTCCCAAGATTCAATATGCCGCCCCCTGAACTTGCCGCCCGGGGCACGCACCCCGACTTGCCCCCCCATAGATCCGGGCCTGTGTCTCAGGATGACGAGCGCAGTGGAATGCCAAGGTTGTGGAATACCATTGTTTTCTAATTCAAGGTGTTTGATTTTGCTCCTATTCATGAGCGGTCGTATCGCATCAGACAAATGGGATTTTACACTCATGAAACATGTCTAAATTGTAGTGTCAGTGTTGTAACACGCTAAAATAAAGTTTGCCAAGCCTTCGTAACAATGTCGAGAGAAAACATTTCCTTTGCAATAAAACAAACTTTCTCTACGGAAATGTTGGCTCAATAAAACATAGTACATTGATAAGTTGTACAGCACATAGGAGTCTTAATAATTTATCTATGTACAAGACGCTATATTCTATATTGTTTGTAACCGAAAAACTGACGAAAAATGTATGGCTCGACCTGGGTTTCAACCCCAGGAACTCATGGTTTACAGTCCATTTAAGCGATCTAGTATTGCATACATAAATATGATTAAATATAGTACAAATACTAACCTAGAGTGTGTTCAAGAGTACTTATATATTTTAGACCTATTGGGAACCATATATGTTGAAAACATTTATTATAAATATTTTACCAAAAGTCAAATAAAACGCGAACTTACAAAAATGTTAGCACAATTATACAAACTCTATCTTTGGACATACCTCAAATGCCACTTATTATTCTACAAATCATTTTATTTACTTAATTCCTAACTTTGACCACCGAATAAAAACAACGTGTATAAATTTACAGTGATTTACATCTTTCTAAGCTTAATTGGCTTACCTAAATCCCCATGGGGATTAAAGTTCCAAACTTGTATTAAGAGCGTTTATACCCTGCACGCGCTTTTTGGCTTAAAAACAGGACTTTTCAAATGAGTTAATAGCCACCAATAAACAATTTAAAGGAAAAATAATTATTACTTATTTTAGAAAAGGTTGTCATCTAGGGATTTTGGTGGAAAACATTATAGATTGATGGATAATTTGTGAGTACTATAAGGATTACTGAACACACGTTTCGTTATTTAGGCTTTAAATGGCAATTTAGAAGCTTAAGATATCCTTAACCACTAAATATAAGATGAAAATAAAAATATTATCAGACTAATAAGACCCTTATGGAGGGATTTTGCTGAGAAAAATAATCTTTTTGTGTTTAGTTCCTGAAAAATAAAAATTTAAACAATGCGAAATTATTCAGAAACTCTCGTCAAGAACATATTTTTTTTCACCAACTTATCGTACATAATTTTTTATAACAATTGCATATTATAATAGAAGAACATCTTATCAATAAATTACCATTTTTATATTTCAACAAAATTAGTTTTCATGTTTTCTACAAATATTTTAAAAACCACTATAAAACACGCTGTCCGACGTGGATCAAATCAGACCGCCGCAAGGCCTTCTAGAGGGAGGACGTATCGCTCGTCGCTCCGGCCTGGCTGCAGTCGATTATGCCGCGCGTAGTAAAAATAGCCACGCGCGGAATGCGATTACCACATCTTAGTACTTTGGTAGTAAAATATTTAATTATTTTTATTACCTACAATGATTTTGTAGTGAGTATAAATTATGTTTCAGGTAATATAATGGGACGTAATTCCGAGGCTAAATTATGTTATGTATTGTAATATAAAATTAACTATATTTCGTAATTGTAAGGGGTTGTGAGGCCCCTAACACTATTTATGTGTTCGAACACGAAATGATTAATAAAACGTCCGTAGTGTCTACTGATTGAACACTGATTTGAATGCAACTTAACAATGTAATAATAATGAAAATATGATTAGTATCCAAAATTTGTATTATTCTTTGCTTGCACAGTAATATTTGTCTACTTATAATGCAATTATATTACAGTTACATTTCAATTGAATATTTGAAGCGCACGGATCAAAGTTGTTTGAGCCGATTGTATAGCGAGCCGACGCGGCAGCTCTACGCACACAGCTTTAGTCGCTTATGTGTGCGTGAAATTAACGAAGAAATACCTATAGTTGACTTTGCGCGCAAGGTGTATACGCTCTTAAATGATATAAATCACCCATAATAGCAATAAACTTCAAATGGCTTAAAAGTCGATGGCTGTTGTAATAAAACCGATAGAATAGACTCTGAAATATAAACACATTGTATTTTAATAAGTGACGCATCAGATAGAAGCAACTCGAATCAGTATTCTAATAATATACGAGTACGTTCAATATATTAATGAAGTCGATTGGAAAATATACCGTAATAAGTACATGAATAGGTTCGGTTTGAAAATGGCAAACCATTATTCTTACGACTAGAGTGAAGCAAATTTCGACATTACCAATGAATTAACAAAATATTATGGGTTTAATTAATGAGTCAGCAACCAAATAGTTTCAAAAATATTTTATCTCTTTTAAACCAGGTCATCGATAGCAATATACAATCAAAATTCAAATTTTCACTTAGCAATAATGATCTTCATTAGTATGTCACGCCCATATTATCTGACACTGATAGTTTACATTAATTACATTACAAATGCTAAATTAATTAACCTTTTTGTTTTAACTTACAGAAACTAATTATCACAAACTCGCTTTGTCGCAAATTAAAATTTTATAGACCTTTTTGATCTTTGACACAATTATCTGTTTCAGTTTTCGTGCATTGACAGATAAATCTTATATAAACAGTATAACGCCCGAATACTGGAACGCCATTCAAATAATAAGTTGCTCTTAACAGCGCACGGCCCAGTTAGCCAGTATATTTAATCGGAATTAACGTAGTTAAGCGCCATTTATATTTAAGTTGCGTTCCAGTATTTGGGCGTAAGGCTAATTAATTAAAGTCCCATCGGGCTTAAAATCTCAAGCTAGGTTATAACGCAACCTGAAAATTCCGCGTCGCACTAATTCTGACATACCACCACCATAAGAATGCCATAGGTGTGGAGTTCACTAACCTGCAGCAGGTCAGCATAGTAGACTAAAGTCTAATCTCCTCTTTATAGTACTCTCCACTCCACCATCACAATTACATTCAGGCACAGGGTATTAACTGTCCAAAATGAGGCCGTATTTTCCACGCACGAATACGTATAATTAGTCACCAAAGTAGGTGTACTTTCCAGTCCTAACACCCCCAATAAATGCTATTTAATCATTAATTGCCAACGATGATGCAGAAGAGTACTGGAGGACCCTACCCAGCAGTTTGGGGTGTTAACTAAGTATAGTCCATGCCACAAAGTTGGAAGTCTGCGTAATAATAGGGGACATTAGGATTTAACTTTATATTAAACTAGCGGCCCCGCCCAGCTTCGTCTGGGTGCATATATTTTTTGATTCCACTCCACACCAAATACATGTTATTTTTCGTATAAACTCTTGTATACCTAAACTTGACGTAGCTGGCTCAATCCCGTCTCATCCGTCTGTTCAGTCTCTTCCCAATCCATCCCGTCCTTACTCTTTATTATCCATCCCGTCTTATAACGTGCATTTATATTTCGTCCTATCAAATCTGTCAGCTATCCCAGCCTTCTCCCGTACCTTCCACTCTATTATATCCCGTCTCTCCATATACATGTACATATAAAGATTGCCTTATGAAATTTTTGTGCAGCAGAAATCGTAATATTTTAATTTCACCACAACTTCAAAACCAAACGTCCAATTTTAATCATTCAAAGACCAAATATTATCAACATAAACTGTACCTACTTATTGATGAAATAATTTATTTTGATAAGGATTAATAGCATGAGTAAAATAAACGCGTTTAAATGTAGTCAAAAAAAAAATTCAAGATTTTTAATTAAAAATGTGGTTGTTGTGCCTCACTCGACATAGATAGGTATAGTGTGTCGTGGACTTTTTTGTAGATATTTATAAGATCTACAATTAATTATAACATTTTATGGTTCTATCTTTTGTAGTTTAGGCAGCGTACGCAAAATAGTAACTTCCGAAAAATCCAAATATCTTACGGAACCCTATTTTTTCCAAAATAAAATATAGTCTATGTTACTCGTGGATAATGTAGCTTTCGAATGGTGAAAGAATTTTTAAAATCGGTCCAGTAGTTTGTGAGCCTATTCATTACAACCAAACAAACAAACAAACACACAAAGTTTTCCTCTTTATAATATTAGTGTAGATAATTAAATAAAATAAAATAAAAAAATACACCTAACAGTCACATACATAGTCCTGACCCCATCAGGAACTACGAGAGGCTTTTCGGTCTCACAAACTCACTGACCTGAAACAAATACCTGTCGTTCACACAAATAAAATAAAATAAATAAATAACACTCAACAGTCACATACATAGTCCTGACCCCACATTAAGATCGAGTCTTGTGTCGTAGGTATCAGGAACTACGAGAGACTTTTCGGTCTCACAAACACCCAGACCCGGAAGAAATATTTGTGGGCCGCACAAACATTTCTCTCGGTGCGGGGATCGAACCCGCGGCCTTTCGTTTCACAGGCGGCGTCTAACCAACTGCGCCACGGAGGCTGTCAATGTCAAATGTTTGTGCGGAGGGAACCCGCAGCCTCTTGTTTCACAACCAGCCTTTAACCAACTGCGCCACGGAGGCTGACAAATAAATATGTACTAAGAATACTGGCTTCCTCCGTAACACTCCACCTCAAAATACGAGTATACACGTATATGTAACATTGTATAAACGGATGTATGATTACGTGTCATTTAGCTCAAGTATCCACGCAACCACAACCTTCGCGACCTCGCATTATGTGTAGGGCAACTTGAATCATTTGTACTAATTACTAATTAATTGTATTAAACACCGACACGGAGTTAATTTTCTTGAAATGCTCGAATGCACATAATCATAACTTGGTTCTAAGACGTCTGGTTATGATTGGAATTTATCCAAGAAATTTTATTACACGTGTATCATACAAATGTTAGAGTAGATCATGTAATCAAAGTATTTAAGCGATCAGTTATCTTATTACTGTCAAACATAGGCCGCCATAACAGCAATATTATTAAATTCTTTAGTTCCTTTGGCCATTAAAAACACGTTCAATTTCAAAGCAGTTCTCGCATTTTTTTATCACTGCTTATTAAACGTTATAATTCAACCTTGTAATATATTTAACGTAATGCTCCAAAAAAATACCTTGTTAAACATAGTAAACATGTAAATCTTCTTACACGCCTATACAAACTGTTGAACCGTAATTTGTAACATCTGTAACAATTATCTCGCCTCGTTGTAGGTCATAATCGTTATCAGGTTCGCAAAACATTTAAAATACTACATAGAGGAAGCCACAGTCCATTTTAATACGCGTGATTAGGTGTGGTAAGTATAAGGATATTTACTTCTCTGATACCATTTCAATGCGTTGAGGAAGTTGTATGGGATTTGATGTATATCCTCGAATTAAATATAACCTTCGTTTGTTTTATTTGAACAGCTGTTTCAATAAATAAACTGTACACGCCGACTTTTCAGAAATATGGATACTGTTTTACTCCGTTATTGCGGAAATTTGATTGTGGGAAAAATATTATAGGTAAAATTTGAAGCGCTTTAGAAAAGGGAGACCATCGCCTAAAAGTACGCAAATGCCATTGACTAAGCCCGAGGTTAATACTCAACCGGTAACGGTTAAGGGTAATCAGACAAGGGTCACAAACTCTTGAAAGAGATAAAGACAAATCGAACTGCAAACATAATTCATTTGAAGATAGAAAATACTCTGAATCAATTCAAATGATGTGAATAAATAAATGAAGGTGAAAGAAACCACAACGCTGCTTTAATAATTTCAAGAGCAATGTCAAATATGAACTAGATTATTATAGTAAACATAAAAATAATCTTGGTCATTGAAAAAAACTTCAAACAAACTAATACATCACTGTTACGAAGAGTTGGACAAAATCCAATTGCAGTAAAAATGACAAGAATATTATAAAATGTTTATGAAAATGAAATGTGTTAATACAAGTCTCGTGTTGCATCACTATCTGCTTTCTCTATTCTGAATAAAATTATCATAATTTGTACCATTAAGGATTATTATTCAAAACATAATAGAATTTTGATTAGGAACAGGTTTCAAACAAGGTTGTTATGAGCCATATCTTAGATATTTTTATAAAAATAACCGTAGAAAAAGTAATACATATTTCTGACTTCATTATACACAGATAAAAAAACATACAGGTTCCTGCTGAATATCGAATAAAAACATTGCTTTTATTACATCTAAGGTGTGAGACGTCAAATGACTCCAATGTACGTATATAAGATATAATTGTTATGGTCACAAACTAATTAAACCCAGCAATTTCCTTTAATAACGCTGTGGTTCATGTGGTCTAGCAATTAAACGTAGTAATGGGTATATTTACATTGAACTTTATAAATGATAACTTTGAAACATATTTCAATACATTTTATTGTTATTATCAAGATCAAAGTGACGTTTATTTAGTTTCTTCGAAAATCGTGCAAGTAATCGGCTTTTATCAAAAACTTCATAAACTTCTTCGAATACGACTACAGCACATCGTACGCCATAATTATAAAAACATACGCAACCTTGCAAAATCTAAACGTTATTTACGGAAGTGAAAAATCACGCGAACTCTCACCTTGAACCTACACAATAGTGCGCACCTCAGGAATTGTTATCGATTTAAATGAAACAATGTTTTAGAACAAAAGCACTGACCCTGACTCATTTATCTTTGATATCCGATTTGAATAGATATTAGTAAACTTCGTTACACTTGACTTTTCTTTAACAAAGGTAACATCTGCCAATTTTGTTTTAGTTTCTAACAGACACATGTACATGTCCTGACTACACACTTAGATCGAGTATAGTGTCGTAAGTATCAGAAATTAAGATAATTTTTTCGGTCTCATGGACACCACACAAATTTCAATTTGTCTCAGTTCGGGGATCGAACCCGCAGTCGTTTGACAGCCAATGTCTCAATAACTGCGTCACGGAGGCTGTCAAAATTCAATCGATATTACTATGAAAAAATAAACAAGATAAGAAATTATAACTTTTGGTTGTATTCTTCGGAATTAAGTTAACAGATCCGTAAAATCCTTTCCTAAATATTCCATGTTTTAAAATATAGAAATTAAAAATTGTTGGGAAAATTAGCTGTTAGCTATAATTTCATTATTGCAACAACAATTTATCACAACGTTGTGGAAACATTACCAAAATAATTTAATTTAGTACGAAAGCGGTATAGGATTGTTAAATGATTTACCGTTTTGTTTTGAAGAGCTAAATAAATTAGAGCTGTTTTCGTGTTTTTGGATTACACTCTCGTTTTTTGTTTCAGTATTTTAGATCAATCCCCAGCAGTAGATTAAATAAAAATCTAGAACAGGATGAGAACATAAACCTGGTCTTACTTTAAAACATTTAGGACGCTGTAGCTGGATATAAACAACGTTTTAATACACACGCTTTCAATTTCACAGCAATGTTTGCTAATGTCAGTAGGATAGTAGAATTATCGCCAGGCTTTATTTATTTATGTTTTCCACGTTCACGGAAACTAATAATCGGAAATTGTTACAGGCAGGCATTTAAAATAAATCTAGTGACGTACATGCATACCAATTACGGTTTGGAAGAGTAAATGTGCCGGAATCCAAACTGCAGTGATGGAAATGTCAGTGACTTGAATTTTACAACAATGCTAAAACTAAAAAGGCTTCAAGATATACGGACAGGTGTAATATATTATCATTAATCGACATTGAAAATTTATGTTATAAATTCTGTATCCCCCGAAGCTTGTACAGATGTGTTGTATTAAAAAACTGTTTCAATATTCAGAGGCTCCCATAAACACCAAAATATTTTTTATATACATATAAACATTAAGGAAAATTATCGAGAGATAAGATAAATTTATTGGTCGACGTTAAAAAGGTTAGAGCATACAGGCGGTGACAGACAAAATTACTTAATTGTATTAATAAGGCAAACACCATATATGAAAACACATTTTATTTTCACATTAAAGTAACCTTCAAGTTTTGCCAAAAATACCTTTTGGCAACTTTGCAATGAATTCAGCCACTCGAATATAAAAGAACATAAATTTTTAAGCATACCCAATTTACATAAATCCGCATAACTTAGAAGGTTATGGCAATAATTATGGCATAGAATCACTTACGAGTTAAACTTGCCAATATTCTAGTTGATATATCAGAAACAGTGACCTAGTAACAACTCGACACAGTAATATGTCTGTCTGTAGCCCATATACGTCCCACTGCAGGGCACGGGCCTCCTCTACAATCGAAAGTACGATTGGGAGTGGTTAGGCCATATAGTCCACCACGCTGGCCTAGTGCGGGTTGGCGGACTTACATACCATAGAATTTTTATAAATCGCTATGGTATGCAGGTGTCTTCACGATGTATTCCTTCACCGTTTTAGTGCGTGGTGATTGACTATCAATACACTTTACCTGCGACCATACAAATAACTTATGCATTTTAATTCATGATGTAAGCCCCGTGGCCTGTAAAGGTCGAAAGCCTTTCAAGTTCAGGCACAAATCGAACGTGCGAGGTAGTAAGGCCGATATCATAATGGCAGGCAAGCACGTACATTAGTCTCAATGTTACATAATGCTGCAGGAAGTTATGTAACTCTAAATCTAAACGAACACGTACTAGGTGTTATGCTGATAATTGATACAGCATGGAACCAATTGATTCTAACTATGTTACTGCTGTTCTTGTATGTGAAGTTAAAACTTTTACCGTAGCAATGTTGAGTTATTTTTTGTCTCAATATTTATACTAATAACGCGTTTTATCCCACAAAAGACCTATTTATAAAGGTTTTTTTTTTCTAAAGATAGTTCCAATTTGTTCTGTCGTGATTTTCGCATTATCTCTCATTGAGGTATTACGCCAAATCGAACAATTTATTATTTTCCCATATTATTTTGAGTGCGGATAACGAATTAATAAGTATCAGAGCATCAGCTAAAACGAATATATTGATTATATTGAGGAAAATAAGACGTTGTCCTTATAAATGACGCTTGGCAGCGAACTAATATTTATCTTATTTTCATTTACACAACCACCAATAATGAAAAACACTTAATGCACACCTATATCTATATTTTCCATTTTAATGCGAATGCCAACTCATTAATGCAGAGCAAAGCCAAGTGCAGTCGGTTAATTAGTGTTCATTAATCTATTTCATTGCAAACGTGAAGTCCAACGTACAAATTATTGCGAATGCATGAATACAATGAATTAACAGATTAATCCTTACACAAAGAAAATTGTTTTCACCTTTAATAACTGAGATGTTAATTCCAAACAACATACGTTCAGAACTACAGAAGCAATTTCCTTTATTACTTCAATAGAAATGTCTGTTTGAATTTCTACTTTAGTAACAATGTTTAGCTTCCGTTGATTCTGTTCCAGAGGAAATACAACATATTATAGAAGAATATGAATAGCTAAAGACGCTAATATACCCAGCAGTTACGTGAATATTGATGGCAAATGGTGACAACAATGGTGGTAACCGAAATAATATCTTCAGGCGATAATCTAAAATAAACTGATGACCACGAATGGCCCCATTAAGATACGCATTCTGAATTAATTTATTATTTCGACGTTTAATAAACAGTAAACTGTCTGAATTTGCTATACTTAATTCTAGTAGTCATTGGCACAGTATTGTAAGCAGTTTAATGTTTTACTTTATTTTATTAGAATCCTGGCTGGTAAGTGTAGTGTAGGACGCCCTCTAGCTGAGTGGTGTGACGATTTGCGACAGGTCATTAGTAGATGTTGGATGCGACAAACCAAATACAGAGTGAAATGGGGAGAATTGGAGGAGGCCTATTTCCTATAGTGAACAGCAAAAGGCTGATAATGATTGTTAAAGTGAAGATTGTGCACGTGAAATAGATAGTATTACTAAAGAAAGAGTAAGTTCTATCATAAACGGGATCCAATATAGTACTAAAAGGCTTCCTAATTACAAAATAACAAACATAAAAATAATTACATCTCCAAACGAGTTGCATGCATTAAAATCTTTACCGTTATGTAGATCACAGCTTCCTGTTGCAATATCATCCTTATACAATTGAATTTAAAGTTCAGAGTTGTTCTTAATAGTACCAACCTAAAATAAACTAACGCTGTAAATTGCATCACATATCATGTAACTGGTTTATGTCCATATAACCTAGTGGGTTGTTAATTCAAGGATTTGGTTATAGTGGGTAATGGTTACGAGTGTGTATGTATAGTACTATCTAATTAAATGCAATGTTTACGAGCCTTTTCATAAGTTTACTTCCGGATTAAAAATGGGTGGCGGTAATGGCTTTGATGATTTGGTTTCAGAAAGAAATGTACAAGATCAATATAGGGCGGCCATTGCGGCGCGTCGATTGAACGCCGGTTGGCAAACGTGGGGCCATGGGTTCGATCCTCGCAGAGACAAAAATTAGTTGAACCACAAGTATTTGTTTCGGGTGTAGATGTTGGCGAGTTCAAAAAGATTCTCGTAGTTTCTAATTTCCACAACACTCGATCTTAATGTGGAGTCAGGACGATGTATGTGGTTGTTGGGTGGGTGTTTTAATGTTACTTTTTTTAAATACATTACACTAAATTTTTGTATTATCGAACTGAAAACCGCATACATGCAATTTCAAAACTAGGAAATAGAATTAGCATATTATTGACAGTACAGTAACTAGTGTACCAAAAATTGATAAATTTAACTCACTGTAAATATGTTTCATAAGTTACTGATTATAAAGATAAAGTAAATATTACTAAAAACCGTACTCATCATCGCTATGCTCTCGAGAGAACAATAGTTGTGCTATATCAAATTAGCTGATACTTGGAAAAGTCAAAAACGGGAAATCTTTAACACAGAAATAGTGATATGTTATATGGTACACATAACATAAATGATCCACTCAGATAAAATGTTTTCCCAGTATAATAAAATAAACCGTTTCACGGTATTTTTATAGATATCTTAGACTTTAATAACTATAATATTATGAACGACGGAAGATCTCAGAAGGTGACAACAAAAAGCAGAACAATGAAATCACTAACAATTATTATTTGTAGTTTGACAGCAAAACTAATTATGATTCTGAAATAGTGACGATGGTAAACCGGTTTAATAATTACACATCTATGTATACTAGAAATAAGACGTGGAGAATAATCTTGAAATAAAGGTTAAAATCTTAAATACAATATAAATAATAATAGATAAATAAATAATACCCTGTTTTCTATATCCTCAAAAGAATACCAGTACAAAAAGTATACTAGTATTTTAATACATTTCTTCCATATTTCACTGGTGATAGGTCTCTCATATGTGAGAGGCTGCCTGGGTGGACACCACCGCGATGTCTATTTCTCCCGTCAAACAGCAGTTTAAATGCACTGTTGTGTTTCGGATTGAAGGACATTGTAGCCAGAGTAACTACTGGACATATTGAGACTTAACATCTTATGTCTCAGGATGGCGAGCGCAGTGGAATGCCAAGCATTGGTTTGTAATTCAAGGTGCTGTTTGGCTTTGCTACTGTTCATGAGCGGTCGCATCTCTTACCATCAGGCGAAAGGCATGCTCGTCTCACCATTCATAGCAATAAAAAAAAATGCGGAATTTGAATGCATGACGCAATAATTCAAGAAATACTGACATCCTAGGATAATGGGTATCCCACGGCGATGTCAAATGGAAATGATGTAAGTATCTTAAATATTGTAGACATACAATTTTAATGAAATAAGAGGTAATTTTAGATTGTAATGAACAATCTCAGTACTTTATAGTGACTTTTACTTATTTTGATGGATGCTGTGTGTACTTGTAATTGGCTTGCATATTTGTATAATGCTATTTTTTCTGTTATTATTTTGTAAGTTAAGTGTGTAAGCTACTGGTGTACCAAAATAACAATTGAAAACAATTTCAATTCTATTAAAAGATTTGTGAAAGAATTAGACATGCGATTATTCTTAAATCATTGAATACAATTCGATGAGTTTTTATACTCATTTTTAGCTATTTCGGTTCGTTGACACCCTTCACAAAACGTGCCTAACCCAAATTCCGCGAAAAACTTAATCCCCCACGCAAGTCCAATGGGTATTGGCAGACGGATTAACTCATAACGAATTAAATTTCTATTTTTAGTATTGAAAACCCAAACAAAACATAAAAATAGACCATAAAAACGCCAGGGGAGGTCATGAATCATGAACTATATCTATGATAAGAAGTCCCATATGTTAATTATACAGGGAGCCCTAACACAAAATATGGAATAATTGTTAATGATACAAGGTGTGAAATTTTACAGAGCTGATTAGGATCACAATCACAAATTCTTGTTAGTATATGAAATGACTGATGATAAAAGATATTATAATAAAGGAAATGTAAATATTTTCCCCAGCAGCCTTTATAAGCTTTCAACGATTTAGTGTTCCAGTACACATACATACATACATAAATTCACGCCTTTTTCCCAGAAGAGGTAAGCAGAAGTGCTAGTAGCAACCAGGAGATCCACGTTTCGCCTTGTTTGTTCCGTTACACGATGTGATAGTAGGCAAGCCTGTTATCATATCTAGCACAAATTCCTATCTCTGGGCTGATAATTAATTGAAAAATTCACTATTACCCATTCGAACCCGAGACCTCAGCTTTGTAATTATACCGTAGTACAACTACTCTACCGAGGCAGTCGTTCCAGTAAAATACATTTCAAATTTCAATAAATTAACAATAACTACGGAGTTCAATATTCCGCTGCCGATAACCGAGTACATAATTAATTTCGATTTTAATTTGATCGATAATTAAGGCGTTATGTATTTTAACAAATTAATTAACAAAGAATCGAGCAGTTTATAGTAATTAGCGTTTGAATAATTACATTATTATCGTCAAAGTGCAATTATTAGGATTACTTAAACTGTTACATCTTATTGTACATTCCTCTGGCATTAATTTTATTTAATATTTGCTTTATATTTAATTAATTAAATCTTACTATCGTACAGAGATCAAAATGTGCAAAATTATACATAATATTTCTAGCAATACGATTTTTTTTTTTACCTTTTCACTATCGCTTAAAAATCAGCCTATACATTCACAGATTTGGAAAGTATTTGACACCCGTTACATCCTATGAACCCCCGCAGTGTTTCAGATTTAACTCATCTGTTACAAATGAGTTTAACCCTTGACAAACACGCAACCACGTGTGGTCACAAAAACTACGTCAAAACGCCTTAACATGTGTTCAAAATGGCTTGCATCTGTCCGTTGTTTGGGGAATATTAATCACCGAATTAGGGAGTTGTCGGTCAGCTGGTATTTGTGACCACCGGACCGCAGCAAAAGGTTGAGTGAATATAATAATATGACTCTTTTTTTAAAATATTATTAACCCGTAACTGGTATTAAATTTACTTATGCTTAGATAAAACAAAAAATAGAGCTCAAATGAATAAAACCGTTCTTAGATATGTATATTGAAAAATACTTATCTTAATTGTATGTTTACATAAATTTTAAACTTACAGTTAGTAAAATACTTTTTGTTTACACGCCTTTATTTCCTTATCATTTGAGTACTGTTAAAACTACAACCCTTTCGGGCCTCTAAGTATTAATATGCAAGAAACATTCGCATTAATAAAGAACGTAAAGTATTTCGTGTGCCAGCAAATGAATTTAATGAAAATATTATAATTGGACACAGCTGTGAAATTTTCCTCAAGGTTGGCACCCTGTGTTCCCACCGTTGCCAACTGTATAAAACTTATGTCTTTATAGTTCCTTATTGGACCTACGCCCTTAAATAAAAAAATCAAGAAGTCGAGGCCATTCAATTTCCGGTTACTTATTAGTTTATTTTAGTCCATCACAGGAAGTGGAGGTTTGTTAATCTATGCCATGCGCGGCCAAACGGAACTTTTTCCCTGTGGCAACACTTCCTTCGTCGAACGTTGGGTATAAATGGCTCATTTGATCAACAGCGGACTTTATTGTTTGACGCTGTATTGCTTTTAGTAAGGTATTGATACGTACACTTGACTAGTGAATAAAGATACATAATCTTTCCTTCTGTATCAGCCCATATACGTCCCACTACAGGGCTCGGGCCCACTCTACAATCGAGAGTACTATTGAGAGTGGTTAGGCCATACGGACTATATAGTCCACCACGCTGGCCTAGTGCGGGTTGGATCTTTCCTTACTTGTAGTATATTAAAAATATACATTGTACACACCTAATTACAATGGGGGATCTACGGGGAGGTTATGGGGTGCGTCCAGATTGGCAAATTTTATTTATTACCTTGTTGATAAATTTTATAATTACAATAAATTCTTTGTATGTCGATTTTTTTTAACAAATCACGGCTGTAAAATCAAAAAAATCATTATTACGAATTCGAGTATTGAAATCATACCCAGTGTTCTGCCAATAACTATAACGCCCGAATACTGGAACGCCATTCAAATAATAAGTTGCTCTTAACAGCGCACGGTCCACTTAGCCAGTACATTTAATCGGGATTAACGCAGTTAAGCGCAAGTTATATTAAAGTTGCGTTCCAGTATTTGGGCGTAAGGCTCCCTGGCTTGAATGCTGGATCCGCCCTTGCCTAATTAAAAATATTAAGTTTAATTTTCCGAGAATTCGTCTCCTGCAATCTCACTTACCAAATGAAATGCAAGAACAAGGCTGTTGCGTCACATCGTATTTCTATTAGACGGTGATGCCACCCGCATTGAAATCGTTTGTACTAACTACCTAAACGAGTTACAAGTATGGCGCCTACCACTTCTCTCGACACTTCTCGAATATTTTTTTATCATATAATTATAATGTTGACTCATAAAACTTTTGAATATACTTAATTCGTTTTTTTTTCCAGACATCCGTGTTCAAACCTGCCTATTATTTATGAATATGAGTGCAAATAAGTATATTTGGGTTCAAAGAACAAATGGCGTGACTCGGCCGACTATCGAGAAAACCAGTTTCTACTAGATAGCAAGTGCAGAAACCTAACACCCACCCAACAGTCACATACATAGTCCTAAACCCACACTAAGATCAAGTCTTGTGTCGTGGGTATCAGGAACTACGAGAGACTTTTCGGTCTCACAAACACCCAGACCCGGAAGAAATATTTGTGGGCCGCACAAACATTTCTCTCGGTGCGGGGATCGAACCCGCAGCCTCTCGTTTCACAGGCGGCGTCTAACCTACTGCGCCACGGAGGCTGTCTTCCAAAACAATTTAGTAAATAAATATATTTAAACTAGATTTCGCTAGCGACTTCGCTCGATATTAAGATAACTCGAGGATAGTGTTTTTTCTAGATATCAAACCGGTGTTTCCGTCATTCGGGGATTAAGTTGCAATTTATTCATACAAGTAGGCCGCGATATTTTATCAGTTACCGTGTTTTTTTGGTACAAAGGTTATTTTCCTAACCCTACGCATCAGTTTTTTGCAGGAAAAGAGCACTATGTCCTTTTTTGAAACCTTGACATCATATTGACAAAATTGTATAATGATCAGTTGAATATACGTCACAAACAAATTCACTATCAAATTTATTAAGAACTTATCTTCCAATAACAATAAAATCCAACACCAAATGAAATGAGTTGAAAGATTTACGCGACTGTCCCAACAAAGTAGTGAGAAACAATGTAAACAATAATTAAAAATAAAATGTAATTGTTTACATCAGTTCAGCAAAACAATTACATTTATCTGGAAAAATTCCAAACACCATTAACAAAAGATATTGGTGCATACAAATGAAGTTATTTTCTTGACGGAATAATTACAATTCAGTATTATGAGTAGTAAAGTTTGAACGAGTTTAGAAGGATATAGGTAATGAAAACACAAATCTCGGCCACAGGGAGTCCGCTACTGAATGTAGTCCAGTTTCAAAGATTTTCAGTGACCTGTTGGCAGCGGTCTGCATTGAGCGACTTCCGACCTTCACAAAGACAACTATTTGAAGTTCAGAAACAGCAAATTTCCATCAAAATGCGAAGACCGTAAATATCCAAAGAACACGCACACGATTCATTAAATTAACAACGAAAGTACAGAATTTCGGTCGTACTAATTTTAGATCGATCCGGTGTCGTTCAACCCAGTCGGATACGAAACCATTGACCTGTATAAAGATAAAACACAAAACTGGGTTCGGGCCAGTTTTATTGCGACATTATCATTGAATGCGCTGGCTGCCGCCCCGCTCTCGATACACCACAGAATACGCGCATCCTATTCCGAAAGACCATTAAAATTGTTTGTTTCTCTCGTGAAATCATCTGGGGAACATGAAAGTTTTCAACGTACGTAAAAACTGGCATGCAGCATCCGTGATTCAACGTATCGTAAATCAAGTTCCGGAACAATGGAATGAAATGAAAATTGTGTTCGTATAATAGTATATTAGACGACAGACGCGATATGTAAAAGTAACTACTAGTAGATTAAAAACAAAAACAAAATAAAAAAAAAAATAAAAAAAATGTTAAAAAAATCATTAATATGATTAAAATAAAACGAATTATTACGGATTTTATCGCAGTTTATTTTTTTGCTTTTTTTAACTTGATTCTTTATAACTTGACTAATTTTTATTGACCTACTAACCTATTGGATGTTCATTGCGTGTACACGAAATTTAAAACACCTCAATGAGTGATGACGATTGGTATCCGCCTTCCGGTTATTCGAATGGTATGTCAAGAAATGAGCTATACATGGTATGCCTTCAATTCGAGGCTCTTTGTATCTTAATTCATCTCTTAAAACCCTACAGTGTTTTTGGATACACGACTAAGTTAAATAATCAAATATAATTTCTGCAGTTAATTGTTGATTTAAAAATTCTTTCAGAAGTTAATTTTAGATGTACCTACCTACCAAAAACTTGTGACTTCTGCGTTTACCGTGATGTGGCGATAAGAGCAATCTTAAAGTCAAATGAACTGCCTCCATGGGTATTTTTATTTTATTAAGTTTGTATACTAATTCGAAATCATCTCTCAATGTCGAATCGACCTTACTCGAATACTTTAAAAACAAAGATAACTTTCAGGAACCCCAAATCTATTCACTGGCTCAAGGTAAGTTGAGAAAATAAAAGCGGAGGCCAACTAGACATTATCTTTGGACATTACAATTGCTTACTTAATTATTCTTCAATTACGGAATATTACTGCAAATTATCTGTTTACAAATCAACACCATTAAAGTTAAATAATATTAAAGCAATAGACATAATATGTTTCACTCATCTTTCCTGGTCTTTAGTTGGACAGGGGATGAGACTCGCTTACAAAAAATCAAAACCAAAATGGTACATACCTGTACCATTTTCGAAATTGCATTTTGTTAACTGCCGTAGTCAGCAACATGACTGAACCTTTGGTATTGCTAAGTCTCCATGAGCGCCACTAGTTGCACATTAATCACTAATAACAAACAAAAAAATACAGTCAAATAGACAATTTCCTCCTTTTTAAGTCGGTTAAAAAATCCCACGCTCAAATAACAGTTTTAACTCCGGGACCTTGTGGCCTCATGCCTCTAAATCAACTGGCGACGCAATGTCTTTTCATCCATATTTAAAATACCTTGGAGCCCCACCGTCTGTGTTCAAGGTCTCAAGATTATGGAAGCCTTGGTAAAAACAGGAATCGACTCTGGCAATTTGTTTTGTTTCGTCGAAATACGACCTCAAGATAAGCACTCGTTAAGTTCAATTTATACGTCTTGACTTTCGAATTGGTAATTAATTATTTAAATTAAAGTAACTTCGTAGCTGGTTTTTTCAGCAGAACAATAAGTTTAAATATAAGACGGTATTTTTTAGGTTATACTAGGTATCTAATTTATTTACATTTCAACCCAATAGAAAAAGGTATAATATTAAACTAAATTAACGTGCTTTATAATTTTATTCTAGCCAACGCGACACAATTTATGGAAAGCATAAATCACAAACATTTTAAACTAGATCAACAAACTTTTTATTTACACCAAAAACTCACGCTCGACCTGAAATGCTTTGTTTCTACGCAATGATAATATCAACTAACTGGGTTACCGACATCCTAAAAACGTAAACAAATATCCGCAATACTCCCAACGTGTTTTTTTAAACTGCCATGAGTTGGGAGACAAGCATGCCATTCGCTTCAAGGCGAGCGATACGACCACTCACAGTAATAAAACCAAACGAAACCATGAATTATAAAGCAATGCTTCAAATTACATTGCGCTCGCAATCCTGGAACATACAATGTTAATTCTTAATATGTCCAATAGTTACTCTGGTTATAATATTCTTCAAACCGGAATACAACAACCCATACGCACTGCTGTTTGGCGGGAAAAATAGATATTGCGGTGGTACCAGTTAACAGTTAAACTCTCAGATTTCAACGTAACGGGAATCAAATCTACATAAAATCCGGTTTGGAAGGATCATATTTTACACACCCGACATGCAATCATAGTATTCATATTGGCAGTTGACCTACGGTATAAAGTGCAATTACTAGGCGGACTCATTGCGATAATCCGCTGTGCACGCAGAGCGCGTTGGCTACATTAATCAAATCAAAGCTGTAGGAATCCTCACTAATGCTCACATGTCCAGGCCGTCACCAAATCCTATTAAACAGTCCACGCCGATTATTCGCTCACGTTAGAATTTATGACAGTCAAGAAAAATATGGAAGGTGGCTCGTTGCCTCTTTGAACTTTTCAAAAATATTAAGTAAATCGTAAACAAGTTTGAGCTACATAGATCCAATGCGCCAATATTACATTACCGGTTAGTGATCATTCACTGCGTTTATTTTGATAATATACGAATCAATATGATCATAAGAAAACCACCTCCAGTTACCGTCCCTCAAAGCTCTATTATAACAAGAAATCGACAATTCACTACGCTCAATTTTATTTGATATATTTATCTCTATTGACCTTCTAGAACTGTTTCATTAATTGACATAACAATAACGCAACCCACAGCCGAAAATTATTTAAATATTTTTTTAAGGGTCTATTTCGGGTTATCAATGAAACAAATAAGTGAAAAATATATAATTTTATGTATGAATATAAAACAATGTATTGTGAAGTTCGTAGCCAGGGCATTTAACTTGCGCCTCCATGGAGAACAAAAAGGCAAGCGCGCGCGAATGATTCAACTTAAAGATGGCGGCTCGGCTGTGAATGCAAACATGGCTACCGGTGCACTATCCATATTAGAGAGTTTAGGTGTGCCGTGCGCCGTACGTGACTCGGCACACGTTGGACTTAAGGCTCGATATCATTATAAACTCATTTCATGAATTATCTACGGTCGTTATATTAAACCTTCTTGCCCGCAAATTAATACCTGCGTAGGCTGTATGTCTAAATACTTTGGCCTCAGGTACATGCAAGTTTTAGAAAAAATTGAGGAAACATTGGCCGGAATATTAAATCACATACTTACCCATATGCAGTCGAAGTATTTGCACTTGTAACATCTCTACCCACGCCATAAATAATACAATGAACATAATAGTTAGATCACTCGCTTATCTTACACAAGTCGGTCACATTGAAACCACAACAAATAGGAATCATCCGTATGAAATGGATACAATATAGTTTATTTTTAAACGAATTATTTATTAAGTTTTGTCGCCTTGTCCTACTCTTACAGCTAACATTAGTTCGTAAATAAGTGTAGTAATAAATTACATATTATTATACTCGTAAATTTCCTTTACTAGACGTTGGCTCATGAGATAATACAGAATACTTAATTACAGCTATATCTCTCTTTGAAACTCACAAATCAAATATCGGTGGAAAATATTTCATCATTATATAGAAAAAATGAAGCTACAAAGTCACGACCTTAATATCATGTTTTGTTTACATTATTTTATAAAGGAAAAATAGTACTTTAAATCAAAACTAAAACAATACATAATTTATATAAAAAAAACTATTAAAAACAATGACAAATCGTTCTTAGAAATGAAAGATATGATTCACCGTCCTAGAATATGCCGGGATTTGTAGTCTAAGACATCAAAGCCATGCCTTAGCGATACAAGGTGAATGCTAATTTCTAATAATACTGCAGTGACCGTTGATGAGCTAATTATGGCGTTATACTTCAAAACATCTTTATGATTCCATCTGATTCAACAAACAAACGTATATTATGTTGAGCTCAGTCGTCACTGCATAATGTGGGAGGGATTTGACTCAGAGTCTCCTAAGCTGGACCAATGCGGTTTAGTGGACATAAGTGAGCTTACTTGCTAATGCCCCAGAAACTAGCCATTAAAGCTAATATTTACGTCGTTTTCCTGCCGTAATGTTGTTACCTTCCGCTTGAGCCTGACTATTCATGCTTCAATCAAGGCATGTACTTCTTAATAGCTTTATAGAAAAATATTCTAAGACCTCATTCCTCAGATAATAATTGTACATTTTATTTATTGCATAATATCAGTCATTATCTTGCCATATAAGTACATCTAGGAAATTGTATTAATCGTAATTATGTAACATCTTTATGGAAATAAGTTCTATAATTGTTGCACGATACGAGATACAACTAGTATTAAGACAACAGTAAAATCCCACGATGTTTAAGTACTTAATTATGACATAGTAAACAACATAAATTTACCTTAAAATCACAAAAAATCTGATCTCCACATTAGGCTTATGGTATGGGATTGATGTGATGAGACTCAGACCTGAAATAAATATTTCTATATCACGAGCTTTTGACAAAATCTCAGTGCGAGAATCGAAATCACGGCCTAAGTTTTCAGAGACACCGAGTCTGCCAAATGCGTTTCGAAGGCTGTTGATGGCATAAACTGAAAATATTTGATAGTAGAACCATACTGTAAGGCACTGTAGTCATTTCGTCGGTTTGATTAACAGTAGCCCAAATGTATAGTAATGAATCATTGCTGGTGGCACCCCTTTAGTGAGAATGCCAAGAGATCAAAAATACAAGTGGTCCCCTTTTACTATTTCGGATTCCACTTGTAAATCAATTTTAAATATTTCTCGTTACTAAAAGTTATAAACTATAGAAGAATGCTCTAGACTTAGTACTAATTTATACATCTTAGTATTTATATTAATAAGACTAATTTTAATTAATGTTTTTTGCATTTATATTTCATAAAAATTACATAAATGCCAAATCACTCAGACTTGATGAACTACAAACAAGTTAATATAATTTCAAAACAATTTGCATGTATTGATATTTAGATTTATGTAGTATTTTATGAAATATTGATGTCATTTTATTTAGAGTCATTTTATTTATTTATAGAAATGCAGGATTTTTATTTCATTATTCGGACTCTAAAACTTTATTCTATGTGTCCATAGTTCTGCTTGAAACATAAGCGCTTTGTCAGGAATTAGATTATCTTCCCAGATTTAGTATACATACCTATGTATGTATTTATTTGCTTTCAGTAACATAGGAACAATCAATTTTAGTTAATATTGGTAGACGAATACTTCGCCCAAAAAATATATTGCAATGAAATACCATAGATTAAATTAGTCTTTGATTGTAGATTAAATATATTTTTTTAAATATAGAATGTAGACCCTGGTTACGGGAACGGCGGATGGGTTTTGTGACAAAACAGTATTTTTATTCTTGTTTAAAATATACTCGCGAGAGATAGCGACACAATCATGAAGAAATAAATACTCCACGCGAAGCCTGACATAACCTAGTTATTATTAAATACTTTATAAATATCATGGTTGGACTTTGTGCACATTACGCGGAAAAGTAATTTTGTTTCAAAGTTATTCTTCACAAGCGCAATGTATTATTGTTTCATGTGTTCATAATTAGTTTTGTTAATTTATTTTTATCGAAATATATTTCAGTTGTTTCTTAGTTATTCAATGTATTTTTAATTATTGCAATAGATAAAGAAGAAAAGTACTTACTTGATATTGTAATTTTTATCTTTTTTCATTTTTTGTAATAATTCGTTTCTTGTCTTCAGATAAATGTCGATGTGAATTATATATTCTAAACCTGCGTAAGTACTACAGGTCTGAATAAATCTGTGTTTAACTAACAAAGAGGTAGCGTAGTTTCACAAAATATGAAAGCACAAAGTACAAGTATAGTAAAGGGGTTCTTTCACCTGCTGAAAGACCCATCCACATACGGAACCCTATAATAAATGAATATGTCATAACTTATTAACGATATAATATTACAATTCAAAAACGTTGAAATAAATGCAAAACTTGACAAAGAAAACTTATTTACGGTGCCAAATTTACGAGAAAAAAAATGTCACAAACTGTCCAAGGCCAATCTGTTTATTTGTCTATGGATGAATTTAGTATATGTTATCGCAAAGGTATTTCTCATCTGAAAATTACGCGTGCCAAATATAATTTATATTAGCATAATGATAAACATAATTAAAGTTTTATACGCATTACCCAGTTCCCTCTTTATCTGTTACAATTAGTTAGGTGTTAGTATTGTCATAATTTAAAATGATTTTTCACATTATTTGGTTTTGGATGTAAAAGTATATCAGTCATAAGATCCACGGGTTTTCTTAATCTATCACACATCCCAATATTTTGTCCAATGAGTTAATGGATTGTTAATAATTATTAAAATTCAGACCTTTCATTGAAATTCATTGACATAAGATAACTATCTTAATTGCCAAGGTACTTTTCTATTTCCTACTGGTGGTAGGATATTAGCATCCGGCAGGAAGCGATTGCGAGTGTGTGACGTTTCGAGTTCTGCGTATCCGGTTTAGAGCAAGACAGTATTTTTGACCGAGGGACTGGATTTTTCTCTACCAAGACTGGAGAATAAATATTAAATACCGGAGAAAAATTGAATGTAGCAAAAACACATTTATGTGAAACTTCCTATCTCACTTTTCAAAACCTATACGCTTAAACTAGATTAACATCCTGTGTTTTTTGAATGTTTCTTTTAACTAGGATTTAAGTTCAAAGAAGCGGCATGAAAGATAAATATGTATAGCATCGTAAAAATATTGGTGCAATAAACAATTTTCGCATATCCCACTTCACGTGCCATTTAGTTTATCCGTGAAATAGCTAGGAGCGGTTTATGGCAGCTGGAACTGGAGCGTGAGTAATGGAATACAATATAATATTTCACATAAGATTAATATATTTGTGAATAGACCAATGAAAGTGGTAATAAAATGATAAGCGAGACATGCCGGATGGTGGAGACGTTAATTTAACTACTATTATTGCCTCAACAAGTAGGTATACCGTACCGCTATCTCAATATCCATCCAAAGGTTGCCTGGAAGAAATTACCTAGAGTGATAAGGTCGCCTCTTGTACTATTATTATTGTGTTGTTTCTTCACTGTATTTTTATTTTTGTGCAATAAAGGATTAAATAAATAAATAAATAATAAATATACCGTGTTTATCAATAAAGTCGTGAATACCTCGCTATTCAAAATAATTGAGTCATTTAACATTTTAATGACAATGGCATATCCATTACTTATGTCTGAATATTTTTTTAGTACGAGACGAAAAAGTAACTGAAATAAGTGTGGCATACGGGTTTATGTCGAGTAATTTATTTAGGTGTATTTTATCGATATATTTATTATCATAAAAATCTAAAAACGAGATATGATTGTTAAAAGCAACTAACAATTATACAGTAGTGTTGAAAACTGAACGTTTATCATTCGTAACTTTTAACATTCTGATATATTACCTGTATCAGCCCATATACGTCCCACTGCAGGGCACGGGCCTACTCTACAATCGTAAGTACGATTGAGAGTGGTTAAGGCCATATAGTCCACCACGCTGGCCTAGTGCGGGTTGGCGGACTTACATACCATAGAAATTTATACATATAAATCGCTATGGTATGCAGGTTTCCTCACGATGTTTTCCTTCACCGTTTTTAGTGCGTGGTGATTGACTATCAATACACACATGACTCCGAAAAGTCAGAGGTGTGCCCTGGGATTCGAACCCGCGACCACCGTGAACATATTGACAGCCGCGTCTAGTCCATTTACCAACAGGCCACCACGCACTCTGTCTGGTCTGTCTGGTCTATTACCTGTAAATTATGCATATTATTAAAACGCATTTTGGGCACAACATTGTTAACCAAAAACATAGCATTGCATTTTATAGTTATTAACCAAAACGGTGGAATTGTACATGTTTATAAAATTGTTGTTTTGCAATTAAATTTTAATTAAAAAAAATTACTTACTCCATTTAAAACACGTTTACAATAGGAAGAAATCATTTTATTAATATTACATTACAACATTTTTCGAATAGTTTTTTATGAAGTATGTTTGACGCATAACTATTAACTCCATAATAATATACAATATGAATAATGTAAAAATATTATTATATATAACTATAAATTACAGGTATTATATCAATTTCATTTTTCAATCGACTAGTCGTTGGTGTAAAATATAAAAGAAAAAGAAAAGTGTACGTATAGAAAATACAATTTAAAAAAAAATTAAAGAAAACGTGGAATAATTAAACTATTTTAAAAAACAGCTTATGTAAAAACTATAAGACGCTCGCACGTAATTATACGGAGCATTTATTAACCGCTTCCAACAAGATATAAATGAAAGTATATAATAGACTAAAGGTTTGTTACATGGTGATAAAAACAGCAAGTATGAATAAGGCCTGAAATCTGAAGTTGGTAACCGTATACAACATGTGCTTCGAGGCAGGTATTTCTACAAAAACAATGATAGACATAAAGATATACTAACTACACGTGCACAATCGTTAACAATCGTGCAACAAGTACAAAAGTCTTGTAAGACTGAAAACTGGTTTTTTCACATGTACCGTCTTTTCTAGAACTTATAGAACTTTTTCAGTGCAATTTATCTAAAATGTTACAAGTTTGTCGATGTACATGAACTTATAGTCAGAAATAAAGCTTTAGGGAGCAATAATAAACAAAGAAATAGATTGCAGTTGCTATGCACGCCATTAACAAAATAAATAGAACAAAAACATTCCTATGTATTTTTTAAAATATTGTAGAACTATTATTAAAACCATTACATTATACTCACAATATGAAGCATACTATGCACAGACAGCTGTTGAATTCGCTTTCTTAACGTTACGATAGACTCGCCTTAACACCAAACGAAAACACAACACTCTGTTTTGTTTTAGTCTATTTTGCGAAATATATCCGTCTTCTACAACGATAAGTTTATCATAGATGCAGTCATTGCACACAAATCGCTATAATGAAGACATAGTAATAGCATTTAACGGGATTACGATATTATCATCGTCTACAAAAACTGCGAACGCACTGTAGTCACGGCACAAGCGCAACACACGTCTCGTTCGCTGTTGTTCTCAAAACTGAATGGAAAATAATTATTGGAATGAATGGCCGCAGCTGGAATGAACGACTATTGGACTAAGAGCACAGATAAACAAAAGAAGCTAAGAGTGAATGGATTTTCATAGACAATGTAAATGTTAAGAATGTACTTTCTTATTGGTCTGTCGAAGGTACAATAGCCTCATTTAAAGAATTTCATTTCTAAACCGATATGTAGGTACTATTTATGCCAGTAAGCACCTATTTTTCGCGTAGATTTTAAGCAATACATATATACTCAGTGGCGTAACAATAGGGTAGCATAGTGCGCAAAATGCCACGGGCCCCTGACCTTAGGGGCCCCGGTGGCTCGGCTCCTCAGGCCAAACCTACCAACATCGCCAACAAAATTGCTAATGCAAATATTATTTTTCTAAGAAACTTATTTTTGACTATTGTGTTTTTGTGATAACTTAAAAAAATGGTTCTTTAGATTTACGAGAATTTTACTCATTGAAATAAAACTATTATGTATAGTTTATAGCGCCAATTTGATTTTAAAAAGAATTTAACTTCAATATTAGGCCTCTGACGGGGCCCCATCACCATTGCTACGTTTGCTTTCCGTGGGACAATCGATAGATTACACAGAGAGACCCAAAGTTTCACCGCAATCCTAACAGGTCCACATTCTCCGTAAGGTCGGAATTATCAACGATTCGAAGAGCTCGGCGCTGTAAGGAGTCAAGTGGGTTGAGCTGGTATTTTGTGGCTTCTACCCAGAGGTACTCCACGTGGTGGAAAATCATCGCTTTTATAAAGCAATAACCGATGATCCCACGAGAAGACTCGCTTGGCTCTATTGAGAATCCCTAACTTTTTGGTGGCCAATTTGCCCTTGTCGTCCAAATGACACCTAAATAGCACTGCAAAAGGGGTCTTGTTGGTTGTAAACGAGCAAACTTGTGTCTTTGTAGGGTTAAACTGAACTATGTTCAATCCATTCCATTTTAAGGCGCGCCCCAAAGAAGTCTCGATTTCCGACAAAAGTTGAAACCATCTTTCCTCAACGGATCCCCGATAGACATTCGTAGTCCGAAGTATCTTGCGTCACTTGCACCAGCATCTACATAGCAACGCCAGCTGGTGATAGACAACATTTCATTGATATGCAGGATAAACAGTTCCTCTGGTTGAAATACCAGAACGACGCCATGCCACACTCGATGAAAATTTCAAGGCCTACCGTAATCGCCTCACCCCCACTATCCAATTCCTCCGCCTGATGGTGTGTGGGATAAATGAGAAGATCACCATCCGAACTACACTGATGGAAACCGTACTGACGGTGGTGACACTAATCAGTTGGTGATCCTCAAGATACCTCAGGACCTGCGTATTTATAACTCGCTCCAAGACCTTGGAGAGTAAGCATGTGGCAGCAATCGGCCTGTGATTTGAAGGATCCGATCGGTCACCCTTTTTGGGGATTGGATGAACATGGGCTATATTCCATGAAACCGGGCCTGGGTTGTTTTAATAGAAAATACGATATAGGTGCGTGAGTACGGTGGTTATCTCAGGGGGCGAACGTCTTAAGAACACATATTCCGACCCACTCGACTGACTGACTTGAGGTGATGCGCGAACTGTGAGTGTTGGTCGTGATTTTTTCCATTGCCAAGAGTCACTGGTTTTGCAAGAACGTAATGTCACGGTTAACGATCGCGATTGTGAGCGGAACCATCCCTCTCGCCGCCACCTCCAAAGAAGAAAACGTCAGGTCACGATCTGCTTAAAGGAGTCCTCTATCTTTTAGTTAGAGGGCCTCAGAATTCCAGCACAGTTTCCCAAACAAGACTTAAGAGGCTACCTATAGGGGCTGTCGGAGTAACTGCTGTGGGGCGCACTCTTACTAACTGTGATTCCGAGATGGACAAAAGAGCACGTGGCCTCGCGTTTGTCGTGGATGTCCACAAAATCTTAAAGGGGCGTCCAGATCTAGACGCAAGTGGAGATCAACTTACATCCACACTGAGAGAGACCTGCGTCCAGGTTTTGCGCCGGGCAGTCACTAGGAAAGAATCAGGGCGCTTCTCGTCCTAAGATTATATCCAGTACCGCCCGAAATGCGGAAGACAGGGTTTTATTCGGTATTTTAGCGCAGATTTTTGTTAGGGACCCGCCTCGGCCGCAGTTTGCTGGCAGGCCAGTGACTCTAATATATTCCTTTCGGTCTCCTCCGGGGTATCGGAAAATATGCTTATCAGTTTTCCTCTCCATACAAAAGACGGGGGCCCATCCGATGATTTTGCCACGGACCCCAGATGGTGTAGTTACGCCACTGCATATACTGAAACCTCCTCAGGATTTAAATATTAAAAAAATATATTTAAATAATGGAAAATATTTAAACAATAGATGTATGCTGACTGATCTCGTAATGCGTCAAACTTTTGTAAATATGGACCACAAGGACATTCTTTGTAAATATTACTCGACCGCAATATCCTCAGCGTGCTGGGCTGGTAGGCCACTAAGATTGACATACCTCTTTCGGCTTTCTGAAAGAGGAGCTTCACAATTATTCCTCTTGAAAAAATAAAACACACATAAATATTTCGCCTTGTATATTCTGTACAAATATCGGGCACAAATTTCTGACTCCGGGCTGATACTGAATAGATAAATCCAATATTACTTTGCCCGAACCGAAATTTGTTTCAGGATGGCGAGACCTCGGCGTGTAATCGCACCGTAGCATGTACAATATGCCACTGCACCGAGGCAGTGTTAACGGTGGGTTTCAATAGCTATGTATGATGGTTATTAACTTAGTGTTAGATTAACATTCATATCCTTTAATTTGGTTTAGATTTCTGATTGACCTATAAAGTATCACGAAAGAAGATTGTATTCATGTGTATGTGTCAATGTTACGCGGTTATGGATAAAAATTAACCAATCATGGTGTTTTTTTTTAACCAGAGCTATCCAAAGCTTATAAAAATACGGTACTCAATATCCTTTTCAGTATTGAGGGTAAGATGCACTACTGATTTGAATTAGACCTAGCGGACTTTCTTCGTGTGGAGAAAGCCTAATACATAGACAAAGGAGTAAAGCCTAATCCAGTGATTCTCAACCACTGTGCCGCGGCACTTTTGTGTGCCGCCAAATTTCAAAAGTGTGCCGCCAAATTTCAAAAGTGTGCCGCCAAATTTTTCAAATATATAATAATGTTAATATTATTAAATTATATAATTTAAAAAGAAAAATATTTTTAACATGAATATATATTTAAATCCACAAAAAAGTCAATTATTTTATTCTTTGCTTTACGCGTTTTTTCTTAGTGCCTAATTATGATGAAGCGGCGTGCATAGCAATAGGAATATGTCTCAAGTCGGCGCACACTTGCCACTTCTGCGTACAAAACGTGTTGTTTTAGTGATAGTTGGGATTCACAAGGTGTGGCATAGTAGTTACTGCATTGTCATTTTTACGACCAAATATAAATGAAACTATCAAAAAACATCAAGCTCAAAGGGGCATGCCCACTCCCCATACACATGTCGGCCCCAGCTGCCCACGTTTGAAAATACACTCAAATTATTATATACAATGTAGTAAATAACTTTTAAAAGGATTGGATGCAATAAAACTTGGGGGTTCGAAGGAAAAACACTTTTTATTTTCTCCTTACTCTAGTTTTTACAACATTGTTGTCATAGTTTCTTTATACCATATTATGTATTTACAATTGCGATACTTATTTTGTTATACAATAATATAATATGTTAGGCGAAATTATACATATTTGATACACAAAATACCTCTATGTACAGGAGTAGCATCGATGTCGAACTCTTACTATGGCGATTTATTTTATGAGCAGATTTGTTCCATGAAAAATATTGACATTATTTGTGTTAATATTATTCCATGTCATAAATAATAGGGACATTGTCCAGTAATTGAGCAGGAGGATAAATATTGCTTTGATGCCGTGCCCATCCGAGATACCATATAACTGTCATAACTGACTAACATGGGCACAGCATCCAACAGTTCTACAACCCACAACACAATTACAGCAATACTTCTTTAAGGCGTTTATACCGGAATCATTGCCATCAATTAATTAATATACAAAATATATTTTTCGGTTTATGTGCCTACTTGAAATTCTGGCTCTAGTAAGAAGCAGCTCGGACCGAAGTTATTTCCTTCCGTTACAGTAAGTCTGTGGTTATTGCATACCTCTACCCTATAACAACCATTAAATCTTATAAGCTCACCGTAATATGAGCTTGCTTGTTTAATTTGGTATGTGTCTGGAAATCATTATTTTGTTGGTTTGAATGCTTATTATAGAAACATCAAACAAAATCAGCTTTAAGAGAATTATAAAAACATTACGAACTAAAATAATATATCACAACTACACCCAAATCCTCAATATTAAGAGAAAATTAAAAATTGGCAACACTTTCATGGCGTTTGATTGGGAATGTATAAAACAAATAGTCATATAACTGTTTTTCCGGCAGCTACTTTTTATTATAAAGATAATATTCCCGGAGTATTTCAGAAAACAAATGATACTATCATTGTGGATAAATTGAGTTATGATTTTGTAATAAAATGGTAAAGTGGGCAGGTGTAGGGCCAATTTTGGGCATTCTCCTTTCGCATTAAAAATATTTTTATTATTAGTTTGTAATTAATCCTTTAATAAACGTTTAGTTATTATTGTAATATATATTAGTTTATTTCGTATATTTAAAATTTTTGTCATAAACTATTTATGCAGTGTGTTGTAGTAAGTAAACCAATTTTATCTTTTTCTTTGTGTGCCGCCAATTTTTGAAATCGTTAAATATGTGCCGCAACAAAAAAAGGTTGAGAATCACTGGCCTAATCAATAGCTATAGTGTTGCCTTTTGTATTATTGTAGAAAATCAATTTATCAAAATATTTTCGTTGCGCTTATATATTTTTATACACAAAGTTGTTTTTTTTTACAACATTCAGTAAAACTCATGCAATACATCAATATTCATGTAAGAAAAATATATTTTTTAAATTAAATACATACGTTCAAAATTGGTTCAAAATCTCAGTTTGACAGTAAAAAATGCAATGTAAAATTAATTTCTGGCAACATTAAAGCTCCGTCCATTTTCATTTCGCAAACTTAAAAAAACGACGACGGAAAAGAAAAAGACATTTCTTTTTGTCGGTTAAAATATTTCTTGATGCTAGATAATGTGAGTGATCTATCGTTTACACCGTGGAGTCTCTGTTTATGTAATTCCGTGAAGCGATACGCTGAAACAAACGATTTTAGCGGTGAGTATAGTGACATTTGACTGAATTTGTTTGTAAAGTGGAAAGTGACCGTTGTCGGCCGTTCGTTACCAGTGGTCGCTGCAGATGCGATCCAGTTTCACATCTCGTCTTATATTGAGGGCAGCTATAAATGAACTGCTCAGCAATTAACAATTCGTTCTGCAGTATCGGCCAGGTAGCCATTATTTTATTCGAAATCAAATGTCGTTGAATCATCAATGTTTTGCATTTTAACGTATTATCGAAGCGGTTTTGTACACATTCACGCTGAAAATACACACCTGTGCGCATTGAAAGTTGGCACAATACACTTAAACATAATTTACTGTTAGTTGCAATATTGTGCCTCAAAATGAGTCACAGTAAACATGTAGGTAGGAACATTCACTGCAGAGACTAGTGTGCTAAACGTCGAGTAGTTGTCCCAATTACTTCTATTGTTAAAATGTAATTATTTCTGTATAAATGAAGGTTCCTTGACCCTGATAGGGTAACTTAATACCTAACTGTAAATAAAAGGTCAAATGGTAATTGTGCATACAACTCGAAATCAGGGTGAACTAGATCCTTTAAAGGAATCCATGTGTGAAGCTAAGGCTATTGCAATGCACATGTGCATATTGCACGCAGTACTGCAAGGGTATTTGTTAAACAGGTTACAATTCTTAAACCTTCAAATTTGTAATACTTATTTTATTGTTTTCTTCATAATTATGATCTAATAATAAATACCGCTTTGTTGTGTCACAGTCTGGTTTTAAGAAATTTATGATTATTTTTATCCTTTAATCAAGTATTTTCATATAGTGTTACTATATTATTTAGCTGTTAATGAATGAATGACTGCCTCGGTGGCGTAGTTGTACTCCGGTACGGTTACAAAGCTGAGGTCTCGGGTTCGAATCCCGGGTTGGGCAAAGTGATATTGGATTTTTCTATTCATTATCAGCCCAGAGTCAGGAATTTGTGCCCGATATGGCGATAGGCTCGCCACCTATCACATCATGGGACGGAACATACAAGGCGAAATGTGGGTGCCCTGGCACCAATGCCTACCACTTCTGGGAAAAAGGCGTGAGTTTATGTATGTATGTATGTTAATGAATGTGTCATAACTATTTGTATACAATAATGTAGTTATAACTGTTTAATACTTTTTTTGTTAATATACCTTTTTTAACATGTCTTATCATACATTCTCAATACAAAATTTAGTAAGTGTTTATGTAACAATCCACAAAAGCTTAAGTATGTTTTTAAATTTTCATGTTGAGTTGAGCTTCTGTTATGTAATGATGCAAATTATTTGGGCTTTTGACACTTTATTAAAGTAAATGAAGTAAAATGCTATATAATGAAACTTCACCATGATGTTATATTATCTTATTCGCCTTTTTTTCTGCCAGTAATTTAAATTATTAATTATTAGAGGTTGAGCCCAACTTTGCCCGTCAACAACATATTATTAGATGTCTAAACTAATATATATTTTAATATAAACTGCGTCAGCTATATTGCTTATCCCATTCTGTTCCGTCTTATTTACATAAAGAAGAGTATGCAATTAGGTCCACTCCTATGCTGTGCCATCCATTTGAGTTTGAAACAGTAGCTAATATTTGTATTTGAATTCCTTCCTCATCCCACGGGAACACTGTTTATTTTCCTGGAGACAAAGCATGTATCCATGGCAACTATAAGTATAAAAAGTAGCCCATGTGTTAATCTGGAAAGTTAGCTATACCTATACCAAATTTCATCTAAATTGGTCAAGCTATTTGTGGCGGTAGCAATATGCCAACTTAGATTTAGCTTATAAAATAACACGCTTATTATTTGTAATTTGAACATGATTTAAACACGCATTTCATTTTAAGATATGACTGCAGATGTTTAACCATAAAACATCTGCGAGTCGTTTTATTAAAGTAACAATTTTTGTGTACCGTATTGTGTAATATTAGTTAAAAAGATGCTGTGCTAAATTATTGTTTCCTAATTGTAATGGCCCGTTCATGCCGGGGCAATAAAACTATTATTATATATAAATACGTGATGCAAAAACTTTGGATCCCTTTTTATGAAAATTGCCCAGACGCAGGAGCATAAAATTTGGCACACTTATAGTTTATGTGTAGGAGAAGTGGAGAATGCTAATATTTTTCAATAATAATGCTTATAAAGTACATTAAATCAAAAAATAAAACATTACACACACTGCCATGCATTTCACACACACATACATACACAAGTATTTGTACACGCATGCATACTGTGGTGTCAAATTGTTTCATTTCTTTTTTATTTTGTTCTTCTGACATAGACATATCAAAAAAAGGTTTTATTTGCCTAATGAGGTAATAATATTAATATTAAAAGAGAATATTAATTATAAATGAGGCAATAATATTAATATTAGGCCTAATATTAAATGTAATATTAAAAAAAAATAATAATAATGCATAAAAAGTACATTAAATCAATAAATAAACCAGCATGCATTTGACACACGCATACACAAGTATTTGTACACGTATACATACTCTTTGGTCAAATTGTTTCTTTGGTTTATTATGGACATCGTTGAATGTCAATCAGAAAAAATTGTTTACTGTGGTTTTGTTGAATGTCAAACAGAAAAGATTTATTTAACGAATACTACGTGAAATGCTGAGCGCTTATACAAATTGTGTAGCAGTAAGATACATTTAAATGTACACGGATTATCATTATATGCATAAAGAAAGTTCTGTAGCAGCAATCTGCAATAACAACATTCAGGTACAAAAAATTTGCACGAATTATCAGAATAACAACATCATCATACAGGTAAAAACTTTTTCTCTTCTTGATTTGGTCGAATTTCGATCACTAGGCGACCACTAGTTATAGTTAAGTTCTTTAGTGGCGGAAATCTTTAGCAACAAATTTATGTTTTTTAGACAATAGTACACATGTTTGGGTAAACCTTTCGGTTTGGACAATAGCCCAGATGTTTGGGCAGACCTTAATTCCTTTCAACTAAATTGAAAGGATAGACCCTATTTTATGGCTTAAATATATTTTCTGTAAGATTTATCCCCACCGATCCTCATTCGGGTAGTCCTATAAAAGGGTTGGTTTATTTGGATGAAAAACAGACAGTCTGCCATCTCTCGTCACGAGCACATCTCGCTCCGAGTCGCATAGTTACAATTTTACTCTGTCTGTGAATGTATTAAGTGTTAATTTATAAAATATACAATAGTTATTTCCTGGAAGTGAGTGCTCATTCTAATACCTACACTTATAACCACCAAATATTTTTGCGTAGCAAACTTCCATAGATCCATAATTAAAACCTTTCTCAAACATAATATTTATTACTACCTACTTCTTAGATTTATTTATTAATATTACACTTATTATATTTTGAAAAATAAATGTAATTTGTATTTGGGTGATCTTTAGTATTCATACAGAATATCATACATACATAAACTCACGCCTATATCCCAGAAGGGGTAGGCAGAGGTGCCAGGACACCCACATTTCACCTTGTATATTCCGTCCCATGTGATAGGTGGCGAGCCTATCGCCATATGGGGCACAAATTCCTTACTCTGGGCTGATACTGAATAGAAAAATCCAATATCTCTTTGCCCAACCCGGGATTCGAACCCAAGACCCCAGCTTTGTAATCGTACCGTAGTAGAACTACGCCGCCAAGGCAGTCAGAGAATGTCATTGCTAGAAAAAAATGATATTAAATGATTATTGGATGCTGAAATAAGTTTATGATTACTTATACTATAGAGTAACATTTCCTTTATGTAACAGTATGATTTCTTTTGATTGTACATATTAATTAAATATAATATTACTGATTCACTTAAAAAAGTGACTAATATAAGGTATAGTAGTTCTCTTCAATAAAGTCCAGATTATAATGTGTCCAGCATTGTATATTGTTATTTTACATAATATATTCATGTCATAATCACCATGGGATTACTGTTCATAATAGCTTTCACTTATGTGTGGTGTACATAAAATATTTAATATGTAGTTGACTTATTTCTTGAGCTGTTGTGTTTGTTTCTTGTAATCAAGGTAATTATTTTGCTTAATTGGTTTTAATTATTATCTATTAATACATTTCAAATGCTAATACACTTTTTGTATGTTTTTCTTTTTAAAGAAATACTGTCAGTCGGTTGACTGTTTCGGTTGTATGATAAAACAGTACTAAAATGAAAATAAATAAAGGGTTTTATTTAAATTCATAAGAAAACATGCATAAAATGATGTAGTCTGTGGACCACCAGTTAAGAAAACCAGATTTAATAATAATAATACCTTTGATTAGGACAACTATAGTGTATAAATAAGTTGTATGTGTGTTTTCTCTCTTAAAATAATTCTTTATGTGATTCATGAATATAATATTATGGTTTTCATAGTTAAAATTAGATTGATGGTTACTGAAAGGTCAGTAACATAATAGAAATGTGTGACCTCTTAACCTTTCAACTGAACTATGAAATTTTACTAACAGTTTGGTGTACATTTTATTACACCATTCTTCCAATTTCTGCTAAAAGTCATTAAACTATATTACAATTTAATAATTAAATATTTTTTTGCTTTTACTGTAGGCTCAAAATTTGACATAACAAAAAACACACAAAATGGAAGATGAAAATGAATATAAGAAGTTGCCGACAGAAGATAAGTGTGTGCACAAATTATGGAAGGCAAGAGTGGCAGGGTACGAGGAAGCCATAAAGCTCTTCAACCAGATTGATGACGAGAAAAGTCCAGAGTGGAACAAATACCTTGGTCTGATTAAGAAGTTTGTTACTGATAGCAATGCTGTTGCACAGGAGAGAGGTAAGCACTATAATTGTAATACTATTTGTTTTAAATATACATAGATGGATACAAATTTTTATATTGCCTGCAAGAAACGCAAAATAACATCGACATAGGTTATAATTACTAATACACATGTGGGGTATTGAAGCCGCAATTAGACCCTAGCTCAGCAATTGTTTCTTTTGTATATATATTTTTGTTAAATTTATTAGTGAAACATCATCATTTCTATCTAGATTCTAGACTGCACCTATTATTATGAATCTTAGGTATTTTTTTAGTTAGGTGTAAATTATGAAAGCATATTTAAAAAAAAATGATTCAGTAGGAAGTTTACATGATATTAAAAGCAGCTTCGTAATATGCTTATACTCAAAAACACAAATGGCGCAAATGCATGTTCTACAAAGGCATGATACAGGTGTGTTAGATCATAGTTTACTAAACGGACATACATTTATTTGTGTTAATTGCCAGCTGGGGCACTTGAATCAACATCTTAACAAAGAGGTACTTGCGAACATGAGATTTGGTTTAATTCATCTGGCTATACAAGGGGCCTTTAATGCACTTTTAATTTGGGATGAGTAATCTGTAATTACAAGGTTACACTCAATTGAACTGTGTCTGGATTGTTCGTTATGGATTTCCGATGCATTTTAAGATATTGCATATTCAATTGTTCATATTCTATAGAGGCTGTATTGTATTACATTCAAGTCCAGCTGTTGATAAGTATGATTAATGATCATAGATTATACTTATAGATTGAAAATACTTCTTATTAAAAAATATTATTGCAATAACATTATTTTGCTTTTATAATGCAATTAGTTTGTTCTTCCATTGTTACATGCTAAATATTTTTACAATAAGTAATTCTGCATCTTACTGCCTACAATTTTAGGTATGGGTCCATTCACACTCAAAGGAACATTGTGGCCTTTGTGTATTATGTTTACAAATCTTACTCACTGTTGCAAGTTGTTCTTTTTTTTGTTTGTTTTATGATTCCTACATACCTTTGATACGGTATTTACCTTTTTAATACGGAACCCTAAAAATACGGTAACCAGAGTATTCATTAAAAGTTGTTTTTTTGTTTTCAATTAAGTATTTAAAATGCACACTGCTGCAACATTTGAGACAAATTGTCTGATACGCTAAAGAGTTGCGTATCAAGTTGCAAACATCTTAAAAACGCACTTGTCAGTACTTCGACCCCGCTAATGTAATAAACCAGTAAATGAGCTTAAGTGTATCGTTGTTGTTCACTTTAAACGGACACGTCTGGACCTATTTCGGTACACCACGTTTCAACTTGGGATAGTGGCATGTTTCTATTCCGGAAATGTTTTCGTGAATTAGTGTTCTATATCGAGTTTGTTTAGTTGTTTTATTGCGCTTTCGTCAATCGTCGGGTATTAAATGGTTTTTAAACGTGCACAACGACCCACTTAGATCAAATGTTGTTAATCTGCCTTTAATTTGTTGGGATTTTCGGTGATAGGTTGAATTTCCGGTAAAAGTAGATTTATACATACGGGCAACTGTATAAAAAAAAACAACTACTGTCGATAGCTTAAAAAAACTGCATGTTGATCGATTTCCCATCATGTGACGTCACTCAAACTTCACACGCTGGTATCAACCAGTACAAAGAAATTGAATCATCAGATGGAGCGGGTTTGTCAACCGTTTCGCGAATTGTTTTAGCAATTTTGTTCATTTGCAAGGTTTCCTCCAGTCACATGTGTTGCCACATGCATTAAATTACTGTATGGCATCGGAAGCACGTGCTGCAGGATTATGACATGAAAGTTCACGCGATCTGATCTTGTTAGGCGGTTTATTTTAGTTACTATTTGAACGGATTAATATTGGCGCGTGACAATGTCTGAATGCATATAGTGTTATTTGCAGTGGTAGCTTTGCTGTAGGTATTTTCTTAACAGTAGGTACAGTACAATATGGGTCAGATCAACTGGTATAGTACCACTGTCACATGTAATACTGACCTTAATAACAACTTTACTTTTGCCATTCATTGGTCGAAACTTGCTAATGACCCTGAAGCTGACAGTAGGGTAGCAGTAGACTGAAAGAGATCGCGGTACAAAGTTTGTCAAATTGGCCTATGTAAATGTGCCGTATAGGGTTCAGCATTATTCGTATGAAGCCAGTGGATATACTATTTTAATTGCATTGACCTTACCATTAGGTCCATCATAATCATGTGACTACAGGACATATTATTGAGACATGGCATCTTACGTCTCAGGGTGAGGAGCGCAGTGGAATGCGTAGCATTGCTTTGTAATTCGAGTTGTTTGGTTTCGCTACTGTCTAATGCGAAGGTTAAGATCATCTAGTCATTCATTGCAATATAAAAAAACTTGACAGCATAAAAAGTTAAATTCATATTTTTTCCTATAATTTTATTCATTTTATTGATGTTCGTTTTTATAATGGCAAGATAAAGTAATTGCAGTAGACCAGATAAGTGCATTGCCTCACAGATAGGGCATCGACTGGCGAGACATTAATAAAAGTATTAACAGCTAAACTTTTGCAGTAGAAACAATATTTTGGTCTGGATTTTGTTGTAATACACTAGGATGCATTTTACGCATTTGCCAGAGCGTTTTGGCGAGAGTTTTTGGCAGACAAGCCCAACTAATATTTTATTGCTTAGGTTCATAAAATTCTTATTACGTAGTGGGTAGGATAATAGTTAGTACAGAGTTTTTAACACGATTATTAGAAACTTATACAATCTATAAATAATATTAAGGCGCGTACATTGTATCTGGCGACCCTTTCTCGTGGTGTTCTATTTTTATTTGAACAATATTGTTCAGTGTAGTAACCCTTTCACTTCTTTTAACGGATAACGGTAGCAACAAAAGAAGTTTTCAGCGGTTTTAGTGAACTTTCTTTGTTATTGTTCGCTATGGTTGTTTTTACCTCCAGTACTCGGCATAATTTCAATGGACAGTGATTACAAAATCTGCGTGAACAATAGCTTTTCTCATTGACTATTTTTATTTGAACGGATATTAAAATGCCTTATAAACTCCTCTAGAATCTAGGCCATAGGATTTGAAATTCTTCTGATAGTTTATTACTCGATTACCGCGAAGCTGAAAAGAGGTTTTCAATTTTACCCCGTATGTATTTTGTATGATCATTTGTTCAAGCATAAATTCCTAAGTAAGCGTATTGTTTACCCGCTGGTTATATAGGCTATGTTGAGTATCAAATGAGAGGGCTTAATTTGAACATTTTCTTCCCCTAGCATCAATTAGCTCTGTTGAGATTGACAAGATCGTATATCTCCAGTTTGGATGATGCTTGCTTCTCCAGCTTGGCCGCTTGCACTAACAATTATGTGCCATCTTGTCGAAAACCTCTAATAACTTTAGAATTAGGGTAGGAAACGATTCGTTAGTCATAGCAGATTTATCACACTTTACGTAACGATGTAATGGATCAAATTATTTTCAACTTATGACAGTTACGTGTAACACTGGTACACATTTAGAAATATACAGATGCGATGTGAAATCTCGTTTACCACAAAAAGACCGACCTTGGTTTGCAAGCAGAGTAATTGTCTGGAAAACGAGGAGACAATGGTTTTATTCCAGTAGCGTTTACAAGAACAACAATAAAGCGGAAACACTTGATTTGGGTCTTATTGTGGAACCTAAAATGTCTTAAACGTAATGGTTTTTTAGATTTACGTCAAATTGATACATTGAAATAGAACATTTTTTACGGAAGTTTCGATTACTTTACAGCCTTACGTGGTTATGGGACGACCTGATGATATAATAATATGTATTAGTCATCCGCTTAGTAATTGTTACTATTTATCTATCCTTACAGCACAGTTAGAACTATTAAGTTATAAGTTGGTTGGGTTTTCGATCCTACGTAGAAGGAGCTCACTGTGTCTTGAGATCTTTTCAGTTGGTCTTTTCGATTCAGATTTAATTAGGTGTAGTATTGGATCCCATGCTTGAGAAAGCATCAAGCCATCTTCTCTGTTGAAATTAGGATGTTTCTTTAATATCAATAGCCTCCCGAAACATCCGGGACAGGAAACAGTTTTCTTTAGCGAAGATTTAGGTTTGTTTAAAGCGAGGATAATGCTCCAAGCTTCCTCTATATGTTCAGCAACTGCAAACTTCAAACACCGCTGCAAGTCTGTGAGTTGCTGAACAGTAAGGCTCCAAGCATTACCTTCGTGTTGATCCGTTTGACTGCGTAAAAATTGTGTTATTTCAATATCTGAAATGTGTTGTCCGAGCAATATAAATCTTAATTGCGACTATATTCGATACAAAATAGATTCTTTACTTTAGTATAATTCCATCATTTTGACTGACAAACAATTAAATTGTTTTCTTCTTTCTTTCTTTCGGTTTGAAGGACATTATAGCTATTTTAACTACAGGACATATTTAGACTTCATCTTTGTCTCAGGATGGCGAGCGCAGTGGAATGCAAAATATTGCTTTGTAATTCATGGTGTTGTTTGGTTTTGCTACTGTCCATGAGCATTCGTATCTTTTACAATCAGGCGAAAGGCATGCTCGTCTCGCCATTCACAGCAATAAAATAAATATATTTAAAGCTTGCAGTAACAATGTTACCTTAAAATACCTGTGGAGGAATCATTGATAGTTATTTCGGTTAGATTTTTCAATCACGAAATTTTCCTAATTTTAAGCCTTTGAAATATAGGGCATGCCACATGATTTTTTCAATATCAATCAAATGTTTTTATACCATGCTATGTAGGTGAACTTACACGGTTCGTCGCGAAAGTGATTAATGCCATTCACGATGCGTAAAACAATATCTATCCGCAAACTATATTAGTCTGGCTGGTGACTGCATTCATCCGTGACTTCCGGGAATTGCGATAATTTGATATCAAGTACTATTTATAAGACTTGTGCAAGTTTATTGACATTGCTCGAGAATTTTGTATGTGTTTGATAAAATTATTTGTTTGATAATAATGTGTCATGGTACTTGGAACGGCTTCGTTTTTATGTTCCGGGAATGTATTTAGCCTTTCTTCGCAGAGATTTTGTCAATTGGACAATGAATCGTCCAATTGACAAAATAGACTAAAACATTAAATAAACTTATTTATGGCGATCGGTGGTCATTAAGAGGTGATCTGTCATCCATAAGACGATACATATTATTATCTGAGAAACTTAATCATTACAATAAAAACTGGTCTTCACCGGAAAAATATAGATTTTGGCAAATCGAGGGGTCTGATCTTTTAGGCTTTAGACCCCTGATCTAGCCCTAGGTCTCTCTCATGGCGTAGTCTCTAGATTTAGATTCCTATATTAAATAACATCGGCTTTGGCAGCGTAATATGCCTCCTGATTTCTGCACGCCTTTTCAATTCACCAATTGCAATCAATTTGTAGGTCTGGAAGCAGCGTTGGTGTTCGTGGAGAACTGCGGCCATGCGGGCAAGACGACGGGCGAGGTTATGTCTGGCATCGTTGCCAAGTGCATCGCCGCGCCTAAAACCAAAACAAAAGATTTGGCATTACAGGTACGATGTCTTTGTGTATAATTTCTTTTTATAGAGTGTCTATAATGTGTTACATATACTTATCTACTTACATTATGTAGATTTAGTCATTGCATAGATCAATTCTTTTTGTGTTAATTTTAGATCAATTTCGTTACCGTTTTGTCTTGAATACGTTGATTTTATTATGAAATTTAATGGAATTAAATATATATTTTGAATTCGCCAAACCTTCCTGTTTTTACGTTAATTGCGATGCCAAATGATTAACTATCCACCAATGTTGCTCAGGCGTATTTTGTCAGGCAAAAACAAAGCACTTGTGTAATACCCGCAATACACAGCCCCCACAAAATAAAAACAATAGATGTAGGATTTGAATGTTATGAAAAAAGATGAGTAGAAAAAAACGTCAGACGAATGACTGGTACGAAACGTAGTTTTTTATTACTCATGCGGGGAAAGTACTATCTTTGCGCTTGCTTTTGGGGTTGAAAAGATGCTAATTGCCCACGTCACAATTACCACACGAGTTTCGAGTAAAAATGTCGATTTGAGTGCGACAAGTAAACTTGTCGCACCCAAATTTTCATTGGCACACGCAAATTCGCAAATTGACAATTGAAGTGAGGTTGACATTTGTTGTTTTTTTTTTTCGTAATAAAAAATAGTATGTGCAACTAGTGCGAGGTTGTCGATTGCCCACTCGAGCGAATGAGCGCACTCGCGTGCATCGCTCTCGTGGGCAATCGACGACTTCTCACACTAGTTGCACAATATACTATAATAGTATTAAAATTTTCGAAAGAAAGTACTAAATATAGAATAGTAGATAACTGAATGGAAGACGATGACCCTTAAGAAGACGAATGAAGACGCTTTTAAGACGAAATAAAGATGACGATTTTATATCAAACATTATTAGCCAATCTTGCATTGATTTGACCCGAGACGAAAATATTCTCAAATATTTATATGCATTGCTATAAATTAAAAAAAAATACAATTCCCATTCCACAGATAACACTAATGTACATAGAAATAGAGAAACACGAAGTAGTTGAAGAGGAGTTACTCAAAGGCATGGAACAGAAGAACCCCAAGGTGGTGGCTGCGTGCACGGCCGCTCTGAACACGTCGCTCAAACAGTTTGGCAACAAGGTGATAGCCATCAAACCCATGGTGAAGAAGATACCAGTACTGCTGGCTGACAGGGATAAGGGAGTGAGGGATGAAATGAAGGCGCTGGTCATCGAAATGCATAGGTAAGATTATGGTTGTTGTTTTTTTTTATTGCTATGAATGGCGAAACTGGTATGCCATTCGCCTGATTGTAAGGGATATGATCGCTCATGGACAGGTGCAAGCAGTGCTAAGCTTTCTATTTTTGTTTATGTTTAGAAAGGTTTGAGGTATTACATGCAGTATGCTTCTTTTTTGGATAAATGGATTTCTATTATCATTCCAAGCGAAAACGTATCTTTTAATATCTTTTAGAACCAAAATGAGCTGATTGATTATTTTACACAAAATCAGTTACTATCTTTAATAACTATAACGTTTTAGTCATAGTATTGTCATAATCAACTGAGTTATTTTACGATATTTTTGCGATGTCGGAACTATGTTTAGAAAGCGTGTTTTATTTGCTTTAAATTCGACGATGTACTAAAAACTTGTAACATTCCATACATGTAGGTAACTAAAGTATATCAATAGTAGTATATGTATAAATGATGTTATACAATGCCTATTCAGCTTTCCTATAGACAGCGATTTATTTATGACAATAACGCCGAGTATTATTAGGCTTTCAATACTCTCGATCAATAAAGTAGTTCTATATTTAAGAGCGTATACACCTTGCGCGCAAAGTCAACTATAGGTATTTCTTCGTTAATTTCATGCACACATAAGCGACCAAAGCTGTGTGCGTAGAGCTGCCGCGTCGGCTCGCTATACAATCGGCTCAAACAACTTTGATCCGTGCGCTTCAAATATTCAATTGAAATGTAACTGTAATATAATATCATAAAAATATTTTATTTGCATTATAAGTAGACAAATATTACTGTGCAAGAAAAGAATAATACAAATTTAGATACTTATCATATTTTCGTTCTTATTACATTGTTAAGTTGCATTCAAATCAGTGTTCAATCAGTAGACACTACGGACGTTTTATTAACCATTTCATGTTCGAACACATAAATAGTGTTAGGGGCCTTACAACCTCTTACAATTACGAAATATATTTAATTTTATATTACAATACATAACATAATTTAGCCTCGGAATTACATCCCATTATATTACCTGAAACATAATTTATACTCACTACAAAATCATTGTAGGTAATAAAAATAATTAAATATTTTACTACCAAAGTACTAAGATGTGGTAATCGCAGTCCGCGCGTGGCTATTTTTACTACGCACGGCAAAAATCGACTGCAGCTAGGCCGGAGCGACGAGCGATACGTCCTCCCTCTAGAAGGCCTTGCGGCGGTCTGATTTGAGCCACGTCGGACAGCGTGTTTTATAGTGGTTTTTAAAATATTTGTAGAAAACATGAAAACTAATTTTGTTGAAATATAAAAATGGTAATTTATTGATAAGATGTTCTTCTATTATAATATGCAATTGCTATAAAAAATTATGTACAATAAGTTGGTGAAAAAAAATATGTTCTTGACGAGAGTTTCTGAATAATTTCGCATTGTTTAAATTTTAATTTTTCAGGAACTAAACACAAAAAGATTATTTTTCTCAGCAAAATCCCTCCATAAGGGTCTTATTAGTCTGATAATATTTTTATTTTCATCTTATATTTAGTGGTTTCGGATATCTTAAGCTTCTAAATTGCCATTTAAAGCCTAAATAACGAAACTTGTGTTCAGTAATCCTCATAGTACTCACAAATTATCCATCAATCTATAATGTTTTCCACCAAAATCCCTAGATGACAACCTTTTCTAAAATAAATACAAATTATTTTACCTTTAAATTGTTTATTGGTGGCTATTAACTCATTTGAAAAGTCCTGTTTTTAAGCCAAAAAGCGCGCACAGGGTATAAACGCTCTTAACCTGTTTAATTCGGTTAGGTGAATATATCGTTTGATCAGATTAACCCAGAGAAGCGCACTTAGTGGAAGTTGTTTTTGATTTTATTGCACTAATGTTATGTCAGTTTGATTGAATATTTGGCAGGGATAATGTTTGATGGGATAATATACCTAAAAATGTATGCATTTGGGATTCAATATAAATATGATCAGATCTGGTTTCCATTTCACAATACTAATTGCTAACAGTTAATCGCCCGCATTTGGAACTGCATCCATGATTTAAAAATTATCGCAATAATCTTGCCTACAGACCGATAGATAAAATTTGAAAACCAAGACGTATTTGGTTGATTAGTAAAGAAGAAAAGTAAAAATCATTTTTTCAAATCGGTCCATTATTTCCAAAGCTATTCAATATATTCAAATACTTCCTTTTTATGATATAAGTATAGATACGTGCGTGTGCGTCGCAGTCAACGTATGAATCTTATAATACGTTATACGTTTAAAACGTCGAGTGAGTATGTATGAAAACTTACAAACGAATTTTGAATTAAGTTTAAGCGAAGAAGCCAAAACATTCGATAGTTAAAATAGATTTTAAATCTGTCTATGAATGTGGCTGAAAGTTACTTAATACAATTAACCCCAAAAAAATACCATACCCTCACATTTTTTACTTGATCTTTCCACTCCATTTAAACGTTGTGTGGAAGAAATCTCCGCTATTAGCGATAAGATCGCCTCTTGTCGTCATCATCATCGTAAATCTATTCGCGTCCACTGCTGGGCACAAGCCTCTCTTATGGCACGCCACTGGGCTCGATCTTCAGGTCAACGTGTCCAACCGTTACCAGCCATCTTGCGGATATCATCACTCCACCTCGTTGGAGGGCGTCCTACACTACGCTTGCCTCTTGTACTACCAATTACTTACATTTAAACCTGCTTCTGTACCATTTTCCCTTTAATAAACTATCAATAAACACTAAAACTACCTTCCAGATGGATAGGAGCAGCTATAGAGCCTCACATCGCGTCTCTGCAGGCGGTGGTGCAGCAGGAGTTGCGCGAGTCGTTCGGCGCGGGCGGCGGCGCACAGCCCACGCGGTATCTGCGCTCGCAACAACACCGAGTCAGAGACACGCCTGCTGCTGATGCTACTGATGGTAAGTTTTATACAGGGTATATCAAGAGTGCTACCAAAAACGAAGCTGGGGTGGTAGTTTTAGTGACTTCAGACATCTCTCTTCAGTCGGTCCCTCATTATTGAGGATCGTGACTTGTAATTGTCTTGATGACCTCTCTCCACCGGCATCAGTCCTCTGCTTGATGTAATGCTGCATTAATGGGGAGCTTCAGTGCATTGGCAACCTGGTCCACCCATCGTTTGGGAGTTCGTCCTCGTCGTCTTTTTCCCTCCAATTTTCCAACAATGAGTTTTTCCAGGTTGTCTGGTTTGCGTCTAGCGTGGTCGTATTAGGGTGGTAAATACATAGCTTTTTCTTAAATAATAGTGTACACCCTTTTATTTATAAACACGCTATAGTATATACGCTATAAGGCATTAAATTATTATTTTAGCAAGAAGTATGGATTTACCACCCAAACTCGACGATAAATAATTTGTCGCGTTCCTTTGCGAAATTTTCAGTTACATTGTGTTTAAAGTCACTTCAAGTCTTCAACTACCACTCGGCTACGTTTTCGGTAGCACTCTTGTCATACCCGGTATAAAATACGAGGAGCGCTGGTACTTTGAAAACATAGATAAAAATGGTGGTGCCGGGCAACCTTGTGCTACCCTCCTAGTGGCAAGTATTTGGAAAAAGGCGTGAGCTATGTGTAATAATAAATAACACCCAACAGTCACATACCTACATAGTCCTTACACTAAGATCAAGTCTTGTGTCGTGAGTATCAGGAACTACGAAAGAGTTTCGATCTCCCAAACACCCACACCCGAAACAAATACCTGTGGTTCACACAAATATTCTTACAGTTTAGGGCTATGTTACTTCCAATCTATTTAACAAGATAATAATTAAATATACTTTCGTTTATCAAAAGAATTTATATCAATCAATCTGATTTTAAATAATAGTTCATTTTTCACTATTATAGGAGCGCTACCAACATTACGACCAAGAAAATGTAAATATTCGTGAGAATACTTCTTTACCTTCTTTCGTTCTAGGCGCGGAAGAAGACGAAGATGCAGAGGCAGGAGGTGGCGATTCTGCCGATATGGACCCGTACGAACTACTAGACCCAGTGGAGATTCTGTCCAAATTACCTAAAGACTTCTATGATAAGCTAGAAGCAAAGAAATGGCAAGAGAGGAAAGAAGCTCTCGATGCGTTAGAAACATTACTGAAGACCGCTCCTAAATTGGAGCCTGGAGATTATGCTGACTTAGTTAGGGCTTTAAAAAAGGTATATAATTTCATAGTTTCATTACAGTAAATAAAGTGACATTGAATTCAAATAAGCGACCTGCTCATCTCGTCACTCGAGTGGGCATTTTGAAAATAACGCCATCTATCGTTACACATTTTAATTACTCTACCATAAACTACCCTACATATTTAACTAAACATTTTTTTTATTTTCTTGCAGGTAATATCAAAAGATACGAACGTTATGTTAGTGGCACTGGGCGGCCGGTTGTTAGGAATGGTGGCGAGTGGTCTCCGCAATAAGTTCTCGCCATACGCAACGGCGTGCGTTCAAGCCATATTGGAGAAGTTTAAAGAGAAGAAAACTAATGTCGTCACAGCGTTACGGGAGGCCATTGATGCTATTTATCCTTGCGTAAGTATTTATTGATGTTTATGCTTTATTTACACGTTAAATTTAATAGTATATAGAGACAATGAAACAACAAAGTACAAGTGATGGCCTTATCGCACTAACGCCAATCTCGGCCAGACAACCATTGGATGGATTTATGAGAAGAAAGGGCAGTGTAGAATAAAGAGAATAAAAGTGCAAATAAATAATACTATTTATGCATAAGTTTATAATATACAAAAAATGTATTTGTGATGTTTAGAAACTCGATAATACCAATATCCTATCGTTGTATCTCGCTTTAGTATAACTTTCTGTTTGGTTACTGAAGTATATTTTTATTCCTGAAGAAAACTAGCCTATGATTCCAAAAGTATGTAATGTATGCGATTTTATATCAAAACGCTATATCGTTTGTCGTCACTCTAATAAAAAATCTGTCTTTCAACTCTTTACAGACTAATCTAGAAGCAATAATGGAGGACATGCTAGCGTCGTTTGACAATAAGAACCCGTCGATAAAGGCGGAGAGCGCGTTGTTCCTCGCGCGCGCGTTGTGTCACACGCAGCCCGCCGCCTTCAACAAGAAACTCATCAAGGCTTACGTCGCGGGACTATTGAAACTGCTTGAGAGCGCCGGTATGTGGAACTTTAGTATAGAAGTTTCCATATGTTACGTGGGTATACTTCTTGTACACAAACAGTAGTAAGTAACTCACCACTGAATGGAAACATTCATAAAAGTCAATAAAATGTGGCCCTTATTGTTCTGTAACCGATTCTTAATTGACGAGAACTAAATAGCCAATAGTAGATAAGGAAATTCGCGCGTGAATGTCGCGCGTGATTATTGGTTAAATATATTTTCATGTAGAAAAAGTTCTTTACGAATAGAGACACAAAGTTTGTATTAATCAACATTTCAGTGATATGTCGTTTTTTTTCTTTATTTTTAGTGGGAGTTAGATATGTAGTTCATTCTGATCTAGGTAGATTGATGAGATGTTTTCATTTTGAATTAAACAGATCCCTCTGTAAGAGATGCCGCAGCGGAAGCGCTGGGTACAGCCACCAAACTAGTTGGGGAAAAGAACATCGCACCTCACATTGGAAAAATCGATAATTTAAAGGAACAAAAGATCAAGGAGTTTGCTGACAAGGTAAATAAAATGAACAAATATTTTTACATGATTTCATTAGGTGATAGGTATATTAGATGGTGTTTGGTAAGTGTAGTTACCACCAGTGTAAATAATTTATTTAATTTCAAAACAGGTTTTTTGTCTTTTAACCAGAGACCTACCGTACCTAATTTTTTTAATATAAAGTATGTAAGTGGCAAGTTTAAAACATCATCAATCTCATATATATTTCGGACACTATAATACAATATGTAATTTTTCTTTACAGGCTGTTATTCAGGTGAAGGTAGCAGCACCAAAGAAAGACGCGAAGCCCAAATCCGCCCCTGCACCTTCAGGCAAAGGCGATAATAAGACCCAAGCTGGTTCATCACAGCCCAAGCCAGTCAAACGACCAGCGACAGGTAAGGGAACTGTCTTTTATTCTGTTTATGTACTTTTTATAGCAAGCAGGGTAATTGCAAAAGAAACCACTCTGAAGTTGAAGGCGCGTGTATATTTGTGTTGGAATATATTGGGTTATGAATAAATAAAAAACACACTTAGAAATTAAATATTTCTATTTTCATATTAGGATAATAAAATATACTTAGAAGGGCTAGAATCGATGTGATGGACAATGTCATATAGCAATTTGAGCTAAGAAATAAGAAAAACGGAGTTGGCCAGCTTTTTACCAACGAGTTCCTAAATATATTTTTGCATTTAAAATTGATTAAACCAACAGTTTGTTCGTAACGAAGTAATACGCCATGAGTTCACATCGGTCAATTTGTTTTGTGTTTACTTCACTCCCACACGATAATTTTTGGAAACTACATAATCTCAAATATTCATGTCAAACTAATATTAAATGTTTGGATATTTGCAAAATATGTTCTTATAAATATATTTTCTGTATGCATTTTATCATCAGCAACAAAGAAGCCGGCGGGTGGTGCAGCGAAGAAGTCCCCCGCGTCCCGCGCACCGGCCAGCCCGCCTCGCGAGCAGGAGCTGTCGCAAGACGAAGTCGACGCGCGGGCCGAACAGTTGCTCACCTCCGACGTTATTACGGGTATATTTACGGGTTTATTTAATTTTTTTTTGGAAAAAAAAACAGAAAAAGAATATTACACTTATAGATTAAATACAATTGAACAGTACCTTATCTACTTGAATGTCCACCTACCAACGGGCCTACATGTATTTTATTTAATTATAACCTATTTCTTTTACATTAGGGCTCTAATTACATTGACATTTAAAATATACCTTATGGAAACTGACATTAAGTTGACATTACATTGATAAGCCTCGTAAAGAGGCTGGATGTTCTAAGAGAGGTGGGATATTAGAGTACTTATCCACAACAGTTTCCACAGATTACAAAAACATGTACACAAAAATATAAGTACGCACCTACACCCACAAAACATTAATTTTAAAACATTGAATGTCACAGGGGTTAGGCCTTTTGAGGGCAATGAGTGCGGTTAATACACATTAGGTGTGTTATAACGTGAAAATATTATGCCAAAAAAAATTGTGATAACTCCAAGGATTTAATTTTTTTCGGATCCTTTGTTTATATTTATTTTAATATCATGTAAGTTAATTAATATATGACATTTATTCCAGGCCTTGGCGATAGTAACTGGAAGAACCGCCTAACGGCCGTTCAAAGCTTCCATTCTACAGTACAAGGACTCTCGTCAAGCGACGCTACAGCCCAAGTGCTGTACCGCATACTGAACAAGAAGCCAGGCTTGAAAGACACCAATGTACAGGTGCTGAAGGCGAGGTTGGAGGTGTGCAAATATATTACAGAAAGCTTCCCAGTGTCCACGTAAGTTAAATGTTTAATCTTTTCTATGGAATAATGACTGATTATATTGTGAACTTGCGATGCCCTCGTTTCTAGTATTTACACTGATTATTCAAGTTGTCCTTTGAAACTGGTTTTGAAAAGAGCAACACTAGAGTTTCTTGCCCATTCTTCTCTAGTGAAAAAACTGTGTGGTAGGTAAAAAAATTGTGAATCTAAATGATTAAGAACATTAAGGTGTTCTTCAGGATTCAATAAATTATTTTCTTTTTCAAACTGTATCATATTTGTAAAGGACAAAAAATTCTGGCCTTTATAATATCTTTGTCAATGGCCTGCTATGACAATACGGAATACCTACAAAAAGTTAAGTATGTTTTATTTTTGTTGAGCCCAAAGAGTTTTAGAATCATATAAATCCCCTATCAAAGGCATAATTATTATAAAAAATCAATTTTGTTCTCCAACAGAACCGCGGCAGATTTTGTCTTACAAGACGTGGTGACTAAACTAGGCGAGTCTTCGTGCTCGAACCTGTCCGCTGAGTCTCTGACGTCACTGGCCGAGGCGTGCGGGCTGGAACACGTGCTCAATGAGAGTTTGACGTTCGCTATGGACTCGCAGAAGAACCCTAAAGTACAATCAGAACTGTTTAACTGGATGTCTATCGCTATAAAGGAGTTTGGGTTTAAGTAAGTTGGATTAACTTTTTTATACATTTTTATGTGAATTATAAAAATATAGATGTTATATTTGATTTAGTTTCATCTACCTATATCTTTCAAACTTAATCAATTACAAGTGAATATATTTTTAGAATCATTATTCAGAATGTTTATATTAATGAGAAATGATACATGTTGTATTTTGACATTTGAGCTGGCTTTCAATAGTAAAAAAACTATTTCACTATTTCAATAACAATTGGCAAATAACTGTAAATGCATATTTCTATTTCAGCATGAACATCAAATCAATAATAGCGCATTCCAAAAAAGCGCTCTCTGCAACAAATCCTAATGTCCGGACATCAACGGTGAACTTCCTCGGCATATTATCGTTATACGTGGGTCCGTCACTCATCAACCACTTCGACAGCGAGAAGCCGGCCACCAAGCAGCTGATTAGCTTGGAATTAGATAAATATGCGAACAGCACGCCGCCCACGCCTACGCGGCAGATAGGCACTGTTAGCAAGGTGAGGAATTTAGGATTTAATTAAAAAAAATAGTTCGTGGTACCTATAAAATTCTTACATAATGTGCAAAATATTTTTATTGCACTATTATAGACACAAATATTTCAATGGTAAATTCGAAATGTATTAAAAAAAGTTATTTAATATTTGTCACTTATTGTTTGGCATCGATTTTGTCCAGATCAGTATTTTCGGGAGTGTCTTATATGAAATTGTTGAGATTCCATGCGTAAGATTTTGAATATCTTTGGCCGGCATTGTTGAATGGCATGAGAATGCCATTTGATGCCATTCGATACTCTGTCTGGACAGCATTTGCTCTTACCATCAGGCGCAGTGTAGTAGGTCAATAGAAAAAAAAAATAGAATGTGAGATTAATATTTAAAATTAAAGAGTAGGGATGTAGTGGGGAGATCTTGCTGTTTCTTTCACACGCGCACACTGTAATGTATAATAATCCAAGTAACGTCACTATCTTTGTTTTGCATTTCTTTTCTGTTACTCCCACTACAAGGTTTAAAACGTTTCTAACTTGTTTCATTCTGAATGGATTTATAGATCTCTTTGTTAGTTAGATCATAGCTATGGATATGGTTTGATGAATACAATAAAAAATGAAGTAAAGTACCATGTTATATTTATCGAAAAAATCCTCGTGTAATAATTTCTGGCGTTTGTAGTTGTACCTTATTCGTAATAGTTACATATATAAATTGTGGTACAGTCAGCGAGCAAGGCGTCCGTGGGTTCGGAGGTTGAGGAGGCAGCGTCGGAGGGCGGCGACGACGAGCCCGCGCCCGTGGACGACGCGCGCCCGCGCACCGACCTCGCGCCGCTCATCACCGACGCGCTCGTCGCCGAGATCAACGATAAGAACTGGAAGGTACGGGAAATTGTTAGTTTTATAGGAAAATATGTGCACGACTCCGTCCATCCATCAGCAAAAGGATGTCCACTGCTGAACATAGGCCTTACTCCAATGATATCCACAGTGACCTGTTGTAGGCAGCCTGCATCCAGCGACTTCCCGCGACCTTTACGAGGTCGTCTGACCACCTTGTGGGTGGTCGTCCTACGCTGCGCTTTTCGCTACGTGGCCTCTATTCGAGAACTTTTGGACCCAATCGGTCATCAGATCTCCGCGCTATTTGTCCCGCCCATTGCCACTTCAACTTACTAATCTGCTGGGCTATGTTGGTTATTTTAGTTCTCCTACGGATGTCTTCATTTCTGTTTCGATCTCGTGACTCATTAGTAAATTATTATCAGCTCCCATTCATGTTTAGCCACTTAAACATCCAGCGACCTGGGTAAAATATTGGAAAAGATGCTGGTGGGCAGGCTCCGCTGGCATCTCCTGCCAACCATGCACCATATGCAATATGGTTTTATGCCCCAGCGCGGGACCGAGGACGCTCTCTATGATCTTGTAGCTCACTTAAAAAAGGAAAACAACAACAAGAAAATTACAATCGTAATATCCCTAGACATAGAGGGCGCCTTTGATAACGCCTGGTGGCCAGCCATAAAGCTGAGCATGGTTGGGAGGGGATGCCCGCGAAATTTGTATGGCTTGGTACGCTCTTACCTGCGGGACAGGACAGTGGAGATCCTGTATGCGGGGGCGATCTACGAAAAACCCACCACAAGAGGTTGCGTGCAAGGCTCAATAGCGGGCCCAACTATGTGGAACCTAGTGCTGGACCCCCTGATAAGGGAGGTCTGGGGACTCGGGGTCTACTGCCAGGCGTTCGCCGATGACATAGTCCTGGCCATATCCGATAAAGATGTTGGTAAGGCCCAGGAAACCGCCAATCGGGTGCTCGCCCGTGTGCACGACTGGGGCTTCAAAAACAAACTAAAATTCTCGGCGGAAAAAACCAACGCAATGATGGTCACTAAAAGACTCAGGATAAGGGCCCCGGTCGTGCACATGGCCGGGCATCAGATTGAGATGGTCAAAAGGTTCAGGCTGCTCGGGGTTGTGCTGGACGACCGCCTGGGCTTTGGACCCCACGTGAAAGAGACATGTCGGAAAGCCGCGGAAATCTACAAAAGACTTGAACGCACGGCAAGGGTCACGTGGGGTCTGAACCCGGAGATCGTCCGCACAATCTACAGAGCAGTCATCGAACCCATAATGTTGTACGCGGCGAGCGCCTGGGGATCGGCGGTAGAGTTGCGATACGTGGAAAGGCTCATGAGGGCAACCCAAGGTAGGTTCGCAAAAAAAATAATTAGAGCATACCGGACGGTCTCTCATGTGGCCTCCATTGCGATCGCGGGTCTGCTGCCGATAGACTACCGAGTCCGTGAGATCATAGCCCTGCGCGATGCGAAACTTGGTGGGTCTATCGCTGAATTTCCGGGTAGGTGTATGGAGGGCAGGGTATCGCCTGCCGAGATGCCGCACCCCGCTGAGTGGCGGCCGGTCTCATACACCAGCATGGATCGATGCGCTGGAGCCGAGGTGGCCGAGTTAGGGGCGTCTGGAACGTGCATCTACACCGACGGTAGCAAAATCGAAGGCAAAGTTGGAGCCGCGCTTTCGGTCTGGAGGGGCGGTGCAGAGGTCCGAACAAAGTCCTTCAAACTGGAATCGTTCTGCACCGTGTTCCAGGCTGAAATGTTCGCCCTCCTGAAGGCGACGGAGTTGGGCTGGGTACTAAATGAACAGACTATAAACATCCTTAGTGATAGCAGGTCTTCTTTAGACCTGCTAAAACAAATAAACACCACCAACCCCGTCGCTTTCAGGATACAGCGGAACATCCGAGATTTGGCTGCCGTGGGTGTGGATGTGCGCCTGCACTGGCTCCGGGCCCATGTCGGCACAATCGGAAACGAGCGTGCCGATGTGCTAGCCAAGAAAGCGGCGCTAGGAAGGAGGACGGCCCCCGACTATGACCAAATATCGGTATCGTGTGCGAAGGGTGCAATCAGGAGGGAGAGCGTCGCGAAGTGGAGCCATGAGTATGCAGCACTCACAAATAGCAAACATATAGCAAACTTCCTTCCTGATGCGACCTCCGCACACGAATACGCAAAGAAAACTCAGCAATCGGCCCTCATGACGCAAACGCTGACGGGGCACGGGGGATTTGGGCAGTACCTCCACAGGTTCGGGCTTCGCGAAACACCTTGGTGTACTTGTGGGCCCGGAGTTGTGGAGGATGTGGCCCACGTCCTCCTGGACTGCCCGCGGTTCTGCGCGCTGCGATACCGGCTGGAGTGTGAGACCGACAGCGACCTAAGTCTGTCTGCATTACCGGGTTTGCTGGCTAACCCGGACACGAGACAAGCTTTCATCGTCTTCTGCAAAAAAGTAACGAAAACAGTATGCCGGGAAAATGGGAGCACGGCAAAATGGGATATTTAAATGTGAAAATGTATAAATGAATATGACCTGAAAAATTGCACCAAACGTAATATGAATCAGTGGATTTAAAATTAAATTTCATTTAAATCTAATTAAATAATTAAATATATACGAGTAGAAATCTTAACCAAATTTGTATCTAATTGTAAATCAAATGTTATTATAAGTTAAATGTTAAATGTTATTATAAGTTATTATAAGTTATTATAAGTTATTTTTAAGTTATCAATTACACACAATGTTAGCTTAGAAAATTAATGTAAAGGGCGAAGGATAAGTCACGAAAATTGTAACTGATATTATGAACGAAATTATAAAAAAAAAAGGAAAGAAAAGATAAAAAAAGAAACATTAATAATAAACAAAAAAAAAAGAAATAAAAATAGGAATAAATAAATATACAAGAAAAAAAAAATAGACAATTATGTGAAAACACTGGGTAAATAAAAAAATATAAAAAAACGTAAGAACTGCAACCTCATAATAATATCAGACGGATGACTTGTCCAAGAGATAAAAATATAAAGTGCAAAAAAGACCCTGTTAAGTTTCAGGGGAGTGACGTATAAAAAAAAAAAACCAGCGACCGCCACGCCAACATATGCCTTATTTCAAGCCACATTAAGTTACGTTGACAAACTGCTGTAGCGGTTGGGACATTAGAGTACTTAGGGTAATTAATATATTTTTGTAAGTAGTAATTTAATTTGTATATGTTTAGGTATTTGTTTAATTCATTCTCACTAACTGTTTTATTATTATTTCCTTGTAATAATTTTTCATTCATTATATTGCAGTGTTTGAGAACCAAGTTAAACTACTAAATTACTCATCTAAAAATATTGTAAGAATTGAACTATTAGTCTCAGTATAACACACCTATTTATAAATTATCCAGGTGCGGAACGAAGGCTTAGAAAAAGTAAAGGCTCTGGTAATATCATCGGCTCCCATCAAGCCGTCTCTAGGCGAGCTGCCAGCCGCGCTGGCCGCGAGGCTCGTGGACTCCAACTCCAAGCTGGCGCAGGCGGCGCTGAACATATGCGCAGCGCTCGCCACCGCCATGGGAAACAAGTGCAGGACGCATGTCAGGACATTCTTCCCGGCGTTCTTTCAAGGTATTTTATTTTAAATTACATTCAGTTTTCTAGTCAAAAAGGGTTTTATCCTTTACTGTTTTCCTTTCAATGGGTGCGCTACATTTTGTGACAATAGGGAACATGCATGCCATTTTTTTATATTTTTAATCAATTCTGTATGTTATTACATTATCGGAAAAAAATATAAGTCTTGGAAAATATCAATCAAAAAAGTACAAAAAAAAATAATCAAAACTGCTATCAGTTTCGAAGCATTTAAACGCCATGTTGGCGCGAACTCGCTGTGTCGTCAGTGGGCACGATATGAACAACGTAGTATTTGGATTAAGTTTCTTTCATGAATTGCTACAGATTTTATTTATTGTATTTCGTGACAAAATAATCCATTTTATTTAATAATATAAAGAAAGCACAAAATAACTCATAAACAAACGTAAAACAATACACTCAACAAGCTAAAACTTCATAAGAACGTGCCCTCTGATGTCACTTTCCTTTTCAAGCTTAGTTTTCAAGCAAAAGATCGCGTTTCGGAAAAAATGCGCGGCGAAATGTCATTTTTTAAGTATTTATTTTACCGATTTAGAGTTGATAAATTTAAAAAAATATCTTTAAGGTATATTTCTATATTAATAAAGATTACAAAAATAATATTTTGACTTATTTTAAAGTCTGATGCATATTCCCTATTGGTGGAATAGTTATGCTTAAAATTAAAAGCGTATAAAGTTTATATAATTTTAAATTAATTCATACATTTTATCATAAGTCCATAAGTCACCAACCCGCATTAGGCCAGTGTGGTGCCGAACCGCTCTCAATCGTATTGTCGATTGTAGAGGAGGTCTGTGCCCTGGGCATATATGGGCTGATAGAGATACTTATTTATTATATTTCCTTGTTTCGTTTACTGTAATAAAGAGTTGTATTTTTTTTTATTGCTATGAATGTCGAGACGAGCATGCCGTTCGCCTGATGGTAAGCGATGCTACCGCTCATGAACAGCAGCAAAACCAAACAACACCTTGAATTACAAACCAATGCTTGGCATTCCACTGCGCTCGCCATCCTGAGACATAAGATTAACATCTTATGTCTCAATATGCCCAGTAGTTACTCAGGCTACAATGTCCGTCAATTCGAAACACAACAGTGCATTAAAACTGCTGTTTGACGGGAGAAATAGACATTGCGGTGGTACGCACAGGCAGCCTCTCACATATGAGAGACCTACCACCAGTTGTAATAGTAGTTGCAGAAAGACAATAGATGCATGTGACTTAAATAACATATTTAAATTATATTCAAGCATTTAACTCAATAATATTCCCGCAGCGTTCGGCGACAGTAAGCAGTGGATCCGCGCGGCGGCGGTGTCGTGCGTGGAGACGTGGTGCCGCGAGGCGGGCCCGCAGGCGCCCTTCGAGGGAGAGATGGTGTTCGACGCGCTCAAAGCGGGCTCGCCTGTACTCAGGGCCTCGTTGCTGCAGTGGCTCACCGATCATTTGCCTAATGGTAGGGGGTTCGATTTAATAATATTTATGTATTTGTGTTTAGTCAAATTTGATTGATTTTATGTGTCATCTATGTTAGGAGTGGTGAAATAAAATTCAATTTAATTATTTACGGACTTTATCGCGGTTTTGATTTAATTTTCAGTCTGCCTCGTGATCACGAATTCTGTAACAGTTTAAAGTAATCGAAACGCTGGAAGTTAAAGAATGTAAAAATTAAACCAAATCCGCGATAAAATCCGTGAATAGTTTTATTGCAACTAATAATTCATATTCATATTTTCTTTATCTCTCTATAATTCATATTCTCTTTCATTTGTTAGAAAATTGACAAAAAAATGGAAATATTCATAAAATATTAACCTTACCCTACAACTTGAAACTAATATGCAAGTTATAGCTTGTAACTTGTATAATGGAATGGTGTCTATAAAGAATATTGTATACGGTAGCAGCAATGAATAATCCAAAAGATCTTGTGATCTATTTGAATAAAGAATATTTTGATTTTGTTTTGACTGCCTCGGTGGCGTAGTTGTACTAAGGTACGGTTACAAAGCTGAGGTCTCGGGTTCGAATCCCAGGTTGGGCAAAGTGATATTGGATTTTTCTATTCATTATCAGCCCAGAGTCAGGAATTTGTGCTCGATATGGCGATAGGCTCGCCACCTATCACATTGTGGGAACATACAAGGCGAAATGTGGTTGTCTTGGTACCTCTGCGGTAACCCTTCTGGGATATAGGCGTGAGTTTATGTATGTATGTATTGATTTTGTATGACGTGTGTTGTCAGTCCCTGCGAAGTCGTTCCCTCGCGAGGAGCTGAGTGTGTGCGTGGCGACGCTGTTCGCGTGCCTGGAGGACCGCGCCGCCGACGTGCGCAAGGCGGCCGCCGACGCAGTGCTGCCCTTCATGCTGCACCTCGGATACGAGCCCATGCACAAGCAGCTCGATAAACTTAAGGTATACGTATATATACAGGGAGCGCAAAAAAATGGCGCACTTGCTCAGTTGGGTACAAGGGCATAATATTAATATCGTAATAAAAAAATAATATTTGGAAAATACCTATCCGTTTTGAAGTTATGACCGTTTAAAGTTTTCAGTTTAATCACCACTTTTTCGCATAAAACCAGTTGGAATGGATGAAGAATAAGATTTAAACACATACGTATTTTTTCGTTTCGTCGTTAATTGAACGGTTAACGAAATATACCACGAAAACCATTTTTAACAGCATCAAAACTTTCTTAGACATCGCTTTAACCGTTGTTTACACATGGGTAAGGTCATGAACTCTTAGCTGTATAATTTATCCTTCTCTAACTTCAAAAAAGGATATTTTTTGTTTCATTTCAAATAAATCAATCAGTTAAACAGGGACGTACTCAGATTTAAGCGTCAATAAATTAACAACATAATAACTTTAGGTGCAGTTGCATCGTGTATGGATTGACTATTATTTTGTTTGTCATTATTTTCCTTAGTGTCACAAATCCAAATTGAAAGACACCAAGAAATCACACTGGTCATCGCTTAAATCATGTAAGATTGCGAATTTAATTATAATTAGAAAAGTTTTCGTAATACCTACATAACATTAAAATTTTCTAAATAATTTAGATTCATTGAAAAAATAATCTGATGACACTGATTAATAAAAAATAATATTTTTAAAATGATGGCCCAATTCGGCCCTATTAGTCAAAGGAAGCCGCCGGTCATAGTGTACTTCGTCGGATCCAACGCGGCTCGATTATTCTTCCTTTGAGGTTGCCGCCGCCCTTTGTGAGCGCGAGCCGAAAGGCGGCAATGTCTTTGTCGGTAACTTTTAGCATTTTGCAAAAGAAGACCGACATCTTGAGGTGTGTTCACACTACACACTTGATATAACTTAATTTGATTAAGTACCTATTCCGATATAAAAGTTACGTTAAAAAAAAAGATCTTATTGGACTGATAGAATGGTCCTTACTTGTTCAAGAGGTTATAATATTATTTAAATATGTCACCAACCGATCCAGTCAGTTACAAATTGCCTATTTAATTTTGCTTATTATTGTATTTAACATTACTTTAATGTGTTTTGAAAATAATGTTACTTTAAAGTGATAAAATTTCTTCTAAATTCTTATACCTAGAGAAATGTCGTCTACCATTACAACATAGAATTTGCATATGAGACTTCTGTGAGATAAAATTAGTGAAATCAATAAACACTAACCAGTAATTTACTGCACTGGAGACCCCGTGCCCTGCAGTGGCACGTATATGAGCTGATACAGTACTAATACTAATTGTTCACATGAATTATTATGAACTCAAATAGGAAAGCTTTGTATCTAATGTGAACAGGCCTTTATCTTTCAAAAATCAAAATAATAATTTATTTTTTATTAGTTGGATTCGGATTGCGATCGCGTGTGCATGTTATTGTAAATTCGTTTTCAGTTATTTTGAGTAAATTTTATTAATTTCACTATGCTTTGAACATTACCCAATTTGATAGCTTTTGATGTAACTTGTGTTATGTGAAATGTAAAAGAAAAAGTGATTTGTGCTACCAAACTGTGACAGTGTTTTCGTGCGGGTTTTGGCGGATCCTGCGCTTCCATCCTTGCCTATCAAGGTCATTATGGTTTACATTACAAGGTCAGTTAGCTATTTTAGTGGTCATTAATGACAACTAACCAGCCCATATGAGTCACCGATAGCCTCCGTGGCACAGTTGGTAAGAACTGCCTGTGAAATGAGAGACTGCGGGTTCGGTTTCTGCCCCGAGACAAATAATTTCCATGAACCATAATTATTTTTCTAATCCCCGCGACACAAGATTTGTATCTTAGTGTGGGGTTAGTACCCATGTATGTGACTGTTGACAGTATTAATTTAATATACTTTTTATGTACCCTGAGCGTTATGTACACAATCGCACGACTTATAAATAAATAATGAGCTCTGCTTATTTATTGTTGAGTGTCTACCGTTCAGTTGTAAGGTTCAATCACTTTAGCGTAATGTGTTAAGGGTTAGCATATGTAAGGTTAGTTTTTTTTTTCTCGGCATCTTTCTTAATATTCGCTAGCGCCATGCAAATCCGTCTTAATTAAGATGCCTTCACCATATACTATAATGTATATTGGCAGGTGCGCCGTTTTCTTGTCCACCCTGTATATACTTACATTTTACATTATTAATTTAATCTTTGAAAAACAGACAGAAAGTAACAAATGTCAACAATACACGAGACTAAAATTAAATAACTAAATAAAACTAACTCACCTTTAAATAATAATAATAAACTATTATTTGGCACAAAATTACATAAGTTACATTTTTAGTGCATAGAGTGCACAGCAAAACATAATAAATAACACCCATACATAGTCCTGACTCCACACTAAGATTGAGTCTTGTATTGTGGTTATAATAAACTACGAGATGCTTTTCGATCTCACAAACACCCAAACCCGAAACAAATATCTGTAGATCAAACAAATATTGTCTCGGTGCGAGGATCGAAACCATGACTTCACGTTTCATAGCCAGAATATAACCAACTGTGCCATGGAGGCTGTCATATGTAATAATTATATATATTTTATAATTATTATATTTTTCTCGTAGCCTGGATCCAAAACGGTAGTGCAAGCAGCTTTAGATAAAGCACGGCCCAGTCTTCCAGTACAACCGTTACCATCTAAAGGAAAGAAGGAGGAAGCCAAGGGAGTGAAAACTGGCGGCGCTATGAAGAAAGAAGCTGACAAAAAAGCCGCGCCGGCTGCTAAGGGCAAGGTGAATATAGCAATATTGTTTTAAGAATATACCATGCGATCATATGTTTATTGTCACTAAGCATGTTTTAATGAGATACCAAAATCAATTTTTTTTTAATAGTAAAACCAACTCCGCGATAAAATCCGTAAATAATAGTTTTATTTCAATATATTTTTTATTTCATATTCGTCGATTAAATAATGGTGTCAAAAAACATGAAACCAACCTAGAGTTTAATTAACAAGGTAATATTAAATGTTTATTTTGAAAGGTGGTGAAGCCTGGCTCAGCCTCCAGTCGTGGTAAGAAAGATGACGAAGACTGCTCTCCATTACTACCCAACAACAATGCCAAGAACCAGCGCATTATTGACGACCAGAAACTTAAGGGTGAATTGATTTTTTATCTGCTAATATACATTATTCTGTATCTGTTTTAGCCCATATGTGTCCTACTCCAGGGCACAGACCTTTTCTATAGTCGAGATTACGATTCCAAGGAAGCCATATAAGTTATTATAAGTTTCTGTCAAATATTCACCAGATTATAAGTAACGGCCTATAAAACGACAACAGAAATAAGAGCACAAATGAGCGTGTGGTCTTATTTGAATTTAGTAAGGTCCAACCATAATACATATTTATTTAAAGGAATAAGGTTTATTGTTACTTGAAGTTGATTACAATTTGAGACTGCTACATTTCGAAATTCAAACGTATAAGTAACCTTGGTCACATTTGGCGTGTGAATTTGTTCCGGACCCTGTATCTAGTATATATGTATTTGATCGAAGATTACAAGCCATATAATCCATATCAGGTTATACTCAAATGACAAGATGTTTGTATATGAAATCACTGTGAATAACTTGTGTTTTTGTTTATCAGTGTTGAAATGGAACTTCACAACTCCGCGCGAAGAGTTCTTTGACCTGTTGAAGGAGCAGATGGCGAGCGCTGGGCTCAACAAGCAGCTTGTAGCCAACATGTTTCACAGTGACTTCAGGTAATTTATAAAAAAAGTTTTACAAACAACTGGATAACTTCAGAAGAAATAACTTTGAAGTCATTAAAGCAAGAAAAAAAATGAATAGAATATATTAAACACACCTAATAGAAAATGAAACATTTACGAAAATTACGCGCGCGTTGTGTAATTGCTGCACCCGCGTTAGACTCTAAAACACGGTGTATGCATATAAATCTATAATTTTTTAATTTGTTACAGATATCATCTAAAAGCGATTGAATCGCTATCAGAAGACCTCCACGAGAATGGTCCAGCGTTAATGGCCAACCTTGACTTGGTCCTCAAATGGTTAACACTGAGGTTCTTTGACACCAACCCCTCTGTGATACTGAAGGGTTTGGAATATTTATCGCTGGTGTTCCAGTATCTAATGGACAGTGACTACACCATGGCAGAGTATGAAGCTAACTGTTTTATACCATATCTTGTTCTCAAGGTGAGTAATTACTTCTGTCAATATATAGAATGTCTCTTCAATGACCTGCTCTGATTTAAACCAATTGTTACTTTTGTAATAATCACCAAATTGTAAACTGGTTTTGAAAAGAGCGACACTACAGTTTCTTGACTGTTCTTCTCTAGCGAAAACCACTTTCCAAACCGCGTGTTAGATAAAAAATTTACTGAATCCTAATGATGCAAAACATCTTCATGGTTTCAATAAATTATTTTCGTAGTAATAGTTGAGATTAAGGAACTGGTAAGCCCATCATAGGACCTATGACAAGAACAATCATGCTATTTTTTCGACTCCACCACAGTGATTCAGCTACTTAATTATATCGACAACATTCTCGTTTACTGTATGACATTAGCGCGTCTATTAGTATACCGGGTGTTAATCCTACAATAAGTGTTAGTATTTTTGGTAGAATTAATTAAACGAAATAGAATTACGCAACCAAGGACACGTGTTTACCCCGAATAAACATAAAATATCGATATTTTCGTAAAATCATCGACAATCCGGACATTTTATAAGTTATAACTTTCTTTAACAGGTCGGCGATCCAAAAGACACAGTCCGCAATGGGGTGAAAGCTCTGTTCAAACAGATTTGCGTTGTATATTCAGTGACTAAGCTGTTCGGCTACTTGATGGAAGGATTGAAGTCCAAGAACGCGAGGCAGAGGGCTGGTAAGTAATATTATATACAGTTTACAATGACGGCTTCATTCATAGGCACTTTTAAAACCTATTTTATTTATCAAATGATGTAGGTATTTATTTATTTATATATGCTTTATTTTACACCATAATGAAAGACCTTTGAATGGACTGGATTATTGTAATATTGAATTATTACGTTTTGTCTTCGCTCTAACTAAATTCAACAGTCGTTCGAAGAGGACTAAATATTACATACATACATAAACTCACGCCTTGTTCCCAGAAGGGGTAGGCAAAGGTGCCAGGGCACCCACATTTTGCCTTTTATGTTCCGTCCCATAATGTGATAGGTGGCGAGCCTATCGCCATATCGGGCACAAATTCCTGACTCTGGGCTGATACTGAATAGAAAAATCCAATATCAATTATCAAGGACTAAATATTCGATAACTAAAATAGGTTTTGAAACTGTCTATGAATAGTGCCGTGAAATACTATATAATGCCGTGAAATAATAAATAGGCTTAGTAAAAAAAAATGATGTCAATTAAAAGATGTTGACAGTCAGTTTTAAAGATTGATGGTGACGAATAGTACAAATCACTTCATCAATATTCTTTTGTTTCTTTGAATTCGATACGAAACATTTCAGTCGCTTTTGCCATACCAAACCGTGCACGGTATTGACGGACTTAGTTTGGAACGTAGCTATGGTCCAGAATATAACAGAATACATGGCATTTGAAGATTTAATAGCATCTAGAAATTATGTATTACTTGAAATTTGTATCGAAATTTAGAACGATATTTGTAGACTCATTCTGTTATTTTATTCATTATACGTAGTCCATTTATCTTACCTGCGCAATCACTATCTATTCAAACAAAACCAGTGGCGTAACTACACCATCCGGGGCCCGTGGCAAAATCATCGGATGGGGGCCCCCCTTTTTGTATGGAGTGGAAAACTGTTAAGCTTCTTTTCCGATACCCCGGAGAAGACCGAAAGGAATATATTAGTGTCACTGGCCTGCCAGTAAATTGAGGCCGAAGCGGGTCCCTAACAAAAATCTGCGCTAGCATACCGAATAAAACCCTGACGTCCGCATTTCGGGCGGTACTACTCATCTACTAGTCGAGTAGGTCGGAATGTGACCCTGCAGTGGTTCTTAAGATGTCCGCCCCTGAGATAACCCCATACTCACGCGTCTTTTCTATTAAAACAACCTAGGCCCGGCTTTATGGAATATCGCCCATGTTCATCCAATCCCCAAGAAGGGTGACCGGTCGGATCCTTCGAATCGCAGGCCAATTGCTGTCACATGCTGACTCTCCAAGGTCTTGGAGCGAGTTATAAATATGCAGCTCTTGACGTATCTTAAGGATCACCAACTGAGGGTCGTTCGGATGGTGATCTTCTCGTTTATCTCACCCACCATCAGGTGGAGGCATTAGATAGTGGGGGTGAGGCGATTACGGTAAGCCTTGAAATTGTCATCTAGTGTGGCATGGCAAGCTATCTGCCTGGTATTTCAACCTGAGGAACTCTGAAAGTACATCGCCAACTTTCTGGATGATCGCAGCATAAAAGTCGTATTGGACGCTTTTGCATCGAAACCAAGACCATTAATTCTGGTGTTCCATAAGGCTCGGTGCTTTCGCCGACCCTATTTATCCTGCATATCAATGACATGTTGTCTATCACCAGCTGGCACTGCTATGCAGATGCTAGTGCAAGTGAGGCAAGATACATCTGACTACAGAATCTCTATCGGGGATCCGTTAAGGAAAGACGGTCTCAAATTTTGTCGGAAATTGAGACCTCTCTGGGGCAGGCCTCTCAATGGGGTAAATTGAACATAGCACAATTTAACCCCATGAAGATATAAGTTTGCTCGTTTACAAGCAAGACCCCTTTTGTCATGGAGACACTCTCTAAGCATCCGAGAGTATTCATTGACCCAAATTATTGATAAAATTGCAGTTTAGGTGTCATATGGAAGGCAAGGGCAAATTGGCCAGCAAAAAGTTAAGGATTCTCAACAGAGCCGAGCGGTACTTTTCGTCGGATCATCGGTTATTGCTCTATAAATGCGACGATCCGGCACGACGTGGAGTTCTGCTCTCACCTCTGGGTAGAAGCCCCAAAATACTAGCTCGACCCACTTGACTCATTACAGCGCCGAGCTCTTCGAATCATCGATAATCCCGATCTCACGGAGAATGTGGAGCCGTTGGGATTGCAGTGAGACTTTGGGTCTCTCTGTGTAATCTATCAATTGTTCCACGGAAAGTGTTCTGAGGAAGATGGTGCCACTATCGCTATTCTCCCATCACACTTCCCGTCACCGGAGTAGAATTCATTCTTACTACCTGAAAACTATCCCTTCCCGGAAAGTACGTTTCCAGTGTTCTTTTTTACCACGCACGTGCAAGCTCTGGAATGAACTCCCTGCTTCGGTATTCCCTGAGCACTATAACCTATCCTTCTTTAAACTAGGCTTTAAGAAAGTGCTCTCCTTATGGTAGGAAGCGACTTCATTTTGGTAGATCCTTGGATCTGCAAAAGTCTATGAGCGGCGGTGACCGTGAGGCGGGCTGTATGCTCGTATACCAAGATATAAAAAGAACTCCACAACGAGACCAATTAGTCGTCGTAATATCTTTACTACGTGGCCGAAGCCCAAACGCAGCAATGATGATGGGGCCCCCTCAGAAGCCTAATATTGAAGTTTCGTTCTTTTTTAAACCAAATCCGCACTATAATCTGTACATAATAGTTAAAAATGCCGGCAGAAGTGAAAACTTGATTATTAACGTTGAGCATGTTTGATATTTTGGAATGGTTAGGGAATAATTTTGCACCAATTGCTTTATCAGTATAAAAGTACTATCATTTATGTGGTAGAATACAATATTCATTTATTGCGCTATCGTACACAAACATGACAATTTATATTACATTAAAAATTTAACACTTTAAAACTATTACAATTATTTTACATTAAAAAGTTTATCTCTCCGAAAAATCAACTTTCATCCATAATTTCAACGACTTTTTCACCATCATCATTACCAGAACTATCATCGCCAATCTCTAAAACTGATACGATAGGTTTATGGTAGCTGAAGTAAGAAACGAACAGTTTTGATTCGAACCTATTTAAATGTCTAATAAAGACCGCATCAATAGTAGTTTTGTATTTCGTTGTGCTAAGATTGCGATCATTCGACATAGTTAAACCAAATTCATTATTTAAAAATTCAATTAATAGTTGATTTTTATCGTCTGCGAAGTTTATGTTGAAATCTCCACTCAAAATCATTGGCAATTCATCAAAGCTTTATAAACTGACAGCTAACTGACAGCTGTCTACTTCCATCCGTCTTACGCTTTTTAGATCAGGTCACGTGTCCTGACGCGAGTTTAAGATTTTATACCCATTACAGAAAAAGTGCTCAACGCCGCTAAAGAAGTTTTCACTTCAAAAAGTTAGTAAAATTCGCGTAAATCTAAAGAACCATTATTATTATTTTTATGTATCAAAAATAAACCTTGGTATCTTTAATGGAAACTAAGAAAATAGTTTTTGATTATCTATTTTGTTGGTAATAAATTGGTTAGGTTCTTCTCTTCTTACCTCCTTGCCTGAGGGGCCGGGCCGCCGCCGGGGGCCCCTAAGGTCGGGGGCCCGTGGCATTTTGCGCACTATGCCACCCTATTGTTACGCCACTGAACAAAACGTTGCATCGGGGCGTCAGTCTGTCTATATGTATTTATCCATAACTTTAAAATCTATTCAACTATTTTAAATTGCTATTCATCTGATCTGTCTAACTGATTTGAAAACTTAGAAAAGTAACAGCCAATGTATGTGTTGTTCACCCTTTATTTTTTATACTGGTATACTGTTTCCATTCGTTTATTTTATTTTTGACAGTTCACGCCTATAAAGTACGACATTACAGTAGAACAATATTTTGAAATAAAAGTAGATACTTTCTTGACGGGTAACGCCCACTTAGAGTTGTGCCATTCGTAACGAATGACCACAGATAACAAAAACGATTTTGAATAGAATCAATCAATCGGAATCATTTGAAATAAAATTACATTAAAATGCTAATGAAAACAGTTAAACGTAATATAGTACCCAATATTAGGATCGAATGTATTTGCTGCAAATTAATTAATATGAATAAAGGTATACGTATTGAAGTGACTTTTAATAAGAGTTTAATTTAAAATAATTACAATGATTACAACGAAAATAAATGTTTAGTACCTACTTGTAATAAACAGTTAAACCATGTTGGAATTCATAGTACTTTAAGGATTAAATAATTAAAACAACTAAAAGGTAATTTGTTAATATTTTTATTTATAAACAATCGTCTGTTTCGTCGGAATCGGCGTCGTCGTCACTCGTATCCCCAGTAACACTAATTATTAATGAGTGCATGGGTAAGTTGTCAAATGCGACATCGCGATCCCAATCAGACATTATTTCTTTCTTCGTCTTATCTACGACACTCGCCCAGTTATGAGGCGTCACATTTTCACACGCATTTTTAAGCAACTCCAGCATTTTGTTTGCGGTGAAAGGAGGAGTTGTATTTATTCTCGCAGCATATCCTTTCACTTGCGCCCATATTAGCTCTATGGCATTATACTGGCAATGATATGGAGGAATTCTAAGGACGGTGTGCCCATGTTCTGCAGCCATTTCATCTATAACGTATCGTTTAGGCTGCTTCCTCATTTTTAATATTTTAAGTAACTCTACTTTTAATAGGGACTCGTCCACCTCCTCGCCATTGTTACGGAGCCAGTTTATTATTTCATTTTTTTTACTGGCTTGCGTTGGCATTTTGTTAATTTGCCGAGAGTGATAGGACGCATTATCTATAAATATTGTTGATGGCTGTTCGAGTGACAATAACATTTCCCGAAACCATTTTTCATATACTTCGGAATTCATTTCTTCGTGGTAATCCCCTGTTTTCTTTGATTTAAAAGCTAACATAGCATCTTGCACAAATCCTTTTGCGGTTCCTGCATGACAAATTATAATTCTTTCACCTTTTCCCATTGGCACTGCGTCGAGGAGCTAGCAGTGTTGTCAGTCCAAGTTTTTGATACCGTGTGATTCGCATTGAGCCAAGGTTCATCGGTGAAAACAACATTCGACCAGTCTTCTATTTTTTTAGCTTGTCTTAAAAATTCGCATCGATACAAAGCAACATCATTGCGTTCCATCAATATTTTTCTTTTGTCACATTTTTTGTATTGGAATCCAATCCTATTCAATACCTTCGCCAAAGAAGACTTTTGACCACGGAACAAGCCACTAGTTTTCAGAGATTGTACTAGGTTATGTAAAGTAGGAATCTCTTTTCTTTGGTAATAATCGTATATATGACGACGAATAGCATCACCATCAAAACTGTCAATTGCTGTCACTTTAAAGGGCTGACGTTTTTTCTTAGGTGTAGATGGCTTGTTTTGTTCCATGCCACTACTGCCGTAGCCTTCTTTAATTATTTTTGAAACTGTTGGAGCAGTAATACCTAATGCTGCTGAAACACGGTCTCTGATTTGAGTCACTGGTATAAGAGGTCCACCATTACGGCTTTCCCTTTCAAAGTACTCATGAAGTCGCAACACAAACTCCCTTGTTTGTCCTTTAAGCACCTTTCCTTTAGGCATTTTGAAAGTGATGAAGGCAGGTACGATGTTCTCAATTCAACCAAATGTAGGAATTCACGGGTAAAACAATACGGAGGAATATAAATACTCAACTCGACGTATGAAAAATGTGAATTAAAATTCAGCGAACGGAAAACACTAGCACGGGCGCGGGCGTCTCGTTGTGAGTGACCACAAAATGGCGGCGCGCGTCACCTGTCTGCCCAGTGTTGCCGTTTCACAATTTGTTTTTAACAACATTACTATTGCCGACGGAAGTGATAAGAATATTAACTTAACATGAGTAAATGGTTTATTTTAATATAATTATTAAATCAAGTAACTTAAATATCCCTGAAGTTTTATAAAACAATGCATGGAGCAAAAAATAAAATATGTATTAAATCGATTAAAACTTGTTCAAAAATAAAATCGTTTGTTATAAAAAATTGATTCGATAACGCATCAGGCCATCACTATTTGATTCAGTACTCGATGTGTCAAAAATAAAATAAACGAATGGAAACAGTATAATATATGGATAAGGCTATGTGATATCATGATAAAATTAATACTTTCCAGAATATCATTAAGTTGTAAATATTGTAGATACGAAATGTCGGATGATATTCGTGAATTGCTTTTTGAAGTAAAAGCATTGTTTACAAAGAGATACATAAATTGTTAATATTTTTTTTCTGCTGTTTTCTAAAGGTATTTATTAATTTCTAGTAGTATTAATAGGTTTATATACTTTTACTGTGTTGAAATAAAAATTGTATTTGATAAAAATGGAAATGTAGTATTTTATAGTAAGATTTTGATAGATTTAATGTATCCTTCCTAGTGCATAGATGCCACGTTCTTGTTTATCTTTAATGTTACCTCCAGTTTACATCAATTGCTTTTTTAATTGTATATTAAAAAAAATGATTTTATATCATTTTTTTGAAGAGGGAACACAAAAAAGTAATGTAAAAATGAATTATATATCTTAATCCCATCAATTTAAAGTTTTCTAATTCACGACGCGTTGCATCAAATAGCAATAATTGTGTCGAAGCCTTTTGTGAATGTTTGAAACCATTTTTATATAAGTAGAATGCAATATGTATGTGAAGAGTGGTGAATGTTTGAAACCAGTTGTATATAAGTAGAATTCATTATGTTATATGTATGTGCAGAGTGCCTGGAGTGCATCGGTCACCTGCTAGAGACGTACGGTTCGACGGTGATGTCCAGCGCGTGCGGCGCCCTCAAGGAGCTGGCGCGACACATCGGCGACCGCGACAACGCCGTGAGATCCGCCGCGCTTAATTGTATCGCTAGCGCTTACTTCTTGGAGGGGGAGAAGGTGTATAAGATGATTGGACAGGTTAGATACGTTGTGGTTTTATTTATTTTAGTGTCAGTTTTTTTTATGTTAATTTACATGAGATATAATTTAATGAGTTATTGAAATACTCGACTATTAACTTGTCTATTAGATTAGACGGTAATATTTGTCTAGATAGTACTGTTATATTAGGTAAATGATAAGGCATTAAGGGATAGTAATTTTGTCCCTATTATTTAGATTTATTATGTTCAATAAATATTTAACGCAAGTTTAAACATTTTAGGTCTAAACATTACTGTTCTTATAGTAGTATGTGAGAGGGGTTAAATTAATTTGTTAAATAATATAAATAGACAATTATCACAAACACCATGTATCGATAGAAATATATTTGGGCCGCACAAACATTTTTCTCGGTGCGTGAATCGGACCTGCGTATCACCAACTACGCCACAAAGGCTGTTAAAAATATTTTCCATAGTTAATTAATTCCCGGTGTTTCAGATATCAGACAAAGATCTGTCGCTACTAGAGGAGCGTATCAAGCGGGCGGGCAAGACTCGCAGCGCGGAGGCTCGTCGCTCCATGGTGGTGCCGTTGTCTGCGTCCGGGAAGCCCATACAACAACCTCAGGAGGTACGAACAAATAAATTGAATTTATATTCACATCGAATATATTTAATTAACTTTAGAGGAATCTTAGGATCGCTATTAGGGAAAATAAAGGAACTTTCCTTTGACGATCTTAAGATAGGGTATCTTTAGTTTTACTTAACGGGATAAAATCCTTTTTGGTCTGTTTAGGAACCCGAGCCCCCGAGGCGTGTAATATCAGTAGATACAATTCCTCAAGCCGAATACGAAGAGGAAGAAGAGGAGGAACCGCCACCGCCTGTGCAGCCGTAAGTATCAAAATACGTAATATATGTTATACATTTATTTCAACTTTGAGATTAATTATTTTTAGAAATCACCTGGTGATTGCACTGCCCAACAATAAGCTACCCTTGTTGCTTGGATGTAAAACATACCTGCCGTGAGATAGCTGTACGCTCATTCCGTACATAGTACATATACATAATACACATACATGTATAATGTGTGTGTATGAGCCGCAGCATTATTATTTTTTTACTCTTAATAAACATTGTTTCATGTGCCGCTTTCTTATCCTCCATGGTATAATTGTTTGTTTTTTTTTTTTTCAAATCAACACTTAAACTATTGTGATATTACAGCACCCCACCAGAGCCGAAGGTGATCACAGGTCCATTCGGTCTAGACCCAGTATTGATAGCTCAGCTGGACGCCGCGGTACCGCCCACGCGCCGCCCGGACCTCAAGCAGCCGGACCTCAAGTTCCTAGACGAGCCCATACCAGTCAGCGGTATCAGGAAACAACCTTCACAGCCTATACGATCTAGGTAAATTATACAAATATTTTTCCTAGACTTAAAGTACACGGTTTGTATATTTTCTAAGATATTGTCTCAAACTTAACTCAAAAGTCTTTCGAAACGGATAAAACTCGATGACTAAAATGGGTTTTTGAATTGTCTATGAATAAGGCCGTAAAGATTTCTTATATTTGATTACCCTCATAGCCTTTCATAGGTATCCTTGGCAATTAGAGTAGTCGTTTTTATCAAAGACTTAATTTTATATAGCGTCTATATTGAAAACTCCGACCGGGTGCAGATATAATTTTCAAAATGGGTGCCAAAATGTCCCATTCCGACTGAATCATTTTTTTATTCTTCGTTAAAAATACCTTTTTTTTTAATTGCTTCTAATACCTCAAAGAATATGTGTACAAAGATGATGATTGGTTAAGTAGTTTTACTGGTGATGTCATATGTGAAAGGTTGCCTGGGTGAGTACCATCGCGATGTCTATTTCTCCCATAGATGTAGTATAGAACATAGATCGGCAATGTGTCATTTTCAGCGCGACCAAAACTGATTTACGATTGTGTGCGTGAAGTTTACATGTGTGCTTGACATATAGTGGTGTACCATGCACTTTCGATAGTATCATATCGATATCGATATAGCTGTCGGCCTGTAGTTGTGAAATAAAATGTTATGGATATATGCGACATTTTATTATATATTAACAGAAACTTATTGATATGTTTATTTCAATACAGATTGATAAACACACAAATAAATAAAGATAAATTGTCATATTATTTGGAAAACATTTTGTTTGAGATATTTTGTATGAGTCTTTAGTACAGACATCTAATTAAACTGAGAACAACAAACACTTTTATAAAATAAAACTATAATTTACAAAGTTTTAGCGTTTTCGGTTTATTTTTTTAATTTCCCGTCGCGAAGTTTCGATTACTTTACAGCTTTCGTAGTCATAGGTTGGACTCAGTCTGCAACAAAATCCATGATTATTAGTTTTTTTCAATGAGTAAAATTCGCGTAAGTATATATTTTATACTAGAGTTAAAAAAATATGCTTATTTAAGTCAATTAATTGACTTGTAACACATTGGGAAGTGTTGGACGCCTGCTAGGCCGCGTTGGAGGTGTACGGAGGAGCTTGTACGAAGTCGTTGGATGCAGGCAGCTTACAACAAACTGATGTAGACATTCTTGTGGAAGGCCTATGTTCATTAGTCGCATTCCTGTGACTGAAGAAAGAGACAGTTTAATAAACTACAAAGGTTTTCTCGATCTCGTCACCTAAACTAATGTTTTTCCTATGAGAATTATAAATTTTAAACCTATACCTAATGTTATGATAAATGAATAATGTTGCTTCAAGGTTTGGATGATGATATTGTGCATAGAAGTACCGCATATTTTATAATAATATCGAATATGTTCTTGTTTTACTATTATAAATTGACAGCCTCTTGGCAGAGATTGAAACAGGTTCTTAATTAATAAATCACACACATGAAGTGTTATAATAAATATTCCACAAATATAAAAAAATGAGAAAAAGTAAAGTAATAAGTAATATTGTAGAATGAATACTATAATAATGGCCGGGGAAATATGGCCGAGATAACGCCAGGTAGAAGAAGGAGAAAAATGCACACTATCCCAACATACTATATAGCCCCATAAAAATGTAGGGAAACATGTGTTGTCATCGACTATTTTATCGACATCCTTTTATTGATCGAACCTGTCAGTCAATCCCTAGCTACTTTTGGTTGAAATTATTGTAAATTCACGTATTTGATATTATTTTTTATACGCAATGGATGCTTTCAGCGTATTAATACAATGAAATACTATATTCTTTTCTACCGATATGTATACACGGATTTCCATTTAATTCTATAATATCATCACAAAAAAGTATTGTGTAAAAGTGGCCGGTACCTGTGAAAACTGTAATTATTTCGGATTTTTACGCCTGCATGAACCACACCTTGGCACTACACAATGCACTATAATAAACTACGTTTAATAAATATAACCAAGTACTGTAAAATTAAATAAATTATGAAAATAAGCGAATTTTGTTGCTCGCTTAGTTTGACATATTTTGACTCTGGGTCACTGCTGGCTACTTCTGTGTAAACGAATGGTCGCATCATGCATCTCGCTTTAACATATGAGTTAAATTATTCTATCTCTTTCACATTGCCGATCTATGTTTTATACTAAATCTATGATTTCTCCCGTCAAACAGCAGTTTAAATGTTATGTTTCGGATTGAAGGACATTGTAGCCAGAGTAACTACAGGACATATTGAGACATAACATCTTATGTCTCAGGATGGCGAGCGCAGTGGAATGCCAAGCATTACTTTGTAATTCAAGGTGTTGTTTGGTTTTGCTACTGTTCATGAGCGGTCGCATCGTTTACTATCAGGCGAACAGCATGTTCGTTTCGCCATTTACAGCTTTCAAAGTTTTGGCGTGTAAGCGTAACATACAAACTTACATTCATATTTAAAATAGTAGGGATATTGTGATAAACGCCCAATAATATGTCGTATATCATGCAGCATGGTGCCTCTATCTCCGCCGCGTCACATGTCGCACCCGCTGGTGACGGGCACGCAGCACGCGCAACACGCATCGGCCGCCATCGATGACTCGCAGTTAGCGGACACTATACACTCCATCGCCAGCCCCGACTTGAATGTGAGGAATATTACAACACTATTTTTAATGTAAAAACATACAAACAAACATACAAGTGAAGCTAATATAAAGCGTGTAAAAATGGATTGATACCCATGAAGTATAGCTTGGCAAAAAAAGTATTTTTTTAAATTGCAATGCTGATGAGTCTCTTTTTAATGAGGGCGCTAATATCGAATTTTATATTAATATGGCAATTCGATATACAAGGGAAACTGTTTAATGTCTCTTTGTTTAAATGACAAAACAAATAAAAATGATGTGTTAATGTATGGAAATACCTACATATTAAATTATTTAACAAACACAATGACAATTTTAATGGTGGTTCAACAGTAGAACAAAACATCATCGCACCGCCATATAATAGCTTTTTCTTTTTTCACTAGTACAAGGAAACCAATCATGCTGCCTAACATAAAATTTACATTCTGACGTGTGTGCGTGCAGGCAGCAGTACGTGCGCTATCCCTGATCTCTGGCGCGCTGGTGTCGGGTCGCGGCGCGGCGCTGGCGTCGCACGAGGCGCGGCTGCTGGGCGCGGCGGCGGCGCAGCTCCGGCGCCTGCGATCAGCGCCACCTGCCGACGCGCTGCCCGCCTACAAGTACCTGGCGGGCGCGCTCACCACATTCTACGACACGGCGGGTTGCGGCGCACACGTCACCGCGCCGGCGCTGTGTGCCTTACTGGGGGAGTTACTGCGTGTGCTGGGAGCCAGTTCTGGTGTGGGCTCGGCTGCTATACCCGCGCCCGGTGCACCCGCCGCCGATCCGGAGAGACTCGTGCGCATACTCAATAATGTGTGCGTACGTGTGCTCGAACACTCGCCGCGCACGCCGCTGCTTTGGTACGTACATACGCAGTTAATATATATACTTATCATATGGCGGGATAAAATAATGACTTAGGCATTAGAAAGGTCATTGGTATGAAAGTCTAAAAAAATTACATGGTATGAACTAAAATCTAAAGCATTGAACTATCCAATAAACAATATGAGAGGGTAGTTTTAAAGCATTAAAATTACATGTATTATTTTTATTTAACAATATACCATAATATCTATTTATACATTAAACAGTGCGATAGTAACACTGCTCCACGAATCGATCGGCGTGTCGGACCCCGAGTACCCTCGTTATCAGGACTTGCTGCTGAAGTGCTTCTGGAAGACCCTGAAGATGATCTCCACGTGGGACGTCAACTCGATAGACTATGACGCAGTGCTGTATAAAATACATCTCTTCTACAAGGCCTACCCTAATAGTTACTGGAAAAAGAACCCTGATATCAGCGATACGCCCTACAGGTAATACAACCCAGTTCTACACTTCTGATCACTAAAATACTTCAATGTGTAGGTATAGCGCTCTATAACTATTTTATTAACTTTGATATATACAATAACGTCAAAGCACAGGCTCAGTTGTTTATGAAGTTGTTACAAAATATGTGTACTCTGTTTTAAGGAAGATTTATAATATCTTTATTTGTTTACAGAACAGTGAAAACTTTGGTGCACACTCTAGTCAAAATGAAAGGCGCTTCAATAGTCAATCACTTAACACAGGTTCCTGATGTCAACGAGTCTGATTTATACCCATACTTACTTAAAGTGCTAAAGGTAACTAATTATTCTTATATTTTATTAGATATTGAGTAGAAATTACCATTGATATTGAATAATATGAATATACAACAAGGCATGATGAATGACTTGGCTATGGTTGCAGGAAGTTGCTGGATGCAGGTCGCTTCCAACAGGTCAATGTGGAGATCTTTGGGGGAGGCCTATGTTCAGCAGTGGTTTGTCTGAGATGATGATGATATGAACATTGACTTACGATTAAACTTATTTTTTCTAAAGCTCCTTGTGATCTAATGTTTTTTTTTCTGATAAAGGGTAGGGTGCTAGTGTTAGTGACACAATATTCACGATAGTATGTTTATATCAGCACCGAATTTTTTTAATATTTTATTTTTTTAATAAGAAATACATTACTCCATTACAACAAATACATTACCCCACAAAACTGCCGCAGCAATTTGCCTGTGAGATCCTTGTGAATCTTTTAATTAACAGTAAAAAATATTTATCATACAATATTATCAATATTATGTTTACAGCAATTAAAACTAGACGAGAAGAAGGACGTCGGCGGCGACGCAGTGAACGGCGGGTGTGTAGTGTCGTGCAGCGCGCTCACTGCCGGGCGACTGCCGCGCGCGCTGCACGAGGAGCTCGCGCTCATACTCAAGCGCATCGGCACCAAGGAGCACAACAAGGACGCGCTAGAACAACTCTATGATCTGAGGGTAGGTATATCTAAACTGGTGTGTATATACAGCGCAGTGGAATTTTGCTACTGTTTATGAGCGGTCGTATCGCTTACCATCAGGCGAACGGCTTGTTAAAAAAAATAACTAATCTAGATTTTTTTTTATTGTAATGAATGGCGAGACGAGCATGCCGTTCACCTTTTGGTAAGCGATACGACCGCTCATAAACAGTAGAAAAACCAAACAATGCAATGCTTGGCATTCCACTGCGCACGCCATTCTGAGACATAAGAGAAGAAGACAGTTCATCTGGCTACAATGTCCTTTAATCCGAAACACAACAGTGCATTTACACTGCTGTTTGGCGGAAAAATAAGAAGTTACGGGGGTGGTGGACCAGTAAAAAGTTTGTTTGTCTGTTACCTCTAATCTCAGAAACTACTTTTTGGTGCAAAGTAAAAACTAAGTTTGTGTTGGATAGGTTATTTATCGAAGTATGCTTTACATAATCACGCTATGAACTATAGCAGGGAAGTAGTAAAATCTAGCGAACACCGCGCGTGAGCCCGATACACTTTTCAAAATAGCCTCTAACATTTTCAATTCTCTTAATTAAGAATGACGATGATAAACGAATAAAATTTTCTCTTAATAGGGTATTTGACTGTTTTTTGGAAAGTATCTCCAAAGGTTTTGTTTTTGTCAAAAAAAATGTTTTTTTCTTTCTTCACATTTTATTACATTGGACATGATGAATGATGAGGAAATGATGAATATTATTAATTCACGGGTATTAATGTCAAATAACTCGTTTTAAAGGTATTTTTAATATTTAATTTGCATCTATGCCGTTATCAATCCCATTCATTTCCTGTATGTGAGTAGTTCATACTAACGCTTGACGTCATAGCCAATCAAAATCGTTTACGATCACGTGGCGCGAACTCAAAATAAATTAAATTGTAATTGTGTTTTTTAGCCAAAATATACAATATTTTTAATGTATGACAATGAAATATGTTTCAAAATTAAATTATGTACACGGATGGAAACAAATAAGTCAATATTTTTTATACAGTCAAATAGCCTATTTTAAAATGATTTTTTAACACAATCCAACATTGTTTTAACTATTTTATTAGTTAATATGGTTTAAAAAAATATTTACAGTTAGTCTAGTAACAATATGTTTCATATTTACATCATAGTCAAATACCCTATTGCTGCATTATTCAGCAAAAACTTCAGCTTTTTAAATTAATAGTCTTTTTTTAAACATTTATCACGCGAAATAATTCCTATGTTTCCAATGTGGACTGGTTTTACACTCACATAAGTACACCAGGGCGAAGCCGAACCGGACCGCTAGTAAACAAATAAATACACACAACCCACAATCTTATCTTCTTATGTAAACAGGAGAGACACCCGGAAGTGGACATCTGGACGTTCATGCAAGGCTCGTCGTTCTACTTCCGCAACTACGTGGAGCGGGGGCTGCGCGAGGTGGCCGAGCAGAGGAAACTAGCTTCCATGCCTATCTACAAACACGATTACAAATCTGAGAATATCGGTGTGTACACGACTTATATACTTTTTGGTTATCTGAATTACAATTGCAATTTGCGTTAGAATCATGGAATGAAACGTTAGATACTATATTTGCAAAGGACATGGACAGTTTCAGTATGGCGCTGTGCCTAGTCCTGTACATCAATGAGTTTTGCATTGTTGGGATAATGTTAGTTCCAAGATTATTACACTAAAAGTTTCAAAGCCTAGGAACTTTAGGGGTTTTAGATATTTACAAAAATAGATGTTATTTTGAGGTTAGGTTTGTAGGTTATCTGTCAATTTATTGAACTTGATAAAATACGTTTACAAATAGATTTTGTCTCCCAATTAATAATTAAAAAGATATATAAAATTATGAAATCACTACATAGTATAAAACAAAGTCGCCTTAAATCTTTAAAACTACGCAACAGATTTTAATGCGGTTTTCTTAATAGATAGAGTGATTCAAGAAGAAGGTTTAAATGTATAATACGTACATATTATTGTACAGAAATCTTTTTGTACCCGGACAAAGCTGGGCCGGGCCGCTAGTTATATAATACACTAAAACACATAAAATCATTGAAATATATAAACCTGTCTTCTTAACGAATCCAGGGCCCTTGCAGACACATTTTTTTTTCATGAAAAAAAAAATATCTTCATCGTCGTACTTTATTTTTATGAATGCGTCAATAGATTTAGATTAAGTTTACAATGTATACTGTCGATTATTGAGGAGGGCTGTGCCCTGCAGTCTTACGTATACTAATTCTTTATACTCGTGAGTTGCAAACAGATTATTCATGAACACACGCACCCTATACACCCAACAGTCACATAAATAATTCTGACCCCACACTAGTACCGATCCTTGTATCATGGGTATCAGGAACTACGAGAGATTTTACGGTTTCACAAACACCCAGACCCGAAACAAATACAAGTGATTCACATTAGTCTGTCACATTTAGTGCGGGAATCGAACCCGCGTCCTCTTTTAAACACTTGGCGCAGCGTGAAATGAGCTACTGGCAGCCAAGATTACTTGCAATCCTCCCACGCATAATTATTTAAGTCTCAATCAATACAGTGGGTGCTTTGGGAGATAATATACACCAAAGGATGAAATAAATAAAAATCATTTTTATCAAAACACATATTTATTATTAAAAAATACATTGACAGCCTTCGTGGCGCAGTTCGTTATCTTATAACTCGCGTGCACCTGTGGGCACAGAATTTCTCTCTTTGAGTTCCTAATCGTTCAGGATAAGTTCCTCATCATGGCCTCCAACCTCCGCTTTACTAGCCACCCCGAACCTCGCTTTATCAACCTAATATTACTGACACTTAACCGAAACTGAATACAACCAATGAATCAATGAATCTGTATACAGTAACTAATACTTGCAGTGAACGCTCTAAGGGCGCTCTCTCAGACAGAATGTGTAATATATTGTTTATAACTCGCATACACCAGTGAGCATAGAACCTCTTTCTTTGAGTTCCCAATCATTAAGGATAAGTTCCTCATCGTGGCCTCCAACCACCCTTATACCCACCCCGAACCTATCTTTACCAACCTAATATTACTGACACTTAACTGAAACTGAATACACCCAATGAATCTGTATACAGTAACTAATACTTGTAGTGAACGCTCTAAGAGCGCTCTCTCAGACAGTATGTGTAATGTATTGTTTATAACTCGCATACACCAGTGAGCATAGAACCTCTTTGTTTGAGTTCCCAATCGTTCAGGATAAGATCCTCATAGTGGCCTCCAACCTCCCCTATAGCCATCCCGAACCTCGCAACAAGATCAACCAGCCTAATATTACTGGTGTCAGAACTATGTTACATTAGAGCGACTATATTATATTAATATTCAACAATACGTACAAAAATATCGTATTTATATTTATTTATTTATTTATACAGAGCCCAGCTTAAATACCGGATCGTGGTCATTACATGACAACAACATTCTACTGTTCTGTTGAAAACCAAGCAGCTGCAATAATATCATAAGATGGCATCTAATGGACAGTTGCTAGAAGGTTCAACATCGAACAAAATATATTATGTATAATATATCCTTTGACTTATATGCCTCGATTTAATTCGTCCTCTTAATAAATAAGGATTGTTTCCCCCAATATGTGAGACCAGTTTTTCAGAAAGATCACGTTCTGGACACACTTCTATTTCATATGCGCCATTCCCTCTAATATATTCGCCATCATACGATCGCGATTGCTTTATTTGATAAGGCCCTAAAGCAATCAATAACAATTGTTCATGAGTTAATCTAGGGAAATTCCCCAATTGCGGTAGGTTACCATAGATTCTAGTAAACATGACCCTACACCTATTTAAGTTGTAATCATTTACAAAATCACCTAAATAACACCTTTCGTCCATAAATCGCAATGCTCTTTGAATAATTTGCCCACACAGTGGGCTATCTACAAGAACAGGATGATATTTATTTAGAATAGCTGCTGCTATCTTGACGGCTTGATTAAAATACCGTTGCCTAAACAATTTAAAATCCCGTTTAAATCTCCCATTGACGACCTCCACAACCCATCTAAAAAGAGTTACCCGTCTACTTTTGTTGGCTTGTGAAGAAGACAGTTGAGTTTTACCTTCATTTAGTGATTCTGGTTTATAAACCCTTTAATTATAACTTTCTAAAGTAGTAATTGCATCCCGAAATTCTCGACCAAGAACAAAAATGTCATTGGGTTTAAAAAGTCTATGAAATGACCCATTTTCATTTTCAAATAAACTGGTCATCATTTCTGCATCAGTCTGAGTTTCTGGGAATGGACCTACAGCGTCAATTATGTGTCCATCACAAGAAACAATCATAAAGGGTTTGACTAAATTATCATACTTATGTAAGCTTTATGTTTTCTTTTGAAACATATAGTTTAAACATTTCTGAAGAAAAATGTAAGTGCCATCAAATATAGCTATAGCAGGTCTACTCTCCAGGGCTGATTCTGGATCACTAAAAAGTGCATATGGTATTTGTAAATTCCTGGCAACAATATCAGAATGACTAACATGTTGCGGTCTTAAATGTTGTGGTACAAAATGATCATAAAGGCAAGTTCTCACTTTATTCATTAAGAGTTCTAAAGTAAAGTTAAAAGATCTAGGAATATTACAAATTGTCGACAACCTTCTACTACTTTCTCCTATACGCAATTTAGATAAATATATAGAGCTCGTTTTGGTTTCCTTACATTAAGTGTAGGTAAACCATTAAAAAGGTTCAAGAAATCATTTGATCGAAGTCCTGTCCAATAATGACAGACATGGTTTGGCATATCTTGAATGTTTTCAAAATTAATTAATTCCCCTGTGGAATTTGATATGTTGATAATATCCTCTATTTGGTTGGCATTAAAATAAGAAAATGTTGTGATATTTTGTGGCAACTCATTCCACTCACCTGCATACAAATGTGATTCACACACTCTAGAATTACATGGTACATAAAAATGATGATCATTCAACAACATCCTTTTGATATAGTTAGGAATCATAAAAAATGCCCTGTGATTACATCTGTTAAATATACAATGAGCAGAGGTATTTGACGCCCTTTTATAGTTTGGCAATTTTATTTGTAATGAATTACGGGATGGTAGTGTAACTGAGGGAAGAGGAGGTAAAGTAGGAGGCACGGGACTGAGTATCAATGTATCTTCTTCGTGCATAATATTGTCTAAAGATTGACTCATTTCTTCTCTCAATCTATCATGGTGTCTATTAGCCTTCATCCAACAGGGATGGCAAACATTATTCATTGTTATTCCCTAAAACAAATAATTCTTAATATTAATTTAAATCTTCAATACATCTTCTTTTTATTATTATTATATACAATAACAATTTTGTTTGTTTTAGTATATAATAATGTGTTCAATATATGTATAATAATGTATTAAATAGATTTAAGTAGATAATATTATTTCCTGCATCTAAATCATTTTACAATTTGTGTTTATTATATATATTTATGTAGTATTATATATGTATGTATTTATGCTATTTATCATGTATGTATGTATGTTATGTTGGTGTATTTTTATGTTTAGTTAGTATGAGTATTATTTAGTTTCCTCTCTTTTAATTATTTATTTTACACTGCCCTCTCTTTCTCCTTCTTTTAAATCCATCCCGTGGTTGTCTGTAAGACATTGCTTTAAGCGATAAGACCAACATTTGTACTTTTTATTTATTAGTTTCTGTATGTTGTAATTTGTTTAAGTGCACAATAAAGATTTAAATAATAAATAATAATAATAATGTGTATACAGCATTTTATGTGTTCTTGTTTACTGCATAAAATATAAAAATAAATGTTTATCTAATCATAATAAGTACCTGAAGTGATATAGCAAAATGAAAATTCTGTACAAGTGGATTCCCAGCTTCAATAACATGATGTTTTATATTCTATACTGATCGACCACAACCAAGACATACCATGTTATGGCCCAATAACCGATCAGATGTACCTTCTGAAGTTAATAATAGGTAGCACGAATGACAAATATGTCCATCTGCAGGAAGCTGAAAAAAATATACTTCATTATACAAGTTTAACATTATAAGCATAGCATTGCTGATGTGATAAATATCCATTTTAAATACTAATAGCTACAATAAATCATTTAAATATTTTTGTCCACCCTAAAATGCTTTATACATAGATAGATCTTTCATTGCACACGCTGCTCGGTTGTGGAATAGTTTATTAGTAACATTAAAAAGGACCAAATCTAAGTCCATCTTTAAAAGGATGGCCAACAAGCATTATTCCTAGGTTGAATGAAGACATTAAAGTTGTATACCAATTCTTCTGTGTAATCAAATCAAATATATTCATTGTGGAACTCGGTTACAATAAGATGTTACAATATGTTTACTTGAAATCTACAACCTGCTACGTTGGCATAATAACAGGATAAGGGTGAACGGGCTTGGGTTGCGGTTTGATTACTTTCATTGGGTTCAGTCATAACAGTCTCAGAATGTTGCATTATCTTTGGAGTGGTACCAGGGAAGATGGGGCACTACCCCCCTCCCCTTCCAACCCACAACTAGTTCTAGATTACCTATTAATTGGTTTTTGAATTTCACTTATCAATAATCATTAATAATACTACATACTACCTTATATGTTTATCATTTGTATAATTATATTATTTGGTGACTTCGTTATGTACCTACTTAAGTCGCTATTTTTATTCAACTTTTTGAAAAGTAAGTTAAGTTCAGTATAATATAAGTCATACGAATGTTTTCCATGATAATTAACTCTACATCACCCTGTTAACTTTGTAGTCATCTCACTTGATGTTTATATTACATAGCTTGGTTTCAAAGATACAGGCATGCATAGTTTGGGACCAATAGAAATAAAACATAATGTAAATAATTCACATTTTGGATACAAATAAATTATTCTATTCTTGTTTCTAATCAAGAGAAAAGCGTTAGTAATGTTTTATAAGTAGACCTAAGTACCTACCTCAATTGATATCCATCGTTAAAGCGTCGTTCTGGAATGAACTGACAATGTGGAGATAGCATGTCGCTTTAACCGCCCTGTCGCTATTCCACAATTAATGCACCTCATGAAATACGAGAACTGGCAATCCCAGTTCTTGTAGCAATGGTTCACAAATTAACATAACCCTTGAACTTCGACAAAATAAAAACAATAACGTTCAATGAGCGCTAGAGTCTAGGGATGTGAAAATATAATCGATTATTTAAAATCAATCAAAAAAATCGATTACTTTTTTTAAAATATTCGATTTTTATTAATCGATTTGTTGACCAAGAATAATCGATTTTTTATTAATCGATTTTTTATTTCGCTATTTCATACTTTCGATTTTTTTCAATAGTCGCAGCATTGAATTACTACTTACTTATTACTTACTACGTAGCTTTGGATTTATACATTGCTGCTCCTTTGTCTGATTTAATAATTAACCCATTGGCTGTATGGAAAAGCTATGAAGGAGCATACCCTAAACTTGCAAAGTTAACTAAAAAGCATTTACTAATAACTGCTTCATCAGCTCCAGCAGAGCGCCTTTTTTCTAAAGCTGGAAATGTTGTTCGTAAAACAAGGAATCGCATCTTGAGCAAACGATTACCCAAACTTCTATTTCTCCATTCTAATCTTTGCCAAGTGATTTATGGCAGTAGGTTGATGCATCCGTAGCTTTTTATTCCGTTAATTTTGAATAATAAATAGAGATGATTTTTGTTATTTAGTGAAGCGTATCGTTAGTTGAAGATTTTTATTTTGTTTTCATGAAAGAAGTGGATTGTTTTTGTTTATTTACATTTAGTAAGTTTTTATTTTAATTTTGATTAACAAATAAAGACTAGTATTTATAGAGATGATTGGTTGCTAGATCACCAAGATTTACTTTTCTGTAGTAACAGTAATTTATTAACATTACTTTATACATTATTTATTAACATTAGGGGGTTAACGTCACTCGCGTCCGTAGGCTTTGACTCTAGATTCCCTACACGTGACCCCTTGGTAGTGCAAAATGAGTGACATAGTGGTGGTAGGACTTATGTGTCCGCCCGGGTAGCGACCACCGTCCACGAGGCGTAAAGACCGCCATAGTGATCTCCGTAAGGGGATCGCGTTCCGGGATCAGCCAGTGGTTTTCCGGTTTCTTCGAGGATCTTAAGTCCGGGCATGAGGTTGTACCGTGTGGGTATTTTCGGTCCTTTGTCGAAGGGAGGAGAGTTGATCCGCCGGCCAGGGAGACCTGTAGAAACGGTTGTCCGCTGGCCGCCCGCGGTATAGTACAGGGGCCCAATCGGGGCTAACCACCTCGAGAGGCTGCCTCACCATGCCGCGCATAATCTTGGGTGGGTAAGTCGTGCCGGTTGGTGACCGGAACTGGGGTCCCGGCGGCCCATCCCGGGAGGGTACGGGGGCCCTTCCGTCCGGCGGATCAATTCGCTTCCTGCCGACCCTTTCGTGCCGGTGCCCATTCGGCCTTCTTAGTGCCCGAACCTAAGATCCTCGTTGCCTCTTCACCAATCCCATCCTTTCTACCATGACAGTGCAACTAAACAGAGCAGGTCCTTCAGCGGTGCTTAACCCCACCACCGCGTTCACTATGGAGTTCGCTAACATCCGTGGACTCCATACGAACCTCAATGCCGTCCACCACCATCTTGAGACGGCCCGGCCTGCTTTGCTCTTCCTAACGGAGACGCAGATTCGTTGTCCGACCGATAATTCTTACCTGTTGTATCCCGGTTATTCGCTTGAAGTAAACTTCAAGCCTAAAGCCGGGGTATGCTTGTATGTTCGGTCGGACATCTGCTGTCGCCGTTTGCACTGCATGGAGGACCCCTCCTTCTCCGCTCTGTGGGTGCACGTGGATCTAGGTTCCCTGAGCCGCATCTACGTGTGCCTTTACAGGTCTCACAACGGGGACGATGAGACGACTCGGCTGTTCAGGTATCTTAGCCAGGCGGCTGACGACGCGCAGGCGCAGTTCCCGTCGGCCGAAATCGTGGTCTTGGGGGATTTCAATGCTCATCACGAACTGTGGCTGGGCTCCTCCAAGACTGATCATGCTGGCAGAGCTGCCCATGCATTCGCTCTGACTCATGACTTGACACAACTGGAGAACCAGCCCACCAGGATCCCGGATGTGGCGAGTCATGCGCCTTCTTTGCTGGACCTTCTGCTGGCGAGTCACCCAGCCGGGTATCATGTGACCGTTAGTGCGCCTCTGGGCACTTCCGATCACTGCCTGGTTGGGTCGTCAGTACCGATCGCATCACCTCCACGTCCCGTGCAGGTTAGGCGAAGGGTCTGGCATTACTCGTCGGCAGATTGGGATGGTATGCGGGAATATTTTGCATCCATCTCTTGGAGGCAGCGCTGCTTTGAGGGTAAAGATCCCTCAGCGAGTGCCAACGCTATTGCTGACGAGATCAGACTTCTCTCTGAGATCGCCAGTAAGGGCCGTGGACGCTCCTGGTTCAATCGTGCATGCGCCGATGCTGTCGGTGACAAACAGGCGGCGTATCGCGCTTGGATCAGGGGTCGCGCCATGAAGGATCCCAATATCAGTTCCCTCAAAGAAGCCTATAACCGTGCCTCCAAGGCCTGCAAGAAGGCCTACGTTAGGGCGGATGCCCAGCGCGTTAGCAGGATTGGGCGTGCGTTGGCCGATCACCCAACTAGCAGTCGTGCTTATTGGAGGTTAGCCAGGGCCGTCCAATCTAACTTCTGCCGTCCAGCGTTGCCGCCGCTGAGGTACCCAGAAGGGTCGCTGGCCCACAAGCCGCAAGAGAAGGCTGCCTTGCTGGCAAATCTCTTTGCGGCTAATTCCCGCCTCGAAGACCGTGGTTCCCAGCCTACACTGCCTGATTGCGGTTTCTCAATGGCAGATAATCGCATCAGGCATTGTGATGTGCGGCGTGAGTTACGGTCTCTCGATGTGCGGAAAGCCAGTGGCCCGGATGGGATACCAGCGGTGGTTTTAAGGGCTTGTGCAGCCGAGTTGTCTCCAGCACTGACTCGCCTCTACCGAGCGTCCTACCGCACAGGTGTTGTGCCGGAATCTTGGAGGGAGGCCAATGTGCAACCGATCCCCAAAAAGGGTGATCGATCGGACCCTACCAATTACCGCCCTATCGCTATCACCTCAGTGATGTGTAAGGTCATAAACGCTCAATTGGTCCGCTACCTGGAGGATCACTCGTTGATCAGTGACCGACAATACGGATTCCGCCATAATCGATCGACGGGTGATCTTCTAGCGTTTGTCCTGCATCGCTGGGGTGAGGCGATAGACCGGCGTGGCGAGGCTCTTGCTGTGAGCCTCGACATTGCCAAGGCGTTTGATAGGGTCTGGCACCGTGGTCTTCTGTCCAAGCTTCCGGCATACGGTCTACCCGGCAACCTGTGTTCGTGGATTTCCGGCTTTCTGCATGGGCGTAGAATACGTGTAGTCGTAGACGGACACGCTTCGGCGCTCATGTCGGTAAATGCCGGAGTTCCTCAGGGCTCGGTGCTGTCGCCCACCTTGTTTATTCTGCATATCAATGACATGTTGTCGCTTGGCAACATTCATTGCTATGCAGATGACAGCACGGTTCATGGGCGATACCACTGCGGGCCTCCAGGTTGCCGTGTCGAAACTGTGAAGGGACGCGAAGATCTTGTCATTGAGCTCAACCGGACCTTGGATCTCATTTCTACATGGGGTTCCAGGAATATGGTTGAGTTCAATGCCAAGAAAACCCAGGTGTGTGCGTTCACGTGCAAAAAATCCCCGTTCTCTCCCCTCCCCATTCTTCAGGGTACTCCCCTCTCAGTGCGGAATGACCTGTGTATCCTTGGTGTGGATATCCGCTGTGATCTCAATCCAAGGAATCACATCGAGGGCGTAATATCTGCCACATCACGCAGGGTTGGAGTCCTGAACAGGGTGCGTCGGTTTTTCACGCCCGGTCAGCTTTGCCGCTTATATAAAGCGCAGGTCCGGACGGGTATGGAGTACTGCTCGCACCTTTGGGATGGATCCGCCCAGTACCTGCTCGATGCCTTGGATGGATTGCAGCGGCGGGCCATCCGCATTGTGAATGATGCAGACGTTACGAGCAACTTGGAGTCGCTACAACTCCGGAGAGATGTCGCCTCTCTAAGCGTGTTCTACCGCCTGTATCACGGTGAGTGCTCTGAGGAATTGTTCAACTTGCTCCCCTCCTCTCCATTCCTAACCAGAACCACGCGTGCTGGCTTGCGAAGCCATAGCTTGACGGTCCACACCATCCCGGCGCGAACCAAACGGTTCTCAAATTCGTTTCTGTGCCGCACCGTCAGGCTGTGGAATTGTTTGCCGGCGCACGTGTTCCCTCCTTCCTACAATCCTGGGTCCTTCCGCCGTGGTGTGAAGAGGCACCTAAGGAGGCCGGCATAATTGTTTCCATTGGCATGGGACTGCCGTCCGATGCCAATGGATACTCTGCCTGGGCGGCATTGGCACTTTCCATCAGGTGCAATGCCGCCACTATGCCAGGCCATTATAAAAAAAAAAAAAAAAACATAACACAAGATTGAATATAAAGAATCCAATCTGCTCAAAAATATGTTATTTGTATAATAAATAATTATTTCATACAGACTAGTAGCTTTTGATTATTGAGTTGGGTTGTTTTATTATTTTATCAAAAAATCGATTTTGACTAAAAAAGTCGATTTTGGGAAAATTGGTTATTATTTGGTAAAAAAAATCAATTAATATAAAAATCGATTTCTCCCCAGCCAAGTCACATCCCTACTAGAGTCGTATTTTACCACAGATAACGTACAAAACTCAAAAGCTCGGCTCCTGTCAAGAATTATAACGTAGCGTTTAGTTGTTGCAATGAAAATGTGTAAAAATGGGGAGAATATATTATGTGTAAGTATATATGGCAAAAATGACTTTATATATATATATATATATATATTTAGTATTGATAATGAATATAACTTATTACCTACATATAGATTTTTTAGGATCATTTTACGAAAAGGTATTATCATTTTCCTACACTTGCTTTACTGCGAACAAAACGTTTATGTGGGGCCAACAATGGCGGAAATGAGTAGATATCAATGCAAAATCTTATTAAAATTTATTTTACTCCCTCAAGTTCTACAGAAATGTGACATATTCTATAATTAATAGTTGATTTTTTATATTCATGTCATTATTGCCTTATTTCTGTGCATGATAAAGAGTAACTAGGCAGAAACTGTCCAGGTCCTTTAACAATTAAGATTATTGAACAGTTTCATCTGCTATTTAGAGAATGGCAGCCATGTTAGGTAATTAAGTTTATTAGATAGTCATATATCTATTGGATATTTTTATGTTGTGCTACATTAGATGATTTCAATTGGATCATTTTTGAACTCTACATGTGTTGCCATATTGATACAAGTCCTTTTACGGCTGGTATCTATATCCTATCTATTTTTAACAAGAGGTTTTTATAGCTACCATTACTATGTCGATACAACTCTAAGCTTCAATAAACAAAGATTATGTTGCCTAACTATAAATGCATATGCACCGAATTTATATCTTTCAATCTCTGTTAACAGAACCACAAAATGCATCGATATATCTCATTAAATCTCTAGTTAAAGATACATAGATTATAAAAACCGGCCATAAATCCATTAATTTTTATGGAACACATGCTAGGACCCATTTGTATCATGTATCGTTTTTCTTGTTTCAGACATCAGTAATGAAAACGACGAGAAATCTCATGTCATTTTCTTAGAGCGACTTAGGGCTTTACAGGTAGGCATGATGATTACAATTTTAGCAATATTACAAAATAGATTAATTTTAACTTTAAATTCATACATTTGCATGTTTGCATTTATTAATTAAGATGTTATCAACCCTTAAACTATATTAAAATTAAACATATAAATTTTGGATTTTCATAATAGTTGGATTTGAATGTAGTAAATAAATAGACATATTACATGATACGAAACTCTGCACGTAAAAGTGAAAAGTAACTTTTGATTGCAAAAATGTACTAACAACTATGTATGAGATATTGTATATTTGTATTATTCATTTAGGCTAAAGCCGGTATGAAGACAGAATCGACTCCATCCTCACAACCACGTACACCCATAGGCGACAACAGGAACCTTGTCGAATCAATAAATGAGAATACATTGCCTAGGGCTCACAGCATCGATCCACAGTTAGAGGTAATAATACAAAAGTACAAAGTAGTAAAGTCATACGCAAAATAATTTAATAATGCTGGTAAACATGGAGGTTGAATAAATTTGTTGCATGGGTTCTTGGGTGATGGGTGCAATCGCCACACAGAAATAAATGGTATGGAGAAAAGTGGCTCCGAGCCGAGTGCTGCAATATCGAAAAATCGCTCATAGAGTCTGAGTTCGTGAGTGTTCGTGTTGACTTATGATCTTACCCTCAGTATTTACAATTTCTCAATTTTTTTCAGTTACACACAACGCAACCGATGTCCCACAAGAACGAAGCCGCGGTGGACGCTCTACGCCTTAAACTTCAACAAATCAAAAGCTCATCCAAGAGATAAGACCATCTCTTTCGATCACATCACGGATTTGATAGCTCTCTCTCATTCACACATCACATGAACACGCGTTGGTATTGCTCTGAAATCAGGTTTTAATTCACATGCGGCAGATGGCGTTAAAACAAAAACTGATGCTTCAAAAGGATATCTAACCATTAATCGCATAGAAAAATTAACCACACCGCATGATTAGTTACAAAATAAATATATTTTTAATTCATGTGATTCTAAGTCGACATCTCGAATTCTTTGTAAAATTATTTAGCAGCTATAATAGCGTTTACAATTATGAAGGTGTGTAACATAACGTGCTTATTTGATGTAATAGTTCGTATCAATTTCCGTCACAAACAACTGTTTTGCTTCCAACGGTGTCATTACATCATAGTTCCTAGGATAATTTAGTGGAAGTATTGATGGTATTTCTGTTTCGGCTTGACTGAATGACGCGTCTATACGTCCCTTGCTGAGGGCTCAACATGACAATACTGCTAAACAGTATCGCCCAGTACAGGGTATAAGCTTTGCGATTCTCGACTCTTGAGTAAGGGCCTGTGAACTTTGAATTTGCGATACGCGCGAACGTGGTTACATAACGTCATTATGTGATAAAATTGTAATGATTAGTGTACGAATTTCAAGGTGGAATTAAAGGGAAATTACCCAGCTTAATTGTTATCTCGACCATTAAAACGACGATAACCGCTTAACACACTTGCGGAGTTACGTCATTACGTTATCGAAAATCTTGTAAAATAATCGCTTCTTGATTACCTCTGTGACATTACCTACTGGACGAATGTTGAATTGTGATGATTAGTCGGAAATTGTGTTGTGAAATTCGTCTGATCAAAAGATAAAATCTTTGAAAGCGTACGAAATATTTGATTCCACGGCCCGTTGTGAATTTTTGTATCGTTTCGACACTTGTTGAATGCTTGTTGCCATTTTGGGATATTAGTGTTTAAATGTCATGTGTGTTTCACGACCGATCGAGTCGAACGAAATTTATACCTATTGTATGTTATTGTATTGGAAGTTAGATATCATCTATTATGGTGACGAGCTATAGAAGTAAATTGAATTCATCGAATTTTAGATTTCCAGAATTATATATTCTTTGGCTCTTATAATATGGATAATATGACCAAAATTATCAGATCGAAATGGATTTGAATTGATTTTCTGAAGTATAGAATGAATATATTATGCTATAATGTATGTAAATTTAAATGTATGTATCACTAAGCACTAGATCGCACGTTTGTGAACAACTCATGTATTTTTATAATAGATAAAAAGTCCTGCCCCATTGTTTAGTAGTAGAAGTTATGGCATTGTGTATAAATAATAAAAAAATATGATAGGGAAGTATTGGTGTAAAAAATTTAACGAATATTTGAATATTGTGTGATAAAAGATAAGTTCGCCTTTTTGGTTCAATGGCAGTATACATGGGGCATTCCACGCGAAGCGGACAGGTAAAAAATCTCGATGTTTCTGATTTCAGAAATATTTGAGTATGTTCTACCTATATATGTCCTCGATTAGTGTATTAAATATTTTTCTGATATAGTGACTGGTTAAAGAATTAAGGAACTTTGACATTTTGGCCAATTGCTGCGCACACAGTACTTCAAAGCCGATTATCTAGTCATAAAATTATCTATTGAAATAATTAAACCACTGGATTTATAACTTCATTTAATGAGCTTTTTAATTGAATTTTTGGATACGAAAATAAATTATTTTTTTCTATAGTTTTTTTATTTTAAATGTTTTAACTGTGATTTTCACAAACTTAGACCATTTCGATTTTTTTTATATTTTTTTATGAAAATAGCTAATATTGTATAAAACATCCTTGCCAAGTTTTATTATGGGCGTGAAAGTAGTTTACGAGCTATACTGGAAATATTGGCCGCACCACGCCAAACGCCCGCCACGTGCGTGAGCTTGCAGACATTATTTCTTTAGTACTTTGATATACTATTTAAAATAAAACGATGCTGCAAATTTATTTACAGGCTTTTACAACTTTAAATGTTGCACTGTTACTTGTGCGTGTTAACATAATACCTTCAGTAGAATGAATGAAGGCATAATATTTTTTTGTGTCTGGTATTGTCGCTGCCGACTAAAATCTGCTTTTTAAAGAATATCTGTTCTGTTGAATTTCCCTTTTTCGAGCAAAAAAAAATGTGCGTTTGTGACATTGAATCGAATCGAAATAGAATTAAACAGGATTTTGGTACCGAAGCAGATTTTCATTTTCATGCCACTGCTGACAGCAAAGGGCAGAGTGAGTGTTGAGTCGGCAGCAACAATACCAGGCACAAAATATATCATGCCTTCATTCCTACTACTGAAGGTATTATTGTAACACGCACTAGTAACAATGAAAGATTTGAAGCTGTAAAAGTCTATTTATCACATAAAAATAATTCGTTTTATTTTAAATATTATATCAAAGTACTAAAGAAATAATGTCTCACGCACGTGTCGGGCGTTTGGCGTGGTGCGGCCAATATTTCCAGTATAGCTCGTAAACTACTTTCACGCCCATAATAAAACTTGGCAAGGATGTTTTATACAATATTAGCTATTTTCATAAAAAATATAAAAAAAATCGAAATGGTCTAAGTTTATGAAAATCAAAGTTAAAAAATTTAAAATAAAAAAACTATGGAAAAAAATAATTTATTTTCGTATCCAAAAATTCAATTAAAAAGCTCATTAAATGAAGTTATAAATCCAGTGGTTTAATTATTTCAATAGATAATTTTATGACTAGATAATCGGCTTTGAAGTACTGTGTGCGCACCAATTGGCCAAAATTTCAAAGTTCCTTAATTCTTTAACCAGTCACTATATCAGAAAAATATTTTATACACGAATCTAGGGCATATATAGGTAGAACATACTCAAATATTTCTGAAATCAGAAACATCGAGATTTTTTACCTGTCCGCTTCACGTGGAATGCCCCACATTGCATGTGAACTGTGAAGCCATCTACCAAGAGAGATGTTAAATTCGTTTCCCTATAACTTCACGGGACGCTAACACCATTAGGGATCAATGAATGTGCTCAATGCTCTAAGTATCTGCCTAACCATTTGGAAATATAGGCGAACGATACATTTTGTTTGAAAATTGTACGTAAAGTAAAATAAAAATAAATGGTTCTAGTAAATCCAGTGCTAAGTAGACAATGTATTCGAATTCTAACTTCTAAACTTGAGATCGATATAATAGTCATTATTTAAACATAAACATATAAAGGAGTACATGTTATTGGTATAAAATATTTAAATAGATAGAACATCTCTTTAATATCCACGAAAAGTCAATGTAGTTTTCATTCATTGAAAACTATGATTGATTAATGTATCATCATTTTTATCTTGTATGTTGGTTTATATTGCGTGTTTTTAATAAAGATTAGTGTATGGAATTTTGGTTCATTTTTGAGGCTATAAAGAGGGCAAGATTTTGTTACTGGATATATTAATTTCGCCACTTGCAAGTTACAACTAATTATAAAAGTTCTATGGCCTAATCTGTTAATGTTATTTTAGATTAAAACCATGTTTGTTATCCATACAATGATCTTTAATAAAAAACACATTGTTTATTGTGAATTGATTTTCTATTGAATGTGTTTTAAGACTGTTTAATAAGTTTTTTGCTTGATAGCAATACTCATTATGTTGTGTTTTGTGTTCAATATTATAATGATTCAAGCTAAATCTACTATGTGGCTGGTGTTCCTACAAAATATATTTCTAACTTATATCGCTTCCAAAGATTTACGACCTTATTCATAGACTTTTGAAACCTATTTAGTTACTGAATGTTTTGTCTTTCTCGTATATACTGAATTCAAGTCGTTCGAAAGAGACAAAAAATTTGATCACTAAAGTAAGTTTTAAAACTGTCTTATGAATAATCCGGTAAATGATTTGTCAGTAATAAAATAAAAAACTTGTGATAGATGCTTTATACAAATAATAGATTAAATTTTTCATGCTAGTCACGTAGTGTGTTTAGTTTGTTCCATTACGGAATGTTGTGTTTGGGAAGTCGAGTTTAGTTAAAGCTGCGTGGTTAGCTGTCATCCAGTAGGTTTGTTAGAAAACTTAATTAGCTGAGATGAGGCCATTAAAATTGCACCTAATTCGCTGAGATAAAAAAATAACTGTAACATTCCCTTCAGTATTGGTTTACATGTAATGTACAAATTTTCGTCCCATCTCTCATACTATTTATGTTTTCATTTTTTTATGTTATGTTACTTTTCATTTCGTTAATATCATTCATTCGGTAATTTTAAAAATGTTGTCTAAACATCTGGATTGTGATTCGGTGTGTTGCGTTTTTGTATAGAAACGAAGTCCGACATATTTCGAAATCTAAAAACGAAAGGATGAGCACGAAAATGACGAATTAGGGCTGCGTTCATGTAGACGTGGCCTGAAGTGACGATTGACGAGTGCGTGGATGCATGACTCGTTTCCATTAATTTTCATTGTTAGCCACAAACTTATTTTATCTCGATTCCATTTTTTATAGGTTAATTGCTAATATTCTCCCTAGTTTAAAATTATTTCGCTTTTTACTGATCGTGACTTTCATATTAATTATTACGAGCATTTATTTATTGTATGTAATTTAATGTTTAAAAATCATGATGTAATAAGATAAATAAAATTCATACAACACGGAACATGTTTTAATTATGATGAACTAAATTAATTACCTGACTACCCTACGAAAATGATTTTAATTATTTTTTGTCAGTCTGTTACGGAACCCCTCATGCGAATCGGACTCCGATTCGCACTTGGCCGCTTTTTCCAATGAAACAATGTGCCCAAGAAATATCCTTACTAATATTATAAAGGTGAAAGTTTGTATGTATGTATGGATGTTTGTTACTCTTTCATGAAAAAACGGCTCAACAGATTTTGATGAAATTTGGTATAGTGATAGCTGACACCCTGGATTAACACATAGGCTACTTTTTATCCCGAAAAATGTAGTGTTCCCGTGGGATGAGTCAGGAAACCAAATATACATATTTTCTACTCTTTCAAATTCAAATTGTTGGCACGGGATGTCCTCTCCTACGGAAGGGAAATATAGTCGACGGCACGCGGGAAATATAGTTAGTAGACACGCGAAATAATATGTTCTTGATGTGGATTGGACTCAAAAACTATCTGCACCCGGGCGAAGCCGGGCCCGACAGCTAGTAAGAAATAATGTTAGAGTAAGATCCCAGGCCCCCCAGACGTTACTTATTTTCTCATAAAAAATATAAATGGGATAAAGTAGTGTTAGTACGTACTTTGAGTGTGTGCATACCTGCTAGCTTGTGTCGACGGCCAATTCATAGGTACCAGGTGCTAAAGGTAGATAAATACAGTACTGATTTTTCTTAAATTCTCAGTGCTGATTTTTACATATGTTTTAGATAATTTTGTTAAAATTAATAATAATTATTGCCAGACACTTTCCATCGGCGCTTATCCTTAACAGACGCTTTAAAGCTTCAAAAAAAATAACATATTTTTACTTATAATCTCACTCTTGATTTTTATATATAATACTTAGGGAACTATTTGAACACCCCTGGTCAGCAGCCAGACCAATTGGAGGGGTCAAACATCCCCCCAGACACACATAAATTGTCGCTATGTGTATGAGCGTGAGGTCATTATTTGTACGCTTGAGTGTGAGAGAGATATCTATTTATCGATATCTTTCTTACTTAAAAATGCAGAGTACCAGATAGCATTTATGAAACTCGGCGATATTCAGTGACTTAGAACTGGAGCAAAATGTGTTTAACACTATACAAAAATTTGTTTGTGAACTGTACAACGTGGCCAGAATAATTGACGTAGATGCTGCCCGACTCCAACTCTTCATCAACACTTATATGGTTTGTGACGTAAATGAAGAGTTCAATCGCAAAAATGTGAAAAACTTTGATGCAAGTAACTTACCACCATGCAAAAGTGAGCTTTTACAGCAGTTTGGACGAGCTAATTACATCACTAGTCTCTGGAAGAAAATTAGTATTTTTAGTCCTGACAATAATGGGTGGACGTTGGAAGACAATAAATATATATCTTAAAATTACACAAAGCTATACATGTCTTTCTTCTTTCGGATTATTTGTAGTTTGAACATTTTGCAATTCAGCGTGATCTTTACTGTCATCATCGTCTAAGTTTGATAAGTCATCATCAACCCAATGTTGGCATTGACTATCTTCATTATCATCCTTATTACTTTCATTTTCTGTTACAAAAATAACGTAATTAAGAATCAAAGAGTTACACGGTTATATCAATTATTCAAAGTTAAAGTATAATACTTGATGCTTCTTGAAGCGATTCACTGACAAAGCTCGGCAATTGGTCCCCATCGAACCAGTTAAAATGATATTGATTGTCTTCCAACGTCCCATTATTGTCCGAACTAAAAATACTAATTTTCTTCATATATTACTGGTGGTAGGTCTCTCATATGTGAGAGGCTGCCTGGGTGGGTACCACCGCTATGTCTATTTCTCCCGTCAAACAGCAGTTTAAATGCACTGTTGTGTTTCGGGTTGAAGGACATTGTAGCCAGAGTAACTACTGGACATATTGAGACTTAACATCTTATGTCTCAGGATGGCGAGCGCAGTGGAATGCCAAGCATTGCTTTGTAATTCAAGGTGTTGTTTGGTTCTGCTACTGTTCATGAGCGGTCGTATCGCTTACCACCAGGCGAACGGCAGGCTCGTCTCGTCATTCATTGCAATAAAAAAAAAAAATATATTGAGACTTTACATCTTATGTCTCAGGATGGCGAGCGCAGTGGAATGCCAAGCAATGCTTTGTAATTCAAGGTGTTGTTTGGTTCTACTACTGTTCATGAGCGGTCGTATCGCTTACCATCAGGCGAACGGCATTCTCGTCTCGCCATTCAAAACAATAAAAAAAAATGGGCATTCTTCCAGAGACTAGTGATGTAATTAGCTCGTCCAAACTGCTGTAAAAGCTCACTTTTGCATGGTGGTAAGTCACTTGCATCAAAGTTTTTCACATTTTTGCGATTGAACTCTTCATTCGCTCATACACATAGCGACACTTTATGTGTGTCTGGGGGGATGTTTGACCCCTCCAATTGGTCTGGCTGCTGACCAGGGGTGTTCAAATAGTTCCCTAAGTATCATATATAAAAATCAAGAGTGAGATTATAAGTAAAAATATGTTATTTTTTTTGAAGCTTTAAAGCGTCTGTTAAGGATAAGCGCCGATGGAAAGTGTCTGGCAATAATTATTATTAATTTTTAACAAAATTATCTAAAACATATGTAAAAATCAGCACTGAGAATTTAAGAAAAATCAGTACTGTATTTATCTACCTTTAGCACCTGGTACCTATGAATTGGCCGTCGACACAAGCTAGCAGGTATGCACACATTCAAAGTACGTACTAACACTACTTTATCCCATTTAAATTTTTTATGAGAAAATAAGTAACGTCTGGGGGCCCTGGGATCTTGGACCATAATTATTGGAACGAAGTTCCTTGTCGCGCGTTTTGCGAAATGGGGTTAGACGGAAAACAACACTTTAAAACATTTGACTATCATTTTTTACAAATATATTTGTTACCCTGCTGTCAATCATTAACCCTTCATTTGACTATGTATCTTAGCCAATTGTTATTAAAATTGAGCCTAATGATTAAGTTTATATTATATTTGTCAATTAATAAAAGAAATATTTATAACTTGGAAGATATAAAATTTTATTATAATTCCTTCACTAATTAATCGAAAGGAACTTCATTCCATCCAGGTGCCCCTTGACACCTCTCAAGTTTTTATTTTATTTCGATATTTTATTCCTATGACTTCATGACTGCGGTTTGGTGAGGAATCACTAACAGACGAGTGGTCTTTGATTTATGAATCGCCGCCGTTTTTAACGCGGGATTTTTGGAGCCACCATTTACCAACACAGATTAAAACTGTCTATGGATGTTAGAATCTCAGCAAGTCATTTAATTTAAGTCTAAAGAAAGGCTACTAAAATATATCTCAAACCTTCTAAAATGTGCTTATGAATACTTTATTTGAAGATTTATTTTCAAGATGATCTAATTTGAAATGATTCAGAAATTATAAAATATGTTTTACATTTTAATTTCCTCTAAGTTCTATCGTTGACAAATTTTAGTCTATGGTTCAAATTATTAGCCAATCAAATGACGCGGTCGATGAAATGAAATTTACGAAATGAAAGTCCGCCACATGTCCGCCATATCTACTACATCTTCTTTCTAATAGTGACGTTCATATAATTTTGTGTTAGATAGTGCTGTTGTGTAGATATTTATCGTTTAATTGAATTATTTTTTAGTTAACCTAGTTAACGGTGAGTTTAGTGAATAATAATGGTTTGACACAATTGATAGTTTTCAATTTGGAACTAGTTTGACCGCGCCGTGTTTTACGTGCTGTCAAAATGGAAAAATCTTAGTTTTTGGAATATAACAGCCTGTTTGATGTGTTGATCGCAAAATTACACATTGGCCAATATTAGTGACGTATTTTGTAGCGGTTAACGGTCTTGTTGCAGTAAAATAAAATATATCGGTGGCGGCATTGGTATCTAGACGTAACTTCATCGTTCGCAGAGCCTGGACGGCGGAGAACACCATGGAGTCGCCACGGAAGTTCAACGATTGCTACTTTTATTACTACTCAACATGCATTAAGGTGAGCGGGTCATTCGGCCCAAGTATCTTAGGTATTGTCTTTGTGAAGGGCGACTTTGAAATCCAATTTGTTTACGTTAAGTGAGACAGTGGATTCGCTTCGTGGTTTGCAATGTGTTTTCTGACGGTATATACATTGCAAGTATACTCCCCCAGGGGTCCCCGGCATGTTATCTTTAGTCGTTCGTTTGAGTTAGTAGTTTTTATTGCCTATGTGGGTTTTTATTGCTATTGCATAGTTTTAATTCTTTGCAAACCATGGCAGAACTGAAATGACTAACATGGCATGGAAGGTATACTTGTGTAAACAACATTATTGATGATATACCTGTCCTATTTGAGATAATGTATAAATTATATTGTCTTCATCATACACTTATACATAATCAAATTTATGACTATTTAATTTACATGTTCAATCATATGGATTGAGATTTCTTTACACCTAATTGCCTATGAAAAGTCATTAGTAATATTAATGATAAATACTTACTGGGAATGGAATCAAAACTATTAACAAATGCATTTCATGTGACTAGAAAAAAAGAATTTGTAACTTGCACTTGAACAAGCATTCAGCTATGTGCTATAGTTTATAGCCATTATTTATGCACAGAGATAATTAATAGAAACTACCTTTTTAAAATAGTGGAAAAACAGTATTTAAACATCTCACTCAACAAAAAATACTTAAATAAATCAAATTCTGTTTGTCAGTTATGTTGTGAAAACATATTAAACAATTAGATTTGTAAGTAAATTAACTTTATTTTGTTCACAATCTAGGGTGATGATTGTGACTTCCGTCATGAACCCTCGGCTCTTGGCTGCGAGACAATGTGCACTGCCTGGCAACAGGGCAAGTGCCTCGATAAGCGCTGCAAACTACGTCACATGGAACTAAGGGTGAGTGGACATGAGATTTGTTATCTAATAGAATTAATATTATCTCTAATTGATAAGTATCAATAGATACATTAAGAATAGTAGACAGGTACATTTTTTATATGTTCTACATACTGTAGTGACAAGCTAGAAACTACTATGGTATTTGTAGTAGATAGTATGTATAGAGGAACACCAGCTGTGAAGAGCATAATGATGATATCTTGATCACCATCCTGGTCTAGTATGATGTGTTAGACTTTCACCTTGAAAATACCTTGTTATAAATCACAAGTTGTTTATTACACAGTATTTTTATTCATTGTGAAATCTACATTAACTTAGATAAACAATATGAAAACAAAGCAAAAAAACTTTTTTCTACATATTTTTTACATTCCTTAGGCTTTATTGAGGTTATACAATAGCATTTGAACAGAAACAGCTGTTTAATTATACAATGTTGTAAGAATGTTATTGCATAAAAATTGCAATAGTTTTGTCCAGTCTGCATTGTAGCCTTGTGTGTTATTCAGTGTTTTGATGTTACTTAGTACCTTGTTTGTATTACTTTATTTTTTAAATCAACATATGTTTATGTCAGTTTATGTAAGATTAATTAATACTTGTAGAACTCTTGTTTGGTCAGGATCAGATATTGTGGTTGCTTATCTTAAGCTTAACCAACTTGTCTAGTTTCTTAGTAGAAGATACATCCTGTAATACTATCTTATATATTTGGTATTAACTGAATAATTGCCAGTCATTATGAATAATTACCAAAATTTAAGGCAAAAGTAATTATTTAATTACAACACATCATCAACTGATGATTGCATATTTTGGTAAATGCAGCAAATATACAAAAATATAAATTCTTAATGTGGGAGTCATTAGTGAATTCTAGGCCCATAAGTACACACAGAAACATTTGTTTGTATGTTTATTTTAGTTAATCTTTGTTCAGCACGATGATCATCAATTGATGCCAGATAAGAATAGATTAAAAGATGATATTGTTCACAGGACATATGCTTATAATTTAACAGTTATTGACAGAATCATTAAGGCGTCTGTTTTATCTTATCAATTTGGAATTGGGTGAAATTATTTATTTAATATGTGATTAGATAACATTAACATTATCAGCTTTGTCTCCCCTTTCAATATTGCTTCTTACCTGCGCTCAGCGACTCTTACAAGCACTTTTTTTTTTTTTTTTTTTATTGCAATGAATGGCGAGGCGTGCAAGTCGTTCGCCTGATGGTAAGCGATACGACCGCACATAAACAGTAGCAACATTCCACTGCGCTCGCCATCCTGAGACATAAGATGTTAAGTCTCAATATGTCCAGTAGTTGCTCTGGCTACAATGTCCTTCAATCCGAAACACAACAGTGCATTTAAGCAGTGTTGTTTCACGGTAGAAATAGACATTGCGGTGGTACCTACCCAGATGGCCTCTCACATATGAGAGACCTACCACCAGTAAAAGCACTTAATTATGAAATAACAGTATGGTTTTGTACGGTCATCTTCAGCTAACCTATAGTTTTTCATGAGATCCTTTTTACGTCGGTATTTGTTCAACGTATTGCAATTTGTTTTTTATTTTGTGTGACATCCACATTTAACAACTGCTATTTTCGTCTTTGAAGTTTCTAAACAAAAACAAATAACCTGCTCTTGCACACTTACATAAACAATCCGCGACCATACGTCGCCTTCTCACAATTTAAATCTGCGTCCGGGCATGATCTTTCGCAAAACAAACGATTTATCATCGTCATTATTTTGTGCGGCAGGAAGTGCTCGCGACTTCTTAGAAGCAACCTGCACCCCGCGACTTCCTCCAACTTGCCAATAGGCCGTCTATACGATTATAGTTGACATTGAGTTGTTTTTCCTAACTACCCGCAATGTTCGTTCATATTTTCGTTCTTGCTATTCTTGAATATTCAAATGTACCGGGTATACGAAGACCACGACCATTAACGAATTCAAGTGGTAATTTAAGTGATTACAGATATAATGAAAAATAGTTTCGCAGAAAGAAGGTACGATTTTTTTATGTTTTTCCTTGTGTCGTAATTGGGTGGTAAATACATATTTTTTCCTTAAATAATAATGAACACCTTTTATTATTATTTTAGAAAAAAACTAACAACAACATCAAAGACACGAACAACAACAATTAACTAACATTTAAAATTCTCTAATCACCGAAACTACTACTACTCGACTTCGTTTTCGCTCGCAGTTTTGATTTAACCTGTATAAATAGTCGAATAAACAAACTTATTTCAAATTTCCAAACTACCAAAACACAGGAGTACTCGGTGTATTTTGACATTGGCAGAATTGTCGAAACCGGCACTGCTTGCTTTATTTATAAAACTACTAGCGGCCCGGCCCAGCTTCGCCCGGGTGCATATAGATTTCTCTACAATAATATGCACGTATTATACACATAAACCTTCCCCTTGAATCACTCTATCTATTAAAAAAAACTGCATCAAAATCCGTTGCGTAGTTTTCAAGGTTAAGCATACAAAGGGACATAGGGACAGAGAAAGCGACTTTATTTTATACTATGTAGTGATTCAGTATTTATGAATGCAGGTGTATTACATATTTATGCATTTCTGATCTATTTTTACTTTGCTTGAGATATGACGTGTAAACATCGCAAATTACTTATCGCTGAAGCATTAAATAATTAAAACATGCAGTTAATAATAGGTTTTAACTGTGATATGCATTTATTGCCCTTATCACATTACATAATATAGTTTTTTAGAGTTTTCTTTTAAGATGGGCATGCCATTCGTCTGATAAGCGTTACGACCACTCGTGGGCAATTTGCAAAACCCAACAACACCATGAATAACAAAGCAATGCTTTGCATTCCACTGCGCTTGCCATCCCGAGGATCCTGATCCATATGATGATATGTTAAGTCTCATTGTGTCCAGTAGTTACTCTGGCTACAATGTTCTTTAAACCGGAACACAACAGTGCATTTACAGGGCTGGTTGGCGGGAGAAATAGACTTTGTGGTAGTGCGTACAAAGGCGACCTTTCACAATTGCGAGATTTACCGCCAGTGATATAATAGTAGTTGTATTGTCATATATTTGTCCGTTTTTTAACCTACAAGGCAAAGATATGGGTTTTTTCCCTAATCCCTATACGTTAAGTATCAACTACATACATATACATAAACTCACGCCTTTTTCCCAGAAGGGATAGGCAGAGGTGCCAGAGCAAACACATTTCGCCTTGTAAGTTCCGTCCCACGATGTGATGGGTGGCGAGCCTATCGCCATATCGGGCACAAATTCCTGACTCTGGGCTGATGATGAATAGAAATATTCAATATCAAATAATACTTCAATATAATTGAAGAACAATATCGCTCATCCAATAGAACATCGACGTAATTACAAATATCAAAATGTTTGATTGTATTATAAGTGATTTTTTAAAAATTCTTGAGTTTTCACACGAAGTTATTATGAATTATGGTTCATAGTAAAATACACACATAAACTAATACAATAGTTCATGAATTTTTTTTGAAAATAAAAAATATTTTTAATAAGCTTTCAAAGCATCAGCAAAAATCAGCTAAAACCTAATTACGTCAGTGTTCTGTTTGATGAGCGATATGTTTAATACGTTTTTTTATTGCCTATTTTTTCGTGTAAAATCTATCAAATTGTTATCAAGCTTGGTACGTCTAAAGGTTGTGAACTTCATGATTAGTAATGAGGCGTCTATCGACGTAAATTCCAAATTATATTGGCGGTTTTACGTTTTAGGATGAGTATGCAGAATTCATAAATGTTTCATGCTTTATTTTTTTTTGGGAAATCATGTAAGACTGTTTAGTACATAGTTTGGGATTTTGTAGGTCATTAATTTGACAAGACTCAAGGTTAACTATGACGATATTCGAACCTTGCATTTGTAATGAGAGACATTCATATCCATCGCTCTGTTGACCACCTCTAAGAGTGAAAGGAGTTAGTGCTCAAAGCTAATACTGGTTTGTGGACTTCCCATGCTGTATAAAATACAGGGGAAGTGCAGTGCAGGTTTCCTCAGGATAATTAGTGATATTTGGTAAACAATATTGGAAGCTGTTTGTTAAATTGGGTTGTTAATAATTTTTATTTCTAAGCTTTACTCACAATAATTTAATTAATCTCAACTTTCAGTAACATACGAATAAATGAAAAATGATAAACCTCAGGGCTGAAGTTTTATACAAATAACTGAATATACCATTATTGTTAACAGAAAAACCGCAAGCAAATCCCATGCTATTGGGAGAACCAGCCCGGCGGCTGCCGCAAGATCCACTGCCCCTTCATGCACAAGAACCCCGACGCGCGCACCGACGGCATCGCGCCCAGCCAGCCCGCCGCATCCGCACTGGTCTGAAGCTTAATATTAATTATACTATATTTAATATTGAGATCAAGCACGCACAACACTCAATATATACACATACAATATCCTTTGCCAGATAACGACACTGAAAAAAACTCTTTCGCAAGAAAAAATAAATAAGCTAGCAGGATAAAATTATACTATACTTAACATACACACTCAAACTACCCGTTACCCCCCATATAATAGAAATACTTGCACTTTTGGGTGACATAATCATTGTGAGGTCAGGGCAACATGCTTTTTACCCATGTCCTTTGTTGTTGAATGATTTATCTTTACAACTGTACTTATCACCTAGTTTGTTAATTAAGCTAATTAGGATATTCTCATTGATCGAATATGGCGTGTTAATGGTTGTGAGGGAATAATGTGTGTTTTCCATTAACCCCAAATATTACCGGCCTTATTCAAAGACAGTTTCAAAACTTATTTTAGTTATAGAATGTTTTGTTTTTTCGCTCAAACTGAATTCAACAGTCACATGGAAGACACAAAATATTCGATATTTAAAATAGATTTTAAAACTATCAGAAATACGGTTATTTCTGGCAGCTTTGAAACCTATTGTAGAAATAAGGTTATTTGTGTCAGATTTTTGCATTACGCTCAGCACGCACGGTAGAGTAACTACTTAGCTATTAGCTAATTGATGAGTAGTGTTGAGATGTGTGTGCAAGTAACCGAGCGGCGCGTCTGACGGTATGCAGACGTTCTTGCAGAGCAAGCTGCTGAGCGTGCAGGAGGGCGCGCCGGGAGAGCAGCCGCTGTCCAGCAGCGTGACGTCAGTCGTGGCGCCCGCACCCGTGCCTGCGCCCGTACCCGCGCCCGTGCCGCTGCTGTGGCAGCAGCAGAGCCAAGGTAATGTGCACTCTATGTACTAGCGAGCAGCGTGACGTCAGTCGTGGCGCCCGCACCCGTGCCCGCGCCCGTACCCGCGCCCGTGCCGCTGCTGTGGCAGCAGCAGAGCCAAGGTAATGTGCACTCTATGTACTAGCGAGCAGCGTGACGTCAGTCGTGGCGCCCGCACCCGTGCCCGCGCCCGTACCCGCGCCCGTGCCGCTGCTGTGGCAGCAGCAGAGCCAAGGTAATGTGCACTCTATGTACTAGCGAGCAGCGTGACGTCAGTCGTGGCGCCCGCACCCGTGCCCGCGCCCGTACCCGCGCCCGTGCCGCTGCTGTGGCAGCAGCAGAGCCAAGGTAATGTGCACTCTATGTACTAGCGAGCAGCGTGACGTCAGTCGTGGCGCCCGCACCCGTGCCCGCGCCCGTGCCCGCGCCCGTGCCGCTGCTGTGGCAGCAGCAGAGCCAAGGTAATGTGCACTCTATGTACTGCACCTTCAGTGGATATTACTTACATCCGGATATTCTGGATAAGTTAGTATGATGACCTTGCCAAGCAGCGAGCGGAACCTGTTTGTAATTAGTTGTAGCCGTTCAAGAACATTACAACACTTTGATTTAAGTTGGGTTGCTGGCTTTTCAAAACTATAAGTGAATGAAGAAATTATGAGGAAAAAGATTCTATAACAGAGTTACCATCCTGGTGGAGTCAGTTTGTTCCTACTGTATAGTACATAACAAGATATCTAAATTAAAGCCCTGTCACTTGATATAACCTCGCAATATAAGAAAGCAGTAACGAATAGTGTTGTTATCGTTTCCAGTGGTGCTGGACTCGGCTATCCTGGGCGTGCAGCTGTCTGCGGGCGGCGAGCTGCGGCGCGTGCTGACGCCGCACCCGCACGGCGCGCCCAACCCCTACGCGTCGCTGCCCGTCGACCCGCTCGTCGTCAACTTCGACGAAGGTATGCGGCTCTGCTGAAACTACATGTACTAAGCCCCCTCTACACGATTTGAGAACCGACGCCCACGATAGTGTGGCCTAGTCAATGCCAGTAGGTTCGTATGGAAACCGTGACGTCACGCAAACATTTGGTGTGAGACGCCAAATTGAACTGTTTTTGCGTAGCTAGTAAGTTAAGTAAGATTGTAAAAAATGGTTTGATTTGACGCCCGTATCAGGGGTTTGGGTGACGAAGTATATCAATCTGGAGTTTGAAATTTTTGTTTGTAAAATCTCATCCATAATGGTTCAGCAGTTTTGATGATGAATTAGCAAGATTCTATTGATACACAACCAATTCAATTTTGTTTGGTTATTCAAATACTTTAACTCCTACTTTTTGAATATTTATTAAAATAAATTTTGGGTTACTTGTATCACAAATTATAGAGAGATAAAAATATGATAAACTAAGCATAATGCATTCCTGACTACTTTAATTGACTGGCAACCAATTTAAAGCTATGTCACACAATGATTATGCACATACTTGAGTCGCGGTTTTCGTACGGAACTGCCAAAACCACGTTAATACATTATGTAATATTTTTTGCACATTCATATAAAGTAGTCGAACACTTTTGTGCAAAAAGCATTGACGAGAATTCTCAAATCGTATGATCGGGCTTATGGCTGTGATTCGCCGTTACTTTTGAAAATCTAGAAAATATTTGAAAAGTGTGAAGATGCAGCGAGACGGAGCGACGTGGTCTGAGCCGCATTCGGACACATGACGTTAAATCGACACGTGGACATGTGTGAAATATTTTCGATATTTTTAAAAAGTGCTTGGCGAATGAGCCAGTACACAAAATGCATTGAAATTTTCAAAATAGCGTGTAATGTGTTAAATATAGCTATAATCGACGGCTCTTTGACATTTCATAATCTAAATTATTCAAAGAGCTTGAGCTTGTGAACGTATCGTCACTTAATTTAGTGTACTTTAAACTTGGCAAATAGATTTGTGGGCGGTGCGTCGGGTTGTGCTGCGCCATCTATCCTTAACGCTCATTCACTTTTTATATATTTATTTTGAAAAATTAAAAGTGGAATTTCTTTTTTTTTATTATATTTAGGTATTTTGTTGTTTTATAACTGATGAAATGTCGAAAAGTACTGATGTTTATGTGATGGGGTGATAGTCCACAATATTCTCTGGTCCTTGGTGACTAAATACGGTAGAGAAAGTTGTTAGATGAGATATAGTTCTACTTGTTGAGTCGGCTCTTGTATTAATGTATTGTATTGTTTCCTATTAGTATTGCTTGCAGTATATTAAGAAATATGTTAAGGAAACCTAAAGGAGTTCACTCACAAGAGAATATCAAGTCTAGAACACATACTGTGAAAGTATTTCTACATAAAAGTATTAGAGAGAATCATTGTGGATTATCACCTTTAACCAATGTATTGTTAATTCGCATAATGTACTGATTGTTATATTATTTCATCAGCTACTGGCAGAGTATTATATTTATTGCAACTTTTTAAACGCAATGGGCATCGATTCGATTTTTTGTATGTTTTTGTTTAATGAAGTGAGGCGTGAAGACTCACTGCGCCCGTTACTATTAAAAGGTTTATTTCTCTCCATAAATAGTCAATTATAGTATTTATTGTGCAGCTTGGAAAATTGGATGTGGTTTTGCAACCGAGTCCAAGATTTCATATTTATCGTTTGATTGAAACTGCATCCTATTTGTGGTAAAGGATATTTTTTGTTTTGGATCGTTGTTTCGCCAGTGAAGGCGTGTTTTTTTGGTTTTTAAGTCTGCCATTTAGTCTCTCGTATCAATATCAAATGGGTTAGTGTCACTGTATGCTGTTGCTGCCTCGACCCGACCGGTTGATAATTGAGTAGGAGAAAAAGCGATGTCGGTATTTTTGTATGTGCAATAAATTAGAGGATATAGTCTCTTTCATATCTTAGCTAATTAGATTCATAAATATCTCTCGCTTTTTCATTTACTGTAATTGTTATATAACGATTTATATAAAGTGTATCGATGGAAGGTTTCGGTCCGCAGAGGCAGAAGGTACTGTGAAGGCAAGTTGAAAGGCCAACGTTCAGTCCCTGCGGCCGAAACACATTATAGTTATGTTTCGAACTACTCGTCAGTCATAAAGTGTTCGATACATAAATGTAATAGTATTTTTTAATAGATGCCGATATAATCTTTGTCTCGATAGAGAAGTACATGATAAATAGGTTATAATAAACATATAAAATACAAATAAAAATATATATACACAATTATTGTAACTCATTAAGTATAGATGAAAAAAAAAAGAAAAAAAAAAGCTTTATGTCTTTAAAATGTTTTTATGTTAGTGTGTAGGGTGTTTGAGGGCCTGGCAGTTTGTAATGAATAGTCACTGTCATCGGCCTCCGTATACTTTATATTCGCACCGTGAGAGTTAGATAGAACTAATAAAATTAAACAAAAAATGTATCTAGAATAAAAAAAAACGAAAGCACAGTTTTATAATAATGATATAGCCTATTTGGTCTTTTATTTTTAAAAAATGTATGCTTACCGTGATTATATAGCTGTGCTTTCCAGAAAAAAAAATCGTGCTTAAGGTCATACCAAGTTTAGAATTGAATTAAAGATATAAGCTAAAAGGCATGTATTGCTTAGCGGTTTTTGGTAATAATGCTTCCGATTGTCTTACATTTATAAAACAGCACCTTCGGTAATTTCGCGTGGTAATGATTGGGTAAAAATATTTAACGTTTTGGTAAAGGTATAGGTTTCTTTAAAATATTTTTGCACTGAGAGTAAAGTTCCTATATTTATTACAAAATTTCAGCAGAATGAGTACGGGACAACTAAATAAAAAAATGAAATATGTCTATGGTCCATGGCACGCCTAGTCATTATTTATGTATGATGAAACTATTTATCAATATATGGAAATAAAAGTCTCGGATTTGTGCGGAGTAGAGGTAGGGTAGAGAGGGGAAAAATAAACAAATTTTTCGTTGACTCACACTTACTAAACGATAAAGTGAAAAATTCTTCCATTTATTTTGTTATGAGGAAGTATATTGATATGTAGACGGATTTATAGAGTGGATTAGTACAAAGATGTGTTGCTTTAATTTAAAGCATCTAAAAAAAATTGGTTTCGCTCGTTAATTAGCAATATATTTTAGTGTAATGTAGCCTTTTCTCTTTTTTATAATAAATTTATTTATTCATCTTTAGATTAATTGTTATAACGTTAATATTTTCTGTTAGGCTGACGAGATGCAGTCGGTATTGGACAGTTATTGTGAACTGATGTTATCGAGTCGATAAACAAGCTGCGAGAGGGATTAGAGATGGACAGTCCCGGGTACAGTTGTGTTTATCGATATCGATAATGATCCATCCTCGCAGTCTGATGGATATTACGTCGTTACAGTATTACATTTATTTTGCGGGTTTTTGTGAATTAAGTTAACATGGAGTGATTAAGCAATAAAACATTTATTTCCTAATGTTATTATTTTATTTCGATATACTGTAACGTCGTAATGGAAAGGCGAGTAGCTGATTTGTTGTGGGGTATTGTAGTTTTGATTTGTCATAGAGTTATATGAATTTTGCGAAGGCATTTGCGGCAGTGCGCCCACGTGTGACGGTGGTTTAGAAGATTTTTATAAAATTTGTATTGGTGTGCAAAATTAATAAAAAAAAACACGAAGCACTTTTGATATTAATAATGCGTTTTCCATGACATGTGGTTTACCGATGATTAGGGAAATGACGAGTGGTTGGTAGGAGGTGTAACGTTAGAGGTATTTATAGTTTTACACGGCGCTGGCGCGTGTCCGCCCAGTGGTCGCTGGACGCGTAACATCCACGCCGCCGGCGCTTTGCTTTATTGTTTGATATAAAATGGGGTTGTTGTTATGTTAATCTTAGTCTCGCATAAGAATTTCAAAATATGTTTATTTAGTAACGCGTGTTTAAGACCTTTCATTTAAGTTAAATAACATTTAAACTGATATAGCAACACTATCCGAACGGAAAATTATACTTTGGCTTTGTTTAATGAAATTGTGTTTAATATACCAACGAGTAAATAAAAATGTTTCGTAATATGATTTTTGTAATTATTTTTGACCGCCCACCCCGATACTTGAGTGCGAGCCGCTTTCAGAGACACGTGAGAACACACAGCGAGCGAATCGAGACGGGTCGTTTCAAATCTAATTACGAAAATCAGTTACGTACCGGTACCGTTCACTAAGCGATCGCTATGTGTTCTTGCAGAGTCGGATAACGAAAGCGCTCCCTCCTCCACGCCCACTAAGCTCGTCTCCGCCGACGAGATGCAGACCATCGCCAGGACCAAGTCCCAGGAGCTGTTGCTCCTCGAGAAAATACAAGCCGAGGCCGCCGCCTTCTACAGCTACGACGCTCTGCCGCCCGTCGAACCCGCCAAGGACAGGAAACTAGTCCGAACCAACCTCAATACTAAATACGATAGACTCTCACTCGAGGAGATCGCAGGTAAGAAACAGGCGAGCACCGAGAGACGAAACTCCTTGGACTTCAAAGTGTTGTCTCTCGACGAAATCAGAGCCAGAAAGAAGGAGGCCATTATACACACAACGCCGATCACACTCAATCTGAGCAGAAAGAGAAAATTGTCTACACACGAGACAATCACCACGTCGGGCAACAAAATCATCAAAGTAGTTCGGAGTAACTCTATTGTGTACAAAAAAGTGGACCATAACGCTCCACCAGCAACCAGTCAGGCTAAAGTTGATCAAAAACCTGCTGAAAATGTGTCTAACAGGAAGCGAACGTTATCGGAACTCAGTGATATGTACGAAATACAAGACGACGAACTAATAGACAATTGTTATGAGTTCAAACGAGTGAAATTTAGTGAACAGACAGCTAAACCTAGATTAATTAGAAATAGGCTATCGAGCTCAAATAAAAGTAGTGATGAGTTAAAAGAATCAGTTGATAGTAAAGCAGATGATTCTGATTCGGAAGTTCAAATTGTTAGCGTTAAGATGGCAGAGCGACATGTCGATCTGTCCGCGGACAATGATGTTATAGATGTAGAATCAACTAATTTAGGTCAACCCGTAGATGTAGTGGATTTGAGTGAGGATCTAGATGAAAATGATGTCACTATTACAGATATAGACATAGATCTAGGTAACAACGTGCCCGATATAGTAGCCAGCTGTCAAATGAGCAATAAAATAGATAGTTCAGATGCCACACTCATCAACGACATAGACGCCATATTAAATGACGATTTATGATTTTAATCTCATGTTTAGGTTTTAAGAGTTGACTGTACAAAAAGAAATTAATGTTTGTGTTCTTCTTGAGTGATATTTTTGGGAATATAGTTGTAAAGGTATTTTTTTACTGAAACGTACATTTGGTACGATGTTTTACATAGGATTGACATTAATCTGATCATACTCAAGTTTACGAATCTGCAATATTATAGGTAAGTAGGGTAAGTACGTGCGCTATGTGTTAGCGTTGGTTCTAAGCACATTGCTGTAGAATGTTCAAAGCTTTAATTAATGTATAAAATAATTTTGATTAAATGTTGTTTTATTGACACTCGCCGCATATTTTTGACCAAATGAGTTCTGAATGGATTTCCTCATCATCCTGGATATGATTCTTAGATTAGTTCATTACTTTATGGTTTTAAAATCACAAAAACTATATTTGTCACTTGTACTAAGGTAAAAATTGAATTGTTTCCCTCGTCTTATGTTTGCTAATAAGGTATTAAGTTAGATGATAGCTAAACTAATTACAGATGTTCATAAAAAGTGACAAAAGAAAACATTAGACAATCTTAATTTTTTTGGCGTGTGGCGAAAATTGGGACTACAAATAAAATATTTCAATTTGAGTCCAATTTACTATAATGGGAACAGCTATACACCTATATAGCGCGACGGATTTATGGTTGACGATCTTTATAGTATATAAAAAATAAAACAATTGAATTACTTTTATCCAAAAGTGTATTTATTATAATGTTATTAAAACGTTTTATCGACATCACACAATTATTCACATTTTTAAATACAATTAATTACCTATACATATTAAAACTAAGAGTAAATTCGAAACGAATACCTCAATTAGTGAAAATTCAGAATTATTTCTAAAGTATTCATAAACGTATCTGCAATTAATCACAATCTCAGTTCTAAATTAAGCCTTTTATTTTATTTTCCTAAACGTATATTTGGAACTTAAAAAAATAACCGCAGTGGTTACCCAAAATGACCAAATAAATAAAGATTTTGATTATTCCTTTTGCGCGTGGTGCAGTAGTGTGCCAAAATGATCCCATTTTCGCTTTAGTTTTGACCCTTAGCATTCGGAGAAATAGGATTTAAATGATATTTTTTTTACACAGGTCTCGGCTCTGTCTATGCTACTAAAGGTTTTAAAATGGTAGAGATCCACAATAATAATAGATAAAAAAATATTTACATTTTATCTAACACTAAGAAGCCCTGTTTTCATATACAAGTGATGTTTTCTATAAATATTTTATTAACAGCCTTCAAATAAAATGGGCTCGATCATTTTAATACACAGAAAGTTTTTCACAACTTTTCTGCCTTTCATTTTAGATTGGTTCTTGATATATGTTTTTTCAGTACCTAATAATTAAAAAACCTGTTTGCAATAACTGGTATATCTATCATGTTGCTCTGACTAATGAATTATGTTGAAAGTTGAAAGAAGATCTATCTTTTTGACCGTTTAAAATTGTTTAAGATATTTTTATGTCTAGATTTTCTGTAAGGAATCAAATCTATAAAATAACGTTTTTTTAATGTTGTAAAATGTCAGCAGAACGGAAAGCAGTGTCTATTACATATACTTACATTATAATATTACTAATAACTTACACAACAATGAATTCGCACATATTTAAAAAAATGTTTCCTTGGCATTTACAACAATATACACATCCTTAAGACTACTTACAAATACTTAAGAATGCTATAACACTTATATTACACCATTCAGATGATACAACATTATATGTGCATCTTACAAATATTTTGGTAGAAAAATCTAAGATTTTTTTGTTAGTGAAATACTCTAGAATATTTAAATACAATTTGAGCCTATTTTTGTGCTCGTAGTAGTGATTTGTGGCAACTAACGGATATGTTGATTCTTTATACTATACGTATTAGCTCCATTATTCTGCAGGTGCAAATTCAGAGCGCGTCGTGGGGGGTCTTCTCCCACAAGTATTAATTATTTGGCGCACGATAATATTTCAACAGCCCATGTTCAACTAACTTACAATGTAAAATAAACATACATTCACATATAAATGTATCTCCACTTTCAACGCACCTAAGCACCAAAAAAATCTAGGCGAAATAATTTACAAAATGACAGATAATGGTAAAGTAAAATGATAAAGACTAAACATTAATTTGTTAGCACAGTATACGTATTTCATTTCATAGCAGTCCATACAATTCCCATAAATTAATCTAAATTGTTCTACAAACATGAAACATATTTTTTCTATTTGGACAGTTGAGAATAAGTTATGAAATGGACAAGTTGTAGAGGAAATTGAACGTGAGAGGCTAGTTCCACCAGGGTCACTGGAGGCGCGACCAGTATTGCTGCGAGTCCTGACCAGGCACCGCCAGGGGCACCGACACGCCTGCACCTAGGAGACCGCCAAGCTCTGCAAATGTAGATGAGGTAGACTTTAGGCAAGGTCGTTATGAATTTTTGTATTATCGTCAATTTATATTCAAATTGTGCATAGCAAAGCGGTACAATTCAGAACTGAGATAAATAAATGGGTTTGTGATAGGAATTTATATTTCTCTCTTTTCAGTCACAGGAAGTCCAATCCTGAACATAGGCCTCGGCCTAGAATTTTCGTCGAGACCTGTGAAGAAGACTGCATCTTATCCTGGAAGAGACCTGCATGTTATGACGTCCTGCAACTTTAGTAAGGTTACCTGGTGACCACGTAGGCGGATGTTTATCTAATATTATTGTATAATTGAAGGTCTGCTTTACCTGGCGGTGGAGAGGCTGGTTCGTGCTGGTAGCCATGGTGGTTGACGTACGGGTGTGTGGGCTGTCGGTAACCAAGCTCGTAGCGGGGGTAGCCCAAGAATCCCCCCTTGCACAGCTCTGAGTCCGTGGCCTCGCAGACTGGCGGCTCTGACACCATTCCACCGCCATAGCCCATGGGCGTGAGAGGGCTACGGAAAGACAATGTTACTGGAATTAGGCATAGTTTTTAGTGTAATTTATTAGTATTTTATGAATATGTAATTACATTTGATTTATATTTAAAGAATATTAAATTCTATTTATTTGATTTTATAAAGTATGTGAAATCGTTTCGGTCTTTACTGATCTGAAGAGATTGCTATATCTCTTCCTCGTCAATCGGTGTTTGATATTATACCCATATTGATTCATATAATATGAATCAATATGGGTGTCTTGGCACCTCAATCTATCCCTTCTGAAAAAGGCGTGAGTTTATGTATGTCTGTATGTTTTTTCCGTAAACACTTAGGAATATAAGGCCCGTATTCACAAACAATACTTTACTCAGTGTTGAAGTAACCCTATGCTAAGTAAGACATTTCTCATAGTGATCGTTCCGCTCAGCCTTTTTATTCATAAACAATACTTGAGTTACCCTTTTACTAAGGGAACGCACAGTGTCCAAAGCGGATCAGTGATTGGTCAATTACTGTTGCTAATGTCTCTCCGGTGTTTGACAATTGGTGACCGCGCATGTGCCGCGAATTACTCGTGAGTGACGCCTTTGACAACTTCAAATATTTACGTTCCAAATATTTATTAAAATTTATTTCCCACATTTTTAAGCGGTAAATTGTGGGTGTTAACATAGGCCTCCCCCCTTCCCAATGATTTCCACAGTGACGTGTTGGAGGCAGCCTGCATCCAAATAGATGATTACTAACCTGAAAACTCCCGTATCTGTATCGGCCCATATACGTCCCACTGCAAAGCACGGCCTCCTCTACAATCGAGAGATCGATTGAGAGTGGTTAGGCCATATAGTCCTCCACGCTGACCTAATGCAGGTTGGCGGACTTACATACCATATAAATGTTTATACATCGCTATGGTATGCAGATTTCGTAACAATGTTTTCCTTCGCCGTTTTAGCGCGTGGTGATTGACTATCAAAGAATCAATACACACATGACTCCAAATAGTCAGAGGTGTGCATTGGGATTGGAACTCGGAACTACCGTGAAAATGTTGGTAGTCGCATCTAGTCCATTTACCAACAGAAAACTCCTAGATGAATAAAATCTTAAGGCCACAAGTAATTGGTGAATAGGCGGTATTGAAAGGCCTCTTTCAGACTAATGGCAAAAGGGCATGAAGAACAATATCCCTAGTAAATCGATAGCGTCTTCTAAATTGTTTGTCATTGTAAAAATCAAAAGGATTTTGAAAATCTCGAATAATATTTCTTGCACTTATCGTCCTGCGTTCGGTGTCCTTACCGAACGCAGGACGATAAGTATCATCAATATAATTGTCGAACTTCTCCTTGCTGCTGCAATCCATTGTATTGAAAATGGAAAAAACCTAATACAAATCCTTAGTGCAAAATACATAACATGAAATTGCAATTTACATTCACAGCTGTCACTTTTACTTTTTACAATCGACACTATGCGTTGCGTAAAATAGCTGTTGAGTTTCTTTACCTGAGGGTCTTCTTAAGTGAACGCATAGTGTCACTCATCACTCAAGTATTGTTTATGAATCAAAATTGACAATTCTGTGCGTTTGGCTACACTATGCGTCCTCATAGTATTGTTTGTGAATACGGGTGTAAGTGTTATATATTGACACATCTTCTAACATTTTATCTCAGGATGGCCAGCGCAGTGGAATGCCAAACATTGCTTAGTAATTCAAGGTGTTGATTAGTTTTGCTACTGATCATGAGTGGTCGTATCGCTTACCATCAGGCGAACGGCACGCTCGTTTCGCCATTCATGGAAATAAAAAATGTCTGAATACTCAAGGTGAAATCACACTATAGTATTTCGTCTAACTCATAGAGTAAAGAGCGGTAAGTAAGCGGCCAACAGACCAGTCAGGACAATGGAACATACAAGGATCTTCCTATGTAGTCTGTGCGTCTTATGCGTATGACCCATAATGTTCACACAAAAAAAGAATCCATTGTTAAGATCGCTCTAAGACGCGTTTCTTTAGTATTTATGGCCGCTTCTTGATCTGTAAGACGAAATACTTTAGTGTGAATTCGCCTTCAGTGTAAGGTATATTGGTAGTCACCTGTAAGTATCAACGTTGAGCGGCGGCTGGTACGGCTGGTGCGCGGCGTGCGGTGGGTGTGCGGGGTGCGCTGTCTGGGCGGCGAGGGGCGCGGGCGCGGGGTGCGCGGGGTGGGGCGCGGCGTGCGGCGCGGGCGGCGCGTACCCGCACTCGGGGCTGCGACGCTGCGAGCGGATCTTCTCCTCGCGCCGCCACTTCGCGCGACGATTCGAGAACCACACCTTAACGTCGGGTTAGGTTAACACAACGCGCGGTAGCTACGCGCTAACTATACGCTAAAAACTAGGGGATCGTGCTTGGATAATTGGAATTTATACTTTTCTAATACATCATTAGAAATATTAAGAGATTTTAGAACAAGATTTTAAATTGAACTTAAATCACACAAGATTTGACCATGACCTAAACGGCTACAAATCAGTACATGTACTTTGATAGATGGGTTTAATATTTATGCCCCTGTTAATTTTGCTCAGTACGCACCTGGCTTGTACATACATTGGCGCTTTCAGAGGTTATGAATTCGGGAGTTTTTATTGGAGATTTTAATTGGCACGTATAGTTACGACTGTTTAAGCTAGAGATATTATTATTAAAACAGTTGTTATAGGAATTTCTATTTGGGTATCTAAACTTATTACGATAGCAACAAAAAGAAAACGAAAATAGAAACGAATACAGACTATAGAAGTACCTACTAGAGATATCATAATATAATATACAGAGGCTTACCTGTATTCTAGCTTCTGGGAGACCTATTTTGGCCGCCAATCTTTCACGTGCGAAAACGTCTGGGTAATGGGTCCTCTCGAATTCTGAAAATTAAGTGAACTTTGAAGATAACAGTCTGGAAGAGATCACTCTTGGCGATAAGGCCGCCTATTGATGCATCAAATCTATAAATGTCTAGTTTTATTTGTATTTCGTGATATTTTTTGTGTTACGTGTTTTATTATCGTCAAGTGATAACTGATGTCAATGTTATGATATAGGTACACTTAAAGAACGTTAGTCGTTAGGTTTTTTACGGATATTAAAATTAGAAGTGGGAAAATGAGATGGAAGCTGGATAGTATTCTTATAATTACAAGTTTTACTGAGTGAACAAAATCTATTATTTCAATCATCAATTTATCTGTTTTCTATATATTTTAGTTGCTTTGTGTCTGAAATCACTAAATCTACCACCTGGCTTGGTTTTGGGTCGCTGTCTAAATAGACCCAATATAAAACAAGTACAAAAAAAATATAAAGAAAGTGCTTTTACTAGGATATGAACTCACCTCTCTCAAGACTGTCAATCTGTTCATTGGTGAAGCTGGTGCGGTTTCTCTGCAGCTTGCGTTTGAGCCGCAGCCGTGCCGCGTCGTCGTCAGCCCCGCTAGACCCAGCATTGGAGTTGTCTCCAGAACCGGTCTCATCCGAATGGAGACCTTCGAGGCCTTCTAGAGGCTCATCACCTGGGGGCAAATGTATTGGTAAGGAATTGAGGTACTTGTAATGGTTTATGGAGACTGCTGGATACATGTCAATGTATAAATATTTATCTTCTTGTGGCTGATGTTGATGAAGAAGCATTGTCATAATTGTTAGATGGTTTTATGATGCCAAATAACAATGTGGCTTTCCTTCTTCCTAGAAGGCAGAGGCGCAACCATGACATCCACGTTACGCCGTGTATTTTCCATCTCACGATGTGATAAGGGCGAGCCTATCGCCATATCGGGCACAAAATCCTGAATCGATGCTAATAGTGAATAGAAAAAATGAATATTACTTTCCCCGACCTGGAACTCGATTCCGAGACCACAGCTTTGGAATCATAACGTAGTACAACTACGCCACCGAGACAGTCGTAGACCGTATATAAGCCACAAAAGATTGTTTCACAAAAGATAAATAAGTTGCGATGCATAAAGGGTTTAACATGCTCACAAATGTACATTTGTCCCTATCCCCAAAAATAAAGCACCACGCTCCAGATATCCCCACATTTAATTACACAAAGAAGTAGCAACATAAATCAATTTGCGTACAAAAATCAAAGATCTTCACGTTCCAAAGGAGCTAACTCCAAGGAGTTCGATAGCGTCGCGAAGTTCCAACACTGTTATAACTCGGCAAACAAACTGTCGTAACCGCCGGATTTATTCCACCCGCGGATTTTAATCTGAGACGCAGTAGCTACTTACAGCCCGTTTTGGCTATTGTTAATTCACTGATTAAAACTTTTCGTTTGAATTATTGAAGTCATAATTTATTTGCGATATAATCTCGCGCGGTTTGATTGCGGTTCTGAATTATTTTATGCGCGGTTTTGTTCAAAACTTGGAGAATTTTGAATTTTAAATAACGCCATTAATACTTACTTGCATTTATTTCAACACATTATTAAATAATGAAAGCATGAAATCAATTTTATCAATACCAAAAAAAAAAAAAGTGTTTAGAATGCGCTTTTCTTTTATTTTTAAAGTTGCTTACTGCGCCACATCCGTTGATAATTCTATGAATACTATCAATTTAAAAACAAAAACACAATCCCTTACTTTTTAAAACGATACACTGTAAATATGTATTTTATAAGAATGATAATAACGCTAATGCGTGTAGTGAAGGTATAACGGTGAGGTAAAGACAGCTGACAATGTTTTATGGTCGCAACCAACGCTAAAAGCTTAATATTATGCATTATTGCTAAAAATAGAAGCCTTACGTAACAAAAAATTAATCGATACCCAAATAATGTGTATCAGATGTAATAACCAAAATGTCTTTCATATTGCAATTAATAAGGCTCTATATACATGTCCATAATAAATAAATCTTGACTTTTAAGCTACATCTTCGCATGCAGCGTGCATGGGTACAGCAAGGCGAGATATACGAGATATACGTATAAGTGAATTATTTCGCGGTGTGTCCGCTTTTGTAATCCGGTACGAAGCTCCCGCTCTCATCCCTACCCTTTCGCTGCAGATCGAGCCTTTTTGATAGTTGAATATTTTTCATGTATTTTTAAACTACGATTTCGTTACATACATAAACTCACGCCTATTGCCCAGAAGGGGTAGGTAGAGGTGCCAGGACTGAGGACACCCACATTTCGCGTGTTCCGTCCCTTGTTCCGTCCCACGATGTAATAAAGTCTCCTTAATAATGTAATTATGAATATCAATATGAATTGATGCCCGTTTTTTTTAAGTGTAGATTAAATAGATGATCATACTATGTTCTAAAAATATTTTGTTAATAACAACCATCTATTGATTTTTGGGGAACATATTCGTATCAGCCCATATACGTCCCACTGCAAGGCACGGGCCTACTCTACAATCGAAAGTACGATTGAGAGTGGTTAGGCCATATAGTCCACCACGCTGGCCTAGTGCGTGTTGGCGGACTTACATACCATAGAAATTCTTATAAATCGCTATGGTATGCAGGTTTCCTCACGATGTTTTCCTTCGCCGTTTTTAGTGCGTGGTGATTCGACTGTCAATACACACATGACTTCGAAAAGTCAGAGGTGTGCCCTGGGATTTAAACCCGCGACCACCGTGAACATGTTGGCAGCCGCGTCTAGTCCGTTTACCAACAGGCGACCACGCACTAACAACATATTATTTGTTTCATAAATACAATAAGTTTTTCTTAACCTTGAAAGCGAGATAAGTGGCTATTTTTTAGTCTTCTTTATTTAACTCGCGGGTTTTGTCCAAGAAGAATTAAGAAATATGCCAAGCCCATTGTATCTTTATATACATTAAATAACCAAAATTGTTCCTATAACCTAACTAATCTAATTTTTACAACTGCAACTAAAAGATAACTAGTGGGTGAATATTAACAATCAGCATAATTTCTTGGCAACGGTTGACTTTGGATTTGATAAAATACTTTGAACAAAACCTACATTAAGCACATTTGATACAAGTGGCTATAAAAATCGCAATAACTTATCAAATTTTGTGATACGTATTTGAATCTTAATCTATCTTTATATATATTGTCTCGTCTGCTGATATTAATTAAGTTTAATTCAAAAGTACGTGTGAACTATGATGACAATCGATCAATACCTAAGCATCTCATATGCAATAACTGTAGTTCTAAGAACACAGTAATAATAAACACGACAATTATAGGCTCCAGTATTTATGGAATGCATGTGATGTGCATTCCGTTCATGGTAAAAGATTATTGGATATTAAATCTATTTCAGATTCAAACTTAATTCTACGTACTTAAGGCTTTATTTAGCAAAGCCTTTGTTCAGTAGTGGACCGCAATAGGTAGAACTATGCGTATTTTTATCTAAATCATGAAAACCTATTGAAATAACTAATATAAATTCTTATAAATTGGCTATAGTATGCAAACCTTCCTTACGACGTTTTCCTTAATCATTAAAGTGTGTGATTATTGACTATCAATAAGACACATGACTCCGATAAGCCAGAAATGCCCTGGGGTTTGCACCCGCGACCACTGTGAGTATGTTCGCAGCCGCGTGTGGTCCGTTTTTACCAACACATAACCACGCACTTTAATGTATCTGTATCAGCCCATATACATATGTATGTACGTTCTACTGCAGGGCACGGGCCTCCTCTACAATCGAGAGTACGATTGAGAGTGGTTAGGCATTTTAATGTACCTACTTATAATTTAAAAGAAATAATTCAACAAAAGCTATAGAACACTAACACTGAAAATACACGAGCATAATGACGATAAATCTATTCGCGTGTCATCTTATGCAGATACGTAGGTGTTACCAGCCGAATAAATTATAAGTGTCAAAATCTCTCGGTCGTTGTCTAGCGGTACGGTCCCGGCGGGGGCGGGCGCGGTGCGAGGGAGGGGGTGCACAGGGGCAGGGGGGGACACCGTAACGGGCGCGTTCATGTAGAAACTGACGATAACGCGGCCCGGCCTACCACGTAACCCTGCGAGTGATACCGTTATCGCAAGCTTAAAAATGTACGACCAATAATGGAGTGCGGTGCACTTTAGTTTCAGATACCTGTGCTGCCAATTGGACTGGGGAAATGAGTTTTGAAGTGTTATCTTTTCACGATTGTCTAGTTTAACAAGCCGACGATATTTTATGTTATTTTGAAAGTTTCGGTATTTTTAGAACCTATTCAATTGAGTAGCGTTTATGTGTAGCGAATCTGACTCATAGATGATGGCTCTGATAAAAGTCTACGAAAATGCTACGATGTAGCTTATTCGTAGCAACGTAGCTGTGAGAGTAGCATTTAAAAAATAGTGAAAACAGAAACGTCGCATTGCTTCGATATTCATAAATCTATTTTAGCTTATCTTTCTACCCCTTTGAGATGGAGTGTTCACCTCTAGGACTACAAAAAAATACTACAGTAAAAATGAACTATAAATTCCTATTTATTACTATTGTCTATACTATCTATTTAAATAGGATATTCAACTTATAGATCTATATTTTTGTAAAAAATATTCTCAAAAATTATAAAAAAAATATCCCAGTGAGTTTTCGTGTTAGGGGTTGCAGGGGTGTGGGGGAGTGTTTTTACAGCGTCTCCCACGGGCGCCGAGCGGCGGCAATAGTTTACTCACACCGATGCAAATCCACTTGATTATATAAATAGCGGTTTTAACGGGATTTAACCGGTAATTTATCTGATTGCTATAAATATACTAAATTTGACATCACAAAATTAGGATTCTATATATTATTTTTTTGGGATATATTTCATACTGATATTTCTATGATTTGTAATGCTCAACAACTCGCTCTAGGCCAGGTCTATATGTCACGCTAAACAGTAGTGATATTGTAGCCAGAGCAACTACTCGGCATATTGAGACTTAAAATCGTATGTCAGGATGGCGAGCGTAGTGGAATACCAAGCATTTCTTTGTAATTGCTGTTTGACTTTGCTACTCTCCATGAGCGGTCTTATCGCTTACCATCAGGCGAACGGCATGCCCGTCTTGCCATTCATTGCAATAAAAATATAAGGCCAGCGGGGTGGACTTTGTGGCCTAACCTCTCTTATTCGTACTCTCGGCTGTAGAGGATGCCTATCCCCTGCCTATATATGCGCTGATACAGACATATATACTGACACGACAACGTGCCTACATGGCGGAAAGCGGTGACGCTATGGTAAGTGTAGTGCAAACCAAATATATTTATTTATGTCGGTGTATTCTCAGCCGAAATGTGAGAGATTGCGTACATCACTATGACTGGTTTCCTTCGAGCATGTGCAGGCGAATACAAACATCCTTTAAATCAACTAAAGAAAAAAATATATTATACAATAAAAAAAATCTTTAACACATGTTATATAATTCAACTCTTCATTTTCACCGCAGTTAACAACCGCTGGTTATTCTTCAAGTTTCATTAAAACTTGTATATATCTTAATAATAAATAAAATCTTCAAAGGGTACAGACCTTGGGTCTGTAGTGTTTAATTCATTTATATAAAAAAAAACTAGTTTAAAAAAAAAGTAAAGTAAAAGTTTGTGAAGGCGAAATTCCTTTGAATGAAAACAGTAGCAAATATGTTTATTTGAGTTCCTGGTTCATCCCATAGGAACACTAGATTTTCAGGATAAAAAGTACTCTATGTGTAAATACAGAGTGTCAGCTACCTCTATACCAAATTTCATTAAAATCCATTCAGCAGTTTTTACGTGAAAGATGAACAAATATCCATACATCCATATTCTATACATAATATAAACTATCGCGATTATAGTATAAGTGAGGTTTTAAGCCGTTTGGAAGGCTTATACAAGGTTCTAACAATAATCATAATTCAGAGGTGTGTCTTGGAAATTAAACCTGCAATCACCTCTTTGGTATCCGCTTCTTACATTACCATCAGTCACCACACTTTATTTATTTACTTTCTAATTTCATATTTGTGTTTCGATGAGATGAAATACAGACTACAGTCAAATCATGAATAGCCTCTGTACCGCAGTTGGTAAAAAATCGGTTATGAAATGAGATTTTTACAAAGTACCGGCAACAAACACTTGTTGTTTCCGGTCAGGATATTTCTAAGACAGAGAAGTCTTTCTTAATTTCTGATACCCGCAATAATAGACTTGTGTTTAAGTGTGAGGTCAGGGCTGTAGGATGTATTTATTTATGGACTACCACGACCACGTCCATTCCCCCTCTATTTCCACTTCCAATATTTATCGTGATATTATTAAATTGTGGGTAGTTTCTTCTTTTCCCTCCACTTGGTTTCTACTTGTCAGTTTTCAGTTCAGTCTCGTGTACGCTTCCGCAAGCGTGGTGCGTTCTAAAAGCGCTCGTTATTTCAAATAGTTTTAATCGGATTTTGAATATTCTACAAGATGAATATTCCGTATTTGTTCAGTGCATTGTGCAAGTGATTGGTGCTATCGTTAGTCGTGTCGACGTTGACCATGCAGCATCGAGAGCAGCGTTCCGGTGAGTACCTAGATGTAATATTTATAAAACAATTTCTAAGATTTGTCTTTCTGTGTTGTTCTGTGTGCATGCAAAGACCATATTTCTGCCAAACTATACAGTGTTTTCAAATGTGCCAATAGCCCGACTTTGCAGCTTCGAGAGCAGGCTAAGGTAAGTGACTATATATTTTATTGTTTTTGAGTTATAATTTGTTACTATTTTTGTTTTTCTGTGTGCATGCCACGACCCTTTTTTCAACCAATGTTTCAAATCGGTCAATAGCCCATGGCTTGTAAACTCAATCCACGTGTTTTAAGATCCAAACAGTAACTTAACACAAACAAGGATTTAATGAGGATGGTGGACTATAAAATTCAATTTATTTTTTGTTTAAAGTCGCCCTCTTCCTTAGTTGACTCATTGATGACATTATGTAGCCATATTTTTTTTTATAAAAATGAGAAAAATAGTATTTTAATATAATCGAATATCGAAAATTTTAAAATTTGTCTCCAGGTATGATATAGGTAAACACACTTTGTAACTAGTTACACATTAAAACAATGTATTATCTCATAGAAATAAGGTGAAAATCAATTGTAGCCACACCAAGCCATTCAAACCAAAATTAAGTCACACATAGGATTATACAGTGTCCAAAATGTATCGCAAATCCGATGAAATGTATTTCGTCAACGGTAAAATGTAATTTTGTATCAGACGCCCATCTGTCAGAGCGACATTAATGTTTCATGAAGGTGTGCTCTGCCTAGCTAGGGTTGCCACTAGGGAAATATGATGGACGATATATTCTAAAGTCTAGAATCTAGATAGGTGATAAGCCCTTATTTTATTAGTAAATGTTATTTTTTTGTGTACTCGTATACTAGGAATTCACTTCTTGCTAATTCCAAATAGTGGTCTAATAAAAAATACTAAATTTACATCCTGCACATAAAATTTATTGTGCTTAATTAGCTTGCTCATTGAAACCTAAGTAAACTTTTATAGCTATTATTAATTAAGCAAACTATCTTATGCTTTCAAAATGGTTAGTCATGAAATATATGAACAAGAAAAGAGGGGGTCGGCAGCGACTGGATGCATAATGTAACAGACCGGGTTCTGTGGCGTACCTTAAGAGAGGCCTATGTCCAGCAGTCGACTGCAACGGGCTGATGATGATGATGATGGTTAACAAGAAAACACTTTAGTTACACATGTATTACGAAGCTCAATTAATAATTTACTATTTTGAATTTCAAAATTACCAAAAAACTAACAGATAAATCCGTATGTGCCAACCCTGTCACAGTGATGTCACTAGATGTGTATCAGATAATAGACAGCGCTCTCTATCTCTATTTATCTCTATTCGCTGTCACTCAACGTCTACACATATTTTGTTGCGAATTAACCAAACCAGTCGACTTAATAAGGGGTTTTGGTGACACTTTTTGGGTATCTTTTTATAATTTCCGTTAAATAATTGCGGAGCCAAATACTCTTATTTTGGTAATAAATGTTAATTATGATACAATGAGTATGTATTTTACGTTTTTAAAGATCGGTTCTGTATTAAGTATATTATTATTTGTGTAATCAAGACTTAGATGACCAAAAAATATATTGGCGGAAAAAGACTGATGCTGATATTTAAAGAAAAACGATGAACAATTTTCTATTACATAAGTCCAAAGCACAATCTAACTAAACCCATGCACATTATCCTCTTTTGCCTCACGTAAAAGAAAACGAGTGTCAGTTAGCAACATCCAAGATGGCGATGAGACCATAAACAAAACGCGCGCGGTGTTGCCTTATCGCAAAAATGTCGCCATGTCGCGTATTCCATTTGGCGCGCGTCCCCCGTGCGTTCGTCCTGGGGACGTGTTTTGTTCCGCTATGTGAGATATCTTGATAATAGTGTAGGTATTTGGTGGAATATTCCGCCCGCCTGCTTACCTATCAATTTAATATCATTTCTGACAGTTCATTTATAATAGACAAGTCGGCAATGAGGGTGCAAATGTGGGATTTTATTAAGTTGATTTGTTGAAAAGTTCTTGGTGTTTTAGATTTCTGGCTTATAGATTTATAGACACGAACAATGAATTTACGATTTCAATTATAGTATCTTTTACATCACTCTTGTTGATACATATTTTTGAATGGAAATAATATGTAGATGCATATCTGTATGTTTGCGAAAATAGAATTTTCTCAAAATTATTATCCCAACGGTTAAAGATTTTCGTAACAATTCAGTTCGGCTCAGTTACCAGAACGTAAACTCTTGTGGACGGACAATCAAGTGGGTGAAAAATTTTAGGCCAACTAAAAGCTCCTCCATAGGTTGGTTTGGTTATGAAGCCTTAATTACATTGTTTGAGTATATTTTGAAATATTAACATATTGTGAATATGTTGCTCCTTTTTTATACTTTATTATATAGTATTACTGATAATTTAAAACTTCTTCAATCAGAAGCTGTTTGAAGAATAGTAAAAAGTTAAATTGTTATTAATTTATGTACACATATGAGAGATAATTTATGCAGCGTTTATACATTTCTGTTTAGACATAATTTAGAAGTCCGATGTTAACATGGAATGCAACTCCATATATCCTACACAAAATATAAGCAGATTATATGTACATCCCCCTCTCCAAATGTATTTTGCTGCATACAAACCAAACTAATCTGCTATATCAACTTCATACATCGACAGCGGAACTATGTATATAAATATTCTTAAAAAACTTGGTTAAGTGCTATAAGCATTTCCAAGTGGCGTATGAATGAATAAAGATAAATCGGCAGTCGCGTCACGCGCCGGCCATTTTGTGCAAGGCGGGAAAGGACGCGACGCTTCGCCGCGCACAGGTGCGTCACCGATATGAATACGAACGTAGAGCCTAGTGAATTTATAATCATGACAATATTTTTAATAGATGGTTTTTTTATATTCGTGTCGATAGAAATTTCACTGCATTTATTCTAAAGATAAATAAAAGTGCCGTGTAGGTACAGACTGTTAGATGATCGCCTCTCGCAATTAGACAAAATAAATCTGGCCCGTTTGATTGCTTCTTATTTCTGAATGCCCTACTTGATAACATAATGGAGTAAGAAAAATTCTAGATGCTGTTTCTAGCGAAGCGAACTAAATACTCAATTAAAATAACTGAAATTCTGTAAATACGTGTCACACAAAGTGTTCTATTAATGTGGAACACTTGAGCAGGGAATGTAATGAATTCTTGTGCTCGGGCCACGTGCGCCACTCATAAAGTTAAATGCATAAGTATTTTTGTGTCAAACATGAGAGATGAATAGGTCAGTCTCTTAATGGCGAGCGCCTTATCGGCCCATGAATGATGCAGCAGTCTGTTGAAGGACATATTAAGACTTAACATCTTGTGTCTCAGGATGGCGAGCGCAGTGGAATGCCAAGCATTGCTTTGTAAATCAAGGTGTTGTTTGGTTAGCGGTCGCATCGCTTACCATCAGGCGAACGGCATGCTCGTCTCGCCATTCAATGCAATAAAAAAAAAGTCTAACACTACACGGCACCATGCTTCGTACTGTATAGAGTACGGAGCATGGTGGGCAATACAGTACCTAGGTAACCACTAGGTATACCTAGTGTATTCAGGTACTGTATTGCCATATAATTTTACTAGACATATCATATAGTATCATATCATATCTTCTTTCCTTGTGTTCCTGTATACACACATATAAACTGCTGCTAGATGGAAGAAATAAACAAAGCGGTATACCCTAACGACTTCGCATGCAAAGTATCCATTATCTAATGAAATTATATAAATAAATCAAGTTCCTTTACATATATAATGACTATAAGTTGTCCCATGGTTGTCTGTAAGATATTGCTGTTGAGCGATAAGACCGCCATTTGTACTCTTTGTTATTATTATTTCTGTTTAGCTATGTTGTTAAGTTTGTGTACAATAAAGATTTAAATAAATAAATAAAATAAGTTATGTATACTATTTATCGTAGTGATACTTTTAAAATTAGCCTCAACACGCGTTAGCCTAAGGTGGATTATGGCCTAACTGCTCGTCTTTGATATCTCATTGGACGAGGAGACTGCCCTGTGGTGGGATGTTAAAGATCTGGTATAATCTATTAGTTTATAAAATAAAATTGGTAATAAATACAACCCAACAGTCACATTACACACCAAGATAATTTTTTATGCGGCAAACAAATATTCTTTTATTTTTGAGACCCGAAACAAATACTTGTGATTCACATAATTTTGTCTCGGTGCGGGGATCGAACCCGCAGCCTTTCGTTGCAGAGCCGGCGTCTAACCAGCTGCGGCACGAAGGCTGTCAAATAGTTATAAGTTCATCTAAAAGTAACTTGTAACGTAAATAAAATTCCTTTATAGTTTGACTAATATTTGGTAAGTCGACGTAAAAGGCTTAACACCGCTTGAATGCTCAAAGCGCCTTGAATGAAGTGATCATTAAGAACCAACTAAATTAGTTATTTAAATAACTTTTTACGAAGATTTCTAAAAGCAAGTATGGCAGGAAATTTTACGTTTTTTAATTATAAATTAATTTTGTTACACCTAAGTATTAGGAACGAATGGAAATGTTATGTTAATTTACGATTCAACGGATAATCTTTGGCCATTTCTTTACTAAATAATCTATTTACTGGATATTTCTCATATAATTTATTTTATTATAAGCCCTTTAATTTCTACTACTGGGCCAATACCTCCCTCCTTACCTTCCATTTGTCAGGTGCTAATTACTATTTGTATTTGTATTCTCATATATAATATATTTTTGATTGTCACTTGACACCTAATTCAATTTAGCATTTTTATTGCAATTGTAACGTGCCATATTTTTTACACCACAATAGTCCAATATGAACAAAAACTCATGTTCATTCATTGTCACTAAAGAAAAGGATAGCAGGCAACAGCGACGTCATTCAAGGTCAAATTTTTGTGCTTCACTTTTATATACGGAATGCAATCTCCATTTGGGTATAAGCTACTTGGAGTGCACACTGAACAATGTTGTATGTTGCACGGTTGACATACCAATCTCATATACTTATAGTTATTTTTTAATTGTCACTTGATGCCTAATTCAATTACATACCTAGCATTTTAATTGATTGTATCCAATTGTATCCTACAGTATTGTTTAAACCACTACCGTCCAATGTAACAGCTGTATTGATTCGAGTGTACACAGTACAGTGTTGTATGTTGCGCGGTTGACATACGTGTTTACGAGGGAGTGGCAGCGGGGCGGCACTAACGCGCGGCCCGCCCATGACCCGAACACCGCGACTGACGCTTTTGCTTGTCTTATTATCAGGGTTTTAATGTTGAAGACATCTCAGAGGCACCTGGGAGACATGATCATCACATATATTTTACCAGAGTTTTGACTTGATATTGGAGATGCCTTTTTTGGAGACGGTGTCACAAGCTTTTTATAGCATTGAATGGCGAGCATGCCTTTCACCTGATGGTAAGCGATATAACTCCAAGGTAATGGCAGTCATGCGAACTTTATCCGAAAACTGGTTCAACGCGGTTTAATAGATATCAAGTTTTTTATAATGTTAAACTTAGTAGTAAGTTATATTAATGTGAAAACATGTAAATTGTTAGTTTTAATTAATATTGTACATGACCTAGATATATAACTGTTTGGTTTCCGAATAAAATCACATAAAAATAAAATATGACGGCTCATTGACAGTAGCATAACCAATCACCACGAATTACAAATCAATGCTTGGTATTCCATTGCACTCGCTATACTGAGACATAAGGTGTTAGGTCCCAATATGTCCAGTAGTTACTCTGGATACAATTTCCTTTAAACCGGAACACAACAATGCCTTTATTTTTTTAATATTGAATTGACCGTATCAAAATATTTCGAACTATAGTATTTTAAAATTAAAAACCCATTGATATTGACGTCAATGATTTCAGGGAGCGTTCCATATGAATTAATATAAAGAATATTTTTTCCTGACATGTTTATACTTTATAGCATGGTCAATAGTCATGATATGAAGTTTTACTTGGCCGACACTAGAGAATACTTTATCTAGCAATAATTTTATAATTATGTTCCGAACACATGTGATAGATTTCTTTAAATTTCTAGCTCGGCAAGGTGATTTTTATACTCGTAATATTAACAAAAATAAAAAGGGATATTTAACTTGAAAGTGCGTAGTGGTCTGTTGGTAACCTACCAGATGCGGCTGCTAACGTGTTCACGGTGGTTGCGGGTTCAAATCTCAGACAAATCTTTGATTTTTCGAATTTAAATCTTGTAAAAGAAATCTAAATTGTGTGAAGTATCCACAGGTCGGAGATGGTTTTTTCTCAGTAGTGTCCATAATATAGTGCTCATTATGCAAAGCACAATCAAATACATCCATTTTGGACCCGATATGCATTTTTTATTTTAACACTTTATTGTAAAAGTAGGCAGAATTACATGCAAAAAACAAAGTGCCCAAGTGGCGGTCTGATTGCTTGAAGCAATTTATGACAGTCAACCATGTAATTTAGTTTCATAAGGTGGATTATTATTTCGACTATCATATATGATTGCCATTCTCAGAACAGATTGAAATATCCTCTAGGCTTTAAAATGTCTGGAACTTTCATCAAAGGGAAAAATTTAAAACTTTATCTGTTATCAGAGGTTATTTACCTCTTTAGTCCATTGATTTGTCACCTGCTTTGCTACGGAGGGAAGTGGACTAAAATATTTCCATCTCCTCCTATTATTTAACTTGATTAATTTCGTTGCGGGTTAAAGACAAGTTAAACATTCCCGGAGACTCGCCGAGCTTCAATGCTCAGTGTCATTACATTGCGTGCCACTGTTGATCCTGGCTTATAGGAGTTGCAGTGGCGGGTGTGTGGGCGGGATAGCCTCATCAAACAAAACGTTGCAGGAAAATTTATACTTAATGTCAATTTTCTATGATATAGTAATTTACAATACAGATCGTGCCGACTCATTGATACTTCAGCTTTAACAAGCTATAGCTGAATCTAGCTCTTATGAAGATTTGTGCAGCAGTGTGTGAACTAAGTAACGAAAAACCATTTGCCTATTGACATACGACCTATTTGGGTTTAATATCTTCTACTACATAAGCCAAGTAAAAAAAATACAGCCAACAGTTACATACATAGCTTTGTCCCACACTAAGATCGAGTCTGGTGTCGTGGGTATCAGGAACTCCGAGACTTGGGGTCACTAACATCCAGACGCGAAACAAATACATAAATATTTGTCTTAGTACGGGGATCCAACCCGCGATCGCTCATTTCACAGCTGGCGTCTAACCAGCTGTGCCACGAAGGCTGTAGAAAGTACAACTATAGCATTAAAATCATGTTGCTCAAACTATAAACGGTAGAAAATGTAAGCTTAAAAATAAGTGAAGCTAAAATACTCTCACAACGTACTCCCACAAATATATATGTTAACAAATTAGCGCATATATAATTACGCAGAAACGAGGGGACGTTTGGAAACCGCCCTTTACGGAGCATTTTCATGTTTTATAATCGTGTTTCATGCGTTATTGGGCGGCGGTAAACCCTTTGTGCGGGACGTGCGCGCCGCCACTGTGCGCGCTTTTATATACATGTAATTACACATAGTTTGAGGGGAATCTGTTTTAATATAGGCAGGAATACTTCAGATTTTGCAATTGGTAAAGGGGTTTTACCAGAAATGTTTTAATTACAGCGTCACTATGCAGATATTGCATCCTGATAAGAAACTTGGGTCAATTGGGAAATAAACGGTTAGGTTATCTTGTTAGAAATATGGATTTTATAAGACTGGTTACTAATCAAATTGGAATTGGTAGAATGCCAAAAAATCTGACACAGTGTAATGTAAGCCTGTTAAATGTTACAGAGACCTAACATCAGAATTTGTAAGATATTTTTCCATCTTATAAAATCCTGCCCTTGATTGATGCCTTGTTCGTTGTGCTATTGAGGCTGTTTTTATAACTTAATCACATCTTTAACAACTGATAATAATATTATCACTTTTTATTTTTCAAAAACCAAATTTAAAAAAAAACAACCAACCTCAAAGACCCAGTAATTACGTCAAACAATGTTTTTCAAAACGAACCAATCGACGCACAGTTTTCATGCGAACGAACAATACTACAGAAGGGTAATACGTAATGAAGGCGGATTTAATTGCTATTTTACTCGTGTGTATGGTCGGAGGGACGGCTCTTTCATCCTGTTTCGGGTTTAGCAGGAACGAGGTAATCGCTTGTGTGACGTGGGCGGTGTCTGTTAGAGGATTAATAAGCGCTCTGCTTGCTATAAATATCGGTGGGAAAAGTTTGCGGGAGTTACAATTGCGGTTTTGGATTGGTATTATACATTTGATGATTTATATAGTTTTATTTAGAGTGAATTATTTCCGTGAAGATGGGTTTGCAGAGATTTTACATTAAATTAATACATAATGCTACGAGTAAATTAAAAAAATGAAAAAAAATTACACTAGCAATATAAGTATCTCACTACTGGGCATGAATTATGAAGTTACTCTTATACTACGATTTTATTCACTAGAGTTTTAAATCCTATCCTAGTTATCGAATGTTTTGTCTTCTTCGCACAAAATATATTCAAAATTAGTTCAAAAGGGACATCAAATTCGTACAAAACATTCGATAACTAAAATAGGTTTTAAAACTGTCTATGAATAAGACCGTTACAGTCCAGTATGCTGGATTAATGCGCAGCAAAATAGACTACGTAATTATTGTGCTACATAAGTTAAGTTTTTTTTATTATATGGTTTGCAACATTTTTTTATTAAACTTTACCGTGGATTAAGTAAATCACATAGCGGAAAAGAATTCAGGGGTCAAACCCGGTATTGATTGTTCATTCCGCTCCATCAGGATATCAGCTTTAAAAAAATAACGGTTGATTGTTTGTCCTACATCAGTTCATCGTTTATCATGTAGATACGAGTAAAGATTATGAATCTTTAATAACTCGGTTCACATTTCCAACATTGATCCGTTTGTAAAAATATCAAACTAGGGCAACTCGATATTTCCTGAATGAAAAATTCAAACTCAAGATAGATTTTCCGATCTGACAATACGTAAGACCTCTCGAGTCTTTACGGGTCGGCTGTGAAACGAGAGGCCATGGGTTCATGCCTAGACCGAGGCAAATATCTGTATGATCCACAAATATTTATTCCAGGTCTGGATATTTGTAAGACCGAAGAAAACCTTCATTGTTACCGATACCCTTGACAAGACAGTTGTATCTCGAATGTGGGGTTAAAATATCTCGTGCTATCGTTAAGTTTATATATGTACGTAACATAATGTACATAAACTCACGCCTATTTTTTTTCAGAAGAGAAACTGATACTGCCAGGAAATCCCCGTTTCACCTTGTGTATTCCATCCCACGATGTTATAGCAAGCTTATCCCCATATCGGGCACAAACTCCTGACTCCAGCCTGATATAATGAATGGAAAAATCTAAAATCAATTGGACCACAACTTTGAAATTACACCGTAGTACGCTTGCTCCGCCGATGATAATGAATAGAAAAAAACAATATCACTTTGACCTTTGCAATCATACATTCATACCGTAGTATGTCGCCACCGGAGCCTCAGTTTATTAATTTGATTGTAATACAAGCGTGGTCATAATCAACCACTCAATTCGTGATTAGCATTAACACAACACGTACCGAAATAGAAGGGCTCAGCATTTAGGTAGCATCGCAGACTACATCTGAACGGTATAGCGGCAGATCAAAGGACGCCGCGCCGCGCCCGTCGCGCTTTGAACATCCCGACGCGTCGTGTACGTTATATACAGTAAGCGCTTTGTATGTGCTTATGTGATGTTAATTTATATTTATTGGCGACGGTTTTAATCTTGTGGCATGTTTGTGAAGCAAAGTACTCCTGATAAGATGAACGAAAGAGAAGATGATTTTAGAATAGATTTTGTTATACATATATATGAGGTCTGTTCCAAAACTAAGGTGAATTGTGCGGGGCGTCCGATGCCCCACGTCATACACTGGTTGCCATGCCTACTTGTCGGCTACTGCCAGTCCTAGCATACCTTATCTTTATACTCATGTATAAAGTTTAAGAGTTTGTTTGTTACCTCTAATCTCAGGAACTACACGTGATATTCTAAATTTATAGACGGAATCGAACATTTTGGCCGCCATTGTGAAAAGTGTATCCGCACTTGGACGGACCCGGGCTGCACCGCTAGTTTATAAAAGAACGCAATTTGTTTTTTCTGAACACGAATAGAATACAAACATTAATAATTTTTATCACATTTTATATAGTATTTTAAATTGAAACGAAATTCTATTTTAAACCTAAAAGGTGTTCACAAAACTAAACCGACACAGAACGATGTAATACATCTTATCTATGAAGAGACTTTGCAGCTAGACCTAATAATATTTCGTATTATATGGAGGATTGCCAAAATGCATGTTTTTCTGCGACACACACGAGAAATAACTGTATGGAAATGTGCTAGGAATATTCTACTTCACAAACTTTTGGCATTTCCAGGAGAATTATGGCTCGAGGCTTTTTGCCTTAGATTTATCGAAAACATGTTGGTATTTTACGTACTTAGTGCAGACGCAACTTAAAAGAACTACTATAATTTTATTATACATAGGTATTAACTTGGATAATATAATAAATGTTTAGTTTCTCAGACCGTCTCGGCGGCGCAGGTGTCCTACAGTACGATTACAACTTTAATGTTTCGGGTTCGAATCCCAGTGCGGGAAAAGTGAAATTGAATTTTTGTATTAAATATCAGTAATTTGTGACTTTCGCGATAGGCTTGTCAACTATCAGATGATAGGGCGGAATGCACGAGTCGATACGTGGCCTCCTGATTTCACCTCTACCTAACTCTTCTGGGAAAAAATATGTGAATGTAATTTCAGTTATATATTTTTTAATCTGGCTCGATATAGCAACTGAATTGCAGCTATTGCAAATGTAAATGTTCAAGTATAGTACTATTCAACACAGACAGTTATTTCTCGCCATTCGACATAATTATCGAGGCTTACATAATTGCTTCTAGACGCCATGAATATATAATTAAAAAAAAGTTATTTATACCTAAATTGACGTATGATATTTATCTACATGTACATTTTAATAAATCCCTGATCTTTTACTTTATACTTATATTCCCATGCATCTAAACTCACTAAATATATAGTCATAAATTATCGCTCAAGAGAAATGACGTCAAAGGTTCCTACACCCCAAACCGCAGCGACATCTAGACAATTTGCGCCAATAACTCACGCGCCCAATAAATAAATATTCAACGGATGCCTATGCCGTACATCTCACTAATTTACTACTACTGAACCCCATAACAACCATTTATCCGCAGACCCCGTATAAATATCCTGCGACATTTTTCTTCGGCTTATCTCGAGAGACCAGACGGAGTTGCGTCTCTTTCCTTCTCGTGCGATATCGGGTATGACTATCTCTGTCTAGTGCCGTTTTATCACGAGTCTGGCCATTTTCCTTTATACAGTACGTTTTATTTAGTTTTCACCCCCCATAATGGATTTATTCTCTCCGTCGTGTGACCTTGCGTTTGTCTCAGACGTTTACTGCTCTGACCTGGAATTTTGGAGTTGGACATCGCGAATGTGGGGATTGTATAAAGTTTTTATAAGTATTTTGAAGTGTTTGTAAGGATGTTGACTGTTGTGGTTGGGAGATAACATTTATTTTTCCGTCTTAAATGTTTTTGTTTGAAAGAAGCTTCATATTTGCATGAGTATTATGTAATGGTAGTTTAGAAGAAAACAAACATTTTATACGCCTTTTATATGTGGTCAGTCGTTACCATATATATACCTATATATCTACACTAATATTATAAAGAGGAAAACTTTGTTTGTTTGGTTGTAATGAATAGGCTCAAAAACTACTGGACCGATTTTAAAAATTCTTTCACCATTCGAAAGCTACATTATTCACGAGTAACATAGACTATATTTTATTTTGGAAAAAAATAGGGTTCCGTAAGATATTTGGATTTTTCGGACACAAACTGAAAAAAATCAACCAAAGAAGTTACTTATTTTGCGTACGCTGCCTAAACTACAAAAGATAAAACCATAAAATGTTATAATTAATTGTAGATCTTATAAATATCTACAAAAAAGTCCGCGACACACTATACCTATCTATGTCGAGTGAGGCACAACAACCACATTTTTATTTAAAAATCTTGAATTTTTTTTTTGACTACATTTAAACGCGTTTATTTTACTCATGCTATTAATCCTTATCAAAATAAATTATTTCATCAATAAGTACAGTTTATGTTGATAATATTTGGTCTTTGAATGATTAAAATTGGACGTTTGGTTTTGAAGTTGTGGTGAAATTAAAATATTACGATTTCTGCTGCACAAAAATTTCATAAGGCAATCTTTATATGTACAGTCAGCAACATAAGTCGCTACACATTCATGAGATTTGGAATTGTCTTATCATCCAAAATAATTATTATTTTCAATATCGTATGGCACTTCTCGGCATAGATGACTTTACTTTACTTGATTATATTTTACGACTACTGAGTAGTACGTACAAATTTTAATTCATAAAAAGGTTATAAAAAAATGTGAAGTGTGCAGCGACTTATGTTGCTGACTGTACATGTATATGGAGAGACGGGATATAATAGAGTGGAAGGTACGGGAGAAGGCTGGGATAGCTGACAGATTTGATAGGACGAAATATAAATGCACGTTATAAGACGGGATGGATAATAAAGAGAAAGGACGGGATGGATTGGGAAGAGACTGAACAGACGGATGAGACGGGATTGAACCGGACAGTAGGACAGCTACGTCAAGTTTAGGTATACAAGAGTTTATACGAAAAATAACATGTATTTGGTGTGGAGTGGAATCAAAAAATATATGCACCCAGACGAAGCTGGGCCGGGCCGCTAGTGTATAAATAAATAAACCCAATAGTCACATACATAATCCTAACTCCACACTAAGATCAATTAAGTCTTGTGTCGTGGGTATCAGATACTACGAGATACTTTTCGGTATCACACTTTCTTTTTGGGCTGATTTATTGTTTATTGACCGGAAAGTGACGTAGACCATTTTTTATCCCCGAAAAAATGACTATCCACGGGATACGGGGGATGAAACTAAGGATTGTTAAGTTATGTTTGTATGTTAGAAACTCATCTTCTATAAATGAATCAAATTCAAACATGTGAGTATATGTACTTATTTCTTTCCGAGTCATAGACAGATGACTACATAAGTACATTATACCCTAACAAATTAAGTGTCAACAATCAAATATAAGGACCAGTAATATATGAAAATAGATAGTCATACTGTGAGTGAGTTAATAAAATGACACACTAAAACAAATCAAACGCCGATGACTGGCAAATGTCCTTCAGTTTCAATGATACCCTTATTTAATCTGCAAATAAAGTGGTATTAGTAACAAATGGGCCACAATAGCATGTATGGCGATCATTAACGGCCACCACATCTCATAAATACACCCCTAGAGGGGAGGAAATAAAATTAGTTACCCTTATCATCGCGACGAAGTTAAGTGGTGTTATATCTGCACATGTTTTCGCGTGTTTTTGATTTTTGTCATTGATTTTGTGAGTGTAAAGGTGACTACACCGCATTTATTGTTTGTTGAGCATCCAAGTATTATGTATTATGTAATATGCATTTGATAAAAAAAAATTTTTGATTGTTTTTATATGTTGCCGTATTAATATGTTGCGGAAATAGTAATAAGTTAAGTTAGGTTGCTATTATTCAACCATTTGTTTTTTTTATTGCAGTGAATGACAAATATGAGCATGCCGTTCGCCTGGTGGTAAGCGATACAACATGAACTCATGAACAGTAGCAAACCCAAACAGCACCTTGAATTACAAAGCAATGCTTGGCATTCCACTGCTCTCGCCATCCTGAGAAATATGATATACGTCTTAAAATGTCTAGTAGTTGCTCTAGCTAGAATGTCCTTCAATCCGAAACACAACAGTGCATTAACACTGCTGTTTGGCGGGAGATATTGTTATTGTAGTGGTACCTACCCAGGTACCAACCCAGACAGCCTCTCACATGTGACAGACCAGTAAATACCTATACGTAATATGTAGGCATACAAACAATATTTTCAAAAGCAAATTGTGTTTATGTATGTAAAAATTCAAATATTATATTACTAAATATTAATTGTAATGTAACCACTGATTAAATTTATATAATGATTATCAAATACAATTATAATCCGGTTTAAAATATCTAATCCACAAGCGTGTCTAACCCGGTGAGTGCACACAACAAGCAACATTAATTGGCGAACCGAACGGTTACAAAGTGTGCCCCCGGGTTAGGGATTGTTTTGACGTGCCGGTATCGTTGGCCTTCCTTAATGCTTAAAAAAATTGTGTTTTTTGGTTGATTATTATCGGTTACTTTATTAAGGGAATTATTTTTTGAAATAAGGAAGATCTTTTAATGAATTAAGCGCCCATTTTTGGCTTCAGTCGTTTAATAATTAATACGTTATATTTTATACTGTAAAAATAGTACATAGTTCATTTTTATCTCAAATCGAAACAAATAGCAATACCAAATTCTATATATTTTCGTAGCAAAAAAGAAAGAGTCTAACTTTTGATAGGTGTCATCATCAATGTTGAATCCAATGATGCGTGGAAATTGGGCATCCCCTACCAATCGGTCTTAGGTTAGTATAATTAATTAAATTTTAAAACCTATCCCTCCTCTTAATTGAAAAGGATGCCCGTGCCCTCTGGAAAAAATATAGAAATATACGAATTTAGAGAAGAGTCTGGTTAGGATCCCGGGTCGGCCAAAGTGATATTAGATTTTGCTATCATTGTCCGGAGTCAGGATTTTTTTTTTTTTTTTTTATTGCATTGAATGGCGAGACGAGCATGCCGTTCGCCTGATGGTAAGCGATGCGACCGCTCATGAACAGTAGCAAAACCAAACAACACCTTGAATTAGAAATCAACGCTTGGCATTCCACTGCGCTCGCCATCCTGAGACATAAGATTTTAAGTCTCAATATGTCCAGTAGTTACTCTGGCTACAATGTCCTTCAATCCGAAACACAAGAGTGCATTTAAACTGCTGTTTGACAGGAGAAATAGACATTGCGGTGGTACCCACCCAGACAGCCTCTCACATATGAGAGACCTACCACCAGTATTTATTGTACCAGAATTTATGAATGAATGCCTCTGGTGTTAAGTCCGCCTATGTACAACACTTGTATATACAGTTAAATAAAATAAAACATAGCTACTAGCATTAACTTTACATTATTTAAATATTGTATTAAATTATAATCACATAATAAGGCTACTATTTTATGATATGTCAAAGCTACCGAGTGTCGCTACTCGCTAGTTTGTCGACCTGGTCGCATCTCGCCTTACACATTTGCCGGCACTTTCACGCTCAGCGAGCCGCGCGCTCGTATCATCACGGATTTATCCGCTTTTTATTTCTATCATATTTGGATATTGTGTTATTCGGATGTGGGATAGCGGTATAGAAATTACGGTACAAAATGGAAGTTCTCGTAAAAATATAAATGTATATAGTTAGTTAGTTTTTCATATATGACACACAATTTTTTGTTTTTTTTTCTGCTTATGTTCATCTCGGATAATGTTGGGTTCTAATAGTGATGGCATTTTAGTTTCAGAGCCTATTCAATGCAAACAAACAATCAAATCTTTCCTCTTTATAATATCAGTTTAGATTATTTTAAAGAAGCAAAGTCACAAATGAGATTCAGGCTACGAATCACTAAAATTTCTTTGATGTTTTAGAGGCTGATAAATTTGAAATAAAGGACCTATTAACGTAAGCCAAGAGATATTGCAAGCTTGAAGATTGTATAATATGTATAGATAAAAAAGTTATCAAAATCCCAAACTCTCTATGTAATCCCTTTGTTTATGAAATTAAAAATGCCATAATTCCAAAGGACGCTGCAGTTATGTGGGTGTGCCAGAAAAATTCTCAAAGCCACCTAATTGGATACAGGATACACACCACTACAAAAGGGGATGTTTGAGATAAAAATGAAAATTAAATCTTCCAAGCGGATGGGCAGAGTAATGTTTTTGACGGTACCGTAGGCGGGCCCCGCTCCCCCCTCGCGCCCGAGGGGGGGTCGCCCGCAAATCGACTATCACAACGCGGCGGAAAAAAAGTTTTGTTGCGTTGCCAGACACTGTGACCGGTTGTGGATTTCTGCTCGTTTCGGCGGCGTTTTTGCTTTTATTAATTTGCGGTTTTGCTACACGATGCGGTACCTATCGCGCCGTCCAAAGGGTTTTAATTGAACGCAAATTAATTGATTTTATGTATTTATTACATAAAAATTTCGACGGTGTTTGGTGGAATTGGTTTATGGGAAAGTGGTATGGTTTGGTGTAAAGTTGATGGTTGACCAAAATCTCTAGAGTTTCACCTGGCGCAGGGAGTAGAGAATTTTGTTTTCTGCGTTGGTGGCTGTGAATTTGATTCTCAGAAACACTACCACGATTTAGTTGATAGGAAGGGTTAATCTATTACGATGAATGTAATGAAAAATGTTTTATGTATTTTCCTCGTAAATATGATTTTGCAAATAGCTTGTTAATCAGTTTGTTTAAAATTTTCTGTTAATGGAATTTATACAATCACATACATGAGTCTTTTATAAACCGTTTATAAACGGTTTGAAACGTACTTGGACTGAGAAACATTTGATGACGCTCGGAAAATTCAAATTACTCATCAAGGCTCTCGAACTGCGACTTCATATATGGAAGCCCACAACTACCAGAACATCATAATACATCATATCACACCCACTTACCTTTCTTCATAGCACTCATATCCCCGCCATTGCAGCCAATAGTCTGCGGGCCTGGACTCAGGCTGTGCAGCTGGTACGGGGGGGTCCTGGTGTCGATCTGCGTGGGCCAGGGGGCCCGGGGCCACGAGGGGGCGGCGCCAGGCGTGCCCAGCAACCGCAGCCGCTCGTACACGGGCGTCGAGCAGTCAGATGGTGGCTGTTGGTTGTTGGACTTCTCTTTCTGCGCGGCTAGGTTTCGGAGTACGCGGTTGATTGAAGATACCTGGTGGGAGAAATATGATTTATTTAATTAAAGAGAAGAAAATTCGTAGTTGAACCCTGGTACCAGCCGTTGTAACGCCTAAACAGAATAAATGAATGATTTATGATAAATATTGTGGTATTTTTAATAGTTTATACATATCACGCCTTATTCGCATGACAGATAGGATAGGATCAGAACGCCCACGTTGCGCAAAGTGGGTTCCGTCCTACAATGTGTTTTAAAGAGCCTATCGCCATAAAACAAATACATAACAACTCCTTTTTCCCAGAAGGGGTAGGCAGAGGTTCTCCTGGTAGCACAACCAGGACACCCACGTTTTACCTTGTATTGGAGACCTCAGCTTTACAATCATACCGTAGTACAACTGCCCCACCGGGACTAAAGTGGGTACTTCATACACCACACAAATATTTCTCTCGGTGCGAAACGCTGAGGTCTTATCTTTTATTGTTTCTCTTTCCCTGTACCAAAAAGCCTTTTGATGTCGCCTCGATATATTTAGGTTAATACTAATAAAAATCCAATATGTGCATGATACAAAAGTTGTTTATAATAAAAGGCGACGGTCGGCGGGTCGGCGGTGACGACACGCGATCGGAAGGGCGTGCGATAAATTGATTATTAAAATTATAACGAACCGTGGACGTTCACCTTATTGTGTACGTGAAAACGATACCGCACCGAACTGAATCTGCCTTTGGATTTTGTTACCAATTTTTTTTTAATATTTAGACTATTGTTGATAAAAGTGTTGAAGACTGTGATGAATTTGGTACTTAATCATATTTGCATTTGAAATATGTTGTGTTTATGATTGACAAGAGTTCAGACGTTGGTCTAACATACTGCAGTTTTTTTCAATGGAATATCCTCGTATATTGCTTGATTAAGCGGGTATGCCGGAGTTTCAGCGGTTAAAAACCGAATGTTGTTCCATTGGCATATTTGAGAAACTCTGGGCCCTCACAAAGAACACGCCAAAAACATACTGCCTTAGTGCAAGTTGGAAGATTTCAAATGTATTTGAATGTTTTTTTCCATCTTTGAATGTTTTTCATAACTGTTATATTGAGCTATTATTAACGAGGAATTCACAATTTACACTCTTAAAAGCTTCACTACTATGTTGCTTGTATTCGAATTAACAACCACTGAATTGTCAATCTAATGCCACCCAGGTGTCTGTCACTTAATATAATTGCCATTATCTTGGGGTAAAAATAGTAAAAAATGTGATATTTGTTTAGCTAATTAAAAGCGGACATAATCTAATATCTACCAGCTACCATCGACAAACCCGTTATAAAGACCGATAGGCCACCCGAGAGAAAAAGTAAAACCAAAAAGCGGTCCAGGCTTGCGTACCAACTGTCACACACGCGTATGACAGCTCGGCAAACGGCGCACTCGTAACTTAGACGTAGGGCAGGAAGGCGAGGTAAGACGATAGACGGTAACTCGATAGCCGGCCGCGCGGTGGTCTGCCCGCCACGGTGACTGGCACATGACGGAATGCCCGATGGACCGAGAAAGCGCGCCACGTTCGAAGAACGTTCTTTTTTTAAAATGACGTTCTCGGTTTTTGTCTATGATTTGTGGTTGACAGCATTTTTCGTAATGTCATTTTGTTTCTTTATTTTTGCCAGTAGGTATCATTTGGTTAATTAAAAATTGCGAAATTGAATTTCGAATTCAATTTGATTTAATCTAGACAGAACACTCGGTGCAACAGCCTCAGAAATCATGACTAAAATCGAGTCTAAGTTTAGGCAAATCATATTTCATCGTGTCAATATCATCAACTGTCTAAAAATCCTCTATTTTGAATTTGCAATATTGTTGCATATTAACTCAATTTTTCTCATACAATTTGCACAAACGTATTCGATAACTGGATAGGTATGCGTAATGTGATTTCATCAATTAAATAGAAAATATTATACATTTTACAACATCAAACTCACTTTCCAATAAGAGTTTGTTCAGACAACAAATTATAACAAGATGCGCGTTCAAAAATCAAACAACTATTTTTCAAGAAAGCAAGAAAAGTGATTATTTCTGTAAAGGATTGAACTCTTGCAACAAATGAAATGGAAGTTTTTAACAAGAAACCTGTCCAGATGGCGCGAACGGGAATCAATGGCTCGAGCCAATTAAATATTTTATACTTATTTTCCAATTCTTCATTAATTGTCTGCTAAAATTAATGTTGTCATAACAAACAATTAGTTAATTAAATTGACTGTTAATATCTTTTGTTTCTTATTTTTGAACGATCATTTTCATTAGGTTTAGGATTTTGGTTGATATAATCCAGCTGTTATCAAAATTATAAAAAAATCTTAATCGATATTTTGACCATGGTTGCATTGGTAGATCGTTTGAGACAACGGTGATATATATTCAAAGTAATTCTTGAAGGTCTCTCACGTTCAGAAATGATATACCTATCTTGTATCTTTGTTCTACACATTCCCCATTTTTAATTTTAATTTGCCAGTCCGAACTTGGCCAGCGTGACATAAAGAAGGCTAAAATTCGTAACATCACATGGTATATAAATAGTTGTGTATAATTTTGTTGTTATCGTGAGTAATGAAGTCCATTTATTTATTTACTTTATGTTGTATATAAGGCTTTACACAAACCCTGTTCTTGTATGAGCGTATCACTCCTGCACTTGCTCGAACGATCCTAAAATTTGACCAAATCATTTTACAACACGTTTATCAGTATTGCTTCAATTAAACGTAAAGATAAAGATATCTACTCTTGAATTTCCCGTCATGTAATTGTTATAAACTCAAATAATCGTTATCCCAAAACTAGATAATTTATCTTATATTTTTCGGAATGAGTACCGCAAAAGATTCGCTTATTTTTTTGTTTATTCTGCTATGTATTATGCTGCCGTATCCAACATGAAACGCCTTATTGGTACAAACATAGAATCGTATTAATAAACGTTGTGAGTGTGGCCATGTGTGAAAATGCCGGCCGTTTGTAAAAAAATAAAGCGACGCAAGTACAGACCTGTAAACAGTCCTTTAATTCGAATCACACACGCCGATTGACTTGCTTCCGCGATTGTACTAATACACCAATTAGTATAAACCCTTTCGCGAATGTTTGTTTGTTTGTATGCATGCACACAGACAATGTCCAGTCCACAATGCGTTTTCGTTCGATTAGTCCACAAAGGTGTTTTTACGGCGAATTTAATTTTAATTTCGTAAACGGGAGCTGGGTTGTCTTTAAAAAGGTAAGGATTCTGGTTTTTTATTTGACAAAAAATGAATCCCATAAATGACATGTTACAATGAATGCAGGTGGATATTCAGTAAACTAAATCATGGATAAGACAGATCTAAAATCCACCAATTTTTTGAAGATATTTTGTAACTCATGTTTGAATTGATAGAAATTTATCAAAAATATTAATTAAATATGTTTGTTTAAAGAAGTTTCTCAGTTCGCATATTTTTGGGACACAATATAATGACCTCAGTGTAATTAATGTGTCAGCTGATATAAACTACAGATACTATATAAAAGTAGTTAAGAAGTGTTTACTTCGAAGAAAGATCGTATGAAACGATTAGCATGGTAAAATTACCGTTGAATGAGGTCGGGATTATTTTTTTAATGGCTAAGTACAATCTAAACTCATCAATGCTACAAGTTTCAGCTTATTTTGATTTGAGATAAATACTACAAATCAAGCAAAATTATGAGACCATTTAGTAAAAAAAAAACGATTCTAAAAAGCTTTTGCGAGTGTTGCTATTTTTATGTTAAACTGTGTGTTAGACCCCTTACCTATGATTTGATAATCCGGTTCAGTAAGGATTACGTTTGTAAACGATACATTCCAGCCCTGCATTCCAGAGCAAACTTCTAGCTACAATCTGCTACAAATCTATTTTTCTCATTTTTAGGGATTAGTCTGCTAGACGTTGATGACTATCAAAATTATTCCAAATCAAATATTTCCAAGACTAATTTCGGTTGATTATCATCCCAGTATTTTCACTGCAGCCAGTCGCCAAGTCCTCCCACAACTATCACAAAGGCACAAACCGCCAGCCACGGCGGACGTGAATGCAAAATAAATTACATCATAACGCTCCGCGCAGCGTGTATCCGAACGTCAAACGGCACCGTAAAAAGTATGAAAGGTGCCCCCTAAATACCGGGTGAGGTGGAGCGCAAAAATTATCTTATATTTGTTCAGACGCCGTGAACGCGGGGCGCGAATACTTTTCAATAAGCTTAGAGAGCGAATTTTTTATTTAGAGAGCCGTCTTGTAAAGCACTGTGAGTTGTGTAGGACGGCACAAATAAAGGGGCTGGCTATTGATCGCGACGATCTCCGATTGCCTGAAATTATAACGGAAATTTTCTTCATGATTTTTTCTAGTGTTTTATGACCTATTTCAGGTCTGATATGCCTCTCTGGTAAACGAAATACCTTATTAAACTGTATATTGTGTTTAGGCTTTCGTTCAAAAACGGCCTAATACTGATTAAAGGTCAAGGCGAATCATGTATTTTATTGCATTAAAGGTTATCTATCAGCCAGCCCGCACTAGTCCAGCGTGGTGGCCTAACCACTCTCAATTGTATTTTGTTATTACAGAAGGCCCGTGCCCTGCAGTAGGACGTATATGTGCTGATATAGATACAGATATCTATCGGAATTATTTTGGCACCTATTATGTGAAATCTTTAGTCGTGTTTAACGGCTGCTTTTATCGCTAAATGTCAATAACTAGGACCGACGCGAGAAGCTTACGTTAAGAAGAGAAAATGTTAAATGATTCGTAGAATATCGTTCGGTGTATACAAGCAAAAATTACATATGTATGTGATTACTGAGAAACTATATAACTCTTTTATATAACTTAAAAATATGCATATAAGTTCACCGGAAGTACAAAATTAATAAGAATTATATACAGTTAGCTATAGTATTAGAAATATGATGAAGCTGACATGAACATTAACATCAAAAGCCCAATATAAATAGAAAAAAACATGGCCATTGAACATTTAACACTTTTAATAACCCAGTAGCATTTTATCAACACTTTACGAAACACTCAAGCAAAGAGGTTAATGAATATTTTTAAGACAAGCGCGCTTCATTAGTCACCTTTCAAGGCGCGGCGTCAAGACATCTCGTTTACGCCACTCGCAATTTTAATGTTCGCGATATAAAAAAGCAGTGCATTACTCGTACCATTGTTGAGCAAGGAGGGTGGTGACAAAAGGCGACCTGCTGGGTCTATTGTGTGCGAAAGGCGGCACTTTGCGACTCAATATTTTGGGTGACTCCATCGCGGATGTTTTCAACGTTTCGCTTAGCCAGCGAACAAATGCGCACCTCGTGTGCCATCGTAATTCTTTTGTTTTACGCAGTTTGTTTATGCATTTTCTAATCAACTGATGTTGGGGTATTGATGGATTGGTTGTGTGTGCTAAGTTATACAAAAGTGTTTGGCATTTTGATGTCATGTTTTTGTATAATACATGTTATGAGCAGGAGTTTTGGACTGTATATCCTTAAGGTTTTAAGTAAAGGTATCAGTAGAGTATCTTCCAATTCACAAAAAGTTCTGTTCTTAGTTGTGACATTTGCCACAAATTCTTCACATTCATATAAAATTATAATTTTTACTAAATTATTTTATTTGGTTTCCATGCCTACAAAAAGACTCGAATTACAATTGAGAATTTCTTCAAAAACGAAGCATAAAATAAAGGAATATTTTCATATATCGCGTTAAAATCAATTCACAATTCCATGAGGTCACCTTTACACATCGCGAGAAAATTAAATTATCGTATTCAATAACCCAACAAAGGCTCAAAGAATAAGAAGTCGGACAATTAAAATAAAGGCAACCACACACCGCCCCGTTTCGGCTCACGTTATAAACTCCCGCCCATAACAAGATACCGTAAGTCAACACTAAACTTAATACGACCGATTCCCACGTTCGAGATTTAAATTTAATTGTCGATTTACCTTTGTGTACAATCAAAGAAATGGGTCAATAAGCCCATAAATTGCATTGTTTGGTATAGACTTATAGGCAGTCTGTCAATACGTCCGCGAGTCGAGTCTCCGTGGGGGGTGTTGTGGCCCATAATGCCCTTAAAATTGTACTCGAGGTGCTTCGCTTTTATATTAATGTGTATTCGAAATCGTTTGAGAGTGAAATGATATGCAACCTTTTATTAGGCAAGTTCTCATACGGGGTCCTCGATTAATAAGAATGTCGTGAAAATATTTCCTTTTGTGTATTGTTCTGTTTCCCTTGATAGTAAATATTTTGTAGGGGACTCCTGAATTGATTTGAGTAGTGATTTTCTGTCAATGACTTTACGCTTCAGATGAGGCGAAATTAATGGTGTACACCGCCCTTGTAGTTTAAAATTTATCGTTTTATAATAAAATATTCTATAAGTTATTCCTAAAAAGAGTAGCTTTCTGTAAGGTATCAAGTCGAACTTTGAGACAACATTTTAAATTGTGACATAGGAGCAGATAGACAATAACTGCTAACAATACCCAATAACACGATTTTTATTACAACATACATTAGATTTTCAACTCCTATTCATTCATTGATTTCGTTGCGGATTAAAAACAAGACATCAACATATTTGATATTTCCAAAAACTGTTCCTAAATGCACAGGGACATTAAAATACCCCATTTTGATTCTGAGTTATAGGACATAGGCGGATGAAAGGACGAAAGAGGCTCTATCATGAATAATCTGAACGCTTTTACCTTACTGGTCACGTAAGGGCAGCTATCACAAACACCAACTTATCCACATGATCTCATACATACATAAACTCTCGCTTTTTCCCAGAAGGGGTAGGCAGAGGTGCATCCAAGATACCCACGTTTCACCTTATGTGCCAGTCCACATGATTAACAACAAATAAATACGAATCGTAACAACACTCAAAAGCCAATCACCGAAAAAGTCAAATAAAACAATATTCACCGCTTCTCGACCTCCGAGATTTTCCGCTAGATGTGCCGTCTGAATAATAAAATGCCGACAAAATACTCCACAGCACGGCTGGCGCAAAAATTGATTTATTTTATGTGTATTTATTTGGGGATCGTCGATACCTTACGCGCGAGTAGCGGGGAATAATGACGGACGCGTGACGAAATTATGTTCACGGTCATAACTTCACTTGACTTTGAGAAATTTGGTTCCTTGTTACATCTTGGTTGATATGACCTTTATTTTAAGTAGATTTGGGATGTGGTTTTGCTCAAGTATGTGTGGGTTTTGGAAATAAATTTAAGTTGTCGATTGATTCAGAAATCGTGAATGTAAAAAAACTTCAGTACACACGTCAGTGTTTATACCTGATATTAGTAAAGAAGATATGAAACATACTATTATATTAGGAGCTTACTAATTCGCAGGAAGTCGAGGTAACTTTACTTATGCTGGTGTTATGAACGACTGTATTTCCAGTTTAGGTCTTATTATGTTATTTTAATTCTCGTCCAAGTCTTTCTTACATTACTTCCATTTACTTTTTTTTGTCATTTACGTTATTATTTGTTTATGTATTTTTTTGTCATTTAACTGTTCATCTTCACCATAATTATCCACGTCCTGTATAGTCCAACTGCTGATTATTTATAGGCCTCTCATATTATTCCATGTTTCTCTGTCTATTTTATTCGCAGTCAAGTAATAAAGGATTATCCACAAAATTGTTAAACTTGGTACAATTAGGTAATACGTAAAGATGGATCTATAGGCTATTATTTATTTAAATTGTAATTTTAAACCTACATAAAGCATGACAGTCTGCGGACGTATTTAACATTTGAAACTTATAAAATACGGTACAATAATGAAGTGTAAGTATTCGAGGGGTCATTATAATTAAATTGGTAATCTTTCGTACCCAACCGAACGGCAAAAGTCAATTGTGTTTACCTCCTGAACCGCTCCGGCCGAATAATCATTTTAATAATACTCTCTTATTATTATTAATGTATAATAGTGTATTATTGCAAACGGCACGGGGATGAACGCTTGGCTGAATCAGAATGACAACTTTTCAACGGTTTTTTTTTCACACATATTTATGATTTTTTTTTGTTTCATTTCGCTATTGTGTCGGGTGTGAAAAATATTAAACGCGTGCCACGGGAGCCTGTTTTATTTCTTTTATTTTGGGCGTTTTATCAAAAGTATTATTAATATTATTACTTAAATTTTTGAAGTAATTTAACTGACGTCAATATAAAAGATTTTTAAAGACGCATACATATTTCGAGAGGCTCAGTTAGGTCTTATTTTTCCTATTAATTAAATAAATAAAGATATAATTTTTCTTTTCTAGTCTTGTTACATTGGTTGCGCCTAGGAGCTTCAGAGTTGCGCTAATTTTTTATAACTTTCTAATTCAGGTATACCTCTACCTTTAAACTTAATTATGTAAATTTATTTACAACAGTTTAATTTGGGAATTCAGAACCAAATGAAAATAACCGGAGGTAGGTCTCTCACATGTGAGTCGCCTGTGTAATGTCTATTTCTCCCGCCAAACAGCAGTGTAAATGCACTGTTGTATTTTGGTTTAAAGGACATTGTAGACACACTAACAACTGGATATATTTTGACTTTAACTTCTTATGTCTCAGTATGACGAGCGCAGTTTAATGTACCAAGAAGCATATTCATAGTGTTGTTTGGTTTGCTACCATCCATGAGCGGACATATCGTTTACCATCAGGCGAGTGACGTGCTCTCTATTCATAGCAAAAAAAAGTATTAAGCTTCATAATTCCCATCTCAAGTACCACTACAACAATAACAGATAACATTATAAACCGATATGTTAATATCCCGGCCCCAGTGCTGCCAACATCTAAACATCTGTAATTACACACAACTGACACTCGGTAATGATAAGATTAATGCACCGACTGATCGTTGAAAAAACTCATTCATATTCATCTGTGTACAGCTGTAGCGGGGCTTGCACATTCGCGGGGAGACGTGCGGTTTTGGTTTGATTTTATCGCGTATATTTTATTTTTTTGACTTTAAAATAAAATTATTATTTACGGATTTTATTGCGGATTTGGTTTAATTTTTACATTTTTGACTTCCCGACGTTTGTATTATTTTACAGCTTTCGTTGTCACGGGGCGGACTTTCTTTGACTTGTTATACATATGCCATAGTTAAATTATTTTTATAGGTATTTGTTAGTACAAATTACGTACTCCATCCACATTTCTTGATTCTGACATGCTCTATATTATGATTAGAGTTTAAGACTATTAATTTTGATATCAAGTTTGCAGGTGAATGATTTTTGCATATTATGTAAAAATATTCCATACTTTTTATGAAAAATGATTTTTTGGAGTTTTATATTATTCTTTCAAATTATTAAAAATTACTGTTACATTAGCAAATGTGTAAGGCATAGTTAAGACTAGCAGCGCTGGACCTGTTTCTCTTAACAATAAGTTTAATAATAAATATGGGACACAGAATACTGTGATCTCCATAATGACGCATGCAAAATGCGTGATTTGAATACGTTTAATCGCTCAATACAGCTTAAAGTATCCGAGTCGCACGTGTAAACCGCCAGTGTGAAACCAATCTAACAGTCCCCTCATGCAACAAAAACTACATAAGGACATCGTTTAATACACAAAAGCGACACAGTGCGGACGCCGCATAAAATTATAATAAATATCAATAGACAGAGACAACGCCATACGCGGGAGGGAGATAGGTGCTGCGGTCATCGGTGCATCTCTATGCATAGGGCTGCCACGCTCGCTGTCCCCAGCGGCTGTCACTCAGGGAAAATGGGAAGTCGCGGGGTCACGCGAAAAACATTCGTGTTTCTGATTGTAATTATGAAAGTTTTGATGTGTTTTGAGGGTTCGCTTTTTGTTTTTGCTTTGTATTACGTACTTAATAGGTGGTTTTGGTTTATTGTTATGTTGTCTTTATGGATAGTTTAGCATTAAATAAAAAATTATGGAATGATGACCAGCTGACACTTATATGGTACTCTTAAAAGTATTACAAGTACTTACTTGTGTCTGTGTGTATGTGTCGTGCATATGCTAACCGACAAGTCGTTTTTAAATCATTCTAGGACCCACCAAATTAAATTGTATAAGCAATTTAATAACTAAAATGTCTTTATTTATGGACGCTTCTTCTATAGCCATATTTAGTGATCCACATGCAATAACACAACCTGGTTTAGTGTCACATCAACATATTATGTAGATACCTAGTGTGTTCCGATAACTTTGCAAATCTGACAGCCCTATTATGCATTCGTATTTGAGGTGGCAACGCGTTGACACGTCATTTGGACGTCGAACAGGGGCTATTAGATGTCGGCCGATGTATGGGGTACTTTATGACACTATGGGGTACTTCATACCAATGTGGGGTACTTTGTGTCACTATGGGGTACTTTGTTCCAGTTTGGGGTATGTATTGTCTGTAATAAGTCATAACTCATGTTAACTAGAGGAGGGTATAATTCTGATTTAGATCGAATGCTATTATGATCGCTGTCAACTGATAGAAGGACATCTGTGAAATTATTGTAAAATTGTCGTTTTGCAATGTTATGGTAATTTTATGTTTGGTTTGTGTTGTGAGTTTATGGTATAGTTTTGGTGGTGGCGGTGGTGGTATTATACAATTATCAATATATGTTTTATATAATTTAAACAAAGAGATGATAGTAATATAAGCATGTTTTATGGAAATCTCATGAAATTAAAATCAGTATCAAGCCGTAATAAATTTTATTGATCCAAATTGACAAAAAACTTCGAATTATTTAGGTATATGATCCGGCTGATTATTGAATAGAAAGTTTTTTTGATGATTCAGATAGACAAGAGCTTACTGCAATTTTTACCACACCTTTTGAATAGACCATTTTTTACACGCTTTATATTAGCTTCACTTGTATGTTTGTATGTTTGTATATTTGTATGTTTGTTTGTAACCGACTTCTTTGGGCGCGATTTTGACCCACTTTAAACGGCCAGATTTCGTTCAAATTTTGCACACCTGTCAAAGACCGATGACAATACAATAATTCGATTAAAATATATAATTATCCTGACTAGATTCGCCAGGATTAATTATTCTTATAATTGATGACCATTGCTACATTCATCGCTAGATGGCGTTAACATTGTATTCTTCCAAGAAGCTTATACCCAAATGGAGATTGCATTCCGTATAAAACACTGAAGCACAAAAATTTGACCTTGAATGCAATCGCTGTTGCCTGCTATCCTTTTCTTTAGAGTGACAATGAATGAAGTTCACGTGAAGTTCATTCATTGTTACGCTAAAGAAAAGGATAGCAGGCATCAGCGACGTCATTCAAGGTAAAATTTTTGTGCTTCACTTTTATATACGGAATGCAATCTCCATTTGGGTATAAGCTTCTTGTATTCTTCAAGTGTCAAATGTTACTACTGACCAACAGATGGCGTTATTGATTGGAAATACAGCCGTAGATGGATGTTTTTAGTCAAAACAATTATATAATAGTTAAAAAAAACTAAAATACACGCTTTAATAAGATATACAACTAAAAAAGTAAAAATAATTGATACTGAATTTAAGATAAGAAAATGGAGTAAAATACATATATTTTATTGTTACAAAGCGTGGGGTGCAGGAGGATAAGTAATTGTTGTAAACACCCCACGCTTTGTAACAATAAAATATATGTATTTTACTCCATTTTCTTATCTTAAATTCAGTATCAATTATTTTTACTTTTTTAGTTGTATATCTTATTATTTGGTGTTACAATTTGTAGCCACGCGCTACGGCGCGGCGTAGCAAAGCTAAAATGTTATGTAATACAGACGTATCCATAGTTATAAGATCTAAATTATACAAAACAATAATTAACAACTAATAAGGTAAACTTTATTAATGTTGTATAGATTTAATCTATTATTAATGAATTTAGAAAAACATCTTTATTTACATTGGACTTTTTTAAACATAAAAAATATTTCACTAATTAATTCATATTCATGCAAGTTATATCACCACGCTAAAATCATTACATCATACAAAATACGACCCACTATATATACCTAAATTTGACCTAATACCTATTTAACCGAACCCGTAAAGAGCAGTTAATAGGTATGCACCAAGAATTTGCTCACAGCCGAATACCAACGCTGGCATGTTATGATTGTAAACGCAACGATGGAATGGAACGCACGGAACTAATCCAGATTGGCTAATGAATGGTGTTGGACGCCCGGACGCGAATATTCGGACGCCCAAACGCGGCGAGCGGCCAACACGCGGGCGGCCAACACGCACAAAACTATTCAATTACCGACCGGTAATGGCGATATTGCGCTCTTTGTGCCACATTTTGCAGAGGTTTGTAAGTTATCTGGTAATTACGAAATTTGTATCAAAATGTCTATAATTTTTAGAAGCGTGAAGCAATGCACGGAGTATTTGTTTATGGCCAAATTGTTGAAATTTTTTTTTGAAAGGTCATAGAATATAATTAATAATCGTAATTTAACCTTTATAGGTACATCAGCTGGCGAGAAATAGTTGTATTATAGTTAAAGTAGAAACTGTTTACCTCAGGCTGAGTCCAAGCGCGACGCAGACCTATTCGTCACTATGGCTAGTTGTCATTGTATATAACATCATATACCACAATCGTATATACTTTTCCTTAGCGGATTCAAATATATATAGCCTAACTCACACTTTCAATTGCACTGCCGATTGTAGTGGAGGATATCGTTTCAGCCACAGGAAGTCCACTGCTGAACAAAGGCCTCTCCCAATGATCTCCACATCGACCTGTTGGAAGCGGCCTGTATCCAGCGACTTCAATATGGGACGCATATGGGCTGATGAAAATATATCCACTCTAATCACAGATCACTTCCAATAGATACCGCATTACGATAGTTTTGTTTTGAATCGAAAACGCCAACGAAGGGAACTGCGCGGGGGGTGGGCGGGTTGCAGCGCGGTCACGTGGACTTCACTGGAGAGATGAGGCATAAGTCGATAAATAAAAAAATGTATCGATACTTCGATTTGCCAGTAAGTTCATGTGTTATGATCGCTTCTATAACTTAATTACCAACTTGTTAAATGTTTGATAATATTTTTTCGCCGGCCTGATAAATTATACCAACCGGTAACCGCTAACTACGAATAAAAATAAGATTTATACTTTAGTATGTAACGGTTTTATTTCTATTATTCACCGTGTATTTTTGTATACCATAATGGCGAAATACCCAAATTAAGTGTTGATATAAAAGATCAGATAAAAATATGAAATAGTAAATAACTAAACCTCACGCCCGAAAGGGCTACAATAACTTATTCCGTTTCTTGAATTTTGACGGCGGCTGTAGTAAATGTAATATCGACAAGAGACGATGAAACCCACTTGACGAACTATGAATGTTTTTGAGACGATATATACAACGTATGTTAAAATTAGTGCAATAGCTTGTGCTACTGATTCTCAATAAACTTAGTATACTAAAACTTATGAAATGAAATGAAATGTATTTATTGGTCACGTAGGTAATTTAAAGCTCTTATGACTTATGATGAATACCAGGGGCGTGCGCTCCTTGTAGGCAGAAATGCAGTGCTTTACTTGCCATTCACAGATATTTTATTATAACGTACGTACGTCTTAGATGACTTTAATCAATAGTAAATAAATAAATAAACAAAATATAATAACTTAAAAACGCCTAATATTTTATAAATAGCAACTATTTGCAAGCACACAAACATTACGATTGCTATACGACAAACAAGCGGCGCTGCAAAGTAAAATAATGTACCTAATCAACCAAGTAATGCCGCCGCGTCCCGCATGACATTTGTTTGCGTGTGTGTAGTAATTTTGGTGTCCGTGCACAGTCGCAAACGCACACACCCATGCATATCGAAAGGCGCGACTCCTGCGGCAGGCTATGAGCGTTCGGCTGTTTTCGGGAGTAATCGGTAATGTTCGTTGCCTATAATCCTAGTAAAAATAGTAGACGGAAATGTAATGAATTGCGCAAAATGCACATTATGCATTTTTGTTCGGTAAGGTTTTATTTGTTTAAAACTTTAAATAGCACAATTTTTTTGTGTTTCGCGGGGGCCATTTTGCTTTTTTCATGTGATGAGCATTGTTTATTATTTTTTTTGTGTCAGTTTAATTATAGTTTTCTTAAAATATTTTGCATTTTAGCATTTGAAAGTGTGTACATTCAATAGTTTATTACTGAGTTTCTATAATAATTGTAGTGATTTGCTTTTACTAGTACGTTTGTTGATTTTTTAAAATGTTATTTGATTGTGAGGTTTGTGTTGAAAATGTGTGTTTATTAAAAATTGAAGCTGACTCGGTGAGTAGTTATAATATTTTAGTTTATTAATAACTAGTGGCCCGGCCCAGCTTCACCCGGCCGGGTACAAATAGATTTCTGTACAATAATATGTACGTATCATACATATAAACTTTCCTCTTGTATCACTCTATCTATTTAAAAAAAACCGCATCAAAATCCGTTGCGTAGTTTTAGATTTAAGCATACAAAGGGACATAGGGACAGAAAAAGCGACTTTGTTTTATACTATGTAGTGATTTACTTATTAGAATTTCTTCGGCCGCGACGATCTATCGCTGTTTTTTCTGCGTTCCGTAGAATATATACATGAATAGTAGTACATCTAAGACTTGTTCTGTTGGCATGGTTTCCGACTTAGAGATCCGTCACGTGGCTGTGGCTATGCTAAACATCTATAAAAAAAAGTTTTTGTGCCGAGTACTCCGCCGCATACCCAGTATCATAATCCTGTGCACGCCGCTGATGAATACCCTCCCATTATATTTGAAAACGTATACAACTAGAGGGAAAAAAGGACATTTAATTACGCCAAAGATAAAATAAATAAAAAAATATTGTAATCGTACCTTGTTAACAAATTTAACTATTTCAAATTACATAAAATAACGTGATTATGGTAATTTGCAATTTTTATTTAAATCAATATATATTTTGTGACATTGTCATTTAATAAAATTAATTTACATTATTGTTTTACAATATCGATATTTCTGGGAATTATATTATAAACATGCGTCAAACACTAGAAGAACGCGTGATTTCGCCAAAAAAAGATGGCTTATTACGGTTATTGCTATGCGAAAAAGAGACGGCTGATTCTCCATCCGTACTCGACTGTTTGACATTGATACATTAACCAGTATAAATTGAGCTCGCTCGGGACCAAAATAATTTAAAGAATATTAGTTATCGATGAAAACTTATTGCGTTTTTTAGATACTTTATGTTTTTGAGTTTTTTGCACACCATTTTATTGAACAAATCATTTTTAACTGTAATATTATGTTCCCAAAACGTAATTTTCGCTAATGTGCGACGACATGTGCGGGTCCACTACTTGGACGACACTGATGACGCCACATTTGGCATCGGTTTATATCTATCTGAAATCTTAAATGTGTTGGGCGCAACCGCTGCCTTGCATTAGGTATCTATTGGGAGTGATCTGTGACTCTAATGCTATAAAAGACTTACCTATCTTTATCCATCCTATTTTATTGACATCAAATCACAAAAACAGGTTTACAAATCAACTCATAGCGATATTTAATCAATATTATTTGCATAGGTGATGAACACTGAATCCTCAGCATCCCTCGTTTAGCTAAGTCTCGTCACGGTAGGGTGAGCGCCCCGTGTTTAAAACTACCCCATATGCTCGCAGTTTTACGCACTTTTAATTTTAATCCACTCCCCGCTGTTTTTATGTTCTGATGTTAGGCAGGTGGATTGATATATGAAACGTATTTTTATCTATAACTTGGTATTACTATGTATTACTTGGGTATCGTGAAGTGAGCAATTTCTTAGTTTAACTGCCTTTTGAAAATGACTAAAAAGATAGTGAAAAAATATGAAAAAGTATGTAATTGGTGGTGTCCAGACCCCAGCATTAGCCTTGAGAATTTGTGTAACTGCTAAGTAATTTTGTTAGTATTTGAAAGCTACAAAATTGCTCGAATTTTGAAATTGTGTGTATTTTAACTACTACCGCTCACTTAAATGGCGTGGAAAAATATCGTTAAGACTCCTACATATTATGAACAAATTTTCAAAATTTTGCAACGTTTGATTGGCCAATGGTTCCCAACTAGCCAAGATGCCTAAGTTCTAAAGTGAAATAATATGTTATTCCACATAGGGGTTGAAGACTTAACCCTGATTCTAACGCACCTGGAGGCCAAATAGAGCATGCACCGGTCAGAAAAACCCATTTATCTCCGGACGACACAAGCTGGCTACCGACACTAGCACGGGTCGTTCCGGCTTTTCAGCACAAAGTAAAGTAAATTTTATTACAAACGCAAGATAAACTGTTATAATTATATTTAAATGTGGAGTTTAAGACGGAGTGGCGGCGCACACAAGGCATTCTTAGGCTGTTTACACGCGAGCGCACATCAAACGCTCATCCCGTCATCCCCGACTCCCGTCATTTCGGGCTCCGTCATCCCAGTACCCGGCCCACCGCCATCATAATCAGATGTTTGGACTTTCTTTGATAACCAACATTAGCATCTTTGGTGGAATTTAATTTGTTTTCACTTACAACGCCACGGGATAGTTTAATTGTGTTTATCTGTTTAATTAAATTTCTGTCTTGGATTGTGTTTTGTTTTGATTAAATTTGTTTTGTTTTTTTTATAGCTCTTGCGTCATAGCAAAGTTTACAACGCTAGCTTAGTGGGGACCTGCAATATATCGGCGTGGTGTACAGTTACCTACACCCTACAAATCGTACTTTCTTGTGTTCTGCAGTAGAAGGATATGCTACCATTGAAAGCCTCTGTGGCGCAGTAGGTTCGACCCCAGCACCGAGACAAATGTTTGTGTGATCCACAGGTATTTATTTTGAGCTGCGTGTTTGTGACACCGAAAAATCTGTTGTAGTTTTCGACACCCCACAAGACTCTTAGTATGGTCAGGGCTATACATATACTGTTGGGGCATTTATTAATGCAATTAAGTTAGTGTTCTTATACTAATATGATTATATAAGAAACGCAGTACTGAAATATTCAAATTCAAAATAATAATTATTTTACATACTATGTGCAGAATTTAAAATAAACGAAATCCTGTAATTTTAGAAAACATCTTTATTATTTTTGCTCATTACTCAATTATAACTAAGCACAAAATTATAGTAACATTTGTCACACATTACAAAACTTGCATTAAACAAAACCAATATAGCAACACTTTAAACTCCCAAATTAACATTTATATACGCGGTAGTTCGGCAACCCCTAGCATTTAATTGAACAACACCCCACACAAGTTGTTTGTAATACTATCTTATCTAATATCTCTTGATGCTATCGCTATTTAATATCGCTACGGATCGGAGGTACAGTTCGCAGACGATTTTGTTTTCACAATGTTAGTTTTATTATCATTTCTTTAACATGCATATAATTTTTGTTAAAAAATAATATTAAGAAACCACTAAGGTTTCTAAAGAAGAAACATATATAAATAAGTATTCTTCATAATTTAATAGTCTTATTTAAAGACAGCTTAAAACCTATTTTAGTTTTCGAATCTTTTGTCTTCTTCACTCAAACTGAATTCATAAGTCGTTTGAAAGAGACAAAACACTAAAATAGGTAAATCTCCATGAATGAGGCCGTAAAACAATATTTTTTATATAATTTTCTAAATAAAATAAATAACACCCAGTATCATATACATAGTCCTAGCCCTACACTAAGATCAAGTCGTGTGTCGCGGGTATCAGGAACTACGATAGACTTTTCGGTCTCAGAAACACCCAGACTCGAAAGAAATATTTGTTGGCCGCACAAACATTTCTCTTGGTGCATGGATCGAACCCGCGGCCTCTCTTTTCACAGGTGGCATCTAGCCGCCTATGCCACGGAGGCTGTCTAAATGTTTCAATATACGGAAATATTTGCAGATTACATGTCGCAATACGGCGTGTCAAAGCTAATCTGAGATTATGGAATAAATAGAAGCATAGAAGAGTGGTTGGTATATAAGAAGCCTTCTGTGTAGGCAGTAGGTGTTTAAGCATTCAGTGTCTCAGTATTGTGTTCTTATTTAAAAGACACTATAGTCAATGGCCCTTAAAAACTTTACACATAACCCACTGCTTGATAACAAGTTCTTAGCGATGTTACACCTGTTTATGAATAGGCATCACGCTTTACGCAAGTTGCCTGCCCATTATCCCCAAAAAAATATCACCATTAAAATATATTTTCAAATTCGAATATAATCCGAGCATGCGTTGATCCGGCTAACGGTACAGTGAGCAAGTTGATCGGCAACATTTCGGTCGCAGGACGAAGGACGGACGACGCAGGACGGAGGGCGGGGTGAGTCGGGATTTACTACTAATATACGCAATCTGTTACTATACCAACTATAGATTGGATACCATTTCATTACCGCGATTAGGATGGAGGAGACAGGGGATATTTTTATTTTCACTCAGTTCTGTATCAGCCCATATACGTCCCACTGCAGGGCACGGGCCTACTCTACAATCGAGAATACGATTGAGAGTGGTTAGGCCATATAGTCCACCACGCTGGCCTAGTGCGGGTTGGCGGACTTACATACCATAGAAATTCTTATGAATCGCTATGGTATGCAGGTTTCCTCACGATGTTTTCCTTCACCGTTTTAGTGCGTGGTGATTGATTATCAATACACACATGACTCCGAAAAGTCAGAGGTGTGCCCTGGGATTCGAACCCGCGACCACCCTGAACATGTGGGCAGCCGCGTCTAGTCCGTTTACCAACAGGCCACCACGCACTTACTCAGTACCACCACTCACTCAGTACTTTGGTGAAATAGATTTTAAATAATATAAAAATAAGTTTCCAAAATATGTTTTTTGAGATAAAATTATTTAGTTTTGCTGCAATGTTCATATCTAGAACATTGTTTTATCGGTGGTAGAGACTTATTTCAGAATATTGAAGATAAATTATGAATGAATCACCCAACTGAGTGTGCTTCTTATATCAAACAGAAAACTAACGTGAACTAATAATAATAGTTTTGTTGTTCAGTTTTCTTTGTCAGTGATTTTTTTAAATTTTTTAAAAATAATTTTTTAAAGAATAGGAAACTGTATATAAATACAGTTGTCAGTTTCCTATTCTAAAATTGCACATAGTTATTCGTACTTTTTCTAAAGATGTAATGCAAGAATCCAATAAAATACTAAATAGCATTGAAACCGTTCAATAATAATAAAAGGCGGATAATATAAAAATTGCATATCCCGGCTTAGCGCGCACGTGCCGCTCTCGCAGCGAGGCGATACTTATCTCGCTTCGCTTCCCACCCTAGGGACACCGTACTCGTCAATATTTTTATTGTGTTAACTACACTTATGACAGGGGATTGTGATTCCTATTCTGTATTTAGGACTGTTACTATACTTACATAGCAGTAGTATTAGCATAAATAATAATAGCAATCACATCAAAAACATCCTGTAAAAAAATACCAAGTCAGGTTACCGCAAAAAGTTGTGAGATCCATGTAATACCAAGTCGGTTGATTTATTTAGTCCTTGCTTAAGGGACCTTCTGTATAAAGTTATTACGTAAGTTATTATCATATCAATATTAAACATCCTTTACGTTTTAAATTTTTCTTTTTTCATTTCATTATTTAACCACAACGAAGTTATAGGGGTTAGAAAATGGTCTGAATTGCTTCGAAAAAAGGATGGTACGACAGACCCGCTTTTTAGCTCGACTTGGAGGGGGCACTCCCCCCAGATAGCAATCATAAATAGCAACTGAAGTCGAAATAAATATTTCACAAGCTAAATAAACTAAATTCTGCGATTTGCGATTGTGATTCACAAAGCCGATTGGATAATATATTTATACGATCTAGAAGAAACCGAACAGTTAATTTTGTGTGTAATTTCAGATGTGATAAATGGTTACAATACACCATATACATATTATGTTTACAAATTCTGTGGGGGCAATTAGTAATAGCAGAAATAAGGAGCATGCTAAGTCTTTAAAAATAACAAGTGGTATTAATTTGAAATAGCAATAATTATAGCATTAATTAAAGTAGGAATGGGCTGGCTCGACCGGTGTACCACTGTGTCATAGGAAACCCGGCGTCTTGTTTTTGCAGGCCTAATATTCCCCCTCTTCCTCCGTATACTGTTCAAGATTGCCCTCGACGATTTTGAAAAGCCGGCAATGCATTTACTACACATGTAGTCTAGTCTATCTAGTACCTTTGATAAGGAATCACTGTGCAAAATATCGCGAAGGATCTCTGCGTAATTAGTTTCAGGATAATAATTCAATTCTAACTATTTCAGATTTTCAAAGTTACTCCACAAATAATCCTTTTAGGTCTAGGCGTAAGTTGGATTAAAAATTATCTCATGAGTAGGGTAATATATGATACTTACAACATAAGATCTGTATCTTAATGACGGACCAGGACTATGTATGTGGCAGTTGGCCCTAAATATTTAGAACGTTTTCTGTGGAGTGCCAATTGCTTTTTAATTCAAGGTATTTGGTTTTCTTACTGTTGATAAGCAGTGTTAACGCTTACCATCAGGTGAACGGCATGCTCGTGCCTATCACTAAATTCAAAACAAATTTGGAAACGTAAAATCACTAAAAATTGCTTGATCAACCTGCGACTCATATGCCATGTTAACCAACCCATGTTTCACCAGCGAAGATTGTAGTAATATTATGTATATTATGGGAATAATAGATGGATATGGGAGATATTGCGAGGATCTACGTGTTCGCAGCGGGGGTCGGTTTAGCATTGTACATCGTGTAATTAACTCGTTGAGGACGCGTGTGGGGGTTGCTTATGAGTTGTGACGTCATAACATATTTATTAGCATGTTATGACGTATTTAGAGGAGTTATTAGAAAATTAACAGTCTTATTCATACACAGTTTTTAAAGTTATTTTAGTTATTGAATGTTTTGTCTTCTTCGTTCAAACTGAATTTAAAAGCCGTTTGAAAGGGACAAATTATTCGAATACTAAAATGGGTTTTAACTGTCTATGAATGAGGCCCTCAGTAAATAAATGTACGTAAAGTATTTAAAAATGGTCAATATTATATGTTGAGTGAGTCATTATGTTGTATTTTTAATTATAAAGAAATATCCATTAAAGGCAGTGAAAATTAGTTAAAAGATACTTAATACAAACTGTTTGTATCTTAACAGTAATGAAGTAGTAATGTCAAATATTGAAACAAACACTACATATTGTGTTACAAGTTTAACCAAATCGATACCAGGATGTGATATCCGAAGCATTACTCGGCAATACACTTGATCGATTTATCCAGATGATACTGTGCCTTAAGAGCGGTACCAAGAGTAAATAAGTAGATAAGTTAAGAAGGTCTCTGGCCACCATTGAAATCGTAATGGATGAAATTAATAGCGGTGATAAATAGCTAAGCATTTTAAAATTAAATCTTTTACAGAAAATTCATTGAATGGGTTTTATAGCGACCACAAGCTGCATGTAACATTTTATTCAAGCCCGAAGGTATATCTGTAAATGACACCAGAATTAAGAACTGGGACAGACAATATACCCGTCACAATTATATATTTGGTCTTATGATTACACATTCAACATGAATGTAAGCTTTAAATCCTGGAAATTGTGGTATTAATTTCCCTCCAACACTTCTTACTTTTAAGTAACTTTTGGTGATTTTTTATCTAAACGAAAATCTACCGAAATGCCATTCAGTAAAAAACTGTTTCTGTTTGGCCGCGTCGCACTATTATCAATTTTCTAATTAGGAAGAAAAATGGACTTTGTGTGTTTTAGATAAGGTTGGTTTTAGTGTGTGTGCGTGGTTGTAGGGTGGATGCTGCTATCGTCGACCGCATGCACGTCACGTGCGCGCCACGCGTCATCTCCGATAATCTTCTTTACCGGACTCCTTTGTTACAATTTGTTGCTGCGCCGATATATCCCTCGCCCTCGCGAGATCTAAATCTCAGATATGATTCGTAATGATATTTTAACTTAGTGTTTTGAACGAGCTATTTATTAGGTTTGTTATTGTGCATGATGGTTTCGATTATTGCGTATTGGCCATTAAGAAGTGGAATATTGCAAACGATTTCGATTAAAGTTTCAAAAATATTATATTCGATAACACTAGTAATTTTGAAATGCAATATGTAATGAAACGGTTTTGAGGAATTTTAAGAATAAACATTTAAATAATCAGTAATATTGTCAGCTGAAAGCTAACATTTAAAATGCACATACTCGTAATCCGTACAATTTTACCGAACAATTTTCTATAAAGGTCTTTTTGCTTTCAACCGCTCTTCTGAACCCTTAGGTAAGAAAACTTCTTCGCTCAAATATTCCTGCAGCAAAATTCACGATTTCCTAAACAATCACCACGGACGCAGCATTCAATAATTTATCAAATATATTTCACACTTATAACGCGAAAGTCAACCGAAAAAAAAATACAATGCGTCCGTAATGTTGTTAAAGTGACAAGAAAATATCGCGGCACAATGAAATAAAGTTGTCATCCCCAGCAAAAGGGCCGGGGAGCGTGCTAAATGCATTAATTTGGCCTGGATTTAGTGGCCCGGAAGTGATTTGCTACGGGAACGCATGTTTCACTGCGATATGACCCTGTGTCGTCAATTGACCCTCTCACCACACAAATCATAATCGCAAACTAATTTATACTTTAAGCTAGTTATTATAAGTTCCAAATTGGAATGAGTGTACGAAACTTTTGAAGTTGTATGAATAGTAACAAGGTTTAGTTTTTTTGTTGTCAAGGGTCGTTAGCGTAAAGGCTTAGTGATCGTGACGTCATTGTTTGTTACTTAAGCTCCTGTAATAGCATTGAGTCCTGTGTTTAAAGTTCAGCGTGCCGTGATTACTTAAGAAAAAATATACATGTGGGATTTCGCATAAAAATATTTATATTTGAGTATATATTTGAGTCCATTTCAAATTTCATTTTTCGTTTTGCTGTTTTTACCAAATTAAGACGTCCACTGGAGATTTATATATACTGTAACATCGATTTAAAACTAAGGATAGGCCAGTCAGTACATATGGAGTTTCAAAAAGATGACCGTGAAAATCGCGCTAAAATAAATTTATTACATTACCTTCATTTAATACATTTCCTCTAAATGGCGATAAAAATATTATCTTCATCTTAATTAAACATTCAGTCTGTATAAATACTGCAAATAAGCTACTTAGATAGAAAAAAATATGAAAGTTGTCATATAATAATAATAATTCTTAACTATAACACCAAACAACCAAAAAGACAAAAAGAAAAGAAAAAGAAGAAAATGCAATAATCACAGAAAGAAGTCATATGTCTGGCTTTTATCATGTATGTCAAATCAAATTCACTTTAGAATTTTAATTTAACTTTAAAAATTATTAACTATTACCTATTTTTGCTTACAGTTGCTATTTACATAGGAAAATATAAGAATACTAACAATGTGGATGTTTCGTTAAACAAAAAATTAACATCCTGAAATCACCAATTTAATTAATCTTTGTTTAAAAAAAAAGATTTGTATATATGTATGTACATATGAAAGGAAATACGTGATGTTTAAAAATCATTCTTTGGACATTCTTCAGACTATTCTCCGTAAAATGCAACTTTCGTAATAGTTCAATTAAGTGTCAGTATTTTGAAAAAAAAAACACACCTAAATCTAGATTTCGATTAAATGTTTTTAACTAGCCCACTACGGTGGTCTAAAACAGATTCGCAGACTCCACATAAGTTTAAATTTTTGTAAAGACCTTTAAGATATTTAAGTTGATGCTTCCCATCATCGTTAAAGTGTATATCAACATTATAGCACATCAAACTCACTCCGATACACATTTATAAGTACGTATAGACTAATCCCCAAAGTCATTTTGAATTTCACCTTTCCCATCAAATTTAATAGAATGAGACGCGCCACGATCGATCTTCTGACGCTAATACATTCAGTACTAAGCACCCTCTTAAATAATATCTACCTAAACACAATATCAACCAATATTCGATAAACGCGTACACGTCAAACGCACATACATACTTACCTGTATGCCATACCGCCCCAACCTACCCTCTGATAACTTAAAGACTTTATCCCCTGTACAGGAATTTTTACGGCAACAAAAGCCTTCATATTTTCTTTATTCATGTCGTGTCAAAATCGCCCGCCGTCCCCCCTTTAAACGATGAAAAAAGAGATATGCGTCCAACTCTTTCGCACTCATTAAAATCCCGTATAGCCGTCTCGTTCCACAATCTTTCCCTCTGTTTCGGTTTTTATGTTTTTCTCGATATTACGGCGAGTACTTAAAGCATTCATTTTTTCTTAAAACCGTCACCGACAGGGTGATGGCGCGAAATTCTTAATTAATTTATGTTAAGTATTTTGAAGGGAGCAAGAAAAGGGTGTTTGGGGGTGCACAGACGCCGGCCGTAAAATGACGTTATTTTTGTATATTCATAGAATTATCGGCGTGTCTTTTGCACTACATTAAATTTTACCGTTTTTTCATTGACTTACTGCGAAAGAGTTACTTCTGTATCGTGTATAATGTCTCTGTTGTCTGAATTTTGGAGATTAATTTTTATTCTGATTATATTATTATTCATGTTGTCTAGTACTTTGTTTGGATACATTTTCTTTACCATAACGCAAATGAAAGAGATCTATTATGAAAATTGTATAAGCTAACAAAGAGATAACGAGCAAGAGAGGAGAGTTAACCAGGACACCATTCTTGAATAACATATTTTTATAGAGTCATAGAATTCATTTTTATTTTAAAGTAATGTGTTCATAAAATTTAACACTCTATTGATCGAAACAATTAAAATTATTTAGATAAGTGTAAATCAGCTTTTAAAAGCTAAAAAGCCTTTAATGCACTTAAAAAGCCTTTATGACATCGATGAAAAATATATCTGAATAGAATATTCTTTATTCTATTGAAAGTTGGAGTACGTTTCGATCTCGGAAGTAAAGAGGACTTACCGTCTGATATCAGTTTACTGGCGTGAAACGTGCTTTGAATCTATAAGTTTTCACTCTACCGTAAAATAAAACTTTAGAGAATAAAGAGGTAAAACCGTATATTAGTATATTTTGAATAAAGAGTTTAATTTTTCTGGCCACTGGTTTTAATATCATTTTTCTGGGTTCGAAACATGAGATTTAATTTCAGATATTTATATCGACTCCAACAATCTATAACAAATATATTTGTTGTAAAATATTTTATTATAGCTTATACTTCATAAAAGACTCACTTACAAAAGATTCAACGAATATTTTTAGGCATAAAAAGAACACCTACTTGCCTTCATTGTTTACATCATGGCAAAGGCAAAAAACACTACAAATGGGCGTATTACTAAAACATCGCCCTATATAAGCGAAGACGTATCGACGTCCAAAGGATGTCCCAGAAGGGAGCGTCCCCGTATTCAAAAAAGGGAAAAAAATGAAGAAAAAAGTTATAACGTCATATTGTTTTGCCGCGAAGTGGTGGTGTGGGGAGGGGAGAAAGGGGACCCTGTATAGTGCCGGGAGATAAGGCGTTATGGCACCCCTGTATACTCTGCATAGTTAGGTAGTGTTGCGCGACTTTCTTTCGCTGGAGTTGTTTTTGCAAATTTGTTATGCGTTTCGTTTTGTTATTGCTGTTTTGCTTGAACATCAGGGTACGTTACGTTTTGTTTAGGTTTTAGACTATGTATCGACGATGGATACATGGTTTTATTTGAAATTACATACTCTAAGGTATCCCGTTAGTGTTTACAACAAAATCGATAAATTATATTCAACTGTAGCCAATATTTGCAAAATCGATTGATTACTATAAGAGCTTAGGCAGGCGGCTCACCGTAAAATATACGAAATTATTTCATGCTAGGATGAAGTATATACCGGGTATATCAAGACTGCTACCGAAAACGAAGCCGGGTGGTAGTTTTAGTGACTACAAACACTATGCAACTAAAAATTTCGCAAAGAAACGCGACAATAATTTTTAATGATTTCTTAAATATAATCATTGTTGGGTGGTAAATCCATAGTTTTTGCTAAAATAATAATTTTAATTCTTTTATACCTTAGAGTATTTATAAGTAAAAGGGTATACATTATTATTTTAGGAAAAAAATGAATTTACCATCCAAATATGACCATAGCAAAAAAATAACGAAAAAAAAATCGTCGCTTTTTTTTCCACATTTTCTGTTGCAATCTATCTGAAATCACTAAAACTACCACCCAGCTTCGTTTTCGGTAGCAGTCTTGAGATACCCTGTATGCAATATATTAAATAAGTAACGGTTAATAAACTACATTCGTACGACATGATTATATGCAAGATCTACAAATATAAATCTTGTTATATACTACTCTGTTCAATACGTTATGATCAACCTTAAAAGTGAAATAAATAAGCCCTTTTCGTAAAAAATCCACCGACAATATACATAATATACATATTGATATTTTTCTATACACATTGATGTTTTATATTTAAGGGATTTTTTAAACATCGTGTCAATTATATACAACAATTAAATAAAATTAAACACACTTTAGTGCTTGATTGAACAGTATCGAAAATTACCTTTTATTGGTAATCAGGATAGGAAATCGTTCTGTTGCGGATACATTATTTGTCTACACAGAATCTCGAAATGAATTTGCCTGACCTAATAATCCATCATCCAACCTTCATAACTCCATCGTCATCGTTTAAACAATTTAATTAAAGTCAATGTGAAAAATTAAAAGCGTACTCACACTAGGAATATTATCCGAAGTACAAACGCCTTCACTCAGCAAACGGTCCCGGATCTCCCAGGCGAAGATGGAGGGGCACTCGCGCTTGTACTGGGCTATCTTACTGACCACCTCCGCAGTGGCAACCCTGGGCTTGGAGCCGCCGATCGCGCGGGGCCTGATCGACCCCGTTTCGTAGTACCTGTGGAAAATATGCTGTAGTTTTGTGTTTGAGGGTTGAGAGCAGGGTCTAATAGATCTGACATTTTGTGAAAATTTTGTGTTTGAATTTTGATCTTTGAGGGTTGATTGGTGGAATAATTGTTTTGTAAATTTGGAGTTTTAGAGTTGAATATTCGTTCGTCGGAATATTGTGTGGCCAATTTAATGTTTAAAGGGTTGATTTCTAAATGAACATTGATTCGGGTAGGTTGTAATTGGAATTGAGAAAGTAATAACACTAAATGTATGGCTAGACCATACAAATATCTATTGTTTACACAATAGGTTTTGAGCGACCATAGTTTCCATAGATCCTCGAAGAATTGATCATAGTTACGGTAATCATGTAAGCTTAAACCCCTTAATTTACAAATTGATAAAATATAATTATCACCTTAATATTATCATTATGTTAGTATGTTGGCTGGCGTTCGCATGTCATTGAAGATGACCACTGAAAACCAACGTTGCGCTGTGGCTCGCGTCGCAGTGCAACATTGCTATCACCTACGTATCACATCTATGCGACGTACAAATTCTATTTTTATTTTCTTTTTGATGTGTGTCTCTCAATTTATGTTAAACGAGTGTATGCGTTGTCTTATGTGACTAATAAATGACTTTTCTTTCTTTCTTTCATCATTATTTATTCTATAATATAATTGTATTTGACTCTACCACAATATTGTGTTTACTTATCACATTGAAAATTTCTTGCAATATTACTTTTTTATTCGATTTCATAGCCGTTTTGTCACTATGCCTACGCAAAATACAAGGCCTGCGAAGTCCGTCCGTATGGCATATCAGAGTTGGGGTGGCCGCGGTGTCAGATTGCGCGAGCCTCGTCCGAGTATCAGGTTCGATACCCGAGTGGGTTGTTTTTGTCCCTCGGCCAGGTATATGCCAGCTGTCGCGCACTTTTTTAACATTCGTTGGAAATATCGGATACTTTAACGGAAGTTTCTTGTCTTTAGGTAATTGGGTCTTCGGCTGGTTTTTATTATAATTTTTTTAGTCAACTGGTGACCGATTATCAATGTTTTAGAAATTCTAACCGGTAGCCATATTCCGGTCGAGCAAGCTTAGAAATGCAACGGTTAAGGAAATTAATTAGGTATCGAAAAATCGATAAAGAAATTCTTCTATACATGTTCGTGCGAAACGTAAAATAAATAAACAAGGCTTTATAAGCTCACATTCCCTTGTCATATCACGTATAAAATATGATATCTCAATTAAAAATTGAAAAAGAATTTGTTTTCAAAAAGTGTTACACAAACAACGCGGCTGTATGATTAATTTCCTTCGCCATTAACCGTCGTAATTCTAATTTTAAATCAACCGCAAAATAGACGACAAAAAAACATCCAACTAAAATATCGCGTTACCCGTATCATGAAGTCAATCGACAACCTTGAGGTAACCCTGACAAATTAAATAGTCGTGTCTAGTTCAAAGTTGTGCGCGACGTAGGTGTTTTCAAATGGTTCGTGTAGTGGTCAGTGCGGTTGGCAACTATGAGGTGTGGTGGACAGCTATGATCCTGTGGTCGGGACCAGTTAGACCGAGGTACTATTGCAACTACATATTTGGGATTCCGCGGTATTGAGTTGCTGGGGTTTTGTCACGTGGTTTTATGTATGGAATGTTTAGTGAAAGTAAAACAAAACTAAATTTGTCTACGGTTTTGTATTTAGTTCATTTAATGTTTTATTACTTGGATGTTTGAACTTGTCTTTTAAATCTAATAATAACTAAATAACAATATTTAATAACTTATTTATTTACACCTATGTATAATGAATATTAAACTATTAGATTTTGATGTCGCCATAGATAATGCGTAGTTGAATGCAGTTTCCTATAGACTATAGACAACTATAGATTGTTGTTAATAGATTGAAGGCTGATGCGAGTTATTTATAGAACTCGGACCCTTGCTTTAGTTATAAATATCGTAACATTTACAAAGTTGTGTAGAGCAGGAAAATAATGCATAGAGACCGTGATTTGTGTGCTCTATATAGCGATATGAGACATATTTTTTTGCCACAAAATTAATCAAATTATAGTTTTTTTTTTTTTAAATGAGAAACTCGATTTCTACAGAAATTATTTATTGATATGGTGCAACAGTAATAGAATAGCGTTATTCCATTAAGGCGCTTGCCTCTTTAAAAATACGTTTAAAGGTGGATAGTGACCGGGGGTACATGGAAACGAGCACGAATAATGCATTATTAAGTCTCATTTTAACAACGAATGAAACCATCGCAAAGATTAGTTCGCAAGGAATTCAAGAAACTATTAACCCTCCTAGTTCTAAAGAAGGCCCAACCCTCAAAAATTTACCGTATATAAGCTGATATAATTCTAACCTGCCGAGTATCTTGGAGACGCATCCGTTGGACACCTGCAGTATGCGGCTGATGTCGCAGGGCCGCGCGCCGGAGTGCGCCAGCTCCACGATCTTCTGCCGCGTGGAGTCCGGCAGCGGCCGCCCTCCTACAAACACGCCGCCGAGCTGGTTAACACCGCTGTGACCTGCCGCACCATAACTCTGCTTACTCCGATCAATCGTCCGCCACATGTATCAAGCACGGACACTTTCTACGCTTTTTTGTTTGGATAATTGGTCCAAACGACCAGGTCTGAATGACCGTTTTCTGTTAAATTTGGAATTCATTACAGGGTTAAGAAATAAAATTCGTGTGTATTTATTTTGAATTTAGAAGATATTTAAAAAAATATTGTGGTATAGTTTTAAATTTGGAATGACATACATATTTATAAATTACATAATGAATTGTTGCATCATGAGTTGATAAATGATGTGTTAGGTAGGAAGTATTTTAATCGATTAACGCTTCGTTTTCGGGTTTTAGTTAAATTTCTTGGTGCGTAGTAAACCCTTGATTGTCTTGTCCTAGAGTAAGACATACTCGCAATTTTTAAGTAATTATTACTCTTATATTTTCTAGCTCTACGTTACGATATCTTTAGTATCTTTACATAGATATGTAAAATTAATTAATCCCGGATAATTTTGCAGCAGAGTTAAGATTTAAGAAAAAATACCAAATGCAACTAAAATGTATCAATTGGAATGCGACGTTACACTATTTGCAGAGTTATTAGGGTGATATTTCACAAGCGGCTGCCTGCCTAAGCCTTTAAAAATTAATCATGAGTTTAGTATCGAAAAACATAAAATGGATTGCTAAAATGTATTGTATTCGAAATCTGTCAATTCGCACCTTGTATACCGGGTATATCAAGACTGCTACCGAAAACGAAACTGGGTGGTAGTTTTAGTGACTACAAACACAATGCAACTAAAAATTTCGCAAAGAAACGCGACATTAATTTTTAATGATTTTTTTAATATCGTAATTTTTGGGTGGTAAATCCATAGTTTTTGCTAGAATAATAATTTTAACTGTTTTATACCTTAGAATATTTATAAATAAAAGGGTATACACTATTATTTTAGGAAAAAAATGTATTTACCACCCAAATATGGCAATTGGAAAAAAGTGCAAAAAAAATGGTCGCTTTTTTTTTTGCAAAATTTTCTATTGAATTGTGTCTGAAGTCGCTTAAACAACCACCCGGCTTCGTTTTCGGTAGCAGTCTTGATATACCCTGTATAGTGAAGACGGGGTGAATTGAGACCCAAGCGTAAATAAAGGCCAAATAACCACTTGACAAACTTGAAATATGCATTACCTATTTTGTTTTAAATATCCTGAAACATATTTTATAAACATTACCGCTTATTTTAAAACAAACCGCTTTACTCCCTATTTAATTATCTCTTGTGTCCCCATTCACCCCGTTACAAGTTGCATCAATGAGGCGACGCGCAAACAGTACACATATGAAATGGCAGTCACCATTACCTTTACCTTTGTGCGCGAGGTCGTCCATGCGGTCTAGCAGGTTGGCGTCCGGCGGCCACGGGCTGATCGGCGCCAACTGCTGCGCCGGGAGCATCGTGTACACCCCGTATTCTTCTATTGTGACGACCTGGATGAAGACAGTAATTTAATCCAACAGTCACATACTTAGTCCTGACCATATACTAAAATTGAAGCTTCGTGTATCAGAAATTATGAAACGTTTCGGTCTTACATACACTCAGACCCGAAACAAATATCTAAAATTAATAAATAAATATCTGTAGATCAAGATCACAGTTTTTTCACACATCACATTTTACAGTCGGTGTGTTGACAATGTGATGAGACACTTTTCAACACATACTACGGTAAGTCTTTTCTGATCAAACAAAGAAAGAGACATGTGAGATGCCCCTGGATAGGTACGCAATGTCTATTTCTCCCATCAAATAGCAATGTAAATGCACTGTTGTATCTCGTGTTGAAGGACATTGTAGCCAGATTAACTAATGGACATAATGGAACTTAACATCTTATGTCTCAGGATGGTGAGCGAAGTGGAATGCTAAGCATTGCTTCGTAATTCGTGCTGTTGTTTGGTTTTGCCACTGTCCATAAGCAGTCGTATCGTTTATCATCAGGTGAACGGCACGCTAGTCTCAACATTCACAGTTTAAAAAAAAAGCTATTACATGAAATGGGATGTAGTGTGTATAAATACTATGTTGCTGGTTAAACTTAATATGGCATATGATTTATTTTGCTACGCTTTTTAAAGGTTTAGGTTGTCCCTAACCCTGAAGAAAACAATAAGCATAGAACACAAAATAAAATAAAATATACATGAAGTTGCCTTACAACATAATAAAATTTGATGTAAATTCCGACTTTGATTTAAAATTAACAAAATGAGAATTCTCATTTTTCAATTTAAGAAACGTAGCCGTTTTGTACATAACTCGTTTTACTTAGCATCCGTCGAATTAATTCATAAGTATAATATTTGCAGCTGCTTTAACCTATGGTACAAAATGACCCTATATTCAAATCTGCCCGAAGAGTAACCCTACAGCGGTTGAAGTCCAGTCCACAAAGACCCATGTATGTCACTTATTGGGTTCATCCTGTATAGATCTGGATACTTCTCGGGTCGATACTTTTTTCGGAATTCATTGCCCTTACTATCAGGTGCATTGTTATCACGTTCTCGTGTCCGTATAAAAATAAAACGGGAACTTAATTATTTGTTTATTTTATTCATTGTTTATTTGGGAAACATACAATACTTAAGTTCATGAAGACATAGGTTATTTTACAATTATCAGCAAAATTTCCACTTAGAACAATTAACAGCTACTAAAAATCAGTCGATTGGCTCCTCTTGCCATTCCTTGCAATAAAAAAATCTATAGGTACATCTATAAACTTGCGATTTCCCCCAGAAGGGGTAGGCAGAATTGCCACCAGGTCACCAAATTTTTCAATAAGTGTATCCGCAACCGGGCAGAGTTGGGCCGGGCCGCGAGTGTTATAAATTATTACTATGAAGGCTTAGTTTGTAAAGTAGATGCAAAACAGGCTGCAATAACGCAAGAACTCGATATCCGCATAGAGAAAAATGGTATTTCCACAACTTGCGTTCGTAGAATATTTGTCAAAAGATCAAATATTTGCATAAAAAGCATACATTTTTGGCATGTCCCTTGTAGAAATTTTCTTCGGCGATGAATAGTGGGAGTGATAAAGGATAAGATATAAAAATTCTTATTCACAGCTACAACACGTTCCGAAGACTATTTGAATAAAGAATATTTTGATATTTTGAATGAGTATATAGCTGAGTGAATTAATGGACCACCTTGTAAAACACCTTGTTTACTGTAGGATATTTATAATTGTCCTGATAGCTATCGTCTTATGCGTCAGGTAGATGAAAATACCCTAGCGTTTGGCTCTCCAGCAATATCACTCAACGGACAAGATGCATCAATAAATCTGATATTTTACGTCAGTTTTCTGTGAGATAGTGGAATCAACTTCGTTGAGCCAACGCATACGTTCTCTACAAGAGTTACTTTATGCATGACTTTACCAATTTTTATAAAATAATAATGAAAATTGTTACAAATTTGGATTGTATTTGTCAATAACTAAATTGTCCAAAAGATCACCAGCATCAAGTTTACTTTACCAGCGTTTAAAAAATAACAATATAGAAATATTATGTGGTTGAAGCTAAACGAGGCTCGAGACTGGCTGAAGGGCCATGAATATTTCAACGGAGGCGACGGCCTGATGGCCCTCAAACACGCACAAAAGCTCGCAAGAGATTCTCAGCGGCGGTACCATCATCTAATGTTTATATTAATTTTTACACGTATTGTACTTTATCACAGATTGATGTGCAAATGAGATCTCAAGCAGGTTGAAAATGTATACTTTCTTTTATTTATAAATCCGTTTTGCAGTCATTTTGCCATTTGTTTAGTTTTACTTTTAATTGTATTATTAAGAAAAACTGAACGTCCGCACGTCATGAAGGTCCCTCTTCGAAAATCAGCGTTGCAGTGCTGCTCAGGTGGTGCTGCAGCATATTGGCTGAATGAGAGCTACCTTTGCTGGCGCAATATTTATAATTTTTTTTCATAACAGTTCTACTCTCTCCTCTATAATTTATTGTGCCAGTAATAAATATTCTTTATTTATTTTTTTCTTATAAATTTGGGAATAGTTCCGTCTTGGGCCTAATCAAAAAAGGTCGTTTGGATAATCTTAGTTACATTATCGTCTTTTATATTCGTATGTATACGAGGTAAAATACGAAAATATATGTAACAAATTAAAAAATATATTGCAATTTGAACCAGGTGGTCTCTTCCAGGCAACCTTTGGATGGAGATAAGAGAAAGGACAGAGAATGACAATGTATTCTTTTAGTATATTGTTCTCAATATTAACAGTTTTTTAACTGATACCGCCCGTGAATGATTTTCTATTGATCGGATGTGTGTGGTAATCATAAATTACAAGTTGCAATTTCGTAAAATCCTATGTATCTGTAATCAATTTACGGAGACTCATTTCTCGCTCCTGTAAACTAAAAATAAATCACCTTAATGGGTGTTCTACATAATATCGAATTAATTAAAGAAAGTGTTGGACCACATGTCACGTTTTTCAGTTTCGGTACTTGGGTTTTAAATATATATTATGTACTCGTAAATATTTTGCTTGGTATTGGATAAATACCCATAGAATGGAAGGAAAACAAGCTGGCTATAGTAAAATGATTTTTTTTATTAATTAAAACAAGTTCTATGTGTATGAACGGAAGGATGGGTAGGGACCGACTTCACCAAACCTACACTTCCAATCGGTGATACCCTCAATAAGGGTCAGAGTTGACCGAATCGACGAGAATGCATGAAGAGGTTGATGAAAGTGGATGAAGCGAAGTAATATTTCAAGATAGAGCAAATTGACGATATATAGTCTCTGGCTACCTCTAAGGGATACAAGCGTGATGATTATGTATGGGTGTATGCAGTATGTACTATAGCAGGTGGATGACAATAATTATGGTATGAGCTCTTGCTCGTTCTAGTAAATATATTGCATACATATACTTATTATGACCATTATCAAATGATCATTGTATCCATAAAATCAGAGGGTATAATGAACACAGAGCGATCGAACGAAACCAAAATAATGATAAGGCATTTTTTAATAACAGTTGTTTCTAAAATAACCTGATTCCAGAATAATTAAATTGATTCTGAGTTAATATTTTCCTCCACTGTATGGAAGATATATACGGAAAAAATATAAAAATACTTATAGACTATTTATAGTCTTACATCTCCCTTACTTCATCATTCTTTCGGTGAGTTTCTTGCCCTTTCTTCTCTGGCGAAAACAGCCTTGTGAACTGGGTGGTAGTGGAAAAAAAGTGACTGAATTTAAATAGTGTATGACATTTATGGATTCAATAAATATTTTCTTTTCATTTCATTTCATTGAAATAAATTAGGGTTTAATGATAAAGAAGGGCTAATCCTGGTTACCAGACATAATTTCGAGATTATTATTCGAATATTCGAGATTATTCTCTTAGGTATATATCCTTAGAGTATTTATAATATAGAGGGAACGCTAGTACTTAAAAACGTTGATAAAAATAGTGGTCCCCTTTCTGCCCTCTCTAATAGCTAATATTTGACAAGCTGTCTAACACACACGAACTACTTAGAAAAGAATAATTCGAATAAAAATGTTAGGCTATTTAATTCCACGCAAACTCGTTTTGAAAGGATAATAGCTAAATATGCTATCAAAGGAATTTACAGCAATTTGTTCTTAATTATTTACGAAATTCAATTTTCAATAATATAAGAGGCAACATTACGAACAAGACGAGTCTTTGAAGACGAGAATGAATGACAGCGCTCCAGACACTCTAAGTATGTATCGTAACGATACGTCGTTGGATCAATTAGCTCTAAGAACGAAAAGAAGTGTACCTAGGAAAGGTATGTGACAAAAATGTTAAGTATGAATTTCTATAGTGAAGTGAATATGTTAATGACTAACATAAAAAAAAAAACAAATAAAGTATTGCCGAATACGTTCCTAGCACGATTAAAGTATGATAAGATATAGTGCGATCTGGGAAGTATAATAATTTTATATGAACGCAGTTGGAAGTTGGAACACAATTTAAAAATATATCCAGATCGATCCAGATTAATCGCAATTTCTTTTAAATTCGATTTTTTTAATAAAACCTGCCAGCAATACGTGAGAATTTAAAAAAGGTTTTGTATTTGTATAGGTTTTATCTGGAATTAAATTTCATCAGAGCGTTCACTCGTTAAACTCGTTAATCCAGTTTTCATGTACACAAAATATTTTATAAATATGTGGAATATTGAAAATGTCACTTGCTTTCGGCCTGAGGATAATTTCCATTTTATTCATTATTTCATTTGGATTTGTTCTTGGTTTTGAAGATATGCCGAAGGATATTATTCCGGTGCTGTATTTAAAGTACAAAGAAGCTGTTGATAATGGTATATTTATTTTTTAAAATCTCATTTTATCAGGAATTTTATAAAGTAGTTAGTAGTTGTAACTCGTTAATGTTATAGTACTAAAGGGTAGAACCGACCGCAATGGTAACACTATCTTATTGAGAATAGACGTAAATAAATTTATTTTTGTGGGTGAATTTAAGTTGCTGTATTTTGAAATCAGTTTGTTATAAATTTCTACTCCAAAAAAGTTAAATAACATTTAATAATCGTGTCTCGACAATTTTTTAAATACATATTTAAATGTATACATATTTTTCGTAAGACCCCTAAAAGATGCACGTCCAACCAACCCTTCATATGATTTTCAGTGAGGCGTTCTAAATCATAAATTGGACTGTCGCCTCACTAGAGTCTCATTTGTAAAACGAAGAATTTATTGTTAAATAAAAAACTAGATTTTAAATAAACAACTATTATAGATTGATAGGATATTTGAGAATTATGTAAATAATCTTAAATATCTGCGTGGAAATCAAATATCATGATAGTTGACAACAGAAATAGCTGCTGTGAAAGCTTTTAAGAATTTAAATATGTTCTCTTTGAGTGTTTTAATTGAAGGATAATATCTTCAATTGATATATTTCAGCACCATATAACACGATATCTTTAAGAAGAGTTTTAAACAATAACAAAGAATATAAAATTCACGTAAAGAAGCTGAAAGAAGTCAATGGGTTTAAGCGACACAATCTCATATTAAGAACGGTGGAAGCTGGCAAAACATTGCTTTATATCAACAACCCAGTCGAGACGAAGATACCAAATGCATACTTATCGATAGAAGACTTTAAGAAATTACTAACGGATAGAGTAAAACAACAGAGAGAGAAATTTAAAACATATAGTCTCCCAACACCACTTGTAGTGCCAACAAGGACAACATTGAAAAGAATACAAAAAATCAATGAAAATAAATATATTAATCATAAGAAGATCGACCATCGAGAAGGAAATGAATTATACCAAACACGTATTAATTTTAACAAACCCCAATTTGCAAAGATAAAACATAAATCGACCAATAAAATAGGACTAACACACGCTACAACTAAAGTAATTATCTCAGAAACCAATCCAAATAGCAAAATTAGTAACATTAGCACTAAGAAGATATCCAAACTTGAAGTTACAACAAAATTAACTACCACAACCTATATTGATGAAACTACAGAACAAAAAGCAATTATCAATTTTACAGATACAGAGACATCAAAAACTGATTTACAAACAATTGAACCGATGGAATCGATGAATACTGATGTATTAAATATAAACAACAGTACCAACAAATTAGCCGAAGTAAATAAAAATACTGATGCTGTAACAAATGAAGAAACTAAAGCTACAGTTGAAATGATAACAGAAACGATACCTGAGACTGAACCAACGCTTACAACTACTGTAACCACGAAAACAAAACCTACTACTAGGAGTAAATTATCAGTAAGTATTTTTAATTATTTGTTTGGTAAGAGACCAGACGCTACTACCAATATATTCACAGCGGTCGCGGTTTCAAACCCCTGCGCACATCTTTGAGTCATGTGTGTATTGATTGTCAATCATCAAATAAAAAATCTTATAAGTACCAACATAAGTTCTCAAAAGATCATCCAAATATCGTTCTGGCCAATTACTAAAATCTCTAATTTATCGTTTTATGCCCTTTTTTGGTCTTAATAACATATTTTCTACTTTCAATATCATTTTTAACATAGATACTATCCTGAAGAAATGCGTAGTTTTCATGTATTAACTCAGAGATAGTCTTGTATCGGAGTAGGTGTATCTTCAGCCTATAATTGTTGCGACCAATGATAATGACAAATGAATATTACCTTCTTTACTTATCGTAATATGTCAATAACCAGAATACATTCTAGGATTAGCGAAAGTAGTCAAATAATTATAAAATCCTTAGTTTTAAATTATACCACAATGGTCTTATGTATAGGGACTGATGCAAACTTTATCTAGGCTATAAAACTTACAGCCGCTGCCAATAAACAATCTCAATCCAAAATTTGCCGTTGAGGTTGACAGCTAAATCTTTTTTCTGATACTATATTGCCAATAATCAATATCAGTAGTGAAAAGATTATGGCAACATGGTAAATGACAAATCAAAAAGTAGAAAACAATGCAGATTGACTTCAATCAAATTTTTCGGTTGATTATTGGCATCGGCCCTTAGCCTTGTAGTCAAAATATAGCATTTTTGGTAACAATTAACACCCTCTGTGGCGAAGTTAGTTAGACACCTGTGAAACGAAAGGGCGGGTTTGATACCCGCATCGAGACAAATATATGTATAATCCAAAGGTAGGTAGGTAAGGTATTTAATTCGGTTTGTGACACCGAAAAGTTTCTCGTAGTTTCTGATACCCACGCCACAAGACTTGATCTTAGTGTGGGATTAGAAGTATGTATGTGCCTATTGGATGCATTTATTTATTTAAGTTGGAATGCGTCACCTCTACATTTATATAGGTTAAGTAGAAGCAGAAGTAGGCGATAATGAATTTATCGATGGATCTCAGACTATTATTGATAACTTAAACTAGTATAGCTCTACAATGACAGTTCAAGTACCAATAAGAATACGAAGATATTCTACTTGGATTGTACGACAGTGATATAAAATATATTTTTTCCAATATATGTTTGGCATGAACCTCTTAAAAAGTAATAGGAGAGTATTACATCTTAGTATATTATGCAAAGTTTTATTGATTAAATAGGTTAATTGAATGTTAGATTTTTGTATAATTTTGCGTGAAAATACAATTTAAGTATATAAATATTTTTTTCAAAAACATTTAAGTTGTTAGTAAAATGAGGCAAATATTAGTATCACTACATAGTATAAAACAAAGTCGCTTTCTCTGTCCCTATGTCCCTTTGTATGCTTAAATCTTTAAAACTACGCAACGCATTTTGATGCGGTTTTTTTAATAGATAGAGTAACTTCATTTCTTTACTACCTTGAGACTGTCAGAGAATACCGACTGTATACTTTCAATATATGCAGCTTTAGATGAATAAATTAATAGTTCAATTACAAGGGAGTTATTTTTTGGTTTTTCTGTAATGTTTTCGAAATAATAAACGCGATTTTGGATTATTTTGTGAGAGATATTAAATTTTTTAAGTCTAAATATAGACGCACTTTTGAGTTTAGTATGTCCAAAGTATTTAAAGGTCCAAATGAACTTTTTACCGTCGCATCGGTGCTATTGATTATTAGCAGTGCAAACATATACATGTATAAGTCGTTTTTGATAAATATAACAAGGTAGGTTTATAACAAAAAACCTAATATATATTTCGATATATATTGGAATGAAACGACTATTAAGAAATTAATGTAACTAATCATTACAATTATTTTAATTATTTTATTTAATTAATTAATATAAAATGCAGTTTAACGTTATAAGAATTAAGTTGCTTTAGAACTTCGTTTATATTTTCATGATCTTCGATTAAGGTTTAAAATCGACTGTGCGTGTCACGTACAGGACATTTGTTTTTGGGTTAAAATTGGGTCATCCTGCTGAAATCCGGACATCCGGAAAATCTGATTTGAATTATTTATTTATTTATTTCGTGGCAAAATTTCATGGTGTAGAAATAGGAACCACTGTGATCCTTGAACGTTTAAGGCCGTCGGTCCCGTATTCTAGATTAACAAACTCAGTATTGGCAATAGATCCTTTAAAATCAGCACTTTCACCCCATTTTGTTTTCTTCCGCTTGTTTATGGCTTGATAAAATTAGTGTACTGCACCGGATGGTAAGTGTAAAATATTATTACATGAAAACAACGATTCGACCTGAACTTTCCTTTTACCTTTTTAGTATGAATACACACATTGTTTAGGTATATTTATTAATATTTTACCGTCCGACTATCGACAAAAAATATATTTTCTCGTTATTCGATACAGTGTGAACTTAATTGTTTTTTTATGCTTCGGTAGAGTACTCTAAAATTAAAAGCCCTTGATGCGGTTTGCATTAGACATAATGGATTAAGGCCATGCCCATCTGTGGGAAATATTGAGACAGGCCTATATCTTTTTAAATGAAGATTTAATGTTAATGCGAAATTTAATTAAAAATTATTTATCTAAATATTATCAAGTCAAAGATATCATATCTCTTCTACAACCAATTTAATTGTCACGAGATTTTTTAACAGGTCTTATTATTATTTTTTACAAATATTCTAATATAAATTAGGTTTGTTTCACGTTTCTTGATTATGTGGAAAAATCCTGTAGGTAATATTGTTTTATCGACGCAATAACATTAGGAAAAAATAGATTAAATTAATTCATTTGTATCAAAATAGGTAGGTAGTAGGAAGAGTCGGTAGGGGTCGACCTCACCGAACATACACCATCCAAATCGGTGATACCCTCAACAAGGGTCAGGTTAAAAGTACCCTGAACCGACGAGAATGCATGAAGACGTTGATGAAAGTGGATGAAGCGAAAGTAGTATGCCAGGATCGAGCAAAGTGGCGGTCTATAGTCTCTGCCTACCCCTATGGGATACAGGCGTGACGATTATGTATGTATGTATGTATCAAAATAATATTATATATAATTATTATTTTGTTAGTTACAATAGCGTATTGTTATCCGTGTCTATCTTTTCTATTTTTGTAGACTTTTTGTATTTTAACACATTTGTATCATCACGTTGTAATAATAATTTATGAATACATGTACCTAGTCATATAAGTATATTATTTGCCTCGTAAAAATATAAGAAGGTTATGTTTTAATGTTGGCTAATTTTAGTGATTAATATATATATTCTTTGTTTTCAGAGGCCGCTTGTATTCATGGGAGGATATAATATGTAATCATATATCAATATTAGTTGTTATAGTTGCGTACTTATTATCTTATAATTAGGAACTTATCCGACATGGTGTTTTAATAAGAGCTAAAATATTTAAGTACTTATAAATAAACGATATATTTTTACACAATGCATGTTTAAAAAACTCACCTTAAATTACACCCTATAAAAATCCAAGTTATTGCCAACGCAATAACTGAAACAGTCTTCAACTGACCGCCGTCAACATCACTAATAGTTCAAAGGCTGTACGTTTTAGTTTCTTTTGCCTGCTACACGCTAACTGATTTTCCCGCCAAACGAAACGTCAAACTGTCGAACGGGCATACATCGCGCACTGAATAGAGGCGCCACTTCACTGATTACAAAATACAAACTCACGTGGAACTCTGCCGTGCGGCTATACCTTTATAACTATGAAGGGCGCTACTCTACCAGTGGCAGGCGAGAGGGAGACAGCATTGCCGGAGTGTCAACACCCATTGTAAGCCGCTTACTGCGCTTAGACTGCTCATTTGTAGGACAGAGACGTCTAGCTTTTTGTGTTGCCATAATTCGCCCCGCCCATTCCTCATTTAACCCCGTGGTGGGGCGCGCGGCCAGTTTTAAATTATCTATTATAATAAAATTATTTCGTGAAATAAGGGGTTGGTTATGTTAATGATGTGTTTAATTTATGTCGATATTGTACGTCTATCGGCTTACAGACGTCACTGCTGGATACGTTGGAGTTATGAATGTCGATGGCTGGAATATAAATCAACCTTCATGTTTCATTCAGTGGCAGACAATGTTATTCAATAAAGGTATAAGCTAAGATAAAATTGACATACAGTCATAAATTTTATGTAGATTTTGAAAATCTGTTTAATTAAATGTCTTTATGTACCATAAAATAATAATGAAAAGAAAATAAGACAAGTAGTTGTATTTTTATTTTATGTTCATAACATGCATCATGCTTTCCTAAGACACTTAACAGTTAGGTTTTCAATTGCACAAAAAAATAAATAAAGAGCATTAGAATACACATTTAATCATTAATTTGACTCGGAAAAGCAATATAAAATAAGTTAATAAAAACCCAAATGTTTAAATTGCTATATTATGTTATATCTTATTTATTTTGATACATTAATTATTTTTGTTTTATCAATTCACATCAAGGTATTTTCAATTACACGTAATCTCCTTACATAAAACGTATAGGTAACATCGTATTAGATTAAAATCATATTAAAGGTTAAAATTAAAGGTTACACGGAAATGCCCAATTTCACTTAAATATCGTGAGGTACAGACCTTGGCATTAACGTATTTTTATGCCAAAACCACTGAAACCCTTTAATGATTATTCGGTCTCTTTTCCACACATTACAAAAATCCAACCAAATTCAATTTCCCGTCTCGTTTCTTCACACACTTGTCATATTTCCGTAAAATTATGGGGCATTCAACAAATGAAAATAGACTTTAAATCAATGGTATAAAGTGCCTATCCGCATTGAAAAGTGCAGTGGTACTGTCAACTTTTGCGGTCGAGTTTCGATTTATCTCCCCCGCACTGAAATGTTAGACACACAAACATTATCTTTGACCAATGGTACGTAACCACCGATCTTTTTCAGCCAATCAATGCGCTTAAATTTTTTCGGTTTCGCGCGCTTCCGTGTTTCGAGTGGACTTTTGTTCCATTTTTTAAATTCGAATACACATTTTGATTTTTTTTTTTGCATCGCGTTTCATTTATACAGTTTTAGTTTGTTTTGTGTAAATACTTTTTTCGATGCGTTTTTTTCTTTTTTAAAAGTTTTCTTAATTAAAATTGGTTGTTATGTTTCAAATAATTCCTTTATTTTGCTAATTAAAACTTTAATAGGTCTTTCGGATTGTCTGCAAAGTATGAAAGAGGGGGGAAGCCGAAATATTGTTTTTGTCAAAGTGAAATTGTTACGTCCTCTTTAATGCTCAATTTGGTGAGGCAAGAGTACTATTCAAGCTGAAATGTACCGGGCTAAGTAAGTAAGGAGTTGGATTGAGTCAATCATTGTTTTAGTATTGTGGTCAGCTTGTAGGACAACTAAGATATTTAAATCATAGAACCAATGATATAAATTGAATAATTATACAGCTGTGTGAAAATATTTATTCTAAACACATGAATTACAAAATTGGTGTGTCTAAGCAACTATGACATTAGTTCTTATAAGCATGTTATAAATTACAATAAACCCATGGTGTTGCACCGTTCATGGGTGGTGGTGATCACTTACCATCAGATTAACAGTATTCTTGTTTGCCTCCTATAATATTAATAATATAAAAAAATATATACATTTTTAATCCTTACTAATTATTAAGTAAATATTATCATACCTTTTACTATTTTTAGGATGTAATAGTAGTCATACTACAAAGGACAAGGCAAATGACTAAAGAGGAAGTGAGAAGTGCATATGGATTTTCTTCTGTCTTGAAGTTTCTAAGGGATCAGCACTTTGTTTATACTTCCAGTCCATCACGCTAGCTTAGTCTGACGGTTCCTATGATAAACCTGGTATCGTCTGATTAGATGAGCTTCTTTACATATTCAATCAAAGCGCCCCCATTTTCTATATTCTATTGTTCATCTTGCTGACCATCACACATCTTTTATTACAATCAAATCAAACCCCGGCTTCTGGAGGATTTTTTCCAAATTATCACAAAATGGTGAAGAGTAACCTTAGGTAGCAGGTAGGTTACTGGGTTGCTTGGAGCACGGTTATTGCTAACACCACACAAAAAATATTAAAAGATCTTCGCATCGATACTGAGTTTCATAGTAAAATTGCCATACTCCTTTGATCAAAAGTACAGTACAGTTCAAAAAGTCCAGAGGTGTATATTTTGCGCCGATGAATATTCTATGTAGCACCGTCTTTGGCCATAGGTCTATATAGCATTGACTCTCTTTCTTTCTCTTTAGTCACGGGAAGTTCAATGGTACCCATAGTCCACCAATGATCTCCACATACAAAGACAAAAGTCAAAGACGCGAGATTTTTTAAATTAAAGATTTGAAATATATATTAAAAGTACATTCGTTTTAGTGACAACAGACTATGCTAAACTTTTTTCGGTGATGTTTTAAATATCATCCTGTGTGGGTTTTCATTCATTGTTTTTGCTAAAATAATAATTTATGCCCTAGCGAACCATAGCGTCTTTATCAATAAAAGTGTGTACATTATTATTTTAAGAATAACTATGTATTCATCACACAAATTGTGAATACGACGACAGGTAAAAAATCGTCGATTTTATTTGCAAAGTTTTTAGTTACTTTCTGCCTGAAGTCATTAAAACTGGCTTCCTTTCCGGTCGCAGTCTGTATATACCCTGTTGTAATGTTCCCAATTATTCGTTCTGCATTTCGGTTTTGTAAGATCGAATAGTCTCTTTGTCATAATTTGGGGTTGAAATTTTATTGGGATCTTTTTTTTGGAAGTAATTATTCAGTATGTATTACGTGAATTTTTATATCTGAGTACTTAATAAATATTATGTTATATCTATTAAGTAAATATTACGAATAATTTAATTAATATTTATCAGCATAATTAAATTGAAAAACACGACTTACTGACGCTTTTAATTAATTAATACCATCATAGATGCAACTCACATTAATTATGCACCTACCGTTTGTAATGCATTCGCATGCATTGTATAAATATGTTCACGACCCAACAATGCAGTCAGTGGGCAGACTTCCCTTACAAGCGTGCGATTATTATGCAAATTAGACGCGCTGTGACCACATTTCGTTGTTTTTGTTTTGTTTTGTTTAATTGGAATAAATAGGAGGATAATAATATCTAGAATAATAATGAGAAAGACAGAGAGAAATAAAGACACTGGCAACTCGAGAAAGTCCGTATACTATTATTTTTATTTTATTATTTTAATATATATTGCATACTATTGTTTGTAGAGGAAGAGAAATAGTACTCTGTGTGTAGAGAAATAGTACTCATGCCAACTGGCTTTAGACCAGCGTGGTGGACTATAAGGCCTAACCACTCTCAATCGTACTTTCGATTGTAGAGGAGGCCCGTGCCCTGCAGTGGGACGTATGTATATGGGTTGATACATCATACAGAGAATAATGCGAACCAATAATGGGAAATGATTCGGTAATACAGATTTATAGGGTTATTTTAAATGCGTTCCCGATTTAAAAGCATAAGTGACCTCCTTTCTTGGACGTCTTATTGTTTTTTTAGTATCGAGAGGAAAGTCTTCAAGTTCTCCTTCTGGTACCCCTAAGAAGGTCCATAGAAGTATGTTAGTGTCACTAGCCTCACCCTGCAAATATTACTTATGAAATAAAAATAAGTACAAAGGGAAGTTTGTCACTGTGTGAGTAATAATGTTTTGTTTTTAGATGATCGAAAGTATAATTGAGATAAAATACTAGAGGGGACACTGCAAACAAAATGAAGGGTACATTCTATTTCTGTCTCGGTCACGCCTACTAAGTAACATTATCTTCCCTCTCGCTTCACTGTGTACCCACACGCACCATACGCACAGATTTTGTTCCCGATGTCCGCTCTAGTATAATACCTCAATGGAAAGTACTGAGTCCGGAAGATCAGCAACCGGTAGCGTTAGTTGCGTGGTCAGGAAATCAGCCGAGCGTTCATAAATTCAAACGTCGCACGTATCTCAATAATATTTGCTGTTCACCTTAGATGTTAGCATTGCGTCCGGTGTTCTAGAGTGGATATATAAATTACCTGTATTGTACCGTATCAGCCTATATACGTCCTGTAGAAGCTACAGCTCTTTACAATCGAAAGTACGTTTGAGAAAATTAACTATTTACTCGAAAATAAAACCAATGTTTTATTATACTAAACTTCTTTTGGTTTTACAGGCGCCAATACGTCACAATACGTAAGCACACACCTGTATATTTCTAGATATGCGAAAGTCATATTAACGTATTAACAAACAATTCCACGGATATACATTATTTATAGAGTTAGTAGTGTGCGTCATTTTATCTCCGGCGCATCTTTGAAATAACGAGCTTCTAATCATGATTGTTAGTGAGAACTGATACATGTAGGTATGTAAATATGCATATACATAATATATTATATTATGATCTGTGTAAAGATACATCTTATTTTAAATGAGTGTGGGAGGTAAAAGAATCTAACCTATCCCTAGACGGATGACTTGTCCAAGAAATAAAAACATAAAGTGCAAAAAAGACCCTGTTAAGTTTCAGGGGAGTGTTGTATAAAATAATAAAAAAAAAAAACATATCCCTTCCATTTAAACCATTCATTTCTTCCACACGCACAATACAACTAAATTACGATATAAGCAAGTTAATAATAAGGTAACAGTTAACAGGCCCATACTTATATTTGCTGTAATATGCGTGTAGAATGGATCATCATCATCATCATATCAGCCACAGGAAGTCCACTGCTGAACATAGGCCTCCCCCAATGATCTCCACAATGACCTGTTGGAAGCGGCCTGCATCCAGCGACTTCCTGCGACCTTAGTCAGATCGTCCATCCACCTTGTAGGCGGGCGTCCGACACTTCGCTTGCCTGTACGTGGCCTCCACTCGAGAACCTTTCGGCCCCAACGGCCATCGGTTCTACGAGCTATGTGCCCGGCCCACTGCCACTTCAACTTGCCAATCCTATGGGCTATGTCGGTAACCTTGGTTCTCCTACGGATCTCCTCATTTCTGATTCGATCTCGAAGGGAAACACCGAGCATAGCCCGCTCCATGGCTCGTTGAGTGACTTTGAGCCTTTTAATGAGGCCCACAGTGAGAGGCCACGTCTCGGTACCGTATGTCATCACTGGTAACACACAACTATCGAAGACTTTCGATTTTAGGCACTGAGGTATTTTGGACGAGAAGACGTCGCGAAGTTTCCCGAAAAGAAGTTTCGTCGAAGTAGAATGGATACCAGCTCAGTATTCCGGGGTCTCCACCGACTTAAAGCTCTCACCCTATAAGACAATTGACACAGCTTTTGTGACCGAACGATGGTGAAATAATCACCGCAATGATGATGTAGTTGAATAACAGGCTAATGACAGGCAGTATAGTCCTCAGTGTGAAAAGCTAGCGAGTATTAGCAATACCCTCCTATACTCAGGGTTACTGTATAATACGATACGATGTTTGAATGTTTGGATGTTCGACGTCCGAAGTAAGATATAAGATTTCCACGTTTAAAAATCAATACTATTCTCTATGATACATATCATTTTTTCTGAACTTAGTCTATGGTTACTACGTACGATAGAGGATCTTGTGGAGTATCCAGGCACGTTTATACAGTTTTATGAACGGCGTTCGAACATTCGAATTTCGTATCGGATGATAGAGTAGCCTCCAGGTCGTTAGGATAAGTTGTGGATGAGTGGAGGACCTTGGGTGCCAGTGGCAAAAGCTCGCCGAATGTAGAGATTGATTGTAACATAGTATATTATCTATGATTTATTGCTATATTTTTCTTGAAATTCGATAGTAGTTACTGAGCATAGAAATCTCGCCCAAGATGCCGGTAATGCTAAAACCGCTACTGTTTAAAAAAAGCCGTGGTGGAAACTTACGACTAGCAGTTAACTTCAGATACAGCTAAAAAAGTCCTGAAGAAGTGTTGATGATAATGGTATTCGAATATATTAAACCATAAGTAATACGCCCCATTCATATCTAATATATTGGGGCACACTATAAAGTGAAGCCACTAGATCAATTTCATTGATTTTACATTTCATAAAATACTAAAATTCATTTCATCGTTTTCATTTATGATTCATTCATCAATTTACCCATTAATATATCATTTAATATAATATAATTATTATCAAATTTTAAACGACGTATTTATTCAAATCATTATTTTTCTTTTACTGATACGAGTAATAGGCATTTATATACACTTAGCATAATATGCGTTGTAGTCTAAGAAATTTTGTAGCGCTAGTGAAAAAGCGGAGTTAGAAGAAAGAGCTATACTTTTTCTACACTTCTCGTAAATATTCACGCTTTAGCAATTAAATACTCCTATTTTGACTACCCTTTACGGACTTTTAAGTACATTTTGGGCTATTGTAAACTGACCAGGCGCGACTCGAAACATGTTCATGATAGTCTCAGGTTCGACTCGGGGTTCGACCCCAGGGCACACCCCTGACTTTTCGGTGTCATGTGTGTATTAATAGTCAATCACCACGCACTATAGCGGTGTAGGAGAAAATCGTGAGTAAACCTGCATACCATAGCGATTTGTAAGAATTTCTGGGGTATGTGAAGTCCGCCAACCCTCACTAGGCCAGCGTGGTGGACTATATCGCCTAACCACTCTCAATCGTACTCCTATTGTAGAGAAGGCTGATGCCCTGCAGTTGGACGTATATGGTGATACAGTACAATATATCATAGATGCGGTCTTAATCTCGACCAATTCTAAAATTAAATAAAATTCAAAATATTTATGAGTTTTAATATGTAACTCGGAACTCTTGATCGAATAATGCCACCGAAGTACGAAACGTAGTTTCATTCGCTACAATGCTGCCGACTTCCTAAAACAAAGGCGTAATGGTTAAGAACGCTTGAATTTAGCTACCATACGATAAGATATTCAGTTTGAGATCGCTACTGCCATCTAGTGAAAATTTTCCTACATTACCAACCCTACGTAAGATGGCAGCACTAGCGGTAATTGTTTGGCTACGTAACTTAGTAAGTTGGGGCTTGATAAAGTTATGTAAGCACCCCTAGTTAGAGGGCGCTGTTGTGAAAAGTAAACTAGCTTGCATGCTTATATCTTGTTATGCATATCGTATAGATGGCGGCCACCATAAACAGAATTTTATGTTCAGTTACTTAGTATGACTTTTAATATTTCCATAATATTTCACTCAATAGCTTACGTCCATATAGCAGAATCCATGAAAGAAGATATTACAAATTATAAAATATCTCTAATATCAGTGACTTTACTGTAAACTATTACGTTCCATATCAAATGTCGTTTTTCGGTTGGATCGATTTTTAAACGAGCAAACAAATCACTTAATGATAAGTGATCAATGCCGCCCATGAACATCCACGTTCCACGTTCGTAGAGGTCTTGCTAGCCCATCAAATTGGCACGAGAGTGGGAAGGGAAAAGGATCTGAGAGAAAAAGGTGTATTGTCATCCGGCAATGTCACTCACCGAACGAAATGCGACAGCAAAGCTGTCCTTAACGTTGATTTTCTGTGTGACAACAGCGTGGCTTTACCATTTTTAGTCTGCGAAAATGTAGTTTTGTAAGCTGCCCGGTATATTCATATTATTTTAGGTAATTATTAATGAATTGCAATTCTCATAAAAGAATATGGGACATGACTTTCTAGTGCCGCACCATCAAGCTGTAGAATTGTATGCCGTCACGCGTGTTCCCTCCTTCCTATAATCCTGGGTTCTTCCGCCGTAGTGTGAAGAGGCATCTTAGCAGGCCGGCATAATTTAATCGATCCGTAGGTTATATACATAGGTTGCACTGTAAATTCAACTTATGACATACTAGCGGCAAGACCTGGGTCAACCCAGCATTTATACTTTTTTTTTAAATATGCTATCGCCTATCCCTATATGAATCCCGGGTTGGGCAAAGTTATATTAGATTTTTCTCTTCATAATCAGCCCAGAGTCAGGAATTTGTGCCCGATATGGTGATAGGCTCGCCACCTATCACATCGTGGGACGGAACATACAAGGCGAGATGTGGGTGTCCTGGCACCTCTGCCTACACCTTCTGGGATATTGGCGTGAGTTTTTGTATGTATGTATGTATGCATGCTATCGCCTCTGTATATCAGGCATAATGTAGGATTCGAATGTTGAAAGATTTTTCCAAATCAGTCCAGTAGTTTTAGAGCCTATTCAAACTAATAATCAATTCTTTACTCTTTATAATATTAGTTCAGATATTGTATGCTTGTAACATATAACAAGTAAGAAATGTGACTGTTTGTAGCTAAAACTAAATTAAAAGAAAATGAACTTTCAGTAGGAACTCTACATTTTTTCTTTACAAAATAGGTCAAACTCTATATTCGACCCCATATCAACACAGCACAAGAAAATCCACCTACAATGAGACCTATATGCTTCATGGTTAACAAAGATTTACATACATAAACTCACGCCCTTGTTCCAGAAGGGGTAGGGAGGGGTGCTAGAACACCTTTATTTCGTCTTGTATGTCGCGTCCCACGATGTGATAGAGGACGAGCCTATCGCCATATCGGGCACAAATTAATGACTCCGGGCTGATAATAAATAGAAAAATCCAATATCACTTAGCCCGACCCGGGATTCGAACTCGAGACGTCAGCTTCGTAACCGTACCGTAGTATAACTACGCCACCGAAACAGTCGAGGTTAACAAAGTTTTAATAAAAACCTTTTATAACTTTTACTATTCTTCTCGATCGTTCTTCGCAACGGGATGTCCATGATTAAAACTATTTGCATACATTGGCTATTCTAATACATATTAACACTACATGCATTTATTAAGTTTCTTAAGGCGATGAACGTCGAGTTTTTATTTTCAATATATTATTTTGAGGTAATAAATAGTGCGATGTTTTTACATTTCTTTTGTTTATAACGATTTTTGTGGCATGTTTTTGTATTGATCGAGATCAAGATACAGATATTCCGATAGTATGTATTTTTGAGTCTACCTAATCCCGCACTCCATACATAAGTAAGTTTAACCTATATTTGCCATAAGCTAAAGAACGCCGAAATAAGTTGATTGGCCGACCTGAGTAATTAATCCAAGAACTCGTCTTTCACATTTCATAAAAAGTGCCATAAGGTATGTGCACTGAGGTAGTTTTATAAAAGTACGGCTTCAATTTAAAATATTTATTTTAAGTTTTTTAAATGTACTTATGAGTCAGAATAAAACAAATAATGAAAAAATTCTGACACGGTTAAAGACTTACAAAAATTCCAAATGCCGGATATCACAAACGCCTTAAGACTCAATCACGCAGTGTTAACGACGTAATATCTCTATAAAATTTACATGTTCCTCCAAATTGCTTAAGTACAATGTTGATTAAAATTTCGGGGGTATATATTGAGACATTTTTTCGGGAACACAACACAAAGTTCGTTGGTGGCAGGCTATAGACACCTTTAAAATGAAGATCATCTGCATTTTGTTACTCGTGTTAGTTTCCTACCAAGTATATGGTGAGTTTTTCCAGTTGTTTTTTATTGTTTTCAATTCCATACTTTCAATGAATGAGTTCGTATTTTCATTCAAATTATTCAGTTGTACTATTCAACAGACTTTAACTTTAAATAAGGTTCATCTATCTTTTTAAAAGTGGTAGATCCACGCCGTTGGCAGTCATGACTCGGCGTGCACGGGTTGGCTCTTCCAGGGCAGTACGACTGTCTTAGAGAAAATTGGCGTAAAATGACTTTGCTGTCGCGTTTCGTTCGGTTTGAGATAGCCCGATGCCCAATACCGCTATCCTTTTCCCATCCCTGTTCCTTCCCGATTCCTCCCAAATTGGAGCCATCAATAATCCAAGTGTTATGGATGTAACGGTATCCTCCAACAAAATAAATAAAGAAAATAAATAGATCTCACATAATATCGAGATCACCACCCACAATAAGATTGAGTCTTGTGTCGTGGGTATCAGGAACTACGAGAGACTTTTCGGTCTCACAAACACCCAGACCCGTAACTAATATCTGTGGATCCCACAAATATTTTTCTCGACCCCGGGATCGAACCCGCGTCACGTTTGACAGACAGCGTCTAACCAACTGCGCCACGGAAGCTGTCAAAAAATGTATGTCAGAAATCACTGGTAAATGGAAATAATGGTTAATTTATACATACACTGTTACATAGTGCACTACACTGAGTTTAATAATACGTAAATCCTTACATATCATGTGTCCATACAACACGGATATCAAAACATAACGTGGGTGTGTAAGCTTCATCTCAATCCACCCACTTTGACATTTAGAATATCAATGTAAATAAAACAAGTCCAGAATGTACAATTACATGGAACCGATTAGAGAGATTTTGTATGGTGCGAGATGAAAAAACGAGAAACTTCTCACATCAGACATAAGTAGATATCACCTTGAAATCCTACTGCTACTATACCAGCCCATATACGTCCCATTGCAGGGCACGAGCCTCATCTACAATCGAGAATACAATTGACAGTGGTTAGGCCATATAGTCCACCATGCTAGCCTACTACGGGTTGACGGACTTTACATGCCATAGAAATTCTAACATACCGCTTTGACATGCAGGTTTTCTCACGATGTTTTCTTTCACCGTTAAACTGCGTAGTGATTGACTATCAGTGCTATCAATACACAAATGACTGCGAAAAGTCAGAGATTGACTATTTCTCATTTAATTTTCCAGGCTACACTACTGACACTGAGTGGTCAGTACTAAAACGACTACTGGAGCGACCTTCCAAAATAACAGTGCTGATTGGTCAAGAGAAGAAGGGAGATCCAATGAATATGGCTCTGGAGAAGAAGCGAGGATCAAAATTAATTCCGACTGCGCCCAGACCTGGGCGTGGTGGGAAATGGGAACTAGGAGGTATTATGATATAGTCTGGGTATATTTCCATCTTGATCAATTTCTAGTTATACTGCGCTTACAGTATGTAAATATGAAACAAGGGCTTGCATAAAAGCAGAGTTGTACTCGTATAAGGACTCATTATAATTATTATTGTTGTAATACAATTTATTACCTCTTGAGGATCTAATAGAGGCATACATAGAAAATCAGAATAAGAGGACGTTGAATGAAAAGGAAAGGACCTTTACCTAGCTAAGTGATCATCCTGGATATTGTTAATAATAATAAACATATCACAGACATACATAAAAGTCTAGTTGAAGACTATGGATACCCTTATTCAACTTATTGCAGTCTTATACTGGACATAAGCCAACTAAGCAAAAACCATCCCGTCTTGAGCAATTAACATCGGGTCACTAATGGACACCGCTAGCTGTGACACGTGAAGCCACGGGTTCGATCCCAGCCTTGAGAAAATATTTGTGTGATCCACAGGTGTTTGTGTCGGAAAGTCTCTCATAGTTTCTGATACCCCCGACGCAAGATTCGATCTGAGTATGAGCCCAAGACTATGTACAATCAGCAACATAAGTCGCTGAACACTTCACATATTTTGATAACCTTTTTATGAATTAAAATTTGTACGTACTACTCTGTAGTCGTAAAATATAACCAAGTAAAGTCATCTATGCCGAGAAGTGCCATACGATATTGAAAATAATTATTATTTTGTATGATAAGACAATTCCAATCTCGTGAATGTGTAACGACTTATGTTGCAGACTGTACGTGAAAAAAAACTTATATTTCAACCCACATTCTAATTAAAAACAGTCGAATATATACCCTAAATGTCGCAGAAGTTGCCAAGTAAAGCTATTATATCGACTAAATGATTGTAATCAAGTAATACCCTCTTTCGCGGCTTCACATTCTTGTATTTGTGAAAGTGGATTACAAGATAAAACACATTGTTCCATTATCAGTTAATAAAGAAAATTACTTTATTATTCCTCACTTATATAATAATAGTAATGATGAATGCGTAGTTGTACTGTGGTACGGTTACAACGCTGAGATCCCGGGTTCGAATCCCGGGTCGGGCCAATTGGTGTTGGATTTTTCTATTCATTATCAACCCAAAGTCAGGAATTTGTGCCCGATACGGCGATAGGGTCGCCCCCTATCACATCGTGGATCGATACATACAAGGTAAAATGTGGGTGGCACCTCTGCCTACTCCTTATAGGAAAATGGCGTGAGTAAATGTATGTGTGTATCTATTTTTTAAAATATAAAATATAGTGGCATAGTCAATATAGTTTTTTGTCCGGGAATTTAACCTCAATCGCCACTATATGTTACACCAATCAGCCACTAATGCATATATATATCTTATTTCAGGATCAGAAACACAAGTGGATTTCCTACAAGACCTCATATCCCAAATGGAAAACGATAATGACTTTATAAAATCGTGAAGATAAAAACTAAAAACTTTGTTCGCTACTTTGATGATTTATTGGCTTGGAAATAAATTATAATTAATGCCCATATTGTTATTAACTTCTCTCAAAATCAAAGTTTATTCGGTATAATATTTTCAGTGAAAGTGATTAAATATAATATGTGTAAAGAATCATTTAATAATGTTTTAACAAACAAATTTTCGGGATTTCATCGCGAATTTTTACGTATATTTTAGTTTTAACTTCCCAACTATGTTTCGGAGACTTCGTAGTTAGACCCACCTATGACGTAAACAAAAGAAACTGGATATTCGTTGGTTAGAGATTTTCTGTCGCCGATAAATCGTTCATTCCGGTAGCATGTTTGCCTAGCCCCTCTTGGACAAAGACGTAACTTATACAATTGTGAATTATAAATTATATAATATACATAATGTATTTGTGCTTTATTTTATGTTCTCAGCACGTGCAAACTACGAAATTCTAAGTATATCAATATTCTTCAGAAGCTTTTGTTGAAGTTCAGCTCCACGTGTCGCGTCAATAGCAGGCTTATACAGTTTCGCATAATTTCTTAAGAATTTGAAATTTTGCATTCCTACCCATACCACAAACAGGAACTTAAAATTGATATGCATTGTTCTATATTGATTCTTAATTTACTAATATAAAAAAATAACACCCAACAGTCACATACATAGTCCTGACCCCACACTAACATCGAGTCTTGCGTCGTGGGTATTGGGAACTACGAGAGACTTTTCGGTCTCACAAAGACCCAGACCCGAAAGAAATATTTCTGTGCCGCATAAACATTTCTCTCGGAGCGGCGTCCAGCCGCTTGTGCCACGAAGGCTGTCAAATATACAACAAAATATGTCAAATATAATATTAACAATATTGTACAATTTTTAAGTATATTCCAACAGTACTTACATATCTCACACGTATGTCTTTTTAAATTCAAATAAATGATGAGACAACATGCCATTCGCCTGATGTAAGCAATATGGTAAATACGACAACTCAATGACATTGCTACATGTCAACCAAACAAAACCATTAAAATTACAAAGTAATGCTTGGGTTACCACTGCGTTCACCGTCCTGAGACATAAGATGTTAAGTCTGAATATGTTCAGTTACTCTGGTTACAATGTTCTTCGAACCGAAATACAACAGTGCATTTACACCGCTGTTAGGCGGGAGAAATAGATATTGCGGTGGCACCTACCCAGGCGGTCTCTCACATATGAGAAACCTACCACTAGTAAAAAGACAGTATGTAGCTTCGTGGTAGCTTCTATATAGCAGAATTTATAAATGAAAGAATCCAAAGATCATTGTTAAAACTCTTTTGTTAGCGTTGATAATATAATTAATTATATTTTATGACAATGTAACATGTTTTTATAATGAAAAAAAAAATCTTTACCCATCACTGCAAAATATGTACTCTTGGTGATGAAAAACATATTTTTACGAATGTCTAGAACAGTGATTCTCAACCTTTTTTTGTTGCGGCACATATTTAACAATTTCAAAATTTGGCGGCACACAAAGAGCGCCTTGAGACATATTCCTATTGCTATGCACGCCGCTTCATCATAATTTGGCACTAAGAAAAAACGCGTTGTAAAGCAAATAATAAAATAATTAACTTTTTTGTGGATTTAAATATATATTCAAGTTAAAAATATTTTGCTTTTCAAATGATATAATTTATTTGGAAAATTTGGCGGCACACTTTTGAAATTTGGCGGCACACAAAAGTGCCGCGGCACAGTGGTTGAGAATCACTGGTCTAGAAACCCTACGCGAAGTACACTTACATAGTGTAAATAATATACGAAATCAAAATCTATTTTTATTCATAGTGCTAAGTATAAAAAATTGTGTCACATATAGTGGATTAACAATATTGATACTTTTTTATTTTATTTTCTTTATTTGGGAAAAAAAACATCATTACAATAAAATATATGCTAATAGTGTACATGTTAAAAATATAAGTTAAAGTAACAACCACGACATTTTCCACGTATTAATTAAATGATTAATTACATTGCTGTGTCTGGGACATGCCATAAGGCTTGGTAGCACAGTCTATCTAATAATATATATATGTGCATATATGCACATATATACATATACGCACACATACACACACATACATACATACACAAACACACATATATATATATATATGTGTGTTTGTGTATGTATGTATGTGTGTGTATATATATATATATGTGTGTTTGTGTATGTATGTATGTGTGTGTATGTGTGCGTATATGTATATATGTGCATATATGCACATATATATATTATTAGATAGACTGTGCTACCAAGCCTTATGGCATGTCCCAGACACAGCAATGTAATTAATCATTTAATTAATACGTGGAAAATGTCGTGGTTGTTACTTTAACTTATATTTTTAACATGTACACTATTAGCATATATTTTATTGTAATGATGTTTTTTTTCCCAAATAAAGAAAATAAAATAAAAAAGTATCAATATTGTTAATCCACTATATGTGACACAATTTTTTATACTTAGCACTATGAATAAAAATAGATTTTGATTTCGTATATTATTTACACTATGTAAGTGTACTTCGCGTAGGGTTTCTAGACCAGTGATTCTCAACCACTGTGCCGCGGCACTTTTGTGTGCCGCCAAATTTCAAAAGTGTGCCGCCAAATTTTCCAAATAAATTATATCATTTGAAAAGCAAAATATTTTTAACTTGAATATATATTTAAATCCACAAAAAAGTTAATTATTTTATTATTTGCTTTACAACGCGTTTTTTCTTAGTGCCAAATTATGATGAAGCGGCGTGCATAGCAATAGGAATATGTCTCAAGGCGCTCTTTGTGTGCCGCCAAATTTTGAAATTGTTAAATATGTGCCGCAACAAAAAAAGGTTGAGAATCACTGTTCTAGACATTCGTAAAAATATGTTTTTCATCACCAAGAGTACATATTTTGCAGTGATGGGTAAAGATTTTTTTTTTCATTATAAAAACATGTTACATTGTCATAAAATATAATTAATTATATTATCAACGCTAACAAAAGAGTTTTAACAATGATCTTTGGATTCTTTCATTTATAAATTCTGCTATATAGAAGCTACCACGAAGCTACATACTGTCTTTTTACTAGTGGTAGGTTTCTCATATGTGAGAGACCGCCTGGGTAGGTGCCACCGCAATATCTATTTCTCCCGCCTAACAGCGGTGTAAATGCACTGTTGTATTTCGGTTCGAAGAACATTGTAACCAGAGTAACTGAACATATTCAGACTTAACATCTTATGTCTCAGGACGGTGAACGCAGTGGTAACCCAAGCATTACTTTGTAATTTTAATGGTTTTGTTTGGTTGACATGTAGCAATGTCATTGAGTTGTCGTATTTACCATATTGCTTACATCAGGCGAATGGCATGTTGTCTCATCATTTATTTGAATTTAAAAAGACATACGTGTGAGATATGTAAGTACTGTTGGAATATACTTAAAAATTGTACAATATTGTTAATATTATATTTGACATATTTTGTTGTATATTTGACAGCCTTCGTGGCACAAGCGGCTGGACGCCGCTCCGAGAGAAATGTTTATGCGGCACAGAAATATTTCTTTCGGGTCTGGGTCTTTGTGAGACCGAAAAGTCTCTCGTAGTTCCCAATACCCACGACGCAAGACTCGATGTTAGTGTGGGGTCAGGACTATGTATGTGACTGTTGGGTGTTATTTTTTTATATTAGTAAATTAAGAATCAATATAGAACAATGCATATCAATTTTAAGTTCCTGTTTGTGGTATGGGTAGGAATGCAAAATTTCAAATTCTTAAGAAATTATGCGAAACTGTATAAGCCTGCTATTGACGCGACACGTGGAGCTGAACTTCAACAAAAGCTTCTGAAGAATATTGATATACTTAGAATTTCGTAGTTTGCACGTGCTGAGAACATAAAATAAAGCACAAATACATTATGTATATTATATAATTTATAATTCACAATTGTATAAGTTACGTCTTTGTCCAAGAGGGGCTAGGCAAACATGCTACCGGAATGAACGATTTATCGGCGACAGAAAATCTCTAACCAACGAATATCCAGTTTCTTTTGTTTACGTCATAGGTGGGTCTAACTACGAAGTCTCCGAAACATAGTTGGGAAGTTAAAACTAAAATATACGTAAAAATTCGCGATGAAATCCCGAAAATTTGTTTGTTAAAACATTATTAAATGATTCTTTACACATATTATATTTAATCACTTTCACTGAAAATATTATACCGAATAAACTTTGATTTTGAGAGAAGTTAATAACAATATGGGCATTAATTATAATTTATTTCCAAGCCAATAAATCATCAAAGTAGCGAACAAAGTTTTTAGTTTTTATCTTCACGATTTTATAAAGTCATTATCGTTTTCCATTTGGGATATGAGGTCTTGTAGGAAATCCACTTGTGTTTCTGATCCTGAAATAAGATATATATATGCATTAGTGGCTGATTGGTGTAACATATAGTGGCGATTGAGGTTAAATTCCCGGACAAAAAACTATATTGACTATGCCACTATATTTTATATTTTAAAAAATAGATACACACATACATTTACTCACGCCATTTTCCTATAAGGAGTAGGCAGAGGTGCCACCCACATTTTACCTTGTATGTATCGATCCACGATGTGATAGGGGGCGACCCTATCGCCGTATCGGGCACAAATTCCTGACTTTGGGTTGATAATGAATAGAAAAATCCAACACCAATTGGCCCGACCCGGGATTCGAACCCGGGATCTCAGCGTTGTAACCGTACCACAGTACAACTACGCATTCATCATTACTATTATTATATAAGTGAGGAATAATAAAGTAATTTTCTTTATTAACTGATAATGGAACAATGTGTTTTATCTTGTAATCCACTTTCACAAATACAAGAATGTGAAGCCGCGAAAGAGGGTATTACTTGATTACAATCATTTAGTCGATATAATAGCTTTACTTGGCAACTTCTGCGACATTTATTATATATATATATATATATATACATATATATATATATATATTGCTTATAATTAACAATTATCAGTCTGCATTAGTGTCTTTAAAATTAGATTTTTATAGTTCGTTTTTGTTACGGCGAAGACATCAACATCTGTGAAATAACTATTATAAATTGTAGCAAGTCGCTGCAGAGGCGCTCGCTCACCGGCATTCGTTCGGCACGTAGTAGTCGCGAACAATGGGTAGTCGCGAACTCCACGACGCCGACTTACTCGGGGAACCACAAAGCCTACTCTATTTATCAGATCCATACAATCCAAATTGTTGTTGCATAAATCGTAAAGAGTCATCATCTGAAGAAGCTTTCTTCTTTTTTCTAATGGAAGTAAATTGTATTGTGATAACAGTTGTTCATATGGCACTCGTGCACGATGGCATCTATAATGTACTATACGAAGGAATTTCCGTTGCACTCGCTCCATGGCCAACTTATACTTGTCATAGAAAGGATCCCAAATCAGACAAGCGTATTCTAATTGCGAACGAATCAATGATCTATATAGATATATATAGGTAGAGGAGCGTGAAAAGTCTGTAGTGGTTCGCATTACGAATCCAAACATTTGGAACGCTTTGGTTAATAATTTTTCAACATGTAAGTTTAAGTGTAATTTAGAATCAAGTAAAACTCCCAGGTCCTTTATATGAGTTATCTTTGTTAAAATATGATCGCCTAAAGAGTAATCGTATTTAATGCTGCAAATACTTGTGCTATTTATGACTTAAATCCGACGTCAGAATCTGAGAAACATTGTGCTAGTATTGATACCGTATCTTTATCCATGGAAAGCTTATTACTGAATGTAGACCTTAGCAATGTATATTTTCGATGGGTAATGTCAATACTTACTTGTTTCTGTAAAGCCGATATGACAGGCTTACATTTTTGATCGTGGTATTCAGATGAGATATATTGCAGAAAGGATGAACGTAGCATGAATAGTTGGGCTTGTCCTAAACTGTTCCACTGTCTCACAGGAGATCGACGTTTAGTGACAGCTTTGACATTAATTACTAGTACCAAAACCACGAGTGTACGACCCTAATCTAAATTTAAAATGAAATCAAATGAAGTAGATCAGCTAGTCTTAGCTTTGAACTTACTCGTATTAAATAACTTACAATTCGATATTTAGCGGCTTTTTAGATTCATTTGTAATTTTTATATTATAACGTCAAAAGATCACGTTCAGATTTTTCCAAATTTTATTTCAGTAATTCTAGTAAAAATAAAAATATACAGAAAAATATTTTTCAAGTATCAAGACACTTGGAGTAAACAAATTGTATAATATGATCACGTATGGCATCCGGCACTCAGTATCAATTTGCTGCGACGTGTCCTAAGCACCCTGCCTAAATTATTCATTGCCGTTCGAAACAAATCGTCTCACTATGAAAAACCTATGCAAATCTAATGAAAACTACTTCTTTTTACTTATGAAAGTATGGTTATTTGGTTGATATAAATAAATTACAAGACGTACATACTTGCACGATGGTAAACTTCACGGCTGCCCATAAATATTATATCCTAACTAAACTAATCACAAATTATAATTCGTTCTTATATTGGCAGTATACTGGGCTTATCACCCCAGAATATTAGGTGTTAAGTAACTTAATGCTCAATAATAATTGACTACAAAGTCCTGCTAATCGGAATATAAAAGTTCTTATATAATGCTGCTTGGCAGCAGAAATTGCACCTAAAGATAGGTGAAGATGTCGTTAGACTTTAGATTGAGGACCGATTCGTAACTTTTTGCTTTCATCACACAACACAATGATTCCTGCAGTGGAGTATTTTTGTTTCTTTTCAATTCTTTTGAACGATCTAATTTTCTTTAGTCAAAAATTATTAATTTACTGATGGGACTTGGATTTTCATAAAAATATTATATTGGACATTATAAAGCAGTGGTCCATTTTTAACGATTAAAGATCTTACGAAACATACATACATATATTGGGAAATATTTCGACTTTAGCTCAAATTATAAGAGACCAATTAAAACAATATTAAAAGAAAACACAGGACAAAACATTCACCTAGGCATACTAAAATAACTAGTTCGTCTAAAAGACTTACATTATCGGCTTATCAGTCCTTATCACAAGCCGACAAAGGAGCGGAAGTGATCGAACGTAAAGAGATTACTGCACAGGCTACCAAATGTCAGAAAGTTTGCTAAAAGCCGACGCAACGGAAATAGGCCTTAATTCAATTGCGTATCGGCTACAAATACGTTTTATATTTATAAAAAGTTGGTAAGTTAAATATTGGGATAGCCTTCGTGTCTTAGTTGGTTGATGATGTGAAACAAGATGCTTTATAGGTTTGAAATTTTTTTGTGTGATCTAAAGATGCTTGTTTTTAATTAGATGTTTGGTGTAAGACAAGAAATCTTGCAGTGTCTAAAACCCTATTGAAGACTTGACTTTGGGATCAATAGTCTAGAGGTGAATGTTGGCTGTACATTGTTCATTTCGTGGTGCAGTTGGTTATACGCCACAGTCTGAGAAACCAAAGGCCGTGAGTTTGGATCTCCGCACCGAGACAAATGTTTATGAGGCCCACAAGTATTTGTCTCGAGTCTACATGTATTTGAGACCGAAAAGTATCTCGTAGTTCCTGAAACCCATGTCACAAGATTTAATTGATCTTAACGTGGTGTCAGGAATGTGTGTGATTGGATGTATTTGTTATTTATTTTATATATTTATTTTATACACACATACATACATAAACTCGCGCGTTTTTCCCAGAAGCGGTAGGCAGAGGTGCCAGGACACCCACATTTCGCCTTGTATGTTCCGTCCCACAATGTGACAGGTTGCGGGCCTATCGCCATATCGGGCCCGATATGGCGATTTATTTTATAGGTAGGAGAAGGCCCGTGTCCTGCAGTGGCTCGTGTATGGACTGATACAAATACAGATACAGGTCACGCTTCCTATTACTACTCGTATAACCTGCCCTACATTGCAAATGGCACTCTTAAAAAACAATACAATGATAGTTACCGATAAGAATTTCAGTACAAATCTTTGACATTTCAAAGTCGCGTGTATATTGTTAGTCAATAACTTCATATTTATTGGTGTAGAAAAATATCGTGAAAAGACTTGCATACCATAAATATCTCCACAAGAATTGTCTCTCATATTACAATAAAAGGCCTCATCTTCAAGGGTTGATGTAAGTCAAGTAGTCGTAAAATTAATAAGCCAATTTACGCAATAACAAAAGTCATGTCAACGAAATTAAGCATGGGTGCCAAAATTAAAAAGATTCGCAGAAAAACAATTAATTACCATCAAAATATGACGAAATGGGAACTGAAATCAGAAATAGCGAAGCTACTTTAAATTAATGACCCGGAGTAACTTTTGAACAAAGTTTTGCGAGCGTTATTTGACATGAAGCGACGTGTTATACGAAGGGCGATACATACATATGGCTTCCTGTTTTTAATTCACGTACTATGTTGGACCTACTAACAAGCCTTCAATGTGGTGATACCATGTCTTTTTATTCGGATTCGTTTTTTTCCCTGGTGGTAGGTCTCTCATATGTGAGAGGCCGCCTGTGTAGGTACCAGTGCCTATTTGTACCGACAAACAGCAATGTAAATGCGGCGCCTGAGTAGTTACCAGTGTCTATTTGTCCCGACAAACACCAAGGTAAATCCACTGATTTGAAAGACATTGTAGCCAGAGTAACTATTGGATATATTGAGACTTAACATCTCATGTCTCACGATGGCAAGCGCCAAACATTGCATTGTAATTAATGGTGTCGTTTGGTTTTGCTTCTGTCCATGAGCGATCTTTTCGCTTACCAGCAGGCGAATGGCATGCTGGTCTCGCAATTCATTGCAATAAAAAAGGTAATGCAACGTTCTGAAAGTAAGTGCAATATAGCCTAAGCAAATGCATCTTTTTGAAGTGAAAACTTCTTTAGCGGCGTTGAGCACTTTTCTGTAATGGGTATAAAATCTTAAACTCGCGTCAGGACACGTGACCTGTGGCCCGAGCACGAATTACTATCGAAAAAGTATTCGTATCGAAATCGAGTAATTTTGTATGAGATTTGTACAGCGCCTCTATCGTGCGTAAAAGGAACTAATTTTGCGAGCACGAAGCATTTTAACTTACTTTCGTATCGAAATCGAGACGTAATGTAAACAAAACTCGAGTTAAATAAACAATTTTGCGAGCACGAACGTTGATTTGACATACGGTATCGTAAGTTTCGAAGGCTGGCTATCGAGAATTGTCGAAAGTTTTCTCACTTAAATTTTTTCGGTGAGAAAGGTTTCGAAACTTATTATAATAATGTTTTAATCGTGATTATAGTTTTGTTTAAGTTGATTTTTGTGTAGAAAAGTGTTCTAATACTATACTTAAGTTATTAAAACAATCAAGTGCTTATAATCACCTATAATGCAAAGATTGTCCCTAAATGAACGTAGTACTTTATAATGCATTTCTTGCTGCAAGTTCAATTGAAAATGAATATAAATCAAGAGAAACTGAGTTTGAGAAATTAAATCATGGTTTATTTATTTATTTACTAAGTTCAAAAATGAATTAAAAAATATATATACTTTACTAGCTGTCGGGCCCGGCTTCGCCCGGGTGCAGATAGTTTTTGAGTCCAATCCACATCAAGAACATATTATTTCGCGTGTCTACTAACTATATTTCCCGCGTGCCGTCGACTATATTTCCCTTCCGTAGGAGAGGACATCCCGTGCCAACAATTTGAATTTGAAAGAGTAGAAAATATGTATATTTGGTTTCCTGACTCATCCCACGGGAACACTACATTTTTCGGGATAAAAAGTAGCCTATGTGTTAATCCAGGGTGTCAGCTATCACTATACCAAATTTCATCAAAATCTGTTGAGCCGTTTTTTCATGAAAGAGTAACAAACATCCATACATACATACATACATACAAACTTTCACCTTTATAATATTAGTAAGGATAATTTTTTATTGCAGTGAAAAAGAAATACAAAATAGCCTATGGATATAAATATTATAATACTAGGGGTTATTATAATATTAAAGAATATATTGAGGATAAAAAAGCCTGGGATTAGGTGTTCTCTTGCACATTGCGACCTCCTGGGGCCCTGCACTATTCACTCATTACATCCCCTAATTTAAATAATTAAAAATTTTAAACTTAAAAATTAATCAATATACAATTAAATTAATCAATTAAATTATAACTAAGTATATAATGATTAATTAATGCCAATTAAAATCATATGACGACCGATCGAGAAAACAATTAAAAATAATAATATGGCAAATCTTTGTAAGACAAGTCACAAATATTTATTTTAGTAAATTGACCAAAATCAAGCCCACTGAGTTTGACTCGCTGGATCTACTCAGAAATGGGTCGCGCCGCGTAGTATCCAGTGGTAAAGTAAAGCCCGCTGAGTTTGTTCGCCGGGTCTTCTCAGTCAGGGCCGCGTTGGATCCGGCAGTAAGCCTAAACATACGGGACGTTTCGGAAATACTTATGGTCGTTGTCTTAAATTGGACCCAAAACAAGCCCACTGAGTCTTATTCGCTGGATATACTCAGGACTGGGTCGCGTCGCGTAGTTCCAGTGGTAGTGTAAGCCCACTGAGTTTGTTTCGCCGGGTCTTCTCAGGAGGGCCGCGTTGGATCCGGTGGTAACAATAAACCGCTACGCACCGTTGTAATAATATTCATGGTCCACAAATTAATTTAATTTGACCAACGTACATATTGTATTTCTTTGAAAAATAAATTACCATAAAGTCATAACTAATACTTTAAATTAAATAAGAATAAAAAGGAAACAAATAAATAAAACTAATTCTAAATAAAAATAAAATTAATTTAAAATAAATAAATTACATAAATAAATTAATTAAACCAAGAAATTAAAATAAGGAATACTAAGTATAGGAAATATATTGTTTATAGAGATTAAGTTATATGTGTATTGACTTGTCATAAGAGCTTTTAAATTGCCTACGTGACCAATAAATACATTTCATTTCATTTCAAATAATATCAACTTTCGAAACAAACAAAATTAATTTCATGCTTTTATAGTAAACTCCTTCAATTTTGCTAGAATGTTATTGCAACCTCTCGGGGCGCTAGAAGATTTAGAGTTTAGACAAATCTCCATTTCTGGAATAGAAATAGCTAAATTGAAATACCTACTTTATTTAAAATTATTTATTATTAATATTTTACTCACATTAATTAATTATCTTGCACTCTCAAGTAAACGTTCAAACTAATTAGAACTTTTCACTCACGCATTCATGAATTCCACCATCATTTAGTATTGCAAAATGTTTGATACATATTAAATATTTTAATTATTTAATGAAAGGAACAAACAAGAACATTTTCGCTGTTAACTAATAGAAACATAAACAAACTCAACCTTGGTTTGGCGTCTCGTCGATGTCAAGTGGAGTCGTTCGGAACACGTATCATATTTTTTTGTTATCTAAAAATCTTATTTATTTCTTCAACGATAATGTCACTTTTTAATTTCCAATAGCTCGCTTTTAATGATTTATTCACTGTAAATGCATATTCTAAATTAAATGTTCTATAAGTAAACGGTGGAGTCAAGTTTTTAAGATTATTTTAAATTTGATATGGTATTCGAACGCATCATTCATTCAACAAGTCGCTCATTATGCTCTTAAAGCAACATCACTGCTTACATTAGGATGACGTCACTAACGTATTCGTATCGAGCTCTCGATAGTCGACAGAAAGTGCTTCGTGCTACGTACTATCGACATACTCTGGTAAACGTATCGAGAACTCGATACGTTTACGTTACGAATTCGATAGTTTTTCGTGCTCGGCCTACAGATCGAAAAAGCGTAGGACGGCAATGACGTTTGCTTTATAAACATCTTAGTAGGACGGATGGAGAGTAGACAGCTATCCCCTCTCTACAGCGCGGCGAAAATGTATGCCTGGGCCTACTGTTTCGTTTTTTTTTCAGTTTCACCCACTTTTTCCAAAATTGTCCCATAGCCCCCCCCCTGCCTTCCCCCAGCCTTATTCCGAAATAGTGCCTATTAGCCTCCCCACGAAACCTACCCCCCCCTCCCCTACCCCCACCCCGAAAATTTACCTCACCTCCCCCAATCCTATCTCGGCCAACATAGGTCGTAGACCCACCGAGTTTGGTATCCTCGGAACCGTCTTGGTGAGGGCTACAAATTGACCCCGCCAGAAATCCCAAATTACGCAAAAAATTACCCCCCCAAAAAAAAATATTTTACCTCCAAAAAATTAATTTAAGTTAGCCTCCCCACGAAACCTTCCTCCCCCCCCCCCTCCCTTACCCCCACCCCGAAAATTTACCTCACCCCCCCAATCCTATCTCGGCCAATATAGATCGTAGACCCACCGAGTTTGGTATCCTCGGAACCGTCTTGGTGAGGGCTATAAATTGACCCCGCCAGAAATCCCAAATTACGCAAAAAATTACCCCCCCAAAAAAATATATTTTACCTCCAAAAAATTAATTTAAGTTAGCCTCCCCACGAAACCTTCCTCCCCCCCCCCCCTCCCTTACCCCCACCCCGAAAATTTACCTCACCCCCCCCCCAATCCTATCTCGGCCAATATAGATCGTAGACCCACCGAGTTTGGTATCGTTGGAACCGGCTCGGTGAGCTCTACAGATTGGCCCCAACCAAATCCCAAAATTCCTCCCTCTCTCCCCTAAAATATTTGTCCAGGCATAACTCCGTCATTTCTTAAAGTAAACCCCCCGTGTTTGGAGTCAGAGGAATCGTCTTGACGAGCTCGACAATCGAGAGCAGGCAAAATACGATTTTTCTTATTTTTACTATGGGATCAGGCTGGGGCAGCAGTCTAAAATTATATGTAATTTGCAATCTGTACCCACGGTCTTCCCCCGGTATTTTTGAAGTGAAAACTTCTTTAGCGGCGTTGAGCACTTTTTCTGTAATGGGTATAAAATCTTAAACTCGCGTCAGGACACGTGACCTGATCGTAAGACGAAAAGCGTAAGACGGATGGAGAGTAGACAGCTGTCAGTTAGCTGTCAGTTTATAAAGCTTTGATGAATTGCCAGTGATTTTGAGTGGAGATTTCAACATAAACTTCGCAGACGATAAAAATCAACTATTAATTGAATTTTTAAATAATGAATTTGGTTTAACTATGTCGAATGATCGCAATCTTAGCACAACGAAATACAAAACTACTATTGATGCGGTCTTTATTAGACATTTAAATAGGTTCGAATCAAAACTGTTCGTTTCTTACTTGAGCTACCATAAACCTATCGTATCAGTTTTAGAGATTGGCGATGATAGTTCTGGTAATGATGATGGTGAAAAAGTCGTTGAAATTATGGATGAAAGTTGATTTTTCGGAGAGATAAACTTTTTAATGTAAAATAATTGTAATAGTTTTAAAGTGTTAAATTTTTAATGTAATATAAATTGTCATGTTTGTGTACGATAGCGCAATAAATGAATATTGTATTCTACCACATAAATGATAGTACTTTTATACTGATAAAGCAATTGGTGCAAAATTATTCCCTAACCATTCCAAAATATCAAACATGCTCAACGTTAATAATCAAGTTTTCACTTCTGCCGGCACTCCCGGAGTGCAACCCGTCTTTTTTTTTTAGCTTCACACTGGGTATATATCCAGATATGTATATGATACATATACTTACAGAAATCAAAATACTGAATGCACTTTGATTTCTATGTAGTGTCGGTAAAAAAACCTCCGACTTTTATCATGGAACTCGTACGCTTTTCATTACGTTTTACCATGTGTTGATACTTCATTTGTTTCATCAGGGAGCAAAGTTGGGGTTACATATAAGCCGTTGTGGAAGACAACACTCGGTCTCACACCTCGCACCTTGGAGATTATTTATTAATAACTATGAGGCTTTTGGGACCTTATAATATCCACATACACTATCAGCTGACCTCGAATAATACATTTATTATTTATTTATATACAATTTATTGCACACACACAAAAAGTTACATAGATAAATAATTTACATTAAAAGTACAATTGGCGGTCTTATCGCTCAAAGGCAATGTGTTACAGTCAACCGTAGCATGTATTTAATTATTTTAATTAAAAGGATAAACAAGGGGCAGTTTAAAATAAAGGATAGAAGCTACGAAGGAAAGCTATAACATACAAATAATTCGGTAATTACATCAAAATTAATCCACATAATATTTTGATCCTGCATTACGATCGTCAATAAGGAACTATAACATACTTAATGAATTAGACTGCTCCACCTTAGAAGCGTGCTAAAGAGTAATGCTTCAACAATCTACTATTCTTAGACCAAAAACTTTACATTTCTAATAATTTTCTTGGCGACATAGTCATACGTTTTCTATATTTTTCAACTCGTGCAAACTTCGAATGGTGAGTGTATGAATAAGTGAGAGAATCTGTAAGTGCGGGGGGCAAGGGGATCAGGGGTGGCACGTAAATGAATTATCTGACGTGATTCCGCTGCCACAAACTGCAAACGCTCCCAAACTTTCACATAACTCAGGTGTTTGAGGCTGGAATTGTCAAATATATTTTCAAGACGAATGTAGGGGTCGTTAAATTTTGAGTATAGGTTAAGGCCAATGCTGATGGGACACAATTACAGAACATAGAAGAAGAGCTTACTCCAGATTAGTTAGGTATCTAACGAGAGACAATTTAAATTTCAAATTTTCGTTTTTATGCTAATTTATTTTGGAACAGAGCTTTAGGAACAGAACAGAACTTTAAAAAATAGATGTGAAGCTTTGCTCACGTGTATTATTCGTGACTAAGATGGCAGGAGGCCTAATATCCTTTTTCTCCTGCCGTCTTCTTTCTTTCTCTTTCCAGTCTCTATTGAAAGGCAAAAAAGGATTCAAGGCATTTCATTCAAGTATTATTTTTATTTTTGTGTGTTTCAGTCGTATTTTACATGTTTCTCCCATTTTTTAAGGATTGGAGATATACATTTCATAATTTGTTAAATGTCCTGTTACTATCATATTAATGCAAGACTACCAGACTGCACCTTTTCAAATACCTCTATACGTAATAGAACCATACGTAGTCCTGAAAATCCTGAACAAAGTTTGGAAACCGTCGGCGGCCGTTGTTCCCGGCCTATAAAAGCAGGGGTTAGAGATCAGCGCACAGCATTCAGTGGCAACAGGTGGTGAGACAAGGTAAGTGGCATTACTTCCGCGAACACACCGCGCTCAGACGCGTCTTCTCCGTGTGAATTTTTTCACAAAAAATAATTTCGGTTTTTTTTTTGGAAATGTGTTTCATAGCATGATATTTTAATTTTATTGAGTATTGTTTTAAATAATATGAATATTTGTGAGGATTTTAGGATAAATATAAAATTGGAAATAGTTAATAACTTCGCATAGAGTGTGTATTTTCGTACATAATAAAAAAAAACTCTAGTTTTTATCTAAAAATATTCTGTTTTTAAATAAAATATAATTTCGTATCAAATCTGCACTTTAAAACTAGCAAGTTGTTATTTTACAAGGTTTACGTAGATGGAGCTTAAAATTAATTATTAACACAAGTATAAAAAATAAATTGTGTGATTAACTGTTGTGAGAATTAATGAAAGACTAATTAGCACTAATAATAACCCTTATCTTATGAAAACTGTCCATGCAACCAATAGATATTAAACGGACACCAATATTAGTACAATTAAAATTTACAAATATATTATTAATAAAATGTAGACGTTAGTAAAAAAAATAAGTTCTTAGCTTATAAAAACTAATTTTTACTACTGAAATCCAATGCAGATATAATAATTAAATTTACCATTTTATTTTACACCAATATTAATTGTAAACGCTAGTAGTCAATTTGATTTCACACAAAAAAATGTACTTTAATTTGACGTAAGAAACCCATGTATGCCAACTATCTGGTGTCATTCGGGTATCTATTTGAAAAAACTTGGTAACGTAACACAACAAATTTTAACAACAAAAATACAAAATATTTATTAATTGTCTTGAAAAACGTATACCTTAAAATAGAGATGACTAAACCCAACATACCTTTAATTGCCTTTATTTATTTTATAAAAGTACTATCTAAACAAAAATAATATACAATTTAAAAAAAAAACACTTGCATTACAGTTATTTTATAAAAGAAAAGTCTTAACAAAATTTCATAATATAAAAAATATTTCCAGCTTTTCAAGCCACTGAAAGTTTTCCTTCCAAGTTAAAGTTCTCCACATAACAGGGAATGTAGTTCATCCAAGCTCTTGCAGTCGGAATATTTAAATTCCAAGTTGGACTTAAGTGAAAGCTTGTAAAGAACTTATGTGGCAAGTTTGTGAATTGACATTTTGTCGTAATATTTGTTCTTTGTTAGGAATTTCAATCCTTTTAAACGCTTTGAGATTTTTATGATTTTTTACTTCTGGCAGTATTCTGTGGGGTTTTTATTAAGTTCGCTTTAAACTTTATCTAAATATAATTTACCGGGTGCTAAGTTAATATTTTCGAGTGACAGTATAAAATCATATATTTTTCGAAATACAGAATCGAGGGGACATGATTACAAAGAGCGATATATTTTTACCTTTTGGCAATTATGTACTATACTATTAAATGAGGTACATATCAAATGAAAATTCAATCATAAATATTTTCATAATCAATGATAAAATATTGTTTAGTAAAAAAAATAGTGTCCACACCGTTAATTGTAAATTTACGGTTTTTTGTATACAAAAGATTGACGCGGTACTCTACACGTATTATATTTGATATTATTATATACCTACTATCATTCTAAACTGTCATGAAAATATGCATAAAATGCATCTAATAGAAAAAAACATTTTTTTCCCTTTTTAGAAAATATACTTCCCCACGGAGCTAATATTAGATGATCAGTCAGGAATTGACTAAGAAAAGTGCATTTAAGTGCAGAAAAACTTAATGCGGCCACTTCATCTATCCACTCATCACTAGACACGGGAACGCAATTAGCTATGCTAACTTTCTCCGTCTATTGACCACTCAGTACTCACGACTTAGTCGGAAAGTCTATCATATACCTGTGAAAGAGTATTATATTTCATAAATATGGCTCTTTCGAGATTTCACTATCAGAGTTTTAAATTTATAAAAGTTGAATTGTTAAATATTAAGTTCTGAATCAGGCCATATACGTCCCACTGAAGGGCACGGGTCTCCTCTATGATCGAGAGTACGATTGAGATTGGTTAGCCCATATAGTCTACTACACTGGTCTAGTGCGGGTTGTTGGACATTACATACCATAGAAATTCATACAATTCGCTTTGATATGCAGATTTACTCACTATGTTTCATTAAGTGTTATAGTGCATGGTAATTGACTATCAATTTAATATCAAATATTATGTATGATAGCCTAATAACACCTCAGAAAGCATTGATTTTCATTTTATATAGAAAATAGTTGTTTCAATATGAACATTCGAAAGTATCAGTTCTCATTCCCGCGCGAGGGCGCATCGGAATACAAAATAACTGTTTTCAATAATACTGAAAGATGTGATTCAGATTTTAAGCGGTACCGGATAAGAACAAAATATTATTACCTAATTATTTCAAAATATACTGGGTATTTTCAGACTACACTGAAAACGAAGCCAGGTGGTAGTTTTAGTGACTTTAGACACAATACAACTAAAAAAAATTACAAAAGAAAGAAAAAAATATTTCTATTTTTCTATCGTCGTGTTTGGCTGGTAAATACATAATTTTCCCAACAAATATATTTATTTATTTACGTACACTTTATAGCACACAAGAAAATACAAATTTAAACGAAACTCACATGCATAAAAAGTACAATTGGCGGTCTTATCGCACAAAAGCAATGTCTTACAGACAGCCATGGGATGGATTTAAGACAAGGATTAACAGAGGGCAGTTTAAAGTGTACACCCTTTGATTCTAAAGACGCAAGGGCTTAAATTATTATTTTAAACAAAGCACTATTTACCATCCAAACATGATAACACTTTAAAAGTTACAAAAAAATGCGTAATTTTTAGTTGCATTGAGTCTGAAATCAGTAAAACTATCACTTGGCTTCGTTTTCCGTAACAGTCTGGATATATCCTGTATTGTATTGAAAACCAATTTACTCTTCCTAGATTAACCTTTAAAAAGAAATTATTAACACATGATACCAGTAACACAATTAAAAAGTGGAAAAAAGAACATTTAATGGGTCAGCGGGGAAAATTATTGTTCCGATTAAATAAAAGATTGCGGCATAATTTATAGGTGTCGACAAAGTTGAACGTAGTGCGACCGGCGCGACGCCTCTTCATTGCCGTTACTTTAATATCAGTTATTAAAGATAAATATTGAAATATGGATTCACATTTTTACTCGTGTTTAAATAATGGGAAGGTTATATGTATTCGCAGTTGACTTTTAATTATGGATCGGTTTTGACGATTTTTTGCATATGCGTCAATGTGACTTACGGCCGATGCCAATAATCAATCGAAAAAATTAGATTGAAGTCAATCTGTTTTGTTGTCAATTGTTTTCTACTTTTCGATTGGTCTCCTGTCATGTTGTCATAGTTTATTCACTACTGAGATTGATTATTGGCAATATAGTATCAGAAAAACGATTGAGCTGTCAATCTAAAACGGCAAATTTTGGATTGGGTTTGTTTATTGGCAGCGGCTGTAAGTTGATCCAATTTTAATTTTACTGGTACTAGATTTTATAATTTGGAGATAAAGCAAGAACTTTAAAATAAAAAGGATTTCACTTACTATTTTGGGGCAGGGACAATATTAATTCAATTTAATTTCGTTACGAATAAATGCATTTTGTCTCGAGTGTTCAAATTCCATAACAAGTCTCTACCATGCACTTCACATCTCATTTTTAACGTGATCTATATCCAAACTGCTTTATATTAATCATTGATCGCAACATTACAAGTAATAATCTGGTGACAATCAATTCACTGAACGGTGGGGTTGTAACCTATGCGGCATTATAACTTGAGGCTTTGGATCAAATTATGACCACTTAGGTCCTTAATCAAAAGTAAAACAGAAGAAAAATAAATTATGCATAAAGAAATCTGTAGAAAAAGCACGCCGTGAAATAACAGTTCATATTTTATATCTAAGCGTAAATAATTAAGCGTGGATTGTGTGTAGCTGGGAGAATTTGGAGGCCATTTCTCAACTTGAATTACATGAAAATACACAGTTATTAGGTTTTAAAGCACACAAAACCACAGTTTACCTAAAAGTAATTAAAGAGAAAACGCCCAGTGGTATAATCAGTTACTGAATTCGATTTTACTTGGTGATTGAAAATGGCTGAGGTTAAATAATTCACGATTTAATATAAAAGCATGTACGAATTTTCAAAGATTGTTATCTTCTGGGATTGTTCCATTTTGTACTCAGACCTACCCATACTTATGAAATTAATTTACCTACATAAATATTTTAAAATTAAGTGTTGGTTTTGATATATCTGTTATGGGCCAAGTGATTAATGCAGGCAGTATTCACAATGCCCGGGCAGTATGAATATTGCCGAGCCATATCGGGCCAAGTGATTAATTACAATCTAAACTCACCTATTTATCACATTGCCAGGGCATTATGAATATGGCTACATGATGATCGGGCAGTGTGATTTATAGGTGATTTTTTACGTGGTGCGCTGCCGCATTGTCGCATCTGCGATGGACCCATGAAATAGAAAGGTTGAATTGATCTGCTTATGTTTAGTTGCTTTTTAACGTCCAAAACATTATCTTCAGAAGAAAATTAGTGTACCCACTTTATGGATCAGTTAGGTCGACTGTGCCCCAAAACCGACTCGGAACACCCCGACTTCACGTAGTCTTTTGGCTACCGACCCTAGAGTGTATATAAAAAGCCGGAGGCGCGGAGGGAGAGCAGCCCCCGCCCGCTGTAACGAAGGATAGGCAACCGTGCGAGCCGTAGCGGCTGAGGCTGGTCGCCGGAGGCGACCAGCAAGCCGAAGCTGCGGAGGTGAGCATGGTTGCCTATCTTTTGTTACGCAAGGGCGAAGGGGCTGAACTTCCCGTAGCGCCGGGGACGATACAGAAGCTAATTTGTATTGACAACAAGTGATTTAAGGGTTAGGTTGCTATAATAGATATTTCTCAGGAATGGTGCGTTACCTTTTCATGGGAGTGGTACCAAGGGAGGTGCGACACTCCCTCCACTCCTCCCAACCCACCCCCTCGTGCTGCCCTATTCTAAATTCTACTACTTCGGCTCATTGTTTTGATTTTGATTCGCTTTACATCACTCTGCCCAATAGGCACTTGGCATTATTCATAATGCTCGGGCAATGTGATAAATTGATTGGTTTTAATCATATTGCCCACTCTTATTGGGCATTATTCATATTGCCCGGGCATGATGAATAATGCCCGATTAATCACTTGGCCCATAACATATCTATTCACAATTCTTTAATTTGGAAGGGTTTTCTGGACTTTCTAATGTTTCCAGACGACCTAATTTAGGTGGAAGGTATTTTTTGAATGCTCGTTTCTTCCAACAGTTTGCTGTGGAGATCCTTGCAATAGGCTTATAATTAGTAGAGGGACTTCCTGTGGTTGAAAATAATGGTGATTACAATACTAAATGACACTTTTTTGCAGGTATCATGCATTCCACAATGAGGCTCATCGTATCCCTCTGTCTTCTATCTTCAGTATTAGTCGGCGCTTACCGTAAGTAAACATTTATATTTATAGTATCGACAAGTATTCAAAGGTTGCCTGGAAAAGATCGCAGCTTGATAAGGCCTCCTATTGTAACCATGCCTTTCTGTATCAGCCCATATACGTCCCACTGCAGGGCACGGGCCTACTCTACAATCGAGAGTGCGATTGAGAGTGGTTAGGCCATATAGTCCACCACGCTAGCCTAGTGCGGGTTGGCATGCCTTTAGTTGTTAAGTATTTTGTAAGCCTCTTTCATACAGGGTATATCAAGACTGCTACCGAAAACGAAGCTGGGTGATAGTTTTAGTAACTTAAGACTCAATGCAACTATAAATTTGGTAATAAAATGCGATTATTTCCGTGTTATAATTTTCCTATCGTCGTATTAGGGTGTTAAATATATAGTTTTTTTAAACAAATCAGTGTCCACTTCCCTCACCAGCAAAATGGATGAAAAAATATTGAGCGAAAAGGTATTATCCTCCGATATAAAGCTATACAACTGGAGAAGTCAGATTTTAAGCACCACGGAATAAACCATTACATGAGCCCTATAGCGTGATCTAAGCGTCACAAATATTCATATGGGGGAAGGGGAGTGATAGCTTACCAGGTGAACCATTACCGATCAAATCTAATAAAATACCTGTACCTAAGGAAAATCAGAGGTGTATTTTAGACTCAAACCTATAACTGGCGTCTCGGCTGTTCGATCCTACTGACTAACCTATCCCTGGAGTGAGTACGGTCAGCAACATAAGTCGCTACACAGTCACGAGATTTGGAATTGTCTTATCATCCAAAATAATAATTATTTTCAATATCGTATGGCACTTCTCGGCATAGATGACTTTACTTTATATTTTACGACTACAGAGTAGTACATACAAATTTTAATTCATAAAAAGGTTATCAAAAAATGTAAAGTGTTCAGCGACTTAAGTTGCTGACTGTACAAATAATTTGTTTAAGGGCGCAACCCACGGCTTTCCGCTCGTGTCGTCACTTCCTGTAGACCTACGAAATTGTGTTATCTACCGGATATTGAGATAATAAACTAAACAGTAGCATTTATAAATTTTCCATAAATGAATGTAAAATTTTGATGGAATATTTTTATGATATGCCTGATCCATCTGTAAAGGTAAAAGAACTCAAAGTGATCCTGTAAATTTAAAATGATTTAAAAATAAAAATATTCTTAAAAGGTTATAATGTTTTTCGTAAAACTTGTAATTTAAATTAAGTTCGGTTTTAGTTACAATTACAAGATGAAACTTAGTAAGCAACAGCCCTAATGATCGATTTATTTTGTTTATTATAATTTCACAATTAGGCGATTATCGGCAAAAACCGCATTATTTTAACACCTTGAAATGTCTAAAATTTCACAATAAGGTTGCTAAAAGGATAACATATTCCCTGAATTAAATATGATGAATGATTATAAAAAATGCTTTTATTTCTGATCGTCGACATAATGAGATATCGCATTATGCTTTCTATAAGCTTTTCGTTTGTAATCAATCTTAATAAAAATTCCAGACTCTTTTTTTTTCAAGTTATTACCTATATGAAAAATTGTACATTACATTCTTGATTCTGCAAAATTAAGGTTGCTTTAGAATTAACTTATTATAACTATTTGTATATAAAAATTACACAACTAACTAGCGATTTTTATATAATTTTGCTAAAAATATACTATATACAGGTGATATTAACATATAGTATTTGATTTAAACCATATGTTCCTCATCACCCCAAGTGACATTGATTTAAAATTTGAAAAAAATCTGACTAGTTGTTTTGTAAAAAATCACGATGTTGAGCCACCCCATACAGGTGCTAGTATTTTTGTAGATTAGCAGTTAGCTGAACAGTATCGATTTGATAAATAAATAAATAAATAAAATAAACAGTAGTTTAGTTCGGGAACTTGCCTTGTGCGGTAAAAAGACTCATACCCATTCAGTTTTATGTAAAGCCTTGAAAAATACATAAAATTAGGTTTTTTCACAAAACTACCAGGCAATTTTTTTATTCAAACTTGGTATAATATTTTACAACCTATGGTGGTAACGAACATGTACTTTAAATTAAATACCTTATGTCAATAACACCTGTATAAAATTATTATGCACTATCAAATATACCATTTCAAAAATACCGTAGCCATGTATTCAAATATTGGCGTAAAGCAAACATTACTAGGCGGATTAAATACATGGATTATTCAAATTAAAACAAACAAATGAGAGAAGAGGCTTAAAAGATTATATTACTGCTTGCATTATGAATACATAACAACCACCAAGGGGAATCGTGTGAAACTTAAGTTCCCGCTTAACATAAATAATAAAACATATTTTTTAAATTAAGAATGGACAAAGGAGTTTTAATATGTGAATACTGGCCATCAATAATAATTGGAATTTTGAGACTTTTTTAAAATAAATTAAAAAGAAAATCATGTTCGCTAATTTATTGGTTTTCGTGGCCAGTGCTTCTGTTATATCAATACCTATATATTTACTCGCGATATTATTGCAAAAGTAGATACATATAAAAAATATGGAAAGTTCAATGAGGATGTAATCTTGAGTAATTGATTGAACGGAAGGTATCGCACCCTTGTTTAATTACCTGGATTTGGCCATTAGTTTTCACATTCCTGAGAACTTACCATATTTTTGTAATTATTGTATTTTATACTCCCCCAAATAAAATGTTTTAGTGCGCAAGCAGCAAGTTGTAAAAAATCGGAACCCAAAACATGTAAGCCTGGAGTTATCTAAGTTATATTACACACAAATATGTAAAATGGGATAAATTAAATAGAATTACAAGTATACATGGGTATACTTGTTTTATATTTTCTCAAAATTATTTGAGTATTTGGAAAATTTAAAATACCAGGATATTTTAAATCGCGGTAAGCATTGTTCTATGAAAACTAGCAATTTGCTCGAATTGGTTTAATTGGTACACTATCAAATTATAATTTGATTATATTTTCTTCCATGAAGCACCTAATTTGACATAAGTTTTACGACTGATAATCCTGACATAAAGCCTTTCCATGAATTCCCACATAAAAGTCAATACTACTAGACTCAGGGCATTAGATCTTATTAAGGCCTTATTTATTCAGCGCCTCCTTAGTCTAGTGGCATGGATATGCTGTAAAACCTAAGCTCCTGGGTACGAATCTAATATCAGGCAATCTATATTGTGAGTGCCTTTTTGTTTTGAAAACCTCCTTTAATAAGACAAAAGGTATTATTAAACTATAATTTAACTCTTTGATTTTCAATAAATGATAAAGGTCGACAAACTTCCTTCGATATGTGAAGTTTATCGAAAATTTGATAATACTACTTTATAATGAAATGAACAAAGTTTCATATCAACTTTGAACTATGAACTAATCTTGGTCAATTAGTTTCATACCTTAGTAAATTAGTTTTTGGAGACAAACTAATAATAGTTTAATATTAAAGTTCAGTTTACACATCAGATAGTAAGTGAATAATTACAAATATAATTTGAGAACAGAATTATATTTTTTAATAAACAGCACAGTAAATAATTAAATTAAAAATAATTAAATTTCCCTTTCGCCTCATGGTAGTCGGTAAGAGATTGTCCCGAGCGACACAACCGCCATTTGTTTTTATGTTAAATATTCCTTTAGTTTTTCAGATTAATTTGGTGTACAAAAAATAATAAAATGAATAAATAAAATACAGTAGTTCTTAGTCAAATCGATTAAAATATATCAACACTAAATCGGTTTTCAGAACTCATCATTGCGTCAATTGAAATTCCTTTGATTTACACAGTAAAGCTGCAATCAATTGAACTCTCGATTTTAGAGACGTTAGTAGAGCGCAAATATTGGCTAATACAGGATACTATACAGTAGAGAACATTCATACATAAACTCACGCCCTTTTACCGGAAGGGGTAGGAATAGGTGCTACCGAGACACCACGTTACGTTTTCTGAGATCTATCCCACAATATGATAGAGGGAGAGCCTATCGGGTACAAATTCCTGTTACCGGGCTGATAATTAATAAAAAAATCCAATGTCAATTTTCCCCACCCAGGAATCGGACGAACCGAGAAAGTACGCCATACGCCACCGAGGCAGTCTTAAAGTGAAGAATAAAGGTAAAAATATAAAGAATAAAGTAAAATATATATCCCATAAATGCGAAAACTTATAAATGGTTTGAAGATTACTAAATTGTGTTGTATATAGGCATAAGATACTGTTTGTTTTCCAAAGAAAATAAAATAAAATAAAATAAAACCTTTACTTGACGCAATGTTTGAATTACCCTTCAGGTTTATGGAATCTAATCTCAAACAGCTTTGTATGTTATATAGTGTTAATAAAATTTAAATTGAGGGAGTTGATAAACTTTGGCTTAAAACTTAGAGTATTTATATATAGAGGGAGCGCTGTCATACATTCGTGATTTGAAAAACGTAGATATTTTCTTGTTCGTAATGTTGGTAGCGCTCCTATATTAGTAAAAATTGCATTAATTATTTAGCATTAAATTGCTATAAATTCCTTTATTGGCCGAAATTATATTTAGCTATTATCCTTTTAAAACGAGTTTGAGTGGAATTAAATAGACCTAAACTACTTATTTTTAATTTTTTTTTCAAATAATTTATGTATGTTGCACAACCTGTTCCAATATTAGCCAATAGGAGGGCAGAAAAAGGTGGCCCGGCACCACCATTTTTATCTACGTTTTTGAAGTACCAGCGCTCCCTCTATATATATATACTCTAAGGCTTAAAATAACACTTTCATTATGGAACGGATTTTGTCCATCGCTGGCTCTTATTGAAAATTGCAGTCAGGTCAGTAAATCCTAAGCCTTAGTATTAAACTAAGGCCACTCTGCTATTCTATACGCCTCCTAATTAGAATATTCGGAATATTATGCTGATAGTTTAATTAGGAGATTTAATTCCATCTTTCCTTAAAGTGTACTATTGTGTATGAAAAATATAATAAATCAATTGATAAATATTAACTAACTGAATTAAATTGATTTAAATTTCAGAACAGAAGCAAGGTTGAATGTATAAACTTCAGGCATTTTCATTAATTTTCTTAGTCCCTGGCAATATAACCTAAAGAAAAAGTTTCATACAGCTACGCTCAATAGTTTTTTCCCTGTTCAAACAAAATAAATATTGATATGCGCAATCTCTTGCGGTAGCTATTTTCTTTTATCGATTAAATAACCCTCTATATACGGGGCGAGTTGCAATAAAACCACACATTCAGTTGATAATCCTTAGAATTAGCATATTCCCACGTATTTGTTCGCAATGTGAACAATCGTGAATAAGGTGAACGTTTAGAAAACAATGGATTGGAATATCGATGATTCCTATTATTTTTTTATTTGTATTATCGTTATTAATTTTTTTTCTTCTGTTTTTGGCTTCGCACTTCTTGTACGTTATTAATTTATTAAGACTTAACATAGACATGTTTCTAAAAGTGGTGATTTGAAAAACAATGCGAGTGAAAATAAAAAAAAAAAACGCGGCCAGTAATTGTTTCACAGAATTGAGAGAACCTCTTTGAATGTGTACAAGGAATTTTCCTACACAGCCTTATCTGTTCTGTATTTTTTAAATACAAAGTTTTTTCCTCTAAAGATTTTTACCGCTGGTTCTTGAAAAACAATCTTTGCGTTCGATATTCAAATAACCTAACTTTTCCACTTGTAAAGATAATGTACGAAAGAGTTGAAAAACTTTGATTGAAATATATTGCGCCGTGTTTCCTATTTATAAGCGAGTGCTGCGCTATCCGTCTGTCAATTTGTGCTTGGGGGCACAACTCAATAAACTTCCGTGGGTTGTGTTCTCAATAATATATTGGGCTTGCGTTGAATTGAACTGCAACATGGAGTGAGTTTTGGAAAATATTTATTAAGATGTTATGGAGTTGTTGGGTTTTGTCACGCTATATTCTGAATAATATGCACTTTGATTTGTGATTCGTAAAAGGGTACTGAATATAGCCAGATCATCATTGTCAATCTGTTTACTCATGGATTGCAATTAGTAATATACTTACCGCTGGATCTACTCGCTTTATTTATTTATATACTGAAAATAAATAACATATATTTTTTGTCTCTTGTAGTCATCGGCCAACTCATCATCAAATCCTAAATGGCAGAAATCGAAACATGACTACAATTTATCTTCCACACTCCTTTTTCCTTAAAATAACAATATAATTGCACGTCTACACTTCTTTTTCCTTAAAATAACAATATAATTGTTCACAGAAAGCGGCGCGAAGCTTCGTCGCGATGGAGTGCTCAATCTGTATCCATTCCCGCGGGTGGGACGCGCCTCGCATCGCACCTGGCAGATACCCATCAACGACCTCTATTTAGGTAGTAATTTTAAAAACAATATGGATTTTATTACGTCATTTAGGTGAAAGTATCTGTGCCTTATGACCTGCGCATCGCACTTGGTAGATATCCATCAACGACCTCTTTTTAGGTAGTAATATTTAAAAAAACAAGTATTTTCTTACGTTATTTAGGTACCAAAATACCTGTGCCTTAAGACCTACAACTTATTATAGTAACATAAGCGTTTTTGAAGAATACCAGCCATCAAAATCACCTATGGGCAACATGCTGATTTTACATTTAATTTGACGGCCTCCGTGCTGCAATTTATTGAGAGCCGAACTTTTATGAACTTGGCCCCTATTGTGTAGTAGCTAGTACTTGTGGTCTTGCTTATAAATACGTTGGATATTAACAATGCTTAATTTTAGACAACCTACTAGATTCGTCATTGATTCATGAATAGCAGCAAACACCACAAATTACAAAGCAATGCTTGTCATTCCACTGCGCTAGCTATCCAGAGACATAAGATGTTAAATCTTAGTACGTCCAGTAGTTAATCTGGCTACAATATCTTCACCCCGGAACCCAACACATTTACACAGCTGTTCGGCGGAAGAAACAGACACTGCGGTGGTACCCAGGCGGCCTCTCACATTTGAGAGACCTACCACCAGAAAACCTTTTTTAATATTTATGCTGCAGTTGTCATTAACTATAATTAATCTCGCCTATTGTCATCAGAATACGAGCCCGTGGACAAACGTCAGCTCTACGCGTTCCCACGGGTGGGCCGGGGTGACTCGGCACTCCTGCGACCCGATCAACGCCTGGACGTCCAGCCGCTCCCGGGACGTCGCAGCGACAAGCCCGGTATGTGGTTCGGTCCCAGACTAGGCAGGTCCAAGAGCAACGAGGATGGTAAGTCATTACCAACGCACCGTGTCTAATTTACGAAATAATAAAACGCGGGCAAAAGTAACTGAATTAAAAAAAAAATTGTTACACAAAATTATTCGAAGATAATGCGAGGGTTGATATTGGTTTGCGTTTGATTATTTCGTATCTTGGATATGGTATGCATTGCCAGGACCCAAAAACCCCGGTCTCACCTCTTTTGTCCTGTCCTTTTCCTATAAATTTTCAGGACCGTCAATGTATTTATAAACCCAGGTGTCCAGGGTGTTTTGGGCGGCGGTGATCACTTACCATCAGGTGAGTTGTTAGCATGTCGTATTTGTAAGGAATAGTAGAAAAAATAAAAGACGTAGATTAAGCAGATATAAGGAGAGAAAATTGTCTTGAAATTATTCGACCAAAAAAGTAAATCGGCCGTAACAAGTTGTGCGTGGCGTTGAAAATATTTAGTTTAGGATTTTACTAACGCCTGCTTGCAGTGACAATTAAATGAATTATTTGTTGTCTAACCCGGTCTTCCTCTCTCATATCGTTAATCATACACGTACATTACCGGACCCGCACTAAAAGACACCTTGTATTTTAAAACATTACAGAGCTCTAGCAATTTTCCCTGAGATGCCCTTGCATTCACTAAATCAAATTAATTATTGAGAAAACCTTGCTAAGCATTGATGCCCATTGTCCACAGTGGTGTGATAATGGTTGTCTGGAAGAAATCGCGTTAAGCGATAAGACCGCCAATTGTCACCTTTATTTAAACGTGTTGTCATATTTTTTTTATCTTATTACTGTATGTGGTGTTCAATAAAGAATTTATAAATAAATAAATATGATTGAGTACTACTGCTACAGAGGAAACCGACCTGATTTATAGCTTTCTGGATTGGTTCGTGAGTTAATCCCTCCTCCCTTCCTTTTTTCTCCAAAACTTTATAACCAATTCTAAAAAGATAATGCGACAATATATGAGCTTAGTGTATTTTATCTGTCGCAATGAAAACTTAGGGTCTAAACCTAGTTTGTCCAGTGTTTACCATAAAATGCCCATAAAATTAAACTTAAATAGTAAACAGACATTCTACATTGCTTTATTTTCCACAGATATCGAAATCCAGAATGAAAACATGGACCGCAGCGAGCCCGAACTCATGGAAAGGAAGAAAAGAAACACCAAATTAAACTAATACACAGAATAGAATATAAATAGAGCTGCAATACCACGCCTCTTTACAAATAAACATAGAATAAAATAGAGATCCGACACTACAGTCGATCGAATAATGCCTACGTTTATTAATCTTCTTGGATTCAAAGTCATATTTATTATTAACTGCGCAAATAAATGTTATGTATAAACATGTTAATTATTGTAGATAAGGTTGCCAATTTTACTTCCAAGGCTGGGTGGATTTATTACCTGAAATAAATCTTTCATTTAATAAATCCTTGGGATATTTTGGCACGTATTTTAAGGTTATGTTACCATTAGTTGTTTGTAAATGCAACAATTTATTGAAAATAAAATATTTACTCTTACTTCGGTTTTAATTCCCTTCCTTGTTTTTCATTAGGAATAAATAATATCAAGTAGAAAACTTGATTCTGAATTAGTAGCCAGTTCGTTTTAGTTATATCCCCTTATTTGTTTATTTGTAATTATTACAAAACATAGTAGTTAAATTTAAAACAAATCTAACAAATTAAATAAGTATTGATATTCTATCAAAAATTGTAACAAAATTAATTAATATTAGACAGAAAAGATCAATCACAGAACAATTCAACATCCAAAACTTATAACCAATTAAAACAGCCTTTCCAAACCATCCCACACATTGCAAATAGAAGTTAAACCACGCAAACAGAGCAATTAAATTAAAATACCCGAGTCCACAGTTCATAAATATTATATTGTTTGAGCAGTCTAACGAGATGAGGCAGATTATCCCGCCTCGAGCGATGGACAGCAAATTAAAGTGGCGCCACAATCTACGTTCACTTCTGTTGGATTAAGATGTGCTGAAAATACAAAATGTATTTATAAATCATCTGGGACATCTACACCTTTGGCGAACTTATCTTTGGTTTTCGCTCTTAAAATAAGTTTTTTGCTAGATAATACTTTAATTACTCACAGTGTCAATACTCCATCAAGTTAGTTATTGTGTTGTGTGTGTGTACCAGACGTGCTGCGACAGAGATCGCAGGTTCGGATCCCTATCACACCTCTGACTTTTAAGTCATGTCTGTATTACTAGTCAATTAACACGCACTTTGACGGTGAAGGGAACATCGTAAAGAATGCAAGCATCCTGCATGAATGGGCAGGCTCATCTGAGAGAGGATATCCAGTGTACAACTGTCTCACTGGTATTAACGTGAAGTGGCTGTGGCATTTCGTTCGATAAGTGTAATTATTAGATGCCCAATAACCTTTTTTTCCTCAAACTTTTTTCTTCTCGCTCCCCTCCCGATTTGTTTAATAATGATTGATTCGATGGCTAGCAACATAACTACAATCCAAGCGTTGTAGATGCATTGTTGTGTTCGAGTTTGTAGGACATTTGACATTTTGTTGAACATTAAAGCCAGAACAACTAATGCACGTACTGAAACTTAAAATCTTATATCTGAGGATGGCGAGCGCAGTGGAATGCCAAGCATTGCTTAGTAGTTGATGTATCTGTATCAGCCCATATACGTCCCACTGCAGGGCACGGGTCTACTCTACAATCCAGAATACGATTGAGAGTGGTTAGGCCATATAGTCCACCTCGCTGGCCTAGTGCGGGTTGCCTAGTAGTTGATGGTGTTTTATAAATTGACTACTGTCCATGAGGGATCGTATCGATTAGCATTTTGTGTGACAAGTAATGTTTTCTGATATTAATGAAATATAGTCATTAATGGTTGGCGTTTATTTAAGAATCTAATACCGGGAAGCAATAGATAGGCAGTATAGTCAATTAGACATTAATAAAATAATAATAACCAAATTAATTTCCATATATTTCCGATCGCATTTATATAATTGTGGAAATCGAACAATTCATGCAATGACATTTTCGAAGAGACTAAATATAATTTTATGACATGCGCATGAAACTGTAATGAACTCTGATTTTATCCATGTTATCGTCTTCAGTTCTTGAACAACAACACAAATTTTATGTATTTTATTTATTTGTTCTTTATTTTACCCAATAAACATATCAGTATACAGAGATAATATGGCAACAAAGTACAAATGGGGTCTCATCGCGATATCTACCAGACAATTATTAGATGGATTTATGAGAAAGAGAATGAAAGGGCAGTTAACACTTTCAAATTAACACTTTCTGGGCATTTTGTTAAGACTGGACGAAAATTATACCCGTCACACAGATGCAACACAGAAGTTTTATAAAATGCATTGGACCGACAAACGAGGAAACTTGATGGTCAGTAATTTCCGCCCCTCAATATCTACATGGGTTACACTTATAATAGCCGTGGCACAGTTGGTTTGCACCGGCTGTGAAACGTGAGGCCGCGGGTTCGATCCCCGCACCGAAATAAATATTTGTGTGAATCACAGGTATTTGTTTGGGTCTGGGTGTTTGGGGTACTAAAAAGTCTCTCGTAGTTTCTGATACCCCCGAAACTTGCCTCGATCTTAGTGTGGGGTCAGGACCTCGCCTGCCTCACCTATCGCTAGATTCTTGAAATAAGAGGGTAAAGGAAAGAAAAGAGAAAAAGTGGAAGAAGTGCTTTTCCAGACTGATAAAATGGGGGTGTATAGAAAAAAGATAGAGTAGAAGGAATGAGCAATTTCAGTCATCGAAAGAAAACCGACAACAAAGCTAATGGTTTGGATCGGTTTTCTTCAAGATAGTGAACCACTCCATCCCAGCTACTAGCTAGCCTGTTTTTAATGTAGTCCAAAATAGCTGAGCTGTTGCTCTATCACATTGTACTATTCGAAATTTCGAATATTCATATAAGCATTTGGTACACAGTTCGGAAACGAAATTAAAAATGAGTGACGAGTTCATCTCGATTTTGTGCCTTCACTGATGGTAGGTCTCTCATATGTGGGAGGCCGCACCGCAATGTGTACTTTTGCCGTCAAACAGCAGTGTAAATGCACTGTTGTGTTTCAGTTTAAATGATATTGTAGCCAGAGTAACTACGGGACATATTAAGACCGAACATCTTATATCTCAGGATGGCGAGCGCAGTGGAATGCTAAACATTGCTTTGTGATTCAAGGTGCTATTTGGGTTTGCTACAGTTCATGAGCTATCACTTACCATTAGGTGAATGGCATGCGCATCTTGTCATTCATAACTTAAAAAAACATCACTTAAGGAATTTGCTCGCAAGGGTTAAAGCTTCGTTAGTCTCTTACGGCCATTCTCTATATCCTATCTATCTTTAACAAGAGGTTAAAATAGATACCATTACTATGTCGGTACAATTCTACACTTCAATAAACTAAGATTGAAATATAGGTTTGTCTTACCTAGCTATCTTTAAACATGTGCACCATATTTATATATCTCTATCTTTGTTAACTGAAACACAAACTGTATCGAAATATCTAATGAAATTTCTAGTTAAAGATAGATAGGATATAGAGAACGGCCGTTAGACAACTTTAAACTTGTCTTCTTATTTAACCACAATAATTAGAATTTTAATTCGATTGAATTTAAATCAGTAACACAATCGTTCATACGAAAAATTGGCTAAATTCTAACAAATAGAATAATTGACCACCTAAACGACAAGAAGTGTCCTTCAATCTGACAAGAACCTCAATTCATTTTACGATAATTGTGGAGGTAGTAATTAAAGTAGGTAGATCAAGGCCGACTGTTTTAGCGTATTCCCTCGAGACTCCCTTTCAGTTGCAGCTTTCAAGAAGAAATACTTCTTAAACATGTATTTTGTTCAGGTTTAGTTAATTTAATAGAGATTATTTCATATGTTTTTAAAAGCCTAGGAGTATTTTTTGCGTGCCAAACTCACTGAAATGGCTGATGACTATAGTCGTAACTGCATTGAGGTCCATACACTATCACAAACATGAATAAAAATCCATCGATTTGAATATTAATATCCTGCTTGCTGACAAAATCATTCCAGCCTAATTTTGTTCGGGTACACACGAAATGAACCTGAAACTGCTCTCTTTCATCATCATGACAGATTCTTAAACAGTATGACTTGACTGCTGGTAGGTCTCTCGTATGTGTAACGCCGCTTGAGTAGGTACCACCGCAATGTCCATTTCTCCCCCCAAGCAGCAGCGTAAATGCACTGATGTGCTGCGGTTTGAAGGTAATTGTAGCCAGAGTAGGGTACGAGACCAGTCAGCCCTGCACCAGTACTCAGCCTTTTCAGACTTATTTGCTCATAAGTAGTGTTGTTTGTTGGCACCATTGCAATAACTTCAATCGCATCCGTGTCTTCTCAATACTAATATTCACACTATGACAGCCTCCGTGGCGCAGTCGGTTAGACGCCGCCTGTGAAACGAGAGGCTGCGGGTTTGATCCCCGCACCGAGAGAAATGTTTGTGCGGCCCACAAATATTTCTTGCGGGTCTGGGTGTTTGTGAGATCGAAAAGTCTCTCGTAGTTCCTGATACCCACGACACAAGATTCGATCTTAGTGTGTCAGGTCAGGACTATGTATGTGACTGTTGGGCGTCATTTATTTATTTATTTATTTACTTACAAACTATTAGCATATCAGGTTGCTACTCACTCGTTCTTTTGCACAGCTGCCGAAGAAATTACTAGATTCGTCGCCGTCACTATTCTTTTTCTAACTACTGGACATATTGATACTTAATATCGTATGTCTCAGGATTGCTTTGTGATTTAAGGCGTTGTTTGCTTTTGCTACTTTTCATCAGCGGTCGTATCGCTTATCGTCAGGCTAACGGCACGCTCGTCTCGCCATTCGCTCATACGAATATTATTATATGCAATACTTCACAACTAATTTATGTTTATTGTGACGCAATACCGACACGTGCCATAAGCTTTAGGATTACATAAACCTTCGTAAAAATAAACAAGGTTTATCCGACGCAAAACATTTGTTTATACACCTAGGAACTGATGCACCCTGTTGTTTACAGTTATAAACCTATAAACGATACACATGGGCGGTGGTCCCTGTGACAGCTGTTCTATTTAATTAATTATATATTTTGAGTGAGATCATAATTAGCTGTATTGGTGGTCACATTCACTACCTTGGGTACACGGGCGTAAGAATTCTGCCACGATATTTTCTGCCTGTAGTAAAAGTAGACGTAAAGGGATCATCTGGGTCGCTTGACGCATATCAAATTTATACTAGATGAAACGTCCTTTGAGAAAGGTGGCTCACCTAGACATGGTGCATGAACCGCACACGAATCAGTCAAACAAAACAAACCTCAAAACAAAACGCGCAAGCTTTCGATCTTTTGATCGCGAGGAAAATACGCCCAGGAAGCATTCTAGCACTGTATGGTTATACAGTTTGCTTAGACGAAGAATTATGTGTGCCACGCCGCAGCGATATAGTTTACATTTTTACCAAAATTGAACAAAACATTTGTATAACATAGCTCCTCTATACGTGGTAACATATCTTAATGGTGCGCCCATATCTATGTGTCACGACTCGGGATCATCCGGATACAATCAACATATCGGTATCGACCTGAAGATGAACATCGCAAGCCAATTAATACTTAATTTGGATCCAACTATGCTTACCATACGGCGCATTTTGTGTTGTCGTGCCAGTATAAAACAATATTTCTCTATTAGGCTAAATCGTGTTGGCAATATTTTTTTCCATGATAATATTAATTAAGATTGAGTTAACCCTTCAACCCGCTCCTACTAGCACCACATACTTTGCTTTAATAAATACGTAATGAGTAAATAGATAGGCGTGTGGATGCTGTCCGCCAGGGGCTTTAGCGACCCACCTGCGTGCACTAACCCTACCGATGGTTTAACCCTGCCGATGGTTTTTACCATCGATGTTCTATTTTCGACTAATTGCGGGTTAATACTAATGCATCGTTTAATTAGAGATTAGTGCTTCCGATTGTGTACTGTTTAAGTTGTTGAATTAATTAATTTAGGTAATTAATAATTGATAGAGCGTTAAGTTGTGTTTATTTGCAAAACCGGGATTGGTCAGAGGGTTTGATTCGAACTAATTGAACCTAATTTGGGATGTGACATCTATATATTAATACGTGATGCAAAAACTTTGGATCCCTTTTTACGAAAATTGCGCGGACGCAGGAGCATAAAATTTGGCACACTTATAGTTTATGTGTAGGAGAAGTGGAGAATGCTAATATTTTTCAATAATAATGCTTATAAAGTACATTAAATCAAAAATAAAACATTACACACACTGCCATGCATTTCACACACACATCCATACACAAGTATACATAGTCTGGTGTCAAATTGTTTCTTTTCTTTTTCATTTTTTTCTTCTGACATAGACATATCAAAAAAAGGTTTTATTTGCCTAATGAGCTAATAATATTAATATTAAAAGAGAATATTAATTTTAAATCAGGCAATAATATTAATATTAGGCCTAATATTAAATGTAATATAAAAAAAGATTTCAATAATAATGCATAAAAAGTACATTAAATCAATAAATAAACCAGCATGCATTTGACATACGCATACACAAGTATTTGCACACGTATACATACTCTTTGGTCAAATTGTTTCTTTGGTTTATTATAGACATAGTTGAATGTCAATCAGAAAAAAATGTTTACTGTGGTTTTGTTGAATGTCAAACAGAAAAGATTTATTTGACGAATGTTTGACGAATACTACGTGAAATACTGAGCGCTTATACAAATTGTGTAGCGGTAAGATACGTTTAAATGTACACGGACTATCATTATATGCATAAAGAAAGTACTGTAGCAGCAATCTGCAATAACAACATTCAGGTACAAAAAAAATAATAATTTGCTATTGCTGGTTCAAAGTAATTATTGTAGTTTACGATTTTAGTAATTGCATATACTTCAGGATAAATTAGTCATTTTGAGAGATATTATCAGAATAACAACATCATCATACAGGTAAAAACTTTTCCTCTTCTTGATTTGGTCGAATTTCGACCACTAGGCGACCACTAGTTTAAATAATTATCTAATACTGGAGAGTGTTTGATAATTATTTAGTTTAATATACTCGTAATAATGTGGTTGAAACAAGGAGGTACAATTATTACTGCTTTAATGTGTAATATCTCTATGAATGTGTCATGTGTAGATGTCAATAATAAAGTGTGCAAAACAAAGTTGTACGATGAAGTTGTATTAATTATTTACAACAAGACTATTAATGTAGAAAATATATAATTACAAATATAACATAATAGATATAAATTGAATAACTAGATGAAATACATATTATAAAACGTATTATATTCGATATAAATATCGAAACAAATTAAGTTTTATACCCAGCCTAACACCGTCCATCGCTTCATTTAGACTCCTCAAGAACGGGTTTCCTTCTTATAACAATAGCAGACCATATAGAACCTCCGTTTTATCTCTATCAATATAGACCAGGGATCGGCAATATGCGGCTCTTTAAATTTATTTAAAAAAAATTGCTAAAAAATGTTGTTGAATCGATTAATAAGCATTATGCACCATTTTTATCTCTCAGCCACTTGTCCTTACTTTTTATCGCACCCCTCTCCCGTGACAGGAGTTGTAACAGTGGTCAGAAAAAAAGTTGTAAATTCTAATTTTTGGCTCTTCCCCCTCAAAAGCTTGTCGACCCCTAATATAGACTTTCAAATATGTAATGCACTGTTGTGTTTCGGATTGAAGGACATTGCAGCCAGAGTAACTACTGGACATATAGAGACCTTACATATTATGTCTCAGTATGGCGAGCGCAGTGGAATGCCAAGCATTGCTTTGTAATTCAAGGTGTTGTTTCGTTTTGCTACTGTTTATGAGTGGTCGTATCGCTTACCATCAGGCGAACGGCATGACGGTCTTGCCATTCATTGCAACAAAAAAAATCTTTTATTTAGAACGATTATAACAGTCTAAATAGACACTAAATAAAAGACTATTTCATTAAGCAAATTCGTAACATCCATACATATTATAATATTGTAATAAAAGTCGTTTCTACAGCGTTTTATAATGCTTCCGCTATTTTTACCGGAATTTGCTCCACAATAGAATGAACGTAAATTGTTACTTCCGGTAGGATGAGTCTCTACTTTCTCTGACATTTAATTTTTAAATTATTATAAGAATAAGGGATATAAATAACTGTTTTATAGAAGATTTTATCCCTTTGATTATTATTAGTATTCCTTTCTTATTCTTTTGTTATGTTGTTACCATTATCAGTCAAGGAAAGTCCAGTGTTAAACATAGACTCTCCTCTCCATTCCTAACCAGAACCACGCGTGCTGGCTTGCGAAGCCATAGCTTGACGGTCCACACTCTCCCGGCGCGAACCAAACGGTTCTCAAATTCTTTTTTGTGCCGCACCGTCAGGCTTTGGAATTGTTTGCCGTCTCACGTATTCCCTCCTTCCTATAATCTTGGCTCCTTCCGGCGTAGTGTGAAGAGGCATCTTAGCAGGCCGGCATAATTGTGTCTATTGACATGGGACTGCCGTCCGATGCCAGTAGACACTCTGCCTGGGCGGCATTTGCGCTCACCATCAGGAGTAAAGCGGCCACTATGCCGGGCCAGAATTAAAAAAAAATAGTCTTCTGTCAAGGATTTACACTAGAAGCAAACAGCATTCGATTTTGCAAAGTGTTATAATAGATCTCACCATTTTACGGGTCCCTCAAATATATCAGGACTGCTATCGAAAATGAAGCTGACTGGAAACTAAATGCAACTAAAAATTTTGCAACCGCAACGCGCAATGCTACAATTTTTTGGTGTTTTTTTTAAATATCGCCGTGTTTGGGTTAAATAATAATGTAAGCCCTTGCGTACCACACCATCTTTGAAAATAAAAGGTACACTATTTTTATTAAGAAAGCTATGGGTTTAAATAGGACGACAAAAAAAACTATATATCGCTTTTACTTTCAAAATTTTTGTTTCATTGTGTCTGAAGTTACTAAAACTACCACCTTCGTTTTCGGTAGCAGTCTTAATGAACCCTGTATGCCAGCATCAATTGGATGACTCTTTAGTTTCATAACTAAAAAAATAACCAAAGGAGTAAGGACAGACGCGTTCACAAAGACCTGTATTATATTCAAATTATGACAACGCTTATATTCATTACTTACTTATTATTTACACTAAAATTAAAATCCTACCAAACATTTTAATAAATTTGGCAGATGCCTGAATATAAAATTAAAATTTTGGCAAATATTTTATGGCTGATCCCTGGTAGCCAAAGTAGTTAATGATAAAATTAAAATTCTGGCATATATTTCAAACTCGGCCAGTGTCTTCATGTAGTTGAATGAAGCACAGACGCGAAAGACAAGACAGTAGTGGAGACGCATAACGAGGGAGGGCGTTGTTGAATTGGTCTATGAAGTACTGGCATGTGGTCTTGCGGTGGTCGCTGCCTACATATTCAATAAATTAACGATAGAAGTACAGACAAGCCGCCAGCGCCATGAAGAGGACAGCAGTGGTGGCGGTCAGAGCTGTTGCAATAGTCTGTGAAGCACTGGCAGGCAGATTTGAGATGGTCGCTGCCTACATCTTGAAATAATTAGCGATAGAAGTATAAACAAGCTGCCAGCGCCATGAAGAGGACAGCAGGGGTGGCGGGGTCGAGGTGGTCAGAGCTATTGCAGTAATCAGTAAAGCACTGGCAGGCGGTCTCGAGGTGGTCGCCGCTGTCGGCCCTGTAGCAAGGCTGGGGGTGAGTGACCCAGCCGCAGCCACGCGTCACGCGGACTTCTGACTCTTTGTGGCTGTGGAAGACTGAAAAGAAAAATAGATATGCATTACGATCACATTAAGTTTTTTTATTGCGTTAAATGGCGAGATCAGAATGCTATTCGTCTGATGGTAATACGATCGCTTATCGAGAGTAGCAAGACTGAGCAACACCAACAATATTAATTACAAAGTGATGCTTGGTACTCTACTGTAATAGCTATCCTGAGACATTAGATGTTACGTCTCATTATGTCCAGGCTGCAATGTCCTGCAAACCGGGACACAACAGTGCAATTATACTGCTATTTGGCAGAAGACATACCAACAAAAATTAGAGACCGACCACTAGAAAAAAAGTTATACCAATCCTATGGTCTATAATAAGTAAAAGACCTGGCAATAATAACTCACTAGTCTGGACAATCTTCCTGCAAAAGAACTGCGTAGACACAGGCTCTGGTATGGCGACATCGCAGTTCACGATCGGGACAGAGGAGGATATCACATCAGCGTCGTACATCTTGACGTCCAAACACGCGGAGTTCTCCGCGCTGTTGCAGTAGTAACAGTAGATACTTACAGCTGGAACATAATAGAGGAATAAGTTTCGGGTGTGGGTGTTAGTGACACTGAACATTTTCTAGTAGTTTTTGATACCCATGATACAAGACTCGATCTTACTGTAAGGTCGAGACCATGCATATTATACTGAAACACCACCACCCAACAGTCAAAATTTGCATAGTCTTCAATATCATATCGCCAAATAAATAATAAAATTATAAATTATGAATTATGATGCCAAAGTGCCTGATAACAAAATCAAAGAGAAAGAAAAGAAACGGAGTAAGAAATATATAATTGTCTACTTCACACCAGACAATATATTGGGCTCACTACCAAAATATTTAAGTATTTGTTTTGTTTTTCTTAATTTGAATAAAGATTTCTTCAAATATAACATATCTCATAATTACCGTTATTATCCTATTCTTAGTAAATAACTTAATAGAAAACAAATCTATAAATCATGTTATCAGTATACCTAAATTACAAAATATTCTTTCCTCTGATGTAAACAGTGTGTTTTTTACTTACATTCGCCGACGAGAGATAACAGGGTCGCTACTACGTAGATTACTGTGTTAGATGAGGCCATTATATCTGAAATTGAGACATTGCTATTAACATAAAAAGACAATTTTTTTGTTTAATTACAAAAAACTAGCTTATTTTAATTCCCATTTTTTTATTTCAATTAATGGCGAGACGAGCATGCCGGTCGCCTAATGGTAAGCGATATGAATCATGAATAGTAGCAACGCTATTAATATTTAAAAAAAAACATTTGTTATGTTTAATTACAAAAAAAACTAGCTTATTTCAATTCCCATTTTTTTTTCAATTAATGGCGAGACGAGCTTGCTGTTAGCTTGATGGTAAGCGATACGAATCATGAACAGTAGCAAAACCAAACAACGCATTGAATTACAAAGCAATGCTTAGGATTCCACTGTTCTCGTCATCCTGAGATAAGTTAAATCTCAATATGTCCAGTTGTTACTCTGACTACAATGTCCTTCAAATTGAAATACAATAGTGAATTTACACTACTGTTTGGCGAGAGAAATAGACCTTACGGTGATATCTACCCAGGAGGCCTCTCATATAATATGAGAGACCTACCATCAGATACATTTTTACGATTGTGAAATCAACAATATACGAGTAATAGCACTATTTATCGACAAATAAAACTAAATAAACAATATTATTGAACAATATGAACTGACCCGTGATTCATTTTAACTAAAAACAAATGAATTGGTACAAATTATTATCAATGCTTGCACTGTTTAAAAACATGACGTATGCCCCAAATCGATATCAGACGCAACCGCATTCAACAAATAAAACTTAAACTGATTCATAAATATCTCTTAATATACATATAACCATATTTTTATTTTAACTACTGCTTCATGTTCTATGCAACTCAAATAAGCTACTATTATTAATGACAAACAAAACACAGTAAATCTTAGCGATACTGGCAGTCAATGAAATTTCTACTTCCAACGGTATTTGGAAAAATAACAATTGGAATTGGCACATGTAATCAATTTTACTATTCCAAAGCAATATTGCCTTCTGTCACGCTGGCCCAGTAAGTTGTCGGATTTCACCTATCTTTGAATTTCTTTTAGGATCTCTAAGTTTACTTAATCGACGGTAATAATTATTGCGCTTAAATATATACGTCTTAAAATTTTAGACATATTAAAATTGGAAAAGCCACATTTACAATACCATAGGTAACTATTCATATCTAGTAAAGAATACGAGAAAGACAAATAAATACTTTTATATTCTACGATTTCAGTAGGCCGTTGTATGTTGTTGTATTTTCAGAACACAATAAAAATATATATTAGTAGTACTCACCAAAAATTCCTGCGCACTCCAATGGTAATCAACATCCAATATACAAATTGTTGTAAAAAACCTAATATTAATTAAATACAATACAACATACGACCACACGCTCTTTACAATTGATAATAACTGAACTGTACTGGAATTACTTAATACAGTAAATGCTAATATATGCAGTACTTCAAGAGATTATAAAAAAGTTACTTTACAGAAAGCTTACTGACATATTTTCTTAATTGAAAGATTATCAGAAAGTACGTATGTATAATGACAAAATATAAATATTGGCTTTAGAATAATTAAAGGAGTTAATATTGAAAAACTCAAAAAAGGTACTTTCAACTCCTACTTTTCCAATTTTATTAATTAATTTAATTAACGTTGGAACTTAGTGTCTCTAAGAGATGCCAGGATACCAGGACTGTTATAGTTCTTTGTAGTGGGATGTGAGTGCTTGAGAAATACTTTAAAAATTGAAGGCGAAATCTTTTTTAAAGACTCCACAAATAACCTCTAAAATGGTTTGTTTATTTAAGCAATACAATGTAATCAGAGGCTTTTACCACTGCAAAAATGATTTGGGATAAAATAATCAAAATAGTAATACGTAGAACAGAGCCAGCTTAAATTGTTGTGTTACAAAGAATAGACTAATCATATTTTTTAATTAGGTATCGAACTTCAAATTGGAATTTTATATGATAATTCATGTTAGGCAAATAAGAGAAATTATGTAACTTCTCAATTAAAGGAAAAGCTTGATTTTACTTATTGTTTCTCTGAGAAATTATAATAATATGAATAATTGCATTTTCTAATAAATAAATACGTAATAATAACTTGGGTTTAGCAGTCTATCTGTTAGCTATTTGTTTTGTGGCATACAGAAGATAACGAAAGAACAGTCTTGACCGTTGCATTTCATTTATGTTGTTTAATTATTGTGCGCATATAAAAATGAACTTAGTTGATATTTAAGATCAGGGCAAACTGAATAAAAATGAAAAAAAAAAATCAATGACAATCTTTGGTATTGGGAGACAATTCACATTGCATTACATTGGGCATGTTAATAGTTTTAGATTACCACTACCTATAAATGTTGCCTGTTGTTTGTATTATAAAATCAAATTTCAAAAAATCTTGTAAACTGTAATAATACATTTATGAATCTGAGGTTTGCACTATAAATTATTATTACGATTTTGCATTTCACTCCCAATTAAATTAACTATCAATTGTTATTTGTGTCGAATTCATTGTATTCAACGATCGGAGCTGAACTTTAACATTTCATAGTTTTTGTACACACATACATATTTGATATAAAATGATAGAAGTCCACTACTATACCGTTATCGAACCACTAAACTACGAAACGGTTTCTTTTTTGTTCGATTTAGCAACAATCTAAATTCATTCGATATCTTAATTTAATTAAAAATAATTATACTTTTGACCGGTGATGTCAATTATTTGTGTTACATAATAAATTGTAATAGATATGTTTTAGAACAATCCATTGGGGCCATCAAATATATAAATATATATTTATCTAAACTAATATTATAAAAACATAATATTTTGTTGTTTGTTTGCATTGAATAGCTTCTGATATTACTACACCGATTTGACAAATAAAAAATGAAAAAAATAAAAAATAGACGATATAGTATTGAAATAAAACCATTATTTACGGATTATATTGCGAATTTGGTTTCATTTTTACATACATATTTTTTTTACTTATACAGCTTTCGTGGTCACGTGGCGGACTGACCGGCGATAAAATCCGTAAATAATAGTTTTATTTCAATATGTAACATACACACTAAATCTCAGAAACATTACAATAAAATATTTTCAAAAAAGTGGGCGGATCCAGGCTCGGCCGTTAGTTATGGATAAAAATACACAGGGGGTATTTCCACACATTCCTTTATCTGTATGTGCTATCCTGGGGGGTTTCTCCATAAAAACGATATCAACATCGAATGTTCGGATGTTCGACGTCCGGAGTAAGATATAAGATTTCCACTTCTAAAAATCAATGCTATTCTCTATTATACTTATCATTTCCTCCGAACTTAATCTATTGTTGCGACGTATGTAGCCACGGTGGGGCAGAGTGGGGCGCTTCCCCCCCCCTACACCTAAACAAACTTAAAAAAACAGGTAAAGTGCTATCTATAGGTAGATATAAATTAGGATATAAACCTATACATTGACTGATTAACAAATTAGCCCAGAGCCCAAGCGGCTGAAGATAGAGACACATTTTATAAGAGACACAATAAGAGAGTGTTTTAGATAATTTGAATTATAAATGTAGATACAGGGTGCTACAGGTGTAACCTTTTTGTATAAAAAATAACAGGGGTAAAACCGCGGGTAAAGTTTTCTAGTTACATATTATTAAAGACTGTTGCACCACCCTGAGCCCATGGCTGGCTACGCCCATGGTGGAGTATCTAGGCACATTAGTGAAGTTTTACGTACGGCGCGCGTTCGAATATTCGAAGTTCGTATCGTTTTTATACAGTAACCCCCCTGTAACATTATCCTGCGATCTGTAAGGTTTCAGGACATTGCCACGTGTTTAGACCAACCAGTTTTGATATTTAGTCTCAGCTATTGTGATGGTTTATTAAATCTTACATTGATAAATACTGAACAAAAAAAACTGTACAAAATATAAACTTGATTAAAATAAATGTGTCGATAGTTCTTGGAATATTTTATATATATGTTCATAGTCATGCAAATAAAAAAATTAAAAGATAATTATTTATTTGTAGTTTATTGTACACAAACGAACAATAATTACGGTAAATCTAAATTCAAGATTAAAGACCAAAATTCAATCTTTTCCTAATAAGAGTATTAAAAAAATAAAATGATCAGTATTAAATAATATTAAAAGTAATCAACACAATTACGGAATATTAGTTATCAAAACATGGCATCAAAAGCTTGAAACCTAATTACCGGGATAAACATTCAAAAAATACTAAATATCACTTTTGTAGTCAAAACGACAAACTCAGTGATTAATTGAAACTCAATTTATAAAAGTTAAAAGGTAAAACTTCTTTTGAAGACAGCGTAATTAAAAATCAAAGGGTTTTTTCCACAACTTGTTCGAAACGTTTTCATCGACATTCAAGTCTTGTAATAATATTTAAAGACAGCACGGATTCTCTGAATAAAGTTAATAGTTCATTTTAACTAGAGTTTTTCGAACTGTGGTTTGATAATTGAAATGAGCGATAGTTCAATGGAATGAGAGCCGGATTTTATAAGCAGAAAAGATCGTGGGTTCGGAGTTCGTACCCAGGATTGTGCTACAACTATTAAAAGTAAAATTCTTATTAAATTATGGTTGCTTTGGTACTAATTTACTGGCGATTTGATTTTCAAATAATATAAATTATCAAATAATATGAATCACGGCTTCTTGTTTTAAAGCCGTCTCTCAACCTACTGCGGTTTGTTTGTTTTTTTTTTTTTATTGCATTGAATGGCGAGACGAGCAAGCCGTTCGCTTGATGGTAAGCGATACGACCGCTCTTGAACAGTAGCAACATTCCACTGCGCTCGCCATCCTGAGACATAAGATGTTAAGTCTCAATATGTCCAGTAGTTGCTCTGGCTACAATGTCCTTCAATCCGAAACACAACAGTGCATTTAAGCAGTGTTGTTTCACGGGAGAAATAGACATTGCGGTGGTACCTACCCAGATGGCCTCTCACATATGAGAGACCTACCACCAGTTGTTGATTAACGATCACCAAAAAAAACATTTTTGAGCGGGAATGGAACCCTTAACTCCTGAGTCTTGACAGTTCTCCCCTTTTCTATACTAAAAGATTTCCATCTCATACAATATTATTTCAACACTCTTATAAAACGACGGTTATACCTTAACTTAGATTTATACAGAGACTTTGAAATAACTTTTTACTTTACAAGGCGTGCCAAGTCGTTGCTATTTCAATTGTGAAGGCATTATGACAGCTTCAAATACACTATCAACTTTAAGGTTTTCGTGTTGCGATATGTCTCCATGATGGATATTTTTTAACACAGCAGCAAAAGTAGAATAAATGTCTCGTTTCATTGTAAATTATAGCCACACATGATAGTACAGTCAACGAAGCATTTTTTCCTGCATAATTTGCCAGGAGTTTTTTATTTTCATGAAGAGGTGGCATATGACCCCACTAAGTTAAAAACCCAAAATACTTACAAAAATGGCGTCCGCTAGAGCCGCCATTTTGGAAAACGCGTTTGAAGCCATATCTCCGGAACCGTCCACTTTAGGCCCATCATGCTAAGGACCTTTTTTGTAGATAATTAAATTTCTAATCTTTTTTGTTCAATAATTTTTTTTGTACCATTTACCGTTCGCGATTTACAAGGTTATTAATATATTCTTGCCTTTTTGCCCATATCTCTGTTAATAATTGTTTAAACAAAAAATGTTAATAACTAAACTTTTAAATCAATAAATTCTTAACAACTTTTCACCCATACTTTTTTTCTCTAAAATCAATATTTTAGAAGTTATCGCGCGTTGAATGGTGTACTACCGAATCAAGGTCAATGGAAACGAAGGATGCATAGCGTAATTATGAAATCCAATGATTTCTCCATGATTATCACGTAATTAATCAAATACTGATGGCATAAGGGAACAAAGCAATGAGGAAATAGTAAATTTTGTTAAAAATCCATGTAAAATTTATTGTAAAAAAGGTATAAAATGAAAATTAATAACATTGTAAATCGCGAACGGTTAATGGTACAAAAAAAATTATTGAACAAAAAAGATGGGAAATTTAATTATCTACAAGAAAGGTCCTTAGCATGATGGGCCTAAAGTGGACGGTTCCGGAGATATGGCTTCAAACGCGTTTTCCAAAATGGCGGCTCTAGCGGACGCCATTTTTGTAAGTATTTTGGGTTTTTAACTTAGTGGGGTCATATGCCACCTCTTCATGAAAACAAAAAACTCCTGGCAAATTATGCATTGCGGACAAGAGTAAACCGTTGCTTCGTTGCCTGTACTATGACTAATATACCAAAGACAAAGGTACCACGCCAACTTTTGAGAAATTAAAATTAGCTAAAACAACTTTTGGGTAGTTACTGGAACTAGCAAAGGATTAAGTACTAGTATTGAATAGTTACATTAAATATTCATGGATGACCAGAAATATAACCTATGTAATTTGCGCTTCCACACATACAAACACATCTATGCATGATTTGAGAATCCCTAAATCTTATGAAACATTATTTTACAATTTTGATACGACGGTGGTTCTGTTAAAAAGCGAGATTTTAAACTTAATTTCACTGACTCACGAACAAAGCATATAAAGGACATGCCGACGAAACTCTTGAAATTGCGGCGAAAATCATAAAATTTCAAATCCCGCCAAGAATTATGACGAGACAAAGATATATTTTCGTGTAATTTTCTACAACGTACTTATAAAACATTGTTGTTTCCAGGAAATCCAGTCCTACTCGCTGCTTGAAGAAAATAATTTTAATCATTAATCTAATTTTATGTAATAAAATTTGTAAAACAACACTTTGTTATTAACATGGAATTATATGGCTTTATATTCTCGAAACATTGTTATAGATATTTTATTTTTCCGATATAATGTCTTGACATTCGCTTTCTAGAAGTTTTAGTCCTACATCCGTTGCCGATCAAATGATAACCTACGAACTTAGAAAGAAAAAATAACAAAATTAACAAACTTGAATTGAGATAATAATATCAATGCCAAAGCCATTCTATTATTCAGAAAACCCAACTAAAGTTCGAATTAGTAGCAAAATAAACTCTCGGGAAGGACTCCAACAATGACATAGTATGAAATACAGACTACATACATATTTACCAATGCATATAATTATGATGCTGAACCCTGAAAACTTACTTTACAAAATAAACTCTCGGGAAGGACTCCAACAATGACATAGTATGAAATACAGACTACATACATAGATACCAATGCATATAATTATGATGCTGAACCCTGAAAACTTACTTTACAAAATAAACTCTCGGGAAGGACTCCAACAATGACATAGTATGAAATACAGACTACATACATAGATACCAATGCATATAATTATGATGCTGAACCCTGAAAACTTACTTTACAAAATAAACTCTCGGGAAGGACTCCAACAATGACATAGTATGAAATACAGACTACATACATAGATACCAATGCATATAATTATGATGCTGAACCCTGAAAACTTACTTTACAAAATAAACTCTCGGGAAGGACTCCAACAATGACATAGTATGAAATACAGACTACATACATAGATACCAATGCATATAATTATGATGCTGAACCCTGAAAACTTACTTTACAAAATTAATGAATTGAAATGCATTTTACTGTCAGTACACATTAAATAATCATCGATTCGAGTTGCTTGATCGGCAATATAGTTAAGTGCATCTAACGACGTTGTTAGTGCTACAAACTTAATGGTTACAGCCCTAACCTTTTGCAGACTAGCGTTTGCACCATACTTTGGTTTCGAAATAATTAGAAGACTCATTGTTTACCTTAGATTCTGTGTATATGATTTTAATGTTGGGAAATTATCCTTTATTAATTCTACGATCCATCTACTTACGGCCATTCTCTATATCCTATCTTTCTTTAACAAAGGGTTAATATAGCTACCATAACTATGTCTGTACAATTCTACGCTTCATTAAATAAAAATAGACATATATATTTATCTATTCTATCTATCTATAAATATATGCACCATATCTATACCTCTCTATCTTTGTTAAATTAAACATAAAATGCATCGAAATATCTAATGAAATCTCTAGTTAAAGATAGATAGATTATAGAGAACGGCTGTAAGTCCTTTGGAAATATTTCTAGTCGTGGAATAGGTATTAATTGGAAATCTTCGGGGAAAAATAAGGATTTTTTCAGCGGTATTATATAGCTGAGAGCGATGATTATATTGAGGTTACATTTAAATTAATAAAGTTATTGTAGATTGAAATGAAGTACTTATAGTTTTGGTTATTTATTCACACCAATAGTTGTAAAGCCATACTTTTCTTCGTCATGTCACAGCATGAATGGGCAGACTCCGCCAGGGCGGTACCAGACAGGACAATGAAATGTAGTGACAGGTTTGCTTTCTTCCTTCGGTGCGTTGCAGGATGCATAATAACAAGGGGTATTCTTCTATTCCTCCTTTTGCTTTCCCGCTCTCCTGCCGATTTTATGAGCCGGCATCGCATCTATGATCCAAGCGTTGTAGATGGTCATGAGCGGTAGTTTTCATTTACCATCAGGTGAACTGTTTGCTCGTCATGTTTGCCGAGCCTATTGCATTAAAAAAGGAACACATACTGACATACATACTTTGTAATAGTTAAAAAGTTCGCTCTAATTAACACAAATAGATTAACACTTTCAACACTATTAGTTCCTGCACAGGCCTTTGATACTTAGATGCAAATTCTTACTCTACCATGTTCAAAATGAAGCGAAACAAGATCAGAGACATGATGTCAAATAAAATATCAATAGAAGAGAACACACCCAACAATCTGTATCTTAGAGATTTTTATCTCAAAGATTTTAAGTATCTCAGCCCAGATGTAATGAAGGTTAAGAAAAGGCTGAGAGACAAAAAAATACATGGTATGAATGCTTGTGAAAGCGAGGAATCTTTAGACATGTCTCTGCCCCAGAAATGGTTCAATGAAGTTATAAAAGGAGTACGGCAATTTTTCTACGGAGGCTCCTTGCATGGCGTTAAGTAAGTGCTTATAATAATTATTTGTATTTAGTTTTTGGTAATGTTAGTATCATATTTTTATTTTGTAAGTTTCTTTTTTTTAGAATTCTATAGGTACTTATTAAAAAAACACATACTTATATATAAAAATATTTAATAAAAATAGGTTAACCCTTCGGTGACAGAGCTCAAGACCCAAGCCAACGGTAAGGAATCCAAAGTGAGGAAACGCCTCACTATACGTGCTGTGTCCAGCAATACTGCCTTATCATTATACCAGTCACAAGTACTCCTAAACAGCGACCTAATGAAAACCAGCGTCCATCGACTTCCACTACTTAACCATTGGACCTCCAATACTACTTTTTCCAATCTAAGCATATGCGATGTGAAGATTTATCAAATTGTTTATTTACGGCCATTATTTATTCATAGCCAATTTTAAAACTAACTTTAGTTATCGAATGGTCTCGAATGAATCTTTATTCGATATTTTGAGATACACACGATTGTTTATTTTTTTTTTACTTACCAGTAACCTACTTACTTCTTTTTTTTGCAGGTACATATTCGAGCCAACTTTCAGCAGCAAGGAGAAGGCAGCTTGGATCATCATAATGATGATCAGCGTCGCTATTTGTGCCATCAACATCATCCAGTTGTTTTGCAAATGGACTTCGACGCCTTTCGTCAACGTTATAGACTCTCTGCCTACCCCTATCTGGGCTATACCATTCCCTACAGTCGTAATATGCCCTCATATACACGTGAAGCAATCTTATGCCAATGTTTCTGAACTTAGTGGGTAAGTACTAAATAACATAGAATGGTATAATCCTGACCTCACATAAATATATGTGGTATATCCTGGAATTCGAAGATAACGAGACTTTTTGGTCTGACAATATCCAAGGCTGACATAAATATTTGTGGATCAAAAAATTGTCATGGCATAAGAATAAAGCCTTGCAGCCTCTTTTTACATAGTCCGGGTCTGAAATAAATGCATTTATATGGAGGTACTATAGGTAATCATTGGACTTGAATAATACCTATAGAATTATAACAACCGTCATGCGTTTTTGCTGTGAGTTATTTATTTATTCCTTTATTTTAATACATATTATTGTTTAATAATTATGGATTCATTTGTTTAGCTTGGACAAGTTCTTCGCTTCTCTAGTGTGTCCAAGATTCAACAAAACATCCTCGGTTATAAGAAAAAGACTTAATCCAGAAGAAATACTACGATTGCAAGAATTTCTAGTGGAAGTAAGTTTTTATATTTTTACATAATTTTTGAAAGTAAGTTTGGAGTAGCGAAAGAGCTGTTTTGATAAATAATTTTAACACATTTTTATGAATATAAAATTTTCGTTTACTATTCAGTGTTACAATTAAATTACCATTGATAATAACATTTTTTTTTTTTTTATTGCAGTGAATGGCGAGACGAACATGCCGTTCGCCTGATGGTAAGCGTTGCGACCGCTCATGAACAGAAGCAAAACCAAACAACACCTTGATTTACAAAGCAATGCTTGGCATTCCACTGCGCTCGCCATCCTGAGACATAAGATGTTAAGTCTCAATATGTCCAGTAGTTACTCTGGCTACAATGTCCTTCAATCCGAAACACAACAGTGCATTTAAACTACTGTTTAACATATGTTTAACATAGGTAATTAATGCGCATATTGTGGGTACAATTAGTTATTGTTTCCTGATTATCAATTCTCCAGTATTCTACACTATCTACTTTAGTATATAAACCTACTCAATATTAACGGTTCTCTCCATCTCTACTTTTAGTTTCGTTTTTCAGAGCTCGCTTCAGTGCTCTGACGTGGTTAAAACATGCAACTGGCCAGCAAAGCACGATTCTGGTTACGGTGAATCAACTGATTGCTGCGAGATGTTTCAGCCAGTATTTACCAACTATGGACTATGTTTTGCCTTCAATAGCCTACCGTTAAATGGAATGTGAGTAAACAAAACCTTTGGGAAAAGGGAAGACTAACATGTTCATAGAATAAATATCGTATTGCGAGGAATTGATTGAGGTAGTGGGTATTCGAAAGGCTTAAGTATAAAGTTACGAGCTCGTTTTAGGGTAGGAAAACTAAGTAATATTCCATGGAGAATACTGTGAATAGGTTACTGTTACATGTTGTACAGATCATTCAAATGGAAATACAAAATAAAACGTATGTATTGGTTTTGTGAAGTCGTAATATAGTTTTAATGCTTAGAACCATACTTAAAATTTTTACCTTTTAAACTTAATCTCTCTCTCTCTTTAAGTCTCTAAATTCTTACGTTAAAATAATGGTAGATACAATTACAAAATACTGCTAAATATAACTTAAATAAATAGAAAACAGTAGCATAATGTACGAGTATAATTTTTTTTATTATCTCTCAGGACAAACGACACCCTACCCTGGCAAAAATCGTTAAACCCTGATTCCACATCTGCGGGTCTTCAATGGGGGTTGGATATAGGATATCCCAAAGTCTTCCCGCCTGATCTGGTGATGCAGCCACTTCGTGTGATGGCTGCGGGAGAAGCCAATGGACTCAGCTTGGAGCTGTATCTCAACAAGAGTGAACATCAGTTCGCCTGCGATGGGACCAGCTTGGGATTTACGGTAGGTTTTTTATTATTGATAGTGTTGATGGTCAAATAGTGTCTGTGATGAAAATAATGATATTTTTTGTTTTTTCCTGTTTGTTTAATTTGTTTTGTTGGGTGTTTAAGTTGTGTAGCTGTTAAAGATAAGGTTCAGATAAGCTTGAAAGTTTGATTTTGATACGGGGATTAGATTTCGCTATTTGAAACGATATACCAATCTTTATTGAATATAACTTACATTAGAATTTAGATTAGAAAATCCACTATGTGTTAAAAATCAATATCATTATTAGTCCGAGGTTAGGCACTGTAAAAACCGTAGTTACAAAATATATATGGAAGATATCAAAAAATATATATATTATGCTGTTACGACTTACGGATAAAACATTAATTACGTCTTCTATTTCAGCTATTAATAAACGCGCCAACAGACCACGTGTACACCAGTACAGTACTTCGTCTTCCCATGGCAAGAATGACTACCATTGAAGTATCCCCGATCACGTACAGAACTGACCAATCTCTAAGAGCCCTAGCGCCATACAGAAGGCAATGTTATTTTCAAAGCGAGAGGAAGCTGGAATATTATGATTTCTATACAGATACAAACTGTCAGCATGATTTGTTGATCAGAGAGGCAAAGAAGATGTGCGATTGTGTGCTTTTTAATTGGCCTAGTGAGTATATTCTGGGACGTAGTCATGTCATTCCTCGATATATAATTACAACAGTATATAGAAAGAACTACTGCATTCCGTTGTCGGCAATTGGCAATCATACAATGAACTAGTATTATTGAATCAATTGAACGCTCCTATCCAACAACGTGATTTCAACTCTTTTTATATCAAACAACAGTACCTACTTCTTCCTTTTTTCATGTTTCTTATAACATCTAATAAATTAGAATGATTTTTACCTTAGAGACCAAATTTTATTACAATTTTTATTGTACTAAAACGATAATTGAGCAAAGGGAATTTTAGTTCCCAAATTCAATTTATTTAAATGAATAAAGGTACGTAGTAAAGGCTCAATATTACATTTCCATCATAGTAGCGTTATTGCCGAACTATAAATTACCATTTATTGTATTTTAAATAAACTTTCGGGCGCCGATCCTACAAGACACTATTTTATCTTCCCAGGGAAAAATATTTGGGAGCCCATATGTTCTACAGACGCAGATTTTCAATGTATTAATGACGTTAAAGGTAATTAAATAGGTACTTTTATTATCCATAATTACCATCATCATCATCAACCTTTCAATGTAAACTACTGGACATAGGCCTCTTCAAAGTTGTGCCATTTTACTCTGTCTTTAACTTGTCGCATCCCGCATCTGCCAGCGACCTTTCGCAAATCGTCACCCACTTAGATGGAAGGCGTGTTACACTACGTTTGCCAAGGCATAACTTTAAAGTTATAATATTATTTGCACTGTATTTTATTCGCTATTGTTTTGCAACGCAAAGTGTAGTGAATTTCATAAATGGCAGCTAGCAGTGAACTTCCATTAACCAAATACTGGGTATATCAGGACTGCTACCGAAAACGAAGCCGGCTGATAGTTTTAATGAGTACAAACACAATGCAACTAAAATTTTCGCAAAAAAACGCGACAATTTTTTTTATGATTTTTAAATATCGTAATTTTTGGGTGGTAAATCCATAGTTTTTGCTAAAATAATAATTTAAACTCTTTTATACCTTAGAGTCCTTATAAATAAAAGGGTATATCTACACTATTATTTTAGGAAAAAAATGAATTTACCATCCAAATACGACCATAGGAAAAAATAACAAAAAAAATCATCGCTTTTTTTTCAACATTTTCTGTTGCAATGTGTCTGAAGTCACTAAAACTACCACCCGGCTTCGTTTTCGGTAGCAGTCTTGAGATACCCTGTATAATTATGTCAACACCTTATCATAAGACCATAATATTTACTCCGCGCCATATTTTATCAGCAAAAGTGGAAGAGCAGTTGATCTACGCTTACTACGAGGACAGTGAAGAGCAGGGCAACCCTGGCAAAGGATCTAAGTCCTGCCATCCTTCCTGCAACGATATCATATATTCCAGCCAGGTGTTTTACTCCGATCTGATGCAGGAGCCGGGAGACGGTTCGCCGTACTGGGGAAAATCTGGGCAGTAAGTTGTAATTGTAATGCCTGAAGGTATTTTTAAATTAAATAGATTTTCGTTGATGCCAAAATCTAGGCAAAAATGCGGGAATTTACCTATAAGTTATAATATGATTCGTTCTTTAAGCCTTTGTGGTGCAATAAATTTGCGTTTATATGATATGCTTGTAATACAGAAGTTACCTTAGATGGGTATATATAGGTATGTCTAAAATCTATTGCAAAATATCCGTAGTCAAGCGTAGACTTATTTTGTCTAGTGTAGATTTATACAAATTAAAATAGTTCAACAAAATGATCAAAAAGCCAAATAAACCATATTATTTTTATTTATTTTGGATGTACATTATTCTACCGTCCATATGTGGTAACTAGGCCGGCAATAATTCGTAATAACATATGTATTGAGGGAATCTGATTTGAAATGCCTCCCTCAGCGAAAAGGGATAAATTACAGACAGCTTACCTAGATAAAGCTAATACAAATTCGAAGATATATCACCTTTTATTTAATGATTGCGAGCAGCAGACACAATTTTTTCTCTTATAGACTTCCTCCGTGGCGCAGTTGGTTAGACGCAGTCTGTGAAGCGAGAGGCCCCGGGTTCGATTCCCTCACCGAGACAAATATTTGTGTGATCCACAGGTATTTGTGTCAGCTCTGAATATTATATTTGTGAGACCAAAAAGTATCTCATAGTTTCTGATACCCATGACACAAAATTCGATCATAGTTGGTTCAGGACTATGTATGTCACTGTTGGGTGTTATTTATTATTTATTTATTTATTATTTTCCAGAGGAGACGTGACCATAATAAATGTCCATTTTTACGATGACTTGTTCTTGGGCCAACATCGTCATGCACAGTACGATGATTACTATTTTGCAGGTTGGTAACAATAGTTGTAGTAGATAGTAACTTGCGTTTTCATATAAAGGAATTAATACAAGCACGCATGTGCAAGCTCTGAATGAACTACCTTCTTCGGTGTTTCGCTATCATTATGATATTTTGTTCGTCTTTAAGCGTAACTTAAAAAGATTACTCTCCTCGTAATATTGGGCATTTGTTAGGTAGACAAGTTAGCTTATAAAAGCAGCAGAAGGTCGCTGTGTACAGAATGATTGTGAAAATGTTTGAAAGAGACAAGAGGCCTATTTTCAACACTAGATAACTTCTTCCCAAAGAAATGGACCAAAATGTATGTATAGAGTGTTGAGACATTGTTTTTCTTTACAGGTGCTATAGGTGGTCTTCTAAGCCTCTTCCTTGGTTTTAGCATCATAAGCGTTGCCGAGTTAGTTTACTTCATAATGCTACGTCCAGCTTATGTTATACTGAAGGAAATTCGACGTCGTCAACTCTGATCATATACATAGTTTCACAAATATATCTAATTGATATTTTCGTAATAGGTTTTGAATATTACATAAGAAATGAATAATAAAATGTGTGTTACAATCATGTCTCTCTTGTCTCAATGTCTTAAAGAAATTATTTATACGTATATTTATTCGAAAATACAGTCATGAAATCATTAACAATCCTTGACAAGCATTTTAGTTATTACAGGTTACGTAAAATAATAAATAATCTATTGAAATAACATGTTTATTTTACGGCTTATAAGCTGAATGACCAAATATTCTAAGATGATTTTAAATGTTTTAAACCTACTTTTATTTCAATGAAACTGACAATTTCAATATTTACCGTAGATAACGAAATTGTCATGTAATGTCAAACTATAAAAACTTTTGCCTTTTAGAAACGTATTTAATTTTATTCAATTAAAAAATGTATTCCCAAGAACATTTCATCAGCTGCCCACACGATGTGGAGAGCTTGAAAGCACTGAACGAAAAATTAAACGCTAAAGTTGTAGAGCAGATGAATTATACTCAAGAATTGATTATGATGAATGGTTTTGCTCAGGAGAGTAACGAGTACTTGTTTAAGAAGAGTTTGGAGGAGAGGTATGATTATATAGTTCTTCTTGTTTCTAACTGTTGTTGTACGAGTGATAGAGCCACGCAACGCTGCATGTTAATGCAACATTATTGAATTTCGTACGGTGAGTGACTTTACCGTAGGTCAATTTAGCTGGTGGATATTCGTAGGGCATTCGTATCCGCCTGGAAAGCGATTTCCGGAAATGGTAGTTAAGGCCTCGTCATAGTGACCAGTCTATCATATTTGGGGTTCATCCTTTGTGCATCCGGTTAATACACTCAAGCCGGCATCATTGTATCGACCGGTGGGAAACGAAAATATCAGGCCGCTTTTAATAATTCGCCATAGAAATGTTCTGGACAAGATAATGTCCAGCAGGAGCCTTTATGTACCTGATACTAATGATGGTGACATTAAAATTGTCTCCCAATAATTTCATTACCTCAACAACGTATTCACTATGCAACTCACACCTAACGATCAATATACTACATGTAAAATATTACTGCAGCCCAATTATACGAAAACATTAATATTGCCAAAATCATTTAGCACCATATCACAACTTTATAAAAATGCCTTCAGACCACACACTTTGAAAGAATCTTATACTAGATCATCATCACAGAATGTCAGACATTACATCTTGGCGCTGGGTTCTTATGGATCTTTCCAAGCGTTTAGACGAAGCAGTGTGCGCTCTTAACCACGAACACAATGCATTACGAGTGGTAATTAAAAGGATACAAGGTGAAATAGACGGACATTCCCGGGACGCGAGCCAACCAGGAGCCCTCAGTCCGTTGTCTGATTGCGTAGAAGATGCCATAGTGCAGGTAATAGGATAGGAAAATAGAATATCATTGGATTATCAAGTCAGTCAACATCATGATTTACCGTATTGTTTTAGTAGTTTTTGAAATTGTGGTAGATTAATTGCATATTGCTTTTTTATTTTCTATATGTTTGCAGGAGTATAATTTTCTGCGAGAGCAAAAAAAGAAATTCGAAAAGATGATACCTGAAATCGACAAGTGTATATTATCCCTAAATAAAACTAAAAAGCGAATAGAAGCTGATGTATTGAATAAACAACAATCTTTATCTATTGAAGAAGCTTGTAGTAGCAATAACTATAAATCTTCCACTATGAACAAACTAGAAAATGGAAAGAAAAAGAAAAGAAGGTATATCTAAGTATAACTACGCTTGAGAGTACTTCTAAATTACATGTAGTAGAAATTAGTAACATACCTAACAATATTATTCTTTCATTTTAGAGGTTCTACCCTCGCGCGTTGGAACAATAGATGTGAATCTTTGAAAAAATCTGGACTACGAATATTGAGCAAATCTATTATAACCAGACAACAGGTTAGTTGCTTGATTTGTAAAGATTATTTAGCACTCAATTTCCTATCATTCAGTATACTATACTTCTAATGACCAACTTACACTTGCACTCTTAATGAGGCCAGTTGATTCATGATTTTGGTAGGTATTTTGATCAGTTTTGATAAAACATAGAATCGTGGCTGATATAATCGAATTTAGTAGTACAATTCTTTAATTTAAAATGCACCTAATGATAATAATCGCCAGGCTCGCGGTGCTAGAGTTCATTTATCAATTGCCGCCCAAGCTTATGCAGCAAGAGTAGATTCAGCTTTGCGAAGACGGCTACGTGCTAATAAAGTGAAACTACAAGACTTGAAGTGGCAGAGGGAAGAGGTAATTGAAAATATGAAATAGAATGCAAATCCTCCCCACAAGGTAGACCACCTAATAAAGATCGGTAGAAATAGCTCGTAGAAGGATGCTTGTACCGGGTCTTTTTGAAAATTGATGGGGGTGACTCAATAGTCTTCCACAATGGTAATCCATAATCTTGTAAAAATTGTTACACTGATTGTATTTATTATTTCGTAGAATTATTATAAGCTGGTTTAGTTTGTATTATCATTTAATTTAAATTACAGGCTATTCGAGATTTCAAGACTCTAGAGGAGGAATTGACAATTACTGAACAAAATCTCCTAGACACTATAGATCAAGAGCGAGTAGTAGAAGCAAGACTAGCAGACCGCACTCTCAGGCCCATAAGTGAACTCACAAAGGACGAAGTGAACAAAAAATTGAGAGAAGAACTTTGTAGACTAAAAAGCTTCAGCAAACAATTAAGGATCAATCTCGATAGGATTACGTAGGTGTAAGCAATGTTTTTGTAAAAGTGGCGTTAAGTTTCACACCAGGTTATAACAACCTGGTAGAAAAATATGGAGTCGCAAATTATGAATCTTCGTACTAATTATCATGGGACATTGACTATCCTAAAAAGATTTTTGATGAAATATACCTGTAAAGTCACTACAGTAGCACCATGTTAAATTCCTTACATGTCAATATGTTTTCAGATCTCTACAGCATCTCCTAAGCGAAAGCATAACACGAGGGGACTGTTACATAGAGGATCTCGTAAGTGTCATAAGACTAGACGAAGAGAGAATCCATTTCAGACTTGGAGATGAACCCGAAACATTGCCTCCAGCACCAAAGACTTCGTCTGAAGTAAAACCAACGCCCAATCATTCAGGAGTTGTTTTATCCGCTATCCGAGAAGAGGAGGAAGATGACTATCCATTTGATCATTGAAAATAATAAACAGCTAGACGATCAATGTAAATCGACGATCCCGCGCTTCATCCAGGGATCGGGGAGCGTGGATGATGTATCGTATTAGGCCGATCCACTTTTTTTGACACTCCAAGCGATCCATACGCGATCCGTGATATAGTTCAATAAAACACTTACCCTATGGTGTCTCACTACGTGGTTTTTCGTTATGTAACTACTCATCCTAATTTTGAAATAAGTAATAAGTACGGCATGGAATAAAATTTCCAAAATACCGAATGAAATTGCAATTTTTACTCGTTTACATTAGTTTATAGACTTATTTTTTAATTATTCTTAGACTATATGATTATTACTTGTTAATTAATTTTGTATGTGTTAATATTCATGAATTTATTTAATCCGTTTTTTTTAGGTATACTGTATAGGAGGGTCTATAAACAAAATCACTAAGGTTTTTAATAGCGTTTATTTCAGAAACGAATAATTCGAGAACATTTTAACAATATCACAAACTGAATGTGACCCAATTCAGAGTAATTTTCTATACAGGTACAAAAACTATATTGGCTTTTAATAAAAATTGAAATCATACTAAAGCTACTCATTTCTTTACATAAAAACAATTGGGCCAATTAAAATTATTTACAATTTAAAAATAAATTATTCGCATTTTACACATAGATAATATAAATGTCAATTGAATATTTATACATTACTGCAATTTTCTGATAATGAATATAGGTAGTAGTTTTCCATCCAATTCTTTAAAACTTTTTCTTTAAAGTTTTTTTATGGTTAAATTATTTACTCTTTCATATTTATTACTACATTTATGGACATAATTTATGAAAATATTCCATATTAAGAGCTATATAGTCTGCTGGTTGCAATTTCTATCTACGAAAAATGAAGCTTCAAATAGTATTGCATTATTAAAATAAATTTTCTAATTGCCACCAACAGTAAAATTTTATGTATGATTAAATACATTTTCTACTGACAAATCCTTGTTTTAGATTACACAGATTTATATATTTGTAATAATTATGTCTTATAATAAAATTGTCATGTCAATACATAAGATATGCTTTCAATAAAATATGTTTTATCTATAAAATTACTACACAAGAAAATGAGAAATATAAAGGAGATGGACAGTTCAAGTCAAATTATTTAATACTATTTCTAATTTATTATAATCTCACTATGACATAAATTAAATATATTATGAAAAATTAATGTTAAAAGTTTTTTATACTAAACATATACACTATTCTATTAAGCTATGACTATTTTCCATTTGTGATCATAGACAATAATGTTTTAAACATTGAAATATACCAGAGATAATAACTGCTTTAGCCTGGCCTCACAATTCATAATCTGAAATAATTCTGATACCGAATTCTGAACCACCATTAGTATCATTTTTACAGATCAATCTGAGAAATTCATAATCTATAACAATCAGAATGTATGAGGTTTCTTGATATAGTATGGTATTCTGGGCTTTCTGAATTAATAATATGAATTATTATTAATTATTACTTATTCCAGAAGTGTGAGGCCGGGCTTAATTCTTCTAATTCTTATTAATAAGAGCATGTACATTGATGTCAATCCTCAATGAATAGCATTTTAATACAAATATGCTTGCAACATTGAATACAGAATAAAAATTATTCAACCCAAAGACTTGGTAATGTAAATAATTTATGATAGTTAATAAATAAAAAATAAAAACAAAAAAGCAAAAAAAAAATGTGCAATGTGGACAAAAATAGCATACAAAATGAACACAATATGGTTTAAACAAAATAGGAATGTAGGAATATTATGTGCAAAATTTAACAACATTAAGTTTTAAAAGATAATGAGCCTCTAAGATGCTTCCTTTTTTTTGTACGTACACATCAACAAACATTTGTCTAAAGAGAGGCAACTGTTTCTGGCTTTCAGAATAGCTTTTGACTTTCATAGCCTACCTCCAACTCTGTAAACACTAGTATAATAGCATATAATATACTACAGATACGAAATATTCTAAATATTGTGCCTTATCTAAGCATATTCTCAAACCAGCTGATACAATTCGCAAAATAAATTATTTCTTCTAGTAACCAAACAAAAACATCAAATCATTCTTTTCAAATTTCGCTTAATTAAGAAAAGGATATGCTTTTAATAATTACTCTTACTTAGAAATATGATTTTGAAGAGATTCTGCCTTGCAGATTGAATATTGGTATTAGACATAAAATTATTAATTAACAAGGCAAATATAACCAGATATAAAAAATAAAATCATTTACATTCCAGTCTAAATTGAAACACATTTTCTTTACATAATATGAAAAAAATATGTCCATATCCAAATAAATATTCCATATTAAGAGTTCTATATAGTCTTGTTTCTTTGTTGTTAAATGTTTTTAAACATTGGAAAATATAGAAATACTTGAAATATTAAGCAGAAGTTTGCAAATAAATATTTAATTAAAAGAGAATCAAAAACTAGAACAAAGTTGTAGATAAATAATATTGATGGGATATGGACATGTTGGCAACAATGAGAATCACGATTAGCCACTGCCACGTGGGGCACGAGGCGGAGCCAATCCCTATAAGATAAATCGGTTCAAATGTGCATCACTGTTGACGTGACTTTCTATAGCCTGCTCAATGCAAGGGAACTGTAGCTCGCATTTATTGCAGTATGCGTTCTGTTCATGTTCATCAATCAGGTAATTTTCTATCGTAACCTCCTGGTTCTCAATGAGGTCTTCGATTTTGGCAAACCAGTCCATGTGATCATCATCATCATCAATGTGCTCAAGAATACTGAATACTGTGTTCTCGATGTATTCATCGCACACCTTGCACCATACTTCCTGATTGTTTGCTGATGAAAATATGCCATTAAGTGGTTTAAGCCTTTCGACGATGTTGGCGCGGTGGTCGTGTGCATTGACATGGTCTTGAATGTTTTGTAACGTGCAGAAAATCTCGCGAGAGCAAACGTCGCAGTACGCATTATCGCTTTCGGAAGCTAGATACTGTTCTAGGCTAATAAACTCACCGTCAGTTAGGTCGTCGACGGCAGCCAACCAGTTGCCGTGATCGTCGCCCTCGATGTGTTTGGTTACAGAATCGTCCGCAATATTCCTGTTACATGGCCTGCACAGCAGAGTATCTTCTTCGAATATTATCCCATTTTCAGACATCAACTGTATGTTCTCCTTGTGTTTTGCCCCGTTGGTGTGTTGTTCGATGCATCTGTTTGCCTTCGGTATGTGGACTCCACAGAAAACGCAGCGCACTCGCGTTTTAGAGCACGCCACTATTCCATAAGTCCACACTGTTTTCATTTTGCAACTGCCAGCGGCCTGGTTTGTGAAATGGGGTCGTTTAACAAGAGATTTATGAATTACAAAAGATTTTTTCCAGAAGATCGCAAAATATTAGGTGATCAATTTCGTTTGACATTGGCAGTTGCACAGACACAGACCAATTAGAAACAGACGGATAACTGGCCTATATAATCTTTAGCCATAGCCGCTCATTCTTTCGATCACGAATGTCAGTTGACAGATTATCAAGATTATTCTTTTTTAATATAAATAAGGAATACAGGCAAAGGAAGTTGTATTCAGTCTTGCGCGTGGCTCCATAGGATATTCTTTCTCGTTTTTATTTTGTTAAGTCTCTATGAATCACATTAAAGTGATCCAAAGAAACTTGACAAAATAATAAAGTGTAACTTTTTAGATGAAAAATATATAGATTGTGAATAAAACACTTAAAAATATTTATTAAATGATTTATTTTTAATGGTTTTTTTGTACTTAAATAATACATATTTTTGCTGAAATTTATGTAACATAGTATTTTCGTTACTCTAGAAATGTGAATACTCTGTACAACGAATAATTAAAGAAAAAATATTTTTACATGTTATCCTAGATTTCACTTACCAGTTATTTTTTTATTTTATTTTATCTTACAATTTTAAGAAAGCTTACAGACTAATTACCTACAGACATAAATATTTAAATCTTAGGTGTGTTACGAATTTGCCAATAACAAGCTTTCAAATAATAGATACTAAGATACTGTAGTGTCTACATAATGTGCACCAATTTATAAATGCTAGCTAATATAAGTTATTTTAATTTAAGGAATGAACTACTTTTTCTATGAGACAGATAGAGATATTAATTAAATTATTGACAAAGAAAAGAAAACAAAACCAAAAGTAACAATCAAACACTACAATGTATAATGTTTAAATATACATTTTGAGTTACACAAGGTGTACTTTTTGACCTTCCATTATTAAGTTTCAAAAAGCATATTGCTCATTTTGTGTTTTACTACCCATGTACTAGTGCAAAACAAATCAAAATCAAAATGGCATGACACCTCATTAAATTTACTGGCACTACGTAACAAAAAAGCATTGCGTCTATAATTGGTAGTTGCAAATGGTACGGACAATAATGACCGTTGTCTCAGCGTAGCTGAATGAGCATGGATAAATATCCCACTCAAAAGTTGTTTACAGTCAATGCTACCATTAGCAATGTTCACCAAATAACATATGTCATGAATTTCGCGTCGCAAGTTTAATGGTAAGAAATGATACTTTTTACAGCGATGAATATAATCATTAGAGACCTGTCTAGCCCTGAAGTCCAAATAGCGCAAAAAATTCTTTTGTATGGCCTCGATACAGGATTTATAAATCTCATACCGAGGGTTCCACACCTGCGATGCATACTCTAAGTGACTGCGTACGAAAGAACAATACAGTATTTTAATACATTTAAGTGAATTGAATTCTGATGAAACTCTAATTAAAAATCCTAGTGCTTTTGATGCTTTATTAACAATTCTATCTATATGTTTGTCAAATATGAGTTTATGGTCGTGAATAATGCCCAAATGACATATTTCATTAACTCGATTAATTTCGATGTTATCAATCGTGTAAGAAAAATTACGTATATTATTTTTTCGGCAAAAGCTAGTTTGGTAACATTTAGATACATTTAAATTCATAAATTTAAATTAAATTATCAGTATTAGCTGTTAAACAACGTCACTGCTCCTTCAAATAGGTACTTATGCCTAATTTTATGAACAATCTCAAATTCTCAAATACTGATCCAACTGTAAATGCCAAGACTTCCATCTCTCGTTAACTTGTCTTGGCATTCACAACCATTTATGTAACTAATTGCCTTCATTACTAACCACCAACAGCATAGGCCCGCAAGTGAGTTTTCGTGCCTTCTCAATGAGCCTGCTTTAGTATATTCCCAATAGCACATATTTTCTTTTGATGATTTGACTGTCCATAAATTCCATTTTCGAATAATTTATTTAAAATTATAGCTATATTTGTCTAATCATCATACCAATTGAAACTATTATTATGAAATTTGATTAATCATGTAACTAATAAAGATTTGGAGGTTCAATTGGAGGTGTGGCAGTTAGCATCATTGTATCTGTAATTATACTAATTTGTCTGATTTTCTATTCAATAGGGTCTGAATTAAAATCTCATTATATTAGTTTGTTATGATTTTAAACACTTCCACACCCTCATAAACCATTTTAACCTATACTCCATCGGTTTAGGTACTTAACTAAATGTAAACAAACCATAAAAAAGGTTATTTAACATTGCCATTTCTAATTTCTAAATTAATTGAAGACAAAATAAATGTTTACGTAAGTGTAAAACTACATTGCATGTCCACATTTATTATAACAATATTAACTATGAATGTGTGAGCTTGGAAACAATTAAATTATGTAAGATCATAATTAAATTATCTAAATTTACATAATGCAATCTGTTAATAAACAAGTGAAGCTAATATAAAGCGTGTAAAAACAACCAGGCATCCAAAACATTTTCATAAAAGTTACAAGATATAATATGCTACAAAATCTAGAAGTACGACTTTACTGTAATGGGACCATTTAAATGAAACATAATGCTACTTATATACGATAAACTAAGCATCATCATATGTTATCTTTGGCAGCCAATTATTATTAATTGTGTTAATGTGCTTACTATTTTCGTGAAATGGTGAAGTGTTTGGAAGTGTTCATCATTGTTCTTTACTCTGTTTTAGTTATTATTTGTTATAAGCTGCTATTAATTGTTGTTAATACTTGTTACTTGGTTAGCCAAGAAAATATTCGTAAATTGGACATTGCAATAAAATGTTGAACAACCATGTGTCACATGTTCTGGTTTGTTTACATTTAGTTAAGTACCTAAACCGATGGAGTATAGTAATAGTTGTTTTTTATAGCGGGTACTGACTTTTCTCTTGTTTTTATTGCTTCTGGCCAAAATGTGTGTTGCTCAGGATTTTCTGATACTGCATTGTTAGTAGTTTTTATGAAAAAAAGGCGACTATTGCAGTAATCTTTTTTGTCGTCGAGCTGACTGAGTTTTCATTGGTATATATTGCTGGAATGAAAAATATTAATAATTACAAAAAAATATAGTTTGAGTTTGACTTGCTAATGGGGTAGTTGATTCTATTTCATTCTATTAAAAAGTTGCAAAATGCACAATCATAAACATAAGAAGTCAACAATTTGTTTCAATTCCTACAATTTTTATATCTGCTTTATATGACACAATACAAAAGCTTAAATCTTCATCAAGTTCATGAACACAAACCAAGTCTTTTGCCCTGCATTAAATTAACATTAACTATCAAATAAATTGGACTGATTGTATTTTTTAATACTTACAATAATTTGTTGTATAAAGGAGAGCAGCAGATATAGTTCTGCTGAAAAAAATTGACACAGCTTTTGAACTGAAAATAAATTAGAGAAATTAATTGACAATGTTGACTTTACAGATACAATTAGAACTAAAACACACACTTTAAAATGTTCTTGCTTTGATTTTAAAATGGTTACTATTTACTGTAATATTTTACAAAATAATTTTCAGACAACTGATGATTAAAAGGACATTTAATTAGTTAATTTCCTTTGATTCCATTTTTATTTTAAAACATAAATTATGACTATTAGGCCTAACCACTCTCAATTGTACTGTTAATTGTAGAGTAGGCTCGTGCCCTGCAGTGGGACGTATATGGGCTGATACATACACATACAAATTATGACTTTGATGAATAATCAATGGTCAAATACCTTAATCTTCTTTATTGTTTCAAGTTTGACATATTGGTCATATAATTTATGTAAATCATTTTGGTATGCAGGCAATCACATTAAAATTATGAAAACATAAGCTTATAGAGTACTTTGTTTGAGTTACTAACCTGGATTTTGATTTCGCAAAATATGATGATTTGTTGTCTCTAATTCCAATTTTTTAAAAGCTTATCGGAAGTATGTGCTTTGGTGGCATATTAATGCCGTAATGCTGTCTTGATATAGCTTTTATTTCTGGTACAGATGTAGCTCCTTGAGAAAAGTAAAATCATATTTTCTGCTGCCACTTTATAAATCCTCTCAACATGAATATTCACATTTTTACCACCTTCACAAATCCTTGAATACAATCATTGTATTTAACAAAGATTGATGATGATAAAATCCCAGTAACACAATTTACACAATAAACAACAAAGGTAAACAACTTGACAACTTGTAAATTGTAATGGCGGCCATATTATAAATGTATGATGGCGGCCAAAGAAAAAAGAATAGACCACTAGATGGCGGCGCAGACGCCGGTTACCTACAAGAGCGAAAGGCAACCGAGGGGAATGCAGGGCTTGCGGGAGGGGTGCAAGCTGAATGCAACTGTCAACTTTGTTTTGCAATCAAATTGCGCCACAGATTATACCATGGAAAAATGTTCAATACGGAGTTGTACAGGCATGGGCAGTTGCGAACTTTTTTCAGCGGCTTTGAATGAATGAATGAACGGAAACTAAAAGTTGTCAAGACAATATTTAACGAAATTAAATTATTTCATTAGAAAAACACTTGAAATATTATTCATTTCTTTAAACTTCTTAATATATTTTAATAAAATGTTTATAATTTTTAAAATACATCAGCATTCAGTAATCTGCTTAAAGCACAGGCTTAAGCGCTTTATTTTTTTAATCTATATTTATTCTGGGAACTCCCTGCATTTGTGCTTTGTTACATCCTAGGGCGCACTAGGGCGTCTGCCCACTACAACATATTACGTAGCGTAAGTACGATGACCTATACAGCTGAGTGGAAGTATTCATCAAACAAGGATACATTCTTAAATGCATAATACTTAAATGAGCCTAAGCATATTTTCCACAGATGCAGGTAGAGGTGACGCTACTGTTCGGTACTATATCAGCCCATACAGGGTGGGCAAGAAAACGGCGCACCTGCCAATATACATTATAGTATATGGTGAAGGCATCTTAATTAAGACGGATTTGCATGGCGCTAGCGAATATTAAGAAAGATGCCGAGAAAAAAAAAACTAACCTTACATATGCTAACCCTTAACACATTACGCTAAAGTGATTGAACCTTACAACTGAACGGTAGACACTCAACAATAAATAAGCAGAGCTCATTATTTACTTATAAGTCGTGCGATTGTGTACATAACGCTCAGGGTACATAAAAAGTATATTAAATTAATACTGTCAACAGTCACATACATGGGTACTAACCCCACACTAAGATACAAATCTTGTCTCGCGGGGATTAGAAAAATAATTATGGTTCATGGAAATTATTTGTCTCGGGGCAGAAACCGAACCCGCGGTCTCTCATTTCACAGGTAGTTCTTACCAACTGTGCCACGGAGGCCGTCGGTGACTCATATGGGCTGGTTAGGTGTCATTAATGACCACTAAAATAGTTAACTGACCTTGTAATGTAAACCGTAATGGCCTTGATAGGCAAGGATGGAAGCGCAGGATCCGCCAAAACCCGCACGAAAACACTGTCACAGTTTGGTAGCCCAAATCACTTTTTCTTTTACATTACACATAACACAAGTTACATCAAAAGCTATCAAATTGGGTAATGTTCAAAGCATAGTGAAATTAATAAAATTTACTCAAAATAACTGAAAACGAATTTACAATAATATGCACACGACTAATACATGCACACGCGATCGCAATCCGAATCCAACTAATAAAAAATAAATTATTATTTTGATTTTTGAAAGATAAAGGCCTGTTCACATTAGATACAAAGCTTTCCTATTTGAGTTCATAATAATTCATGTGAACAATTAGTATTAGTATTGTATCAGCTCATATACGTGCCACTGCAGGGCACGGGGTCTCCAGTGCAGTAAATTAGTGGTTAGTGTTTAATTGATTTCACTAATTTTATCTCACAGAAGTCTCATATGCAAATTATATGCTGTAATGGTAGACGACATTTCTCTAGGTATAAGAATTTAGAAGAAATTTTATCACTTTAAAGTAACATTATTTTCAAAACACATTAAAGTAATGTTAAATACAATAATAAGCAAAATTAAATAGGCAATTTGTAACTGACTGGATCGGTTGATGACATATTTAAATAATATTATAAGCTCTTGAGCAAGTAAGGACCATTCTATCAGTCCAATAAGATCTTTTTTTTTAACGTAACTTTTATATCGGAATAGGTACTTAATCAAATTAAGTTATATCAAGTGTGTAGTGTGAACACACCTCAAGATGTCGGTCTTCTTTTGCAAAATGCTAAAAGTTACCGACAAAGACATTGCCGCCTTTCGGCTCGCGCTCACAAAGGGCGGCGGCGACCTCAAAGGAAGAATAATCGAGCCGCGTTGGATCCGACGAAGTACACTATGACCGGCGGCTTCCTTTGACTAATAGGGCCGAATTGGGCCATCATTTTAATAATATTATTTTTTATTAATCAGTGTCATCAGATTATTTTTTCAATGAATATTAATAAATTAGATAATTTAAATGTTATGTAGGTATTACGAAAACTTTTCTAATTATAATTAAATTCGCAATCTTACATGATTTAAGCGATGACCAATGTGATTTCTTGGTGTCTTTCCGTTTGGATTTGTGACACTAAGGAAAATAATGACAAACAAAATAACAGTCAATCCATACACGATGCAACTGCACCTAAAGTTATTATGTTGTTAATTTATTGACGCTTAAATCTGAGTACGTCCCTGTTTAACTGATTGATTTATTTGAAATGAAACAAAAAATATCCTTTTTTGAAGTTAGAGAAGGATAAATTATACAGCTAAGAGTTCATGACCTTACCCATGTGTAAACAACGGTTAAAGCGATGTCTAAGAAAGTTTTGATGCTGTTAAAAATGGTTTTTGTGGTATATTTCGTTAAACGTTCAATTAACGACGAAACGAAAAAATACGTATGTGTTTAAATCTTGTTCTTCATCTATTCCAACTGGTTTTATGCGAAAAAGTGGTGATTAAACTGAAAACTTTAAACGGTCATAACTTCAAAACGGATAGGTATTTTCCAAATATTATTTTTTTATTACGATATTAATATTATGCCCTTGTACCCAACTGAGCAGGTGCGCCATTTTTTTGCGCTCCCTGTATACTTCCCACTGCAGGGGACGAGTCTCTTCTACAATCTAGTAGTAGAGTACGATTGAGAGTGGATAGGCCATGTAATCCACCACGGTGGAATAGTACGGTTTGGCGGATTTTACATAAAAATCCTTATGGTATGTAGATTTCCTTACGATGTTTTTCTTCACCGTAAGATGGGTGACGCTTAGTATTACCCATATTTCACAGAACTTAAGAGTCCATATCATAACGGGGTACTAGTGGAGGTGATGGTCCATCACCATTGTAAATAAGCCCTTCAATTTATACGCGATTATCACAGCACATTACAGAGTGGCTTTCCTGGGTTTCAACCCAGCAACCCACATTTTCTATCCCATCATCAAAAATCTGATCTTTTTTATTAAGATGCGAGTGTATGCAGTGTATCATCCTACATCAAAGGGTGGCAATGTAAAATGCCAGTGTTGATGATGGCTTGTTTGGCAGCTTAAATAAAGTTTACAGTGCAGTCATAGCATATGTTGTAGTGGGCATATGCCTTTATTTATGTATGTTTTTTGAGCAGAGGCAATGCCAAATTGTGAAAATGAATATCAGCTAACAATAAAATACAACAATATGTAACTATTTTTATATTTATATAATAATTTAATTAATATAATTAAACCCAGAATTTAAAAAAAATGTTTATTTACATCATTTAAAATATTATATGATACATATTATTTGTTATTTCATTTTATTATTTACTATTATTATGTTTTTTTCCATTAACATGGGCTTCAATATTATCTCCACTACATGGCACTTTTATATCACATTTCCTACATAATGCCTTATCTTCAGTAGCAATAGTTAAATAGTTTTCAATAGTAATGTTCTGTCCTTCGATCAATTTCAATATTCTATTCAGCTTTTGTAAATGTTCTACATCTTCATCAACATGTTCTAGTATTACTTCAACGTAATTCTGAATGTAAAGTTGACAAATTTTGCACCAGAGATCATCTTCACTTTGTTCTACAGAGAATATGCCATTAAACGGCTGGACTGTTATTGAACGAGCCCTTTTGTGTCTTGATGAATCAATGTGGGATTTTAAATCATCAAGAGTGAAGGCAATGTTTTCATCACAAATCATACAGTAGATGTCTGATCCTCTTTCAGTAATATTTTCTGGTAATGCAACAAAAGCACCATCTTTGTCGACCATGTTCTTTATAGACCTTATTATGCTCTCATGAACTGGTGATTTAATATGATGGTTTATTTCGCTGGCATTTTTGAATGTCTCTTTACATAATAAACATATTATACTGCCTTCTGTCACAGTCATGTTATGTCTTAGCATCAATCTTTTGAGGTACATGTCTCTATGAACTTCACCATTCAAGTGGGACAGGATAGACTTATTTTCATCTGGAATAAATATCTCACACAGTAAGCACTGAACTTCACCAGCACTTCCAACAACCAAGTCTTCATTGTATGCCATAAAGACTGATCTTTTAATATTTAAACACTCGAAAGATTCTCTTGAAATATTCAACAACACACGATCACCAAGAATCGAGTCAACGTGTATAATAACTCGTCACTCGTTAGGAAGGTATACCGTGTTATAATTTATTTTCTAAATTCACATTCCTGTAATCCCCCTTATCGCTGAGTTTTGTAAACTATTTATAATCAAATTGGGAACACCGATTGCCATAGTAAATTATTATAGAATGTAATCTGCATTAAATAATTTATTTAATGAGTATTACGTCTAATATATTAAAATGGGACATAATATCACCGGTTTTAAATGGATATATATTAAAAAAAATATGTTAAAGAAAATAGGAACGTTTCAAGCTCAGACTTCAGCACAGACTTCAGACTTCAGAGTTCAGAGTCCCGTTGTTTTGACATTTCTAATGCCGAGTTTTCAAGCGTTACTGTTTCTAGCATAGTTTCTAGCTTTATACAATACCTATCTTTTTCAGTCTTGTTCGAAAATGTATATCGATATCCTTCCTTTCAGCTTCATCTAATGCCAAATATACCAATGTGTATTCTGGACCGGTTGGCGTTTGACTTTTCTCTGAGATAAGGTGTTGTTTTTGTTGTCTCTATGAAAAAGAAAGATTTTGAAGATTTAGCGGTATATTATTTATATTAATAAATACAGTGTGATATCTACGATGTCTGTCGATTCAGACGCTGAAGCTGATATAATAGAAAATGTTGCAGAACTATTGGAAGGGCTGCAGGTAAGTCGGTTTCATAAAAGAACATCTGGTGTTAAAAAGGTAATATTTTCTATTTTAGGATGACTTCTGAACTAAATATTGACATGTGTGATGGAGAATATATTTGTTCTTCTCAATATATTGAGAGGTTACATACTATGGTAGTTAATACACAAAGAATGTGCCCGTATGTTGCATTAATATATTTTGTGATATTTTCAGAAAGAACTCCAGGAGTTATATAAATTTAGGGATTTGTTCTTTGAAAATCATCCAATAGAGTTGGCGTCGGAAAAGAATAGAATAGTGGAAGAAAAGAAAGAGGCACTTGTTGAGAAGTTTGAGTCTATTGATGGTATGTCCAAATATTTTATTTGTTATTTTGGATATTTTGTGGAATGCAGTATAAGCCCATAAACCACAACAATAAATGTTATAATATTATTACAGTTTAGTAGTTTATGATTGATTTTTATCTCAGACAGGTGAATTAATTATTGTATACTAGCAACCAGGCCCAGCTTCGCGCGTGTACAAATAGATTTCTGTATCTGCACCAATTGACCGCATCAAAATCCGTCTCGTAGTTTTAAAGATTTAAGCATACAAAGGGACACAAGGATAGAGAAAGCGACTTTGTTTTATACTATGTAGTGATTATTAATTATCCCACATAGTTATGTGGATCCTATCATATTTTTACTGTTGTGTAATGTGTTTGTTATCTAGTAACTAGTTCAAATTTAATGTCAGATTAAAGATCTCAAAAAGGAAACTCTCTCACCATTTCTGTGAAAAAGCACTATGGCCTCAGTCAAATTGACTTATTGGTATCTAATACTACATAGAACAGAAAAAGTGTCCACTAATACAATAAGCTTTCTAATCTCAAAAAAGCCTCAATTAATATTAAATTGAACTTCAACACTATTATTGATTATATAAAGTATTATCAGTTAACACAATTCATCCTTTTTAGATGCACAAATCCCATTCTCACAAAGAGCTCAGTTCTTATATATGAAAGGGCGATGCTATAATATCAGTATAACATATGACAGCAGAGCCTCCCAATGCCTCAGTAAGGCTGTAAAGCTCAATCCTCATCTGGTGGACGCTTGGAATGAACTTGGAGAATGCTATTGGAAGAATATGAATATTATTGATGCTAAAGCCAGCTTTGAGGGTGCTTTAAAACATGTAAGTAATCAAGTTTAATTTTTAGTATGTCAATTTTATACTTATTTGAAAAAAAAAATAACAGTTATATCATTGCATAAATGTGAAATTTTGTGTTTGAGTAATTTTTTATGCCTTAAACTATTGTATTGTAGTTTAATTTCTCATGTCCTCATTGTCTATACCCAATCAATCAATGACCATTAGCCCATAGAGTTTTGCACCTACCAGATCACCTATTCATATTCTATGTCTTTTGTACAGTCTGAGTACATCTTCCATTTCAACAAACCTAGCACTCCTTTTCGCAGGAAAGAAACCGTCTGGCGTTAAGAAGTCTCTCAATAATTTTGCGGCAAGAAAGCGGCAATCAAAACTATGACTCAACGAATACAATTCTCAAAAGTGTGGAGCTGGCGAAGGAAGCAGTCGCTCAGGATATAAAGGATGGTGTTTCTTGGACTGTGTTGGGGAATGCATATTTATGTCAATTCTTCATGGTGGCACAGGACCCTGCTACTTTGAAGTTGTCTATGAGTGCTTACAGGCAAGCCTATAATGACCCAATAGCAAAAGGGCAGCCGGATTTGTATTACAATAAGGGAATTGTAAGTAGTATTTATTTTGTCTAGTTACACATATTTTAGTTGGTATGAATTTAGTTTAAAATCTCAGGCTAATCTCAGAGTGTTTGATCTATAACTTAAAAAGTCTATGCCACAGGAACTGTTAATTGATCTGAAATGAAGCAGCAGTCTTTGTCATTCCAATCTGTGAATGAAATGCAATAAGTATTTAGACCCAGTTTGTTGATATGCTAAAAAATAAAATAACTTTCAGATTTATAATATTCTGAAAGAGAATGCCTTTAAAAACTTGCAGATGTTCTTCAACTGTATGTTATATGTATGGTATGAAATTAATACTGTACATTGTCATTTTTTTTAAATTGCTATGAATCGTAAGACGACTGTGCCATTCGCCTGATGGTAAACAATATTCATGAGCAATCCTTGGCACTGGCGATTTGCCATCCTGAGACATATGGTGTTAAGTTTCTCTATGTATATAACCGGAACACAACGATGTTCACATTATGGACCATATTATTTCAAAGAACCTAATCCCATCACCAGGCGTTGAAATACGAGGAGTCCTACAGCGAGGCTCTGGAGAACTTCTCGTACGCATGTCGCCTGGATCCCCCGTGGGAGCCGCCTCGTGTGGAGTTGGCCAAGCTGCAGCAGTACCTGGCCGCCACGCAGGAACTACTGCGCACGCGCGGCAAGATCAAGCCCAAGAGACTCGCGCAGATGGTTCAGGTACGTGGAAATAAATTATAGAGTACCTACCTCCAGGTCTCTAGCACTTTGATCTGTATCAGTCCATATACGTTCCACTATAGGGCGTCCCATTACAGCATATGCCTCCCTCTACAATTGAAAGTACGATTGAGAAGGGTTAGGCCATATAGTCCATGGGAGAGTTCATTTGGTTTGGCAGCCAGATAGGTAATTTATATAAAATGAATGGTTGCCTCTATAGTTTAAACCTAGAAATCTGTAGTGTGGTCTACTAAAATCCATCACAGGTAAAAATGTTAAATTAATTTATCTGATTTGGCTAATCCTTGTGAGTTCTATCTCTCTATGTGTATTTTATGATCTAGACTCTAGGCCTAACCGTATAATGTTTTTTTTTATTACAGTCCATAGACAAGAAAATGCTTGGTATATACAGTCCGGACTGTATGAACACGTTCGGGTCTCGTCGCAACGTGGCCTTAGAGCTGACCAGGCTGAACCAGCTGCAGGAAGGCAAGAACGAAGGCAAAGTGGTGCTGGGACGAGTCGTTGGATCCATACATAGCGACAGTGCTGTGCCTTTGTAAGTTAGTCTTTAATAATGATAATTCAAGGCTCGTAATTTAATTTGCTTTGAGATTGGTAAAAGTTATTAAGAGCGTTTATACCCTGTGCGCGCTTTTTGGCTTAAAAACAGGACTTTTCAAATGAGTTAATAGCCAGCAATAAACAATTTAAAGGAAAAATAATTATTACTAATTTTAGAAAAGGTTGTCATCTAGGGATTTTGGTGGAAAACATTATAGATTGATGGATAATTTGTGAGTACTATAAGGATTACTGAACACAAGTTTCGTTATTTAGGCTTTAAGTGGCAATTTAGAAGTTTAAGATATCCGAAACCACTAAATATAAGATGAAAATAAAAATATTATCAGACTAATAAGACCCTTATGGAGGGATTTTGCTGAGAAAAATAATCTTTTTGTGTTTAGTTCCTGAAAAATAAAAATTTAAACAATACGAAATTATTCAGAAACTCTCGTCAAGAACATATTTTTTTCACCAGCTTATCGTACATAATTTTTTATAGCAATTGCATATTATAATAGAAGAACATCTTATCAATAAATTACCATTTTTATATTTCAACAAAATTAGTTTTCATGTTTTCTACAAATATTTTAAAAACCACTATAAAACACGCTGTCCGACGTGGCTCAAATCAGACCGCCGCAAGGCCTTCTAGAGGGTGGACGTATCGCTCGTCGCTCCGGCCTAGCTGCAGTCGATTTTTGCCGTGCGTATAAAAATAGCCACGCGCGGACTGCGATTACCACATCTTAGTACTTTGGTAGTAAAATATTTAATTATTTTTATTACCTACAATGATTTTGTAGTAAGTATAAATTATGTTTCAGGCAATATAATGGGATGTAATTCCGAGGCTAAATTATGTATTATTATATATTGTAATATAAAATTAAATATATTTCGTAATTGTAAGAGGTTGTAAGGCCCCTAACACTATTTATGTGTTCGAACACGAAATGGTTAATAAAACGTCCGTAGTGTCTACTGATTGAACACTGATTTGAATGCAACTTAACAATGTAATAAGAACGAAAATATGATTAGTATCTAAATTTGTATTATTCTTTGCTTGCACAGTAATATTTGTCTACTTATAATGCAAATAAAATATTTTTATGATATTATATTACAGTTACATTTCAATTGAATATTTGAAGCGCACGGATCAAAGTTGTTTGAGCCGATTGTATAGCGAGCGGACGCGGCAGCTCTACGCACACAGCTTTGGTCGCTTATGTGTGCGTGAAATTAACGAAGAAATACCTATAGTTGACTTTGCGCGCAAGGTGTATACGCTCTTAAACTTTAAATTAAACCTGAGACAAATTTAATCTCAATGTTTGTAGATAATTTTGTGCTAGCGACATCGCATTTTACCTGAATTTGAGTGTAAATTATTTTTTGTGGACACACTTTTGCGCATTCCATAGTTGAGGGTTCGCGCATGGATGGCAAAGGAGGAATGAACTTTTATTTGGTCCATGAATGTTTTCATTTGCGGATGAAACATGGAGTCAATTATGGGACATAATATTATAAATGAGGTGCATGTCAAAACAGATATTTTGATATGTAACCGGAGTGAACTCGCAAAACTTTTTTTTTTAATTTGTTATGTGTAGTTTAATTTAATAATTTATTTTATTGTATATTATACATAGTTGTAGTATATTATAGTTGTACTTTTTTGTTAAGGAACTTGTCTTGAAGATTTGTGTAAAGTCTCGCCAGTATGAATTGGGTATATAACTGTAATAACTGTGCGTGATTGCGTGCGCGTGCGTGCGTGCGCGTGCGTGCGTGCGTGTGCGTGCGTGCGTGCGAATGCGTGCGTGCGTGCGTGTGCGTGCGTGCGTGCGAATGCGTGCGTGCGTGCGTGCGTGCGTGCGTGTGCGTGCGTGCGTGAGTGCGTGCAATAAAATGTAAATAAATAAATACGTATAGATATAATAATGTATGGTGTGTATGTACGTCGCAACTCGCAGTACGTTCGCGCTGGTGGACGCGAGCGCGCAGTGTGCAGTAGTGACGGTGTACAACTGGGCGGACGGGCGCGGCGCCATCATCGGGGACGTGGTCGCCGTGCCAGAGCCCGCGCTCGCCACACACCAACACGAGTCGCCGCTCGCTGTTAGTATACTTAATTTATATAACTACAATTTATAAAGCAGTTCATATTATAGGACAACGTTTATCTCATGGTGATTAACATCTGAAACAGATGCAATATTTTGTCGTGAACTCTTTTTTTTTATTGCAATTTTTGGCGAGGCGAGCGGGAGTTTTTATCGCAATTACTTAAAGATTAAAGCCTGGGAAAGCTAACAGCCTAGTCATATAACATTTTCTATGATGCCAATATTTATCAGACTATTGTGTGATGGTACGAGACACATTTTTTTTGCCGTTCTTTCGCCTGATGTTAAGCGATACAGCTCATGGACAGTAGCAAACCCAAACAACACCTTGAATTGCAATTGCTACTGCGCTTGCCGTCCTGAGCCATAATATGTTAAGGCTCAATATGTATGTCCAGTAGTTACTCTGGTTACAATGTCCTTCAAACCGAAAAACAACTCTCATAAAATAAATTATTATATATAGGCTGATGGAAATCGGGCTCTAGAAGATTATGCTATTCATTATGGTACTCCTTGTCGGTACTGTTATACTAAACGAGAATTAAAATACAATTTAAACAACCTTTCATCAACCTTTAGACATAGAGTGATGGACATAGGCCTTTTCAAGATAACATTATTCTTTTGGTATGGAAAATATATCTCGATGATTTGTAAAATTATGCCAATGTGCGCGAAACTTGACAAATTGCATTCAAAAGTGACACTTCCAATAGGAAAGTTGTTTGTGCCCATGTGATGATTTTATTGCTATCGTATAAACTATACAAATATCCTATCAGCTACATCTAATCTCAACGATCGCCTTGCTTTGAAAATCTTAAAATCTATAGACATTAAATATAAAAAAATGAATATTTACTATTTTCAGACATACAGCTTCAAATCAATACGCGTGAATAACCCTATGATGTTGTTAGTGAACGGTAAGAAGGTGGGTCGCAACCAGTTTGCGTGCACTCGAGTCACAAGCACCTACGAGATACACTGAACTAATGTGAGTCAAATGTTACATGTTACTGTGTGGGTGATTTTGGACATTAAAATCGAAAACTAAATTAATTAATATTAAAATTCTGTCTGTGTTCAGTAGTGCATTTCGTGTGCTTGAAGAGAGAAATTGAGAGAAATTTTATTAAGGTCAGTGAGTGACAATATTTTTGGGTTGTAGTGTGATGTGGGTGATTTTGGTCTTAATAGCTAGTATGTTAGAGTGAGTGTATCTAGTATGATAAAGTGTATCAGCAAACTTGTTGGGGGTGAATGTGGCCTTTAACTTTAAAATGCAATTAGTAATGACAAAAATAATTTTATAAAAGTACAATTAATAAATTGGCTATTGGTTGTAAATAATACGTAATGTGTATGAGTGACAAAAGAGAACTTGCTTAAATTGTTGACAATTTCAAATGCTGAAGAGTGAATGTGGCCTTTAATATATTAAACAAATCTTTCAATTATTTGTAAGAAACATGTGTGTGAATGAATAAATGATTTATTGAATATGTTTGTATGATTAATTATCACATAAAACGAATTATAATTACTTGTAGGAATTAGCGTTCTTTACGGTAATTTAACAGTGCAACATGCAGAAAAACAGCTTGGATAAAACATTCCTTTTTTCCTTCTCAATTAAATTTGGGATAAAAAGTGTGGGAGAATAAATGTCATAATATCGAATCTGGCTGTTTGTGAGACTAAAAAGTTTTTCGTACTTTGTCATACCAATGGTACAAGACTATATGTTAATGTGTAACCAGGGTTGTGTGTGTGACTGTTGGGTGTATTATTTAATAAAAAATAATTTAATTAACCTACATCAAAGAAACGGTCACATTATAGTGGCTAATTTTTATCGAACTTCAAAATACTTTTATTTATATGACTTATTTTCATAAGCGTATCACATATTTAAGATGGTTAAACTTTTGAGTGTCGCATTAGTGGTTTGTTTACGTACATGAGTTTCGATTTTAATATCCAAAATTACGGTTGAGTAAATTGAAAAAATGACTGAGAAACAATATTAAACACGTTTTTTCATATGTTGGCAGGGTTGTAATTTCGAGTGATGTGTAACATTAAAATAAACTTTTTTACAAAATAGCACAATAGTTTAAAAATAAGAATGTTGCCACGATCTCAATTTTAATAATTATTTTATACTGGCAACATTCTTATGTTAATAATAATATAACGCAGAAATTAATCGATTTTTAAATGATTTATTATAACGGATATGTTTCTTGTCAGAACATTATGTTGATTCCTAAAGTCGGAGCTCAAATTACTTTAGTTTTTGAGGTACCGCTTAAAGATTTTTTTATATCTAATATAAATCGTTTATCAGATTTGTGAATATATTATATTCCTATGGAATTAGGTGGACCATGTACATATGTAACATCTTTTGCCGAATTTAATAGTTACTAACATTTGAAAATTCTGCGCGTTCCCTTTTATAATAACCTGTGTTGCTCTCGTAGTGAAAAATGCAATAAATATTTTTCTGTAGTATTGTAGTCTTGAAGATAAAAATAAAATTTGATTATTGAGAAACTATTTTAGCAAGTTTCTTCTAAATACTGAAAAATAAGATTAATTTGGTTTAGACCTATTGAACAAAAATAGCATAATGAAGAAATTATAGAAAAAATATTTTCAAAAAATGCCTTCACAAAATTACTGCGTTTTTCATTATGGGTGAAATATTTTTTTGTAAAACTAATAATGCTACAAAATGTAATAATTTTGCTACTTTTAATACGATAATGGATGTATGCTTAGTACTTTTAACTTGTAATATGAAACTGCCGTATCACGAATTTTGGCAGGTTTAAGCGGGATACACACTATAGTGCATTTACATTGATTAGATATTTGAATTATTAAGAAATATCGCTTCGTCAAGTACTGAAAGAAAATATTCTTTGGTGCTAGAAACTAGCAGTACTGAAAATTTATTTTATTTAGCACAGAAGAAATAAAAAAATAGGCGTTTTTCAAATTTATTTCACTATGGTAGGGATACACTGATAGTATTATTTTTTATTGCTGTTGTATCAATTTGTATTATATTGTTTTGATTTATTTTTATTACATAAGTATATTAATAAATTTTCATGAAACATTTCAAAATTGTCTATAAATTGATTTTTACTAGTTATTTAAATTGGCAAAAATCTTAAAGGAACAAAGTTTAACCTTTTTGTAAGCTATATTACCTTATTTTCAAAGTAAGTTGATGTTTTTTTTTTATTCTAATATAACATTTGTGCAGTATAGTGTGTATCGTTATTTTAAGGTCTAAACGACGATAAAATCGTCATCACATCTCATTGTGACAATTAAAACGTTAATTAATATTTTAATGAATAAAATAACTTTGTATTGTAAAATTTGTTTTATTTTTATGTATGGTGGTAGGTGGGAGTAAAAGTATTAGAGGTAACCAAGAATACATTTAGCATGTTTGATCTACAATTAAGTTTTAGTTAAGTATTCCTTATGTTAAGTATATTATATAAAATGTGTTATAAAAATTATGGCGATGTGGAATTTTCTTGTAATGTAATCTTATTCAGCCTCAACTTTAATGGGTTAGTAAAAATATCATGTTGTGTATTCGAGCAGAATTTCTAACATTAAATTTTAATATATTGGCAACAACAATTTCAATGAAACACTTAAAAAATCTGATTTTTCACGAATTATAATTGCCAGTAGTGCGGAAAATGAAAATTCTAGACAAAACTGTAAAATGCGTAAGTACAAGTCAACTACGTACTTTTTATTAACCAAATTGACAGAACTGTAAGTATTCGACATATTTTTGACGGATTAATTAAATTAATTATCTAAGCGTTAACCTCCCACAATTGTAAATCGTTTTCAACAATTTCAGCGAATTTCTCCGCCTTATATCCATCTCTGAAAAGTGGCCTCAAAGTTTTGAGACCTAGACCCAAAAGAGCTCCGTTGTCTAACAAAGAGTTTAACTTAGACACTAATATAGGGTTGTAGTGAAGTCTAAGTAAGCTAGGTCTTGAGTACAGGTACTGACTATCTCGTAGGTTCCTCTGCGCCCATGTCTCTATTGTTTTGTTTCCACTGGCTATCTGAAAAAATATAGTTCCTTTATGTCAAAGTTAAATACAGAGGGCGCTTTTTTGGTCCTTCCATGACACGTCATGTTTCATTAAGATTATATATCAACCATGTGCGTAAATATGAAACGCTAAAATATACTATAAGTATGATTTATTATAATAACTAAACCAAACAAGAAATTACAAAAAAGTAAAAAAATAACATAGAAGGCATAAAATTGGTAACAACGCAATTAATCAGAAAGTCAAATTAAGAGGAGTTGAAAAAATACCTATGTATACAATAATAATAATCTCAAAGGAAGATATAAGGGATTTTATTCCATCGGCTTTGACAATCGTACAGCCTAAGGACCAGCGCAGACCGGGACGGCTTGGCATCGAAAGGCAATTCTCCACGCCGCGACATCAATTAAAAACATTGGAATTTATGTCGTATTCCCACCGGATAAGTTAGAATATCGTTTGGTAAATAAATAAAATTCTTGCCATTCTATCCCGGTCTGCGCTGGTCTTTAGAGAGATGATAAATCCAAAAGCCTATCCAAAAGCCTTTGCGGCTTATGTTAGGAGCAACTTTAATGCTTTTGTTGTTGTTTATAAAATGGATTGTTTATGATATTGGCTTGTTAAATATGTATTTCTATCATATCTATACTTACTTTGATATCGCCAACTTGTTTTAAATAGTATGAGGAGAAATAGAACCTCAAGTTGTCCGGAATCCACGGCCTTAAGTTACGTATCCTTATGTATGCCCGTAACATGTTGTAACCTCCCCTTTTGTATTTGAACACCTGAAAATTATTAAAAATAAGATAAAGCTATCATCACCTTTTTGGTAGTCGGCAAGAAATAAATAGAATATAAATAAGTTATTTTTCTGTCTTTCTCTAATTGTAAATATAACTGGTTATAATCCTATTACTTATCAAACTAGAAGAGGTTTAGGGTAGTTATTAAAAAATACAATCACCTTTTGGCTGGTCAGTTAGATCTAAGTTATTCTTTCCATCTATCTCTCATTGTAAAATGGTTCTCGCTGGATGTAAATTATAATCATATAATATTACTTATCATACTAGAGGTTTAGGGGAAGGGGGAGCTATTATGAATATTTTTTTCTATAGATTGATTTGACAATAACATTTACGAGGATTTTTTAATAATGTCACATTAAAATCGGCAATGTATGCGCGTGCCACAACAGGGTAAGCTGTAAGCAAAAGAAGCCTTGATAATGATGATGATTGATGAATTGATGAAGATACGTAAACACTATTATATGAATGAAATGAAATGAAAAATACATTTTATTTCATATAAAATTTAACAATTATTTTACGAATACCAACCTGATAAATACTATTGCCAGTTATATAAGAATCGATGTAATGAGTCCCGTAGCTCTTCATAAACCTTCTCACTTCACTAGCATCGCTCACATTCAAATCGTTTATAGCCCTTGTGACATAATCTTTGACCACCGCACCATGTAGATTATCCTTAATTTCTACAGATTTGTGCCTTTTATTTAACTTTACAAGGACGAAGCAACAGTTGTCTGGATTTGCGTCGTATTCGATGCCGAATGTTCGCATTATTTCGTCCTGTATCCAGTCTCCCATAAAGGCTTTCCATGGTTTGTCCGTACTGAAAATTCAATCGCGTAGAGTGAATTATAAAATAGCGCCATCTATATTTTAATTTAGTATCTATGTCAACATATTCAGCAAATAGAATAGGCAGGTAGTAGGTAGACAGGAGCTTAATAATACGAGGAAACATTTACAACAAAAATAGTTTTTAAAGAAATTACATACATTATAATTTCCACATACATACTTGTATATGCATTATTTAGCTTCTTAATAACACAAACAGACTAAAATACTTTTGAACAAAATTATATTCATATCAGCTCGTTATTGGACAGTTAATTGACATTTCGAATTAAAAAAAAATACATTTTGCAACATAACATAATATTTTAAATATGTTTTTAAGACATAGCTAGACTAGAATAGAATACGGTAGGTTCAAACTTACCCTTCTATTTTAAAATTCTGAAAGTATATGCTGAGTAAATCGTCAAACGTCTCGCATAGAAGCACTTCCATTCCAGTGATCCCATCTCGGTCGCCTAACGTGATTGTGCTCTTTAAATTGGTGAACACCCTGAGGTTTTTCTCACTGAACGGCACTATGGCATCTCGCGTGTCCTCCCCTTCATAGTCCGCTGACACTACTTGCGTGACTTGGGATAGGTCTCCATAACTGAAAATTATATCCCAATATTTTTACATATTTGCTTTGAAAATAAGCTTTATGACTTATGTAAAGTATCTTTAGTGAATATGTAAGTATACTTAAAGCCTTACAGGGATAGTTCTCCATTCTCTCTTAATATTATCTAAGAACATTGAGATATACTAGAGGGGACACTGCAAACAAAATGTTTCTAACAAAATTGACCGGTATAATACCACTTCTTTTGTTTCTGTCTCTGTCACGCCTACGCAGAACATCATCTTAGCTCTCGCTTCATGCACGCACATTGGAATCCTGTACTAGTACAATGCGCAGAGATTTTGTTCCCGATGTCCACTCTATTATAAAACCTCGATGGCTTATGAAGTCTAAACGTTTAAGATGTCCGGTGCGGGTTGGAATATTAACAGAAGATTTAATAGCTCGTTTAGAAGTTTAGATTCAAAATTTTCAAATAAATAGTCGTAAATAACTACTGTCCATAAATCTTATCTATGATGTCAAATTGCTTAAGTAGTATCACCTTTAATAGTGTTTTCTATCTGTCCATTATTCAGAAAAAAACACACGATGTCGAGAGTAAAATCACACAACGTAATCACGCTTGCAGTGAACTTCGTTTAATAAATATAATGAGTGCACTATCATCGACACGAGCGTATCACCTATATTTATCGCGCAACGTGCCGGAACTGTCAGTGAATTAAAACTTACTTGGCAAACACGTCGATAGCATTGCCTATGTTCAACCCGTAGCCGAGGTCCCCTTCCTCGCCTCCGCACAACGCGACACAAAACAGCACAACAAACACGCAGACAAACATTGTTCCCGTCACCGCATGCCGACAAAGTGGTCGCGTGCTAGCGACATATCAACTGAGGTTTTTTTTTCACATTTTGCTAATATTAACACGGAGTAAACATCGTCTGAACTTGACCTAAGAGATTAGTATGGTGTTTATCAGCGTCAGTTTTATACCGTTTCCCCTTTGCGTGTATTGTAATTATTGGCTAATAAATTAACCATATTTTATATTATTATGACATTCGCTTTCTTCGTTAAATCATTCTGCTGTTATCAGTGAACGCTTGTTAATACCAAGATTTATTCATTATCTATCAACAATGTTTATTTTCCATATTGCCTAGTATTTATTGGCATTTACATCTGCACTGACTTTAATCAATTAGATCAAGCTAACTTTCTTACGTTTATCCCAACGGAAAAAATGCCGGTATTTATTTTGGTCCTTCGAGTCGGATACAGAAATTGAATATGAGTTATTCTTTAGGTTTTTTGTGTTTTGTTCCTCTGCAAAAGTTCGGATATTTCTTCTAGCAGTCAGCATCTTCATGTACACCGTTGGATATAGACTTCCTTATAAATTTTCGCAACGACCTTTTAAAACCTGCATTTAACGACTTCCTAGAATCTGGTAATATAATCATTATTAGTTGATACGGTATTTTGTACAAGTACGGTAAGTCGCAGAACAGATAACCGATGGAGTAAGCTTGTTCTGGAATGGATACCGCATCATGGCAGATGAAGCGGAGGACGCCCTCTGGGTAGATGGCGGGACGACTTGCACAAAAGGGCCGGCATTGATTCAGTGACTGGATGCATAAAGTCGCAGATGAGGCTCTGTGGTGTACCTTGGGAGAGGCCTACGTCAAGCAATAGACTGGTGATGATGATAATGACAAGGACGGTATATTATACCCAGGTATAACATATCATCGTGACCAATAATTTATAGAAAAAAAGGTATTTCTGTCAAATCAATAGTTTCCTTCTAACTTAAAATATTTCAGTAATCTTCGGTTTTTTAGTATAGAAGAGTAATTTTATTACTATTAATAAAGTAATTATTCATTATAATGCCGGATTTGTGTCCCGTATTTATAACTATGTCAAGGGTCGAGTCAATATCCCAGAGACGGATAATTTACTAATTATAAACTATCATGCAAACATATTCTATGCGTGAGTTTTCTTTTGTTTTAATTATTGTGCAAGGAATGTAAACATTAGTATTCATATTTGTAGTCTCACAATTCGTCTAGTTAGTACAGTAGTCTAGTAGTCGAAATAAGCGTGGAGTGTGTATTGTGAGGTCCCGAGTGCTATCACTCTTAGGTTGGGCAATCATTCTATTTTTTTCTTTGAATAATATTTATTACTAGCTGTGCCCGCGACTTCGTCCGCGGGGAATTTAACAAAAACTTTTTTTTTCTAAAATACTAAAAGAACTTTCCTAAAATAAATGTAGCCTAAGTTACTCCTTATTATATCAGCTACCTGACAAAAAAAGTCCCGTCGAAATCGGTCCAGCCATTTCAGAGATTAGCCGGAACAAACAGACAGACAGACAGACAAACATTTTTTAAAGATCATTTTCGACACAGGTATCGTGTATATAACGATATGTAGTAGGACATTTTTTTAAATTTTCACTTTTAAAACAGACACTTCAATTTTATTTATATGTATAGATTCGGGTTTGGATTATTTAAACAATATCCTCTTATGTATTGTATACATACGTTGATATGTGACTGCGGGCAGATATGTTATTGGGCTAGACAACTATGAGTAGAACTCTCAACTATAGTAACCTTCTTCATTCCTTTTCATGCTTGTACTTTTTTTCTTGAAGATTTCTAAAGTATATGGGTGGCGCACTATTAAAAAAACTTCTTTCTTTTTCTTTGGCTCTAATAATTTATGTGCTCCGCGAAATATTTGGAATATTGAATACATAGATTTAACGTAACGCCCTATCTTTCACTGTTGCCTTCTATGGTTGCCTTAGTATTTTTGGTGCTCTAAGGAATATTGCGAATATATTATATATAGGTTTAACAAAACGTCCTTCTTTTCTCTGTTTTCCTTTTACTTTGTGACTATTTTGGTGTCGCTTTTTCGTAAAGAAGTTTCACATAAAAAAAAAACAAAGTTATTTAGTATATGTATGTATCTCATCAAATTAGACTAATAGAGCATGGATGTCGATGATAAAGAATTTAATTGTCTATTATTAATATCTCGTTAGTTTCAATAGAAGTTTTATCTAATGGATACTTACATTCTTTTAAATCGACTTGTGTATTTCCGTTGCTGAGTAATGGGATATTTCTGCATATGTCAAAGGTTTGAATTGTTTGAGTTTTGGTTGGTTTTGGCTAATCACGTTGGAAAATGTAGAGAATATATGATCGGTATCAGAAATATTTAACATTTTCGAATAATTTCGAATTTAATTAATGATTCATGACAGGCTTATGTATTATATGGTTAAAGTTAATGTCTTTGTCTTTTCTACCCGTTCTTGTTATTTTTTTCGGTTCTAAATCTGATATTTTCTGAAAAGAATAGTGTTTTACTATCGTGTGGATTTTTAAGATTATGTGTCCTAAATAAAATTTGTCAATCGTTAAAGAATCAAGGTCTGGTCAGGCGCAGACCGACGCGCGCCGCGTTTTTGTGATAACCTCCTTGAACTTATTATGTGGAATTTATAATAATTAAATTAATGAATACATGTTGGAGCAGATGTCTTGGGGTTTCTGGGAATTTGAAAGTGCGCATAAAACTGCTGAGTAATTTTCTAGCATTGTTTCCTTTAAGATAATACCCAGGTTCTATGAAAAAAAAATTTTTTCAACTAAGATTTTTTAGGTTTATTGTAATCTATTCACCCTTATAACTTAATCTGTATTAGTACCCCAATTAAAATCAACTTGTGTCCTAGAACGTCAACGAGGACATGTCCTCCACATCAACATATTTATGTTTTTATGTTATGTTTATGCCCTGTTCTCCTTTTCTTAACAGAACCACGCTGGCTTGCGGAACCATAACTTGACGTTTCAAACAATCTCGGTGCGAACGAAAAAAATCTGCAATTCTTTTCTCTGCTGTATAGTCAAGCTGTGAAAGGGTTTACCATCACCGTATACCCACCTTCCTATAATCCTGGGTCCTTCGGCCGTAGCCTGATGACTGAAAAGTCATTTTAGCGGGCCGGTATAATATTATATGGCTTGAAACCGCTACTGATGTAATTCGATAGCCTGCCTGTACGTAAGTTGTACTTACCACCAGGTGAAATGCAGTTATTGTGCCGAGCCAGAGAGAAAATATACATAAAAAATGCTCGCTGGAATCTGAAGTTTTACATGAAATTAAGAGGAGTTTAACGACACACTATCGGTCGTCTCGGTGTGTTCTTAAAGATAATACGTGATTCAAACACTGACCTCAATTACATTGATAAAAAACTTCGTGTTATTGCAAGGAATTTGTTTTAAAAATTAACTTAACCTGAATTCATTGTTGATTTTTCGTGGGATCTCGGCTGCGTAACAGTCATTTTTATTTGCGTCATATTATGTTAAAGAGACGACCACAAGAATCAACAAAAGGTTCGCCACATGCACTAGGGTCATGGAGTGAATTAAAGCCTTATTTATATACTAACGTACTGCCCAGAATAGGGTAAATGATTCATTTTTTAAAATTTTATTTATCAAAAATTGTCCATATCCAAATCAAGCATACAAAGAAGATTTTTTAAATCTATTCATAACTAAACAAGTTAGAAACGTTTTAAATCTCTTAGTGGGAGTAAAAGAAAAGGAATGAAAACAAAACAAGTGACGTCACTAGTCTTAATATGGATTACAGTTCGTGTGTGAAAGAGACGGTAAGATACCTACGCTCCCAATCTTTCATTTAATAACAAGCTATTAGATTACGAGTTTGACAGTTTTTATTTTAATGTTAATGTAAAAATGATAATAAAAATACAGAAAATCGATCATTGTGAAATAAACGATTGGAACCTATACGACTAAACAGAAACAGATAGTTACGTCGTATTTATACTGTATGATATTGTTAGTCAATTAGAAGAGGTGCTAAATAAGGCATATAGCGCAAAAAACAAAGAGCCGATGGGTTCGAAAGGGATTGGGGTAGAGACCATATCCATCAAAAATGTTATGATCTTTGTTTCCAATTTTTTTTTTGGTAATAATTGGATATAGTGTTGATTTGTTAAATTTTATGAATGTCGTGTACGTCTTTAAGTGGCATACATATGGGTGATTTTGTTTGGTTTGACTTTTGCATTTGTCATGCTATTGGTGTGTTTGCTGTTGATGTGTCTACCAATTTAAAAATAAGTAGGTAAATCTTTGAAAGGAATATTATGCATTCCAGTGATATTTTTCTCTTATAAGTGTTGCTTCTTAATCATAAGGTATCACTATGATGATATTTGATAAGCGTACATATTAATAATAGAGGTTTTCAATTAAAATACGAGCTCAAGTCAAAAAACTGTATTTTATCACAATATCTTTAAACAATTCACAAAATATTTACATTATTTAAATTTTATATTTCAAATTAAATGCATTACCAAGTTTGATCCCCCATTATACATAGGCACATTTATAGCTTATTTCAATTCACATATTGCACATATAATAAAATTCCACAATAAAATGAATTTACAATACACTACCACAGAGGGCGCGCTTTTAAAATTACAAACCAGTTTTTTTTTATTTTACTCAATTCCATTATTCTATAACAATTAAATAGATGTCATACTAATCATAAGATTAATAAATAAGGCACTTATTTGTTTACATAGTATAAGTAGTATTTTTATATGATTTAACATTTTTCTCTGAATTTATTTGATAATTTGTCTTTTATTCCAGCAATCTTTGATAACAATCATTCAAATGCAAGTTTCATTAAAAAAATGTTACGTAGTTTGATATTCCATTTTCAGTGTTTTGCTACAAGATGGCGCTACTGGCACTACTGTATTTGACTATTAGTTGAACTTCTGTAGAAATTTTATAACATCTCAATATACCATTGACAGAATATGTGAAAAATATTCCCTTTAAAATATTCATTTACATAGGAACAAACCAAATAAATAGCAAAATATTTATTTGGTTTTATTACATTATTTTATTTCCTAGACCATATAGTTCAAGAAGCTTATACCCAAATGGAGATTGCATTCCGTATATAAAAGTGAAGCACAAAAATTTGACCTCGAATGACGTTGCTACTGATTGCTATCCTTTTCTTTCGAGTGACAAATTTTTGTGCTTCACTTTTATATACGGAATGCAATCTCCATTTGGGTATAAGCTTCTTGATATAGTTAGTCCCATAGCGCCACCTATTAAACTATAATAGAAGTAAATCTTTACACAATTTATTGATTCAAATCATTAATCAAATGGCCATTTTATTTTCATTTAGGAAGACATTTCGTTGGCATTTTCTGAATTAATTTTATTGCATAGTGAAGGGAACATTAAATCACATTCATTTTAAATTCAATCATTCTCCATAAGTTTTGGACATACAGGAAAAAGTTTTATGCATGATATTCAAAGTAAATAAACAGATCTATTCACATAAATATCATACGCAATTCTCATTTTCATACGCTTAATCATTTTATACTTTTTAAATCAGCACTCACCGCGCGGCAATCATTTGGACGTGTCATTATAATAATTAAAACTAGAATTATTCTAAACCTTATTCCACTATCACATGTTACTTTCCCACAATTTTAAATAATTGTCTATAACTTCTTCGAACCACTTTTTCTTCTTACTGTCTTTGAAGGCGGGAGATAGGGTTTTTAACTCTAATTGTAGTAATGCTTCATTACCTAGTAAGGAGTCCAGATTTCTGAGTAGTGTGGGCTCTCCATGCAATTTTAACAAGCTTGGATATGAGAATATGTAATAGTGTACTCGAAGGCGTTTCATGGCCCAATTTTCTACCGTTTTGTTGCCGCTTGCCACCTGAAAATAAGTTAAATATTAATAAGAGAAAACAATATCTTTTCGTGGTTGTTAAGTTGTATTTTGTAGCTTTAGTTACTACAGCAGATATTCCATCAAGATTTAAATATAAAAATATCTTAAACAACTTTTTGCCAGAAAGGGTAGGCAGAGTTGACACAAGACTTCCACGTTTTATCCATTGCTGAATTATCAAGGGTCAACTTTGTGCTTGCTTTAACGATGAAGGAAAACATCGTGAGGAATCCTGCTTACCTGGCAGTCTCCATGAGTATTTGCAAGGTATGTAGGGTATATTAACTATATGGGGCTAGGAAAGCAGGCTAAAAGGCTTGCTTTGAAAAAGGTTGATATCAGTCAGTCAATAGGTAGTTCATGAAATTATAAGCAAAACCATTCTGCAATATGGCTGTTTAAGTTTCGACGAAACAAGATTATTAATGGATAATCTAGCTGTAATGCATATACTTATCATCAGGTTTGGCATTATCACTTATGAAATTTCCAGTATAAAAAACCCTGGACATATTTTCCTACATCGTAATATAGTACAGGCAACGAAGCATTTTTTCCTGCATAATTTGCCAGGAGTTTTTTCTTTTCATGAAGAGGTGGCATATGACCCCACTAAGTTAAAAACCCAAAATACTTACAAAAATGGCGTCCGCTAGAGCCGCCATTTTGGAAAACGCGTTTGAAGCCATATCTCATTGTTATTGTAATTGGCGATATAAAAAAAAACAAAAGAAAAAGAAAGAAAAAAGAAGACAGTTCGTGTTGCTGAGGGAGTTTCTTGCGCCGCTTCTTCTTCACAGCTACAACACGTTCCGAAGCGGTGGTAGCAGAAAAAGACGATTCAAAAGATCTTGTGAAAGACTATTTGAATAAAGAATATTTTGATTTGATTTGATTTGATCTCCGGAACCGTCCACTTTAGGCCCATCATGCTAAGGACTTTTTTTGTAGATAATTAAATTTCTAATCTTTTTTGTTCAATAATTTTTTTGTACCATTTACCGTTTGCGATTTACAAGATTATTAATATTCGTTTCTTGCCTTTTTGCCCATATCTCTGTTAATAATTGTTTAAACAAAAAATTGTTAATGACTAAACTTTTAAATCAATAAATTCTTAACAACTTTTCACCCATACTTTTTTTCTCTAAAATCAATATTTTAGAAGTTATCGCGCGTTGAATGGTGTACTACCGAATCAAGGTCAATGGAAACGAAGGATGCATAGCGTAATTATGTAATCCAATGATTTCTCCATGATTATCACGTAATTAATTAAATACTGATGGCATAAGGGAACAAAGCAAAGAGGAAATAGTAAATTTTGTTAAAAATCCATGTAAAATTTATTGTAAAAAAGGTATAAAATGAAAATTAATCATCTTCTTCAACTCTCGTCCGTTTCGCAGGTGGTGAAGATTCTATATCGATGACGTTGTCCTCTTCCTCTTCATCTTCTTCAATGTCATACAAAGATTTCAATGCTTCCATTAATTTTCCATTGGGGTGATTCATAACATCTTCATCGTCATCGCCCAATTCTGCATCGTTCACTAGGAACTCAGGTTGATTACTGCACGTTTCTTCAGAGCAGTTTTCACAAATTACAGTACAGTCCAAGCCTGCCTTTCGGCACCCACAGGCTCTACCACAACCTGTTCTGCATTTGCATGAAATGCATTCCAGTAAACTAGGTGGTGCAAATGGCATCTTTGATGCTATTGGAATGGATGACGTGTTCAGGCGTGCAGCTGGCGTCGACTGCCTAGGCATAGGATTTTCGAAATTAATGCGCGATAACTTTGAAAATATGGATTTTAGAAGAAAAAAGTATAGGTTAAAAGTTGTAGAGAATTTATCGTTTAAAAAGTTTAGTTCTTAACAATTTTTTGTTTTAACAATTATTAACAAAGATATCGGCAAAAAGGCATGAAACGAATATTAATAACATTGTAAATCGCGAACGGTTAATGGTACAAAAAAAAATATTGAACAAAAAAGATGGGAAATTTAATTATCTACAAGTAAGGTCCTTAGCATGATGGGCCTAAAGTGGACGGTTCCGGAGATATGGCTTCAAACGCGTTTTCCAAAATGGCGGCTCTAGCGGACGCCATTTTTGTAAGTATTTTGGGTTTTTAACTTAGTGGGGTCATATGCCACCTCTTCATGAAAAGAAAAAACTCCTGGCAAATTATGCATTGCGGACAAGAGTAACCCGTCGCTTCGTTGCCTGTACTAATAACCGTGAAACATGTTTCCTTTGGTAAAGTGACTTAATCATCTGTTGTGTCATAAATTAGTTCAGAAAACAAGTACTAAGTAGCATTACAATTTTAAACAAAAACTTGTTATGTTAAAGACATTTTTTACACACGGACACAAACATGCTATAAATGTGTGCAAATGATATGATTCGACGATGCAATGAAAGTGCATTTTAGTAGAAAACGTGGAAATATAAAAAAGTAAAGGTTTTGAAAAGAAACAAAAATGATTCATTACACATGATGTGACAGTAGCGCCATCTAGTGAAGAAATGTTGTATTTATGTCAATATGAATGAAAAAATCTGTTCTGTTTCATCATTTACTTCGTAAGATACTTAAATAAAAAATATTCTGTATAATGTTTTCATAAAAAAGTATAAAAATATCTTAATTATTAACATATTTTTAATCATTGCTTAGACTGCTAGCTAGACTTTAATTATAGCCCTGTTTTGTTAGTAAAAAATGAAAATATATTTCATTTTATTTTAGACATAACGTAATTCCTTCTGTTTATAATGTTACCTTGATTTGTCCTATATGTTTAGCGTGCCACGGCGAGAAGTAACCCTCCAGTTCTTTCGCTGTGATATCCGCCACACCTTTACTCTTAAGTCTCTCTTTGATCATAGAGTATGCGGTTCTAGAGAACACAAATACCTGGAGTGAGAGCATAGACAAAATTCACGCTTTTTATTTCATAATTTATCAGCGTGTACTCCAGGATGTAAGGTGTGGACTGTTGAAAAACTTCTTTTATAATAACGCATGCTCCATTTTTATATTTTTGACCATTAATAATTAATATGTTGTCTTAAAATGTTCTTGTTTTTGATATTTGTGTCCAATGAGTGACCGTGAAATAGAAATGGAGAGGATGCAAATGAACAATGTGACCATAGACATAAACCATAGACTGCATAATTACACAGAGGTGTCAACGATGAACTGTGTTAAAAACGGTGTCGAAAGAGATGTGGGGACGTAGAAATATCCTCGTCTTACCTTAATTATGTCAATTGGTTTAACTATATGTATGTATATTAACCATGTACGAATATGTATGTATATTAACCATGTAGGTACTGGTGGTAGGTCGCTCATATGTGGGAGGCTGCCTGGGTGGGTACCACCGCAATGTTTATTTCTCCCGTCAAACAGCAGTTTAAATGCACTGTTGTGTTTCGGATTGAAGGACATTGTAGCCAGAGTAACTACTGGACATATTGAGACTTAACATCTTATGTCTCAGGATGGCGAGCGCAGTGGAATGCCAAGCATTGCTTTGTAAATCAAGGTGTTTGGTTTTGCTTCTGTTCATGAGCGGTCGCATCGCTTACCATCAGGCGAACGGCAGGCTCGTCTCGCCATTCATTGCAATAAAAAAAAAAAAAAATAGGAAGGACACCACTACATTGAAGTAGATAGTTTTCTGGTGTTTCTCTGTTTTCGTAGGCTGATTTCAATTAACATCGATTGTTAATGCAAAATTAGCTTTATTACTAAATATTTAAGTTTATTTTGATATCTATAGCCCTATATACAACACCATTTTTGCTCATTTTTAGATGATATTTTTTGTGTTGTAGCGCTGTCTATCCTCTATGTTTATGGTCTTCGTGATAATGATTTAGAAAAGAAGTTTTTGTATGCACGATGCAAAGGTGACATCCATGTACTAGTGGATGTTTCATGCATTAGGTGGCCTGATTCTACTAATGGTTCATGCACGATAGGTCACTAATAATATGCTGTTTGATGCTGTTAAAACTAAATATTAACTAGTCATAAATGTACAGATTCTATTAAATTAGAGATCAAGCAGAAGAGATTGGTACATTTAGTTATTATAATAATTAATAGATATATCATATTTTATTTTAAGTGGTTAAGATAATTTCTATAGTCAAAATCTTATTTGTATCTTATCAAAATAAAAAACTTAACGCAATTTCTTGGATTATAACAAGATTTTTAACAGCAGCATAGTTTTAAATAGCACTAAACATTTGTACCAATATTTGTAAAATCAGGCCACTATAGAAACAGTCCAAACCTTAATGGCGCCAACGTGTTCGGCAAACAGCGGCGAGAAGTATTGGTTCATGTCTGCCGGAGGAATATCCGACACGCCTTTTGATTTCACGCGCTCTTTGATTCTGGCGTACACGCTTCTTGAGAATACGAATACCTAGTAATAATAATCAGTCATAATATAATCATATGATAATGGTTTATAATTTATTTAATTAACGCTAATGTTACATATAGAAATAAAACTATTATTTACGGATTTTATCGTGGATTTGGTTTCCGTATCCGTAAATAATGGTTTTATTGAATTATATGAATTAAATTAAATATATCCTCAACAATAATTGGCATCGATCAGACATATTTGATCGAAATTGATCACACTATTTATCGGGGATCGAACCCGCAGCTCCTTGATTTGAAGAAGCTTACTCATTGCGTAATGAAAGTTGTTTAAATATGTTTTCCTTAAAGGCACTGTATTGTCTTGTTTTAAATACGTTACCTTTGTTAGCCAGATAAAATATCCTTTACCGCCTAAAAATATACGCGAATTTGGCAGTTTACCATCTAAAGTCGTTCTGGTGATCATACACTGGGGCATTTATTTCGAAAAAGTTTGTATGCAGATTCCACACTCCAACTTTTAGCTTAGTGATCAACTTGTTTTAATAAATTAGAGCCCAAATATTTTTTATACTTCATTCTACCCAAGGATTACTGTCTCTTTACAAACACCTAGATTTTAAGAGCCTAGAATATCTTTAGAATTTAGAAACATCTCTAAACACTTAAATTAGACCCTTTTTGCTTTAGAATGTCTGTGAGTCAACCAGCCAATATTTAGGATTCTAATTTTTAAAACCTATAAAAATAACTCATAAAATAATATTTTTTGAAAATATTCTCACCTGATAAAGAGAGTTACCGGTAATGTACGACGCTATATAATGAGAGCCGTATTTGCGAATGAAGTCTGCTATTGTGGCGGTGTCTCCTATGGTTGACTCCTGTATGGCCTCGTACACCACGTCTTCTACTGGTATGTTGGATGGAAGATCGCTGAGTTTAGCTGTCTCGCGGAACCTGAAGTTAGGGGATTTGTTAAAATTAATATTTAGCCAAGTATTATTTATACACTTTATTGAACACAAATACAAATAAAAACAAAAATTACAAATATAAAAAATTAACAAACTACAAATCACAAGCATAAAGAACATATTAGGTAAATACCTGGAAATCCCCAAAGCCATATTTTATATTGTAATCCTGTATCAGGTTTTATGAGGCACAAGATTTCTGAACGATTTCTAAATAACAACCCGGGATAGGCCACTATGGTGGTTTATAAATATAAATTAAGTCGTTATAGCTCTCTAAATCGTACTCGTATTTTCTTGTGTTGTATTATTCTGTATTGTATTTCTTGTATAGCTGTCGATAAGACATTTTCTGCCCCTTCAAAATATAGTGCCAATTATTATAAAAACCATAAGCGTTGAAGAAATTTGAATGCAATGTTGTAGGGAATAAACGTGATATTTGTACCTGGATACCCTAACGAGTACATAACAGTGATCTCCATTGATAAACGATGAGTTTATGCCCAGGTTCCGCGCCATGATGTCAGTGGGCCAGCCAGCTGTGAAGGCGCGCCATGGACGCTCCAATCTGAAAAAATAAATAATGTATTAAAAAGGTTGCAGGAAGTTAGTTAATACTGGCCTTTTTGACGGTTCATTGTGATTTTTTTAGGGAATGCCTATGTTCTTTTAGTAGAGGACTGTGGCTGAATACGGAGATAATTGTCTTATATACCATAGCATCGTATTAATGAATTTAGCTAGTCCACAGTTTTTCCCAGTTATGGAGGCAGGGTGGAAAACGCGTAAAGTGTTCAGACGTAAGTGGTGCGTGCACTCCAGTACGTCTCTAGTAGAGCGTCACTGAAATTAGTCGTCGCTCGTAAAGATTTAAAAACTTCTTGCTAGTAATATGACAGAAAGTTTAATAAAAATGAATAAAATAATTCTTATCACAGTTTAGACGAAATCTATTTAATTCATTTAATTTAATACTTATTTTAGCGCGATTTTCACGGTAATCTTTTTAAAACTCCAAATGTATTGAAGGGTATCCTTAGTTTTTAAATCAATGAGCAGCGGACTTCTTTTAAGGGCATTAGGTCCTCACCTTTCAAAAGTAAAATCCCTGAAGTAAGCCTGCAGCAACTGCTTCAAGTTATCGCAGAACTCCATGTGGAAGTCTCCGTCGAAGAGCGTCTTCGGTTGGCGCGGCTTGGGCGCCACCGCGAACCTCTCCACGTCGCGGAACACGCTGACCGTGGGCTCGCGGAACACCCAGCCCTCCGTGTCGTTGCGCGGTACCACGCGCATGCAGATGCTGAGGTAGCCATATCTGAAGACAAATCATTTTAAAACCGAGTTTAATTTGATTTAATTTATTTATTGGTCTCCAACGAAGACTACACTTATGTATGTAACATACATTCAGTAAATTGCATAATTTTAAAAAATGATCTCTGTGCGTCTTAAATTACAGGACAAAGGAGAAATTGTGGGAAATAAAATACAAAAGAGAATAGAATCAAAAACAAAGGAAATAAAAAAAAAACATTTGAACAAAATATTAAATAGTAATAACAATATTATGGTCATTAAGAAAATGTGAAAAAAGATAAATATAAATTATGTTACTTTCACTAACTTATCTTAAATTAAAACAAAACAAAAATGTTAATAACAGAAATTCAGAGAATTATATTGAATAAAAAGTAACAACGGCAAAAATAAAAACTAAGAAAATTAAAAGTAATACAAAGAAATGGACTTATTTCTATCGCAGTTACATCAGAAAAAATGATAATCTCTAATCCCACACATCTCCACAAATAGGTATGTGACTGTTGTGTATTTATTTATTTATAATTTTAGATTTAAGATTAGAAAGTTGTTTGAGGATGATAATAGATGGCGCTATAATGAGTTTTTTTATGTGATAATAGATGGCGCTATAAAGTGAGTGTTCTATAAGTGACAATAGATGGCGCTATTAAGCAATTATATTTATGGGTTTTCTATTCACGATAATAGATGGCGCTGTAAACTTTCAAATTGCGAATAATACGAAATGGTGAGATTGGTTTTGTTAGTCATGTGTAATTTTGTATCTTAGGTTCCTATGTTTAGGAGATTACACTTATCTAAAGTGTTTTATAGACTAGCTGATGGCATCAAACCAACAAAAGAGCCACGTTGTGGGTTCTTGGTGTTTGATGGAAAATATTTGAACCATCATCGATTGTTAAAAGCTGAAGTAAAATTGATTGCATATATTAGAACCTCTTATTTTAATTTTAATTTTATCTGACTTACTGAGCTAATACTTACTTACTTAGGTAGGTAGATATATTTCACCACATTCAGTATAAAAGTTTACACAAGCAAATCTTACAAGTTACGATAGCTTTCCTTTTGCATCAATCATACCACATTTTCCATAACAAAACACGTGACATTATACAAAAAATATTCCTAAGAATAACGAAGTTGATGTCTATACAAGATAAAACGTGACAGTATAAATTGTATTTGGTTATTCAATACCTCATAAATATGTTGATGGCTTTGCCGACGCCGAGCTCCGAGTCGATAGTGGTGGCGGCGCGGCACAGTGCTACCGCGAGCAACACCGTGGGCCAGCGCACCATCACTCGAACACTCACCACCTGAGGACAAACAGCCGACATACCATTAGAACAAATAAATAAAATTAATACACGCAAAAGTCAAATACATAGTCCTGACCCCACACTAAGATTGGGCCTGTGTCGTGGTTATCAGAAACTACGAGAGAATTTTCAGTCTTACAAACACCCAGACCCGAAACAAATACCTGTGGTTCACACAAATATTTGTTTCACAGCCTTTTTCTAACCAACTGTGCCACGGAGGCTGTCAAATAACAGAAGTGTCTTTAGTAAATCGGCATGATATCTAGAATAAGGCACCGCGAAGCCCGCTGTTCGTGTCGCACATTGATGTATACTAGAGCGGACATCGAAAACAAAATATCTGCGCTTTGTGCTAGTACAGCATTCCCATATGCGTGCACTCGGAAACCCAGGGAAGCGAGAGCGAAGATGATGTTCTGCGAAGACGTGACAGAGACAGAAACAGAAAAAGGGCGGTGTAGCGGTGTAGCCGTCATTTTTATTAAAAAAAAAATTGTTTGCAGTTTTATAGTATAAAATATCGAAGGTGTCGCATGAAACATTAATTTAGGACTGATAGCAATATACAAACCCCGTTATATCTGGGTATGGAAATAAATTCTGAGAACTATGATGGTGCTGGTAATTCCTCTGTTTACCCATCGGGATACATCAGTTTATGTAGTTATGGAATGAATTAAATAAATTTCCAGTAAGTGTAATGCATGGCTTGGAAATCGAACACACGACGCTCGAGCTACAGCCATTCCTCGTTGTCAGACCAGGGTATAATAGCGATGAGGCAATAAAATAAATTATAATTTAAAAATTCACTGATTCTTATTTAAGAGCGTATACACCTTGCGCGCAAAGTCAACTATAGGTATTTCTTCGTTAATTTCACGCACACATAAGCGACCAAAGCTGTGTGCGTAGAGCTGCCGCGTCGGCTCGCTATACAATCGGCTCAAACAACTTTGATCCGTGCGCTTCAAATATTCAATTGAAATGTAACTGTAATATAATATCATAAAAATATTTTATTTGCATTATAAGTAGACAAATATTACTGTGCAAGCAAAGAATAATACAAATTTTGGATACTAATCATATTTTCGTTATTATTACATTGTTAAGTTGCATTCAAATCAGTGTTCAATCAGTAGACACTACGGACGTTTTATTAATCATTTCGTGTTCGAACACATAAATAGTGTTAGGGGCCTTACAACTCCTTACAATTACGAAATATATTTAATTTTATATTACAATACATAACATAATTTAGCCTCGGAATTACGTCCCATTATATTACCTGAAACATAATTTATACTCACTACAAAATCATTGTAGGTAATAAAAATAATTAAATATTTTACTACCAAAGTACTAAGATGTGATAATCGCATTCCGCGCGTGGCTATTTTTACTACGCGCGGCATAATCGACTGCAGCCAGGCCGGAGCGACGAGCGATACATCCTCCCTCTAGAAGGCCTTGCGGCGCGGCGGTCTGATTTGATCCACGTCGGACAGCGTGTTTTATAGTGGTTTTTAAAATATTTGTAGAAAACATGAAAACTAATTTTGTTGAAATATAAAAATGGTAATTTATTGATAAGATGTTCTTCTATTATAATATGCAATTGTCATAAAAAAATATGTACGATAAGTTGGTGAAAAAAAATATGTTCTTGACGAGAGTTTCTGAATAATTTAGCATTGTTTAAATTTTTATTTTTCAGGAACTAAACACAAAAAGATTATTTTTCTCAGCAAAATCCCTCCATAAGGGTCTTATTAGTCTGATAATATTTTTATTTTCATCTTATATTTAGTGGTTAAGGATATCTTAAGCTTCTAAATTGCCATTTAAAGCCTAAATAACGAAACTTGTGTTCAGTAATCCGTATAGTACTCACAAATTATCCATCAATCTATAATGTTTTCCACCAAAATCCCTAGATGACAACCTTTTCTAAAATTAGCAATAATTATTTTTCCTTTAAATTGTTTATTGGTGGCTATTAACTCATTTGAAATGTCCTGTTTTTAAGCCAAAAAGCGCGTGCAGGGTATAAACGCTCTTAAGTATAGATTAGAATATTTTATTTGTATATTAAATAGATTTATGTCTATGCCTTTCAAAAAAGAACATAGTTACAATTATTATTTTTATTTCATCGAATTTCAAATTAAATTTTTACTTTAAAAAAAATATTAATGGGATTTGATTGCAAATCAAAGCAAAAAGTTTTGTCAGAAGTGGGATTCGAACCCACGCCCTCAGAGAGGACCAGAACAACTCGTACCTGTTGAACAGGCAAGGTAAACCTTGAGTCTGGCGCCTTAGACCGCTCGGCCATCCTGACAATTGAGCGAAGTGTCGAAATAGTGGTACAGTTTCGATAAGCCAGTGTTTGCCACACTGCTCATAGATGGCGTTATTAACCTTGCTAAATTCTAGATTTGAAATGTATGAAATATTTAAGTCTGGGTTTAAAATGTAAAATTATACATGATTACAAATATATTAACATGAATAACTAATATAACTTTATATATTTTAATTCAATTGTCATATTCATTATTTTATATTACAATAATTAAATAGAATTAAGTTGTGATCATTATTGGACCAAAATAAATTAAAATAATTTCAATAAAATGTGTGTCAGTTTTACGCAAAGAATTGATGCAATATTTAAATTAATAATAATGAATTAATACAGGATAACCCATTTTAACCTTTTGTCTTTTTATTTAATTTAGAGGGTTTCATCACAAAAGAAAATGTCACCCTCGTATTATACATGCAAGTATCCACCTTATTTTATTTTATTTTATTATCTATCACCTTATTATCTATTAACAATTCCAAATTCAACAATTTTATTCAAATTGTTGGCTATTTTAATACTTATAAATTTGCATTTTAAGTTAAGCGGCCAGCACTTTTTATTTTGTGATTAAGCGTTTTAAGTAATCGGAGAATGGCTTATATGAACGAAAAATGTATGCCCTTATTCATAGACAATTAAAAACTTATTTTGGATATAGAATCTTTTGTCTCTTTCGAACTATTTTTGAATTCAGTTTGAGCGAATAGAAAAACATGTGGTAATTAAAATAGGTTTTTAAAACTGTATATGGATAACAAGTCGCCTTTACAAGTTTCGAATCGAATCGGAAGAATCACCAACAATAACTAAATTGTAACTTTGGAAATTTTTAATTGTTTATCCACTGATACCTCAGTGTCCTGTGTCCTATGCAATGAAAGACACAACTCATGTAAAATGGACACCATGATTAAACAGGAGTATTATCATCGATATCAATGTTACATGAGTAAAGTCAATGAGTATTATGAGATGTTATGCCACGCTTTTAATAGTCTTTTGTCTACAAGGCATCCGTTGGGTATACTTTATACTTTCGGTCGTAATAATAGATAGTTTTAACCTTTTAGTAATCGAATATTTTGTAAAAAAGACAAAACATTAGATAAATAAAATATTGAAAAAGTCTTTGAATGACGCTGTTTATGTTAAGATACTATAGATTACCATCGTGCATTACAAGGTAAAGTTCTGGGGGAAATTCTACTGATTATATCGGCAATCGATTTCTTATTTACAATGTTTGTTATGCGATTGGAGCTATTTTCTTTCATTTGTCCTTATTCGGCATTTAGGTAGGGTTACCGTAGAATATATTTTTCTATTTTGGTATACTTATTACTTAGTTTACGTTTTTACGAACACCCGGTTTAAACCGAGATTTTCCGGAAAATATTCGTTTCAAGTGTAATTTGTAGTGTAAAATTGTATGAATTTATACGACAATCAACCGAATAACAATGTATAGAATTATTGTAAAAAGTGGTTGGCGATTTAATTGGTGATTAATTTTCTTAACCTCAATCGTTTTTTCTTTGACGAATCACAGCTCTCTCTCTCTCTACTCATTGCAATTTGCAAACCCACCCGTGTATGGAATGGTTGGAGAGAGTGTAAACTGAAAACTCTTTCTAGACTATCAAACTACACTTGTATTTAATTATTAATTTAAACGCAATAACATTCTAACAAACTATACCAAAGTATTTAATTTCGTAATGTTATTATTTTCGTCATTTTTCGAGCGCTGCTGTCAAATCTGGCAAGCAAGTAATGGACCGCGAAGATTGTTCTACGTTACCCAATAACGTTGTGAAGTGGAGCAGTGTACGTTTCGAACAATTACGTGCACTTTTAATTATTCTAATGCGAGAATTACATCTGGCGCGAAACGTTTCGTAATGTTGTTCTGTGTTCAGAAGGATGTTATTTAATTGTTTTTCTCGTTAATATGTTAACACGCATAGCTAATGTAGTTCTATTGTTATGTAATGGATTTTATTATGTGTAAGTGTGTTGTAGATTGAGGAATTTTTGAATTGTGGTCTAAAATGTAATACATAGTACGCACTTGTAACCATATTTACTTTTATTTCTCTGTTATATGCTTGAAATGAAAAAAATACTTATTGAAATATACAAATTCACGCGTAAACAATATGAGATCATAACTAAGGGAATTTAGTTTTTGTACATTTGTTCAAGGTAGACGGACGATCTGACTAAGGCTGCAGGAAGTCGCTGGATGCAGGCCGCTTCCAACAGGTCATTGCGGAGATCCTTGGGGGAGGCCTATGTTCAGCAGTGGACTTCCTGTGGCTGAGATGATGATGATGATGACATTTGTTCCACATGTTCTGGGAGCCATTTATCGTGGACCCCCACTTAGCATGCCTGAATCGGGGGTACAAAATAAAGGGAAAACTTAGTCTCAGGTTGGACTACACTGCACAAGAACTTATACTGATACTATTTTAAAGATCTTGACCAGCTCTCCTAATTAAAAATGACGACGAAAAAAAAATCGAACTTGATTTCCCTCGTTGGCCATTGTAAGGTTTCAAATATTTACATTGTAACCAGAAAGCAAAACAGCTAAGTCTATGCTATCAGGTCTTTACTCTTTTTGTTGGAGTCTAACATTGTACTTGGATTAAAATTGCGAGCAATATAATGCATCCACAAATTGGATATCGAGAGGAGCGTTGTTTTGTACACAATTCAAGAGTTTCAATGGCCCTTGACATGCTTTAGCAATGCAATTACACTTAATTCTATTAATAAAACGTAATTCACTTGCAATTTGCTCTTCGGCAACCTTGCTACGGACTTTTGCGGTATTTCATTCAAGTTTTATGTTTGAGTAAGTTTTCTGGTAGAGACAAAGGAAGTAAAATATAAATCCTGCTTAGAAATTTTCGATTGTTATATGTTTTTAAATTTAGAATACGAATAGTAACTTTTTAAAGGAAGCATTATATTTAAATTAATATTTTAATTTATGCGGTCCAAAAATGCTTCTTTGCCATGCCAGTTGTAGTTTTTATAAGAAGTATATTCTGCCTTAACTCAAGACATAACCATGTTATGTAACAAAGATAATCCATGAATAGTAAAGTCTTCTAAGGAAGTAAAGGCCCTTAAAAATACAGATTTTTAGCAGTTAACCTTGTTTGAAGTAAACAGAACGACAGATATCGTGCGTTGATCTCATAACACGAACACGAATGACCGTAGATTAAACAAACCCGTTTGAACGCAACTCGTATTAAATAGTTTATAAACAGTTACATAATCCTTTTGAATTCATTTCTGCGTTTTTAGCTCAATGTTGTACTAGAAATTTTAAATCGAGTATGCGGTTTATATCGAAATATTCATGTGTTTAAAGGTTAATGTATTTTATTAGTCTATATAGCGGAGACAACTAAAATTATCAGCATAAAATACATAATATTAACATAATGTATAAATCGTAGATAGTCTAGTGACTTTGAAGCTATATGTGTTCATAAGTCACAATCAGTCACTTTGACCATGAAAGATAAATCTAGTAAGAAAAACTGCATACCACAGAGATTTAAAAAAAAGCTGTGCTACGGAATGGCTGCCATCCCGCAATATGTTAGAGTGGTAGACTGAGGTTTTAACCACTAAAACCTAAAGGGAACCTGCCCTTTCGTAGCAGATACATGGCATAATACGATTCCAAATATGCGAGCAGTCATAACTATGAGCGAACGGGTTGAGAAAAAAAAATCTTCGTGCAATTTAGACCGGGCTCTACTTATTCAATAATTTGCGTAATCATTAATTTAATGAAATACAAATTATGTAGTTCAATAGTGGGTGTGCGAAGGTGTGCGGTGACCTTGCTCCGCAGTTGACCTGCGTATTAATGTCAATGTGAATCGAGTTAGCAAGATCAGTGATGCGTTCCACTATGTTCTTTGATTATCAAGGCTCTATGACTTGCTTTAAGTGCAAACGGCATTTTGAAGTTATTTTACTCTATGGTGGATGGGAATTTAGGAAATTAAAGGAACACGAAAAGAATATTTTTTATATGCCAATCGCCAACGCATACTATTTTTTAAATTCTACGACTACGCACTATGTTTAAGAAATACCCGTCGATTGTACCTAATACCTTAATTTAATATATTGTACCTTAAGTCGAAAGTAAGTATCGTGTAATGTCAATGGAAATTGGACTTCAAGTTATCCCTTCAGGGATCGAGGTGTGAGCTTATATGTATGCTCAAATAAATCAGTCTGTAGCCAAAATAAAATTCCGGTAGGCCTTTCACAATGCAAAAGCGGCATCATTAATAACTATGTTACAAGTGTAATAATTAAAATCTTAATATCATTAACCCGAATATTTCAAGTGGCGCACTTGAAATGCACTCGAGATTCGTACGAGAAAAGGTAAACGCACATCAGTTGCAACATTGACTATGCTAAGCGAAGCTACGGATCGCGGAAAACTATCTGAGAAATACTCTTGACAGCATGTAAACGATTTTTAGGTATCGTTTACAGATCGAGAGTCATTTTTAATGTTTATGTCCATTCTGAATAGTGGCCACTTATAAAGTAAGTACATTGTAAATTCAGTGCAGTATATATGTATGTATAGGGAATCACTGCATCGTAAAGCATTACGCTCGCGGCATCGAAATATTATTTCAAAACCCTTGACGTCCAGTAATTTTTTAATGTGCTAACATACTGCTGCTTGGCGACAGAATTAGACAAAGCAGTTTTACTAGCCTATTTGTGTACAAACAGCCCCTTGCATAAGATAAACCAATCATCTACATAAATCTATCAATTCTTTTTAGATTTTAGAATATTTGTAACTACTGGACATATTAAGACTTAACAGCTTATGTCTCGGAATGTCGAGCGCAGTGGAATGTTAAGCATTACTTTATAATACTTCATGGTAATGTTTTGTTTTGCTACTAGCGGTTGTTTACTATTATCTCGCCATTCATCGATATAAAAAGAAGGTGGATAAGGTGCATTGCTTGAATGTCAGTTGTCCGAAACGTAAGTGGACATCATCGTACTATAAAACATAGCTTATATTTCTGTCCGAAGCTATACCGACTGCATTAATGTGCGACGGGTTCAATGATGCAATAATAAAAATATTTAACGAACGTGCCCCGCATCTGTGCATGTAATCAGACTGCTGCGATTTTAGTAAATGTCATTTGTCTGGTGAAGACATTTACGGAGTGTATAACTGTATAAATAGTAGATCTAATATATTAAACCATAAATATAATGAAATTAAGGTGTAAGACATGTGGGGCAATATTTTGTATTTTCCTTAATTTTAATTGAAGTCGTTTGTGAGAAGGGTATCTGAAATATCACAACACTGCAGATACCCTTCCGACAAACGACCCTTTTTGTGGTACCACAAAACACAAATATTTGTTGACCATGAAAATAAATGTCTAGTTATCCTGTTTCGAATTCATCAGACAGTATTTCTATTATAATATTTTATTTAAATATATTTACCTCCGTCACATAATCTTGCATAATCCTATCGCATTTTTTAATATTATAAAGTTTCTGCGCATTATAGCTCATCGTTGAAGGTCAATTAGACCATAGAGAAAACCGGTATCTATAAACCACGGTCACATTGTCTATGTTTACCAGAAAACTGGCTCAAGGAAAATATAGCGAAATGTTAAATACGCGTTATGAAAAACCTGCCATAGCCACTCGTGGTTCAGAATATTTATACCAGACATGAAGCATGGCTTGCTTCTTAGAATTTCATGTTGTGGTTTTTGTTAAAGGTTTAGTAAGATGAAATAAAATTGCGTAAGAGTTCTAGACTGGTTTATACTATGTGACACACCAGACACACACAGCAAACACGAAAAAACACGGTTTTAATTTTAAATTAAAGTACATCGATGGAGAAAACAATTGTAAGTTAGATTGATAAGTTCACATTTACTTTCTTTAATATAATAGTTTTAAAAGAGGCAATTCAGTTTATAGGTCTAGTACCTACTATTTATAGGAGAGGGTTAACTATTACTAGGATATCAACCCTTTATCGGACAAATCTGGTTATCTAAAATTATTACGAATTACTCCTATTCTTTTACTATTTGATTGATTTCATTGGGAGTTTAAGTCTAGTAAGATATTCGCGTTCAATGCTCAATGCTCGGTGCTGTTAAAATGCATGCCACTGTTAATATTTGCTTACAGGAGTAGTACTGGCGTGAAGGCGGGATAGTATCTTAATCGAAGTTGAGAAATTAATGACCCTATTAAGGAATCGAACTTGTATCCTTTATTACCAGAAATCTTCAGCTCATCATATACGAAAGATTTATTAATTTTATCTAGATAACTCGGATCAAATACTACACAGTGAGTCAGACCCTCAGATATTCACGGTTTGTAAATTCCATATAAATCATTGTGGTACAAATGTTGATACATAAGTGAGCATTTGCATTCCCTGAGCGGGTGTGATGTATTTATAGATACGACAACAAACGGAGCCACTCCGCCGACGCGGGACCGACAGCAGAAAAGATCAAAGTTAAGTTAAAAGGAAACTTAAGATCAAATATCAGTGATGACACTTAACATTATGTGCTGAGTTATGTCCATTTCTCCCGCCAAACAGCAGTAAATGCACTGTTGTGTTTCGTATTGAAGGATATGGTAGCCAGAGTAACTACTGGACATATTGAGACTTAACATCTTATGTTTCAGGATGGCGAGTGCAGTGGTTTGACAAGCATTGTTTTTTCAAGGTGCTGTTTGGTTTTGCTACTGTTCATGAACGGTCGTATCGTTTATTATCAGGCGAAATGCATGTTACTTTCGCTATTTATTGCAATAAAATAAAAAAAAATCACATGATTTTTATACTAGGTAAATGACAACCAAAAACTACTACAGACAGGTAGTAACTATGCCCTTGGCATTGTCAAATTGAATGAGTGGTGATAGTTGTTTACGACCACGCGAGTCGCCAAATTGTTTACCTGCTATGGCCATAACTACTTAATTATATTAAAGTGGCATTTCCCTTGCCAATAATATTACAAGAAAATAAATATACGAATTTGTTGTTTGGTGTGTAAATTTTTTATTTTTCTCGTGTACCTAATATTGTATTAATTGTCAATAGCTAGTTAATTATATTAAAGTTGTATTTTTTTGCCAATGATATTACAAGAAAAGAAATGCACGAATTTGTTGATTTGTGTGCCAATTTTTTCGTATTTTTCTCGTGTACGTATACATTATATTACATTGTCATTGTTACGACAGAAAAAGTTATAAAAATCACGGAATATTCCATCTAATCAAGGTTGTTGGTTAAATATTACAGCCATCTGTTAAAATGACAAAAACTAAATATTGAAGGTGAACAAGTCTGCCGAGCGTGCGCTATAGAAAACATCATTATTTATAGAAAATATTTAGGTGTTTTGTGTATTATAAACATTAAATGTCAATAGACAAATATTTTTCGTGTTAATACTGCCTATTATTAACACGAACTTCAAATTAATAGAAAAACATTTGCCGTAATAAATCGCCTTAATAGACAACGGCCTTATAACTTTTAGTTTCAAAACCTTTAAGAATGTTTTGTCTCGTTCGCTCAAAATGAATTCAAAAGTCGTTGGAAAGGGTCAAAATATTCGATAGCTAAAATAAGTTTTAAAACTTTATAAATAAGGCCGTTTGTATTTAAATTGTCTGATACATAAACCGTAGATTTCTAACGATAAAGATATTTTATTTGTAGGAACATGCTTATGATCACACTTATAGTGCAAGGTGTTACTATACATTTTCGACAGCCTCAGTGGCGCAGTTGTTTGAACGCCGACTGTGAAACGTGAGGCCGCAGGTTCGATCCTGGCACCGAGACAATTATTTGTGTGATCTACAGGTATTTGTTTCGGTCCTGGGTGTTTGTGAGACCGAAGTCTCTCGTAGTTCCTGATACCCACGACACAATACATACTACTATATACTGTTGGCAGTATTTATCATTTATTTACCTATAGTGTACTATCTAGTTGAAGTGTGAGAATCAATTAAAATTTCCAGCACGGCTACGGCATAATTCGAAACAAATTAATGAACTGATTTCCTAACGTTTTGTGGCAATGCTGTGTGCATTAAATCGGGTCTTATATAAAGGTGTTGCAAGTTAGTTTGCGAAATTAACGGTCAGTTATAAGATGCAGATTCAGTTGCCAGTTAGCCATAGACCGGTAACTAGCATGACGAATGGTCTGCGCGCGAGAGCACGTTTCATGTATTTAATAAAATAACTATTTGTGTATACTCTTTTTTGTTTATTTATTTTGTGCGAAAGAAAACTTTCTTTTGTATTTTTATGAATAGTGTAGTGAGTAAATGATTGATAAAGATTTATGGGAGTGAAATGTATTCATTCATAAATAAGGAGTTGTAGAATATTTTTCTCACTGATAAAAAGCCTTTATCAACATTACATTATAAGTTTAGAAGATTGGCAGTTTTATATCGTGTCCGAACAATATAATAAAACGGTGTTTTATTTAATTTATAGTGTAAATACAGAAAATAAAAAAAAAGGAAAAATTTTTTTTTGCAAACCGTACTTTACACCCCAGGTTTTGACGTTTTAACATTCGCCTCCTAATTGGATTCGGAGTAAATATGGCTGCGTTAAGTTAAAAATACACGTTTAACTATACTGATGACATAATGGTTACGAAAGCGAAATAAACGTTGACCTGCTCCAAATTCTTCCGTATAAATTGTCAATCTTATCATTCATAATAGATCGGCGTACAATTATTATGATTGCACTTTGGACTCGTTACTTGTTATGTGAAAATTGGAGTAAGATAAAAAATGGTAATGAAACGTTGTGTAATGTTACACGTAGTGGTTGTTTTTAGTAGTGATAATAGTGGAGAACTTGTCAACAGATTTTACAGAAAAGGTTTAAGTTTCAATAAGACGACAGTAGGTATAGGAATTAAATAAGAAAAAAAGTATTTTTTTTAACCCTTTTATACAAGTCATTTATTACATGAGCACCACATACATAATTAATAAAACTAATATTTTTTTTATAAAATATATAATTAAATAATAATAGTTTATTTATTTTAACTGAAAACCAATTACCTTTTAGAGATTATATGTGCCGAATGTCTCTGTATTAAAATTAAACGTAGTATGGTTAATAATTAATAATTGCTTTGGAAATTCAACATCAACAGATTAGGTTTCGTCAAACATAGTATGCAAGTTTTGGGATATTTTGACTTAAAACCACCAAGCCCAGGCCAATAAGGTGAATATATTAATGCAAAGTGAGGCTGCTAAAAAGGCCAGTATAAGTTAGATTTGCTTTCTAGGCCAAATACAAAAGTAGGTCCTCTATTTCTAGGAGATATAATGTGTACACCGTCGACCTAGGTTCAGGTAACGTTGCTAAACATTTCCGACGCAATCAGCCATCTAAAATTGTCTCACAAATGATGCAAGCACAGATTCCTGTCGACAATCGCTGATTCCGTTTTTTCCGAGACATTACAAAATCTTGTACTAATAGATTAGGATAAAACCAAATACCTTGGAAATCTTGTTTTTTGCAAAACGTAAAAATAAAGTCTAGGGGCGGATTAACAGTAATTTTGTTATTAAAAGACGTATCTTTAAGATTGTTGCTTAAGACTTCAAAACTTAGAACGGAAAGACCAATATACGTAAAATCAACTAGATATTATGACTGTTTGGCCTAACCACTCTCAATCGTACTCTCGATTGTAGAGGAGGCCCGTGCCCTGCAGTGGGACGTATATGGGCTGATACAGATAAAGATACAGAACTAGATATTAAAGAATAATTGATTTTTATGACTATCATCATAATTACCTATTCTGTCTATCGCAAACGTAGAGTAAATTGAACTCAAAAATGACGAGACGACAAAACCAAATTTGTAACTTCTTTTGACAATGTTTTTATGTCCAAGGGCTTATCACATTATATCATTTACATTTGCAATTTCTACTTCACTACCATAAGCACAATTAGCTCAATAATTTGTATCGATAGAAACATTTACAGGATCATTATCAATCGGTTTGACTGATCAGTGCTACCTAGTACAATTTATTCACGTGTTGTAAGCCCGTATCGAATGTCTGTCCGTAAGCTACCGCGCATATTGTCAGTGACTAACTGACAATGGAACTGCCAGGCGATTCGATACGTTTATTTTCAAATGCTGTAATCGATTTTTGATTGGTATCGCTTGAGGCGTCGAATAGGCTTGTATATTGAATTTTCATAGTATATATAAAACGTGGTCTTTGACCGAATCACAAGACTCAATTCAGGGTTCGTCAAAGGTGTATGGAGCGCAGGATTCTGGGCTAGGGCTGAATGATAGGGTGCAAAACAGAAATATAGATTGAAAACCGGGATAGCAGACGTGGGACGCAAAACGGCAATGCTTAAAGGGAACTGAGCAGGCCATTTGGCTTGGATACATCCAGATCGTTGGGTAAATATTGTCACCCAATGGGTAATACCTGGTGATTGTGGTATTTTTTATTAAACAATGTTATTTTTTTATTACCACATTAGGTGTAAGTTCGTATTAAGAGCGCCTCTTTCACCAAGAAAGTGTGGGTACAGTTTGGCCAATTTAGTTATTCACTATAACATGAATTTTTATGAAGTTTTATTTAAATAAAAATATAAACCATTTGCTATAACCTATGTTTAGCAGAGGATTTCCTGAGGCTGTAGAGAGAGATAGATAACCCGTTTCTTATTTGCTAGATTTATAATACACATAATACAAATCTTTTTTGCGCTTGTAAACCACACCGGAACAATATTGTTAGCTAATAGAAGATATTATGTCACCGCTATTTGTACCTTGTTACGTTATTTTCATTCATCTAGAAATAAATTGACACGTTTATAATATAATAACTATAAATACAGAAACGACTTATTGCATGCGTAATTTTATGTAACCGTTATATTATAATAATTATAAGTTAACATTTCAATAGTTTTTTGTTGTTCGTACTATATCATGCTGTAGCAAGCGTTTCCTTAACCATATAACATTAAAAGTAAAATTAAGTAAAAAGTTTAAACATTTTTGTAATCCATTTTGCTATATTATTCCGAAACCGAACTACGTATACCGTTGTATACAGTTGGGTATTAAATTCTTGCTTCTAAACGTAGCATTTGTCAATAAAATCAGAGACACCAACACTTGTAAAGTCATATTTACTACTGGTTATGAGTCACTTGGCCGCAAAACCCAAAGCGGAATCAACAAACTGTAAACCAAATTATAAATTATAAAAGCTCCTATAAGGCAATACCTAACGGTATTCTGATTTGATTCAACAAATATGCCATATTTTATTACATGACATATATTTTAGTGGTACGGATATCGCAAAGGCCCTGGTATAGCGTCGAAGCATGACAGTTATTGGTACTTGGCACTCCTTAAGGAATTCATAGCCACGCCATGAGATAGGAAAAGTGGTTCATAACATAAATGGTCTTGATCCTTTTAGAGCAGAGAATTATAAAATTTATATGCTTTAAGATAGTGTATAAAATATTTTCAATGTTAACTTAGAACACACTTCATTTCTCAGTAATATGCATATTGAATTTCAAGTTGTTAAGGATGGTGTAATAAAGATTTTAAATGTAAGGAATGCATGACAGTGAATAGACTGGGTATGGACTAATAAAATTATTTCAGTATGGATATTCACAAAGATATGCTAATTATCAACAATGACACCATACATAAGTTCAAGTTTACATTTAAAAACTTGCAGCCAATAATGAACAAAGTACAAGATTCTAAAGTATTAATGGTTTTGTCGAGTATAGCAGCCCTATAACACATAAACTAGTACATTATACAGTCTCCGCATTTTGCGTTTAATAATACGATTTACCTCGTTATAAAAGGATGAAAACATAATTTCAAGTCCGTACGCGCTGTGAATCACCGACGTTTCCTGCGTAGCAACTTGTTTCGTACAATTTAAAATCGCTTCGTGGTCTTATTTCTTGGACGGATGCAGGGATTCTTTTGGTAGACTTATTGGCTATTTTTTAACACAAAACTAAGGACTATGTTGAGAAACTGCATTAAGGTAAGGATACTGCTGATCTTTTCCGGCAATTCTGCCAATATTAATTAATATTTTGTGTTGAGCGAAGGTAATTGATTTAATTTATTTTTTGTCAATTTAAAAGTGAAATTATTTCCGCTAAGGTATCCTTGACAGCAGCTGTGAATACTTTCAAAGATTATACAGATTACAGAGTAGTGATGATGAGTATTATGAGTCCTGTCAGTAGGTACCTATATTTTTATGTTGAATGTATTGCTTGTGTGTTGAAAAGAGATAAGGAAAGCAGAGATGATGGTTATTTATTTATTTATTTAAAACAGTTATATCAGCAGCAATATAACTACAGATACATAAGACAAAGCAGACAAAATCTCTGCTATGTATGCCAATTGAAGACTACACCTAATTATTACTAAATTAATAACTAAATTAAACTGCAAAATAATAACCAATAATAAAATACAGAAACAAAACAATTAATTTTAGATTGTTAGATAGTATATGCACCATTAGTATTCTTAGTAATATTGACCTTGTCTCGTCTTTTGGCCCCTGTGTTAAAGTTCTGAGTACGTCGTTATTACAATGTAAGTAATAATGGCTGTAAACAGTTTCCATTTTAAATTATGTTACTTAATTTGTTTTCTCTTACAGAGCACAATGATTATATTTAATTAACATGTTAACCTTCTGTTTTGTGACGTATTATTTTTCATTTCTTGCTTGCCCATCACTACCTTAATGTCTTTACTTAGTGAAAGTTTATAATTATTTACATTATGGAATTACTAAACATTTTTAAAATTCTATTAAAATCGCGAGGGTTTGTAAGTTTTGTTACCTTTTCGAAAGATTAACTTTGAATTTAGCAGTTGATACCACCAGAACTTCTTGAGTGACTAAATTGATTTTGTAATTTTTTATTCAGTCCTAAGAGTTTGTATCGCTATTAGTTAAAATTAAAGCCTTTGAAAGCTAACAGCCTAGTGATTTTTAATTTTCTATGACGCCAATATTTATCAGATCATTGTATGAAGTCGAACCGACTGCGCCGCGGAGGCTGTCTATATACCAAGCATACAATATACGTAAAAAGTGTGAAGCTAAATTACACATATGTTCTGTTTTAATCACCCCACTGAACTGTTTAACAAACACAGGTGTGTGTGAATGTTATCAACGCTGGCAACACAAAAACACGGCTTATTTACAATGCATTAGGGCGCGTGGTTTCCTCGTTTGGTGTTTATATTTAGTGCAATGTTACCTGTTTTGGTATGGAGATAGATGAAACGTTAGGAGAATCATTGGAGGATATGTGGTCAATGGTCTTTTTGTAGTAGAAGAATGTCACTACAATTAAATAAAACCAACAGTTACATACATTACAGTTCATTAATTTGCTTCGATTTATGCCGGGCTTAATTATGCCATAGTCGTGCTCGATATTTTCATTGATGCTCACACTCAATCTAGAATAGGATTTGTTTTCTTTGTAATATTAGTCGTAGAATGTTTCTTGGAGTTCATCTCTTTCGTATAAACCAGCTATCTAATCTCGAAGAGATCAAGCTACAGAAATTCGTCTAAAACACGAAGTCTTGCATTGTAGGATCAGTTTTAGTTTAGATAATGCACACCAGGAATTATCGAAGTTGTTAGGCAAATTCTTCAGACTCAATAAGTGTGAACAAAGGAAGGCAAATCAGTCTATGTATTTCACCTCTTTCCCCTTATTCACTGGAAACTGCTAATCAACCACACAAACATAAATTAGTTAAATTTTAGAAGGATATTACAGTCTCGGCCATTTTAAAGATAATGAGCTGTTAAATAGCTAATTAGTGTTCTTTCACGTCTTTGAATAACTTCTGACATAAAGTCAGAAGATTTTTTTGTCAGCTCATATTAATGGCATTTAAAAACTGCGTTACGTCTTTATGAATAAGGGGGATAGAAGTTGAATGTTCTGATGTTTTAGCATAAAATATCCTCATTCTACGCTGAGTAACCACGACCAATCTAATAATAACACAAGGTAAAGGCTAACAATTTCAACATTAATAATTACTTTAACAAATACGAGTAATGATTCATACCATAAGTTATAACTTAAAACGTAAAGTTGCAACTTAATACTAACTTAATTATGAGTTATGCGCCAAAGTTATCAAGTTGCATGCTTGATGTTACAGAGGGATTTAATGATGACGGTGCATATTATGTGCATTTAATTAAATTAATATTTTAGTAATATTGTTTTTTATTCACAAAGAAGGCATCATAAACACGAACATTTTTTTTAAATATTAATACTATTTTTTCTAACGTAAACTTCTGTAACTTAAAAGGTGTTTACAATGATTGTGGCGAATTCGAGTTATGATCATTTCTTTATAATATCATATTTTAGTGTCTGAAAAAATGAACTTCTACAATCATTTAAGCAATCCTTAGCATACAAAATTTCGTAGGAATTCTTTCATCACACAACATTTTGCCGAATCCTTAGAGACTTATAAGAATTTCCTTGGCTAAAAATGACATTTCACATCAATCAGTATTTTATAATTCGTTGAATCTTAAAAATGATATTTCACATAACTCAGCATAAAATAATTCGTTAAATTCGAACCGGCAGATATCAACAAACTCCTCTCTATCATTCCTTGGTGGACACACAAGTTCCCACGGGAAATTAGAACCGAATTTCTCGGTAATTGCATTATGTTTATAAAATACGGCGTGTAGATAAGTTGTTGGAATGATAACAACACGGTAACCTCAACGTAACTCGATGCGTGTTGACTGTTCCATGCCATAGACTTTATGGAGGGTTAATAATTCTAGAATAATGTAGAAACTAAATGCTAGCAATATGTAGCATCATCTAGAATAATTTTAGCAGAAAAATATTAGTTAAATGTATTTTGAGTTAAGGCTTGCGCACTGGTTTGATTTTCGTCAGATGAGCTGTTTATCGTTTTTACAAAATCTATTTGTTTGACGCATATATTAACTCATGCCTTTTCCCCAGAAGGGGTAGGCAAAAGTCTAACCAGGACAGCCACGTTTCGCTTTGTATTTTCTGACCCACGATGTGATAGGAGACGAGCTTATTTGCAAAATTTGCGACTCCGGACTGAAAATGAATAGAAAAATCCAATATGATTTTTTCCGACCAGGGATTCGAACCCGAGACCACAGGTTTACAATCATACCATAAACAACTGCGCCACCAAAGCAATCCGCAAATTTGTTTGTCATATCATGTTTATGTAGATATGGCATATCGCGTAGGTCATGAAGGGAATTAGATACTTGTATGTATTTCCAACTCATTTCATACATTTATAGTTTGATTGCTTTCGATGCAGATTAAAGATAAGTTAGATATTTCCAGAGACTCAATGGATTGTTTGAGCTTCAATGGATGGCAATAAAATGCGTGCCGGTGTAGATCCTGGATTATTTGAGACGCAGTTATGGTTGAGAAAGCGAGAAAGGATTACAAATCTGCACACAATAGTTTATAATGCACGAATTCATTCCTTATTAGTTGGTTTTAGTAACAATTAAGATTTTTAAACAAAGAACACAGAGAAAACTAAATAAGGAATAAGAACATTAATTAATTCAAACTAGTATGGAACTATGTCAAAAATATGAAATTACAAATTTTAAATAAAAAAAATATATAATCAGAATTGTAGTAACTTTCACTTTATTAAATTAAGTTAAAATATATGCATTCTTTAATATTATTAAGTCGAAACTGTGTTTATTGGCTTGTCCTACTCTCAAGCAACAATATAAAATTTAAGGACATACGGCCTTATTCATATACAGTTTTAAAACCTATTTTAATTAAATACTTATTAGAGTTATGAATGAATGATGAAAAAGGCAAAGGAATTGTGGAACATACAGCCAAGCCCACTTTTAACTACATACTTAATAGTTATATTATTAGTAATGTCAAAATACTTTTAATAATATTTTTTTAATGTTGTTGACATAAGTATGTATCAGTGAATGTGTCTATGTATGTATCTTATTATGCTATTTAGATTATACTACATTTACTATTAGATGGAATGTAGGAATTACTCACTCTTAATAATTCAGAACAAATAGATGTTTTGCAGTATTTTATAACAGTTCAATAAACGAAGGATAAGTCTATCGAACTTTATTATCGCAGATTAAACGAACGTTAACTGTTTCATGCGTGTTTATTGTTTGTTTATCTAAGAAATAATAATTGTCAGTATTGTGTCATGTATTAGTAATATTTTATTTATTGTTTTTCTATGTATATGAGGCGTGATGGTACTCAATAGTTCGAATTTCTCTAGGGATTTTAGTCCCATACTCGGTACATCCTTATAGAGTTTTCACCGACGTGATTGCCTAGCCAATATGACAAAAGAGTTAACAATTTTCTCAAAAGTCATCTCAATGACATTCTCTAGTGTGTGTCTTTAGGGACAAGAGATGGGAGAGCAGTGAACTTATCTATTTCGTACTTGTTATATCAAAATTTAAGCCCAACGGAACATTAAAATTATCTTCCCATTTTGCTACTGATAAAGAGACTTGCATTTCAACAACGAAGTCCATAATCCACTCATATTGAACTTGATTCTGTTAGCAAATAATGGAGTACTAACACCGTTACGATGCCACGGGGTGAACATAATGCAATTAAGACTCGGGATATCGACGATCAAGCTATTGTTCCGAGCGCTGACCCCGCTAACCGCTTCGTGTACGATCGACTTTTATACACGATTACTCGATTACTAAAAGATATCGATTTAAAAAAAGGTAGGTGAGGCTTTTCTTGAGCATATATGTAGGATTTGAATGTTAAGAAGAAAGATGAGTAGAATGGAACGTTGACGAATGATTGATATGGAACGTGGTTTGTGTGAGAGAGATGACTAATGAAAGTATTTAAGATGGAAAGAGTACGAGGATGAATGATATAGATGTTGAAGTATGCAAGGACGGAATAGAAGAGAACAGTCTGGAAGACGTAGAGGAAGGCTGAAGGGAAGACGAGTTTTAAGACGATAATATATTTAATATTACCAAGACGATCTTTGTTTAATTTGACCCCTTACGGAACTATTCCCACATATATAAATAAATAAACGGCAATAACTAAAAAAAGTTAAGCAAGATATGAAAATAATAAGTTGGGTACCTATTGTTATGATTATTTTATTACAAGGAATCGGGAATGGCGAGATGAGCATGCAATTCGCGTGATAACTGATACGACCGCTTATTTTCAGTAGCAAAATTCAGCAACGCAATGAATTACAAAGCAATGCTTTGCATTCCACTGCGCTCGCTATCCTGAGACATAAGATGTCAAGTCTCAATATCTCCAGCAGTTACTCTGGCTACAATGTCCTACAAACGGGAATACAACAATGCATTTACACTGCTGTTTGGCGGAAGATACAGATTACTGTGGTAACTACCCAGGCGGCCTCGCACATTTGAGAGACCTACTACTTGATTACTGATGATTATAATTTTTAAGCTGTAGTTGAAAAATTAATTTGCTAATTATCACTCTCGTAGAGGAAAACAAGTTGAGGAAACAAGAGCCATTACACTCAGATTATACAAGTTACTTGCAAAGTTAATACTGCACTTAATTGTATGTTCATTTATCTACATTTACCCAATTACATTGGTTTAACGAATTAAGTGCGTGGTGGCCTGTTGGTAACGAAGCAGACGATGATTAGTTGTTAGCTGGTTCGAATCCCAGGGCATGCACCTTCAGTACTTTTTCCACTTGATATATATTTTTGATCATATCACCACAACGCCCATATAGGTACAAGTCACTAATCTTTAATAAAAGTAGCACAATATCGAAGTTTTATTCTGTAAACAATTAGCGTGATTAATTTATAGTTATCCAGAGATTCTAAACCATAAATATAACACAAGTAACATTTTAATTAAGATTTATTGTTAACAAAGTCAATTTATTAAGTATTTCTATAACTGTGAGACAAGATAATAAGTTGTTTCAAATTCTTAAAATGCTTTATATTTTTTTAAGATGACAAGTCTATTGCATCTTTGTAGTTTTATATGGAATGTCGATTTTGCAATACTTAGTGTGGGAATAAGGTCTATTACAAAAGCAAAATGTAAAGTAAGTTTTTTTGTACCTAATCGGCTACAATTCAGCTTATTGTAAGTATCGTATCTGTATCAGCCCTTATACGTTTATCTGCAGGACTCGGGCTTCCTCTACCATCGAGAGGACGAGTGTGAGGGGTTAGGCCATATAGTCGACCACACTAGCCTGACGCGGACTTTTACACATGGTAAGTCTAGCGCAATGTATATTTTTTTTAAATTACACCCGTCAGTCACATACATAGTCCTGACCCCACACTAAGATCGAGTCTTGTGTCGTGGGTCTCAGGAACTATGAGGGACTTTTCGGTCTCACAAACACCCAGACCTGAAACAAATACCAGTGGAATTTACTAGAGAGACAGTTAATTAATGATCGACATTACTATGCCGGCCTGATGTATCTTCACAGAGACAGATTAGACTCGAAACTCAACACTTCCGTTGATCATAATGACAAGATTCCAGTATATACGCTTGTTACCAAGACAATTACAGAAAACGTTTTTAAAAGTCGTAGCCACGCTGTTGTCAGCCATGACTCATCATGAATAGGTAGACATCTACCCATCCCTTTTCCTTCCCTATCTTCCTCCTTTCTATTAAATATGCTGGCAACTTCGGAGACAGGACACTACGAAAGCGATTACCGTACCTGATAAACGGTCTCCTTTCCGAAATCGCGGCAGCGATGAACAAAAAAAAGTCTGATATTAAAGCTTTTAAAAAGTATTTTCTATCAACCTTATAATTAGGCACTCGCAATTCGCTTGATATTAAGTATGTGAAACACTACTATGTACTCACAGACAAACCAAGTAATTGGTTTTGTGGGACTAATTGTAATTTTTTGTTATTTTGTCTTAATATAATAAATAAATGAAAGAAAAAAAAAACACATCTATAATCCCAACTCTATGGATGTTCATGGGTGGCAGTGGTCACTTATCGTCAGTTGACCTGTTTGCTCGTTTACTGATCTATTGTATTTAAATATCCGACTACTAACTACATACATCACTCACGCCTTTTTTCCAGAAGGGGTAGGCAGATCTGATACCAGGACACCCGCATTTCACCTTGTAAGTTCCGTCCCATGATATGATAGGGGGGAGACTATTCTTGACTAGTAAATTATACTTCCCCTCCGGCGGGGGCACGGTGCTGTGACGTGCTTACGTTGTCCTCATTTAAAATTGTATTTTGTGTGTTTGGAGTGCATTTATCGGTTCCTGGGTTGCTTATTGTTGTACGGTGTAGTATTGTGATTAACGGTTTGTAAGTTTTTTAATGTTTTATTGCGTTTTTTTCGTGAAATTAGCAATTTATTCTCGGTAAGTACTTTTAACTTTTCTACTGTGGGTATCGTGAAATAAAATATCGCTCGGCCGGCATACAGTCAGCTGTTATTTTTCAAACTAATTTACTTATTAATACTACTGTTTATTGCTTGTCAGTGAAAATAACAATAAAATACATCTTAATTTAATTTCGGCAAAGTAATGTCAGCTCAAAATAAGGTTCCGCCCGACCGTGGGCCCAATCCGTTCGGTCAAAGTAAACTTACACCTAGGTCACCTAATTCGGCAAAACGACTTTTTAGTGACACGACTTCACCAACTTATGTTTCCCCCGTTTGTTCAAAACGTTTGCAATTATCGGAATCGACCGAAACTTCATCTTTAGATAACGGCAGCGACGGGAGCCGCGCGGACTATTGCGATTTGGTGTCGGAAGTTTCCAATTACTTGTCGAAAATTAATGAGCTTATTAATGATCAGGGTTCGCGTATGAACGTGGCGAATAGGTCGGCAGTGTTGGATATAACGCAACGTGTAACATCCATAGTTTCATTACTGGCATTAAAATCATCTTGCAATGAAACCAAGTTGGCCAATATGCAACGCGAATTAGACCAGTATAAACGTCACAATATTGTCGGGAATAACAATAATAGTCCTCTTTTCTCCGAACAACTTAAACTTCGTTTACCGAAACCTGCGCCGCGAGTGGAGTCGCGCGCGCCACTGCCGTGTATTGTTGCATGTCCGACGGATGAGCGGTCAGCTGATTTGGCGTCATCGTCCGCAACTAAACAGGCGTTATTTAAGGCTATAAAGCCATCTGATGACGGATTCCAAATTGTAGGCGTGAAAAAGACCACGAAGGGTCGCGTGCTTCGTGTTGCAAATGAAAACCAAATAAAAAAACTTGAATCTGTTGAAAGTTGAAGTGCGTGGTGGCCTGTTGGTAAACGGACTAGACGCGGCTGCCCACATGTTCAGGGTGGTCGCGGGTTCGAATCCCAGGGCACACCTCTGACTTTTCGGAGTCATGTGTGTATTGATAATCAATCACCACGCACTAAAACGGTGAAGGAAAACATCGTGAGGAAACCTACATACTATAGCGATTCATAAGAATTTCTATGGTATGTAAGTCCGCCAACCCGCACTAGGCCAGCGTGGTGGACTATATGGCCTAACCACTCTCAATCATATTCTCGATTGTAGAGTAGGCCCGTGCCCTGCAGTGGGACGTATATGGGCTGATACAGAATCTGTTGAGGCTATTAAATCGGCGGGATTACGTCTTGAAAAACCCAAGGGACGCCGCCCCCGTATCCTCGTTAAGGATGTACCATCCTCTATGGAAGATCGCGCTTTTATTACCGCACTGTATCGTCAAAATATCAAGGACGAATTGCCAATAAAAGAGGATGATTTCATTAAATCCATTAAAATCGTTCGTAGACGTAATTTAGATAACGGGCGTAAATGGATAGGCATTGAGTTAGATTCCGAGATAAGGAAACATCTGGCGGACACAAAAGAGAAACTATTTATTGACTGGGCCACCTGTCGATTCACTGATGACTTAGAAATAGTGCGTTGTATGAATTGTCAATACTATGGGCATGTGCAAAAGTTCTGCACAGTAAAAACACCTACGTGTGCCGTCTGTGCTGAAGCACACGAGACTAAGGCGTGTCCGCACAGTTCAGACTCAGATTTTAAGCCAGTATGCGCACCTTGTAAACGCTTTAAAAAACCCCACGATCATCGCTGTGGGTCTCAGGAGTGTCCAACATACAAGTACAAACTCCAACAACTATTTCTCTCGACCCAGTACTAACACATTATGAATAACTTTACTATCGGACAGTTAAACCTCCATAATGATAGGGTAGCAACGTCGGAATTAGATATGTTAATTCGCGAATATAAGTTAAATATCGTATTGGTACAGGAACAATATCAACATGCGCGTATATCTAGTAAGGTCGTACAACTTGATAGCAACTCACGAGCAGGTATTTTTGTGTCGGGTTCAAATCTTACCGTAACCTCTGTGCGTAATCTAATGACGTCACACTGTGCTGTCGCTGAGGTGTCTAGTCCGATTTGTAAGGTTTATGTTGTGAGCTGTTACTTTCAATATTCAGATCCTGTGGGTCCGCACCTACACCATCTCCGCTATGTCTTGCGGTCCCTCGTTGGACATAGAATTATTATAGGTGCTGACGTTAATGCGTCATCTGTTCTTTGGTATGGCAAATATCGCTCCACCGATACCGAGCGACGTTGCGCTGTAGAAGATTTCATTGCAGAGATGAATCTAGAAATACACAACACCCCCGATGCACCACCTACTTACAGTAGCCCTACGGGCGAATCTTCTATTGACGTCACACTTTCTAGTGGGGACGTTCGTATTGATAGGTGGCGCGTCCTGCCGGACGCGTCATGTAGTGATCATCGCCTGATAGTGTACGAGTTCGTGCCTAGATTGACACAGGGTCTTGTCTACAATAATTCAAATTTTAGGTATAAATCAAAGGGTGCTGACTGGAATTGGTTTAGCACGTTATTTGCTCAGCATGCCAAAGACTTCGCTCGCGATGATTTATCAGCTGAATCTTGTGCCGAGATTATGTCGGACACGTTTACGTATTGTGCTGACGTCACCATCGGTCGGGGTCCCATTGTGAGTACTCGTAGATGTGATTGGTGGAGTGTGTCCTTAGTCCATCTGCGTAGAACTTTTCGCAGGGCGCGTAGGCGGTTTAACAGACTTAAAAAACGCTGCGTTACTGATGAAGCATTTACATCTGCTTTTAATGCACTGAGAGTTGCCAGGTCACATTATAGAGCCGCCGTCCAAAAATCTAAGGGTAACTTATTGCGAAAAATTGTAGCCCGGTTGGAAAAAGAGGGTCCGTGGTCTCCCCTATACCATGAATTTAAAGCAAATAAGTCAATCGACTTAGCCTACATAGATAACTTAAAAATCAACAATAGTTATACAACTGGTATTGAGGAGACAACGGAAGCTCTGTTAAACTCGTTAATACCTGACGATTCGGTTGAAAATGACACAGTATATCATAATCACATTAGGTCGTGGGCAGCTGATTTACCAAATTCTCCAATTTCGAGTCTTCCAACGTTTGACGAATTTATTAACATTGTTAGATTATTGCCTCTTAACAAAGCCTCCGGCGAGGAAAAAATTTCTAATAGGATGATTAAAGAAGCGTGCAAATCTGCCGGTGATGCCGTATTAGCCGTTTTTAATCGATGTATTGTTGAGGGTGTATTTCCGCGCGTATGGCGTTTTGGTTTTATACGAATAATACCTAAAGGAGGGGATAAATACCCTCAAGATCCTAAATCATACAGACCCATTACGCTCTTGCCGTCATTAGGAAAACTCCTCGAACGCCTTATTATTCCTCGACTGTTACCGGGTGGTCCAACTTTCCACGAGAAGCAGTTCGGGTTTACTATCGGTAAATCGACTGTTGACGCGGCGATATCAGTCCGTAGGGCGGTGAGCACATCTGAACACAAATATGTGCTTGGTATCTTTCTTGACATTTCCGGTGCATTCGATAATGCCTGGTGGCCAATGCTGCTTCTTAAATTGAAAATACGAGGTTGCTTCAGGAATATTTATTCGCTTATTTACTCGTATTTCTTGCATGGAACAACTAAATTAAAACTTGGCCACCATGCCGTGTCGAAGCCACTTACAATGGGCTGCCCACAGGGCTCGGTTCTAGGTCCATATTTGTGGAATTTTGGCTTTGACGACTTCCTGTCTATTCCCTTACCATCGGGATGCTCACTAACGGGCTATGCTGACGATGGCCTCTTACTTATACAGTCTAATAGTAGGTCGGGATTAGAAAGTATGGCTGACACGTGTTTAAAATTAATATCTGAGTGGGGTGACCGAAATCGCTTAAAGTTCGCACCACATAAAACGTTCCAATTACTTCTTAAAGGAATCTTAAAATCGCCACCACGTATCAAGTTTAATAATACAACTGTCAAGAGAAAGGAATCTTTTTGCTATCTTGGCTTATTTTTGGAAAGGAATTTTTCTTTTCTTGAGCATATTAAGAACGTCGGGGAAAAATCGAAAAGGAACTTTTTCGCTTTGACAAGAATATCGACATCAACGTGGGGATTATCTTTTAATACATTAAAAATCATCTATGGAGCAACTTACTTAGGGTGTATATGTTATGGATCCCCCGTATGGGCTGATAGGGCTACTATCGGTGCTGTGCGAAGAAAACTGCTCCAGAGCCAACGTTTGGCGTTGATATTCTTGTGTAAGGCATATAGAACTGTTAGTACCGAAGCATTGCCTGTCCTGGCGGGTGTACTTCCAGTCGATCTGGAGGTGCAACGTCGCGCCGCCATGTATTACTCTACTAGGGAGAATATGGATAGAAGATTTTTAACTCCACGTGAAATTATAAAAGTTGACAGATTACACAAGGGAACAGCATTTTTGTTGCATGAAAAATTTTGACTAATATTATACATTTTTGGGGTGCTGATTTCAAATCCGAAGTCAGATTTTTTGTATCAGCTTTAGTTTTTGAGAAATAGTAAAATGCGTTATTAAAGAAAAATCCACTTTTTATTAAGAAAACCATAAGAAAAACAACCACTACTTGTCAAAAAACTTTCTTTTATAAGATTTTCTTGCTTGACTTGGTTCACAAGGGCTGTTTTTAATACTCCAACAATAGTCCGCCATCATGTGAGCATTCCAGTGACCCTGGTAACGTTCCTCCATAGTTCGAATGTCTTGATGGAACCATTCCCCTTGTTCTTCACTCAGATCACCAAGATTTTCCGGAAAACGGTCCAAATGGCTGTGGAGGAAGTGTGCCTTGATACTCATGTTACAACCAAGCTGTTGAAAGTGTGACAACATTAGTTTTATGTGCTCCACATAACTTTCATCCTTTTTGTTTCCAAGAAAATTTTGAACAACCCAAACGAATTCATTCCAGGCATTCTTTTCAGGATCAATCATGTGACTACTAAAATTTTTATCCTTTATCAACCGTCTTATCTGTGGACCATCAAAAATTCCGGCTTTAAGTTTTTCTGTGCTCAAATTATGGAACTTTTTAGAGATGTATTTGAAACAATCACCATCTTTGTTCAGAGCTTTGACAAATTGTTTCATGAGCCCCAGTTTGATATGCAAAGGCGGCAGTATTATGCGATCCCTGGGCACAAGGGGTTCTCTTATCACATTTAGTGTCCCCGGAACCATAGCTTGCCTAGAAGGCCAATCTTCTCTAAACCAATACTCAAATCAACCAAACTAAAATAACAATCATTTTAATGATTTGAAGGTTCCGGCCAAATCATTGGTGTTTGAAATTTAAAATGGGATCTTTTCTTATTCCTCCATAATCTTAGAGACTCCACACATGTTTTACATGCCATATGAGGGACCCAGTACTTGTCACGGGTGTCCAAACCGAATCCAAAGTAATCAAAATATACCTGTTTTATGAACTCCGACACACTTAGTCTACAAGTTTTAAATGTATATTCACCACAGATATTACTAAAGCAGTTGGGATCGTTTTTACAAATATATCTCGACGTGGACATTGTTAAAAAAACGATTTTTTTCGTAAACAGTTGGATTAATTTGCAGTTTAAATGTGAGTAGTACAAAAATATGTCTGACAGCTATATCTCTAAAACTAAAGCTGTTAGAAAAAAAATGAGGGTAGATTTGAAACAAGCGACGTCAAATTAGTAAACAACAAGCATAAATTTCCATGCAACAAAAAAAAAGTTTAATTTTGTTCCCTTGTGTTATTTAAACCGCCTTCAGTGGTATATAGCGAACTATTAGATGAATGGCAAAATAGATGGGAGGTATCTTTGAAGGGACGTCATTTATACCAATATTTTCCTTGCGTGCGTGATCGTTTGACAAAGACTTGGCTAGATGTCGATTATTGCGTATCACAGTTCCTTACGGGCCATGGTAACTTTAAGTCTAAATTGTACTCTTTTAAGCTCGTTGATTCGCCTGCATGCCCATGTTCAACACCTAATCGCGAATATGAACAGTCCGCGCATCATATACTTTGGGAGTGTAGTATTTGGCAAAATGAGCGTAAAATCATGTTTGATAGTATGCAGATATCATCCGGAGTCGTATACTACATGGACCTAGTGGAGACTAGGACGAATTTCCGTGCTTTCCGGCGTTTTTGCCATACCTATTACTGGAATCAAATATAACAGCTCACACAATAGGTCCCATTTATATGTAATAATGAATTCCGTGGTGCTTTACAGCTGGCTTCTCCGGCTGTAAAAGTCTCTTTGTGAGGTTATTTACCTCTTTAGTTCAATGTTTTGTCACCCGCATTGCACGGAGGGAAGTGGACATTTTTAATTTCCAACTCCTCCTATTAATTTAACTTTCTGATTAATTTCGTTGCGGGTTAAAGACAAGTTAGACATTCCCGGAGACTCGCCGAGCTTCAATGCTCGGTGTCATTACATTGCGTGCCACTGTTGATCCTGGCTTACAGGAGTTGCAGTGGCGGGTGTGAGGGCGGGACAGTCTCCTAGTAAATTATACTTGATATATCATGTTTATGGAGTGCCGAGTGTATTTATTTTGCATTACGCTCTAGTTAAAACATAGATATTATATTCATAGTAAAGTGATTTCATTGCACGTGATTCAGAGTGCAGAGCCGTTTAGATATATCGATTGTAATGTAAAATATTCGGCTTTAGATCGCAAATAAAAACATTGGTTACAATCGAAGAGTTTTATACTCAATTTCCAAATTGAGTAATTTGTTTAATATTATTTTGGTAAGCCTAAATGCCAACCCGCACTAGGCCAGCGTGGTGGACTATATGGCCTAACCACTCTCAATCGTACTCTCGATTGTAGAGTAGGCCCGTGCCCTGCAGTAGGACGTATCTGGGCTGATCCAGATCCAGATCCAAGCCTAAATTGCCCGCAAAGAATAAGCTAGATATCGCCATAACATTTCAAACATTTTAGGACAAAAATATGCGTTTTGATGATAGGATAATTTTTAATAAATCTTTTATAAATTTTATATTCACATGAATTTTCACGTAATATATTATTGTTATCGAAATATTTCTCCTTGTGCGACCTTACGTTGCGTAAGCTGATGCATAAAAGATGCGCGGGCCACATAGCAATGCCTTGACAAGGTTATAAATAACATAAGGAAGGTTGTACCGTATGCAATAAAGACGCATGCTTATCGACTGCCTTTAGGGTATACTTTGTTGAAATGCAAAATTAACTTATTATACTATTGATGGAAATAACCTTAGCATACGTACGCTACTAGTTTATCAGTTTAATTTACAGCTGCAATCACTTTCCATCGAGCCTTTGCACGTTAGCTGTATGCACATAATAAAAAAAAGATGTATCTTGTAAAAATATCCCATACATTTAACGTTGTACCTAATAAAGTAATAACTTACCAAATATTTTTTGGTGAACCAACTGCTGAGGCGTGTATTTTAATAATTAACATTAGGTACCTATCCCCTCGACAAAACAGACGTGACCATATTAATTTTATAAAAAAAATCGATTACTATTACTGAATCGAGTGCACTAGTACAGCACTAAACGCACGTTTGTCATTACCAAGTGTGACCAATCGATTGTGATATTTCGTCATAGGTTACGTTATTCATGTGTTTCTTAATAACACGACTTGAGATTAACGCACAACTATAATCGACAGTAACTGGGTTTGTTATGACTCACTCAAGGCATTGGCAATGATTTCTTTCGATTATTGGGTCAATATTATGAGGAAAATACTCGTCTTGCGAGTAGCGAAGTGATGCACCTTGATATTTCGATTTTGCAGTTTTATACAGTGAATCCACATTGGTCTAACCACTCTCAATTGTAGAGGCTAGTGCTCTGCAGTGGGACGTATACGGGCTGAGACAGCAGTACAGTACAATGAATTATATGTTTGTTTGAAGTGGTAGAGCCCTGCAGCATCCAGCATGAATGGTCCAGCCTAACGGTGGTACCACTGTCTCATAAAAAAGCAACGGGAAGCAATGTCATTGCGTTTCGATTTGCTGGAGGCCCAATTTGAAGCTGGTAGAATATTTTGTCCGGATGACGACCACCTTACACGTTCGTTACCCGTGATACTACACAAAATAAGAATAATAATAAGACCGCCCCGTGACCTCGAAAGCTGTAAAGTAATCGAAACGTTTGGAAGTCAAAAATTTAAAAATTCAATTTATTTTAGAGTAAATATAATAAATAATCTGTAATGCCGAGGCCTGTGATGACCAAGCCCAAACTATGATTTGCATAGTCAACCGACTGGTCCATCATTATATCACTCATTAATTTACATGGATCTTAATGAACTTGCTGACGCATGACAACTTTGTTCCACATAAAATTTATGGCTTAGAAAAGTTTGCAAGTATCTCATTATTATGCTGTAGAGTTATACAACACTATAACGTAGACATTTGTAAGAATTTCAATGGTGAGTAAAGTACGCGTGCTGGTTTGCGAAAAAGGTTCGCAAATTCTTTTTTGTGCCACACCGTCAATCTGTGAAATTGTTTGCCGTCACGCATGTTCCTTCCTTCCTATGATCCCGGGTCCTTCCGCCGTAGTGTGAAGAGGCATCTTAATAAGCCGGCATTATTGTATCTATTGGCATGGGAGTGCCGTCTGATGCCAATCGATACTCTGCCTGGACGGCATTTGTGCTTACCATCAGGTGCAGTTTAGTCACTATACCGTGCCAGAATGAAAAATAAAAAAAAATACGTCAACCCGGCCGCCGTGGTGGACTATATAGCCTCAACCTTATCTATATTCCTCTAGATTGTAGAGGACGTAGAGTGTGATGAGATTGTGGAGCAATGGAACGTTTATGGACTGATATAGATACACTCAACAGTCACATACATAGTCCTGACCCAACACCAAGATCGAGTGTTGTGTCGTGGTATCAAAAACTAAGAGACGTTTCTCAAAACACCCAGTCCTGAAACAAATATCATAAATATACTTGTCTCGTTACGAGATCGAACCCGCGGCCTATCGTTTCACAGTAAGCATCTAACCAACTGCCCCATGTAAGCTGTCAATTAGAATCAAACGGTAGTTTGTCTTCCTAAGGGTGACCTCTCGTATCTCAGGTTTCAATCAATTGCAATAATATAAAAGGTCAATATAGTAAGAATTAAGTTTATTATGCAGAAAACCACATCAGTCATATTTTATGGTCTTTGGTGATGACATTACAAGGGAAGGACTGAGGAAAACAAGCGAATAATATTCAAAACAATAGTATTGAATACAATTATTTTAATGTCAAGACAATATTCCCAAGTTCAAGTATTAAAAGCATCATTTATAACTTGTAAAATGTAAATCATTGTACGGCCTATGTTCAGCCATATGGACTTCATATGGCTGAATATTTATAACTTATTTTTATATTGTCTTAGACATGTCGGATGGAATAAAAGACCTACAAGGAATAAAGTTTGAAAGTTGGGATTTAGCATAAATTAAACATACATAAAGTCACATCTTTTACCTTGAAGGAGTACACAGAGGTGTTACCAGGACACCCACGTTTCGTCTAGCGTGTTCCGTCTCACGATGTGATAGGAGGGAATGATATAATTGTGTTGAATGCGGTGATAATGTTTTTCCTATTCAGCACTCTATCTCTATTCCACTGTATTCACTATCAGACGTAGTAATTACTTTCCAAGCTAGAATAAAAGAAAAACAATCATTCCTCTTCCCTTCTCATGCTCAAACTTCGACCTAGCTTTAACATCAAATTGCTTTTCTTTTAAAAAGGTAACTGCTACTTCTCGGTTCAACACTAACCACCTGACATTGAACCTTATGTCAGCGAGGCCACTTTAACTTTGTCCAACAAACACTTGAGCACAAATTACATATAAATATACTTAATGGATAAGCATCAGTGCATCCGTATTTGTTTTTGCCACTCATACTATTTCTTGTGTAATAATGAATTTCCGAAGTGACGTTTACCGTTTGTCATTACTGCTCAGTTTTGCTGTGGCTTTTTGTCAACTTCCCGATAGTTTGTTTAATATAAATATACTGTGTAAATGAAAACGGTTGATGTTGTTTGATTGTTATATTACGAGGTGTAATTACCTGTAATATTTACATACTTTTTTTACTATTATATTGTTTTGGAGTAATATGGGATTTACATAAAATATTGTCTAAACTGATATAATAAAGAGGAGAGATTTGATTGAACAGGCTCTGAAACTATTAGAATCCATCATCACTGATGAATATAGAAGATAGAATATTTTCAAAAAAGTGTAAACGGAGCCGAGTCTGGCGGTGTTTCCAAATATAACCGACTATTGCATGAAATCAACCCGAAGTTAACAAAATTTTTAAAAATCTCTGCATAGCTAATTATGTAGCATAAGCTAACAATGAAAAGTAACAACTAACATTTCACACTTTGTAAATTATTGCACTACAATATAATAAAGATGCTACAAGGCCACACTGCCTTGGTCACCACCGAGCCACGGTCAACGAAGCGTAACATATTGAGCAGCCAGATGGCTCGACCATATAATTATGTCCGTGGATTCGTTTGGAAAATAACATTGTACAAGGCACAATTGACTAATCACACCTTAAAGGTCGGCAACGCTTCTCCATGTTCTATGGTGTTGCAGATGTTCATGAGCGGCAGAGATCTCTTGCCATCAGGTGAACCGTATGCTTGTTTGCCTAATCGACTTAAAAAAAGGAGGTTTCAATTCGTAGGAATCTTTTTTGATGTATGTTCATCAATTACTCGAAGACGACTGAACCGATTTAACAATTTATTTTAGTTTATACTGTCCAGCATTTCTACTATCCTGGCAAGTATAGTTTGGCTCAGGAAAAGTATTGTAAGGTCATCTATAGATAATACTTTATAGCAGGTTATCAAGACACGATGAATTTGCGACAAATTACGTCATCACTTGTAGCCTGAATATAGTGGAGGATATCCGGACGGATACGATATCCTATGAATCAAAACAGTTGTAGACCCCTATGTCACATGCATAAATTAAAATAACTGTATATAATCACATTAGAATATCGTATCAATAAGTCAGGAGTCAAGGTTGAGCATCTGTGTCAAGACTGAATTTGTGATCTGTGATTCTTTTCTTTGAAAAAATACGACATTGAAAACATTACTTATTTCTCTTATTGCTTATACGTAATTGTGCGACCTTGCGAGGTTTTGTAACGTTTGTTTAAAAATATCCACTTAGTTTATTATATCCGACAAATTACAATTAATTGGTTATATCTATTGGTTGTAAAGGATTTGACGGTATGGTAGAAGTTAAAAACAAGTTTGTAGTTATTATCTTAATTTTTCTGTCACATGTACTTTTACCGCCTATAAAGAAAAAAAAAACTCAGTTTGTGCGAAGAAGACGGACCATTCTATACCTAAAATGTATCTGTAATCTGTATCAGCCCATATACGTCCCGCTGCAGGGCACGGGCCTACTCTACAATCGAGAGTACGATTGAGAGTGGTTAGGCCATATGGACTATATGGCCTAACGCTGGCCTAATGCGGGTTGGCGGACTTACATACCATAGAAATTCTTATAAATCGCTACGGTATGCAGGTTTCTTCACGATGTTTTCCTTCACCGTTTTAGTGCGTGGTGATTGACTATCAATACACACATGACTCCGAAAAGTTAGAGGTGTGCCCTGGGATTCGAACCCGCGACCACCGTGAACATGTTGGCAGCCGCGTGTCCGTTTGCCAACAGGCCACCACGCACTATAAATGTATTTGTATTTAATCTTCGGCATTCATTGAACATAATATGTGTATCTTTCATTTGGTGTGGACTTTACTAAATCGTAAATTAACTACAGAATAATTAGATGAAATCTACAAAGTTATATTAAAAAACCATCACACCTCTATGCAAGAAGGGTTTAAAAGAAATAACTTTACTTCGCTTAGGTTTTCAGTTGCCAGGCCGACTAAAAAGTTACAAATGTTTTCCAGTTTCTACACTTTATCCAAATAAGTAAAACACGTGCATGACCACATTCACAAGCGATGATTGCAAATTGCAATGTGTTGAACTTAATTTCCGATTCATACGGCTTCCTAGAACGATCGATCAAATAGAATAATGAATATTCATAGTATTATCATTTCAATGGAATCATTATGATTTATGTTCGCAGTGCAAGTTGTTGATAGACGGCACAGTGACAGGTATATTTTGATGTAACGGTTTGCTGGGCAATGTATGAGTTTAAGGTTCTGTTGAATAAATTAACAAACGAATGTTTCATAGTACTCAAAATAATTTACTATTTAAAAATTGTATTCATGAATTATAATTCAATTTAATTTAGTTTAGGCAGCGTAAATAAAAAAAAAATTATATCAATATTTTTAAAAGTCCAAATCACAAATTACCTAAACAAGTTTAAGTAATTGTTTTAAGAGTTGAAAATCTACCTTCTATAAGAACTAAACAATTTTTAATGGTAATTTGTAATTTGAACAGTCGATAATCTACCTTCTGTATGAATCTTTACTCATTTCATCTAATGAAACCACATTTAGTAAAGCATTTCTGTCAAAAATTACGTATGAGTACAATCAACAACACACGAAAAGAACATAGACGACCTTTAGTAATTTGTGCGCTCGCCTGTACACGCGCCGGATGCGGCGGCCGTGCGCTCGTGACATTTGCATTGTTACCACTTACCACTTACCATCCATTACTGCATTACCTATTTGTATTTCGTACCACTTTGCTGATCTAGATGCATGGCGCTTCCAACATCTTAGTACTTGATACCGTTTATTTCCTTTAAATTCTGTTGTTCGAGGAAAATCACGCCATACTGTAGCGTTTAGTAGCGTCAAATTGACAAGTTTTCTATCGTAATTCTAAATAAATTAGCTTTTGCTATTGAAAGTCTTAGGAAAAAACTATGTATTAACGATTTGCATTTCTTAGGGAACCAAATGATATTTACCTTTATAAAGGGTCCCAAATGACGAATACTAAAATTTCATGTGTAATATGTACTATTGGCTCTACTAATTTTAACTACTAATTTTAGTCGAAGCTATCGGTCTATTTCACATATCATTGAAATTGAATTCTGACCTACTCAGTTGCCAAATTTGCCATAACAGGTAGTTAGCTATAATCATACCATCTTAGTACTATTATCACCTGTTTATACGTATTTGTTACATATAAGTGATAATTTATGACAATTCGCGAACCTTCATGTTCCATACGGTAATCATTGCAATGAAGGTTAAATTAGTGGTTATTTAGCTCTACACTGATAACTGATAATGGGCCAGCCTTTAATACTAATATGTCATTTTTCATACAATATTGAGGGTTTGTTAGCGCATCAACGGTTGTAATATGTATCATCTAACAAGTCTCTATTGTTGGTTCTAATTTGGTCCCACATGGTAATCATCATATTATCGGGGTTCTATTACAAATGTCACGGTTTCTTTAGACATGTCATAAATAAGGATTATTTATTTACTTTGTAATTCTATTATGGTGTGGACTATAAATAAATGTAAGAACCTTGGCGGAATAATATTTGATGAAGAAGATAAGATATCCTTTATGCATCTGTTCAATGTAAAATGCTCTAAGTAATGTACTTGTTTACTTAAATTATATTAATATAAAATGGTCACGACTTTTGAGCCGTTTATATTGACAGCCATTTAAGCTAAAAGTTACTTTTATTTTATATGTTTAAATTTAAAATAATATATTTTTTATATAATTGAAACCTTGATCATTTATTATGTCATCGATATTTTGGTACCACTTGGTAATCAAGTTTTTAATAATTATTATAGCATATTTTTATTATCAAAAATTATATCCGAATTATTTTTATGTGTTATTCGATTCGTCGACTATATCTTTATTGTTCTTTAAAGTTAGTTAGTTAAAACAAGGTCTACTGGTTATTGATGGTCAGTCATTATTTTTAACTTACCATCCTTTCGAACTGCTAAGGTCATAATATTGTATCAAGTTTAATATTTAGATCTATTGGAAAGGCTCTTAATCTGCGACCTCCGTGCTGTAATTGGCGCTTACTGTCTAAGTAACTGAAATAAGAGGTCATACGACAGGAAAGATTATTTTGTATACTTATTAAAACACTTCCTTTGCTAGCGTCTGTGGCCTTAGAAATATACATATATATTACAGATTTTGTCTAAGTTCTGTTTTTTTACTATAGTAACTTACGAGAATTTTATAGAATGGATATGCGGTAAGGAATTAAATTGGCATTGGCCAAAGTGAATATCATTCACCCATCTTCGTGACACAGGCGGTTAGACGCCGCCTGAGAAATGAAACGCCGCGGGTTCGATCCCCGCACCGAGAGAAATGTTTGTGCGGCCCACAAATATTTCTTTCGGATCTGGGTGTTTCTGAGACCGAAAAGTCTCTCGTAGTTCATCATACCCGCGACAAAAGTCTCGATCTTAGTGTGGGGTCAGGACTATGTGTGACTGTTGGGTTTTATTTATTTATTTATCTATATGCAGCGACTGCCTCACTGGCGCGGTATACTATGTTATGATTGCGAAGCTGAGGTTTCGGGTTCGAATCCCGGGTCGGGCCAAGTGATATTGGATGTTTCTATTCATTATCAGCAGGGAGTCAGCAATTTGTGCCCGATGTGATGATAGGCTCGCCTTCTATCACATCATGGGACGGAACACATTAGTCGAAACTTGCATTTCCTGATAGCATCACTGCCTTCCCCTTCTAGGAATAAGGCGTGAATTTATAAATATGCAGTAAATAATTCCATCGAAAAGTTGTCTTGTAGCCTGAGATTTAAACCTGGGATACCCGACACGCTATACCGTTCTGTTTAAAGCGAAGTTTTACTGGTAGGTCTCTCATATGTGAGAGGCCATCTGGGTACCACCGCAATGTCTATTTCTCCCGTGAAACAGCACTATTGTGTTTCGGATTGGAGTACCTACTGGACATATTGAGTTAAGTCTCAATGTTATCTATCTATATAATCTTATGTGTCAGGATGGCGAGCGCAGTGGAATGCCAAGCATTGCTTTGTAATTGAAGGTGTTGTTTGGTTTTGCTACTGTTGATGTTATGAGCGGTCGTATCGCTTACTATCAGGCATGGTCGTCTAGCTATTCATTGCAATAAAAAACAAGTCATCACTCATTCCACTTTTACTACTGTTTGTTCAAAGGTTTGAATTTCGACAGCCTCCGTGGCGCAGGCGGTTAGACGCCGCCTGTGAAACGAGAGGCCGCGGGTTCGATCCCCGCACCGAGATAAATGTTTGTGCGGCACACAAATATTTCTTTCGGGTCTGGGTGTTTGTGAGACCGAAAAGTCTCTCGTAGTTCCTGATACCCACGACACAAGACTCGATCTTAGTGTGGGGTCAGGACTATGTGTGTGACTGTTTGGTGTTATTTATTTATTTATTTAATTTAAATAATGATGTATGGAAGACATATTTCTAAACAAAACGCCTTTGGTATACGAATTACTTGCTCACAATTTTAAAACAGCAGTAATGAATAAGTGCATACGAAGTAATGAATTTTAATATAACGTAAAGTTTCTTGAGTATCTATTGTTCATATGTAATAAACCTATCCTTAAATAATGCTCAAAGCAAGTTACTTTAAGTACTCGCTTTAAGTTACTAATAAGTAGTCACTTCAAGTTTTAAATAAGAATTTACTGTTTGTTTTCAATTCCAGGAATATGATTTTCTGAGATTATGTTTTTAACAATGGATTGACGTCAGAAGGCTTTCGTTTTTAAAAACATAACCTTATTTATTTTTCTTATCGCATAATTATGTCAAAACTATTCTAAGCGTGTCATATATTGGCGTCTGGCGAAATTTAGAACTACTTAAAATATATAAAAATTAAAAAATATCTTTTAAGCATTTCCGAGATATAAGAAAAACAACATTATTTTGGTGACAGAAGATTATAGACGATAAATAAATGTTTTTGAGACGTGCGTTTTTACAGGTGTTACGATATTCGGCTTGGCTACACAGCCCGCCAGCACAACCTACACACCAGCACAATCATGTTGGCGACAAGCGCCCGCAAATGATGTTCGCTAACATCACATTTCGACAAATAAAATCAACAATGTCATAAAAATGATCCTTATTATAAGTCAATGTCGAGTCTTGCAATGAGTGAAGCCGCCGGCCTGTCGCCAACAAAAAGTTTGACAACCTCCGTGGCACAGTTGGTATGATGCCGGCTGTGAAGCCATAGGCCGCGGGTTCGATCCCCACACGGAAACAAATATTTGTGTGAACCACATTTATTTCGGTTCTCAGTGTTTGTGAGACCAAAAAGTCTCTCGTAGTTCCTGATACGCACGACACAAGACTCGATCTTTCTTAGTGTGGGGTCAGGTCTGCGTATGTGAAAGGTCCGTGGGTATGTAGTACGATTAATGTGCACATAGACATTTATGTACACTGTACACCGTCAATATTAAATTTTATTATCTACATTTCTAGTTGGCATATGCAAGATTGCCAAATACGGGACCTTGGATGGTTTTATTGTGTTTATAATAACACATGTGATGGTAATGAAATAAATGATTAAGCGCTTGGAAATAAACAAACGCAACTTTATTGCCTTACTGCGAAATCAGTTGCATTGCAAAGGAATTTTAGATTTTAGGGGCCCGTGTCCTTATTTGGCTCTTTTAAGATTTTATTAAGAACTAGCGGCCCGGCCCAGCTTCATCTGGGTAAAAATAGATTTCTGTACAATAATATGTACGTATTATACTTAAAACCTTCCTCTTGAATCACTCTATGTACTAAAAAAACCGCATCAAAATCCGTTGCGTAGTTTTAAAGATTTAAGCATACAAAGGGACATAGGGACAGAGAAAGCGACTTTGTTTTATACTATGTTGTGATATTTAAAGAGATTTCTGTTTGAAATGCACCGGGTTTTCTAATGACACCACAAAGTTACATCTATGAATGAGCTTTAATATTGAATATAATAAAAAATACAGTGTAATTCAAATAAAATAACGGATCACCTAAAAACAAAATAGAATAGGCTGAACTTCATACCTCATCACGTAGTCATTATAACCAGCATTATTATACAGAATATGCTTACCTGTAAAAAAAGAAAGAAATATTAATTTATTTGTCGCATACCAAATGTCGCATAAAACAAATACCTTAAAAAATAATTAAGACAATAATATAACAGATAACAAAAGAAAACATACAGGGTATATCAAGACTGCTATCGAAAACGTGCATCTAGATAGCATGTCGTGGCTGTGACATGTAGGTGATCACTCAGCATAATATTGAGTTGTGGCGTGAAACCACAAACCTACGCTGATTTTCAGTGGACACCTTGGGTGACATTCGGACGCCATCTAGATTCTTAACACTTATTGTCCACTAGTAAAAAAAAAAACAAGAACGGAACAGTAGTATGGAACTCTGGTAGATTGTTTAAACTAGTGTCTCATAGCCCACTGCTTTATTAGGAAATATTTCAAATAATTCAACTACGGAACCGTCAATGTATACGTCAAACACTGTCTTAATTTTATTTCGCGTAAGTTCACGGTAACGCACAGGGTGCCAGTGTTAATTTGCATACATATTAAAATTAACGCAGGTAGTACTGAGAATGTATTTAACGTGAATTGCACCAGGGATGGGGGTTTTCAGAACTCTTTGATATTAACACGAATTCAAACGCAATTGATAATTCTTGGAAAGTTAATTATGAGCTACGGTTTTTGAATGATTGTTTTTTTTTTTCAGTGAACCTTTTTGCAGTTTTGAATTCAATTCTAATTAATGAATACGAATCTTATCATGAATGATACCGGGCCGTAATTTTTTTGTTTCTTATCCTATAATATTTATCATTATATTGTTTTATGGTACAGCAAAATTTGAATTATTAATTTTGAATTTGACTGCCAGTCTTCAGGAAAATGTGTATGGTAGAATTTTGACTAGGCACAAGTATATATATTTTTTTTATTGCATTAAATGACTAGACGAGCATGTAATTCGCCTGATGATAAACGATGCGACCGCTCATGAACAGTAGCAAAACCACACAACTCCTTTAATTACAAAGCAATGCTTGGCATTCCATTGCACTCGCCGTCCTGAGACACAAGATGTTAAGTCTCAATATGTCCAGTAGTTTATCTGGCTACAATGTCCGTCAATACGAAACACAACAGTGCATTTAAACTGCTGTTTGAAGAAATAGACATTGCGGTGGTACCACCAGTAAAACATGTATCACAGTTTAACGGACACAAAAAAAAATCTTTAGAACATAGCAAAAAAATCTTTAATGTATGATTCTATAGCTTGGACAACACGATCCAATTATACTACATTTATTTAAAATTTTTTTACATAAAACATCAGTCACAACTCACGTAATTTTTATCTAGCATCTACACCATATCCTTGCCATAAAGGATAAACTGGCAAAAACATTCACGATTTTTTGTGTGAATTTAACTCACCTTGACGCAATGAGATTGATCGGACATCGCAGACAAACTGGCCAAATCTTCGCGCACCAAAATTACCAACTAGGATCGCGGGAATATAAAGAGCGAGAGGCAAAATATCATGCATAAGAGTGACAGGGACGAAAAAAGTTCATGAAAAAATCCTTTTTATAAATTGTTCGTGGTGTTGCCGCTATCGCGAAGTTGTTGCACAAATACAACCATTGAAATCTCGGATTCGAATCATTGCAAATTTATATTGAATTTTTCTATTAATCATATGCCCAGAGACATTGAGATAATATACTAGAGGGGACACTGCAAACAAAATGCTTGTAACAAAATGAAGGGTACATTCTATTTCTGTCTCTGTCACGCCAATGGAGTAACATTATCTTTCCTCTCGCTTCACTGTGTACCCTTGCGCACGCACCATACGCAGAGATTTTGTTCCCGATGTCCGCTCTAGTATAATACCTCAATGCCCAGAGACAGGAATTTGTGCTAGATATGGCGATACGCTCACCCTCTATCACTTCGAGGGACCTGGGAACACCTCTGCCTACTCCTTCTGGAAAAAGGCGTGATGTTTGTATGTGTGGGTATCCCCTCTATACTTTAATGTTCTTTTTTGCATCAATTTGACTCACCTTGAAGTTAAACAGAAGGAAGTCACGGAAACCTTGCTCTAGTCGACTGTATGTCACAAATTATAGTTTTGTCACGTCTCTGTTACGTCATGCTGGCGCGTACCGCGTACGTAACTCATTATTGGCAACCAAGCGACAAGGTTACTGGGTTCTGTCCAGTCCATTTCCTTTATGGTATTTACAATGACTAGACACAGAGTGTCTGTGTTGCAAAAGGCTTTTGTGGGTACCATAGCTTCTTGCTGATTAATTTTAGATTGTTTGAGTTTCATACGAATACAAGCAGTGTAAATGTACTGTTGTGTTCCGGTTTGAAGGAAATTGCAACCAGAGTAACTACTGGACATATTGAGACTAAGCATAAAATCGTATATCTCAGGATGGCGAGCAGTGCAATACCAAGCCTTAGTTTAGAGTTCATGCTGATGTTTGTTTTTGTGACTGTTCATAAGCAGTCATATTAGTATAGCAAGCTCATCTCGCCATTCATGGCAATAAAACAAATACGAAATGCTTTTGATGTTGTTAAGTTTGTTATGCATCTAACGATATGAAATTTAAATATGAAACGAGGTCATAAATTGATTAAAACAACCGAATCCATTGCATTACATTAAAATATGCATTCGAAATTTAAACAATTTTAGTTTTAGAACAATTAAAACCTATTTTCTGTATTGACATTTAAGTCACACTAGCCAGATACATTGCGGAAATAAAAAAAATACTTTCCTACATTTAGTACTTAAGCACCTATAATTTTTATAATTGCCTATACCGCAATTAAGCACGGTTATGATATGAATGCGATTAATATTGCTCCGCATTCACTCGGCGTTACTGTTGGCAGTCTGGCGCGGTTCCTTGGTAAAACAAAAAAGAAAACAATAGCAGTATTTGTTCACACGATTGTTTCCACGGTACTCGGTAAATCAATTTTCAAGTCAATTGCAAATAGTGTGTACTATACTGCTTCGTAGTTTGAACAAGGTTTAATCTAGTTTCTGTCTGTTTTATCGTTTCCTCATTCCCAACCTACAGGGCTTACGGATTTCGCAGAACTGTTCAGTCCTCGACTTTCGAATTTTGCGGAAGGCTTTGTTCGATATTGGTTTATTGGGTTTTAAAGTATTATTTATTTTTACACATAAGTGTAACCCTCTTGATATATTGTACTTAGCAGTAGTTTTAAAGCAAAGATCTCCATACGATTTTTCATGTAGAAATCTTGTTTCTTTGACTTAGGAATTAGAATAGACCCGTGATTTAATTAGTTAGGTAAATGGCTTTTATAAAATCATATACTTTACTTCTAAGTACGTGTTTTTGACATTATGTATATATTTAAGAATATTTGTCGATCTCTAATAAGTATGTATAAATGTTATGGGAAGAGCTCTATAATTTATGTTAAGTTGTTTGAAAACTTAGCCCAGTTACTTGTATTGCTTAGCTCGTAAATATGAGTGAGATTTATCTCAGCAGTTTCTCAATAGGGAAAGACACGAAATGTTGAGTTTGCATAATTGGTAACTAGGTGTATTACTAAAGTACTGTTAGTAATAAAATATTAAAAGGTCTGGATTTTCAATCACCGAAGACCATGTCAGCTTAATCACTCAATTAAAGTCAAAATTGTCAAACTTCACAATGTGTTGATTTAACGATTGCTCTCATCGTCAAAAAGCAATAAATAAGTAAGGTTCTTTAATATCGACGAATTGATACTTTCGTCGCAATTCTATAAATTATGGTACTTAAATCAATTAAGCTATTAAATATCTGTATCTGTATCAGCCCATATACGTCCCACAGCGTGGCACGGGCTTCTCTACAATCGAGAGTATGATTGAGAGTGGTAAGGCCACATAGTCCACCACAGGCCTAGTGCGGGTTAACAGACTTTACAAACCATATAGATTCTTACAAATTCGCTATGGGGCATATGCAGGTTTCCTCACAATGTTTTACTTATCTTTTGTTTTAGATATCTTTGAGTCTTGTTTAGCAGTAAGCGTAAGTGTTTTATTTTATCTACAAAAATATCAACTAAAAATATCAACGATTCAAGGCCGTTCCTATTTGCTTTCTAGATAAGCCGACCTTCAAATAATCCGTTAATTAAATTCCATAGTATTTCGCCATCCGTATCACCTGCACTGGACATGCTGTGGTTATCGCTGGTGGTCACATTTTGGCCGGCAAACCGATCGGTTTCATGTCCTTTCACTAGTTGGCCAATGTGCGCTGCGGCCTGCGGGCCATATCTTACCGCTACAATCGGATTTTGTTTACTTCTTAGTTATTTATTAAGAGCGTATACACCTTGCGCGCAAAGTCAACTATAGGTATTTCTTCGTTAATTTCACGCACACATAAGCGACCAAAGCTGTGTGCGTAGAGCTGCCGCGTCGGCTCACTATACAATCGGCTCAAACAACTTTGATCCGTGCGCTTCAAATATTCAATTGAAATGTAACTGTAATATAATATCATAAAAATATTTTATTTGCATTATAAGTAGACAAATATTACTGTGCAAGCAAAGAATAATACAAATTTAGATACTAATCATATTTTCGTTCTTATTACATTGTTAAGTTGCATTCAAATCAGTGTTCAATCAGTAGACATTAAGGACGTTTTATTAACCATTTCGTGTTCGAACACATAAATAGTGTTAGGGGCCTTACAACCTCTTACAATTACGAAATATATTTAATTTTATATTACAATACATAACATAACTTAGCCTCGGAATTACATCCCATTATATTACCTGAAACATAATTTATACTCACTACAAAATCATTGTAGGTAAAAAAAATAATTAAATATTTTACTACCAAAGTACTAAGATGTGGTAATCGCAGCCCGCGCGTGGCTATTTTTACTACGCACGGCAAAAGTCGACTGCAGCTAGGCCGGAGCGACGAGCGATACGTCCTCCCTCTAGAAGGCCTTGCGGCGGTCTGATTTGAGCCACGTCGGACAGCGTGTTTTATAGTGGTTTTTAAAATATTTGTAGAAAACATGAAAACTAATTTTGTTGAAATATAAAAATGGTAATTTATTGATAAGATGTTCTTCTATTATAATATGCAATTGCTATAAAAAAATATGTACGATAAGTTGGTGAAAAAAAATATGTTCTTGACGAGAGTTTCTGAATAATTTCGCATTGTTTAAATTTTTTTTTTTCATGAACTAAACACAAAAAGATTATTTTTCTCAGCAAAATCCCTCCATAAGGGTCTTATTAGTCTGATAATATTTTTATTTTCATCTTATATTTAGTGGTTTCGGATATCTTAAGCTTCTAAATTGCCATTTAAAGCCTAAATAACGAAACTTGTGTTCAGTAATCCTTATAGTACTCACAAATTATCCATCAATCTATAATGTTTTCCACCAAAATCCCTAGATGACAACCTTTTCTAAAATAAGTACTAATTATTTTTCCTTTAAATTGTTTATTTGTGGCTATTAACTCATTTGAAAAGTCCTGTTTTTAAGCCAAAAAGCGCGCACAGGGTATAAACGCTCTTAAGTAGCTTTTGAGATTATTGGCGAAACGAATATGCGATTCGTCTGATGGTAAGAGATACGACCGCTCATGTCATCAATGAATGCTTTGCATTTCACTATGAGCGCCATCTTGAGACATAAGATGTTAAGTCTCATTATATTCTGTAGTTATACTGGCTCCAGTGTCCTTCAAACCGGTACAAAACAGTGCTTTTTACATTGCTGCTGGGCAGGAGAAATAGATTTTAGTAATGCAAATAATATAGCATTGATGTTTTCTTTAATTGAAGAGAATGAACAGAGAAGTGCTAAACGTAAATCTACAGATGCAACACCACTCATAACTGGTTACTATACTAAGTATTGCATGGCACCATGTTTAGTTCGCCTCTCTACTACTAAGTATTCATGTAGTAACACCTGATAAATTTGATAATAGTTATAAACAACCATATGTCCAATAAGATTTTCCATCAGCAAAACCTTCCTAAATACCAATATCCCATATTTCGAAGTTTCGATATTATAAGGTATAAGTTTTTACTATTTGAAACCTGTAGACCTTACCTTTTCTTAATTGATCTTAATTTGGGGATCAGAACTATGTTTGTTTTTGTTGTGTGTATTTATTTATAATATTATGGTGAACATGAGCAATAAAAAGTAGTAGGTAATGTTATTATCCTGTTTGTAAAACAGGGTTTTCTAACTTACAAACATCTCATATGAGTAAGTCATACACAAATACGGAAAGTACATTTTACAAACTTGCTGTCAAAATATCTCTTCCCGGAGTATCGCAACGTTTTTTGATCAACTTCATGACAAGGTCAGGTCAAGACTTACTACATATTCTAAGTCCTAAAGTCTAGACATGGAATACGCGCTCTATCCAGTTGTCGAGTAAACATTTTAGAAATAACTGAAAGAGACAAATAGAACATGCAGCTACATTTGTCTCCCTTTATTGATTTCACAATCGCAACATCTCTTTCTTGTTTTCATATAACTTGTTGCTCTTTGTTCACTATAAAGATATTTAACAGTAAATATGAAGTGAAGTACTTTTTAACATTTGTTTAGTATTTCAGAAATTACATTAAAGTATTTCTGAATCGAATTACGATAAATATTTGATAATTATCAGAAAAGCAGAAAAAAACACATATGCAAGCAAGGTATAGGCTTGTATTCAGCTACGTTGAGACACAAAGATTTTTTTGTAGCCTATATTAGCCTATCCCACTGCTGGGCAAAGGCCTCTCCTTTCTTTGTCCATTTGACTCTGTCCTCGGCGAGCCTTTACCAACTGTTTCTTTTATTCTACTTGCTTATGGAGCAACTGTAACAACGGATCGTGGGTAAATTAATGCTTATTTCTATTTGTCTATGAAGCAAAAATAGCGCTCTAGATTTTTTTATGTGACATTGCTAAGCACAATGGTAACTTGACTCGCATGGGAAAATGTATCGGCACTGCGACGTTAGTACAATTCCTAGAACCGAGTACTGTGAAGCAAGTCTTGCTGTTTATGTAGCTGTTATTTTATGTGTCCATTACTGGTTATACTACCCTTGGTGAATAGTTCAATATATATATATGGAGATCTAAATACTTAAAGTATAGTTTTGTTTAAGTAACACTCAATATGGATATATAGCCTTTAATATTTCTTGTTATTGTTGGACAGGTTTAGAAAAAAATACGTATTAATTTACATAAAACATGTTCTTATGATACAATTATGACGCTTAAAATGAAGTAAAAATCAAAATAACTAAGTATTATTATTTATAACAACTTTGAACTATTTCCCATAACAATGCCCTTTAAATATTATTCAGTAAAATTATAGCTTACGATTACTAGAGCACGAATATGCCATTCAAGATAAGCCAAAACCGTGTCTCACAAAAATCAGTAGGAGCATTGCACTATAAAATAGAATACTTAAATTTTTAAATTAAGAAGGTTTTTTGTTCAGTGGGATAGGCATTAGGAGTTCTATTAATCCCTATCTTCTATCGTTAGTATCCGATATCTTCAAAGCACATGAATACATCTGTATTCTACAAATATTATGCCTACAAATATTTCTTCCGGGTCTGGGTGTTTGTGAGACCGAAAAGTCTCTCGTAGTTCCTGATACCCACGACACGAGACTCGATCTTAGTGTGGGGTCAGGACTATGTATGTGACTGTTGGGTGTTATTTATTATTATTTATTATTATGAGTATTTACACCATTAACGTGTGAACCGCTAAGTCGACGTCATGTTTACCATTAAAAAATCCTCTACCACTTAATGAGAAGCATTTATACTATGCACACAATTACGGTAATCATCGTGAACTAATTAAAAGACAAAAAATCGAATACTTGAACAGTAAATTATGTAATGTCATGTCTAACAGTCGTTAAGTTAATCAAGGTTGTAGTTTGTTTAGCTTTGTTTGCAAAACGTGTCAACACATTGTTTTATTATTATCTTAATGAAAATTATGACCCAGAAATCACGTACTAATTATGAAATAGTATATAAACTATTAGTTTGTTTGTTTCACAATGAGCCTAGTTATTTGTTGGGTAATTTTTACTAGTATTTTTAAGGGACACGTGTCGTTTAATCACTAGGTGACAAACACGTGCTAATTTAATATTTAAATATAGTTTCTTTCTTTCCTTCGAATTACGGCCATTTGTAATTGGGTACCCAAATCAATATTTCCCTGCTTCGATAATTAAAAATATATAATATATCTATCACATATAAAAAAAATGAGAATCTATTCAGAATCAATCATAGTGGAATCATTTTAATAGTAGAAAAAATCATAGGAAAGAGATAAACAAGAATAATGACGTTACGCGATTAAAGTGCCTGTGTGCGAAAGAGACAGCGAGATGCTATTTATCACGGAATTATTAATAAAGTCGCTGGATGCAGACCTCTTCCAACAGGTTGCTGATGTAATCCTTGGAGGATCTATGATCCACAGAACTGTCTATGCTAAAGATAAAGCATAGTGTTAAATACATTTAGAATTACTATAAAAATATTATAGATTTAGTTCTATTAAACAATAACAATAGTTAAAAAAGCTAGAAGGCGTATCCGATCAGCTTGATTGAATGTGGCAACTTGATTTTTTCGCATCAAACTCGTGGTAAATCGATTCTCATCCGTGAATAACTGTGTTGCTGGGTATCGCCAAATTGGGAATTGTAGGAGATAATTTTGCAGCTTTTGGTATTGAATATTGTTTTTAAAGATTTTTATTTACTCAAAAGAAACTCAAATTTCACTCTATGAGATAGGTACAATAACAACTAAAGCTAACAGCACAAACAAAACATATAAATCAAACTATAAATGTATTTGTTAATTCTAATATAAGAATATGAAACCATGTGTACTATGATGATACAAAAAAAAAACACAATAAAGTTTATTATTGTATTTACAAAGGCTTCATACATTTATTCTAAGATAGCAGATAAATTAGGAACAAATAACACAGCTACACAAAAAATAAGTGACATGTTTTAAAGACCTCTCATTTGTTAATGTTTGTGGTGCAAAAGTCCAAAATGAAAAAAGGATTCCATCGCATAAGATTTTTACGTGACCAAAAACCAACTTTAAATTCCATTTGTGTAGTGTATTCAACAACAAAAATCCAAATTATTTTGAGAATACTGATCCGCAAGGGACGTAAGGACTCGACAATTTGCTACAGAAGACGCTCATCAACGCAATACTCCTAAATTAGTATAGTATCGTAAGTTATTAAACAGGATTTTCAAGCCAGGTTTACATATATGTCAACATCAGGCCGTTGAGATAAGCTCAAGCTACGTACACATTGCAAAAGCAGAGAGCCGTGCATTATTATCGTGGACATTTCGTACACAAACCGGTCTATTAGCTAATACATATTTGGACATACTGGACAATGTCGGGTTAAACTTTAGAAACAAACTTCCTATCCCGTTTTCTTTCATTATAATAGTTTGATCCGTGGAGCTTTACAGCTGGCTCTTGTAGCTAAAATACTTTATCAAAGATTATCAGTCAATTGAATTGGCACCCGCTTTGCTACGGAGGGAAGCGGACAAAAAATCTCCTATTCTTCCAATTATTTAACTTAATTTTGTTGCTTTAGTTAAAGACAAGTTAGACATTCCCGGAGACTCGCCGAGCTTCAATGCTCGGTGTCATTAAAATGTGTACCACTGTTGATCCTGGCTTACAGGAGTTGCAGTAGTGGGTGTGAGGGCGGGAAAGTCTCCTACCTTTTTCTTATCCTTTAGTTTGTGAGACCTGGCTATGATCTATTAGTCTACTGCTTTTACACTGTATTCCACTCTTTTTTCTTCCATCCATGTTCGTTCTTTATGCATTGTATTTACAAACACTGCTGATGTAAGAATTAGCAGATATCGATTACTGTAAAGTTGTGAAGTCTGTTGTCTATTCACGCAAATGGGACATGTTTAAGGATCTGAGAGCATCTCTGTGATCCGAAACGAAACTTGAATATTTGGACTTCGACGTCTGAGCTAAGTTATAAGTTTTCCACTTCTAAGAATCAGTACTATTTTCTATGATACTTATAATTCAGTGAGAACTCAGTCTATGGTTACGACTTACGATAGAGGATTCAAACATTTTGTGATGTACCTAGGCACATTCATACAGTTTTACGTACGATTTTCGAACATTCGAGGTTCGTTTTGAATTATAGATCCACCATGGGGCCCTACTATATTCATCCGAAACGAAGTTCGAAACTTCGGACGATCGAAGTTTTTTATACGATACGAATGTATCTACTCTGTAAAAGTTCGAATTTGTATAACGTACATCGTAACCATAAGTCTATGGTTACGACCATAAGTCAATAACGACCATAAGTATATGTAGGTACATTCGTATCGTATATTAACTTCGATCATCCGAAGTTTCGAACTTCGTTTCGGATGAATATAGTAGGGCCCCTGCCTGTTCGTGTACGTCAGGTGGATTATACGAGTAGATACTTTGTATAAATATGCTAAGATAAGGAATAGTGGTCAAGAACTTAGGTGATTACTAACTATCAAGCATCACTTGCTTTACTGGTCTTGATACAAAAATAAAGCTGTGTTATAATGATAACATCTTAGTTAACTGCAAACGAGTCGAGAAGCATGGCAGCGTAAAATCTATCTCTTACTTGTTCTATACCTGGTTTTTAAGCCGTACACCGTGACGGATCGGAAACATATTACTGTTGTAATGTATCGTATATTATTCATTACCTACAATGTTCATTATTTTCAAGAAAATAGGTAGGTTTTTTCAAGAAGCCTTAATTGCGGCATTAAAAACTGTGACGAAATCTGAACGTTGGTAATTACAAGACCGAGCGAAACTGGCTTTCGATACGGGTGAGGATCATAATAATTACGGAAAAACTAGGTGGGTTTAACGGTGAAATTGCTAGGAACATCAGTTACATGTATACAAGTATTCTACCATACATTTGCATAAATTAGGAAGGCCTCCCTGACACAGATAGTTTGTTAATCCCTTAGGCCCTTAGTTAACGCTATCTCAGTAAGATTTTATGCACATACAATGATTCTATATGAGGCTTTTTTTGAAGGGGTAAGGTCTCGCTGTTATCAGTTATGGCTGAACACGAACGAGCAGGCTCGTCCGGGGCGGTACCACTGTCTCACAAAAAATCGACGTGAAGCGACAGCTTTGCTGTCCCGTTTCGTTCGGTGAGTAAGAATGTCCGATGCCCAATAAACGAATCGAATCTACTGAATTGATAGGCTGGCTACACATTTATGATTCAAGCGTTTTGGATGTTCTGTTTGCTCGTTTGCAGGACCCATAAAACACCATAAAAAGGCACATAAATAATCATTACCACTAATCAGAATAATAAGACTATATTAACTTTTCCCCAAACAAGCCCTAGAATCCATTTATGAACGTATTTCTCCCAGTAACAATAATTTCGTTATTATTTTTTGTTCGTTTTCTTGAATATCAATTCAAAAAAAATCGTTTGCATATCAATCTAAAATGACTACTATAAAATTTATGTAACATGTGACTACTACGAGTATATTGAATCAAATAAGATGCGCTAAACTAAAATATTTAATCTTGAAATGTCATAAAACGAGTCTGCAACGTGACCAGCGGATGGTACGCGGAAGAGCGTAAATCTTCTAAGCAAAAAATAACGTGAGACGTGAAATATTTAATAACTTGTAAGTTGTGATTCCTCGCGATTTGCTTACGATAATTTACTGCGAAATTAATGATTTGATTAAAGTTGGTCCTGGTTTGATCACGATCATTTTGCAGCGTGTTTTCGATGTAAAATGTGGTGTTTATTTTCTGTTTTGTTCTTTTCAGATTGCTGCTGCAGGCGAACTAATATTTGAAGATGAAATAAACTATTTTTGACGCCGGAAAACTACTTCCTACCTGGGCTATGAATATTTTCTTATGGACTTTGTTTTTCCTCAACTGTCCACCATATATTAGTTGATTTTCGACTTATCTCTTACCATAAATACATTTAGAAATACAAATTGTTTCTGTTCCAAGAATTGTTCTTTAACCCTATTTTTCTAAAGTCACTTAACAACAAGTTTAGCAAGCAACTAATAAAGTATTCGCATCTTCAACTTATTTATTTTTTGTACTATCAATGATTCTAGTTTTATTACTTACTCACGTTTCAACGTATTAGTTTTAATATAACTACTAAAATTGTCGACCTTGAGGTAAGGTCGTACGTCAGCCAGAGGTTATTAATTAGCCTGGGTTTTGCCGAATTGAGAGCTGGTATTTAGATGTTGCTTTTATAAACTCGAAACATTAAACTTTTTGTGCTTAAGCTCATAATTCTTGATCATAAGATTGTATTAGGATGTGTACAGCGAGCTATTAGAAGTGGTGTACATTCAGTTGCATGCCGACCTTTAAATCAGATGATCTGTCCACTTTGTGATTATACGTCTGACGCTACGCTCTAATCCAATAATTTTTTTTTTTTTTTTTTTTTTTATTGCCGTGAATGGCGAGACGAGCAAGCCGTTCGCCTGATGGGAAGCGATACGACCGCTCATAAACAGTAGCAACATTCCACTGCGCTCGCCATCCTGAGACATAAGATGTTAAGTCTCAATATGTCCAGTAGTTACTCTGGCTACAATGTCCTTCAATCCGAAACACAACAGTGCATTTAAGCAGTGTTGTTTCACGGGAGAAATAGACATTGCGGTGGTACCTACCCAGGTGGCCTCTCACATATGACAGACCTACCACCACAATTTATGAAAAATTGTCATAATTTTATAAATTTTCATAATTTTATGAAAAATTGTTAATCTTTGTTTAGCATTTGTTGTTTATTGAAGTGATCCCTCTTTATATTATTTAAACATTGCTCGGCCGATTTTGATGTTTTAAAGTTTCGATTGTCATTATTATTAACGGTTTTAAATACGTTAAGGTTATTTTAATGAGTTTCATCTTAAAGAGCCTCACAGAAGATCACTGCACCGCCTTGAGTGAAACACGAATGTATTTAGGAAAGGTTACTTATCTTGCTCTTTGCAACAAAGTTCAGACACAGATTCAAGTACAAATAACCCTGAGTATTCGTGTGTATTCTGATGCTCTGTCTATTCAGTCTTTTATATATCTTCCTGCTCAGGAAAGGCCTTATATTAAGAAAAGAGTTTGAGTCCAGAGTCCATGACGCTGACAAAAATTGTCTTTGTGGACTGACGAAAATACAGTCTATATTTTTAAAACAATGTGGCCATCGATACTTATACTGTCAACATCAAAAGACCAATCAGTTATTATGGACGTGTCCCCCTCATTTTGATTTCTGACGTCAGTCCAGCGTCCAAGTTGTGTAACAATTGATCTAAGAGCCCCTTTGTCCTCACTGACTGCAATGCATCAATATAGGCCAAAATAATAGCATTGATTGACCTCATTTATGAGTCCTAGTTTACGCCGAAATGAATTATTGATATTTTATGATGCATCAACTTGCGCTCGTTTGATTGGTCCAGTAGTGACGTATTATAATTTTGATTGCCCTGTTACGCAAGTACGATGGGAATCGTTTTAGGTTTTCAACTCAACTATTATTTTTATTCGGTATTGGTATATATTCTAGCATGAATGGGCCGTGATCCATTAACCTCTAGACTTACCTCTCTAGCTTATGCAACCTACAAAAAAAAAATCTCAAATTTTTTTCTTTGTACTGGTACATTTTTCAAAAAGCAGATAATAGGACTGATCGTAAACTTTAAAGTATAATCGTTTTGCATATTTCTTTGATCCTAATTAACTTTTTGTTTACAAGTGTATAATTTTAGAAGCGTTATGTAACTACTCCTATAATTGGTAATATGCATCAGAACATAACTAGTAAAGAATAGTATTAATTTTGACAATGTGTAAACTATTGGAGAACCTTAATTAAATAAATAAACTGTGAGACATAGACAGGCAGAATACAGTCATTACCACACTATTAACTGAAATACCAGGTTGAAACAATCACAGTAGGTCAACGTGAAGACAACGGCGCTGTTTCTAAACCAGCTGAAGAGCTACGCCTCATTGCAATTGCATTACGGAACATCTCACAATCAAGGACAATGTACGAAGCCAGTTATTTACATACGTGATCTGACTGAAGCTAGTTTTAGGTTAATGTACGAATATTGTGATCTAGGTTCAATATCTGATTTGAGATAATTTTGGATTTGTTGAAGTTGTATCTGAATCCTGGGGGTTGATATATGAATCATCATCATCAACCCGTTGCAGGACATAGGCCTCTCCCAAGGTACACCACAGAGCCCGGTCTGCGACTTTATGCATCCAGTCGCTGCCGGCCCTCTTGTGCAATTCGTCCCGCCATCTGGCCGTATTTGAATGGTAAATAATTATTTAATTAATCAGATCATTAGAATAATGGTATGAAAATTTTAAATTAGATGAAGCGCCTTAACGTTTGTGAAAGCCAAGGACTGCAGCGCATGCGAAATCAAATTCAAGTTCAAATCAAAGTAAATAAGAATACTATAAATTCAATTATTTACATATATTGATTAATATTCATTTTTGTGCGAATAATATTACCTAGTACTTCATTATTTAATTGGATATTCTATCACCAGCGTTCGTTTGCTTTCTTCAATGTCATTTCATGTTCATCTCGATCTATTACATTGATGTTACATCCAATTTATCCACTGAATTACGAGCTTCTCTTTAAGTATCAAATACATGACATAACAGCTTAAATCGTGCTATTCAGTCAAGGACATCGCCTTTTACTGTCGGATCCATTGACGGACATGTGGATTGAAATGTGTACGTGCAAGGTCGCCGTTTAGTTATTATAAGACCTAGGCAGTAGCCGCTTACTTTTTCTGCTCTTCCATATCTCACAGCAGTGTATGGCTCCTGCTGTATGACTTTTACTACGAAATATTCAACCCATCCTTCGTTTTCACTTCATTCACGATACTTTTCGACAGTTATCTATATCTGATTTTACGATTGATGTTTATATCCAACCTTACAGGAACATTCAGTTTCAAGCAAATTAGGACTTTCAAAACCAATAAATTTAATTTATGTACGTTACTCATTTTGGGATTTATACTCAGGTCCTCAAGATTCGTAGGCCATGGATACTTCTATTAGAGCAATGAGTTAATAACACCAAGTCATCAGAAATAGCCACCGTTGTTTAATTACCGTTCATTAAACTTGCCTAGGGTCAAATTATGTCATCAATGCCACGAACATTAGACCCATATTTGTTTTTTTATTGCACGTATTATGCAGACTAACGCCTTGCTAATTCGATAGTAAATGTTATAAATAGAATCAGCTTTTGCTGTTATTTAATTTGGTTTTATTGGGATATTTACTGGTAAAATCCATTGATAAGAATTAACACAAGGTGTTGTATCAATTCGAGCTTTTGAAGGCAATTTAAAATAAACCAGACTTTCTTAAATTGCTGGGGAATATAACTTAGACGATATCCGAAAGATGGCTGGTAGCGGTTGGAGACGATGGGCTGAAGATCGAGCCCAATGCTATAGGAGAGGCCCAGCAGTGGATGTGAATTGGCTGATGATGATGATGATAACTCAGTGAATAGAACAGTTCAAAACCCACATGCCAGTAGACAAATAAGGTGGCATTTGAAATATAAAACATTAAATTTAGGCCTCCTAGAAATTAATTTCTAACTAGTTGCATAAATGTAAACAACAAAATTTTGTAATTGCTCGTATGTAGATAAATTATTGATGTTTTGTACACATGGCCATTACTCACGTTATATAAATGCGTGACTTCGATCATTTTGTAAAATCGTGCTATTACTAATACACACACGCTTGTGTTTCAACAAGGTACACTGATATGAGAATGAAATACTACGGTTTTTATATCCTTTAGTTTAAATTTTCGTTGGTTACAGCAGTTTGAACTGGAACTATTTTCTTCTATATCGTATCGAGTACTATTATCTTACTGTGTATCTACTGTTCTATTATCTTAAATATCGTTATTTGTTGTTTTATTTTAGACTAAATTATCGTTCCTATAATTAATTCTTAAAGCTTTCCTTCTTTTTCTGTGAACAGTGAGACGGGCATGCCATTTGCCTGATGATAAGCGATATGACCTCTCTTAGACTGTAGCAAAGCCAAACAACAGCATTATCTGAAACGCGATGCTTGGCATTCCACTGCGGTCGAAAGATGTTAAGTCTCAGTTTGTCCAGTAGTTACTTTAGCTACAATGTCCTTCTAACCGAAACACAATAGGGCATTTACACTGCTATTTGACGGGTTTCCTTTTAAGTCATTTCGAAAAAAAAAAAAACTTTTAAATTTACAAGTGGTTGCATTGTCACCATCATTCACACGCGGCAAAATGCAACAAACTTTTTACCATAAACAGTAAAATTGCTAGTTGATATTCCGATGGCGGCCGGCGGCTCGGTTGTCATCGGATCGAACACACGATCTGGATATAAAACGCCTGTTTAACCTCATAACAAGGTTTTTAACATTCACAATACCAGGAAAGCGCGGCCTAACCTGCTCAGTGCATGGTGTTTGAAGATTATTCGACCTGACAGTTTTGTTTAAGGCTACGAGTAGTTAATGTTAAATCAAAGGGAAGAGTTGTAATTTTCAAACTTAGAGTATTTATATATAGAGGGAGCGCTGTCATACATTCGCGATTTGAAAAACGTAGATATTTTCTTGTTCGTAATGTTGGTAGCGCACCTATATTAGTAAAAATTGAATTCATTATTTAGCAATAAATTGCCATAAATTCCGTTATTAGCCGAAATTATATTTAGCTATTATCCTTTTAAAATGAATTTGGGTGGAATAAGATATACCTAAACTACTTATTTTTAATTTTGTTTTCAAATAATTTATGTATGTTGCACAACCTGTTCCAATATTAGCCAATAGGAGGGCAGAAAAAGGTGGCCCGGCACCACCATTTTTATCTACGTTTTTGAAGTACCAGCGCTCCCTCTATATATATATACTCTAAGCTTTCAAAGTAATCATAATTTAATGGGTCCCAAAATGTTTTGTATTCATATTGAACATATTTTTATTTTAGTGTGAGGAGCAAGGGAGATGTTAGAGGATTTTTACAGTATTTAGAAAAATAGCCCATTAAAGGAGATCTCTTAAATATCCTTATCCTAATTAATTTTGGACCAACAATATTAATTTCTTCGCAGACTTAAATATGGCTTAGTACTTGGCATTCACGATAAAAAATAGTTTGTTCGCAACTCGCAACGTCAAATCATTTATATCGTAAGCGTAGATAAAGTCTAGAGGAAATCACAATAGATCTTCATTTTAGTCATCCGTCATCATCATGTCATCTGGAACTAAAAGACCCTTAAATTCTGCATTCAGAGTTGCGCACAAAACATAATGTTGAATAGATTGGTATAAAAAGTGGTAACACGTTAAAAATGCTGCTATTTACATTCTGCATTAGATGCTATATTCAGGTTTCAGTCATCTATTTGTGGCTAAAAATGATGATACAATTATACAATTACAAAAACCCAGTACTAGCTTTCGACAAAGAGCTAAAATGGCAAGAGCTCGCCGAGACATGGTAAGGCCGAATAACAAAGGACCTTTGCCTAGCAGTGTTACCTAGCAAATTAAACAAAAAATAGCTTTTGACAGCCGCGGTAGCAAAGTTGATGAAGCACTGGTTGTGAAACGAGAAGAGACTAATGCTCGTGTGATCCATAGGTATTTGTTTCGGGACATGATGTTTGTGAGACCGAAGTCTCTCGTAGCTTCCGATACCCATGATAAAGACTTCTATTTTAGTTTTAGGACTATGTATGTGACTGTATGGTATACTATCCACTCACACGTCCACGTCACTGTCACTTATTTTGACAGAAATTTTCCGATTCCCGCCTTTTCAATATTCATAAACATAAAGCAATATATCCTTGTACCTATTCTAGCTACAGGGAAATAAAAAATAGCTTTAAGTATCTAAAACTATGCAGAATTATTACATGTGACAATTATTGTACAAATATAATTCAAATGTGTTGTAAATAAATAATAAAAATTCTATACAGATCGAATTTCAATGGTATTTCATTTTCAAATCATGTTTTCACCCATTAAATCATATTACATACCAATAAAATCCATTTATAAATAAAGTATATACTATAAGCTTTCTTTTGATATCCATATTTTACTACTTAAAGTTATTTTTATCTTATAAAAATCCAAAAAAATATACCCATAATCACATAACCAATTTTTGTTAAGTTTGCGTTTGCTTAGTGACTCCCAGTTCCGGGTTACGATTTAATGTTGCCAAGTGATCGTATTCAGTGGAGTCGAATTTTTTACTGTTTTTTTTTTTTATTAATTAATTTGAACTTTTTTGTGTACATTTTTGTAACAAGTCTTTATATGTTATAAATATTCGTTTTTAATCGAATGCAATAAGCAGAAAAGAACGTCAATTCGACGTTTTTTTTTTCATAACTATTATATTTAATAATAAGGCCACAACTTATGGTTTCGAGACATGCTAATGACTTCGAGGGTAAAAAAGCTTAAGATCAAATTGTCGACCAAGATTTCCTGCATGTGCATTTTCCGCCATCTTGAAAAGGGATTTGAATTCAGTTTTTTTTGCAATAACTGTCTTGGTATAATAATATAAATCAGAATAATCTAGCTAGGCAGATGATGATAAGGTCTGGAAACGCTCGGAAAATACATATAAATATTTATATTTTAGGTTTCCTCGTGACCCAATACGATGCGGAGAATGGACATCAATCATCAGCCAGCAAAGACGTGAACATTTTTTTAAGCCGAATATATCGAAAATTAAATACCTATTACATTTTACACATAAATATTTGTTCTATTGATTTATATACATGTCTTGCCCAAAACATATCTACGCTCAGATAAAAGTACAAATACAAATTCATCTTCATATAAAAGTAAAAAGGATATTCGTCTCCATTCCATGCCTTGTCCTACCGACTAACGTCGGTCATAAAATTTTATTGCATTTTGTACACTGCTTTGTATAAACAACTTTAAACAATCCGCGTAAGGTTGAATTTGCAAAAGATATGTTTATAGTGTGACTATAACTACATAATATTAGAATTGTCGAGTGTTTGGTGACAGTTTCGAATAAGGTTTCGAGTGTTACTTTTGTTCGAAACTGTGCATCTTGGGTTTTTTAAAATAATGGCAATTGATGTAATTTTTTTCAAATTCAGATATTAGTATTTGTGTAGATTACAAATAAAACCCTTCAAATGATATAAACAACTATTTATTTCATTTCATTTATACATTCAAAAGTATTCGTCGAAATATACAAATGTGTTTATTACAAATATGCCATCTTAAGTTGAAATAAAGTACACTTTTGCCTTACGTAGCTACAATTTTACCAAGGTTCCCAAAGGTGGGCGTACCTGAATCGGAGGTACCAAAGATACGAAAAAATGTAAAGCCTCTTATATTGGTTTATATTTACATAAGCATGTGTATTATGTTATAAGTAATACAAATGTTTCATCATACATAAAATTAGATTTTATTAAAATTCTGACATTTGGTACATTGACTTGACACATTATTCATTTAAATATTTATATGAAACTAATATGAAGGGGTAGTAAATAAACACAAAAAACGAAATCGAACAAACATGAATTTAGATAATAATAAACATTTTCAATTGAATTAATTAGGATGCAACAACAATACATGTATTTGTAGGAATGTATTTGTGGTGTAGACGAAATAAAAGTTCACACCAAGCATACGCAGTATTTAATTCCGAGGCACACAGATTACATGTTCTTAAGTCTTATTCACTAAGGTAAGGTAAGGTAATTACAGTAATATTATCTACACACTGCTTAGTCCCTATAACAGTATACACATACTATGAAAGAGATGGAGCGATAGTTTTGCAAGGTTCACAGCAAAGCGGTACGAAATATTATCCCGAAACTATTGCGAGCGGCAAGGCAAGCTAGACGACGCGACGGTGCGACGCGGGTCCGATGACGTCACGAGTACCTGAGCGCCCGCCGAGCCGGGGCGTTGGTGTGCCGTTATTTATCTAATACAAAAATTAAATTGTCGTGTGTCATGTGTGTGTATCTGTGTACGTGTCTGTGTGTGTCTGTGTGTGGGGCCTACATATTTATAAAATTACGAAATGTCTACTGTTTGTGATTGTTACATTCATAGAAATCAAACAAATATTTGGAGAGAATATTTACATTTTTGATTATTGAATTGATGAGTAATGATTTCTTATAAGTTACAAGCATTATTTTCCAAATATTCAATTGGTTCCTTGACGTCACTTACACTGCACGTTTAATACACGTATTCACATTTCACTGCACATTAATCACTGCACAAAGCATGGTCATTACAATTGCAACTTCACTAAAAGAAAATACAAGTAAATCTATCAACGCATTTCACAATACTTGTTAATTATTATCCGAACTCCGAAGTTGTTGTAAACTAGTGTTGAGCAGGACATACAAGAGGCAGTACATTTGTCCCGTACATGACGTCAAAACGTAAGAGCGGCTCAACTTTTTAATGTGTACTACTTCATATTTGGTGTATTACTTGGTCTGTAAGGTCATTTCATTGACGTGAGCCGAGAGGCAAAGTTAAGAGCCATAAATAAGTGTCAGTACGCCTCACTTCAATTGAAGTGGGACATTGTACTGGCTCGGTACAAAAATGAGGCTACTCTTACAAACTCTTTTTCAAGTCATGTCCTACTCAACACTATTGTAAACAACATGACGGCCCGGGGCGCAGACGCAGTAAGATTGTTGATTTTTTGAAAATATTATTTAATTGTGAGGTTTGTGCTGAAAATATGTGTTTATTAAAAATCAAAATAACAATTCTCACCATTGTCATTCAGTGAAAAGATTTAAATTGTGTGCAAAGGTAGGTGTGTACCCGAGTTAAAATAACTAAACCAGCAGAAAGGGAATGTATCTCGAAAGTTTCATGTTAAAACTTAAAAAATATGAACCGCACAGAGTACATTCATTGATTTAAAAACTAAGGATAGGCCCTTCAGTACATTGAGTACGTCATGCGCCATCTGTTGGATTTTTACGTCAATGGCGGCCATGAAATTCAATAATGCTAAAATAAATGTTATACTGATTTAAGGTAGTATAATTTTACTTAGTGGTGATAAGGAATGTTATCTTTTTTTTGTGAACTTTCGGTCATCTTTATTGCAACCACGACGATACAATTAGGCATTTGTCGACGACTTACAGACCGGTGCGTTGTGTCGTCACAACCGTTGCATTGGTCCGCCGACCACTTTCGTGACAATACTTTTCGTACTCTCCGCCCCCTCCATATATTTTACGTCAATGAGTACATTACTATATATGAAATAGAGGTCTATCTTCATGCTCAAAATGGAAAACACATGGTTGTCAGTTCCAAAACAAGTAGATGATGGCGCTGTTACACAAATAACGCTGGGTACCTCTATATTTATCGGTAGATGGCCCTGTTACACAATTAATGCTGGGCACACATAGAATGGCTTAACACATCATTATTCGCCAATAGATGTCAGGAAGTCATATTTTCGGTTTGTATTTCTGTTTTTATTTTTTAAACATTCTAATTATATTAATAATATTCCTATTTCCTAATTAATATATTAACATAATATTGTTCGGGTTCGATTCCCGCACCGAAACAAATATCTGTGTGAAGTAGAGGTATTTGTTTCGGGTCTGGCTGTTTGTGAGAGCGAAAAGTCTGTTGTAGTTCCTGATACCCACGACACAAGACTAGTTCTTTGTGTGGGGTCGAGACTATAAATGTCACTGTTGGGTGTATTTATTTATTTATTTGATTATATATTTGGATATTTGATTACAATATATGACATCATATTTTCAATAAACAATGATGTGTCGGAATTGATAATGACAGCTTTTCAATAATTCGCCAGCCCCCAAACCATTTAAAATCCACTAAAAGCAATTTTTCCCAACCAGGACCAAACTACCAGATTTTGTGGAAAATCCACTAAGTTGGTAACACTGGTGCAAAAAAGCTTGAAAGATGGCCGCCCATGTAAGTTCTTGTCCAGACGATATTTGATACAAATGTTAGCCGGTTTAAAACAGCGCAGGGCCAATAAATAAATTACTATCGTGTAATAACATGAATGGAAAATAAAATACTTAGTTCTATCAAATGTTAACATTGTTATACCTAGTTTTTTAATGTATTTATTGATTTTGCATTAATGAAATTTTAGCGATCGAGACATGCAAAACTGTTATCCTTTTTCATAGTGTTTGGTTTAGAAACCAAAATATAGTTTATGGTAGATTTCTAAGAAAATATCCTTAATTACTACGAGATTTGTATAGGTAAAGGTACTGGTAGGTATAGCGTAATCCATTACAATTAAAAATTGTAATAGTATTTAAAAATTACGAATAAGGGTAGTTAAGTGGTGGTTGAAAATTAAAACAAAATAAAAATATACAGTTATTATTATTACAATCAATGAATAAATATTTAAGAATAAATACTGACAATTTCAAACCTATAAATTAATAATTAAAGATTTGTACGACTTATTTAGTAAGTTTTTTTATTTGGCCCGGCATAGTAGCCCGGCACAGTGCCTCTGCCTCTGCCTCTGCCTCGGCTTCTGCCTCTGCCTCTGCCCGGCCCTCGGTCTCCCCCATTTCCGCACTGCCCGCTCAATGTATAGTTCAAGTTAACTCTTAGCACTAGTGATGGTTTTTTATTTGCTTAATTGACACAAACTATGCATGCACTCTATCACTGAAATCAAAAAATAAAACACTCACGAGCATTCTTGCTTTTCCGTTGATAACCTAAAATTAAAAATGCATTTTATTATTATTCTTTTTTATTTCAGTAAATTTGTCCAATTGTAATATGTACTAGTTTAATATCAGAATAACTACGTTAAAAGAGCCGGGTACAATTTATAAAATGCGGCTGATGGACGTAGCTGAAGATATTTAGAAAATTGAATATTTTGCCGCGCCGCGTCCGAGAGACCCTGAATATTATTACCACTCTTCAGCCGCGTTCGGCAGCCGCATCTTATAATTTGTTTTTGGCTTAATAGTAGATCATTTCAATGTTCGGATTATTCGCAGTCGCGCATCTATTATCTTATTGTAATGTACGTTACGGTTTGCGGTCCCTGATGGCGGTTTCCATTCCATATATATATACATATATATTGTTTTAATAGCCTAGATTGTGTCCCACTGCTAGGCAAAGGCTTCCCCTTTGTCATTCCATTTGACCCTGTCCTCGGCGAGCTCTTGTGATTTTGGCTCGAATGTATCCAACTCGTCTTTCCACGGTTTGGATGCATATTTGGAGAAGAAATATTGAAATATTTAAACTGAATTAATAAATTAATTCTTTGATATTGAAAATTTAAATCACCATATCATTGGCTTTATCACACTTAATTTATAACAATCACATCCAACATCAAACATACCGCACATTCTAGTTTGAACAAAATCTTTGGAACGCTAACACTGATCTTAATAAATATGGCGCACGACTTTCTACGGAATACTGGAAATCAATTAAAATATTGAATTGTTTTGATATATTCTCAATTATCAAATGGCACCTAATTATTCTTTATGATATGTTTTCTATCTCTAATAGTTTATTTTTCATTTTTTCATAGAATTGATACAGAAATATTTAATGAAAACCGACAAACAACGATCCTGATTTACTTTCGTGTCTAAAAAACTTCGAATCACGCGTCGAATATGGCTTATTTTTAGATAATTGATAATTATTAATGTAAAGGTATCTTTTAATAAACTATATAAGAACAATAAGAGAGTTACAAATCAATATTTACATTTTTATAAACTCCTGCGCACCACTCGTCGTTGTTCTCAAACAACACACGAGTTTGTCTTTTTTTTTTTGAAATATGCCTATTGCTAATTTATTTTTGGCCAATGTAAGATTAAAGGTAGTTTATTCAAGCATTATATATATTTTTTTCATAACGCTTTTTGTAATATATTTTGAATTTAGGACGCTTTTTCATTACTAGTGTATTTTCCTATAAAAATGACAGCTTACGTCAAAGTTGGAGGTCGGGACGTTTGAGTGGCTATGTATTATTTATTTTTTTTATTCACTAAAATTGTACATTACCGAAGTTAACAATCGAAATGACGACCGTACAGATTTTATTAAATATCCAACCTACAAATTAGAATCTAAAAACTATCGACGTTTTTGACGTAGTGTTATTATTTAACTATATGAAAAGCTGTAATCAATTACTCGTTTGACTTTAAGTATGGATAATGACAGTCGTTAAGGTTTTTCGAATGTTTGCGAGAACTGCAGATATTTTTTTCCTGGTTTGGGTATTTAAGGAACTTCCTTAACTTAAGGTAAAGTGTGGAATTATTTTGTACTCTGTAGTATGATTATTAGTCATTGTGTTAGTTTGGTGGCAATGAACGCCGTAAAGTGTGAACTTTTAATTACTGGTTTTGATTTATTTTTGGGCAATATTTAAATTCTAAACCTATAGAAAACGTCGTTGGATGATAAAATATAGAAAAAGAAGTAACGTGATATGCAATCATATACTTTGAAAAAAAAAAACATTAATTAATTACGTCATATAAAAAATGCAATCCATATTATAAAAACATATTAAAACCCAAAACCTGAATACAATAAAATAACAAAACTTTCCACTACCATATCGTATTTAAAATATGAATTATTAAATATGCGTTCCGGTGACTCGAGTCATTAGGCACCTCAGGTATGAATTAAAGATGATCAGAAAATGTTGCAAGACCCGACAACTGACCTTTAGATGCCTAATGGCGGTTGCGGAGACATCCGATTATTATTAAGAATTATCACAATTACTCAGAATTTCACTCAATTACGATTAAGTAATATAATTATCGAAATTTAAGGTTAAAAACAATAATTGACTGTTTACAACGGATTCGTATTATTATAAATAATTGTGAGTTAATTTATTTGTTTATTTTTTAGTATTGTTCATTTTAAGAACTAATTACTAAAAAAGAAAACGTTATCATGGCTACTTATAAACTACTTACAATTAAGACTTGTTTTATATATTTAACAAAGTATTTTAATAAGTAGACTTGGTAAAATTGAAAGTATCTTAAAATATACGCTATAATATATTGCAATATAAATATTAAATTGTGTAAAATAAGACCTATTAAATCAATATGCAGAGTAACATTAAAAAAATAATATGTTAAAATTAAAATGTCCAATATTTTTAAATACAAATTTTCAATGTTTTCATCTCGCACTCAGTTTATTTCAATGAAACGCATCAACAGCGAGTTTTATTAAACTTTATAGTTTGTCCGAGATTTTACATCTGTCAAATCATTCAACGACCGTCGACAATTGACCTAATATGATCCGAGCTCTTAAATTGGTCCTTCCCGTTTGTCTGACTAAGTGCGAAATATTGGTTGTTGATCTTTTAACCCACATTACTGGTCGCCCACGGAGGGGTCTATAGCATTTTTATGAGGTTTTATTCGAAAAGAAACGAGGATGTACGTGTTATGCCTCGTCAATTGTGAACAAATGATGAAATGTGTGCATTTGTGCGTTAATCAATTGACAAGTTGTCTGGGGGAATAGGAATTGAAATCACACGCGATGAAATGCTGTGATATTTTATTTTATAAGTTATATTGTGTTATTGTTTGGTTATTCGAGATAGGTATTTAATTTAACAATGATTAGAGGCCTATTAAACATATTAATTAACGAGTACTTACTGTAAGTTAAAGTGTTAGCTTGGTTTGTTTCGTTGTGACTTGTGAGAGCTTGGAGACATTATGGATTATATTATTTTTGAAAAAATCTACTAATTATTCTACATTAAGAATTAAAAAAAAACGGCACCGTATCGTAAAACATGGCTTTATCTTTTCAGATTTTCCCGGTAGTTTTCAACTGTCAGTTTCATACTTCTCATAATAATATTAAAATGCACGAGACACACTATCATACAGCCTGATAAACATCTGGAAATATTTTGTAAGGTGCCTTTGCCTAATTTTGTTTTTATACGTTACCGATGCACCCAACACGGTCACGTGAATTTAGTTTTGGTAGTCACGTTTACACGAGTGAACTTTGGTATTATATTGTTATTTGATTTAATAAATTACTGTCGACTAAATAGGTTTCTTTTTTGAATTTATACGACCGTATCAATTTATTTGTGTTAATTTTGCTTTTATTGAACTTGAAAAATACAAATAAAAATGACAGAGTAAAAAATGTATATTATTTTGTGAATCAACAATATACATTAGTAACTGATTTAGTATCATAGAAAGCTTACTATACTACTGATAATTATCTAACAGAGATCTATCTTGTGCATTGGTTTTATAGAAAATATTTTATCTCACTACCCCTTGACCTTATGAACTTTTTCTTTAACTTATAAACCCACACGAGAGATTTACGCAACTCTATTTTTATACATAATATTGCAGCAGTGTTACAGGATGGTTTGGCTGACGTTTTCGAACTTAGCTGTTTCGGATACAATTTCTAGAAGAAAAATTAGAAATTCAATGAGAAATCTTCATTTAACTACGCAAGTCGAAACAAATACAATGCTTTAAATCGTGGCTGTGTTGTGAACTGGTTTTGTTTATTTCGTTACTTTACTGGTCGTGACTGCGTTGATGGAACATCGTGGGCCACGAATTCCTTTCCATTTGATGTTCCCTTCCAAGCATATAGACAATGGAGTAAGAAGGTTAAATAATGTCATTTATGTTTTATACTGGCTGAGGGGAGGGCAAAGTTTACCTGGAGTTTTTATGAAGAGCAAACTATGACAATGGTAAGTAAATGGTCAAAATATATTGATTGCTTTTTCTACAGAAGCACGGCAAATTGCCTGTACGACAACTGATGGTAAAGAAAGTGAAATCATACAGCAGGACGTAATCGTTTCTCAAATGAAACTATTATGTGAAGCTGCTGAAACCGGGATTAGGTACACTAATTAATCCCAGATCAAAGCTGATAATATATTTTATATTTTAAATTCCATACAAACAATAACATGCTGTGTAATTCAGACAACATATCCAGTCAAAAGCTGGATTTTGGATAATCATATTCAAGTGTTTCGAGATTCGCTTGTAAATCATTTTGAAAATTATAAGAGCTTAATTATCTGATTGAAAAAGCAGTCAAAAGGATATGAATTGTCAAGACCGTGATCCCATTCATGAATTCCTACATAATATCGCAATTAACCGTCATATTCGGATAACCTTGCGAATTATTCCTAACAAGGAATCTCTGATCCATAAATTATTTAAATGATTTTATTCAAAAATGTGGTTTTATTTTTGGAATATTCTAGTCACGTTTACACTGGTATTTGCATGAATTATATAAATGCGTCAGAAGAATCATTAAAGTATCATTCCATTATCTATGTATTGATAAATTGATGTATTAAATCGATTTATATAGATAGTTCGATCCAATTTGCTCCCTAATATCATAGTGGCAAAGTTCAAATTTTGTTATGTGTTTACATCTTACCAATTAATTATTTATTGACGAGAATTGTATATCATCTCGTATTGTTTTGCATATTACTAATGCAATTAAATAGCATTAATGAAACGTAAATGGGTGTGGGAATTACTGTTATCATTCTGATAATTATACTACATATATAAATAAAAATATTGAAAGTTCCCTGATATTGAGGAGTTGTCCAGTTGTAGACAACACTGCCGAATCTTACAACTGTTGCTTAGTTTTAATTGTAAAGCTATTGGTTCATACATTCAATATACGATTGTTAGTGGTAAGTTGATCATATTCTTGCTGGTAGGAACCTGCCACCCACCCTGCAGCCGCTTCTGGGGGGTTACTCTATAAAAAACTTCGAATCTTCGGATGTTCGACGTCCGCAGTAAGATATAAGATTTCCACTTTACTCGTATTCTCTATAACACTTAACATTTTCTTCGAACTTACTTTGGTTGCGACGTACGATAGATGAATCCAATATTTTGTGGAGTATCTAGGCACATTAGTGAAGTTTTACGTACGGCGTCCGAATATTCGAAGTTCGTATCGTTTTTATAGAGTAACACCCCCTGGTCCGTTCACCAACAGGCCACCACGCACTTAAAATGGTACTGTATCAGCCGATATACGTCCCACTGCAGGGCACGGGCCTCCTCTACAATCGACGGTACGATTGAGAGTGGTAAAGCCATATAGTCCACCATGCTGGCCTAGTGCGGGTTGGCCAACTTACATATCATAGATTTTTTTATAAGGTTTCCTCACGAAGTTTTCCTTCCCCGTTTATAGGAATATATTACGTAGTATACTATAAAAATGTTGCAAAACATAAAAATCAATTAAGGCCTCAGAAACAAACGGTTCAAATCACAGAAGCGTTAAGTTTGGTTCGTTTGTGGTAACAGTTAGTACTGATTGGTTATTTTTTTTCCAAGTGGTTTCTAAATTGTCTCGGTTTGAGTTCTTATAACAAAATCAGGTAGGTTTTTTTGTATTTATTACTACTTTGCACTGAAGTGTTTAAGTGATATGAAGAGGTCGCTTGACGATGGATATCCATTTTTTTGCCATAATTTTTAGACCCAAGTTTTTATTTGCAATGGTATATGCAATGGTTTGTTGTTTCAGAAGATAGGAGAAATATAGTGAATTGGCAAGCTGATCGGCACAGGGATACTATTTTTAATGCTTCTAACCGTTTGGAATATATATAATTGAGCGGAGTGAGGATAATTACTAAAATTGAGAATTTAAAAAATACCGTTTATTGCACGAAGATCCTAATACTGTTATAAACCGTGTAGAAGGGAATGTATATACCTAGCAGTGGGATGATAGAGATTCCTTTATTTCATAATAACTTTAAAAATTCTAACTAAACAGTTAAGATATTCGGAACATATTGATTCCTTCAAACAGAAGATTGATAATAATTATTTTTGCAAATTGTGACATTCAAACAGCAAAACATCAATACAAAAGTTGTTTTAAATGTTAAATGCATATTTTGAGCGGGTGTAACTCGTTTGGCTATTGATTATTATCTTTCAGCATCTATTTATACTTCGTCGTTCATAATTCATCTTAGAATATGCAAGAAGTCTTGGGAGTTTAGTTTGGCATAGTATGGGTTAGAGGACTGATGGTATTTGATCAGAACCAGCTTAATCACCGAAATTCGAAGAAACTTTTGGGGTTTAGGTATTTAACAATTGCTTCTATTTCAGTAATAATGTACAATGAATCAATATGCTTTCTAAAGCACGAAAAACATTTAGCTTGAATAGCCAGATCAATCACATTGACACTATTCGTTTTACTATAAGAGAGGCTCGAAGAAGAATCCAGCTGGGCTGGGCAGCATTTGGGAAACTTCGTCGGGTCTTCTCGCCGCCAATACCGCAAAGCCTGAAGACGAAAGTCTTCAATGAGTGCGTCCTACCCGTAATGACATACGGTGCCGAGACGTGGACACTGACGGTGGGACTGGTTCACCAATTCAAAGTCACTCAATCTAAGAGCTTAAATATTGATAATTTTATAATCACATCTGCACAATTTATAGGACGTTAGGACAGACGACAATGGCTGAACATAAGTTTCTTATTTATTTTTAGAATGGCCAATCGGAATCAAAGCACATAGATCTTATATTACAACTGTTTCAGTAGAATATGCAACGACGTCAAAGTTGTATGAAATACAATGTGATGAAAATTCACTACCTGGAAGTCTAAAGATTAACCAAGAATCTGCTCGTTAATTAAATGCAGTAATATGCGATGATGATCAAACCCGTGGAACAGTCTCACACTGTTTCATAAGCGTGTTATTAAACAAAATTGCAGTATTTGTGAACTAGAGGCCAACAATTCACATTAAACGTGTCAAGAATTGAGTGCGGACGGCACGACTATCTTGCGAAATATTGGCGTATTCTAGAGTTACTATACCGCATGAATTGGATGATTTACGAAATGTATTCTCAGGTAATGATACAGTATATTAGTGTATTCATTCTAAAATTCTCTGTACTCGCAAACAAGCAATTGTTTTGTTCTAGTGTTAGTTTATGTTATTTTGTTTTTATGATATTTTGTATGCACGATGCACTTCTTCCAGAACCTCGACCGAGGGGTAGACCAAAGAAGCACTGGCTAGATGTTGTCAAGGGGTTAATGGCCTTGCTATTGATGATGTCGAAGATCAGGCGAAATGAAGAGGACTTAGCCGGAACGCGGACCCTGGTAACGGCCGGGATAACGCCAGGTAGAACAAGTATGCACCTATTCTCTTATTTTAGTCTACACTGATAAGGGTCGGCACAACATGACGTAATTTTTCCAGTTGCATGATTTGACTCTTAATTTTTTGACGGGACGTATGTCCGACATCCACCCTTTTTCTGTAATGGAGCTTTTAGTCCACAGGTTGTGTGCGCCACAAGTTTAATATGCCTTGGAATTTATCGTAACCTTTAATAATATAGTCTATAGATATTATTATTAGCGTAATTATCGATAATACCTATATTAAATTAATAAGATGATTGATTAAGATTCATCTCTTGGAATATAAAGGAATAAGCAAGTTTTATTACGAGAATAAACCGGAAATTATAGTGTGTTGGATTAAGGCCATAAATATATTTATAAAGTTATTATCAAAGTACAATCATTGAATATAATTTTATAACTTACTTAATTAATTTGAATATGTTTATTATTACGTTCCAGTTATGAACTAAGTAAATGCATAAGATTCTAAATATAAGTATATCTATATTTTATTAAATTTTTGTACCAGAAATATGAAAACATTGTACGAATAATTCATGGCCAGATTTTAGCAAAAGATAATACAGTAGCTAATTTCGTTCTCGGAAACAGAAAAGTAATAATTTTATTACAAAGATCCTGAACTAATTAGTTCCTCATTAATAATACATTGTCTGAGTAAATCATTTTAAATATAAAAAGTTCAGAATCAACACGAAAAATTATCAATTTGCTTTTTGATGTGCTACTAGCTAGACTCTTATATAGGTAGTTGACTTGTATTTTTCCAAAAATGTGACAGAAAAATAATACTACTCTACACTGGACGTCAATAGGTCCGGCCAACCCATAATAGATTTGTAAAAACAAATCCTCACACAATCTGAAGTTTTTCACATGGGAATCAAATCTAAGACCACACATTACTCAGCCCATACACGCTGCATTTGTCTTGTAGTTTCACAAAACGCAAGTCGAGAGACAAAGAGAAAAAAATTGCAAAACCGAGTGTCCACACCGCTGATTTTGTAAGTGCCGATCGAACCGTACAAGGTTTCGACCGTGATCTGCCGTGAGACGGTGTAAATGGATCAGTAGATAAACTCAAGAAAATTGGATGAATTCTTGGTGAAGGGACGATGTTTAGTAGACTTCATATTTTTTTTTCCTTTCCCGCCCTCACACCCACCACTGCAACTCCTGTCAGCCAGGATCAACAGTGGCACACAAAGAATTGACACCGTGCTCCGGAGCTCGCCGAGTCTCTCAGGGACAATAGCTTATCTTTGAGAGTCTCTTTGAGTTCATATTGTGTAGGAGCCTAAAAATAGACATTTTAGTGGTGAAACAACGGGTATAGAACTTCTATGGTATTGTCAAAAGCATATGTTTGTTCCCGTCAAGGAAAGCCTTGAGTAAATCTGTACTATGCAAAGTTATTTTTTGTACAGAATCATTCCTCAGGAAAAAGGAAGGATGTTAAATTATATCATTAAGTAATGTTTATTAAGAATTACACTGAGCATTAAATATATGTTATAGTTATTTCTAAAGACACAAAGAAGTACTTAATAGAACAATGATTTAAGATTAGCATGCGACAGTAGCCAAAGATAATTAAGTAATTGCTACCGCGCATGGCAACTTAACTTTAATTAATTGGTATAAAAATATTAAGTGGCAATTACTATGCTATACGCCAATGAAGTGTCATATAAAATCCGGTGTTAATTAGGTGTAATAGCAATCAATCATTGACTCGGCAAGTTTAGACACTGCGGCGCGGAAGTAATATTAATCACAACGGATGGAGATTGTACAATTGCTATAGAATTTGTCATCCGTTTGGAATATTTTATTTCTCAAGGATAGATTCTACAAATCAATAAGGTCTTTAAAATATTTTCGTTCAATAATAAAATCTACTACTACTTTAATATTATAAAGAGGAAAGATTTGATTGCTTGCATTGAATAGGTTCTGAAACTACTGGATCGATTTGAAAAATTCTTTCACCATTAGAATCCTACATTATCCCTGATGAACATAGGTTATAGAATAATTTCAAAAGACTCTATCCGCTTCCGGCCGAAGCTGATCTGAGCCGCTAGTATTGTATTGTATTGTATTGTATCAGCCCATATACGTCCCACTGCAGGGCACGGGCCTACTCTACAATCGAAACTACGATTGAGAGTGGTTAGGCCATATAGTCCACCACGCTGGCCTAGTGCGGGTTGGCGGACTTACATACCATAGAAATTCTTATGAATCGCTATGGTATGCAGGTTTCCTCACGATGTTTTCCTTCACCGTTTTAGTGCGTGGTGATTGACTGTCAATACACACATGACTCCGAAAAGACAGAGGTGTGCCCTGGGATTTGAGCCCGCGACCACCGTGAACATGTTGGCAGCCGCGTCTAGTCCGTTTACCAACAGGCCACCACGCACTTGCCTCTAGTATATAATATATTTATTTTTATTTTTTTAGCTTTTGAGCATCCTTCGCTCAGCGGTCTAACCAATCGCTAATTTATCTGTCACGACATCCAGGCTTAAAACCCGCTCCATATTTGTCTTTTCTGCTCGACCGCATTATACGCAGCGTGCCGGGCTGGAAGGCCAGACACTAAAATACCCCTTTCAGCGTCTGTACCCCAGAGTACAGACAGCTTTGCTACTTTTCCTCTCGACACAAAAAATATAACAATCTTTAATTTAATTTCCATAGACCAATCATCAAATGTAAGTCTGCCAACCCGCACTAGGCCAGCGTGGTGGACTATATGGCCTAACCACTCTCAATCGTATTCTCGATTGTAGAGTAGGCCCGTGCCCTGCAGTGGGACGTATATGGGCTGATACAGAATCATCAATTGCTATCTTAATGAGCTCTTTACTTTATTTATTATTGAATATTAATAGCGAAGGCAATTTACTCCAGATTAATAATGAGATCCTAGTAGAAAAATAGGTTATTCTAAGCAAAGACATAAAGATCAAAGACTGATGATGATAGATATCCATCATCGTAACATAAGCCAGGATTACAGCCATGCAATTAATTGACAATCAACCCTCAGCTCCAACTGAATCTCAGCGAGTCTTTTACGATTAACATTTTTCTATAACCCACGAACAAATTAATCAGAAAGAAACTTCTTTTTATAGCAATGAATAGCAAGACCAGCATACCATTCGCCTGCTGGTAAACGATACAAACGCTCATGGATAGTACCAACACCAAACTACACCAAGAATTACAAAGCAATACTTAGCATTTCATTGCTCTCGCTATCCGGAGACACAGGATGTTTGGTCTTAATAAGCATGTTTACTAGTTACTTTGGCTACTATGGCCGTCAAACCAGAATTCAACAGTGCATTTACACTGCTGTTTGGCGGGGGCATTGCGGTGGTACCTACCCAGACAGCCTCTAACATATGTGAGACTTACCAATAAGAAGTACTGTTTTAAACATGAGAATCGTAAGTCAAAGGCACCGGTAAAGTAAAATCGCTTACTTTACAATTTACGCGATGTTTCTCACGATTACTCGGTTGTTGCCCGACCTTCGCAATTCAGTGTGATTTGGTCTAAAACTGTTTATTCAGATAATTTATTGGTGTGCACTACGATACTATTACGTTTGTTATTCAATTAAAGTGTTGCGTTAAATGTTTGGCTGCTAATTTCGACACGACATGCAATACTTTTGTAAGTCATATTCAAAATTGAGTTATTTGATTTAATTACACATTGCAATGCAGAATTTAATTGTATATTTTTAACGCATTACATTAAATTTTATTATTTTAGTTCATAATTAGGTCTTTATGACGCATTTATGTAGAAAAAAAAATAGAATAATTATAATAAAATCCTAATTTATTATAATTTTGCTTTGTTTACGATCTGTCTTATTTACGAAAAAAATAAATATATAAATATAAAATGATTTTCTATAAACCCATTACTAATAAATATTCTTCACAACATAGTTGTATCTTATAATTGTGGAAGATATTATGAAATTATTTACACTGAGATAACATTGCAAAGGCGCAATAAATGAATTAATTGAGTAGTAATATCAATTTCTTAATGGTCCATTTGGCTTAGATTTTGTCACTATCGTTTTGTAAGTCACTTATTAGAATTTTGAATTTTAAATGCAAATTTTATGCTTGTTATTTGTAAACCTATATTTTACAACTGTGCGAATATTATCTACCTCCAATTGTACTTTAAAAATCTACGACATTGATAAGACATTGCGATCTATAGTTGAAAAACATCACTTACCTCTTACAAAATTCCATTAAATTCCAAATTTGTTTTCTAATAACATCCTCTTAAAGGAACAACATTGATAATCCATTCACAACACAAAATTTACCGCGAATTCACAGGACAAACGGTTAAACTTAAAAAAACTTAATTTACTACCATCATTGGTCTCGCATAAAATGAATAAGGACGAGTAATGTTCACTATAAAGCACTTTGCATTTATTGTCATTGAAAACTCAAGTTATTTTGTACGTTTTGAAACGGGCCAATCGACTGAATTTATTTTTAGAGCGAGTCAAGTCACTCCCGCTACAATCTCGCAGTGACTAGTGACTTGATTTTGCATTTAGTTGCTTGACTTGTTGAATGTTGTTTTGAGTGGTTGAACTTGAGCACACATTTTTTGTTTCCATTACTTACGCTAGATGTCACTAGTTTTTACATTCAAGTTATAAATGTAATTATTTTAAAATTGAATCTCAATACCCCAACGTATAAAATTGTAAATTATTTCTTTTTTTGTCTAAAAGGATCCTCTTTTTTAACCAGTTTGGTAAAACCGCCATCTAGTGAATACATTAAATAACATTGTTATGCTGCGTCCTCTCTAAAATAACCGTGTTTCTTGGTAGAATTACACGTTTAGTGTTTAATTTTGAATATAGATGTCGTCCTCGTAATATAACATGAAGATCGGGCATGCTAAATGTCATCTAGCGGGTTTATGAGTAAACAAATTAGTCAAGAGCATGTTGTGTTAAACACAAACTAATGCATCAATTAAATTTGAGATGGCGCTTGTATCATAAATTAAAACTTGTTACTAAAACATGAAGGTAATAGATATATTTATTTATAGGCATAAATAAAACTATTGATTTAATTGATGCTGTAACCCAAATATCTTTATTTCCCCTTTCAGAAACCTTTATTCATGCAAAGTCGTCGTTAAATCACACGTAAAGAATAAATTTAATAATGTTTATTGAAATCCTGATCTGCCTCTACTGCTAACTGGGGTACCACTGCCAGTAGCCGCACTCCCACCAACAATTCTAAAATCAGGTCCTTCTTCTTCAATTGGAGCTACATCATACATAAGTGTCTTTTTGTCGCCTCCTCTACTCGATTCATCTCTGATTAAAAGCTTGTAAATATTATTCAAAATATCATTTAGAACCGGAATACCCTTCGAGCTCTTTTGGTTTGGAGAATTTTCTAAGTGTTTTACATTGATCAAGTTCAGAGGATTCGTAGAACCATGGTAGATCTTCATGTGGACTTCATGATTAACAGGGTCTTGGGCTGCGCGATCCTGAGATATTTGTGCATTTCTGCTATTTACTTTCTTTTGATGTTTGCCTGATCTGAAGGATAAGTTATCATTTAGCGGACTCGTCAAACATTGATTATTGAGGCATTGTGTTTTAAAACCAGAATAAGCCATTCTAGGAATCAGTTTATTAACATGCATAGTGGTGTAACCCATCGCATCTTGACTATAATCTTGACTAATAGGAATGATACCAAGGATTTTGTATGGATGATCCATGGACAGCACCATAGCGTCGTAATATGGTCGAACAATTTTACTGGGAACTCCTGATAACGGATAATTGTAGCCCAAAGAAAGACCAACATCAATTGGCTGGAGTTTGAGATTTGAGAGATTGACGGCTTGTCCTTCAGGTGTTTTCATGATTCCGTTCTGGAGAAGATATTTGTATACGAGACTCTTTAAGACAGCGTCGTCTGGATATTTGATGTCGCTTTGGATGTGCTTATTAACTGCGGAGTCCATTTGCTGCTGGAACCATTGATCAAATTTCAAAAAACGTGCTCCATCTATATTTTGAGAATTGTCAACTGGGTGGTCGTAAATATTGTTGATTGTATTGTCGTCCCATTTATAAATACTGTTTAATGCACTTGTTTGCCATCCATCTGGTCCAGCATTTAATGGCATTTGACTAATACCTTGAATCCCTGGGATAGAATGTTGAACGGGGAGCAAATGTTGTATAATATTATTTGCATCGGATGTGCCTAGATTAAGATTGTCGATCACTTCAACATTTCCATTAGAATTTATATGCACTTCTGCGTTATTTTCAGGTGATAAGATTTTATTGGCATCAACAATGCTAGGTACAGAATGTGGTATATTCAAGGAATCGGTTTCATCAACAGTTATTTCACTTGGTACATTTATAATCTGATGTGGTACACTGACATCAATATTTAGATCTTCTCCAGAAATTGAATTTCCAGAAATTCTATTTTGACTGGGTATAACAAGGCTATCTATGTTTTCATTGGGAAGAAGTGGCACCAAATCATCACCTGCTTCAAAAGTTATGTCTGGGAATAATTGTTGCCTTTCTACATTAGGCGTGTAAGCAGTAATTTTTTGTGTTTTAGCATCTATGTAGAAGTATACGACGAGTCTATCCGGGTTACTTCCACTAGTGTCAATTAAGTCAAGAACTGGATGGCTATTCTCGCCTTTTGGTAGACATATACAGTCGGAGTTTATAGGAATAGGATCTCCGGAACGATCAGTAATGTGATGACCCGATAGCGAACGTCTTGTTGCATTACTGGAAAAAAATCGGATGATATAGCAATGGCATTGAAATAAATAACTATAAAGTACATAGTAAGGATATGATTTATACTTATAAAGAGTCCTCGTAAAAATTGTAAGACATAAAAATAAAGTTTATAATTGTTAATTCTTGCGGTAATAGTAAAATTGAATTACAATACAAATATCACTCACCAGAAAATTACAAATGAAAGAGTTAAGACAAGTAATGATATCTGCAACAAAACAAAATTATATTTATAAGGAAATAATTTGTTTAAGTAAATTAAAAATTGAAACTAATATTACTTTAGGAAGGTCCATTTCAGTACAGTTGAGACTTTGAAAAGATGTAATCGAAGAATAACTAATTACCAAAACATGTTTTGTATCAAAGTGTAGTGAGAATAATGGTTTCAAGCCATTATATACGAAAAGTGTAAACAATTAGCGCAAAAACATTTAATTGGGCATAATGGATAATGTACCACGACGAAAGGGCTGAAATTTGATTTGTAACGTTGAAAATACTAATTATAACACTAATAATTATCGATGAAATGTTAATGATAATGTTAATGAATCTAATCTGAAAAAGTTGATCTAGTTTTTACCAAGAAAGCAAGCGTTGGAGCCTGACGAAACATCCTGGCGCGGAAAAAGGTTTATTATTTTTTCTAAAAGCTATTTTTATTCACAGAGTTGGTAGGTAGTTCAATGACAAAAGGATAATAGTTAAAATTAAATAACAAGAAATAAATGGTTGCCTGTAAAGTCGGTTTTACGGGCGAAGATTTTACGTGACAACGTCTTTTTCTCGGTAGAATATTTATTGATATGAATATAATTAAATTGCACAATAGGAACAAGGAATTGAATGAAAATAAGAATTGCACAAATTTTAACTATAAAAACTACATTAAACTACATTTTCTCTAGTGCTGCGCGCGCGGCAGACCGATCATAGTTGAGTGGGAGAGAGACGCAAGGCATTCGGCGGGCCTCTCTCTCGTTCGGTGACTCATCGTAACGTTACCGGGCGTTACACTTTTTCATAAGTGACTCCCAGCCGCAACCTAATTTAAGACGTTGTCACGTCAAAATTTAGGTACAGCACCGTTGAACCTCATTTTGTTAAAATTTGGCGACTTTGTACATTTTCACTCAATAAGGTATAGTCATTGAGTATAATATCTCAATGGGTATAGTACAATAAAATTATTATAGATCATGCTAGTATGTTTTACAAAATTAAATGATTTAGAAAAAAAAAGCTTTTCACCCTTGTGAATTCGTAGCTAGATAAATGAAATTTAGAAAACAATAGTCGTGTTGATGTATGTCTAGAACTTAAAAAAAAAAGAACACTAAGTTAAATATATTCATTTAGACAAAGCGTAAAAATATAGCTACTACTTATTTCCCAGTATTCTTCGGGTCGGTGGACGATGAAGGATCTGATGTCCCCCCATCTTTCTTCTCTTTCGCTTTTCTAATCTTGGCCGCTTGCGCTATGTCGTCAAATATATCTGACGCAGTCTTCATTTTCTTAAAATCATCCAAACCTGGCTGCATCACTGTTAGTTTAAGTCTGCAAATGAGACAAGAATTTTATGCACGTACCTTATACGTCCCACTGCAGGACCCGGACCGCCTCTACAATTATAAGTAAGATTGAAAGTGTTTCGACCATAGAATCCACCACGTTGGCCTAGTATGGGTTGGCGGACCTTACTTACCATATAATTGATATGGTATGCAGGTTTCCTCACTATATCTTGTTTCAGAGTTATATTGCGTGGTTATTGACTACCAAGACACACATGACTCCGAAAACCATAAAACTACTTAATAGTTCAATTTTATTTTCAGTAAACTATTTATTTACTTATCCTTGTTCCTTGTGGTCACGTTCATGTTGCTCAAGGCTTTCTTCAGCTGTTCCAATTGTCGCTTTTGCTGTTCGTGAAAGAATCTATCTTCTGATGCATGCCCTTGCTTTTGGACATCCTTACCGGATCTCTTTTTGAGGGGCTTCTTGCTAAGCCTGCCGTAATCTGAATTTCTAGAGCCCCTGTGTCTTCTTCTCATTTCTGTGGAGGTAGTTATACTTCTAGATAAGCCAGTTCGATAGAATATGTGTTTTCCCCTATTACTGATTTGTGTTATTAATTTAATTAGTTTTATGTTCATTTTCACTGTAGTGTTGAGGTATGACCAGGTATGACATTTGAAATTGACATGTTTATGTCGAACATAGATAATATTTATTGTATTTGGGCCTGTTTCTGAAAGAAGAATATTAATATTCTTTCTCGATAATTTGGTTATTTAAACATATTGTCTCTAATACATATTGTTTATGTTATTGTTCTAAACAAAGATAATATAATCATAGTTACTTTCGTAAACAGATAAGTTAAAATTAATATTTATTTTGTGGCAGCTTATTGATTTTCACATGCTATGAAGATAGAGAAACTCTGAGAGAGAAACCTCGTTGCCAAACCAACTGTCAGAAAACAATCAAAATGATGTAAATTGTTAAAATGTGATCAAAATAAAATCCGCTTTCAACCAAATAGCCGTTTCGGTAAAAAAGTTCTTAAAAAGTATTTGCCATGAGTATTTATAAAACACAAGGAATTTTGATGCCGAAACTTTTGCAATGCACGATTTCACGCTACGTCTCGAATAATGAACATACTTACACCAACAGAAATAGGAAGAGTAATTCTCCCGTCCGCAGGTTCACACCAGAGCATATCATTCAAACCTTTCCTGTGCCAAATGGCGTGTCCAAGAAGCCTTTCTCCAGAGCAGGACCTTGTAGAATCGGCATGGTCCAATACTGCCAACGAGCTAAACGATTTGTGGAGCCAATAGCAAAATATCCAGTTTATCCTGGAATGGAAAAATCTCCTTTATCCACTTACGTTGCTAACTGGAGATGGTACGCTCAACCCAAAAAGGCGCCTGAGAGGAAAATTACCCTGACCCCTGACATTAGAGGAGTAGGAATGGATGGCTACTTGCAAGGAAAGAATAAGTCAGGATTACAGGAATTACGGAAACTTCTGCGAGAGAAATCTGCCAACAGACCTACAGAAGTAACTAGGGGTAAAGAAGTATACAGGGAGTGATATGGTCGAACCATTAAGCCTTACGCAATAGTTTCGAAATGAAAAACATCAGTATATTGAAAAGTAAAATATAAGCGAAATTTTGTATCTTAAATGTGTTTTTGTTGTCATTCCGTAGGATACAATCAGGTTGGTTTTAAAGTGTCAACAAGATAGACAACCAAGCCAATTCAGTAGTGTCTGTAACTGTATAACTATGTTTTAACTGGACTGTCGTCACCATCATTATATTCATTTTAGATACATTATCATGGCAATATAAAAATAAAAAAGATAACATCAAGAACACTGAGTTAAGGGTGACGATTCCAGCACATATTGAATCTCCGGTAGGAGGTATAATTTTTTTTTATCGACGAAAGTCCTAACTTATGATATGCAGTCGATGGATTCACAATTCTAACAATATGTTGCTGTGAAAATTCTTAACGGAAGCTCACGTTCATCACTCGACTTGTTATAGCTGAAGATTATGTTGAATTTTCACAGTCCTATCTACAATTTAAATTAAAAATTCATAGTGAAGTAGGTATAATATGAGTCACGTGTAACATCGGGTCCGTATGCACCCATTGTCAGTGCGAGGTAGACAGAGAGATTATCTTCACAAACAGATTGGCCCCTCGCTGCGCTCGTCAGGCTCCCGTGCGTTTGCGCATCTCACCGTCGGCAAAACAAATTAATAGATTTATTATTTTTTATATAATTTGTTTATGGCACGGTGGCTTATCGGTTTACCATGTTTGTAATTAAAATTATTGTCCGACTAGTGATACCGTTTAAGCTTGTGCTATGCTTGTTGGTCTTAATCATAAAAACAATTCTTCTTATGTTATTCTTATGTAGAGGTCTACATAATTTTAATACATGTTATAGAACAACATGGCTGGTGAGTACAGCCATCTAATTGACGAAAACACCTTCTAATTATTAGGACAGGAAATTATTAAAAGGATTTTAGGAAATTAATATTTTATGAAATGTATTTCATTTAACAACCGGTTCAAAAGCCTTTACATCAAATGGACATTGATTGTAGACAAATGTAATGTTTACATTTAGATAAATGTATAAAAATTTTATAAAAAATATATTTATATAGATATATAAAATAGTATATTTATTAAAATATAATTTATTTTGGAAGTGGTAGAGCCTATGGCAAAGCGACGCTGTTGTTACTCATGACGCAGCATGAATGTGCAAGCTCATCCGGGGAGGTATCAGTGTCTCAAAGGAAATTTGTGTGAAGCGACAGTTTTGCTGTCGCTTTTTCTTCAGTGAGTGAGACTGCCAGAAGCTTAATACCCCTTTCATCCACCTATCGTTTTTCTTTTCCACTCTCCCCCTAATTTGGTGGGCCGATAACACTTCCATAATCCAACTGTTGTGGATGTTCATGGGCAGCAGAGATCCCTACCATCAAGTGATCAATTTGTTTGTTTCCTGGACCTATTAAAAAATATTGTTTTAAAAAATAATAATGTATTTATTGGTCATGAAGGCAATTAAAAAAACTTATGACAAATATAAATATGGTAAAGATACGCGACAAAATATATTTCCATTTCGTTGCTGTCGGTACCCGCGGCGTTCAGTGACAGTCGTGAAGTCTCGGGTTCAAGTCCCTGTCGAGAGCGCACCGGTCCAATCTACTGAGTAGATGTACCTTTGGAATGTGAAAAATAAAATAATGCGTGAATGTTAATTAAAATGATTGACTTTTTTATTTTGTACGCTAAGCAGATGTTTCAGAAACTGTGAAATGCTGATAGCGATCTTTAATACTTTTATTATCGTTTTATTTTGTATGTTTACTTATTTTTATTATATTTTAAAGGTACAAGTATGATATATGCCTACGAATACACATATATTAATTAAAGTTTTTTTATAGGAATGAATGGCGAGACGAGCAAGCCTTTCAATTGATGGTAAGCAATGAGATCGTTGATGGACAATAACAGAACCAAACAAAACCATGAATTACAATTTTGCTTGCTTGGCATTCTACTGCATTCGCCCTCCTGAGACATAAGATGTTAAGTCTCAATATGTCCAGTAGTTACTCTGGCTACAATGCCCTTCAAACCTTAACACAACAGTGAATTTACAGTGATTTAGATATAGATTTGTAGGATTGTAAAATTTCAAAACATTATATTTTTGAAATAGCCAAACTATGTGACGGCAATGCATCTAATGGTAAAGTGCAGTTCAGACAGAATATTTACTGGTTCTAGATGATTATCTTTTCTGGATTGATACTATTATGTTGTCCTATTTTCGGAAGTACAAAAATTTAACCTAAAACGCGACCTTTCTGTATCTGTATCAGCCCATATTTGCAGGGCACGAGCCTCCTCTACAATAGAGAGCACCTTTGAGAGGGTTAGGCCATATAGTCCACCACGCTGGCCTAGTAATAATGATATGACATGACGCGACATTTACGTGAGCCATATTAAACCTGTTTATCTATGGGACACGGGACATTAATCAATTATTATCATATATCAATAGTAAAATCTACGAATTTATTTATCCTTCCATATTGAGCAATGATTCAATTTTGACACTTTAAATATATGACCTAACCTATACGTATTTAATAAATCTTATTACTCATAAGTATATAACTTAAGTTTTTGAACAAAATATCAATGGATTAAAAAGTCCCAACATGTATTAAAACCAAAATTCTAAATCTATTCAATTAGACACTAATTTAAACCGAACACTTGTAAATTCGCATCGTATATCTATTTTAAACACAGTAAAAACTGTGACCTTTTCATGTTGTTTTTGTGCACAGTGAAGTTAAAAAGTCCACATGTCGGCTCGTATTAAAAACCGATATGATGGTCAAAAAGAGAATGGTAACATCTTGACCGCTATCGTTGCGCTGGCGCACCATCAAACATGCCGCGAACGATGAATAACAAATGTACAGTATGGCAACTCGTTTCTATATAACATGTAAATCTATTATTAACATTAGAAAATAATTAATCGTTTATGTTACTAATTTAACACCATGGATTTTTGCAGTATGAAAAATAAATGGTTATTGTTATTACAATTGAATAATTTGATGGGAAATCTAACGAACAGATCACTTGTTGGTAGTTTCTGTGTTTTACCTGTTTGTATTTAGAAATTTGTATTTCCTTTTACAAGGTATGAAAATTACCTTTAAATTTTTGATATCTACAATTCAAGACTTAGCTTACTGGATGGTTTGGATTATGTATGGATTTCGAGCCTTTTAATTTCTTATTAATAATGTGAATACAACAAAAACACTTTTCAGATCAGTCTTGAGAAAACCTTCCCTGAACGCGTGGGATACATCAGCTGTTACGGGACCAATGAAAAAAAAGAATAAAAATTAAAAATATTTCTGTCCCAATCGAGTAAGAATATTGATGTCATGCTGCACTTTATAATCTTTTGTTGTGTAGCATTTTAATCATTACCTATAAAAGAGTACTACGCATAACTACACATCCAGTATGATACAAAGTTGCCTTAAAAGTTTTGATAGCTTTTTATTATCTGCACAGATGATATATCACTCTGATAATCAAATTCGAATTTCGAATCACTATCAGGCCACATCAAACTGACCGGAAGTTTGATGCTAATGTGTGCTACTGAACGTTTGGTGTGCGGCGGTCAAATCGTTTGACGTGCCGCTCCGTGAGCTACCGAATAAGGCTCCCGCACACTATACAGCATTCATTACGAGATTTTCAATTGATAATTAAGCTCGCGTTACAAACGTACTTTCTACGGGTGTATGAAAGAAATTCTTTAGCTCGTAAAAAATGTTAGTGAATCGATTTTTTGTTCGCATTCTCTGTTAATGAGTATATTCAATGTATTATTTTCCAGGAAGACTTACTCCTTGCAGAGGTTACTTATAAGATTCACGTCTGCTTTATATCAAACAGTATGCAGACCTCAGTAGAATGATTAAAGCATCATTGTTCTGAGATGCAGACATTCAATAATGTTACAATTTTGGCAGTTATGACATGAAGTCATATTACATCGCCCTCAGAAACTATGACCAAAGCAAGTTACGATCACACAGTAAATTTTCAATACCAGTGAGGTGAATAACCATTGGACTAATTTCCATGTAAATCATGAGATATAATTACTGTTCTTAGTAAAATAATTATTTAATCAGGAAAACGGATTGACACGTAATTATGAATACTAAGAAAATTTCAGCCTGATTTGAATTGTTTAGACATCCATGATATATTGATCCGGACATGTTAATAAAATAATAATATGACGTGTTTTCAGTAAAACCTATTTTTTTAATACGATGAAAGATTAAAATATACGAAGTCTAATTTACCTGCGAGGATCAAGAAGAGTGTAGAACCATATGTATACCTATAGAATATACAATTTATGTATAAACATATCGAGCAATAAACCGTCGGTACCACATACTCTGCTTACCCCTATATTCTATAGCCTTTAAGTACAAACACATCTAACAATCTTATATAGTATATATACACAGATAAATCAAAAACGCCGAAGGTTTATACATTTTTTTCGCGAAAGGTATCGGCAACCGATCTGTATACAGAAGGCCCCGACAATAACGCTGCGGACAATACGTCGGGATACAGTGGGATTATCCCACAAAGCGCCCGCAAACCTCCCAAGACGGGATGGTGAAAATTAAAAAATATAAAAAGGGTATTGTAGTCTATGTATGTGAAGGCTTGTTGGTGTGTTATATACTTTTTATCAAGTGATAAGTATATAATGTTTTTTTTTATTGCAGGTATCATCTGATAGTGATTATGGACAACTACCAGGATAATTGTGATCAGGATACATGGCATTGGGCCTCAAACCAATTAAACTAGGCTGACGTATACTCTGCTAAACTATGAAGAAAACTCTAACGAGTGACCCGCGGCTAAGTGACCAAGAATTGGTATTATTTTGCATTTACACTATTTACTATGATAAGAAAATATCCGTTTTTTGTTTCTAATACATCAAAAACATTTACCTATTATAATTTCGCATTTAAAGTTATAGATACATGGAACATCGCTCACTCACTTTTATTTTCATAACGGCTACACGATGACAAACTATGCACAAACACTTCCAAATTCAAACGCACCAATGGTCACTTAGAATTCGGCGCCGCCATTTTTTTTCAACCGTCGGCAGACCTTAGCAAAACCTACCGAAGATTATCCGTAAGTACGCAATTGTTAGTTGTAATTGATACGCAACGGAGCATGAGTGTTTGGTGTGCCGGCATTATGATTCCTTACAGTAGTAGCCGACGCGGTGTGACAAAGTAAAAGTATAGAGGTAGTGAAGCGTGCTTGGTATTTAGAACTAAGCTTAAGCACGGCGGAGGTCCAAATGAATATCTTGTTGAATAGAGAATAATATTAGCGGGTAAGGAAATAGTTATACTCTGCCAAATTGCAATAGGTTGAGTGGCCTAAGCGCTCACAATTGAAATCTTGATTGTAGAGCAATGTATTCAATAATTGGCGTAAATAGATTTGTATACTGTTGTTTTAATGTAGCTGGACAGTGGCTGATATTATTTATTTTGAAACAATAAATTAGTCAGTGTTGGCTATAGTATAACACTGGTTTAAAACCTTTAACACTTGAGGAATCTTAAGTTACTAGCCTTTAAGAATCAATTATGCATAGAAGTTCAATAATTATATTTTTTTTAGAACTGGCCACTTTCCCCCACATAAAAGAAAAGGAAATCTAAACTATCAGATTAATAATAAATACAGGGTATCTCAAGACTGCTACCGAAAACGAAGCCGGGTGGTAGTTTTAATGACTTCAGAGTTCAGACCCATTGCAACAGAAAATGTTGAAAGAAAAATTTAGTTGCATTGTGTTTGTACTCATTAAAACTACCACCCGGCTTCGTTTTCGGTAGCAGTCTTGATATAGCCAGTATAATATATACCTAAATGTTTACACTCCAACTTGAAACTAATTACCAGACTCAAATAATTAATCAAAAATTTTATTTATTTTCTCTCAGATGTAAGTTCAATGACCCATTATTGTAAATAGACTCACTGTGAAGAAATAAAACAATTAATACAAGTGTTCACAATTTATAACGGGTGTCTGTGGAGCGTATCGTGGTAGCTCCTGTTGTACGCATCAACGGTTCTCGAATTACTTCATATTATGCGGCTGTAGATAATTATACGAAGTAGGTAGGTATAAAATGTTATATTGGATATTCTGTATCAGCGCATATACGTCCCACTGCAGGGCACGGGCCTGCTCTACAATTGAGAGCACGATTGAGAGTGGTTAGGCCATATAGTCCAGCACGCTGGCCTAGTGCGGATTGGCCGACTTACATACCATAGAAATTCTTATAAATCGCTATTGTATGCAGGTTTCTTCATGATGTTTTCCTTCACCGTTTTGTGCGTGGTGATTGACTATCAATACATGACACCGAGAAGTCAGAGGTGTGCTTGGAATTAGAACCGGCGACCATCGTTAACATGTTGGCAGCCGCGTCTAGTCCGTTTACCAACAGACCACCACGCACTTTATATTGGATATAATTAATAAATAAGATACATATAAATAACACTCAACAGGTATATACCGTCATAGACCTGAATCCACACTAAGATCGAATCTTGTGTCGTGGCATTAAGAACTTCTAGAGACTTATCGGCCTTACAAACACCCAGACCCGAAAGATATATTTGTGAGCCACACAAACACTTCTCTCGGTGGGAGGATCGAACCCCCGACCTCTGGTTTAACAGCCGCCGGTTAACCAATTGCGCTACGGAGGTTGTCAATTGTATGATTCTCTGGATTGTTTGTAAGACATGGCTTTGGAGTGATAAAACCGCACATCGTACTTTTATTTTTTGTTCATTTCTCGTTGTATTTATTTAATTTTGTTGTGTTTGAAGTGTAAATAGATAAATAAATATAAAACACCTTCGCAAAACCGTCGTTTGATACCCATTTTCTACATGTCAGTTGCCTCATTTTCATAGTATTTCAAACCAACATTGTGACTCTATCCCATTTCCATCTATTCAAAAACATATAAATATGAAACACATGTAGTTCGTTAAGTATTGGAGAGCGATCTACGTAGCAATCAAGTAGTGAATGTAAAAAGGTTTCAAGTGGTGAATTAATTGAATTACAATTTGACCTTTGCTACCGACCGGCGGGAGGGAACGCACCGAAATTAGTTTGTTCAATTTTGTGTGGTCACACGCCTCTTGGTAGCGCGTGGATGCTGTATTTACTGGATAGGGAATATGACAATTTGTTTACACTCAAATTATAATTATTTTAGGGAATGTTACGATGGTTTGGCCATGTAGAGAGGATGGATGAAAAAAGAATAACAAAGCAAATTTACAAGGTCAATTTACAAGGTCTTTGACAAGCGTCAGGTCAAAAATACCCTGAACTGACGAGAATGCATGAAAAGATTGATGAAAGTGGATGAAGCGAAAGTAATATGTCAGGATACAGGAGTGACGATTATATATGTATATAATAATCATAATTAATGGCCAAGAGAGGCACGGCGGTTAAGAGGCAGACCACCTGTCAGATGGTTGGGTGACATATTGAGAGTCGTAGTAAAGCAGTGAATTCGCTTGGCACGGGACAGAAAAATGTGGCGTGCAAATGAGAAGGCCTATACTAAAGAATGTGGCGGTATTGTTTAAATCACACTTTAATTAATGTATAGAATACTCGATATTATACTATTTACTGCATGTAAAAAATATGTTTTATAATTTCTGTCTATTTAATTTAATGTATATTATAGTTGGAGTTTGAGCAACGGCATAACATCTTCTATTTAGTGGTGAAATTACTTCTTTAAAATTATACAAAGTGAAATGACAAATCAGATTTGCTTATGTTGCTTTTATGCATAAGTCACTTAACGAGAATACAGGTCAAATGATGGTGAGTGATTTAGTGCCTATAAACGCTTAGATGATGGACGTGTTGTTACACATCATTATAACATGTTCCAAAAATCTAACATTACCGTGCATTATAAGTAGATGAACGTGTTACCTTTTTCTTTACTCTGCATGCGTGAAAACTCACGTACAATCCAGTATCTCTTGGTTCCCAGTAAGCTGTCAATCACGAGGTGTCGATAGATCATTCACGCACTGACAGAAGATGTATCGTCCGGCTGGCCCGCGCGTATTACTATATTGTTTTTTTGTGTACTAACTCGCTTGTCTACTGCACGGTAGGAGTAATTGCGAAATATTCTAATCACATTGGATGGGTAAATTAAATATTTTAATTCAAATTGTAACGTCACTGCAAGTTTGTTTTAAAATATTCTATATCAGCCCATATACGTCACTGCACGGCACGGGTTTCCTCTACAATCGAGAATACGATTGAGAGTGGTTAGGCCATATAGTCCACCACGTTGGCCTAATGCGGGTTAGCGGACTTTAAATACCATAGGATTCGCTATTGTATGCAGGTTTCCTCACGATGTTTTCCTTCACCGATATAGTTTTAAAATATGTAAGTCAAGAAATACAGGAAAAATTGTTTCAAATACTTTTCTGATGTCTTTTTTAAAAGTTCACACAGGTAGAGGTGCAACCTACAAAATTCGCCGTTTCCATTTCCATTCTAAAATATGAAAGGGGCCAAGTCTCTAGCTATGTTGAGTTTAAATCTACTCCTGGGCAACTCTTCTGTAATTTTTCACATCGAAAACTAATATAAATTGGATTGATGGTAAATAATAGTTTTATTTCAATAAAATGGACTCGTCAATAATATGAGCTTCATAACTTCAAGCTCATACCTCCATGCTGCAACTAATTAGGATATAAAATACATATTATATCAGAAAATTATTGTGCGTTTTGATATTTGAATACTCGTAATTTAGTTTTTAAACTTGCTTTAGAATAATAAAATAGTATGAAATAAGTAGGTAACGGTTTTTGTTTTTTATAATTCGTGGTTATTATAAGTGTTAAGCAGAGAAAGACTTAATCTGTATTGAAGCGTTCATTATCTATCTTTTATCATTGAAAAGTACCGTTAATAATTCTATTTTTTAATCTTTTCCAAGGGCATTTTAAAAGTGCACTTTTGAAACATTTTTTACCGAATACTTCAGTTAAGCAGCTTTTTAAAAATTCAACTTCTATTCAGTCGGGAAAAGGCTAAATTTTTATAAACAACATACAAATAGCTTAAGAGACCCGAAAAGATTACCATAATTACAATCCATTGTCACTAAAATCCTTAAGTCGTTTGCCAAATTTCAAAAATGACCCTTGCGTGCACATTGCAATCCAAAAAACGTGACAAAAAATATTGTCTGTGGTCGTCTGTAGTTTTTGCGAAAGACAAAAATTAATTTTCGCTTCTAAATATTGACAAAGGCAGGTTAATATGGCGTGCCTTTGAAGGCTACTGGGCGGTCTTGGAGAAAAATGTTATGATTTGTCTATGACAAAAGGTTTCGCCATCGATCATTATCTTTGCCAATAATCATATTTAAAAAATGCTTCATGTTTTTCTACTGTTAAATGGTTTGTTTATATATATTCCTACGTGTATTGACTTGGGATTTTGATTTTAAAAGCATGTTTTAGATATAGATATGTGTTTTTGTTGGAAAGTAGCGGTACAGAAGATTATGATGAAAATTCATAATCTTCAATATTTGAGTTTGAGAAACATGAATAAGCAACCAGAAATTGAACACGAAAGAAAAAAATATGGACAGCGGACTATGGCAACGAGCAACTTCTGTTAATCCAGCCAAATAAGATTTTGACTCCCGGGCATGGAAACTGCAATAAAAATTGAAATACTAGGTACAGCACACAGATCTAAGACAAACTAATAACGTTCATGCATCTATATTTGGTCTGATCGTGTGGGATTGACACCTCATGTTCCATGTTAAAAGCTGAATTATGACCTCACCTACAATTCCGCGATCAACTCCTTTCTAACACCCACAATAATCGAGTTATATGGGTAACCGAGCACAAGGCGTAGGTACTGTGGGGTTCAACCTACTTATCCAACGGGCCGTGGGATAGGCCGGGCTCGGTCGGGCGGCGCACACGGTTGCGCAGGCGCCGATCACAGCTCAGCGACGCGACAACGTCTCTATTTTGTGTGATTCTTAAACTTTGGTAACACAATAATCATTTACTATTTTATTGTACTACATCAAACCTTAATCATCCATTGTTAGTAGCAAAATAATCATTTACTATAAATTTATTTTAATAAGCTATACCTTAGTCATCCATTTCCCACAGATCACGGCAGTCAATCAAGAATTCAATGGAGTGGGTTTAGGCTAGAGTTCTCTACGCAAGCGTTTTGGTTGACATAAGCCCATTTTTGCTGAGTCGTACTCCTCTTCAATCTAGTTTTATTTAATTTCTTCTTTTCGATTGGTCTCTTGTCATGTTGCCATAATTTTTTCACTGCTGAGATTGATTATTGGCAATATAGTATCAGAAAAAAGATTGAGCTGTAAATCTAAAACGCCTTATTTTGGATTGGGATTGTTTATTGGCAGCGGCTGTTGATAATGATTTTCTATCAAAGGTCTCTGTAATGTTATGGTCATGTTACTCAGTTCTTCTTACAATGTTTAGGTTGACTGTTAAGTGTTTTTTTATTATAGAGAGACTAGCATATCATTCGCGTTATAGCAAGGTTCAACCGCTCATGAAAAGTAGCAAAACCAAACAATACCATAAATTACTAAGCAATACCTGGCTTTCCACTGCGTTCGCTCACCAAAGACATAAGATGTAAGTTTCATTATATTCAGCAGTAGTAGTAGCTGCATACCCTTCAAACCGAAACACAACAGTGCATTTACGCTGGTGTTTTGCGGGAGAAATGGACGTTGCGGTGATACCTACCCAGATGGCCTCTCACATAAGAGTCTCTCCAACAGTAAATTGGCTGTTACAATAAATTAACATTTCAACATTTTTTGGAGCATGAATGACTGTAATAACTTCATGGCTCTGTTGAATAGAAGCTTTACAGAATTCATCAAACCACTTGTACACCCATAATTGACAAAAATATGCCTATCATGATTGCAGATTTTTTATAAGGCCAAACCGATTAACGAACATTCTCAGCACTGGCATAAGATCACCATATTTATCTGATATGCTGTTATAATATGTTGTTTGACATATTACATTAATTAATGAGCGTATAATTAATATTCATTATAATAATCTCAAAGTATTAGTGGGTTGTGAACTGCTGTCAGAAAACCAGTTACGATGCATTTTAAACAATATGGAGACGTAGAGAAATAAAGGGTTATTTACGAGTATATGACAAAAAAGTAGTCAACGTTTTATAAATACTAGATAGCCTAATAAGCCACTTTTGATAAATAGGTGTACTTAATATATACATAAACTTACGTCTTCTTTCCAGAAGGGGTAGGCAGAGGTGCCAGGATATCCACATTTCGCCTTGTATGTTCCGTTCCGCGATGTGAAAGGTGGCGAGCCTATCGCCATATCGGGCACAAATTCCTGACTCTGGGCTGGGATAATGAATAGAAAAATCCAATATCACTTTGCCCAACTTTGGGATTCAAGCTCGAGACTTCAGCTATGTAACTGTACCCTAGTACAGCTCCGCCACCGAGGTAGCTTGATAAGTGTTAGAAGAGATAAATGAAAGAAAGAGTTGAACAACGGACGCGACAAATGTAATAATCGCCCACTACGATAAAAATCCGTATGAACTTATTATTGTTGTTGGTAAATGCCGCCTAACCTAAATCATAAACTTTATTTTTATGTAAGTACTGGTAAAAAACAGTTCCAACAATGTTTGTTTGTAAGTAAATATGCCAGAAAGATGTAAATCTACTTGGAAAACACTAGTCGGTCACAGTATGTCCATACAGAGTAGTCATCAACGAGATTTGTTTTTTTTCTGCTATCTCCTTCTTGCTTCCGACTGCCTCGGTGGCGTAGTTGTACTAAGGTACGGTTACAAAGCTGAGGTCTCGGGTTCGAATCCCGGGTTGGGCAAAGTGATAATGGATTTTTCTATTCATTATCAGCCCAGAGTCAGGAATTTGTGCCCGAAATGGCGATAGGCTCGCCACCTATCACATTGTGGGACGGAACATACAAGGCGAAATGTGGGTGTCTTGGCACCTCTGCCTACCCCTTCTGGGATATAGGCGTGAGTTTATGTATGTATGTATGTATCTCCTTCTTGAAACTAGATGCACAAAATTCGCCTGAAAGCAGACAAATTAGCACTGGTCAAATTCACAGTCGCCATCATAGATTTGGTCGCCATCCGGATAATAAACAAATATGGTTACACTAGCAAAGAAAATTGTACTGATACCCTAATAATTCTAAACCTAGATCAAACCATAGCTATGAACTTTATCTTACTGTATTTTTTTCTACTGTAGCATAGAAAAGCAGATTCATAACACGTACTCAATTCTACGCATACTAAGTCAACTCGATTTAATATAACGTGTAAACAGATTGTCGTGGCGCACATAAAAGCGGGTCGAGGGAATCGATTATTCGATAAGGAATTAATATTCGATTACAGAAATGTCGGCGTCCGGCCGACACCTTGTCCGCGCGGGCCCATCCATCATCGTTCGCGTATAAACGGTGCTCAAACTTTTACTTACTAATATTCCTCTTTATGTCAGTTGTTAACATTCTTCTGTCACAAAATTCAAGGACATGCGGACATTTGTTAAAAAAAACAGTAAAGCGAAGTAAATAATTGTTCTTAAAGTTTTAACGCTAGAGTAGCGGCAGTAAGTTATGGAGTGTGTCTAATAATTATAGCTAAATAAAATCAGCTGTTACATGAAACGTTAAAACCTCAAAAGCGCGAGGTCATTTTGTTCATGAGGTTGTAGGGGCTAGCCCAAGCCACTCGCGACCAGCATCCAATTAGAGCATAACAACCATATTGCCGGTACATTGCATCTATTAAGCGCTATGAGAATTGTAGGCAATATTTTTAAAACATGGTTGACTCTGTGGTGAAAACTGCGCGAAGAGCGCCGGGATTTTATCATCGGTACTTTGATCATGTGATAAATATTTAAATTTTGATACAGGTAACATTTTTACGAAATATCCCTGATGCTAACTGCAGTGTAATTTAAAAACAGTAGTGAAAGATTATTTCCCGACGCCCTACAATCGCAATAAACTTAGATGGGGTGGTATCGTAAGTTATCCAGAAACATGTAAGTAGTGGATATTCGTATCCACTACTAACATATCGAATATCCTACCAACAGTAAGTGCACAAAGCTGCGAGTAAACATTACTATGTTTACTTTATAAACACAATATGCGAAAGTTTGAGGAGCGCGGTGGTCGCGGGCGGTCGCGCGACACACTCGTCGCGGCTAATTATCGATACACGACGATTATTCCAAATAATTAGGCCTCGGATACACCATACACCTACATGTGAACACAGATGAACGCACAGTAACGAACATCGTCTATAAAGTATTAAAATTACGGCACTTATTAGTAGCCTTTGCTTGAACATAATATTCAAAGCTAATTTTTAATCTTATGCTTAAAATAAAAAATAATGTTGGAAATTATGTTTCGGAATTTTATACGTCTCGTCTAAGAAAATAAATAAAATAGGTCAATTGTGCCAGAAAAGTGTTCTCAAAATCATTAGCTAGATACTCACACCAGAAAATGCCATGAAGTCAATGCAAAGTAATGAAAGAGAATGAATGAAATTATGAAATACAAATGAACAGTGCAGTCAGTTTATCTGTTCTTTGAATAGTTTGTTACGAGTTCTATTTACAATAATTGTATGAAATTTTTATTTTAAATACAAATATTTTTAAATTTTATTTACTATTTTATTCTTCATTTTCGTTTTAAATATTACATAACTTACCTCCAATTAAGACCCAAAGGATCGTTTAAAAAATAAGTTACAAAAATCCTTATGCTTGAGACACTTATTGGCATCCCGTTTTATCTCATGATCTCTGCTTTTTGTCATATTCAGAACCAAAATCACCAAACATTTTAAAACCGTCACCACAAAGGAATTTAAACTTTACAGCCTTGACTTTAGAGTTTATCAAATTGATATAGGTTACTTTACGGGTGGTATAATTTAGTGTGGTTAGGTTGTCATGATCAGTTGGACGTTTCGACAATTTTGTACCCCAGGAAAGTGTCAGAGCCTTACGGGGGACCACCGGGCCGCGCCTCGCACCAATATCGATCGTATTTATGATAAAAATAGTTTAAATTACAATTAGTGACGAAATATTTTGAATTCACACAGTATGTCTGGCTGGAGGAGTGACAACGGTGGCAAGAGCGCGGAAAAAATACAAAGATTTCTTTTATTTATTTTTAAGCGAGTGTAATATGGTATTTTCAGTACAAAGTAACATATTATATTAAATAGGTAGTTATAAATATTATAAATATCTCAGGAGCACAAATATCTAATGTTTATTTCTGTGTATTCTTCGTACATTCTTCCGCGGGAATATTATTTATTAAAGAATCAATTTTCATAATAAAAAATTCCAGACTTGGTCAACACATTAAAATTTTTCATTCATAAAAAATATTCATTCAGAACTTCACTCACGATTTATAAACATAACATAATATTAAATATGTGTAAGCGCACGACTATAATAATTATATTATTGAAAGGGTTTTTGTTTCCTGGTGGTAATAATAATTATGAAAGAGGCCACCTGGGTAGGTACCACTGCAATGTCTATTACTCCCGCCAAACAACAGTGTACACTGTTGTGTTCCGATTTAAAGTAATTAAAGGGCATTATAATCAGAGTAACTACCGGACATATGAGACTTAACACCTTATGTCTTAGGATGGCGAGCGCAGTGGAATGCCAAACATTACTTTGTAATCCATGGATTTGTTTGGTTTTGCTATTGTCCAAGAGCGGTCTTGTCGCTTACGTAGGCAAACGGCATGCTCGTATCGGCATTCATTGCAATAAAAAAAAGACGTTCGCAACCACACCATTCACCACGGCAACTCCTGTCAACCAGGATCAACAGTGACATGCAATTATTGACACGGAGCCTCGATGCTCGGCGAGTCTTTAAAATAATGTAGCAAGATTTAGAAATAAATAGTTGTCTACTTCTCCCCACAGCAAATTGAGTGACAAAATATTAAGTTAAGAGGTACTTTCCTCCAACGCACGATAACTATGGTATGCAGGTTTCCTCGCGATGTTTTCCTTCACCGTTATAGTGCGTGGTGATTGACTATCAATACACACATGACTCCGAAAAGTCAGAGGTGTGGGGATGGATCCCTAGGATTCCAACCCGCGACCACTGTGACCATCTTGGCAGCCGCGTCTGGTCCGTTTACCAATAGGCCACCACGCACTTTTTGATTACCATTATTTATTTATTTTGCCTTTATTGTGACCACCTTTTTTTCCTAACTTCTTTTTAATTCAGTCCATCTAATGGTTGTCTGGAAAAAATCACGGTAAGCGAAAAGACCGCCAATTGACACCTTTATTTAAACGTGTCGTGTATTTTTTTACCTTATTATTCATGTTGTGTACAATAAATAATTTATAAATAAATTAAACAATGATTAAAAATAACATCAATGCAAGTAATTATTACGTTGCACCCTATTGCGAGTTTTCCCGCAAAACTATCCACATTTCACTGTTTTGTGCATTTTCCAACAATTTTTTATGAGGCTAAAGCGCCAAAAAAATTGCAGCGTATATATTACGACTTCTTTTCATCATAGTGGATTATTTTGTTAAAGTTAAAACTCGTTCTTAAAGCTTAATGTAACTACTTGATATCACAATAAAAATTCTAACTATTAATAAAATCTATTTAAGGTAAGATATTTAAATGAATAGATACACTTACCTTTTAGTCGGTGTCATAAATTTATGTTATTGTTTTCCAGAAGAACGTTTATTCTTTGTGATCCTGAGACAAGTAAGCATAAATGTTGAAATGTTTGTTTATTAATGTTCCGAATCATACCTTACCAAATATCTTTACCTCTTTTGTCACTGGGATCATTCGTTACCTACTAAACCCAACGTCCACAAACAACACATTCGGAAACATTAAAAACCAATCTAACAAAAAGTCAAAGCGACGCCGACACAGTGTAGAAGCTTTGAAAAAAATAATAATCCGCCCCAAAGTATCAAATAATAAACTTGGTAGCAAGTGAATTTTGGAGATCGGGTTGCGCTTGCGTTCCGTTCCTCGCGGCGGTAAAAAAAGAATTTAGTCCTTTTTAAAAAAAATAACCGGCCTCGTGTTCGAAATTCAAACATGACGGGCAACGTCAGCGGCCAGCACGAAAGAGGTCGGATGCTCTTTAACCCGAAATATGACGACATTTTTACTCAGTTCATTAAGACATAGAGGGTCATTATTCATCTCTGAACTAATTTATTGGTAAGTAATACTCATCCAATTAGCCTTAAATAAAAATGAAATTATTTTCTCAAAGAAATTAATACCGAAATGGAGGAGTAAGGAGTTTTATCCAATAAAGTATATTGAATAAGCAAATAAAAGTTTAATCTCGCTTGTGACATAATACGACCTTCTTGGATTAACCAAATCATAAAAATGCTTCCACTTAATTATGCATTCATCGCGTCCGATGCACGAGACGAAACGAAATACCCCACAACAGGTTATCGAGATAACAGACTATTAAAAATTATATCCAATATTTTCGGACACATTTCAAGCGATATCAAACCTTTTCGATTCGGTTATAAAAATTAAATTAAGGCAACACTGGCTGCTAGATTGAGATTGAGATAAAGAAGTTAAAAATAAAAGGCGGGCTGTTTGAATATGGAACGTCACGTCAAGTGAAACGTCAAATTGTGACAGTTTCCGCGCGGGCGAGCCCCACGGTGGACACAGTGTGAGATCGTTGCTCCTGCCTTCTTGGAAGTATCATCAGTGTTTTGAGGTTGTTTTACAGTTAATTTAATATAATTAAATACAATTATGCGCACATATTTTGAATATTTATTTGAACATTTTTCATTTAGGTTTGTAAGAGATTAACGACTTGTGGAATTTGATTGTGCCTAAATATAAGACAGGCGCCAAAAAAACATCCAACACCGGATACATTCAATTAAATGTGATGGGTTTGTTATGGATTGCGTATTCAAACTTCAAATGCAATTTTATGATTTGCAACGAAGTATTATTGATTCTCCTTCGGTTGATTAATGTCCTTATGTATTGACAAGCGATTAATATATTTAATATATTGACTTAAATCACGAAGTGGCGCCTTACACCTTACTTTCACTTTAAACTACAAGAAGCCAATACAAATATCATGAAAAAAAAAGCAACTGTCATACATGACATATGGCTACTACCCTAATTACGTGCATAACAATGGCAACACTATTTTTTAGGCGTGCACAATCGATATGCTAACGATTATTATCGATTAGCAAGCGGTCGGATGGTTGGTTAGATAAGCAAGGACACTGGACAGGCCCGCCAGACGCGACCGAGTGCCAACTGGCGGAAAGCACGAATTATGTTATCAAAACGATTATTTACGGCCAAATGGAGATTTGACGAGTATTGTAAGGTACGCGTGGGTTTGGATCGGTTTATGTGGACAATTGTTGATATTTTTTATAAAAAAATAGGATGCAGGTAATGCAGTTGTTATGGGAGTTATGAATTTTGTTTATTTATTTCAACATAATTCTTAAGTACTACAGATACGGAAGAAAAGCTACGCTGGAGACAGGCATATATCTAGATATGGACCTACTGTTTGCTCATCCAATTTATGCAATACCATGCACCTGTTAATAAATGTGGGATACTCCAACGATACAATGTTCCTCATTGGTCCATATTATGACATCCAGATTAAAACCAGGTATGCACAGGTGAATCCGAAAGGAAATATTCCCGTAAGGGTAACAGGAATAGTTATAATATCATTTTAGAAGAAGATGAAGAAAACAAAACTGCCTTGGTGGCGTAGTTGTACTGCGAAGTTACGGTTACAAAGCTGGGTGCTCGGGTTCGAACCAGAGTCGGGCAAAGTAACATTGTATTTATCTATTCATTATCACCCCGAAGTCAGGAATTTGTGTCGGATATGACGATAGGTTCGCCCCTATCACATCGTGGGATGGAACATACATGGCGAAATGTGGGTGCCCTGGCACCTCTGCCTACTCCTCTGGGAAAAAGGTATGAGTTTATGTATGTATGTTAGAAGGAAACAGATTTATCACGGTATCTATGCTATCCAATAAACTACCTAGCCATGAATAACTATAAGTGTTTTATGTGCCTAGATTACTAATAACCTTTAGTAATATTTTCCACATGAGCTCAGCACATTATTGTAGCAAGCAATGCAATGACTGACGTAAAGTCATACAAATTATTTGAGTAAAACAGATGCGATAAGTTTTCAGATCATTTAGCACAGTTTTAGTTTAACTCGATGTAACAACTAAAATGTTGTGCTAATGGATCTATTAAATGAAAATGGCATGTAGGTTTGTGAACGGTTTGAAGGTAAGCAGGTATGCCTCTGAAGATTGTAGGTAATTTAAGTTCTAACTTCAACATGAGTGTTTATTTCACAGGAATGGTATAAGGAAACGACTGAAACCTGATCATAAAGACATAATTCCTGCTATTTAAGAGTGATGATCGGCATCAAACTCATTAGTCATTAGTAACAAGAAGTCCACTGACTTCTTCAAGTATAAAATTTTGGAGTCCTTGTACAGTGACGGACTAAGTATATACTCTAAGTAGGCGAAAAACATTAATAAATAAATGAATACACGCAACAGTCACATCTGTATTAGCCCATATACGTCCCACTGCAGGGCACGGGCCTCCTCTACAATCGACAGTACGATTGAGAGTGGTTAGGCCATATAGTCCACCACGCTGGCCTAGTGCGGGTTAACAGTCACATACATAGTCCTAAGCCCGCATTAAGACCAACTCTTGTGTCGTGAGCATCAGAAGCTACGAGAGACTTTTCGGTCTCACAAACACCCAGACCCGAAACAAATACCTAAGGTTCTTTAAAATATTTGTTTTGGTGCGGGTATCGAACCCGCGGCCTTTCGTTTCACAGACGGCCTCTAAACAAGTGCGCTACGGAGGCTCTATAAACGAATTAAACGAAGCTCTCTAATAGGGTACTAGGAGGTTCGTATTTTCTTTATAGCTCTATGAGTCACACACGCTTAGACTTTGAGCTACCAGCAGTGGCGTAACTACCCCATCGGGGGCCCGTGGCAAAATTCATCAAATGGGGCCCCTCATAAATGTAAAAAAATAACACTGTAATATCGTTTTTATGGATCTTTTCTAAGGCACGCGGTGGCCTAATGGTAAACAGATCAGACGCCGCGACCAACATTTTTCATTGTGGTCGCGGGTTCGAATCCCAGGGGACACCTGTGACTTTTCTACTACTGACATGACAGACATACTGACAATCACCATGCATTACTCACTGTTTATAACAGATGTATTGCTGAAGGGGTATTTCCGCGGGTATGGCGTACCGGTTTCATTCGTATAATACCCAAGGGTGGCGATAAATCTCCACATGATCCTAAGTCGTATAGACCTATTACACTCTTACCGTCTCTAGGTAAACTTTTAGAACGTCTTATCGTCCCTCGATTGCTACCGGGTGGACCAAAGTTTCACGAAAAACAGTTCGGATTTACGACGGGTAAGTCAACTATCGACGCGGCAATATCGGTTAGAAGAGCTGTAAGTACATCGGCGCGCAAATATGTACTCGGTATTTTCCTGGACATATCCGGTGCTTTCGACAACGCTTGGTGGCCGATGCTGCTTCTTAAGTTGAAATTACGAGGTTGCTTTAAAAATATATATTCACTTATTTACTCGTATTTCTCGCACGGAACAACAAAACTTAAACTTGGACACTATGCTATGTCGAAACCACTTACGATGGGCTGTCCACAAGGTTCGATCTTAGGTCCTTATTTGTGGAATTTAGGGTTCGACGATTTTCTTGCAATTCCCTTGCCGTCAGGGTGTTCTTTGACCGGATATGCGGACGACGGCCTCTTGCTTATAGAGTCAAATAGTAGGTCGGGATTAGAAATTATGTCGGACGCGTGTTTAAAACTAATATGTGATTGGGGCCATCGAAATCGCTTAACCTTTGCACCACAAAAAACTTTCCAATTACTTTTGAAAGGAACTTTAAAATCACAGCCGCGAATTAAATTTAATAATATCAATGTTAAAAAAAAGGAATCGGTTTGTTATCTTGGTTTAATTTTAGAAAGAAATTTTTCCTTTCTTGAACATATTAAGAACGTCGGGGAAAAGTCGAAAAGGAACTTTTTTGCTTTGACAAGAATATCAAAATCAACGTGGGGGCTATCTTTCAATACACTAAAAATCATCTATGGAGCAACTTACTTAGGATGTATCTGTTATGGATCTCCCGTATGGGCTGATAGGGCTACTATCGGTGCTGTGCGAAGAAAACTGCTCCAGAGCCAACGTTTGGCGTTGATATTCTTGTGCAAGGCATATAGAACTGTTAGTACCGAAGCTTTGCCTGTCCTAGCGGGTGTACTTCCAGTCGACCTGGAGGTGCAACGTCGCGCCGCGATGTATTACTCTAATAGAGAGAATATGGATAAAAGTTTTTTCACCGCACGTGAACTTTTAAGAGTTGACAGATTATTTAAACCGGTTTCAGTGGTATATAGCGAACTCTTAGATGAATGGCAAAATAGATGGGAGGTATCTTTGAAGGGCCGGCATCCATACCAAATTTTTTCCTTGCGTACGTGATCGTTTAACAAAGACATGGCTAGATGTCGATTATTGCGTATCACAATTTCTCACGGGCCATGGTAACTTTAAGTCTAAACTATACTCTTTTAAGCTTGTTGCGTCGCCTGCGTGTCCATGTTCTACACCTAATTGCGAGTATGAGCAGTCCGCGCATCATATACTTTGGGAGTGTAGTCTTTGGCATAATGAGCGTAAAACCATGCTAGATAGTATGCAAATATCATCTGGAGTTGTATACTACATGGACCTTGTAGAGACTAGAAAGAACTTCCGTGCTTTCCGGCGTTTTTGCCATACCTATTACTGGAAACAAGCATAACAGTTCACATAATAGGTCCCATCTAAATGTAATAATAATTTGATCCGTGGTGCTTTACAGCTGGCTTCTCCGGCTGTAAAAGTCTTTTTTGGGAGGTTATTTACCTCTTCAGTTCAATGTTTTGTCACTCGCTTTGCACGGAGGGAAGTGGACAATAATTTATTTCCAACTCCTCCTATTAATTTAACTTTCTGATTAATTTCGTTGCGGGTTAAAGACAAGTTAGACATTCCCGGAGACTCGCCGAGCTTCAATTCTCGGTGTCATTACTTTGCGTGCCACTGTTGATCCTGGCTTACAGGAGTTGCAGTGGTGGGTGTGAGGGCGGGACAGTCTCCTGACAATCACCACGCACTATGACAGTGAAGGAAATACATCGTCAGGAAACCTGAATACCATCGTGATGATTGTAAGAATTTCTATGGTACATTAATCCCGAGAGCCCGCACTAGGCCAGCATGGCAGACTATATGATCTAACCACTCTCAATCGTACTTTTGATGCAAAAATGCAATCACAGCGTCTTGTCCATCTATTTGGATTTAGTGCTTTTATGTTACAGAAATTAAAAAGGTCGTTTTCTTAATCCTTACTAATATTATAAAGGTGAAAGTTTGTATGTATGTATGGATGTTTGTTACTCTTTCATGAAAAAACGGCTCAACAGATTTTGATGAAATTTGGTATAGTGATAGCTGACACCCTGGATTAACACATAGGCTACTTTTTATCCCGAAAAATGTAGTGTTCCCGTGGGATGAGTCAGGAAACCAAATATACATATTTTCTACTCTTTCAAATTCAAATTGTTGGCACGGGATGTCCTCTCCTACGGAAGGGAAATATAGTCGACGGCACGCGGGAAATATAGTTAGTAGACACGCGAAATAATATGTTCTTGATGTGGATTGGACTCAAAAACTATCTGCACCCGGGCGAAGCCGGGCCCGACAGCTAGTTATAAATATAAAACTCTTTAATATATTCCATCTTCAAATACTGTGTCTATTAAAAATATGTTCGGACTTAAGTATTTTATTTGGCCCTTTGGCTTATTTAAGCATTTCTCAATCAGGATCACATTTTCTTAGGAACTCATATTGCTGATAAAAAAGTTCCTTTAATGCAAAAAAGTGTTTATTATTTCTTTATATGGATTGTTGCCCCTCTTCTAAACTCCAGTGTAACCGCCATTGTTTATACAAAAGACACGATTCCAAGTGAGTTTTCGATCCATATCGCATTTACAATTTTTCAATCGTCATAAGCAACTCAAATATTTTGTTTATTCATTATCAGTTATTTGTTATTATTATTCACTGCTGGACATAGATCTCCCCCGAATTGCGACATTTTACCCTGTCTTTAGCTTGTCGCATCGTCAACCTTCTTTTTAGGAGACTGTCCCGCCCTTACACTCGCCACTGCAACTCCTGTAAGCCAGGATCAACAGTGATACGCATTTTAATGACCCCGAGCATTGAAGCTCGGCGAGTCTCCGGAAATGTCTAACTTGCCTTTAAAATCGTCAACCTTTTCCAGACTGTCCAGCACATATTGCAGCTCCAGCGATTCCGCCATTAGGACTATATTGTCAGCGAAACGTAGGTGCGTTTGTTTACTATTTTATTATTTATTGCCAGTGCCTCTTAAGAAGGGACCATTGGGCTTACAGTGGACTTCCATAAATCGACTTCAATTAGATTATTTTTTTTAAATTACACTTATCTGTCAGATAATGATGGAGATTTAATATTTTCCACTCCTAATTATGATTCAATTTCAAGTTTATTCGTACTTGATTATGGTTGTTTTTGGTCTGGATTTGCTAGAATATATTATATATTTTTTCATTTGCTCATTTGTTCATTTCCGAGATTCTGTTTACTCGCATTTTCATCAATAAATTACTCGTTCCGAAAGTACTGACTTATTTCAGATAACTTTTTTATTTGTTTTTTTTTAGACTCCTTCTTTCTTTTTCGTTTTTCGTTTTCCCTTTAATAATGTCTAGAAAATATTGCCGTAATATTCATCAAATTATAATTCATTGACATCTTATTAAGATTATACAAAAACAAACAAATTGAATCACATATGTATTTCTCCTGTTTAAAATGTAGTCAATTGTTTATTCTCATTAATTTCGTTATTAAAATTGCATTATTCTAAGCTTACACCCTGTCGGACTTGAGTCCGAGCCCTTATCGGGCTATGGCCCTGTCGGGCCTGTGACCATATCGGACCAGGGCCCTGCCGGGCCGGGGGCCCCTTAGGTCGGGGGCCCGTGGCATTTTGCCCACTATGCCACCCTATTGTTACGCCACTGGCTACCAGGCACTTAGATATGCCGTGGACGGACGTGGGTGGATGCTCCTAATCGCCTTAAGTAGCAAAACCTCTGAGTTTACCTATCCACGCCACGCTTGGCCGACGAGCCCAGGGCGAAGATTGTCATGCTGATAATGCTGTTCCCCTTATGAGCCTTATATGTATATTGATTTTGGCTATGCTATCTCTTGTAGGCTGTCAGTCACCAAAGCCTGGTCTTTAGCCAGCAGAAAGCACCAAGAGTAAAAGGTGCTAGCTTCTATTAATCAATAACGAACCTTAAACAAATTCAACCCATTTCGAAAACACCAAGTACGTAACAGCTGACGTTAAAGTTGTGAAGTTAAGAGAAAACCGGCGTATTGTGTGGATATAATCCATAAGCAGGTCGGGAGTTTGTTGGAGTGTCAAGGGAAACGGTCCGCCTGCCCGACGAGCCTCCTGTTTAAATTGAAAATATGGAATAACTTTGTAAACATCTAAGACGTTTGTACTGCCCACGACATTAGTTGATACTTGATGATAAGTAATATGTTTTGTATTCGGTTTTTTTGACTGTATATTGTGGATGGAAGAAGACTCTGTTAAGTTAATTGAGATATCTTGTGATGATAGATGATTATTACGGTTTTATTAAAATAAATGAAGGCTTTAGAAACGGTTTCGATCTTGTGGTAAGCATGGCGAGTATTCGCGGTATTTTGATGCTACCAAATTTGTTTAATAAAGCATCGTTAATGTGGCGAGTAAAAAGTGTGAGTAACATTATACTCTCAAAACATATCGCGACGAAATTGGTTCATAATTTACTAAATGAAAAGACTTTGGCCGGCTGGCTGGATAAAGTATAAATTTACAAACTATAAATGCTTGTATTTGTTATAATTTAAGTACTTAGTACGAAAAGAGATTTTATGATTCCTCTATCAAGAGTAACGTATCTGAGTACGTATATAATTACTAGTTTCCCGCAAGGTACCACAAATATTAAATTGAGATGTTTCGTAAAAAATAAGAGTATATTGACTTTCTTACATCTTTTCAAGTATCAAATCTTTTAAATTCGACTACACACCAGGAGCCAAATGCACTGATGCGTACTAACAAAATTACGGCGGTTGGTTAAGTGAACTATGAAAATAGGATTTCTTTCCCGAACCCCTCCCCCTTCCCTGCGCACCCCCCAACAATACCCCAGGTGACGGGGTGGGATTAAAGATTATCAGAAATTGATATGCGGCACGACTAATCATGTTTTTTTTTATATTTTACATTATTTAATTGCTTTGGCGGTTGGAATGTTAATGTTGTTTACCATGTGAATAATAAAAGTACCGAAGTTTGGTTTTAGTAAATACCGAAAAATAGTAGGTAAAAATATCCCTAAAAATAATGCTGATATTGGCAGACATGTATTTTACTTACTTCCTCTTCATTGAACAAACATGTTTTATACCTCTTAGGCTATTAGCTATACTACACAGTGACTGTCACTGTGTGAAAGATACGTAAAAATATGTAAATCGTTGATTAATTACTTTTTGTACAACATTAATTTGCAAATATAAGTGCCGAGTATCTTCCATCGATCTCATAAGTAAAAATAATGAGTTGAGTAACAACGTGCTGGTTATGTGAACGATATAAGAAATTGAATGATTCATTCGTTCAATATGATGTCAAATGTTCCCGCCCTACCGCCCGCTGAAGTGTTAACATATTTTTTCTTAATAAATAAGAAAGGAGGTAGAGATTTTAACCTTGTTTTAACCGTCAAATAAATATACTAATTAGCAAACGATTATTTAAGTAAGGTACTGATTAGTGTGATCATACGATCAGTGTTACTAAATCGTGAAAATGACATGTAATGTTATGGGTGACTGGTGACTTAAACTGGTGGCTAGCCTACTTGACGCTTTACTTGAAGGTGGTGAACGAGGCTTTAAGTCTAAAATATGTCTATAACCATCCAAGGTAATATTTAAGAATCTATTGCTACCAGAAGGTAAGACACATCCTTACATACCAAATATCCTAATGCCTTTTAGTACCTATAATATAGAGGGAGCGCTGGTACCTCAAATACGTAGATAAAAATGGTGGTGCCGGGCCACTTTTTTCTGCCCTCCTGTTAGCAGATATTTGACAGGTTGTTCAACATTACTTGGAAAAGAAAAGGTCAAATTAATAGTTTATGGCTATTTAAGTCGACTCTGACTCGTTTTAAAACGATAATAGCTAAATATAATTTCGGTTTTCACAGGAATTTATAGCAATATATTGCTAAATAATTTGTTAAATTTTCACTTATATAGGAGCACTACCAACATTAAGAACAAGAAAATATATACGTTTTTCAAGACGCGAAAATATGACAGCGCTCCCTCTATATTATAAATCGCCTAGTGAAAGCTCGCCGAGTCATACCACGCATTAACGTTTTAAAACAATATCCCCAAACATCAGCCCGGTTTGAACCAGTTTTTAATGTTGTTGTAGTTCAGTTCAGTAAGCATTGCTCATCGTATGTTCAATGTTGATCAGGCTAGAGTATTACCAATCTTTGGAAAATTATCCGACGATGCTTGAATTTTTTAATGACATAAATAGTTCGTTGTTTTATACACCTGTGTATGATAATTTTCTTGTTTATTTACCTGTTTTACATTTTAGGATATATTTATAATACTTCAAGCTTTAGCTAAAAAGGTTTGTAATATAAAATTATGCATTTTAATAAGCAATTACGACTTTATATTTACCAGCTTCGGTTCATGGGAAAAATAAACTAAACATAATCCGAATTTCTCTGTTTTTTTACAGACTGGGAATATTTTCCAACCAAAAAACCTCCTTGATGTTTTTTCATAGATTATTATAAGCCCCGAAATATTGCAAACACTTGTTTTGTGAAGGGATGAAAGTTTAGTTGCGCAAGATTATCTCCACAAAGAGTGCCGGCAGTCGGAACACCGACAAAGGCGGCATGTTTTAACATTTCATAATATACCTTTGTTATTGATATACTGCGGCTTCTTTTAGAGGTTTATGTAAGGATTTGTATATAAACAAGCTTTACTACATTAATGCGAATATAGTATACTAGCGGTTCGGGTGCAGACACTTTTTGAGTCCTGCGGCCCTACTCTAAAGCTCCGAAACGAAGTTCGAATCTTCAGAAGATCGAAGAGTAGGTACATTCGTATCGTCATAAATTTCGCTCGTCCGAATATTCGAACTTCGTTTTGGACTTTCAGAGTAAGGCCCCTGTCTTCAGAAACGCAGGACATTCGCGTGACAAATGTTTAAAATATTTCAACTCAAAATTACTGCTGTACTTACAATTTCCCACCCCATCCTTTGAGTTTGAAAGAGTATCGTATATATTCAATTCCCTACATATCCCACGAGTACTACATTTTGTTGGGGATAAAGAGTAGCCTATGTGTTAATCCAGGGTGTCAGCTATCTCCATACAAAATTTCATTAAAATTGGTCCAGTGGTTTGAGCGTAAAGAGGTAACAAACACATAAACTTTCGCATTTATAATATTAGTAGGATATAATATATGATTATGATGCCTGCTGTGAAACAAGATGTCGCGGCTTCGATCCCCGCGTCAGGACAAAGCTTCTATAGTTTACAAGTATTTCTTCAGAGTTTGGTTTTGTGTCACTTATGAGTCATAGTTTTCAATTATTAAAATACAAGACGTGTACTTCACAGGTTTACACTATGTTTGTTACTGTTGTTTATATTCATTTATTTGAAATAAATACGTGTTGTTTATTTAATAAACGCCATCTGTTGTGGGGTAGCGGAACATTGTCCGTGCCCTTTGACCTTAGTCGCGAATCAACACGACCCTCCCCGTGCGAAAATATCTTCAGTTTTTGCTAACAGATGTCTATAGCTGTATAAATATTGTATTAATAATTGTGTAAATATGAATTTATTTTTAAATAGTTTGTATCTATATTTGATGCTAGAAATAATATTTAATTATATTTAGATTCAAAAACGGAAACTCTAAAGCAAAATACTTTCTCCTTAGTATATTTCTTTTACTAAGACCAAACTAAAAATATACTTAACTTTTCTAAACAAATTGGAGTGCCAAAACACTTTTTTGAAAAAAATGTTATGATATTGATAAATGTTCATCAGGGATAATGTAGGATTCCAATGGTGAATTTTTTTTAATTGGTTCAGTAGTTTCAAAGCCTACTCAATTAAAACAAACTAAAAAACCTATCCTATTTATAACAGTCCAGATTTATACTCAAGTTATATTGTAGTTTTGTTTCTCAATATGGCAGACTCATCTGATATGATTGTAAAGTTACACCAATTGCATTTTATTGTGATGAAATAAATATAATTTCACACCAAGCTATTTATTTCTCATATAAAGACTAACTTACGATTGCCTGGGCAGTCAGGCCTAACCACAATGGTTGGCTTGACACGGTCTGGGCGGTGTCAGTCTTGCAAAAAAACTATGGGAAATAACACCTATGTCAACGCCCATTATAGACTGAAATATTCCCTTACCTTACCTCAGCTCTCCTTTAACATGTACTTTTAATATGTGTATCGATATCACAATCATGTTTGTATTGATAGTTAATAACCACGCATTATAATGATGAAGGAAAGCATCGAGATTAAACCTGCATACCATAGCGATTTGTAAAATTTCTATGGTGTCCGCCAACCAGCAGTAGGCCAGCGTGTTAGACTATATGAACTAACCAATCTCAATCGAACTTTCAGCTATAGAGGAGGCTCGTGCGGTGCAGTGGGACGTATATGGGCTGATACAGCATATTTTATGATATGAGACAACTGTGTATCGGATCGCAAGTGCTTAGTAATAATATATTTGAAGTATCTACATTTTCCATAAGGGTCGAAGTTGTTATTATGAAAAACGGTCACTACTTAATACCTACCATCAGGATTACCTATGCTCTGTTATCTTCAGTTCGATATAAATTAGAATAGGTAGGTCCATCGGTCAAGAAAGATGAGTTATAGTCCAAACTTAAAATGCGACACGCTTGCATATTTCATTTGAAACAAAGAAAGACTTACAGCCGCTGCCAATAAACAATCTCAATCCAAAATTTGCCGTTTGAGATTGACAGCTCAATCTTTTTTCTGATACTATATTGCCAATAATCTCAGTAGTGAAAAAACTATGGCAACATGGTAAATGACAAATCGAAAAGTAGAAAACAATCCAGATTGACTTCAACCTAATTTTTTCGATTGATTATATATTGGCGTCAGCCGTTAGAAAGAAGAGACGAGCAAGCCGTTCGCCTAATGGTAGGCTATACGCCGCTTATGAACAGTAGCAACATTCCACTGCGCTCGCCATCCTCAGACATAAGATGTTAAGTCTCAATATGTCCAGTAGTTGCTCTGGCTACAATGTTTATTATGGGTTTCCCACTATCCTATGTTGTTATGTAATAAGGTCTTAATATTCTATAATCTTCAAATCTATAATTCCCAACAAAGTTATCAAAACGTCTACGATTCCCCTAATACTGCGAGGGATCATTGCAATCCTTTATACTGGGTATATCAAGACTGCTACCGAAAACGAAGCCGGGTGGTAGTTTTAGTGAGTACAAAAACAATGCAGCTAAAATTTTCGCAAAAAAACGCGTCAACTTTTTTTTATGATTTTTTAAATATCTTAATTTTTGGGTGGTAAATCCATAGTTTTTACTAAAATAATAATATACACTCTTTTATACCTTAGAGTCCTTATAAATAAAAGGGTATCCAAATACGACCACAGGAAAAAAATTACAAAAAAACCGTCACTTCTTTTTCCACATTTTCTGTTGCATTGTGTCTGAAGTCTAAAACTGCCACCCGGCTTCGTTTTCGGTAGCAGTCTTGAGATACCTTGTATAGTCTGCAACCGCTCAATCAATTTTAGATTTTAGGTAATATTTTTTTTTTATATAATACTGCAGAGAATTTGAAATATGATCGTGGCTTATTTGTGTTTAGGTTTTTACCACCATCCAACTTACAAATCAGTACGAGTTTTAAAAAATAGCCGTACATGTTAACTTTACACAACACTGTAAACTCACTTGAGTCTCTCATATCGAAACATTATTAAAATGAGGGTATATGTGAAATAACCTTTTTCACAACGTTTTTTCTTGGAGATGTCAGTTGGTAGGTCTTCAAAAGAAAATGTTGATCTTCACTATATGGAACATGTGCCCTTTGTTTCAGAATTTTTAGAATTGTATTAAAAGTATTTGAAATAAATTTGCAAAGTGGCCTCAATTTTTGCTTTTACGTTTTTTCTCCTAAACTATGTGCACCAGGATTATTTACTTGTCAGGATATTAAGCAAAGCATCGAAAGTGTCGAACCCAGCATGTATGTATGTAAGCTGATACGGAAGTATTCGAAAGTTTTTCAAGGTAATGTATATTTTTTGGCTAAAGTCATGGCACGCAACATTTTCACGCCTCGCTTATAGTGTGATCAGATGGTTTGTGCCCATAAAAAGTGTTTTGAATACAGCATTGACTGGAGAGTTACTTTTAGAATGTTCTCAACGTAAACAAGGATATTGTGAAAGGCGCAGTGATATGTATTTTAAATAAAAGGTATATAAAAGTGATTATTCTTATAGGGTATTTTAGTGTCCAGGATTGGAAAATTAATTAAAGGTTGATAAAATCGAGTCGTGCAGAGCATATTTATGCTCAGTTATTACTTCATACAGATTGAATGTTATTATGAGTGAATTTAAAGTGGTATATAAAAATACATATTTTTTAATTAAAGCTAAAAAAACATTAAGACTCATCCCATTAGCACAAACCATTCCGAATATTTTATGACCGTCCTAGGCCGATCATTAAGCAACAATTATAACAATGGCCGAAAGAAAATAAAAATAAAACGATACACAACAATAAATAGGCACCCTTGGCTTACCGCGGCCGGCCCCCGGGTAAATATAGTGCTGTGACACGCGCCAGTTGTCGATAGGGCAGGGGGAAAGGGGAGGATGCAAGAGGAGAGCGGGGGAGGAAACTTCGCCTCTATGCTCATTCGACTGTGTGCTACGGAATTAGATTCTACGTTGGAGTAATGGTATTTATAATGTATACTTTAAACAATATAAGGCTTAATTTTTCTAGTAAAATTGGAAAATTCTCATTAGTGAAGTTCTTGTTGTATGTTTTAATTCAAATGTTTATGTAGAAGAAGGCGATAAGTCAACATTTGACATATAATCAAAGCTTACGTGTTAACAGTGGTGGTAGCTAGGGTAAATACAACGTGGGTTCTATTATCGATTCAGACCAATCCTTGAAAGGTTATTTTTCAAATATTTGTATTAAAAGTCTTGTAGAAGCAACAGAAGTTCTTTTTAACCTGACAGAAGCTGTTTTCGCTTTATCCAGTGCCTCAGGAGTCAAGATTATGCCGGTTTCTCCGATCTTCTAGTCTGGCATGCTGATGTTCTCCCTCTTCTTTTGCAAACGGAGCCATGCACCATGGGATAAGAAACCAAATCTATGTAGTTTTTAAAACTAGTTGTTTTGTTTTGATATGTGAAAAAAAAAATTAAAATCAATTTGTATTATAAAACACTTAACTGTATTAAAATTTTCGTATTTATTCGTTTACTTTGATTTAGCAGGAGTGTCTTAGTATACTAGTATTAATTTATTTTACCGAATGAATACATCATAATTCAAATATAAATTACGATATTTTCGCAAAAAATCGACACAATCCCATCACTACTAGTCGCGGGTCGATCCTGATCCCCGATACAATTACATTCTGTGTGTAGACTCGTTACTGCACAATCTTCTCAACACTACGATACTTCTTCAAGACAACCCAAAACAAACCCTAACAACACCACTATAAAGTTTAATTTCTGCCATCAAAAGCACCCCCAAACTTTCACCTCTTTCAATAGGAGTTTAAACCTAAATACCTTGCGTAGGAAACCTTTCACTTTTCAGGAATTGTTTTAAACATTTTCTTCAGAGGATTCTGTGTTTAATAGACAATGTAATAGGGGTGATTTTTCAGTGATAGAGCTAGTTTTTCCGAAGGCGGTAGGCTTAAAACTCTCGAAACCAATTCTCGAGGGTCCCGAAAGCTTAAAGCTTCCAAACAATGGATGGAACAATTCGATATTTAGCCGATTATAAACGTTTTCCGTAATGCTCTTAGCAAGGTGTGATTTTTGTTAGGATCCTATAGAAACTTGTGCTTAGTTTTGGAATAAATTAATGTTTTAATTATAACTTTATTGTTGGAGTTGGAAACTATTTGATTATTTCGATAGGAAAGTTAATAAAGTAAGTACTCAAGTAGTTGGTTTATTAGAATATAAATGTTATTAGAATTATTTTTAAAGCAAACAATTGGATGTAAATCTATGGACATCTTTGACGTTAAAAAGTGAAGGATTCAGGACAGCCGAAACCCATTTTTTCAACGGTTTTAAATTGGTAATCAGATTATTTCTCGTCAATAACAATTTTAATAGATTTACTTGACAATTTTACAATAACAATTCGAAGAAAGGCATATTCATAGATATTCATATAGGTTCTTTATGTCAACTTATTCATTTATTGGCACTATATCCAGCTCATTCATTTTCGGTGCATTTAATGCTTCAAGTCATGCCAATCGAATGTATCATGTGGAAATGAAACCAATGTCCACTATCTCAAAACATTGTCGAAAGATCTAGATACAGTTATGGTATCATAAGGGTATAGAATACTTAAAAATACTGCCTGACCAAGCGTAATGAACACTATTATATTACAAATAAGTTACGTCAATATTACTCTCAAGGGTCTCATAGTTCAATAGGTAATATTCATATTTCTACATACATACATACATAACTCACGCCTTTTTCCCTGAAGGGGTAAGCAGAGGTGCCAGGACACCCACATTTCGCCTTGTATGTTTCGTCCCACGATGTGATAGGTGGCGAGCTCATCGCCATATTGGGCATACATTCCTGATTCTCGGCTGATAATTAATACAAAAAAAATACACTTTGCCTGACTCGGGATTCGAACCCGAGATCTCAGCTTTTTAACCGTACCGTAGTACAACTACGCCACCGCGGCAGTCATATTTCTAACACTTGGTAATGTGTTAATAACACGCCCATAATGAGGGCTATCGAGGAGTTTTTAGTCAGCATGGTAGGTATTGCTAGGAACTTAGCTCACGACATTCGCAATGTACTGGTTGGAAGGTCAGACACTGACATACTCCTTTCGGCCTCCCCCGGGGGACCGTAAGAGTTAAGTTATTAACCTATAATAACTTTTCCTCTTGAATCAATGAAAAGGGTACTGAATTAACGCTATTTCCAATCTAAATTGAATGTCGAGTGTTTATTATTTGTGAAAACTAATGCTATGGTTTCTTAATGCCTCGAAAATAAATTAATAAAATTATTGAAGTATCAAAACTAGCCTTTTGGAGATTCTGACGCTAGACACAATCTTAAAAGACTTATTAAGACATCGTTTACATCAGAATGAGTTAACCACCAAAAACCTCTGTTGCTGAATATAATCAGCCATTATGCGTTTCTCAGTCATTGTAGTATGACATGACATATGCTTTCAAATTACTTGATTCAAAATTCTGGTGGTAATTTCACATGTGAGGGGTAGGTACCACTAGAATGCCTATTTCTTCCGCCAAACAGCACTTTTTTTTTTTAATCTTTATTTATTTATATTTAGGGCCTTAGTCACTTTGTGACTATGCCGGCCCCATCCAGACACACATCATCCTTATCCACTGACTTAATCTACCTTATTAATTAAAATACAATTTATAGCATCATAGAGAGTCCTGGCAGCATCGCACATAGGTGCCGCCAGGATGCCCTGAAATACTCCCATATCCATAGGATTAAGCATATACCTATTCCTTATAAGATTTCTCATAGACTCACTCCGTGCACAATAGCACTGTTGTGTTTAGGATTGAAGGACATCGTAGCCGGAGTAACTACTGAACATAGTGAGACTTAACATCTCTTGTATCAGAATGTCGATCGTCATAGTGATTCTTTTTTAATTCATGGTGTTGTTTCAATTTGCTATTGTCGTGAGTGGTTGTGTCGCTTAGCATCATAGCATGTTCAGTATCAGCCCATATACGTCTCACTGCAGGGCACGGACCTACTCTACAATCGAAAATACAATTGAGAGTGGTTAGGCCATATAGTCCACCACGCTAGCCTAGTGCGGGTTGGCGGATTTACATATCATAGAAATTCTTATAAAACGCTATGGTATGCAGGTTTCCTCACGATGTTTTTCTTCACCGTTTTAGTGCGTGGTGATTGACTATCAATACACACATGACTCCGAAAAGTCAGAGGTGTGCCCTGGGATTCGAACCCGCGATCACCATGAACATGTGGGCAGCCGCGATGTAGTCCGTTTGCCAACAGGCCACCACGCACTTAGCATGTTCATCTCGCCATTATTTGCATAAAAAAGATGACCTTATTGTTATTTATTTTAATTTACGCCGAAATATTTGGTTACTGACTCTAATATTACTTATTTTTACTGATTAATATCTTTAAAATATTGTATGTCTTTCCGGTTCCATTTCATTTCTTCCTGAATTATTAGATTGCTGATAGTAGCTAGTCTCCCTAAGAGAAAGCTTAAGCTGTTCAGGTTATTTTTTTAAGAGCTACTGTTGACACTGGCTAATAGAAGTTGCAGAGGTGTCGAAATAGACCAGATAGTCTCTAAATAAATAACTAAATACACCCAACAGTCACATACATAGTCCTGACCCCACACTAAGATCGAGTCTTGTGTCGTGGTGACTTTTCGGTCTCACTAACACGCAGAACCGAAGCAAATGCTTATGTTTCATTCAAACATTTATCTCGGTGCGGGGATTGAATCCGCGTCCTAATGTTTGACAGCCGACGTCGAACCAAATGCACCACGGAGGCTCTCCACGACTTAGTCCAGTGCCTCTTAAATAAATATTATAAAGATGTAGACTTTATAGCCACTTTTTCGCACTCGGAGAGAATTGATGTCAATTAAATCATTAATTTGTATAGATTGTAATTTTTTCGTAAAATCTATAGATATTAAGTAAGAATTTAATTGATATCAAGTGTTTAAGTACGGCATCTATGGCACGGTTGGATAAACGCCGGCTTTGAAACCAGAGGCTACGGGTTCGATCCACGCGTATAGACAAATGTTTGAGTGAAACACAAGTATATGTTTTTGTCTGGGTGTTTATAAGACAGAAAAGTCTCTGGTGCTGATTTTTTATTTGATGAATGGCGGGGCGAGCATAACGATTAGCGATATGACAGTAACTAAACCATGAGTCACAAAGCAATGTTTGGAATTCCAATGTTTGCCATCCTGAGAAATAAGATTCAAGTCGCAGTTCTCAGCAGTTACTCTGCCTACAATGCCCTCAAAATTGGAACACAACAGTGCTTATACTTTTGTATGTCGAGTAGGGTATGTCGTATTTTCCTATAGAACATTCCATAAATATATTTCGTATAGAAGAGTTTATAGATTCAAATTGATAATTAGTTTATAAAGAAATTTCTTTCTTCTTTTTATATATCGATCCCATGGTTGCATGTAAGAAATTACCTAGTGTCTTATACTATCATTATTATGTGATTTATTTCTTATTTCTCGGTACAGTGCAAAAATGATTAAAAAATAAAGTAATTATAAGCTTAGAGTACTTAGAGTGCATCAGAGTACGAGAAAAAGTGATAGTGAATTGTAGGTCATTATTTGTGTTGTCTTACGTTTTTGGAGACAGTCTAACAGTGATATTGGATTTTTCTATTCATTATCAGCTCGGAGTTAGGTGGTGCCCGATATGGCGATAGGCTCACCCCCTATCACATAGTGGGACGGAATACACCCAAACGTGGTTGTTATAGTTAGCACCTCTGCCTACCCCTACTGAGAAAAAGGCGTAAGTATGTATGTATGTGAATTACCCTGCAAGTGATAATAAAAGTGTGTGTTACAAGAAACTGACATGATTTTAAACGTTTTACTAAAATATATGCCGTTTAGTATTCGATTAAAAACAACAAAAACTAAACAGTGGAATTAAGAGCCTCCTTTTATGAAGTTAGAAAAATAAAAGCATCTAACGCATTTTGGCTCAATAATGTTGTCATTTATTTCATTTAATATTTAAAAAAATTCGTTGATACTTCTAGTATTTAACACATTTGTAAAATTCTAATAAGAACTTTTCCTAATAAGATATTTAATGAGGAGTTTACGAATGTATCATATTATTTATTTAATTTCTCACTGATTACTTATATACATGAATGATTTCACAAATTAATCTTAATGTATTACTATTTCACTAACATTTGACACATTCGGAGAGAAATAAATGGGCACTAACATTTTATTTTATCACTTATTGTTATTATTAATTGATGTGTAACACCTTTTTTTTCAATTTTAGAAATTACACTCAATATCTTGACTATTTAAATTATTTTAATGAAGGATTAATTATTCAATCGCACATTTAAGAACACTTTTTTGCAATATTTTAAATATTTGTAATAATTTTCCTATCACAACATAATATTCACATATTCACAAAACCTGATGCTTTTAAACCATTTAAAAGTGACAATCGACAAGCGTTAAAAGCAGATATCGATTATATAACTTCACATCATGAAAAAACACTGGCTGAATAGAAAAATATCTTCACACGGCTTCAAATTTTCGATTTTCGAACGCAGTGCGTCGGGAAAATGCCGACGGGAGGTTGCCGTCGGGCGCCGCAGCCGGCGTCTCTCCCCTCCACCAATCACAGAGCAGTACCCGCCCCACGCCGATTGAGACCGACGTATACGGGAAATCTGCTCGTGCGACAGAGACAGAATTCATGCGTGTGTTATACACCGACGGGGGAAATATGATGCATCGTGTTGTTTTAGTATCGGTTATTGTTCGATTTATTTATGTATTTCGTTTTTTAAGCTAAGACGCGGATTAACTTGGAATTATGGGTTCCGAAAGCTATGAATAGACATTTTATAATTAACTTTACATAAGTATATTTTTTTCTTAAATGTTTTTTTTTCTAACACGTGTTTATGACTTAAAATTGTTAATAGAACTTTGGAGCTTTCGCTACAAAGTATAACAATTACAAGAAAGAAACTGGAAGCACCAAGTACCGGCTATCGTTGTGTGTTTGTCTAGGACAATGTAAGCTTCGTGTATGTGCGTGTGCGTTTTCACAGAAGGGGAAAGCGCGCCTCACGCACGCCGGTGCCGCGGTGCATTTTGAAAATGGAATGTGCCTTTTCAACTTTTCCAATATGTAGATGGCGTGTTTCTATTTAAAATGGAATTCCATTTTCGTTTTTTTTAAACTGTTTAGAGAAAAAGGTTTTATGTTTTGTTTTTTATTTTTTATTTGGTACAACCTTTTAAGTTATTGTCACGTTTGAATGCAACGTTTTGGTAGTAATGGATGTGCTTTTTGTGTTAAACGTACCAAACATTGTAAAAATACTAACAAAAAGCTACGTTTATGTGGAAGCAAATAAAATTTGCCCATAGAATAGCCAATAGAAGATATAAATGGAATATTTATTTTATATTTTGGCTTCACCATTGGGGACAGATAAAACTTAAAATTGCAATATCAATTTGTGTAGTACATCTCATATTTAATGATTAATATAGCTATTTTAAACAATATTGAGTTCAAATTCTCAATTTGAATCCCACAAACACTGTTACGTTACCTCAACAGACCTCAAACTGTTTTCTCGTCTGGGAAAAATTATAACCCATAGAAAAACAAGAGAATTAGCATCTCAGTAATTATATGTACCCTTTAACTTAACAATGAATTCGTAAACACAATTGTGAATGTATAATAAGGTGCATCTGGGCTGGGGGACATAACGCCTCGAGATATGAATATACATTATATTCTATATAAGAGGTTATAACAGTTTGTGTGATAATTAGGAGTGTATAATTTGTAGGGAGTTGGGTTTGATTTCGGGGTGAGGATATCGTGAGCATATTTATTTATTTTCGATTCCTATAATACGTAGTCCTCTTCGAGACGAGATAGTGGGGACTAGACGTGTCGAGTCACTATTTGCAGATAAGAATCCAAGAGCATTTATCTTGTATACGCTTTAACACTAAAGGATAACATGGTTAGAAAAACCCTTATCTGGACTCTTTTGAAGATTATTTTGGATTATCTACGAGAATTTCTATGGTACGTGAAGTCTGCTAAAAATCAGTTATGCTACAGTACAGGCCAGATTGGTAAACCGTACCTTAGACTTCTCGATCGTACTCTCAATTTAAGAGGAGTCATACTATCAGTAGTGGCCGTAGAAAGGCTTATAAATGTTTTGTAGCCTTGAGGATTGCATGCAGATATGTATGCTCGATGCAGGCAACTTTCAACTGGTCAATTTGAAGATCATTGGGGGAGGCCTATGATCAGCAGTGGAGTTTCAGTGGATGAAGAAAGAGAGAAAGAAAGAATAGAACTTTGCTGGCTATGGAATAAGAAGCGAATGGTTCAAACTTCAAGAATATCATCAGACAGTTTGTGTGAGTATCTAATATTTGTTTAATCAATGATGTGGAATTAAAAATACTCTTTTATGTCGGTACCGACAATTTGATGCGAATTTTAGAGCAGAATTGAAGCACATGATTCAAAAACTGTTTATCCAGGAAATTCAACAAATAAACAAAATAAATTGATACCTAACTTGTAGAAATTAAATCAAATCCGCGAAAAAATCTGTAAATAATAATTTTATTTCAATGATCCTAACTTGTTTTACTTATGCTGTAGGTTTTAATTATAAAGTACAGATGGGAGACGGTTTTGTCTTTCGTTCTTGATATTTATTAATTATTGGTGGCCAGTTCAATCCATATAGCTGACCCAGGCAGATTTCAGTCACAGGTAAGTAAAAGCTAAATAAAATTATATGTTACTATTTTAATATTATTAAAACCAATTTGCTTTATTTCTCGATTCATGCCTTACAAAAGCCATGCAAGATCTTGTAATCTCGCATGTTTTGTCCTATATTCAACTGGATTATTTCTGACAGACCTATTTATGAGTGGATTATTTTTAAATGAAGAAGAAGAAACATTGGAAGGGGCGATATGGGAGCAGCTTTGTACGTCACGGTACACAGCACAGAAATAAATTTGTTCAGGTGAGGGGTCTTGTACGAGAAAGCATGTACACAATCAATTCGTATCATCAGCATTTTACGCCATTTGACCCAACAGTTCGTTAGGTCATCAGCCATACCGCGCGTACTCATTTTATCATTAATTGACCATACTACCAAAGTTTTAAATGTATACATTTTCATATGAAAAAGACTCTATCATTTATCAGCTATCATATAGATACTGTACGCACCGTTCTCGTCCGAGGCCTAAAATGAGAGAAGGAAGGCAAGGCAAAAGGACAGCACGAGAAAAGAGATATGGGGTCGCACGTCGAAATTCTGGTAGGCAGTAGTACCAGTCAATCAAGCTGGCATATTCCTACAATAGTCGAAGTTAATTACCATTTCTCTACTATACAATCTTCCAATGAGCGAAGTGATTTTCACAGCTGAATTTGCTACTAAATTCTACGAACCCGACATTACATAAATATTTAAATACAATACATTATAAATCTCATCAATACGCTACACATCAAACTTAACCCATGCATACATTAGAAGTGAAAAACCAGATAAAATCCAACAAGACGCCGCGCCGTTAATTGTAAGCCGACACGAATTAACCCTTACGTGTCCGAGAGCGCGCCTGTGTAACTCAAAATACCGCAAAAAAGCGCGGCTTGCGGAAGACGCCGTGTCGCCTCGATCCCTTCTAATCTGTAACCTATCGGTGAAAAGAAATCTCCTTGTTTTTTAATGTAAAGTCGCGCCGCAAGCGGGGAGAGGTAGCGTGTTAGTGGCTTTAATAGATGTGTAATACAAATAGTCGATTCGGCAGACTGAAATCGGATGAGAAAAAAACCGCTTTTATTTTTTTTTATGTTATTTATCCATGTAATTATTGCTTGGTAAATATTGTTTGGAAAACTGTAGATCATTGGAATTCATGTTGTACGAATTTATAAGGTGAAACATTCTTATTCCTCGTGACATACTTTAAAGTTTAAACACAATAATTTATCTTGAATTTTCTGAAACTCATTTTTGTCTTTAATATATCCAAAAACCAATCTACTCAAATCTCAATAACAAATTTAAAAATAATTTTACTCTTTTTAATCTTATTTTTATATAATTACTTTATAAGTCTATAGCAATCACAAAAAAAGAAAAAACAAAAATCTCCATACCCTATCAAAGCGTTGCAAAAATAAAACTACCTTGGGCCGGAGGGCTAATCTATCGGCATGCACAAAGCATTCGTTACTTAAAGCCGTGGATGCTGGGCCTCACTGATGCGTGTAAGGCAGCTGCGACATCCCGGCGCTGATTTATTATTTTTTTCGCTTTCAATTCATTAGGACCAATTTTTGCAAATATGGGTTTTGGCTGTTTGTGTTTTTAGATGACGTAGGTTTTAGATGGTATGATGGATTAGTAGATATGTATTTTATCTTGGAATCTGTAATCTAATTTCTATAAGAGGTATATGAATTTGAAAATTTATAAAATGAAAAATCATTTGTAACTTGAAATTTTATTTCTCCTAAGAAAAGACAGCAAGTAAATAGTTTAAAAAATATTTAATTAAGTAAGTTCTGTGATAAATTGCACTGATTCTACGCAGGCATAGAATAAGAGTAGGTGGGAAACATGATATATTCCGATACTAATTATCAGAATATACGGAATTCTTTAATTGTCGACAATGTTTTAGTATGATTATGAATTTTAAATATTTTTGTTACAATCTTTAGTATCTTTATCGAATGCATCAAGTAGCAATAATATTATATTATCTAGTCATCGTTCATCGCTTTGTCCTAGAGAATGAGTCTTTTGTCTATGATTTAGTGGCCCCGTTTAAACTATCTTTACGCAAGCCATTCATGGCCTACGAAAACAATTGAAAATCGACTTTGTTCCTTCAATCAATTTTAATGGAAGCTAACAGCTCTGCAATATTAAATACATAATCACATTAATAGTAATAAGAGCTGTTTGTTCATATTTTAAGTAGATTATACGTGTTGCACATAATTTCATACCTGTGTGCGCCGGAATTTGATAACGTCATCACCCAGAAAATTGTCTAAAGCATAATACGTCACCGAAACTAAATACTAGTAGCTAATATTGACATCAACGGCTGTAATGAAGCTTGCACTTAAGTGCATATTGGTATAAATAAAGCTCCAGGTACATTGCACAATAGATTCGCGTTCGCCAATGTTACAAAACGCACCAAGAACAATCCCTCGCTCAATGCGAAACTACAAAATAAGTGTATCGATGCGTAAATTAAGGATCCGACGCTATTCACCCAAGGCATGAGTGCAAATAAAAAAAATGTAAAGAAAATGTTTTAGCCCCGTATCTAGATGTCCCGCTGCGGTGCCCCGCATTGTTCTTAGACAAACACTTTCCTTATACAAGAAAAAGCAGCATTATTTTTTAGTAAATCAGCCGCGAACGCCATTGTGCCGCACAATACTTAATGCTTGAATTAATGCGTTGAAATTTTTAAATTAAGCGCCCAACCGACGCATTGTATCCAAACTTACACACAGAAAACATTTTTTCTAATGCACCCACCGTTTGACCTTAAAAAATGACGACTCAATCACACGCGAGTAACCAGCCGAGACGAATACCGTGACATATCGCGAAATCTCACAATAACTAAGAGCGAGCGTGAAATTAGGCCGGTATAAATTAGGGCCAAGTTATTCTTCGGCTGAGCGGCGTGTCGGGCCGCGTGTCGCATTGTTGGGACGCGGCGTGCGAAACCGTTTTGTAGATTTTTATACTTAACGCGTTTTGTCTGCCGGCCGACGTGTGGACGCGAATTAATTGCCTGTGACAATTCCTGTTGGCTTTTAATGTTTGTTATTGTACCAGATATAGCTCTATTATTGCACTGAATATTTTAGGCGGTTTGGACGATAAGATCGTGTGTAAATCGTAATTGTGTCGTAGGTCAGTTAAGAAGAATTAGTGTTAAAAGTTGTGACAGACCACCACGTGCAAAGTTTCTAAACTAAAAATCAATGTTTTTTGAAAATAATCAAACATATATTGAGTATTTGATGTAACGCTAGATGCAAAGTTACTAAGTTAAAATTGTATGTTATGACGGTAATCAAAAAATTATTGAATATTTGATTTCCACTATTTCAAAACTCACACACGCATGTTTTTTTCAATAACTAAATAATTAAAAATATATATTCTATAACATTTGTATATCTCAATAGTAAATCAACTTACATATAATCTCCAATAATCACCCAAGCAGTAAATTCTCGAAAAGTTCAGCTCAATTACGGCGAACAAAATTGATTCACACATCCTACCCACCAAACGTAAAGTACTAAGGTAACTTTACTACCCTTTTTGCTTATCCAGTGAAACCGTTTTACGTCCACATTACAATACCTAAAGTCGTGAACATAAAGTTTAGGGTAGCCAGAGTTGTAAAATATTTTATTCACTCTTTACGAGTATCGCGGTTGGGTTACTGAATTAGGTAATGTTGTAAAAGCACTAAATTCACTACAATTAGGCCATATGTACACGGTATTTAGAACGTCTCGGTTTTGTGAATTGAGTTACTGTTTTTTTTTGTTAGATAATTTTATGTATATTTAGCAATAAGTATAATAGAAAATATTTACAGAAATATCTTTTAAGGTAAGATTCATCTTCATTAAAACAAAAAAAAAACATCTTTTTATTTTTCTTGTATGCAAAAGAGCACCCTAAAAACTACAAAGTCTAAACACAAAATTACCCAAAAAAAAATTGTAAACAAAAAAAAAACCCTAACCATTCACAATATCATAATCGTAATAAAAAAATGACATGTTAAACGCAAAACAACAAACGTGCGACAAGGCTCGCTGTGGGCGTCGACACGGCATACATACAAGTACGGGGTGCTCATGGTAGTGTGCGCGCCACCCTGCCCAGGCCCCGCCTCTGCGATGCTCACACGGCTGACTTGGAATCAGATGGCTTGGCCAGTCGCTAGCGAGCCGTGTCGTGAACGGATCGCAGCTTCCAAACGCGCCTCTCTCAATACTCTGTATTCGATGATTACGCGGTACACTGCCCAACTGGTCACAGTTAGAAACTTGTCAAATTAAAGAAATCGTTACATTACTCGGCGGACTGTGGGGTTTTTTTGTATATTTTTTTTTGGTTCAGTGAATTAGTGTTTGGACTTTGTGATTAGTGCCGTCGGTTGTCGGGTACGTTGGTTTTTATTGTTTTTATTGGTTCGGTATTGATGCAATTGATTGATTGGTATCGATGTAATAAGGTATTAAAAATTTCAGCGTGAATTTTTTTGCGCGGTTTGATTTTATGACGCCAACAATGGCTTGCTTAAGAGCTTTTATTATTTTAATCATTAATGTTACATTTAAAACAGTCATATACACAATAAATGTAATATTTATTAAGCACATATTATACTTGTAGAATCTTTACATTAACATATATTAACACTTAAATAACCGTTACCTGTTTTATATTTTTTTTATTAATTATAAGTTGGTTCGAAGATGAGACAATCTTCAAAATAGATTTACTATTGAATAGTCCTGATAATTGGCGTATAATATATCTTATTACATTACACATCTTATTTTAGATGTTTGGAAAAAATATTACAAGCATTTATCTAATGCTGCACCTACAAAATATTTTTATTTATAGGGATGAAATAAAAACTCAAAACATAAGTTGAAAACCAATGAATTACATTTAACTAACACTATTAGGGCCACTTTACAACACTGACTTAATAATTTATATTCTGTATTAAACAGTGCTTTTGCTGCAACCAACATATTTTATTTCACTTTGAAAATTGCAGATTAAACATTTATCAAAATAACATCTTTATTTTATTCCGTTTCTAGAGAAGTACAATTAATTAAAAAATAAGAGTCTTCTTATTTAAATAAGCCGACACCAATTAAACTTAAAAAAAACTATTCTAAAATATATCTCTATTTCCTATGACGAATCAAAAGTACTCTACCTGTCCATCCCCAACATCCGTAAGTAACATGATATCCTCCATTTTTATATGCAACTGAATAATCCAACATAATTGTTGTAGATAATTTGTTAGAGTAAACAGTTGGTCCGCTTTGTAATTTTTTTGGGGTAATTTGATAGTTTTGTGGCAAAATGTTTAGGAATTAGGATATATGATAGTTTATAGAAATTGAGTCTGATGGAGATTAAAAATGAGATATACGAAATGCAGATAATATTTTATCTGTTTGTAGCTATCTTAAATTGACAATTATTATTTTATCTGAACCTTAGTATTTTAAAGTTAACAAATACAATGCAATATTTTTTTTTAAATAAGTAAAGCATCTGAATTAATTAAGGAAACATATTTGAAGTCGCCGAAAATTAAGAAAGATTAATTAAAACATGTTAAGTTTAATGCATTTGTTAAAAATCTTAAGTTACATTTGATATAACATTTTACGGCTTATGTTCGTATATACAAAGTAGGTAGAGTGGCTTGACAAAAGCAAGTAATATTTAATGAATAAAATTAAATATGGTTAGAATTTATATGAATGACTAAAATTATTCTACGAGTATAATATGTAATTTTCTATTCCAATGTTTAAAATAATGACGGATTCAATGTATCGATAGCAATAACTTCATAGGCATAGTTTCAATCCCACACAATATTATAGTTATTTTTTACGTTAGAAATACATTTATCCTATATATAAAAAATTGTTCTATGCCAATTATTGGTCTATACTAATATTGTTTATTATGGATATAACTCTGAAAATAATTAACATACACGTATCATGGTTTTATCAGTATTTTTGATTATTAAAACCTGAAATACTGAACATATTTTATTTCAATTCTGACTAAAATGACATAAAATTTATTACATGTTAGTTAGTGTATTTTTATTTCTTCTCACATCTCAAGCTATGATGAATACATTATTTTTTATTCCAATATAATTTGCTTGCTATTTAACCTATGGTTTTATAACTCATCTAGCTTAAACTTCACTTAATTAATTTTGGTAATATTATTGCCTAAAATATGTTCTTGTTTCATTATATGATATGAAATCAGTAGTTAATAATTTAAAAAAAATCAGTCTATTTAAATTCATTTTCCCGGGTATAACCATTCTACACAAAAAATATCTATAAGATGCATTGGAATCGATCAAAATCTATAAAATATCTACAAGAATGCAAACAAATCGTCACCGTAACTTTGAACTAGCCGCTTCATTGTAGCGAGTAAAGAAAGGTAATTTCGTTAAATAGAGATATCTTGCCATTGTGCTTTGTAGTTTGTAGCCGGCGAATAATTTCTGCGGTAACCGATACTTGAGGCACAATACTCGACAGTGACGTGGGACTGTTTTGGGACCTGCTTTTTGTATTATTGATGGAAATATTTGATCAGTTTAGTCAGGCTGTAACACGTGCAAATTTAGCTTTTTCGGCCTGGATTATATTGTTAAAATTCAGAGTTTGATTTTTGCAAATTGCAAAATTATTTGTCTTATGGATTTACTGCCACACCTTTGACTATCATTTATCCGTTTTTTTTTATACATACAGAAATATCAATACCAGTGCTAAAATAATATTTAAGTTCAACAAGTTCGGTATGAGTCAGTGAAAATACTTTAAAACAATTGAATTTGGTAGGTGTAAATAAAAAAAATTATATATAAATGAAGTGCAAAATAATTTATCCTATTTAATCAGATATTATTTTATGACACATAATTTTAATGATTGATCCTATGAGTGTAACGCAGTGATCAAAACCGAAATATTTTAATGTTTAGCTCACTTTGTGCTAAACCAAATAGTTTATACAAAATTAAGAACATTATATCAAAATTATTTTTCAATCAATTATTTTTAGACCGTTAATAAATCCACAGTAATTATGATAAATGTTACATTACAATGTTGTATGTAAGAACAAGAAAAAATATTGCGTGTTGTGATTTACCAAGTCGACTTCAGCTGTCACGATCAAAACTAATAAATAAACATTAATTAATTAACTGAACACTTTAATTCCTTAGTAATTTATTTGACTGGTTTAATAATTAGTAATAAATTATTTGACTATTTTAATCAACATTTGCATTATTTTAGATGTTTAAATGAAATGACATATTATAGTGTTTAAAGTTAACAGATTCATACAAATGTTCTGTCGTTTTAAAAGTGTTTTATTTATAATTTCGAAGTTTTTTTATCAATATACATAGTAATATAAAAATACATATAAATGTATATGTATATGGTAATCACATTTTTTTTATATCACATTAAATCTTATGGAAATTTTCTCCCAAAATGCCAGAAAGTAAAATCAAAACGCAACTTACGCTATAAAGTTATTTTAAGTTGTGCATAATGAATTGCACGCTCCGATATATTGTGCATTGGAGTTGAAGTGACGGGTGAAATAGGCCTATGTCCAGTCACTGGACGTAGACGGGATATGCGGGAAAAAAATAATTGCTGGGTTATATATATTATTGCTATTATTTATCGTGAAATATTAAAAATAATTCACTATTTTGATAGAATTGTAATGTGTGAAATTAAAATATTACAAAGTTAAATTACAATAATGAGTGGGTTGAAAAGAAATTGAACTTTCATAAAACTATTCGTGTAAATAATTATGATATTAAATAAAATTAAACAAAATATATTTTGTAATTAACAGGTTTAACAGCAAAACGAATTAAAATATTCATCAATCATTCCACAAAAATAAACAGGATTTATCTGTATTTAAAATCAAATTTAAAGCAAAAATTATAATCGTTAATTAACACATTAATTTAATGATAAATAAACATGTTCGAAATAAGTGTACGTTTAAATAAATTGAAGTAATTAATCGAATGCGAGGATTTAAAGCGTTTTATAAATAATAAAATTGTATCGATGTCAAAAATATGACGTATTTTTTGCGAGTGAATTGTGGAGCGGTGCCGACAAAGACGCAGTTGTTACGTTCAACTATTATTTACACTCAAAACGATCTTGTTTGAGTGTTGACACGCTATTATGTAATGTTCCCGGGGGACACTTCGACAATTTTTTTCATTAATGATTCACAATAGAGACATAACCATTGATACGCTGTTCTCACATGCTGTCGTTACACGGTGTTAACGATTTTACCTTTTTGTCAAGGTAATTTATGATGAAAGTGGGATTTTGGAGTGTTTAATAGTAACTGAAGTTATGTTAGCGATTTGAGTGTTGTGATGTGCGTAAGGGTTAAATATTTTAATACGATATTTGTATGTCCGGTAACGACACCCGTACTTGATGGTGAGTGGAAAAACTAATAATACTGGCCCATGAAAATACGTCGCGTTTATTGCTTAAAATTTTATTCCATCATTAGGCCGACAAAATTATGTTATCGTGACGTAACTACTCAAAGGACATGTGAAAATAATATATTTAGTCTTTAATATCATTTACTTAAAGTGTAGTTCGATGAAAAAAATAAAAAATCATTCAATCTTAGTCATGCACCGTCTTCAAAATCATTATATTACTCTTAATGATGAAATCACGTAGTTTAAAATCTCGTTAAAGACAAATAAGGCATAAAAATACCTTCGTATAAGTGAGATCGATTTTGAAGTTTTAATAATCTTATTTAATACCGACTCCCAGTGTTACGGTATCAAGTTTGGTGAAACAAAATAAAAATTAAAAATTTAATCTTGGATGGTCTCAAAATAACACCTCGCCGTCTCAATAGCATCACCCCTTATACGATGAGGCTTAAAAAGGATTAAGATAGAGGCTTTTTCAAAGTAAAAAGCTTTCGATGTACCACGATTATGTTTTTTTTCTACCGACATGTCCATTCGAGTCCTTTGGCGATGGGATTTTGTATTATGGTTATTATTTAGTATAAATTATGAAAAAAAATAGATATGGGTTTAGATACGGTAGCAGAAATAAAAAAAGATTTATCATTTAATAGAGTCGTATTGAGTTATTTATTAAGTATTTAAACTACAACAGTATAAAAATATTTCTTTAAATAATCATAACTAAATTAACACAAGTTTTGATGGAACACCCAACGTTTGAATGAAATGAAAATATTTATTGAATCCACAAAATGTCATACAATATTTAGATTCAGTCACTTTTTCCACTACCACCCCGTTCACAAGGCTGTTTTCGCCAGAGAAGAACGGGCAAGAAACTCTGAATATGAATTAAAATGTATAATATTGTATAAAACACTGATTGATACCAATCAATCACTGTTTTATTGAACAACTGCGCATCTAAATTAATATTCTAATTATATTTGTTTGTTTGCATTGTCTAAGTTCTGAAACTTATGGAACGAATTGAAAAACTGTGTCACCATTAGAAAACTACATTATCTCTGATGAACATGATAGAATATTTTCAAAAAAGTGTATCTGAACCCAGGCGGAGCCGGAGTGGCCACTAGTAGCAGTCACGTAGTCACGCTATGTGTATTTTTTTATTAGGTTTAGTTAAGTAATAAATCGTAAATAATAAATAAAGAATTCATATTTTTACTCCAAGTATGTGTTTAGTACTTAGATAGTATTCAATATAATATAGTAGTGTTGGATTATTTCAGAAATAACATATTTTAGTTCGTCTATGAAACACTGCAAGAATATTATAACATTCTAAAAATGAATTACGTAATTAAATATATGAAAATAAATCTTTATACATTAAGAAAAATCTAGAAGATCCGGATGTAGCCATCACGGCTGCATCAAAGACGCAATGCCGCGGTTAAATCTGATAGCAATTATTAGTCACACACAGTAATATTCCACATAAAATAATGACAGCTCTTCTGCGTGCTGGCCTTATTAATATTTCTACCACCAGTTCACTAACAACTAAGATCAAAAATCAAATAAATATAATCAAATCCTTTACACAGTTGTACAATCAAAAGATTTGAACGCATAATATTCCCTTCTTCTCTCTCCTTCTTTTAAATCAATCTCATGTCTGTAAGACATTGCTGTAGAGCGATAAGACCACCATTTTTACTTTTTTATTATTATTTCTCTATAGTGCTTTAGTTTGTGTACATTAAAAATTTAAATAAATAAATATTTCTTTTATTTAAGCATCTAGGTTCAGAAATTTACTCTTCACAGCTTATATCTATCTAGTGCATTCCTTAATTCCATAACCCCTGACTCACACAAAAAGCGCAACATTTGATGTATCGCCACTTATTTTTAACACTCAAATGTTTTGTATAGTTAGTACAAGGCACAATCGTTCGTTGGTAGCGTTGAAGACGCTCGTGTTCGTCACAATAGTGGCAGATTGATTTATCGTGGCCAGCATTGCTGCCATAACCTACTGTTGTGTGCGGTTGTCGAATCATGTACGGTTAGTACAGAAATTCGTGAATTGGAATGGTTAGGCTGTATGAATTTGAATGTTATTGCCATAAAATTAAAAATAAATTAGTGTTCATTATTCAAAATTCAAAATATTCTTTATTCAAATAGTGTGCGCAGGTGATTTGGATTCGATATTTAAATCAGCGACTAATTCAGAATGTGTTGTAGTTGTGAAGAATTATCTCTTGTAAAATATTTTATTTTAAATTTTATATAATTACAAATCTTTCTTAATTTGTCAATTTCATAAATATTTGATTGAAAATGTATTATGATTTTTGGTAAACTATACACTTGGCTTATAATATACTCGTTTTTACCTATTAAGTTTTCAGTTTTTTGCCACTTATCAAATAAGTATTTGAAATATACCATCAAAAAGCTTCACACAAAAATCACCAAAATCAAACCCAAACATATCAGCATTGAAAAATGACCTCATACATTCCGCTGCTGTCGGTACCCATCAGTTTTAAATCAATGTAACAAATCGGCGGGCGCTTTGTGCCGACCGTACAAACGGGCGGCGCACTCACAGATCGTAATTTATTTCTCTTCTGACAGTACAGTACGGCCGACTCCTTTACACTGCACTCGGCGGCTAAATAATTTGTACACCACGTAAACGAAATTATAAATTGTGGCTCGGTTGATTTTGGGACCAAATGTTGTTCGAGTTTAGGGGAATGGTAATAGAAGCTAGAATCTTTCTATAGAAAACTAGTGGAATGATCTTTGATGAACATATACATACATATGTAAGAATTTACATATTATATAGGGATTCCAGCCGGTATGATGGGGTACAAATATTATGAGAAGTTTGAGAATGATGACAAGGAGCACAAAATTAGGTTTTATTCCACTAGCTATCCTAATGCGATATAGTTGGTATGATATTGAAAATGAGGTGTTTGTACATTATTATTGACTGTATTCTTGTCTAACTATGAATTGTTAAGTTAGCAAAATATGTTGTTATTTTTGTTATTAGAACTGACCTAGTGTCAAGTGTTTTATGGCCCAAAATTAATAATTTAATCTAATTGCTACTTGAAGATTGAATTTGAATAAATAACCAAAGCATCTAAAGTCAGGCTAATGGATAAATTATATAGTTGACTGGATTCTTCTATTTATAAATTCTTAGATATGTATCAAGCACTTCATTTATTCAAGCTGTTGACCAGCAGAAAACTAGAGACTAGAAATCTAACATGTAGGCTGATTCTTCATCCAAACACTTGGTAATAATGTTACACTATTGCATTAAGTTTGGTAATATCGTGGCACTATTCGGCATTCCTCACCACATCGCCTTCACATCATTACAACGCGTATATAAAGCGGCATATTAACGTTATCACAAACACGATGAGACTTGAAAACTCAAAGTGCTCACTAAGTGTTTCATTCATTTGTACTAAAAAGCATCACTGTTAATTATATACGTGTACTGGGAGCGTGCCGACAGGGATTTTTTTTATTTATTTTTTCAACTCAGTGAAAAGGAAGAGGTTTTAGCTTTGACGTTGCAGTTAAGCACACAAGAGCCCTCTGCGCTGTGCCGTGTATGAAATTTTTGTGGTCGAGAATACACGTGCGTTGTGTGGAGGCCTTTGATCGCTCGCAACTATCTTTTGTGAAACATTTGACATGGTACGAGAGCATGTTTTGTGCGTCAAATTGATGCGGATTTGTGCAGGATCGTTATGGGTTTAGTTAATTTTTGTGGAGGCATACGAGGGTATTTTTCGTGCTTTTGTTTGACAGAATTGGCTCTACAGTTGTTAAAAATGAGAAAATGTAATTTAAGCCTGATTTACACGATTTTCTGCAGAGATATAAATAGATCAGAGAGTCATATAGGATTGCTTAAAAATCAAAATCATGGACACTTCATTGTAAAATAAATTGAATAAATCAATAAAAGCTTGAAACACTGTCCATTCACCCCTAAACTAAATGCGTTTGTACTCGTAGTACTGTTCAAAATAGAAAACAAATAAAATACCCCCAAATACTGAGATAAACCAAACATAAAAACCTGGAACGTAATAAAGAGTGAGCTGACATTAGTATTTGTAGTAAAGAGGCAGCATTAGCGGCACCTGTGCCTGAATCAAAGCGGATCTAATGAGGTGTGCGGAGCCTAGACATCCGATCCTTGAGAACTCTATGGTAATGCCCTGCCCCCTAGTGAGGAGAAATTTAACTGTCGATGGAAAGGGAAGTTTGGTAAGGTTCAAGATTTTTATTTTATACTTTTTTAATTGCGATAAATGGCGGGACTAGCTTGCCGTTCGCAGTACCTGCATGTATGTTATGCAGTACCAACGCTCGAGGATTACAACGCAATACTTGGCATTGTAATACACTCGCCATCTTGAGACATAAGTTAAGTTTCAATATGTCCAGTAGTTACTCTGGCTACAATGTCTTTAAACCGGAATTTAAAAATGTATTTACACTGCGATTCGGCGGTAGAAATAGATATTGCGGTGGTTCTTACCCAGTCGGTCTCACACATATGAATTATAACAGATCTACCACATATAATCATATTATGCTCTATCATTGTCTAGATCTCTATTCTCGGTCCTTTATAAGAGCTCTTGTATTTGTAATTAAGAAAACAAAAATTGTAGTAAAATTGCTGTTAAAATTAAGTAGAAAAGTATGTTTTTTTCCAAAGTTTAGCATCTATAGCATCAACTGTTACCTTCATATTTGACAATAGGGATATTAAATATTAAACATTAAACCAAATAATCAAAATTATATTAGATTACCACGTGATATTCCCATCCCTAAACCTGTTAAATACCAAACAGATAGTCCTTACAGCATCCGGTGCAGCCTGGCGATGCGATACCAACGTGTTTGCAAGGAGTCATCTACTCTAGTTTTTTTATTTTATATTACAAGCTATGATATATTGATCTTTACTCATATGTGCGGATTTATGATATTATTACACTCTGAACTATTTTTTTTATAAATACCTAAACCTTCGAACCCGTACGAAGTAATATTAGTTCTGTTCGAACCTGATTTTACATCACGGGTTCATTTTCCAAATCGTATGTATTATATTATGAAGACGTTTACTTTACTTATTAAATAACCTATTTACGTACCACATTATGTGCCCACTATTAGGTATGGATCACCTCCACGATTGACATTGGCCATAGTCCAACACGCGGACCTAGTGTTTTTGATAAACATCAAATTTACATAGTAATTCAAATGTATCTGTAATATACACATTTCCTCACAATAGAGCATATTACGAGGAAATGTGCATATTGACTCTTAAAATAACTGTTAAAATTTGTGATAATTAATTCAAAACCAACTAATGCATGACTTAAAATGCAGCCAAACGCTATTTTTGCACTCTTTTATGCTTTTAAAGTAATCGCACCGAACTCAGCAAGCATGGCATTAAAATAAACCTAACAGCGCAAAGGGAATGACAAGTTATCGACAGGGCGACATTATCTCGGCCCGGAGCTGAGCTAGAATTTAAAATGGTTGCCGACTTTATACCCGTTTAGAGTGCTTTGCATGCAGCCGAGTACGCCTTTGACGTGCTCAGACGGCCACTTACAACGAAAAACTGTGTTTTTTTTAACATTCCCGAACATTTACGTAGTTTTTTCCCTCGGTGTACGTAGCACTTTTGCGTGTCTGAAAAGTTACAAATGAGATTTTTGCCTGGCCGTGTTGTTATTGCACTTGAAAGTTGGACTGTGGGTTCCATCGCGTGCATCTTTCACATCCTGTTGTTATTTTATCATGGCCACACTTTTGGATTATTGGCCTAGTTCGTTTTCAAAATAAATTGTCGGAGATACAAAAACTGTTTCCTCTTCACGTCATTTTTACTTATTACATTACGAGCACGCCAATATCCCGAAAGGTGTAGGCAAATGTGGTACTACACACTACTTATAAACACCGACCTCATTTCCAATCGAAAGTAGGATCGGCTAAGCTGCCTACCAAATGATTCACATGCAATTTTCCAACCTAAAAATGGATACATCAACATAAAAATGTATCACAATTGATATCCAATGCCTAAATATGTTTAATATAAATACATCGGATACAGCGTTATCTATAAAGAGATCAGCGGCATACAGTTAGCTGTTAGTTATGTGCGCGGCTCGAGTTACACTGCTGGTTGCTTCTCATTACGATAATTACTTACTGCATTGGCAAGTTACGTACATGTGAACTTCTTACTGAATAACTAGTATACCAAGCTTATATACTAGATGCCACTATGTTTCACATCCATAGGAATAACCCTAAGGTGTGTACTATGTATGTGTCATTAGGATATTTTTATATTACAATATGTTAGAAGAATATTAAAAGTAAGTTACTCGATTAAATACAATAATACTTTCTTCAAATTTCATTCTGATTACAATATATGCCAAGCATGGTTTTGTAGTTCATGGTGTTTAGTTTTGCTACTGTTCATGAGCGGACGTATTAATATCAATAGACCTACATTATGAAATATAAATAGTTTCGATATCCAAAACCCAGACTATCGAAACTGCCCACGTGATTCCTAGATCATTAAACCCATTTGAAGAGTTGATCGAGGGTTGACAAGTTCGGCAAAACTCATAGGTACCATTACAGAGTTCTTGACGACTTATATTAGTCACCACTCCACTTTGACTAGACTCAAAGTGAGATTTTCAATTTGGCGGCCCTCGCGTTGCCTCCATTGTGCTGTCCTTGGGGTGTATATCAAAGTGAAATCACTCGATGGCGGCTTGAAAAGATCAAATACGCCCGTACGAGTACCTGTGACTTTTGTGACGCGCGCTTTTGAATGTTAGTGAATTAATATATTAAAAAGAACGATAAGCTGGACGGGTTTTGGTTGGACGGTACGAGTTAGTTCGAATTTTGAACCCATAGCATATTGGTGATTTTCGAAGGTAAATGGCGCATTGTAATTGTGAAAAACAATATCGCAAAGTCTTCTGCTAAGTTTGAAAGAATTTAAAATATACGTGATTTATGGTGAATTGATGACACAGTAAAACCTTGAATGGTCGTGAAAGCAGCAATTGGGATTCACTAAACAGGTGAATGACCTCCGCATAGGTCACGGTTCCTTATCAAAACAACGTAATGTTCTCACAAGACAAAACGTTTTAGAAAATGTGTTCAAGGGTACTAGTTGTTGATATTATTATCGTTATTTATACCCTCTATTGTACATCTGAAAGTTACACAGTGATCAAATAGAATTAATTAGTTAAATTATTATTAATTATATATGCATCTACATTATCAATCTCTAAACTCTTTTTGATTTAATTCATTATAATCAAATTGAACTTGACTTTAAGAAGCTCTTAATATTTCTGCCTCAGGTCACACATATGAATAATAGTTAAAGTATTTCAAAATTACTGGTTAATACGTAAACATTAAATAAAATTAAATAACGACGGACTGAATCGTTATAACACATCTTGACATTCACAAACAAGACATTACATACATATTAAATCCAATACAAATCAAAGATAAAGAAACTTACAGACGCAACAAATGTATCACAATGACCTAATCACATCGTGGAATAAAAAACCGAAACAAATCACTCGACAGGCCGACATACGGAATCGACTACCGTTCGGTTGCGATCGCTATGGGTGGTACCTAGTCAAACGTATCGCTCATCTAACTTCATTACAACTATCGATCATTATCGCTCACGACCCACCAACTATTTCTACTATGCAACAATAGATGGCGTACCAACTGGCACAATTCGGCACCATCATCTACCAATTAGCATCGACCCGTCTCGTTCTTTCTTTCACCATTGTCTACAAGCGAGAGCGGGACAAAAGACGTAAACTTCAAAGGAGTATAATGACGAGCCTGATTGTAATTGATGATGCGATTGTCTAATGCTGCATCGGGGTCAATAAATTTCTTTAAACGTGAATTTCTTTCTCCAGAGGTCACGATGCGACTTTTTTGGGTGCGCACGCACATCTTATAGATAAATTGCAATGTACCGTTTTTATCGTATTTCTAGTGCATTACTAACAAAAGAAGCAATCTTTACATCTTTGTTCTATTTTATAGAAACAAAATCAATTTAAAGTGCCTTAAGATTCTAATTTTTATTTTATATTAGATCGTTATTGAGTTAAGTTGCTAGCTTTTTTACATTCTAAACTTGTTCTCTTTTTGTTGCAGGTTACATCATAATTGCTTCGGGGCGACAATAACACTAAATATCGAAATTACTTCAAGTCACTTCACCTTTTTTAATTTGCAAAATCACGTCATATCCTTTTGTATTTTCAAGTTTTCAATCTGCTAGTTCCGAAGTGATCTGAGCTGTTGAGATCAGGGGTGGCATTAGTACTTTACTGTCCATACCGTAGAGGTGGCACCAGTACCTTACCATCCAGAGCTAAAGTAACCAAGGGTGTTCTACCCGGGGGTGGTAGGGGGTGGCCAGTAATCCCGCGGGGTGGCGCTGCACGGGGGGTGGGGGCGGCCGGCGCCGGCGCCCGCGCACGCCGCCACCACGCTGGTGGGCGGGCTGGTGGCGCCGCCGCGGGAACCCACCACGGCGGCTGAAGCCTTCTGGAAGATGCCGCATAAAGGTAAGGTTTTGATGCATTTTAGTGTAAGCATTTTTAACAGGTTCATAGCTTAATGGCTGGAATATAAGTCGAGAGACGAAAAAATATGCTTAGATTTAATTTTAATTGTTTTAAAGTGTTCTTTTTAACGGCAGTAAATGCTCTGCTGTGTTTAAAGGAAATTGTAGCTAGAGTAACTACTGAACATATTTGAACTTAATATCTTATGTCTCAGGATGGTGAGTGCAGTGGAATGCCGAGCATTGCTTTGTAATACTAAGAGTTGTTTGGTTTTGCCACTGTTTATGAGCGGTCGTATACCATCAGGCGAAAGGCATGCTCGTTAGTTTGTAAGAACAGGCTATGAAATACGTGTCTGCGGGTTCGATCCTCGCACCGAGAAATGTTTTTGGGATTCACAGATATTTGTTTCGAGAATGGATATTATTATTATTATACTCTTTATTGTACATCTTAAGTTACATAATCAATAAATATAACAGGCAAAAATACAATAGTACAATGGGTGACCATATCGCATTGAGCGATTTCTTCCTGGCAACCTTTGGATGAACAGGAATTGTTGGAGTAATAAATAGGGCTTGACGTGCAACAAGAGTACATTAACAAAAGAAACCGACTAATAAATAATATATATATATATATATATATATATATATATATATACATAAGTAAAATATACACATACATATATAATTACAAACATAAAATAAATACTATAAAATTACACATAGGCTAATATACAATATTACATAAATAAAATATAAGTAAAGAAAATAAAATAAAAACAATTCTTAATGAAGAAGGGATAAGTAGTGATCTTTGACTAGTGATTTAAAAATTATATGATATATGGACATTGTGAGATTTAAGTCTCTCATAGTCTCTGATGCTCATAACATAAGGCCTTAATATGTTGGCAGTACTGTTTGTGTAATTGTTAGTTATTTAGCTCATTAGTGTTATTGTATACTTAATCGTAAATAACGTCTATATTACACCTGGAAAACTATAAATTAAAAATTTTCAGAAACTTCGTAAAAATCTTGTAAAACTTAACGAAACTTTAGCTAAATCAAGTATCTATATCAAGTTTTATGAGACACTGATTTGATCTTTTCATTCCGTATTTTGATCAGCTTACAGATTATAACTTCTTGATTTAAACGAACAACTTTCAAAATTCGAACTCCACTGAACAAAGCGACATCTCGTAGCACACGCTCAAACTACCTGTCCTGTAAAGAGCCATAAACAATGGTTCCAAATTCAAAATTATGATAGTAATCTGAAACGTATAGCACAAACGAGCTTACTAACAAGCCAGTAAGCAACTTTCTCAGCACTTGTTTACATCTATACAAATGTTGCCACTATACAAGTTACAAGTTACGCGCAGCCAACTTGCCGGCTTCGTAACACCGTCTTGGGATTTGGTTCTGCATCCCCCTACTAATGGTTCTCGATTGAATATCACTTTAAATTTTATATTTTTGTTCGCAGATTATTCTGAGACTTACATAGGTATTTAGAACATTTATTTATGCATGCTAGGTATTTTTAAAGCTTTATGAATTACTTGTATATTGCTGAAAATGTATGTAGCTATATTAAATGAATAGTTGCAAACCTTTCCTTGGAAACTCGAAATCGTTTACATCACTTTCTTATTATGTTTATTACCAACTATGGTAACATTCTTATACCTATGCCTAATTAATAATTTTATCATTAGTATTTGTTCTTATACTTTGATTTACCCATTTACAATCAAAATAAAACACTAGAAGCTTTGAACTTTAGTCCTGTCATAGATTTTATAGAAAAAAAAAATTTATACTTTTTATGTATTTTTAATTAGTATATTCAGTAATCTTAATACCACAATACATTTATATGAAACCTTAACTTAAAATATAACTCACTTTCCCAAGTTCGACTTTCGATCGAGAACCATTAGTACCTAGTTTGGCCTTTGCTCCTAACGTGGGCGCTAGTTGGAGTGAGGCATCCACACTGGACTTTCTTCGCTTAGCCAGTTTAGCGCTTCCAATACCTAACATACTTGTAGAATATTCTTTGCTAATTGTACCTAGAAGGATAATCTTGTGATATATGAGGTAGGAATGGAATTGGGACCTGATTAGTGATTAGTTGATATACTCGCCCTTGTAAAACTATGGGGCGGAAGTAAATTCTGTGAATTGTAGGTAGGTTGTAGCACCGCCAGGGGTATTATTCTATATTCTCCGACACAAAATTCGAATGTTCGTATATTCGGCGTCCACGTATTATAGTTATGTTTTCCACTTCTTAAAATCAATACTATTCTCAATGACACTTAACATTCACTCCGTTCTTAGTATATTATGGGTAGGTTAGCCGATTCCGGGTTTATTAAAATCACTGTTATAACACTACTTGAATTTCTGTTCGAAACAAAGTAAAAAAACGAATAAAAGCATACTGTATACATACATGGACTCACGCCGTTTTCCAAGAAGGTATAGACCTCTACGCAGTCCTCTACGTAGTACCTCTACGAAGATACACTAGTTTCGACTTACTTATTTATTTATTTTGTAACATTTATATTGTAAACAAAACGTTTACATGAAATTATATATGTATAAAACTTGAGTGTTCCATCCCACAGTATGATAGTGGGCGAGGCTATCGCCAAGCGTTAAGACAAAAAAAAGTGAAATACATTTTTATTATTTTATCAAAAGTATAAGTATGTAGTTATTTTATATATATTCAATATGGCAGTATTGGCGGCGGGGAAACTTTGCAAGTTGTTAGTAACGTGACCTTTTGGCAAACACGGCAGTCCACGCCTGGCAATGTTGACATTTAACTATACACCGTTATAATATAATTATTCATGTCATCTAGTAAAAACATTGTTGAATTACATAGTATAAAAAGTGGTCTGTCTGACTACAATTTATTGTATGTTGATGTCCCGATTTGAAATTCAAAAATTGGATTACATCGCATCCGTTACAATATATTTCATATTAACTTGTTTGTGAATTACACAGCATAAAAAGTGGTCCGTCTAACTTCAATATCTATATGTAGACGTTCTGATTCGAAATTCAAATATGGATTACACCGCTGTTTTGATAGCAAAGAAAATCTTTAAATTCAGATTGGTTTGATAACATACAAATCCAAACTAAAAATTAATTTGTCTCACAACTCCACTGGCGTATTTGTTTTGCCCTGTTCGGACCAGAGTTCGATCCGAGATCAAGCTTTCTACTTTGATCCACACGAGTTTTTACTGAAATTTGTCGAATGAATCTCAGACAATTTTTATATCAATCTAAAAGAGTTTATTGTACGAAAAGTACTGCGTTAATTACTTAGTAATTAATCGTACTAATATATCCACTGAATTATAATACAAAAGAGGTCTACATTGATCCTACTTTCTTTAGAAATCATACTGTAGTTATTTTGAACTCAAATAAAACTTATAATCGAAACATTCTTTCTCATCAATGAACGATCTACAAGGAAATGAACGCCGCGAACTGAATATCTAAAACACACTTATATTCAAACGCGTTCTCACAATGCACATAAAACCATTAAAACTGGTGACTTGGCTCTAAGCATAACAGAAATATAATTACGTTCCGCCATAACCAAGCCAACCAAACGGAGCATGCGACAATTGTGTCACATTAACCGTCAGATAAAGACAAATAGACCGGAAAAACAGTTGTTGGAGTGGGATAAACAGCGTTTTCTTTGTTACTACACTGGTGGAATTTTAATGATTGAGTACTCGCCACGGCTTGCTCGCTTGTCTGGATTTGGAACGTCTCGAATTATTCCAAATTTGAAATTCGCATATTCTATTTTTAAATGATATTTTATTGATATTTATTATGGTGCTTGTGATTTTGATTTTTTTAAACCACAACCTATCAGTTTTAATATTATAAAAACGCAAAATTCCTATGATATAAAATATTTCATCTTTCTCTTGTATACTGCATGGCGCGGATCTATGAAAAAAAATATTTTTACCGTTGCTATATTAATTTAAAAACAAAAAATGTGCAAAAGTAGTGCTGTTATTCGTCTTTATAAAGCGTTAAATATTACTAAAGAGCGTTTCTGTAAGCTACTTAAGACATCTTAAAAATATGTTGTTATTGTGTAGAGAAAAAATCTCTTGTGAACTAGTGTTAATATAATTTAATCCTCATCTAAAAAGATTTCAATGTTTATTTGTTTTTTAATCTCCGATTGTCTGTGCCCGGTTTTTAAAAGTAGTCGTTTTTTAAGCCGCTGCACTGGTAATAAGTATGAAAACGGTTATGTGAATTAATTATTTTTAATTTTTATTGATTTTTGGTTTATAATTGGCTTTCGAACCAAATTATACGATGGATTTTGATCTTAGTATAGTGCCTACCAGTTTTCTATAGATTTTCTTTCTGAGTAAGCTTCAAATTATTCTAATACTTAATTCAATCTTTACTTTGTTTTGCCAGTTCTGCTTGTCATGCATAGGTACTAATCAACTATTAATATTTGCAATATAAAAAATTATCTGTTTACGTACCTAGTTAATGAAATATTATTAAATCTATTAGAACTGAGCATTTAAACTGCTATTTCTTAAATCATATTTATTTTTCAAGGACGAACAATACTTACTTTACAAAGGAAATCATTACGTACAGTCTATTAGCTTCTGATTTACAGGATATCCTGATTGAACTGAGTTATAAATTAATTTTCTTTTTATTTAACGTTGCAGAGGTATTAATTATATCAGTCCTTATACACTAAAGGCCACGGGCTTACCCTTCAATTGAGAGTTCGATTGCGAGTGGTTAGGCCATAAAGCCATATAGAGGTATTAAGGGATTAGGTAGTATAAAAAGACTAGCGGTCCAGCCCGGCTCCACCCGCGTGCTTATCACTTTTTGAATGTATTCTATGGTTTATATTCATCGGGGTTAAGAGCGTATACACCTTGCACGCAAAGTCAACTATAGGTATTTCTTCGTTAATTTCACGCACACATAAGCGACCAAATCTGTGTGCGTAGAGCTGCCGCGTCGGTTCGCTATACAATCGGCTCAAACAACTTTGATCCGTGCGCTTCAAATATTCAATTGAAATGTAACTGTAATATAATATCATAAAAATATTTTATTTGCATTATAAGTAGACAAATATTACTGTACAAGCAAATAATAATGCAAATTTAGATACTAATCATATTTTCGTTATTATTAAATTGTTAAGTTGCATTCAAATCAATGTTCAATCAGTAGATACTACGGACGTTTTATTAATAATTTCGTATTCGAACACATAAATAGTGTTAGGGGCCTTACAACCCCTTACAATTACGAAATATATTTAATTTTATATTACAATACATAACATAATTTAGCCTCAGAATTACATCCCATTATATTACCTGAAACATAATTTATACTCACTACAAAATCATTGTAGGTAATAAAAATAATTAAATATTTTACTACCAAAGTACTAAGATGTGGTAATCGCATTCCGCGCGTGGCTATTTTTACTACGCGCGGCATAATCGACTGCAGCCAGGCCGGAGCGACGAGCGATACGTCCTCCCTCTAGAAGGCCTTGCGGCGCGGCGGTCTGATTTGATCCACGTCGGACAGCGTGTTTTATAGTGGTTTTTAAAATATTTGTAGAAAACATGAAAACTAATTTTGTTGAAATATAAAAATGGTAATTTATTGATAAGATGTTCTTCTATTATAATATGCAATTGCTATAGAAAATTATGTACGATAAGTTGGTGAAAAAAATATGTTCATGACGAGAGTTTCTGAATAATTTCGCATTGTTTAATTTTTTATTTTTCAGGAACTAAACACAAAAAGATTGTTTTTCTCAGCAAAATCCCTCCATAAGGGTCTTATTAGTCTGATAATATTTTTATTTTCTTCTTATATTTTGTGGTTTCGGATATCTTAAGCTTCTAAATTGCCATTTAAAGCCTAAATAACGAAACTTGTGTTCAGTAATCCTTATAGTACTCACAAATTATCCATCAATCTATAATGTTTTCCACCAAAATCCCTAGATGACAACCTTTTCTAAAATTAGTAATAATTATTTTTCCTTTAAATTGTTTATTGGTGGCTATTAACTCATTTGAAAAGTCCTGTTTTTAAGCCAAAAAGCGCGTGCAGGGTATAAACGCTCTTAATGTAGGATTGTTATTAATGATATATTTTTTTCAAATCGGTCTAGTAGTTTCAGAGCCTATTCCATGCAAACCACCAAATCTTTGTTCTGTATAAGTATAGATAAATAGGGGAACTCTTTTTTTCACGACTTATTTAAACACTACGCGAAAGTGTGAAACACATCGAATTCGCATCATTTCGCTGTTTCCCTATTCTGTACTTAATAATATCAAATGGAGTCTAGTCATATCGATTCATGTATAAAAAAAGAACTTTAAAAGTCACACTCGTATTCTGAACAGTGAATGAAATATTTTTTACGCAGTAGGCGTGGTCGATGTCTCAAATCAATTATAAGAATGAGACTAATGACAGGTATTGTTGGCGACCTTTTGAAGGACTTTTGTCACAATTTTTTGGGGAAAAAAGCACACTTAAGTATTTATTGCATGAGTATAAAAACTGACTTTGGTAGTGTAGCAGGTGTCATTTTTTTAAACGTGCCATGTTCGGTTCTGATATGACCAACTTTAAATTAAAATATCTACTGAACATTATGGTCACCATTCTATGCCCAATGCAACGAAAATAACACAACATTTAAAAACGTAAAAAAGTAAATTTCATCACAACAAAAAGATCTAAAAACCGGATTTAACCAATCACAGCTTAACCATTTATTTTTATAAAATATAAAAAAAATAAAAATGTAAATCCCGTAGACCCGCGGCGGCCATGACAGTTTCAAAACTCGAATTAGCGCATCCAAAATGGCGTTTACCATACAATTAATCTCCCCTACGGATTAATTCAGAAACAGATAGAAATAATAATAAGAAGTTTTGGGGCTCGGCCAGGTGTTGCGACCCCTATGTATCTGTGTATGAAGTATTTGATTAATGCGATGGGCTTATGTACCACAGATACTTTCATCCCTCCGTTTAGTTTTTTAAATAGCCATATTGCAACTCCAAACGCTAGTAATTAAAATATTTTTTCGTTATATGTTCATCAGTTTTTATTTTATCATATTATAATCATTCTGCCATTAATTGTGTGAAAAAATTGGTATAAACGAATATTTGATTAGAAACTGAATTCAAAAACAAATTATCCGAAAATATTTCTATTTTAGTATTTTGTTCTGCTATTTGCTATAATTCTGTATTGTATCTGAAGGTTGCAGTTAGGAGTTGTAGCTTCAATCCACAAAATAACGGTAAATACAATTCGGACAGTTAAATGAATACCATGTTATTTACGATATATTGAAAAGATCCAAATCATTTCTCCATATTCCAGATCTACTAAGGGGTCTCTTGATATTCTCTGGAGTCCATTCTGTTTATTCTGGAAAAGTCTGACCTGGGTCCTAAAATGACTGAAATACGACTAGACCCGTCCAGTCTCACTTTAATTTATCAGTATGTTGTCCAACGTTCACGATTTACGTTCTGAAGCGGAGATGTCTGTTTTCATTCATTATTCAAATTATTAAAAAATGAATTCATTCAAAAAATTAAAACGATTTTATATGAAATGATTTAATGGCAGAAATACCGACCGATTTACTTGGACTCGATAATGTATAGAGGCACAGGGCTCAACGGCGCGCCCATTCTTCTTTCAATAACATTTCGGTTACATTTTAACGCAATTCAAAAATTGATTTCAAGCAGAGAATTGTATGTTGTCTGAACGATATTCATATGACTGAGTAATCAATGTCTTTTAAGTTTTTTTTACAGTTAATATAATTGGATTTAAACGTAACTGGAGACTTTAACTCAATTTTTTATAAATTATATATTTTTTTAAGCTTATCGATTACAACTTGAAAGATTTTATGATTTTTTAAATTATAATAATAATAAATCAAAATCTTTTTCCCATCCCGTTTCTTAACCAATCGTTAATAACCACTAGCGTCAAGAGATTGAAGTCTTTCATATATCCACAAAACCTTACCCAAAAAAATATACCCTGGAATCGAACCTCTTCCTACCCAGTCCCCACATGTAAGCACTGCAATAAATGTAAAACTATAAAATAAACACAACTAAAGACGAAATTTATAGCGTGGCGCCCATAAAAACGGGGATTAAAAATAAATCGCTCGAATAAATTGCACCTCTGAAATTAAAACACTCCCTCACACGCGACGCGCGTACTTGCGATAGTAGGTGTTGTGGTGTGTGGCATAGGCGGCAGCGGAGGCGGTGGCGGGAGCGATTTTGATGAAGGTGTATGGGAATGGGGGCCTTAAGTTCAAGAGTTAGGTTTAATCATGTTTTTTGTATAGAGGTAGATTTTACCAAACAAATGTGTGAAAATGAATACAATTTGGTAGGGAAATTACGTTGGAATGCTCATGAAAAATTATAAAATACCTAAGGTATCTGTACAACTTTAGTATCTTTATCCATCTACATTTATATCACACACAAACTATTGTGAGTAGGTAAAGTTCTTTGTACTCATGTGCGTAATCGTTGAGTGAACCATCCATAGTCCTCTGATTTATAAAATAAATAATACAAAAATAAACAAATTTAACATCAAAATCTCAACACCATTACTCACACTGCGATCCTCTCTTAACTTGTCCATCATTTTCCGCGTGCTGTGAGGGTGTAGTAAGCATTGTCCATTGTTCTTTTAACAGCCGTCTGCTTGTTAGCCGTCGCACCGGAAGCGACCAATAGGTGTGATTAACGACCAGAGCACAGAACCCCATACCCGACACTCAACGCGCGACATTTAATTGGCGAACTGTGCAAATTAATACGCTATGCAGCGCCAAACGTTTGTTTTCTCAGCGTTAAATGCACTTCAAACTAATAGATGCTTAATTGAACACAGTCGAGGACGCAGTTCGACTATGGTGTTTATATGATTTTTTATGATATATATCCAAGGGATTTATGAAATGTTCTAGCCTGTTATTTGTTATTACACTCTCATTAATAGTAAATTTAATTCAATGTTACGTCACAACAAAAACATTATGATATACTATTGTACGTAAATATGCGTTTTGTGATGACTAACTGTAACACATATAAGCTCACGCCATTTTCGCAGACGCAGTAGGTGGTGCTACTAGGACTCTAAGACATCCACGTTCCGCCTTGTGTGTTTCGTCCCACTATGTGATCGGGGGCGATCTCATTGCCATATGGGGCACAAAATCCTGACCCCGGTCTATTAATTAATAAAAAAATCCAATATCACCCAGGCTGACCCGGGTTCGGACCCGAGACCTCAACTTTAATCGTAATCGTACCGTCGAAAAATTGCTCCACCGAGGCAGTGGAATAACATTCATATTTTAAAAAATCGTGCGCATTTTTCCATAGAACAATATTTCCAATATTTTGTACTTATGTATACATTAAGAACTGTATCAAACAAATGCCAATCCAAAACCAAGATTAGCCCCATCACATTCCAATCCAATAGTCGATTCAAAAACAAAAGAAAACCATTCGTATTCCGCGCGCGAACTGCGAAAATTATACGCAGAGACGCCGCAAAAAACCGCCTAGAGGTCCAAAACAATGTCCCCTACCCTTTGGACCTTAATCAAGGGGCCAAACTCGTCCGCAAATTGCATCCAATTGTTCACTTTTTACCACGAGGCGTGTTTTAAAAGGGCCGGGATGGTATTATGTGGCATTATCTCCCGTCCGACCTAATGCATTCCATTCAAAGTTATTGGCTTGCACATAACAGGAACGCTTATAATTGGGTGAACATGGGACCATCTGTAATTTTGCGTTCGATTAAAGGATTGATTATATGGAAGTGGATAAAAATAATGGGATAGCTGTGAGGAGGTTTGCACCAATATGGTGTAAAATGTTAATATTGTTTAATAAAATGTAAGTGAAATGATTTCCATCACAAGTGGAAATTTCGACTTGGTAATCTAATACATAATTTGTATGCTATTGGCCTCATGTTTAATATCATTGATGAATGGACTAGTTCTATCATTTCTTAGTAATACTAAAATGACTAAAACAAGCCAAGTTATAAAATAAATAAATTGTTTACTAGGATCAGTAATTGTACACCTGATTTAGTGCAGGCCGACATAATTGAGACAACCAATTAATACACTTACGAGATAAAGTTTTCATAAACTGAACTTAGTAAAGAAGAAATTCTTTAACCCCTAAAAGGCTCACAAAGCTGGTTTCATAAAATAATCTTAAAACAACGCGTCAATATCTTATCGGTTATCCGAACAAAATCTCCAATATCTGTCTGCAGATTAGATAAAAATTTGTGGTTGTCTATCCTTCACCGCAAACCCTTTTGTGCAGTTTTTTGGCAAAGAGGATTATTTTTTAAGGGTTATTTTTTACTTTTGCACACTATGCGTTGGATTTTAAATGTATATTATGGGGATGAAGATGCTTTAGAAATCAAAGGGTCGGCCATTGTCGTTTAGATACACTTGAGCTTAAAATTGCGGATGATAAAAAATCAACTATTTTTTAATCTCTTTCATCATTGCCTTCCATTAAAATTTTATCTAAGAATGTGATTGAAAATATTTCTATTGTCAAACAACCTTCTTGGTGCAGTTGGTTAAAAAGCCAAAGTTTAGTTACCTACACAAAGACAAACACTTTTCTAATATACATTCCGGGTCTAGGTTGAGTCGTTAGGTTTAAAAACTATATTTTAAAATGATATGTAACTAAATGTTAAACTTATTTTAGTCTACGGTTCTTTCAGAGAGAATATGTAGTATAATTATGCCTATTTTTAAAACTATTTACGCTTTTACAGTTTGTAACAGATTTCGGTAGCTTATTATTATGGAGCGGTGCACCCTCATATAAAACATTTTTTCCATAATTTGTCCTTGGCTTAATCAATTCTATAATATTTGGTTGTTAATAATAAATAACACCCAACAGTCACATACCGGGTATCTCAAGACTGCTACCGAAAACAAAGCCGGGTGGTAGTTTTAGTGGCTACAAACACAATGCAACTAAAAATTTCGCAAAGAATCGCGACAATTATTTTTTATGATTTTTTAAATATCGTCAGTTTTGGGTGGTAAATCCATAGTTTTTGCTAAAATCATAATTTAAACTCTATTATACCTTAGAGTATTTATAAATAAAGGGTATACACTATTATTTTAGGAAAAAAATGTATTTACCACCCAAATATGGCCATAGGAAAAAAATAACAAAAAAATAATTGTCGCTTTTTTTTTAAACTTTTTCTATTGCATTGTGTCTGAAGTCGGTTAAACTACCACCAGGCTTCGTTTTCGGTAGCAGTCTTGATATACCCTGTATATAGTCCTGACCCCACACTAAGATCGAGTCTTGTGTCGTGGGTATCAGGAACTACGAGAGACTTTTCGTTCTCACAAACACCCAGACCCGAAACAAATATATTATTTCGAAGATAATATTTACTGTGTTGCGTATTCAATTATGTTAATTATATGTGTGTTTTAATTATGTTTTATTTTTTATTTTTTTTATTTATTTATTTCATCACTAAAATAATAATACAATGTTTGTTAGTATTGCACCATATAAACTTAGTTGTTTGTGCTGGTGCTCACATTCACTTAAAGCAAGTTATAAATAAGTTACTATTAATACATCTTCCGTTAAATATCAACAGTTCGGCGACAATATATAACTAATATGATTACGTTAACAAAGCTAAATGTGTGGGTAATATACAAATTTCTGTTTGCCACTTGGTATTAAACTCATGTAGGCAGTTACATTTTTTTACCTGTTTGTAGTTTACAACTGGGTTGGACTTATACAGCGTGTTAGTTATGATTTTATTAATGTTCTTATACCCACGACGCAAGACTAAGATCCGAACTAGTGACTGTTCAATATATGATCGAAGTAGGTACATATAGCTCCAATTAACTTACCAAACAAAATACCCAGTAAAAAGGCGGTAAAGACCCAAATATGACACACAAATCCTTGTTTCAGACGAGCTAATGCACAGTGCGGCGATGGGCGGCGGTGCGCTGTTCGGGTGCTCATCGGCCGGCCACAGCGGCATCAACCAGCTCGGCGGCGTGTATGTGAATGGACGTCCGCTGCCGGACTCCACGCGGCAGAAGATCGTGGAGCTGGCGCACTCCGGCGCGCGGCCCTGCGACATCAGCCGCATTCTCCAGGTCTCCAACGGATGCGTCTCCAAGATACTAGGCAGGTCAGTTGGTTTGGATATTTTATGTGAGATTTAAGTGCACGCTTGGTTAAGGTGACCGAAGGAAACTATAATGCAACAAAAAAAAAACTAATTTAAATTTGAAATCCGCGTTTCTTGACAATATTTTTTGGGTGATTCGTTCGGATCTGGTTGTGACCAAAAAGTCTCTCATGCTTTCTGATACCTCCGACACAAAACTTAGTATCACAGCTTGTGATTATTGCGTGTATTTATTTTTCATATTTTTTATTCATGTTTAAATTCTGTCACTTTAATACTAAGCATCTGATGTGATTCTCCAAATATTCTCAGACCAGGCATTCCACTTTATCCGAGGGTTAATTTGAAAAATAAATTTCTCAATCAATTCATACCTAGCTAATAGCTTACGCTGTTAATATTTATATAATAAAATAATATGTTTTCATTATTTTAATATTATAGGTTACATTGTGCGTCGCAATTTTACTATTAAAATGTGTAATAATTTATAACGCAATTTAAAAACGTAAAAAATTAGGTCTCAACTCTAAGCCGACTGAAATTGTTAAGGTATAGATAATCTATCAAATACTGACACTTTAGGTAGACCTAAAAGTTTTTCAACAAAAATAATCCAATTTTTTCAAACGCACCTATTTTATATTAGGACATGCAGACATGCTTGATAAATGATGCTTTTAAATAGATTTTAGTCCATGAAATTTTTCTTTTTGGTTATCTTTAATCTTTGATTTTGACCAGTGTCATAGTCGAACATGATGCGAGATTGACAAGTATATTTATGATTACTAGTGGTCGCCTAGCGGTCGAAATTCGACCAAATCAAGAAGAGAAAAAGTTTTTACCTGTATGATGATGTTGTTATTCTGATAATTCGTGCACATTTAAATGTACCTATCTCTCAAAATTAGTTATATATCCTGAAGTATATGCAATTACTAAAATCGTAAACTACATTAATTGTTTTAAACCAGCAATAGCAAAATATATATTTTTCTGTACCTGAATGTTGTTATTGCAGATTGCTGCTACAGAACTTTCTTTATACATATAATTAATGATAGCGCTCAGTATTTCACGTAGTATTCGTCAAATAAATCTTTTCTGTTTGATATTCAACAAAACCACAGTAAACATTTTTTTCTGATTGACATTCAACTACATATTATATGTCTATAATAAAGCAAAGAAACAATTTGACCAAAGAGTATGTATACATGTACAAATACTTGTGTATGCGTGTGTCAAATGCATGCTGGTTTATTTATTGATTTAATGTACTTTTTATGCATTATTTTTAAAATCTTGTTTTATATTACATTTAATATTAGGCTTAATATTAATATTATTGCCTCATTTAAAATTAATATTCTCTTTTAATATTAATATTATTACCTCATTAGGCAAATAAAACCTTTTTTTTATATGTCTATGTCAGAAGAACAAAATGAAAAAGAAAAGAAACAATTTGACACCAGAGCTTAGCACCAGAGTATGTATACTTGTGTATGGATGTGTGTGTGTGAAATGCATGGCAGTGTGTGTAATGTTTTATTTTTTGATTTAATGTACTTTATAACCATTATTATTGAAAAATATTAGCATTCTCCACTTCTCCTACACATAAACTATCAGTGTGCCAAATTTTATGCTCCTGCGTAAAATCCTGCGCAATTTTCGTAAAAAGGGATCCAAAGTTTTTGCATCACGTATTAATATATAGATTATTTTTAGATATCTCTTGTTTGCTACAAAATACGACGAAATTACAATTTTCCTGTAAATTTCTTTTCATTATAATTATAAAATTCTTATTGAATCTACACACCTTATAATGTTCAAAAACATCTTTAGCCACAAAACTGAACATAGACCTCCCTAAGCATACCCACTATTTTACTCAAATTACAATATTATTCCAAGGAACAAGAAATTCCATTATGTTGCTAAGTCCATTTAATTCTTTTCTTGGCATAATTCTTAACAATAAAATCAATGAGTTCAAGTCAACGAGTACAAAACAGCACCCATAAATAGAGCCGAGTACAATTACACGACATGGAAACGAATTATTTAACGCGACCGTACAAAAGTGAAAGGATCGATTATGTCTATCTCAACACGGGGGTCAAATTCTTGTGACACGCGCACAAATTGAAGGAATTCCCATAGCGCCGCCCAAGGAACCGCACAATGCGCCCGACAATACGTCGCGGACAAAATTAACGAATATTTCAATGAATTAATCAATACAATAGTTCACGTTTGCATTCCCATAGTTTATTGTTTTTTAGAATGAAGGGCGCGCACTGCGGGAACACTTGGGAATTTTCGAATCGACATCGGGTGCGACACTATGGGGTGCCTCTAATTTCGGTTTTATTGTTTGATTGCGATTTTATCTGGAGATCACTGAGGATTCCGGCCCTCCCGACTAGATCGAGTGCTTATTGAAACTCCGCGAGTGTTGCTTAATCGTAATGGAGTTAATAAATCTTGATTTGGCCGTTTGATAAGTGTGAAAACATTTGTCTTGTAAGTCCATTTTATCCCAGGGATGTAAATATCTAGGCTTTCATTAATTCATTGCTAACATAATAGTTATGTTCTTAAGATTATTAGAATTAAAGGTACTCTACATTCATCTTAATCTGGAAAAGTTGATGATATTTGGTTTCTTATCGCTAGCTGATAGATTACTCGTTTTTTATGTCTCCGTTTTTTTAAATATTATGTAATACCTAATTAATAAAATATTAGGTAACAGTTCTACACACTTTGATTCAGTTCTAGCTTCTGTGTAATACAAAGCCACTTTCTGTTTTAAGAGACTGACAACTAATCAAAACAAATCACCTTTGTACTCCACAATAATTGCTTAAAATGTGTGAGAACAAATGACGTCAAAAGTCAATTCCCAACAATAAAAACATAAAGAATGTCGATCAAAGAAACTAGACTCATTTTAATACAGGGTGTACCTTTCAGGGCTGTCCCACGACCGCCCCTAAATAAAAATCAAAATACAACATTATTTCCCAGTAATTGGCACCCCTGCCGGGGCAACTGCTTGACGCCACTTCAAGAGATCTTATAGGAAAATAATTTTGCCGGGCTACCCTATGATGGAGCCCACTGTGCACATGTTGTTATTTTGTTGTGTTTTGCTTGTTAAGTTGGCGAATATGGCGCTTTTTTCAAGCAAAATGCTTTCTAATAAAGGATTGTATTTTTTTATTGTTCGTTGGGAGTTTGGTATTGTTGGTACATGTTGTTGTTAGTCATCGAAGTTTGCATAAAGTTAGTGATTAGAAATTGTCTTATTGAGGTAGAATCGATGATTTTTAAATAATGTCCAGAATACAATATGAATATCATAAAAACCTTATTTCCATTTCTAATATTTAGGTTATATTTTCCAGTCGAAGACAAAAGGTTCCGTTATTTTCCAATTGACTAAAGTTGGTTTAACATTCCTTTAAATGGTTGAAATCATAAAAATGATCACAGAATTTGTAGCCATTTGTATTATGTTTGCAAACCGATATAAACCAATTGATATATCAAAGACAAACCTAAACAGTTTTCAGAATAAGCCAATTTGGACGTCCACCAAAAATAATCGTCCAATTTCGATAATCCATAGACAGTGTACCCTTGCGTGCAAGTGGTGCTGAGACCGCGATTCCCACACACCCCTGAATTCTTATCGTGCCAATTACGAGAAGGGTTCCGTAGGGTTCCTTAGGGCTTATAGAAAGGGCAAGCGTGGCATGACTCCTAATTAAGATGGCTTCCCGCTGCTCAACCGGTTACGCTTTGGGGAAATTTTTCGTGGCTATTTTGTGAAGGTAATAAGTTTTATATTAGTTTAATATGCTGAATTTTGGCTTGTAAGACGCGTACAAATTTAATATATTTAAGAACTGCTTGCATACCGCATCTATTTTCTTGTAAGTTTGTTTGATGCAGTTGTCGAAGTCATGTTTCTTGAAAATCCGCTTTGATAGCGTTTAGTTGGAAACGGAATACAGTATGTTGGAATCACAAAGTAAAGGAAACATTTATTTATTTATTTATTACGAAAATGCTGGATCGAATGTTTAAATAGCTTGAAAGATATTAATCTCATTTGCTTTATGTATCGAAATATTATTATGTACTATTACGATTCAGTATTGTCGGGTTAAATTTATATATTATCTATAGGATACACAATAAAATACCCCACGATATAAGAAAATCTCCACTACAATTTCCAAACACTTCAAAAGACTATTCTGCTCCCGAGTGTTACAATATCATCATCGCTAACTTACTTACGTTTAAATAACCACTTCAAAAACAATCTGTGATAAGTACCCATTTGACGTTGGCTCCCCAAATCTGCCATCTTCGACCCCCTAAGGGCACGACCCGGCAGCCGCTACGTATTACATCGACTGTGCAACTGCGAGCTTTGTCACCGTCCGTTGTTATCACGCAGCAATGTATGTTAAAATCTGTAGTAATGATACATTAACGGTTGCGTTAGTGGTGCGTCGATTTCGATCAATTTGCTATTGTTTGGCGCAATTTGCTCGGTTGGACGACAATTTGTTTTCGATTTCGTTTGTTAGTGGCTAGTTGGGTAAACTTTGATGTGGTAATATGTGATTATTATTTTATATCGTATATTAATGCGGTCGTGGATAATAAAATTGGAAATTGCGTTGCAATTATTGATTATAGCTGACTTATTCTGTTTACTGAACAAAGTATGGCTACTTAAATATATGCAGAACTGCTTTTTTCATATATTATAATAAATAAATATATTGTAATATAATGAATTTAAAATAGGTACGATAGACATCTTGAGACATTACCAATTAATGCAATGCTATATTAATTCCATAAAAAATATTTTTCAAGTCCAATGTTGCTACCCAAAGCACCTTAATGTACAGATATTTTGGACAGGCTAAGTTAGGAACTTTCCGAAAATTCTCCCCGGAAACAACTTTAGGAGAAATATAACTTTTAACGACAGCCGGCACATTTTTGACTTTAAAGAAGTTTATACATGATACTGATTTGAAATTTTAGGCAGGAATTTAGTAAGAATTAGTAGTATTAAAAAATATATTATCCTAAAAAGTGTAATGGCTGTGTATATTGTCTATGAACCACAGAGTTCTGAGTTCAATTCCCCAGTCGGGGAAGCACATTTTTTTTCATTTTGAAATATAATTTCATGAAGCGTCATTGTTTGGAGTTTGATCCAAGACGGGTTGATGTTTTACAGCCCAGCAATTATAATAAATGTTGCGAAACGTTACGAATATTAAGTACAAAAGAAAAGAACTAAAAGCAATATAAACACACATATAAACATATATAAATATATATAAACACACGCATTTCCCAGAAGATGTAGGTAGAGGTGCAAGCAAGACACCCAAGGTTCGCCTTGTATTTTCAGTCCCACTATGTGATAGTGGACGAGTCTATCGCCATGTCGGGCACAAATTCTTATAGATAATGAATAGAAACGTCCAACATTATATTACCTGACCCGGGATTCGAACCCGAGACACCTTACCTACCATTAGTTATACTACAGTATGATTCCAAACTAAGTAAATCAAACAAGTAATTAAACAATATCATTAAATTGATAAAAAAATAGCAGCTATCAAAAGGTCATCGACCTTGTCTCAAACTGGCACTCAATTAAAAGGTAGTGAGCACGCCCTGTTTCAGGCCGCCCTTTTTGAAAGCCGCCCAGGGCGAAAGCGATTACCAACCCCCGCAGGCTGCCCTCGCGGTAATAACCTTATAAATATACAGGGTTGGAATAGGAAGTTATGTAATGGAAAAAATAGTTTTTGTTGTTCCTTTTTTGGGTGGATGTAGGTTTAGTCATGTTGAGGAAATTAAGATCAGCAGTGTTGAAAAAATTCAGATTATATTTTTTTATGGAATATTTTTATGCTTTTTAAATACCTTTCTATATTTGGTGATTTATTGTGATATTTATTCCTAATGTTTGATATGCTATACCCACATTTTTTTTAAACTGATTTTAAAATTGATTCATAAATCATTCACACTATACATAATCACTAACAATTAAAGTTTAAAAAAAACACATACTTATTTTATATATAATAATGATGCTTAAATATTCGTTTTTATAAGCCGCAAAAGTAAAATAAGAATAACCAACATACTGGGGCCACAGTCCCCACTTTACCTTCTAAATACATCCCTGCCCAATGATATCCGCCAATTCCTAAGTAAACAAGTATCGACAGATGACAATCTTGATTTCCGCACGATAATTCTGTTTATTTGGGGTCGATGTAGTTATGTAACCATTTGCAACGGTTATTTGTAACTCATTCAACATTAAGTACAGCAGATGTACACGTTTTGTTGTTTAAACGGTAACAAATGTTTAAAAAAACATTGTGGGTCGTTCAAAATCCAAGATTTAGGTTAAAAGTCGTGGATGTTTTGATCTTTTTCTGTTACTGGATCGGCATAGTGACTATCACCACTGCTGTTAACCGATGCAGTCTTGATGGAGTTTCGACTTGCATAAGAAAATTAATTTTTGAGATTTGACATTATGCTGGCCAATTTATCTAAGTATTCAAGTTACAACGGAAGCACTTAGAAGTAAGCGGAAAAACGTGATACCACAAACTATCCCACATCTCAATGTAATAAAGATTGCCGAACCTTTTGGTTATAGTCTTTATATTTCGAATGCATCTTTAGCCAGTTATTTTATGACAACAGTTCATGATTAAACAATCAATACACATTCACAAAAAATGAATTTAGGATGTTTTTATTTTTTTTTTTTTAATTTATTTGTTTGGGGCTTTTTACTTTAATAGTTCATGCCAGCCCCATCGTATTTCTAACACTATGTCTACCTTTATACAGTTATGCTTAATTTTGTACTTAAAATTAACTTGTATGCCTATTTGTTTGAAGACTTATCATCATGAACAACTCTTTAGCTGCCTCAGAGGCTGGATTGTTAATTACAATATCCTTAAAGCTTTTCAGATCAGTTTGTTGATTTTCATGCATGTTACAGAAAGATTTGGCGTTGATTTTACGATCCACGAAATAAACAAATAACAAAAAATCGATTTAAATTTATATACTTACTTTAATTACAAAGCTAGATAGAGCAAATCTATGAATAAAATAAAATAAATACACCCAACAGTCACATACATAGTCCTGACCCCACACTAAGACCTAGTCTTTTGTCGTGGGTATCAGAATCTACGAGAGACTTTCAGTCTTACAAACACCTAGACCCAAATCAAATCCCTGTGGATCACAAAAAAATTGTCTCGATGCGGGAATCGAAGCCTTAGCCTCACGTTCCGGCGTCCAACCGTCTGCGCCACAGAGGCTGATAAGCAACATCATACAGAACAATATACTGCCTACTCCTATGTCACACAGGCGGTATAATTATAGCCAAATACCGCCAAATCCCTATCGAAATCGCATCGGAATTATTACAGCACTAATGTCCATTGTGCCGGCATCTGCAATCTGTATCCATGGATTGTTGGCCCAAATATCGACACATGTCTATCTCCCAACAATAGCCCAGCATCAGTCCACATCCTGTATCAACAATGACATATTTAACTTTACCACCCTGTATAAACCGTGGACCTTATTATAAAGCAATTAAGAGCTAATTTCGTTTGGCATTTCTGTTGAGAGCGCAAATGTATGTTTGCGGTGTTTGTATAGGCACTCCAAGTTAAGGGGATAGTGGGGATTATATTTTTGTAATTTAGTTGTAATGCTTTCTCGAGTGGTATGGGAAGATGTGGTTTGTTTGCACGGCGGATGTTACTTTGATATTTAAAGGTAATTTTACAAGATATCAAAAAAAAAAATTATAAGCTTCTGAATGCTGTAATATTATGGCAATTTATATTTAGATATAGATAAATATTTTTTCTTCCATTTTTCAGACGTTTTTCTAACTTTCATTCATACGTACGTGCTTTATTTATACACACGTATAAATCATAAATAGTTCGAGGTACAATATGATTTTTTGGTATACGAGTAATACAATGTTTTACTCAGGGAACAGCGGACAAAACAAATTCCTATCAAAACAATCCAGATTAAAGTGGAGTGCCTGACATGGCGACTGAACCTAGTTCCTCTTGAAACACCTGAATACACCATTAGTCTAATGACCCCATACAATATATCAATTCTATATAATTAATACATGTTAATTCTCTTTTGTCTCTACCTTAATTACGGTAATGAAAACCCATCGCACTTGAAACTGAACTCTAACCACTAAGACATTAAGTACAAAATCGCTTGTTTCATCATGATGAAAATTTACTAGAATTAAAAATAGGCTTTATCCACATGATTATTAAGTATAAAATCGTTCGTAACGCCATACATAGATCTAATACGATACCACCATATTCCACAATCCAAACTAAGTTCAGCTTCGCACGCAGATATTACGAGACGGGGTCAATCAAGCCCCGCGCCATCGGGGGCTCCAAACCTAGGGTTGCCACGACGCCGGTGGTGCAGAAGATAGCGGACTACAAGCGGGAGTGCCCCTCGATCTTCGCGTGGGAGATCAGGGACCGCCTGCTGAGCGAGAATGTTTGCAACAACGACAACATACCTAGCGTGAGTATTTGATTTTATTTATTTATGAGTGACAACCCTAATGATGCTATAAGGAAAGATTTGTTTATTTGGAATGTGCTACTACTGTTTCTAACTGCTGTATGGTTTAATGGTTTCTTAGATAATAAGATAAGAGATAAACATGGTAATCGAAAGGTCGGGAAGACAAAACATGAAAATATTTAAATCAAATCCGCAATAATCCGTAAATAATATTTTTTTTTATTTCAATGCTGTATAGACTTTAATATTTTCGTTGTCATTACAAATTCGGAAGTAATGTTAAGTAAATTTAATACAATATTTATATTTGGTGTATTTCAGTTTGCTCTTGTTTAAACCTAGGCACGATGTCTTGACTTTTTCAACTGTGATATAAGGTTGTTTTTGAGAGATATAGACAGTCATTTTTGCACCTATCAATCATCCGACGATAAGATCGCAATTGTCTATGACTTAATGCGAGATATACGAGTATGTCTCGCGTGTCGTGTCTCTCCAAACCAAATATTCGTTGACACTTTTGTCTCGAACCCGGGACCTCTCGTCTCACAGCCGGCTTGTCATTCAGTCACAAGCCACGTCACAACACAACACAACACTCGTAACGTTTCTATGAATTTAATTATAACAGCCCCAAACACTCAACAGCACAATGTGACAATAATCAAAATAAGCCGGACAAAATTCCTTTTTTTCTAAATCCAATTTCGCAATTTTCGATGTTCACGTTTGACCATATGTCCCGATGCCGGCCCATTGTCCACCAAACCTTTTGATCCAAGTCTATGGGTTCTATTCTGTTATAAAATTTTGCTATAGACTACATTTTTTTGGTGAATCTATACACAAATCCGTGTCTATTATTAACTAGAGAGTTCATAAATCGTTGTGCTAATAAACTGTCGTCGAAAACAAACTTTTTTTATAGGACATTTGTGCGAACGATAAAATATAATAAGATATATTAGAGACCTTTTGTATTGTGATTGTAGACACGATTTTTTGCACGTCGGAATAAATTACTTTGTACTATGAAGTTCACAGTCGCCGCGTAAAATCGACTACTTGATGTATTATCAGTATGTACGGGTTGTCATACGTGAGGTTTAAGGTTACCATCCCTGATTTTTCAAAACACCTTGTTTGAGTTTAAAACCTTATTAAATAGACCGGCACAGGAATTTGTGTAGATAGGTCTCACTAATATTATCTCACTAGTAACCATGGTCCACCCAGTATATCAATTTTGTAATATGGTAGAATACAACATTAAGGTTAATTCAAAACCTCACTGTTAATTTATTGCTACACTACGTTGTAATATTTATATCAATAATACTAAAAGGTCACCTTTGGTAATGACAAAATAATAAATTCAGCATTAAAACTTAGCAGTATTAACAACACATCCGACACGTATTCGCGCCAATTAATCCTACTAAAGACACGGAAATATATCAATCCACCCCGAACCAAAAAAAGGTAATTACAAGACCATACGTAGTAACGAGATACATCTAGCAATTAATGAATCGAGTGAAAAATAAAAAAGGATTCCGCGTTCCCGTATAAAATATATCGTGTACATATTAAATAAAGCCGTGGGTAAACTGACGCGGCCGGTAATCGAACCTGACGTGCCGGAGCGACATCTGCGCGGTACGTACGCAAAAAATGACAAAAGCTAAAATTGATAATTTTTTTTCAACCGCCAACGTCATTCGCCGGGCCAATTTTTCTGTTAATAATGTCACAACTCCAAAAATTGTGTTTTTGCGATGCACAATGGTGCACAAAGGGCGATGTGCAGACAAAAACGTTTTGTGCTTTCGAGTGTTGAAATTACGGTTTTGTGGATTTGTACGTGTTTAATATTGATATAAAAGTATTATAAGACAATTGTAGTGGAATACTGGTCGAGTGGAAATTAATTAAATATCTTTGCCTAGTGCGTGGTGGCCTGTTGGTAAACGGACTAGACGCGGCTGCCAACATGTTCACGGTGGTCGCGGGTTGGAATCCCAGGGCACACCTCTGACTTTTCGGAGTCATGTGTGTATTGATAGTCAATCACCACGCACTAAAACGGTGAAGGAAAACATCGTGACGAAACCTGCATACCATAGCGATTCATAAGAATTTCTATGGTATGTAAGTCCGCCAACCCGCACTAGGCCAGCGTGGTGGACTATATGGCCTAACCACTCTCAATTGTATTCTCGATTGTAGAGTAGGCCCGTGCCCTGCAGTGGGACGTATATGGGCTGATACAGATCTTTGCCTAATTAATGCTCGCTTTGAAATATTACTTTATTTCTATTTTCTAATGTATTACAATTTATCATTACAGTAATCATATTATAATTGTATAATTACAGCCAGCTAATAGTGCTATAAGTATATGTTATTACCTAATTATAGCTCCTTATAAAGCGCACCACAATGGTCCTAAATCCTTGACGCCGCGCCATCTATCTGTTTAAATTTAATGAAATGAATGAAATAACTTATTAGTCATTACATACTAACTAGTCAAAAAATATCATCCAAAAACCTTGACTCTGAAACATTCATCATCGTGACCTTGAATTTGTTTCGTTTATACTATCCTTTTCTGTCGATTCTAGCAAATATTATTCTTTAGTCTAGTCAAGTCACAAAACTCTGTTTAAACAATTGGTATGTTATGAAATAAATATAATGTATAAAATAACACACAAAATTAAATATATTCCATTTATAGTCCACCACTCGACACAAACACCGACGCGAAAACAACATAAACATATTTTAAATCCATCTGCCAATATTTTGCGAAACATAAAAGCAATACATAGAGTAAGGTGATAGAACGGGAGGAGAGCGCCACACATCCATAACTATTCATAAACGTGCCACCCTCTCGTAACAAGAGGACACAAAATCGAAATACCCAAAGCCCCTAGAAGATTCGGCGCCAAAGGGGCTATTTTTATGACTGTCGTACCTACGCACTCGGCCCACTGTGCAAATAGGTGAGTGGAACGAATGATACACTTACACACGTGGTAGAAAGAGACGACTGATCACCGTGGGCTCCGTAGCCTAGTCATAACGGTCGAATGGGCGTGATGTTTCTTACCAACTGAAAGCGGACAAAAATACGTGGAACAATCGATTATTGCTTGGAGGCAGAACGTTCTAAGTGTTGGCTCGGTTGGTTGACGCGAGGAACACTGCGCGACATTGTCTGTCATTGTGCATTTAGCATCTTTAAAATTGATAATATTGGAAAAAAATGACCATTTTCTTTTCCAAAAATTATTAAAAAAAAAACCCAAAACAATATTTTTTCTTTGATATTATCTAAGTTTAGATACTCTATAACTAGTATATTCCTCTTCAATATCTGACAACCAAAAATCCACTCTGAATAAAGTACGAAGCGCGAACTCCAACGAAACAGACACAGGGAGCACGGCTGTACGTAAACAACCGTCTGACGGTTAAGTCCTTTTTCTTCCGCATCACATTCACAATTTACACATGAATGCACAGAATATTTGCCATCACTTTTACACACACAGGGCCGCCGTAAAGATCTGCATCGAGTCATATTCGCTGGCCTTGTTGCGCGGATTAACGTCAACCGCTCATGATGGCTCGCCAATTGACAGTCGAGACAAGACCTTTGTAGATGTGTTGAAGAAAATGAAATTGTTGTGGTACAAATTACAGCTTTAGGATACCGTAGGAGCGTTTGTTGTGTTGTTTTGTTTGACGTATCTAATGACTGTCTTGTATTACTGATATAATGATTTATTTTATTAGAATATTGCATATCTATAAATGTTTTTTTCGTGAGACTTTCGTTGCATAGAATTTGTAATATATCTTTTTGTGAATTAATTTTCCACTCCTGTCTGGATCTCTTTATTATGACTTTGGGGCTCATGTACGCTAAAGTTTAGATTGTAAATTGGACTAGGCTAGTAGTTAGCGTCGGAATTTAAAGTTAATATGGCTTCCAATACACCTACTCAACTAGAGACTTAAACCAATGAAATAGTCTGATTCAACATCCCAAATAACCATAACATGACCAAATAATCGCACCTAACACCCCAAATCAGACAATAAATCCATTGTTTGTTACAACATATTCGCGACCGGCAAATTAAATCAGCCAATCAGGCACGTGGCGTCGAACCGTTAGCAAATCGAGTGTTGCCAACTCAAGCGGAGTTAAATACGATTTGGAGACATATAATTTGACGGCACAGCACGGGCCAGACACCCGACACCGCCAAAATGCTACCGGCTTGCTTTACAAGGGCTTCTCGCGACACTTGTAGCCTTATTTCAACAGGGAACTGTTTTTTATCACGGTATAAATGTTGCTTTAAATGTTGCGGTCGCGGGCACTAGAATGTCTTCCTCCAAACGGTATGTTTGAATTGATTGTGGTGTTTTAGATTGGTAAAGGACAAAAGAGAATAAAAGTTAATGTGCCAAAATAGACTACGATTGTTGTCCAAGACTAGAAATAGGTAGAGCAATAGTTAAGGAAAGGGATAAGTGAAAGGAGGACCTCTGAGAAATAAATTGTACTGCAGTGGAACATTAACTATAGACTAAAAAGGAATTTGCAAATAGGATGAAGTAAAACTAATGCGTTGATACTCTGCCTATTATAAAATATAGACGCGATGATAGATCATTTGTATTTTCTTTCTTGTGTTATGTGTATGATAGAGCTGCAAGGAATTGTAATTTAACATCATTCATGAATACTTAGCCCTAGATATTTTAGAGCTTTGTAGCCTCTGGCAGTGCAGTTAGATTAAGAAGATCCTTATTATTGGTTTGAAAATATCAAAAGTAAAATGATCTCATAAAATATTTTTGTGTCGGTAGCATTCTCAAAATCTTTTCCTAAGATAGAATAGTCGATTGCATGCTCATTTGAATTTCAAGAATATTTATGTTGGTAACGAGGGTTCTTGAAATGACACGCTGTTTTATAACTAAGGAATGTATAATTTCACAAGATTGAAATAGCTACAGATTCCTACACTAACACTGGTGTGTGATGATCTTAATTAATTAATAGTACCTAATTACCAATTAATTTACTCAATGGCTGTTGATCAAGAAACCGGGAGTAAATAGACTCAAATGTTTGTGAGACTCACAAATCTTTGATCTGAGCCAAAAACATCTCAGAATATACTCTACAGTCTACTCTATGTTGTTCTTTCTCAACTGGACGATAATTAAATAATAGAAGAATAATTCAATATTCGAGAGACAAGGAATAGACTACATTCCACAACTCCTGCGGTTTCCAATAAATCATATAAATTTCTTTATAAACATTTATAGTAGGTATGCAGATTTCCTCCCGATGCAATTAAGTACCCAAAACAAAATTCCTACAACACGTTTGCATCATAAGTACATTATTCACAAACGCTAAGAACTTAAATTGTTATTATGCGGAGGCATTCGGAGGGTGGGGCCCTCGGTCACGCGATGTTACTCTCACTTAATCGCCACGCACTGTGACATATTTGCTGGGGAGGACTCGTGGTATCGATCGCCATCGCGCCCGCGATCGAGTGGTTTATAAAAGTCTTCTTGTCTTTTGGATAAAGGCGAAAGTCTTTGAGTTACAGCAGAATTGTTTGTATGAAAAATGTAGACGCTAATTCAATTTAAAACTACATAGGAGTAGTTTTAATTTTCATGTCTAAGATTTGTGTTATATTTTATCTGCTGTGCGGTCTTCTTTACTTAGCGTAAAATCCTTTCGAATTTTGTATCAATAAAGCAACCTACTATTTAATACTTTTTGAACTAAATAAAATAATTTATAGACATCGAATTCGCTATGTCTAAATAGCCAGTATTTCCATGTCCACAAATTAACTTTATCACAAAGCGAAAACTCCATAAAAACCCGATCTCATCTGAAATCACCGACAAATTTAACATCAATAATGAACTCGGCGGGCGCGCCGACAAACTATCCGATCTCATCGCCCTTTGGGAATTGCAAAAAACCATCCCCTAACCGAGCTACCCTCAACCGCTTTTCACCGGGGAATCGAACCCGGGTCTCCGCGGGTTAAGCGTGTACGTTAAAATGTTTACAGATAATGCTGAGAGGTAATAGTTCTAATTCGGCCCCCTCTGTACCGGAATTCGTATTGATAAGGTCCTTTTGTAGGCAGGAGGTGAATAGAGATTTAATGTGGGGACTCGGTATCTCTTTAAGTTACATTCGCCTTTTTCGGCCGACTCCTTTGGATAATGAAATGCGTATCGTAATTTGTATTTTCCTTATGATATTTCTTTCATGATGATACTGTAGGATTAATAAGCTACTAGACTAGGCGAGGTAAAATTATTGACACCTATTTTCTTTTAATAATTATTCATGTCCAACTTTTTATTGACGGTGAACCTAGGCAAATGCTATGCAGTGGTTAGAAATTATAAGTTTTGAGTGATGTTGCTCCTATTCAAACGCATACAACATTACTGTCAAGCGACCGAATTATTTTAATTTTCCCTCCTTAAATACTCAATTAATTAAAATGTTGCTCAAAAAGCAAAATATCAAGATTAAAAAGAAAACCAATATGCTTTCCAATGACCCCGATACTAAACGCGGCAAAAAAAACGCGATGTCCACGACACGTCTAATGCGCTCTACAAATTCGTTTAACCGCGTAAACGTCGCTTTTGCTTGGCGTGTGTTTTTGAAAGACCACCGGCGTGAACCGATCTCTAACACTATCGCTCGCAAGACGATCTATCTCACTAAACACAGGGCTGCCTTGAGAATTTCTAATTCTTATCTCTTGTTTTAATTATGGGTAGGTATATAACATCCCGACCTTTACAGAGGTTTGACAATGTAATATCAACTTAATGTTAGTTTTATTATGGTAGATTTAAACTGACAATATCAATGATAGCCTTAAAGTTTTTAGAAATAGGGTCTAATTAAAAAAAATACATTTGCGGCCCGCCGCGCCGTTCGGTGGACGTTCGAGTGGTATATTCGAAAAAGGTATCACACAACGAGATAATAAGATCTCCCTTGTTAATATTGAAGTAATAAAGAACGTTGATATTACTATGTATTAAATTGTCAAATCCTCGAGTTTTAACAGCAACTTGAAAATCTATCAAAGTAGCGTAAAATGTAGAACACGGTTCAAATTAATAAATAAAAATAACTTTGGACTTCATTTTTCGAACATCAATAACCATTCCAAAATCAAATTAACAAAATTTAACACGGTATACCAAGAAACAAAAAACCTCGAACCTCCTGAACCTCCTGAACTAATTGTCAGTTTTGTGGCAACCCTAACCGGGAGGTGCGCCGGCGCATCCGACGTGACACCTGTCAACTGTCACACTGACGCGGCGGACGCCCGCGCGTCGTTCAGAAATGATCTATCGGCGCCCTATCGGTGACATCGCGAAACACGATACACACAGTTCGCTTCTAATTAGATACTATGGACCTGATTTTATCTCTATACCGGGCTATCGTATTATGAATATGATGTAATTTTTTTCTTAAATGTTTTACAAATATGCCTTACTTTTGAAGTTGGTTTCTATTGGATTTACACTGAAGCTGCTCGAATCTTTACATTTTAAAAATGTTGGAATGAAGCGTAAATTATTTCAAAAAATGACATTTAAAATTTTGTGGTTAAAAAGCGATACATTCCACAATCGGAATTGTCCACTTGAATTTATAGACAATTGTTCACTTACGGAAAATTTACGACGCGGTTTCAGTTCCACTTAAACCAAACAAACAACGAATGATAAACTTTTCGGTGTAAATATTGCAAAACAAAATGCATTTTGAAAACAATATTAAAAGTGCCCTTCGCATAACAATATCGTTTTACCGCTGTTCGGAACGCACGCTCGACGCTGGGCTGTCATGCAGTCGGAACAGTGTCCGTCGTATCGGGTTTCAGAACGCCACTCCGTGTACGGTAGTTGCATTATTTCAGGCATCACTTCACCTATTATTGTGAATATAATTAAGTCTTTAATAAGTTTAAGTTCGACGTTGATTGACAAGTGCGAAATCGTGGCGATAAATGTGTTGTCAGCTCTAAATGTTTGAGTATTTGGTAGAGTTTTTGAATTGGGCTCTAGCGTTCTAAGGCTTGATTGCATCAAGTAAGTTAGACAACAAACTTCAAGCCACATTTCATAGATGAGATAACAGCGTGGTTACCGTAAAAGTTATTGGAAGTAACCGAAACTTAGTTCTTTAAAAAAGTGAAAGTTAGATTCTACATTCAATGTTTTATTAAAAAATATTTAAACAAATCGATATTTACGTCAATAAATTTTAAAGTTTTAACCTGCCTTTAACTGATAAAAGAAAAGTTCCAATAAGACTTGCCCATGGCAAATGCATCGAACTTGGCCTGTACTTACTGCCTTCCCGCTCTGAGTGCCACGAATTAGTGACCAGCGATGTGTGTAAAGGGTCTAAAACTTTCGGCAGTTTTAGAGTCGCGGTGCGTGTGCGTGCATTGGGGGCTTTAAACGAGATTTAAAAAGGTGCTTTTAGTTTGGATGCGATGCGAGCTACGCGCCGTCGAACATCCAGGATTTTTAAATAAAACGCGAACTAAACCGGTCCGTTAGTTATTTTTATAACAAAATATGACGCGAAATTCGTCAGCGTTTAGGCGCGGGTTTTGTGATTTATCAGGCAAATTATGAACGTGAACTGTTTTGATTGGAATTATTGACACATGAAAATATTTTAACTGTCCAAATATTTTTTGGTTGTATTGAAACTATTTTTATTTGAATGAAGTTGCAAATGGTTAATAGCATCAATGAGGTACAGAACAGTACGGATTGTACAATATTTTCATCAATAGATCCATATTATTTGTATAATTATTTATAAAATTGTTTTAAATAACAAATTAATTCATTGAAATCTACAAAATACATAAAAACTGTTATAGTTGTTCATTACATTCTTAATACCATTTAGCTAATTAATCCACATGACTTAATTGAATAAAAAAATACTCTACTATAATTTAAAATACGACAACAAAAATGAAAAACCCATTAAATGATGGCATAAAAAAGATTTGTGACAAAAACGCTACAGCTGCGTGCAGTGTGGCGTGATAATGTGAAAACACGCGATTACCCGCCAACTCTTCACATAATGACATCTGAACAAATATGGCGGTCGATCGCGCTCCACCTTGTCTATGGACACGTGCCGCCATGTTCAACTATCTTTTTAACAATAAAACTTTTTACAATTAAACTTTTTTATCTTGAAAACCGATCCGGTGTAACGTATGTCGGAAAGTAATTAGTTTTTTAAATGTTACATTTTTACGTAAAGGAGATAGCCTCTTTTATTACGACTTATTCTTATCTCGTTCGAAGCTTATCTCTCGATGAAATCTAAAGTTGTTCTTGTAATTGGCGTCCGTTGCTTCTGGTAATCTGTGTTACCTTTCTATGAAATATTTTCAATACTTCTTTTGCAGTAAGTTGCCCGCTATCATATTAGTTCGAACGTGGTTTTTTTATTGCAATGAATGGCGAGACGAGTCTCCCGTTCGTCTGATGTTAAGCATTACAAGTCATGAACGGTATTAAAACCAAACAACACCTTGAATTACAAAGCAATGCTTGGCACTCTAATGCGCAAACCGCTCATATTTAAACATAATGGTGCATTAACACTGCTGATTGGTGAGATAAATTGTGATGGGACCTACACGGGCGGCCTGTCATATAAGATAAACCAGTAAAAGGCTTTGAAAACTATATTTCAAGTAACATTCCATCCAGAGAAAAAAAATATTTGTCTTATTCTAAAAGATCCATTACTACTATTTGGTACTATTAACCCTCAATGAAATATTTCACATATAAAACGCTTTAAAATTCTAATAGGAACGTATACCTTCTTTAATCTTTCCTACGTATCTGATTGGCCGGGGCGCTGTCAGAAACAGGGTTCGCTTTTTAAATGCACCTCTCTTATTGGATCGTTTCATATTCGAAATTTAAAATGTTTTTGGCGTTGAAGAGGGGTTTATCTTATTGGGAAAAATTGGTTGTGGTAATTGATTTTATACTATTATTTTCTATGTTTTGAGATTGTGCATTGTATTAAGGGAAGGTTATGTCGAAATTCTATTATAAATAAAATGCGTCTTCTTATCAAATTCTATTCATTCTTTTGTAAGTTTTAATATAAAACGACTTGATGTTATGGGGATAATACGTTTAAAATGGATTTACTGACAATTGTTGCATGTTTATGTTTTCAAATTGTTTTTGCTTTACGAGTTTGTTTATTACTAGATTATTTGTCCTTAACTTTCCTTATATTATCTCAAATCTTCCCGAGTCTCAATTGTAACGTGTATGGTACAGAGAAATCTTCATAAATACATTCTACCAACACGTAGGTACATTTTACGAAGGTGCTCACACGCGCACTCCGCGCGGCATTATCTTCCATTAGTGGTACACCGGATTAAATCACGAGCTCTAACATTTCGCTAAATGCGATGTTTTATACGCAAATGGGCTGTGTTTTATATATTTGATAATTAATATTGTTTGTAACAATTTTGTATTTAAAATAACTGAACGTTTCGGGAAATTCGTGGTAAAAACAACGTTCTATTTAACAGTTTAAAACGACATTTTCTATATTTAGTAAACAAACTTCAAATGAGTTTTAACATGAATGAAACACAAAAGTTGAACATAATCCAAAACTGAACAGTTTATCAGATGATTCCGTGTTCATTAAACGATAATTTGCAAGCTAACGCGACGGGAAATAGCCGAATCCCCGGCAGCCTTCCATTATCAAAATATCCGAAGGAGCCATAAAGAACATTCGCTGTTTTGCAAACGCAATCCAGCCCCTACCTCCCCCGAGCGAGGGAAAAATACCGTTTCCCCGTTGCCAATGGCAACAAGAAAACAGATAGATATTATACCTAGGGACCGCTCGCCTGTACATAACTATAACATTATACAACGTGTTAAAATGGGCATACATAGAATTTTATATTAGTGCGCGTGTGTGGGTAGGCTTTTACGCATGCGTGCATTTCGGTGAAAGTAGATAGATATTGGGGTTTTTAGGGCCTTCGAGGGGTAAGGCCGCCGCCCGGGCGCGGGGGTGTAGGGATGCCCTAATCTGTGTCCCTTTGAGGCTCCCGATTGGAATTTAGTAATCATATTAGATTTTAAATTACACGTGTCTGTAAGTTAAAAGGGCGGGGCGCGCGCCAATTTGTTTCCTATTAAATAGTTCGTTGTAGTGGTTTTGTTGGTGATGCCATGTTACGTAAAAAATACATCACATGTATAGAATAGTATTCATTCTTATTAGTTTTACATAAAATATATACAGCTAAATTTAATTATAATTGAACTGATTACTGATTTAACACCTATTTCATGATTGTTAAATCAGAATTATCTGTTTCCAATCGATATTCCACTTACAATCAAAAAAATTGTAGCTTATAATCCCTACTTAAACTCCCCAATCTCCCCCAGGTATCATCAATAAACCGCGTGCTCCGGAACCTGGCGTCGCAGAAGGAGCAAGCTGCATCAGCTCAGAACGACAGCGTGTACGAGAAGCTCAGGATGTTCAACGGACAGGCGGCGACGGGCTGGTGGTACCCCGGTCTCCCCACCGCCCCGGCGGCGCCCGCGATACCCGCGCCCCTGCCTCCTCAGCTCAACAGGACAGGCGCTACTGAAGAGCATAAACGAGGTAAGGATAGGTCAAATGATTCGATGCTTTTAACACAAACCTTAGAAAAAAATAGGTAAATACTTGATATATTTTAGGGAAATAATTACCTTTAGTTACAAATGAATACTATTATTTAAATCAATATCCAGATGTAGAAATAAAAAAGGAAATTAACATACCAATATGTCGACGGTGTTAGGAAAAAAGCTCTCTTTAGAATCTATAGCAAACACTTAAACTGTAAAAATATATTAGATAGACCATAAATCATTATGTAGTAGATAACATAATAAACGAAACTGACAAATCAAATAAGATGCGTTACATACACATATGAAACCTCTAATAAGACATTCAACAACACATTTATATTATCTAACAAGACTCATGAAATTTTCGCCTTGCCTTAACACTTTCCAAGAGGAACATTACGTAAAATAAACAAAATTTGAGCCGACAGATAAGGTGGCGGGACGTGACAACAATTTCTAACTATGTACTACTCTTACCATTGCACTTTGAGTCCGCGACCCGAGCCTTTCCGCGCGCCAAAGGAATCGAAAATGTAGGGCTGACACGTCTTTTGTATTAGTATTAAGTGCGGATAAAATAGGATATTTGACTATGATCGCATTTTATATTATTTTGAATACAAACACAAATACCGTTAAAATTAAATATATCAGTCAGAACAGTATTAAAGTAGCTTGGAACATGAGGCAAATTAAAATTTTTTTATGAAAGAATATGAGCGAAGTAGAGACGTCTTACCGTCTCTTTCATACACTGTAACGCTTATTAAGACTAGTGACATCACAAGTTTTGTTTTGAATCCATTTTATTGTATACTTCCACTTGAATATTTAGATCCTGTCTGTCTATTATTAGATAGATTTACAAAATTCTTTCCTAGATTTTGAGTACGGATCTCTTTATAAATACAAGAAAACAATGAGTCAATTACCCTATTTCGGATGATGAGAGGATTACCGGTTGTTGAGCTGTTTTTCCAAGTGATGCTATTGGGATACAAAATATTTATGCATGTTTATTAATATATGAAATTATATACGAGTAACTCCTAGATTCCATAATCAAATTCGCAATCGCCTCTCATCGTTTTGCCTATTTATTTAAAATCAATACAACAACATATTTAGTCATGATTTACATCCGTCTGTAAATTATATTTCATTGTATAATTCCCAAAATGTAATCATCTACAAGAAAACTCGCTTATTAGTGTATATCTGTATGCCTATCGACCATCCTAGGTGGTTGGAGGGTAGTGAAGGGGGGGGGGGGGGTTGTTCCCTCGTTTCTTTGCAAACACCTCGTGCTAGTTGCGGAGCGCTAGATTATATACCAGTTATAGAATAAGCAGCCTTGTGACTATTAGTAATATAATTTTGACTTAAATCTATTAAGGGTAAAATTACAATTTGGCTGTGAAAAGAGAGGCCGCGGGTTCGATCACCAAGACGTGTTCGATTATTTGTATCATTTGCATTATCCATGACTGTCTGTGTCTGATCTCAGTGCGATGAAAAACCCATGCGATTATATTATGTAGATACATATGTATACAGTATCTAAAAATGAATCTCAAAAGTACTATCAATTTCTCCCAACTCAGTGGCACAAAGTTACCCGTGTCGTCTTATGCTACGTGTCCACTTGGTGTTGGCACGGACGTATCTGTCGGGATGAGCGTGGCGGTAAGGTCAACCGTCGTTAACCCTTGACTCGCCGGTTTAAAGGAAAACTCCGCTGTCGCCTCCACAGCCCGGAATTTCCTCACTTTTCACGTGTGCTAGGGGTGGCGCGTTTGTTAGATTTTAATGTGTTATTTAATAAATTAACTGCATGTTTTTGTGGTTTCTAAATATGAATAATTTGTTTTAAGTTTTTCCGATAAAAAAATCTTGCTATTTTGTAAAAACAATCAATCTCATTTCCAACTTGATAGACCGTATATATTTATCTTGTGATAGTAAGATCTAGTGTAAGATTTATTTCATATCTTCACGATCAGATACTAATAGGTTTGTTCGAAAATAAAAGTTTTTATAATTCTCTGTCTGTAATAGCAATACATTTTATCATTGTCGATATCCCTACCTCATAGACAATTTACATCAGCAAGATTTTTTTCTTAAAACCCAGCTGGCAGCCCTAAACTAGGCGTTGTTTAGCGACCCAGTACGTGACCTGAATAGTAGCAGTTCCGGCAGACCGCGTCACGAAAAAAGACGAGTGTTGCCTTCCTACAGAAGCGTCACATCCGCCTTTTTGTTTTATTCGCGTTACAGTCTTAAGCTGAAAATGTTAACGTGCCGCAGTTTAAGATTTTTTTGAATGTCGCCATCGTTTGTGTGTCGCGTGTTTCTTTATGACATACTTACTTTTTTTTTGCTTTAGTTATTGTAAGTAGGTATGAGTGTTTACGGTTTCCTGGGTTCAACTCTAAATATATTTATGCTAGTTATTGCCATAGTAATCATTGTCTATATTAATATTATAAAAAAGAAAGAGTTGATTGTATGTTTGTTTACATTGAATAGGCTCGAATACTGCTAAATTGAATGGAAAATATGTTTCACTATTGTGAACGTACACTATCTATCATAGGGTGATATAGGCTGGCAGGCATTGAAACAAAAAATTGAAAAAATACCTTAAATATTATTTACATAGCGTGCGGTGCGAAAAATATAAGATGTTGTTGATGTGAATTAGATTCAACAACTGTTAGCATCCGGGTGAGTCCAACTTGGACCGAGCCACTAGTCTCTAATATATTTTTGGGGATTTTAAGACATTGCTTCTCTTTATTATCCCGAACTTAATGAATTCACCCAACAGTCACATAGTTCTGACCCCACACTAAGATTGAGTCTTGTGTCGTGGGTATCAGGAACTACGAGAGAGTTTTCGGCTTAACAAGCACCCAGACCTGAAACAAATGCTAGTGATTCACACTGATATAATATTTATCTTAATACGGGGATCGAACTCGCGGCCTCACGTTTCACAGCCGGCGTCTAACCAACTGCGCCACAGAGGCTGTCTAATTCGATACTATAACACCCCAACAGTGCAATAGCGGAATTAAACACAGTCATAAACACTGATTCGCATAAAATGTGAAAGAGTGCTTTTTAACTTTTTACACTTTAAATATTACTGTAGTGTTTATGTTTGCCGAGTCGAGGACGGGCTTAATTAACTTTGGTCCCGACATTCAGTACTGAAAATTCGATTCTCCAAAGATGTTGCCACGGCAAAATGGACCTTAGTGGACTGTATCGCGAACATCTTGGAGGCTTAAGTCGTTTGCAAGTTGTTGTGAGACCGATTGTTCCGTCAAGATTGTTGTAAAAATGAATGTTTTTAATATCTGATGAGTTGGTTATTTTTGTGAAGTATTTTGAATGTCCATGTGTTTCTAAAAATTGAGTAGGTATGAGAAAATAGAATTACAATTTTCCTGAATAAATTAATACGGAAACTTATTAATAATTATGTGATACAATAACATACATGATAGAATAATAAATAACTTTGAACATTTTTTACAATAATTCAATGTATTTATGCACCTGCTTAAATCATTTAATATGGAGAAATAGTAACGTTGTTTAAATCACATAGACTCAAAGATTGAGCCGATCTTTTGAAACCGTAACTAAAGAGAACGCTAACTGAAATTCTATTATTCCAATTCTTATGTTAGAGGACTAATGTGTAATATTATTAACAACAAAATCATATATATCGGCATTATTCATGGACATTTCATAAACCTATTTTAGTTATCGACTGTTCCTTTCGAAAGACTTTCGAATTTAGCTTGAGCAAAGAAAACATATATTTGATAGTTGAAATACGTTTATAAACTATGTATTTATTTATTATTATACATATTTGTTACTAAAAACAAACACAGCTTATTACAGTAAATAATGCAAGCATAAACTCATTGAATTTTTCGAGTCTAAAGGACGTATATCTTTAAAATCACCATTTATAATTCTCATTTCAAACATCCTTCATCAGCCAATCAAAAACAAGCATCTCCCTCCGAATCTCCACGCATCCTGCAGTTTTTAATTAATATGCTGAAATTACATTACCCATACAGAGAGGGTATGTTTCACTATGCGAGTCTGCCCGCCCTACGGTAGTTACTGCCGGTCGGTCGGTTACATGGCTGTTTTTTCCAAATTTACTCCCAGACCCGCCCTTTAATTGTATTACCAGTTTTTCAGCTGCAGGTAATTTGGTGGCTTTTAGTGCTCATATTTTATTATTGAGTAATGGAATATATTAACTACTTGTATTGTATTGTATCAGCCCATATACGTCCCACTGCAGGGCACGGGCCTACTCTACAATCGAAAGTACGATTGAGAGTAATTAGGCCATATAGTCCACCACGCTGGCCTAGTGCCTATATTTACTACTTATGAGAACAATATTCTAGAAGTATTTAGGCGTGTGAATTGTTAAGTAATCGCAATTTATTTTGTTTATGATATTCTGTTTGATAAATATTTTTGTCTGAACATTCCTTGTTCAAAAATATTGTGATGCTTTGATGAAAAATAATAGTCGACGTCGATCAAATGACGATAAGATTTACGATAGGATGTGATGAAACAAAAACTAATGATGAACAATTGTATAATACTGAAATAACTATATACATAGACTCACCCATTTTTCCCAAAAGGGGTAAGGTAGGCAGAGGTGTGCTACCAGGATACTCTACGTTTCTCCTTGTGTTCCGTTCCACGATGTGACAAGGGAAGAGCCTATAAGATCCTGGCAGCCATATTGTCATACAGTTATTCAGTTAAAAGTAGAATAAACTATCGGCGTGTACATATATTTTTATGCCGCGAAATCCCACTATGCACAAAATGAAATATCATACCTATTTAAAAAGACTTTCCATACTAACACCTACGAAAGTCAGAATGTTTTTAAATATATTTAGTTATACGAAGTTTTGCCGGAGCCAGTTCGACGGCATTGAGTAACAAACACACAAACTTTTCTCATTTACATAATTAATGTTGAATTCGCTTGACAAAAATTCCAAAAGTTACTGACCTTTGTTACGAAGCGATTATCACTATGCTAACAAAACTGTGTCAAAATATACTTGTTATTTTAATTGCATATTTTTGCCTCCATTTCGATATTGTACTCAGATTTATTTTATTCATCTTCATTGCTATGACTAGATCTGTACCTAAATAAATCGAAATAATAAAATAATATATATTAAATGTTTCTCGCATATATTCCGTAAGGATAAAAATATTAAACTAACGTTAATTAATTTATTTTATATATAACATATAGCTTTTGTTTCATTTTTACTCTCTAACATCTTTAGTAGTTTTCTTCGTTTTAGGATTATTTCAAAAAATATAAAAATATGTCCAAACTGCACCCCAAAAATCAATTCCGATTTGCCTGCCGCGTCATCCGTTAGCCAAAACATTTTTTAATATTCAAGCCAGTGTTTAGTTCACGGGTCGATAGCGCCAGCCAATGTTTCGGAAGCTACGCAAAAAACTAAAAAATCCATACATAACAAAATAGCCAATACACTTCGCTACAAAAAGTCCGGGCCGTGATGCGTTTCCATGGCGCTTACATATATTGTACGCACAGTGGGCAATTTAGAATGCGCGTTGGACAAAAGTGAAAGTTTAACGTTTTTATTTTGCGCGGGTAGAATGAATTTTGCTGCTGTAAACGATTTTTTTGCGTTGGTGTATATTGTCTTATATTTTGTTGTGTTGTATATGCTTCAATAGTATGAAAAATGCCACAACGAATATAATTGCCCCATTTTTAAAAGCAAGCAACGAAATATATTTTTATTAGTACTCTTATTTTACTACGTAGTACTACACAAGTAGTTTGTTATAGGTTTTTCAAAGGTAGATACGCTAATTAATTACAAACCCATTTTTTTAATCCACGATCTGCACTGATTCATTTTAAATAACAAAATAAAGCTGTTGGCGAGAACCAAACTTTTATTCCTAACCACAATAATTGTATAGACATCAACCAAGAATTTCTTTGCTAAGCTAATAAACGATTCCTAGAAATGAAACTGTGGTAAGAGCGATTTCCAAAGTTTTATTTTAGTTTCCAATATAATAAAATATGATCTTAATATTTCAACTTTATTTCTTATGTTACCTAGAATCAAAAATACCTACTTACTAAATCTCCCAAAATTCAACAAAAAGATAAAAGTAATACGTTGTTAAATAAAAGGCCCCGTGGCTGTAATAGAGCGCAGGCCGCAAATTCAGTTCCGGCCAATGTTTGTTTGTTAACAATATATTGAGTCCTAAACTCACCTCGACAAGCGACATTACCTAACATTTGCACAGTGGAACACACTACAAATAATTGCACAAATTGTTTGTGTACACTTGTCTAGGATATAGACACACAGTGGGCACAGTGTTGCAAATGTGATAGCGGTCAGGTCAAATTAAGCGCTAATGTGTTCCAAACAATACGCAATATTTGCTGAATGATTTGAATATTTTTAGGTCAATCGTATTTGGGTTAATTTAGTTGTGATTTTGTCCATGATTTTATTTTTAACACAATGTTTGCAGCATCTTAATGATAAGATCTTATAGAGCACTATAGTATTATTCCATAATTTCTATTCAAAAATAAAAAAAAAGGTTTCATTAGGTAATTAATCAGCATACTCCGAAAAATAAAAGGGTTATAAATTTCAAAAAAAAATACTTAAATAATAAGGTGATTCAATCTTAGCAGAGCAAATGTGTCGCTAAAAGATGAGTTTCCGCCGTACCATGCTGACAGAATAGTTTAGTATGAAACTCGGAAACAAATATTTGTTTAGCGGCTAGTCAGTGACGCGGTGTGGTGGCACGCAAATCATCCCAGTTTAGATTAGATTGTACCTGTGGCGTGCCTGTTTGTAGCGCGGCTAATTCAATAAAATTCAACTGCATTGTTTCCAATTAGTAGCTAAACTACGAAATTCGCAATTTCGAAATTCGCTTACTATTTTGTGAAGAATATGTCAGGATCAATTTCTCAAAAAACATCATTTGTATTCGTATAGTTTTTACAGATTGAAATGTTTTTGAAATTTGACAAGACATTAAATAAAGCATAAAATATATAAATACGAGCAGTTACCTCTATATTTTATCTATTAAATATTGTGTCGCTTCTGAAATACAGCAAAGAAAATGTTGACATCAAACATTTGTGCCAGGGAAATATTCTACAAAAATAACAATTACCAGCCAAAAAATATGGACTAAATAACATCACAAAAGTCAATATATAGAATATTCGTTAAAGTTGTATCCCTCAGGTGTTTGCCAAGTTGGCGCCAATCGGAAACTTTTAAAGTGAAATCAAAATCGATTTGAACCGCCAGTGCTCGAGTCGAGAGCGTTCACGTCACAATGCTATGTTTTTTATTGTGCCAAGTGCAATTAGCGTATTTACTCATTGGTTGAATGAAAAAGATTTTCATGCTAGCGGCACGTGTGTTTAGTTGTAATTGATCGGTTAGGGATATGGTAAATGAATTTAATAAAATGTGTGTGTTCTTTTATGATGTAATTGTTAGTGCAAGTATGAAACATAAGATCGTTTTAAGAGTCACGGCTGTGTAAATGTAATGGCTACAACACAACGTTTGCATATAAACTGTTCACTGTAGGTTAAAGATACATACGTATGTACATAATAATAAAAAATCCAATATCACTAAAGCGTAAATGTATTCCACAGAGATAGGTAGAGACTATAGAACAAAGATTATTGATAAATAGTCAAATTATGATATCTAAAATGTCTGTTAAAAGTGCCTAACACTTTTATTGGCTATATTTTCAAACAGCACTTATGCCAAGCCTCTCATACGTTAATATCGAAGACCTCCAGATGACATTACGGTTCAAGATGTCAGGGATGTCAATTGGTCAAGACACGGCAATAAAAACGTCCTACCCCAGAGAATCGACCCCGCACATTAAGCGAATGCTTGATTACAAACAACCAATTTGTCTGTAGCCCCTCCTAGATTAGCTACTATTACTTATACTTGTATGATAGCTATTAAGTTATATTAATTTTGTTTTGGTGCTATTTATTTGGTAACTTTAATGTTTTATTTTAAATTGGTTATGTTTTTTTTTGAGTAGAAATGTTTTTTTCTTAGTTGAATTATTTTGGTTTCCCTATAAATAATTAACTTGGTAATTTTGTGTGATTACATTGTAATTATTTTATAGTGAGTACATTTTAAAATGTAGCCAATATGCTGTATCAAATTTAAATAATTTCAATTAGTACTTAGTATAATTATTTTATATAAGTACTAATTAACGCATTTGTGAAACCACTTCAACAACCCTAAACCTCTAATACTCAAGATTTTTGTATCAAAACCATCCAATTAAGAGAAAGTCCCGTTTCCTTCAATACCCAGACGTGTACAACTCAAAGAATGTGCCCAAAAGTGGACCAAAAGGGGTGTTTATTTAGTCTCAAGTGGCAGATAGCAGACACAGTGGAACATTTTATTCGCGGAAGCGTTCCAAATTAGGTGGATCGCGCCTTGTCCGGCCACAGGCCGCCTGATCTTGTCGACATGGTACATGAGCGGTAGCGATTTGAAATATCTTTTCAGTACATCGCGAATATTTAGAGAAGTATTGTGAACTAAACTAAGGAAATAGGAGGCCCAATGTATTAAATAAAGTTTACACCATTAAAGCTGTCTTTACGTAAGAATTTTCATGACAATAAATTAAGGAGCATAGAGGGATATATTTTATGCAACTATGACACGTCTAAAATATATTATGTGAACATATTCATATATTCGCACTTCTATGATTGGTATTGTATTGAGTGTAACTCACTTACAATATTAGAATTAAATTAATAATTTCCTTTTTTTTTGCACTAGACTGAATAGTTTTTCGCCGTACCTCAGTATTGTTTGTCTTTTATTCAAAGCCTCTTCAGTCACTTGTCTCTTGGCAATAGCTGCGGTTAGTTTGCCGGCGAGTGGCGATCGCTCGCGCCCGTGCCTCGTGCGGCCGAGCGTTGAGTGACAGTATCGATCTCACATAATCGCGCTCCGCCAATCGGCCCCCACCTACGACCGTCGTGTTCGCCCCGATAGCTCCAATTCCGCTTTATCTCCCCGACTTTCTTCGGTCCCCTTTGTGCTTATTTTCTCCAATTTTTTCTTCCTCCACTTTTATTTCGTTCCTTATTTTCTTACTACTATTATTTTCTCTTATGTATTTTTCGTGTTTCATCCCGCCCCTCGCCGACCTTATTGAGGAAAGGAAAAAGTTTTTTGCCGATCATTTTGTAGGTCGTTATTGGTGGAATTGTGGGTAAGTGCGCTCGTCTAAAGAATTGATTTTTTTAATGAATTCTTCCTTTATGCCGCGAACGATAATAAATGAAAACGGTGATTGTTAGAATGGAAATAATATTCGTGTATAATGAGAAAAGAATTTCACTCAGTTTTGCTCGTGTTCCTACGTTCTCATTGTACCTACTTTGTTTAATGTTTCCAAAGAAAATAAACGCTTAATTTATGCGCGGCAGGAACAATGAATAATTATATTTGTGAAATATTAATGGCATACTTATACAATCTTTTTTTGTTTATGTTTAAACCATTAAATGCAAAAAAGCAAAACTAAAGAAAAACAACCGATATATTTGTTTCCAAAATATAGAATTTCCTTTAAAACATCTTAAGTTACTGGCCACAACACATGTGCATATTGGACATGATTCAAATTTTTAAATTTCGAACTACGAATCTTCGACGTACGGAGTTCTCATTAGAAACGGTGTCAGTCGGCAAGGGCGTGTGCACACCGAAACACGCATTGGCGTCGGGCGATCAATCAAAATTGTCAACCGATTGGAAAGTCCGCCATGTTTCGCCGAGCGAATGTCGCGCATCAATCATGTTTCAAAGTGAAATGGAATGTGTCTTGGTCGCGTCGCATCAAACGATGTACTAGAATTTCGATGTTTTCAGTGCGTACGGACAATTGGAGTGTTTCGTGTGAAGATGTAATGTATAGCTTATATGTACACAACCATGATTGTATTGTATACACTTCCTTATCATTCCATAAATAAAAATGCGGTATTATTGGTTGAATGAACTCAAAAAAAATAAGCATTGATTTTAAGTAAAATATTTTGCCTCTCCTTTTTTACGTTGCGCCACATTTCGCAGAATACATTTCACTTAACTATAAAAATAAATCTAACGCAATTTATGATACAAATAAATACACCGTAACATTTTTTATTCTTGTATTTATAGTTATCCACAAAAATGGTCCATTACGTATATTACTCCGGCTCTGGCAACATCAAAACGTGACAGATTGCATAACAGTCGCGTCATTCAGCGGGGCCATCCAGCCGTGTGGTCATTACTCGGGAATCGAACCCCGACTCAAGTGGGCCGACCATAAAGCAAATTAATCAATTAGCCGGAGGCATGTCGACAGCATTACGGCGATCGTTTAATTTCGCCCTTGCTGAGGGTAGTAAACAACCAGTGTAGGTTGAACCCTGCTCACCAACATTTTGTACTGAAGCAAGGGTCATTATGGATGGTTGTTGTAATTTTTGTCTGTAATTCTAAGGGTTGTAACTTTGTAGTTTTGCTGACGCATCTGGTTGATAGTCGTGGAGTGCTTCGCGAGTGCTTTGTTGATAGTTTATTATGAAGAGGCTGGTCCCCTCGGCTTTTAAACTTTTTGTTATAGTTAAACGCTCTGTGAACAAAACGTTGCCTCTTGATACATGATAGCCGTGTTTAACTTTTACAAATTAAGTGATTTAATACACTTACAGTTATGGCTGGCAGTTTAAAATGTTTGCCGTTATTTATGTATCGTCCGATGCTATTAAATAATTATACGTGAAAGTTTTAGGTCTCTTTACTATTAAACTTTTAAGGGCAGTAGTATGATTTATAATAAATTAAAATAGAATGTATAAAAATAAAAATATATATATTTTAGAAAATAATCCAAATTCTTCTGGAATTAAATTATTTCTTAACATATTTACATATTTTGGTGAGACTCATATCATGTATGAATTTTAAATTTTATGAATTTGAAAAATAGATTCCAAAAACACTTCGTTTTATTATAATAATATTTATTGAAGAATCCGGGAGATTATTATATCTATAAATTCTATGGATTGTAATGTTTTTTTCCAACAACATTATTTTTGTAGCAGATCCCCTACAATCAGAATATATCTATAAATCTCTTGGGATTGTAAAGTTTTTTCTAACAATATTATTTCTATAGCAGATCCCCTACAATCCGAAGCGGGTTCGGACGGGAACAGCGAGCATGCGTCATCGGGAGACGAAGACTCGCAGATGAGGCTGCGACTCAAACGCAAGCTGCAGCGGAACCGAACCTCCTTCACCAACGACCAGATAGACAGCCTTGAGAAAGGTCAGTACAAACAATCAGCTAAATACCACCCACATCATTTACTGGTGGCAGGTCTCTCATATGTGAGAGGCTGCCTGGGTGGGTACCACCGCAATGTCTATTTCTCCCGTCAAACAGCAGTTTAAATGTTACACTGTTGTGTTTCGGATTGAAGTACATTGTAGCCAGAGTAACTAACGTTCACGTGAAGGAAAACATTGTGAACAAATATGCACACCATAGCGATTTGTAAAATTTCTATGGTGTGTAAAGTCACAAAAGCCAACCCGCACTCAACCAGCATGATGGACTGTATGGCCTTACCACTGTCAATCTAATTTTCGATTGTAGAGAAGTTCCATGCCCTGCAGTGGGACGTATATAGGCTGATACTACTGTATTAGTACAGTACAGTACCGTAAAAAGGAATTCACTGGATGTGGGCCGCTTCACTTCAACAGGTTGATGTTTCCAAGATCCTTGGGAGGCTTATGTTCATCAGTGGACTTCCTATGGCTGAAGAGAGAAAAAAAGGAAGAATTATGTTATTGATACAAAAACATGCAATATTGTACAAAGTAGTAAGAATATGGTTAAAAGTGCCAAGTTCACCAGTGTTACCCAGCTCCCGAATAATACCATCTATATCAACCCATATATGTCACACTGCAGGGCACGGGCCTCCTCTACAATTGAGAGAACGATTGTAAGTCGTTAGGTCATTTATAGTCAATAATCAGCGCTACCTGTTCCGGCTGGCCAGTTATGAGGTGGAATGCCCATAACATGTTGTTTTTAAATATACGTATGCTATACGTCATATTTCCTCATAATATTGAACGTTTCAATACTAAATGACCAAAAAATCAGAACCAACTATGAGAAATAATTTTCACTGGACAATAAATCTCTGGCCGTAAGAGGTCCCAGGAGGCTTCATAAACCTATTTCCGAATGTCCCTTTCATCTTATTTATTGTTTGCAACGGTTATTAGTAAATAAATAAATATTGTCCCCCGATGTTTGCCGAGCTCTCGACCGGGCCCAATTACGACGTCGCGTTAATCTTGCTTTTTACTGTTTGCTTGTTTGTATGGCTGTTCTGTATTGAGTTATTGGTTTGTTTGTCGTTTATTATTTATTAGTTTATTAGGTTTGGGAAGTGTGGGTGAATTGTTGTTTTTTAATTGAACTGATGGGGAAAGCAGTGTAATCGCAATGGAGTACCGGACGGCTTAATTATATCAGAATGGTCTTCATAAGATGTACTCCAGACTGAACTAGAAATAATAACAAATGGCGTTCTTGTCGCTCTAAACCAATTTCCAGACTGATATATGAAGGGGAAAAGAAAGGGCAATGTGAAATAAAGACAATGACTGCTTGGAGACATAAATAATTATGTTGAATATCTATTTTATGATCTATTTTGATCGCCTCCATGGCTTAGTTAGACGCCGGCTGTGGAACGACAGGCCGCAGGTTCCATCCTTCATCGAAAAATATATTTGTGTGACCCACAGGTATTTGTATCGGGTGTTTGTGAGAAATACCCACGACACAAGACTCGATCTTACTGTGGGGTCAGGATTAAGCATGTGACTGTTGGGTATATTTTTTATATGTATTTTATGATATATATTGTCGCAGAGTTCGAGCGGACCCACTACCCTGACGTGTTCGCGCGGGAGCGGCTCGCGGAAAAGATCGGATTGCCTGAGGCACGTATCCAGGTAAAACAACATCCAGTTTACACCGGTAAGGTGGAAATATTAACTGCAACTAACTGAATGTGGAGTGACAGATATTAATCAATATTTTTAATGATTTGTTGGAGTAACCTTGCCTAACCTTTGGGAGCTGTGTGTTTGTGTTGTATTTAAATGTGGTATTTAACAGATATTTAAAAAATGTCAGAAGTACCTAACACATAAAAACAAATATATAACAATACTACAATTTAACTTGGATTTAGTTTTATACTTACAATATGCTAATAAATAATTTAGGCAATATACGTTTTACTGTAGGACATTGAAAGACGCTAAAATCAAGACTTTGGTTGAGAAAACTATTAAATAATTTAGAACAAAATTGAAAAGCTACAAATATCATAATAATGAAGAAAACGGTTTATTGGTAGTATCACCGACTTGATAAAATAAATACTATTCCTAAATATATGTTGTATAGGCATAGGATATCGGTAATTAAGAGAACTCAAAAGGGTGTAAATACATATTTATGAGCTATGGACGTCATCTCTAATAATTTTCTCGAGAATTACATGCAAATATATTTTTGCAACTTAAGCCAGGTGTCTTTGGGTAATAACCATGATAAGATAATGTTAGACGGGCGTACAAGATTCGTTGATCTTCATTTTCAATCAATAATATTAACATCATCGACCTATAAAGGTACTTCTGGCTAAGAGGAAGATATATACCTATACGTAATTCCGTTATTAGATATATTTAAATTACATAATATATTTTATGTACGACGGTCTCCCAATATCAAAATTCCAGTGAATCGGTAAACCTTTTAAAAGTTTTATCACGTTATTAAAACAATACAGAGTTGGCGCTGTCGCAGCCCAGCCGTAGTACGTACTTAATTTATTCCATTTATATAAAAAACCAACTAAAATCGAACAAGGGCGTGTTTTAATAAAGCAGTGAATGCGTTCATAAGGGCCTGTTTACCCACTCTGTTGACATAGGCGCGGCTATCGTGTGGATATGCGTCTTCGACAAACACAGTAAAAAAACAAGGGCTATATTACAACGCGAACGAACCCGCGTCGACACATATGTATATTTCATTACATAGATTAAACAAATAGGGTTGCTATAGAACAATATTCCCGACTTTATTTTTGTTGCATGTAATTTTTGCTCTGGCAACATTCACGCTCGGTTTTTGCTTGCTTTGCATTAATTTTGCTTAATTGATGTGTCGGGTAAAAATTATTCATATATTAAAAATTTTAACATGGAGATTACATTTGGATTGCCGAGTGCGGAATTGTAAATATTTATTATGTTGTGTTTGCGGACTTTAATTTCATTACATCGGAGGTGAGTGGGCGGGAAAACTACCGAAATGATGGCGGCGCAACATTACTCATTAAGCCCGCGTTTTATATAAAATTAACTACATTGTACAGGAATTCCTTAACCCCTCATTTTTTTGGAACACGTGAAGATACATAAGATGGAAATTCATAGTCGGGGCTCTTTTGAAGAGTTTAATTTATACATGGACGCATAAACTAATATAATTTCTAAAGTTTTTTAAAAACCATCTTTATCAGACGTCACTCATTATTACTATTTTATTGTTATGTAAATAGTACCAATTAGTTTTTACCAAACGCCACATAGGGTCACCAAAACATAATATTTTGTATTAAAAACGCCAACAGATTAAAAATTCATCGCATTTCAAACACAAGCCCTGTTTTAAATTCATACACCATTAAAGTGTGTTGTTGGCAACAGTTTAAAACATCGTTTGTGACGCTGCAGACGGAGTATTGTAATGGACCAGGGCTCCACTGCATACACTTTTAAACTTTACAAACACTTAGCGATTATAAGATAATCATATTTGTTTTAATACTTTTTGAATTGGAAGAGGTAGGAAATGAGAAAGATGTAGCTGTATATTTAAATAAATGAAACGACTTTGTAAAGGATGGTTACCAACTATACTACAAGTGAAGAATAAACTCTAATTTGTTTTAATCCTTGGGTGCAGTTATATCCATAAGTATTTGACCGTACAAAAGAGAAACAAAATAATGTTGTTTCTCTTTTGTACTTTAACATAATTTTCAGAGAGTTAAACAATAAAATTCCAGTGTAATCATTTGAAATTATGAGCTTCTTCTTAGCATTTTTTCATTCAGCACTCACGAATAATGCAAAAACACAGCTATGTGTAAAGTATTGTTGCCCTGAAAACCCCGTGTGTGAGCTACATTGTTCCCCGATGGAGCAGGCTTAGAGCTCAGCTCTTACGTTAACTTCGCAACGTCGACGGGTACACGCTTCCTACATATAGTCACTTACAGAAGCTAGTAGTTTATGAGATATTTTACATATATACATGGATAAACTCACACCTTTTTACCAGAAGGGGTAGGCAGAAACACTTCTGCCTACCCCTGATTACACAACCAGTAAAGCCAAACTCTATTTTAGTGGTCCATCCCACGACGTGATAAGGGGCGAGCCTATTGCCATATCCAGTATTAATTCCACCATGCTGATGATGAATAAAAAAATCCAATATCATTTAGCCCGACCCGGCATTCGAACTCGGGCCTCTGAACATACTCAAGGTGATGATGATGATAAATAATATAAAACTTATTCAATGTCATCTATGAAATTATTTTTTCTTCATTAACTCTACCACTGCTATGCCCTACTTCAAACACGACTAGATGCATTTATTATATAAACTTACTAGCAATAAAATATTTCTTTAGTCAGTAACAAGTCTTGAATAAAGACAAGTTCCTTACTTATTCCCTCAGCTCGTCACCGTAAGACTATCCACGTCTATTCAACCCATTCAATATCAAGGATTAATTATATCATATTCAAGATCTTCAGCTCATTCAAACTCCCTACATGCCACATTTAATTTACGTAAAACAGTACCGAAGTGGAAGTTTTCGTATTAGTATAAAAAGCTAGGCGAGTGCGACATTATTCGGGCGACAAAGCGGCTAAACTCTCGCATTAACCACTTCGGCCGTTAGTTAACATTTTGTGCCGTGTGCTTTAAACCTAGTGCCTTCAACTATTGCTTGTTTTTAGGGTTGATATTATACTATCTAATGTGCGATAAATTAGGCCGTCTTATTAAAAAAAAAACATAGTAAATAGTCGTTATTTAGATTCTTTTTCAAACTTGATGTTATCATGTAAATGACTTGTTGCTTCAGCGCAAATATCTAAGAAATAATCAATTTGGTTTGCAAATATATTGGATAAATAAAACGTTTTTTAATTAATTATAGAAGCTATATTTCACCACGCTATAATGGGGAAGAGCTGATTTATTGTAAACTTAAAACCCAAGTGTAATTGCGGGCAAAACCTGGTTAGTTATAAAACCAAAATGATGACAAACAATACTAATTTTTGATAACTTGCCCTGAATGCAGAAATACATAACCAAACCGCCTAAATGAGGTAATTCAAGCACAAAGTAAACACCTTAAAATTAAGCAATATTTTTAACTTGCAACACTCGACGAATCACATGAAGTAAATGGAGGGCCGGTCGTCAGCCCTGTAGCAAATTCGCCGGTCAGCGTACAAGGCACAACGCTCTCTAACAGTTATGTTTTAAAGCTGAGTTTAGCTTGTGGTACAGTGGAATTAGGCTGCAAGGAGTAGCGTGAACATCATTTGGTATTCTAAAGGACGAATCACGTGTTAGGTTCAAGGCTGTGATGACATAGATGATGCATGATTTTTACCCGTCCCTTTTGTTGTGAGGCGTGACAGTAGAAAACAGTAGATTTTTGGGAAAACATAATAAGCATTTGCCATTTACTGAAGGAAGAAGTTTACCCTAAGATTAGCTTAATAAGTTAGTTTACAGGCACTTTTATAATGATTACATACACACATATAATACAATTCATATTTATACAAGACAAATTTTAAGCTATACCTATAAATCATTATTATATGCCACAGATGCTTCCTAATTGAAGCATATTAATAGGGCAATGTTTAATACAGGTTAGGTATACATAATAATTTATTAATTCTAGTGTATAGATCTAAAAATCCATGTATTTTCCACCACCAAATCTAATTGTAATTTCAACAATAAATTACAAAATATTTCAATTTTTTTCCTATAAATCACATCGTGAAAACAAACAGTTGCGGAAGGGATTCCAACACAAAGTCGGGGAAATATTAAAATTATCCATAATATTTTCTCCAAAGTTATAGTCATAATATCGGGAGGGGTGAGGTATTGATCCCCGAGCCTACAGGAAGCGGGGGCGCGTTTCCGCCGCGAGGGGAGGGGGCTGTTTTGAAAAATTGGCACCCACCACGTACAAACGTTTACGGGACAACACACGCGACTTTGAACCTTATCCCCTTGTAACAACGCGCGATGAGAGAGGTTCTTTGAAAAAGTACCGAGATTTTGTGGTGTTAGAATTGTGCTCAGATTTATCGTGTTTTTCTGTTTTTGTACAATTTGATGAATGGCGGGTTTTGGACGTAAATATTATTCCTATGATTTATATTTTTGAATTACTTTTTTATGTTTCAATAGCACAACAGTCGGTGTTATTGTAAATATTCCATTTAGTTTTAACAATATTGTTTAAATTTCAATTAGAATTACATATTATTAGAATTTGTTGCATGAAAGAGCCTTATAATTCAAATGCAATATGATAACCATAAAAAATCCATGCATTTCATATATTAGTATGAACTTCAATAATACAGATTTTCTATCAATAGAATAACGTTAAAGGGAAATTGTAATCAAAATTTCAATTTTCGCATTATAGTAATGTATTTAGTCAGGCGAATAATTTGAGCTTGGACACAATATTGTGACATTGAGTTGCGTAAAACGGAACGCACTCCCGGAAGCGGCGCTCACGTGCGCGTCACTTCCGGCGCCGGCTGTCATGGCGTTAGTAATATGGCGCCCGAAACCTTTCTGCGCCCTGGAAAATCGTACGGATTATATATTAACTTCTTATTTGTTGTATTGTCATTACATTTTAATTTACATACCATCTGAAAATAATTAAAATGAATATGTAATTAATTATTTGCCTTTGTAAGCATTAATCGCTACAAATATTTAAACCAACAAGAATCTCTACAAAATTAAGTAGTAGTGTGTAAAGATATGCGACAATAGTCGTCTTTTTAAGAAATTATTCTTCTATCCGTTTAAAATTCATTAGTTTGATGAAAGAAGACTACTCACTTATAAGCTATATATTACTTCTTAGGTACTAATTCATTGAAAATAGACATAAAAACGAAATATTTCACCATACAGTAGGATTTCCCACACCATATGCTACACAAGGAACCTCCCATGGTGAGCCTGAAAGGTGGCGTGAGGCAATACGTCATAATATTATTGCCCGGCCCTGCGAAGGAATCGGCACAATGTTGCCGACAATATTTTATCCCAACCCTCGCAAAAACTTACTGAGGAGCTCGAAGGGTCAAGTAAGGCGGCGTGCATAACGCCCACATCACTAAAACGTATGTTAGGAAGATTAATATTAAGGACACATTGTGTGGTTTTGGAAACAGAAGTATGGACAAATCCTTAGGCGGTTTAAATTTAGAATGCAAGTTTAGTTATAAGTGACGTCTTCTATAATGAATCTATTGCATATTGATGTAGAGTCGACGGCCATTTTACGCATGCTTCAGGATGATTTATGATTGGACTCGAGAAAAAAATATGTACGGTTAATATAAATAACCGCAATGTTGATCTAGTACTAGTTAGTAATCTTTAATAGCTACAGAAGACACTGACTATCTATAATTTTCTTATGATGTTGATAATAATGTATTTTTATTTTTTATGTTTAAAATGTGTTAGCTTCTCTCCTTTCTTTTTCTACTTTGTTCTTCTACTTATTACACTACCCTCTCTTCTCTCTAGTTCCTTCTTTTCTTTTCATTCCATAGTTTTCTCATGTCTGTTAGAAGTTGCCTAGAGCAATAAGATCGCCATTTTCTATTATTTATGTATATTGTTGTTTCTATGACTGTTTACAATTAAGACGAAAAATAAATTAATAAGTCCATTATTGCACATGCGAGCAATAACTTATTTCACACGTATTTTTACAGTATATTTATAAATCAATCAATTTGTGAAACGCCATAATCCAAAATAGTGAAATAAGCCGCTGTACACGTGTGTCAGCGCCCTACGCGCAGCTAAAATATTGTGACGGTTCTCATTTTTCCCTTTGCGTCTATAGATATTTCTTCCGTGACAGCGATGACAGGTCTTTTTGCCGCCCCTATTCTCGCAAATTATGCACCTACCCTTACAACCTACCCTATGCCAAATAATGTTTCATCACAAAATGGTTTTGCCATAATTTTATTATATGAATGGCGTGTGGTGTAATTGTTTTGGCCACCAAAATGGCGGCTATGGAGTGCATTTCAATTGTTTTTACAAAAGTTACCTCGTTAGCTAAGTATGGATTTTTGGTTGGGACATCGTTTTTGTCTCGTTTTAATTAGGTTTTAATGCAGTCTGGATATGTAACAGTTATTCGTTTTAATATCTACACTCACTGCATCAAAAATTTTATTTTAAATATGCGATTTTACTCGCTCAAATCTGATATCCGATTTTTTACAATAAAAAAACAAAACTTTAAATTTTTCATATTATGGTTTTCTAATACAAAATCCCCATATTCTATACATAAAAGATGTCTTTCAGTAGTTAATTAACATGTTTACCTACACATTCTAAGTGTAGTTTCAAAAGTTTACACGGTGACCGCTAGCAGCCAAAATGTCGAACCTTTCTTGCATCGAAGGACACGTTAATCCCTTCGTCCCTAAACGTCAAGAAGCAACTACCAACCTTTAAATAGAACTATTTACATCAGTAAAATATAATTTATGGTATTATACTTTAGATTTTATTTTTGGGATTTGTCTATTGATCGTTTTGTTTTAGATTAATGATTTCATTTTAAAGGACGATAAGGGTTATTACGGTTATTGATTTGATGATACCAAAAAAAGAAATTGCACTCTATCATCCTTTTATTTTGAGAGTGTACACAAAAAAAAGGCATAAATTAAATTACTATTTGGAACTGTTCTAAAACATCGTTGCCACACGCGGTTTGCGAGAAAACAATGTTTCTTAAGTTGAAATCACACTATAGGTTTTCGTCTTACGCATAGAGTAAAGAAGCGGCCATAAATACTAGAGCAACGCGTCTTAGAGCGATCTGAACAATGGATTCTTTTGTTGTGTGCACATTATAGGTCATACGCTTAAGACGTGACCACAGACTACATAGAAAGAACCTTGTACGTTCCATTGTCCTGATTGGTCAGTTGGCCCCGTACTTACCGCTTTTTACTCTATGCGTAAGACGGAATACTATAATGTGTTTTCAGCTTAAGGATTTCACTTTTTTGATTTATTCGAAAACTAAATTAGGTAAAGAGTTGAAACTTGCAGAATTTTAGAATCTTATTAGTAACATCATAGTCATACTTTATGGTTCTGGGGCAGTTTTAGTACTCTTAACGTTCCATATCTAGTACGTTGTTAATCTTTTGCTTTGCTTAATTAAGAGCGTTTATACCCTGCACGCGCTTTTTGGCGTAAAAACAGGACTTTTCAAATGAGTTAATAGCCACCAATAAACAATTTAAAGGAAAAATAATTATTACTAATTTTAGAAAAGGTTGTCATCTAGGGATTTTGGTGGAAAACATTATAGATTGATGGATAATTTGTGAGTACTATACGGATTACTGAACACAAGTTTCGTTATTTAGGCTTTAAATGGCAATTTAGAAGCTTAAGATATCCGAAACCACTAAATATAAGATGAAAATAAAAATATTATCAGACTAATAAGACCCTTATGGAGGGATTTTGCTGAGAAAAATAATCTTTTTGTGTTTATTTCCTGAAAAATAAAAAATTAAACAATGCGAAATTATTCAGAAACTCTCGTCAAGAACATATTTTTTTTTACCAACTTATCGTACATAATTTTTTATACCAATTGCATATTACAATAGAAGAACATCTTATCTATAAATTACCATTTTTATATTTCAACAAAATTAGTTTTCATGTTTTCTACAAATATTTTAAAAACCACTATAAAACACGCTGTCCGACGTGGATCAAATCAGACCGCCGCAAGGCCTTCTAGAGGGAGGACGTATCGCTCGTCGCTCCGGCCTGGCTGCAGTCGATTATGCCGCGCGTAGTAAAAATAGCCACGCGCGGAATGCGATTACCACATCTTAGTACTTTGGTAGTAAAATATTTAATTATTTTTATTACCTACAATGATTTTGTAGTGAGTATAAATTATGTTTCAGGTAATATAATGGGATGTAATTCCGAGGCTAAATTATGTTATGTATTGTAATATAAAATTAAATATATTTCGTAATTGTAAGGGGTTGTAAGGCCCATAACACTATTTATGTGTTCGAACACGAAATGATTAATAAAACGTCCGTAGACAACTGATTGAACACTGATTTGAATGCAACTTAACAATGTAATAATAACGAAAATATGATTAGTATCCAAAATTTGTATTATTCTTTGCTTGCACAGTAATATTTGTCTACTTATAATTCAAATAAAATATTTTTATGATATTATATTACAGTTACATTTCAATTGAATATTTGAAGCGCACGGATCAAAGTTGTTTGAGCCGATTGTATAGCGAGCCGACGCGGCAGCTCTACGCACACAGCTTTGGTCGCTTATGTGTGCGTGAAATTAACGAAGAAATACCTATAGTTGACTTTGCGCGCAAGGTGTATACGCTCTTAAGGGATAATAACAAATTACGGATTATCATTGGTGCTATCGTCTGCTAACTTTGTCCATATACGTATCCCTTTAAAATGTAGAGTTTGATTAGAAGGCTTAAGACATCTTGTAAATGCTTAATATTATTCACAGATTCACATTCTACTGACTTTTTTGTAAACACCTCTATGGTGCATATCATTGAAGGTCAAACATAGATAGGTTTAAGCACGATGTTTTCGGTACATACCCGTCAAATTCGTGGTAAATTATAAACAATACTCACATGGCTCCCAGAGATGCCTTCTCAACAAACAATAACAAAATTAATAAAACACAAATAAGTTGACTAATATCTGTCGTTCATCTTCTATTGTTCATAAATCTAACCGTAGTTTTGGTACAGGTGTGGTTCTCAAACCGTCGCGCGAAGTGGCGTCGTGAAGAGAAGCTGAGGAGCCAGCGGCGGGACGCCCCCGCGGCGTCGCCCCCCGCGCCCCCCACGCCGAGACTGCCCCTCAATGGGGGCTTCAACTCTATGTATAGCCCCATACCGCAGCCTATTGCGACCATGGGCGATTCTTATAGGTAAACATTTACTTGCATATTTTTTTACTTAATTAATTAGATGTATTATAAAAGTATACGTTAATACTTTTTATGGTTATAATTATAGTATTTATTTACAAATAAGTTTTAATACAGATGAATCCAAATACCAAAAGTAAATTTTACAATGTGCATCCAATGAGAAAAATCACGTTATTTTTCTAACCGATAAGTCGTACAAATTATTGCAAAATTGCATGTAATGTTTTACAAACAAATAATAATTATAAACACAGAAAACTAAATATCGCAATGGTTTCTGATCAATTATAATTTCAGATTGTTACTAACAATGAGAATCCTAATATGCTCCTAACGCCATCTATTACGGAGGAGCGGCACTAATTAAATTGCGCGCCAAATCGAGCGGCAAAGGTCGCGGCTCCTTGCGTTTCCCGCCATTGCACTGACTACCGAGACGTTCCGAAGTTTACCGCCGAAGGTCGCCCGACTTTCCACTTGAATTGATTTTTAATAGTGAACTACGGGTTTTAGCTTTTGTCGTCGAGCAAATTAACTTAGTGAAATGAGAACTTCCTCTTTTTAGTTTAATCTATCGGCCATAGAGGTGCACGTTTTGTGTCACCTTTTTGTCTCGATATGCATTTTTTCTTTAAAATTTCGTTCATTCAAAAGGAATACTTTAGCTAAATAATAATATAGCTATCAAATAGTTTCTCAATAGTTATTGTATTTTACAGACGTCTTGAATATAGATTGGAAACAAATTAAGTTAACTATTTATTTGGTATTCTCACTCTTTCGAAAACCTAGACGAAATCTAAAACTAACTCCTCAGCCTTGTAACAAGCAATTCTTCAAAATCAATTTTATTTTATTTTAAACTTACACAAGTTTATCAAATATTGCCCTCTTTAAACAGCTTCTTAAGCCTTGCATATTTATAACCTCACTTTTTTAGTCTGTGCGTGTGCATGACAGTGCGCTTGGTTCCGACAGCTCGATGTCGGGCGGGCTGACGTCTTCGTGCCTGCAGCAGCGCGACGGCGGCTACCCGTACATGTTCGGCGACGTGCTCGGCAGCGGTGGCTACTCGCGAGCGCCGGCCGCGCATCAGCAACACGCCGCGTACTCGCAACCGCAAGCCGCTGCTAGTACTGGTAAGTGATATATTATAACCTATGTCCACAATAAAAGTTTTTAATTTGATTTGATTTGATTTTATACCTTTTGAGTCAGATTCATAGTTTTCTGGAACCCTATTCTGAAAATCTGAAACGAAGTTCGAATCTTCGGACGATCGAATTTTATAATACGAATGTACCTATATCGACATTTGTTCGTTATTGACTTATGGTCGTAACCATAGACTTAAGGGCCCCTGGGTAAAACTATTATCGGACAAAAATGAAACAACAAATTATGTTGTTATTAAAGAGGATAAGTACAAAAGGCACGTAAATAAAAATCATGTGTTATTTGCACGCATAAATCAACGTCTTTTCCCTAAATAATACACACGTTTATCTTAAGTCTTATAATCCATATTTCATATCATTTTTTTTACGTTCATAATTATTTAGTTTGCACTATGGGTAGATTTTGAAATTTATTTTTGTGAGCAAGAATTACTAAATTCACTGAAAAATACCGCTAACCTGAAAGGGATAAGTGATTTTCTGAACGTACTATTTAGGGTTAAACTTTTCAGTACGCTTTTACGGGTTTTCTCAGTTATTGGTTCTAAAAGTTATTTTATGAGTATGGGACTAACAAAATCCCTTTAGGTTTTTCCAAAACGTATTACTGTAATTGTTAAAAAAAATAAAGGAAGGTTTAGAGAGCTTACACATATTAAAAATAATTGCTATTTTATGCAACTCGATAGATACAAAGTTATTATTATTGGTAGTTTTGGTAGAGTGTTAAATTACAATTACCATTTTAGCACGAACTTTATATGTAGAAACATGTTTTATTTTCAACCATCCGCCATCTTGAAAGCATCGCGAGCAAAGGCGTGAAATCCATATATACAATTAAATAAGAAAAAACATACCCAATGAAATTAATATAAAGCGAGACGTTACAAACCGCAAAAATCCAGATGAGAGCCTTTGGAAAATATTTACCAAGTTGGTAATAAAAAATAAAAAAAAAACGCTGAGTCAAGAGCAGGGGCGTCTAGCGCACAAGACCGCGACATGACGGGGGAAACAAAAAAAGGAAAATAGGAGCTCACGGCCTCGATTGGATTTGCCGTTGTCTGTTCCTTACAAATGGTTTTTAAATTGATTTTGAATATTGAACGATTTCATTAACAAATAGTGGAATTGCGGAATGTGGAGTTACTTCGCGTTTTTTCTTATTAGAATCGAGATACGATTGTTTTGATATTGTTTTATTGATTATGTTCGGATTGGTTATTATCAATTCTTAAGTTGTTACAGTCATTATGATGGCATTGTAATCAAATAATAATCACATCAAAAAGCAATAATACTTATATGAATTATATTTAGTTGGCAGCCTAATTTAGAACGCACTCGTAATACTTCAAGTAAATACTTATATTTAAAGAAAAGATTGTGTAAGAAAGTAGACCGTGGCCGTGTGGTGGCAGTGTCGACGAAGGCGCCTCGCAGAAGAAGTAACAAATAGCTAAACATAAAACTTGCAGATTTATTGCACAAGTCGTGCCGGGCTGGCTTCGGCATTGTTTTAAAAAGCCGTAACTTTTCCATTTGATATTATACATGGTGCGGCGGACATTTTTAGCCGTAGGTGGCGGGAAGCGGTATGAATTATTGTTGTTTGGGGCGTTTCGCGGCATTGTTCAGCTGCCGAGTTTTCAACGCCAACCGCGAACAAAAGAGTTTTTCACAATTCAAAATGCACGCTCTCGTTTCATTTACTCTTTTGCGCTCTTTCCACGGGTGCATTTGCAGCTTGGTGCGGTATTAAATAATGCGGATTTGTTCTACTTTTCGCTTTTTGGCTCCAGTTCTTTTGCGGATACCGTGAAGGGATGTTTTTCATTTCGCAAGATTAAAATTTTTAATGAAATGTTTCGTAGATATAGTAGGTACTGTCTGGCTATTATGCTGTATTTATAAAAAGGTGTGCAATTATAGTTGTTTTGTTATATACTCATACTTGCGTATCGTTCATAAATTTCAATGACGATAAGTAGAGCGCTATCCGAATGAATGCTAAAGGAATCTTTTTTCAATAGCTACAGTTGTTCTTTTCTTTCATGCATAATCTGGTTTTGTCCTTAGCTTACTAGTCATAACAAAAATATTTTTTCTCATAAAAGTAAAGAAGCGTAGTGTCTGCTACATTTTATCAATATCATTTCCGCACAGAAGCTTAAACATGAAATATAATTTTTCAATATACTGAATACAGCACACGTTTAACAAAATAGCAGCGGCACTATCAACATCGCTATAAAACCGATTTAAAACGTCCGTGCAGCGTATCGGGCGTCATAAACAAGCAGCGGGGTAGACACAAACCATTGACTAAACGAGTCTCGCAGGAGCTCTGTTTAGAGTCGATAATAACGTGTAATGAATGTAAACGTCGCCCCCTCGTCGGCGGCGGAACGGAAAACTGTTATCGCCGGGCCACACGCGGTCGGGGGTGCGCGCACCATCGTATATACCCCGCTACACCTAAATAATTATAGCTATTACGCTATAGACGCGGTAAATGCGGAATTGTTTATTGAATGGAATTAAAGGGTTGCTTATGTGAGGTGAGAATCGAGTAAAAATAATTGGATACACTTTATTATAATTGGTGCAACGTTTATAAACATTTACATACATAAACAAATTGTTGTGAGCGATTTTAAAATATCATATTTAAATTCAAGAGTTAATACGTACTTAGTGCACCATTTTACGTTGTTTATCGAACATAAGTATTTTTTCATTCTATAAAATATTGGAAATTCTTATAAGAATACTTTTGAACCCTTTTATACTTATAAAATAAGTTTCCAACGGAAATACGCTTCGAATCGTGCATGATACGACGCCATAGCTTTCTGACCGTTGCGACTGTACATAAATCAAACCGTACACACGGCACATATGGCGCAGATAACGCGATTGTGTGTAATAAACGGAACGCAATCGGAATCCTATTAGACATATGGCCGGTCCGATACTGATACATGACGTTAATAGGTTTCACGTTAGAACCGTGTTAACATGTGCCCCCGACAACACTTGATTGACTTGCAATTATAGGAAAACGCTTGCGCTTCCCTAAATAATTATGTCTATTTATAGTGCGCTGGTGGTTAAGCGGTTACAGCATGCGTATTGGATACATTTTCTCTGTGTGCTCATGTGTTAGGTGTTACTGAGACAAATTTGTTTTAGGTTAAGTTTTGACAGGTTATGTTACGTTCAGTTTCGGCCTGGTGTATCGTGTTACGAATTTGCGGTATTTTGTTTCTCATGGGTTTTTATAAAGCATGTGCTATTGCAATAAAAATAACTTATTCGTGTATTGGAGAACAGGAAAATCTTATTTGCAAAACAATTTCGAAATGTTTATCCAATAAGTTTAACAGATTTATGAATACAAAGTATTGTATACCCTAAAGATATTTCCTGATGAAGGGTAGTATTCGTAAACATTAAACATCGCAAGTAACAAAGAGGTTTAACGACACAAAGAGTTTTAATCATTCACTAAATCCTTTTCCTTTGTTCCATAGGTGTAATATCGGCGGGTGTGAGCGTGCCCGTGCAAATACCCTCGCAGGGGCCGGACCTCGCGTCGAACTATTGGGGGAGGCTTCAGTGATCTCAGCTATTCGGGTTCCCGCATCGGCTCTTGTCGATGCCTGAGAACCCGACCAACGTGCCGGAGTCGCCATCTAGCGGCGAGATCGCGCATAACTACGCCGACTCGCATCTCAACATGAACGCGGCGCTCAACATGACCGCCGGACACGACAGCGTCCTGCCATCTGACATGCAGGAACAAAACAATTCAGTGTCGTAAGCGAAACATTCACCGGTATTAGTGACTTTTCAGTTCAACGATGGTGCAAGTTGTTTTAATGTTTTGTACAATACATTCTCGATTTTAAACGTTAAATGTTAAGAAAGCAACTGATGATGTTCAAACCTAGTGGTAAGCGACCTCACACAATGACGTATGCCTCGAGGGGTTTGTTTTTAATTATTTGCTTGCCCGTTGTATATAATATAATAATGCGGCATGAATCATTGCGTTTGGTCAGTAAAATAGTAAGCTAGTAAAATAGCGTGTAAATGTAGATAAGCGCCATCTACTGTTGAGTAGAGGAAGCTTCCGTGTTGAAGCATCGTTCCGCGGCGAGAATGAAAATGTAAATTGTTTGTGCCAATGTTTGTTATAATTGAGTGTAACGCGCCCTCCGCGCTCGCAACCCTTTTATTTCTTTGATGTATTCCATAGGGTTGCGAAATATTAATGCAACACACAAAAATAAGCTTCGTTACATCGATTTGTTTGACACCCTTGCGAAACAACAAATTGTCATATCCGAACTAATGATGTTTGTATTGTGACGAGCGACTCTCGTGTAATAAAATAATAGATGTTGTGTAACGTGTTCTCGACTACATTATAACACACGCCACGAAACGAATTAACTTATATTATTTATTACTTGTAATTAATTAAGGAGATCAAATATTGCTGTGATTAAAATGTAGCTATAGATTTAATTTAAATTTGGTTTTGAAGCAATACTGTGTATAATTGTGAAAAAGTACCAATTTGATATTGATTCTCAAAGTAATAGTTCACTTTTAATTGCTTACGTTTTGTTCATAAAAATGGTGCTGGCGAACAGCACAAAGTATGTTAAGAAAACGAATTGTACATTACAATATTTATATATTTTCATTGAAAAAATGCAATATGGACGAGGTGTAGGCGTTACAGTAAAGTGTATGTAATGTAATTTAGTTTGGAGTTAAAGTGTAAAATAAATTATTACTTGATATTAAGTGCATATAGATTGAGGAGATAACAGTGAAATTTATTAATAAATATTGCATTAACCAATTATCTGCAACTTTTATTCCACATCAGCCGTTTGGAAGCAAATAAACCCCTATATATTTAATAAATATTAGCATAGACATACTAACTCTATTGCGCCATCTATATTTAATTAATGTCATCATAACAATACCTACAAGAATTACGACTATAAAAGAAACAATAAATACACCCATATATTTACAGTCATTTAAAAATAACCATCAACACTCGAGTATATCAAATGACGCAACAATAGCCTAATAAAGGATACAATATTATTAATAATGCCGCCAGATGGCATTACTGTGCAAGCAAAATTCAACCTTATAGATAGTGCTGCCACCCTAAAATTGAGAGGAAATTATGCCGTTAAGTGTATTTGGGCGGTACATATTAATTTTGCGTGTTAGCTCTTTGCAGTGTACAAGCTTCGCCCCCAGTTTGAAGCGAGGGTCCCACAACAATAGGATGGGATTATGCGTGTTGCATTGTAGGCATTATAGTGATCTGCGCTTTGTCGATACGGCTACGCGTTAACAGAATGAGTAATATTTTGAAGTGTATCCAATTTTGTATAGTTACTTTAACATAAAAAATGATTCATTCAATTTGTGGCGAACTTATAAAAAAAATATTTGTACGCCGTTATGCTAAACACTTAAGTTCGAAATTGTGGAACTACCTTCAATCTCCTAAAGATGGCATATTTAACTATTTACTCTTTGATGTGTTAAACAAGATTTGCCAAAATCAGCACAGTTGGCATCGTTTTAAACGCCAGCATATGCGAAAGTACTGGAGTCGGCAAATGTTCTGCTGCTGTTGAAGAACACCATAAATCACGATTCTTCTGAAACATTTTTGACAAAAGGTAAGTGGTTTTTAATATGCAACAATAACTTCAAAACCTAACCGTTGTACACTTAATGTGCAGCCCAAAAGGTGCCACTAGCGCCATCAACAATTCACTGGTAATCTTATCCCTGAATATTTACACCAAAATATTAAAGAAGAGAACTACTGAGGAATTCAACTCAAAATCTTATTCTCCATAGATTAGATTTTTATTTTTATTTTAAGACTATAAAAACCGACAATATTCAGACAGTTTCAAAACATATTTTGGGTATCGAATGTTTTGTATTTTTCGCTCACACTGAATTTAAGTCTTTCGACGGAGACAACACATGCGATTACTAAAGTATGTTTTAAAACTGTTTATGAATAAGGTGTATATAAATAAAATATAATTATTTATTTCAAGAGGTTGCATATTAAATGTAAAAAAGCATTCGGCAAATCTCCAAATACCCTCACAATAGAATTCTATCAGAAACACGCGAACATCCCCCGCACGGGATAAACAATCGTAGATTATCAACGGTTATAATTGGTTTAGATTCTGTCGACCCCTGTCCCCTATCGTATTGAACGTTTACTGCGTTTGATTTGAATGGATAATCTCTCGCTTTGACAAATATGTGTTGTGACATTCGTAGGTACATCTGTAGTCGTTGATGTAACTGTTTGAAGGCAAATCCCTTTTTAAAGCAGCGATGAATTGTACGTATTTTTAAATGCTATTATTTCTACATCTGAATACGATTTATTTAGCTATCAAAGTTCTCCCATGTGTTTATGACTTAGATCCATTGTCTTTCCATAATCAGTAAAATCACAACGATGCAATGTCTTTGTAACTACCTCGGTAGCGTAGTTGTACTACGGTGTGGTTACAAAGCTGAAGTCTCGGGTTCGATCCAGGTTGGGCAGTGATATTGTATTTTTCTATTCATTATCAGCCCGAGTCAGAAAAAAAGTTGGGCCCGATATGGCGAAAGGCTCGCCCCCTATCTCATCGTGGGAAAGAACATACAAGGAGAAATATGGGTGTTCCGACACCTCTGCCTACCCCTTCTCAGAAAAGGCGTAAGTTTATGTATGTGTGCAATAAAGTGCATAGAATTATCGAAATATATTTAAACAGAAGTAGAGCAACCTAAAATGTAACTTCCAGTTTGGTGCAAATATTGTGATGATTCTATGGAAGCCATTATTATATTTTCTGTTCTATAATCACTATCTCATCAGTATTAATCTAGGGGTTAAATATAAATAAAATAAAAAATGCATTGTAAGTACATTTATTGATTCAAAATCGAAATACACATCACATGCAGACAGTCTCAAACAATTTTGATATATATAATATTATTCCTAACATTTTTATTTGGCAAAATAATTTCAAGTCTTTTAAGCTCGATTGTTAAGCTCGCCAAGTGAAGGAACTTTAAAACAGAAGATAACTTTGGTTTAACGTCTACTTAAAGATCACATCGATATCGTAAATACATTTATTATTATACTTATATCTGCAAAAGATTACAGACAATGATATTTGGAATATTTGGCACATAAGTTAACTTACAAATTAAATGTAGGTGTAAATTAATAAGTACAGTAAAAGTGAAGCTAAAAGGAAATTTAAATTATTGAGCAAATCAGACATATTGTCACATAAGTTGAGCGTCAAATTCAGTACAGAATGAGTCCACAACAAGAACAAATCATAACGTAGTAGGTCTAAGTAGAAAGTAAATTATCTTCTTCTTATAGAAGAAGAGATAAGAAGATAGAAATCAGTAGAGAGAAGGGAAGAAGCCACTTGCTTTACTGCGAAGCAAAGTACGCTAGATAAGAATAATAAATTAATATTTTATCACTGGTATAGACAATATCACGTCTTTAAACGCGATTAAATTAATAAGAAATAAAATGATATGTGGGCTGTGTAAATCAGCCTGAACTTATTTAATTTAAATATCATTGGCTAAAGCTTTTGGTTGGTAATGGCTGGATGCCGCAGAAAAACTTTGTTCTTCCACGGACGAAAGTTCTTACAACTATCGATAATTTATATTCTTAATCTCTATTTCATATCAATATAACTGTAATATTTTAATGAGAATCGTTAAAAGTGGGTGAATTTTGACACTGGAGTGTAAAAGCGGACATTGTTGGTGGAGTTAACATTTATAATGATTATTTATATGTTGATTGCAAGACACTATCGTATTACTCTCAAAAAGAGAGACGGGATATAGATTATGCATTCAACAGCTTGTTGAATTCCATGTGCCTTAATTCACCTCTTTTAAGATCTCCAAAGTATTAATGCCTTGGAATGTACCTATTATTTAAGTCGTGAAATAAGTATTCTAGGCCTCTATTACATATGAATTTCAAATTGAAACGTTAATGATCTTATAAGGGCGTGAATAAAAACACAAAGGGTTGAAATGTTTTAGTGGTTCAAATATCACTGAACTGGATATGTTGGTGGCAGGACATAATATATAAAAACTTTATCTTGCAATAACCATCGTATCGAATTCAATGATAGAAAAACCTAAATTCACCCACGTGTTTTTATTCACCCTATTATAAGACTATGAAGTCACTGAATATATTATTTAATGCTTTATGTATTCTTAACGTCTATTGCACATGTAATTATTTTAAAGTACTTAATACACATCTTACAATTGGAAGAATATTGAAACAACGGGTAAACATTTTATAATGGTTCAAATATTACTGAACTGGATATGTTGGTGGCAAGACATGCCTATATAAATAAGTCATCTTGCAATAAACCATCATATCGAATTCAATGATAAAAAAACCTTTTTTCACCCATGTGTTTATATTCACCCTATTATAAGACTCAAGTTACTGAATATATTGTGTATTATGTATCCTTAATGTCTATTTCACATTTATTTATTTTAATGAATAATTATAAAATTAGGTGAAATTTGACACAGGAATGAAACCGTGGACAGAGAGTGATTCCATTAGTATTAACTGGGTATTTTTACCAGGATAGATCTATACTACTCTCAAGCTTCGGAAAGATAACATTTATGAATCGATGTGCCGAATTGAACTATAAAATCATTTCGTTTTTACATGTGTCCCATTTCACTCCATATTAAGTTTCTCACTGATAGTAGCATGGAATGTATTGTCTATATTATTACATCAATGATATACCTATTGTTTATTTAAATTACGGTTTATGTTATCGAATTGTGGTGGAGTGCCTTTACTTAATTATTATAAAACCTACAGTAGTCTATCAAGAGAAAATATTTAAAAAATATCAAAGTCTTTTTCAATACAGTACATAAAAAGAGAAATATCGTAAAATACTTATAATTAAAATCGCCACATTAATAATAGGAAGGCGAAATAAATCGTTTACAAAATATATTCCTTAATTAGTCTCACAGTTTTGGATATAATAATTCGTATATATATATATATAATTTTCACTTAAAAATAAATCAATATAAATGCGGACAGTCCATAGAGAGTATTAAATATCATCTAAATTCGATATATCGTGACATGATGAATGATTAAATATCATTTAAAATCTAATGAGCATTCAATCTTGAAATGAGTAATAACACGTAGTATACTCAATAGGCTGATTACATGTACTCTATGAAGCGAATTAGGTAATTATTTCGGGTATCAACATTAATATGCACAAAAATCTAAACAGCTATTGAAATTTTTTTACTTGTTTTTTTTTTTGTAACCAGCGAAGGCAATTGTCAAAATTCATGATGGTAAGTGAACATTGTTCAAAAAAAAATTTAATGCTAGTACTACAGCAACAATACTGCCTCCGAAAGTATTTTTTGTCATTCACGAGTTTAAGGTAAGAGTTCTTCTTATAGTTATTTGCTTACGAGAGTAACGGCGTCTGTTCGTTGGGTGCTGTTGTATCACGAGGCCTGACACTGAAAAGGATTATAAGCACATTAGAAAACACTAGAATAATTTCTAAAATGTGGGTGATTTTAAACACATGCAGAAACATACATGCAGAAGGAAAATATTTCTAGAGCATCCAAATATTGATAAATGCGGGAAATTGTATCCAAAAGGCTCAAAAACTAAGGCCTCATCCGATTTATCGAGTGTCGGAACCGATAAAATATCGGATGTTCTAAATATCTCAAGTTCCACATGAAGCTACTCGCACTTTTCGTACACTGTTTTTTATCGATTCCGCCTGGTATTGTGTTTGGCTGCACAGCACGAACTTTAAGAATAGTATCCAACCATTTTGTTCAATAGCTCTGGCAAAACGAGCAAGCAGGTCACCTGATGGTAGGTGATCACTGCTGCCCATGAACATCCAGAACGCTGGGTTGACAGAATTTTTGCCGGGCCATCAAATTGGGGGGTGGGAAGAAAAATTAATGGAAAAAGAAAAGGGGAATTGGGCATCCGGCAATCACACTCACCGAACGAATCGCGATAGCAAAGCTGTCGCTTGAAGTCGGTCTCTTTTGAGACCACTTCTTAAAATTTCATTATATTCTCGTATGAGTTTATATAAGTCAGACGTCAGACAAAATCATTGGTAAAGGACACATTTACCTTCTGCTAGAATCGGGTTCGACGTTACTTATATGAATTTATATATTACGATAAGTCCCGACCTGACTCCAGATAAGTAGGATAGTTATTTCACAAATACCTCGAAACAATCATAGGCGGAGCCAGCAATAAACGTAGAAATAGATATCTCCAAGACATAGTTAAAAAATCCTTGTAAATATCGTAAACGATAAAATCTAATCTGACGTGCATGTAGAATATTCAAAAAAAAAAATAACAACATTCAAAGTTTACTATCATGTAATTTGCATGAATCAGATTAAATATCGACATGAGAGGTTGAAAAAGGGAATTTTATCTAGCTCCGCCTATTTCATAGACACATATTCATAATATTTAAAAACACATAAAACCATGCAATGGGTTCGTCTGAATCGAATTATAAAATAAGAAAAATAACAACACCCATATAAAAATAATATAATTGCTAATATTGAATGTGGTGACAAAATGTACCTATTGAAACACTTAGTCCAGATTATATAGATTACCGATTTGGACAGATCCAAGATATCGTGGGCTGTCATTCCGAAACATACATGAAACAAACATTTTAATGAATATCAATTATTATAATAATAGTTTTTATTTTGAAAGTAGAGATAAAGATTTATAATTTTTTATAATAAAACATATAAAATTATAATTGTCTATAATGAAACAATTGTTAAAACATAATTTTTTAAAACAAATAATATTGAAAGTGAATTAAATGAACATCATAAAGACCCAATTTGTCACTTTGAATTTTATTGGTGTAAAGTTTTTCGATAGTTTACGGACCATTGTGTTATTACAGCCTTACTTTAACATTGCATTTTCATCGTCCCCCCAAAATACTCACAATTATTAATAATATTATATAGTTGGTGTAAAATACTATGTGGATTTTAAACATTTTTGTGCCGTATAAAGCTTTTCCTATGGCACTACGTACGCATATGTATACTATATATTCTTATAATATTCAAGTGTTAATTTATCCTTATTCCAAATGTACTGACATTGGAATAGTGAGGTCAGTATTGATTCTGTTGTTGCTGTGAATGTCAAACACAGATCACTCCCAATAGATACCGCATTACGATAGTTTTGTTTTGAACCGAAAACGCCAACGAAGGGAACTGCGCGGGGGGTGGGCGGGTTGCAGCGCGCTTACGTGGACTGCATTCAAGAGATGCGGCACAAGTCGATAAATAAAAAAAAACGTATCGATAGTTGCATTTGCCAGTAAGTTCATGTGTTATGATCGCTTCTATAACTTGATTACCAACTTGTTAAATGTTTGATAATATTTTTTCACCGGTCTGATCTAATAAATTATAACAACCGGCAACCGCTGACTACGAATAAAATAGGATTAAGATTTATTTTTAGTATGTGACGGTTTTATTTATATTATTCAACGTGTTGTTTATTGAGAGTGATCTGTGCCTAGTCAAAATAAAAATGAAAATTAAAAAAAAAACTTTGAAATATTTATTTGTGTTTTATTTTATTAAAACTATAAGTACGCAACCATAATTGCACAAGATAACCAATATTACACTACAAAGAAATATCTAGGTACTAATGTATACATAAAAATATTTTTTAGGCAGGAACTTCTTGTTTGAAAAGTGATTTATTTTCCACGTACATAAATATCATGTTTTACATGACACCTATATCGAAAATGAACTTTTTTTTTATCTGTATGTCAGTCTGCTTGTTGCCGCTAATCTCGGGAACGACTGGAATTTTTGACGGCATTTTCCTGAATCCTGTGATTAGCGGTAGTATCTGTGTATTACTGATGCAAATAAAAAAAAACTAAAAAAATATCGGGATAGCGATTGTCTATTTTTCTCGCTCGCTATAACCTTTTTAATGGTAATCAGATTTATACATAAACAATGGAGAGCTTTGTTAGTGTTCAGTTTGACTAGATAGCATACCGTCTCTCATTGATTAAGAGTATAAAACAAATGAAGTAAACTTCTCTTTCATCCTATAGGCAAATACAATCAGTGATCCTATGTTTCGCCTTTTGCTGTATCCTATAATGGGATAGGGGGCTAACCTAACACAATTGGGCCACACATTACAGAGCCCGGAACTGATACTGAACAGAAAATTCCTATATCATTACCCAACTCGTAATTCCAATTTGAGACCTCAACGTGGTAGTCCGAAATAATAAACCACAACACTTACGCTAAATTAGTCTTCCAGAAAGATATAGTCAGTAGATACTTGATTCGAGAAATAGGACCCGAAATACCATCAGACGAATACGCTTAAACGAGCTTCATCTGAAGGCTATAAATGTTACTCTTGGCTGTTGGACAAAATCAATATAATAATATTATATTATTTGAAAATCAAATTATTCTCTCCACACAAAACTACGAAATTATAAATTTTGAAATAAATAAAATGTACCAGAATTTTTTAAATATTCTGTCCGGATACAAGTATCAATTAAACGACGACGATTTTTCATTGGGAAAAAACATTCTTGGGTAAAATGTCGTGAACAAATTACGCTATTTTTGTAGGCCACCAATCGTCACCTCGACATGTTGCATCTACCCATTTTTTTTCCTTTCGGGACATGCGGGGAATCTAAAATAAAAATGGTATTATTCAAACATTATGTTATATACTAACCCACAGTTTTTACTCGACGAAATGAGAAAAACGGAAGAGTAAAATTATTGAAATAGTACCTAGTTAAAAACTTGACCTTTTTCAAATTACATTAAATGACGTCGTCATGGTGATTTGCAATTTTTATTTACATCATTAAACATTTCGTGACATTGTCATTTGATCAAATTATTTTACATTAATGTTTTAAAATATCGATATTGATTGGAATTATATTATAAACATGCGTCAAGCACTAGAAGAACGTGTGATTTCAACAGAAAAAGATGGCTTATTATGGTTATTGCTATGCGAAAAAGAGATGGCTGATTTTCGATTCAAACTCGACTGTGTGACGTCAATACATCAACCAGTATAAATTGAGCTCGCTTGTGAACAAATTAATTTAAAGAATATTAGTTACCGATGAAACATTATTCCGTTTTTTTGCATACTTGAAGTTTTTGAGTTTTTTCGACACCATTTTATTGAGCAAGTCATTTTTAACTGTACTAAGATATTCTCAAAACTTAATTTTCGCCAACGCTCAACGATATGTGCGGGTCCACTACTTGGATGACACTGAAGACGCGATATTTGGCATCGGTTTATATATATCTGATAACTTAAATGTGTGGCGCACAGTCGGTGCCTTGCATTAGGTATCTATTGGGAGTGATCTGTGATGTCAAAATATTCTATGATAAATATCATATTATATTTATTATATATGCTGCCTCGACTAGACTGCCTCGGTGGCGTAGTTGTACTACGGTACGGTTACAAAGCTGAGGTCTCGGGTTCGAATCCCGGGTTGGGCAAAGTGATATTGGATTTTTCTATTCAGAATCAGCCCAGAGTCAGGAATTTGTGCCCGACATGGCGATAGGCTCGCCACCTATCACATTGTGGGACGGAACATACAAGGCGAAATGTGGGTGCCCTGGCACCTCTGCCTACCCCTTCTGGGAACAAGGCGTGAGTTTATGTATGTATATTTATTATATCATTATCATATTTTTTTCCAAGACACAAGGCTCTACGATTGAGAGCTGAGACCATATTCCAAGGGTTCCCAATCTTTTTTAGTCCGCGGCGCATTTACAATTTTGTCTTGGCGCCCTAGACTATCTAGCTGGTCGAAATAGATACTTACACTAGTAAAGTAGATAAGCAAAAAAAATAGAATTGAGAGAGAGACACACAAAAAGAGAGAGAGAGAGATAGAGATTCACCGACTTCAAATACCTCTGAAATTCTTTGACAAAATGCTATGATTTCCTTTACTGTTATAATAAGCTAGTATAGCTACTAATATACAATAATTAGTCTTTCCTCAATTACTTTTTAATTATTTTTCTTGCGTTTTTGGCATACGAAGAAACGGGTCTGTATAGTACCTATTTCATAATGAATTCTTAGATGGATATAAATAACGCATTTCAGCCGTTGGTCCCAATATAAGAAATGAAAAACGAATTTGTTTGTTTGTATCGCTTTCACACGTCAACCATGCAACCGATCATCATGAAACTTTGCACACACATAATCATAGATACAAAAAAGGACACAGGGACATCAGTCCACTAAAGTGCTATCACCAAAAGATAAAGTACCATCTTAATACTTCCTTTGTCGACCGGACACCTAAATTAACCAAATGTACATTAATAAGCCGGTGTATCAAAATGTAATAATTATGATTAAAACTAGCGGCCACCTTCCCTCGGGTGCAGCTTTTTGCGTCACATATTATTTCCCGCGCGTATTGAACTATACGTAACTGCTGTCCATTATACTGCTTCTCTCATCCCGTCACATTACATTTTGTCCTTTTTGAGTTCCACAGCTCAATTAACTCTACTTCTGTCCTCTTTCATCCCATTTCATTACCCATATATTCTATCCCATTCCATCCCTTTTAGCTTGATAGAGTAGCAAATATACATATTTGAATTCCTTACTCATCCCCCCGGAACACTACTTTTTGGGATAAAAATAGCCCCTGTGTTAATCCAGGGTATCAGCTACCACCATATAAAAATTCTTCAATATTGATCCATCCATTAGTTAATACGCCACGCTTGGCAACTCATCTGGTTGGGGAGGCCTATGTTCAGCAGTGGACTTCCTGTGGCTGAGATGATGATGATGACGCTTCAGTGTAAAAAAGAGACAAAGACACAACCTTCGCATATATAACATTAGTACGATGTACGATATATGAAAACCTCACCTATTTCGTGGTGCTTCCCTGAACGGTGCCCGAGAGGCGCTAGTGAACCAGGCGATAGTCACCTCCGGTACTTGTGGACGATAGCGGTGCCACAGCATCTGTACTACAAGGCCGGATAGGGCCAGTGACGTCATCAAACCCATCATCACGGTGTCTGCAAACAGGGTTGACTGGTGAATGTTTAGTAGGGCGAAATTTTTGAAATTACAGTTAATTTAAAGTATTTAGAAAAAATGGGAGAGCAATTTTTTTAGGACGCGCGCGCTCCTAATTCCAAAAAAAGCTGATGAAGTTAACTGGCTTCAAGGCCATATGCCGATGATGGTACCAAAATGGTCCCAGAACGATATATTGATCATCTTCTGAGAGTATAATGTCAGTGATAAAATTCTGTAATTCTGAGAATTCCAACTCTCTACCTAGTTTAGTTTGGTACAGTTACAAGTTTAAATTTACTTTGCGTTTTTCTTCACTATACAATACACCCTTTAATCATCTTTATAGAAGAGATATGTCAGCTAAAAAAATAGAAAACTTTTTTTTTCGTTCTAAAATCAATATCCTCTTGTAGGTTGACTGAGTATCGGCTGCTGGTTGACATTCTATCTGGATTGCTCTTCGCTTACCATCAGGCGCACTATAGGTAATAAAATAAATGTCAGCTGTGAAACAGGATGACCGGGAAGAATATATGATCTAAAAATATTTGTTTTGGGGTTTGGTACCAAGTCTATAACGCAGCTATTCTTAATATCTACCTACATAAAGCCTTCACAACACAAAATCATATCAACATTCAAATCACATTTAAAAACAAAAACATGTCTACATAATCGAAAACTCCTTACCCAAATACTGCATCGGTCTCATGATCAAAACCTCATTGAATTCGCTCATCGTAATACGCCTTATGAGGTTAATCACAATATACTTAGCATTTGCCCCGGCGAAGTGGGAGATAGTGAAGACCATCATATATGCGCCGAGCCATGGGGTGCAAAACATGCAGATGTCCGGGATACCAAATAGTAACATATCAGTCAAGAGTACCACCACACCGTACACGCACCAGAAGTTTTGGTTCACTCGTAGGTATGGGACTTCATCTAAAAATATTTAAAATTATTGGGAATATAGGACAGATGTGACTCTCGCAAGAGCTCCATTTCTCGGATTATATTTAAATGTAGTTTCAGCTGATAATTTTTTTTAACTACTTAGAAGTAGTAGAACCACGCTGTTGACACTCATGACTCAGCATGAATGGGCAGGCTTTTCGGAGGTAGTAGCACTAGCCTACAGGAAATCAACGTGAAGCTTTACTGTCGTATTTCATTCGGTGAGTAAGATAGCTGGATGCCCAAGACCCCTTCCCACTTTCCATACTTTATCTATCCAGCTACCCTCCTGATTTGACAGCAGCATATCTATAATCCCAGAGTTGTTGATGTTCATGGACAGCGGTTACTTACCATCAGGTTACTTACGACCTGTTTGCTCGTGTGTCGGACAAATTGTATTAAAAATCAGTCTTAACAGTAACGACCATGTCAAATACACATATGTATAACACCTTTATGGGCACTTTATGGACAATTATATTAAATTACCAAATAAAATATACTTAAGATATAACACATACTGAAACACTTTAGGAATGGTAAAATCAAAACACATTTGATAATCGAAAAATGACAATAATTGGAAAAAACAACTAACGCAATTAATAATGATAATAATTTACCTCCAAATCGGTAGTAAACGAAAGCGCCGACAATACACCCGACAGTGGTGATGCATATCAACAGCGAGAATGATGGAGTGCGGCCGACATACCAAGTCCATATCCAATACATAGACATCAGGAACCCATAGCAAATCGACACCACGTACACCACTAAAATTATATAAATTATATGAAGATATGTAATATATTAATCCATCAAATACTTCTAATTATCGGAGATTTTGCCAAAGTTAGGTTTTTATTGTTTTTTATAAAATAGTTTATTTTGTCTTGCAGATAGTGATGTTGAACGATCAAATTATGTGGGATAATTTTTCATAAATCGTATCAGTAATTAATTGAAGACTCGATCAATACATCAGTAATTATTTTATTGATTGTATTATTAACTGCGTTTTTTAAAATCTTTTTATAAGAGTCGTTACTATCTGGAGCAATGGATAATAGTCGATAGGAGAAGGTATTACAGTATGACAGAAAATATGTAAATATTGTTTTTAAAACATAACTATTCTTACCTGTTTCATCTTGATAATGCAGTCCAACAATCAACGAGTACATCATGGTAAACCCGATATAGAAAGTAATAAAGAAGAACGACATGTAGAAATAACGACGTCCCAAATAGCAAAGAAGAAAACCGGCTATGAATGTCATCATGTACATGTAAACGAAGAAAAGGCCACCTGAAAACAATTACCATGTTAGAAAACTATTTATAGTTAATCCACGCACTGTAACGGCGAAGAAAAACATCGTGAAACCTGCATACCATACCACGGCGATATGCAAGAATTTATATGGTGCGCAAAGTCCACCAACCCGATTATATGGCCTTACCCCTCTCAATTGTAGAGGAGGCCCGTGCCAGTGTATCAGCCCATATACGTCCCACTGCAGGGACGGGCCTACTCTACAATCGAGAATACGATTGAGAGTGGCTAGGCCATATAGTCCACCACGCTGGCCTAGTGCGGGTTGGCGGACTTACATACCATAGAAATTCTTATGAATCGCTATGGTATGCAGGTTTCCTCACGATGTTTTCCTTCACCGTTTTAGTGCGTGGTGATTGACTATCAATACACACATGACTCCGAAAAGTCAGAGGTGTGCCCTGGGATTCGAACCCGCAACCACCGTGAACATGTTGGCAGCCGCGTCTAGTCCGTTTACCAACAGGCCACCACGCACGCTATGAGTTAATACAACCCAAAAAAAAAATACAATCTCTGCTATGCACGTTTGATAAGACTTAGGACAAACTTCACGTTCCTTGGTAATTCTAAAAAATGTCTCAATGGTGTGCAGGTATCCTTGATGAATTCTTTCATAGTTAAAAAGGCACGCTTATTGTACATTAAATCCCGTGTATGTCTAATTTCGAATTTCCATTCAAGTTAATAGAAGACCAATAGAAGATAATATAAGTGGCAGGAAGTTGCTGGGTGTGGGCAGTTTTGGACTGATCACTCTAGAAATCCTCAAGAGATATTTGTTCAGCAGTAGACTCTCCGAGACTGAGGATAATATTGACAACAGATTTCTATATCATCTTGATTCTCCAATATTCTTTGTAAATCAGTATTTTTTGAAGTGGTAGCCACGCTGTTGATAGTCATGGCTTAGAATGAATGTGCAGGCTTGTCCGGGGCGGTACCACTGTCTCACAGGAAATCGACGTGAAACGGCATATTTGCTGTCGCATTTCGTTGGGTGAGTGAGATTGCTGGATGCCCAATATCTCTTTCCTCTTCCCATACTTTTTCCTTCCCGCTCTTCTCTGGATTTGATGGGCCGATGTCACATCTATGATCCAAGCTTTGTAGATGTTTATTGGAGGCAGGTATCGCATACCATCAGGTGACCCGTTTGCTTATTCGCCTCGAGGAAACCAATCGGGGGTTAGTCGCATCAGAGAAACCAGTCATAGCCAAGCTGGTCTATTTTGGCTTCTGATATGTTTCAGACTGGACCATCGTAACACCTGAATGTTAGGCACCTTTGGAGCACTACCATCGATAAATACGCAATAATTATTCTGCAGCAAATTATCTATAACCTATTCTAAAACTTACCTATATAACAATCGTCGTAGTTGCAGCCGTGTTCGAAAATAGGAGCGTATATGGCATATCCTTCACCGGTTCTTGCGACAGCCACATATACTCTGCTTGTGCCATAGTATCTACTAATCTTTCGCCGAACTCGCCATAACGTTTCGGGTACCTAGTATGAACATAATTGATGTTTGAAGAGTAGGTAGGAAAGAATAGAGTGGATGTAATCGTGTATGTATGATTTAAGATTTAGAAGAATAACCTATATCTAAACCGCATTACATTAGGAAAAATCACATAGTCAAATATCAAATAATAAGATAACAAATTGATACTTTAATAGCTGTGTATTTGTTTTGAAGGGCAATTCACGCAATGAAATTGAAATTGTTACATTTTGATCAATAAAAATTACCTTGATCTTTTTGTTCTAGTACCTATTATTCTTATTTAGCAATATCAAATGGCATTGTTTTTATTACATTACTACACCCACATAAAGGCAAAATTTTTAAAATATTTTCTGTATGAAAAATACTGAGGAATCGTTGCACGTAATATATTATATAGTCACACCTTTTTCCCAGAAACATTAGGCAGAGTTGCTGCCAGGACAACCACGTTGCGCATCGTGTGTCTGTCCCACGATATGATAAGAGGCGGACCTATGTATTTCCAGCCTCCAGGTGAATGCCTGCTAATGAATGTAAAAATCCAATACAACTTTGCTCAACCCGGGATTCGAACCTGACACCACAGCGTGTAATCGTACTGTAGTACAACTGCGCTACAGAGGCAGTCAATGTCCCTACACTTTTGCGTAAATAAGGTCACACAAATTTCGATTAACTTTATCAAAAACATCCACGAATTACGACAACAATTCAAACCAGAATAACTATAATTACAGCTTATAATTATAGTAGACAATAAGTTAGGCTAAAACCGGAATGTCAATGTACAGGGTAATACCCAATCGCAACAGGAAAATGAAATGGTCAGTGCTTTATGCGCATTCATTACACAGCGATCACAACTAGCAGGAGAGTTGTATACAATGCTACATTGAAACGAAGAATCGCTTCAAAGCACAAGATAAATCACTTGGATGGCCTGAAAAATCTGATACCACTTTTGAGACCAATTAAATTTATACGAAGGTAATTTGTCCAAAAAGAAACATTCCAGTCATATGAAATGAAATGAAATGAAAATATTTATTGAATCCATAAAATGTCATACACTATTTAGATTCAGTCACTTTTTTTTTCCACTACCACCCAGTTCACAAGGCTGTTTTCGCCAGAGAAGAACGGGCAAGAAACTCTAGCGTTGCTCTTTTCAAAATAAGTTTACAATACAGTGATCATACAGGAGTTGAAATTCAGAGCAGTTCATAAATTATTCATATCCTATCTACGTCTGATTAAGAAAGTTGAATATTATAGTAAGATCTACGACTTATTTAAAATTAGTTCGGCATACATTTTCAAAATGGCGGCCAAAATGTTCAATTCCGACTATCAATTTAGAATATCGGTGCTAAGGATCCCACAGATATCGATTTAGAGACCAATGGGAACACGAAAAACTAATAATGTTTCCTCGTATTTGCTAGATTATTACTACTGCTTCCCTTCTATAGGTTATAGCGTGATGATATATAGCCTATAGCATTCCTCGATAAATGACCTATGCAACACAAAAATATTTTTTGGATTCGAACCAGTAGTCCCTGACATGAAAAGTAACAAACAAATAAACTTTTCAGCTTTATACTCGTAGATGTTAAGTATAGATTTTGTGTGAGCTGTGTATTTCATTAAAAAAATACTTACCACAACTGCCTTTCCCTTCATGCCATCCAAAGTCATCATTTGTTTGATACTATTGAAATATGATTCAGTATCGTGAACCAGTCCTGGTAAATAGAGGACGTAGAAGGTCAAGCGAACTCCGATTGGATTCAGACAATTGGGATCCCGTGGGCTCTTTGGCGGTGGGGCCGCTACCTGTACGTAGTAGTCGAAGTAATCTATTTGCATGAACGGAGCTACTGGTACAGACTGTTCCATGCTGCATCCACCAGGTATAGGATCTAAAAACATCAGGAGCTTATCAACATCACCATTCAGTTCATGCTTGGGTCTGATAATAAACTATCAAAGCTTAATTTGAATGGCATTCATGACGTAGTCATCCTCCCGCGCCTCTGAATTACCCAAGGCGATAGTTCAGTTAAGATTCAGTTACTCGATCAAGTCATACAACTAGCTGCTTCATTTACAACATTCTGTATCAAACAATGAAAACTACATACCCTTCGGTCCATAAGCGTGCACAGACACGTAGACAACGATTGTAAGTTCGGCAAAGCTGTTAACTATGAAGAAAGGTTCCATAAATGTTTCGCTGTAGATCGCAATGTTTGTACCCTGCACACTGGCGTTTTGTAATAGCTGACTTTCCTGATACAACTCTACAGGGTGATACTGCGAATGCACTTGAAATATCACGTACGCGACATCATCGGTCACATTTAGCAAGTTGATCTGATGGCGTGCTTCATTTTTAAGATGCACGAACGCCGAATAAATCTCTTTGTTATTTGGCAAGGGTGGTCTCACCATTACCTCGGATACAGTCAAAGCTGAAAGAGAATCAATAAATAAACGAAATTCATGATGGAAATTCTACATTTGGTCCTTAAATGTGCTAACGCTTGTAATAATAAAGTACTCCGTTGAAATAGTTTAAATCAGTAATGACATGACATTGAGAAGAAAAGTAGAATTTAAGGGTGGGAAATTTTAATCAAGTGTTGGCAGTAATCTGGATCTGAAAGCTACGGTAGGTCTGTCGTATATAAAAGGTCGTTCACCATTTGTGCATATTTGCAACAAAGCATCAGAATAAAAGCATTTTTTATGCCTTATGTACTTTTGAAGGACATTACAAGACAGGAATCACCTAATTTTTGGGTAAATGAACGCAGTGCACGTTTCTAATAATAACAAGTTGTGAGTTTTATTGCTCTTATTTATGGACAGGCGTGACGCTTAATATCATGCAAGTGACCTACTCATCGTTCTTGCTAATACAAAAGTACCTACTTATTCATATCTCTTAATATCGCTCTATAATTATAGTAAATAGCCAATGATTTAGTGATTTCGTGCATTCACCGTTAAGCTGAATGCACGAAATCACTAAATCATTGCAATCAAGCATGCACCGTTAAGAAACAGATTTCTACATGTATCCGATTCCTCGTTCAAATAGAATTGACAATTGTAAACTTAACTATTAAAATTGCCATTAATAACAAAACGTATTTGAAAACTAAATATTGGTAGGGATCTCTACGCTTTTCTTCTCGATTGTCTTCTGGCTAAGAAACTAAGTTGGATCCCTAGCAAATCTTGCGCATTTATACCGGCTAAAATCTTTCGGAAACGATTGGATTATGGGCAATGTTGATTAATTTACGGAAGGAATGATTGATTTTTTTCTGATCCTGGTTTTTTTCGTCATCCCTGTTCGTCGCAGTAGGTATCACGCATTTATCCCGTTGTAGAGGGCATAGATGCCCCTTGCCTTAACTTGTTGTTCTGAATCTCCTGCATCCCTAGTGCCACATTTCTTTTTTGCCTTTGTCATAAATTGTGCACATCTAAAGATGATTTGAACACTTACGGTCATAGTCATATACAGTTTTAAAAACCATATTAGATAAAGAATGTTTTGTCTTCTTCACTCAAATTGAATTGAAAAGTCGTTCGAAAGAGACAAAACATAATATGATTGCTAAAAATTCTTTTTAAACTGTCTCTGAATACAGAGTGGTACTAAGAGAGAGGTGGAGGTTACGATTTTATCAGTCAATAAAATAAGTTGCATATTTGAATTCATATAAGAATTTTCAAATGAGCCATTAGGGGGTCTATTGGGACTTTAGTATAAATGGGTTTAATATGCATGGTTCAATAGTGTAATTAAAATAAAAGTTAGTATAATTTAGTATTTGTTTGTGTAATAAAATTTTATTATTTAAATTATTTTTTTCCTGGATTCCTGCATCTACTCCTGACAGGTAGAAAACATTTCTGTACCAACTCTCCAAACTTTAGGTGTTCAAGAGCATTGGTCAATAATTTTTATCCTTTTATTTTTCATTCCATTCTTTTTCCTTCCCATACCTCTCCTATTTTAAAAGGCTCTCAAAGCAGCCACGATCCAATTATGAAATTTATTTATGGGTAATATTATCATACCATACAATACCATATTGTGAATCTCTTGGTTGTTTGCCAGACCAATACAATAAAAAAAACCTATGTTCAGGTAGACACCGGAGTTGACTTAATTTTATACATAGGTAATGAACATTTAAACACCTTTAATACAGGATTATTGGTTTTGATACTTGGAGTATATCCACATATTTAGATTTAATGGTAAGCTATAAACATTTTAAAAGTAAAACAAACCTTAACTAATTAAATACTAACCACGGTCATCGGATACAGATTCATTGATTGGGGAGCGATGTACAAAACCTAAAAATAAATGCATTATGTTACATACATACATAAACTCATACCTTTTTCGCAGAAGGGTAGGCACAGGTGCATTATAAATCATGATGGTTGATAACAAAAGGTTTCTGCGATTAAGCCACTTTCAAGAGTTCAGTGTGGAGATCCCTAGGGAGGCAGAGGTTCGGTAGTGAATTCCTTGTGGCTGATGATGATGATGATTATGATGAAATAAATAAACATATCATTTCCAGTACAGGGTATAGTTACATATTTACACTGTCTCTTAGAGGGCTTAGAACACAGAAATTGTTAAGACTCTATAAATTGTAGGGTTCTTTATCAAAAAAGTGTGTTTTAATTGAATAAGAATGCATATGACTCCCAAAAGTCTCCGACTGTTGGTGAGTGCGTCAAAAGTCACACTCGAGACCATCGTCTTCGCGATTCTCAACTGAGCGATCATATAGTACCAACTTGCATATAATTAGCATTATTAATATAAGGCTGACCTATATAGCAATGGTTCGAAGTAAGTCAATACGAGCTGCGGCCCGAGTAAATCTCGCGCATGTCAATTAATGTAATGTCTTCTCAATTTTCTATGCAAATTCTATAATTAGAGCTACTAATTATTTTTTAATTTAATTTTTCAATTTAAATTTATAATTATAACAATAATCTTTATAGATACAATTTACTTTTAGAAGTTATTAGCTATCTAACTTACCTTGGTACGTGCTATATTCATTTGTCTTGAGCCCAGGGTCTAATGAGCCCTGCGCCGATGTTAATATTACAAACAATGTAATATAAGCCGTTAAGGGAAACATTTTGCTTTATCTGAAATAGTAAAAATATAAACAAGGAGCCGTCACTGAGAAAAAAATAAAGTTTTCTATATAATGATTACTAATTTCTTATTGATAAAAAACATTTCACCAACTTTCAAACAACTCTTTACAAAAATTGAATATTTCGCAATGATTTTTTATGTAATTGTTAGAAAATGGGCTCGTTTTGAAAAACCTCACCTTTATCAGCACCGCGTACGACACTTCGCCCATCGCAAACCACTCGCAAACAAATCGATACTGAATGGATATTGGATACTGCACTACTCATTCCATTCTGTCACTTTGGAGTGAACATGTTATCGATTGACCGAGTCACGGACCGAATAGCTCGTAATTTGTAGGCAAGAAGCTTATACCCAAATGGAGATTGCATTCCGTATATAAAAGTGAAGCACAAAAATTTGACCTCGAATGACGTTGCGACTGATTGCTATCCTTTTCTTTCGAGTGACAATGAATGAACAAAAAGTCATTTTCATTCATTGTCACTCGAAAGAAAAGGATAGCAATCAGTCGCAACGTCATTCGAGATCAAATTTTTGTGCTTCACTTTTATATACGGAATGCAATCTCCATTTGGGTATAAGCTTCTTGTTTGTAGGTATCGTTGTGGGTATCGTTCAGCTCACAATAGGGTAAGAGTACTTTCCTTGCCCTTCAGGTGGGAAGTCTGGAAAACCATTACAATGTTAATTACTATTATTATAGATTGTTAAAAAAAAAGAATTTTTGCAAAAAATACCATTTACTTTTCAAAAGTTACTCGCAAAAACTATAATCGTCGGATAGCTGTTTTAAATTGAAAATTGAATAATTACTTGTATTGAGCATACTTCATAGACCTCTTAACTTTGTTGCATTCAAATAAATGTAGGAAAAGTAAGTAGGTATATCTCTAAAAATATATATGAAGTCACAACATAGATGATTTTATGGAAATAAAGAATCATCTAAAGATTACTCATTTAAAAGACGCAAATTAATCGAAAAGTAAGTTATGATTAATGACTGTATGCATGTACTATGCGTTGGTATTAAAATAACATAATTAAATAGATAAATTATTTCAATTGCTATTAAAAGCATACAGGTTTACAAAAGAAAATATTCAAAAATGTATAACTTTTATTTCGATACAATTGCTATTGTGATTGTTTTAAGTTAATCGTTATTCTAGTGTATCGATTCTCCCACCAACCGCTAGAGCGCACTCATGTCAAAATTTTCAAATATGGCGGCGCGATCAATGAAGTTGTAAAGTGTAGTGAGTGGAATCTAGCGTAAAAAATGAGAAATATTGTATTTAGTGTTATTTTTGTGTGTGATTGTAACTGTTGACCGGTCATGGGAAGAGGCCAGGAATTGCTGGACGCCGCTCGGGAAGGAGATAGGCGGACAGTAGAGAAAATAATTGGTCAAATCACTAAAAGGAGTGGTCCTTTTACAAGGTAGGTCTTCATTATGTTTTGAGGAAAATATTACTAAATATATGTCTGAGTAAAACACAACACTATTAGCTACACTCTAAGCTTTTTTTCATGTTGTCACTATTGTGAATATAATAAAAATATTGTTATCTTTTATCAACAATCGGCTATTGTTATCGGGTCAGTTTTTTGTAATGTTTACGTACTTATCGGTGTTCCTTGACAGGTGCTAGGCTTATTCGTCTTAATGAATCGAGTATAATACATATTTGGTTCTAATTAAAAGTATGGCCAGTAGTTAGTAACAAAAACAATTCTGAATTCCATGTTTAATTGAGTGTCTTGTCGATGTATACAAATTTTATGTAAGATTTATTATTTTGATGTACTCGATGGTATTACTTAAAAGGCATTAAAATTAAGTATTCAGACTGGCCCATCATGAAAACTTTTATTATTCCAAATGAGATTACATATAACACAAGCCTTGTAGTGCAACATAACTTTATGATTCTTAAGACATTCAATATTAATTATATTTTGTTATTTAATGTAATAAGTTTGAATTAAGTACTCATGCTAAAAAATGCAATATTTTTTATAATCAATAAATTATGCATGGAAAACCATAGTGTATTATCATTACGAAGAAAGAACTAAATTTATCTAGGACCATAAGTTGGCATTTATGTATCAGTTGTTTTAAGTTATTGTGATTGAAATAATTTTTTGGTATATTTATTATGATAAGTACCTATACAATTTGTGTGATATGGATATGTAGGATCGCTATATAATTTTCTTTCAAAAATACTGGCATAGGTGTTGTGCTGTGTTGGTAAATTCATACAGACTATTGTGTGTGGAACCACTAACAAGCATTTATCTGTATATAATAGTGAAACAGTTATTGGATGGTTCATGGTTAAGTTTGAAATTGGATCCTAGCACTATGACAAATGGATAGTTGATGAAATGTTGACATTGAAGTATGTGCCAGTAAGATTCAAATCCAGTCTATTGCATATTTTTACTAGGGCCAATACAGATACACAACACTTTATTGAACGCCACATAACATAAAATAACAAAAAAAATAATAGAGAAACCTTACAAATAGTGAACAACTGGCGGTCTTATCGCTAACAGCGATATCTTCCAGACAACCATATAGCAACAGAATAGGATATGAAAGAAAAAATAATAGTGGGTGTTTATTGTGTGTGCATAACTTATAACAATAATAATTAGGAGGAATATATATAATACCAATCAGACTGGGCAATAGTTGGAATAGACACAGAAAAGGCTGCAGTCAATCCTAGCAATATAATTATTGATTGCAAGCTTGTTTTTATTATTTCAGTGTTGATTATGTTTTGTAAGTTTGTTACAATACTATCATAAGTATATTTTGTATTAAAAATTTTAAAGGCTCCATTAATTGACGACTTTGCAAATGTCTGATGGATATGGAAAAGTCATAATTAAGACTCTTATTTACCAAATGCAACTCAATACTATCCATTTGTTTTTATAGTAAGTAATAAAATGAAATGAATTTTTTTATTAGTATGCAGGCAATTAAAGAGCTCTTATGACAATATAGTACACATAGTACTTAATCTCTATATGCAAAATATTTTTTAAAGTATTATTTGTATTAATTACTTATTTTTATGTATTTATTATTTTTATTTGTAGTATTTTTTTAATTCATTTAATTTAATTACTACTAGAATTTTATAAAATGGTACCAAATATTTTATTTCAAATAAATTCATACTTTACATTAACCAAATTAAATTTCTTAGGGACCATGTATTATTTTAATGGTGTGTAGTGGTCTATTATTACCACAAAATCTAACAACACTAAAAATTGGATGGAACAAATGGACAATGAATTTACCTCTCCTTTTATTAAGTACAGGATTCATGCTCAACGTCAGACATATCCATTTCTTAATGACATGCTCAAATATATTCAACGTGATAGTAACAAATATATGTTTTGATTTAACAAATAATTCCCCATATTAAGTCTTAAGTCATTACTCAGGAATTTGAAAGCAAACCTGAATCTGAAAGATTACCCGAGTATCTGAACTAGACTGAGTTTTTAATCATGAAATATGTTCTTGTAGTGAATATACTTACATTGTTGTTATTATTTATTGTACTTTGTTAGTCATATTTTTTGTTTACATGTTTTCCATTTGTTCCATTTTAAAGCTTATGATATCACAGTCACAGTTTTATTTAAAAAAAAATTGCTTTTTTATTAAGGAAAAATCTGTTAAATATAATTCAATAATTTATGTGTTGATTAAACTGCTTGCTTATTTGTCTCTGTAATTTATATGCTTCTGTTAGTAACATATCTTCGCCATATATCTGGCTCACATAAAAAGAAGAATGATCATAATATTGTGATCAAGTCCTTGTCGCTGTCTTGGTATATGTTAGTGGCAACTTCAAATAAGTATGTTATGGGTCCAAAGTTCTATCAGTTTCTATTGCTCATACAAGGCCGATCTCATCAAGGTCGTGTTAACATAAATAATATACAATCTAATAGATATATTTTATTCATTGCTAATAGCAGAAAGTGTAAGCATTTCGAGAGTGAAATATTGATGTAATTTTTTAATAATGCCCTCTCGGTTATCTATTTAAGGAAGTAGGATAAACTGGAACCGTTTAAGTGGTGTATTTGGCTGCGGGCCAGACGCCAATCGTTTGGGTACGTCCGTTGAACTTACGTCTGATCACCCGTCTATACATCTGATACTTGTTTTGTATTAACGACATACGTTTGTATGCACGGCTCGCTTTGCTGAGCTTTGACCGACTTAGAATATGGTTTGCGAGTTGCGATTTGTGCGTCGTTAATTTCTTGCTGTATTGACGAGTGGATGTTCCTTTTTTTTAATGGTATCGATCCGTAATTTAATAGCTGCAGTCCGTTTTGTCCGGATGCAATTACTACACCCACTTGGTTAAATAAATCTGACAAACTACTTTCCAAATAACAATTTTTTTTGTATTGGCTCTTGTGGGTCATTATGTGGATTTCAATAGCCATAACCTTTCTAAACAATTGGGCTGTCAAAAGCAAATCTTTTTTTAAAAATTGTTAAAGATAATTCCGGAGATTAGGCCGTTCATACAAACAAACCACAAGCTTTACTGGTATATATACTCTAGATACCTTTCATTTGATTTCGTAATTAAGTAATCAATTATTATATGTAATAGGTTTCTTGATGAAAACTGATCTCTAACGGCCGTTCTCTATATCCTATCTATCTTTAACAAGAGGTTAAAATGGATATCGTTATTATGTCTATACTACTGTATGCTTCAATAAACAAAACTAGACATACAATATTATCTTGCCTAGATATGTATAAATATACGCACCTTATCTAAATATCTCTGTCTTTCTTTACTGAAGCAAACAATGTATTGAAATTTCGAGAGAAATCTCTTGTTAAAGATAGATAGATTATAGAAATCGGCCGTAAACCATTAGTACCCTAGTTGTAGCAATGACAGACATATTCCATAAGCGCAAAACAATCTGTTCATGTGGCCGGGGTGATGATTAACGCGTTCCAAAAGCAACACGTGTTACCAAAATTATCGAAATCTAAACAATTCTGTTCATGGAAAGTCACGAGTTCGGAGTCTATGTCGCGTGCTTGAAGCCGTTTCGTCCTCTTCGCTACTTTCGAGTTTCACTAATCAGCTAATGGAATTACGAGATCCAATTCCGATGGTAGCTGTAAATAGTATTCATTCAAATCGAGGACATTTTAATAAATAAAAACGTATTCAGTAAATAAGTCTATTGGAGTTTATCACGGAATGACATTTCCATCGAAATATTTGTCGATGGTGAATGAAAAGAATATTGAACTTATTCAGCTCCTTACTCCCTATCTCTAATGTATTGATCACCAATCAGTCAAAACTCTGTAATCTTATCTAAAGTTGGACAACATAACTAATTTCAGGCAATTATTGGAAACATTGTCAACCGACGTTGGTTATCTAGTAAACAGCGAACCAAGAATGTGTTGTTAATAGAAGTTTCGTTCCCTTTATGACGCATATTAAAATTTTAAAAGAACAGGGTGCCACAGTAGGAGACTAAGCCCTGCGCTGCCCCGTCTAGGTCTGTCCATTGTGACGAGTATTGGCAACACCGTCTTTAAAAGATCCTTGGGGAAAACCGAATACTTCTGCTGTCTGCCTTTTCTAATTACAACTTTAGAATAATTGGGTATCATTTTTTGAATCTACCAAATCTATGTTCCTTATTGTAGTCTCACTGATTATCTTTAAGATTCTTCATCTTATCTCTTAGTTAAGGAAACAGTAGAAATATTTCTTATCTATGTGACAGTTGATACTTTAGAGTATTTACATAGGTTTACCAACTTTTTTTTTTTTAGAACAATTACTATAGTGGTTTCCAATTTGTTGTAAAATTACTAGTCTCTCTTATGTGAGAGACCGCTTGGGTAGGTACCGCCGCAATGTTTATTTCTCCCGCCAAACGACAGTGTAAATGAACTGTTGTGTTTCGGTCTGAAGGACATTGTAGCCCGAGTACTACTGGACATATTAGAGACTTAACGTCTTATGTCTGCAGATTAATAATTTAATACGCTAGTAAAGATCAGAGGTGTTTATTCCCACTACTTCTTTCTTGGCAGAAAGATCCAGTCTTAATTACTAAAGGGATGATAACGAAAGAATAATATTTGTTGCCAACTCATACTTATGCGTAGTGTTGTTACGTACCTTTCATAATCATAAGTGAATGATGAATGTTTAGAGATGCATTTGCACTCAAGTCACGTGCGAGAAAGATCAATGCGAAGGTAAGGGCCTCGCTTGAATGTAAGTGGACGTGTTAAAACACATTCAAATGCTAAAGGGCAAATAAATACAGGTATGTAATGATGATTGTTTGTAAATTATAGCATTTGCGAAATGTATAGACTATAGCCCATTATTTTAGTAGTAGCCGTAAGAGCTAAGACCTAAACAGGACCATGTTGCGTTTTGTTTATTTAGTGTTTCAATCAATCTGGTCCGTAGAGTTTTAATATTTTCGAGAATTAGTGTTGAAGTCTTACAAATGTCTACAAATCCATAATCTTGGACCGGCCGGTAGGAGGTAATCTTGGTAGCAATATTCTAATTGAACTTGTTTGCAGCTATGCGTGGGACTAAATCGTATAACTTATGGAAGGTGAATGTACGTAATATCAAGAGAAATATTCGTATCATAGACTTGTATTACTTATAACAATAAATGTTACTTAAAGAGGATTTTTTTAAATTGTAAAATAAATTCCCTGATTAACAATGTCACATTTTATTTTTTCATGGTTATTGCATTCAACCGATAACGAATACCAAGCTCATTTACTTATTACGTAATGCACTATATTATATATTTATATAACCTTAATTATCTACATCTGCTGCTATACTATCTGCGTTACAAAAACCTTACCATGAATATTCAACTTAATATGAATATTCAAAAGTGTACTGAAAGAAGGAAATGGACGCTATCATTAAGGAAACCGCCTAGTGTTCGCTTCGGATCATGTTTTTGCTTTAATTTTGCCTTTTGTGGGGTATTGATATTAAGTTAAATGACGAATTGTTTTGTTCCATGTCACACGTCATTATTCAGTAGGTATTGATGGAAAGTCCATTATTGCCATATAGTTCATTGCGTTCTCGCGAGAATATTGTGAGTTCGATTTAATAAACAACAATTGATCTGCATTATGTTTTTAGATTGGATCATTTTTTCGAATAATTTTCTGTATGGTGTCCTAAATATACCTTGACTATTTTTGCATTTAGATAACATGTTTTAATTTCAAAGTATTGAAGGGAAAAAATGTTGATAAAATGTATGGTCTCCTGCCACAAGGTATAAGATACAGCAAGATAGAGTCTGACCAAAGAGCCTGTGGGATCGATCCCCACTCTAAAAATAAGGCTTTTGTGACTCACAAACATCTATCCTATATCTGGGTGTTGTAAGATCAAAAGCCTTAAAGCTTCTGGCATCCAGGGCACAAGACTTGCCTTATTGTGTGAAAATATTGGACTGTAATGATATCCTATTTTAACAAACAAAAGTGCACCTGCTAAATTCACGATCTAATTAGATGGCCAACAACGAACCCCGAAACAGTTAGGCGTAAAAAATACCGCAATAAAAAAATCCAAGTGAAGCGGCCCGACCTGTTGGTCCTATGATTCATTCAGTGCTCTGTTAGTCACTTGCGTCGGTTTGTTCGTCCACATCGCTTTCTTGTAAATATTTAAAAAGATATTTGACTAGAGAACGATCATGATAAAGCCGGAGACGCGTCTATTCAACGGATTTTTGTGAATATGGTTTAAACTAGTGGTGTAGTGTGAATTGAAAATGAAGTTCAGGCTGCCTTGTTTCGAGCGGAACGGCAGTATGTTTAGAAAGATCAAAAGGAGGTTTAGGTTAGTATCGTGCATGCATCGAGTAATGATCTTTATTGTTTCTGTCACGTTGCAATTGATTTCAAGGCTGTTGCGTGCGAGCGTGCTAGCAATCAGCTGGTTTGACTGTTTAGAATTTGAAGATTTCATGTGCTCGTAAATTATCTTTATTTATTTATGATGTCTAGATATTCTAATAACTTTAAACGATAATTGAATATGGGAAGTGTTACCTTAAGAACTTTGTTTTGAACGGTTCATTTGTTTAACAGTTACAGCATTGTTCTGAACCGATGAATCATTGAATGAGACATTTTACAGTTTTAATTAACACACAGATTAGTTCGACGGCTAATTTGAACAGCAATTGTTGAAATCTTTTTCACAAATTTCTTATTTGGTTTTACAATTTTTTGAGTGTTCTTTTTGTGTCTTGTCTTTTTCTATTTCTAGATCTTATTTTTATTTTAGTTTGAATTAGGTTGCACACCTGTATAAAAATCTCGTGTTTGTAATATTAATGTAATTGCAGGAATTTTAAAGTAAACACGAGAATATTATTATCAATTTCAAGAATCTATTTGTGTGTACGCCCACAATCGACACATGGTGGTGTCATTCAATATTTACATGCCGCGGTGACGGATTACAAGAACTGCCACTATCGTGTTGTGTATTTACATAGTCCTCATACAAATTCACATTTGTGAAATTGAGCGTTGAAGTACGAATGTATCTATCTGATTTGCAGAATATTTTTTTCTATGCTAAGAAAGAAAATCAAAACATTTCAAGAGTTTATTAACGGGAGACTTGTAGGGATTTAATATTTTACTCCTCTTTACCGTTGGCCATCTCAGAGTTTATCACCGGGATGTTTTTATGACAATTTTCATTTTTACTATCATTTAACCTTTAAGTTATAATTAAACCGCAGTGGCGGTAATCTCAAAGGGTATACATATTTCCACGATAGCTAGTTAAAACCAGTCCCTGTTTTATCCTGCCCATGACTCATTGAATATCTTAAGCTCCGGAACCTGTTTGACTATATGTTGCCACTTCGAGGAATGTTTCATTTTCCTATGAACATTAATTTGTGCCTGCATCATTCTGTGGATACCTGGTTCCTACGATCTGGTTCTAAAAGACGAGTTTATCTATAATTGGAATGGATTCAAAATGCTTCTTTTCGCTACTCATACAATATTTACCTTAGGCAGGGCAATAGGATTTTGTCGTAGAAACATTTGACTTATTTATTTTATGACCGGTCGTTCGCCTGACACCAGACTTTTCGTGAGATTACCCTATGTTGGGTAAATCACATTTTTTTTAACTAAAAACAAACTTAGTAATTCAATAATGGCAGTTGGTATTGTATCACGGCCATCACGATACGCAGACGGAGTTTGATTAGATGTAATTAAAAAATAAACAAAAATCTTAGCAATTTTGCCCTCTTTAAGGTGATAAGACACATTTTGTCATGGTTTTTTGTTGTATTCCAATACATAGTTACATTATCCTAGCTACTACTATCTATATTTGATCCAAAGGCTTTAATTTTCACAGTAATAATGATGTAAGAATTAGGTTAAGGCGCTGCATTATTTTCATCGGTACTGAGTTATTTTGTAGCAACACAGTTATCCATTGTTTTAGTTGTGTTTCACACGCTCTGGTTTTATTTTAGTTCGATATTGCGTTGTGTGGATTTTAATATATCTAAAGCATTTGGAGATATGGGAACGGGTGTGTTAAATTTAAAACACCGTCAGTACATTACTGGTAGCTTATTATAGTACTTATGGTACATTTTATAGGTTCCTAGTATATAAGAAGTGTAAGGAGTTAAAACACATAAGGTATATATAACTATATATATATAACTATAACTATTAGACCGCAATTTGTAATTTGTGTGACGCGATCACTTGAAAACAATGATTTCGTCATCAATCACAAGAAGTCTTTCTGCTTAGCATAGCCCTCGAATCTGTTCGTAGTGACCTGCATTCGGTGGGGTTAGGGTACATTATGGAATTTTCATAATTCTCTCACTCTTTCATTCTCTATCCCTCTCTCTTCAGTTACAGAGAGACAACTGCTGAACATAGGCCTCCGTCAATGATCTCCATACTGACCTGTTGTAAGTGGTCTGAATCATGCATGATTGCTGCTTAACCTTTCATAATTATTTTATCAAATTACAATTCTAAGTAGGAATTTTAGCCACACCTAATCAATAGATACGATTTTGTGTGTGTTGTGGTTATTAATGTGTATTGGTTTTTCAATAAATTAATTATACTTATATTAGGCCATTACTATCTGCATATTGAACTGAATTTTCTATGTGAAATATGTATTTAAATATTAAATTCAGTTATGATTTATAATGTATGAATTTGCTATTTATAAATTGTAATGAGTAGGGAAATCATTTGGTAACATTTTTTTAATACATACGTAGTTTATGGCGGCATTTAACTCCGAGCTGGAGGCAGTGGTGTCTAGAGGCTTAGCTAATGTATGATAAATATTGGATCTTTATTATACTATCCGTAACCCGACCAGAAGACAATATTTGTCAAATATATCTCGTATCACACATCATTGTACATCTTTCATTAGGACGAGTGGATCCACTGTTGAACATAGACTTCCCTCGACGAATATTTTGGGGTGGTGTTGCCAATATTCGCCACGCTTGACATACGAGTTAGCGAGTGCGGGACCTAGTTTCTCGTGCTGATGACGCTGCTGCCCGTCATCAGCCTGTTACTTGACTAAGTCATATCTTCCGTAGTTATATCGCAAACTGTCAGTCTCCAAAGATTCGGCTGTTACCTAGCATGGTGCATCGCCAACTTAAGGGGTCTTAATAGCTTTACCTCTTGGAACAAAAAAAAAAGGAAGTTGACATGGACTCCGGATAGTATTGCGCGAAGCTATTTACATGCAAACACATAAATATACGGGAGAAAGCTGATTTGTAGACTATACCCTTTGTTTTTCATAAGCAATAAGTTATTGAATATTTATTTAAGACAGTCGTTCGGGGTCCTAAAAAGATAATATGCAAATATCTGTCTATATTTAATTATGAGAACAAGTAATTGTTTGCTCAAAATTATTATTTCGCGTATTTTATTTAATTACGAGTATTGGATGGTTATTCCTAGTATTCAGCTTATCTAGGATTAACCGAATTTGCCATGAAGTGAAGTCAATTCGGACTCAATTGTAGCATGTAGTCATAAGTGATTAATCATTGAATATAAGTATATCCCCATACATCAATTAACTCTTATATGAATAATGAACAAGGCTATCTGGTGGCGGTTATTATTTGTGACAATATACTCACGGACGTATTCTTGGACAGATAAACCCAATTTAGTTTTCGAATGCTACGTCCCTTTCGAATAACCATTATATATAGTTTGAGTGAAGAACATAAGATATTTGATACCTAAAATAGGTTTCTACATTGTCTATGAATTAAGCCGTCATAGTGTATAATTAACCAATTAACAGGCAGGTAATGTTAGGTAGGATACACGCAGAGATGGCAGATGAGTCTCAAATCTGACGTAAGTTCACCACAGTTATCAGTTGTGGCGTAGATTTTATTATATTCAAATATTAACCACGAGCAGTAGGTCAGGTGCCATCTGTATCTGTCTCAGCCCATATACTTTCCACTGCAGTGCACGAGCGTTCCCAACAATCGAGATTACGATTGAGAGGGGTTATGTATTCCAAATATTCCACACTGGCTAGGCCCAGGTTAGCATCCTTCTCCTCGCATCGTTTTGGTCATTGCTGAGGGTCGTAATCCCCTGAATATGGAGCAATTTGTATTCGAACTATGCTGCGCCACCTAATGATGGTCAGACCAAATCAGCTCAGCCCTTAGTATTAAACTCCACTATGCCAACGATAGGAAAAGGTGGCGCAGCATAGTCAGTCCAGTTTACCATACATTAGCAGTTTTGTCCGCCAGGCGTTGCTGGGAGACATATCCGTCCGTCGGGTAAATCCAAGCGTTTGTAGCAAGCAAATGGTGACGACATGAATGTTTGTTACGTAAACAAAAATAATCAATGATGTTATACTTCTTCGTAAATATTGTGTATAATTTTGCAATTGGATTCAATTGTTTTTGCCCATGTGGAATATTTTGAACTATAGTACTCCACCTAAAATTATTTAATCCACAAGATTTTAATAACACGCGTCTTTGTCCTCTGATGTAAAATTTTTAATGGAAAATTTATCAAAATAAATATTTTCATTCTTAACAAGTTCTTTTCACGCAATAAAATAATAGCTCTCTAATAATAAATAATCATGTGACCCGGATGCACCCTAAAAGGTGGGCAAAGATTGCCACCTAATAGGTGCCTAAGCATGGCAAGAGGCGCCAAGGCTGACCTCGGAAAAGGTGGCGTGACGACCTCTACCAATTTGGCAGCATTTGGATAGTATCAGCAACTGATAAGGATAAGTGGCAGCGGCGTGCACAGGATTATGACACTGGGTATGCGGCGGAGTACTCGGTCACAAAAACTTTTTCTTTTATAGTTTTTTAGCATAGCCACAGCCACGCGACGGATCTCTAAGTCAAAAACCATGCCAACATAACAAGTCTTAGATGTACTACTATTCATGTCCATCTTCTAAGGCAAAGCAGACAAAACAGCGACAGAAGAAATTCTAATAAGTAAAATAAAAAAACTCACCTAATCGGCTTCAATTTTCACATATTCAAGGTTCCGGTTAGTTGAGATTACTATACCTATCCCGATGTAACTAAACGTAAGATTTCGGCCACCTCATTCATTCATTTGATAAACATACCTTTTTTAACACAAACCTCACAATCAAATAACATTTGAAAAAGTAAACAAATACACTAGTAAAAGCAAATGACTACAATTAATATCGAAACTTAGTAATAAACTGTTAAATGTACACACTTTCAAATGTTAAAATGAAAAATCTTTTAAGAAATCTATTTATTTTTACAAACATACTAGTATAAAATAGTAAACAATGCAAAAACACATAAAAAAAGCAAAATGGCCCCCGCGAAACACAAAACATTTCTATTTAAACAAATAAAACCTTATTAACCAAAAATGCATAATGTGCATAGGTGATTTATTAGATTTGCGCCTATTAATTTTACTCGGATTAAAGGCAACGAACATTCCCGATTACTCCCGACAACTGCCGAACTTCCGAGGCCTGCCGCAGGAGTCGCGGCTTTCAATATTCATGGGTGTGTGCGTTCGCGACTGTGCACGGACACCAAAATTACTGCACACATGCAAACAAATGTTATGCGGGACGCGGCGGCATGACTTGGTTGATTAGGTACATTATTTTGCTTTGCAGCGCCGCTTGCTTTTCGCGTGGCAAACATAATGTTTGCGTGATTGCAAATAGGTGCTATTTATAAAATATTAGGCGTTTTTAAGTTATTATATTTTGTTTATTCATTTATTTACTATAAATTATAGTCATCTAAAACGTACGAACGCTATAATATAAAATATCTGTGAATGGCAAGTAAAGCACTGCATTTCTGCCTACAAGGAGCGCACGCCCCTGATAAGTGGAAGGAGTTGAGGGAGACCTTTGCCCAGTAGTGGGACGGTATAGGTTTAAAAAAAGGCCGACGATTTTATTTTTTATAGTATGTATCAGCCCATATACGTCCCACTGCAGGGCACGGGCCTGCAATCGTTAAAGTACGATTGAGAGTGGTTAGGCCATATAGTCCTCCACCACGCTGGCCTAGTGCGGGCTGGTATTTTTTATTGTTTGACGCTAAATAAGACTGATACAGACAAATGAAACGGTATTTCATAAATAAATAAAATGATTATTAGTTGGACTTCACTGACTATGTTTCCATCGGAATAATGAAGTAATTTATAAACGTTAATAATTACTTTGTGCATCCGCATATTGAATAAAACATAAATATTACCCAAGTCTTGTTACCCAACAGTAAATTCCGCCAGGAATTTGCAAAACGGTTTTTTCGTGACCCGCGTACAAAACAAGACAAAATGAACATAATACTGGTTTATTGGCCTTTAATGTTCGTGTGAGATATAACTAATGGCGTTATTAAAATGTATTGATAATACTTTAAATCATAATGTCATCAGATGTTGTTAAAAGTTGAACTTGTCTTATTTAATTTAAAAAAGTTATTTGTGCTTGTTTTAAATTTCCCTAAGAATAGAAATATAGCCGTCTCATTAAAAATACTAAATTCTTAATAAGTCGTCTGGATTCATATTTAAAGTTATTTTGTTATTTATATTTCCTACTTCACGTACTGTTTCATGGCTATGTGAAGAGCAGAGGATACGGACGTTGCCTTCATGCTTCGGATCATTTCGGTTATGTACATTCTTATTTAAATACACTAAGTAAATTGTGTAATTAGTTAAATTCTACCCCACAGGTATCTTATCAGTATTGTTCCCAGTAGAACGTGGAAATTGCGCGTTAAACGGTGCTAAAATAATCGTTGTCTAAGTTTACGATTTTGCATTTCCTTGGACCACTTCGTGTATCTTATCGAGTAGTATCTTATCGATACGCTATACATACAAATTATATATGCATACGTTAGTACATTCACTTGTATTCTGGATTTGTTTTGGAGTGTCAATTAGTTTCCTTTTCGTTTGTATTCGTAGTGTTAGTTTCTTTGTTGAGTCACAAGTTTGAACATTCAGTTAGATGTCCTCTTTTCCAAGTGACGGTAAAGAAATTTGTGGTGATGTTACAATTGCTAAAATGAGTGATACAGTGAAGTGTTGTGGAAGGAATTTAAGTTTTAAAATACCTGATGTGAAGTATGGCGTTCAGAGAAATTGGGTGAAGACAAAACGGTTCAGTGCTAAAATTTTTACAAGGGATAAGTGAGTGTTCTTTGTGTTATTTAAATGATGACTTTATACCAATCTTCAAAATGCACATTAAGACACGTATCATTTTTTAAATTATTAAATTATGCTTAGATATTATTTTCCCTTTCGTCAGATTATTTTTTTACGTAGCCCCAATTAACCGAACGTATTACATTTGAAAGAGAGTTAGTAATCATTTTGATAAATTTAATGTTCTGTTTTTGCTGTTTTGTGTCTTTTGGAAAGCTGTTGTTGCATACCTGGCCAGTCACCAACTGTGTTACGATTCTTGTATATCACTTTGAAATCGACTAGTGCTATGATTCACGCCGCTAGCAGGCCTTCTCGGTATCTACCTGTGGTGGCAGTGTCCAACTTCAATTTCCGTTTCTCGGAATACCCTCAATGTACATACGTATATCGACGCTCATCGGATCTTAAACAAGAACCGGTTGGGATGCCAAGTTTGTTGCGATTTTTTACTTACGTTGAAGTTTTCTGTGTCGGCCTTGACACTGTTCGTCGTGTGCCTTTAAATATTCATGAGTATAATATGTAGGGGCATCGTAGTAAAATTAACATAATTTGACGCTTTTGTATCATTGTATTGTTTTATATCTTAATCGATGATATTGTAAATGCTTTAACGTGGCGATTGATTGTGAGATGTTGGGTATTCAGTTCGCTGTTAGTTGTAGAGTGATTTTCGCTTGAATTGCGAAATGAAATATAGTCGGGATAGGATTTGATCCTGATAATAAATAATAATAATTAGATCTTCACACCATATTATTACATCTCAAGTCTGTAATGGAATTATTCCAGTCTAGGTATTTCCATTCAACACCAGCCTACTAATTTTGGGGAAACATCTTCGGGTTTTTTGTGCTTATTTTTTTATTATTGCAATGAATGGCGAGACGAGCAAGCCGTTCGCCTGATGGTAAGCGATACGACCGCTCATAAACAGTAGCAACATTCCACTGCGCTCGCCATCCTGAGACATAAGATGTTAAGTCTCCATATGTCCAGTAGTTACTCTGGCTACAATGTCCTTCAATCCGAAACACAACAGTGCATTTACGCAGTGTTGTTTCACGGGAGAAATAGACATTGCGGTGGTACCCACCCTGATGGCTTCTCACATATGGGAGACCTTCCACCAGTAACATATAGGAGACCTACCGCCAGTAAATTATGGAAGTGAAAGTTGTTTATATCATAGGTGGGTATTGAAGTCACAATGGCTTTGACGGATCTTGGGTTTTTTTTACATGATTATAGTTACACCGACACACTTCAATCGTTTAATAGTAGCGCATGTGTGTTGATTGGCTTTTTTAAAATTACTTGGTTTGAAATTTATTTGTGTAAGAATTTACTTAAATCTATGATCTCCGTATATTGGATTGATTTGAACACATTGATTAAATAAGTTGTGGCGATTTTCCGATACACAATAAGATACAAGCTACAAGTACATTCATTCCAGTTCTCGCTGTCGTATTGTATGTAAATTGTTCAGTTAGGTAACAAGAGGTGGAACAAGCCTTAGATGATATTCAACATTTATAGAACAGTGTCAATTTTGTAATAACTGAAAATAGCGTTATTATTAAGTATATATTAAGTTATTGCCAAGGCCATATTATAAAGGAAAAATGCAGAATTTTTTGTTTCCTTTAAATTGTAATACGCGGTGTACCATGACGATACCATTATAAGTTTTTTTTAATTTGAGGAATGAAACATACAAATAAATACTGCAAATTATTATCATTGCTCGAGAAAGACAGCACTTGGAAAAAAATATATTTTAAAACATAACATGTAATTTAATTCCATATTTGTCCAGTGGTTTATTTATTATACAATTTAGTTGAAAAATATATTTTATTTTTAAAAAGCAGTGAAATTGAAAAGTTATATAGGTATGAATGTCAAAAATTATGACTTTTTTCGCTCTTGGTAACTATTTCAATTTCATCATTTCATTATAAATGTTTAATCAGCAGACACCGATATTTAAAATTTTCCTTTCTATCGAACAAAATGTTTTGTCCGGATGACGAACAAAAATCGGAACCCACTCATGTGACGTGGAAAAGGCCAATTCGAGCTGCTATAATCTTAAATCTCACTCAGAATCATTTCGTAGCAGGATGGTGCAGGTTACTGCAAAAGCGACCTCAATTCTTTATCTGTGCTTTATTAGTAATTGTATAAATTGCGTACGTGACTATTTAATGCCTATGAAATGTACCAAACTTAAAAACTTTTTTACCATTACGTATAATTTGCTTTTCCTCGTTATTTATTATTGCTATATTCCGCGGATGACTAAATGTCACATTGCTGTTATGGTATATTATACCGTTGCCATTTCACATAATTATTTATTCAGACCAGTAACGGTTGACCCCCGCACACAAACTCCTCTTATTGTACATTCATCTTTTCGAAAGGCTCTAGTGTTTAAACAGCTGAATTGTTCACAACTTAACAAACTTTTTGTTTCAATTAGAACCTTATTGCTCAGTTTAAAAGTCTTATTCTGTTTGTGTTTTATTATTTCTCTCGGCAAATTCTCGTACAGTTCGTTGACCACTCATTTGATGTCAAGGCTGATTGTATTAGTGTGTATAGGTAATTCCTTGATTATGACAAAAGTGTGATTTCGTGATTGAATTTCTAGTTTATACTAATAAATTACGGGACTCTATTTCTGTAAAGGTTAGTCCGGAAACTCATCTTCATGTTATTGGAAAACTATTATCTTTTCGGTGTATGTAACCTGACTATTTTTGATGTTTCAAATAGGTTAAACATAAAAAGGAAGTAATAGATTTTAACTTAGCCTGAATTAATAAAACGCCTTTCAGCATTCCATTATATTTTTGTCATACATTACGGAAACAATAAACTATGTGTGGGAAGGCATTCGCAACTTTTCTTACTAGTCTGGCCAGCCGATAACGTACACTATTTTCGTCAACATTCTCACGGCAGTCGTGGCCGAGCGGTTAAGGCGTCTGACTAGAAATCAGATTCCCTCTGGGAGCGTAGGTTCGAATCCTACCGACTGCGAATTCTTTTTTAATTTTTTGTATTTTTTTGTTGCAGCTTATTGAGAGGCGCCGGCGTCAACGTTCAAGATGATAACGGTTACACACCACTACATCACGCGTGTTTGAATGGTCACAAGTAAGTTTCATTTGTTCTTGCTATCGGATAGGAATAGCCACTTATCAATAGCGATAACATGGGAATTATTGCTATCATTAAATTTAAAAACGCGTGGGATCTTTTATGCAATAATGAAGTACGTCATTGTGTAATGATTTTTTGTAATCTATTGTCAGTTGATTAATGATTTTATAGATATTGAAATAAAGAAATTATGACGACATTTACACAAAAATATTTGTTTAAATCTTTTATCTCTACAACAGGAAAGACATAGATTATAATCAGACAAATGACGAATTTGATCTTCGTGATTTTACTCCATCTGATTACATTCGTTGAATTCTCAGTAATTTAGAATGTGTAAAGATTGATAAGGATCCAATAGCGCCGTGTATTTGCAAATGTATTTATGTTTTAAATATTTTCGTATCACGTTTGTAGTTCGCGAGTGACGTTGAAAATATTATAAATGTTTCAACATTCTGTAAAATTATAGCACTTAACAAAAACTACTCCTGAAATCTACATCTACATATTGTGTTTTAATTTATGATGCGATATATGACTTAATTGTATATTCTGATGGTGAGTACATTGATGGCATCTAGTCCTAATATTATAGTGAATAGGGTATTTTTTGGTTTATAAGAATATTCTAAGAATATGGGTTTTTCACTCATTTGCTTATTGTATTCATAAAAAGGTATCCACCCAACACCTAACAATCACATACACATCCATATCCTAAAACTAGTAAATAATTTTGTTAATCCATTCAGAATCAAACAAGTTAGAAACGTTTTAAATCTTATAGTGGGAGTCAAAGGGATGTAAAACAAAACTAGTGACGTCAGTAGTCCTAATATGCATTACAGTGTGCGAGTGTGAAAGATACGGTAAGATGTCCCCACCACGCACCCACTCTTTCATTTAAAATCCTAATATTTGCCTCATGTTACAAGCTACTTTGATACTGTTTTGACAGAAATGTTAGTTTAATGGTATTTATATTTGCACGCAAAGAATTCAAAAATCGATAACAGTCAAATACCCTATTGCATGTTTTAGAACCTCAAGTAGGTACCGTACTCGGCATCCGAAGATCCTTATATCCTGACATGACCAAATTTTCATTTTTCCAACTTAACATACCATACCATATAAACTACAGGTGGTCTTAAAAAAACTATTTTGTCATTTAGAGAGATAATCCGCCTCCTCCTATCCGTGGACGCGTCACCATGCATCGTGGACAAGAAGGGCGCGACTCCGCTCCACCTGGCGGCGTTCAAGGGAGACTCGGAGGCGGTCAGGTTACTACTGGCACACAACACCACGCCAGTCAACATAGACCAGCAAGTAAGCTCTTTGACTTTATGATATCCGTGAAGCTTCTATCAACATAGACCAGCAAGTAAGCTCTTTGACTTTATGATTTTCGTGTATCCCTTTACTTTGAACACCCCTCTGATAATCCTTTTCTTCAGTCCATCCCATGGTTGTAAGACATTGCCTTTGTGCGATGAGACCGCTAATTGTACTTTATGTATGTGAGGTTTTTTTTGAGTGCAATATAGTGTACATTAATAAATAAATACGCTATCACCAGTGTATTTTTTATTGCAATGAATGGCCAGACGAACATTTCATTCGTCTGATGGTAAGCGATACGACCGCTCATGGACAGTAGCAATACCAAACACCAATGACCAACATAGAAAACACATCGCAATAATGTTACAACTGCTGTTTGTTGGTTTTTACACGCTTTATATTAGCTTCACTTGTATGTTTGTATGTTTGTATGTTTGTATGTTTGTTTGTAACCGACTTCTTTGGGCGCGATTTTGACCCACTTTAAACGGCCAGATTTCGTTCAAATTTTGCACACCTGTCAAAGACCGATGACAATACAATAATTCGATTAAAATATATAATTATCCTGATTAGATTCGCCAGGATTAATTATTCTTATAATTGATGACCATTGCTACATTCATCGCTAGATGGCGTTAACATTGTATTCTTCCAAGAAGCTTATACCCAAATGGAGATTGCATTCCGTATATAAAAGTGAAGCACAAAAATTTGACCTCGTGACAATGAATGAACAAAAAGTCATTTTCATTCATTTTCACTCGAAAGAAAAGGATAGCAATCAGTCGCAACGTCATTCGAGGTCAAATTTTTGTGCTTCACTTTTATATACGGAATGCAATCTCCATTTGGGTATAAGCTTCTTGTATTCTTCAAGTGTCAAATGTTACTACTGACCAACAGATGGCGTTATTGATTGGAAATACAGCCGTAGATGGATGTTTTTAGTCAAAACAATTAAATAATAGTTAAAAAAAACTAAAATACACGCTTTAATAAGATATACAACTAAAAAAGTAAAAATAATTGATACTGAATTTCAGATAAGAAAATGGAGTAAAATACATATATTTTATTGTTACAAAGCGTGGGGTGCAGGAGGATAAGTAATTGTTGTAAACACCCCACGCTTTGTAACAATAAAATATATGTATTTTACTCCATTTTCTTATTTTAAATTCAGTATCAATTATTTTTACTTTTTTAGTTGTATATCTTATTAAAGCGTGTATTTTAGTTTTTTTTAACTATTATTTAATTATGACAATAAGTTAAATATTGTGATTATAAACGCGATTTAAATAATACGTCTAAATTCTAATGCGTAATAGTGTCTCATTGATGTTCTTGGAATTATATTAAATTTATTTTACTCCCATACAAGGTTTTAATTACATCCGTGTGACGAAGGCAAATGATTAACTTATTAAAAATATTTTATTATTGTACAACGAATTGTAACACCAATGTGATGAAGTTACAGTAGTAATCTATTATAACTTTCTGATTAATTTCTTTGCGGGTTAAAGACAAGATAGACATTTCCGGAGACTCGCCGAGCTTCAATGCTCGGTGTCATTACATTGCGTGCCACTGTTGATCCTGGCTTACAGGAGTTACAGTGGTGGGTGTGAGGGCGGGACTGTGTCCATTAGTATTATTAGTTAGTTAGTTAGTAGTTTTAGGCCTCTTGTACTTACACGTTTTTTCGGCGTGTACGTCTAGAATCTCTTATATTGATCCATTTTATACTGACAACCGTGCCTATACAAAGCAAAATAACCGTTGATTTTCATGCCGATTCACTGCATGCTTTAATTTTCCAATTGAGACAATTGATTTTTATCCATGAACAGTAGCCTACTCGACTCATATCCCTCATTTATTTTCTCTATCTCTCATCGCAATATAATAAGAAGACCCAGTAATAGGTGCCTCCTAAATATTTAAAGATTTCATCCATGTCTTTTAAGTAAAATCATCATAATCAATCTATAGATCTTCACTGCTGGACACAGACCTTCTAAAGGCACTCTAATTACAAAGCTTTTAATACCACAATATGTCTCCTAGACGTCGGACCACGAGACAGCCCTACTCATCGCAGCCCACTTTGGCTACGTGGACGTGGTAGCCCTCCTCATAGAGAAGGGAGCTGATGTCACCATCAAGAACATTAGCAACGAAAGTGCGTTGGATTTAGCAGCGCAGTATGGCAGGTGAGACGCTATATTCTTTCGATTTTCTGTTACAGCTGTCTTTATGGGGCTATCAGTAAGAAGTTAAAGCAATTCGGTGTATGGATGTCCTGATAAAATATCAATGGGGATAGACGATTATTTGTTGCTTTACTTATCTGGCATTTTGTTTTATTGATTTGACTGGTGAGACGAGCTACCATTCGCCTGATGGTAAGCGATACGACCGCTCATAGACATTAGTATTTCACTGCGCTCGCCACCCTGAGACATAAGATGTGAGGTCTCATTAAATCCAATAGTTTAACTGGCTAAAATTTCCTTCAAACTGGAACAGGACAATGCATTTACACTATTGTTCGGCGGGAGAAATGGATATTGTCTTACACTCAATTACGTTCAATTTTCATCGGGTTAAAATATGCTCTTATTTCAACTCAAGAAAAATGTGTTACAATGTCTAATTTCACTGCTAAGACGTTGATACAAATTTGCAAATGATTTTCATTATATTAGGTGGGATTTCTTTAACGTTAAAATATCTACGGCTTGGTATTAAACTTTAGATATTTTGCACACTGTAAGTTCCATTTGAATTGCAATAGACATTTTTATGTTTTCGGCTAGTGCATGTTGTTAATATTCTTGCGAGGTACGTGTAGCTACATTAACGTGCTGTGAATGTTCTTCCGCATCCTTTCTCCTATTGTTATGTAACAGTTGAAAGTATTGTATGTGTTTTGGTATGTTTTATTTGCAATTCAGATTTTTGTACGTCTTTCTATGGTGAATATTAAGACAAACTTTTATGTTACTTTTTTCAATCCCTTTTGGCAAAAAGCGTTAATTTACGCATGTATTATTTTTTGTGTTTTTAAAATGTTATACCGGGTATATTAAGAGTGCTACCGAAAACGAAGCCGAGTGGTAGTTTCAGTGACTACAAACACAAAGCAACAAAAAATTTCGCAAAGAAAAGCGACAATTTTTTTAAAATTATTTTTAAATATCGTCGAGTTTAGATCGTAAATGCATAGTTTTTGCTAAAATAATAATTTAAAGTCTATAGTACTGTAGCGTGTTTAAAAATAAAAGGGTGTACACTATTATTTAAGTAAAAACTATGTATCTACCACCCTAATACGACGATAGAAAAAAAAAATAACAAAAAAATTCGTCGCAATTATTTGAACAAAATTTAGTTGCATTGTGTCTGAAGTCACTAAATCTACCACCCAGCATCGTTTTCGGTAGCGGTCTTAATATACCCTGTATAATATATATTGAATTTGTATCTTAATAACATCTCTCATATGTGAAGGTGTAACATTAAGAGCACAGTTTGTCGAAACTAAGACAAACAATTTGTAAGTTAAGTTTGAAACTTAAACACACGAGCAGGAACATAAAACCGTCAATTCGATCAAGTTTAAGCCAAAAAGCATAACTTGTATTATACTTAGAAAACTTGCGTGACTTCCGCCTGCTTGCATAGTCTTTGTTATGTTAGAAAGACAAAAACCGAACAGGATTTCCGCGAAAATATCGTTAACCTCCAAAGTATTTAGTTACATATATAAACTCACGCCTTCTTCTCACAAGAGGTAGGCAGGGGTGCCAGGATAGGCGAAATATAGGTATTTCGCCTTGCATGTTCCGCCCCATGATGTGATAGGGGGCGAGCCTATCGCCATATTGGCTGGCATCTGGTAATTAATAAAAAAAAACCAATATCACTTTGCCCGACCCTGGACTCAGAAGACTCAGCTTTGTAACCGTACAGTAGTACAAAGCGAGCACGACTCGCTCATAGAGGAATCAAAATAATGTTTCTATTAATATTTATCAATTTAATATCTTTACCGTTTTAAGGCTTTCGTTTTTCATTTATTTTTCATTATATATATGTACATAAACTTCAAGCCTGTATCCCATAGGGGAAGGCGGAGACTACAGAACTCTATTTTGCTTGAAATGTCACTTTCACTTCGTTTATATTATGTATTCTTCATTTATTTGTATAGGTACCCTAAAGCTATGTAATGTGATGGTTTGAAACAATTTGTTTTATTTATACAACATTATCCTTGAACGAGTTCAGTTTAACATTCCAAGCGACATAGTAACATAAATTCAATAGCCATCATTTAATGGGAAACAAATTTAATTAATTATTACCATTACTCGTAACGGATAGTAGTTGATTACATATAGTTTTGGTAATATTGTATAATAGATAGAAACGAATCATTATACCAAAAAAGGCGCTATGAAGCAATATAATAATTATATTTTTTTCTTATATCTAAAATTATATACTTAGCATATTTTTACTCTGTTGTATAAATAATTAATAGTAAAAAATAAATACACCCAATAATAACCATAGATCCCACACTAAGATCGAGTCTTGTGTCGTAGGTATCGGAGTTTACGACAAACTGTTCGGTCTCATAAACACAAACAAAACTCATAAACACTTACTAAATTAACGTTATTGGTGTAAGCTGTCTTTATTGAATCAAAATAAAATTAAGGAACTTCTGTCGTAAAATTACCCATGAGAAATATAGGCATTTGAATCCTAAGAGTGAAATATTAAATAAAATTAGCATATACATATTAGAGCGTATATACATATGTCCCACTGCAGGACCGAACCTCCTCAACAATCGAGAGTACGGATCAGATTGGTTAGGCCATTATGATAAACCACATTAGCTTAGTGCTGGTTGGCGGACTTTAAGACACAAATTGAAGGCAACAATTTGGTATTTTTTAACTGCGTTTTTGTCCATCATTAATTGAAGGTTGATGAAAGTGGATGAAGCGAAAGTAATATGTCACGATCGAGCAAAGTGGCTGTCTATAGTCTCTACCCACTCCTATGGGGTAAAGGCGTGACGATTATGTCGCACCTTTAGAATTATAGAGACCTTACTAAACTAAACTTATTTTTTGGGAAACGTTTATTAAAGATTTGTAACATGTACTTACTTGGAAGATACATCGAGAAAACCGAAGTATACTTCTTTCTGTCTGTCCCGCGTCAATAAGTCCTTCTTTAATAACGAGTCGAGTGAGATAGTCATTTTGAGCCCATATATGATTAAAAGACAAAATCTTTTTTTTAAATTAGATCACTTTATTTCTAAAGCGATATATGTATGTATAAATTAGGCGCCAACAGGAAAAATATAAAAAGAAAAAGAAGAAGAAGATTATAATATATAATTGATTCCTTGTCCACAGGTTGAAGACAGTGGAACATTTGCTCAAAGTTCGTCCGCAGCTGGTTGACCCGTACAAGGCGCCCGCTTGTAGAGGGAAAGTGTTTCCTTCGACTCCTCTCAATAGAGCCAGCAAGCATGGACGCAAGTGAGTATATTGAAGTGTAGGGATTTAAGGCTATTTCATCATCATCATCATCGTCATCATCATCATCATCATCATCATCATCATCATCATCATCATCATCACCACCATCATCATCATCTTCTTCATCATCATCATCATCATCATCATCATCATCATCATCTCAGTCACAGGAAGTCTACTGCTGAACATAGACCTCTTCCAAGGATGTCTATTTATTTAGTATAGGGATGTCTAGTTTATGTAGACGTGTAGTTATTATTTGCTCACCTATTGGTTGAAAGTGTCAGATATATTATTTGTTGGGGTTTGTATTTACGTACCCGACTTTCATTTATTCGACGTTATTAGTGTAAATGTGAATATGTTTTTTGCACTTATTTTAATGTTTTTGTAGTACAGTGTAGTCAAGAAAATCCCAATCTTGTAAACATGTATCACTGTTGCGTTAATAGTTCTATTATGAAACAAATACACCAAACAGTCACATACATAGTCCTGCACCACACTAAGATCGAGTCTTTTGTCGTGGGTATCGGGTACTACGAGAGCCTTTTCGGTCGCTCAAACACCCAGACTCGAAACGATGCGGGAATCGAACTCGCGACCTCTCGTTTCACAGCAGGCGTCTTACCAACTGTGCCACGGAGGCTGTCTCACTATTAAAACAATTGTAGAACACACTTTCCAATCTTCTCCAATCAAATCAACTCTAATAAAAAAAAGCGGTAAGGAAAAAACATATGTTCGTGAAATAAATGTTTGTTATGTAATTTTGTACTTATTAATTATTAGCTGTGCCCGCGACTTGGTCCGCGTGGAATTTAACAAAAACTTTATTTTTCTAAAATCCAAGAATTTTTCTAAAATTAATGTAGCCTAAGTTACTCCTTATTGTATCAGCTACCTGACAATAAAAGTCCCGTCATAATCGGTCCAGCCATTTCAGAGATTAGCCGGAACAAACAGACAGACAAAAAAAATCTAAGGTCATTTTCGTTATTGGTATCGTGTATATAACGATATGTAGTTAGACATTTTTTTTATTTTCACTTTAAAAACAGACACTTCAATTTTATTTATATGTATATATGAGATTAAGGTATTTGATTGTTATATTAAATTCTCAAACAAAAAATACAATTTCCAAAGTAACACCAAACATTTGTATAACATAACCCGATTGTCTTGTAAACTATAAAATCATTAATGTATGGTAATACGAAGGTGTATACACGGCAATCGTTTCATATTCATATTCATTCGTTCGTTATAACGCACCGGTAGCTTTCGTGCTTGCGAATTTGTTACGATGTACCGGAATTATGTTCGATGGTTTTTGGATGTGGTATTTTGAGTACAGTCATTTGTTAGATGATTTTGGTGACCATTGTTGAATATAGAGCTCTAGAAGGATTTCCACAAGTATCGTAATTCAGCGACTTCCTATACCTAACGTTTATAAGGTCGAATGTCCTTGTTAGTTCCTTTTTACTCATTAATGATGCAAAAAAAATGAGTGTTGATTTTTGTCCAATAACGTCATCTGTTAATCGTGAACTTCATTAGTTACTAAATTTAATTAAATGTTACAAGTATTTTAATGTTTAACGCATAATTATGCTCTTGACTTAGTTATTACGCTATTTTCTTGTGTTATTGCTCTTGTGTAACTATGTAGCAGGATGTTACACCAATATTTCCGATTTTGTTGGTTAATGTCAATTTAAATTATTACCATTGCCAACAAATATTATTAAATTGAATTAGGAACCTGTTGCTTTATATGTCTCAATAACTAAGTATAATAATTCATTTTACAAGGTATATAGGCTTGTGTTGAATGACACTTGTATGTCTAATGCTTTTAAATAATTCCAACTAAGAATCAACATTTTCCTATAACACACATTGTTATCAAAAACGGCCGAATATTCCAATATTTCCTTGAAATATAATTACAAACGACTAAAATATGCGTTTAGGTTTATCTGTATTCGTCCCCGTCACTTAGTAAATTAATGTGATGGTCGTATGTGTGAGTGTATGTGTCAATTTTCCGCGTATATTGTCGAAGGGTTAAATTGGCAACGCGTGCCGTCCCGGTCTTGTGCTTGTTGATTCCATGCGAACAAGTTAGGAGAGGAGGCGATAATATATAGGATTATTTCGAGAGCTATGTCTGTATAAAAGATGGCCATAGGGGAAATCACCATCATCATTATTTTAGCCAAAGGAAGTGCATTGCTGAATATAGGCCTCCCCCAAGGATCTCTACATCGACCTCATGGAAGCGTATTGCATCCAGCGACTTCCTACAACCTCCTGTAGGCGAAATGTGACCACATAAAACAGAAATATTTGATAGTTGCCATAACTTGTTTATGAGCGGTCGTATCGCTTACCATCAGGCGAACGGCTTGCTCGTCTCGCCATTCATTGCAATAAAAAAATCTTTCTAGTTAGTTGATATTGTACAGATAGAGCAAAAAAATTGATTAGAATCCTAGTGAAACAAATCGATGATGATTTTGTGTAAGGTTTGATCGAACTGTCTATCTTTAATGCTTAGATTACCAGATTTATCAGCCACTTTAATTTCTTCGCAGGCTTTTGTCGTTCAGATTTTATTCGATAAAGTTAGAATAAAGAAGCTATTCATGATAGACGATAATTGCCTACAAACATTCTATATTCTACAGCATTTGAGGGTTATAGGTGCGTTGTAAAATTCAAGAAAAAACCGATGAACAACGACCTATGGGCGAAGATGATAGCTAGCAATATGTAATTTAGTATCCGCTGTTGTCTTATGATTTGCGCCACAACTTTTGTCGCGTGTGGTGTAGTCATTATTATATTTAGCGAATTGGGGTTTGTTAGAATACTAAGCTTGCTCTTTTGTCGTTTTACACCAGTAAATTGGAATTATTTTAATGTTATGAATTAATTTAATATGTCTCGGCCCTTACTACATGATGTTTACTAAGTTACATTACAAAGCATTCGTTTGAACAGAAAATTTGAAAAAAAATTGGTATATTATAACAAAAAAGAGATTTGAAAATTTATCACAGATTGCTAAAATAAAAATAAGTCAAAACCAACAAATCAATTCGACTGTTAATTTGTTCGTTTCCAACGTTTTGATACGTCAATATTTCTTTTGTTTTTCAACCAAACGTTTTTTATCGGATGTGTGGTGTCTGACAATTGTGTAACAAGGCTTTTAAAAACTGTGATTGAAAAAATGCATCAAAATGCACGCGACGCCGATTGGATTCGTTAGTACCAATAAGCTCATGAATATTTATGGAGCGATTGATTTGTGAATATCTACCGATGGACGCGTGTTTGTTATTTTATTTTATCGTTTGCTGGTTGGAAACATTAGTCAGTTACAGGATTGTAAGGTTTCAAGGTTCCAAACTGGAGTTCATAGAATCCTCAGCTATCATCATGCTTGGTTATGAAAGTGATGAAATAAAAAATAATTCTAAGACAATTATTTTGTCGTACAATAACTCATTTTAGTTGGGACAATGCTCCAAATTCTGCTCTCTTTTCCTTTTTAATATCTATCCAAAGATTGGCTGTAAGATCTCGCCTATAGTGATAAGACCGCTATCTGCACACTTTTATATTTGTAATATCATTAAGTGCTTCTTAGGCCACTAATAAATTACATAGGCAGATTTGATAACAAACTGTTACATAATAAAACTATTATTATTGGACCCAAATTTAGCTACTCATACTATAGGACCCATGTAATTGTTTATCCCTTTGTGCTTAACATTTGGCTTCTCCAGTTGTATAGCTTTATATCAGAGGTTAAGACCTCTCGACTCAATATTTGTCATTAAGGAAGTGGACAATTATTCGTTTCCAACTTCGCCTATTATTATTTTTCTTCTTAATTAACATCGACGCGGGTTAAATATAAGCTACTATCCCCGAGAGGCTCGCTGAGCTCCAGAGCTCTGTGAATTTTGTGAGCCATAGTTGATCTTGGCTAACAAAAAGAGTTGCCGTGATGGGTGTGAGGGCTGGAAATTCACCAAAAATAAAGTATTATATACTTATAACTCTAAAATAGGTTCGTTCGCTATCCGGTTCCTTAACTTATGTAATATAGCCTAAAACTTATGCTCAAGAGGTTCACCCTTGTTTCAAACAATGGAACATAAAACTTATATCTGTGACCTACATATCGAAAGTAAGGCAGGCTCGTCCGGTAGCGAATAATAAAATTTTAATTCGCAATAAAACTTCGCCTTTTGTTAACATAGAAGTTATACATGTTATGCGGACATGACTCGTTATGTCCGTACGGAAGTTTGAATTATACGTATACATACTTAATGTAATTAAAATACTTTAGAACGAACCTATTGAACTGGCATCTTTAGAATTTATGTATGAAAAAGTGGGCGCAATGGCGTTATAACGTAGCATTGGAATTCCAAATAGATTTTATCCGTCGGGGAAAGATGGTTTTCTCACTAATACGTCGCGCCTAAATGGATTTTTTAAATAACACACTCTTTATTAGTAAATAAATTTGGATGCACAGTTAATGCCTAATGCTAATTACCTAATGCAATCATAAACTTATTATTGAGTATTGTAATATCATCAGCAATGGGATCAATGTACGACCATTGTTGAAATCTGATGTGAACGACACTGGAAATGCGTTAGATGCTTGGGTTTCTATAAGTAGTTGGTACCCGTCGTGGAAAGTGGTCGGTAGCCTAACTTCAAAAGGTGCTTTTATAAATACTAAACTTATAACCACGCAAATTCTCTGTGACATACGTAGCATAGCTGTGTAGCGATCAAACTGGAAACCTCTAAAATCATTAACTCATAAATACGCAGCTCAAAATCCTGATATCTGACATAAATTTTTATTTTTTCCACCAGAGATGTAGTGTCCGTTCTAATAGCGGCGGGAATGGACCCCAACATTCGCACGTACGAGGGCACGCCTCTACACGAAGCGGCTCGGTTCGGACGCGCTTCTGTAGTCAAAGTGCTGCTCAAGAACGGCGCAGACCTCAACCTTAAGGACAGACGCGGGAACACCGTGTACGACCTGCTAGACGACTACCCTGAAGAGGCCACTAGCAACGTCAGGAGTGTTATACAACGTACGTATATACTTTTCGAAAATAGTAGGATATATGACCCCCGTCATCGTGGTCAACGTCATGCTCGAGAACGGCGCAGACCTCAACCTCAAGGACAGACGCGGGAACACTGTGTACGACCTGCTAGACGACTACCCTTAAGAGGCCACCAGCAACGTCAGGAGTGTTATACAACGTACGTATATACTTTAGAAAATATTAGGAAAATAGCTGGATATAATATGACCCCCGTCATCGTGGTCAACGTCATGCTCGAGAACGGCGTAGACCTCAACCTCAAGGACAGACGCGGGAACACTGTTCGACATTCTAGATTACCCTGAAGAGGCCACCAGTAATGTCAGTACTTAAATGAATAAATAAAAACAACCTACGATCACATTACGGTACTGTGCAAATCTGCTATCAGAAAATACGAGAGACTTCGGTCTCACAAAACGAAAATTTCTTCGATACGAAATAATGTCCATGGGAATCGAGGTATATGGATCCGTCTTCATTGCTTTCCATGAAAGCTTCATTCGTAGACTACATACTGCTACTAAATATAAGCTTCAAGCAGGCTTCCAAGTAGTAGATAAAAACTAAAACGTGCTTACAAAATAATGTTACCTGGACAATAGGCCTAAGATTTTTCAAGCAATTTGCTAGTCGATTTATTCAAGGATTTTTTCTCACTAATATATTTATTGTTTATGCAGAGTATGAGAATCAGTTGCGACCATCGTATGACAGTGACGAATATTTCCCTCCGTTTCCTGTTCACGACTGCAGTCCCACCCCGACGTGAGTAATTTTGTCAATCAATTTTGGTCCGAATTTAATATTTTGTTATATGAAATATTTAAAACATAGTGGAATCTGGCTGGTTGTGGATATTGAGTGGTGCTGAAGTAATCGTAAACGAAAAAATCGTAAAATGGCAAAGAAAAACCGAAGACTGATGATAATATTTATTTATATCGATTATAAATTGAAATTTTAGTAAATGGGCTAATGTATTAATTTAATTGGGACCAATTGTATCCAATGTATCATCCAAGTTTCACAATGTTGAATTTATTATAACTATGTTAACGCATAAGTTACATACTTACTTACATATACTTTAGAAAACCTTTTAAGATTCCATAATGTAATATATAACAATGAGTTGTGTGCAAATACGTCACATACACGTTCTAACTAATGAGTTGACATATTCATCTGAATAATTAGAAAAATAATCGATGTTGTTGTTTTTTATTTAAATTTAATGAGGGACTGTGAGTATAAATTAACTTAACGTCTCGAAAATTCAAGGGTATTTTCTTGATAAAGCTTTTTGGTGTTTTTGACAAAACAAGATATTCCAATAATTCCAATAATAGAATATCTAATTGAAATAATAATAAGAAAATAAGCTTGAAATTATATTGATGATTTAATATTTTCTGTCAAAAAGAAACTATCACACAAATATCCTTTAATTTTTGTGCATAGTAATAAAAAAATGCCACTTAATTATTGGTAATTGAAGCAGGCGATCTTATTACATAATCACTTTAGATCAACATTAAAAAAAGAAATAAAACAGTATATTCATAAAACAACAGCATCGAATTCTAGATCGTTATAAATATCTGAATGTACATGTGTAAATATTAGAATAAGATTTAATCCACATTTTCACTCATGGTGGGGGTTCTCGTTTGTCACGTTTGGTTTGTACGTTTACTTTATTCCTTTGAATCACTAATATTGCATGTGAAAAAAAACGTGAAAAGAGTCGTTGATTCGCAAAAGCTCGCTTAAACAGACTTGCGGTTACTCTAAATGTCCGTATCATGTGGAGAGGCGGGAAAGGAATCTCCCTTCACTCTAATTACTCAAAGATTCTCGACACAAGAGGTCGTAGCCTCTAAACATTCGGTTTTAATTGGAGAGCCACGTCTCAATTACTACACACGACGTGTCTCTTTGAACTCTGATTGCTCTATCTTTGAAAACGCTCTTTTCATGTTGTCATGTATATTTTATTTTTCATGCTACGATCAACTGAAATGTGTAAAAATTATATAGCAATGCTCCCAAAAAGCTCAATTAAGGCTTTATAATTTTTATTGTGTTAGTGTGTACATGTTCAGCATGGCATTGTTACATTGAATTAAAACAAAATAGTATCGAGTGATTCATTTGTTTTCATCTTCGTTATAAATGGATCGATACCAGGAATTGTTCAAAGGAATTGTAAATTCTAAAAATACTTGAGATTCCACGGATGAAAACGTTTTCCACGCAAGTTTCTTTAAACACAGAGGTGGAAAAACAAAAAGTTTACCGGCATCTCATTAAAATGTTCCGTGTCTCTGAATTTGTCTGACATCGTTCAGGTCGAGATGTTGCTCATAACGCGAGGAAAAGATACCACCGCCAATATTCTTTTGATGACTTTTTAAAAAGGCTTTGGGATGAGCGATTTCAATTGAAACGAACTCGGCTAGGAATTTAAAAAGGCGAGTCCGTTATTCAAATTCAGTGAATGAATATTCTACACAAAATAGACTTTTATGTTGTTTGTGGGGGTGATTAAAGTATCAAAAAAGATGAAAATATTAGGATCTGGTTAAATAACACATAATTTATTAGAATTATAGAAATGAATGTGGTTCCTACTTTACAGGTCTCGTAAATTGCCTAAACCTGCTTATTTGCCCAGCACTAATAAAAATGCTTCTAAAACTGACATGAAGTGTGGTAAAAATATTAACAATTTTGCACCTAACACTTTGATTAAAGTTAAACCTGCACCTAAAGAGATACCATCACCTGGTTATAAAAAGAAACTTGATAACTCATGTTCGCCTCCTCCATATAAAACGCCCTGCGAATCGGATTTAATTCCAAGGAGCGATAGTTTTCTTCTCCAAAAGAAATACAAAAATCAACTTAAAGTGGTATGCGAAGCTGCCAAGGACGATTCAAGCATTTTAAATAATCACAGTAAACTTATTTTAGAGTTTAAAAAACGAAATAAGCACTCTGATGTTTCTGAAGACTTCAGAAATAGTGAAGATTTAGAAGACCCCAAGATTTATGAGAATCTTTCACATTTTCCTTCAAATGATTACGTATCAATGAATAACTTTTCCGGAAAAAAGCCATTTTTGTTACCTCTACCTACGCAGTGCGATAATGATGTTTTTTTGTCTTGCCAAAGTATTCCTGCACACATGCAGGATGATACTGACGCCCCGTGCGATATCTATGAAAATTTTGCCGATGAAAGTTTATACGCCAACGTGACTTTAAATTATACTGATGATGTCAAAGCCAATATGTCTCTCCGTAATAGCGCTGATCCTATTTATGATGTTCAACCAGAATCTTGGTATTTAGCGATGGACCACAAAGTGCCAGATAAAAAGAAAAGTGTAAGGAATATTTTAACTAACTGCATATCGGCTTCCAAAAGGGTTAGTTGCGACGTCCATAGCGCCAATCAAAGCACCAATGAAAAAATTATTTACAATTTCTACTCGTCTAAAAAAGGACGTAACCCTTACAAAGAACGATTGACATCATTTCCCGATATCCTGGTTTTCACTCAAAGAACAGACATTGTCCATAACAGGGGCGACCCTGGCTGTCTTTATGAACCATTGGATTATATGTACATTTACGAATTAAATCCTTCGGCTATTCATAGTAATGCTTACCCTTTCAATAGAAAGAAGGAAAAAGCAAACCCTATACCGTGTTATTGCCACGAAGATCCTGATCGGACTCAAAAAATTATAGATATATACAACAGAAGCAGGCTGCGAGGCAGTCGTTCTATGAGTTGTGGTGATAATGTATACGTTGATATGCCTAACGTATATACTTCTGTAGATCAATCAAAGAGGAAAAGTTCAATTTCCGTTTCTGCTGATTTGTGTTCGCCGCGAAGCAATGAGGTGTTCAAATCTTTCGCAGATGATGAAAACAATGATACCTCAGGTTCTCGTGATCGAAAGATGACAGGAGTGCTATGTAAGAAATTGAACCAAATTAAACAACTAATTACTGAATGGTGATAAACACACTGGCATAGATTAATTTCTTTCACGTATATTTAAGAATTTATATTTTTGTTTTTATACGGATTTTTAATCGGTGGTGATGGTATTAACATAACATTTAATTAACCTCATTCATTGCATCATTTTATTTTTAATTTTATGTGTTTCTTTTATAATTTGTTTCATTTTTGTTGCTCTATGTGTTTTGCAGGAGAGGCCCTGAGACCCCGAAAAAAACTAACACAAATGAAAGCTTATTATCACCATCTTCATCTTCTATAACAAAAAGTCATCCTCAAAGTTTTGTTAAAAAGCTTGCTTCAAAATGCTTGGGCCTTAAAGCAAAGTTCAACTCTGCCCCTAACATTTCTAACAATGCAGGCTCAGAACCGGAAGTCGATGTTAAATCAAAACGGCTTGAAAATAAAAGTAGCATGAACACTCTACTTATAGGAAATAGTAAGTTCTTTAAAATACTGTCGAAAAAGGAGGAGTCCGGAGAAGAAGTTTGTAATTACGAATTTGATACAATATCATTAGATAGGGCAGGGACACTTAATAGAGACTCAGTAGTAAACAGGAGCAATAGAAGTTGCCCAGGATTTAAAACATCATTACCAAATATTTCTGAAAACAATGAATTAAGCGATTCACAAGAATCAATCAATGAGTCGACTGCTGATAATGACATAGTCAACGACAAGAATTGTTATAATAAACTAGATGTCGCCGAAGCTGTGAACTTTAATGCTAATCTTGGCATATTCGAACCTAGAGATAGAATATCAATAATGTCAGGGGAATCTGCAAACTTTGTAAATGAATGTTATGAGTCTTTTGAGTTTACAAAATCTGATAGTGAGAAAAGTGATAAAAATAGTTCTCTCCCAAGACCGGCACCTCGGCCGACTGCACCTCCCCTGAAACCTGATTATGACAATTCAATTTATGAAAACATCACAATAGTACCTAGAACTATTCCTACTCCAGCTGTAAGAACTCATGTTCCTCCTAAACCTCTACTTAATGACACCGAAAAAACAGGATTGTACGAAAATATAGCCCTCATACACGAAAGGAAACCTGAAATACCAAAAAGACAGGTCGTACCCATATCGACATATTCAAGTACTAAAGAGAAAGATTATTCATTAAATACAAGTAGGTCATCTACTTTGTCTTCTGATTCTATGGCAGATGAGACAAATCTTGAGGACATTTTACTCTCACAAAAGTCTAAGTCGTTTCGACATGGAAAAGCGGGATCTTATTATTCTGACAATGGTAAACTGGGAGTGTATAGAACTCAGTCTAATTCATCAGGGTCATCAGATGTGACTGAGGCCAGTGCTTTAGAAAATGTAGATTGTAGTGAAGACATGCAAGATAAAAGCATTTATTTATCAATGACTGGTACTCTGCCGAACAAGAAAACGGAAAAAGTTACCAAAAGAAAAGTATTATTTAGACACAAAACATTTACCAATATTGAAGTAGATCGAAATTCTACAAAAGTCAAAGACTTGCCTCAATGGAATAACGAATTTCTTAAAGAAACACTGGCTCACTATCACATACGAGGTACCGGTCATTGCATTTATAAAGCGCCAACAGTTACGGAATTTCTAAACTTTTTCAATAGAGACACTCTTGGTGGTAATGTAATTTCATCTCTCAAAGGCTCGCATAAGAAAAGAGATAGTTATTATGAAACCGCAATATGTTTTTGTAAGCCTAGGCCGTTGAAGAATTACAGTAGCGCTGAAAATCTTTTAGACGTTTCCCATTTAGACGAGGAAGATAAAATTTCCATAGATTTTGGAGAATTAATGAGTAGGCGAGAGTTGATTTCAGCGCCCTTCCGTTGTTACTGTGATTCGGGGACATGTACATTTAATTCAAAGCGCCTTGAAGCCCCCTTAGATTTTGTTGTAAAATTCTCAGCTATTAAGAAAAGTATTTCGACTCCAGATATCACTCTGGATACTTCTCCTTCTTCGACAGTTCAAAAAGGTATCTTACCGAAGAATAATTCTGTACCACATAACCTAGAGGATCCATATGCAGTAACTAATGTTGAAGACATTATTGCAAGGAATAAATTTAATAAAGACGAACAGGTAAATGACCATACTAGTTTAAGTCACACAAGTACAATATCATCAACTTCTGCACGTCCTTATTCTATCAAAGATATATCGGAAGTCATATCACTAAATTCAACATCGACTGCCACTAGTCTGTCTTCTGCTTCTAACAATATGCATTTGCCTTTACGTAAATCGACCTCTTCGGAATACTCTGGTAATTGGTCCTTGCATTCATGCAATTCAAATGTTACAATAAAATCTGATACGTCATTCAAAACATGTATTGAAGAATCATCAGATTCAGACGATTCAGATTGTACGTTGCATTCTGATGCGGAAACCTCAGACGCCGAGACGATCAAGTCCGATATAAGTACAGCAAAGAGACCGTGGGTGCACAGCAATTCTTTCAGATTTGGAGGTAATTCCAAAGCTGAAATAATAGATGTGATCGTCGAAGAGAACGCTTTAGACGATTCCAAATATGAATCGTTGTCGAAAGTGGAGAGTGGTATTAGCGTGGAAGGGTCTGAGAGTTCGTCATCGGGTGGTGACGATGACAGTGGTGTTCCGAGGGTTGATGCGGATGTGTCGCTTGGTTCTGCTTCGCTTGAGCGGGGTTCGGTGGCGGGGGGTGTTCGCAGCGGGTCGGGGCGGCGGCGGTGGGACGAAACTGAGGGCACCAGCGAGGGTGACGCACTGAGCGTCTCCAGCGCTGCGTCTAGCTGCGCCCCGCTGCATCTTCACAACCAGGAATACAGTAAGGTTTCGGTAAGTCTATTTTAATATTCATCATTATGTTATTGTTGTCATTTTAATACTGCTTTATCATTTCTCAACTAGGAATAATAGCTATAGTCTACGCGTCTAATAAGAAACATCCATTTGTAATAAATGATGCGGTGGAAATTAAAATGCATGGGGTGACTTTAGTTTGGGTTTCATTTCGGTCTCGTTTCTTATGTATTATGCATTATCATTTTTCATATAATATTTCGCATTGCAGTATTGTTGAATCAAACCTTTCTTAAACGTAGATGAAACGAATTAATGTGTAACAACATTAAATAGTTTAAAGCTTCAAAATGGTCCTGCATAGCAAAATATTGTTTTCAAAGGGGAAGGTATTTATTTTTTAAATTCGTCATATCAAGAAACACCATTTAAGCGGATTATTAGGTTTTCCATTGTTAAATAAAAATTATATATGATATTTAGGTCAATTATTACGATACTACATTTAATTGTAAAAGTAGTGAGTGTTCGAGATACAATTTCAGTGAAGTCAAAAAGTTTGACAGAACAAATTAGTACTGTGTTAACATGGCCAAAGATCAATTAAACAACTGATCCGCAATTTAATAGCTCTTCTTAAATGATAAATCACCGTCGAGTAATTAAAATTTGCAATTATATTTTCCAATATCGTTTCGAAGTTCGACATGTATGTCGTTGACCCGCATTTGTATATGGAATTTAATGAGTGAATCATTAGTGAAGTCAACAATGAATGACGTGCGTGTACCGTTCAGAAAATTAATAAAAAAAACCGCTCGTGAGAAATGCAATAAAGATTTTATTAATTCACGCCACATGGCCGCACTGTGTGCCAACATTCAGACATTTAGATGAGTTAATTCCTGTTACACTTCTATTCCGATCTTTAAGTTTTTGTATTTATCGTTTTGGAATGGCTGGGGGTGTTGTTTTGAAGTCCATTGTGACTACGACTTGTTTGATTGTATTGTTCTGGAGAGCTATGAGGAAGTATTCAAATTGATGTTCGTTGGAATTAAATAGCTTTGTGATTAAACGCTTGAAATTTCCTAATTAAAATTATGCATATCAAGCTACTACAAAATCGACCAAATTTACAAATATTGCGTATTTTATATTTAGCTGACTTAATTGCCTTATCCTACGACGAAAACGTGCATAAACATTAACCGTAGACAGGTGTGTTGAAAAAGGAAATATTATTAAAATTAGCACGTCACAATCGATAAATTATTTTTTTCTCTATTTCTGATACGAGTACGACGTCATCGTTCTCACGCCACATGGTCGTAACTCGCGCGATTCGTTCCCGCAAAGAAATTGGGCGGTCAGTATCTCCGGCGCGTATGCGATCGGCGCCTGCGTGTGCGATCGCGCGTGCGATATTCCGTCTGTACTTCGCGATAATCGATAACCGATCGGAATCGTAATCGATTTGAAAGTGTTGACGTGCTGTGAATATTTGTGTGTTCGTGTGCTTGTGTTTGTGTGCAGTGGGGATTAGTGCGTGCGATTTTTGTGTAAGTTGCTGATGATTTTATTATGAATGCATGTTTCAATAAAAGACGAAGGTCGCATGGCATAACAGTTTATTTTCTTGAATTTAAAAGGAATCTCTCAAGACTGGCTTCGATTGTACAAAAGCATGATTTATTTGCTTTCCCATTAGTATGCGCTAGACCATTTTTGGTATGATTCTTCTTCTATATTAAAATATATATTTTTTTCCTTCCAATATAATCCTAATTATTACTTCTCTAAGACAATTTCTTAAGTCTTCTTAAGATTACGACTCATCAATAAGCACAATTTTATTAGTTTCTTATAGCCCATTCTTTATTTAATGTGTTCCAAATAGATCGTTTATAGTTTAAAAGAGCTAATTTAATATTAAGGTCGCGCTATAAAATTGTTATCGAATAATATTCGTAATTTACGATCTCTTATGAGAGCGTTCTGCGGTTGCCTTCATTCGAATTGTATAAACATGCGATGTTTTGTTTCTAAACATCGATTACGTTGATTACGACTCAGCCTTGTCCGATGACACGCTCAATAGAAATATTCCGTAGTGTTTAGAAAAAATAATGGGTCAAGGATCCGATAACCTAATTCCTGTTTCGTAATTCACACGCGTGCAAGAATAAATCGTCAAAGATTAGACGAATTGAAATAACATTTTCAATTTTCCCTCTATGCCTATATCGTTGACAATTGTCATAGTAATGGAGATTGATCTACCAATCAGCTCATTTGTAAAATTGTTTGTCATAGTTAATGCTCGACCGCCTATCCTATTTAAGATTCTTGGTATCAAAAGCGACCATGCAAAGTATATTGCAACAGGATTCATGACTAAATCAAATTTACTTTCTATTACAATGTAACGCGGTGTTTGTATTCTTGGTGTTTTACTACCAGTATGCCTGAGTCAGATTTCTAAAACCATTTCAGTTTTAGGAAATATATATTATGAAACTCGCGTTATAATAAATCCATAACACGGCATTATATATTTTACCCATTGGTAAATTTTCATCAAAAGAATAAGGTTACTAAATATCTAAATCTGCCTAGGAAGTGTATAAATGGTTTCGATCAATTTCATCTCAAATGACTTAATTCGATATCCGTTTTAACAAATTATTGGTTAATGTTCTAATAATTACGCTTTATTTCAAATTTCTAGGCGCCACATATTAAACTACATCGATCTACATACCAAATCATAGAAATGTGACATATAAGTGTATTCATGTTTCATTTCGAAGTCGCGAATCAGTTATGGAAAAATCATTGCTTGTCTCTAATTAACTTATGTATCAGGTAATAGTGCTAGAATCTTGCTGTAAATCATTAAAGCTAAAATATTACAAATGGATTAGTTGAACCAAGATAATATAAAGTGGCTGGATCTTACCCTTCTTTAAATTTTATTGCGTTCACCGAAATTCTTATTGTCTTCTCTTTGTGAGGCCTTGAGGCCTCCACCAATCAGTAGATGATTGATGTCGAAGTTTTAGTGTTCAAAGACGTTGATCGTTTGCGAATTTCTTGCTCATTGATACGTCGGCACGCTGAAATCCACGAAAATAGCAAATGGTCCAGCTTTGGCAGGTCGCCAGTGCAGCCGTGTTTAAATAGGTGAAAATGTATTACTTTTCCTCATTACTCAAGGATTTTGGCGCGTGTTTGATAAATCGTTTGTTCAGTTTTATGTGTGTAAACAGTTGTTTCGTCAGCTGTTATAACTGTTACGCATGCAATTCTTTAAGTAATGGAACTGCGGAAAGGCTGGTTTGTATTCAAAATGAATTGTTCAACATTTTACGTGGGACCACATCTGAGGCTCAATACTGACTGCACGGTTTATTCTTTTTATAGTATCTAATTCTTGTATAGACCTCTTTGGAATTTGAGCTACACGTTTCAAAGGCATTCTTTTCTGAAATAAATAAGTAAGAAGTTTGCAATTTTGTTTTATTCAATAAATAAAGCAGTGTACAATGTTCAGTCCGTTAAAATTCTAATGATGTATAATAATGCAAATTTTATATGGAACTGCATGCATTAGTATGCACTTCAATATTCAAAGCTATAAAACAATCCGTTGCATCTTATCCGATTTGGATTTCTTATGTTAGAATACATATTTGTCTGAACCTAGGACCATATAAATAATTTTACGTTGATTGATTACAAATTGAATTTTAAAATAAATTCTGGTCTTTGGATGTAATATGGTTCTCAATTTTTTAAATTTAGTTCTTTCCACCACCCATATGTAGAATTGTGGAAATCCTTTTATCCTAAAGTGCGTGGTGGCCTGTTGGTATACGGACTAGACGCGGCTGCCAACACGTTCACGATGGTCGCGGGTTCGAATCCCAGGGCACATCTCTGACTTTTCGGAGTCATGTGTGTATTGATAGTCAATCACCACGCACTAAAACGGTGAAGGAAAACATCGTGAGGAAACCTGCATACAATAGCGATTTATAAGAATTTCTATGGTTTGTAAGTCCGCCAACCCGCACTAGGCCAGCGTGGTGGACTATATGGCCTAACCACTCTCAATCGTACTCTCGATTGTAGAGTAGGCCCGTGCCCTGCAGTGGGACGTATATGGGCTGATACAGTAGTTTTATCTCTATGTTCATAATTGAACTTCTTGTGGCAAAGAAAAATGATGAAATTGAGGCTTTACAGAAAACAAATAGTTGCAAGCCGCTGGTAGTAGGCCGATAGAATTCTTAAAATTGATCGTTTGTTTCTAACATAACTGCCAGCATTCCATACCTTTCAATTTCCACATTGTTGTATAGATTGCGATCCCATTCAACAACGTGGTATCTATTAATAGTTGGCGTCCGTCTAGTTATTTGTTAATGATTACGCCACACGTACATGTGGTCCCATACGCAGATGTGCTTGCGTATAATGTTTACCCATTTGTCTTTTATCAGGTTGGATGATTCCAGTGCCAATATAGGTCACAATATTGTGATGACATTAGAAAAATCAATTTTTGATGTGCTTGATTTTGATTTGGGATCTGGTGGTATCTTTGTTGTCAAGGGATTTATTTCCGCATTCACTGCTCTGCAAATAATGCTTCCTAGTAATACTAGTCTCATCTTGAATTGGTTCATCCGTTGCGTAGAAAATTAAACGCATCCTCATACCAGTCTCTCTAAGTATCAAGGAAGAGTTATGATCCATCTTTTCATTAGATATATTTCGTCTCGTAATTTAATGTTCACAAATATAATCAGTGAGAGAAAAAATGAGATCTTAGATTATGTCGAACACCTTGGCACAATTACAAATTGAGGTCGAAATAAATTTGGTTCATATTGTTTCTATAATAGTTTTGACAAAAATAATTCTAGTTCCTAGTAGTGATACGTGAGTACGTACGTATGAAAGAAATGCTGTGGATATATGTACTGAAGTAATGGATGAAAAAGAGACTAATGAAAGAGATTTATGTTGCGAAAGTGTGTGAGGGTATCGTTCAAAGATTTCTCAGGCAGCTGTAGATATCAAATAGAGTAATGTTTTAAAAAGGTCTAATAACTTGTATTTGCATAGAGGACTACATGGATAACGACTCTCAATTGTACTCTTGATTGCAGAGGAGGCCCGTGCCCTGCTGTGGGACGTATATGGGCTGATAAAAATACAGATTGAGCATTTTTAACTGATGAGCATGTACGAGGATATTAATAAGTTGATTGAGCCAAAGGTTCAAAAGGGTATTCATTGAAAAAAAAAAAAACATTTCAATGGGTATTTTCAATTCCCTTTCTCTCTACTTTTTCTTATCTCCATCCAAAATTTAAATATAGCTACAATTTTCTTTTTCTTTTGGTGTATAAAGGTATGTACAATAAAGATATAAATAAACTTTTTTCAGCCAATACCTTGGAAAAAGTCTTTAATATAAACATTTAACCAAATGATCACCATCTAAAGAGTCAAGTATAAATCGGTCACGGTTAATGTGCCCTCAGTTCAGACTCCCGTCACAAATCAACGTGCGTTGGCGCCGTCTCCGCGTCGTGACATGTGCTTGTACGAGTCGATTTATATCCTGGCCCTTTGATGTACTTTGTTAGGGCGATGCGCGCCTTTCGACGAAACTGTCTTTCAAACAGCGGCGATAATTTGTATATGGGGAATTAAGTTTTTATGTTTGTCGGGGAATGGTTATGATTTACGAGTAGCTGTGAGGATATTGTTGGCTATTTTTTGAATGATTGCTACGTATTTTACTGTTTACTTTCGCGAATAATATCTAAATTACTAACAGATGTTTAGTATCTTTGAGGAAAAAATGAGGAGGTTATGAATTAATCAAAAATGCTGACATTGAGATAGTATACTCAATGTGTTAAGGACAGTGTATTTGGTTATTGCATGTTGGTTTAGCTGGCAGACATGGCTCCAGATTATCATTTATAATATTCAGCAAAGAAACGTTCATCCTTTGCATTCAAATTAATGATTTTCGGATGTATACATAAACTTTTTGTCTGTCTTTGATATAGAATAATATTTTTATAGGCACAAACATGTGTATGTGCTGAATTTAACCTTTATTACAATTGCTACTATTGCGCTTTAAAAACATAAATAAATATAAAATCCTAATAAAATACGTCAGTTTTCACGTCGTAAAAAAATGTTTCGTACAAAACGGAGGAGTTAGAATTTACACAAACATTTTAACAACTGTTTACTACACATGCCGAATGTTCTAGAAATCGTTCAATTTGTAAACTTCGCAAGATATGGGTCAGCATTATTTAGCTGTGAAAATGGGCCGTGCTGGCTGCAAAGAAATGTGTCGAAATGCATTAACGCACCATGTTTAAACGTTTAGTGGTTGTGAACATAATTTTTAATTAAAATGTGTCTGTGAATTGACGGTGTGAAATGTCTGTTAGGCTAAATGGAACTCGTCCTAATTGTGTTATGTGTGTGGATGGATAGTACATAAGATATCACTACATAGCATAAAACAAAGTCGCTCCTCAGTCTTCGCTGTCTGTCCCTGTGTATGCTTAGACCTTTAAAACTACTTTTTAATAGATAAAGAGAATCAAACGGAAGGTTTATATGTATAATACGTAAATATTATTTTAGAGAAATATATTTGCCCTGGTAAAGCTGGACCGGCCTAGTGTTAAAATAATTAGATTTCCTATTAGATCTGTTAGGTTAATATAGATAGGATACTTGTGTAATTATCTTAACCCTGTGTAGGCATTGATTAATCTATCCCTACAATAGGAGAACTTTCTGTAGACTCTAATTATAAATGAATCAAGTAAATTTACCATTAAAATATGCTTATAATAAATCCAACAATAAATGTACGTGAAAAAAATTGAATTTATCATCCTAATGAAGTTATTTTTGTAATTAAATGAGCGTACCCGTCTGGAAATCGTGTACAATGCCGGGATCGCGGTCTAACAAGCTTTTACGTAGAAAATTGTCCATTCAGTGACCGGCTGCAACCAATTTACTCCTCATCCACCGTTCTATATTGAATTACTTGGACCACTTGGGACCACAGGAATTTGTCAAGTTACGAGAGATAGCTCGAATAGAAGGCACTTCTATTTGAAATATTTCTCTTGAATGAGAGTGCTTTTGTTTAATGATTAAATTCTTGTGAAGCGTAGACTTTATACTTTCATATGATAGCTTATAAATGATTGAAACGTATTATAATTTAAATAAGCTCTGCAACTTAATAATTTCCATGTCATGGTTAGTAAACATAATTCATACCATAGATTATGGCGCACAGCGCACTTGGAGCTGGTATTTTTATACCTAACTCGTTCTAGAAGTCTTTAAGGAAGATCTATATTCTTTCTTACAGCTGATGCATGGCATGTTAATCTTATAATCCGTTACTTTAACTTCATTTAAAAAATCATTAAGTCAAATCAACTTAAGATCTAGGTACGGCAGAAATAAACAGTAATCCGATTTATGTAAGCTTCGATTCAAAATAGATCATTCGGTTTAAAGATTTATTCGCCTATGTTTCCCTTTTTAAAGATATTAATCGCTTAATTTCTTCCGTAAATCGCCACTCGTTCATACATCACACCACGTTTTAATGTTATCCCGTCGCCATTCAAATTCCCTATTACTCAATTGCGGGCACTTATCCCGCTCCTGCGATGACAACGAGATGCGACCGAAATAGAAACCTACTTAGTTGTCCTGCTAGATTGTCGGTTTGTTGCTGATTAACGTTGTTCGCTAGTTAGTATTAAGTAATGGAAACTGGTGTTTGTTGTTTGGACGCGTGTGTTCTGAAGTAGGTCATATTTATTAAGTTGGATGAAATACGTGATGATTGGAATGTCGAAAAAGTCCCTTTAATAACCAAAGAATACTTGGGCGCTTTTGATACTGCAAGTGGAGACACATATTCAGTAGTATAAAACAAAGCATTAGCCATATTGGCACTCTTATGTGGCTTGAAAATAAGTGGCTTGACAAGACATAGTATTTAAGAAGGCGGGCCGTAGCTCAAGCCTAAAAGCCTTTAAATACTGTTTCTGTAATTTAAACCCCAGAATTTAGACTGATTGTCATAAGGTCCAAAAGAACACTATAGAAATCTTCACATATCTATCATCAACAATCTATCACTTTCAGAATTTAAGAAGGTAGACCCTAGCTCAATTCTAAAACCTTTGTAATACTATTTCTGTAATTCAGACTTCAGAATTTAGACTGGTTGTCATAAGGTCCATAAGAACACTATTGAAATCTTCACATATCTATCATCAACATTCTGTCACTTTCACACGCCATACGCATGTCAGCTTGCATAACAAACCGCTTGCCCTAACACGATGCTCTGCCTTTCAGCCCACTCCTCCCAAGAAGCCACCGCGGCGGAACCTGTCAGTGTCCCCCACCCACGCTAACTCTCCTTCCTCCGGCTACAGCTATGAACTCAGGCCGCACGCGAGAAGTCAGGACGATTTGGACGATATACAGGTACCCGCTTGTTTGAACGGGGACGCAGGATAATCACTGACTTGGTGCAACGGGATCTTTTGGTACTAATTCCGATATTCGAAATTTAAATTAATTTCGTAATTTAGTTATTATTGCAAGAAGGTTTTATTCTAATAATTCTAGTGTAACTGAAGAAGTAATATTTGTAAAATAAAATAAGGGTGTAAAGACAAGTCAATTTAAACTGATGGTTTTGCATGATACAGCTGTCCTCTCTTCTGCATACTAATATTCTCTCATCGTAACATTATCATACTTTTCATATGGTTCTTCATATAATTCTAAAATTTTCTTTGTCTCTGTACTAACGTTCATATTACTGATATTGTATCCATATTTTAGTGGAAAACTTAAAACAGTATTTTCTGACGAAAATTCATTTTGTTGCAGGGTGCTAAACACTACCTCAAGCTTGGGCGTTCAGTCGACCACTACGTCGAAAGCAAACTGTCGTACTCCGAGTACGAGGAGAATCACAACTCACCACGAGTTATTCCCATACCGAACCCTCGACCTAGCCTTAAGCAACGGTCGCAACCCGTAGCTATCACGGCTATGTATGAAAATGTCGTCATAAAGGAGCAGAATCCACGAAGGAAATTGAGAAGGAACAACTTTTTGCCAGGCCACGAAAATTTCGAGACTAGAATGAACGATAACAGGGTGAGAAAGTACTCGAATCAAGAGAGGTCTTCTCTGGAAAGTTTGCTTGATGACCAATCGATGAACAGTCCGAGCGATTGTGACCGGTTCAGTGATGGTCACAGGATGGACATTCCCTTATCCCCGACGCATTATGAACAGCCTCCGACTCCTGATCATCCGCCACCGTCTGCCCGCCAGGCTGAACGGAGCATCCACGAGAAAATCAGGCCGTTGAGTCAGGTTAGTCCTGATTAGTATACGATTTTATAGCACTTAGACATAGTCCGTTTGTGATAGAGGTTGTAGAAACGAGTGGGTGATTTTTGTGATTTTATTATAAGGGCTGATTTTTCAAAAATATATAAAATAATCGATGTGTAAAATGACAGTTGTAATAAAAAATATCCAATTGTGCCACGCCTTTATTTTGTTAGGTTTAAATTTTATCTAACGCTTGAATGTCAGCCTTAAATTAAATCTCTTAATGTTATGGATTCCTGTGTTTCTACAATCTTATTTTTTTAACAATAAGTTGTATGTAATCATTTATGTTTCGATACCACCTCTTTTGTTCTTAACACCTAGCGCTCAATCACTGGCCTTGCATGAGCATGTTTTATGTTAAAATTAAAGTTGATTTTGTAAATTTATTTTGTTTCAAATATTTCAGCTAATTATGGAGGTTGTAGAAGAGATAAGAATTAGAAAAAAATCGCAGGGTGATATTGCAAATAGTTGATATATTTGACGTGGAAAGTTTAATTATTTCGCACCCTAGTCTTTTGCTATTGGTGCTCTGTAGTTTTAAAAATTATATCAGTGTTGTATCTGTATCTGTATCAGCCCATATACGTCCCACTGCAGGGCACGGGCCTACTCTACAATCGAGAATACGATGTTGTATGTAAATAGAATATTTTATATTTAGTTTAAAATATGTGATAAGGTGCTACGTATAAAAAATATAGGTGTAACTGTATTGGTGCTCTTATTGGTTCCGTGAAATATATAAGTAAATGAAATTATATTTAAAAAATTATAGATTTTATATATTACATTGAGGTTCAAATAATCGATTATGTAAGTTAGTAATAGTATATTGCAATATGTGAATTTGCGAGTGAAATTTAAAGTATTGTCACAATATTATTTTTATTGCAGCATTTATCTTTTTAATTTCAATATAAATGTTTATGATAAGAGTTTATGTTTACCGACATGACAGTATCAGAGTATTTAGCATAGAAATCATATTTAGATGCGTTGATATATAATTGTAATACTACGTTGAAATTTAATTGGTTTGAAAAGAATAATCGGAACATGTAATCTATTTTCCTCAAGTGATACGTCTGAATATATTCTTTGACAATCCAGTCAATAAATCGAAATAGTTTAATATAAGCATTTATTATTAGTGGTGCTGTACGTTTTTGTCCGTCTATCAAAACTTATATATTTTTTCTAATTTAATAAAAGACGGTAATTAGACTGAATGAATTAAAATTTTCGCAATTGACGTCACGAATGTGTACTTTCCATTATTTTTAGGTTTAATTTTAAGTGCTGTTTGTGTATTATTTTTGATTTTATTCAGTTGTATGCTTAATAAATTACTTTATGTCGATTATGTTTGTTTTATTTTACGTTTGTTTAGTTTGTTAGTTGCACGTTTTGCTTCAGTAGCACAAGGTATTTATATTTTTAATATATTCTTTATGTTTTAATTCGATAGTAATGTGTATGATTGACTTCTTAGAAAAGGTATTAAAATAAAATCAAAATGGAATCAAGTATTATATTTTCATCGTTATACATAAAATAGTTTATTCTAAAAATATACTTTAATTATCCTTTATTTCCAATTGGGATATAATATTACGTTACTCTTGTTGGAATTAAACTTACTGTAATCTCTTTAAGCATTTTTATTTGCTGATTTTGCGTATGCTGTGGAAATCAATTAAAATATCAAACTAAATTTCCAGTGTTAAATACTAATTAAAATCTATGCATTTAAGTAAGATGCAAAATCGATCCTATTTCTAATGCAAATTCTCAACTGGGTATCGGGTAGGCACACTGATTTGATTTAACTAAAAACAGTGGTTGTTTTTATTAACAGCAAGAAGGGATCTGGTTACCTGTTCAAACTAAAAAATAATACTAAAGTGGGCCCAACATTTAGTAGCATTACTTGATATGATTTTAGAATTAAAACGCTAGTGAACGTATTTGCTATTAGTTTTCCACTAGGCGTGTACACAATAAATAAGTGAAAATGTTACATGAACAATTGTTAAGGGGCAATAGGGATTTGGTTAATTTTAAATTTAATAATTGCGTGTGCGTTATAATTTCTTGGAATAATAGAATTAGAAAAATAACAATTATATGAAAACTTGTCTACTGAAACGATCATCTGAAAGAGAAATGTAAGATGTGATATTCAATTTTGGGATGTTGATTGAAGAAACGGTTGTAGCAAATTGAAAGTCATTTTTATTAGAGCGAAGGCAAATTAATACTGTAACTCCTTTATTGTAAGTGAAAGTTTGGTGATATTCATGCCGGACGCCTAATACCCTTCCCTCTTCTCTTTCTATATCCGTCCCTTTGCCTTCCCGATTTGATAGGCCAGCAATACATCTATAATCCAGCCGTTGTGGATGTTCATGGGCGGCAGTGATCACTTACCATCAGGTGATCTGATTCTCGGACCTATGTTGCAAAAAAATTATCAGAAATAATTCATATCATACTAATATCAGTTCTAACATAAAGATTCTGTTGGCAGAATATAAGTGTATTCGTTGTGAATCGTTATGGGTTTGACTGTGAGTGTATTTGGAGTTGAAGAAATATATAACATTTTGTCTTCTACAAAATGAGATTGAAATGACCAAGGATGTGTCAGTGCTACTAACTGTTTCTCTACCTACCGCCTATGGGATGAAGGTGTAAAAGTATGCATGTATCATATATTTTTCCTGTTCTTTCTTTGGCTAAAATGGCGTTGGTGATTGTTATGCTAATATCCCGTATAATATTATTTTTATGTGAGGTCTATGAATGGCAATGTTTTTTAACGATGGTAAACATAAACATACATCTTATGTCTCAGCATGGGCGTAGCCACGGTGGGGCAGAGTGGGGCACTTGCCCCACCCTGGCTTTGCGCTTTAAGGTACCTAACCAAACCTAAAAAAATAAATTATCTAGTTAAACTACTAGGCAGGTGAGCTATAAGTGTGTAAATACAGATACAGGGTGTAACCTTTTTGTATAAAAAAAATAACCGGGGTAAGATGTGGATACAGTTTGCTAATTATATATTATTTTAGACTGCTGCCCCACCCTGAGCCCATGGCTGGCTACGCTCATGTGTCTCAGGATGGAGAAACGCAGTGGAATGCCAAGCATTGCTTTGTAATTCAAGGTGTTTGGTTATGGTACTGTGCATAAGTAATTCATTTTAATAAAATAAAATGGTGATTTTTATGATATGCATTTGTTCATTCCTCTTAGTAACACAAAATATATAAATAACACTATACTCAACAGCGCCTGATGAAAAATGTAGAGCAACGCACAGGTGAGATAAGATTTCTTAGGAAGTATAAGATTACTTGAAGAAGTTCATCAATTATTTTTTTTATACATACATACATAAACTCACGCCTTGTTCCCAGAAGGGGTAGGCAGAGGTGCCAGGGCACCCACATTTCGCCTTGTATGTTCCGTCCCACAATGTGATAGGTGGCGAGCCTATCGCCATATCGGGCACAACTTCCTGACTCTGGGCTGATACTGAATAGAAAAATCCAATATCACTTTGCCCAACCCGGGATTATTTTTTTTATTCTTGCGCATAATATATTCTTATTGTATTTTGATCTAAGTTTTCATTTCAATAACATGTTGAGGTTTCGAAACAGTGTTGATTTGTTTGAAACTGATAGTTAAGAGCTAATTCGCAAATGGCGGAAAGCGAACGAGTTTTTCTTAAGGCGCTATTGAAATATATATTGCCATTGCAAGAAAAACTTCTACTACCTAAAATTAAATACAGCATATCAACGTATCATTAAGCAGACATTCATAGAGGATAGATAGAGACGCTTCGAAAACACTTTTTATTACAATTATTAATGAAACGTGTCTGAAATCTGTATACATACTTGTACATAAATATGTACATACATACATAAACTCACGTCTTTTTCCTAGAAGGTGCTACCAGAACACCCACATTTCGCGTTGTGTGTTCCGTCCCATGATGTAATAAACGGCGAGCCTATCGATATATCGGACACAAATTCGTGACTGATACTAAATAGAAAAAATCAGTATCACTTTGCCCGGGATTCGAACCCGAGACCTCAGCTCAGCAGCAGTATAACTACGCCAAATAGCCTTGTCTGAATAAGTATACTTAATTCGATTGCTTTACATCGCTTGGCGCATGTCTCTTTCAACAGAGCATTGTGTAAATCCTTTGGGGAGGCCTATGTTCAGCTTTGTATTTCCTATGACTGAAAAATATGACCAAGATATTTTAAATAAAGATTGCTCTAATATGTTACGGGTAAGTATTACATACCTAAAATTCGTAGTATCTTTTGAAATAAGCAGAGTGATATTGGTCATATGGTAAAGTCTTTTTATGTCATTGATATAACATTTGAACAAAAACCCCTAACCTTACAATATTTGTTTCATTCTATTTCGACCACTATAACCTCCTTCTGTTAACTCCTCGAATATGATTCTCAAATCAACGAAATTTTGAAACCTTAATGTACTTAACATAAACGACTAACCTGTCTTCGTTTAACAATCACCACTTCTATTATTTTTTTTTATATATCCTTTTCCTAACAGGAATACAAGAGGAGATCAGTTCTACGCGACAGTCAGACTGAAACTGAAGTGATTTTGTTGCGAGCGGCGTCCGCGGCATCGGTCGCCAGTGGCGCCACCGACCGCAGCGGCAACACTGACAACTGCGTCGAGGAGTATGTCTGCGACGTGCCTTTTGCTGGTGAGTCTCTTTTTCTATTGCTTTATCTACACTTTGTGACCATCACACCGTATTAAACCATGCTCCGGCGAACTTGTATGAGACGAAAAAATATTCTTCTAGTGAATTATACTACGGAACTCCGTGTACATATTTTACACAAGTTGTAACTAAACATTACATTGAAACCCAAGGAAGCTTAGCCATGTTTTTTAGCTTTGAGATATTGATATTGGCGTTAAAAATAACGTCACAAGCGAGTGTTATTTGTAAGTTTTTAATATACTTTATATTTTCATTGTTGTTCACTATAGGTACCTCCACTACCCAAAACCCACCTCTAGTAACGTTACTAAATAGCCCGCGAGAAACTAGCACACTCAAATATTTAACAAAAGATAGTTTTTCATCGGCGTGAGCGTGAAACCGCACTTTTTCCCGTTTTTTCCGTATTTGTTGTGCAAATATGGCAACACAGCACGCGCCAACGGGTTGCCAGACTGTAAACAAATAGTGCCATTGTTCCCGCCGAAAATTCCGCCAGTGAAATATTTTCACCGTATATTTGCTAAGTTTGACTGTTGGATGTTTTTCACGTTTTCTGCATATGAAACTTTATGTGTGACTTTTGCCATCGATCCGGTTGGTTTCACCTGAGTTTCGGATATGTGTATTGGAATTTTTGCTTTTGGAATGCTGTTTTCAACAGAAAATTAATATGTTTGTAGCTAAATAAAAATCATGATAAAAATTTTATCACCGTTTAGACGAAATCCACTAAATTAAGTTAATTGAATATTTATTTCAGCGTGATCTTCACGGTCATCTTTTTGATATTCGAACTGTACTGAAGGGTATATCCATAGTTTTTGAATCCATGAATGTGCCTAAATTCCGCTACTATCGGCTACATTATAGATATCTCTACATTTGTTTACAAATTGTAAACCCCATGGGGATTCAGCTTTTTGTAGTATTAATATTACGAAATGCAACTACGACATCTAATAACCTTACCATCACCTCATTAACGTTGGTATGCATTAATAATAAGAGCATCTATTTACCATGCTTTCGATATTTTGTCGCACGTTATATCTTTCGATAGAAGTCTACTGACAGAGCGCTTCTAGATTAATTTATAAACGATTTACCATAAATGTCCTCTTCTAACAAATGAAAGATTTTTGCTATGTTTTACCTGTTTGTAAATTATATTTGATATATTCTAGATATTGCTGTCAATTTTTTCTTTCATAAAGCTTATTCGTTGTCGTTTCTTGTTCTTAGCTTTAGCTATTTGTGATTGTAAATATTTACCTGTTTTTATTATTTGTTTATCTTTCATACAGATTATTTCCATCTCTGTAATCTTTCGTTCTACTTATATTAAATATATTAAATATCTTTGAATAACACGTGGAATGTTACTTGTAAGCCTCGTCGGCAGGCATTCTTCACCGACAGAATAAGACGTCGAAAACTGTTAATTAGGTAACGTTGAATTTTTATAACTGCCTTTGCAGTACTTTTTCATCTTGCTCTATCACACTATAATCGGAGACAGGTACAACATAGCTATACCTTCAATCTAGCCTTCAAAAACCTCCAAAGGCTCCCAAAAATTTACAAAATAACCTCTCCATTAATATCGATTCACCCATAATAAGACCCCAGATATTTAACTCCATGCGAAGGCAATTACCTTTTTTACGCGCCAATCAATCTCTATCAAGATTTACCGCTAATGGCAATAAGCGTGTGTGATGTTACGTAACAGTGGATGCGCTGGTTGCCTAACACGCTCTGGGTAAAAATTAAATTTCCCATCTTGTGGTCATATTTTGATTGGATATGGTAATGTCGGATATGGGTGGTCGAAGTCGGTGGGACATATTGAAAGTGTGGTGTGAGATGAAATTTAAAAGGATGGATCATGCGCCTTGTATTTTGTTTGAGAAGCGGTAATAGTCGTCAAGACCCCTGGAATACCGTTTGTGTTCGATACTCCGTATTAGAATTAGTGCAAGATTAGTAATATTCATTCGTTCATCAACCCGCATTGTTTAAGCATATCAAACAATGTGCAGAGAAGTTGGTGCTCACCCATAGGAAATAATCTATTGATAAGACCAGCATTTGACTTCAATCGTTATTTTTTTTAAATAGCTTAAACGAGACTGATATACCCTTCGCCTGATGGTAAGCTATACGATAGCTCATAGACAGTAGCAAAACAACACTGAATTACGAATCAATACTTGGCATTCCACTGCGCTCCTCATCCTGAGACATAAGATGTTAAGTCTCAATATGTCTAGCAGTTACTCTGGTTATAATTTCCTTCAAAACGGAAATTAGCGGTTCATTTACACTGCTATTTAGAGGTAGAAACAAACATTGGGTTTGCCTAGGCGGCATATCACATATGAGGGATCTAACACCAGTAAAATGATAAAAATAAAGCACAAAATTCATAGCAGTTTACTAGATGCAAAAACTTTTCAACCAGGTCGCTGTATAAGACGGAGAGAGGTATATTCTTAGTAGTGATCCTTGGCATGTCAAACGTCAACGCATCTACACCATGGCATACTTATCACGCGTTTAATAGTTATTAACTAGTCATACACACGGGCTTAACCGACATATCTGACAGTCGTGGCTGGCGGGCAAAATAATGTATAGCGAGATTAAACGCAGATATACATGATAATAATAATAAGTAATAAATGCACCCAACAGTCACATACATACATAGTCCTGATCCCACATTAAGATCAATTAAGTCTTATGTCGTGGGTATCAGAAACTACGAGGGACTTTGCGGTCTCACTAACACCCAGACCCGACGCAAATATTTGTGGGCCACACAAGTATTTATGTCGATGCGAGGACCGAACCCGCGTCCCCTCGTTTAACAGTCGGCATCTACGCCACGGAGGCTGTCAAATACTAAGACATGGCTGCTGTCCATTATCAAAATCAAAGGTTTATAATAAGATCAGGATCAAATCTTATGATTGACCGTGTTGTCAAAGATCAGATGTAAGAAGAATAATTCTATAAGTGTAAGGCTAGCTAATGCCAAGTCGTGTCTGTGACCTTTGACGGAGTTTATGAGCAATATCGACCTCAAATCTGTTGCATGTTAATAACAACAGTCGTAGACTTTCTCCGCTCTAAGCTTGTAAAACGTGCGTGTGGTGACCTGAATACCTATCAAGGGCCTTTATCCATTTTATTATTAACAATTTGTTACATACATAAACTCACGCCTTTATCCAAGATGTGATATGGGGGAGCCGATCGCCGTATCGGGCACAAATTCCTGACTCCGGGCTGATGATAAATAGAAAATTCAAATATCACTTCCCGATCCGGAATTCGAATCCGCGATCTCAGCTTGTTGTGTAGCTTGGTAACCATACCGTAGTACAATTACGTCACCGAGGAAGTCGGTCACAATTTGTTGGTTCTTTTTTTATTATTTTCACAGTCTCCAAAGTGCAATAAGCGACGATCTAGTGCCCCGATGGAGAAAAATGTTTACTCGATCCCCGAATATGTGTTTTATGTATATTATAGTATAATACAAAAGCATATTAAAGTCTCTAATGGCAACAGTAGATGATATTCTCTCCTTTTACTCATTCATTTTTTTTCTAGAAATTTTCCAGTTCTGAGATACCCATGCTGATTCTACTTGACTTAGCAATCAATATCACAGCCCCACATTTAAAGGTCAATGAAACAATAAACCATTTGAATCCTTGTAAAATCAATTGAAACTCCATTTCATCGTCAATGGCGCTTGTACAATCCCTGCTCACATATTATGTACTATGTAGGTGCTTTTATTACGCTCTCTCGTGTTGTTCGCCATTAGAAACAAATGCTCATTGTTTATTTGTCGGCTGATTGCTGTTTTTACACTATAGAAGGTAATGGAATTTGTGTAAGCCTTCATGTTATTACCATTATCAAAATAGTTACATGCATTAGGTATCATAAGCTTTTTGTTTCAAGGCTTTTAACCATTGAATCGTTTTCTGGGAAGAATAAGAGACAAAAAAATTGGTCTTGTCTTTGAAATTTCGTCAAGAATAGGGCCATCAAATTCAAACGACCTTTCCAAATCGGTTTGGTGGTTTTAAAGATCATCGCAAATTAATTTATCATACTAAAACATTAATTCAAATTATAATCACGGCCTCATCTAGACATTCAAATACACAAGCTTTGTTGTTTCTACGAAAGTAAAATATCGAAAGGGCCCTATAACATCGCCAAGAACACAATTTATTTTTCAATCAAAGACATCAATTGAATACAAACAAGCCTACATTCAGATGCTAAGTTTGCGGAATGTGGACGATTTTACATATTTATTACATGAATATAGTGTTGACCGGCGCCGACCGCAGGTTTCCTCATGCCGGCAAACTTGTTCGTATTTAACAACATTAGCGGCTAGACCGCAGCCGTTCCCGTCTCGTGTTACGAGAAACTGGGAATTTGTTGTGGGAGGTCGTGAGGTCTGAGGAGAAGGTTGTGGAGTGATATAGAATTGAATTTATTGTGTGGAGCGGAATTTTGAGTGGGAGAGGTCTAGAATTAGAGATTTTTTTATTGCAATGAATAGACGAGCATGCCGTTCGCCTGATGGTAAGCGAAACGACCATTCATGGACAGCAGTAATACCAAACAACACCATGAACAAAGCGATGCTTCGCATTCCACTGTGCTCGCCATCCTGAGACATTAGATGTTAAGTCTTAATATGTCCAGCAGTTACTTGATTATAATTACAGGAAAGATACGTTCGCTGAATTGCATCAGGCCCTACCCTGAAAAGAAATTTTAAGGGAGGTTTTGATAACAAGTTTTCAAAATGTGTGGCATAAAGTTTGGGTACTTGGCCAGCAGAAAATAGTGAATTATTATTCTAAAATGGTTATTTGGTATACAGAACAATTTGCATAGTTTCACTCAGTCTCTTAAGTTTCGCAGCGTTTACAGACACTGGACAAAAGACGCTATCACCATTATTTAAATTTTATCTCAGTCGAGATCTAGAAACCTTTCTAATGAATTCACCTAATTTCGAATACAAGAGAAAATCCCCACATCGCTTTCCCGAAGATCATGTCGCTGACTTGTGGTCGCTTAACATTTGCGTGTGGTCTGGCGAATTTAGCTGCGGTTACCTATCAGGTTACAGATACAAATATTTTGGATATTTAGCACTTTTGGGAGTTCTTGTTTATTTTTTGAAAGGTGGTTGATGACCTAATTAAGATTCCAGGAAGTCGTTGGATGCTGGCTACTAACTGGTAGCTTCTGAAATGAATTTCTTGTGGTTGAATATGACGACGATGGTAAACAAGTTAACGGTAAATCAGATTTTAGTTGATAATGTTTTCACGATACTTGGTTTAATGTAAGGAGATATGATAGAAGGGACGTACAAGCGAAATGTAAAAGACCTCAGTCGTTGACTGTGAAATGGGGGCTTAGCATTACGACTTCGTACACAAACATACATATATATAATTATATGAGATCCACAAGTATTTGCTTCGGGGTTGACCAATCTGTGTTGTCAGACCAAAAAGTCTCTAGTTAATGATATGAATTTATACCTCTAGTGAGACTTCAAGCTAAGTGTGGGGTCAAAATCATGTTTCTGATTATTAAGTTTATTTATATTCATGCCATAGTGAAGAACAATGTCACTCTGCCACATATAAAGCTGTTGTTGAGCGGAAGTTGCGGTTGTTATTCAATCTTCATTGCCTAAGAATTTTTACACCAATATAGTTCATTGTGGTTTATATAAGAAAAAATATTGTAAAGAACGTTATTCTTGTAAGTTTACACACCTTTAAAAATAATTCTTAAGTTCTATGGCTTCAAGGAAAAATAGAAAGTTTGTTGATAATCTTAATTCCCGTTAATTAGAGTGCATTTTAATATTAACACGGAAAGGTTGATACTTACGTTGTACCTAATGATAAGTAGACTACTCTCCAGACGAGTATCACACTCTATTTACTATTTACTATTTAGATTGGTCTGCAAAAATGCATATATAATAATAATTATCAGATCACAGATGCATTGTACTCTGTAATATTAATGTTGTGTCAGCATTAAAATAAAATAAATACACCCAACAGTCACAAACATAGTCCTTACCGCACACTAAGATAAATAAGATCGATAACTAAGATCGAGACTTGTATCATGGGCACGAGAAACTACGAGAGATGTCTCGATCTCACAAATACCCAAACCTGAAACAAAATAATTATTTTGGTGCGGGGATCGAACCCGCGGCCTCTCATTTCACAGGCGGGGTCTAATCGACTGCACCACGGAGGCTGTCAAAAGGCTTAATTAAGCCGATCAGACTAATGTTGCTTTCAATTTGACGGGTCTCTTAGCTAGTAATGGGACGTACTCGTATAATTATTAATTGTAGCGCCAAAGAACAGTTGAACTTTTTTGAACAAAAGCTTGAACAGTTTTCATGCAAGTTGGCTGTTACTTGCCCTTTTCTGTTAACGTTTATTTGCAAAATAATATATTGTTATGCGATTTTGGAGCGTGTTAACGCAACTTTTAATGGCATGTGTTAATTTTCCTTGTGTTTTTTTTCTTTCAAACGTCATATTATTTGTGAGTAATTGAAATAATAAAGGCAATAAAGTTTTAATGAAGAAACGTATCATTTATTTAAATTGAGTGTTATACAAGTATTTTACAGGAGCGTCCATATTGGCAATGTGTTTTGTAATACTAATTATGTAAATATTGCATATTGACATGATATTTTTAAAATTTAAATGATTTGAACGATCGTTAACATTGAAATGTTTGCATTACTAATGTGTTAAATCTTTGAAGATATTACTGTTATACTATTGTTTATTCATCATCATAAGCCCGTTTCAGTCCACTGCTGGACATAGGCCTCTTCCAAGGTACGCCACAGAGCCCAGTCTGCTGCTTTATGCATCCAGTCGCTACCGGCATTCTTGCTTAATACAAGTTGAAAATTCATTAATTGGCAAATATTACATGTTTTAATTCTCTACTGTGTACTGTACTGTATCAGGCCATATACATTCGGAAATTATTTAACATTATTTTTTTCAACCGAATGTCTAGCATAATCGCTAGATCAAATAAAATCTTAAAGAAATAATATTTTGTAAATTTAAAATGTCATTTATTCTACCTTCTTTGAAGTCAAAATCAGAACCGCGTAGTCCGGAAGCCTAATTCACGGCTTCGACAATCGCTTAACACCAAGGAACATGTAAGTAACTATAACATAACTTGAACTTGGTTTGCCATCCCGGGTCCTTTCCCTAATAAGGGACCTTGCCGGAACACTGGGAGTTTGTATTGAATTACAAAGGTCATGTACAAACTCAGCTCCCTAGGGAACACGCTTGAGTAGCTTCAATAGCTTTACATAAAAGCATATTATTTTACTTGCCATCCGTTAAGCAATATAAGCATATATGAATTCTATTTCTTCCGCGAAAAAAACAGTGTAAATACATTGTTGTGATCAAGTTTGTAGGACATTTTAGCCAGAGTAACTACTCGACATATCGAGACTTTACATCTTACGTCTTTCAATGCAATAAAAAAAACTTCAATAGCTTTACATAAAAACCTATCATTGTTGTTTCCCATCCGTTAAGCAATATAAGAATTCTATTGTAAGTAAACGTGTGAAAAGCCAGTATAGCATTTTTAATATTGTATTGCACTATATCAGCCCGTATACGTCCCATTGCAGGGCACAGGCCTCCTTTACAGTCGAGAGTACGATTTTGAATGGTTAGACTATAAAGTCCACCACGCTGGCCTATTGCGGATTGGAGGACTTTACATCACATAGACGTCCTTGCAAACCGCTATGGTATTCAGATTACCTCACGATGATGATTTTCCTTCACCGTTTTAGTGTGTGGTGATTGACTATCAATACACTTAATATTAAAATGGGAATTAAATTATTTTGATTGGTTGGCCTTTTTTAACATCAAAAGAGCTAACGTAGTTACTTTTATACATAAAATCATTTGATGAATTATGTTTTATAAATACGTGTTATTTATTTTACCTCAGGATAAGTTACTTCTGTGTAATTTAGTAAGAGAGTGCTCTTTCTGTTGCGGTATCCAATCACGGACTATACCTTTTGCGGTGTACGCCACGCTTCTATGCGTATGTTATACGCGTGCGGTCTCTTGGCAATGACTTTAATCTACAAACACAAACATTGTGTACAAACAGACTAATGAACTTTAGAGATCATGGCTAAAATATTCTCATGTGTATTAAAATCAATTTTAGATACGTTCGTCAACAAACTGACAATAATGACATTAATTAAGTCTATTTCTCCCGTCCAACAGCAGTGTTAATGCATTGTTAGCTTAGATTGTTAGGATATTGTAGCCAGAGTAACTACTGGACATATTGATACTTAACATCTTATGTCTCAGAATGACGAGTGCAGTGGAATGACAAGCATTGCTTTGTAATTCAATATGCTGTTTGGATTTGCTACTATTCATGAGCAGTCGTATCGTTTACCATCAGACGAATGGTATGCTTGACTCGCCATTAATAGCAATATTTTTTTTATAAAATACTAAAATAGAAAATAACTTTATATTGAAAATGAAAATAATACAACGGTTTCGTACACCAATCTAATACTATAAATACTAAAATCTAACTTTATGCAAACTTGATCGAGTATACACTTCGGACAATAAGTTCCTTGATTTATAAAATTAAAAAAAACATTCCAATTTACCTGCCAGTCACACGCCAAATAATATTTAAAAAGTTAAACGCGTAACACCAACCAACCGGGTTAAGGTGAAGAAATAAAAACAAAAGTACATTGAAATGAGATGCGGACACGCACGCGGGGTTGCCGGGTCGGGTTAATACCATCAGCGGTGGCACAGTGATAGATGTATCTCGGGAGATCATCTGATGATTTTTATCAGTTTTATCATTAGTATCACCTCTGACTTTTCGGAGTCATGTGTGTATTGATAGTCAATCACCACGCACTAAAATGGTGAAGGAAAACATCGTGAGGCAACCTGCATACCATAGCGATTTATAAAATAATATATGGTATGTAAGTCTACCAACCCGCACTAGACCAGCGTGGTGGACTATATAGCCTAACCACTCTCAATTGTACTGTCGATTGTAGAGGAGGCCCGTGTCCTGCAGTGGGACGTATATGGGCTGATACAGATCAGTAGCGTTGGTTTAGTGGCAAATCACTTTCTTCCACATACTACAAATCCGTCGAACATAATATAACACATGCAATTTACATTACCTACCTCAGCTTTATCTTTTAAAATTAATTATCAACCAGTTTTACACCCCGTCAAATAAACTAACTTTCAAGCGTAAATCAAGGTCTAAAAGCGTAAATTACGTCATGGGGATAGATACGTTGAATAGCCAAGACATTAATGTACTAGATTAAATAATGTCCAACGTGGGCCATTATGTTTTTGACCCAGACAGTGGATATCAACGGTAATGCGGTCAGAGGTAAATATCTGGTCGTTTAGATAACAATTTCCTACGTGTTGGCAGTAATGGTAAGGAAATTAAATTGCTTTTTATTAGGCTAGCAGATGCGAGAGTGGGTTTTGAGATACCATCTTTGGTTTTTTATTTTTTGTGCGATTAAATTTTTCGGTATATAATTTCGAACCATTCAATAATATTTCGTTGGTAAATTCGTTTAGGATAGATCCTTGGGGGAGGCCTATGTTCAGCAGTGGACCTCTTGTGGCTGATATGATGATGATGATGATGAAATAAATAATTAAAATAAATACACCTAACACTCACATACATAGTCCTGACCCCACACTAAGATCGAGTCTTGTATCGTGGGTATCAGGAACTACGAGAGATTTTTCGGTCTCATAAACACCAAGACCAGACCCAAGTCTCACAAGAGGCAACACCCGGGAATGAACTACAGAAGTATTTATATGGACGATTCTTTATTGTCTTCGATGCTAAAAAAACCCTTACAATGTACAAAATAATGACATGCGGCCATTATCATGCTACTTTAAAGGTTGTGACAATTCTACACAGATAATTACTATTTCGGAAAGATGTGGTCCTTGTTGGTAAACGGACCAGGGGCCCTACTATATAAATACGAAACGAAGTTCGAAACTTCAGACGATCGAAATTTATATACAATATGAATTTATCTACTCTGTAAAAGTTCGTATTTGTGTAACGTACATCCTAACTATAAGTCTATGGTTACGACTATAAGTCAATAACGACCATAAGTATATGTAGGTACATTCGTATCGTATATGAACTTCGATCATCCGAAGTTTCGAACTTCGTTTCGTTGAATATAGTAGGGCCCCAGACGCGGCTGCTGACATGTTCACGGTGGTCGCGGGTCCGAATCCCAGTCATGTGTGTATTGATAGTCAATCACCACGTACTAAAACGGTGAAGGAAAACATCGTTCGTATCGGAGGCCCGTTCCCCGCAGGGCGACGTAAATATACTATATAGATACAGATATTGTCCTTGACCGTGACAGGAAACGTATGGTTAAAAAAAACTGGACTTTAAATGTCCAACTCCACTATATAAGTGTAAGGTATCACCCAGTCTGGTGAAATAAGTGTTATTAATTTAAATTATAGTTCTGTAAAATAAGCAAATTGAAGTTTAACTCGACGTTAAGAAAGTGAGTAACTTGCGACAAGCTACAATTCTTTCACAACCGCCATTAATAAAAAGTGTAAAAGTTGTTAAAATAATTAAACGCTTCGCAGACGACACGCACATGTCTTGTACACAATTGGACCCATTTATTCCAAAACTTACCAATGTTTTTTTTCACCCACAATGTAATTTTGTAAGTTTTTAAATTTATTTTATTCATAACCCACAAAGAATGTTCGCGTTTCTTAGCGAAATTTTCGTTTCATTGTGTTTGTAGTTACTAAAACTAGTTGGTTTTCGGTAGCACTCTTGATATATAGCTATAGTTAATTTTACATTAAAAGAGTAATTAACAAAAAAGAGGAATTGGCAGGATACCTGAGCCATTTTGCAACTTATTGACAAAGTTGCAAAATGGCTCAGATATTGAGTTCGCCTGTATACATTCAATATATGCCTATAAATAACCCATTTTTGGTGCTTTGAGTGGTAATGGTAAGTTTTGGCATAACAAGATCTAATTGTAATTGTTAATATTGAAATGAAATTTAAAAAAAATGAATATTTGCGTTATTATGCGTGTCTTGTCAAACATCTGTTGCACTAGAGATTAGCGTTGTGAATTTTGGTCCTGAGACTTAGTCATTGTAAAAGGAATATAAGTTGCAGTTAATACTTTAAGCCGATGTTTAGGTAGTTAGTTTGATGATATATAATAGGCTTAAAATCTAGATCTTGTGTGTATGAATATGTTAACATGTTAATAATTTGACGGCTTTGTCCAGTTGGTATTATAAACTTTCTCTTGCCACTGTATAATAAATACATCCATTTTAATTTAACCGTAGTTATTCTCATGTGACTTTGTCGGATTAATGTAAGAATAGATAAAAAACCGAAATGGAATGAATTAAACACCCTTTCAAATAAATTGATTCTAGTAGTTCAATTTAATTAGTAACATGAAATATCTCAACCAATGTACTGTTCTTCTGTTTACTATATTTGTCATTTGTTCTATAGAAAACATGCTACACAACGAGCTGACCGCTTACATCTTTTTTTTTACTCTTAACGTTTTATCACATGGCTATCGACGAACTTCTGTTCTCACTATCTCAAATCTACACCAAACTTTACACACAGAATACAATCTATATAAAGTCGAAACCTATTAATAAGAGTCTAAATTTATTCGACAATATGTCCATACACAGCACGTGTCATGGAACCCACGTAAGAAGCGGCGGACTAGACGCAAAACTAGTTCGAAAATAAACCACCACGCATTACACGACCTAGCACAACGAGTCACGCCGATGTCGCCTCCCAGTCGCGACAGCGTCTCGCTTTTAAAATCAAACAAACATACAAATTGGGCGTGCGATACATACAAAAACCACCCCTATAATAACTCGTTTAAAGATGATAATACTAAGACAAATATAATGTCCTTTCTGATCCCGTCTGCGTCCACGGACAGACGGTGAATAAGGCGACTGCATTGAATTAATTATCTTTATTGTTACGAATATTTACTTATTTTTGTTGCGTATTAATACTGGTGACACGAGGAAATTTATGATTTTATAATTAAGGTCTTTAGAAAGCGTAAATACGTGAAGTAAATAGTTTGTAAATCAAAGGTGTAGAGTTGCATAAGGCAAGGCATGCAGTAGTACGTTAAATATTCATAAATACTGAGATATAATATGTCTTTGTTGATGATTCTGAATTGTTGTGTTATTACCCAGTTTGTCAAAGAGACATGTAATCAAATGTTAGTAGGGGAAAGAAATTCGATACACGAGAGAATAAAAATATCTTTCAATCAATTGTAGAGTTCCCGGCAATCTCAATAACCGGACGAAACCGAACAGCAAATCTATTCTTCTTTTTTACTCCAAATTATTTTTATTACATGTACCACCAAGTCAGAGCCAACATATTAGAATTATTGCTTTAATGAGCAACAGCATGGCACTCTCTCTGAATCTGTCTCTTTCATTTCAACTATAGGAAGTCCATTATTGAACCCTATGTTTAACAGGCTTATTCTTTTCTCCTCCGACTATTTCTATGGCTACATGATGGCCTGAATCTTGACTCTCTGCTACTTTAGCAAAAGAGTGACTATCGTTTCGTATTTTCACTGCACGCCGTTAATTGATACAATATTTTTTGAAAATTGCTACTGATTTTATGCTCACGAAATTTAACTCACAAATACAATTTAATTTAACATTTGGATCTATTCCACAATGTCAGAATTTAAAGTAAGAAAAAAATAAGGAAGTATTTTGTATAATGGCTAATGATTTTCCACGGCTACTGGTGTTAATATTTATAGAAATCTATAGATCATGGACCTGTCACATGAAATATAAAATGCACTTAATTAAAACAAATAAGCGTACGTGACTTCAGTTAGATTTTTTTTCTGTGTCAAGGGTGCTTTTCATATTTGAATACGGTTTTCGCTCGCTACCTCGGACCGAGACTCAAAAGTTACTTGTTTATATTTATTTGAGTGTTTAAAGTTGTTTTAAACGTGTGAAAAGATAACTGTCGTAATTGGAGTGGTTAATGTCATTGCTTTCATAATAATTATGCTTTTCACGCGTCTGTAATTGGATGGGATTTCTGTTTATTTTTTTCATATTAAAACTGATATTTAATTATTATTGCGTCTGTGTAAAAGTATGTTCTAGATCTTTCTTAGATGGACTGTATATTTTAACTATGTCATTCTCCTGTCTATAAGCATCATCATGCAAAAATATTTTGTTCGGTTGTTCGGCGAAAGAAGGGCATTCCACACACTTATTGATGGATGAAACATTTCATGTTTATTTTTGTGTTCATTTGTCATCAATAGTCGTAACTAAATATTCCATATTTTCCTTAAAAGTCCTCTTTAGGAAACTTTTACGAAGGGCAATGACGTGTCGCGAATGGGGGCGTCGTGTCGTCACTCTGACGCCTCACGTTTGTGGACCGCTTCCTCCTGCCAGATCTGAGCCGAACTGAGTCACGGTCTTAAATCGACATCGAAAGTTCAACCGGAGAATAACACGATTTTATCAGCAGTCTTTGATGAATCTTCAGATGTTTTTATGTGTAGTCGATGTGGGGTAACATTTTATACTTTATTGAAAGTGAATTTGTGTTTAAATTCATATAGGTTTTATAGTCCATTTTTATATTTAACTTTTGATTTATTCATGGAAATAAATTGCGAATGCTTATATTCGTCCAAGTTTAAGAGCTTAATTGATGTCTTGGTTCTATTTAATTTGGTAAAAGCATCAAAATAAAATAAACATTTTTATTGCCTCTACAATTTTTCTCGCACACCCGACCTTGAAATAATTTCGCTTAATTTCAAAACATGTCCAGTTTTTCAGTACAATTATGTCACGTTAAATGCCAAGGCCCGACCGGTCGCCGTGCGTTGACTCGCCTGCCGTTCCGTGTTATTGATCCGAATCGATCCGTATGCAGGGGCTACTACAAACTACGATACGACATATCGTGACCATTTACGGCCGTTCTCTATATCCTATCTATCTTTAACAAGAGGTTAAAATGGATACCATTACTATGTCGGTACAATTCTACACTTCAATAAACTAAGATTGAAATATAGGGTTGTCTTACCTAACTATCTTTAAACATGTGCACCATATTTATATCTCTCTATCTTTATTAACTGAAACACAAACTGTATCGAAATATGTAATGAAATCTCTAGTTAAAGATAGATAGATTATAGAGAACGGCTGTAAGCCGGATAAAATCTACTTCTAGTGAAATAAGACTATTTCTTACGGATTTTTATCGCGTATTTGGTTTCATTTTTCCTTTTTTTCATTTCCCTAAGTTTCGATGTCTTTACAGCTTTCATGGTCACGGGGTGGCTACTTCTAGTGCCTTCACTTTCACTCATATCGACTGTTAAACGATTCATCATATTAAAAGTCTTGCATAAAGGAGATTCATCGGCATATCAGTAAAAACGAAGTCACCAGGAGTAGATTTCAATTCTAAGAATCGCACGACATATCGAATATCGTGTTTAGTAGTAGCCCCTCTGAATCGATCCGTACGATCAATGAATTTAGATCGGCGTATTTAGAACATCCGAAACCGAACGCGGAGTGAATTCGACATGGTTAGGTTTACTTGTTTTGGTGGGAAACGTTTCCTGTGCCGTTTGGTCGTCGGTTTTTAGGTTAGGCTAAATGGTGTTAATTTGGAAGGAAACAACTGTTTATTTTTGAACTGGTGACATTCAATACGTACATAAACCAAGTTATGTGACTACTGGATGCATAAAGAAGCAGACAGGGCTTTGTGGCGTACCTTGGGAGAAGACTATGTCCAGCAGTGGACTACAACGGACTGATGATGGTGATGCTGATTATAGTGTTATTTTGATTACCTAATATTTAATAAAAAATACTTTATGACAATCGCTCCTTGCCTTTTACGCCTTTATTTTTATTGTAAAGGAAACAAAACCAAAGAGACAGTATGTCAACTTGAGATATTCTTTAGTTTCGCGTTATCCAAGTATGGTAAATCAAGATAATAACTCTTGATTTACTACGAACATTTAAAAAGAAACTACAAAAAACGTGTTTGTGATACAATTCACAATACAAGGTCATAAACATTCTGAACTTAATTGTGTTTGTGTGTGTTTTAGCAGGTTTATTAACGTCGTAAATATAAAGACTTTTAAAGTTAATATGCATATCGCCTAGAAGAAACTAACTCAAATATTCTTAGCCACAGAGAGTCTACACCAGGTCATAATTTTCCCGTAATGGAACTGGGATATGCTAATAAAAATCAGCGTCTTCCTATTACCACATTATAACACAATACAATTAATCTCATTACATTACATACTCATTACACATAATATAACAGAAACATAACATTAGACTATCAATACACACATGACTCTGAAAAGTCGGAGGTGCGCCCTAGGATGGCACAAATCAGAGTCATGTGTTTATTTAAAGTCAATCACCACACATTATAACGATGAAGGAAAGCATGACCCAACCTGCATACCATAGCCAATTTGTAAGTATTTCTATAGTATGGAAAGTCCGCCAATCCGCACTAAGCTAGAGTGGACTATATGGCCTAACCACTCTTAATCATACTCTCGATTGTGGAGGAGGCCAGTGCCCTGCAGTAGGACATTTATGGTCTGATACAGAACATAAATAGAACTCAGAAATGTAATATTATCATTTTTGAATTTCCTCCTATCAACATATCAACGTAATAGAAACTGACTAAAGTAACCCCAATTCTGATTTGAGATTCACCTCAAACCAATCCCCTTGTGGGTTAAACGTTGTAAAAATACGTAAAGACACCTTTCTTATTTTGGATACGGGACACGTTTCCGCTAGATTGAATTTCGCCGTTGTTCGTGTGCGTGGAAGTTATACGTCTTATTTGTCGTTTATTTAGTTTAGGAGATCGTGAGGTCTCCACAAAAACTTTAAAATTTGAGTTGTATCACTTGACATAACTTTTTGAAAGTTTATTTTATGTCAAAGAAGTTTTGGATATGGTTTTTACGTGTCATTTTTGCGTTAAATACAAAATGTAATAAGAATGGAAACTTATGCTAGACATGGCAATAATACCGATGAATTGATCGTCAATCAGTGGCGATGTGACCAAAATTTATATTTTAATCATTTTGCAAGTTTGCGTGCATAGATAAAGTAGAGACGATTTTCATCAGATCTTCTGTATACAATCTGCTTATAATCTCCAGACAGGAAGTAATCAAAACCTCAGCATTGACACTAATAATTGAACGATCTTGATACATAAGAACTATGCTAAATTCAATATTATAATTATAAGTATGTCGTGAGAAATTCGTCACAAATCAAACAAAGATGAGACAGAAAACTGTTCATTACTGACCTACTGTGAGAAACGAATCGATTCGTGTGTAATTAACTATGATTGCATGTTCGCAATAACTGTACTTATAATTCTTTCAATAGCTTTGACGTCAATGAAGAATATTATGACCTAGTATTTTCGATTGTTCGTTTTGTATTGATTCGATGAGTCTAAAGGTCGAAGGGGTTAGTCAACGCATCTAGGTCGCTCCCAATCCCAATAGGTTTCTAAATCTATATCAGTCAGAAGATTTCTTGACTTCTTTCACTTCATAACTACTAAATATTTGGGCGAATTTGACCTACAACGAATGCGAACTATGACCAATAATCAAATATACATTTACACACTCGAAAATATATTTAATGAAAACCTATTTACTCTCAATGATGTAATTACTGAGATAATATAAAGATTAACATTGAATGATGTATCGAATTGATTTGTTGTGGTACAAATTGATCTGTCTTGTGTTGTAACATTTGATAATTCGCGCTGGGATTGTGTGCTCTATAGACCTAATGCTATAATTTGAGCCTAGTTTGTTATGCTTGTCAAGGAACTATTAGGATTAAGTGATAGACAAAGCAATCAAGGTTTTATTGGGATAAATGCAGCCAAAAGTGTAGGTGTAAATGTTATCATTAAAACAAAATTACATATGTAAATAAGATTATTTTGCTTTATCTGATTGTTGTTATCAAAGTATAGTAACTTATTTATGGCAATATGTAGGCTAGTCCAAATGCACCAACCTCATCACTCAACTGCTTTTTACCCACTATTATCTTATCGCTAAATGTACTGCTTTTACTGCATCCTTTCCTACATTAATTATTGTCGAACATTAGACCTAGCTTCTACGCTTTATGCTAATTTTGATGGTCATGATATCACCATACATTCCAAGAACTACGCTTTGGAATAATACTGGTAATTTACATATGTGATGTTCAGATACCAAACAATTTTATTAAATCCACAACACTTCCAAGTTTATGGATCAGTTTATCAGATATGTATGGATATTTTTATCAAATCAACATAAAGTCAGAGGGTCTGTGCATCTCGTTTGTTGATAAGCAAACATGTGGCGGCGACTGCGCGCCCTCTTAAGATCCCTATTTGCCCTTGACTCGATAACATCCGAGTTACGTCGCGTCACTATTTATTCTACAACCGATAGCTGCGTCTCCTGTTTACTACGTATATTTACTGACGATTTACTATGATTGGGAGATAAATTTTGGTGTTTGATTTTGATTGTGGAATCATTTTAAGATTATCGAATAGATATATAATTATTCATTAGCTTTGCGTTTGTTTTTTCGTTTTCTTCAAGTTCGTAGCCCACTGCATGTTTCGTTTTTATCAGATAATCTGAGAAATGTAGTAGAATTAAATTGCTTTTTTGTCTCAAATTTTGTTGTAGATCTTTCCTTAGAATTTTGGCAACTTTCCTCCCTGAATCTCGCTTGAGTATTCTCACTTTATCACTAATTATCGATACTGCTTTATTGTAATTCGATTGTTGTTTTATGAATCATTACACCATTCCAATTATTCATACTAATCACCGAATAATCACTGGCCATCATAATTCTACTTAGCTTAATTACAACCAGGACATTAGTTACTTCAACACTAGTTTCAACTTGCGGCATTAAGTTATAAGTTTATACATAATGCATTCATAGCACAGCAGGCGACTTGTTTCAGATTACCGCTCGGATATCTATAAAATTATGAACATGGCAAAAACCTTATTAAGTTATAAAAACCTGTTTAGATTAATTTCACCGGTCCAGCGCATTTGTCATTACCTTTCCTCGAGTCTTTGGTCTGCTTCTATTTTAGTTTGTTGTAATAATTTTATGTCTACTGTTTTTGTTCGTTTATTGAGCTCATTTAATCTTTATTTTATTTGTTGTTTTTTAAAGTGTCTAATGGAATGACCATCCCTTTGTATTTATTTCAGTAAAAATTTTATAAATAAATCTTTCAAGTTAAATAATGTTGTATTGTTCGAACTATTAGGGTAGTCTCTTTGTACTCACAAGTCATAAAAAAATCAAAATGATACTTTTCTGAACCGAGGCCCTTGGCCAGGCGGTTATTACCTGCCCTGCGTATCTACTAAAAATACATTAGTTTCACGGTGAATAAACACGTAGCAATCCTGCCAAATATAAAATATTGACGATCGGTTGTAAAGCGTAGTGTGGTAACTTTACAAGCGACCTCCTCAATTTGGTCGGTTGAAACATGCGCCGGCGCATGGCGCGTCGACTCGTGTTGTCAGTTGCTCTCGCGCATCGATCCAAGCGTGTATATTCGTGGTTCTCACATTTATTGATCGTTTCCAATTGATCCCTTTTTTGTGAAGTGAACAGTTTTTGCCCAAGTGCATTTGTTATTTTAGTGCAGTTTGTGTTATTGTGAACGACACTCTGATGTTTGACGGTTTGTTTCATCATTACCTAATTAAATATATCTACAGATAAGAGTGATAGTGGTTTGCTTAGCACATTTATTGCTATTACTTAATTCACCTTGTTATACATGTCATTTTGCATTGGCTAATCCGTCATCGTTGTTTTACTAAAATAAACCGAACTTGAGTCACTGATGAATGAAGCGCAAGGCTCTAATAGATGTAACATTGGGAGCCACTTAACGCCTACACTGTACAATGATAGCATTGTCAACATTGTTATCAATGTTTACGTAATACATACTTTTATTTACATCGGATTTCATAGCTTTTCATATTTACGCGCACCAAGAATCTTTTATATAAGAAGTGTCAAGGTTATTCATCATTCGTCTAGTATTAGTATCAAGGCTGTGTCAATTAATTGCGTGGTCATAGGTTTGATCCTCAGTTTAAAATGATACTTTGTAATATGCACTATGCTTGGGTTGGGATTTGTGTCAGCGATGGCAATTGGCTTATTTTTCATTTCTTTGGCTGTGAAGTTGGTGAAATTTCTATTTATTTGTTAGGTCTGCTCACCCTTTTAAAACCACAAGCTTGATAATATAAATCAAGGTTATCTACGGTCAATGTTTTATATAATAGTATGTATCACGAAGATAGATATAATAAATTGCGTACATGTGTTGTAAAGTTATGAGTTATATTGCTTCGAATCTTCAACGTAAATTCTAGATACTAATCTTTGATGCCTAAATTAAATTCTGCCTTGATATTTTTGTCAATGGTTATAAAATTTGCATATCTATCTAGTTTTAGTGCATCTAAATGTCACCTTATATTATGGACTAATTATCAGCTTGCTCTACTCAGACTGATTTTATTACCGACTGATCTTTCTATGTTTTTTAAAGTAGTTTTCTATTTAGGGTCTTGCTCGCCAAACATTATAATTTGAATATGCTTAGTAATAAGCGACGATCTATTAGTATAATGCACTTTTGTAAAACCCTTAACAGTCAAAAATACCACACGTATCGTTGGTATCGAAAACTACAAGGAACTTTTTGTTCCCACAACAATCATACACCAATTAGGTGACCACATTAACAATTGTCCCTCCGGACATCGAACCTGTCTTTCCTCTAACAGCCGGCTTCTCTCATGTTAGTTAATCCATTATCGAAATAGACTCAAATCGAAAGCAGTTTGTAATGTAATAGCGGTAGGACTATAAAGAGTAATTACCGCTAAGCATTTAATCAACATTTTTATTACAAGTCTATTTTATATCCAGGTTGTTTGAATAATCTTATTTCAAAATGTATTTTATACACGACATTAATGGATATTACCCACTTTGGTCGGTATAAATAGCGCTTTTACTGCAAAGACAACAGATCAAAGCTTGGTTCAGCCAATCAGAGTTTATCGTGGCATAGCCGAATAAAAATTTATATTTCTACATGTATTTGATTAAAGAATTAAATTTATTCGTACGAATGTTTGACTGTAATAATATTCGTAAATCATCATCCAATAAAACGATTTATCGAAATGCCAAATTGTTTGGAAAGGTCATCAGTCAGCGGAGAAAAATAAAGTAAAAGTGTGGTTTGAGATTGTTTGGTGTTATGAGGAAATATTCGGAACCTGATCTTTGACATCAATATATATCTATGACAGAAGTGTTTTTTGGTGATAATAGAGAACACTAGCGAATATTTGCTGAGGTATATTTTGAAACAGCATAAAATAAGATAGAATCATTGGATTCATACTTTTAGAATAATAAATAGAAAACGGCAAAAACTATGTTATATAACAGTATACATTTACAAATAATGCGTAAGTAATCGTAAATGCGCAACACAAACCAGTTCACTACAGTTCTAGTAGACTTTCATTAAATCATTCAAATGTTGACTAGAATTTGAAATTAAGCTCCAACAAAACATCTCTATCTAGAAAATCTTAATTAAATTATACCTGTTTTACAATATTTTAATATAAACTTGAGACATTTCCTTGAAGTCTACGTGGTCGCGAGTGTTGGTAGACAAATGGCTCTTGCTTCAATTAATGATAGTAATAAAGATGACGGAACATATTTCGAGCCAGATATCTTGCTACTAATTAATACATCGTACTAACGGCTACGTGATAAAACACGTGACTCTCAAAGGTGATGTATTTGCGTTGTGGGTGGTATGATATATCACTAACAAGATATCCTAGGACAATTAATATAAGGAATATTGGTTCTGTTCTGCTGATTGAACCATTTATTACAAATTATAAAAGTTTCTAATTGATCCGAAGATTGCTTGATTACTAGAAATATATGGACTTGAATTAATGTCCGCGTATAATGAGATGAGAGCAAGTCATCGTTCTATCAAGGACATCATGATTTACTAGCACAGCGGAAACGATGATTGCTTTCTGTACCGGCTTACAAATATATTTTTACGGATATAAGTATATGTATATATATATATAGGTCTGAGTGACAGTAGATCATATAGTCCGATGTTTATTTAAAAGCACATATGTATAAGCAGCCTAAAATAGAAAATGCTTTTAATATGTCAAAATCTATTGCAGGAAAGAATATACTCTTATAAATAGAAACATGCATGGATGTGTCGTGTTCTGGTGTTGCTCCCAGTAATTAAGGGCTGTTGCACATGACATGTAGTTTTTGCAGTCACCAATGCATGAAGGAAAGTAAGCTATTGTCTTCGTAAACACACGTTGCATACCACGCTCCAGCGGTGGAGAAAAACATCGAATTTAACTGACGTTGGGACATTTCTAACAAGCTTGTTGAATGTTGAATTAACTCTCATTTTGAAAAAAAAAATACTTATGGTAATATTTAGGACATAATATGATGTGATATGTCTGTATTTATTAATTAATTAGTAGAAGAATGGAAGACTCATGTTGCACACTACTAATTTCAAGCAACTTTGTAACAACTAACGTTGGTTTGGATCGTACCCAATACGTAATCTAATTACTAATGACGGTTACTGCTACCGATGTATATGTTGTTTACATTGTAATCCACTGATAAAGTCAACAAGTAATGTATACAGAACATAGTATTGCATGTTTTAGAATGACCTTTATTTCTCCTTTTCTTCTCTCAATCTCATGGCTTGTCCTTAATATTTTTGATCGACGATACATACAATACATTCAAACTTTTATTAGTCTCATTCTAACGTATATCTTTGTAATAAACATAACATTATATTTGCTCTAATAAGAAATCTACTTAATTTCAATTAAGCATTCATTACTCGGTTCATTAGGCATTTCATTGCTGTTTGTAATATTATCATAAATGGTGCATGTCGTGGTAATATTGAAACCGAGGCCTCGCGTGCTAAAGACGTGATTAATTTAACAGTTGCAGAAACGCAACTTCAAACTTGAGTGATGAATGTTCGATATGAGTACAAGAGAATTGCTAAATCGCTAAATGAGTTGTAAAAAGAATTATTGTTTGCATTACACATGGTAATTTATGATTTGCCCTTTTGCAATGCTGATTTGAATCATGGGTTTACACAAGGCACCGTAATTTAGTATTGTAGCTACGTCGACGGTTGACGTCGAATGACTGGTAATGTTGCTAAATATTTTGTTAATACATAGCATTAAAATCAAATACAGACTTATGTTGTCTACTTAAGAAATCGAAATCATCGAAAATATCGAAATTACTGTTGTCGATTTTAGACCTAACCGCAACTATTTTAATGTTTTCCTTATATTTTTTTGTAATTTTCACGGTTACCTACAATTCAACATCACCGAAAATCTTAGCAGTTTTGATAGTAAAGTGTACGTTAACTATATTGGGTTTGTACGCGATAATTTGATAAATTCCTTCATTCCAAACGCGGAAAACAGAAATATGCGAATGCTAATGATCATTTTTGAGCGCACTCGGTAATTATGTAAGGTTGTTATCATCACGGTCGATGAATCATTATTGATTTTGTGTGTTTTGCTTAGCAGCCGGCTGCGTTTTCTACACAAACATTTGTTTAACCTCAGATAGTGCCTCGTGGTTTTTGTCGTGAGGTCATGAGCGAGCATCGTCGTGATGTGTTATGAAGTAGGATGGGTTCGCGTCTTTAATATTTATAATATTTTGAAGTATACGACTTATTTGATCATCTAATTTCTGGAAATGTTGTTGTAGTGTACTAATGTTATTTAGATCTTTTAATTTTATAGCTCATGATATCTTCTAACGTTTTTCCACTCTCGTTTCTGGCCTGTTAATGATTGAATTCTGAATTCACATAACTTTTACTTTTTTCATAATAAAATTGTTGAGTATTTCAAATTTGTACTTCTCAATTATTGCTATACATGATAGGACTAGTGGAAGGTTTACTTAGCTAAATTATTCGCTTTCAATACACATTGCGAAAGAAATAATATGCTTTCATGAATATTTGATAAAGCATAAGCATCTCTCATATTGAATATCTGCCGGCAAGTGCCAAGGTCTGAAGTAAAATTAATTAATAGCGTTTAATATTCTCTTGATATGAAATATATGAATACATACGACGCTTAATGGTTAGTTGAAGTATTGATTAACATAAAGAGTGGACGCGGCATATTGATTTTATGTTAATGAGGCATCAAAATCTAACGTGCAATCGTTTCGTATCGAATTTGCGGTGAGTAATATTTTTGGGATAATCTTTGCTGTTAGACCCAAGTAATCTGCTAAAATAAATTTGTGACGCCCACGTAAAGAAGGGTTCAATTACTTTTGGAACATTTACGTGGGATCTGTAAAGTTGAATGATTTGGCATTAATTGAAATTCCGCTAACCTGTAACAGGTCGTCGACTCAGCTTGGTGGGTTAACCCCTCACAATCAAATCCTTGATTGTAGAAAGATCCATTTTCTGTAGTGGGAAAGAACAGGGGTCGGTTTATTATATTACCATGTATGAAAATTAATTTGACCATGGCCCAAATAAATGTGATTCTGGACAGTTGTTTGATAGGTGTCCTGGATTATGTGTTATCTGGGAATGAGGCGCATTTCCTGTGCGATAAATGTGTTTTTCCAACGCACAAAATACATTGTGTATGAAACGTATTCGATAAATTAAGGAGGAAACTGATACATTGTTATTCTTTAGTCACTGGATGTTAGGAATAATTAGTTCATTTGCTTTTTTATCAATTTTATATTTCATTACATAGGAATTTGATCGTTCAGAAGGAAAAAGTCATAAGCAAGTTATCCGCTTAAGATTTATGCAAAAATAAAGGAATGGATAGTTCATTAACTCGACTTAAGCTAGCTGTTGCTTAATCTCTACGATAGAAGAGACCATTGGGAAACTATTGGACATTGAGACTTAACATCTAACAGTCTCAGTATTATTAGTGCAGTGAAATGCCCAGCTTTGCTTTGTAATTCTTGCTGTTGTTTTGGTTTTGCAACTGCCCAGGACTTGTCGTATTGCTTACCATCAGGTGAATGGCATCCTCGTTTCGCCATTCATTACAATAAAAAATCCTAAGAAATTGTACTGATAATATAAAGTTTCTCATTTTTATTTTTATAAAATCATTAGGCCCGCATAGATAACTAAGCCAGTGTAAACGAGGCCCTTGTTAGTGTTTTTTACATCATAAGTTTCCGGCATTCAAGTGTTTCTACCGGATGGTAACGATTAATTATGGACTATGGGTTCCGGAGGGGCAAAAAAATTATCTTAATGGTTCTTCGTCGGCAAATGGAAGCAATTGACTAAAATCATGCGAAGTTTTATAGCTTTCGGCACAAGAATTTAAATTTCACTGTTTTTTTTTCTCTTTAAGTCAAAGGCTTTTCGTAGGACAAAACAAATACAAGTAAAATTCATCAGCATTACTTATTAACACTCTTATCATTGGGGCAATTTAAGCGGTATCAGCAATCTTTAAAGATAGAGAAAGAGTAAAGAATCAAAATGGATTTTTAGCTATTTAACAAAAACCAAAAAAGCATCAAGAATTCATTCTCATTTGCAAACAGGTAACAAAGCGTAATCGTCTTGCATAGAATTTCCATAAAACATATTGAAGATGTTATGCTATCGGAGTTTGAAGCCTTCGATTGGAATTCGCAACGTCAGTGGTTTATTCATAAGGCGTTTTAAAATAACACATACCTCGGCAAAGAATACAAATGTTTGTACAGAAATAACATCGATACACGGAAAGTCCAGCGATCTTAATCTTCGATTCAGACACTAGTTAATTTATTATATTTGTGTAGGAGTTTCATCTGATAAGATATTCTTGTTGATGCGTTATCGATAATTATTTAAGTGTTAGTTTAGTGTAATTTGAGTGTTATAGTTTCATTTGCAGTAGCTATTTACAAAAACGCTCTTAATATTTTTGTATTTGGCCTTTCTTAACGTTTTTGTTCTCGCCATTCATTGAAATCAAATTAAAACTTCCTTCTTTTAAACTTAAATGAATGTGTGTGTCTCTTCAACCACAGTAAGTCCACTGCTGAACATAGGCTTGATGAATGTTTATTAAAAATTACTCCGGTGTGATAGTTTGGAATGATCTCACCCAAGGCTTTCGCATACCCTTGACGGATATTTAACCACATGTTTATTGTTCAAGCAGAAATAGCGTTCCCTTAATCTTGAATATGATTCGTGTCTCGGCCACACGTTGTTTTAATTTAAGCAGTAAACATACAAATTCCAATTTATTATTGTTGCTTATGAAGTTACGATGATGCATTCCATTTGCAGTTAACTTTAGGCGAGCGAACAGTGCGGCTAACATTTTTAAATTGGCTTTTATCATATTCAGTTTTAATGGCGATAAAAAAAAAATGTAAAGGAAAAGATTGGTTTAAAAATTAGAGTGCTGTCACATACAATTCAGGCTTCTAGAATCTACAGCTTAGAAACTTTTTAGAGAGGTAAAAGTAGAAATAATGCAAAAAATATATATAGAGAAATTGTTCGTCCTACAAACTTATATAAATACCTAAACTTTTTTTATCTATCTAGTTATTTATAGTCTGTTTTATTGTTATAGATAAGGTCTATTACAATTACAACATAAAACTAGCATAGACAATTAAATAATTAACCCAAATTAGCTTACTGCCACTTTCACTGCACGGTTACTGCATGTAAACATTGTCCATAATTAGACTTAATGTGTAATTAACAGCTTGACAATAAACCTGGACAAAAGGTCTGGTGCAGATTAACTACATCGTCAGAATAAACACGTCCACAGTATTGTTATTGAAGTAATTTTATTTCGGGGTCTGGTATACTTGGAACATTATAAAATAAATAACTACTACCACCCAATAGTCACTTAATAGTTTTAACCCCACACTCGATATCGAGTCATGTGTCGTGAGTATCAGAATCTACCAGAGACTTTTCGGTCTCACAAACCCCCAGAACCGAAACAAATATTTCTGGGTCAAACAAACATTTATCTCGATGTGGGGAACTCGCAGTCTCTTGTGTCATCATCGGCACCTGATCAATGCTATGACTCGCCAATACATTTTATCGCAACCTACCCTTTAGTGTGATACAAATAGGCACAGTAGCCTGAGTAATTACTCCTTAAACCACTATACAGAAGAAACTCCTAATATGGCTCAATATTGTTTTAATAAAGGTTGCAATGCATCTCCACAGTTTTTAAATTCGATATACATAGGTACTCCCAAATCGGGGTCTTCCTTTCGCCAGCGACGTCAGATCTCAAACAAGGCAGGCGACAGGCGACGCACTCAGCTTTATTACTTTTATCTGTCGCATATTAATTATATGTCACGCCAGCTTAAATTCTGATGGTGTTTTCCTTAACCAAAAATGTTTTTAGGGGAGATTTCTACCGATTTTATTAACAACTAACAGCCCGGCCCGACTTTGCCCGGGTGCAGACACTTTGAGTCTAGTCCCGTTACAATACGTCCTATCCCGTCTCAATTTGTGCTAGAACTCAGGGCATGCAATCTTGTTTTCTTATACCCTATTTCAATAATATATATTTGATTTCCTTGCTCATCCCTCGGGAGTTCTGCATTTTTGGTATAATAGTAGAGTATGTGTTAATTCAGGGTATCAGGTACCTTGATACCAAATTTCATAGAAATTGGTACAGTCGTTTGAGTGTGAAGAAGTAACAAACATACAAACTTTCGCATTAATAATATTAGTAAGAAGTAGTATGAGATGCAGATTATGGTGATATTGAGACTTAACATCTTATGTCAGAGGATGGCGAGCGCGGTGGAATACCAAGTATTGCTTTGTAATCCATGGTGTTTGGTTTTACTACTGTCAGCACGTCAAAATTCTTTAAAATTATTGATCTAGTCGGAATACTAGATGAGAAGGTATTGTGTCCCAAAGAACAGGCTACTTTAATAAAGCGATGGGGCTGTAAATAGTATGTAGTAAAATGTATTTTTAGTATCGAATTCGGATTCATTCAAAAGTCATAAAATGTTGTTTATTTGGAAAGGATCACTTTTTGCCTTATTGTATGTTTTTCCTCGTCTTGATTCAGACTTGCGAGATAAGTTGTGCGGTGGACACAATTTGCATATGGTATACCTGTACCACACCCGGCATGTGCATGTAACCTCGCACTAGATTGTAGATGTTGTCTACCCGTTAATTCCCATGGCCTTGTTTATGCTAAAAACCCGTGTTTTACCGTTTAAACATATTTGAATTTTTTCCTCGTTTCGTGAAGATTGGATTACCCAATTATTTGTTATGTGAATTATTTAAATTATTGGTGTTACCTCAATGTTTAAGATTTTTGGAGTTTCGGCAATTTTCTTCATGGGAAATTAAAGCGTTATTCTATTTTTATTTGTTGTTATTTTACGATAACATGTGTCACTAACCCTCTATAGCTCCTTAAAATAATCACTGGAATCTTTCTGGTTATTAAACTGTTTCTCCATTATCGATACAGTTCATGAAAGGCATTCAGGCGAGAGGTTACTTCATCTCGATTTCTACACTCTGCCATTTAAATATACTCAGCTGACTTTGATGGCAATTACTTAAAGACCAAACACTTTGATGGTCAAGCGTTGAAACAAGAAGCCATACTTCCATCAAATCTTTATAAAACCATGATGTGAGTTAAACGGTGTCCGGACGCATTTGAGGAACCGGACGGTATAAATTCGCGTCAAAACCGGCCGGTCAGGTCGACAACCGGTAGTTCAAACGCGTCCACACTTATAGATCTTCGAAATGTTTACTCCGATATACGAAACAACTTACACGCGTTAAATTACTCGTATTAAGTACTGCAAAAAGTATTGACACAATTCGTATTTTAGATTAAGTTTGGCAGAGGTTCTATCGCTATTGTGAACTAAACTAATCCCAGGTAGATATCTATACCAAAAATGTTAAAAAAATGTAGCTACCATGGATTTTTTTTCATTCCTGTTGCGTACTTTTTACAAACAAGTCAATGATCTGATGACCATTGATTACCGCCTCCAATAAATATCTGCCACAATTGGATAGTAATGGCAGAACTTTTGAAATGGCAGGCATAATGAAAAGTATGAGACAAAGAAAATTTTATTTTGTCTCCAGCTCGACGCCCACAGAGGTGGACGCTTAACAAATGAGGCGATCTTTAATAAAACATTAAAATTTTAATACACGACGTTTATAACTGTGCGCATCCATTAACATAATTCACAGTTGTGAGAAAATGCCCATAAAGATTAGGAATCATTTGCCTTGTTACTTCACTAGTTACATAATGTATTACGTTTTGACACAAAACGGCTATTTGCATTTAAAACTGTTTAATTAACAAGCTATTATAACACTGTTATGTTTAGACTTGAATAGTGTTAAATTGTGAATATTAAATAGTTGTGCAAACATTATAATAAGATGTAATGAAAGTTATGCCTGTTAAAAATTACGAAATATCATTTCATTAATTGTTATGGTGGCTTCTATAGTTTAAAAGCGGTTTTAATTTAGCTGTTTGTGGGTTAAGCTTCTTTAATTTCAGAAGAATATACATTTGAAAGCCTACTATAACCTTTTGGATGATGGAACTTTAAATTACATTATAGGTTCAGAATTTTATTCCCAAATTGGAGAACACAAATGTTGGTGATTTTTTTATTATAGGTAGTACTTATGAAATAATTTGTTCTACATTTAGAATTTTGGTCCATAGCAAGATTATTGAACTAATTATGTTTACAACTGTGATAAAATATACATAATGAATGGATTTAAGTTCAGTATCTAGCGAAACCTTAGACTTATTCCAGCTAGGAGGTCCAAGAAAAGGAACAAAGATAGATAATTGAGATCAAATAGAAAATTATAGGTTCAACAATATGAATGCCTTAGTCAATTACTAATGTCAGTGGTTAGCTTCCAGTTTTATTATCTCGGTGGGTAGCCGAGACAACGTTATTGTATTTTATAGCGAGGATGTATGAATTATGATTATAGCCGAGGTCTGTAGGCATATTTATTACAAACAGAAGGCGTCGTAGGAAATTGCTGGGTTACTTCAGCTTAGGTACAGCACTGTAATTTAAATTGTACAATCGCGCATCTTTACCAACTTTACACATTTCACCATATGAATGAGGTAACGCAACTTGGGCCAATGTGTTCCAACGTAAAACGTTTGCCAATGCAATGCTTATAGTATTTGCCGAATAATGCAATGAATTTGACCTCAAAGGATTGATCGTAATGCTACGTTTGAATCAGCATTCCTGTTTTCACGAGACATCATTGCGATTGTTTTAGTTTTTGATAATTCTAATCAACTTACTACACGCTATATTTCTGCGTCAATGATATAACGTTTTCTTATAATTATTTGATGACAGCCTCCGTGGCGCAGTTGGTTAGACGCCGCCTGTGAAACGAGAGGCCGCGGGTTCGATCCCCGCACCGAGAGAAATGTTTGTGCGGCCCACAAATATTTCTTCCGGGTCTGGGTGTTTGTGAGACCGAAAAGTCTCTCGTAGTTCCTGATACCCACGACACAAGACTCGATCTTACTGTGGGGTTAGGAGTATGTATGTGACTGTTGGGTGTTATTTATTATTTATTTATTAATTATTTATTTCACTGCCTGTCATTTTATCGGTGGTATATACATACTTAAGCTCGTTCTTGTGTGAACGATTATTCTTTGACGTACAAAACAACAATAGACTTTCATACTTGTGTTTGAGCACAATGGCTTTATGCGCACCATATACTAGTCGTGTTTAACCCAACATGCATTTGGATCAAACCTATCTGTTTCGCTAGCTAGGGTCACAAAACCAATATATCCAGACATGTAATTTACAAGACCACCGATACTTCAGAAAGGTCTTTTAAAATTGATGCTCGGACAGGTAAACATCCAAAAGGATGTACGCTTCAGTGCAAGTAAGAAGGGGACTTTTTTAAAAGTGAATTAGTCATGGGATGGTTTTTTTCTGCAGTTATCTTATTCAGTGGTTTGTGACAGTTGGGGACTGTCGGAAGTTTGTTGTTATCTGACTATGACTCAAGATAGTGTCTCTTATTTGTCAGTTATTTTCGATAACTCAAATGATATTATTATAGAATGCATCCAAGCTTGAAAATTTTTTTTGCGTTTCGTTTTCCTTAGCATTAAGGTGTGTTAAGATCGTATGCCTTTTTTACGTGACTTAACTACGTTACGTGTACTGACTTCAATTGCGGTTATTTCTTCTAATTTATACGTCATACTCCGAAGGTACAGAAAACTTCGAAGAAAAACTTGCACATCAGTATTATATAAAAAATATATTAATATACTATTATGATTCATTTAAAAATTACGTTTACCCATGATCTACAAACTTAATTACAATAACATCGCATAAAACCCATTGTTCCAATCATAGACTCGAAAAAAACCGTGTATAATTAAAGAGTTGAAGCAACTCCAATTGTCTTAGGACAAAAAAGGAATAAAAACATGGCCAATGACAAATGATTGCAAACGCGCTAATTTTCACCGGATCGGTCACGATTCATTGAACGAGACGACGCCGAGAGTTCGTCAGAAATTATACGCTCATTCTATTGTTATCGTCGATGATTCAACTTGAATTTTGCATCCCCAGTGGATTGTGACCTACCCTGCTTTCCCTACGATAGGCACTGACAGTCCATCCAGAGGATATTGTATTAATTAGCAGGGGTCTTGTTTGATTGGTTAATACGACCTCCTACGGCCGTGATATCATCTATGCAGGTTGCGACCTTGGGAAGCCATCCAGATCAATCTTGTGTCGCATTTGGTTGATGTAATTCGTCACGGTTATTTGATTTAATCTTGTCACTCATTTTTTGAGATCAAATCTATTTTGAGACAATATTGTAAAGAAGCAAGTACTTATATGTCCTAAAATCAATTCTATAAGCTGACTAGCGGCCCGGCCCGGCTCTGCCCGAGTGTACATACACTTTTTTGGAAATATTCTGTCGGCTATGTTCATCGGGTATAAATTATAATGTAGGATTCTAATGGTGAAAGAATTTTTCAAATTGGTCGGGTAGTTTCAGAGCCTATTCAATGCAAACAATCAATCTTATAATATTAGTATAAATTATATTTTAGAGCATTGGATCATAGAAAAAAAATTTTTCGAAGAACAAGAAAAGAAGCGTTTGAAAATTACAATTACAAAGTTCGAAACATAGTGTGATAAACATTAAATTCTGACAGCAGTATATTCAAATATGTATTAAATTTACTACTATCTACAGACCTTAAACCCACTATTTCATTTTTTTTCTTTACCTGCTAATAAAAAGTCCTTTATATGTACAGTTTTATGTAAGTGAAACACATTCGTATCTATGTTGGAATGTTTTTTACAACTACGACCACTAAGTGGACTTAAATGGCTTTTTAAGCGCCATTAAACCTTAAATGAACGCCATTGGTCTCCCTTCGCTTAACTAGCAGCATTTACTTCATCCTATCATACTTCTTGTATTTCACAATTCATTCTGTTTTGACCTTTATTGTTTAAATTATGTGGTCCATTTTCATTCGTATCATCGGTTAGTCTATTATCACTGTTAATTTCAGCAACGTAATGCCGCTGACAATTGTTTGATTACGACAATTAATCGCAATTGGATGGAATTTGTTGGACTTCCTACTGGAACAATATTTCAGTGTATAAAATTATAGCGCTTGGTGCATGTTTATCTTTACAGTGGGCGAATGGGGATTAATTTTATCGCTTTTAAACTTTCAATTAGTTCGTCGTTATCTATTTAGGTTTCAGCTTTGATAGGATACCTATCTGATATATTTAGCTTCTGTAGTCTTGAAATCTAGAACCATTTATTAGCATAATTTCTTGAACATTGTATTTGTTTGAAACCAATTTTATTTAGTATTCTTTGGCCTATCAATGAATTGGATGCCTATTGGAAGGATTGGTCATTGAAAGCCCTTGATCGGGATGCATGAAAGACGTAAACGGTCTTATTACAAAAAGTGAAATAAACCTTGGTTTAAACCTGGTCTAACAAAACCAGTCTAATCTGCAAAACCATGGTTTAAATTTACTTGTATTACAAAACATAAATAAACCATGGTTCTCTTGGTTCATTCTTTTGAACCGTGGTTTATACACCAACCACAGATTAATACAAATAATATTCGTTCAACGTGATATCATTCCATCGCAACGTTCCATATCCACAGAAAAGAATACATTTTAATAAAATTTTAATGATTTAATAATGTTTAGGCGTATTGACCTTATTGAGGGTTGGACATTTTGCTTGGATGTCAATATTGTTTGGTATATCGATTACAATTTAATTTTTTTTTTTCATTTGGTTCATATTATATTAGCTAGTGACACATCCAAACACGTGTGATGGAACGTAACATTCTGGCGCGTTACATGAAACCATAACAATAAACAAAACTATCGCGAGCTAAAATAAGTTCATTTAGCATTGGAATGCATTTACTATTTAGTCAACCAAGTATGTGAAGTGAGGTGATATAAAATAATTGTCGCTTAGGTAATTACATAGTAATCTAATGTAATAATATCGTGTTGTGGTGGACCTACAAAATGAAAAATGGTCTGTGAATTTGAGTAATGAGGAAAAAGTGAGTAAACCAACATTATTACATGGATGATTATATTGCAAAATGTTTGGTAAACCTATCATTTTGCGAATATTTTTATCGGAAAAAATCAAAACATGGTTTGACGCGTAGACGTGTTTTGTTGGACCGACATGGCGTTTTTTAAAAAGGAAGAAATTCATCATATTAATATCAATTTTACAGTAAAAGTAACATAATACGATGAAATAGACACTAAATCCAAAAGAAATATTTGGAAGTTTACGATTTAGACCACCGTTAAACTAGGGGGCGGTCAGGTTTAGCGATAAACCATCAAAAAGGCCATGGTTTATCGTTAAACCACTTTTTGTAATATGAATTTCATATAAACCATAGTTTATTGCGATTTAAACTAAAGTTTTTAGATAAACCACGTTTTGTAATAAGGCGGAAAGAGTCGCCGTGTAGTGGGACGCTACAGGCTCAACGTTTAATGTAAAATCCTTTGGCCTAATTCGTAACTATGCGAGATTTTATTGCACGTAGTCCCATTCTTGCGTAATAGACGTGTGCCCTAGTTCCAATGCTGGCGACGTGATTGCACGTTAATGAGTTAATGTACAGAGTCTGCGGAGTGCTTCCTGTCGATTCACAGAACCACACGTCACACGTTCGACTCTGAATTTATATGAGACAACGTCTGTACAACTGTCAGTAGACGTATGAGGAAAATCGATACTTACGAAATTTTGTGATATTCCCACGATGACTAGTTTGCATAATTTAAGATTTAATGTTAGGAGTGACGAAAGAAAGGATTTCCTAATGGAATGTGATCACTGGCATTTTCACCCAGGAACTTCGACATCTAATGAATCCTAATTTGTGAAAAAGGATTGCCTTGGGCGAGTTAGCCTATAATGTAGTTAAGACTGGCAAAATCATGATTCTACTACTTGTAAAAAAGCAAAGAATATTAACGTCAATTAAAGAGCATGATGCTGATCGATTAGAGCTTTTTTGTCAGGATAAAAAGGGTACTCGATAAAATAATTTCTAAAATTATTAGGGGTACATTAAGAAATAACAATGTTATATAGCAAAGTATTTGGCATTCGTGTGTATCATATAACGGCATTGACGCAAGTACGCGTGAAACTCATTAATGTTAGGTGCGGGCCCCACCCAGGAGTCGAACGTGTTGACCACAAATTGTCGATTGTTCCCTCCAATTCATCTCATTGTTCTAGCTACTTCGATATGTAAAGACGGGTAATATGCAAATGTTTGTAGTATTTGGTTGTAGGGCTGCTAACATTGACTTAAGCTTTTTTTTATATTTTTATGGCGGCATTGGTATAATGCAAGCATTTATGGGCTCTTAAACGCAAGGATATGGGTTCCCACGCGTAACAAACTAAATTATGGGGGAATATCTCATAAAATCTCATACGTGTTGCTCGAGACAACAAATTTGTACCCATTCTATTAGCTTTTCCTCTATTACATGTTAGGACAGAACTCGAGCTGAGGATCGTACTAACGGCACTTTTGTCTGCTTTTAAATATTTATAAGCAAGATCTTATAATATGATCTTATCAATAAATATATTTTTAATTCCAACTACTTCACTGGCAGCTAACATTTACAGCTTGCAGTTTCGATCACCATACCAGACCATTCTGATAATCTGCAAATACATATGTATCTAGTTGAATGACAAAAAAAATCCTAAAACACACCTATGACACAGGAATAAGCATAGTAATGTTATTCAAAAAATGACTAAGCCTACTTTACAAAGTTTACAAGCTAAAAAAGGTAGTGTAGTGGCAGCCCTTACTGTGTGTTCAGTGACGCAACAGCTACGTGTCGCGGCGCGGGGACGTGCTTCCACTCACTACTCAGCTATGCGACATGAACGATCACCATCACGCGCATTTACACTGTCTTTCATCGTCTTTTTTTTTATTTCCACCAATAAGTTAAGGGCTTATTTTTGAAACCCCATGAAAGGTGCATGGTTACTAATAGTAAAAATTTGGACGTTGATACTGATACGGTGGTAGTGGATGAAAATTTCTCTGAGTTTACGGTCATGTGTGTTGATAGTCAGTTGCTACTAGAATGGGGGAATATGCCGTAGGCTGTCTCAACTCTCAATTGCAGGGGAGGCCTGTGCAGTGGCACGTATTCGAGCTAAATTATTATTCATTATGGCACGGAAAAGTTACCACAATGCGCCTAATGACAAGTATAATGCCATGCAAATGGAGTATGCATCGGTTTGAGATGGCTATCTATTGCTGGTTGTTACTGTTATGACGGCCTATTTGAAACCTAGCTTGAATACACGGGCAGAAATCGAACCTGACATTCTTGCGTGTATCACAATGAGTAGTATTCCAATAGCGTGTATGGTGGCCGCGATTTAGACGGATCCAAATATACCACGACCAGCTTTTGGATCTACGTCAATAGTATCATATCTTATTTTTGTAGTATATCAAGTTTCTTTCATAATTATGACGATGATTACTCAATTGATGAGGTGTTATTGTTTGGATCAGTGGCTCAGGAATAGCTGTTTGCGTAAACAGAATCACGTCATTGATTCTATGGATATGTAGGATATTATGTTATGTAGTCAACACGTACCATTAATGCATCTGATTTTTGTTGTTGTTTTTTTTTTGACTCTCATTTTCAACAGTTCTTCTACCAGAATCATGGGTCTTGCTTTCGAGAAATACTTTAGTACGTCACGTCCTTGTTTTACAAGCATGTTTATTAATTCAGCCATTACTCACGACTATATGTGCTTTACGTCGATATGGAAACACATTTACTAAACGAAATAACCAAATTTAAATAACCCTCACGCTTAAAATTAACACCAAAGTACAATCTAATATCACATCTCATACTATACGTAATATTGCATTGCAACCACTGACCACGTCTGATAAAATCTGCTTGTGTGGCAGTTTAGGAATGTCAAGCGCCTCGCCTTACTTATAGGAATCCGCGTTAACATCTGCTTAGCGTAATGGAAGGGTGCACCGACTTGGATAGCAAACACCATATACACAGCGAAAATCTCGTCCTAACGGGTCGCTTCCGCACGCCTTTCGGGAATGCTATTGTGAATCCATTTAGTAGACCAGTTTGTGATGTTTGAAGTACTTTGTATTTGCCTTACCAGTTTTTGAATATTGTTAAACTTTTGGTTACGTTTAAAGCTGTCGCAATATCAAAGTTCAGAACAAAATGTGTAAATATTTTAGGGATTATACGCTCTAAAATGATACCGTTTTTTGATGTTTCTATAATATCGAATTGGTCTTTATTACAAACGGAAATATTTTAAAATAGATTGAGATCGTAAATAAGATTGATTCTGTTTTATGATAAAGTTTAGTGGCTATGAAATGACAATCGCTTTCTATTGCGAACTCGAGCAGAAAATAATCTGTTTCTGATCGAATAGGTTTACCGTTATTGTTTCAATTTGTTTTTAGAAAGCAGAAATTCAGAAGTATTAAATATTGTTATGATTGATCAATTAATAACATTAACATTTCTGATTAGTTTGTATATTATAACTATGAATTTCTATAACATTTCTTGACAACCGTAAAAATTATTTAAGGTTACGTTGAAAGAAAAAAGTTGGCAGTACCAAGCTATTAATACTTGATAAATATCTTTGTTAAGATATTTAGAAACTCCATTCGGAGAGGAAAAATGTAGTTTTTTGTATTCTTAGCCGCGTATTGAGTGACATTATCGTTGACAAGACGTACATGCACGCCACGCTGAATGCGAATGAAACGGGTAGCAAAAAAGGCATAAAACAGCACGAAGATGCTGTTTTTAATGGGATTGTATGTGATTGAATCCGTGGAGCTGTGTATTCTGTTCTTTTTTGGGCAGAATTATAGGACTGACACATACATGCATAAACTCACGCCTTTTTCCCAGAAGAGGTAAGCAGAGGTACCAGGACACCCACATTTCGCCTCGTATGTTCCGTCCCACGATGTGATAAGTCTCGAGCCTATAGCCATATCGGGCACAAATTCCTGACTCTAGGCTAATAATGAACAGAAAAATCCAATATCACTTTCCCCAACCCGGGATTCGAACCCGAGACCTCAGCTTTGTAAGCGTACCCTAGTACAACTACGCCACCGAGGTACTCAGAATTAAAGGACTGACTTGTACCTGATGTTCAGTACTATGTTATTCAGATTGATTATCAAAGGTAGAAGATAACAATCTCTAACAAGTCATCAGAAATACCAAATGGTATTTTTATGGGCGATTTCTTTTTGGAATATATGACTTTCTATAACAGGAAATACTAAATCAAGAGATTGCATTGCGAAATTAGGTTGATGATGTGACGAAATAATGTTCTTTAAATAGAAGTTATGGGGTACTGTATCAGTCCATATACGTTCCACAGGGTACGGGTCCTCTGCTACAATTGAGAGCCCGTATAGTTGGGTTAGGTCGTATTGTAATACTTTCTCTAGGTGCTATCAATGCATCTGTTACGAGCCATGACTGTTTAATTGTGAGCCATAACAACAACACAAAATAAAATAAATCATCCAAAACGATAATTTTAAACATGAACACCAGTGAAAATCAAGCAATTGAGAGCGACATATAAATTCAACTCAGTTTCTCTCGTATCGGCACGATCTGAAACCCATAATGGTATAAAAATAAATGTTATTACACATAAACGCGACGATCCTGCTCGAAGGTCCGTTATCCTTTTAATTAGGGGACCTCTAACGGGACTCGTATCACGACTTGACCTTATGGTAACATCTGAATATGTTAATATGGATAATGCTCTCAGCTGTGGGAGGATATTTTTAACCCGGCTCTGTAGAATGAAGCTGTAAATTCTGCTCATAATTCTGGTGTTTAACGTTTGTTTCGGGTGGAAATGTTGTTGTTATTGTAATTCTTAAAACAATGTTGAAGTTGTGATTATGACCTAATAATGTCTGAAGGAAGTCGCTGGATGCGGTAGATTGTTGTGTAAATTCTAGTGAAGGTCAATTCAACAGTGTAATTATTGTACATAATATGAAATGCTGCAAATCGCTGTAACATTTGCTTTGGACTTTGGTATAAAATACAGCCGATCGTATAACTAAATTAATCTAAAAAAAATGGTTGCCTGTAAAGTCGGTTTTACGGGCGAAGATTTTACGTGACAACGTCTTTTTCTCGGTAGAATATTTATTGATATGAATATAATTAAATTGCACAATAGGAACAAGGAATTGAATGAAAATAAGAATTGCACAAATTTTAACTATAGAAATATATTTTGTTTACTAAAACACTATCAACATTTATCAATAGTATGACATAACCTATAAACTCAGTTTCTCAACTTTTGTGTCAATCTAACAATTAATCAATCAATCATAGTTTACGATAATGAAATATCAGTGTACAATTATTTACCTTTATTGTTGTAGTTGTTGTAAATGATAAATGACGAATCTAAGCACTCCATATTTTCACTACAGACACAGCTGACGATACTTTAACCACACGTGTGAACTTGTATTGTGACGCTTTCTTGTTTTTCCAACGCCAAGAACGTTCGAGAAAGACAAAGACAGAGACACAAGCATGCGCCGATTCAATGCGCCTAATTCTCTAGTGCTGCGCGCGCGGCAGACCGATCATAGTTGAGTGGGAGAGAGACGCAAGGCATTCGGCGGGCCTCTCTCTCGTTCGGTGACTCATCGCAACGTTACCGGGCGTTACACTTTTTCATAAGTGACTCCCAGCCGCAACCTAATTTAAGACGTTGTCACGTCAAAAAATATATATCACTATTTTGAATCGTAATCGTATTAACGTTATTATATTGTGATACATATTCATTTAGAACACATAACGTTTCTTCCATTATTATATTTTTAAGGAAAACATACGATACTTTTATAGCACCAATAATTTAGGTTTGTGATTTTCTGGCATGTTTTATTGGCTTCTATTTCCAAAACCGTACCATTACCCATCTATAGGACATAAACCTGGCATCAATAGTTAAAGCCGCGCACAAACGGTCATTTTATGTCTATTGTACCAACAAAGCTGATTTACGACAGTGTAAACGTCACTTTTTGCTGACGTCACAAAAAACAGATCCTACCACGTGTCGAATGTCCCATACTGGTCGTCGTGTTTACACTTGTGTCGTTTTTTGTGTGTCATTAATTCTTTGTCATTTGTGTCATGTTTTTTTCTTTTTTTTTACGTGATTGATGATAGCCTTCACGCTATTTTAGTTTTTCGATTTATGTTTAACACGTGATATAGATTTTTCAGTGTTTTTTGTTTAGTCTTCTAGTTTATCAATATACGTTCTGTTTTTAGTACAGTCCTTATCACCTGTTTTGATTATATGTCGATTTTGTTTAAACAATTATCAATTTAATGAATGTAAATTAGTTTATTGTCGCCTTTGTTTATTGCTTATCGCATGTATACAGCCACACCTTTTTTATCGCTCCGGATATAAGGATTATTAAATTACGCTCAAGATAAAAGCATTAAAACAATTGCAATCGCGAATGTGGCTACCGAATTCCGATAAAAATAATCAAGCTATGAAAACAAAAAATATTCAATATTCAACTCGAAAGTATCGCTTTAAAGTTTTTTTTTTTCATAAAAATACATCTTTTAGAAATGAAAACAAAAAAAAACTTTATACAGAGACGTTTTCAAGATGGTGTAAATCTGTCTCCGGAAATAAATCTCAGTCGTAAACGAAGCTTCCCTGACAATTTCACAAACCATACGGAGTTCATTTCTTTCTACATAAACCGAGCTAATTGGAGCTGTCTCTTCATATTGATTGTGTGGTTTAATAGCTCTGCTGAAACTGGCATAGGTGTGAATGCAGGATTTAGAAAACCAATTTGTCTGTCTGTCAACAGGGATGGGGACGTAGTGTTCAGAGGGCGCAGTTCCAGCGTTGCATTTCATTTAGTCTATATTTAACGTTTAATTATTGCTACTGGAGATAAATAGGCAACAAGCTATATTCAAGTAAATTAAAAAGAAATGAGGCAAGACAAGTTCAGCAGCAGACTGCTATATATATATATAAAAACCGTATTAAAAGTCATCAAGGTATAGAATTTTATGGTTTATGTCATGTGTTTAAAAATAAACTTAATAATTTTAATCACGTCATGTTTCTTTTATTTTGTTATATACAGTGCAAAATCAAGTGCAAAAACAAAACGTAAATAACAGACGGACGCAACTATCACTGACAGCCTAATTAATTGCTGCCTCAGTAAGGAATCTATTCAATAAAAACACCCACACAATTCATGCCCGCTGGCCAAGGTTATCTTAAGTATTGATTCCATTTCAATTGAATAACTATTACATGCACACCATAGACACGCTTGAACTACGCATTCCAGCGTAGCTTACAAGTAAAAACTACCGTGGAACTATGAGAGAGATAGAACGATCGTACGGCCAATAACTATTCTAACTATTGGCCTACGTTGTCACGAAGTGGATAATTTTGAGTGATAATTATTACACTGGCCTTGGTATACACACAAATATAAAGAAAACTTCTTTGAAGTTTAACGCTCGCTATCTCACATTCTCTGTGACCATTGCCAGATGTTACGCCGTAAAAAAAATAATACAAAAAGCGAACTTTTAAAATTACATTCGACTGTTGACTGACAAATCCTAAACTACGACCTTGAACGTGACAAAACGGCAGGATTCGATTTTTAAAAACTTATTTAAATTTAGAACGCCAGTTCCCGCGGCGCTTCACTAACGGCCGGTTTAAATTTAGAACGTGTTCTATTCTCGACCAGTGAACTCCCGGCCGATGGCTCCTTTTGTTTTTGCCATCCGTTTAGGGGCTGTTCAGACCGCACACGCGAAAGTAGATGCTGATTGATAGTTTACACACGCCCTTACAGACCATAGTAAATGGACTTCGAAATTGTTGTCAAAATTGAGTCACAGAGGTAGAAAATTGATTAGATTCACCAAACGCGGGATACTTTGGAGAAGCAGAAAAAGCTACTTGAAATCTATTTCCACTGTGTGCTTTTAATTCAGATTTTTCATACTTCAGTTGTAGGTTTTGTTTTACAGCTTTTTAGCAATGCTCCACCCAAAAAATATTGTGCGGTTAATAAGTATGTACAACAGTCCGCAAGCTCGTCCTTTCTTACACATTTGTTACTTCACAGCTGGACATCAAAGCCCAGTTCCTATTCAGTGTACATTACATGCTTTAACATTGTTATACGCAATTTAGGACAGTGGCCAATTAGAGTCGGAACGCGAATTTAGCAACTCGTTGACGTGTTACGCACGTAGGACAGGTCATGCCTAATTGGTGGTTGTCCATGGCAGTGTTTAGTCTTATAAGGAGTTTACCCTATAAGGAAGGTATATTTGAATGGGCTAGCCATATTTGTTAAATGATACCGCGATATGGTATGAATGAATGGACTGGTGAACTAGAACTGTTAATAGGAGCAGTATTAATAATTTATATCTTCATTATTATATGAAATCAGCAAGAATAACGTTAATAACGGTTGGGCATATGATAGCACTTTATAAAATTCTACTCAATACAGGTATGACGAGAGATGACCAGTTTGAACTTCAAAATTAAAATGAAATTAAAATAATCATTGAATCCATTAAAATGTTCAATATGATTTAGATTCAGTAATTTTTTGATCTACCCCGGGTGGTTCGGAATGCGGTTTTTATTAGAGAAGAACGGGCAAGAAACTCTAGTGTTGCAAGACCAGTTTACAATATAGTGATTATTACAAAAGTTACAAAGTTTGGTAAATCAGAGCAGTTGCATTTCAGATGGACAAATTCCTAACGCTTGAAGTTTTTGATTACAGAACAGGAGTTGATCTTACTCCATATAGCAATCTACGACTGACGTTTAGTTTTGCACTAAATTTCACCGCCAATTTCTATATTCTAATTCTAGTAACTCTCCTAGTTTGAGTGAGCCCTTAAAGTATATTTATAGGCCTCTTTCCGATCCGTGAACACCGCCGGTTATGACTAATTTAGCAAGTGGTGTCACTAATTTTCCCAATTTATGTTTCCACAGCCTGTTATGTGGACTCGCTTCCTCGATATAATAGCTGCGCGGTGTTCTTTATCTTTGTTATTGTTGCTTTCAACAGTTAGTTCAGCCTTCTTGATAGGATTAGGATTATTGTTCGCACTTACTTCAGAAATAGTAGAGTCAGCAACAACGTGATGGAAATCACTACTGGAATAGTTGTGGCCTATAAGGAAAAGCTAGGGCAGAAGCATTGAAGTATTATACTAGAGCGGACATCGGGAACAAAATCTCTGCGTATGGTGCGTGCACACGGGTACACATTGAAACGAGAGGGAAGATACGTTACTTCATAGGCGTGACAGAGACAGAAATAGAATGTACCCTTCATTTTGTTACAAACATTTTGTTTGCAATGTCCCCTCTAGTATATTATCTCAATGGGCAGATGGGGAGGTTAAGTATTTCCACTGATCAAACGCATCAAAACATGAGTGAATGAAATTGAATGTAATAAGTTGGTATATCATTTTTTCTAGAGGGCTCAAAATTCCAATATTTTCGAATTGTGAAATTCTGCCTATGTTCTCCGAGTGTTATAAATATTTATTGAAGACAGACGATAATAATTCCCTATCAGGCGGATCGCTAGCTAAATTTCTGCTTCTACAACAAATTTAACATCAATTCTTATAAAATCTAAGATGTAACCCCAATGACGGGATGTTACGAAATATTTAAAGAAAGCAAATTGTGACTGTTATTTAGTAAAACAAACAAGACCCGTCCATGCCGTGTGTACACACATGTGTTTGTGCAAGTGATATCGAGTGAAAACCATGCTGACACGCGCCTCCGATGACATGAACGAAATAGCCATTTCACTTATGAGAGTTAGGAGCTTCCTGATGCTAATCCATATATTTGTGTTGGTTTTAAATGTTTGAATGTAGTAGAGTGATATGGTGGTATGGTGATTGAAGTAATGTAGATTTTGAGTATTAATAACAGAAGAATGAAAAATAGCTTATAATTATTCTTGGTGGTACTAAGTTGGCGTTAAACAATTTTAATAATGTAGAGTTCTCAATCAAAAAATTCACAATTTTGCTGTAAGTCAATGTGGTGAACCTATGACATGTCAATCAAATTCGATTGATGATTCATGCGCTTTATAGTTGGTGACATTGGGCTGGTAAAGTACAGGTGTTACTATATTGAACTAATATTGGTTTTAACATGGGAGAATAGCAAAATTGGTAGCAAACATGTGTAAAAGCAGCAAATTTTTGTTCAACTGAATTGCATGCTCTAGATATAGTGTATTGCTATCAAAGGGGATCAAACAACATCAAAAATAGTTCACGCAGACCAAACACCGCAAATAGACTGAAAGTGTTCTCATGGTCGGTAACTTCCGTTCTTAAAGACGTCATATCCTGGGTGTATGGGGTTTATTTGTTTTTCTTTCAGCTACACACAGGTTTAAATCGAGGAAGCCTAATTAATTATAATAGTATCTAGCCATCAAAATGGATAAACAATGCAAAATTCTAGTCCATTTAGGTTAGAAAAAAATGGAATTCAAAATTTAAGTTTTCTTAGAATTTAAAACGTAAAAATACATATCAATATACGACTATAGTTCAAATGATTTGCAATTAGATGATTGCAATAAATGTCAAACAAACCACTATCACGTTTTATTTTATTCTTTTCATTTATATTTCTTCTTATTATTTTATTTTAACATCCTTTTTGTTTGGTTCGTAGGTATTTCTTGGTGAAATATAATAGAATGAGTGCCCGCGAGTTTTTGTAAGTGAGTGTGGAGGATGCCAAGTGGTTTCCGATAACATATTGCCTCGTTACGGCCTAACAATTCCGGACTACGTATCCACTGAGGGCCAAATGGGTATGTTCGTCTGATTTATATTTTTATTATTTTATTCTTTTCATAATACGGTAAATTTAATTTTAGAAATAGTATAATTTGCATCATTTAAATGATCGCTATGCAATTACATAATTTTCTGAATAATAAGACAAGCTGAAATCGACGAAAAACTACCTCTGTCGCATGATCGTCAATACCGGTAATTTTAGTTGGACTTACCTTCATAATTTAGGATAGATGAAGACAATAGGTATTTCTATCTCCTTATTAAAAGTTTGATAATGTTAGCTTTCAATATTTCAAATAAAAGTTTCCCAAACACAGTAGTATAAAATAAACGTTTGCATATATCTTTCTCCATACCAAGTATACTCGTCAAATCTTTTATCAAACAAACACACGACCCACGCAAACCCGGGAGGTCCCACTAGTCGAAAGTTAAATTAACAAACACCGGTTTTTATAACAACAACCATAATATTTCAAAGATGCTATCTCAAACAAAATTAAAATCCATACAAAATCGGGAGCGGACTTCAGCTCATTTTGAGTTAAGACTTGTGTCAAAAGGTGTAAAATTGTATGGCCATTGTTCATGCGTAAAAAAACTCCTGCCAGCCAAGTCCACTGTATAGAGATTAATTTCAGTCCAAAATTATTTTTTATAACGACTCTGCCAGAGAAAATTATACCCTACATATATTATTACAAAAAAACATTTTAACTTGGCGACTGATTTTAAAACTTTTTTGTCAACCGCTTAAATCCCATGACACCTTGTTAAATTTCAACCAAAATGGGAATAAAATAAGGTACATTTTACAGTGCCAGGATGTTTTTGCAGGAGTCTATTATATCGCCCATTGTAATCAAGCGCACGTGAGGAGAATGCACAGTTTTCTCATAAATATCTCGAAGAAAGGTGTCTTAACATGGCGGTTTGGGAACAATGAGATTTTGGTTCCAGAAAAATGCTCTGTTATCAGTTCATTTATCTAACCTTTAAAAGGACGCGGATTCGGTTCCCCGACCGCTCTTTATTGGTAATTATTTTCCTGTTCTTTTTCGGTAAATTGTTTTATAAATTCTATATTAACCACCACATACAATAATAAAACAAAGAAATATAACAACATCTTTAAATAAAAGTGACAGTTGGCGGTCTTATCGCTTATTGCGATTTTTCCCAAACAGCCTTTAGTATACACATTAGGTATTATACTTTTATTACATTATATTTATTCAAGAATTGAAGAATAACTGAATAAATTAAGGAATAGACCAGAACTATCCAGCGGCGTGCACAGGATTATGACACTGGGTATGCGGCGGAGTACTCGGTCACATAAACTTTTTCTTTTATAGTTTTTTAGCATAGCTACAGCCACGCGACGGATCTCTAAGTCGGAAACCATGCCAACATAACAAGTCTTAGATGTACTACTATTCATGTCCATCTTCTACGGCAACGCAGACAAAACAGCGATCGATCGTCGCGGCGGAAGAAATTCTAAAAAGTAAAATAAAAAAACTCACCTAGTCAGCTTTCAATTTTCACATATTCAAGGTTCCGGTTAGTTGAGATTACTATACCTATCCCGATGTAAATAAACGCAAGATTTCGGCCACCTCATTCATTCATTTGATAAACATACATTTTTAACACAAACCTCACAATCAAATAACATTTGAAATAATAAACAAACACACTAGTAAAAGCAAATGACTATAATTAATATCGAAACTTAGTAATAAACTGTTAAATTTACACACTTTCAAATGTTTAAACATACTAGTATAAAATAGTAAACAACGCAAAAACACATAAAAAAAGCAATATGGCCCCCGCGAAACACAAAACATTTCTATTTAAACAAATAAAACCTTACTAACCAAAAATGCATAATGTGCATAGGTGATTTATTAGATTCCCGCCTATTAATTTTACTAGGATTATAGGCAACGAACATTTCCGATCACTCCCGACAACTGCCGAACTTCCGAGGCCTGCCGCAGGAGTCGCGGCTTTCAATATTCATGCGTGTGTGCGTTTGCGACCGTGCACGGACACCAAAATTACTACACACATGCAAACAAATGTCATGCGGGACGCGGCGGCATGACTTGGTTGATTAGGTACATTATTTTACTTTGCAGCGTCGCTTGCTTTTCGCGTGGCAAACATAATGTATGCGTAATTGCAAATAGGTGCTATTTATAAAATATTAGGCGTTTTTAAGTTATTATATTTTGTTTATTCATTTATTTACTATAAATTAAAGTCATCTAAAACGTACGAACGTTATAATAAAATATCTGTGAATGGCAAGTAAAGCACTGCATTTCTGCCTACAAGGAGTGCACGCCCCTGGAACTATCATGGACTCTCATCATAATTAATAGTAAGATACAAACTTGCATAGTTTGGGTACCATGGACATAACCAAATGAATGTTACATATTGAATAAATGCATAACAATCTCCAATTAATCATAAAAACATTATTGTAACTATTTTAATGATGAAATAAATACATGTATTATAATTACTATAATATGAAGGCGCAATAATTAACGTCCCACTCCAATACATTTTCCTACTTGAATTTGACGAAAATTCGCACGAACCACTTAACGATATTTGAAGGATGGGACCGGTGTCCGATAGCAGATAGCAAGGGCCCTTGAACCCAATGATAAATTGATAACGAGAGACGATTTATGGACTGAGGTCTCAGGTTTCAATTAGAAGAGTCCTTTTTTTTTATAAATATACCCAACAGATACAAAAACTTGGATCACATAATAACATATTATGGAGGTATACATACATATATGCACATGGGTCCGCCTATAACCAGGTGACCAATATAAGTTGATCTGTAATTTATTGTATACTTAAGCTAATTAATGTATCATCAGTTGATGGATAATGTTAAATGTTCATAATAAAATAAAAAACTTCCTGCCGAGGGAATAAAAAACTCCGAGAAATCTTTTGGTCTCGCATCACCCAGCATCGAAAAACATGTTACCTAAATGTGCGATATAATTTTAAGAATATTCAGAACAAATCAAAATTTACGAGTCTATACTTTTAAGGTACATTACAATTTTATTATTACAAATCACCCTTTTTAAATGTTGTCTGTACATATAAACTAGTTGCCATGGCCCTATTCAAATTCGATTGCCAACATAACACAAAGGGCTCGGTAGCACAATGGACCGGAAGTGCAGGTATGCTGTTCCGGTTCCGACTTATTCAAATATACAGGATATAGGCCATATATTTAGAGGAATTTATGATGAGTATTAAAATTACGACATAATGAAGATTCTTAAAGTAAATTTTATTAAAATAAAGACATAATTGAGATTTTAAATGTAAAACTTAAATTATATTATTGTATGTTTTGAACAGCTTAATTATTATCTAATTTTCAAAATGATACCAGCACTTGTGCGACGTTATTTTAGCCATTGGAGGTAAAAAATTAAGATATAAGATTTATCGATATTTAGATTTATTACATTGCGATTTTCATATTATCTCCTCAAGCAGCTTTAAAGCAGCATGGATCTTATAAAGGCGCGGCAAAAAAATACAATGCTGATGATACTAACTTTTCACCATCGTAGGTTCTCCACCATCGAAGTTTTTTAAACAAACAATCCTGTATGCAACTACTTAGGTATTAAACTTCATACAGAACTTGAAAATACAGTAAAGTTCATTCTTCATAATACATTAATTTTAAGTAACAAATCCTTACGCAACAGCTAATTACCGTAAACGCATGCTTGTATAAAGGAGCTTATGAACCATTTTATCATAATGGAGTTATTTGTTCATCGCTGTTTGGACAATTTTTAGTCAGGTATATTGGGAAAAGTCTAGTATTTTTTTTCTTTTTTATGGCCTACTTTGTCATTAATATTAGCTCGATTGAACACTAATTTACTAAGTTGGATGAATGTAGGATTTTTTAATGTAACATAAAGTTCTGGATTGTGATATAAAATTTAATATAAAAAGTACATCATTTTTATCGAGTGTAAAGCGCCTTAAAAATCCTTCCCGGTAATCCTATCCATCCCAGCGTAACATTAATAGTCCTTACGCAACATCTAGTTAACGTCAACGCACATGTACACAGGAGCTTATGATTTATTATCAACATACTATCTGCTTACCGCTGTTTGGATAGTTTTTAGCGGTGCACGAGCTCGTCTTTTCGTGTCGCTGTCGTGGTGTTATGTTAGGTCATTTTGCGAAAAGACTAGATTTAAATTGACTTGTTTTATGCACTAGTTAGATATAAATCTTGGTTCGATTTTACATGAAACTACACGTAGCAACATTTCTGGGTTTTGTTTCTAAAGTTCACAGTTGGACTAATGCGATTTTAGACGTACATAAATGATACGTTTTCAATAAATTGAGAGAGTACTCCATATTCAAAGAAGTGCAGATTAGAGTTGATATTAATAAAGCTTTTAGATTTGCTTATCTACCTTTTCCACATATAAACATTGCAAATAAAAAGAACATTACGTAATGCACTCAGAGATAAAAAAAATCTCATTACCGCTATCGACTCAACAAATAATATAAATTGCATTATGATTGGCACTATCAAGCACTCGTGTTGCGCCGATAGTGCTGCACTTGCGTCATATTGAGATGTTCGAGATAGAACTAACCAAGGTTTATAGATAACCTTGTTCATATAAAATAAATTAATCGTGATCACTGTAATATTTATAAATAGTAGAGATACTGAGAGCCATTGACACAAATAGTGTTATGATTTACTATATTATATTAATGCAATAATATATTTTTTAATAAAATCAAATGCTATAATTTTATTATATCTTCAATTCTTGGCAACTTATGTAATTATATTTTTTATTTGTGTGATTGTTTAATCAGATCAATATCTATTGGTCGCTGGACTTATAAGGTTATATTATAAGAAATGTATCTTTATGTGCTATTAAAAACAGCTTACGGTTTTATTCATGGTCAGTTTTAAAAACTATTTTAGTTATAGAATGTTTTCCCCTTTGGAATGAATTTTGAATTTAGTTTGAGCAAAGAAGACAAACATTCGAAAGTTAAAAAAGGCTTTAAAACTATCTATGAATAAGTCTAAAAAATAGCAAGTTTCAAAAAATAAAATATATATCAATGAAAGAAAATATAATCCAATAAATCCTTTAACCACTTCAACAGTTTATCAAAAAGCGTCGATCGTAAATATATGTTCTCAAGTCTCAATATACCAGGAGATAATCACGTTTCAGCCCAGATATTCGATTTCACGTATACCAATACTTTTACTTTATTTATCTGTATTGATTACGCGCATAAAGTTCAAAACTACATGCAGATTAAATATTAAAGGCTCTGGGATAAATCGTAACTCGTAAGACTTGTTTAAGTTCAAAATGTCAGCTGATTGTAGGTGTTATTGCATTTCTTTTGTTTGTATGAATTTAATTATAGACTGAAGGTCAATATTAATTAGCAGTATTACGCATTATTAATATCGCACGCTTTGTAAGTAAAGGAATGTGAATAGTATTATTACGAACATCGAACAAACACCGAAAATAATCAATTCAATCAAAAATCCAAATTACATATAATTTTCGGTCTAACCTTATTTTAAACAGGATTTACGAATCAGCAGAAAGTAATCACTTGTAATGCTGATTCGTTTTCCTCACTCTGTTTTTACCAAGAACTCAGACGGCGCGGCGTGGAAATATGCAGACATTGTGTGATTCTAGATAAAATCACACTCGCATATTATCTTTATTGTATTCGCTTTAATATTCTGCACTTAATAGCTGTGACGCATAGTTATTAATATTTAATACTGAACCGTCAACTTTTTAAATGTTCTTGACTTCCGATTGAAAAGTATTATTTTCCGTTGTATTTTGGTTTGTACTAATACATATATCTCGGTCATTCTGATTTTGATATTGAAATTGCTTATCGCGTTTCTCTATCGGATATTTAAACTGATTAAATACAGAACGTGCCTCCTTAATATACACAAACTAAACAGTAAATATTAATTTACAGTTACATTTTTCCAAGATACTGTTCCTTATCTAAATGAATGAAATGGAACCTGTACGCTATAGTAATATTAATCTATTCATTTATTCATCACGCAATTGTTTTACGCAAACAGCTATTACTGCTTCTACTGCAAATTGGTTGCAATTGTTTTTTTAATTCACCGGTATTTTTCTATTCCCACGGGTATGACAAGTGATATGTTTATTTAATGGGGTAATTTTGCAAAATGCCCCACCTGGCGCATGAATGCGACGGATGCGTGTGCCGAGATCACTGTAATTAGCGCCTTATCCGTGTAAGTGGGTCGTTTTTACGTGATACCAAGGCGATCTTACATACAATGTAACATGTACCGTAGTAAGAACAATATATTAAAATTATATGTACGAAAATCTTCATGAAAATTAAGATTATAAGCCTATCGTAGACATGTTTACCATGGTTTGATTTTCAATTTTCAACACATTTATTTAAGCTTTTTGGTTCTAAAGTATGTTTAATAGATATCACATACTTTCATAAGTGATGGCTTATAAATAATCCACGTTATTAAGCTGGATTATACATTAAAAAATACACACTAAGTAATCGTGCAAATGAAAATATTCTAGAATTCTCCAGAATATTCTAGATAGTCTGTACATAAAATATTTAGCAACCAAACAATATGTAAGAAGGTAAACACTCGGAAGAAGATTGGGAACATTTGCGATAACATCAAGATTTTCACAACGCCTCGTGAATTGTTCGTCTGCTAAACTATTGCAACACAAACAGAGCCAAACGCATAATAAAATGTTTTTCATTGTTTGTTTACACAATGCTTTTATGTCACGACACAATTGACTTGAAACGAATGGAATTGAGGAAACCTGAGTAAATTTAGATTTTGATTTAAAGTAATCACATAAATATGTGAACGCTTTATATCATTCATGATATAAAATAATTTTTGGAAGGATGGAAAATTACTTATTTTATTTATTTATTTATACACTTTATTGCACACAAAAAATAAATACAAATAAAACGAAAATCACAATCATAAAAGTACAATTGGCGGTCTTATTGCTCAAAGGCAATGTCACCATGGGATGGATTTTATAAACGGATAAATAGGGGGCAGTCTTAAAAATTAATGGGTAGCAGAAAGGAGAAACTGGAATTAAAGAAGATTCAAGAAGTGTATTCCTTGGATCGAACAAAATGGACAATAAAGTTGTTACTTTACTAGTGATTTGGGCCATTACATTCACATATATAGTCCTGATCTCACTCTAAATCCGATTCTAATGCCGTGGGTTTCAGAAATTACGAGAGACTATTCGGTCTAACAAACACCTAGACCCGAAACAAATATCTGTGGATCACACAAGTATCACAAAATCCATCAATTTTTAAATTTAACTATGATACTAACATTTAAAAAATTACAGCCGCTGGTATATTATTTTGATCCATCCATCAACCCATATTGGTCCCGATTGCTGAAATATCACTTGAAGCTCTGACATAATATTTAGAAAGGCATTGTACACTACTGAGATTTATACGACCAAAGAAATAGAACTATAACGTTAAATTCACCATAGACAAACATTTGAAAGTAATGGTTGCCACAACAGACATAAATCGATTCGACAGATACACTTGGAACGATACGGGTTTTTATTATCTATTACAAATCGGAGTAATGATAGAACTAATTTTATTACATGTGAAAGGAAATCTCGTAACTTTGCCTCAGTTTGTTCACACCTAGTTCTCAACTAATTTTATATATCATAAAATGATGCAACGCACTCGCAATAAATTTCTTCTGTCGTGTGATCCCGGGCTTTAATATTGCAGCATCCATTCCCTTCCCTCCTTGTCAACGGTAGCTATTAAAACGTCATATCTGGATAGTGGTTAAGCTTCTCTATCAACTACTAAAGTATAAGAAATTACAGGCTTAGCTAGCATCTGCTGAACGATAAATCCGTTACTAGAGAACAAGAAGATAATATTGTAATACACTAAATTGTCAAGCATGGTATTATTATTTTATTGCCACTTTTCTGTTTGTTATAGTTTCGTCCCGATTTATAGCCTTTTAATAACTTTTGGTATTTATTTTTAAAGCATTAACCTAATTGTATTAAATATTTATAGAATTGTATTGCTCTAAGAAATAGGAATATTGTCCAATGTTGTTGAAATCATGCTCAACTATGATCGTTGGACAAATTTTATTAATGTAATTTGGATCTTGTTAGATACATACATTATGTGGGTTTAGTTTTATTCATACCATTAAACTTTTTCGATTTAGTAATTTTATTATTTATATGCTATGGCTTAATAGAGTGGTAACTGAAATTATTCATTATCATCGTCATCAGTTTATCTGCGTCCACTGCTGGACATATGCCCCTTCTATGGCACGCTACTGGGCTCGATTGATACTTTAAGTGTAGGCCCTCTTAACAAGTAGAGTGACGATATTCGAAAGATGCCTGGTAGCATTTGAGAACGATGGGCTCTATACATATAGGTATAGTTCCACAAAAATCTTAACTACCCAATTTATTCCAATTCATACAAAATTTCGAATCGATTGCTCATTCGTAGCGAATGTACTTTACAGGCGAGTGTTGCAAGTCAGTTGGTGTTAACACAAAAGGTACCTTTTCGTAAGTACATTAGCGATATCCAAACCGTCTGACAGACAATTTTTTGTAACAAACACAATAAAACATTACGGTTCGGGTTTTATTGTTTGGTTTCGAAACTTATTCAGAGCCCGCACCCAATTTTTTGCTAGTAACGCCCTTGCTTTTGTAATACGTAGGTACTCGATACAATTGGTAAATAGTCCCTTGCTTTCAAAGGTATCTTTGACTATTACTGTTAATGTGACTTTAATGGCTGTATTATCTCGAAAATGCATTTACTTCAAGTTGCAATACATACAATTGTTATGCAATATTTAAATTGATTATTGAGTTTGATTAGCCTTTTGTATGGAAAGCTAGAAAAAATACTCTTAATTTCTAAAATTGCATAAATTCAACGTTCTTCCTGCTATTTAACCTATGTAAAACTTAATACCAACATCATCATTAATATATTACACATACATAAATGACATGCTTGCGTCCTATAGAGGTAGGCAAAGACTATGGATCTCCACTATGCTCGAGCCTTACTATTTTCACTTGGCTTTAATTAATTTCTGCATGCATAATTTCAAATCAAATAATAAAGACACGTTCTCCTTACATCAGTATCTAAGACATAATTTAGCAATAATGATTTTTCTTAAGTAATAAATAATAGAGAAGGCCGATAATGTGAGGCGTGTAATCGCGCCGAGCTCGGTGCAAGGTCAGCAGGTGCCGTAGTAAGAGCATCGACTCGTTTGTAGGGGTCCATTGTATCAGGGTATCGGAGTTGTAGTGTTTAGTCACCGTGTTGCTCTAATACTGGAGGGTTATATAAAAACGATACGAATTTCGAATGTGCCGTACGTAAAACTTCACTAATGTGCCTAGATACTCCACAAAATGTTGGATTCCTCTATCGTACGTCGCAACCATAGACTAAGTTCGGAGAAAATGATAAGTATAATTCAAAGTTCGTATCGCTTTTATAAAGTAACCCCCCTGAACATGTATGTATGAAAACATGTTCCAAAAGTTAAAAATTAAGAGCACGCAGAATTAACTTTGTATTATCGTATGCGAATGTCGAATGGATTCGTGTCCAGCCAGTGTCATCGACCCGGCTTTGTCCACCCTTTATGGCGGCTATAATTTTTATTGCAACGACCTCGTATTGCCTATTTATAACAGACCAAATACACTGAAATTATTTATGTCGCTTAGGGCCCCGTTTACCACACTCAAGTAAGGCGTCAAGTAGTCTGGTCATTAGTTAAAGTCACCTGTAAAATCACCTATCACTTTTTGCTAAACCACTTTTGATACTCTCAATATTTTCGAAGCGTGTTCTAATGTCGTTCCTTTCCTAATTTTCATTTGAATTATACTTAATTGAACTTGCATAGTACATAAATTACGCTGCAAATATTATTCTATCCACTGTTATCCCACAATCAAGCATAGAAAACATTGCGCTCCTCAGTTTCCAAGTAATCAGCATCAGAACGTGTTTTATGATTTACGACACCTAAATCTCGGTCAAGTATGACTGTACGAATGTCACAATGATAACAGATGCTCGTTATCAAGGCCGGGCGAAAAACTCCGTATCAAGCTTCACCTTGCGTGAGTAACGTGTGCGTCATTGTTGTCAGTGAGTCATTGATGATTGCGATCATTTCCCAGATTCCACGTGCTTGGCTAGACTGTTGGGGATAGTTTGTGGTTTCTAGTATTGGGTAATAGGGATGTGAATCATAAGTTAGCTTCTTTCTTTTAATCTATATCCAATGATTTGATAACTTAAAGTAATGTTAATGTATTGTATTTGTTTGAAGTTCAATTTAGTAGTTTACGTGACGATAAAATTTCATTTCATTTTACCAATATCTTTATTGTTAATATTGTATTCAGTGAAAGTAAAAAATGATAATATCTGCAATGTTCAAATATTTTTTGAGTTTCAAAGAATGTTAGTCAAAAGGTTTTAGTCTACGTTAGAGACATCGCTCGGAATGTGAAAAGTCGAGATTTACAAGTAACAAAGTTTTGCAGTATAATAAACACCGTGAGTCTGTTCTCACCCATTTCAACAATCTTATGCGTCCTTTTTGTAGAGTAACGCATGTTGATTTATTGTTTCTAATCTAGTCCTAATTGTGGAACCTCGATTGCAAACCTTTTTAATTCATTTACATCGTCCAGTTGATAGTAATAAATATTTTATTTTATCTCTATATGAATTATGTTATCCATTGTGAAACATTGCGTGTTTGCAACAGAAGCTATTGATTGCTCTTATCAGGTCTTATCACTGATGTCATTATCACTTCCTATTTCTATATAAAAATGCGATTTGATATTACTCTGTACATGCCATTGCTCATGTAATATTTTCAGAATTTTATTTTCCTGTAATTTATCTTTTTTGATATTATGACAAATTTTCTATTGACAGTATTTCGTATTAATTCAGAGGTGTTTATGGATGATAAAGATTATTTAGCGACTGTTTCGATTTGATACTTTGCTTGAACATTTTTTTTCATCAAGACATAGTAATAAAGTTTATTTTTCGTTTTGGTTTTCAACAAGAGTAACCTTTTTTGTGTCTTTCGGCGTCTGACTTTAGATCCGAGAAATAAATATGGAAGAAAGCGCTTAACGTCGGCTGTAAAATTTTATGCTGAATAAAAAAAAACTTTCTCCGCAATTCCGTATAGAGAGTAAAATAAAATATTAGGAATGGTTGTTGCATTGATCATGTGTTCTAGAATAATAATTTTACCTGTATGAGAGAACTTCACTTGCGGTCTACGATGCTTGTCGATAGATTTTGACAATGATGACATAAATCTAGATCGTATTTTCTAGAATTTAATTTTTGCCTTTTTTGCAGACCAAATGAAGTTCTATCGTATGATAAAAGTTACCTTAAAGTTTGTATTAGAATTTTTATGATGATGACACAAGTACAAAAAAACAATACATGTCAATAGTCATTTAGATCCTCGTATCAATCCAGAACAGGTTATAGGTTAAATACACGTTATTTCTCCAGGATTTAACACGTCACTAGTTTTACCATATCTTTTTCCGTTTTATCAGTTCGTAACCTCTACAATATAACACAGCTATTTGATGATAACATCGTAATACTAATTATTATTCTCCCCATATACGTAAAGCCATTGTATATGTTTAAAGTTACGAAATAATTATTAGTAATACCATTTTAGATTCCATAGTACAAACTTTATACATGCTTGCTAATAATTTTGGTAAATACTGCAAAGTTTTTGAACAAACGTATTTGCTTAGTTTATGTCATCCATGTTATTACAATAACTGTTTGTTTAATATTTTGAGGTGACCTTGGTATTTCAACTGCTGTTTATGTGTTGGCAACATTTATTTTGGTAGTTAGTTGGTTTTGCTGTAGCTTATTTTCGAATAATAAGTATTTTTATTTAGTAACTACACGTACTCAAATATAATAAGGTACACTTTTATGAAAATATTCTATCACCTTTGTTCAACAGGGATCGTGAAGGCTTCAAGAAGTGATATTTTTTTTCAAGTCTATCCTATAATTTCAGAGCCAGTTCTGTGCTAACAAACAATCTTGTAGTAACTTATCTCTTTATAATAATAGTATAGATTTCCAAGTTAGTGATTTCGGCCACAGTGGATATAACCACTTTATAAAGTTTAGAAGCAAAACCCAAGTTAATGCAACAATTATTTTCAGAATTCCCGGTTTCAAATAGATTTATTAATAAACTCACGCAAATGCATTCTTCATCATTTTCTCGGTATTAAACAAGCATCATGTTCTACTATAAGCAAAAATACATTCAACATATCGAAACACTTTCTTATGTTAACTCTTTTAAAAGAGTCTACATAAATGTAAATCCTAAAAATATTACTGAAGATAACAGACTGCATAACAGAAACACGAGGGGACTTCATAAAACAAAAAAAAAAAAACACGTGAACTATTTGGTTTCAGTGTTAACCTGATAGCTTAATTTTCATTCCTTTATACTAAGATGCAATTTAATCTGTAACTGCTTTTGATAAGGTTCCATTTCCATTTAAAGCATTCCAAAAGTTTCAAAACTTTTGACGTTTATAACAAACGGGCATAAGGTTACTGTTTTTGTGAACATCTTCAGTTCCGAGTTTTGAACGTTGCATTTCTATTTTTAAATGTTTTATTATCTAATTGTTATGGTTCAGCGTATATTTGTAGTTAATATGTGTTACTTGTTGACATTTATTATAATTCGAAATTTAATATAATACTACCACTGATTTTCTCATTACTGCTGTCATTTGATGACGACTGTCGTATCCTTGATATACTCTTTGTTTTAAACTACACGGATTGGATTTTCCGAATTGAACAAGTGATCTGGTAAAGGTCTTAGAAGGTTTTTTTTTATTGCAATGAATGGCGAGACGAGCATGCCGTTCGCCTGATGGTAAGCGATGCGACCGCTCATGAACAGTAGCAAAGCCAAACAGCACCTTGAATTACAAAGCAATGCTTGGCATTCCACTGCGCTCGCCATCCTGAGACATAAGATGTTAAGTCTCAATATGTCCAGTAGTTACTCTGGCTACAATGTCCTTCGATCCGAAACACAACAGTGCATTTAAACTGCTGCTTGACGGGAGAAATAGACATTGCGGTGGTACCCACCCAGGTAGCCTCTCACATATGAGAGACCTACCACCAGTAAAAAGGTCGTTGGATATCGATCTAATTCAACAGATCATTGTCTAAGAAGTTATTGAAGACCAACATTTAGACAGCTTTTGGCTCAAGACTCAGGATAACAATATGCAACACAACCGCGCATTAAAAAGACTCTATTAGTGATGGTATTGTGATAATAATACCAATAATCTCGTGAAGAATCTCCGAATGTAATAACCAACATAAGATTTAAGACACAATCAAATAAATCACCTAACCTCACATCCATTCTTAAAAATGACTTTAGAATATACAATCAGCATTCCTAGTCCCCCGTATCGTCAAACAAATCACTCTGTATCTCCACTATCAGTTTAAACGCTCCCCGCTTCTGAGAATTTGGTTATCTACCCGCCCTTGGCATTGCGACACATGCAACATGTGCTTTGTTTATATTAGGATGCTGGTACTTGGTACAATATATTTATTAAAAGGATTTTATATACATGATAACATGATGTAACAGTTTGGGAGTTTAAGATAAGGTTGACTTCATTAAAGGTCTTAAAAGTTCAGTGACAATTAGGACAATAATTAAGTATTCGTAAGTTAGTTCGTTTGTAAGTTCTTTTAAGTAAGTATTCGTCCATCTATTTCAGATCATCTTTGCATCACCTAAAGGTCGACTGGGAAATAATGCCTGTAGCATTAAGTCCGCCTTGTATACTTTTGTATATGGAGCTTAAATAAATAAATACAATACAGCACACTGACAACAAGGAAAGTCTAGATGTGAACAATGAGCTTTATTTGAGAATATTATTGCCTTATATAAAGTTTACTATTTTCTTACCTGTGTATTAGTTGGTATGTTGACATTATGCTTATAATACTTAAACAATCCTAAATGCTATTCTATGTAAAATATTGTAGAACATTTCATTAAATAAAAATATAACAACCACAACAAACCAAAGAGAAAATTGTCTATTCTTACAACTAATAAAAGCCATCAGCGTCCCCAAAACGCCGGCATATCTAAATAGCCACACCATTTATAACACACATTAAAGCCATAGTTTAAAGAAGTTTCAGTTAGTTTATCTTTAAACCATATATAAGCGAGCACAACAGTTAAATCGGCCATTAAGACACCGTAAAATTAACACGTGAAGATTGGCTTGTTTTTTTATTTTATTTTATTCATTAATGAATGGCGAGACGAGCATTCGTAACACCATGAATTATAATTAAATTTTTGGCATTCCATTACGCTCGCTATCCTTATACTCGTACATAAGAATTAATAGTTTCAATATGTCCAGTTGTTACTCTGGCTACAATATCCTTCTAACCGAAACACAACAGTGCTATTACACTGCTCTTTGGCGCGAGAAATACACAATGTGGTGATGCCTACCCAGACGGCCTCTCACATATGAGAGACCTACCACTACTAACATGATTGTAATTATACCGCTGATTAACGACTCTTCATATCAAAAGTATGCAAATTCAAACCTGTTAGCTGTGAGAGGCTGTTTAACTGCGTAGGGTAACAACATTATCTTAATTGTAGTGTTCTTTTTTAACGTTCATGGTGTGACATTTTTTCTTTCTCTTTGCATAGATAAGGTATAGCAAAAGAAACTAATATTATTTATGAATATTGATGGTACAAGTCTAATGCATATCACAATTGGCAGTTTTTTTTTCTTGGAATCATAATCCATAAGGCTTAATAGTAATTGCATATGTATATAATTGGTTGCCCTTTATTATTGTTATGAAACTGTAATTTAAGTGTTAAGTTTTAACCGATTCTTTCAATATTTATAAATATACTTCTACTATTTTATAAAAATACTTCAATCGCAGGTGATGTTGATTTAGGATCACAAGACCTGGATTTTCTACACATTGCCTTGGAAAATATATTTCAAGGTTTAACAGTTCAGTTGCCTCAAAAGCATTGATACTACAATCGCAAGTATTTCAGTACTTGGTTTAAAAAACTGATAAAATTACTTATGTGCTTGAATTCTCCGATAAGACATAGATTGCAAACCTACAAAGATAAAATATCATTCAAAATCGTGTCGGCTATGAAGTAACCGAAATCAAAGTTGAACAGTGTAATGCCCTTTGAACAAGACATCGACACATTTATTCCGTCGTGACAAAACCATAAATTCGGTCCGGAGCAATTGCCTTCTTGAATAAATTGATGCAGATTAATAAAGTGGTCGATAAGTGACGTTTGCCCTCGAACGGTTATCAAATATTGTTTCACTTGCAAGTTGCTTCGGCAGTCGTACCGCGGCCGGCATTACGCACGATCGCATTCGCAATGTGTCATCTTTGCAAATAGATAAATAAATTATTTTTTCGCCACCACGGTCAATGAGACGCGCCCATTGACATTCGGTCCGCGTACGGTTGTGTTAGTTGAATAGATCTAACATAGTGAAACGAGTATTTCTTAAAATAAAACTGACTAATGTAGAGATGACGGCGGTAAAATCTCATGGAATGTATCACGATCGCCACACTAATGGGAAACTGTGAGTACGAGTGTATTTTGTTATTCAACGTAAATGGCGTGTCTTGTGTATATTAGTCATAATTAAGGGTATAATGCGACGATACATTTATCAGCTTTTTCATGAGTTATTGCAATTCGATGTACGGACGATGAAAGCATTGTACTCGTATTAATGTGTGTAGTGATGAATTATTATATCATTAAGCTGTCATAACTTTCTGCGGACGGTTTGGTTTCTTAACATCGAATGCAGTTAAACAGGCACATGTATCTTATGTAAACAGTCTACAATGGCTTCTTGTTTTAATGTTTGTTTAAACTTTACCGCCATAACCGAACGTTTTTTGTTCATAAATATTTTTACATCTGTGGATATACAATTTGTGCAAGGAAAGTGTCTATTTGTGTGGGAATCATACTCTTAATGACGAAATAATAGCATCATAAAACGGGCTGTTTTATAAGAATGGAATGAAATACGGAAAAACACAATACTTCATGTAAACTCGCAATATATACAAAACACCACTATGTTCTCATAGACAAACCAAGCAATTTAATTGAAATGTTTTACTTTTTGTTATATGGAGACTGTCCCGCCCTCACACCCACCACTGTAACTCCTGTGAGCCAGGATCAACAGTGGCACGCAAAGTAATGACACCGAGCATTGAAGCTTTGCGAGTCTCCGGGAATGTCTAAGTTGTCTTTAACTCGCAACGAAATTAATCAGAAAGTTAAATTAATAGGAGGAGTTAGAAATAAATTATTGTCCACTTCCCTCCGTGCAAAGCGGGTGACAAAATTGAACTGAAGAGGTAAATAACCTCGCAAAAGACTTTTTTGTTTAATACACAAATAAATAAGATTAAAAAACCTCTTCATTTTATATCAATTTAAATGTGTCACTTGATTTCTATTTAAAATTGTCGTCGAATGGGTGAAAAAGTTTGGAATTTCGAATAAAAAGAAACGTCAATAAAGGATTGTTTTGTTACATTGATTCGCACGACTTGTTGGACAAATTAAGGTCATAGAGTTAACAAAACAAGCTATCAGAACAACAAACAAGATATTATAGTGCGATAAGTGGTAGACACAGATTTATTTTTAGATATTTATTCTAGTAGTTTCGATATTAAAAAGTAAATTCTTTATGGTAATTATATTTTTTTTTATACCATGCAAAGTGATAATACCATCAACCTGTATTTGTCTTTTTTCATTTTAATAAATAAAATCATTTGATTAAGTTACTTTTGAAACAGTATTTTTAAAACTGTCCCAAATGCTGTGATATTTCTTGGGAGCATAGTGTCGTGTTGGGTCTTTAAATATTCCTATGCATTAATCTCACGTCCTTATCCTTATAATAAGTAGGTACAATTGCCAATAGTACCAATAAAAATTTGCCAAGTCTATAAGGTTTATTAGTACCTATAATTTTTCGATGTCATGTGTGTTTAGATAGTCAATCTCCACGCATTATGTCGGTGAAGGAAGACATTGTGAGAAAACCTGCATACCACAACATACTGGGTATATCAAGACTGCTACCGAAAACGAAGCCGGGTGGTAGTTTTAGTGACTACAAACACAATGCAACTAAAAATTTGCCAAGTCTATAAGGTTTATTAGTACCTATAATTTTTCGATGTCATGTGTGTTTAGATAGTCAATCTCCACGCATTATGTCGGTGAAGGAAGACATTGTGAGAAAACCTGCATACCACAACATACTGGGTATATCAAGACTGCTACCGAAAACGAAGCCGGGTGGTAGTTTTAGTGACTACAAACACAATGCAACTAAAAATTTGCCAAGTCTATAAGGTTTATTAGTACCTATAATTTTTCGATGTCATGTGTGTTTAGATAGTCAATCTCCACGCATTATGTCGGTGAAGGAAGACATTGTGAGAAAACCTGCATACCACAACATACTGGGTATATCAAGACTGCTACCGAAAACGAAGCCGGGTGGTAGTTTTAGTGACTACAAACACAATGCAACTAAAAATTTGCCAAGTCTATAAGGTTTATTAGTACCTATAATTTTTCGATGTCATGTGTGTTTAGATAGTCAATCTCCACGCATTATGTCGGTGAAGGAAGACATTGTGAGAAAACCTGCATACCACAACATACTGGGTATATCAAGACTGCTACCGAAAACGAAGCCGGGTGGTAGTTTTAGTGACTACAAACACAATGCAACTAAAAATTTCGTAAAGAAACGCGACAATTATTTTTTATGATTTTTTAAATATCGTCATTTTTGGATGGTAAATCATAGTTTTTGCTAAAATCATAATTTAAACTCTTTTAGCCCTTAGAGTATTTATAAATAAAAGGGTATACACTATTATTTTAAGAAAAAAATGTAGTTACCACCCAAATATGGCCATAGAAAAAAAATAACAATAAAATAATTGTCGCTTTTTTTTGCAACCTTTTCTGTTGCATTGTGTCTGAAGTCGCTTAAACTACCACCCGGCTTCGTTTTCGGTAGCAGTCTTGATATACCCTGTATATTTGTATGAATTGCTTAGGTAGGTATGCAAAGTCCGCCAACCCGCACTAGCCCAGCGTAGTGGATTAATGGCCTAACCGCTCTCAATCGTATTCTTGATTGTAGAGTAGGCCTGTGCCCTGCAGTAGCCCCTAGATGTACAAAAGGCGCTGAAAGGTTTTTACAAATAGTTCTCGAAATATTGAAATAATCTTCATAATAATTCGTTTAAAACTACACTTATTTACGCTAAAAATGGCGAAAAGAAAAGAAACCACTAACATCGCAACCTCCGGAAATGACTCCGAGCTTTGGAATTGCCTTAACATGTGAGAACAAGAAACCCATTTACCTGGTTGTTTTATTTGCAATTCGAAGGGCCCGTTACAAAATAGTGATCAACAGCGAATATTTATAATATTGCATTTTTTTAGTATTTAATGTTAGCAAATATTGGTTTGATTTGTTAATTTTGCGGGCGTCCGTCTTTTCGCATGTTAATAATTTCAATAAATAAAAATATACGTACATACATAGATACATAAACTCACGCCTTTTTCCCAGAAGGGGTAGGCAAAGGTGCCAGGGCACCCACATTTCGCCTTGTATGTTCCGTTTCACGATGGCGAGCCTATCGCCATATCGGGCACAAATTCTTGACTCTGGGCTGATAATGAATAGAAAAATCCAATATCACTTTGCTACAACTCGGGATTTGAACCCGAGACCTCAGCTTTGTAACCGTACCGTAGTACAACTGCGCCACAGAGGCAGTCGATAAATAAAAATATATTAATAAAAAAAAATATTTATTTCGCTTAATGTGTAGAGCGCAGAAGCTCGTCCGGTGGCCAGTATGGCGTTTGTTATCATAATTGCATCGTGAATAGGTAACATCCACACATAGGGTCACAATGGACCATTGTTCGAGCCTTCTTTGTTTAACTTACCATTTACTGTCACTTTCATGCCTTTATGTTCGGGATATTTAATGCCATAGCTTATTTTGTGGTGTTATGTTACTGATACATTGTTTTTAAAGGGTTGATTATTTTTGAATCCATCTAAATTCTTCACATATTAATAATATGATACCTTTACAAAGCTGAGGCTTCGGATTCGAATCGGGGAAATACATTCGTAATATTTAAATTATATACATAGCGTCAATTATTTATTTCGTCAAATTAAAGCCTATTTGATGAATGACTGTATTTATCTGAATATTGAAAAATATTATAAATTGTGTATAAAGTTGCCCATAGCGATTAGTAAGGGTGTAAAATATGGCTATAATTTTATTTCTTCCGTGTTTTGTTTTATGTACGATCATACAAGCATAATAAATAAATACCAAAGGAAATAGTTTATCATAACACAATACAAATTACCACACAGTCACCTAATCGTATCTATAATTAATCAGAAAACTATTGATAAGAAATGCTGCAACTGATTTCATCAGATAATGATAGCTCGTTTATATTATTACAAAACTGTATGTTGTCTTATTCATTGTCTAGTTTTATTTGTGTTTTATTGTTTATTATTAGTTCAAGTTTAGTACGCAATAAATTTCTGTAAATATCGGAGAAATATGGCCGATGTGGTTCATATTTTGGACTGATATTTATATATTTAATTATGGAGAAGGCGTTAAATAGTATTCTTTCTTCGAGAGAATTTTATAGTATAAAATATTAATGACACAGTCACTTACATATATACATAAACTCACGTCTTTTTACCCAGAAAGGGCAGGCTGAGGTGCATCCAGTAAACCCAAGTTTCGCCTTATATTTTCCGTCCCACGATACACTTAATTGGGGCTTAGAAATAGAAAAATCCATTTTTCATTCATCCATTGTCCGACCTGGAATTCAAACTCAAATCTTTGCGTTGCAATCTTACCGCAGTACAACTACGCCACCAAGGCAGTCACGTAGTTATTGTCATGGAATTAAATTATTTTCATCACGTCTTCTTACATTCATTATGAAATATACTCGACACGCAATAACTAGAAATTTGTAGATAAATTTAATGTTTAATATGATACTCTCAAATTGGTCTAGAAGCAACACAGGTGCGTTGAGAGAAATAAGCTTCTGGCTTCGAATTCCTGATTGGATAAATCATTAACTACCTAGAACTTATTCGACTTAAAAATCAGATTGGTTGTTGGGGATTGGAAGTCAGATGGAAAGTTAAAAAAGTTTATGGATAAAAAAATGAATAAAACATAATCTTAAGAAAATTAATTGACCTAGGTAATCATTACGAAAATCGTGACAGCCTTCGTGGCGCAGGCGATTAGATGTTGCCTGTGAAACGAGAGGCCGCGGGTTAGATTCCCGCACCGAGAGAAATGTTTGTGCGGCCCAAAAATATTTCTTTCAGGTCTGGGTGTTTGTGGGACCGAAAAGTCTCTCTTAGTTCCTGATACCCATAACACAAGGCTCTATCTTAGTGTGGGGTTAGGACTATGTATGTGACTGTTGGGTGTTACATATTATTTTTATTGTAGCCGCAATCAGGCCTCAATTGTGGACAATATGGCGATCGCTATTCACCACATTGTTGCAATAGTTTAAAATCAACTTTGAATATCAAGCTCGCGCGCAGAGGAGATGCTTTTGTACATTCCTGGGTGCAAGTTCATTACAATGATTTATCTTGTACATTGTATAAATTGGCCCGAATTGTCTGGTATGTTCGCGGCGGAAGTGCCTGCGTCTGGATTATTTTACATCGTTTAATTACGTGTTGATTGTGTGCGCTAATGCATCTTGAAATACCCAATGACGTCATGCACATATTTGAGATATCAAAATGAACTTTGCATGGTTTTGAAGGTGATTTTGACAATGATGAGTTTGTTGGCAATAAGTTTCTTAAAAGTTTTTTTTGTTTCAATTTCAATGTTGATGATAGAGAAGTATTGTTAAATAATTTATTAATTTTGATATATTATAGTTACTTATGGAAAATATTTAGGGTTATGTTACAATGTGATATGTCTTTTGAACCAAATTATTTTGATTTTTATTAAGTTATAAATAATTCTAAATAGAACTATGAATTTATAAGCTATCCCCTTACATCAATCGTACATATCTAATTTAAAACTCTATCACATGCAAAAATACAGAAAAATATGATCTTAGCCCGAGTCCATCCTCAATTAGTTTAACATAAATCGCAAGCACATTCCACGCCCAGTAACTCCTCACCACTAAACAATCGAGCCTGGAGCCAATATCCATAAACTAGTGCCCAAGTCTTTGATCAAAATATATCTGTTGCATCTAAATCAGTGTTACGATACCGTGGCGCCAATCCGTTCCGTGACGCGTTTCTGAACTATGATTTATCTACGGCCTAGTTACATAGTAATAGCCACACTGGTAAATTCTGAAGTTATGATAAATTGGCTAGATTTGTTGGCTTCTGTACGGTTAAGGACTGTGGTAGAGTTTGGCAAGACCTAATAGTCAGAATGTCAGGTGAAATAGATTTTTTATTCTGAGTGTTACGTCTTGGAATTTGCAATCTAAAATCTACGTATGAAAATGAAATTATTGTAACGTTATAAATGGATTTAATTTTTTGTTTAACCCTTGCTTTTATGGCTACAGTCTTTTACTTTTAATGTGATAATTACTGATAACGTAGCCCTAAAAATACAACATTCAGACTGAAATCATAACCTGTATTATTATTTGTTTAGTAATAAATACACCCAAAAGTCTTAGACGTAATCCTGAGGAGTAAGTATCATTATTAATAACTTAACTAACAGAAACTATAAGAAACTTCAACTCTAAACTACCAAACGCATTTGTTGGTTAAACATATACACGGCATTGATACGGCAACAATGTAGACAATGTAGACTTCACGGCAGACGTCTACAATTCGATGATAAGCGGACCTTGGCACCGTTGCCAAATCTTCTAAAACTGGTTTTCGCTTTTTATAGTAGCGGTATTTTGAGGAAATCATGTGTTCAAGTTAGCGGTTTCATGTGTCGGTTTCGATTGTATACAGTTTTGTTTTTATTCTTCTTTATTTTGGCTTGCGTAGAAAAATCAATAGGCCTTTTTTGGCCATGGTCTATTATTGGTATAATGTTACTGACTTATTCATAGACATTTCATCGAAAGTAAGAAGAAGAAAGAAAATTATTTAGTAGTCCGTCTTCATTGAATATTTTATCGTATTGTAGAAGTTGCAGTTTAAATTATTTATTTGATTCTGTATTTAGGAGTAAATGCAATACTATCGGAATATACGTAATTTTATATTATTAACCAGACAGTGATATTCCCTCAAACTGTAATAGTTGAAGAAATAACTAAATTAATTTCTTTATTGTCAACAGGCCTCTTCAAGGGCTCCACGACAACATTAGACGGAATCGGTTTGCGGCCGATGCCAGCCGAAAGACCGAAGACGTTGCGGAAACTGAAATCGGTGTACGACGCGTCTCCAACAGAACCACCGACGATCAACACTGCTAACCTAAGCAGCAATGGACAGGCACATGACAGAAGCATCAATGGCGTCGAGGAAGAGGTTCGGAGGCGTAGTAATACTACCAGCTCTAACCATAGCGGAGAGAAGTCCCTATCCATACTCAGTCCTTTTGATGAACAGGTAATCGATTATAGTATTAATTTTATAGATATTTTTATTATAGACCTTATAGAAATAGTGAAACAGCGTCGTACAAACACATATTTTAATTCTATTTTCGAAGTCGATTAGATCGATAGATTCCATGTTAATTTGTTGCGGATTAGTTGTAAAAAAATACATAGTATTTAGGGTTTTTTGCTGGCTAAAAAATATTTATGGAAATTAAAACAAATTAGTACAACTACAAGAAAGTTAGTATTAGTAATTTAATTATATTCAGAATACTTTTATCAACTCCAATCCCCAAATGTGTCTTTCCTAAAACCACAAATATAAAGTTACACAACAACTCACACAAAAGATGTTTGCAAATCTGATCTTGAATAATGTCAATTCTTTCACAAAGGCAGGAAGCAAAATGTATTTCTCCCCGTGTGGTGTTAATCTATGGTTTTAACCGTTGCCTGTGGTGGTGATAATTCATCGCCTTGACACAAAATTTACGTCGACATTTGAAATTCAAATTACACATTACAATATAAGGAAGGTGCGTAAGATGCTTGGCGTTGAATTCTAACAGTCGAATCATTTAATAATATAGTCGAGACTGAGTTTTGATTTTAAAGGTGTCTGGTTCCTTGTCTGATGGATATGATTTCATAACACGTGGTGTGGTGTCAATGTGATGAGTCAGATGATTCTGTTTTGTTTTGATCTTGAAGATGTGCTGATTTGATACAGTCTTCATTTCTTTAAGCTTTAACGTTTCATATTATTAGGCAAACTTCTTATATTAAATCTATAATATTATTTATCATTTAAAATATCAATAGATCAAATGAATACGATTTTACGTTAACTAGAAAAATGGCACTAAAATTAGTACTGCCCTTAATAACTTTGGTAGGCTAAAACATATTACTAAAGCGTATAAATTGGCAAAAATGGAGGCTATATACAGCACTTTAACAGCTAGATTAACAGCTGTATTAAAAATTTGTATCTTCATCAAATTGATATCATAAAAACAACGACCCATAGATACAAAAGATAACAAAGGTCATTTATAACAAAAAAAACTGTCCTGATCATGCGGGTGGACTCATAATTAATACCGGGGCAGGTAGGCAGGTGTTCTCTCGGTTGCCCGACAGATGTTTCGAATGTCATCTACGTGACCAAATTATACGGACTCTGGCTTTAGCAAACTATAGAGAGTATGTATCGAAAGATCTTTGAGTTATTTAAATTTTAGTGCGAATAATATTTGTCACTGCACTTCACTGCACCTTTATTGATATAAGGATTCTGAAACGCTTTTATGCCTTACGAATATGGCGATTTTTGAGAATAATTCAGGTGTAAAGCTTTTGTGTTCAACACAATTTAAAATATTAAATATGTTTGGTATTAATGTCATGATTACAAAAGGCTATTCATACCTAACTAGCATCTATAGTAAAATGTACTTTCTGTTTGATATTACCTAAAGACATATTTTAATGATATTGTTCAAATATTATTTTAATACTACTTCTACTAACACAATATGTCCTCCATCCTGAAAATACTTGCTTTCTCATCTATAATTATTTCACTGTTACAATTTGTGTCTTATTACACTCCAATTCTTAGACATGTAAGCGATACCCATGTTTATCATTCCAAGCTACTTTATCATAAACAAATCATTCTTGTCTCGCAGGAGGAATGGGCTAAGATCTCCGAGATAATGGCCTCGTTTGGCAGCAAGTTGGTCCGAGAGTCGGTGTTCGTATCTGAGCTTGAACAGGAGTTCACCTCTCGTCTTGGCCTTAGCTGTTCCGAGTCCAGTCTCAGTCCATCCGTGGCCTCGAATTTGGGCTTGTGGCTGTCCAGCATTGGGATGCACGATTACGAGTCCCTGTTCTTGGACAGTGGGTTCGATGACATCGATTTTATTGTGAGTATGCGTTGGTACTATTTGATGCAAATTATCTAAAATACGTAGTCGATCGTGTGCTAATTTTATTGTCTTGATTTTTCTAATGAAATAATCTATAATCAGTAACACTTGTTGCCTTAAATAATTAGGCAAATGAATAAATAATATTAATTTGATATCCGTTTTATTTATAACATCGTTTATGCATTGCATCCTTACAGCTAATAAATTATTAATTTTGCAACGAGTACCATTTCTAATAAAACATTGAAACACTTTTACAGTTGACCAAAGAATTTCCTTATTTAGGTGTACCTTAAGATGAATACTTACAATGTTCTTTGTTTCAGAATGGTATTCTAGACGAAAACGACCTAAGAGAGATCGGAATAGAAGAGAACGATAGACACAAAATATTAGAATCGGCGAAACAGTTACCTCTTAAAATAGCAGAAATAAGCAATAATCATAACAATAATAATATAAGTAAGAACCAAAACGAATCTGTAGAGGAATGGTTAAGGAATATTAACTTAGAGCAATATAGTGATACGTTTAGGAAACATTTGTACGTGGATATGGATAGGGTGAGGCGGATTTGGGAGGTGGAACTTACTGCGGTACTGGAGATTCAGAAGGCTGGTCATCGGAAGAGGATCTTGGCTTCCGTTTCCGGAGAGCAGAATGGACCCATGAACCATATGGAAGATATCAGTGCTGATCTCAATACGTTGGTGAGTAATCTCTATAAATTTAATATCTCGGAGTATGGGTTTGTGTTTTCGTATTGAAATAGCTAGTTGAATATTAGGCTTAAAGTGTTAGCTTTTTTATTTACATCGTGCTGGAAGGTAAAAACATCACTATAATTACCAATGAAGGTGTTAGGTGGAATTTGATCGCTCTGTCAGGTACCTCCCTCTTCTTGACTATTAGTCCCACATAGTGATGGGGTCAGACTTTTTCACATTATTTTCATTATTTTTGCACGTCGCTCTATTCACGACGTTGTCATTCGACATTGCATGGCATCATGTCTTTTGCAGAACATTTGTCCATATGGTTTTTGGTTTTCGCTGATTTCGATATGTTAAATATTTAAAAAATCTGTTGCTAACAATAGAGTTTTCCAAAATGAATATACTTCAGTATTTTTTGCAATATTAAACTAACAGAGTCGGTAGGGGGTACATACACTATCCATATCGGTGATACGTTCAACAAGGGTCAGGTCTAAAGTACCTGAATTGACGACAATGCATGAAAAGGTTGATGAAACTGGGTGAGACGAAAGTAATATGTCAGAGAAAGTAATAAGCGGCGGTCTATAGTCTCTGCCCACCCACATAATACAGGCTTCATGATTATATATGTATGTAAATTAAATGTAAATTCTACATTAAAATTAATACTAATACCACAGTAATATTCTCAATTTATGCGTAATCCAAGTACATTTAACTTAAAGTTGTCAGTGTCACACTGACGTCGATAGCAAAGCTTAATAATGGCAGATTAGAGTGGCGCCACGGCGATTATACGTGAAAGCCAGCCTGCCTTGAATGCAGGTGGTGGCTCGAAGAAAGTAACTGGGAAAGGATTATTAATATACGTATTATCATTGAAATAAATTGCAATTAGTCTTAACTAAAGGATTAGAATTAATTATGTTGCGAACATTTTCATTGGCTGGTTTTTAGGTTGCACAAATATTTGGCGTTTAGGATTTTTTTATACATTACTAATATACTCGTAAACCAACGGAGTTATAGTATTTTCAACAATCTAATTACTGTCATGGGGATAATGTGTAGTTTTTTTATCTATTTTTTCCATCGATTTTAAGCTATTATTTCGCTTTGTATGTTTCATTATTTCACAGCTTTATAAATCGCTGTTCGTTAACACACGCTGTACTATTGTTCTAATAATATAACTTCACAATTTCTACCTTGACTATCTGCAACAGTATCAATAAACTTGTCAAGAATATCATTATCACCGCCAAAGTTTCTCACGACCCACAATCTAAGGCCTCTTTTTTGTCCAAACTTTTTGTTGAACTTCAAACTCGTGATACGGAGTATACGGTAAATGAATGTTTAATAACATATTTATGTATTCAACACGTATTTGCCCCCGTAGTCACTTCTACAGTGTATGCATACAAATCAGTGATTTCCCATAGAGACATTCGTCTTTGGATTCGTCAATTTATTAATGGAGAAAGTTATTACAAAACCGTCAAAGTTAATAATTTTTAATGGATTTTGTGTGAGTTCTTTAATTGGATAGATAGACGCATTACGTCATTCTGATGGGAAAAATAAAAAATGGTATTCAGAAATCTGGATTCTGGTGTTAAAATTGTACTCCATAGTGTAAAGTCAAAAAAAATTCATGCCTTAACAGTAAGCGCTTAATTAGTAATATTTAAATTATATAATAGTTAAAAAAAACTAAAATACACGCTTTAATAAGATATACAACTAAAAAAGTAAAAATAATTGATACTGAATTTAAGATAAGAAAATGGAGTAAAATACATATATTTTATTGTTACAAAGCGTGGGGTGTTTACAACAATTACTTATCCTCCTGCACCCCACGCTTTGTAACAATAAAATATATGTATTTTACTCCATTTTCTTATCTTAAATTCAGTATCAATTATTTTTACTTTTTTAGTTGTATATCTTATTAAAGCGTGTATTTTAGTTTTTTTTAACTATTATATAATTGTTTTGACTAAAAACATCCATCTACGGCTGTATTTCCAATCAATAACGCCATCTGTTGGTCAGTAGTAACATTTGACACTTGAAGAATACAAGAAGCTTATACCCAAATGGAGATTGCATTCCGTATATAAAAGTGAAGCACAAAAATTTTACCTTGAATGACGTCGCTGATGCCTGCTATCCTTTTCTTTAGCGTAACAATGAATGAACTTCACGTGAACTTCATTCATTGTCACTCTAAAGAAAAGGATAGCAGGCAACAGCGATTGCATTCAAGGTCAAATTTTTGTGCTTCAGTGTTTTATACGGAATGCAATCTCCATTTGGGTATAAGCTTCTTGGAAGAATACAATGTTAACGCCATCTAGCGATGAATGTAGCAATGGTCATCAATTATAAGAATAATTAATCCTGGCGAATCTAATCAGGATAATTATATATTTTAATCGAATTATTGTATTGTCATCGGTCCTTGACAGGTGTGCAAAATTTGAACGAAATCTGGCCGTTTAAAGTGGGTCAAAATCGCGCCCAAAGAAGTCGGTTACAAACAAACATACAAACATACAAATATACAAACATACAAACATACAAGTGAAGCTAATATAAAGCGTGTAAAAATCATACTCTATATCTGCCGCTACAACTGCTGCCATCTATGAACAACTAAGCGAACTGAAATCTCAATTATAATCTAAACAGATGAACATCTTTTGGGTTAAATAAAATTCCTGATTATTCATAACTCACTAAAGGGGGACGGTACAAATAAAGTGTTATAACACGCTGAACCGTCTCAGTGATGTGAGCAATCAGTTCAATCAAAATGCTTGTAAAAAGGATATCCTTAGTGATTGTAGGGAGTTGCTATGAGACCGGGTTTGGTACCAGAGGGGCATGTCGACAAATTGACTGCAAGTGTTGCGAGGAATGTTTAATAGCCTATTTGTTAGATGGGGTAAAAGAAAATAACTACTTTTTAATGTAAAAGTAATGATGACGACTTTTTATTAATAAATAAAATTAAATAGTTTATTTACATTAAAATTAGATATTACCAAGCATATTACAATTTATATTACAGTATGTAAAATAATTTAGCATAATGCAATAACATTTATTGCATTGTATCAGTGAATCTATCAATATCTATGTTAGGTTACCTGTGTTATGTGTAGATAGCAGTATATTATCATAATTATAATAAATGTAATTATTCCGCATGACGTTATGAAATTAAATTTACTAATATATCGGTAATGAAAAATCTAATTTTTATTTTTAAATTTAGAGAGAAACAAAAACAAAACACGCTGTGGCTGTCTGGAAAAACTATTGTCGTCTGCTTCAAGAAAATGCATGTGAAATTTTATCTTATATTCTGTGCTCCTAGAATTGTTTGTCTTTACTTATCATACCATCCAGTGTAGCCACTAGACAGATTGAGACTTAACATCTTATGCCAAGCGTTGCTTTATAATTCACGGTGTTGTTTTTGCTATTCTGTATGAGCGATCGTATCGCTAACTATCAGGTGAAAGGCATGTTCGAAATTTAACGCAAAAAATATTCTTAAAAATATAATGTGTGTGAATGTTTTAGGCTTGGTATTTTTAAAAGCACACACACAGAATACAAATTCTAAAATTTGTTCCAACACTATTAAAACAACCACTGTGTTTCCTCAATAAAATGCTTATTATTCTGACTTACTTTTTTCTCCAATATTACGAGAAAAAATATATTTAAAAAATTGCCTTCGTCACTCGGTAAAATTAAATGAGTAAACAGTTATCCTGCATTGAAATAACCCAGACTTCATATTTCTCGACAGTTAGTTTTATACTTGATATAAACAGCCAGGTGCATTTTATCGCATGAGAATATATTTTAATACTTCTTCAGCCGCAAAAGGTGTTACGATCTTGCATTGCTATATTAATTTGATATGAAGTGTTTGGTGTAGGATGGATATAAAATTATTATTACTGGCAGCTGTAAAGGATTCTTTTAGTATGTTGTCGCCAGGTGTTATTCCGCCTTATTTGGTATATTTAAATATGATAAGAATCAAACCTAAAATTAATCGTATTTTGCATAAATATTTTTTGACGTGAAACTACTTGTAGAGCGGCATAGCGCATGAAAACTCAGCAAGTTAGGATATATTGTAGGTAAATTAAAAAAAAGGACTTTCAAAAAACGTAATTTTTAAATATACTCATTTGTATTTAGCACAAAAACCATGTCATTGTCACTAAAACGAATTACATAAAACAAAAAAAAAAAAATAACTAACAAAACCCATCACTCGTTAAAAAACGCCCCAGCAAAATCATCGAGACGTCAAAAAGTGTGCATCCCTTTATTCCCTTTCACTCCACCACACATAACACCTGTGTGGGGTGTCGCCTAGCTACGCCCCGCGCCTCTTAATCATGCACAAGATGAGCAATTTAACCAGGATTAGCAATTTTAATCTCGTCGCCTCGACGGTGATTAAAACTCACTTGATATCGCGCTTTACAGATTTATAATTAGCGCATTTTTGGGGATTTTGACGGGTTGCGACTATGTTAAAGGAGTAGAGTTCATTTATGATTTCGTTTTGTTTTTTATTTTTTGTCATTTGGTTTCTGGCATATAACGCTTTTTAAAGACTAAATTGATTATTGTTCGAATTTCAAAATTTTTGATAAAGATTTTGAATGTTTTACGTGCCTCATTTTTCTATGAATATGAATGAAAAATATCGAATATGCCAGTAAATAAAACATACAAAGAGCCATACATAAAATCCTTCACCTCTTTCTGGCAGCATAAAATACGATTGTTATAACAGCGGTATCATTAAGTTGGTGCGCCGTGCAGCATACGTGTAGCTACATGAATGCAGTGCCTTTTTTTTAATTTCACACATCGCCTAACCTGTATAGGTAATTAGCGCTCAATTCGAAGTCTATTCAACGGCCGCCATTCATACGCCGAGTGAGGCACTCTCTAACCATGGCTGGCAGATTTTGCTGAGCGAAATATCACTAAAATACGGCTACCCTAACCATTATGTTCAAATGTGCTATCGGATTTTTTTAAAAGAAAATATTAATTATGATGAATTTAAATTAGAATTGCCATGCACGGTTTTGTGTGTTTGTTTCCTGTAATGAAATAGGGAAAATGAGTTTTAAAAATCCTTTCATGTAACCGCAAAGGCTCTCTTAAGAATGTGACGTTTTATTTGAATTCTTCAAAAATTTCTATGTTTTGTGTTTTATGTTTTGCGATAGCGATTTTTAACTTCAAAACAGTTTCTTACAGGTTGTCTTTCTTTTAACATCTAAGTTGTAAATATTCGCAACTAATTCTAACAGCAAAGTTGAAAACGAATGCCATCTAAACCCGACAAAATAAGCTAATTCAAAAGTGGCTTTAGTGAACACATTCAGATATTCCAAAAGGTTAACCGAGCCAGTTCGAAAACTCATAGTTGCGTAAAGTGAAACCGCATGGTTGCAATATCGCCCTTCCTCCATTGAAAGTCATCCTAACGGAACATTATTCTATTCACTAAAGCCTGAATACGCTTGCCATCCCGTTTTTATTAACAGCAAATGACACTCGCATCAAATTACATGGTTCACACTGTGAATTATTTTTTACTTTTGTGCCTTTTGCTTAGTGCCTTAATTAAAATTTCACGCTTTCCCGTTCACAGTTTTATATTTGCATTGCATCACTTGTTGTTTTGCACCTCTGAAGTGTGAATCGGTGTTCAAGTGTCATTTTTGTTTTGTTTCTATTGTGAGCTTTGTTTTCACCCTTTTCGATTTAATTAGGCTGTGTTTTGTAGGTTTTTTTTTATTGCGCGTCATTTTTTTTGTTTCGATTGTTAGGGTGTAGTTTTGGGTTGTTCATTGCCAATTTTGTCTGCGAAAATTTTATACCTTGTTATAATTTCTTATAAAAACAATTTGCATTCTTATGATAAAACTCTTTTTTTAGAAAAATAACATTCAACAACTTAAAGAAGAAATCAAAGAGAAATTACCGCCATCTGAAAACTTGAAGCCGGTGCCGCCTCCAGTGGTTCAGACGTTGGCGCCACCTGGCGGAGAAACCTTGAAACGAAGCAAAAAGAACAGGCCCGCTCCTCAACCGCCAAGACCTTCGGACTTGGAGATCAGGGCACCTTCGGAGCTACTAGTCGGTGTACCAGGGGCATTGAAGACCCAGTGGAAACACCAGCCTTTCGTACTTGTAACTGGCGCTGTGACTTATGTAGCCAATGTAAGTACATTTACAGATTTAAAAATCTGTATCGTATCTGTACCAATATTTGAACTGGTATTTTCTGGTTATTTTTTAGTTTAATTACTTTGTAAAAATTAGATTGTTGTAAACAATTGCAATGTTTTAGGTATATAAGTTACTTTGTCAATAGCAAATGTTATTTTATGTTTATTAATTATGCTATGTTTTAACAGTATTTAGGATCAACGGTGGTGAAAGAACTGAGGGGGACGGAATCAACGAAGAAATCCATACAAAAATTAAAGAAATCTACCAAAGAACCTAGAGACTCACCCGATATAATCCTATCAATTAGCTACAGAGGAGTCAAGTTCCTGAACACTATAACAAGGGTAAGATTTATACCAATTCATTTATTTAATTATAAAGTATTATCGTTTCTGTTTCTTTCATAACGACCAAGAACAGCAAATGTCTCTTGGTAGAATACAATATGGTCTCCAATTTTCCCAAATTATCTTCAGCATCTGCGTCCACCTTTCAACTTTAAGTTTGCTGCCTTCATTTACGACGCAAACTTTGCTGTCTTTGATGGGCAGCCAAGTGTCACGTACCCTCGAGACAAAAGGGCATCGCCGAACAAAAACCTTCTGCTTTGTCCGGTTGATTTTTAATTATGTACCAACGTGAACACTTGATCGGACCGACGGCCAATCTTTCCTTTGTGTTTCTTAAAAAAAGGATTGTTTTTCATCCCCCTTTTCTTGTACAATGAATTTTGCGAAACCCTTCATGGTTAGTTAAGTGAGATAATTAGTGTTTTTTCGGTGTCGTGCTTTCGTAACTCAGATAAAATTGTTTTTTCTCCTTTAAAAATTTGGGCGTTGCTTTCTTATAAATAATTTATGATTTTTAGAAGAAAAATTGGATGGAAATAAAACGCTTCTAAAATTCACGTCTGTTTTGAAATTCGTGAATGGGTTGATTTATTAAGAAAACACCTTTATCAAACAAGCTATATTTTGATTACTTGATACTTTCATAATCCTGACACATTATTGAAAAGTATTACGTTACTCTTCAGCTGCAGATGAATGTCATCAATTACGACTTCTTTTCTATTCTCTACCAACCTATCTTCACTCCAATCTTCGATATCACCAAATTTACATATATTTGCATCTACGAGCCAATATCAAATGGAATTATTTTCATATAGGAGTTGGTCTGCGAGCACGAGATCCGCAACATTCACTGCGCGTGCCAGGACGCCGACGATCTCACGCACTTCGCGTACATCACCAAAGACCACGCCACCAGGAGTCACTACTGCCACGTCTTCAGAGTTGCTACCATGGTAAGTGTTGATGACAACAATCACATCTAGTCTGGACTCTATAGTAAAATGTTACGTGTCCTGGGTGTTTGAAAGATTGAATGATGTTTTTCGTAACAAAACTTAGTTCTTATCGTGAGGATTGTACTTGGATTCAGACAATTTTGTTGAATGCACTTATATATTTTATTCTTAGCAAGGTTTAAATTCCAGTTGTGTCTCATTGATGCTCTGTAATGTGTTCCGATTTGCTATGCTATCATCTAATAACAATTAACTTGCATCTTAATACAGATAACATTTTTTTTTTGTTAATTACGTATTTTATAAGTATATAGACGCCTGTTATCTTTACAGTAATTCCCATTGAATGCACAACTATATAATAACTTATGAATGAGATATATCAAAATAATCATTTCCACTTTCCAGGATCAAGCGACTGAAGTCATTCTAACTTTAGGCGAAGCATTCGAAGTGGCCTACCAAATGGCGCTAAGAGAGCAATCGAACAGGACAAGGGTGACCCAGTCACTCGCCAAGACCCCGACGCACGACCCCATGACAACCAGCAATAAGGAGAAACCGACCGTGAACCACGGAAGGTCGCACTCGATCACAGAGATCAAGCTGAATGGTCACCAGCTAAAGGTTGCTCCCCTACCCGCTTCGCTTTCCAATGAAGATTTCCAAGCTTCAAGGAACTCTGACGGATCCAAGAGCCCAAGAACGCCACTACTCAAAGCACCCATAGCTTCAACAGAAGAATTGTGAAGGTAATGTTAACTACATGGTCTTAAAACATTGTCGATCAAAATTTAAAATTAAAAAAAAATTGGCGTTAAATGTTAAGGTAGTCTTCCTAACGGGACTTCCATTGAAAATTAAATGTTTTGGAAATTATAAAGTTTCATTGATATTACTCGAATTTTTAATGATATTCGTGTGTGTAATCGATATTATAGATTTGGATGTTAGCGTTTAAGGTCTGTTGATGTGACTATCAAGGCGGCCTGTTGTGTTAAAATTTCGACACTGCTTTTTTGAACCATTACCTATTTTATATTGTACTATATTAGATAAATGGTTTTACTATTGAATAGTAAAATGTTAGGGGCTGTTATATTTATAATGTTAGTTTTTATTGTATATTATGTTTCGTTTTTGGTATGTACGCGTGGTATACAACGTTTGGTACTTTTGCAGTCACGCGGATGTATGGATCCGATGTGTATCGAATTTTACAGTTTTTATCGCAATAAATATGTTATAAATTTTCATCACGTGTTTAGAAGTAATTTGCACGTGTCTGTACCATAACAACTAAATCCAAATATAAATTAGTCACTACGTTTAAAAGTTATAATATTATCAAAAAGTTTCACTTAAGAAAATCTTTGATTACACCATTTTCTGTTAATACCCAAAATAAGTTTAAAATTAAAAACACAAAAAGAATTACTTCCAGTATTTTAAAATATGCAATATCTAAGACTGTTTTATTTATAAGTGATTTTTTAAATAATAAGTTTTTTGTAAGGCGTGGAAGTATTCAAACGGAAAATATTTTACAGCAGCTGTAGTTATTGGTACAGACGCGTGCAAAATTGTTTAGTATATCGTAATATTCGAAAAATCATATAACGTGGTTTGATTAGGCCTAAAATATAATCTCGTACCTAGTATAGTATAATGTTAATACGTTACCAATTTTTTTCGGTGTCGTATTTATGTAAATAGTTGCATTTAAGTGTACGTAAATCATCAAACGGTGATGGCAACACATCTTATGACGGTATAAAGCGGTTTCGCCTAATATGACATATAGTACATAAAACATATCAAACTGAAGTTACATATACCCATTTTATCTAGACTCTTCGTAATATGAAAGCAGGGGTCCAGTGAAAATGGTCGGTGTATTTATATTAGTAACCACTTTATCTAGACCTTTGATTGCATTGTCACAGTATAAGAATATGGATCTAGTTGAAGTGGATATTCTTTATGTAAAGTTGAGCTTCCGATGTTAATTTTGCACGTAGTTTTAAAATAATACAATAATCGTGTCTCAAAATGACGAAAAAACATGTTTTTTGTATGAATTGTTCGTGACGTTTCTCTTCAATTATGGCAACTATTTGCTCAAGTCAGTTTTTTGATTATGGTCAATCATTTGTAAGTATCTGTTTACAATAAATGTTAAATATAAATTGTACTCGAAATTGTGTATCAGGTTTTCCGTATTATTTCACTTCTGAGATGAACTCTGATCTCAAAATTAAATCATTTTTAATGTCTAGTAACTCATTGATAATTTCTTATTGAAATAAAACTGTAATAAGTTATTAAGATACTAAAATTGGTTTCAAATATTAAATTGCGATGCACTATCACCAGAAAGCAATTGTAATGTGTTAAAAAAACTTAACAAAATATTAAAAGTAAAATAACCACATAGGGAATTCAAAATATTTCACCCTTTTGCAAGAGGGTTGTCTCCTTAATGTTATGGTGCATTGCTTATTTAATTCAATATTATTTTACACATTATGTTCATATAAGGTTCAACACCTGTTATTTTTGTGATAATACACCTAATTTGAAAAAGTAAATGTGTTTAAATTTATTTTCGTTTTCTTTCATTTACAACCTTGCTTATTAAAATATATAATATTTGTATGTATATGTGACGCTGCTTTTTATATTACAAATGTTATTGTTGAAATAGAATATAAAGTTATGCTAATATTAGATGTATCTATTGATGTTTCATTTATATATAGAATTTAATGATATATATCTAAAATTAAATGTAAATCTAGTGTATCGATTGTGCCAAATCGCAATATTACAGGAAGCAAAAGCCAATATACAAACCCCAGTTGCTTAATTAATTTACTGAATTATAAAATTTGCTCATTATTATAACACCAATTAGTAATCGGGATTTTTCAATGTTGTGTATTTGGCCGTCCTTTTTTTTAACAATTTTAACCGTAATAGTTTGTTATTTAACGACGTTATTTTGGAAAAAAAATATTTTTGTGTGGTTTGAATATAGTAAAACTTGCAAAATTTTGCTCATTTACTATTAATGTTAGGGCAGTTAAATTATATGCCTAAATGAAAAACGTTCTTGGCTTTAATAAATATATTGAAATGCAAACAGGTTACATCGATCTTACTTATTACTATTCTCGAAGTACATCTATTTGATCATTTATGATAAGTATTCCATTAATCTTATCTGATTCTGAAACTAAATGAAAAATATTTAACTTACATTTATTTTTCTCTTCAGGCAACTGTATCTATCTTCTTATAGTTATAGCATATTCAATATCACTGGATGTATACCAAAGAATGAATAATGTTTAAAAAATATAATATCTAGTTCGCTATTCAATACATTTCATAGATAAATAATATTACGCGTTAAGAAAATTATGGAGTATATATTATATAAAATAACACTGCCGCAGAAACGAACATTTTTGTCATGTATTTTAAAGCGTTTTTATAAATTTATATGTTCATTTATGTACATATAGCTGAATAGTTCGTTCATTTATATTCAGAATACATTTAATTTTTATTCAACGCTTCGAACATGATAGCTTTCACCGCATATAATATATGTGTGTATATCTAGAGTATTGGTTGTGTACCTTCTTTATTTATATGTAGTATTAAATGAAATATATTGTAGTTGGGAGTATTCGAATATTATTGTAAATATCTAACTATAATTATACTATTCAAATTTCAATAAACTGTGAACAAATTCGTGTGTGTATTATTTTAATTTTTCATAAACTCTCTTCTATACAAGTTTTATCTATACAGAAATAGTGAAATAAATCAAATTAACAGTTATATAAAGTATTTTCTTGAAATGTTTCTAACAACCATTTCATAATATAAATGCTTAATCGTATAATGGATATGCTTTTTGATAATTCAAAGTTATCATTTTAAAATAAAAGCCAGCTTTTACTTTATAAAGATGGAAGAAATAAACAATTTTTGTAAGTAATTGTTATACCTAGATGTTTTTTCAATGTGGTGCATCCACAAAAAGTATATTTAAATAAATAAATATTGCATAAACTTTTCACATGAATTATTGATTACAATCGCTCACAGAATAATATACTATATAACAAACCCTGATAAAAATAAACAAATGACAAAATGCAAACAACAATCTCACATTTTATCTAAGTCCTCTATAGATTACTAAACCTATATGTTCAGAGATTTAGCAGCATTAAAAACAGATACAATTACATTGTTAGTAAAATTTGTTGCCGACCTGACAACAAAATATCCAATAATAAATTTACCCTGCGATAAAAAAGGCTGCTAATTATTTAAGCGCCATTAGCTAAGCCGAAAAAAGGTTAAATTTTGAGCTCCATTTATTAACGTCGGTTAGGCACGGTCGATTAGGTCGCAGGATGGATTGTATCGGTTTGATCCCGGTTTGGTCTTTGCTAGATAAATAGGGTTTGGTTAGCATTTAGTAGTATATAAGTAGTGCTACGTCATTTAGCACGAGTTTGGTGGTAAGTGATCGGATAAAGATGATGCTACACTGCGCTGTTTCGTGTTAATATTGCCTGTGTTTTGAATTTACCAATAAATAAAGTCGAGAGTAACAGGTACAATCCTGGGACTCTTTACTCGGATACGAGGACGAATGTTCGCACATCACACGTAAAACTGTCCGAATAACCCTAAATACTTAAACAAAGTGTTCGATTTCTGTATCATACGTCGTAATCTTAGACTTAGTTCGAAACGAATGATAAGTTTCAAAGAGAATAGTATCTATGGACGGTCAATAGAGAGAGATAAAGAGTAACGCCCTTGATCCTGTGTTCTAAACTCGTTGTAAGCTGCTAATACTATATCGCAGACGTTAGTATCAATTTCTGAACTGCACCATGAAGGTTGTAAAATTAAACACTAAATTATTTTTTGGTTGGTGCGGTACTTATATTTTTTTATTGTTATAAATGGTTAGACGAGCATGCCAATCGCCTGATGATAAATGATACAACCACTCATGGACGGTAGCAAAACCAAACAACATTACAAAGCAATGCTTAGCATTACACTGAGACATAAGATGTTAAGTCTCAATATGTCCAGTAGTTACTCTGGCTACAATGTCCTTCAAACCGGAACCTAACAGTGCATTTACACTTCTGTGTGGCAGGAGAAATACACATGGTGGTGTTACCTACCCAGGTGGCCTCTCACATATGAGAAACCTACCACCAGTGAAGTATATAATTTATATTGTATCGCTCGTTATTTGATCATATTATTATGTTATATGGTTCAATAGAAAAGAGTTAAAAGCACAAATACTCGTACTTGTATTCTAGGTAAAAATAAGTTGAAAATGTACCCAAATTCAACAATTTTTAACGTGTGAAAACTGCCCTTATACGCGAGAGCTTCCCGAACTAATGAGGCGCGGGATAGATGGCGCACAGCCGCGTCTTTGCCTGTTATTTGCTCATTTAGGGATTTTAGAGATTTTTGCAGTTAATCCACAGAGTATTTTGTTATATAGTTAGCGTCTACAGCTCTGAATGTTCCAGAATTCTCGGTACTTTGATTACAAATTGTTGTAAGGTTTCTTTAAGATCAGAGAAGTAATTTTATACACACTTTTTCTCTCATAGCTTTAAGTTATATCCGGCTTATATTTTTTAAATGTCAGGGATAGGGCTTATTAAATTTGCTGTTAACAATATCTTTTTCTAGACTACGAAGTAATTAAGATTCTCTTGAATTTCGTAAGCTGCGAAAATTATTTAGTTCTCTGTATATTAAATGTTCTTTATAAAATGTCATTCTCTGCTAGAAATTTATTTATTAATTCATAAATACTATATTGCATATCACACAATTTTCAAACATAAAATATACAAAAATGATGCGTACGTCAAACAAACGGTGGTCTTATTGCTGTCGGCGATTTTTTCCAACAACCTTAAGATAGACTGGAATGAACGGAAGCATGGAATATTTCTTTAATCTCTCTAAGTATCTTACATTACTTCCAACTCCCATATCCCTCAACAAACCGAAACCTGCCAACACGATCCCAACCAATCTGGTCACTATCGGTGTGAAATTTAAAAAATCGTTCTAGAAATTTCCAATCGTTCGGGTAAATGCCGTTGCCAATATTTCCGAGTGGCCGGGCGACAAATTTCTCATCAGCGTCGGTTTGAGCGGATCATCTGCGGTGCGACTGCGCTTGGTAATTGCATCGCACGCCCTCGCACCTTGTTGCATAACCGATAAGCAATTTGGAAAGCTATCAACGGTTACTGCTTGCAATCGATGTGTGTTAGAAAATTTGTGTTAGAAAATTTGTGTCAGCGAATACGACGAAAAGACTGGACTTTAAATTCAGATTCCACAATTTATAATTTAGTAATGACGCAAAATGTCGCCCTAACCTAGTACAAGTTAGGGCGACATATTCACTTAATGAAAAAGCCATAAATATAGAATTTCAAAAAGTACTATGTATTGTAATAAATAGAAATACACTAGAAATGAGAGGAAGAATCTGTATAATGTAAATAACAGAAATTCTGGAATAAAGACAACATTGTTTTTCTTATGTCTGCGTAGTTTTCAATGTTATCTACAAATAGTTCTTCTCGATTTGACTAATTTTAAACCACGTTAGTCATTACAACCTCATTACATACTTAAAACTGTATATGTTAAAGGTCTAATCCTTATATTATATGAATTGAATTGATAATTTATCGCACATTTCAGTTATTTCGACAATAGTACCGAACCTGGTTTTTCAAATGATGGGCTGAAACGGCAGTAATGTTTTGACCAAGATTCTCACACGCCAATTTTTCACGTCACGTCTTCCTGTAACAACCAAATCAGGCAATCCTTTTGGAACTTCACCTGAAACTAAGATATGTTTATGATGACCATAGCACGATTATGATGTTTTTTACAAAATCTAAAACAATTTTATAAGGATCAAATTGGACATTTGGTATCGAACGAACATCAAAACATTTTTCTACCATTTTCCTCAGCGACAGAAACTTCACTGCTGTACATACACTTCCCTAAAACATGTTCAGCGACCTGTTCAAACCGAACTGCCTCTAACCACTTGTAACAACCAATTTTTTAATTTTAGCCAAACAAAAATTTCTTTAAACTCATAATGTTATAAAACCTAATTAGAACAAGCAAATGAAGTAGGTACGTATTTTTTGTGTGTGTATCCGACACAAAAACGGTACAATTCAGGCAGTTCGCGTAGACTTGCGCTCATTACTCACGCCCGCCTGCATACCGTAATTAGCAACTAATTGCCTTCAGACTAATACGCTCTCGCTATACGTTTGTAAAATGCAAAATACATATGTTTTTATTGATGTGTGAATTTGAATTTGGAATATCATTTTTCAGATGTTATTTTATTTTTATTGGTTTGGGATTTTTAAATTTGGAGACAGGAGTTTATAACAATAATATTTGGTAAATTGTATTACGAGTAATATTGCATCAGAAGTATTGAATGGTTTTCTTATATGAGACTTTTATTTTAAATGATTCCACAAGACCTTGTGAATATCAAATAATCAAGACAGTAACCGAAAAAGTTCAATATATTTTTTATTTTAAGTTCGATACTTATGTCCCTATTGATGAAACAACAGACACAATTAAACAATAGAAATCTTGAATCAAGAAATTCATATAGGATAGTGGCTTCTTCGGGGACACCTCAGTTCAACAGTTGTTTTAACTGAATGCAATAGGTTTATAAAAGGGACTATTTCATAAAATATTAATTGTATTTAAAACTGCTTGTATAAAATGTCCTTTTTTATTGCCAATGGTGGGACGACCATTCCATGTGCCTGGTGATAAGCGATACGACAGCTCCTGAACAGTACCAATACCAAACTTTAAATTACAAATTGCAATGCTTGGCATTCCACTGCGCTCGCCATGCTGAGACATAGCATGTTAAGTCTCAATATGTCCAATACTTACTCTGTCTCTTTGCTTATATTCTGAATAAAACAAATGATTTCCTGAAAAGTATATCTCAGTACAGCCAAAGTTATAACCACCCTATCCGGCAAGCATCACGTATTGAGGTTGGTATTACTGTAATTAAGTTTATTGCGACACCGGCGTGGGCCAGGGGAGGGGGATAGGTAAGGGAGGGGGGTGTACACGCGGCACGACAGCTCTTTGACTTTATATCTTGGAAATTGTATTACTTACTTAGGGTTTCATGATGAAATCACATTAATGCGTAGGTCAAATTATGATATGCCGAGTTTATGCAAAATATATTAGTGAGTTTGTGGGCGCTGTGTTTTTGTTAAGTTGTTTTGGAGTTAATTTATTCTTTTTTATCTGCGTTACCTTTTAGGTCACCTGAGTAAATAGTAACCGCTGTATGTAGACTATGGACATGGTCTAAATTATATTTCTGGTTTGTAAGTTATACTATAAATGTAATTATATATATTTACAGCGTAGTGGACTATATGGCCTAAGTACCTCATAACCTCAGTTTTGGTAGTATTTCTAGTATGGTGCTGGATGATAATTCTGGTAAGCATCCCACGCTTCTCAGTAATAAAATAAATAATAAATCCTCAGCTTTCTGTCTGAAATATGAAACTGATTACTCATTACTCATTAGTCTTAAATTATTAATTAATTGTCATCGGATCTTGATAAGTTTGCAAACAAATTAATCCGATGTGTTAAAGAGCTCAAAAATCAGGTTTAAAATTAAAATTTAATTGTATAGACGAAATTAATACTCGTTAAGCCATCCTGAGACACACGATGTTAAATCTCAATATGTCCAGTAGTTACTCTGACCTTACTTATGTCCTGCAATCCGAAATACAATAGAGCATTTACGCTACTGCGTGTCAAAAAGATTAAAACACCATTATTTTGCCTACTTATTAACCTTATATTACAGGTATAAATAACCCCATATTCTCACATAACGGGACAAAAATCCACATCAAGATACGATCTTCGTATTGGTGAAACGATTTTTCTTTTTTAAGGGAAAACCTTTGTGGCGCTGGTTCACGCGGCCTGCCTCTCAATGCGGCCATTGTGCGCGGATTAAATTATATTTCTAAACGAATATACCGAGATCCTGTCGCGAAGGAAATTGTATGAAACCGCGAAGAATACAGACTTGAGACATGTTTTTGGGTAATTGAAATATGTAGTTTAAATAAATATATAATGGTACCTATTTAAAACTACTATTTTTATAAAATAATATAAGCGATAACTTAATACGAAAATCAGACATGTTGATATGCAAACAATGAAGTAAGCATAAGTTTGAATATTTGTAACTTATTTTCTTTTCAATGTAAAGCTGAAACAAAATATCGCATCCCCGGTGCAACAATGTCACTTATGCAAAAATTGCAAAGGTTGGAAGGTATGAAGAAATAATCTTATATTTTTTAGAATATTAACGCGGTCATAATTTTTTTAACGGTAAATTAAAAGTTGATATTGTGATAGAAGCTGTTCAACTTTTCTATGTCTTGAAATATCATATTTAGTTTCAAATGCTTTTCCTGAAAAGTTGCATTTTTGCAAAAGTGACATTGTTGCACCGGGGGTGCGATATTATTATGCAAATTATACGCATATTATTCCAATAGAATGCGTTTTTAGTGATTTATTGACATCAACAAATTGCAGTGCCTCGGTGGCACAGTTGTAAGCATATGATTGTAAAGTTGAGATCTCGGGTTCGAATTCCGGGTTGGGCAAATGGATATTGGATTTTTCTACTCATTATCAGCCCGAAACAGGAATTTGTGCCCGATATGGCGATAGACTCGCCCTCTATCTCATCGTGGGATGGTACGTAAGAAAGTGCAGTAAAATAATGCGTATGGATCCCGCAATATTTAATTAATTGACGTGTTCATTTATTGAAAAGGCATTGTCTTCGCTTACCAGATGTGAATTTCTAGTTGTAAAAATTACAGGGTCATTACAGTGGAAATATCTGCGTACTCGTAGGCGTAGGCGTACTCCAGTCAGTTCAGTGGTAGAGATGAGCTTGCTGCAATTGCGATTGGATTTAAGCGAAGAGTATCAGCTTACAACTCCATCTATATGAAGAAAACTTCAATCAGTGAGACGAAGAAAACAAAAATTAGGAGAGATTTGAGCAAGATTTAGGAATTAGATGCATTTTTTATTGCCTTTGCACATAGACGAGCATCCGATCTGCCTGATTGTAACGCTCATGTACCTTGGCAAGCACAATCAGGTGGCTGCCTAGTGCCTACTGTACTTCACTCTCCGATCAAATATATACTAAATATAGGGTCCGGAACAAAATCACACGCCTAAAGTGGTTATACTTATACTTATGCATTTGAATTTCGAACTATGCAATGTAGTAAAAAGTCTTAAATTATAATCAACTTCAGGTAAGAATAAACCTTATTCCTTTAAATAAAGATTTATTTTGTTTTTTAACATATTAAATCAAATAAGATCACATGCTTTTTTGTGCTCTTATTTCTCTTGCCGTTTTTTAGGCCGTTACTTGTAATCTAGTGTATATTTGATCGAAGACTTCACTAGATGCATGATTGTTGAACATTACTTTTCATTATTAATGAACGAAAAAAAACAAGACAATTTAAAAAGAAAAGCCTTAAAATATTAAAAATTCAGGTCCACAGTATACGCGGTGTCTTCGGAAGGGATGGCTTAAGAAGAAATGAGGTTCTGATATTGTGTGGATGGTTGATTTGATCGAGAATCTGTTCGCGGTGCGGCGACCATTATTCATGGCACGTACCGAATAATGCATTATATCTGCGGTTGTCCACACGGTGGCTGAGACAAAGATTTATTTACTTTGTAAACAGTATATAATGGTTTGGTTGGATATGCGGAGATGAAAAGTTATATATTGGAAAATTCATCCAAGTAAAGATGGCGTATTTTGTTATTAGTGAATTCATCTTTATTATTTAGTTTGTATTCTATATGTATTTATACTGCAACTGCTGTTTAATTTGGGGTGAATTTAATATCCTACCGAATAACTTTAAAAATGTCTTACACTTTAATCCCGATATTTTGTATTTTACCTGAATGTTTCCATAATACCCACCAATGAGCCAAGAAACATTTGTCGGGGTGTTCTTATGTAGAGCCCACATGTTAAATAATTGTAAATCGGCCCTTAGGAATCTACGGGTGGTTGTAGAAGTAATTTTATTAAAGGAAACCCGATTGTGGTTCTATTTCACTACCCACAGTCAGAGTAAGGGTGGGAGCATGACAGTTTGCAATATAAAGCGCGTCCGGATCGTAGACAAGGCATATTCGAGATCCAGCAGTCGGCTGTGAAACAGTGATAAACGCGTGTTTACTAAAGTGTGTGTGTAAAGTAACAAGTTGTCGCAGATATTCGGATAAACCGTTAATCCGTTAATTATAACGTGTGGTGATAATTATAGTTAAATAATTAACACAATGGATTTTATTACCGTCATCCTACATCAGAAGCGGGATCGTCCTACGAGCTGCAACCGCTTGGTTATCGACATCAGCTGGCGCAGATTCTGACGTGAGTACCAGAACTAATAACTTGAGATAAATTATGATGACTGGTCACTGTTATGTGTAGCTGTCATGTGTGACTGTCGTGTGTGGCCCACGTATGTAGCTGCCATTTGTGGCTCACGCTCAGAACAATGAGTAAAGCAGGGTCATGTATGTGACTATCATATGACTATCAAGTTATACCTTCGAAACTAATTTAATGCCGCTCTGAAAGATGCCTGCAGGTTGCTGTATTGGAAAAGAGTTCAGCACAATCAATGGAACTTCGAAAACATTCAACTACCTACATGAAGGAGTTATACGAAAAAAATAAACCTACTACTAGAATCAATCAAGAAAGATTGATGGGCATCTGTTCAGCTGTGCCCTTGGTATTGAAATAGCCCATGTGCTGCGGTGACTGCTTACCATCAGGTGACACATAAACTCATCTGCCTGCCTAGGCCATTAATTGTTATCAGGAGCAGTGATATGGAGCTGTGACTGTACCTTGGAAATTCCAAGACACCTGCATCTTCACAGGAGTGTTTCAAATTGGTGAGATCTTTCCATTTTTGTTTGAATTTGGTTTTGCCATTTTACTTTCGTTTATTCGTAGAGCAATTTAAGAAAATATGAGGAATTGCGCAACAATATAGATTACACCACGCACTAAAACGGTGAGGGAGGGCATCGTGAGGAAACCTGCATACTATAGCGATTTATAAGAATTCCTATGGTATGTGGGTCCGCCAACCCGCACTGGGCCAGCGTGGTGGACTGTATGGCCTAACCACTCTCAACCGTGTTCTCGATTGTGGAGTAGGCCCGTGCCCTGCAGTGGGACGTGTATGGGCTGATACAGATACTGATAGATTACTTAAAGAAAACACAACCTTAAAGCAGAGGTACACAGATACCAATCTCAAAAAGGGATATTGCATTGTTCCAGACAAACTTCGTGGACTCTATGATGAAAAGAAATACAGACGGCAGGTGCAGAGCACGCCCCGCCGCGCCGGTCCGAACTGTTGTATCGGCGCAGCAAAATCAAATCTTAATACATAAGACCTACTTAGTAGTTGGACCAAAAACAAGCCCACTGAGTTTGATTCGCTGGATCAATTCACAGCTGGGTCGTGTCGCGTTATTTCCAGTGGTAAAGTAAGCCCGCTGAGTTTGTTTCGCCGGGTCTTCTCAGGACAGGGCCGCGTTGGATCCGGTGGTAATTTTAAAACGTTTTTACCTACGTGACGTTTCGTATATCCTCATGGTCCAAACAACGACAGGGTGCCCGTGCACTCCTATTACTCCCGAAGCATAGAATCAAGCTAGGCTCGATGAGAATAATACACTCAAGCATTTAAGTTATAATTGATTCCAAGAGTTCATTAAATGGCAATAGCATTTCGTAAGAAAGATTCGTAAGGTTAACATTTTCATAGACACAGTTCACATGAAGTAATTTAATAATTAATAATTACTATAATTATTGAGGGGTTTCTTTGAGACCTGTGAAAAAAAAGCGAAAATACAGTCTGATCTGCCCAGTTATGTAAAGAAAAAGGAAATTTGTGTAAGCTAAAGGGGAATTATCCCGGTCTAGCACAGTTCGGTCCAGTTTTAAAACTGAAGGAACAATCTGCGCACTTGAATGGTTGTCTGAAGGGAATGCTTTCCGGACCAGACTGTATAATAATTATTACCGTTTTGCGAATTGTTATATTATGTGAACTGAGTCAGGATGAACGAACGAATGATTTCTTTGTCTTCAGATGATATATAGACACGCACACGAGGACGTGTGCTCGTCAGTATGGCCGTGTCGGGGTGTTCTTATGTAGAGCCCACATGTTAAATAATTGTAAATCGGCCCTTAGGAATCTACGGGTGGTTGTAGAAGTAATTTTATTAAAGGAAACCCGATTGTGGTTCTATTTCACTACCCACAGTCAGAGTAAGGGTGGGAGCATGACAGTTTGCAATATAAAGCGCGTCCGGATCGTAGACAAGGCATATTCGAGATCCAGCAGTCGGCTGTGAAACAGTGATAAACGCGTGTTTACTAAAGTGTGTGTGTAAAGTAACAAGTTGTCGCAGATATTCGGATAAACCGTTAATCCGTTAATTATAACGTGTGGTGATAATTATAGTTAAATAATTAACACAATGGATTTTATTACCGTCATCCTACACATTTGTAAAATATTTCATGTTATTACATCGACTTATTATTAAAAATTCCAGAACCATCAAAATAATTTGTAAATCAATATTTCAATTTATCTATCTAGTCAGGTAGGTAAGTAGTCCATCCAAAGGCTGTCTAGATATCGCCGACAGCGATAAGACTGCCAATTGTACTATAATTATAGGTTAAGTGTTTCGTTTTGTATTTTCTCATTTTGTGTTGTACAATATAAATAAATAAAAATAACTCCATATTACTCCAGACACTCGCAGGATCGGGACCCTGCACCGGGACGAGTGATAGGAGGGTAGGAAATCCTTTGCCCGCAGTGGGACAGCGTAGGCTGATGTATGTATGTATGTGTGTATAAATGTATGTATGTGTGTATGTATGTATGTATGTATGTATGTAACTTTATATTACCCTCACGTGTGTGTGGAGTTAAACACAAAATAAATCAAAACGCCGTCGGCTCGGGGCGGGATGTTCGCGACCGGAAGTCGTCACGTTCACGTCTTATCCACATCGCTGGCCTTATACGATTTGATTTTACCGAATATACTCATAGAGCTGATACAATTATTTATTTATTATTGACTTTATTTTTCATCACCTGTTTTTTTATTTTTTAGTTTTACTTATTTTCTACAGTATTGATATGCAAAACGGTTTGAAAAATTGACAAAATACTTTCAGAGATTTTCACAATTGTCGCTCGATATTACTTCAGGTAAGCAGGCAGCAAACCCAACAAAGGCACATACATTGTAACAGAGTTTCATGATTTGGTTTATACTATAAACACAAATAAAAAGTAAAACATAGAAACAGCACTTGCATTGTTATAGAGTTTCTAAACACGGCTTGTACAATAAACACAAATATAACAAAACTTACGAGCAGTAGGTTCGCAGCACTGATTTCCGAGAGACACTTTCACACCATAATGACCATCTCGACTCAATAAACACAACAAGGACCTTGTCAACAACCCATTAATGTTGCTAATATACCGTACCAAACACATTCTTGATCAAATACTCAGCTCTGATTCAGTAATACATCAATTTTAAAAGATTACTACCTACAATTTTATTAATAAAATAATGGTTTTATAATTAATAGTGAAAACTATTCGAGAGTCAAGTTCTTATATATAATTGTTATTTTTAACTCATATTGTCCACCTGAAAGCCACAGGTCTCTTTTATCTTTATAATATCTCTGTTAAGGACTTTATATGACCTATGTTTCAAATAGGCGTCCAATTTATCTTGCACTCTGCGTCACCTTTTTTTTGGACCCTATATGTTGCGGCGGGTTAGGCCGCCCGCAGGTAGGGGTAGGTAGCGGAAATGAGTACTCAGGGTAATTACGTGGTTCGGGTTTTAATAAATTCGCATCACTGTTTACACCCGGCACTGTTGCTGGTGGTATGCAACAGGAGTCACTGGCCTTCGTTGGACACTGATCCGGGTCTTCGGCACGTGGCGGAACCCAGCGACAGCTCGCCGGCGAAGTCTGCTGCCACGTGGCCGGACACGGTGCGCAGGTCAGCGGCAGGCGCAGGCTCGGTTGCAGTCAGGCAGGAAGCGGTGCGGAGCAAAAGCGGGCAGCGATGTAAGCGCATGGAGTCAGCACTCCGTGCCGTGCGGGCAACGAAGAGAAGTAGGCGAAGAACGAAGAAGAACGAAGAACGCCAAGAACGAAGAACCTGGAATCAGCGTCCAAGAAATCGGAATGCAAACTAGGCTTGCATTCCGTGCCAGCGACTCGTGATAGCTCACAAGCCCGGCAGACAGAATACACTGACAAACAAGCAGTTAAGCGGTTAGCAAATAGAACACTCACCCCAGCGGGTTCGGAAAGACGCGTGGGTAGCACGCGGCTTTCAGGTTATAGAAAAGGAGGACGCGAGCGACGTTACACGCGTCTTGGTATTTAAGCGAGCGCCGATGACAGTTCGCACGTCACGTTTGACAGCGCAACGGAGGCGTTGATTGGCATAGACAATAGGATTTATGCCGACTATTGAGCCATAGACCGCAACTATTAGAGGTGACACTCTCACAACGTCACAATGTGTCCCATTGCTGGGCAAAGTCTACCCCTTTTTTCCTCCATGTGACCTGTCCTCGGCGAGCTCTCATTTTGGCTCGAATGCATCCAAGTCGTTTTTTCATCACACCAAATTTTCACGAATCACACCAACCAAACATCTCTACACAGTGTACACACGGTATCAAGTGCGTGTCGGTTAGGATCAGTAGTGAGCCGAGTTGCGTCTCAGCTAGTTTGCCTCACGCGCCGCGGAGTATGAACATGACGCTTCATAACCAAGTCAATACAACAGAGTGTATCAAGGATGCTACCGAAAACGAAGCCGGGTGGTAGTTTTAGTGACATCAGACACAAAGCAAATAAAAAAATTGTTTTTTTTTTTCGTATCGCCATATTTGAGTTTTTGTTTTATTCTAATGAATGGCGAGACGAGCATGCCGTTCGCCTGATGGAAAGCAATACGACAGCTCATAAACAGTAGCAGAACCAAACACCTCGAATCACAAAGCAATGCTTGGCATTCCACTGCGCTCGCCATCCTGAGACATAAGATGTTAAGTCTCAATATGTCCAGTAGTTGCTCTGGCTACAATGTCCTTCAATCCGAAACAAAACAGTGCTTCTACACTGCTGTTTGACGGGAGAAATAGACAATGCGGTGGTACCCACCCAGGTGGTGGTAAATACATCGCTTCTTCCAAAATAATCGCAAAGCTATATATTATTATTTAAGCAAAAACTATTGATTTACCACCAAAATACAATATTATTTAAAAATTGTCGCCTTTCTTTGAGAAATTTTTAGTTGAATTGTGTTTGTAGTTACTAAACCTACTTCGCGGATTCGTTTCTGGTAGCAGTCTTGACTTACCCTGTATATTGAGACAAACATCTCAAAGGTTCCTATGTAAACGATCGACACTTTAACTTCGCTATTTTACACCAACAACATTGAATATGGAAATTCGAAATTTTAAAATTTTATGCACTTTCAATTATATTCCATTAAATAATTTGATGTTCTAAAATGGATATCTACTTTATTAGAATTATACTCAAATCTTTATCTCCACTTGTAATTAGTGCAATAAAAATATTTTTTCAGTTTCGATAGTTTACGAATGCAACTTTGCAAGCAATATTGTTATTTTTTGTAGATATTTTTGTTATTGGTTTTCGAATGCAGTATTATCATAATCAAGTAATTAAATAACAGGCCTTTCAGGATCTGAATCATTTTTTAACTACACTAAACACTAAGCTTAAAATAAATTATAACCATTATAAACATATACAAATCTTACCTCAACCACTAAACCTCCATCGGAATATTCTCGAAAATTCTCTTACAAATCTTATAATGCGATCGTTCTGGCGATGCGTGCTCTGAGCCGTGTTGCCCCTCGAGAAGTCTGCCACCCCGACCGAATAATGCGGAACGTCACCGGCTGTGTACCGTCTTATAACTTAACTTTTGTCATCATTGTTGAAGTTTGATGTGATAAAAGGCTAATATTTTTAAATTTCATGTTCTGGTTTTGCAATAATAGGAGATGGCTAGTGGAAAACAGTCAATGTAATTAAATAGTAAAAATTGAATCACAAATTTAACGAAGGAGAACAAAACAAGAATTTTCAAATTAGGAAACAAAAAAATGACCTCTGATTAGGACTTTGAAATGTCCTCAACTATGGAAAAGCTATGGTTATTTTCTTACAATATTAAAATTAATACCTTAACTGCCAACAAATATAATATTCCAGACTTACAAATCCCATAAAACGATCGTTCCGCACGTTGCGTGTGCGCACTGGAGCGTAACATTTCCGTCGAGTCGCGGAGTCTCATCCCGACCAAATAACGCAGATTACGCCAGGCGTAGAGCGTAGCACCGTAGCGCATTGCTACGCCGTACGTAGCTTCACGGATTTTTTTTACGTTGGTTTTGCTGTATGAAATACAAAATGTACAACAGACAATTCAATGTATTTGGAACCTGTTTGTTGCTTGCTAATATTTGAAAGGTTAGATATCAAAATAATTGTTAGGAAAATTAATCGCATAAAAAAAATGTGTCAAAAATTTTCCATTCCGATTTAGATCCGGCCCGTATCCTATTGTGTTATTATCCCCATAATATTGAATATGAAAATGTCAATTAATCGCATCCCCATAGCCACCCCTATTAATAACGAAATATGCAAAGTTAGTTGTCTCTTATTTTGTTAACTTGGGTTTCGCAAAGTTGTGATAGCGTCCGAAACCGACTGAAAATTAGAAATTCAGATTGAAATTTTCCATATCCGTTGTAATGTGCTCGCTTAATGAAATTTGAAATTTTGCAATTTAAATCAATTTTAAGTTGGTCTCGCGATTAAACGAGTTAAAATATTAACAAATATTTGACGGTAAATTATAATATGACGAATGTCTTATGCTGTGGAATTTACATTATTTATATTAATGATTTGAATAATGAACTCCCCAGAATGCACGGGTTAAATTTTGGAATTCTGTTCTCGATTTAGAATAAGCAATGGAGTTTGTGGTTGTATTTCGATTTGATTTTGTTTTATTAGATGTTTGGTTAACTTTTTTCAACTTTTTTTACAGGTTTAATGTCATAATGACTTCCGCTCGTGGCATCGTAACTCAAATACTTTTATAACTGCTCCAAAATTACGATGACCTACTAAACTCTGCCTTAAATTACAATTTTCATTGCATCAAAATTATTTCAATCCCAAACCCTAACAAAACATATTTTTTTAGAATTGAAATATTTGTCATATAGATACATTATTCATATTTTAATTAGTCGCAAACAAAAAATAATTGGAACACATATTAACAGCAGCTAGGTATTACCAAACTCATTGGCACATGGCTGATGGCCCAATATTTTTTCCACTCAAACAGAGGCCTGTGTCTGATAGACGTTGATTAATGTCTGTCTCTGTGGATGGATTAAAAAAACTTTGTGTTTCAGTGGCATGGAAATGGACTGAGAAAACTGTGGAGTTGGCTTTAATTTTTTTATATGTTGATGGACACTGGCTGGATGTCGTTAAGGAAGATATGAGGGCCAATGGCCTTATTATTGAGAATGTCGAAATTTGGGCGAACTGGAGGAGAAAGTTCTTGGCACCGGCCTGGATAACACCTGGTAGAAGAAGAGGAAGATGTTGTGGATGGCATAATACATTCTTATTTTTCTATTTCTTCTTTTCAGTTATAGGAAATACATTGAGCATAGGCCGATGAAGATGGACCTATTGGAAGCATCCTGCCTTTATTGGCTTCCTGGAATCTTAACCAGGTCGTCCGTCATAAGCTTGACCTTTAATTTTCCCTTTTAAATCTCTTCCTTTTTTCTCTTCAAAATATGTTTTTTCTACAGTACTCAAGAGATGGCAGGGGAAACAGTTTCAGGTGGAGTCGATGACTTTTCTCTGGGAGTGTTGTTACTTCTTTGACGCTGAATGAAAATAATATACTTAGTTGAGTCCTGGCAGTTATTACTCAATGTCGATAATTCCTAAATGATGTTACAATATCGCATATGTTTAGAGTGGTTAGGCCATATAGTCCACCACGCTGGCCTAGTGCGGGTTGGCGTACTTACATATCAGATAATTTTTTATAAATCGCTACGGAATGCAGGTTTCCTCACAATGTTTTCCTTCACCGTTTTAGTGCGTCATCAATACATACATGACTCCGAAAAGTCAGAGGTGTGCCCTGGGATTCAATCCCGCGACCATCGTGAACATGTTGGTAGTCGCGTCTAGTCCGGTTACCAACAGGCCTCCACGTATTACATCACCACTCTCACTCAGTGGAACGTATATGGGCTGATACAGAATACAGAATCGTATATGTTTTTCCTGATCATAAAATAAGCGTACATCAGCTCCATTCGTTTGCTGTTCCGGTGGCATTTGATTTCGGTGACATCTGGCGGAAGTAATGGATTTTTTTCAGTTAGCTGAAGGTGAAAATTTAATCTATGATGATAAGTGACGACCGGAAAAAGATTTAACCGATATTTTTTTCGCGGTTTTAAATCAGATTTGCAAAATCTGAATATTAAGTGATTTCCCTACGTTTTGAATACATATACATATTCATATTAGAATACAGCTGATTGGGAAAGGCGGTGCAACTATTTTATATTCAAATTTAAAATGTTTAGTCCACGAGACAATAGACAATAATTATTGTTTGTATAAAAATAATAAGTAAGTTCTAGGAGTTAGAGTTATCACATAGGTTACATCGTTTTACATCTAGAGATTTTATAAAAGGTGATATTTTTTTATCAATATTAGATACTACAAATAAAATTTTCATAGCCTTATTTTTAACTATAAAAGATATAACAATGTGTTGTAACGCAAAACTTGCAGTTAAACTGAATTTTAGTGTGGGAGATACATATATTCCCTTTCTCGTCTGGGTACTATTATGTCTTGCATACATCATTGTTATGTGGCATTTCCCTTCCTTGGAAACTGTCGAAAGGCAAGACGAAGGAAATCTGGCACGATTATAGTACCCGTTCTTGATAAAGTCGATTGCAAATGTATTGAGTTTTGACTGTCTGAAACTTATTTACTCGTCTATTTCTAATTCATATACGAGGTATAAAGGTAGTATTAATGTCTGAGATAATCTCTGCCGTTCAAATTTTGAATGGGACATGGCAATAAATAAGAAATGCAGTAAGAAGTGTTGGATGCAAGCCGCTTCTCAAGAGGCAGGAAATCCTACATAGAGCCTTAAGTTACCTATACAGTCAAAATGAATTTAGCATCTTATTCTGAACAAATAAACATCAAGGTAATATAAATTATATTATGTATGATTATGTACCCGTGCCCTGCAGTTTGATGTCTAAGGACTGTTACAGAAACTCATAGCTGGAGAGATGGGTGTATTAATGTCGAGCACCTCCGCAATAGCCCCGCAGACGTTGAGGTGAAGTTCTCGGCTGGGGTGCCGCCCGCAGTTCCCTAATGCGCCCTAACTGCTCAACTATTTGCAAACTGCTCTTTGACAACTTGTTGTCGTGCCCTCGCTCCGATTCAGTCTTATAAGCTTAAGACATTCGCAGGTTCGTTTTATTAGGTTGTCTGGGTGTTGATTGGGAGGTGCTGGTTGGTTTAGATAAGTATGACGCTGGCTAATTTTTGTTATATTCGTATCTACAGTCAGCGTAGTGACCGATATTCCATTATTTTCTTACTACCCTAAACTTAAATGTAATGTTATTAAGTATTTCTTTACAATGTTGTCGATGATCGTAATGTACGGTAAAATTCAATTGAGTTTATGATAGCGTCATCTGAATATTTTTAATATGTTTGTATTAGTTATGAAAAAAGTGTAGATTTAAATAAATTACACATAACTCACTAGCCTAGGACATTATTTGCCATTCTGTTGATGTTAGTAGTTCCACGAATCTATTTAAATATTCATTCTACATAATATAAAATTATTTGTTCAAGATGTAGGAAAATTACAATATTATATAATTTTCCCGTATCACGTAAAACAAGTCTTTTGAATCCAGAAAGTAATTTGCCGGATTAGGCAATCAAGCCTTTATGTACTAAAATTATGTTAATAAAGCTACAAAAAGGGCAAAAATATTATCTATTCACATTTTCATAACCTTTAAACACGAAAGAAAAGCTCGCACACGTAAGCTCCTATCTAAAATAGATAGTAACTATTTCCCTTGCAATTATAAAACCGTACACACACGGGCAAAATAACCACATTACTCGCAAACCAACTCATGCGCACCTGACTTACCCATCGAGAGCTTTTAAGCTCCACTGCAACTTTCAGCTTGAGTGGAAACGAGGACCGTCCTATATATGCGACAGCTTTAGGGAAATTGAAATCAGTTCGATTCTAACTATTGGTGATGTTTGGTGTTACTTCAAAGTGATAGTTATGGGCAAAAATATTTTAATGTTAATGGGGGAAGTGAAGTGAAGAGTTTGTCGACACCGAGTTAGTTAATCTGTTTTCTTTGTCTTTCAGTAAGTTTTAGTCACTATATTTTAGACCTTTGTTTAACTAAAATATGACTGAATCTAAACGTAGAACATCTTAATGGATTCAATAAATTATTTTCATTTTCAACTAATATTGAAAGTGGGGACCCGCTTGTTGGTAGGTGGTTAATGTCGCTCATAGTTGTCGATAATGCCTGGTACCTAGGTAAAAGTGTTGGTTTTCGATATTGTGGTGTTACGTGTCGTGAAAACAACTTTTTATCACATTAAATGCCAAATACTCAGCTTTAAAGCATATTTATTACTCGAACTCATGACAATTATTGCAATTCGTGAATATTAAACCAGCAATGTATTCAAAACGGAAATTCGAAAAAAAGAACTCAATGGAACAAAACGTATAAATATAAATCGTGTTGTAAAAAAACAATTTTCATTTAGTCATGTAAAAGTTTTGTACGTATAAAATTGGGATCAGTGGGATATATGCGGCGTGCGTAGAGCCACGGGGGAAGGTGGGGGTGAGCGGGGTATTTCGGGGGAGGGAGGGGTAGTGCGGGGTAGCGCGGCTATTCATTTCACCGGAGTCACGTAGGGTAATGTATATTCTAATATATTTGCTGGGAGGGACTTTTCGTGACTAGCGGCCCGTGCGGTCTGCGGCCGGTCGGCAGTGATGGAATCCAATTGGGTTTGTCGATAAACTATTGTCGATAGTTTTTTTATCGTTATTACATTACTATGTAGAAATGCCTGGATTAAATATAGTGGTAGTTATAACAAAAAATAAGAGTTCTTTGTCTGGTTCGTTTATTTTGATTACTGTTACTAATATATAGAATTGACAAAACACTAACAGCGACTTTGAAACTTTGATTTAGAATTGACACTTTATAACTTATATCTTTGTGGACATAATCTTATTTAGGTATGATACCTAAAATAACCCTCTACAATTTGACAGTTACTTGGAGCAGCTCTACTAGACGGTCATCTACATGTTGCACTGCATTCATTAGCGCAAAACCTTTCACACAATCGATACTGGAAATCCCGACAGCCCGTCCCTACCTGACCTCGTATTTACTCTGCGCAACGCCGGTTCATCTTCATTTTTTATCTCCAGCACCGGAAAAGGGGCAAAAAACCAAACCGCTATAGTAATGAGTGTAAAAAAGCCGAACTAAGGTACATCCCGTGCAGTGCAACCCACCTTTGTCCCACGAAATTACTTTTCATTATGAAAAAAGGTAAGATTGCAACCTCCATTGTTTTTGGTAAGATGACGAGATTCGAGGCTCAATTTCAGTGTTTTTGTTTTTATGTTGGAAATGCGGTTTGTTATTTGATTGTGATTATTGTTGTTTTGAGTGAAAATAGTTACATGTCGATAAACATAAACAAAATATTGTACTGTACTGTATCAGGCCAAATATAGGCACGGGCGTCCTCTACAATCGAGTGTGCGATTGAGAGTGGTTAGGCCATATAGTCCACCATGCATCGGGTTGGCGGATTTCATAAACAAAATATTGCACATAATAAAAAATAAAATAGAAGGTACAATTCATTTTTGTTTAAAGAATTACTAAAATGGAGAATCTTTCAGTCCGCAATTCGCATTGTTATAACATTTAAATATGGCAAATAAACTATAATACAGATCGTCTTTTAGCGGACGAACATTTTTTATCACTTCACATTTAGTATACTGGACATATTACTACAGTTACATTAAGAGCGCGTGGTGGCCTGTTGGTAAATGAACCAGACACGGCTGCCAACATGTTCATGGTAGTCGCGGGTTGGAATCCCAGTGCACAACTCTGAATTTTCAGAGTCATGTGTGCATTGATAGTCAATCACCACGTACTATAACGGTGAAGGTCAACATCGTAAGGAAATTCGCATACCGTAACTATTTAATGAAAAAGTAATTCTATCGTATTTAAAGTCCGCCAAACCGCAATAGGGCAGCGTGGTGAACCACTCTCGATTGTAGAGGAGGTCCAAGCCCCGCAGTGGAACGTATAAGGGCTGATACAATTACATTAAGAGTATATATGATGTTTGTACTATGAAACCATATTTCAAACAAAGCCTTTAGTATACATTTTTTAAATTTTATTTGTAATTTTAAATTTCACCCCATAGGAAATATATGACTTATACACGCACAAGTTTTGTGCGATTATTCGTAAATTAACATTATGAAACAAAGCTTTCAACTATTACTACTAAATATAATTTCTAGTTCCACCGTGGTTAATTAAATTATAATTAGACATCTGTTAGGTTATTTTGCCGTGAAACATAAACCGCTGGCCAAATACATTTGTATTCAGTTATGTAATTATTTCATGTACTATACAGGGTATATCAAGATTGCTACCGATAACGAAGCCGGGTGGTAGTTTAAGCGACTTCAGACACAATGCAACAGAAAAAGTTGCAAAAAAGCGACATTTTTTTTGTTATTTTTTTTTCTTATGACCATATTTGGGTGTTAAATACATTTTTTCCTAAAATAATAATGTATACCCTTTTATTTATAAATAATATAAGGTATAAAAGAGTTTAAATTATAATTTTAGCAAAAACTATTGATTTACCACCCAAAAATGACGATATTTAAAAAATCATAAAAAATAATTATTGCGTTTCTTTACGAAATTTTTAGTTGCATTGTGGTTATAGTCACTAAAACTACCACCCGGCTTCGTTTTTGGTAGCAGTCTTGAGATACCCAGTATTTATATATCAGGTAGCATTAGAATCCTAGGTAATAGATTCGTAGTAATATAATTTTCAATAAGTAAAAATAATATTATTTTAAGGTATTTGCTCCAGTCGTAGATCATTTTGATTTTACTAGTACTCGGATGATAGGAATTCTGATACCTCATTAACTGAATATTTTAAGACACATTACTCATATGAATATGAAAATAGCTCTGTTGGAATGAGATTTTTCACTTTAAAACGTTGATTCATTTGCTTGTTATAAAAGGATTCAAGACATTATTAATATTGTTGGTATTTTTATTACACCTAATACTTATAAGTATTATCACTTTGTCCAATGAGCGTACAATACGATTAAAAAATATAAATTATATCATAATATTTTACAAATTACAGAGCAGGGTGGTATGTTCAGTTTTGAACAACCTCCTTTATTAATAAAGTTTAAAAAAATATGATTACCCATCTTAAGGTCGTACAAATTCTTGGATTGGGATAAAATTCGGAATTGAATTTAAAATTATACACAATAGTAAAATTACTACAATTGATATATAAAATGGCATACGAACATCCAATATTTAGGTTACAAAACATGTACAGAATCGAGTTATTTGTGAATTAATTAAACGCTTCAACAGGGCGTAAGGATTTACGGGCGTCGGCGCGGCATAGCATCACGCGTGACGTCACTCCTACTGACATATTAAATTATTTAGCCCCGCCAGCTGGAAGGAATCGGTCTGAGAGACCTTAGCAACCATATTAAAAGAGCTCAATTGGTGTACTTGAAGAGTTAAACAGAGTAGACAATGCAATATTGTGCGGATGGGTTAATGTGACCATTGTGTTATTTGAGGGTTTTGGTGCATATATGCCATGGTGGGCCTGGAGAATGTAATATTGTTATAGTGAGTTAGGCGGTCCATATTAAATCAGTGGATATGGATTTTAAAAACTATACTTCTGAAGATATTATGGTCAAATGTTTTGATTTTTGTATATTTTTTATGAGATTTTCAGGTGTTTTTCATTCTGTATCTGTATCTGTATCTGTATCAGCCCATATACGTCCCACTGCAGGGCACGGGCCTACTCTACAATCGAGAATACGATTGAGAGTGGTTAAGCCATATAGTCCACCACGCTGGCCAAGTGCGGGTTGGCGCTTGTTGCGGGTTGTTTTTAAACTTAGATCAATATTAATAAATTGTTCTATATTTACATGGTCCTAGTACACACGTGCGTGTGTCCTGTTTATAACTGACTAGACGCGACTGCCAACATATTCACGGTGGTTGCAGGTTCAAATCCCAGTGTACACCTCAAAATTTTCGGAATCTTGTGTGTATTGAATATTTATCATGAGATTTCCAGGTGTTTTTCATAACAATGGAATTTTTCCGCCTTTTCCTTCCACTTTACTCAACCTTCTTCAAACTCACTTTTCCCAATTTTCCGCAAACACTTCGCATTCCAATTTGAAACTTCAATATTAATCTTATTAATAAATTGTTCCATATTTAAATGACCCCAGTACACATGTAATGGCCATCAATAAGGTATGTTGCTGATTCGGGGCGGGGCAGGCAAATTGTCGGCTGTGCGAAACGACAAGACATTTGGCGGCCAGTGATTTATGAGTGAGTGTTATCGACAACCACCAGCCTACCCTTCGGGCCACATCCTGAAGCCGTGGAGTCGAATATAAAAATAATAATAAAAATATTCGGGTGGAACGGAAAATTCAGCGGTGAAAAGGTGCTAGTGGATTTATATATTTTCTCTGTAAAGCTGTGTATTAATAAGTGTGATGTGAGTTATAGGTAAATATTTGTACTTGTTCAAATAGTCTATAGACCTAACCAGCTAATAACTGAATGAAATCATAAATCTTTGACTTGCATCATGTTAATATCTATCTATCATAATTATTATTTTTTGCGTACATAATAATTATGAGTTGAGAAGCCAATCAGTAAATCAAGAATGTTTTTGTAAAAATTGCTCTCATTGGCGTATTCATCAAAACAACCTCTTTAATTTGTTCAGTTTTTATTATCTATCCATTCCTAATGATTTTCTATAATTCTATATCTTTTTAAACATACTGTTTTTTCGGATATTATATATTCCTAATGTTGTCCGTATTCCTATATCTTATGAAACATTCTCTATTGTCGAACATTTAATATCACATTCAACTATGTTTTCGACTCTACAGCACCGTTATTCCTTACTAAAATCGCATTTCCAGTAGTGCGTGCACCCCCCTTCCATCCCCGCGATTTTTTGTAAGATTTTCCGCGTGAGTGCGCCCGCGCTGCGTTTGCCGCGTCTGATTAATCGACTATTGATTGGAAAGGACGGATAAAAGGGGCTAATTTTGGACAATTTGCTGTTCTGTTTCACTGTAAATGTATATGACATGGCATTATTTGATGACTAGTTGATGTGGAGGGAAGTAGATAATTATGTGTATTTTACCTTTGCTATGCATTTTCTTTGTGAGTAAATTTCTGCTGGAATATAATTTTGCATAGGTACCTAATTTGCTCGATCCTAACATATTGCTATTATATATCAATTTCTTCCTAAATTCTCGTCGGCTTAACATTCAACCTAACCCTAATTAACTGTTATCAGATTATTAGTATATGTTTTGTTAGTTCGACCCCTTCCAACTCTTCAATCCAGACTAACCTCGTATATGTTTTTAATTAGTTTCCTATCATGCATCATGATCAAACCATCGTAAATTGACAATAAGATATACGACAACATATTTCTGGCGTGACTTCATTTGTATTGCATAAGAAAAAACATACATACATAAACTCACGCCTTTTTCCCAGTAGAAAAAGGCCGAGGTGTCAGGACAACCACAGTTCTGATTTCGCCTCAAAATAAAATATAACATATTGCATCTAGAAATTCCATCATTACTCTTAAATGTGTCATCTATCACTCTCATATATTTATCCTATGGGTCTGTTAGTCACAAACATACGAGTAAAACTAATAATCAAAAATGATGCGCGTGTGAGTGGCGTGCGTGTGTATATCTGCGAGTGCGCGCGACGGCTCATCACGCGTCACTGCGCGCGATCCCCACTCCATTTTAACTTTCAATATCTACGCGCTGACCAACCATGCGTTACGTGTTTGCGTTCATTTTAAAGCTTTAAATGATAGTTTTGTAGTAAAAAATTTAGATATAATTATGAGGTATATACTCTAAGTAGGTCCGGTAAGTTTTTGTAGGTCAGCGTGGTGGTGGATTGTGGAGTACGACTTGAGTTTTCTTTCTTTTAGAAACTCTGCCCTGTCTGTATTAGCTGGATTATGTTTTTAACTTCTGAGAGTTTATTTTCAGAGATCCAGGAAACTATACTGTATTCACAGTTCGTACAAATAAACGGAAACCTGTGGTTGTAATCTGCTGTCCATTTTTCCTCGAGACAAAAAGATGAATTTTCTTTCTGAACTCCGTTCAATAAAATAGTCAAAATGAAATAGTTGTAACGAAGAACGTATTGTTAACAAACTAGGTTATAATTGAAGTTAAAATATTAATGAGTCAACATGTATTTCCATTATATTTCATTTATATTTCCGAAAAAAAAATACAAACATAAAAAAACAAGACTCGAAAGTAAAAAGATTTGAAAATAAGGAACAAATTAAACATTAACAAACTAAGATAGTTTAATTTCAATATTGAGCAGAACGATATATGTATGTATACCCAATATTCAAGAGCTTACAAGCAAACCGCCAATTTAAGCGGCGACATCAAAGATGTCGCTGTTTTGCCCCATACCTGATAATATTTGCCGGAAACACTGTATGATTATAACTTAGGGCGGGTTGTACTGTGCTTTTAACTAATGAGGTTATAGGTTATATTGATCTTACTCCAAGCTATGGTATTGAAAATGTAAAAAACAGTTGACTGTTGAGACTTTTCTATAATCAATATATTGGTTAAGAATAAATTGTTATTTGTGTTAGCGTTCAGACGAAAAAATATGTGGGCTGGGTTAATTTTAATTTATTGTATCGATGTAAAAGAACCATTTTATGATCGCAATCGTGAAAGCTTGAATTTTGATTCGGTAATCAAATTTATTTATGTTTCAGAAATCTTATCGATTTGATTACGAATGGCAGAATTTAAATTGTTTAGTTTTCCATTAATGTTGACATTTTATTTTTTTAGTCGATTCATTTTTCATAATGAGTAAATAATGTTAGTTACTCGATTTATAATAACATATAAACCTCTTTTTTTGTAACGTTAGGCTAGGAAAAACTGTTGAAATTTGCCGGCGGCATGATGCCGATTTCTCTACACTTCTTTAATATCTCATGGAACACTAAACGAGTGATTAAACCAAGGTTAATAATTCAATGTAACCCAACAATATGCCTACAGATGATGTTCCTGGCACGTGAATGTGGTTAAACTATCTTCATTACGTGCAAACTTAACGTTCAATATAAACCGTATGATATTGTAAACTACTGGAATTCGTTTCCTTATGTGCCGTGACTTGATATGAAATAAGTACACATTGATATGTATATTTACACGTGTGTTAATCTATTAGTTAAATTTCGTTGAGGATTTAAGTCAAGATATTTTGATTTCGAAGGTTTTCGAGCTAACACTGAAATACAATTAAGTATAGCATACATCAGTTACAACATTTATTATGAAACTAATATCAATATTATCTGGAATTAAAATTGACCTGGAAATATTAAGTACATAGTTTATTGATTTGTTGATTGTTTACAAACGAATGCTGATGACATTGAATTTAAATGAATAACTATCATCTTTTGCTATGAGAAGCCAACTACTGAAAACGAACCTTTCCCAAAATATCGGCAATGACTTATAAGTGGCATCGAGCAGCGACTTACTCTAACCATTTTACAAACATTTTTCCGTTTTGCACGAAAATAATTAACCAAAAATATTTTTCTAAAAACAAAATTCGGGTAGCAAAATACCTGCTGCATTCGGATAGCCAATTTGAAATACAAAAACACAACGCATATGTATCCAATGTGAATTTTTTAAAAATATTTTTACATGTTAGAAAAAAATATTTTTACAAATAAACGCGTACCCTACCCGTATCCACGGTAGCGTGAAACGCGCACGCCGTATACGTACGTATAGCCGCACCCTGTATAAAATGTGGGCGTATTTTTAAAACGTTTAGGGGTGAGATCGAGTTAGCGGGTGGATGTAGTTATGGAGTGTTTTGTTACGGGGATGCTTGGAAATTGTGGAAAATAATAGTCATGGTGAAGTACGTCTTTTGACGAATGTGCCGGCGATTTTTTTTATGAGTCGAGAAATTTCTAAGCTTCTGTCATGTATTTCGATTATAATGAATCACTGAGAAATACCTTCATAAAATCTGTTAAGTTGTGAAAGTTTAGTCAAACTTTGCCGTCGGCGAAATTACGTTCCGCTGTGTGTTATTTTATTCAGTTCCTAAATATGCCTAAGGGTTATATTACAATAAGTTTTAAGATTTATTAAATCCTTTTTATCCACTCAAACGTGCATGAATAAATTCCCCATAACAGACCAAAAAATATTCCAACACTTAACACGACCAAATAGCATATTTTACGGGAACAAAGTAAGCTTGTACTTTTACAACTGTATTTCAAATATTGGACGTTTAACTCCGAATTCGAAATTATAATTTACCCACCTAACCATTTTAAGAGATTATAAGCTCTTATACATCACACTATTTTTGCGTCTGTATACTTCCCATTTAACCAAATGTAATCCCAAATAATCCGTTTGGCATATGCATCGCTTTCATTAGGCATTACAACGTGTATAGTAAGTAATGGATTGGCCGTGACGTGTGTATTACGGGGGTGCATAAAAGCCTCCCTGGCTGTGGCACAATGGTGCCACTTCTGAGCGCAGACCACCACGAAACACGTGTCCTGCGGTCAATGGAGCCACTGTAGATGTACACATTTCTCAGATAGGATGGTGTTATTTTGTACAGTGGTTTTAATTGTTTTTTTAAATGTTGGTAAAGAGTATGTAAAATTGTGTTTGTGGTACGTTTAGCGTGAGAGTGAGTGTATTTGCTAATATTTTTGTTGATAGGGTACAAATATTAAATTGTATTGAAGTTGAAATAATAATGAAAGGCATTAATTATTACATGGTGATTTCATAATTTGATTTTATTAATGATGAAAATATCAAATATTGAAAGTTACTCTTCCGTGTATTATAGCAACTTTTAGTTTTTCGATGAATCTGAAAGTTTTACCGTTTTCGGTAATAGCAGTATTACTATACGTTACTATACGTTTGTTGAAACCAATCTATTGTCAGTCAAAGGGCAATAATATAATTTCTACATTTATGGATGTGGATTTAAAATAAGTTATTGAAATACTTTTGAAATAACACATGCGTTTTTTATAGCAGCATCATATAAATCGAGATTCGCATAATGGTTCCTTAGATTGTCGCAAATGTTACACCTTGAAATAAAACTATTATTTATGGATTTTATCGCGGATGTGGTTGAATAAAGAAAAAAATAAAACCAAATCCGCGATAAGATCCGTAAATAATAGTTTTATTTCAATAACTCAAGCTATTGTCTGAACTACCGCCAGTATAATTATTTACAGATTTAAATCCCGTATCTATCAGTTGGTATGTCTGCTCGGAGATACAAGCAGTGATTCATTCGGCAGGCCGCGCACGTTGCCGTACGTCGGCAGACATCAGCTACGTACGTCCAAATTGAATTGGATTCCAATACCAATACGCTTTTAAACATGTACTGAGGAACTTAGTGTACTAAGCTTGGCGTTTGGGGAATGGGTTTTGGTGAAATATTTTAAACGTTTTACTTTTAATGTTATTTAAAGTACTGTTAGAAGAATAAGGGTATATTAAGCACTCCCAATCGGACTCTCGATTGTAGAGGAGACCTTTTCCCTGACTAAGACGTACATATATGGGCTTATACATAAGAGCATTATGTTGTAAACTGAAATACCCATTTATGAAAGCTGGCGAACTTCTATACTTTGACTGCCTTTTGTAGACAGTGCTTCCTTAGTCACTTTCATTTGTTTAGCCCGAAAACAGTTATTTCACTCTTTTTCACTCTCATAAATCAGGTTCGTAATAAAAGCGATCAAAGACACATTGTTAATTCGAATTTTTTTTTAAATCTTTTTCCTTGAGCACTGAACTATCATTTTTTTTTTCAAATCCCTTTGGGTTTTTCATATATAAGAGCCTTCAAACGAACTATTCAGCTTTAATAAATTAAAATATCCAAAAGGAATATAATAAAAAATCGCTTAGTAAAATTGATCCCGATTTAAAATTTATTAAAGACTGCGACATGAAAAAAATGACTGCTTAATGAAATAGACTTTTAGTAGTAAAACTGCCGGGACAAACCTTTAAACAGAACTGAATATAAAGAGGGTTGGCTGTACCCTGCAGTGCGCCGATCAAGGGTATAGTATGCCATTTGTACCCTAGTGGGTAGTCAATAGGAAAATTGTGTTCTATTGTATTATTGTATCAATGATCAAATATCGCCTGGTTGATTAAGAGTCAGCACGTATGGTGTTAACTGTATGGTAACTGACCTATTTGTATATTTGCTAATCTTTGTGTATTTGTATGAGTAATTTGCCATGATTGCGAAGAGATTCAGATATAGATTCATCGGTGCAAAGTTCTGATATCAAATCATCAGAAACATTAGCAATTTTCACATCTATTTTCTATGTTAAAGGTTTTATTCATGCTGGTTGATTCAGTTTCATAATCATTTATTCATCAGACATTGTTTGAAAGAATTACACATACCTTTGTTTTGAAGTTAAACAACTTTGATGTAACTTGCGTAACTACAGTGCTTGGTGTCATTAAAATACGTGCTTACTGATGGGCTTGGTTTAAAATGATTTAAGTGGCAAATTCGAAAACAGGATACTCTCTTAAAAATTGTAAGTGCTATATTAGATAGACAACCACACAAACAGTGTAACAAGCAAAATTAAGTTTGTAACATAATAAACAAGCACTGGTACAAACCAATTGCCACCGCAAATGTTCTTCACTCCTCATAATAACATTAAACGGCATGCAACATGCATGAACCTCTTTAATTGCCTATTCCCTAGTCCGCACCAAATTATACATTCACGCCCCGAGCGAACCGCGGTCCACGTTACTAGTGCAGCTTGATACAAAGCAAACATTAGGCCAGCCATGCATTATTGTCAAGCACACGAGCAATGGCTTCAATATGCAACACACCTTATATAGACAAGCTTTATTCGAAACCCCACCTTACTGACAACAAAATAGAGTTTTAACTCTAATGTTAAATGATGAGGAGTTGTGATGTTTGTCAATGATTGCCTCTTCCACATGCATCGACTCGGCAAGTACATGCGCCGATGACCAGGCGACTATGACAAAGATTGGAAGCAACTATGGTCGGCTTTATTAATAACGTTATGTTTTCCGGTCGTGTGCGTCGAGCCGATGGAAAATGGACAACGCTGTAACATCAGCTCACGCGTGAATATTGTGCTGATGAAGTGATGGTTAAGGGGTATGTTTGATTTTAAATCGTTTAGGGTTAGTTTTGTTAAACAAATATCGGAGGTCAAATAGGCAGTGAACGGTGTAGTATGAAGTAGTTAAGAAAATAGCGAAATAATAAGTTGGTGAACTGACATTTGATAATTAATTGTTAATGCTTTCCTATTGCGAGAAGTCAATATACATGAAACACGGTTATAAAAATAACGACACTCAGTCAAACCAAGGTAATCAGGAACCGAACAACGGAAAAGATTCTATATAACATTAACATTCTCCATATTTTGTTTCCGTTTCTGTGCTCATGTTTCATGGTTTTAATTGAGTGTATATTATGCTGCTAAAATATATGTTTAAATATACAATATTTTAATCATCACAAAAAAAAATAGTCGTGCTTTTTGTGACATCTTTTGTTGCATTATGTCTGTAATAACTAAAATTGCCACCTAGCTTCGTTTTCGGTCGCAGTTTCGATATACATTGTATAATATTATGATATCTCACATCCGTAAAATTAACAGATATAACCTTGGTCTTAGTAAGGGAAATAAAAGAACGAACATTTAAAATTCTCATATTTATAAGCTTTTACTCATACATTAATTCGAAAATTTTGTCATCGTCTACGCACACCCATTTTACCAATACACTGAAATTAATGAAAATAGTTCCATTTGAAAATAAAGATTACAATCATTGAGATAATATATTAGAGGGGACACTGCAAACAAAATGTTTGTAACAAAATGAAGGGTACATTCTATTTCTGTCTCTGTCACGCCAACGAAGTAACCTATCTTCCCTCTCGCTTCAATGTGTACCCTTGTGCACGCACCATACGCACAGATTTTTTTTTTCCCGATGTCCGCTCTAGTATAATACCTCAATGATTACAATTGAAATATTTGAATCTCGCGACCAATCTGTGCATAATTGAGACGAGAACAAAGCGAATATTCCAATACACATTAAAATAATGTGATTGATATAAATGATTATTCTGAATACTTATTTGGTCAATTACCTTTAAATAATGACCCGATAAACGATTCATTCGAACGCGAAAAGCGTGTTTTTTCAACAAAGCTGAGTTATTATAAATATTAATTTACTTGCTTGGAAATAATTGTCGTCTCATTAAGCAAATGCGATCCTACGTTTTGTGAATAATTGCCAAATTGAGATGCGGTGGGTGCAGCGGTTGCCATTGGTCTGTCGATTGTTGGAAAACAATTCACATTAATAAGTTTCTGATGTTTCGAGCGAATTCCTATAATTGCTTTTGTGATTGTGACTAGTGAGCTAATGCTAATGGAACGGTTAAATGTTATATTAAAACACAAGTATTGTATTGTTTTTTGGTGTAATGTTAGTTTTATTGTTAAATTTGTTTTTAGACGAATTCGAAAAAAGGAGGAGGTTCTCAATTCGACTGTATGTTTTCTTAGATTTATGCGAATGTTACACATTGAAATAAATGGTCCGCCCCGTGACCAGGAAAGCTGTAATCGAAACGTCGGGAAGTCAAAAATTTAAAAAAAAATTAAACTAAATTCGCGATAAAATCCGTAAATAATAGTTTTATTTCGACTGTATGTTGTTTTTAATAAATAATGTATTTACAAAAGTCATATTCATAGTTCTTACTCCGCACTAAGATTATTTAAGTAAGTGGGTACCTACGAGAGTGGGGACTTACGAGTGATTTTTCAGTCTCACTGGGTGTTAGTGCTCACGGTGGTCGCGGGATCAAATACCAGGGCACACCTTAGAATTTTAGCAACGCATTATAACTATTACGGAAAATATGCTCAAGAAACCTGCATACCATGGCGATTTGTAAGAAATTATATAGCATGTAAAGTCTGCCAACCCGCACTAGGCCAGCGTGGTGGATTGTATGGTCTAGCCACTCTCAATGGTACCCTCGATTGTAGAGGAGGCCCGTGCCCTGCAGTGGGACGTGTATCGGTTTAACAAATGCAGTATGATTTTTAATAAGAATGCATTTGATCAAGGGTAGTGATAACTGAAAAATTAAAACAATTGAAAGTTATTTTATATCCAAACAAAATTGATGACTTTTGAAATTAGAATATTACTTACATGACAGATTCACTAAAATGTTAACGGTCTTCTAGATTTACATTAATTTATACACTCATAGATACAGATAAATAACACTTTATTGAACACCTCATAACATCAAATATCAAAAATAATAACCTTACAAATAGTGAACAACTGGCGGTGATATCGCTAAGAGCTGTGTCTTCCAGACAACCATATAGTAATAGAGTAGGACATTTAAAAGTGAAAATTTGAAAGTGTTGTTGTTTATTGTGCGTAGCTAATAAAAACACTGATTAGTATAAAAATATATTATAAAAAAAATCTCAATTACTAACCAACAAACCTTTGTATCACCAACATTTTTCCACAAGCAAAGCCAATGCTAATTTTAATACCCAGTCGGGTTTCCTGTACATCATTTTCCCAGCCAGCGACCACGTTTCACGGCAATAAGCACCACGCCGTTCTCCAGGCGATAAGGTACCGATGTCCGGTCAGCCAGCCCTTTCATTTCCACTTCACGCCCATTAGGCCTATTACAGGCAAGCTTTGTTAGGACGTTGACTTTGTTGTAATATTTTTAATGTTGCTGGGTGGATTTTTAAGGTTTTGTGGAGTGGAAGGGGTGGTACTTTTTAAAATAAATATGCCTAATTGTAAAGGCTGCAGGAAGCCGATGATGACATCTTGTAATAAGTTACTGTTGATAACTTTGAAAGGAACAGGTTGTTGAAGAATCTTGAGAATGCTTTAAAGTCAGTAGGCTTCTTATAACTGAAGATTATGCCACGATAATTTGTTTGAAGTAAAACTTCCTTGATCTTTATTCTTGTTATTTTTCAGGAATGTCGTAAGTGTTATCTACTATTAATATTAACACATATGATTCGGCATCGTTCCGCCGGGCATTTTAGAGTCGATTGGCTGGACACAATAATTTCTCGGTGAACATCGTCGGTTTCAAACAGTGAATAGTATTCAACAAGAATCTAAACATCAGTCATTCAAGTTTATTGTTTCATTTTTTAAATGTTTGATAAATCTGCTAACTTACCCACATTGTTGACGAAATTATTATAAATCAATTAACCCATACTTTAACACAGAACAATTTGCAAAAATCGCCGTCGTACACAAATTTCACAACACCACAATCTTATTAACGAACGAGAAACAATAAAACTAACCCTACAACAATCGAAGACACATCCTGCAAACAAAACATACATAATTCAAGCATATTGTGAATATTCAGACAGAACCGTCGCAGCGCATACATAAATCCAATCAACGGGTCGAAGGGACCGGGATGTTTATACCGGCTTGCCGTTTGCCGTCGAGTGCGTGTTTGTATGTTCGCATGTGCCAAATGCATTGGTGCAGCGATATGATGGTAGGGTTGACGGGCGATTTATGACGGGTTAAGAGTGAACTGAACGGGTTAGGATTGCGAATGATTATGAGACATTGCACATACTTGTGTGTAGGTTGATAATTTAATAGATAGATAGAATCTTCTGAGTAAGGTTTTGTAATATAAATGATTTGATTTAGTGAATTGACGTCATGCTGGGTGTCGTCAACTAAATAAAACCTTTAGGTGACAATAATAAATGTAAAATCATATCGGTTAAAATATTGTCAAAAAAGCTGTTGAACAATTAGTTTCTATCGTTTGTTCAACTTGGACTCACTCTCAATCATACTCTCGATTGTAGAGGAGGCCCGTGCCCTGCAGTGGGACGTATATGGGCTGATACAGGTTCAACTTGGATATATCGTGAGGTTCGGTTTACAGTAGAGTTTTTCCGATTTTCAGCTTATTTGTAAGTTACTTCACTCTGTTACTGATATTTGCTACTGTCCATGAGTGCTTCATGCAATAAATAAGGGGTTGCATACAGCCTAAACACTAGTGATAAAGTTACTTCAGTCGACAAATAAAAAAATCGTGGAGTAATCGACGTTCTCTCGTTTCACAGCTGTCATCCAGCCAAATGTGACACGGAGGCTATCAGATATTAACAAATCAAGTAACTTATTTTTATTGTCAATCTCCGTGGCGCAGTCGGTTAGACGTCACCTGTTAAACGTGTCCGCGGGTACGTTCCCCGCACTGAGAGAAATGTTTGTGCGACCCACAAGTATTTCTTGCGGGTCTGATTGTTTGTGAGACCGAAAAGTCTCTCGTAGTTCCCAATACCCACGATACAAGACTCGAGATCTTAGTGTGGGGTCAGGACTATAAATATGATTCTTGGGTTCTATAAATTTATTTTTTAGGGTAAGGGTACATAAACACTGCTACCAGAACACGAAGCCCAGTGGTCTTTTTAGTGAATTCAGAAAATGAAATCTTTTTTCTATCATCGTATTTGCGGGGTAAATACATAGTATTTTCTAAATTAAAACTAAGTGTTTAAAGTATTTTTTAGGAAAATTGCGTCTGTAGTCACTAAAACTATCACCCAGCTTCATTTTCGGCAGGTCTTGATGTAGCCTGTATAAATTAAACCACAGTACAGAGAGACAGCCCTGTAACAGCGAGGCAGGTAGCGTGCCGAAGTCATTAGCAGTAATGGCTGATCCGGCGCACGGCGTAGCTTCACTGCGGTTATCCGTATGTACATACATACATACATACACTATGTACTGAGAATATTATGCCTATTAGATACTCCCGTAGCAATTACACGAGCGTTCGTGTTTGTATCTTGTCTGACTGTCTTGAAATTAGAAGTTATTTGGTACGTGTTGTGTGAAGGGTTGATGTTTTTGTAAAGAGGGTCCATAGTACCCATGTATAATGCTATTTTAATTAGATATAGTTAATACAATTTTAATTACATTATCTCTAGAAAGTTATTCATAATGGAATAAATAATTTATTAATTTAATCTTTTTTTGCACTATACAGAGATGCTATCAAGATATTAAACAATAAAAATAATACATAGTATAAATGGCGGCCTTATCACACTAGGTAATTTCTTACCGGAAACCATGGAATGGATATATAAACAGGAGATATAAATGACTTAGCTAATTTAGTTTTAAAAAAGGGAATTGAAAATATATTTTATCAATAACTAACGGCCATAACTAGGTGGATGCAGATATTATTTTTTGAAAATATTCTATCGCCTATGTTCATCAGGGATTCTAATGGTAAAATTCTAATACATTTTAAATTTAGCCCAGTAGTATCAGAGCCTATTTAATGTAAAGAAATAATCAAATACTTTCTCTTTATTATTTATAGATATATTTGTTTAGATAATCATAAGAAAATCCATTTCGTGTGTCGCAGTTAATGTTAGCAGTTATTTGATAAATGGTAAAATATGAAAATAAAACCATATTAATACTCTTCTAATAAGCTGTTATAGTTAAATAGACATATAACTAACATTCTTAATTCACAATATATTTTATTAACTAACATTAATTCCAACGATAAATTCTTAAACTTATCAAAATCTTCCAAGAAACGCAGGTAAAACGAAGAAAACGTCAAAACAATGCTATTTAATACAGCAAAAATCTGCATAGAAATCGAACCCGTGGGGGAGCGAGGGGAAACTCGCGCCATTACCGTAACTCACTCGCGATATAAAAACTAGGAAACATTGTACCGCAAACTACGTACCTACCTACATACGTACATACATGTATATGTACGTAGTTTAGAAGTCAATTATTGTACTTAGTTTTATATTTGTTTTTTTTTTTTTGTAATAGTTTTTCGATTTAATTAATTTTTTTTGTTAAGCCTGTAACAGCACTTGTAAGAAGTAGATATGTCTATGAATATACATAGACAAAATGCAAACTTAATCCTATGTCTGAATCTTTGACTGGGTAGGCAGAGTTGCTGGTGATGTCACACTTTATTATATTGTACTATAACACCCCATATACGTCCCACTGCAGGGTACGGGCCTACTCTACAATAAAGAGTTCGATAGAGCGTGGTGAGGCCATATAGTCCACCACGCTGGCCTAGTGTGGGTTGACGGACTTTCCACAACATAAAAAAATCACAAATCGTTATGGTATGCAGGTTTCGCCACGATGTTTTCCTTCACGGTTATGATTCTGAAGTCAGAGGTGTACCCTGAGATTTGAACCTGTGACCACCGTGAACGTGTTGGCAGCCGCGTCTTGTCCATTACCAACAGGCCACCACACATTTACACACTTTGTAAATATATACAAATTACAACTGTAACACATAGCTGTTATACACTTTAAAAGCATGATATTCCTGTGTTTCTGTATCAGCCCATATACGTCCCACTGCAGGGCACGGGCCTCCTCTACAATCGACAGTGCGATTGAGAGTGGTTAGGCCATATAGTCCACCACGCTGGCCTAGTGCGGGTTGGCGGACTTACATACCATAGAAATTCTTATAAATCGCTATGGTATGCAGGTTTCCTCACGATGTTTTCCTTCACCGTTTTTAGTGCGTGGTGATTGACTATACACACATGACTCCGAAAAGTCAGAGGTGTGCCCTGGGATTCGAACCCGCGACCACCGTGATCATGTGGGCAGCCGATTTTTCCTGTCTTGGATTATCATAATACGAACGTTTGTTAGTCGTTTTAAAAATTGTAAAGTCCATTGAGATTGTTAGAAGGCACGATTCCTGATAAAAAAAAACTGCAGTCAAATAGAGGTTTTACACTTTTCATCACAATTGCATTAATTTGGCCGATTTCTATTGCAACTTTAGTACAGTTCCAATTTCGGTAGGGACACTATTAATACTGTTTGATGCAACTGGATAAATACTATTTAATAGACAGTTAATAGGAAACACTAAAATAGTGTAAATTTTAGTACAATCACAAATCTTTATGTCAATTAATCAGTCGCAGAAAATGCAAATAAACAAAATAAAATAGTATAACTTGATAAACAAGAAATATTTTCTTTCTTTTTATGTTTTTTGAGTCAAAAAATATGAAATAATTCTATAATTTTGCTGGATATCAAAGTGTGTTATCTTTGTATTTTGTTTTATATATTTATTTTGTAAGTTAGTAACCTGACTGTTGGTCTCCAGTATAAAACGAAAAAAAATATACGTATAAATTGAAAAGTCGTCTGCGAAATTCTCAAGAAAGATTTAAACACAAGGAATACATTGTAAGAATGGCCATTTATGCCGCCATAATTCGTCTCCCACATGCAAATGATTTACCCTCGCAGTGCACCCGCGCCCATTCTCCCCTTTTACGATCGTTATAAACCACCCAAGATGGATCTCTTTAAAATTCTGACTTAAATGTAAGGTTTATAGATATGCTAGTTCGGAATTTTATGTAGAATCTTTTTGTATAGGGTAATTTTTGTGAACACAAAAATCTGATTTTTCCAGACACTTCGACTGATTTAGGGGAATTTAGGGAAAAAATAAAGGCGAAAACTTCTGGAACCTTCTAGAATCTTCTGCAACTTTCTGGAAATTTGTGTAATAAGCCTATTAGGCGCCGTATGTTCGACATTAGAGTTTCTATGACTGAGGTAACATCGACGGGTCTTCGCTACCTTATTACTTTTGGTAACTACATTGTTGCTGTTTTGGATAATATAAATTATTTCTTATACAACGTGTAACAGGATTAATTCACAACCTCAGACACCCCAACTTTAAAATATTATTGCAATCATAGTTTATGCTTTGAAATCGTACTACCATAATTACAAAATCTTTTATTTATGAAATTAGTTATACCAAATGTAGGCACTTAAGATGGTCACCTTACGAGTTACAAATAAGAGTGTACTACTACACACGCTCGCGGACACGCACACATTTACACAAGAGTCATTCACACGAGTACCTAACGTCGATCGCTGCGCCGCGCGCGCCGGCAGAAACAGCTGACAATAAACGAAATACAAATTACGTACGTAACTGATTACTGGGTGGTTTGGTAAACAAATTATTATTAATTTAATCAGTAAGCATAACATTTGTGTTTTAGCTATAAAATCTAAATATTTTACTTACTAGATATAATGCGTACGAACCCAACGTAAGACAATATTTTGCATGAATCGGCTATAAAATATTATTAATTTCACTTCCGCTAAACTTGGAACCGCTAAACTAGATTGGGAATCACAACACAAAAAAATACAACAAAATTAACTTACGTGTTACATGGCACTCATGCGGCGATTTCTTTTTAAAATATGTTCGAAATGTCCACCACCTTGATACACTTTGATGCACATTTGCGTGATTGTTCACGTAATTTATGTAAAACTTCAGTGTCACTTTTCACTTTTAGGAAGGCTGCCACTATTCTACTTTTTAGTAGTCTAGTTATACCAGAGATTTATTACGTCCCAACAAAAAAAGTCAAGAGGCGTCCAGTCAGGTGACCTAGGAGGCCATTGCACAGGTTCGCCGCGACCTATCCAGCGCTCTCCGAACTCAGCATCGAGATACTGTCGTGTGTCGGACACTACACTGGTGCCGCGGCCGTGCCTGTTGTTAAATGTCCTGCATGCCAATGATACATTATCACCACACAGTGCCAAAGTTCTCACCATTTCAGTGTATTCAATATTCGAATACCGAAAAGACATCGCGCGCGAAAGTTATCGAAATATCTACTAAACACTTAAACACAAGTAGACACAGATAACTGCGGTGCACGACTGGATTTTTTTCACATAGTCGGTGCCAAGGTCGGTGCCCATTTAGGGATTGCAATAACGGGATATTAGACACACCGGAATTCCGCATACATTGTAGCAAAATTACAAACCGAATTTAATCACCATTTTAACGTCCCGCGAAATTATTTTTCATAGAAATACCTACTTGTTGTTTCATTTCATAGTGATTTTGTTACAATTTAATTTGTTTCATTTAAGTGCATGTATTGCGCGGGATTTAGATCGCCCGGTCTTGCAAATACCGGGAGTAATTTTTATCGCGGCGCATCCCTATACCGGTTGCCTTTTGATGTACCGCCGCGCCGCGCGCGCCATCGTTTGTCGGATGGATCAAATTGCATTAAACAATAGCTGCATCCTGCTCTATCTAGTTGTACTTAAATGTGCGGAAAAGAGAATATGATAGTTATTTATTTTGGTAGCTTATTACGTTTATTGAGGCCTATCGTTGTGTGCGTTTGATTAATGATAGATTGCTTAAATAAACTTTATGACTATCGAAATAAAGTTCATTTTTGTTCATTATTTAGTTTATTAGAGTATTCGTTTAGTGATTCATTTAAAAATGATCTTATGTCCTGGAGTTACGTTTCAATTTCGTTTGTTCGGAGTAGTAAATGAAAGTGTCTGTAATTTACTTGGACTTAACTAATTATTTAAAAAAAAAATACCTACCAAAAAAAATGTTGATATCGGTTCAGTAGCCGATTCTGAACGTACTACTTTCCGCTTTTACATTTAAATCTGTTACATGTTGTATAAGAAAGTAAGATGCAACTTAACATGCTGGGAAAAGAAAATAATTACGTAGCACTTAATTTCATTTGCTCATATTATATTAAGATATTATTATTCTAAACATCAAGGCATTTACAATAGCCAACATAGGATACTGTAGTATTTTCGTTTTCTACGAAATGTTACTTCGCGGCCTTTCAAAAAGCATTTCATTAATATTCATTTTATTAAAGTGGGTACCGATGTAGGTTTCCTTATCTTTATAATTTCTTCTTTACTGTATTCTTTATTTTATAATAAAAATAACATGTTTTAACACACTTAATATATTACTGTTTTTATTATGTTTGTTTGTGTAAGTGACGAGAAGTTCTCTGCGTGTTCATTTTAGCTATCACTCGTAGTCGCTTAACAAATGTAATGGTGTACTAATACATCATACTTTGTAAACCGATACGTAACAACCCAACTTTCCTCATACATCTAAAAATGTGACATAAATTTGCTCAGCAAGCAATAATAAATAACCATCTAATTTACATAAGGACATTGTTAGACATTATATATTCTGACATTGTCATCTTACATAATCTGGGAACTATCCTCGAGAAAAGTCCATCTCTCTCTCTCTAATTCGTATATCTACTCTTTTCTAACTCATGGGTTAACCATCCAAGCGCGCCGATGGGCGGAGCTTAAAGCCTATCCAGTTTAAAAAGACCTATGAAAATCCGCTCGACGGTTCTAAGTTGCTGTAGTTTTGGTATAGATGGGTGTTCTGATAAAGTTCTTCTTTAAATGGTTCACTATATATCGCCTGAATGAACATTGGCTGATTCAAGCCACGCCCAATCAGAAAATGCATTTCCAAGATTGCAGATGGCACGATGTAAGAATGGGGATCTAAAAGTTTGCTCTCGCATTTGGCTCACGGCAAAGATTTCGAAAATGTCAGTTTTTAGGGTAATAGCGGGCGTTCTTGCTTCTTGAATGGGAATGCTGGCACGTTCCTACTGAGAGAGTGGTATGGGGGTTGTTTAATTCAACTTGCTTGCTAATTTGAATTAGTTTTTGGACAAAAACTACGATGGTTTTTGAATATTACCTTTTTAAGTGTTGTCTTAATCGCTGTGGTTTTGTATTACTTAGAAATTATCTTTTTTATTTCGCAATGGAATAGAAAATTGACTAATGATCTAATAGTGTGTGTTGTGCACAGTATGCTCTTTGTTTTAATTATGGCATGCAAATGATATCGGAAAAATATAAAGTCTTATCGAACTTCGAGAAATTCGGAACAAAATATAAAATTGTCACAGATATAATATCAATATCTCCTTTCTCTTTACTGTCTCACTGTTTTTAAGGTTTAGACATGACGTAAATCTTCGTGTAACTGGTAATGCACTACACAAGCTTAACAGCTTGGACTGTGTAAAGCCTACTAACGTATTGGAATTATCTCGTGTTTATAACATGTAATAAAAGTGACTTTTTCATAACCGTGCTAGTCAATTAGAAATTACATACAACTTATGGTATGTGTGGCGGTGGACCAAATAAAGTTTATAAGAAGTCGCTCTATCGATTGTATTAATAACTTTTAAGGTATTAGGATAAAACTATTATATACGGTTTTTATCTTGGATTTGATTTAATTTTTAAATTTTTTAACATCCTGGCGTTTCGATTACTTTACAGCTTTCGTGGTCACGGGACGGCCTGGAGTCTGGAAGTGAAAAAATAAAAATTATACCAAATCCGCGACAAAATCCGTAAATAATAAATAATTTAATTTCAATGTTTAACATTCGCGTAAATCTAAGAAACCATTAGATTTAAATTATATAATTATCCACATCAAGACTAGTCACGCGGTTTTTATTTCATGAACAAATAAGATATATCAAATCTCTAATAATTCCATAACTCCTTCAAAAACACTCCGAATTTCGCACTCAAAATTACAACTGAAGTTCGTTCACCTCGTTCATAAAACAATGCGCATGCATATAATTTCACATAAAGCTATATCAATAAGGGGCTTACTGGCGGGAGTAACGAAGTGTGCAGGCAAATCGCATTAACGCATTGTTGTGTGCGGTTGCACATCTGTTCAGCGGCTTATCAACTCCGCTCTATGTAATGAAATATAGCTATATACTTGTCCTTTACTGAACTTTGAAATGTCTTGATCTGCATACGGGAGAAGGGTAGCGGTGGTGAATACCTGTGTTGGTGAGAGACGCGAATCAAGTTGTTGTAGCTCCATCAAATGTAGAAAAGCTGAGCGCGTTTGTTATCTAATTTTGTGTTAGAGTTACAGCCGCTACCAATAAACAATCACAATCCAAAATTTGCCGTTTGAGATTGACAGCTCAATCTTTTTTCTGATACTATATTGCCAATAATCAATCTCAGTAGTGAAAAAACTATGGCAACATGGTAAATGACAAATCGAAAAGTAGAAAACAATCCAGATTGACTTCAATCTAATTTTTTCGATTGATTATTGGCATCGGCCGTTAGTGGTTTAGGTTAGTTATACATCTATAGGTATTTTATTTCACAATAAATGAAGTAATTTTGCCGTCACATCGGCCGTGAGAATATTACTTAAGATCTAATAAAAATTACCTCTTTACGTACATAGGTTCGGTAGCACTACCAATTTTTATGGAATCTCGGCTATATTCAAATCTGTATGGTGGCTGGGCATGTCTATCTCTCTTGTTTCATATATTTAAAATATTGTTAATTTCAGTCTTCTTTGAATAAAATACCTAGAGTGTGTTACAAGTGTGAGTGTTTTACAATAGGCATCGTGGCAATTATACATTGAATTTCATAACACTGATATATACGTAATACTACGCCCGTAGCGGGGGGGGGGGGGGGGCATTGTGGAGCAATGCCCCGCCTTGAAATCCCAATGCCCTTCCTTAAAAACACCAAAAACTAAGATAAATTATTATAATTGAATAGTTTGTTTATCGTTTGAGATAAAAAAAATGTATTGATAGGACCTTGAGGTTAATGTTATACATGGTGATTGATTTAGGAGCCCGTGCTTCGGAGCAGAATATCTATTATGATAAAAATAGCTAAGTATAGCTGAATAAGTTTAGAATCAATACGAAAAAAATATACAACTTACATTGGAATTCCATTAACTTGTTGCTGAATACTCCTGCTATTGGGTTGGCAAAACACATACCTGAACTAAATTAATTAACAATCGAATTTAAAAGGGGAGCCTCTATATTATTGATATTTTTTTTATCGTAATAGAATTACAGATGGATACAGATGGTCAAGAAGTCCCATACATTAGTGGGCTTAATTATTATGAAGTTGTATCCCAGTTATACATTATTTCCCGATATCCAACACACTGGACAAACACGTCAACATATCACATACCAACAAGGTAATCAAAGGTCTCCGAATCCATGTGTGTCTCGCCTTAACAACTTCCATCTGGAGCACACATTTTTCTATTATTATATTCTTACGTTTAATAAGTCCCTCCATACACATTTAAATAACAATACGTACGGCTATAACACAATGCTCATCGCCCGACGTCGCTCGCTCCGGTGGTTTTCAATCCCATCCACTCTGGCACGAATCCAGGATTTGGGAGCGTGGTTGAAAATCTGTTTTGTTCAAAAGTTGGGTTGTTGTGACGTGCGAGTGTACCGTATTGTTTTGTAAGTTACACAGAAAAATACTCTAAAAGATTCCTTTCCTGAAAATTGAATATTTTTGCTAAGGTTTTAAGATATGGTGACATAAAGAAAAATGCTTATTGAATATTTTTGTGGTCTTATACAAAAAAATCCTATACTAGAATGAAAACTACCCTATTAATCTTCATAATACAGTCCAAAAACAAAACATACAAGTCCAATTTCACAAAAATGTTTTTACAAAACATAAAAATATTTTTTAATTTGTGGGTTATTAATACCCAAGGCTTGTCCCAAATGCGATCCCGCGTCATCATATTGCGCGTTTTTACTCCTATTCAGCCAGTAGCCGGCGCGGATTATTGTAGGAAATGAAAAGATTTCTCGTACATTTTTTTCTTCGAGATGGATTAGTCTTGCGGTCGGGGTTATCTTTTCATGTGATTTTTTTGGATTTCAAATTGGAAATCTTTAATGAAACAGTAAAAATCTAAAGATCAGCTTGTAGATATTTAAATAGAGGAATTCGTATTTTTCCACAGTTTTATTCCGCGATTACTAGGGGTCGATGCATCGTTGAGATGCGTAGTGCAGAATGATTCTACTTATAATTTTAAAATCTAAATATCTTGCTAACATATTAATATTATATTTGATGAAGAAAAATTGTATAAACTAGCATTGAAGAACATTAAATTTTTCAACATACTGGCTTTCAAGTTCAGAACGTTTAAATCACTTTTTTATACTTTATTGCACCGTGGACATTATTAGAGAACCTCTATCTTTCTCAAAGTCGGTTAAAAAGGACAAGTTAATGACCTTACAAGTCGTTAATAACTGCTAAAAACGGAATTGAAGTATTTAAATAGACCTAATTTATTACAAAAGTATAGGGTAGACAGAAACTTTAAAATATTTCACTGCACGTCACGGTTTATTGCGAGTGCCTAACACACGGCGCGTGGCGCGTCGGAAACGAACCCGCACTAACAGACGAGCGGACGGATGCCATCTATTACACGGCTATATCGGACCTGACGGTACTCAACTACCCCCGGTTTCAATACTAAAGTTAATATCTGACTTCGCTTACATTTTAGCGAGTATAATATTTGGTTGGATCTACCTTGATAGTTATTACTGTCAAATCCTCATTTAAGTAAATGTTCATCACTGGAATTCCTAAAGATTATGATAATAAAATGAATCTGTTTCTGTATCAGCCCATATACGTCCCACTGCAGGGCACGGGCCTACTCTACAATCGAGAGTACGATTGAGAGTGGTTAGGCCATATAGTCCACCACGCTGGCCTAGTGCGGGTTGGCGGACTTACATACCATAGAAATTTTTATAAATCGCTATGGTATGCAGGTTTCCTCACGATGTTTTCCTTCACCGTTTTAGTGCGTACATGCATAATAAAATGAATACAGCAAGATAAATGGTATTAACAGTTTGACGAACTATTGCAATCGGCTTCCAATATTAAGTTTAGGTGTCTGAGTAGAAGATGTACATAAAATTATAAGCTACAAAATAAAATTATAGTGTACAACACAGCTAATATAATGAAGAATATTAGTGTAATATATATAGTTTATACTTTTTAATAACATAAAAAAATGTACAATTATTCATACACAAGACACAACTGTTTGTATTTCCTCGATAAAATAAAATGAAATAACAAACGTAAAGGAAAAATAAAACATTTTCCAGTTTTTTTTCCACAAACTTTTCATTTTTTATAGTTAGGAAACTTCAAATAGCAACATTTAAATATAAAGTAGGCATAAAAAGTTTAAAGTTGGCACATAAATCGCGAATGGGGATCCCGCTGCATTGTCATTCAAATTGCGACTGGCGACCGACACGTCTCGATCGACACTTGCCCGCACAATTTAAATAATAATCGCTTCCTTATATTTTGTATTTAAATGTATACAGGGATAATATTATTTTTTTTAATATCTTCCATTTTTGTAGAAGTTTTGTTTCTCCTATCTTAAATCAAGCAAGTTATCCACCCGCATTAGAGGCACATAGCTCGTAGAACCGATGGCCGTTGGGGCCGAAAATTTCTTGAGTGGCGGCCACGTACAGGCAAGCGAAATGTCGAACGCTCGCCTACAAGTTGGACGGACGATCTGGCTAATGATGCAGGAAGTCGCTGGATGCAGGCCGACGACAACAGGTCATTGTGGAAATCCTTGGGCTTCCCCAAATTTTTAAAAGATTCCGACGAATTGAGAACCTCCTCCTTTTTGTGAAGTCGATTAAAAATGAATAGGGATTTATAATGAACACATTAAAAAAACGATTACAACACATGAATATTAAAAGCAATTGAATAACAAAATGTCTTCCACACCCTCATAAATTGTCACTCATAATGGCCAATTCAAAATATGTATTTTGTATTACTATGACTGATATGACATTTTAAAGGCGTTGCGAATTATTACAGTATTCATTTTTATAGCTCTTATGTCTATAACAACAGAGTTGGAAATGTGAAATGATTGAAATATTTTTTGAATGATGTCTTATTGTGTTTTTAACACGTAGCCCTTACAGTGGGGTGCGGCGTGGGGTAGTTTGCACCCTTGCTGATTAGCGTTCTTAATCTACGGGGGATCATGGATGGTATTATCCAAAAGGACATGAATACAATAATTATTAACTAACGTAAAATAAGTTTAATTTGTCAATGAAAGCATACTGCACACAGTGCAAAATAATGTCAATATTGTTTCAACTCAAGTGATGTAAAAAAATTAGAGCAGCAATTCCACTAAAACATCAAGAACTTGTGTGTGGTACAGTGAACAATTTTTTTTTTTTCAATAACTGCAAATGAAAATGTCCATTAAAAGTTTTTATTTCCAATTTCTTTAATGGAGTTTAGTAGTGTATCCTATACCAGCCCATAATATAGTCTTATTCCGGGGTACGGGCCTCGTCTACAATCGAGAGAAGGATTGAGAGTGGCCTGGCGTAGTGCGAATTGGCGGACTTTAAATACCATTTAAATTCTTACAAATCCTCCTTTCCTCAAGATGTATTCCTTCGCCATTATAGTGCCTGCTGATTGACTATCAATACACAGATGACATCGAAAAGTTAGAGATGTGCCCTTGGTGGCATATTGTATATTACCACCAATGCTATTTTATATTACAAATGGGAACCTTCTACATAACACCATCCTTTATTCAATAATATTTCGTATGTTTATATAAGATCTTAAACTGTCGCCTAATGAACTGCCGCGGGACTCATCCTGTTTATGAAGTTGGGTGCAAACATTATATTGTCATATAAGCTTTTTATACAGTTTTGGGACCCGTTTTGTTTATTTAAAGACTTTTTAATTGTCAGATGGATTGTCTAATAAATTATACACTGAATATTAAAGGATAATTCAGTTAATGCAACTGTATGTTATTATTTGTATCGGATAGTAGACGAATTTTTTTTATTTGACGACTGAAATATCCTTAAAACTAACTTTTGGGTGTATAAGATCTATTTTTTTTTAATTATTTCTATGAATGACGAAAAGAGCATGCCATTAAGCTGATGCAAACGCAAACTACATCATTAATTACAAAGCAAAGCATGATATTTTACTGTACTCGTTACTATGAGATATGCGATTTAGTAGTTAATCTGGCTACAACATTTTTCAATCCGAAACACAACAGAGCATGTACACTTCTGTTTGGCCTAAGAAATAGACATCGTGGTGGAACTTACCCAGACAGCCTGTCACATATGAGAGACCTACCACCAGTAAAGTCTTTTGTAACGTTTTTAATTTCTGGGTCAGGTGTTAGTTTTATTTGGGGTTAAATAATTTTAAATTGTTGCCTATTGAACCATCACGAAATCAGAATCAGAAATGAGGAGATCCGTAGGAGAACCAAGGTTACCGACATAGCCCATAGGATTGGCAAGTTGAAGTGGCAGTGGGCCGGGCACATAGCTCGTAGAACCGATGGCCGTTGGGACCGAAAGGTTCTCGAGTGGAGGCCACGTACAGGCAAGCGAAGTGTCGGACGCCCGCCTACAAGGTGGACGGACGATCTGACTAAGGTCCAACAGGTCATTGTGGAGATCATTGGGGGAGGCCTATGTTCAGCAGTGGACTTCCTGTGGCTGATATGATGATGATGATGAACCATCACGGGACGACTCGTATTTTTTGTATCATTAATGTAGTTCATGAATGTTGCGTGCAAACATTGTCATTTAAGCTTTTTAAATAGTTTTGGGTCGCGTCGGGTATGGTCACATGTTGTATTATTTATTTAGGGATTTAATCGTCAAATAGAATGTCGAATAAATTATTTAATGATTGTGACAGTGACTATTGGATAATTTAATTAATGCAACTGTTATTTTTATTTTATAAGTCATGATGTGTTTTATCCTAAATAACATAGATATAGTTCGGATCCCACAGTAGGATCGAGGCTTGGCTCGTGGGTATCATAATCTAAGAGAGACTTTTCGGTCTCACAAATACCCAGATCTTCTGATGCAAATACCTGTAGTTCAAACAAATATTTGTTTTGTCAAAACAATGGTGAATCAAAAAATCGAAGCATCATAAATATAATAAGATCATTTACTTGATAGTCATCAAACGAGCACATAATACATATACTTTATAAGTACATTATTTTGTTATAATAAAGCAACAATAACTTTTAAACTACATCCACCCTTAATGGCCTACACAAACACTTTACTGCCATCATTAACCGCAATATTTTCCAAATAGCCGCCAAATCACATTCGGATATATCCGCGACATTAGCCCGGTCGGAAGCAGTGCGCGGGCGCCGGATGTCGACGTCATAGATCGTGTGCGGTGACGTCACATCCGTCTTGCACGGCCGCGCTAGCAGGAGGTCGGATTAATGTTCAGGACACAATGAGTTCCAACTTTACTTTAGGCATTAGGCTTAGGACTTAGTAATTAATTGTCTAACGCTGACATTATGTAGTAGGAACAATATAGACATTTATTTTAAAGGAGTAGGTATGCCCATTCATAGTTTCGGTATAAAATATCATCGGTCCCGATACAGATAATGTTTAAAATATATCATAGCATTTTTATGGTTTGTCTTTAAACGGTTTCCTGTTTTATCCCAGGCGACAGTTTTTTAGTAAATAAAGTAATTAACATCACATTTTACATTTTCTTCATAGAGTCGAAGGCAAAGTATATATTTTTGTTGGACTTCAAGTTAATTTCTCTAAGAACTTCTTGCCTAATTCGCAATTGTGTTTATATTTATTAAAAAGATATATTTTTCGATACACAAAAAAAAATATTCCGTCGAAGGACAAAAATCTTCGCACCTATACTACTTTCATAGGAATTCTTCTTCCAACTAATGGCGAGATGATCATGCCATTCGCCTGATTGTAAGCGATACGACAGCTCATGGACAAAACCATAAATTACAAAGCAATGCTTGGTATTCCACTGCGCTCGCCAGCATGAGACAAAAGATGTTAGTTCTCAATATGTCCAGTAGTTATTGGGGCTGCAATGTCTTTTTAACCGAAACACAGTAATGCATTTACACTGCTGTTCGGTGGGAGAAATAGACATAGTAAGAGTATGATATAATGTAATTCTCTTTCATAATTACTGTTTCTAATGGTAACCGAAATTTATAAGTATTTTTGTCTGCCCTCATACCCTGCCTATAACGATTTAATATTATCAATCAGATGAGAATTCCATTTCTATGTCACTACTATAGTTTAAGACTTGTTATATTCGTTCAAATATATATGTACTAGATACAGGGTCCGGAACAAAATCGCACACGCCAAAAGTGGCCGAGGTTACTTATATTTATACATATTTTGAATTTCAAACTACGAAATTTAGCAAGTATTAAATTATAATCAACTTCAGGTAACAATAAACCTTATTCCTTTAAATTAAGATTTATAATGTTTTTAGACCATACTAAAATCAAATAAGACCTCACGCTTATTTGTGCTCTTATTTATCTTGCCGTTTTTTAGGCCGTTACTTACAATCTAGTGTTTAATCTAATCGAAGCTTGTTAACATAAAAAAAATCTATTAAACTTGTAATGAACATCACATGTATCCTAAATATATCAATTAGTCTCGGTTTTTTCATCACCTATTCACAATACACCCTTAAATTTTCGTACAAAACACAAACTCACCGTGACTATTCAAGAACACTCGAGTCTATGTCGCATTCGACACACAACATTCGTCATCATTCGAATTGTAAAAACCGCGGATTAGTCACGCACCGATCGGGCGAACAAGTGTACTGTGACGTCATCGTTCGCTGTCGCCAAGTTTTTAAATACACGCTATAAGGTCCCAAATTGTGGTGTTAAATGGGTTGCGTATGAATTTAAAATAATAATACGTCATTGCGTAGTCCCTCTGTCTTTTGGATTCAGTGTGGCGGATGTGCGGAGCGTTGTGTTGATTTTGATGGGTAGGTATTTGCGGGGGTTTATTCTCGTTGCTTTGTGTGTTACGGTACGGTATTACATTGTCGAAAAATCATACGTTTATGAGAAAATCAAATGGCTAATTTGACCTCCCTTGTTGTCCAGATCGATCACAACGATTTTGGTTATTCATAGTTAGGAGGGCTCAGCTGAGGCGCTTTTATATGGCTAAGATATCTATAGACCCTCATCTAGGCTCATATGGATTGTTGACGCTTTGCTTTGTACTGTTAAGAGAAAGGAATTAAGAAACGAAGAAAAAGTAACATGATAATAGCTTATATAGCTATAGCCTTTCGTAGTGGAAATGGTCGTAATAACTTTTCCCTTATCAAAAACGAGTGTGCTATTAGATTCACATTGGACTTTTAGATTTCCAACACCGCTTACTTTTCATTTATATTAGTTATGTCTAAACTATTGTACCAACCACCACGTCATCAATAATTGCTTACACTATCGTAACATAAAATGGGAACGCACATCAAAATCCAATGGCCACATTCGCGCGTGAATTTAAATCTCGCCCCGGGTGTTAGGAAGCGTTGATTTGTGGTTATTTACCGCGGTGGTTAAGTTTCCATTTTCGCTGGCCGCTCGTGCGGAATCCGCCGCCGATTTCGATGCGAATTTCGTTTTTAATTTTACAGAATAGGTACGCCGGGGTGCGTTTTGTTATCGCTAAATGTTGCAACACAATAAGTTGAATTATACAGTGTGTGGTTTTGATTTGGGGACGGTGTTCGTTTAGGCTGTATTGTAAGCCTTTACTATTTATATTTGTGAAGTTAGCCGTGTAGGATTTTAGGAATGTTGTTATATTCTAACGGTATTTAGAGACGTTGAACGTCAATTATATTGTTCCTTAATTAATATTGTCTTCATAAATTCTACACCAATTAATATGATGTTACATGTCTCTGAGTACTGTAGAGCAAATGATAGTATACAGTCATAGTGTCAGAGAAAGCTAATATCTGATGTACGCTATTGTTATTTGGGCAGACGGTTATTTTTAAGCAACAAAACAATCGTAGGCTTTATAAGATTTATAGATCGAAAAAAAAATGCTCAGATCTTTATATTTTCTCATGGAGTCAACAATATAATCGGGTTTGAATTCACAGCACATATATATCTGGGCTATTCGTTAAAATACTCTTGATAATAAGTGTGTAAATTATATATCAATTTGTTAGAAAAATATTTCTTAATTCACTATACTTCCAAGTACATTAATAAACTTCATTTAAGGCAACCAGAAATCCTCAAAACCTTTTAAACTCAATTTTATCACAAATCAGCATAAGCCACCCCGTTAATATTCTAAATAATTTCATCACCGTCTTTAGTATTTCAAATCAAACTAATTCGATTAAGTTCTGGGCGAAGGAATCTGTCGGCTTGACTCCAGTAAAAAACCCTTTTGTCCAAACAAGTCAGTGGCGCGAGCAAACGTCACCGGGGGAAGCGGCGTGACGGGCTCATTGAGAATTCACTCGGTGCCCCCGTTTGAGCGGAACACGCACTGGGCGGAAAAAACGCCGCGTTTTTTGGAAGATTTCGGTGATTTTTTGGGATAGAATGCGGGACGAATTGATGTTATTGAGTGAAGACTACCTACGGGAAAACAATGAATTAAAGGAAGAAAGTAAATGCAAGACAATCAAATAGGGCAACTATATACTTAACGTCATTTTTGATATTATTACATTTTGTTATAGGAAGAGTTACCCTTGGGAAATATTCGGAGAAGCCAATTGTAGACAGTGAATTTTTGGTGCCGCAAAAAAATTATGACAAGACATGTATTAATTTGGTTAATGGTGTATAATCATAATATGATTACTAGCCCATATAACAGACAAACGTACTTTTTCAGAATAAAACGCGCGAGGTCTCACCAAATATAATTTCAATACTCGAGGAATCTTTCAGTGACTCCAAGTACAGTAGTATTTTTTTATATACAATAAGTCAAACGAGCAAACAGATAAGGTAATGTTAAGTGTTAAATATAGCCCATGAACATCCGCACCACATGGATCATGGATATGCCGGCACATCATATCAGGAGGGGAATCGAAAAGGATGACCACAGGAAAGGGGTATTGGGCATCCTACAATCTCACTCATCGGACGAAACACTTCAACTAAGCTGTCACTTTGCGTTGCTCACCTCTGAGACTCTGAGTCAGTCAGTCATAAGTCATGACTGAAAACGCTTTGCGACTTCCAAGTTCAGAAAGATGATGATGGAGTAATTTTGTGTAAGAAAAATAACGTATAAAGAAAAAACGCAACGTTTTTTGGGTAAAGTGCGTTACCATCAAATTTGCATAGCGCGCCTCAAGAAACAGGCAGACTTTAAATCTAGTAAATTTACTAAATCTAGGCTTGAACTGATTCAACGTTGGTCCCAGGCGGCACTGCTTACCATAGACTATACCATAGAATGGACAATGTGCATTTCTACTATTTTTTGCATTGGAATGTAAAATCGTATTCGAATATTTGAAAAATCATACCTGTTTGTCATAAATTATTTCCTCTCGATCTAATGTATTTGCCTCATACTTTGTTATAAAGGAAACAAGATAACTAATTTTTTCCAAGTTCTCATATATTTTATTCTTTGGATTACATAAGAAACAAGTAATTATAACCAAAGATTCGTGGGGCTTGGATTAATAATTGCTGAGTAATAATTGAGCGTTACTCTTAAGTAGGTACTTGTTATGACCGTCGATTCTCACAAACATGGATTGCAGTAGAGGGTATATATAAAGAAAAAGTATATTTCTTGTGTTACAAGTAACAGATAAACGTTAAAACAATATTAAGCTTCATTTCAAGTGCGTGGTGGCCTATTGGTAAACGGACTAGACGCGGCTGCCAACATGTTCACGGTGGTCGCGGGTTCGAATCCCAGCGCACACCTCTGACTTTTCGGAGTCATGTGTGTATTGACAGTCAATTACCACGCACTAAAACGGTGAAGGAAAACATCGTGAGGAAACCTGCATACCATAGCGATTTATAAAAATTTCTATGGTATGTAAGCCCGCTAACCCGCACTAGGCCAGCGCGGTGGACTATATGGCCTAACCACTCTCAATCGTACTTTCGATTGTAGAGTAGGCCCGTGCCCTGCAGTGGGACGTATATGGGCTGATACAATACAATACAAATCTTCATTTCCCTTCTGGCGCATGTATTCTTTGACACCTTTTAGAATTTTACCTGAATATTTGTTCTGTGCGGGCTGTAGGCAAATTGATTCGTGAATTCGATTTATATTTGACGAATAGAGTCAACTGCTGCGGCTGCACTGCAAGTATCTATAAATTTCTTAGGAACTGCTTTCTATTTATTTTACTTCTAAGGCTTGAGTAGTTTATTTTGTTCTAATTTAATATTGATGAGGTAAACGAGGCTGACGTCACATTAGATCAAATCTTTCTCTAATTAAAATGTTGTAGGAATTGATACTTTTTTATATATTTATTTATTGCATCTTTACTGCACACAAAAGAACAAAAAACATACAATATTTTACAAATAAAGAGTATAGTTGGCGGCCTAATCGCCCTAGGCGATTTCTTACACACAACCTTTGGATGGATATAAGAAAAGGTTAAGAAGAGAGATATAATATATAATGCAGGAAAATTGGGTTCATCATTTTATATCCAGCATGCTGCGTGGCATTTAGGATGAGATAATTATGTAATGAAGATTTATGTTATCAAACAATTTTTTAACCTAGTTGCCATTTAGTTAATGCAGTTTGATAGCTGATGGAAATCTATCGATATCAACGAAATAGTGATATAATTTGATATTACCTATCGATAGTGACGTTACAAACGCTTTAGCGATACTTGTCATATTTAAATTACAAAACTAATTTACTCGACCAACGTCTATTTGAATTTTGCAACTGGTGTGTACCGTCGGCATCGTTAAGTCCTTAAAAATACAAGAAGACGGATGCGAACCGTACATATCCCGTCTATCTGAATATAACAAAGGGATTCCCCACTTGTCATGATAACGGCACAGTTAAAATAAAGGGTTATGTATTCGTGTTAAGATGACAATACTTACAAAAGTCACATACTCTAATTAAACCAAAATATAAAAAAAACTACTTAATTATCGCCAAAGTATTGTGCTCGCACATCCGACAAGTGACTCTCATAACACAAAGCTTTTGTTTTTTTAAAATAACAAAGAAATTTTATTCGCGCGTCGACTACACCTTGTGTGATTGTTGCTTTTACATTTTTTTTCTACTTTTTTCAATGCTTTGATGCTCTTTGTTAACGAAAAACATTGTTCCACTATCATTAAAACGCGATATGTTTGTCTCTGGCTCGTTGTGTCAATGCTTTTTGTATTGAATTGCGTTTATTATGGGTTGTGTTTGTTAGTATTTTTTCAATTATATGCTTGCTTATAATACGAATTTTAAAAGAATTCATTCATTCTGCTTAGACGTTATCCCAGTTCCAGGGTCCGCCTTCCGGCTGAGTATCTTTCATTTCGCCCGGTCTTCGGTGTCCTTAATAGTAATCATTATTAATTCATTCACTCTATTTTTCGGTCATTGACTCTTATATTTTTCTTGACGACTTCGAGCCAGTGCTTCTTCTACCCCTTGGTCGAGGGAATTTAATTTTGAAAGGAACGTTTTAGTCAATGATGATAAGACTAATTCTTCATGTATTAGAGATATAGTAGGTACTAATATTGTACAAATCTTAATACAGCGTTACATTATTACTACGAAATCGGGATGAAAATATTGATTGAATATAATGGAAAGATCGACTGTAAATTTTGAGAAACAGAACTATCTAAACTTGTGCTTCAACATTGTCATAATTATGTTCTAGATATTTGGTTACTAAACATAAAATAATTGAAGTTGATGCTAGTTTCATTATCATCAAGTGGCCGAGGGTTCGAATCCCTGGCCGGGCAACACGATATTAGATTTTTCTGTTCATTATTAGCCCGGAGTCAGGAATTTGTGCCCAATATGGCGATAGGCTCGTCTCCCATCACGTCATAGGACAGAAAATAAAAGGCGAAACGTGGGTGTCCTGGTTGCACCTCTACCTACCCTTTCTGGCGTAAAAAAGGCGTGTATTCATATATGAGTTTTATTATGACATGGACAACTACAATTCGTCATACTCAATACAAAACAGCTCATAAACAATCAAACCCCCAACCACCGAATTACATAAAACAGTAACACATAATTGCATATAAATAAAAAGTCCCATAACATTATTTAGCGGGGCCCAGGGCACAATCAGACGGACAAACGAGATCAAAATAAAAATCAAATTATGTAGACTTAGTTATTGCGTGGGGGTGCGCTCGGTCCCTTATTGCGTTATAGCTAGGGCAACCGCGCTAATTATAATCTTCTCTACTCGTATTTGCTGTGTGAATGAGTCTGAATTCATCTTTGCGTTTCTTAGTTTGAAATATAGGTGATTTTAGTATGAATTCTTACTTAGTAAATTTACTTAGGAATGAAAAAAGAGTCTTAAAACGAATTATACGCGCAGCCATGTAATTATAGTAGTTATGTATTAACAAATAATTTCGTTTATAGCTAAAAGAACAAATGGAATTTTGACTTCTAGAAATTTTATATTATTATCACAGATTATTATCGATGATTAAAAGAGCTGTTTTTTATTGCAATGAATAGCGAAACAGGAGACGAGCACGCCAATCGCATGATGGTTAACGAGACGACCGCTCATGGACAGTAGCAAAACCTAAAAACAGTATGAAGTACAAAGCAACACTTGGCATTCCATTGCACTCGCTTTCCTGAGATCTGAGGCTAAGTCTTAACTTAGATCTTAAATTTAAACCTTTGATTTCAGTTATGCGATACTTATAGACAAATATTATAACCATTACATTACTATGCTTCGGTTAAAACCTAGTAGTTTATTTTATTTACAATACGTTGGTTCGTTTTTTAAGAATTAATTGTTACAATGATAGTACTCTGATTTTTTACAATTTAAAGAATTATGTACTACAACTAGATTTTGGTAGAGAAAAATAAAAAAATATACGGTATTATATTCTATGAAATATAACACACCAGACTTTCCTAGCAAAATATAATTTCCCCCTCTTTATGCCCTCGAATATTAATATATTGCAGCGATAAAAAACGAAATCAATCCACGATTCATATTCAAATTAAATTATCAAGAACGAACTGCAACTCAATTGAAATATAATGAATTTATATAGGAATTTGGTGGTTTATGGGTGGTCGGTACAATGATGTAGGGAACTGGATATGATTCGATTATTTCTTTTGCGGATTAAAAGCATATATCTATGATATAACTTTATACTCGGAAACTAGCGACTTTATTTCTTACGAACCAATTGTCCCATGAATGGTTGCAATTAAATTATGTTGTAATAAATTGTTGTCTAAGAGAGGAACTGTCTTAAAACGATAATCGCTATATTTTTCAAAAATGGTTTGGTCATTTGCTTCAGTATTGCTTTGATTGGAGAAAATGTAAATTATTTGTATTATATTATCGCACGATATATTCAGTCCGAACGCATATTAAGAATATAGATCAAACAAATGTTCTTCAAGCATACGAAGTAAAAACATTTAATTCAGTCATTTAAAATCAAATCCATCCATCAATTCTATGAAGTCCAGTGCACCCCCGGGGAGCCGGGGGTAGGGTGGTAAAGACAATGTGGAACTAGCTGTTGTAATCAGGTTAGCGAACAATTTGCCTCTCTGTCCATGCGTGGTATATGACGGTGTAATCTGCTTCACTGTCCGTCTGTGTTTCGCATCGATTTTTCAACTTAGCTCGTATCTGGGATTGTTTCCCCCTTTGCTTTCCAATTTCGTTTTGATAGTTGAGGTTTTGTGTGGCAATGGTTGCGAGGTTAGGATTTATGGATGAATAGATACAGTGTTAGATTTGAAATTGGAATGAATGGATGAACGACGTTCTGGTTATATTGGGTATAAATAGTGTATTGAGATTTTATAATATTGGTATAGGAACAGTTTGTATGATATTTGCAAATCTTGGGTCAATTTTCGTTTTATGAAATTATCAACTCTACTACATGTCGATTTAGGATCTTATAAAGAACTTAGCCCCGTATCGCAAAAAATACATTATTGAATTGCATTTCACATACATATGATTGCATTGCGGTAGACTCAAACATCAAAATTAGATGGAACTACTACAAAATATCATTTACTATTTACCTATTTGTATTTGGCGTGACTAAATTACACATGCTTATAAATTCTGTGATTAACCCTTCAGACGTTACGAAATCATAAAAAAGTGTAGCTTAGGAATTATCTTTTTATATTCCAGTTAAAATTATTTTTGATGCCACTAATTTAGATATTTTTGGAAAACAACAGTCACCATTACGAAAATAACCATCGAACCCTTCCAAATAAAAAGCAATGTCACAGTTCATTAAAAACGCTCGTCTGCAACAAATCCGCCGATTGAGACGTCAGCGTCGTGACCAATCGCGTTAGGCCGGCGTGTGCGGCGCGCGTGCCGCCCGTCTGCAACCGGCACATCGCATCGTTAATTACACAGTGTAACGAGGTTTTATTAAGATATGTGTGAAAACTGTTGGTTGGAGTCTGTAACTAATTTAAATTATGTATCTATGTGAAATTGGTATATCATGCCCACTGTTGGCCACATGTCTTCATTATTATACAAGTCTTTCTTTAAATATACAATAAACTGTAAAAATATGGGATACTTCGGGATATTCCACACCGAACATAGCCCATTATCATTATCATGTCATAATCGCCATAATATTATTACACGTTGTAACGTTTGACAAATGTTTCTACGATGCACCTTTTTATATCCTTACGATAATCGTTTCTTCCAGACAAGAATATCTCCCAGTATAAATGAGGCTTTAGTTTCGGAAAAAAATACGTGGGTTTATGATTTTTGTATCAACGTATAAAAATTCAAGATTTTTCGTGCTTTTTACTCGTTTCTTGTAAAGTATCACCATCCCGGGATTGTCCTGGACTTTATCCATTCCTAGAATTGATATCCCTAGTTCCACCCCACGAGAGATAGCGGGCGAGCCGATCGCTATTCCAAACTCCGGGCTGATATAATTAATAGAATATCCAAATTATATACTTAAAAAAATTGAATAAAATCCGTTGCTTTTTTTACGAAATTTTTAGTTGCATTGTGTCTGTTATAACTAAAACTACCATCTGGCTTCTTTTTCAATCGCAGCTGGATATACCTGGTATATTGCGTAACAATATAGTGATGGTATTGATATAGAAACAATTTGTAAAAAAATAAGTTCCGTTTTTATCTCCACGTGCAGGTCAATTTTTGGGTTATTTATAGCCTCCTAGCGTCCAGACATTTTTGGAGCTCGTAGTCATTATGGCCCAAAGGTCCTTTTTGAAGAACATAATTGCAAAACCCGGAACAGCCCAAGTTATTTATTTTCTCACATTATTTGATGTACGAGTAAGATTTTTGGTACTACGTTGTGATAGTCCATAGATGCTTTTACAATTAAAAATTATTTATTGTAATTCGTAGTGAAAATAATACTTTGGTTCGTCTAAATGTCAAATAGTAATACTTTTTGAATATATCTTTTCAAAAGGTCCTTGGGCTGTAATCATAGTCGTGTCCCGAAAACGTTTGGGCGTCTGTGATGAACTTGATTATGGGTATTTTATAGGCGCTTGGGCGCTAGGAGGCTATGTAATTCGATAAGGACCTGGGTGTTGTGAGAACAAAAATATAAATTTTCTGTTGAAAGTATGAAGATTTTTACAAAACTAGCTCCAACATACAATTAATCTTACTGTGGTTTCCGGAATACCTATTTATTTATCTGTTTTATACAAGGCGATGATATTAATTCATCTCAAAATAATTGATTTAATGTGACATTTTTCACTAACGCAAAAAATTCTCACATAAAAAACAACATTTGCAATCACAATAGTTTTATTATACGTGTGAAATATTACATTATGTTGGCACGCGACTTTTAATGGGTTAATACGTGTATTAACGGACAAAGGATATAAAAAACCCCCGCAATGCGAGTGGGTGACATTGATATCATAATCAAAATATGAAATGATATTCGGGGGTCGAATGTACCCTTGAGAGGGATTTGTCGCCCCGTGTTTGTTTGTTTTAATGATATTTTATGATATTGATAGTTTATTTAATTTTGTTTAAAAGGATTTTTATTTAATAACATACTGTACATGTTTTCTTTGCCTTATGCAATGGGGTTGATAATTTGATAATATGACTATATACATTATCAAATTATCAATTACATATATTTGTTCATTTTTAACCTTGGTTTAAAAGTTAATAGAAGTCTATTAACTTTTAAACAATCATTGCTTGAATTTTATATTTGTTACCCCGTTAACATTACAGGCAATTTTTTTGCATGCTGGCTAAGCTCAGTACAAAGTACCCTAGAAATACTCTTAGTAAATGTAGATTGGAATCGATAAAAATATTTATTAAAAAAGCCTTGGCGCAGCGTCCATTGTGTGGCCAAGTCTGCACCAGACGCCACTTCTCTGTTCGCACGCCGAAATAAAAATTCTATGAAAAAAACGCAACCCACACGTGCCGACGCATTATTCGATAACCGTCGGGGGCGTATTAGACCATTGGTGACAACCCTAATCTTTCTCACTTAGCTATACTGCAAATTCACTTCTATTCACTTCTAAACATAGTCTAATTTCAAATAAAGAAATTATTAGAAGACTTAATTAACTATGTGAGTGAAACTAAATCTTAAGCATAAGAATTAAGGTTGAAATTACATTGTGTATGTATAGGGCTGTCAAATATCTCTATTTATCGGTGGGAAAGGCCGCGTGTCAGATCTAACACTAGTTTTAATATTTTCGGTCGCGTGGCGTGCACGCGTATTGCTTTGGTAAAAAACTGGACGAGCGTAATACGCATTTTATTGTCACATTCTTCTCGTTAAATGTTATGGAGATTTTTTTGTGCGGTTACGGGTTATTGGACTGACTGGTTCCAAAAGAAGTATTGGTAATGAGGTCCAATTGTGTAATTGTGGCTTAACTGTAATTGGTGTATTCTAATGGAAATTTAAATTTTTCATTTGGAATTACACATCTGCCGAGTCGTATTGATTTGTATTGTATGGGTTGAATGATTCTTTAGATAATATTTAATATCTACAAAATCATAAATAGTACCTAAAGAACACCTTAGATCTTTTGGCGTCTGAATGCGTTGTTTTTATGCTGTTGTCAAAATATTAGTTACAGTATTTATCTCTTCACCATCGCTCTTCACATATTTTAGTATATATTTTTCGAATTTCATTTGTAATTCCAAATTTTGTCACACGCAAATAGAATGTAGACAGACTAGACGTTACAACAAATATTCATAATATTATGCTGATAAGCGTAGATGTAAAGAAAGTTTAATATTCGTGATAGAGTTGGATTACTTTTGATTTGGTTTGGTCATCTCTAAAAATATATTTGCCTGGCCCTTAGTAATAATTATCGAACTGAGGCAGTTGTGATATCATCGAGAAAGGTAGATTCAAACTCGGAAAAAATACAGGCGAATTGAAATAGATTGAGGCAACAGGCAGGAAAGTCCTAGGATCTCTTGGGATAACGCGTCTAAAATGGAGAACAATGTCAGGCTACACATTTAAAGGCTAGATAAAATATTTAGTCTTACGAACATGTAACATGAAATAAATGATAATCATTATGCTTGAATATGTAGGTGCTGCCATCTGTTGTAATTTTTCTCTGTGTTTATGTTAATTCAGACTAAATAGATTACTTTTTTCGCTTCGGGGATTTTCGGAGACAATACCATATTGATTAATTTATTAGTTTACTCTTTATTACACACACAAAAAAGTACATTATATTGGTTCGGAAATAATCAAAAATAAATTTACCATATAATACTTCTTTCTGTTTTATATTTGGATTCATACTAAATACATACTAGTTACTGTTTTGTTTTGTATTTTGTTAGAATAATTCATAATAACGCAGTGCTTATTTTAGCATATAGATAATAAAATGTATGCTGTATTTGTGTATATATATTTATATATTTTTAATATTATTTATTTAGGGCCTTTGTCCAACCAAGTTTCGTCAGGCCCATCCCTATAATTAATATGAACAATTGTTTGAGATGTTTTATGTTAATAAACTGTGAATAGCACTAGTTCAATATTTTAATTATTTTTTTTTTCTTTTCACAATTTCTAAATAGAATCATTAACACTTTTCAATGTAAAGGAGAGTCGGTAATGTTTTGTGTAATGCATCAAATGTACAGCTTATAGACCATATATTTAGTATTAAATAGAGACTAGAATTTAGATTTTTTATGGTGGTAGGTCTTTCATATGTGAGAGGCTGCCTGAGTAGGTACTACAGCAATATTTATTTCTCCTGCTAAACAGAAGTGTGAATGCATTGTTTTGTTTCGGTTAGAAAGACATTGTGGCCAGAATAACTACTGCACATATTAAGACTTAAAATCTTATATCTCAGGACGGTGAGCTCAGAGGAATGCCAAGCATTGCTTTGTAATTCATGGTGCTGTTTATTTTTGCTACTGTCCCTGAGCGGTGGTAACGCTTGTTATCCGACGAATGGCAATCTCATCTCGTCACGCATTACTTTAAAAAAAATTGAAATCTTACAAAAGTAGATCTTATATCCCATTTAAAATAAAATGGGCGCAATCAATTTCTATTTGTTTGCTTGCTTAAACATTATTTTAAGTTCAACTTGTGTAACACTCTACGTGCGAAAAACAAAAATATATTCGTGACATTCAACGCCATCTATCGACGAGTAATGTAAAACACTCCACCCTCGTTCGCAAAGGGCGTATTTCCGTCCACGTGCCGACAACAATACGATACAGCTGCGATACTAAAACGATATAATGGACGATGACATCCTACGTCATAATGCTGGATTATTAACGATAGAACAGGAAATTGGCCTTTTTATCGCGCTTTGTGAAAGGACTGTAGTTATAGAATAGGTTAAGGGTAAGAGGGTATGATTTGTTTGGGTTTTTGCATATTTAATGACTTTCTGATTTATAATTCTTTATGTTGGGAAATATTAGAACTTATTAAGCATCCAACGAACTGTTGCGACCTAATGCTTCTCTTATACGCTTGCTGGGGTTCGGCAAACGTTTGTAAGATCTCGTGATAAACACGCACTAAAGTTTAAGTACATTGCAAACGCTTGCAGCTAATCTTTTACGACTTGTGTTCATAATTCAAAAACAGATGCTAGCTCCGATTAGCGAAGAGCTTACGCGAGCCCAGGCGAGTCGAGCCAAACGCTTAATTTCAATGTATACCGAGACGAATATGCCATTCGCTTGATGCTGTGGCGAGATGGTTAGCGATAGGACCGCTCATGAACAGTAGCAAAAGCAAACAACACATTGAATTACGATTACAAAGCAATGCTTGACATTCCATTGCGGTCGCCATCCTATGACATAAGATTTTAGAGTAACCTCAGGGCTACTATGTATAATGGTCAAGCAACATCAAAACTACACATGCATTATGTTACGCTTAAATCTCCAAAGTGGTGAGCAGGAAGGTGGACCTTAGCGATATATACAGTTTGCGGACCATAGTAATTCCGTTCAAATATGTAATAGGGATTCTATACCACAACCTTTTCGAACTCAATTTCCAATCCCAAGCAACTCATAAGAATTTTATAATCGAAGTAACATAAGCTAGAGTGCTTAAATTGAGATGAGAATCCTAGACTCGGCTGATCGACTGATCGTGTTTTCGCATGGTAAATACTTGATTTTAAGGGCAATTGAACAATTTTGTTAAATTGATCATTTACAGCACTTTTCATAGTAGAGTCAGTTTGATAATTATGTTACTCTATAAAAATATATTATAGAATAATTCACATGCTTATTAGTCATTAGTTATTAAACGATCACCAGTGTCCACAATTGTGTTAAATAAAACAAAATACAAATATAATTAACATTTTGTTAGTAAAATAGAATAATTCACAATACATGCAAATTACGGAATGTTAACTTATTACTAAATAACATTGCACACTTTTTATTTTTCACTTGCACTTTACTTTTCTTAGTCGGAGTCACTTAGCGGTATACTCTCCTAGAATAAAAAGAAATAATATAAATTACATTTAATACAATATTACTTCAATTATAAAATTTTTAATAAAAAAAATAAAAACCGACTTCAAAACAAAAAACCACTAAAAACCAAAAAATAACAAAATAATAAGTACCACTGCAAAGCAAAAAAATAATATTTATTTCATGGAACTTGTGCTTGTTGAATAATTTGCTTAATGACTTGACTAGCCAACAAATCAAAATATATGCATAACACATTGAAGGCGGGCCGCCAAGTACCAAACGGCAAACATGTAGGACCTATGCCTTATATTAATTTAAATATCTATATGTTTGGTACTGGGCGACCCGCCTTCAAAATGTTATGCATATATTTTGATTTGTTGGCTAGTCAAGTCATTAAGCAAATTATTCAACAAGCACAAGTTCCATGAAATAAATATTATTTTTTTGCTTTGCAGTGGTACTTATTATTTTGTTATTTTTTGGTTTTTAGTGGTTTTTTGCTTTGAAGTCGGTTTTTATTTGTTTTATTAAAAATTTTAGTTATTTTTATCTTTTTAGTGTTGATAGGCATTTAAATGAAGAAGATTTGGTCCCCACAAGGAATATTTTCTTTCCGATGACAATGAAATCGCTAAAATTAGCTAAAAGCTGCCAAAAATATTGGAATATTCACATGTTTATTATTTTTTCTCCCCCCCCCTTCCCCCTCCCTTCGCCCCTACCCCTTTTTCCCTCAACCACTGTAGCCTAGCTTTTATACTGAACCCAAAGCAAAAAGAACCGTTGAAATCCTATTAAATTTTGAGGAGTTCTACTCTCCAGGTCCGATCATGATAATCAGATCTTAATGTTGTGTTCCTGGGATCAACCTGTCAATACGTTCTTTCCAATGAAAAAGAAATCACTAAAATCGGTTATAAGCTGCTGAAGATATTAGAATTTACGTGTATTTTAATTTTATCACCCCCTCCCCTCACCCCCACCCCTTTTTCCCTCTCTCACTGTAACTTAACTTTTCTAATGAACGTAATGCAAAAAGAACCATTGCAATTCTCCTTAATTTTAAGGAGTTCCCCTCTCCAGGTCCGAAGATATTCATCAGATCTTCACCATATTTTTATGGGACCAAACGATAAGCACCAGCTTTCAATTAAAGAAAGAATGATCGAAATCGGTTCACGCAGTACAGAGAAACGAGGTAACAAACATAAAAAAAAATAAAAAAAAAGCAACATACAGTCGAATTGAGAACCTCCTCCTTTTTTTGAATTCGGTTAAAAAATATACGAAGATCTAAGATTGTTCCAACTGCACAATTGCGTCCGCATCAACTACCACATTTTCTTAGTATAATTTTGGAGGAATACCCAATGGATTATTTATTAACTAAAAACTACAGAAGATTTACAGAAAGCTGCTTATCAACTCATTCATAATGTAAAGAATCAGAGATAAGGTTGAAACGGTAAAGGAAAACATCGTGAAGAAACCTACATACCATAGCGATAGCAAACCATAGTATAGCGATTTGTAAGAACTTCTATAGTATGTACAGTCCGCCCACATGCACTAGGCCAGCCTACTAGATTATATGGCCTTACCAGTGCCTTGAGATTCGAGCCCTGTAATGGGACCTTTAAGGGCTGATATAGAGAGTGATTAGGTATAAACTACGATTTGAATACCATCCATGAAGTAATATTATTTGTACTCACTTCAAATTCTCCAATGAAAATATCGGAGTCATCGGATGGCGGTGGTTGGTCTACATCATCCACGGCTGTTATTTGAGGACCTGAAATTAAAAGTTATAATAATAGTGGAATAAAAATACAGAAGCTAAAAATATAGGAAATTTTTGTACAGTTTTTTGTAATATTTATGAAAAAACTGGTATTAAAACTGTACCATGTGTATTGGCGAAAAAACAATCATTTTTCACTAAAAAATGTAAACATAAAGGGTAAATCTGTTTTGGTAGCTGCTAAATACGATTTTTTGCTGATTAAATAAACTTTTCTCTCGGATTGGTCTATCCTTTTATAATTGTTTTTTGCGCACTGCACTCAATAATCAATAAAACACTATACAAAGTGTAGTTTAACTTTACCAAGCGGTATACACTCCATAGGTTCAAACAGGTCAATGGAAATGAGGTCCAATGGAGGGGAAGGCGCCGGTGGCGGCAGTGTACATGTCGATGATATTCTTGGCCCTGAAATACATACAAAATTAAACACAAAAAACTCTTAAACAAAATATAAAGATACTAAAATCAATTGACAAATTCACTCGCATGTGGTAGAGCCACTATGTACATTCTAGAAACTACAGTGGTTACCAATATTTAAATAAAAATAATGGTTTTTATGTAATTATTCTCATAATTATTCATTTCATTTCTATGCAAATACTCTTCAAGGTATTAAATTTAAAAGTAATATGTTCACCTGTTTTCAGAGGGCTGTCTTCGTAGCTGGAGTTGGTGTCTAGACTTCTCGGCTCAGTTCGCGACATTACGTCTGAGGAGTTCTGGGCATCATCTTTTACCACGCAAGTGCCCACGATCACCGATCCTACTGCGAATTGGACAAGAGTAAACATGTTATACTAGAAATGGGCTTGCTCGACTGGCAGTGGTGTGGCCTTGCTGTTATGTTTCATTCGGTGAGTGGGATTACCGAAGGTCAAATGATCCTTTACCCCTGCCATTTTCTTCCCTTTCCTGGTTACATTTGTTTTTTTTTTAATTCTCCGTTCCTTAGCAAAAACTACAGTTATAATAACAATGTCCATATGCGCTAACAATATTTTTTTTTTCTTCAACTTAAATGAAATTTTATTTTGTACCACCTATATTAGCGTCACATTAACCACAACTAAATTGATTTGCACGGCCTGGTCCTTACCCACCCCTCCACTTGGTAGCTCTTCAATAGCGTCCTGTACTCACCGTCAGCCGACAGCGTCATGTAACAGGCGGATACACACAGCCTGATCCTTACCGCCCTCCACTTATAACTCTTCAACAGTGTCCTGTACTCACCGTCAGCCGACAGCGTCATGTAACAGGCGGATACACACAGCCTGGTCCTTGCCACCCTCCATCACGGAGCTCTTCAACAGTGTCCTGTACTCTCCGTCAGCCGACAGCGTCATGTAACAGGCGGATACACACAGCCTGGTCCTTAACACCCCCCACTTATATCTCTTCAACAATGTCCTGTACTCACCGTCAGCCGACAGCGTGGTGTGGTATGCATGATGCGGCTCCTCCACAGCCAGGTGCAGCCTCCCGCCCGGCTTCATGCGCGGCACCACCGTCGCCACCACCGGCACGCGGATCTGTACAGCCTGCTCCTTCCCTCCCTCCATGACGCAGCTCTTCATAATACAATGATATTGACTGATTATTATATTTTCCAATCATCATCTCAGCTACAGGAAGTCCACTGCTGGACATAGGCCTCCCCCAAGGATCTCCACATTAACCTGTTGGAAGCGGTCTACAATATTTTCCAATAATATTAACTAATAATTATATTGCGTTTAATGTGGGAAAGTGCGTGGTAGCCTGTTGGTTAGCCAGACGCGGCTGCAAACATGTTCACGGTGATCGCGGGTCCGAATCCCAGGACATACCTCCGACTTTTCTGAGTCATGTGTATATTGATAATTTATCACCACGACCTAAAACGGTGAAGTAAAACATCGTGAGGAAACCTGCGTACCAATTGCCATAGCGATTTGTAAGAACTTCCACTGCATATAATATAACCCGCATTAAGCCAACGTGGTGGACTATTGCCCAAATACTGGAACGCAACTTAAATATAACATGCGCTTAACTACGTTAATCCCGATTAAATGTACTGGCTAAGTGGGCCGTGCGCTGTTAAGAGTAACTTATTATTTGAAAGGCGTTCCAGTATTCGGGCGTTAATGTCTTAACCACTATCAATGGTACTCTCGATTGTAGAGGAAGCACGTGAGACGTTTATGGCCTGGTAGTGATATGTCTCTGTGTTCCCGAGACGATGGGCAGACGTAATAATGGTACTCATCGGTTATCGAATTTATTAGCCCAAAAATAAAGGGGATGAGCTGTATAGCTCATCCCCTTTATTTTTGGTCACCACGGTATTAAATTTCCTTGATTCCGTGTAGTACTAATTTTCCATTCGACTTAAAAAAAATATATATTTAGTGAACAGATTTTGATGACTGCCTGCCTCGGTGGCGTGTAGTTGTGCTAAAGTATGGTTACAAAGCTGATGTCTCGAGTTCGAATCTCGGGTCCATCAGTGATACTGGATGTTTCTATCTATTACCAAGCCCGGCGTCAGGAATTTGCGCTCGATATGGCGAAAGGCTCGCCCCCTATCACATCTTGGGACGGAATATACAAGGCGAATTGTGCATCTTTGCCTACCACTACTGGAAAATAGGCGTGAGTTTATGTATGTAAAGCAATTACTTGATGCAGAATTTAACGCTGTTTTTGGATCCATTTATTGCTTCCATTTTTATTGTTATTTATCCAAAATGTATGATTAAAATAGTTAAAAATACCTGTGTTTCATTTTCGTCGTCCTTCTTCACGACAATTTTCCCTCCGACCCTTAAATCCTCAGCTGTAGCCGGCACCAACATCTTAACAACATATCAACCCCATAATTATTATATTGTGTTTATGCGTATTGTCTATATTGTTCCAAATCAATTGCCATTGATTAATCGCGGCATTCGAATTCCGTCATTCATGCCGTATAATATTCAAGATTGTATGTACATGTGTAATGATCTATTATTTATATTAAACATTACATTTAGGACCAACCATAGTAATTACGTACTATACTATCATTTTATACGTCAACTGTTGCGCACTAACTATATAATTAAATTATTAGAGAATACAATAGAATTAAAGATTATTTTTAAACAACAGACATTTTAACACAGAGCTTTACCAAAACGAGTTAAGAGTCCCGTCAACAAACTGAACAATAACCAGGAAATAATTATAATCGGCAGTGGACTTCTAGCCGAACAATCAATTTATTTTAGTACCTACCTGTTTACCCCCTGGTATCTTGGTATTAATAACCTTCACCAAAACCGGAGCACCGTTGTCAGGCTTGAGCAGTGCGAATGGCGTCTGCTTGGTGGCCAGAGCGACCCCCATATGGTAGGTTTTGATGGGGTCTACGATGACCCCGTTGCTCATTGACCCCCAGGATTCGCTCCACATATCTCCCTGCTCCGGGTAGGGCTTGGACACGTCCCAGGCAGGGGGCTTTATGGACCAGTCTGTGCTTTCCACTGATGGTAAATATGGCCCCACTGATGAGCTCACTTCGCAATGTTCTGATGGTGGACTGAAGAAATAAACATTATTGGTAAAAAATAGACCATGACTTTTTAAATACCAATGTTTGTTACAAATAGTACCTCCACAAACACACATTTATCATAATATTCAACATGGCTACTTTTTGAATAGGGAATTTACAAAATATTTCGTATTTTTCTACAAGATCTTTAGCTTTACCCTATTCCATAGTAGCACAGATGATCAAATGATGAGAAGTGATGACAGACAACAAACAAAGGATTCTGAGAGACTACAGAGAGGTCACATCTAAGACTCACATCCTTCAGGACCACTAATAGCTATATACAGCCATGTATATCTTAGGTTATACAGCATACGTATGTTTTAAGTGAATTACCGAGTGGTGTCAGGTTGTGATTCGGTGGCCGAGCGAGCGCGCGACGTGCTTCTACCACGAATCAAATTGGAGCAGTTGTCATCCGGATGTGCCTGCGTTTCGTAATTGAATAATTATTGCTTTATAAATCAAGGATTATAGTAGTCAGAATAAATAAGGTATTGCATAATAGACTACGTTCATCCTTTTAGTTTTTACCCCGTGATTTAATGTTAACCTTTCAATGTATACCTTTCAAGTTTATTACTAAAAAGCCTACTTGCTAATTAGCTACCTACAGGTACCATAACATCTGTCGTCATAAGATAGGACACGACTTACACTACTACAAAAATAAAATCATGCCATGAATTTCTAAATGAAGTACTTCATTATTATACGTCTGGTCCCTTAATTATATACTTAAATATCATATAATAAATTTTTTTGTCAGGTATGCCGTAAGGTTAAGATTGGAGGAAGTTGCCAGTTGCAGGTCATCTTTGAAGGAAGGCTATAATCATTTTTAGAGGCTAAGAAAGAGAGAGATTATAAAAATATATCAAATTACATAAAACTTTGACAAATTACCTTGTTTTTATGGCAGACGAGGTTGGACTGTTGGTTGAAGCCCTTCATACAGATGTTGCAGCGGTAAGGACGTTCGTTGGTGTGGGTGAACAAATGGTTGCGTAGGTTACCTGATAATGTTTTTGAATATTAGATTTTTTTCGGGTAATTTAAAGATTTTAGACAAATAAAATTCAGATGAAACAAGACGCTTTACGTGGTAGTAAATTCATATCCACTACACCCGAGATATTTGGAGAATGAAACATAAAGGGATAAAGGATTAGTAAAGTGGATATCAAGTATCAAATAAACTTACCGTTACTTTACAAAGATTACTTATTGAGAAAGTAATTCCACACCACTACAGGTGGCTAACATTTCCTGTATATCACTATCAATATACGAAACATGTAAACTACAATTGTAATATTTCAACTGAACAATCATTAAATCCTATAAAATGATAAAAATATAAGATGACAAAAACAGCATAAAATCTAAATACCTACATAATATGATGATAATAAAGCATTTTAGTAGTAAATAGCGAATAATTAAAGTAACCTTTCTGGTGAAATCCTTTAGGGCAGATGTGACAGCGGTACGGCTTTTCATCGGAGTGGGTCTTGCGATGGGAGATAAGTGTGGAGACGCGGTTGAAAGTCTTGTTGCATACCTTGTTATCGACAAATAAAATTAATTTATTGTTACAATGGCAACGTGACGACTAATGTATCTGATGGTGTGCCATTGAAATCTATTCATAAGATATGATTATCTCTCGCCTGGTAAAACAATTATATCAGCTCAGTCGAAACCCTAAATCTCCTAAGCCCTAAACCCTTTGTAGATCACAAAGCTAAAACCAGAAAAGCTACACATTTGCCTTGAGCACTATAACAAGATTTGATGTGGCGGAAAGTAGTAGGAATGACATTTAGCTCTCCTTTTGGTTCCAATATTTTTCCGAATGTTAAAGTTTTATTACATATGGTAGAAGGCATTTAATTGTATAAAGGTGCACAAGTCAAGAGGAAGTTGAGCAGGAGTGTATTGTTGGATTAATTAAAATTTTGCTGGGCTTTATCAAACGTTTTGGTAAGGTTGCCTTCGCCTTACAAAAGTATGAAATGGAGGATTCTATGGTTCCTAGGCACTGATTGACGGACAATGAACTATGTCTGACCTTTTTCGCCCAAATTGAGCAAATTAATTGACAAAAAATCATACTTGAGGACTGGCTATATGCACAAACCGTGCGAAGCCATAATGAAAAAAAGCTAGGATTTTTTCATTAAAGCTCAAAATCTAACACTAATGAAAGACGACAACACAATCCTACCTCACAAGCATAAGGTCGTTCGGCGGAGTGTATGGCGCGATGCTGACTCAGCGTGGACAGCTGACGGAAGCTCTTGCCACACGCCGAGCAGTGGAAGTTGCGCTCGTCAGTGTGCGTGGGCAGGTGACGCATCAGCGTGTACTGATGCTGGAACTCACGACTGCCTAAGAGAGTGTAGAGGGTTGGTTGCAAAATTATAGCTCCTTTTATTAATAGATATGAAGTATAGATATTATGATAAGTTTTATTTATTATGGACTTATCTGTGTTAGCAGGAAACTAAATCTCGAGCTGAAGTAAAGAACTATAATTAACGATAATATCTTATTGACTATGGAAAATTAAGATACTAAACTCAACACTACAAATACAGTATTAGCTTTTTAAAAAAATATAGTAGACGTGAGTATTACAGCAAGAATACTATTGGTTGAAATAGAAATTTCGTTAATTTTTTAGTTGCATTGTATCTGAAGTCACTTTGGATATCTCCGGTATAAAGCGATTAGATTCTAGAAGTAAAGAACAATTCAAACTTACATATCCCACACTCCCATAGCTTGACGCTCCTGCCGTGCCTCTTCACATACTTTACGTAATGCACCCTGGAGCGAGGATCTGCCTTGTCCACCTTACACGCACCGTTACCTTTTGGTCGATCCAGAGCTACAAGAAAAAAATGGTATTGTTTTTTTTTTTATTGCAGTGAATGGCGAGACGAGCATGCCGTTCGCCTGATGGTAAGCGATACGACCGCTCATAAACAGTAGCAACATTCCACTGCGCTCGCCATCCTGAGACGTAAGATGTTAAGTCTCAATATGTCCAGTAGTTGCTCTGGCTACAATGTCCTTCAATCCGAAACACAACGGTGCATTTAAGCAGTGTTGTTTCACGGGAGAAATAAACATTGCGGTGGTACCTACCCAGATGGCCTCTCACATATGAGAGACCTACCACCAGTAAAATTTGTGGCATTACGAATATTATTGAGCTGCTAAGTTACATACATACATACATACACTCACGTTTTTCCCAGGAACAGGCAGGAGTATTACCAGGACAACCATGTTTAACACCCAATGGGACGGATCCCACAATGTGATAGGGGTCGAGCCTACCGCCATATCGGGCACAAATTCCTGACTCCGGGCCGATATTGAATACAAAAAATTTAATATCACTTTGCCCACCTCGAGATTCGAACCCAAGACCTCCGCTTTGAAATCGTATCGTAGTACAACTAAGCCACTGAAGCTACTAAATTAAATATATTTTTATGCTTGTCACAATTACCAGTGGAAGTTGACGACACAAGCTGCGACTCCACAAAAGGTTTTCGTTCAAATGTGATTCCGTTTCTGGTGGTAGGCTGGAAAGCAGATGTCGATGTGTCAGCCTCCTGTAATGACAATAAGTAAACTATAAATTTAAACAAGGATACTGTAAAGAATGAGTTGGAAAATTAATAAGTACGTATAGAAACATACGTACTTACACTGTATTTATCGTACATCTGCATTTTTTGCATGATATTGATGATGAAACTACAAAAATCGATTAGATTTTAGAGTACATTCTACTCGTCAGCTAAGCTGGGTAAGTTACCTAGTTCCTATTTTAGCCAGAAAGGGCTTATGAGAATAAAATTACTCAACAAATTGTGAATGACAAAAGGTACAATTCAAATTCAACTATATAAATAATCATAAAAGGAACAAAAACTCGAGCATACCTTCATCTCGCTCTTAAGCTCAGCATCCAAGTCCCTCCCGAAGGTAGTTTGTCCAGTAGTCCCGAACCCTGGCTCCGACACCAGAGAGGCTATGTTGCCATCCTCCTCCGTCCATGCGAACCTGGCCTGCTGCGGCTCCAGACCCTCGGGAAAGAAGCCGTCGCGGAATAGGGAACGGGATACGTCCAGCTACATAGGAACGAGGGTTGGGTTAGTGGGAGGGGGGGGGGGGGTGGATGGAATGCTATAGAGTCTTTTATAGAATTTACTTAATCTTTTAATTAAAGAATTACAAAACTATTTTTAATTTCAAATTGAATAAAAAACTGTTTAGAAATACTTCAATGGAACTTACCTACTAATTAGCTTGATAAATTTACTAAATAGTAGTAGTACCTAGATGTCTTTCCAAACACGAAGACTTATCAAAGACAATTTTTTGTTATTATTACGTTATCTATGAGGCAAAATTCGAATTTAATAACAATATAATATGCAACTTAGTTATAATAATATTAAAAAAACACTTTTTAATATCCGATCGATGTAAACCAATTAGCGCGCTAAATCTCCTTAGATTTGTTACTTGAAATACGTCATTACTGTGACGTCACATTCTTGTCATAAGTGTCAAATTGTCAAAGGAAAAAGGATGCAGGAATCACGGTTTAGGGAGTCCTATATTTTCATATTGTATAAACTCAAGAATGTTGATAGAATAAGTAAATAAAGGGTACTCACATCATTTCGTGCCGTGGTTGACAACAGTGGCTCGTTGCGATACCCCAGATCCTTTTTGTCAAACTTGTCACTGAGACACACTTCGCGGATGCTGCAATACACTTTTGTTTAAACAAAACATCCAACAAATCTACATGGTCGCGGAAACTTTTGTTTCCCGTCAACAAAAATAATCGAACATCGTTACCTTATTATTTCGTCGCCAGGTCTTATGAAACTATTTTCGGGCATCCCTTTGATTTCTTCGTCGGAGAACATCATTTATTTTTCGCTATATTCAATTATTTTTTCGATCGAAAAGCCGTCAAAAATTTCTTTTGTTGCGATGTATTTTATTGTTATTTTTGTTTCTATGCCAATCCGGTTCGGAATTTGCTTTAATTTTTTTTCAAAATGATTGCACTCGCATTCTATGTGGCCATGACTATTTTGACCTGTTTTGAACTTAGGAGAGGTTGTCAACCTCTTTGGTGAAAGCAAAGGTAAGATTTAAAAATCCAATTATTAAAAAATTGGTATTATTTAATACTAAATTGATAAATTACAACGAAGCAATTAATTAATCTATTTTATGTAATGTTTATAAATTGTGTGTGATAAATAAGTTATTAATTTTAATAAACTTATCGAACACTTCCGAACTTAAACTATTAACCTGCATGCAGAAATTACGTCATAAAACACCGGGTGAGTTCATAAAATTCTTGTAAATTATGAAAATGTTTGTAAATTATGAAATAATATTATGAATATATTGAAGTGGTTTTTGTATCGTCTAAGTGGTCTGCTCATTTCGTTCCTCAGGCCACTCGAATACTTGCAAGTGTACTTCACAGACTTGCCCGCTGTCTGAAATGTTGCGAATACAAAGTATTTTATTTATTTATTTATTTATATAACTCTGTTTATGTCCTTTAGGGGCAGAATTGAGAATACAATTTGGAAGTCAGCGGAAGCACTTAACTTTTAGAGTCCCGATAAAGTAAAAGGATGAATCTTTAGTTTTATAGGAATCTTTTTCTATTTCAAACAATTCGTGGAATTAGATTGCTAACAAAATTGATGTTTAGTAACTGTACCCAAACATTCTTTGGTCTGTCTTTTGCCGTCAGCACTTGAAAATTACGAGGCCGGTGGAACATGACTTCTCAGAATAATATAAAAGGAATCTAAAAATATATCCTTTAAATATCTCACATACACGACAAAATGTAATTTACGAAATTTAGCTCTACTTGTGATCAAATTGTGTACCCATGTGCCTATATTTGGCATCAGGTATGTATACCACTTTATTACTCGTAAGGACCTCTTCACGGTCCAAATGAAAGGAAACCCATAACAATCGGTATGTCTTTGACAGCTGAGCATGTGATTTGATTGAAATACCTCACACATACCTCTATTTAGTACACGGTAGGTGGATGGATTAAACACTCCAAATCGATGCTCCAAATCTTATGTCACTACTCATTGTTTAGTTGTTGGTACAACTAAAAAAAATTAAACCAGGCAACTGGACACAATATTCTGTTATATTTTCTTTTAAAATATTGCAATTTTGTAAATCAAGAATAAGTTTTGTAAGATTACATTTTTTATTTTTTGCTATTTGTGTTGCCATCTCTTGACGAATAGAATATTTAAACCATGTTGCAGTTGCCATCTGTTGAGCGGTGGATTTCAGTAAAGCGACGTTACGGAAAACAGTGACATCTGTTGTTCTTATGTAATACTAAAACAACTTTTAGTCTACCAGTTAAGTATGAAATGTTTTATTTCTACTACATTGCCATAGATGGCGCAAAAAAAACATATATATATTTAAACTTGTACCTGAATTTATTTGAGTCACGAAATTAACTATTTATTCTGATATTTCTAGCAATAATAATCTTTTATTACATTATAATTGCATAAGTGTTCCGTTTCTTTACTTAGTACTTCTATGAATCTATGAGAAATATTTTTTTTTAGTTCAAGGTAGAATTGAATTTTCCGTGAAATAGTTGCGTCCACAGAGTACATTTTACATACTAAGAGTTGCGTCTTTGAGATAATATACTAGAAGGGATACTGCTCACAATATGTTATTAACAAAATGAAGGGTACCGTAGGGTACTGCTCTTTCTATTTCTGTCTCTGTCACGCCTACGAAGTAAAATTATCTTTGCTCTCGCTTCACTGTGTACCCGTGTGCACGCACAATACGCAGAGATTTTGTTCCCAATGTCCACTCTACTGTAATACCACAGAGTATTACTGTATAATACCAAATACTTAGTTGGAAATAGTTGATGCTACGCTAATTTTCATTGATAAAATCCTGAGTCATTAGTTCGCAGGATTCAATAACAAATAAATTAATCTAGCATTACAATTGTAAGCGTTGATTAATTTACTTATTTACTAGATTTGACAGCCCCCGTGGCGCAGTTGGTTAGACGCCGCCTGTGAAACGAGAGGCCGCGGGTTCGATTCCCGCACCGAGAGAAATATTTGTGCTGCCCACAAATATTTCTCCCGGGTCTGGGTGTGAGACCCAAAATTCTCTCGTAGTTCAGAGTCAGGACTATGTATATGACTATTGGGTGTTATTTATTTATTTGCCAACAAATTATAACATATACGTAATAATTATATTGAAGGCGGGTCGCCAAATACCAGATACGTAGAAAATTACACAAATTAACATAGTCCTAGAAAAATGATTTTTTTAAATTGCAATGTATGGCGAGAGTAGCATGCCGTTCATCTGATGGCACAGTCTGATGTTAAGCGATACGATCGCTCATAAACAGTATCGAAACCCTAGAATTACATAGCAATGCTTGGTATTCCACTGCGCTGGTCACACTGAGATATTTATTTATTTATTTATTTATTTATTTTATTTAATCTTTATTGTACACTGATTTATTATAACTACATAAGGGATACTATAAAATACAAAAGTACAAAAGGCGGTCTTATCGCTCTGAGCGATCTCTGCCAGACAACCTTTGGATGGATATAAGAGTAGGAGATTGAGAGGGCAGTGTAAGAATAACGAATAAAAGCTCAAAACGAAAAAAAGAAAAGAAAATAATAATAATAAAGTAATTAATATACAAATAATAATATTAATACATATTCGTAACATAATACACATACACTATATATATGAATATATACATATATATACTTAAAATACATATAAATACATATAATATATATATATATAATAGTAAATAAATAAAAACGCATCAATTTAATCTGTTCATAGCGAAAAGTAATGCTCTTTCATCAGCTTTTTGAAGGACGACAAAGTTTGAGCCTGTCTTACCACTACAGGAAGGGCGTTCCATAATCGAACAGCTTCGACAGTGAATGATTTATCCGTAAATATAGTAGTGTGTACGGGCATTCTCAGTTTAAGATTCTCCGACGATCTCAAGGATCTCATGAGATATAAGATTTCAAATCTCAATAAGTCCAGTAGTTACTGTAGCTGGAATGTCCTTCCATCCGAAACACAACAGTCTATTTACACTGCTGTTTGGCAGGAGAAGTAGACATTACGGCGGTACCTGTATCTAAAATACAGTTTCAGTCAGCTACAGTGGTATATAAGAATTGGCCAGTTTGTATGGTACTTGCTTTTAGACAAATGTTTTAATTGCACAGCTTTGTCGCTTGTATAAAGCGCAGGTCCGGCCGGATATGGAGTACTGCTCGCACCTCTGGGATGGATCCGCCCAGTACCTGCTCGATGCCTTGGATGGATTGCAGCGGCGGGCCATCCGCTTTGTGAATGATGCAGACGTTACGAGCAACTTAGAGTCGCTACAACTCCGAAGGGATGTCGCCTCTCTAAGCGTGTTTTACCGCCTGTATCACGGTGAGTGCTCTGAAGAATTATTCAACTTGATCCCCTCCTCTCCATTCCTTACCAGAACCACGCGTGCTGGCTTGCGAAGCCATAGCTTGACAGTCCACACCATCCCGGCGCGAACCAAACGGTTCTCGAATTCTTTTTTGTGCCGCACCGTCAGGCTGTGGAATTGTTTGCCGTCTCACGTGTTCCCTCCTTCCTACAATCTTGGGTTCTTCCGCCGTAGCGTGAAGAGGCACCTTAGCAGGCCGGCATAATTGTTTCCATTGGCATGGGACCGCCGTCCGATGCCAATGGATACTCTGCCTGGGCGGCATTTGCGCTTACCATCAGGTGCAATGCTGCCATTATGCCGGGCCAGAGTTAAAAAAAAACACGAGTTAGGTTTTAGATACTTCACACCTAAAAATACTCGATTGTACTAAGTTTGCAGGAATGTATACTTTAGATAGATATAATAGATATTATATTTTAGAAGTTATAATGAAATAACGTGGTAGGCCGTGTAGAAGGTGGAAAGATGACCTAGATCATTTTCATAACAACTGGAGGATGAAAGCCTTGGATAGAGATGGGTGGAAGAAGAAAAAGGGAGGCTTTTGCCCTGCAGAGGGACAGTATAGACTATAGGCTAATAAAAAAAATATGAAATAAAACAATTGTATGGGTCATTTTAAAAAGTTGTCGGGATGCTCTAAACGACTCTCTGTGATTCACCACATCGACACTGCAGTTGATGTATCATTACTATTCGAAATAAACAGAAGATAACATGTCAAGATAAGTTTACATATTATGATGAATTCCTAGCCGTTTTCAGCTTCGGCGACTGTGATATTGGACACAATAATCTTTAAATTGGACGTTGGTCTTCCGTCCTCTGGTGCGCTCTAATGTGGCTTGCGTACCCAAGTTTGTTGGTAAAAGTTCGAGCGCATTTTGAACACATGACATTTTGGACATTGTACTTGTACACATGTAGTACAAGTACCAGCAGGGGCGCACAGTGAAAAGTTATACGAAAATTTATTCCTAATGATTTAGCGCTGTTTTATAATGTCGTTAAAATGAGCATATTAAAAAAATTGGCTTGGATTTTTTATATCCACGGGGCCCTGGGTTGCATCACAAAAAGCCCTTAGATAGATCCGGCCATGAGTACAAGTGTAGTAGTGTAACAGTATGAATTTTGCCTAAAATGAGAGATTCCCTTTATTCTGATAGGATTATTGTATTAGTCGTGGGAATGCAAGATTACTTTCGCTTTTAGGATGCCTTATACGACACCTCGTCTACCTAGGATATATTGACATTAAAATCAATCAGATACTTGGAAATCACTAGAATACAGAGCCCTTGACTGCCCTTTCTATCTTCTATTTAAATATCCATCCCATGGTTGCCTGTAAGAAATTACCTAGTGTGATAAGGCCGCCACATGTACTATTTTTTTTGTGATTTCGTTGTTGTTTCTCTGTACAGTGCAAAAAAGAATTAAATAAATAAATAGTTCAGGATCGGGTTAAACTGAATGGCAAGTTTATCTTACTAACACTGCCCAACCTATCAACCCATATATGTTCCACTGCAAGGCACGGCTTACCTCTATGACCGATCTTACGATTGAGTGGGGTTAGGTCATAATATATTCCACTATGCTGTACTAGTGCCGATTAGACTACTTTTGCATGCCGTAGAAATTCATCCGAATCGTTTTGTATGTAGGATTCTTCTTGATATTTTTTTCATTACCGTTATAGTGCATAGTACTTGTGTATCAATACACACATCACTCAGAGAAGTCAGAGGTGTGTTTTGGGTATTGAACCCGCTACCACTGTGAACATGATGGCAGCGTCTGCTCCATTACCAACAGGCTACCATACACTTATCATTTGCTGCAGTATCTATTATGAACTGTACTATCAACTGCATGGCTCTTTAAATTTCAAAATCCTTTTAAATTGCAAGCATAAAATCCTAGCGTCCATAAAGGATATGCATCTACAAAGCTAGTGCATTGAGTTCTTATTAAAATCCAGAGGCTAGTGCTCGATCTTCCGTGACAGCGTATGATGTACAAGTTTCGATCGCAAGGCAGATTGTGAAACGCAAATTCATCGTGTTGGTTGTATTCTGTACTGTATTGACGTGTATATTCATCGTGTATACTTGTTTTATCGTATTTATTGTAGCTTAGTAGTAATGTTTGTGATTGTAAAGAAATGATAATGGTAAGGCTGATTTTTAAATCAGATTCCTCATGAAAATTAGATTGAGTAGATGGTTGGTACTTGGTTGCATATTGCTGATATTGTCCAGGCTTTTTTTGACAGCCTTCGTGAGGCATTTCGTTAGACGCCAGTTGTGAAATGAGAGGTCGCGGGTTCGATCTCCGCTCCGAGAGAAGAAAGGAAAAGTCTCTTGTTCTTTTGTAAGACTCCGACACAAGACTTAATTGATCTTAATCTGGAGTCAGGACTATGTAAGTGACTGTTGGCTGTAAAAAAAATCACGTTTTTCAATTGTCTCGTAACACTGGACGAAACGAGAGTATACGTGGTGCCTACCTCAAAGGTTAACAAGGCTACTTTCACAATATGTTATATTATGAAGCAGTCATGTTTATCAATGTTCTTTCTCTGTCCAACCTCCACGTCAGACAAATTTATATAAGTTGGGAAAAAAAGCTTGTAGAGAGAATGGGTAAAGAAGAATAATAACAAACCAAATATACAATGCGAGTATGGATGGAAGAATCAGTAGGAGTCGACTTTACCGAATATATACCATCCAAATCGATGATATGCTCAACAAGGGTCAGGTCAAAAGTACCCTGAACCGACGAGAATGTATAAAAAGGTTGATGAAAGTGGATGAAGCGAAAGTAATATGTCAGGATCGAGCAAAGTAGCGGTCTATAGTCTCTACCCACCCCTATGAGATACAGGCGTAACGATTATGTATGTATGTATGTAATGTAAGAATAATGAATGTGGATTACATACAAGCTAAATTATCCGAATTTCAACGTAACTTTCGCTCACGTGACTGAAACTAATAATCCTGACTAGAAAGCAATAAAACGTCGAACAATCTTCAAAATATTTCTATTACAAAACAGTTTTATAATAAACTGATTTATAACAATTCTGCGAGTGAGCGGTGGTAGTTGACAAATCACATGGCTGCGAGATAGACTGATGACGTCACGGAACCGTAATGCCCGTGATTGGTTCGCACGTGACAGTCGGTCTCGCTGATACAGTGCTGGACATAATGATGTGCACTTACTCAATATTTAGAAAAATAATTTGAATTGAATTGGGAAAAAAAGTATTTAGTATATTGAGCATAGTCAGAGCAAGACAATCAATTCATAAACTGTATAGAACCAAATAGTAGTTATCTTGGACACTTGGATCAGGTCAGGAATGAGCAGGTTCGACAGAAAACTGACTTGAAGCGACAGCATTGTTCTCATATTGCGTTCGGTAAGCGAAATTTCCCTTTTCTCCTCCCGTCCTATTTCTTTTTCTTTTACTTCCTATTTTGAGAGGCCGACAACCTACAGATGCGATTGTAATCAGAAATTAGAAGAATTAACTTTAACAAACGTGCCTACAATTTTTACGCCCGTATACTGGAACGCCATTCAAATAATAAGTTGGTCTTAACAGCGCACGGCCCACTTAGCCAGTACATTTACCGGGGATTAACGTAGTTAAGCGCAACTTATTTTTAAGTTGCGTTCCAGTATTCGGGCGTTAGAAAATAAAAACCAAATTAGTACTTGAAGCATTTTTTTTGGAACAATGTGGTAATGATGTAAATTATTTCTAATACTATAAATTAGCTTACCAAACACAAATAACCGAATAATGTGCACGTCAGTGTACGCCAGTATGCCAGGGGAACGAGAAAGCGTCACATTCCATTATACGCGCTGACAATAATTCCACATTTCACACGCAGCAAATTATTCTGTGATTTTGTCTCCGCTTGTCATGTTCGACGGTTCTATGCAACTAGGAGCCAAGTATATTTTGATTTTCTGATTGATTTCGTTGCGGGTTAAAGACAAGTTAGACATTCCCGGAGACTCGCCGAGCTTCAACGCTCGGTCATTACATTGCGTGCCACTGTTGATCCTGGCTTACAGGAGTTGCAGTGGTAGGTGTGAGGGCGCGACAGTCTCCATAATTACTTATTATAGACGAATAGTATTTAAAATATACCTACAGAGGAATAACCAAGTCACATGTTTTATAAGTCACATATTTATAGTTCAATATCGGTAATTTTAATGATTATAGAAAACATCACAAGAAAACCTATACCTGTAAATTATTTTCCTAAGGAATTTCAAAAATTGTTGCATTGAAATCCATGTCAAATAAGCAAATATGAGGGACTGACTCTTGAACCGCTGCTACAGGCAATGAGATGACAATTCATTATTTTTATAACTACAAGCCTTATAAAGTATCAAACATAAATAAAACACACGATAAAATTGAATATTTTATTATACGGTATTTTCTCTTCTGAACTCTAAAGTGGTTGGTCTGTCTGCCAAACTGAACACTTTGTGCTTCTGTCTTAGTTCTCTGCATTTTTGTCAGATGGCGCTATACTTAAAAATTAATTCCAAATTTAAAACGGCTCAAAAAATGAGTATACAATTTATCTCATCATCATATAATTTTGGAGTAAGTAATCCAAGTTTAATATTTATCGGCGATAAATTCTTCAAGAAGTCCAATCAGCCAGAATAATTATGCGGGCCGGCCTAAAACCGGGCATGAAACTGGGCATTAGGCAAACCAGGAACGCAACACAATGATATAATTATAATGATTTTTCCCACATAATTTATAGTGGTCGGTATTGTATCGTATACAAATACGTTATTTTTTTTTTATTTCAGTGAATGGTGTGACGTCATGCCATTCGCCATGGTAAGCGATACGAACGCTCATGGGCAGTAAGAAAACCAAACAACACCATGAATTACAAAGCAATGCTTAGCATTCCATTGCGCTCGCCATCCTGAGACATAAGATGTTAAGCCTCAATATGTCCAGTAGTTACTCTAGCTACAATGTCCTTCAATCCGAAACACAAAAGTGCATTTACACTGCTGTTTGGCGGGAGAAACAAAATTTGCGGTGGTATCCATCCAGACAGCCTCTCACATATAAGAGACATACAGTTAAAAAAAATTAAGCCTCAATATGTCCAGCAGTATTACCAAAAACCGCTGCATTATGCATAGTACCATCCCATATCGATACCAATCCGATCTAGTTACGAAAATGATTGTGATACGATTATCCGTAGCTACGTGCTTCGGCCATCGCACAATGATCCGCACATCATTACACAAATGGCGACAATCATGCATTCTAAATGAACGTGACTCGTTGATGTTACCAAATCATTATTACTAGTTGGAGATTGTATGTAGGAATCATAATCGAGGATTGAAACTGAGTTGTGCCGCCCTGTGACCAAGGCAGCTATAGAGTCATTGAAACTTCAGGATGTTAAATAATTAAAAATCAAACCAAAGTGATAAAATCCGCTAATAATAATTTTATTTCACTAAGATACTATTGAATTGTAGAAAGTCGCTGGATGCAGGTCGCTTGCTGACGGATCGGATGAGACTGTCGAGACCGTGGTTGAAGGTTCGAATCCCGAGGCTTTATGGAGTAGTGTTTGTATTGATAGTTAATGAACACACGCTTCAAACGATGAAGGAAAACATTGTGAGGAAATTTTCGGTCTCACAAATACCCAGACCCTAAACTTTGTAACTATACACACAAATATGAGTTTCAGTTTGGGGATCGAACCCACGGCCTCTCGTATCACAGTCGGCGTCTAACCAACTGTCCACAAAGGCTGTCAATTTTTTTTAAATTAAATATTAAACCTAAAAAATTAGATCGAATATTCAACCCTGTTCATCATCATAATCTTCAGCCCATCCGCATTGATTCTCCTATGTCACGCTCCTGGACTCGATCTTCAGCCCATCGTCTCCAACCGCTATCAAACATTTTTCGAATATCGTTACTCCATCTGATTGGAGGGTCCTACCGCGTAAGCGTAGTGCTTGCCGTGACGTGGTCTCCACTCGAGAACCAGCTACCCCAATGTTTGTCAGTTCTTTGACAATTGTGACCGACCCATTGCCATTTCAACTTGCTGATGCGTTTCCATTAATTATTAACATATGTTTTTTTTATCATTATCAATCCCAGAACCATAAAACAATTAATTCTAAATTGCGTGTTACATCTACCAAGATTTTTTCCATCAGACTGGAAATCTACATAAAAATGTATTACGTATGTATTATTTGTTTGGCGGCACGGTTGGCTTGTGGCATAACTAAACGGGCGTACAATTCCAGATCAACCCGTGCCACGCGTTATTAAACATTACATTCTAAGCGCTAGTTTTACAGATAATTTTGTTGAACAAATTATAACACGCGTGTACGAGTCATGAGCGATGGGCGGGGCTTAATATTATCATTTGTTGTGAAGTATTGTAAATGGAAAATATTTTTCTGGTTGCAAGTTAATGAAAGATGGTAGAAATAAATTATAAACATTTTATTTAGATATTATGCATTGTCTTACAGGAAATCAATGTGCGGTCACAGCTTAGCTGTATGTTCGTTCGGTTTGTGTTATTGCTGGATGCTCAATAATTTTATCCATCCACTATATTTTGCCTGTCAGTTTGATGTACCGGCAAAGCATATAATATTCAAATCAAATTATATCTGGATCAAAACGATGTGCTGGACTTAATGAATTAAAAATATTTGAAATGATTAATCAAGAATATTAAATACGTAAATTATTAATTTATCAAATCGTCTTGGCCACTCTACAACAAGTCTGATTTTACAGTTGTCCGCTCCTACTTTTTTCGAATTTCAAATACTTTTATTTAATCTGTATCATGAATAAATAAATGTCACTCATTATTTTGATTAACTACACTATACATTAAGATAATCAGACGTTAATCTACCCGCTCCCGCTCCCTCCACCGCTTATCCCTTACACCACACATAGAAGACTATAGCCAGCACAGCGGGGTGCGTTACTGACAGTAACAGACACACGGTTAACCTTTGGATTGAGACGTGAACTGCAGGTAATGGCTATCGTATAGTAATAACGCGTACCCCCACTAGGTCATAGGTAACTGAGAGTTTTATACGTGAGGAGTTGCTGATGGGAATGTACTTATGTAAGTTCAGAAGCAATACAATAAATGTAAAAAAAAAACAATAAAAATTAAATACGTATTTGATAGAGTCGGTGACGCAGTTGGTTAAAAAGCTGGTTGTAAAGAAATTGGCAGTTCGATCTCTGCAATGAGAGGAACGTTTATGGGACTCAAATATTTCTTCTGCAGGGCACGGCAACAAATATTTATTGACACCAAATTTTTTTCGCAAGTTGTGGTATCCATATTCCAACATTTAAAACCTTTATACATTTGGAAAATAATTTCGAACGATGACCAAATCGTATTTTATATAAATCAGTCCAAAATCACATTGCATTTTATGGGATAGGAATTGAATCTAGACATCCGTGACTTACATCTACTTACGAAGGCTAGGTGAAAGGAAATATTAATTATACTTATTTAATATAATTTTCAATTATTAAGGGGAAAATAACTTTTTATTATATCATAATTATAATGTAGTTAATGAGCCGTCATACGAACTCATTACACCCGACATTATCAAGTCAAACGGGTAATTGTGGCGAAATAAATTTAAATTCACATAAAATGAAGTGCGCGCAAAAACTCCCCTTTAACATTTCAAATTACTTCTCGTAAAACATAAAAAACACAAAAAGTAACAAACAATAAGCCGCGAACGCGTTTCGTATCGAGAAACAAGAAAAAGTTGATCTCGAAAATGCATGACCCAAATAATTAGACTGGCCTGACATATAAATCATCTTTCGAATAATATTTATGAAGCAATACAATCGGGTGGTCATTTGGGCACGCGTCCACTGCGCTCACGATGCTATATCGTAGCGATATTCATTTTTTATTACTTTGAAATATGGTACTAATAGTTTACAGACCACAAGGTCACTAAGTCACTTCAGAAATGCAAAATCACTTATTTAATTGATGTATATAATTTTGCTAATGGCAGGATGTACTCACACACTTGGTTAGACCATCAAATATGATAGTCAAATAGGGTTCAAATATAGATATCAAACTTAAATCCACTACGCAACTGCCGTGTAATAAAAAAAACAGTTCTTCAAAAGTTTTTAGTCAGGATATAAAGGTTATTGTGGTTGTTCATTTGGATACTACTTTGCCAAATACAGCTGCGCCACTCGCTGTCACTTGGCTTGTTAAACTGCTAACAAGTATCTGATCTGATTAAGTGCACCATCCGCACATCGTGAGTCAAATTTTATGGCAGTTAAATAATATAATACGTCTATAATTAATTACGAAGTAAGACAGTTAAAAAAAATGATAATATCGGGAACTACGAGAGACTTTTCGGTATCACAAATACCCAGGCCCCAGGCAAATACTTGTGGACCTCACAAACATTTGTCTCGGTGCGGGGATCGAACCCGCGGCCTCTCGTTTCACAGGCTTTTAGCCAACTGCGCCACAGAGGTTGTCATAATATTTAATATCAAAACGCATCGCTCCCGCATTCCAGTGGATGACAGGCCCCAAACCGGCAGGTGGTGTTAATTTAAAGCCTACAATGTGTAGGTATACATTATGAATAATCACTTCATATAATACGTCTTGCGTCCCGAAGCGGGACCAGATACAAGGCTTTACCGTTAAACGCTCCCAAAAATGCTAAATAATTTCTATTTACGGTAATTAAAGGCTGCGAGAAAAAACTTTGTTTGGGCGGTAGAAAGAGATCGGAATTTCATGCGTGGTGTTGAATATTTGGAATCATGACTTAACTTTTACAAAGGCTGAATTCAAAATATACTTTTAGCTTGGATTATCGTAGATATCTTCCAGCTAACCACTGGAGGCAAATATTCGGAGATAAGCAGGTCCCTATGGAATGAGTATCAAAAACGGGAGACGGGAACATTGTCTCCTTTCAGCCACAGGAATTGCTATAACTAACCAGCTTTCGGATATTAGAGTTTATTAATAATATAAATACCATCTTAAAAGCCAGTGTTAACACCTTATATTCTTAAAAGTTAGTGATACAGAGGCTTAATACCACGATGGGGTATAAAATAAAAACGTGGTCGCTTTCTGTACTAGAAATGTAGATGACAATTCATTTTGAAACATAGTGACATCCATAAGTGTATGACTCACCTACCTAACTAACGGCCGATAGATAAATCAGAAGTCCACACCACCTGTTGCTGTACAATGGTTTGTATCCATTGTCCATCATATTGATAAAATTTCTTGACACCATTGTTTTTATCACTCATATACATATATGATGAAATTCACATACATATACAAGACATAAATATGATGATGTTTTAAGCGGGAGCAAACGTTACTTTGTCATAAATATATTTAATTTTTCAAAAATTGTCAATGTCTTATCGACAGGCGTACATGTGCTCTAGCTTTTAAACTTCGTCGTTTAACTTTCAGACTGGAAAACCTATTTAATGTCATAGTTTTTGATTCCTGAAACTTTAGATCCGATTTCATCCCACATTTTAATGATATTAGTCATCGTTCCCCAGTCTTCTTTCTATAAAAATCCTTACAAGACCATCGTTCTTAAAACAGGTTCGAAAGCCGAAAGCCGTTCATAATATCGAAGCAAATACCTCGATGTATAGGATATGAGGCGTGCAAGCCGGCAAGCCGTCAATAAGTAACAATGGACGTGCGAGAAGGATTTGCGACGCACAACAACGCAGTAACTTTCTTTCGCTGCACTCATTTGCATACAACGAACGTGGCCATAGAGTTAACAATGGATAGATGCAGTTCTTTATAATTTCTAATAAGTATTTTTTGAGATACAAGGGGTCAGTTGCATAGTAGTTTGGTATAAGTGATAGTTATAACAAAAACATTACTGAAATTATTGGTTCTTTTAGTGTTTGCCTTCTCTTCATTATCATTAGCTTTTTCAATAATACTGACGAGAATTTAAGCAGGCTGTTGAAAGTGACCACCATCTGTCGCCATCCTGTGGTCTTTATACAGTCATTTGGGCTAGTCAGGTTGTCCTTGTTGGTTAGTCAGTCCTACCACACAACAAAAAACATAATATTAACTCTATCAGTCTTGAAGCTGTACGTTCGGTAATATATGGTAGGCACCGCTGTTTTTTATTTTCACAATAAATTATAATATATATAATACAAGCGCACATGGACTGTATCAAAACCAAACAACACAATGAAGTACAGAGCAATGCTTGGCATTCTGCACTCGCCATCCTACATATACATACATATTAAAATATCATGTTAAGATATATATTAAGATATCATGTTAAGATACATTTTAAGATATCATGTTATAATTAGGTTCTGTACCCCCAAAACTGATTTTTAACCTACGAAATGTCCTCTGAAAAAGGTTTCGCGAACCTATAGTCTAGCAATATAATATTAATATACTTAGTGTCGTGTCTAAATATTAGTGGGTGTTAAAAATGTTGATTTAGGTAGGGTGTCAGCCGACAGTGGTGTCGTAATTTTGACCTGTTACCCAACTTGTTATCATTATTTATTGCTTTTAAAACAAACACACGAGGTGCCCTTCTTTGAGGCTAATTATCTTCTTATATATCATTATGAGTCTTTACTTTTTGTTCATTTGACAGAGGCCTAAGAAAATAATTTAAAAATTGAAATTATTAATAAGATTTATGTGGGTACAAAATAAAGTAGGAAACATATTTGATGATTAATTCTTGAATTAATTTTAGTTGATAGTCATCTGAGGCTTATTTTCAATCTCCAAGGATTTCTACAGCGACCCACAGGAATTAACCTGCATCGAGTGATTTCTTGTGAATGTTGTTCGGTCTTCAGTCCTTCCTGTCGAAAGATGTCTGATTGAATTTAATAAATAGAAATAATAAAAAATATATAAATATTTAGATTAAGGAAAAAAATATACAAAACCAATTAAATTATTTAAAAACATAATATACTAATAGTATTTCATGCAATCATCACCACATCCCCCAAAAATTACAATTAGCAAAATTTAAATAAATCGGTTACAAATTCAAAATAATTTAAATATATCCGAACCAAGTCACAGGAATAGAACTATTTCACATTAACACGAGAAGCAGTCACTTTAGCTAAACCATCTTTTGTCAACATACGACTTGATACCCAATTAATTTTAATAACGTTTTACTTCGCCAGACATCTGTATTAGGGATGTTGCGGATGTCGATTTTTTCACATCCGCGGATGCGAATGCGGATGCGGATTTTCAAAGGCTCACATCCGCGGATGCGGATGCGGATGCGGATATTTAAGATCTTATATAAATATATACTAATGTTTTTAAAGCTGCAGAGTTTGTTTGTTTGAACGCGCTAATCTCTGGAACTACTGGTCCGATTTGAATGATTCTTTCAGTGTTGGGTAATACATTTAATGAATTTAAGGAATGCTATAGGCTATATATCATCACGCTTTGACCTATAGGAGGAAAGCAGTAGTGATATTTCTAGCAAATACGAGGAAATTTTGTTTGTTTTTCGTGGTCCGATTGGTCGATATTCTAAACTGATAGTCAGAATTAAATATTTTGACCGCCATTTTAAAACGTGTATGCACCCGGGCGGAGCCGGGCCCGACCTCTATTATAGTATATGAGTGAATATTGAAATTAAACTATTAATTACGGATTTTATCGCTTACTAATATTTATCGGTTTATCTATGTTATTTTTTTATATTTTTTAACTTCCCGATATTTCGATTACTTAAAAGGATTCATGGTCATGGGGCGGAATTGAACTACCCGTAATTTACAATTATTAAATTAAAAAGTTAATTTAAAACGTTAATCTGTTTTTGCATTTCGGTCTACGCAGAAGAAACTCACTGTGTCTTGATGTCGGGCAGTTGGTCTTTTGGGTCCCGATATAATTAAGTGAAGAATTGGATCCCATGCTTGTGCAAGGTTCTAGCCATCTTCTCTATTGATAATTAAATGCATTGCCTTCTTTTTGAGTAGCCCCAAGACCTCGCAAAAGAACACCGTTTCATTTATTAAGTATAACACCGCGCCGCCTTTTCTGATAACAAGGTTAGGAAGAGGTTCGTAAATAAAACCGACGCTGCAAATAATTGTTCGCTAGGATCACTACTTAGTGGAGTGGATAAAAATCTTTGTGCTATCGGCAATAATATCTTTAATTCCTCTCGATAAACACCACTTAATAGGATTTTCATCCACATAGACTCTTTTTTTAATGGGGTCAGAAAGAAATTCTTTTTGGAGTACAGCTTCAGTGCTTCCATTCTCTGGTATTTCTCGACTATCATTTTCACTAGAAGAATCTAACATCATAGCAACAACAACCGCGTCGGATCATGTCACTTTTTCTTTCGATCCCATTGGTCAATGTCACGTGCGAACGGCACGCGCCATTTGCCGGCACCGCCAAAATTTCTGTTTTGTCTCATTTTGTATTACATCCGCATCCGCATAAATATCCGCATCGATTAATGCGGATGCGGATGCGGATGCAGATGTCCAAATCTATGCGGAAGCTCCGCATTTGCGGATGCGGATGCGAATATTCGCAACATCCCTGATCTGTATGGCGGCTAATTGACATCCAAAGTAAAAGTGGAACGACTGTATTTTCGACTGAAACGCGACACCAAAGCAGACTTAAAACAATTTAGTTAAAGACTGAATACACGGGGTTTTAGCTGTACAGGATTTTCTTATTTAAAAGAAAATTTTGAAAGAAAACTCACTAAAAATTAACTAATCAATAGATATCGGGCAGGTATTCAATAGGTGATAGATTTTAATATTTTTGGCAATATCATCTAACATCTAGATTTTATCATTGACGTACCTATTCTAAAGCTTGTCTTATCTAATCAAAGGTTAGATCCTAAACCAAAGATCTTAGTGTTCTCCGGAGCCATCCTTAAAATAATTTTATGCATGTTTTATGTTTGGATAGATGGAAGAATCCTCCATTCACTTATATTTCTGCACTGTATTAACATACTACCAAATTATTCAACAAACTGAGTAGACAGTTTTTTTTTTCCAAATCGTTCCGTATGGCTCAAAGGTTAAGAACGACTGCTCTAGATAATACTACTACAGATGTCTCAAAAAATCGAGGTGATGTGACAATTTTATTGACGTGTGTCTTTGATCAGTAAATTTTAACGTTCCATATCTTACCCAATCCCTTCCTTCTTCTAAAGTCAATGTCTTATAATACATTATCTTTTCAATAATTATCCGGGTCTAGGGACTAATTTGTATTACAATCATAACACTAGGAATACTACGGAATGGTAAATTATTGTTTAATGTGACAAAAATGCATATGTATGCACCCGAGAAAATAGTCTTTAACAAGAAGCTCGAACGCTTCAGACCTAATAAATTCATTTGGACAGAACGCGTTGGTTTTGCAGCGATTAACTATTATAATTATATTAAAGTGCCTATAAACGTCAGCGTGAGTGCTAAGTAGTTTGCTAAATTTAATTTATACGTCGGCAGCACGCTTCTGACTGCAATGTTTAGACAGTCTCTTTGGCTTATTTTGTTGTATATCTTTAACTATATTGATAATAGTGCCTTCTCTTTTTCATATGCCATGCTGGGTCATTCATTTCTTCTAACTGACGGTAGCAGTCGGTAGCGTGACGGGTAACATCTGTAGTTTTATAATCATAATCTTTACTGAGAATATTAAAACAGATCATTTATTAATCTACAGCTTTATAAATAAATAATTAAACTTTTTCACATCTTTTTAAAAATTCAATCAAGCTTAAAAATATTTATAAATTACAATATTCTTTACTTATTTATATTTCTCTGATGAATTGAAAATGTTAATAATCTGCTCAAAATTGTATTCATAAAAGTACATAAGTACACAGATATTTTGTTTAGAAAAAAGCCTTCGCTCTTTGAAGTTCGTTAGGGTTGACAGCCGGTATCCGTGTAAAATAAAAGGCGTTGTAAAATTCAGTTCCCACGTAACATTGTAGTACAAAACCCATCGTTGTAAACATTTGTATAGTGGTTATAAACAGTGGTAGTGAAGTGCCATAACAACCTTAGAACCGTGCAATTAAATTTACATGAACAAATGAACCTTTTACAAATTGTAACTGTATGTTTTTTGGACTCCGCTGATTGAGGGTTTGTGCGGATGCTAGTTTGTTTCCCATGTACGGGTTTTCCATAGGTGTTGTCTAAATGAGTGGTGTTGTATTTAAGAATCTGTCTATGAGTAAAGGAAAAATACTGGCGCATTTTGAATTTAGGTTTGAATGAAGCTTGAGTGTACTTGTTGCTTTTTGCTGATTCTTTCAAGTGTTTGTGATTGATGATATTGATTAAGTTATTCTCATATGTAATGAAATGAAAATAAACTTTATCATAGTGGTCCACTATAAAACAGTCTTTTGAATCTTAAGTAAAATTACTGCGCCAGATCTTCTATTTTACTTCATGTGTACTATTTTATTTCCGCAAACAGTTTTTCTTCTTGTTTTTATTGTTAAAAACCACAAGTATATTCACACACATAATTAGCTTCTATACGATCTAACATCGACTAGTCCCCCAAAACTTGCTCCACAAAACTTTACTTTTGTCATAAATTTAAACCAAAGAAACATCTCTCAAAACATGCTTCAAAATTCCCTTAAACCCCCATACATTGTATTAAATAGCTGTCACTCAAATGAAAATGCATCGCGACGGAAATTCTTTGATAGGCGGTTGATTGTGGCAGCGAAGCGGAAATCGACTGAATTGCCATTCTCCGGGCTTCGTGTTAGCTACAATCGAGCCATTTACGCTCGGGTTATGGGGTGTACACAGGCAATTGTTTTTAATTCGCCTTTATTTGAAGGTTGATTGGCAGGGAATTTTGGCAGTTTGTTTCTGAGTTGAGATGGTTTGTGAAACTTGTGAATAGTGAAGATTTAGAGATTTAAGTGGATAGGTTAAAATTATGTAGTTTTTCCTCATAGTAAAAACTAGATGGATGATTTGGCTAAAGTTGCAGAAAGTCTCTGGATGCAGGACGCTTCCCACGAGTCGCTGTGGAGATTCTTGGAGGAGGCCTTCTTTCAGCAGTAAACTTCCTGCGGCTCAGATGATGGTGATGATGATGGTGAGAAAGTAATTTTACGTAACTTTTTAAGACGTTTGTTTGAACATTGCAAATGTTTTCTGCGGTTGCAAGACGCTTCAAATGGGGTGTTGAATACATTTTTGGAGATTAAATTAAAGAACTAAATTCAGAGGAACATATAATGTTGTGACTGATTATTGTATAATTTTATTTCTTATTTTTCTCTTCAGCCACAGGAAGTCCCCAATGGATCTTCCTGACACTGATCACATTGTCCCGTTGGAAATGCCCTGTATCCATCATTCTATTCACCTGAATTAAATACCTAATTTCTTTTACTATCTAAGTATACCTTTATTATCACAGCATAATGCCAACAGTGGACCGACGCTCAATTCCATTGTCAATAAAACAAGTCGAGTATAACACCAAGCAAATAAACACATAATAGTAAACCTTACGTTCCCGCTATTATTGTGCTCCAGTAATGGACGTTCATAATTACGTCATCGTTTAATCGATGTTGAGATAGTATGGAATAATGTTTTACCGTACATGTACGAGCCCGAGGCCGGATAAATCTGCAGCGACTGGTTGCCAATGGGATAACGGCTTTCCTACACGGTATAGTGTTTAGATAGGCTAGTTCACTTGAGCCAGTAGTTAGTTATCTATAATGTTTTATGTATTTACATAAGCTTTATTGTACACCAAAAGGAAAATACAAAATAAAACTATTATTTACGGATTTGGTTAAAGTTTCAAATTTTTAACTTCCCGACTTCTCGATTCATTTACAGCTTTCGTGGTCACGGAGCAGACTGGGCGGATAAAATTCGTAAATATTCGTTTTATTTCAGTTAGTTATCTTTTTTATTAGTTAATGTAAGTACTTTTATCTACACCATTAGGCCTCTTGTATACACACCGAATTAACCGTAGATTTTTACGCCAGAAAAACGTGTGTGTAAACGATGCCTTAGTCCAGTCCAAGGGCCAGAATTGAAAGTTGAGAAAGTTTTAAATTCAATTTAATACACAGGTTAAAGAATTCTGTTCCGAAAGATTGGAGGACTTACGTCAGCTCTAATTCTGTAATACGGCAGCTGACGTGGGACGTGGCATGACGAGGCCTTTTTTTATTTGTGGCAGAAATATTTATTTTAGAAATATTTTAACAGTATAGATTATTTATTTTATGGCAAGGTATTCATTTTTTGTTAAAATGTATTTGTATAATAATTAAGCACATAAATATTACCTTAAAATATCTGATATGGCAGTTACAAGGGTTATTTGTTTGTTACTTAGTAGAATAGTGAAAAATACGGCAGCTATGAACCGTAAGGAATATTTATTTTTATTTATTTATTTATATATGCTTTATTGTACACCAAAATGAAAGACGCATACAAAATACTTAAAAACTAAAGGCATGGTTACAATAGGCGGCCTTATCGCTAGCTGCGATCTCTTCCAGGCAACCTTTGGATGGACTGGATTTTTGAGAAATTGAAATATAGGGTAGTGCAAACAGTGAGAGAATAAACAATAATAATAATAATTGATGTACATATTATATTATATTAATTTACATAATATAAATACACACAAACATACATACATATATACATACATACATACTAATATATATTGAGCTAACTATAATGATGATATAAGTAAAGAGGATCAGAAATATATATATAACAGGATAATACGTTACTGCAGTGAGAGATAGTGTATCTTAACAAGTCTCTTAAAACTTGGTAATGACTTAGCTTGTCTGACAGACAATGGTAATTCGTTCCACAAGCGAGCAGCATGAACTGTAAAGGATTTGCTAAGAAATGATGTGCTGTGCTTGGGAATCTCTAGGATCAAATTCTCTGTTGATCTAAGAGTTCGTGCATGAGTTTGACCGAGGAATTTAAAACGGTTTTTAAGATAGTGTGGGCTAGAGGGATTGTACAAAATACCGTATAAAAGGGAAAGAATTCGAGTATTACGGCGAAAACGTATTGATAGCCACTTGAGTTTGATACGATATTCGGAAACATGGTCATATTTGCGAAGACCAAATATGAATCTAATGCAGAAATTCTGAAGTCTCTCAAGTTTTTCCATTTGGGCTTCGGTGAGGTCGAGGTAGCTAGCATCAGCATAATCAAGGAGGGGAAAAAGAAGAGATTGAACCAGTGCGATTTTCGTGGAAATCGGTAGAAAATTCCGCAATCTCCGCAAGGACCCCGCTGCAGCAAACAATTTGCGACTTACTTGTTGCAATTGGGGACTCCAGGATAGGTTTTTGTCGATGATTACACCCAAATTCTTAACAGTATCACTGAATGGAATAGTGCAACCATCAAACATAATTTGAGGTAAGTTATCCATATCTAATTTAGAAATCAACCTGGAGCTGCCAACAACAATGACTTGGGACTTAGCAGGGTTGACTAATAGCCCGTGAGACTTACTCCATCTGCTAATACTCTCAAGATCCCTGTTGACAGAGTTAATAGCCTCCGTCACCCTGTCCACAGGAACATGATAATATATTTGTAAATCATCTGCATACAGATGGTAGGAAGAAATCAGATTTTTTGATATAGAATTAATAAAAACAGCGAAGAGTAAAGGAGATAAAACGCCGCCCTGAGGGACGCCAGTAAGTGTGTCGCACCACGAAGACACTGAGTCCTTGACACGAATGCGCTGGCGACGGCCCATCAGGTAACTACGAAACCAGTCAATTACCGTTGGAGATATGTTAATAGAGCACAGTGTAGTCAGTAAGACATCAAAGTCAACGGTGTTGAAAGCATTGCTAAAGTCTAGCAGAGCTAGTACCGTTAGCTTGCCATTCTCCATCGCAGCTCTGATGTCATCCGTAATATGAACTAGTGCAGTAGTGGTACCATATCCATGACGAAATCCAGACTGGAAAGGATTAAGGAGATTGTAATGAGTTAGAAAGGAGCATAATTGTTGATGAACAAGATTCTCAAGGACTTTAGAAAGGAAGGGGAGAATGGATATAGGGCGGTATTCAGAGAAAGATACAGGATTAGGTTTTTTGGGTAGGGGAATTACTTCGGCCTCTTTCCACAAGGAGGGGAAAACGGAGTTGGATAAGGAAAAGTTAAGGATATGACAAAGGATATGGAGAATTTCGTCAAGGATAGGCAAAATCATACTGCGACCAATGCAATCATTCCCAGATGCATTGGAGGAGATGGATAAAATGCTCTTTTTAACATCACAATCAGAGAATTGACTAAAGACAAATTGAGGATAGTTAGGAGTTGGAATAGAAGAAAGATCTTGAATTGTTTTATTTTTAATAGCCCTATCAAATTTGGGCACAGCAGTGAAATGTGTATTCAGCGAATCTAAATTTAAACTATTAGGAATAGAATCTGAACGAGATTTTCCAACCCCCATAGAACGAAGAAATTTCCAGACCTGAGCTGGATCATTGTTTTCTACAGATTGGTGAACATGTCGGCGTTGTGCATTCCTACACATCTTGTTGCAGTGATTTCGGAGAGCAACGTATTTGTCCCAATTCTGAGGTGTAGGTCGACGTTTAAACTTAGCCTTAGCTACGACCTTTTTCGTTATTAAGGCTTTAATATCGTCGGTGAGCCAGGGTGACGGAAGATGTTTTATTTTAACAGCACGGATGGGGGCATGTGCATCATAAAGTTTGATGATATTGGTGGTGAAAAAATTTACTTTGTCATCAACCAAACTCGAGTTGAGTAAAGGACCCCAGTCAATATTGCTAGCATCCCTACGAAGATTTGCAGGATTGATTTCACGAAAACAACGCTGCATGACCACTTTATGTCTTAGTTTGGGAAGGCGGACTTTATAAGAAAGATATATGAGATCATGGCAAGAGAAGGAATCGGCAGAGCACTGTCCATGTTTTTCGACAAGATGAGGAGAAGATACAATCATAAGATCGAGAAGAGAAGGAATGGAATTAGGAAAATGATGAGTAGGATTTAGAGGTAGGACAGATAAGTTGCTAGAATTTAAAATAGTATAAAGAGAGCAAGAGCGGTGGTCATTCTTGATAAGACACGTATTAAAATCTCCCATGATTATGGTGTGACTGTACGAAGGAGTGAGGTTAATCAGGATAGATTCTAAAGAAGAGAAGTAATCGATACGTAAGGACGGACAATAATATACACCGAGAAGTATTTTCGAATGATGGAGTTCAACCTCCAGGAACAAATGCTCACCACCATTACAAGGTGGTGGTTGTGGCGACGCATGAACTAAAGTGAATGGGATGCCTGTTCTCAAGTAAATGGCGACGCCACCACCACGACCAACCGAGCGATCATTCCTCAGAAGTTGAAAACCAGGTAGAGAGTAAGAACTAGATGGAAGGCAAGGCTTAAGCCAGGATTCAGAAACGAGAATGGCGTGGAGATTCGTACAGTCGAAGCTAGCTAGCATATCAGGGAAATGAGCCGGAATACTCTGAGCGTTGATATGCACGACATTAAAATTCTTTGGAACAACAGAGAACTCTGAAGAAATTGTGTCTACAAGCGACGGAATACTGACGTAACTACTGTTATCACTGTTATCATCTGCAGAAAAAAATTCACTCGAGTCATTTAGAATATCAGACATAAACTACTTAAAAAATAATAATAATAATAATATATATATATATATATATATATATAATTAATAGTCTATAAAAATATTATTGCCTTAGAAGGCGCTAATAAAATCCACCTGCCGGTTGTGTAGAATATTTTGTCCCAGTAGAAAAAAACGTATTCCGGTTATAATGAGACCACGACATTATTTATTGTTTCGATTCCCATAACACTTAATCTATGTCTTAACTTGTAACATCAGCACAATATATTGTGTTAACATTTATTTCAGTGTCATCAACACAATATGTATTAGATATATTTTGTCAAGCCAGTCCACTGGCGCACTTAACTTGTAGCATCAGAAAAATATATCGTGTTAAAATTTATTTCAGTGTCACCAATATGTTTTGTCAAGCCAGTCGACTGGCGCGTGTAAACGCAGCGCGAAGGCGGGCAAGTCAGGTGATGATGAGCCGAGCTTAAGATATTGTTGAGCTAATGCACTGTCTTGCCCATATCCTGACGTTACTTAGTAACAGAACCCGTTTGACCTATGCGTTTTATCTTAACATCAATACTGTACAAGCGTAGGAATTAACTCGGAGTTGGACGAAGGATTTGTGATGTGACTGCTTCGGTTTGGTTTTATAGATGTGTTGTTTATAGCGTGGGTTGAGATTATCTCGGTGAATTGAGGTTCTGGGTTTGATTTGAGCATAACAGTGCTGTTAATTGCGGTAAGCTCACTCCTGTCATAATTATTTCGGCACGGATTTAAGTACGTTCAAAAATGTAAGGTTAGTTACATTTCGATTAAAATTAACTTATTCTTTTATTATTAAATATTTACGCCTAATTTTATATGTTTAAAAACGTGTTCAGAAAGATATAAAATAAAAAAGGAATAAAGTAACAAAATAACTTCAACAAGAAAGTAATTGCCTCACAAAAAGTGTGTGCGTGCATGACACAGTAAAGAAATTTCAAGCTAAAATCAATTTTACACATTTCCGTCGCTAAATTACGCCGTGGGGTGGGGAAATTGACAATATTGTTGTTTGTTCCTTTCTGATAGGCATACTGGAGATTTTATTAAAATTGTATTAGTTTTATCCTGTTTCTATCTCTATAAAATGTTTTTATAAAATATGTTGGTAGACTAGACTGCCTCGGTGATGTATGTAGTTGTACGGTACGGTTACAAAGTTGAGATCTCGGGTTCGAATGCAAAATAATATCAGATTTTTCTACTTATAACCCTGACTCATAAATTTGGCCCCAGCTGTCACATCGTGGAACGGAACATACACGGCGAAATGTGGTTGTCCTGGTTGCATTTCTACCTACCCCTACTGGGAAAAAGGCGTGAGTTTATGTATGTATGTGTGTGTGTGGTAGAGTATTTTTATTCGCTCGGGTAGAGACCACCGTAGACGAGTAACAGTTTATTAAAGAATGAAACATGACGTAGATTAATACGGTCTGTTTACATAAATAAATACAGGTATTTTTTGTTGTGTATTTTTTTTTTTAATTTATGCTGTACAATAACGTGTAATAATATTTGTAGCAGGCAGGCATAATTGTGTCCTTACCCAAAAATTGGTAGAGCAACACTGTTGATAGTCATGACTCAGCATGAATGGGCAGGCTCGTCCGGGGAGGTACCACTGTCTCACAGATCGATGTAAATCCACACCTTTGCTGTCGCGTTTCGTTGGCTGAGATTACTGGATGCTTAATACCCCTTTTCTCTTCCCATCCTTTTTCCTTCCCCTCCCCTCCTGATTTGATGGGCCGGGAACACACCTATGATCGAAGCGTTCTGGATGTCCATGGGCGGCAGTGATCACTTACCAAATTGCTCATTGAACCTAAGCAATAAAAAATAGTGTTACTTCTGAAATACAGGCCCTATCTATATCAGACACCAGTCACATCTAATGTGGACTTTATAACATGTTTGTACCCTATTTCTGTATGAGAGAAATAAATAAATATTATTATTAGTTCTATACCTATCTTTCGTCATTGAATATTCTACTAAGATGATATTAAACTTTCGATCAGGTGTATTTAAGCCAATTATATGAGGTGCTGTTATAAAAAATACATTAATTGGAGATCCGACACTTTTAGAATTAAGTGGAGTTAAATTGCCACTATAATAACACCAAATTGTTTATTAATATTTTATGCATCTCCAAAGGGACTAAACGGATGAAAAACTTAGCCAGTACATTGTGCCATAATAATGATGATGAAATGAACAACATTCATTCATAAAATAATGGAGACAACATAGTTTCTTTTTAGGGAATTAAAATGACGGACAAAAGGCAACACTCAATATTAATCTAAATTTAAAAATGTATAAATGTATTAATCATAGGTAATAAAAGATACAATATCGATCCCAAAGTAACCGCTTATCAACACATACGCCATTTCGATTCCAAGCACGCAATAACTCAGCGAATGCATCTATTTCGCCTTTTTACCTCGATCCACTCATGAATACCCTTTAAAAGTATTTAAATGTTGAAAAAAGTATAGCAAAAAGTCTTATCACGCCCGTCGCATGCTTTATATTTATTTTGTTTATTATTTAACACCAAGCGCCTGTCAATCTAATTACTTGTGATGAGTGAACGCTGTTTTTTTGCTAGCTGCAACATTTAATTGGCATAATTTACTATTTTTCTACGCGTTCCATCATTTAGAGCCACCTGTGATGGAGTATGGGAGGACAGTAGGGCATGTAAGATTTTTAGATTGTTTGGTGATATGAATATTAAAGTGCTTGTCAATTATTTTTATTCCAATTCTAAATAAAATATCGGATACTTCTAACAGTCTGTAATAAAATCTGTTGATACATTGAAGTACATTCATTTGTTTTCGGCTTTGGCATATTGACATAAATTTCATATTTTATGAGTACTCTTCTTTCCTACCTTTACTGGTTCTAAAGCGCTGCATTTATTTTAAAATAATGCTGTATTTTTAGGCCAATCTATAATAAGAATTGATACAATAAAAGGATAATCACTGACCAAATTAGACATGATTTTTGGCAGCAATTATTTTGTAAATTTGCTAAAAATTTGAAAAATATAAAACATAACAAATCTGCGTTATTATCATCATCTTTAGACGGAGAAACCCCAGTTTAAAAAAATATTTTCCACATCGAATTCCTCTGTCAAAATCCTTGGAAAAGATCTTAAAAAACGGATAAATTGAGTGTGAAGTTAAATCCAATTAGAAAACTTATATGGCAATATCACATTTACAAGTGTAAATTAGATAAATTAACACTCATGAACTTGTGTTATAAATCTAATGTAACAATAATATACACTTTCGAGCCCATTTCTATAATGTTTTCTTGTTAAAGCGACCATTAAGATAATATATTGTGCTGCTTGCTTTTAGAAAAAAAAAACTTGTTCGATAGGAAATCCGCGCGTATTTTCCAAGAATATAAGTTATTAACCTCAAATACTTTTGTGTGGTTTTAAAATACGATTTCAAACAAGCTACATATCTACTCAATTACTTTATGCAGTGAGTATTTTTTCCCACAATTTTAATGGATTTGCGGTGAGTTTTTTTCATTATACGTAATCTTTTACTTTATTTTTTATTACTTTCATAGAATTTGGATTTGTTAACCATTTTTTTACTTGCTTTTTTTATAGAGCGTCGTAAAATGTAAACGATTAAATCAGCTTGTAAAATGATGTTATTATATATATCTATAATATTTCAAGTAATTAAGGCACGTATCTTAAACAGTTTTTTTGTTCAACCGGATCATCGATTGGTTCTCCAACACCAATCGATATTGTGGCTGATTAAATTAATCAAACTCCTCGAAATCTTTCCTTATTCAATCAATAATTATTACACATAAGTATTAATTTACTTATTTTCAATATATTTCATGCAAGAAAATAAAAAGATTCTAACCAAAAATCCTAACGCACGAATTTCAAAATATGTAAAATAGGCACTATGGTACCTTACTGTTCTTTACAGCACTGCGTAGTGTGGTTGCAGTGCAGTTGCCTATTTATCAATGAACCACTATTGATGGTTGCATGGTTGCATTCATAAATATCCCGCGCGCGGGAAACAAAAACAAAATGGCGGAGAGTCGTAATGGCGACAACTAACTGGTCAGGGCTACCACAAACTTCGAAATTACACTTATTATCCTTTTAGCGTGAGTTTGACGTTAATTATTGCCTTTGTTTTTTAGGCATTCGATGACAACAAGCTGTAATTTAGATGGGATTTTGACTTGTGACAGGAATTACGAGATTGTCGACATAGTGTGGTCTAAAAAACATTATTATTTTTTTTTTAAAATACTATTTCACATGTCTTCATCTGGTTAGTGAAAGAATATTTATATGCTCCGGAATAGCTAAAATCATTCATTAAGTGAAAAATAGCTGTAATTACCATTGCAAATATGTCGCTTGTTGTCATTTGGTATAACTTGGTTTATACAATAGTATGGAAATTGGTTGTTCGTTAGTGATTAGTCTCTAGGAACATAAAAAGTAAGGATAATAGAAAAATGTTGAGTGATTGTGCAACCCTATTTCGGCGTAAGTGGCCAGCAATTAAAACAAGTTTAAAATCTCGTTTCACTGACAAATTGCAATAAACAGGAATACTTAAACCTAAACTACACCGATTTAGACCGAGCTCTGTTTAGCTAAATTATATGTACATATTCCATTATATGTGGATATATTATTGCGCAACATTTTTGAACCAGCATCCTGTAATTCATTTCATTTTCTGGTTGAAAAATATAACATTTATGTTCGCCTGGGTAGGAATTTCCGTAAAACGTTAGTAACATAATATACTACGTTTCGCTCTTTTTAAGTATTGGTATCGGAATTTTCTGGCCTACAACACTGAGACCACGCAAATATTTCAGTCAAACTATAGTGGAAAATTCACATTCAATGGAAATAATAGGCCTATGTATATCTGTTCTCGATTAGGCTGGCAATGACATCAGTCGATGAGACAGCAATTTCTCTTACAATTTGACACTAAACCTTACCCTGCACGTATCTACTATCAGATGTGTTAAAAGAACAGAGAAAAAAGAAACGAAACTTTTAAACTGTTAATTTTCTGCATTATTTTTTTTAAAAGTAGAATGCCCATTTTACTATGAAACTAAGTATCAGTGAAACCTACTTTTTTTATAGGGAAAAATATATATCTTATATAAATATTAACATATTTGTTACCCAGGGGCGGAGTTCGTGGCGAAATTAACTTGAAGTCCGATAAAAAATATTTTTTGTCTTCGGTTCTGTGAACGAAATGTAAAATGTTATGATAATTACTTTATTTTAAAATTTGTCACCCGGGATAAAACAGTAAAACGTTTAAGGACAAATCAAATGCTATAATAAATTGTAAGCAGTATCGGAATCAGGATTAACGATATTTTTAATACGCTTTTGCTAGCTTCAGGCTGCAGGAGGATAAGTAAAGGTTGTAAACACCCCACGCTTTGTAACAATAAAATGTATGTATCTTACTCCATTTTCTTATCTTAAATTCATTATCAATTATTTTTACTTTTTAGTTGGATATCTTATTAAAGCGTGTATTTTAAGTTTTTAAACTATATTTATTTACCGATACTATGAATTCGCATTCTCTTTTGTCAACAAATCATGGGGTTCTTTTCATACCCGGCTTAAACGAAGGCTATGAAATACCTAGTGTATTGTCTATAAAGGTGAGCAGGAAATTCCAAGAGTTACGGCTTTGTAAATACCTAGGTGGCTATTGTTAAGGTGTGCTGGCAAATGCGATTTCCTGACGTTAATGAATGAATTACGCCGAGGTTTTGTCGCGATGATTCATCATATTAGAAGTGCCATTTGTTGCTTTTGAATATAAGGATTTTCGTAATGAATCTAATTGTTTTGAATTGCACGATACCAGTACAATCAAAACATAATTAAGTTATTATTTTAATATGGTAATTTACGTTATTTTAGTATTGTATTGTGTCTAACAAATGAATTATCTATTGATTGTATAGTTTTATAATATTTTGAGTCCTCAAGACGATGTTTTATAGCTATGCTACCATTTGGTAGATTTGAAATTATTCATAACATTTTGCTTTGCCGACAGATGGCGCCATTTGTATGAATTAACGCCAAATGCATTTTGCAATCATTGAAAAAGTAATCGGTCTGGAGTATAGTAAAAAACGACTGAAAGACCCGCCAGCCCCCTTTTTAGGTTTCTGCATGTGGGTTTACTGCAAAAGTACTGCGTATAATTCGGCTATGCAATTGCGGTTCTAACACACATGTCTCCATACAAATTCCACCTTAACATTGCATATCGCTATCCATTGGACTAAAATTCTGAAAAAATAACTTCCAAATATTTACACAATCACCTGTAGTTGTCTGCATTCAACGACCCAAATATAAATTTTTATCGAACAATATAAATTTTACTGGTGGTAGGTCTCTCATATGTGAGAGGCCATCTGGGTAGGTACCACCGCAATGTCTATTTCTCCCGTGAAACAACACTGCTTAAATGCACTGTTGCGTTTCGGATTGAAGGACATTGTAGCCAGAGCAACTACTGAGCATATTGAGACTTAACATCTTATGTCTCAGGATGGCGAGCGCAGTGGAATGTTGCTACTGTTTATGAGCGGTCGTATCGCTTACCATCAGGCGAACGGCATGCTCGTCTCGCCATTCAGTGCAATAAAAAAAAAAAAAAAAAAAACAATATTCATGGGCAGTCAACATTTAACACTAATTATTTTGACAGTCATGAATTCTCTTAACAAGAACAAAAGCTGAGCACTTATATTCCCGTTCCGTGCACGCAATGTTCATCAAGCTACAGATAAAATTATAAAACAAAAAGAATGCAGATATATGGGTCACCTGGTAAACGTAAGGAGTTGTTTATTGCTAATCAATTTTTGTCTCTTAAAATGCTTTTGTCTGTTGCTTTTGTATTTTTATTTCAGGTTTACGTGCAATTTTAAGTCCCTACACGCATTTAAAATACATTTTTGTTTTTGTCTAAAAACATTTTCAATTTTAACTTATTATTTATCTGCTCCTACGCATTGGCTTTTTCTACTTTTTAAAGGAATTTACTTTCCATTTTTTGTCAAATTTGTACAAGCATTTCCAATATTAACTTATTATGTATTGGCTTCTAAAGATTGGCGCAACATTATAAATAAATAATTGTCAGATTTATTCCACTTAGAACCTTACGACCTGTCAGACATCTACTCAACTGGCAAAAGACCTCAGAACGCTGTTTATTTCATTCATTAAAATCTCCAACAAAGAACATTCATCCATCCATCAGCCAATGCTGACCACAGGCCTCCCCCAATGATTTCTATAGTTACCTATTGGAGGCAACCCGCATCCAGCGACGTCCCGCGAACTTTACCAGGTCGTCTGACCTCATGAAGATAGCAGATTACATTTTTGAATATTAGAGTACATATTATGTAGCATTCTGCGTGCATCTTCTATAACAGGAGTGTGCAGCTTGCAAGGACAGTTAACAACATATTACAATATTAGTGCAATTAACCAAAAACAGCATGAGGTGAGCTGTAGCATTTCTAATAAGAATATGGATGTAGAGTCTGCACCTGAATGAGACTAAAGGGCTCTTTCATAAAATAATTACAGGCTCTTAATAGAGTTTAGAAATTGTTGTGGTGAATTCTTAGATATTCACGTTTTTTGTGATGCTACCATCATAGCAGAGCTCTCGTTTGCATACACGTAGCATCTTAATAATTTTTGTATGGTCATGTTTTATCTTGGCTCTTGTTTAAATCAGGTATAATATCAGGACACGGAATTAATAATGTTGTTCAAAATTCCGCCAGCCAATTTCACGTTGCACGTGACACAAATAATTCTTGCCCATTCTCATCAACCCGGACAGCATTGTCGCGGCGAAAAACCGCCACGGCGAACTGTATCAAACCGTGAATAAATCAAATTGACCCAAAAAATTCATTCGCTTTCGGCAAATTTCGCCCATTATCGGATCGTTTCGGCGCAAAAAAAGCAATTTGGGTCACGATTTTGGTTGCTTTTTTTCATTCGACAAGTCCCGTAAACTCACGCGGGCTTGATCGCAATTGTTGCTGCATTGTTCTGTTAAAGATAAAAGCTGAAAACTTTTGTGTTTAATTAACATTTCTGCATGGGAATTCGGCCGGTAATGCGGCGCAATTTTTAAGTATGTTGTGGGTAGTCGAGACTCCGTTGTTCCGACTTCGTGACGGATATGATCGATGGGGTTAACGTGAGAGAAAATTGTGAGAAAAAATCTTACTTTCTTGGATATGTAACGTGTAATTAAGTAATTATGCACACATGACGAAGGTTTTTTATTTTGGCTCGGTAAGATGCTTTTGATGGTAAAAGCAATACCGTATAGATAGACTCTCGATTGGGTTCACAATTACTTCTTGTCATCTCATATAATTATGTGTTTTTTAATGCAAAGAATGGCGAGACGAACATACCGTTCGCCTGATGGTAAGCGATACGACCGCTCACGAAAAGTTGCAAAACCAGACAACACCTTGATTACAAAGCAATGTTTGGCATTTCACTACGCCCGCTATCTTGAGACATAAGATGTTAAGTCTCAATATGTCCAGTAGGTACTCTGGATACAATGTCCCCCAATCCGAAACCCAACAGTGCATTTTCAGTGCTGTTTGGCGGGAGAAATAGATAATGCGCTGGTACCTACCTAGGCGGCATCTCACATATGAGACACCTACAATCAGTATTAGGATCTATATAATTGTTATTCACGCTATCGCGAAAATACTTAAGGTTATTATACGAAGGAAGGAACTCGCGAGCAGACACGTGGCCTACAGCCCGTATAGTCATATAAATCAGGTAGACAACGTTGTGATCATTGGAGATTTTAACCTTGGTTTTATAGACTGGAGAGTAGCAGACGACAGTAAAGATTTAATTCCCATTAATTATAATTGTGTCCTTGGTCACTCTCTTGTCGACTTCATTTCTTTCAATAGCCTATGCCAGAAAAATAATATACGTAATGAGGATAACCGAATCTTAGATTTGATACTTACCAACATACCAAATGTAAACGTACAACCTCCTATAGACATCATTACCCGACTCGACTATAAACACCCACCCTTGTCATTCCAAATTTCATCTCAATGTTATAAAAATCTGAATCCTAAACCTAAAGTTGATTATAATTTCTACAAGGCCGACTATCACAAGATAATTGACGAACTAAAATCAATTGACTGGAGTAATGATCTAAATTCTATCTTGACAGTCAACGAGATGGTCAGAATATTTTACTCGAAATTGACAAATATTATCGATAGGTTTGTTCCCAAACGTAAGTTAAAGTCACACAAATACCCACAGTGGTTTAATCGTATACTAATCAGGATGTTGTCTGAAAAAGAAAAACTTAGACAGCGTTTTGCTAAATACTGTAATCCGCGAGACGAGCTGGAATATAATATTATTAAAGAACGTTGCAATAGATATTATCGTAAATGTTACAACGAATACATAAACCACACGGAATCTCACCTTACCAAACACCCCAAATTATTTTGGAATTTTATAAATTATAAATAGTAAGCGTAAGAATAATAACGCAATTCCTGCCGTCATGTATTCGGACAATTCTGCTAATGCAGGTAGCACTGGATCGGATATCAAAGCAAATCTATTCGCTGAACATTTTTCCAGCCTCTATTCCAACAATACCCACTCTTCAGTAATATCTTGTGGTAATATTATTGAAAAGCGAGCTTGTAACTTAACTTCCAAATCTTTAGGTGGGATTCATTTCGAGGAAAATGAAGTATTTCGAAAACTTAAAGCTCTTGATATATTCAAAAGTGTAGGCCCTGACCAAGTACCACCGCTTTTTATTAAACGTTGTGCCGCCGGACTTGCATCACCATTATGTTTAATAATTAATCATTCGCTTCGCACGGGAGTATTTCCTGATGAATGGAAAATCGCTAAAGTCGTACCAATTTATAAAAAAGGTGAGCACCACTTGGTTAAAAATTACCGGCCCATCTCCATCTTATCTACATTTTCCAAAATATTTGAATCTCTTGTATGCCCTGTCATAGCACAGTATTTTGCTTCGTTTATATCCGACTCCCAGCACGGTTTTAGAAGTCGTCGTTCTACGACTACCAACTTAACATCTTATATTTCTGACATAACAACAGAAATAGACAGGGGGCGTCAAGTAGATGCAGTATATACAGATTTTAAAAGCGCCTTCGATACAGTCGACCATAGAATATTATTGCTAAAGTTGGAAGCTCAGGGGATACACGGTCCATTATTAGCATGGTTTAGATCATACCTCAAAAATAGACTACAGGTTGTTTCCATAAAGGGATATGTGTCCAAAACCTATCCAGCTACCTCTGGTGTACCACAGGGCTCCCATCTCGGACCTGTACTGTTCTGTTTGTTTATTAATGACATCACCGACTGTATCGTCAATTGTAAATACTCTTTATATGCAGACGACGTTAAGATCTACCATACTATCACTACTAATGATGATATTACGTTACTGCAAGATGACCTAAATAGGATATATGGATGGTGTAACCGCAATAATATGACCTTAAACATTGAAAAGTGTTGCTATATTCAATACACCAGGAAGAAAAAACCTATCCTATCTACTTATTCAGTAAACGGCCTTATATTACGTAAAGTTAGTGAAATAAAAGACCTCGGCATTATTTTAGACTGTAGCCTAAAATTTACGACTCATATTGACGCAATAGTTAAAAAATCTATCAATATCTCAGGATTCATAAAACGTAACACCAAAGACTTTAAACAAATATCAACTAAGTTGTGTCTATTCAACTCGTTAGCTCGCAGTATATTGGAATGGAATTGGTGGAAAAGGTGTTGTCTGGAATCCAATATATGCAGTTCATTCACAAAGAATCGAAACGGTGCAACGCTTTTTTACGCGCTCACTAGCCTTCACCAGCCCAGGTATAACACACCGATGTCCATATAGTCAGCGTTTAGCGTTTTTTAACATTACATCACTTCGTCAACGCAGATATTGTCATGATGTTTCATTTTTACATAAAATAATCCACTCACAGTTGGAAGACTGTTCATTATTATCAAAAATAATATTGCTGTGCCCGTGAAGACTCCTAGATATCCTATCACTAACATATTTCGTCCTGCACCGTCTAAAACCAACCTTGGTCTGCACTCGCCAGTCTCTAGAATGTGTAATGCATATAATTCTCTTTGCAAATCTGACAATAACTTCGATATATTTTCAGACTCATACAAAACGTTTAGGCAAAGATTGATTAAACACTTCGATCACAACGACTTACATTAGATTTTTTCTATTTTTTCTATTTTTACTTATATAAATTTGGTTATTATATGATTGTTGATTTCGTAAGTAAGATTTGTAAGAAGTATAATTATTTTGTTTAGTTTGATTTATTTTCTTAATGTAACATTTGTGAAAAAGATTTAATTATGTTATTTAGTTTTGATTTATTTTGTATTCTGTTAATTCATCCTTATCTGTAACAGTAGTCTTTGATTTCTTTTTTACTCTAAATATTTACTAAATATATTTTTCTTGGTTTCGTTTACGCGTGTGTAATAATATAAGAGTGTTGTGTACTCCTTTAAGTGGTTTATGCATCAGTATGTAACTGTAGTAAAGAATGTTTTAGTTGTGATAATGTATATACCGTTGGAGAACCTTAATTTAATAAAATAAAAAATAAAATAGTGCGGCAAAGATAAGAATTGGAGACGTCCTTGGTTCGGGCAGTGATGACGGCGGGAGACGAACAAATTATGGCTTTCTAAGCAAGTTTGCATATTCTTGTTCTAATAACCGGTGATCAGGTCAAAAATAAAATTAACTTTGAAATCAATTGAAAGATATAGCATTGAATTCTCCTGAGGACCTCCGTCTATGATGAAAACAACTGACAATTTTCACTCCATTTAAGTTCATATTTATTTGTTAGATTTATTAACAAAGATATTGTTTGATTTGATGACCTTATACCAAAGATCTACCACGAGCATAACATTAATAACTTTACCAACAATTACTGCATATTCTAGAGCGCCATTTACCGACATCACGTGTACCTTTGTTTAACGTCTATAATCAGCGTTATCGGGAAAATGATACAAAACTGGTTCGTGAAAGCCTCGGCTATATTGTGGTGGTTCATTAAAATTCTCAACAAATCATGCGTCCGGACGTGTTGTGACGTAATTGAGGGCAGGACGGGCGCCCCGGGCGACGCCGCGACACCGCCGCCCGTAACAAACAGTATTATGAACTGTTCGAGATTTGTCGATAGGTTTCTGATTGGTAGGCTGTAATTGTTGTCGAATACAGGTGTATTTTCGCTGCTGAATGTGGATGTCTCTATAAATGTCTCAACATTGATGTAGTGCTTGATGTCATAGACTAAGTACTGGATCTTAAGGCCGGGATATAAGTAAACAGTATTATGGGCTGACGATCGGTATCTGATTGGGTTGTAATGGTTGGCAAATTCAGGTGTATTTTTGCTGCTGGATGAGATATTCGCAGAGACACAATAAGGTGTAGTGCTTGATGTCATAGAATACGGGATTCATCTTGAGGCCAGGATATTACTAAAGAGTATTATGGGCTGTTCGAAATAAGTCGATCGTTATTTGATTGGGTTTTAATGGTTGGCGAATACAAGTCTCTTTACGTCGTAGGATGAGACATTCGCAGAGACAGGGTAAGCTGATGTGCTTGATATCAAAGAATACATGCTTGATATTAATCAAGGGATTTTTGGGCTGTTTGAAATTTGTCGATCGGTATCTGATTGGTTTGTAATGTTTTGCGAATACAGGTGTATTTTCATTGTTGAATGAGATATTGATAGAGAAACAATAAGTCGAAGTGCTTGATGTCATATAATACGTACTTGGTCTTAAGGCGGTGGAATATTAACAAGGAATATTATAGGCTGTTTTAAATTAGTCGTCAATATTTGATTGGGTTTTAATTTTTGGCGAATGCAGGTGGCTTATTGTTTCTGGATGAGATATTTGTAGGGACATGGTGGGTGGATGGTGTTTGATGTCAATAGATGTTCGTGAGGCCCCGCAACAAACATTATTCTAGGCGTTTCGAGATTTTTCGGTCGATATCTGATTGATGGGTTATTATGATTGGAGAATGAAGGTGTCTTCTATAAGTATTTCATAGAGATATAGTGTGCTGTAGTGGTCGTGGTCAATAGACTGCAAAATGCTTTTGGTCGTGAAAACGGCATAATCTCTTGAATACAAGGTCGCTATCAAAATCTTTTGGATTAGGTTTATGTTTGGCTATGGTATTGCTGTGATTGAGGACGTTTTTTTAAACTAAACATAATTTTCGATTATTTGCAAGAAAGAAAGTAGTCACCGTCACATAATTAATTAAGATGTTCCCGGATCATTAATTTACCTACCCTACTTTTGGAAATTTGATGAGTTAGAAGCTTACAATAGTACTATAATATAACCTGTACTTTGGTATTTTTGGTACTAAAAATATAGTTTATCATAGTTCTGCTGCAGACCGAAAAATATAAAGCAAAAATGGGCCAAATCAACCGATATTCTTACCATTTAGCCGTGCTAGTACAAAAAATAATATAATCTCAATAAATATTTGCAAGTCTGTAACAAATTGTCTACCACGAATATCGAATCCCTGGTAATAAAATACAGTTCGGTTACAAAGTGCAACTTACTGCGGGACAGTGTAAACTCTATGAATAAATTATATTAGCCACCCGTTGTGGAAATTACCTTATAATAAATCTGTTGTACTCCCTGTAATTTTGTCTTTTACAAACTAATCGCGTGGGGATTTTACCGAGGATTAATTAAGGAGATGTTAATTCCTATCTTTGATGGACGCCTCCTGTCTATTGGGTCTTGAAATGACAGTATTTTAATGCATGATATATCAGGTATGTGCAGAAATAAATTGCAGAGCCCGTTCACGTTAAAACTGTAAGTTTTACGGCTTTTCTTTTAGAAACAAATAAGTGTCACGAACACACCCGTGCTTCAAACATCATAATCATTATCATCATAGGCCTCCTCCAAAATGAAATCGGAAAAAAATATGCATAAAGTAATTTAATTGTGTTGTGGTAACTTTTCATAAGTGTCAGACTTTGTCTTCGTAGATTTAGAGGTGTATGAAACATAATGTTAAAGAATATCATTTATTTAACTAATAAGATAATAAGACAGCACTATTTTTCTATTTACCGTAACAATTTGCGCGGTAGTTGCAACAGAAATCGGTAGCCCGAGAGTCGCTCGCGGCAATGCGCTTGCGCAGCCATTATCCGAACGATCCCGACTGCGTCCGAAGTACCCCGAAGGCACCGCACACCTTAATCATATTTGAGTTATTAAACACTTTAATTATTATGTCTGGGACATAGTAGTGCCTTATTAATTTGTAATGTTTTTTGTGACCTTAATGATAAAGGTATTACTTGTTGAGTTCGGTAAGTGTTTTAGATTATAAATAGATTTTATCTATAATGATTTTGTTAATTGGATAGGTATTAAGTCTTAATGAATATGTAACTTAGGGAAAGGGTGGATATTTGTAAATTATAGTATTTTGTTATTAATAAATGTTATTATATTTATACATCGATGTTAATTATGAAAATGAGGGGTAAAACTTAGTTTATGAAAACATTTTATTAAATTTGAATTAGAGCTAAAGCTTTATTACTGTTGTATTTATGATATAGTGAACTTATGCAATAGTTGCTTTAAGACATATATAATAGGAGAAATTGTTACTGTATACCTGCTCATGATTAAGAAGTAAAGAACGCAATATACAGGACCTGTAATTAGGAGCCTTTTTTTTTTTTTTTTTTTTTTTTTTTACGAGGGCAAAAACTGTTTATGGTCCTCTTCCCGCGGCCCCGGGGGAGAAGCGCAGGAAGGATGTGTCGGGGTCACCGGCCTTCCAGCCCGGCGCTTGGATGTTAATGCCGAGCTGGGTCCCTAACGTTGATATCCTACGCCGGCATACCGACCAAAACCCCTCGATGGCCCTCTTCGCGCATATTAGGATGGCTGCGGTCTCTGCCAGCGTAATTCGCCCGGTACTATTCCGCAGTCATCCTTTGCAGTTCGGAGACCTATGGCCCCTCCTCTCTCCATAATCATTAGCCCCATTCGGGCGTTCATCTCGGGATTACTTTTGGTGTGGGTGCCCCCCAAAAGCACCCAGTAATCCCGGTGGTCCCATTTAGTCGCCTTTTACGACAGGCAGGGAATACCGTGGTGGAATTCTTTTCGCCCCCTTGCCACAGGGCAGGGCGCCAGGTCTAATTTTCCCCATTAAACTGGTGCCGTCTTCTTCGATGTCTCTGCCGACGGACTGGGTCGGTTCTGTCGCGATCCCTTTCGGCGCTCTCTTTCTGTGAGATAACTCGCTCACAAAAAGAGAGCACCGCTTGCCACGACCTTCGATTCCCGACCATTGAGACAATGACGGCCGGGAGTGTCAGGTCTTCCCCAACAATAGCGCGGAGGGCGCTGCGTTCTTCTTCCCAGGCTGGACATTCCACCAGTGTATGCTGGGCTGTGTCGTCCGGGCAGTTGTCACAGTGATGACACACGGCGGACTCCTCTTTCCTTGCCACTCGCCACAGGTAATGTCCAAAGCATCCATGCCCGGACAGTACCTGTGTCAAGCGGAAAGTCAGTGCACCGTGGCGCCTGTCCATCCATTGGTCGAGGACAGGACGCACTGCCTCGACTAATCTAGCACCAGCACTGGGATTTTCCAGCCTGGTTTGCCATTCCTCCACGGCGGCTCTGCGAAAGGAGACTTTTTTTGCCTCGATCTCCCTCAGGACCGGCATTGTCCCACGTCTTATGGCCATTGGCCTCTTCTCGCCAATGGTATGTCCGTGAGAGAGATTTGGCATCGAGATCCCAGGGCAGGGTACCGGCCATAACGCAGGCCGCCTCATGGGAGATCGTGCGGTAGCCCCTGATCAATCGCTGCGCCAGGGCACGCTGAGGCTTTCGTAACATAGTGGCACAGCGAGCGCGCAGGGACTCAGCCCATACTGGGCTTCCATATAAAGCCATGGACCGAACGACTCCCATGTGCAACCTGCGGCAAGGGTCTCCTGGACCTTCCAAGTAAGGGAGCAGGTTGGACAGCGCGCCTGCTACCCTCAGCAACTTAGGCTGTAGCGCAGAAAAATGAGCGTGGAAGTCCCATCGGCTGTCAAGAAGCAGCCCAAGATATTTGAGCTTAGATCCAATGGGAATACACACGCCCTCGACTACTATTTGGGCTCCAGCAGGTGGCATCTTCCGAGGCCCGTGAAAGCAGATGGCCTCGGATTTATGAAGGGCCACCTTGAGGCCCAATTGCCGGATCCGCCCGGCCACCTTGCTTGTGCCTACTGAGGCGAGGGTGGCGGCTTCCTGGAAGGTCACACCCGACGCTGTCACGAGTGTGTCGTCAGCGTAACAAATGACGCCAACGCCTCGAGGATTAGCACCACGGAGCACCCAGTCGTACCCGATGTTCCACAGAAGTGGGCCAAGAACCGACCCCTGTGGAACACCGCAAGACATTGCTCTTCGGTGCCATCCCTCCGAACCCGGATACACTACGTATCTGTTTGACAGGTACGAATGCACCAAGTTCCGGAGATAGGAGGGCACCCCGTGGTATCTCAGTGCTTCTTCTATGCAGGGCCAGGGCAGAGAGTTAAAAGCATTGGCAATATCGAGTGACACCGCCACAACGCATTTGCCTTGGTTCACTGCATCTTCCGCAAGTGCTTTGACCCGCAGAATCGCAGAAATCGTTGATCGACCGCGCCGAAACCCGAACTGGACGTCAGCCAAGTCCGGTCCGACACTTTCAAGGTGCTCAACTAGGCGCGCATGAATTATGCGTTCGAAGAGCTTTGCGACCTCATTGAGTAACACTATGGGCCGGTAGGCCGATGGCGCTTCTGCGGGTCGTCCTTCTTTCTTGAGCAGGACCAGCTTGCCTGTTTTCCACTTTGATGGAAAATAGCCCTGCTCCAGACACGCAGAGAAAAGACCGCAGAGCCTGGCCCCTAGGAATTCGACCACTAGCACCCAGATACGTCCTGGGATGCCGTCGAGTCCGGGGGCAGAGTTTTTACTGCGCAGTCGAAGCACTGCTCTTTCTAATTCCCCGGGCGACACAACCAGGGGTGATTCCCCTGGGGGCTCCCTTGCCGAAGTAGTTATCGACGCCACCAATGGGTTGCTCCTTTGAGATGAAGGTCTCGGTGGCATCGATGGAGGAACAACGTTTCCCAAAGCCGGGAAGAGGGCGGCAACTATGTCGACAAGGAGGTCTGGCTGGAGACTCTGGGTTAAGGGAGGCGCTGATGGGCGCAACTTATTCAAAGCCAGGCGATACGGACGCCCCCATGGATCCCTGTCCAATGTCCCCATAAACTCCTTCCATGCGGTAGCTTTTGCTCTCTTTATGGCTCCTTGCAGCTGTCTTCTAGCCTCTTTATAAAGACCGTGAAGCATCCGCTCTTGGTCTGCGTGGTTGGGCAGGCGTGTTCTGCGTCGTCTGTGTCTTGAAACTCGGCGACGTGCCACCACGCAGTCTTGCCGTAACTGCGCGAGCTCCACTGACCACCAGTATACCTGTCGCCGCGGTGGGAGGCGCTGGATCCGAGGCATTGCCGCGTCACAGATATGAGACATTGCTGTGCCAAACCATTCTACCTCTGTCTCAATCTGCACCGGACAGACTGGCGCAGGAAGCCACGCTTGGACCTGGGCGGCTAACTCCAAGGCCTCTCTATCGAGGGACTTCAAAGCCCACCGTGGGGAGCAGCCCCTTGGGGCAGCCACTCTTCTGCTGGATTGAGTGGTAGTGGTCTTAGATATGTCAAATCTGATATATCTATGGTCTGACATTGTCTCTCCGTCAACGAGCACTCTCCAGCTTTGTACTCGGCGTGCAATTGTTTGACTGGCGAAAGATATATCCACTACCGATCCCCCATTGTGTCGCACACACGTTTGCACCGAACCCCGATTGAGAACGACTAAGCCGAGGGATGTCGCCCATTCCTCTAGGATCCTACCCCGCGCGTTGGTTGTCGTTGAACCCCAGGCTGGTGACTTAGAATTAAAGTCTCCGGCAACGATTACAGGATGAGGTCGACTTTGTGAGACCAAGGACCCCAACCGAGTGAGAAAGGCTTCGAACTCAGATAAGGGTCTGTTAGGAGAAAAGTACACTCCAATAATCCAAACGTCTCCCAATAGAGCCGCCACGCATCCTCGGTCCTTTAGCACTTTTGTGAAAGGCGGGGTGTTGGCAGCACCGTTGATTATTAGAGCCACTAAACCGTCAAGATCGCCAGCCCAATTGTCGCAGGGCTGGATTTTGTGCGGTTCAGCGACTATCGCCACGTTGATCAACCACTGCGCCATGGCTTGTGTAAGCAGACTTTGTGCACCAGAGCAGTGATTGACATTCGCCTGAAGGATTTAGGAGCCTAGGGGTCCAGTAGAAGAGTCATCGATGTTAATACCTGACCAGCGTTTGCAGGCACCTATAGGCAATTTTATCAACGCTTAAGAAGGTGAACATGAAAATTTCTCCTTGATAGAATTAAAACTAACTCGTATTCATCATATTTATCAATCAACAAAACAAGAATAAACAAACAGCACTCATCTAAGGTCTAACCAACATTATGATGAGTGCAAGTCGACGACGGCATAAAAACGGAACGCATAAAAGCCAAGAATAAAATCTTCAACTAGAATAGAAAACGCACGATAAAATTACAATTGAAATAAAATTAACGCAGGTCCTGGCCGACAGAGGGCGGTGTAAAAAACTCATTTTATTTGTCGACACGACAGTTACCGTGCGCAGAGAGGCGATTAAGGCAGCGCTTTAAAGTACCGACTCTATCCTTATTTTTAGTTTTATGGTAGCATCTTAGACCAGGAGCTGGGAGTAATTTTTAACCGAATTGGATGTATGCTGATTTTTTGATATTTTCTTATTTCTATATTGCCTATGTGGATGTCGTATTAATTGAATTTTTGCGTATTCAAAGCAGTATTTTTGCATTATTTTAGCAAAGAATCGGTATGCGAATTTTCTGATAGATTATTGCCATCTATGACCGCTTATCACTTTTAGTAAGAGCGGTATAAAGTAAGAATTAATGTAAAGCCATAAATAATTTATTGTACGAGTAATGGAGTCGTTGAATCGATACATAAACCTTTTTTATCAAGTGTTAAATCAGAAAAGGTACGTAAAATTCGAAGCTCTCATTTAGAGATAAGATCCAGAACTAGAAGATATACCTACATAGACTGTGGTTGTAAACAGACCTACACAAAACAATTGATATAAATAACTGTAATTATGAACGTGTAAATGCGACGATCGTAAAATTTTCTAATAAAAATCTTGCACGAGATAAAATTACAATTCGTGTTAAAAACTTATTTTATTTGTTCAAGCTGTTGTCGACCGTTGACGATTAAGAACTTAGAATTGCCTCGCTATTTTTAGTTTTACGATAGATGATGGTAAAGATAACCGTTTCTATAATAGTGGAATGAAAAGTATACAGAGTATTTGTTTATTTTTTAGTATCAATAAGTTTAGTTTAGTACAATGTCAGGTTAATAAAATGGTTATGAATCAGATGTGATACTGAAGTTCATTATATTTGAATCAGAAACTGAAATAAATCCTCTTCTTCTTCTATATCAGCTCATATACGTTCCACTCCAGGGCACTGGCTTCCTCTACAATCGAGAGTATGATTGAGAGTAGTTAGGCCCTATAGTGCACCACGCTGCCCCGGTGCGGGTTGGATGACTCTGGAATCAATATTTGTTGATTAATCATTTGACTGTGTTTTAGTAAACCGATAGACTCTAAATTTATGGGTAAATTCGTGTTTTCCGCAATAAGGTCAGGGTAGGAGTCATAGACAGTATAGCTTTCCATATCAAAGGCTCCACTTGTTTTAGATGGAAAACGTATAAAATTCCTGATGTATGATAAAAATTTACAGTCACAGATGTGGAGTTACACCACAATAAAAAAACATATACAATGATACATACCGGTACAAAGAATTAAAAAACAATATTTCTTCTGAACTAAAAATGCCAAGATGACTCAAAAAGTAGTAAATGTTACGATTATTATATTTTCATGAACATTTTTTACGACCCGACTCCCGGTTTAATAGGGATGTATTGTTAAAAAATTATTGCTCTCGCTAATTATCGATAAAGTTTCCTTATTCACCGACACTCGACGACACGAACCCTTTTATATACCAGAATAAGTACTCTTTTACGACAGGTTGAGAATTTGTCGTGAAATTAAATAATAATACGACGACCATGATATTTTATTAGTTAAGTTGTTTATAATTAGGATTTAGCGATTTCCTTTTGCAAATAACTGGATAATGCTATCGTTGCTTAATATTGTGTGCTAATTATATTTTGTTTTATTTTTATTATTATAATTTTTTAACCGTCATCGATTTTTTAAAGTATTCGTAAATAAAAATTAAAAAAATAAATACACCCAACGGTCACATACATAGTCCTGATCCCAGGCTAAGATCAAGTTTTGGGTCATGGGTATCAGATACTAAGAGAGACTTTCCGGTCTCACAAACACCTAGCCCCGAAACAAATGCTTGCGGAACACACAAACATTTATTTGGTGCGGGGATCGAACCCGCGTCCTCACGTTTCCCAACCAGCGTCTAACCAACTTGAGACTGTCTAATTCATTCAAAAGTTAATAATATTATGATCTCTACCATCTCAAATTCATCAATACTTGCCTCGAGTCGCATTCACTATTCAGCAAGGAACTTATACTCTGTACATGTTCATTGCTGTTCAGTTAGGCCTTAATTCACTATGGAAGGTTAAAAATACAGCAGTTGAAAATCCCATGGATCAGACAAAAGGGCGAAGATTGAGCAGAAAGCTTTAAACTGTCAGAGGTTTTCATCATTTTTGGTAGAAATTATGAATAAAGTAAGTATTAAAGACACGTGTAATGCGTCACAAACTTCTTATGCCACTTAATATCGAATCTCCTTTTATTAAAAATGGTAATTAAAGTAACTGAACAATAGACAATTCTACGCTGTATTATTTTTTAAAGTAGAAAACAACATCAATTTTTTAGGTATTAAACTGAAAATTCCCACAACTGAAATTGAATTTCCGTTGATTGAAAATTGAAATCAAAGACCGCTGTATACGCAATATTCGAACAATTGAAAAGGCATGGTATTGAATATGTGCAAAGCAATAAAAGCGCCGGATCACAATGGCGGGACGGCGGCGGTTGTCGCCTCGATTTATGGCTCGTCACTTAGACAATAAATAGTGATTTTCGCGTTTCTTACCGACGCACATAGATTTAGTTGGTAATCTTGTACGTTTGTGGGTTTAAATGTATGCAATTTTTGCAATTCAATGCATTTGTTAACTGAAAGCACCTTGAAACAAAATATTTGATTAACTGTCGCGTAATAAAATAACAATCATTTTTTAAATTATAATACTATAATGATTTATTTTCTATAAGTGAATCGACCCGTGCGTGCTACTCCAAAAAATCTCATGTATTATGCAATATTTCAAATATGGAACACACACACTTTCATTTCATCTGAAATAAAACAAAAGTCAGAGGTTGAGTTCAAAATAGCATAGAACGCTTTCAGATGTGGTTAAGGCTTTAGCGTTAAATAGTTTCATACGAATCTGACTACATTCTTTATAAAACTGTTTTTTTTTTCAAATACCACCTGACCTAATAGCTCACTTATTATAATATGAAAGAAATATCGAAACTTCAATTAATATTAACATAGACTAAGAATGTGTTTTATTATGCAGACGCTAAAACGTCTTTCTAACCCTACAAATATTTTATCAATAATACCGAGAACTAGTAATTTTCGCGTCAAAACGTGCTAGGTTGCGTGGTAGGAGCGCCGTCCCGCAAGGCACGTCCACCATTGTACTGCATATAAGGCGGAGTGAAGCGGCTTGATATTTTTATACGATAGATGCCATTGTGGACGCAGTCCGGCTAGGAAGGGTTTGGCCCACCTGAACGGTAGAGCTATAAGATATTTATAGCAATGGGGATGTGGAATATTTTTTGGAATCCCTTTTATTTTTAAAAGGTTTTTAAAAGGTTGGTGCCTCATATGTGAGAGGACGCCTGGGTAGGTACCACTGCAATGTCTATTTCTCCCGCCAAGCAGCAGTGTTAATGTAGTGTTTCGGTTTGAATGATATTGTAGCCAGAATAACTATTGGACATATGTAGTCGTATCGCTTACCATTAGGAGAACGGCAAGCTTGTCTCTAAAAAATGTATTGTTGTTGTAAAAAATTCGAGCGAAGTTATTTGCCAGTAATACTTTGAACTTACCGCACGGTCATTGACATTGGTGCACTTTTAGCGCTGTCTTTAGTCACGTGATTAATGGTTAATGATTAAAACAAATGCATTTTTTAAAATTTTATTTATCACTGAAGAATAGGTTCTCAAAATGTGTAAAAAATAATTTTCATGTTCATTATCAATTCTTCCGCGTCCGCTGCTGGACATAGGTCTCTTCTATGGCACGCCACTGGACTAAATCCTCAGCCCAGACTTTAAAAAAATGTGATTGAATTTAAGTTTATAATGCATTAAAATTACAGCTATATTTGAGTGTTGTAATGATGCTTTATTTACAGTAATTTAGACATTTTATAATAAGTCAGGTAATTTTGACGAAAATATTTCTTGATGTTTCGACTCGATCAATTGGTTTAGACCCACTATTATGTAATATGCCCTGGTGCGTGCTAACAGGACCTATAACAAATTATCTAAACAGCAATATATTGGTGCTTTTACAACCAGAGTCTGTGGCGAGGATGTGCTTAAGCCACAGTCTAGTCAATGAGGTGCTTATTTTCTTACACATACTTGTATTTTTTCTAACTCAATTTATTTCTATACCTAAGTTAAAACTAGGTATTAGCATTATGTTATTTATACTGTGTCTAGTCATACAGATTAGCCCTAAGTTTTTCATGTTTTAAATAAATAAATAAAAGTAAAAAATAAATACTAAAAATAGCTCTAAAAGACTGCTTGACATAGTATAGCATCGGGCCAGTAAGACGTCACATCAGCTGCAATGTAACAGGTAAGCCCAGTTAACTGTTATGTGCAAGCGGTTCCGTGTCACCGATCGACTTTAGCTTACAAAGCTGTATTGAATTTGTTCTCTCCACTGCGCTTTCGTTAAATGATTTTTAATTTAATGAGCTTTTTTCTTTGTCCGTACGTTAAATATTTATGTAATTAAAAATACCGTCGGACCAGTTAAAGTCCTTTGTGTATTTATTTGTGACAATGAGGTTGGGCTTTAGTTATTCTTGGTGTATGTCAGTACTTTTTCTGAGGACAATGAAAATTCTCTTTGAGAAGTTCTTAATACCGATACTTTATTTGTAAATGAGTGAACTAGTATTTACTGGGTTGCAAAAATACTTAAAAAATAGTGGGGGGGGGGGGGTCACAATAATGTGGCTGGATACAACGGGTGTCTAATGCACCTATGAGAGATGTGTATAATTAAGGATGGAAAATAGACATCCTTTGATCATTTAGGCAGATATTGGTATGATGAATGTGTGGTTTGAAACTATGAAGATGTAGGAACAATGTGCAGCAGTGTTATCATTGCTAGTAAATATGTCCTGCGATAGCTACATATCTTTTAAGCGGGATACATTATGATAACCCCCTTCCCGTTTCGGAACTTTGGGGAAACGAAAAAGGGAAGAAGAAGGAAGAGGGGAAGCAGTTAACTTTCTTCTTATCTAAAAATAACGATAGTAGCCAATAAGATCCCAAAACATGGCAAACAGTTTTAAACTTTCTCTAAAAAGTCGTATCTGAAACCAGCTTAACAGACCCTTTGGAAGACATCAAGCTGACAGTCTCTAGTAATAAAAACCAATACAATACAATGTTATAAAAGCATACTGGAGGCGAGCCTATATTCATAGATTACGAGTTTTGTGCACTTTTGCATATCTTATCTTACAGATCAACAGGTTAAGCAACTCAGGCATTTTCATAGTCCACCGTTTATGCATTACTGTGGATGTGGCCCGGATTCACTTGGATGCAATGGTTTTTTCTTTCTCAAATGTATATTATGTAATAATTTTTAAATTATATTTCCAACCTCGTTTCATCAGACGGTGAGTTTATAAACTGGTCTTACAACTGTTTTATTATTTCATCATCTTTCATTTTGATTTATCTAATTGGACTACACTTCAGTTACAGCATATCCAAACTGTTTTGCCCTTTTTAATTATTTGTATTCCTCTTTACCCTTAATTAATCAAAATTGGCTTACCACAGGACCAATACCACTTTTATTTTCCCATCCTTTTTTCTTTTTTCTTCCACATATTTTAAGTGTTGTTGATATCCATAGGCGATGAATCATCTTTCAAGTGAGACTCCATTGCCGAACCTAAACGGTAAGAAGAGAAATTATAGTTAGCAAACCAGAAAACAGACAAACAATATTTCGCATGTATATGGAAGGGAATAAAATGGGTATTATTCACAAAGTATGCTCCGCTGCGGCTGTGTGTGTTGACGAGAGCAAACAACGCTAACAGCCCGCGTTTACATACATTAACAGTATCGAAATATTCATTTTGTTTTAACACGCGATGGTTCAACGAGAATGCTGCGGTAGTACTGATAGAGACAGCGATTTTATGTGGAAGGCAATGGATGGATTGCATGCCTCCAGCTGTTATCACCTGCGGACTTATTCATAGGCATTTGAAATATATTTGAGGGACCGAAAGTTTTGTCTTCTTTGTTCAAACTGAAGTTAAAAGTCATTTGAAAGGGACAAAACTATCGATGGCTGCTTAAACGATGGCTAAAACAAATTCTAAAACTGTCAAGAATAAAGCCGCTAATGTTTGGTTGAATATATCAGCTTATGTAGACCACGTGCCTCTGCAGATTAGGGTCCTTTCTGTTAATGCTGATCTTTTCTTTTGGTAATAAAAATACTTCTTGTTAATAATGCATAATATGTTGTTGGTGTGTCTTTATTCAATAAATAAATAAATAATAAGTTCGTGAAAGATCGCAGATTTTCAAATATTTAGTCATTATTTTGATGTGATTTTGTATATTTTAACATACTTAATATATACCCAACAATCACTTAAATAATCTAGACCCCACACTAAATCGTAAATCATAAAATTATGAAATTCATACCGAAATAATAAAATACAGCGATTTGAAAAATCTCCATTCGCTAACTGCAGGACCAAAGCTTTAATGCATTTGCCCGTTTTAAGGCGCAGTATGTGATAACCTGTTTAATTGCCTGTTGATTTACCTCACAACTTATATTTAATAAAATAAACTTTGGACTTAGAATTATATTTGAAATAATCATAACCTATCCATATATTTATATTAACTGCTTTTAAAAGTTCACAATGATATTTTTTTTTGTTATTATTATAATGATCATCATCATCATTATCATTGGAAGCCTTCGTGGCGCAGTTAGTTAGACTCCGGCTTGAACTTAATGAAACTGGAGGCTGCGGGTTCGATCCCCGCACCCAGACAAATGTTTGTGAGGCCAACAAACATTTGTCTCGGGCCTGTGTATTACTGAGACCAAATTGTCTCTCGTAGTTTAAATACTTAGAGTAGATACCCACGATATAAGATTTGATTGATCTGTGGGGTCAGGACTATGTATGTGACTGTTGGCTGTGTTCATTTGTTTATTATTTATTACCGCTGGTTGTTATGAGAACAATGGAACCTAATATATCTTTTATGGTTCTTCCATCTACCAGATAGTTTATAAAGCCGGCTTTGATACGAAAAGTAGCGTGTTCGAATCCTTTAGCGAAATTCCCAGTGTGTTTAGTGTGCGACAGTTTTGGTTTCAGTCATTTGTCTTCAAATCGTTATAATACAAACCATTCTATAGAATCGTGATTATTGAGATTTTTTGAATATTTTTAACCAACTAAGGCTGTCTAAATTAGTAAGTAGTAGATAGTCTATTTGAAGAACAAACCCATTAAACCTTTTTTATAGAACGTAGTAACGTATAGAACGAGATAACACGGTTATGAAAATTTGAGAACCCAAGGAAGACCAGTCTAGGCCGCATTTCGTAGTTACCATGCGTAGAAACTTCTATATTCTATATCATATATTCTAGTAAAGAGTTTTTCATATACCTACGTCTTCTTATCCACACGGATATAATCTCATAAAATTATTTAAATTTAGAACATTATCTTTCCTTTTCGTACATACTAAAATATATGCCTGTCTCTCTCCAACATCCGACCTCTTAACCAAACCCGATTGTTTCTTAATTTACAGAGCTCATTTGCGTGGAATACTCAACTAGGTAAAATAAGGAAGACACAATAAGGGGCTTAATTGACTAATTAATGTGCGGCTTGAAAAATCGAATCAGTCTTTAATGATTCAGTTTAATTTGAAATAAAGCCGGTTTTAGAAACGTAGGTTGATTACGTATGGGATGGTATTGATTTTGAATTATGATTTATAGTATTGATGAAATTATTTGTGGTTGTTTATATTAACACAGTTTATTAAAAGACTTTTCAAAGGGTGTGAGCTTTGAATCGAAAGTTGTAGGTTTGTATTCTTAATTAGAGAGATGTCGCATGTGTCAAATATACTTAAGACTAGGCATACAAAGATATAATATTTTCGGGTTTGAATTGATTACTTTCAGAGTTTAAATCTAATTTCTTATATGCATATATATAAGCTCACGCCTTTATCCTAGATGAGGCTGAGGTGCTTGTATCAAGCAGTACACCCATATGTCGCCTTGTGTGTTCCGTCCCGCGATGTGATAGGGGACGAGCCTATCGTCATATCGGGCTCAAATTGACTCTGGGCTGAAATGAAAAACACGAGACCTCAGCTGTGGAATTATACCATAGTACAAATACGCCACCGAGGAAATGAAACTGCCAATTTCTTGACACTCAAAAAATGCAAATTTTATTCATATATTTCTAACCACTCTCAATCGTATTCTCGATTGTAGAGTAGGCCCGTGTCCTGCAGTGGGACGTATATGGGCTGATACAGATACAGATTTCTGTCTGCATTTGTACCACCCCTATGAAGGGTCAAACAATACTAAATAAACTTCAGAATGGTTCAACATAAAATATACAATTGAGTATAATTTGAGTAAAAAACTCGACCTAATCACCCATATTACATTATGTATGCACCATTACCCTATTTTCACATCTACAAAGTACAAAAATAAGTAAAAATTTTCTACTGAATTAATTTTACATTGAATTGAAGACACAAACTAGCAGTATCATTTTACTTGTACCACTGTCTGATAATTCGCAGGATAATCGCGTGCACTTACACATGTACAACATTTATTGTTATTGTACATCGACAAGCCGTTTTACATATTACATTACAATAAAACAAATGTCATGAGATGTATCCTCGGAATTTTAATGCGTGGAACAAAAGATTACCGTTCCTTTTGAAAAGATGAAAAAATCGCGTTTTATCTTTTGTTGTGGGTGATGGGATTAGCACTCGATACGGCGATTAATTAATCGTAGGGATTTTAACCACGACGCGGATAGCTAAGTTTTAAGAATTAAATTACAAGCAAGTATGGCAGAGTGACTTGGATTTGTATCCAGCATGATGATAGATTATGATATAGTAAAATAACCTTGAGATGTTTTTCACCTTAGTCTCAGCATGAATTATTGGTAAAGTATAATCCATAGTTTTGACCTCTTACCAAGAGCGAGTCTTGTGTCGTGGGTATATGAAACTACGAGAGATTTTTCGGTCTCACAAAGACTTAGACCCGAAGCAAATTCTTGTGTTTCGAATAGAGATCGAACTCACGACCTCTTGCTACACAGCACAACTAACTGCGCCACGGCGGTTTTCAAAAAATATAACAATAGATCTTAGTAAATATTGGAAATGATAATAATTTTGTGGCGAGCAGCACTAACAAATGTTTATTAAAACTATAAAACGCCAATAAAATAACACTAAGACAATACAAATATTTAGAAATATAATTATAATTAATATAATAGAACGATATTTTAAGCCAGGTAAGATGGCGAAGATAGGCCCCTACCAAAAAGTTTTACCAGCATCCTGTTCTAAATATTCAACATATTTTGATTTAATATTTTGTTTCTGTATATAGTATTTTTTATGTGGACAATACATACATACATAAACTCACACCTTTTTCCAGAAGGGGTAGGCCTCTGCCAGGACACCTACAGTTCGCCATGTATGTTCCATCCCACGATGTGATAGGTGGCGAGCTCATCGCCATATCGGACAAAATTCCTGACTCTGCGATAATTATTAGAAAAATCCAATATTGCCCAACCCGGGATTCGAACCCGAGACCTCTGCTTTGAAACCGTATCAGTATCAGTATCAGCCCATATACGTCCCACTGCAGGGCACGGGCCTACTCTACAATCGAGAATACGATTGAGAGTGGTTAGGCCATATAGTCCACCACGCTGGCCTAGTGCGGGTTGCAGGACTTACATACCATAGAAATTCTTATGAATCGCTATGGTATTCAGGTTTCCTCACGATGTTTTCCTTCACCGTTTTAGTGCGTGGTGATTGACTATCAATACACACATGACTCCGAAAAGTCAGAGGTGTGCCCTGGGATTCGAACCCGCGACCACCGTGAACATGTTGGCCACAGAACAGTTGAATATGGTTAGAAAGGCAATAACCGTCAAATTGTATGAAAACCAGCGTCGTCGTTTTCGGAACACAAAACCTCAACAAATCCAATACATAAAGCTTGCAGCAGTCGATTTAAAGTATCGATAAAATTATGAAAATATGTCTTGTTGTAAGACCGGAATTTATTTTATCGATATGCTTAATAGTTTTTTCTGATACAGTTATTTAATTAGTATTATGTCAATAGTCGGAAAATAAATGAGACTAGTATTGAAAATTAATTTTAATTTGTATAGATAGATAGATAGATAACACTTTATTGTTCACCACATATTACATAAAATTACACAGTTTACAATCTGTTGAAATAGTGTAACAACTGGCGGTCTTATCGCTATTAGCGATCTCTTCCAGACAACCAAACGTACGATGGATCATCCGTTATATAAGATAATATGTAATGTGGGGGAGTTTGAAGACCTAAGAGGTGAGAATATATATACATTATAAATACAATGATAACTTGTATGTATCTAATCCTAATAAAAAAAAAAACATACTATAAAAATAAAAAGTATACTATTTTACAAATCTATATGTACAGGATTTTTAAGATTTTCAGCTATGTTTGAGGTATTAACATTTTATTATTGGAAAGGCACATATAAGCAATTATTATAACCAAATTACGATTTTTTTACATCGGTTTTGATTTTTCATACAATAATTAATTATTTCATCGCCATGATACAGTTTTTCCATAAGCGTTGCACGTAATTATTTTTGGTTTGTATATTCCTTATGATCTAGATTTTTTATTATCTTCCGTTTCACGAAAATGAATACTTAGAACAAATCGTACTCGATTTTGTAGGAATCCAGTTATCTCTACCTATTGCCTTTATCGACTCACTCTTGGAAAGGTATAAATGAATAAGTTACTATATTATAAAGTATATTCAGACACAAAAATATGTTGTTCTCAAGTTAGCAGAGGTATGAAATTAGAACAAAAGGATAGGTCGTCAACGTTATCAAACGTTAGTACAATTTAAAATGACTAAAAACTGATTTACGAGTATACGAAATCTATAACTACATCGATATAGTTACTATGTACAAGACTACAACACTACGTGACATGTGGCTATTTTCGCTGTTGACATAACAAAAATGAATCGAATGCATTGCGTAGGAACTTGGCATTCGCGAGCATTGTATGTACGCGTAATCAGCAATGTATATTTTTGATTTGTCGTCTATCATATTATCGAATCCTTCAAAATGTCGTAATTAATAACCGCAATTTTTGAAAATAATGGTGAAAATCAATAAAATCGGGTTGGATATTGGTATGAAATTTCTCCTCTATTGATGTATGATGCTTTAGTATTGGAACTGCAAGATAAAATAGCACAAATCTGCATTTTTATTCTATTTCGCCGGAGCACCTCTCTCCAAGGCATTTCGACAGCGACTAATTTGACAAATCATCGGTTCCGCGGTAGTGATGCTTTATATGCACCACCTTGCGACGCGTCAAACGCTTTTATTTCCCTTCTAACTATATTCATCTGTTCTGTGATGTTGGCAGTAGCGTCTAGTCCGTTTACCAACAGGCCACCACGCGCTTTGTAACCGTACCCAAGTACAACTACGCCACTGAGGCAGTCTGATGAGTCAGATGTGGACAACAAAGATAGAAATAAACTAACATAATACTCGTACAAACTTCCTGCATCCAGCAAAATATGAAATTACACACACATAATTTAAAACATCAAAAACAGCGCAGCCCATTTGTCCACACATACTCACTCCATATGATACGAATATCAGAGGATCTAACACTTTCCCCATTATTTAAGCGGGAAAGCCGCATTAGCTGTGTGGCCGGCGCACGCACGAAAGCCGAGAACACGTCTAGTATCGTAATATTTGCGGATAATCCACGAACGAGTAATACTATCCGACTCTATGGTACTGAGGACTTGCAGATAAAGAAAATATCAAGACTATTACGAGCCGTCGCATGCGCGTCACTCATTTGTAAGTTTTGTATGGATCTGACTATTACTTTTTTATTATTGAATGGCGAGCATGCCGTTCGCTTGATGATAAGCGATACGATCGCTCATAGACAGTAGCAATGCGTGGCATTTCACTGCGCTGGCCATCCTGAGATATAAGATTTTAAGTCTAAATATGTCCAGTAATTATACTGGTTACAATGTCCTTGAAAAAGGAACATAATAGTGTGTTTACACTGTGTCTTTGGCGGGAGATATAGACATTGCGGTGGCCTCTCATATATGAGAGATCTACCATCAGTAACGTTGAAAGGAAATATTATGTTTTTTTCTAATAAACTAGAAAAACAATTAATGATTTTTCTGTATTGAACGCTGCATTTAGGTAGCTTAGGTCGATGTGAAAAACTTAGGAGAGACCTATCTTCGTCTATGGATTTCTCGTGGCTGACGATAATGTAGAATATTTTAAAACTTAGAATCAACCTTTTTTTAAATATTAAAGTATTTTTGCTAATGGCTATATTGATCTTAAATCGATGTTATTAATTTAGATTACATTTGTATATTAAAATAATAATGTGTTGATATATATCTTGTAATTTTATATAAATATTCCAAAGCGGTAGTAGTGTCACAAGATCTTGTAAAATAAATAACATACAACAAATGCTTACCTTTTACAATGAGCATTAATTTTATAAAATAAAATACGAGTTGAAAAAAATATAGTCATGAATGCGCAGGTAATATCGCAGTTATTAAATAATATATCGATTAAAGACATATAATGAATAAAAATACCAATAACACTTTCATAAAACGAATTAATTTATGCAATACAGCCGTCATATATCGGAGGCGAAGTGAATTTGTCAACGTTGTCTTATGTGGTTAATAAAATTAATTAAAACGTAAGTTGTTGACACAAAAACGGTAAGCATTCAACATACACGAATTGCTTTTCTCATAAATTATTGTTGGAGCTGCAGCTGGCTATACAAACTAGAATTTAATTGTGTTCGAAAATTAAATTTTCATTTTAGTTTCATATTTTCTGCGTAAAAGGAAATACAGTAAATTCTTGTCATATTTTAATCTCGATTTATGAAAGTCGATTTCGATTATGACATAAACGGGATCATTTTACTCAATTTTAAAATATTATTCCCAGCACGGTTTGCAATTTATTCATTACATACATGACGGGAAATCATGAACGGTGGGCATACACGTGTTGAAATTTATGAAATAATAAATGTATTTCAGCAATGAATTAAGTTTTAATAAATGTTACATTTTAAACGTAATATCGATGCTTTCTGATCTGATTGGTATGGTCTAGCTGACACCCCTTGATGAACTGAAGCATGTGAACGCAGTGATAAGAGGTCCTAAAGACCCCCAAATGGTAATTCGGTAGCATTTTTTGCAGATGTCAGCAATGTCAGAGTTACTTATGAGACTACTAAGAGAACTTGAGTAAGAAGTTAAGAGTTGGGCTTTGAAGGAAACTTCATAATTTTCAATTCCTAATTCCACATATTATAAATGTTTTAATGCAGATATCTTATTCTGGTGAGTATTCATGAGCCTGAGTGATCATACTATGAAGCATATTTATATTAAGACGCTATCGCTTAATCGCCTTTCTCTATTCCAAAATTCCAACGCGTGTGCGAGAATTTAAGTGTAGAGTTGAAGAGTCAAGCCCTCTGTTCATTTGTTTCCTAAGTTTAAGGTTAAAGAGCTCTCATAGTAATCCACGTTAGTGTGCTAAATTTTGGGTACATTTTAATACTTAGACCTACCACAGATACCCATCTCGCGCCGCTAAATAATCTATCTTGACTTCCCTTACTGTGCTTTGTAGTCCCACTATCATCCCACTATAAAAAGGCCAAGAAAATCCACAACAATCCAACGTCCCAATCGACTATATCTTTTGTAGTTTCGCATCCACAGAGCTGTCATACGGCGGGTCCCGGCGAATTAACACCGGAGTTAGTTGCATTATGTACCGCGCCTTTGCCGCGCCGCGCCTGAGAACGGGCTTCATACGAGCCAGCCCATTTGTCCGCCGGGTTTCAACATTGTATGTATTGTTTAAGTAAAATGGCACGGCTACTTGGATTTGGAATTTAGAATTAGTTTTGATCATGGAATCACACTGCTGGGTTACTTTTGATAGGTAATCTATTTCATTTGTTTTAACATTGACTACATTCTATTTGGTAAAAAGGCACGTGGATTTTAAATTTGGAATAACTTTGGAAAATGGAACAATAATTGTCAGTTGACTTAATAGTAACTGCTGGACGATTCTTTATACCCAAGTAATTTGTTTCAAGATAGTGCGTTTTTTTTGTAGAAAAGGCACTAGGTACTAGGATTTTGAATTTAGAATTAGTTTTCATTATGGAATCACACTACTGGGTTACTTTTGATAATCTATTTCATTTGACATTGAGTGAATTCTATTTGGTAAAAAGGCTCGTGAATTTTGAATTTGGAGTAACTTTTGAATATAGAATTTTTGTCTGTTTAATCAATAGTAACTGCTGGACTACTCTTTAAACCCGATTTAATTTGTTTCGACATCGTGTGTTTTGTTCGTGAAAAAGGCACGGCTACTTGGATTTTCAATCAAGAATTTGTTTTGATTGCGGAATCTTTGTCTGTGAATTCAATCAATAATAACTGCTATTAGACTATTTTTAATACTTGGTTTCATTTGTTTTAGTATTGTGTGTTTTATTTGCGTGAATAGGAACGATTACTTCAGTTGTGAATTTGGAATAAGTTCTAATTATGGAATCTTTATTAGTTCATTAGTCGTGTTTGGTGTCTCGTTTAATGTCAAGGGCTTGTTGCATGTTCTTTGACATTATTGGCGTTAGTACACTTTAAGCATGAATGCAGGGTATCATCATTCTGATATTGGCTAAATATTATGATTTTAGCTACGATGTCCACTGTTGAAAAGATGCCTCTTCCAAGTGCCCATGAATGAAAAAGTTTTTGGTTTAGTTTAGTGCATAGCGTCAATCACAGAATAATGCATAATTTGAAAACGAACCACAGCGCCTAATATAAGGCATTTCATACGACCTTGACAAGGATATCTATTTCTATTATTATAGCAAGTAGACGCCCAACAATTAGCTTTTCTGTTTGTCTTCATTTTGTTTTAGACAACTTTGGAATATATAATATATTTGGTAAACGGACGAGACGTGGCTACCAACATGTCACATGTAAACGGTGATCGCGGGTTCAAATCCCAGGGCTCACCTCTGCCTTTTCTGAGTCTTATATATTGATAGTCAATCATCACGCACTATAACGATGTAGAAAAACATCATGACAGAACCTGTGGAAGGAGGCATGTGCCCTGCAGTGAGACGTATATGGCTTGATACAGATTGGGATATAAAAATATTATTTCATTCATTTTCAATGTTTTCTTTAATATTCTTAAACAAATAGTTACTTATCCCTGATAATCATGGGCGTAGCCACGGTGGGGCAGAGTGGGGCGCTTGCCCCACCCTGGCTTTGGCCTGTAAGGTACTTAACGGAACCTAAAAAAATAAATGATCTAGGTAAAGTACTAGACAGGTGAGCAATAAGAAAGTGTTTAGGATAAATCGCATTATAAATTTAGATACAGGGTGCTTTAGGGTGTAACTTTTTTGTATAAAACACGTACAGTTTTCTAATTACGTATCATTTTAGACTGCTGCCCCACCCTGAGCTCATGGCTGGCTACGCTCATGCTGATAATATAAACATATAAAAACAAAGAGCGTAATATTTAATAGTTTCTTATAAAGCACGAAGCCGAACCGAAAACATTAAATTGGAAAAGCATTAAGCATTATAAAACGAAATTAACTTTAAAATTAAAAGCAAATAAATAGAAGTTATAAGAACTACTCAAGATGCGCTGAAATTTATGTGATCGTTAACCTAATTAAATTGTTGGTTACTATGGGACATCAAATATTTAAATTATGAAAAAAATAATTGAAGATGGTCAACCAAAAGATATATTTCCATTTTTAAATGACAAGGTGTTAATAGCATTCATAGTACAGAATTCGTAAATTTAATAAAATATAATGATCGTAAATTTAGAAAACCAATTTAAGTGTTTGGGAATTTGAATAATCGAAATTATGAGATTTTTACTATTAAAACTACAGACACAATATCGAATGGAATGTGGATAAATATTTGGGATGCAAACTAAATGTTTTTATAATTTAAATAAATATTGTAACTATACCGAATAGTAGTTAATATTTGTGTTATTGTAGTGTATTGTGTTGTGTCATTCCATAATGCGTATACGTCCTACTGTAGGGCACGGGTGTCCTCTACAATTTGGAAGTTAGTAGCCCTGATGGACTTATTGGTACCAAAACACCTAACATCCTCCGTGGCGCAGTTGTTTAGACGGCAGTTCTGAAACACGAGATCGCGAGTTCAATTCCCGCACCGAAACAAATATTTGTACGATCGATGTTGTATTTGTTTCGGTTCAGGGTGTTTGTGACGCCGAAAAATGCCTAAGATGTCATGTTTAGATTCAGTCACTTTTTTTTTTTCACTACCACCCAGTTCACAAGGCTGTTTTCGCCAGAGAAGAACGAGCAAGAAACTCTAGCGTTGCTCTTTTCAAATGTATGCGACGGACAAGTGTATTATTCAGAACGAAATCTATGTCTATAATGGAAACAAGATACCACTGTTTAGCAATCAGATCCATTGCCTAATATCTCACAGCATATTCACATTATCGCTGCACTAAAAGTCTTACAGATCGATCTCACGAAATCGATCGGTAAATTTCATAATTACACAATGTAAATGAACAAACATCTTAATTATAATACGTAATAATGTACATTAATCTCGGGAGTTAATCAATTCACAGCCGGCTGAGCCTGTTTTAATTGATTTTGATATACGAGTGGGTTAGCCCGCGTGAGATGAGAGAGTTCTGGGCTGCATTTAGAGCTTGGTGTGCGGGGTTTTATTTATTTTTATTTATAACTCAAATCATTTTTTTTTATTCTGCCCCGGCATAGTGGCCGCATTGCGCCTGATGGTGAGCGCAAATGCCGCCCAGACAGAGTGTCTACTGGCATCGGACGGTAGTCCCATGTCAATAGACACAATTATGCCGGCCTGCTGTCAGTCAGCATAAATTGACGTACACACATACTTTGATGTACGAAAACGTACAGGGGCAAAACTATAACCTATTCAATTCCAATAAATGTAATAAAATTATGTGATAGATGTTCTTGACATTCATTTTTTTACCTATAATCGTATTTTTTTCGTGGCAGGGTGAATGTACTATTGAAAGGTTATGGATTCTATGACTAACTGATTTTGGCCTTTGAAATTTTATTTAAAGCTGTCGAGTTTTCTTTCATGTTAGTCATTCTTCAATATACATTTACATATTTTGGACATACTTATGTATGTGGGATTTATCTATCTAAATATTTTTGTTATGGATATTCTTCTGTGGGGGTCTGCACCCACATAGTATTACCATACGCACCTGTAAAATAGATGGGTAATTGAAAAATATGTGAATCGTGCCTGAAGAGTTAATTATAATTGATAATTAAAACGTAATAAATATTTTTTGTGAGCGAAAGTAAAATGTACAACGCTCGTGAATTCAGTGATAGCGTAATTTGTAATTCTAATTATTTGTCAGAAAGGGTTTGAATATAAGTATACTTATAAATAACTGCCTTTATTTTAATTCTTCTCTAAGGCCTTATTCATAGACCGTTCGTAAACCTATTCTTGTTATCAAGTATTTTGTTCCTGTCGGATGACTGTTGCCAATGTCAATGTTAAAATCTCGAATAATACTGCTATACTTTACTTGAATTGTAAGGTTTTAATAAAAAAATGAATCTGTTTATGTCTTTATCTGCAAAACGGGTTGCCTTCTCTTTCCAATGTATTATAATAGTGAAGGAAAACATCGTGCTAAACAACATACCATCAAGATTGTTAGGTTTTTTATATCAAGCACAATAATCCGGGTTAGAATTATGCACTGCAGCTTAAGCCCTCTCAATCGTATAGAAGTTTCATTCCTTTGGCATATAGTCTGCATTATTAATATATTATCAAAATTATAAAATATTTGACAGTCTCCGTGACTTTAGACGCCGAATGCAAAACGTGAGGAGGTCGAGAGCTTCTATACCGAGTTATATTTTGTTTGTGAGACGGTTTGTGAGACTGAAAAGTCCCTTGAAGTTTTTAATACCCACGACACAAGATTTAATTGATCTATTATGGGCTCAGGACTATGTAGGTAATTGTTGGGATAAATTTGATGTCCTATCAAAATGAAAAAGAGGAGAGATGTGAAATTTAAGGCCGCGGAATCAATACTCGCATTCTATTTGCATAAATTTGCAATTAGTTTCATGATGTATTTAAATAATACTTTTATTCTTTAGAATCACAGGTGAGGGTAGCAGATTGAATCCGCACATCCGGCTGGGCACACCTTACTCTCAGACAAATTGGCAGCAGCTTGCTTATTATTATGACTCATTTATGAACTAAAGTCATTTATGTCATAAAATATATATTTATAATAGCGCGGTGACCACAGCGCATTTTATGATAAGTCCAATGTAATAAAAGGATTGAGACCACTCTCAATCGTACTGTCGATTGGCCCGTGCCCTACAGTGGGACGCATATGGGCTGATACAGAATAAAGGGATTGAAATTGATCGTTAAGTTAAGTCTATCTGGTTTAAATTGAATATATGCTAACTGAAAATGAAGGGCGGTGTATTACAATGGGACATTATGACAAGATTTCAACATTCGATCGGGTATGAAAATCGTACCATTATTAATTACGTACTTTAGGCTCTCCGGTAATCTTAATAAAAAACGCAACAAAATTTGTTTGCGACGATCAATTGAGGCGACACTTTTTCACTGCGTCAAGAGAATTGTGCCAGCAGTGACAGAAGTATAAATGCACTGTTGTGTTTTGGTATGAAGGATATTGTAGAGCAAATACTGGACATTGAAACTTAACATCTTATATGTCAGGATGTCAATCGTAGTGGAATGCCAGGCATTGCCTTGTAATTTAAGGTGTTGTTTGTTTTTGCCACTATCCCTGAACGGTTGTATCGCTCACCATAAGAAACTGAATGCTCGGTCCGCTATAGCAAGAAAAAATTGTCCTAAGATCAAACATAATCTATAAGTAATATACAGCTTCCTATTTTTTCCATTCTGTAACTAAGTAAGGTTCCCATACGAGAATACGTATTTGTTTTTTACTCTCTATTACAGATAGAGGGCGCTCAGATCATTATACTTTTAATTAGGGTTCATGCTGTGTTGCTGATTGAAAAATCTTGTTGGGTCGCCAGTGTTGCTAGCATGCGTTATTTAAATACACTTCTGAAATATTGTTCCGCATTATTGTATTGTCTTGTAATAATTTATGCTTTTTTATCTCGTGTTAGTCAACGTCATTTTTTTTGGATGTCATTAGTAAAATTAGTAACAGGTGATTGTATGTTTGTAGAATTAATTGTGTTATTTCGTGATAGCGTTTGTTTTGTTGTTTTAATATTTACATAATATTATTGTGTTAATATTATTTTTATAGGTTTATATCTTATTAGAATTTTGTTTTTTGTTTGTTGTAAGTAACACAAATTTCGATAGTGCTTATTGTTATTTTATTAATTCTAACTTTATCTTCAATTTCTCATATAAAATTAAAGGTGAAATTTTAATTATGACGATTTTTATGTTGCATAGTGATTTACTAGATGCGGAATCTACGTTATAGAGGCAATATCTCGAGTCATAATGTTCTTAAAAGTAGTTTATGTGTACTCTAATATATGCCATTTTCTCTCCCCAAATGTATCGTGTAGTGCTATTATTAAGATTCTTTTTCTATATCATCATCATGTTTAGCCTTTGAAAGTTTACTGCTGAACATTTGTCTCCCTTAAAAGATTTTCACAACGACGAACGTTGCTACTTCCAACAACATTTTGCCTTTTATTTCAACCTCAATAAAACACTTAATTTCACATCAACCGACCGTAAAAATATATATATAAATAATTTAAATATTAAACGAGAAAACAATGCGGCTGATTAATCATTCGCGCGGGCACGCAACACGCATACATAAATAATTAAATGAAGAGCTGCATGGCAGGTGGACTCAGTGATTCTTCGCAGATAATTTGCCTAACTGGTTCTTAGGCTGACACGTCATTCCACCACGGCATACCATACGACTTTATCTCTCCATAACAAATCCATTGCGTGGTTTGCACTGCTTGAAATTTTAAAGGTGTTTGGCAAAGAGGTAATGGAAAGGGAATTGTGAGTAAAGTGAAGTCGTAAAGTAAATATAGTATGTGTGCTGGTCAGTAGCATCATCCATGCGTCCGGCTGATAACATTCAGCGCGATTGACTTGGGACAAATCTAATGGACTGTTGATTATATTATTAAGGTTGCAAAAATTAACTATTATATAATGTATTTTTAGAAATAAGAGATTCAATGCCAGTGTCAAAATGTTTATTTATTGCACAAGGTTTATATTCGAAATCTGTATGAAAACTAAGAGGTGAGGTAAAAAATTTGTGTTCACTTTTATGATTTTCTTGCTCTATTACATATTAGATCAACATCACCTACCAACAACTGAGTAATTATAGGTTCCTGGATGAGTTCTCAATCACTCATTATTACTTATTAAGGTAAACGAAGAGATATTAGAATTTCTAGCATTATACAAACACAACATTTCTCTTACGAGAGCAATGCTCGTCATCAGTGAATCCCGCCATCGCCAACATTAAATTGTTATGATAATTATGTATATGTTACAAAGAATATGTAGGCAGGTTTTCAGTTTTACTGGAAACTGTTGGCGTTTTTTGTTTGTTCGTTGTTAACCGTCGTTCCCGCGCATAGTACTGGAGATCAGTAAAAGATAACAAAGATAACAATTTGCATAACGTTAACATTCCAACTTGATAGAGCCGGTCTGGTATTGTCATGACATAACGCTTGTTAAAGTGTCGAATGCAGTTGGAAATGCACATAAAAGATAGTGTAATTGTCAGTCATTGTTCTGTGAAGTTTTGCTGTCCGGAATATTTTATTTTGCAAGGAAAATAGTGACACATATGCATGCTAAAACTAGGGGCATGAATATTTAATATACATTCTGTCAACATTTATTATTTTAATACAATCGAAACTAAAATAATACATTAATTGAAAGAAAAAGTTAATACGAAATGCCCGATCATAACTGTACAAAACAAAAGGCAATAGGCATTAGGATCTAAATATATCATGGGTATAACGAAGCTAAATCGCCTATAAATATAAATTTGAATCCATCTTTGGCGGTTGATTACAATATAAAAATATTTTACTCAAAATGGTGACAATTGACATCTTCTTACATCTCCTTAAAGGTGTAATTTAAACATTGTAACATTAATTTTTCGTCTTTTGATTTGGTAAAATATTTGGCTGGAGCATTAGAGTACATTTCGCTCAAGTTCAAACTTGTGTCATACATATCGATACGATCAAAATGATCTTAATCAATAACAGTTTACTATCTTCTACACTATTTAACATGGACAAATTTATATCCAATAGACTCATCCTCGCTTAAAAACTTAGAAGCTACAATCAACCGATTTAATTGAATAATCCGCCTTGCAATACAAACCATAAAACATTGAGAACAGCTTAATCTGAGGTTTAAAACAAACCCGCAGTACATGGTATTATCGAGGGGGTTGTATAAGACAATGGCTTATAGTTAAGTGGGGGGCAGAGAGGCCAGACTAATATTGCCGGACAATGGCCAATTAACGCTACACACAATTAAATCAGACAGAGTCTCTGTTATAAAGGCTGTTCGGGTGGATTTTATAGAGATGATGATCGTAAGATCGAAAAATATTAGGATATTTTTTGAATATTGACTTTCTTTTGTTTTAATGATAAAGTTAATGTTTTACAAGATTACAGTTTTGGAAATTAAAAATCAATAATGTATTGTTTTAAATACATTTCATAGTGACTATTTGTTTTTATGAAAAAATTAATGTGCTTAAAGCTTACAGGGTTATTGGGAACAAAAATCTATACCATAGGGGAGACTGGGTACGGTTGATACAAAGGACGGTTGAAACAGAGTAAAAAACTCGTAAACGGTTACGCGAGGTGCGATGGGTGCAAGGGGAATACGCAGTGGACGACAGGTCCGAACACTAATACAGTGCCGCGATGCTTCCCGCGCTTTGTTGTTGTGTCCAGGACGTCATATTGTTTTTAAATACCCAAAAGTAAGTATTTTTCTTCTGACATTAACGCCTATATTATCTGTTCTTTTTAAATGAATGTGTTAAGTGTGTGTTTTTGAACAATATGACGCTTGTAGAATAAGGCATACTGATTAGTTTTAATGTATTATCATTTTTGTCGTAACTATAAAGTATATTTAACCAAAAGTGGGGATGGGGACGGTTGAAACATTTTTTGTGGGTACGGTTGAAACAGAAAATATTTTTTTTTTATTATTTGTAGATGCCGAGAGTTCGGGTGAGGAAGACTTCTAGAGGGAAAATTGACATATCCAGCTATAGTCATGCATATGAGGAAGTAAAAGCTGGAGATCCACTGCGAAAAGCAGCGGAAAAGCATGGATACATTCGAGAGCGAGATGCGATCGGTAAAGTCGACACAGATATGGGGTATAAAGCACATAAGAAGAAATACTAAACCGTAATTTTCATCAGAAGAGGAAGAATGCTACTGTATTGTGTGCATAGAACCATATTCAGAGAGCAGATCAGGAGAAAAATGGATACAGTGTACTTCCTGCAAACAGTGGGCCCATGAAGAATGCACAGAAGGTGGTGTGACCTATGTTTGTCACAATTGCGATTCTACATCCGAGTAATATATAAGCTAAATGTTATTTTTTTAATGTTTGTTCGATTTAATAAATGTCTTATTTTGTTTATTTCCAAAGTTTAATTGTTTTACAGAAGTTTTTGTTAAGTTTATTGTAATATTACCCATGTTTCTTTTTATTGTTTATTATTTACTGCTTCTTAAATGCTGATGATGAATTTTAGAAGTATTAAAATCTTGAAGACTGATTAATGTTGTCATGTGATGCCATAATTATTTATAAAATTAGTTTTTATGATAAATAAAACATGTTTCATTTGTATTTATTGTATTATTTGCAAGTGTTTTAACTGACCCCACAGGCTGTTTCAACCGCCCCTGGCATGGGGACGATTGAAACAAATTATTGATTTTTTTTAATTTCACATATTTCTGAAAATAGTTATCCGAACACTAAAATGAAACTGTCGTATCGTACCTAAAACTTCAAATTTTAATTTTACGCATCGTTATCGTCAGTTGGTTCGTAAACAACAAAATTATAAACGATAAAAGCTAAATTGTTTCAACCGTACCCAGTCTACCCCTAATTTTAAAATATACACATATTATTGTGATAATTGCAATTATTGTCTAGCTATCTGTCAATTAACTTCGAAAATTGAAGTTTACCTATTTTTATGTAAACCGCACAACTTTGTTTCATTGATTAAGAGTTGAAAATTGATTTTAAAAATATGTAAAGCTACATTAAGATTATTTATACCATTGATTTTTCAGATATAAATCATGAATATACCGATATTTGTTGCTGACATGCATAATCGCTGAGATAGAGAACATAGCACATAAGTTATAACATTTGTCAAAATAATATTAATCTTGGAAATTATACACTCATATCATATCCAAGAATAAGCAAAGTAAATTAAGGATAGATTAAAAAAAACCCAATTCCTTATTTTCCAGTTGAATAAAGATATTCCCACCAAAAGACTTGGTAGTATCATCTCCATACGCTATGGACAGGTCGATAGTATCCGACGCCCACTCGTCCGTTCAGTGTATTGTTCGGTTCAATCGAGCCAAGTTATTATTGCAGATAATACTTTATTTATTATGAACACAGGTACACCGGCCCGTTTCGCGTAGAACAATGCGGCGAGGATGTTAATGTATTTACCTGGTGTGTCGCGATGTTTAGACGCTGCCTTGTAATATATTCGATAAGCTATCGATTAAATTCACTTTTTATTTTAAAATTAACATCGTATGTCGATTGGTCGGGGTTTTATTCTGTATTTTTCAGACTGGCGTTGATTTTCTTGCGCTGTTCTCGCGGTATCAAATTAAGTCGACATAAAGTATTTTTTTTATGTTTACGTAATTATTATACTTCGTATTTTATATTTACTGTTTTCTTAGTGTATTATAAATAGTAATTAATGTATTGTGTAATTAATAGGTAATAATAATTGAAAAATAAAACCTCTTTTTCTGTTCCCTACACAGTAATGTCTTTGAGCGTCGCTAGATGTCGCTACTTGTATTTTACTTCCAATATTGTTTAAGAAATTACAACCTACACTGTAATTCAATGCGTGGTGCTAGTTTAATGTGAACATAATATAATAATAATATGAAAAATATCTTATAGTTTGTAATTATCATTGTGGGATTTAATATATGTAAAGAAATTCTTTTAATTACTTCACATTATTAGTAAATACTAAAAACTAAAAGTCATAAGCAGTGATGAACAAAAGTATTTTCAGTTAGGTATATTAAAGATTTTGGTCATGGCATTTCCCCAAAAGAGTTGACATAAGGCAGGTTAATTGGAACATCATCAACCTAAATAATTCCTGTGGCAGCATGTCTGAGTTGAGAACCGCGACATGCTGGATACGTTTTTAAATCGGAAAATATTTATATGTATATTTTTTTGATTTTAAAAGTAGGTGCTCCTATTATTCTTTATGACATTTAGAATTTCAAGAAAAAATTGGATACAGCAATGTTATGTAGACAGAAAATGTTTGTTACATGAAAATAAATTTGTTATGTGTAGTCAACATAATATTAATTATCGTTAATTGTCTTTCCTACAAAGTGTTAAATATTTAAAAACACTTACCAAACACGACTCCTGACATTTATTCTCACACCTCCCGATTGTCCACATCTACAATTTTTAATAAAACTTTCTACCGCCGACAGTTATCTTAAATAAGTGAATTTACTTACAATATGGTGAGGGTAGTGACGTCATAAATCCGAGGTAAGCCGTATCATTCCCACCGTATCTAAATGCCGTGGATAGATTGTTATGTTTCGTATAATTTTACACTCCACGCTTCTCTAGTGTTAATAGTGTGAAAGTTAACCTTTTAAGTAGTTATATGTGTTCTGGCGATTCAATGTATCCGATTGTCCGTTCTATAATTTCTGTGGGAGCTTGTTTTATTTTGTGTGGATTGGTAAGTTGGTATGGCTTGCTTGATAATATTATCATCTTGGACATTTTAATATCAGGTAAATTATCGCGTTTAAAATGTAAGAGTATCGGAAAGTGACATTAAAGGAATTCAGATTGTGCAAATTTTTCATAACATGGAAAAAAAAATGACCTACACTATTAGCTCACGTAGGTTTTCTATGAATCGGAGTTTTGGTTTTAACACTGCAGTCCATGATAGACTTATCATGGACTCTTTCTTCTTTCTTTTAGAACTATGAGTTCGACATACTAAAACGGATACGTAAAAGGATTTCCTTGTGGGCCAAAAAAGGTCTACTTAATATAATACAGCAGCATAGATCTATGTATTTTTTAACTTAAATGTATTTTGAATTATTGTACAACCTACAAATATTTTCCGATTTTGTTACTTAATCCCTCACACTTTACTATGTGAATAATTCAGTTATAATAATATGACTTAACGTATTATGCAATGTTACTCATCTCACGAGGCTATTCTAAAAATGTCTCCAGCCCAAAGACGATCATTAATAACCGCCATGTACAAGCGTATTAGCAGCGCCATTAGGCCGCTCTTGTCCATTTCTAGTAGTACGATTATATCGATATAAACGCGGCTTCCACCGGAAGCGAGATAATATTTAATTGGCGTGAAAACTCAATAATTGGAGATAAAAATCAGCTGGCGGCTGGGCAAACCAATTACGGTGATGGCGATGTGGCACTACGCATCCGACCACGGCCGCGAACGCACGGGATGGGCGCAGCTCGATGAGTCGATAAATATATTATTAATTATTTATAATAAATGGATAATGTTAATTTGGGGCGATAATGAATAGGATTAAAGAATATTATTTTTGAAATGTGTTATATTTATGTATAAAAATAAATTGTAATTGTAATACAAGATTTTTCGAGAAGTTTGTTGCTATGTCGGACGAAATACTTAACCCAGTGGTATTATGATTTTTCTTCAAATGAAGAATCAAAAAAAATTTAGCAAATTTTTTTTACTGAATTTCCAATCGAAACAGTGTTAAAAATATGCGTTTGCATGTAAGTGCAGTGTCATTTCAAGAAGATAAACCTTATTTTTGTGGATAAATCTAAAGCAATTTACTTGAATCTTTACTTACCCAGATGTCTGTTATCTATTCAAATACCTATGCAAACCTGTCATAAACCAAACAGTTTTCATTACGCCTATCACGCAACAATTTCCACGCGTCATCAATAAACAAACATTTTAACCTCGTTAAAAATATTAACACGTCACACACGCAATCCTTATCACATGCAACAGCCAACTTAAATTTTTAATTTAAAACTTAATTATTAATTATCGATAAACATGTGGCCATCATTAATTCGCGTGTGGTTTTTCAGCACGGCTCTAACAACTCATTAGTCGGTGCGCTATCAGGCTTTATTTGCGGCCGCACGGTACTACTGGCCGGGTTAATTGTTTTAATTTGACCTGCACGTTTCCTGGACTTTATTGTGATGGTAATAAGGACGGTTTTTGGGGTGTTAATTGGGGTAGTTTAGGGTGTGGTTTCTGTAGTATTGGTTACATAGGATGTTTTTTTTAACTGTATGCGATTGGCTATTTGTAAAAGTCGAGTAGTGTTAGTTACGATAAAAATATTAAAAAAACATGCATAGTATATATTTTTTGATTAACTTTTTTTTAAATTTAATTGATGACTAAAACACATTTCAACACATCACTTCAACAGTATTTTTTTGTTTTATCATGTATACCTATATACCTTATATTAATTCTTTAGTGCACTTTTTTTTATTCTTTAGTGCACTTTTAGTAGGGGACCCTCTTTGTATAAGCAGCTTTGATTTTATAGAATATATTTTTCATATAGATAGTCATAAGTATCCAGAATATGAGCTTCAGCGAAGATTCCGACAGGAACATTTTGGAAATAACCCGGATCCAACGACTTCCTTAAATCTCTATTTAGCTATTCGTCCACATTTTTCCAATAGTCAACATTTTCGATTCATCAGATCAGATCAGATCATTAATTGTCACATTAAAATATAGTATCTCGAAAGTTATTCAATTCATATTTTTAGTAAATAATTCAACAGTGGACATAGTGCAGATGAACGAGTCATAAGCTAAATCACTCTATAGCATGCTCTTGACATCGCCTAAGTACGAATTAAATAATTGTTTATTTCATAAAGTTTGCCAGGTAAAATCCTTAGAAGAAATGAAAGACCCATAAGATTTCCTCAATTTGACATAGCAAACAAAAAAAACTTTGATTGCAGCTACAAAATGCAATTAAACATCAATACTCGGACAAAATAATTGTGATAAACTACACTAACATTTCAACATAAAACCATTAAAATTCCGAAAGAGGACAAAATATGAATTTAATCAATAAATATCGAGCAAAAAATAAAGGGCCAACTAAGGAATTCGCCGAAGTGGCAAAACTCAATCGTTGATCGTAATGTGATGAAACATAAAACTCTTGGTCTAATTAAATAAATATTATAAGAATGTGACGGGCGGTATACAAAATCGGTATTTTATCGTGTCGCTGTGAGCAAGTGACGTGCTTCGTCCAAAGTACAAAATATACTCTGTCGTGTATCGATACAATCGCGAGAGTATTCGGAATATCGTATTTAAATCTTTTGCTGTTACTAGTTGTTTTCGAAATTCAAATTCATTTTGTATGAAAAGAAAAGTTTTTAATTCCATTATTCCCTGATCTTACATTTTTCTATTATTCATCTATCTAGTGTTTGGTATAGACTTTATTTAACACGAATCAATCCTCATCAGTCCTCATCAGAGTAAAGACTCATCTGTGGTAACCCACCCATTTCCAAGACTATGTCGTCAGTGATAATGACTACCGAATTGACCTGAACTGCCTTATGTAGTCCCGTTCAGTCACAGTAATAAAACATCGATTCTTAATTAATTGTCACCAGTTTAAAAAAATATTAATTGTAAATATTTATTCGTCAGCTTCTTATTATTAATGATCTATGTCACAATCTAATAGTAAATTCTATAATGTTGTAAATTACCCAAATATTACTTCAATCTGACGTGTGTAGTTTAGAATTGGATATTGACGTGAAAGTAAAGGCCTGACTGTTGTGATGAAAGCAGGCATTACAGGCCAAAGGGCCACATGCCGGCAATCACAATAGCAATTTGTTAAAGTCTATGTAATTGTGTAAGTAACAAATATTGCAGTGGATTCTTGTTTTGATGTTTATTATTTGCTTATAAGTTTGAATTTACTACTAAATTCTTGAGTTTAGCTTTACTTTAGTGTGGTTTTATAGTCACATGGCATAGTAAAAAGCTTAGTGAAGCGAAGATTATCTTTCAATATTAGCACAAATATGTAATTTAAGTAGTTTGGCAGTAGTATATTGAATCACGAAACATCACAATAATCTGTCGTCATAAGATATCTATTAGGCATAGCTTTTAATATCTAATACCAAGCTAGGGTGAATAAAAGTCGGAACAGAATCTTGTGAGATGGTATTATTATTATCTTGTTGTATTTTACAGTGCAGTATATACTGTTTGGCTACTTAACTTTTTAATCGAGAACGTAAAATCTCTTATGGAAATGATTACTTATTTTTAAGAAGACGCGATAACCATTCAAATATTTCCAATACTCACTCGACTTCTGTCTTACAGTGCAGTATGGACTATTTGCATCTTTACTTTTCAATCAAGAATGCAAGATCACATACGGAAATTATGACTTATTTTTAAGAAGTCGCGATAATCATTCGACAAACGATAGTACGGCCCACAATGTCCGCTAACATCCGAAGCTCGCGTGAACGATGCCATCGTCTCGCCCTCGAATCGAATACATTATCTCGAACGAAAGAATCCAATGTCGAATAATTTGTACCAATATTACTGTAAATGCCTCTGCCGTGCAATATGGAATGGTGATTTTAGAAAAACAAACCTGTTTAGAATCCAAGATTGCATTTATGAGGGCTTTTGTTTGCAAGTCTATCTTTTTATACTTTATTTATAAGGTCTTGTATGTAGTAGAAAGCGTGTGTATTTTCGGATACTATACTGTATCAGCCCATATACGTCCCACTGCAGGGCACGGGCCTCTTCAACAATCAAGAGTACGATTGAGAGTGGTTAGGTCATTTAGTCCTTCATGCGCCACAATAATTGTCCATGTTTTTGGATGTCTGACTATTTGACTAAGATCGATTGTATGTATTATTTTGCGTACAAATATAAGTAAATACTTAAAAAATAAAACATTTCTATCAACAGTATTCAAGTATCTCCTAACATGAGGAAAATATTAGTATTATAAATTAAAGATTGGGCGCGTAGTGCAGACATTTTTCCGTCTCTTCTATACGCGTACACAGTAATGTATTTTAAGCCTAGTGACGTCACTAGTTTTATTTTGCATCTCTTTTGTTTTACTTCCCCTAGAAGATGCCTGCTTAAATGTATTCAGATATCTGGGTGTTTGTGAAACCAAAAAATCTCGTAGTTCCTGATACCCACGACACAAGACTCGATCTAAGTGTGGGGTCAGGACTATGTATGTGACTGTTATTTATTTATTTATTTATACATAAATAGGTGGAGTCGAAATGTTACACGTGTGTATCATTGTGTTCCAAAGCTTGTCATATTATGGTGTAATCAGAATTGTAATTTGAAATTAGGATGGTTATAGATCTTCCCACGTTTAGACAGGACTAAATTAAAGGTGGGTGGATGCGTCCTACTAAATGTTATTAATGGCTCGTCGATTCCTATTGTGCCCGGTACAGGCTTGTCTTCCGAATCCCACAGAAAACAGGATTTCATCACATGGGAATTAAATCAAGATAAACGATCACTTTTGATGATCCATGTCTAACGTCGAATCTTACCGCAGCTGCTATTCAAATTAGCAACAAATTTGTTTCGAAAACTTAATATTAAGGCTTGATTATTATTTTGTATTGAAGATTATATAATTAGCATAAACAATGTAAATCATTGATTTCATTGCCTCCGTGGCGCAGTTGGTTAGACGTCGCGTCGGCTGTGAAACGTGTGGCTGCGGGTTCGATTCCCGCACTGAGACAAATAAATATAATATTTGTGTGATCCACAAGTAGTCGTTTTGCGTCTGGGTGTTTGGGAGACTAGTCTCTCGTAGTTCCCGATACCGACGATACAAGACTCGATCTTAGTGTGGGGTCAGGACTAAGTTTGTAATTTTTAGGTGTATTTACTTTATTAATGTGACTAACTTTGTTTTTTTTTTGTTCATTGCTTTTGCTGAAATGTGTATACCGATTCCGCGGTCTGGGCGACCACACTTAACTCAGCCGTATAATATAATTATTATTATGAATAATTTATGATTTGCTCTGAATTTTAACTAATGTATGATCACTGTACTGTAAACTTATTTTGAAAAGAGCAACGCTAAAGTTTCTTGCTCGTTCTTCTCTGGTGAAAACAGCCTTGTGAACCGGGTAGTAGTGAAAAAAAAAGTGACTGAATCTAAATAGTTTATGACATTTTATGGATTCAACAAATATTTTCATTTCATAATTTCAAACTTCACACCCTCTCACGAGGTCTACTTTTTAAAGTTTTTAGAATTGAAAATAAGTGAAAGATATTGATAAAAGGCTTTCTTTAAAATCACGTGTATGTACAAGTTCGTATATTTAATATTCCATATCATGTATTTGGTTTTGAATACGCACTAGACCTTTCTGACTGAAACTGTTGTGGATTATGTAACTATAGTTGTTGTTAATTTTGTAAAAAATAGTATCTGTTGGTACCCAAATAAATAAAAATAAATTAAAATACCGTGACAAACAGGCTACGTGAAATGGAACGTGATAAATAAATTCTGGTTTTATTACTTCAAGTGTAAATTAAAATCAATACTCAAACTCTTCAAGATCACTAGATGACCCATTATCACACCTTGGTTCACTGATAAGGAATCACATTTCAGTAATCGACTTAGGTGTCGAAATAAAATAAACTATATATCCCGTCACGGAACCAGTTAACGGCGTAATTCCTTAAAGAAGTTTATTCTTATTTCACGCAGTCACAGGCAACAATCGATTTATTATGATAATTTCTGAAATTTGATATACCGATGTAACCAGTAAATTTATGTCTAAAAAAACAATTATTGAGGCAGGAATAATTTGTATCTTCTTTTGATAGTAAAATATTATTCAATAAATATTTTGTAGTAGTTTTCTTCTCACGGTATTTTCTATATTGGAATAAAAATTGTGTGACATAATATCAGCCCCTGTTGATAAAGAAGCTGGTTATGAGAAGAGAAATTCAATATACTCTTCCTTTGCTTAGATATTTTTTATATGATACGCAAATATAATTATTTTATGACGTATAATAAAATAATGATTGGAGTAAAGCGTTTTTTTTATAATTTCTCCTTTTAAGGCTCGTTGTGGTAAATATGCAATTATATTATAGCCGATAATTTATATTATGTTAGGTTCTTATCTGGGTGTTTGATACCAAAAAGTATCAAAGTTTCCAATATCCTTAATAGATATACTTCTTAATATAATTAAGTCAGAGCAATGTAAAATAATTAAATTATTGGTTGTATTTATTTTTAATAATAATTTATTTTAAATACAATATTTTACCTAGTTTAATAATAAAGGACCTGAACTTCATAGTTCTTAATTTCTAACACCTGTGTGCGGCATTTAGTTACTACGCTAGCAGCATACAAGAAAATGCATAAATATAATTCTATCACTGCTTAGCCCTGCGTCGAAAGTCCATTAAAAGACGCTATTTTATCATCGTTTCAAGAATTTTCCATAATAAAAATGTCCTTTATAACACGCTACTTCTTTAGTGTCTATCGAAGCCCATTCAGGCTTTAATAAAGTCCCTATTTCCACACAAAATGAACTCATGAAAATTATTGTTGTCAATAGCTTCAGAAATCTATTGTGATGCATGTTTAGATTCCTTTGACATGACGCTTTATGCACGTAATAAATGCTAGCAGCATTAAATTTGAAATGATTGAACCATACAATCGATTCTAACTCGATTCAACAAGGTTCTGAATCGATTAAACACAATTTTACCGACCGCGAATCGCGATTTGCGCATGCCAGTTGCACCCGGAGATATCTTTTGTCCACTTTTGATTGAATATCGAGTGCACAATCGTAAAGTTGAATCGATTATTGTGAATATATGAATCGATTTTCAAATTACTAAACATGTGTAAAGGCTTTGTGGATATTATTGAACTGTTTGGAAATCGTGTGTTCATGAGGAATATTAATGGTTACGCAAAATGGGCATTGGATGGATCGGTTACAGTTTCAAACTGAATGTTTTGATATAAGGTTATTTTGTTAGAATTGCTATTAAATTTAGATTCACCGATATTACGCGGGGGCCGGGAGATATCGCAAAGTATTGTATATTAGTTTTATATTTTATAATAATATGATGTAAGCTTAATATTACTCGTAGAGTTACTGGGTTTTGTAGGAGTAAAATATAAAGCAAACATAGAGTTGAATATTAAATGGTGTTTTGCATACTATCATCACAAGTATGGAGAAAAGCTTCTTAATAACATCAATTCTAAAAATAACATTATCTATATTGATACAATCAATTGAAATTTTGCCATTATAGTTTAAAATAATGATTAAATACAATTATTCAAAGAATTATACTCTAAGATAAGTCACTGTGAGACGTAGGTAAGCAACAACGTAATCATTGATAAAATATTCTAAACATACCTAACTGAGGAGATAGTCGTTCAATCTTGTCCAGTGATTGATGATCCGAAGACCGAATGGATGACCGAATGGAATCGATTTCGTGAGCAATGGCGTCTATTTGCATATGTATGGGGGCGAAATGAGACTCTTTATGCCGTGAAAGATGTGAATTTTTTTCTTTTGATCGTCTTTTGTGACGATTTAAAGATTGATTTTTGTGTTATCTATTGCGTCTTTATAATCTGTTGACTTAGGGAATATCTATCTTTATTTTTATCTATTTAATATTGGTCTTATTACTTTAAAAATACGGGCCCAATTCAATTTAATTCATACATAATTAATTATATTTAATCTTGATCTCTTAGGGAGTCACTAGCAATACACCCTCACAAACGCCCTTTAAAAATCGGATTTAGGATTCTCAATTTTTCCAATCTTGTACTCTATACAGTAGGTACGTATTTGTAATTTGTAATCGATCGATATGGTCGATAAATGTAAAAAACTTATATGGGGGACTGTATTAAAGTAATGAAGAACCCAAATCAATGGGATGGGATAGAATAATACGCCTTATGTGTGAATACGACAGGACAGTGCGGAATACCGGGCATATCAAGACTGCTACCGAAAACGAAGCCGGGTGGTAGTTTTAGTGACTACAGGCACAATGCAACTAAAAATTTCGCAAAGAAACGCGACATTTTTTTTTTATAATTAAAAAAAAATCATCGTCTTTGGGTGGTAAATTCTTAGGTTTTGCTAAAATAATAATTTAAACTCTTTCATACCTTAGAGTCTTTATAAATAAAAGGGTATACAATATTATTTTAGGAAGAAAAAATGTATTTACCACCCAAATACGACAATATGAAAAAAATAATTTAAAAAAATCGTCGTTTTTTTTGCAACGTTTTCTGTTGCATTGTGTCTGAAGTCGCTTAAACTACTACCCGGCTTCGTTTTCGGTAGCAGTCTTGATTTACCCGGTATAACAGAACGTGACGGGAAAAGCAGTTCAGAGTACGGCATTGAGTTTGAATATTCCATACTATAGTAATAAATTATATCTACTAATTCTAAGGTCCATTCTAAATTAAATCAAAATATCACTACCTCCTGTTTGAATAAAAATCAATCCAATTATGATCCTCGCCTCAAGCTACAATTCCTGTACATATGAAGTTTCAAATAAAAGCAATTTTATTCGTTCAATGCGAAAGCAAATTATTGGAGTAAAAGCGGCGGCTACAAAATAACAGTGTATTGAATGAAATGCCTCAATTTCTTGTACAAACGATAGCTTTTCAAATGTAACAGCGGTATCGGAAGCACCGGCGGCGGATCAATGATGGTTAATAACTACTGTTCGGCTACCGGATGATATCTTATCGTGGATTTTAGCAAATATATTATTTATTTTAATATGAATATCGATGGCTTAATTATCAAAGTTCGTAACTCCATTTTTTATTTCTGAATCATGTTTTATTGCCATATGGCATAAAATATTGTAGATCAAATAATTTATTGCATTATTTTATTGAAAATGAGCACATAAACATTCAAACTACTATAATAATTAAAAAAAGATATAATAATTCCTTAAAAAAATACAGTATATAGTTTTAGTTGTCCTGTTGTAAAATTTGGTTGAATGGAGTTAGGATGTTTGATAACTAAGCCATCGTTATGGAATATTTATTTTGAACTTGAATAGTATTTGCTTTGTTTTATATTTTGGAAGATGAGGAGATTTAATTATTATTATCTTCATCTTTGTTTTTTTATTGTAATGAATGGCGAGACGAGCGTGCCATTCGCGTGATGTATGAGATCCGACCACTCATGGACACTAGCACAACCAAATAACACCTTGAATTGCAAAGCAATGCTTCGCATGCCACTGCGCTTGCTATCCTGAAACATGACATGCTAAGTTCCAATATGTCCAGTAGTTACTCTGACTACCATGTCCTTCAAACCGTAACTCAACAGTGCATTTACGCTGCTACTTTTGTGGAATAAGTACCTTTAGTTTTGATTTTCGCAAGGCTTTACAGTCTGCCTCGGTGGCGTAGTTGTACTATACGGTACGGTTACAAAGCTGGGATCTCGGGTTCGAATCCCAGAACTAAGTGATATTAGGTTTTTCTATTCATTATCAGCGTGGAGCCAGGAATTTATGCCTGATGTGGCGATAGGTTCGTCTCCTATCATAACATGGGATGGAACATACAAAGCGAAATGTGGGTGTCCTGGTTGCACATCTTTCTACCTCATTTAGGAAAAAACCGTGGTTTATATATGAATATATGTTTGGATTCAAAGATTATACTTATCGATCCACGATATTCTTTCAATAACCCGCGTTCTGCGTAATTCAGTCGCGTACCACGGACAATAATACGCAGGTGCATACGAGAGACAATAGCTGCAATAGCAGCGGCGGTCACGTGCCTCAATCTTAGCTTTATTATTGAGGCTGCATCGATTCCATCTGCCGTGTGGTCGGTTATTTTTAAATAATGATATGTTCTAATGCTGGTGATAAGTGTAGTATGTTACAAGAAGTATTGGAGATTTTTTTTAATCAACAAAGAAAGAAAATAATTGGTTGAGCTGGAAATCTAAAAACTATATTTATATATGACAGTATTTTTTGTGCAGGGGATATTAGCACCTGTGATATTTTTTCTGTAAAGAAAATACATGCGTTGAAGAAAGGCAGACAGTTTTTTTTATAATTTTGGAAGATCGTAGACGCTAAAATATACGTCCTGGGTAATCTTCGTAATTAAAGTGACTTTAAAAAGTCATAAAAAATACTGAGTATATTAATTAGCATGGTAAAAGAAGTACGTGGTATCAGCCTGTTGGTAAACAGACTAGACGCAGTTGCCATCATATTGACGGTGGTCGTGGGTTCGAACTCAAAGCACATCTCTGACATTTCGGAGTTAAGTGTGTACTGGTGGTCTATCACTACGCCCTACAACGGTGAAGGAAAACATCGCAAAGAATGCATACCACAGTGATCTGTAAAAAAAAGGTATCTAAAGTCCGCTAACCCGCACTAGGCCAGCATGGTGGACTATATGACCTAACCACTCTCAATCGTGATCTCGATTGTAAAGAATGCCCTGCAGTGGGACGTATATGGGCTGATACAGTACTGAAAAATGACAACAACGCACCTGATAGTGAACACGGTGTAATCGAGCGTGAGATAATCGCCACAAATATGCCGTTCAGGTTAAAACCTGATATACCTATACATCGGCGGAACGGTGAACGCCACTGATTTACGTGTATCACTATAAGGAATTTTCCACTATTGGTTACAGAAATCTTCGTACAAAGAATAGTTTTACCTTGCTTATATTTAGTTTAAAATGAAGTAACTGTTGAACCAAACATTTACATTAAAAAAACAATAATTTTATCGAGCTACTCTTAATCGTACTCTCGATTGTAGAGGACGCCCGTGCCATGCAGTGGGACATAAATGGGCTGGTACAGTACATTACTGATTTTAAACCATTATAATATCTAAAAATACCACCTTTTTGACCGACTTCAAAAGAGGAGGTAATCAATTCGACTGAATTTTTTTTTGTATGTTTGTTACGCGATTACGCCGGCAATTGTGAACCGATTTTGAAAATTTCTTTTTTGTCGGAAAGCATTATATACAGGGTTGGTCCCATATAAAATTGGTGAAGACCTGATGAATATCTTAGGATCTGCCGACCAGAACTTCTCAAAATTAAACGGTCCAGCATTAATTCTTTTTGCGTTAGATTAAGTATAAGTATATTATTACATAGGGTGGGTGAAAATTGGAAAAGGGTGGGGGTGGGGGGTGAGGGGGTAGAAAATAGGTACAATTGTTAATACTCAATATCTCCGGCAGTTCTAAACCGACTGAAAAATAACTTTTTTGTCAAAGAGTATTGTATGATAGGTTAGACCAAAAAAAAATATTGTGAAGACCTGATGAATATCTTTGGACCTGAAGGGCAGAACTCCTCAAAATTGAACAGTACAGCAATAATTCTTTTTACATTAGGTTCAGTATAAGTTTATTACTACAGGGGGGGGGGGGGGGGGTGGAAAGGGGAAAGTAGAAAGTAGAAAGGGGCGTGGGAAGGGGGGGGATATATACAAATATAAATACTAAATATCTACGACAATAAATAAATGATTTTAAATAACTTTTCTTCAGAACGAATTATACATAATGTTGGTCACATAAAATATGGTGAAGATCTGATGAATAGGTATGTACATATCTGGAGAGCAGACCTCCACAAAACTTTGCAGAACCGCAATGATTTTTCGTCCATTAGGTTAAGTATATGTGTTTTATTAAAAATAGGAAGTGAAGAAGGTGTAAAGTTGAGGGGGTAACGAATGATTACCACGCATAAGTGTACTCAATATAGAGATATTGAGCAGGTTGAGCCGATTTTAGTATTATCTTTATCATAAAAACGAAATAACAGTGTAGCTTCCTTAAAAATCATAAAATATTAATTTTCATTTTTGAAATTATAAAGGATCACAAATGGTTCATTTTTTATATACCTACCTACATTGATTCCAGTTTTCATTATATGATTACCTTTGGCATCATTACAATGCTTATGAAAACTAAAAAGTAATAAATAAAATAATTTAATTAAAAATTAAAAGACCGACTTCAATGTGCACTACAAAGTAATAAATAATATATATTTCATTGTGCTAGTACACATTGATTAATTTTCTTATTGACTTGACTAGCCAACAAATCTTAAATACGTAATATTTTGAAGGCGGGTCGCCAAGTGACGAACACGACGACCACTTAAATTTAATTTGTGTAAAACATCCTAGCGAAAAAACACGCAATTTTACACGCAATATTAATTTGTCTTAATTCATATAAACTCACTACAATTTTCCCAGAAGGGGTATGCAGAGATTCCTGGTATCAACCAGGACACCCACGTTACGTCTTGCGTGTTTTGTCCCTTGGTGTGATTGGGGGCGAGAATATATAGCCATATCGGGTGCAAATTCCATAGTGTTGCCCAAATGCAAGAACAAGACGAGACTTAGCCAGTCTTGGTCTTGGTCTTGCGCCAATACACCTGATCTTGGTCTTGGTCTTGGTCTTGCGCTCCCAGTCTTGGTCTTGGTCTTGGTCTTGCAGCAAGAGTCTTGCAAGTCTTGCAATTACCTATTAGTCTATTACTATTTATTAAAGTTTACTTTAAATCTTAGAAAAACGTATTAGAATTGGAACATTGTGAGCTTGAATTAACATAGCCATAGTAAAGATCAAGCAGATTAATAAATAACTGAAGATTTGATAAGAAATTCGAAAAATCAACTGACCTATATGTCGTTTTCCATGGAAGTAACTGTTTCTTAATAAACATTTATGATTTATAAGCTTACATTTACTAAAACATGTAAAAAAACAAATTAATTAAGTACAATAACTTGACTGTATTTTAAAGAACAATAATTATCTGTCTAGAAAGAGATTGAACCCTCAACTTATAAGAAATTTAATAAAAGAGTTTTACGATTTATCATTTATTTGAATAAAAAATAAAATACAACACTAATCAACAGCTTTATCATTCCGTAAAATCGTCCGCCGGCGCGTGTATCATAACCATGTACTTCCGAAAAGCGGCAAATTTCTTTGAGAAGTAAGTACAAAACCTTTGATGCCGCATTATCAAAGTGCCGATGGTTAAAACATAACTATGCATGCACTCAGTTTGATTTTAATAGATATTTTTTTATTCGCTATGTTTATGGTATTAGTCGTAATGCGCATAGGTCCAGCTTTTCATATTCTTTGATACAGTTTTTTGCGTCTCATAGAATTCCTAAGCGTACCTACCTATACACCGAACTGTTACACCTAACTACTCAGTGAAATAGCGCTAAGTCCTAGCTGCAAGACGCAAGAGTCTTGCAGGCTATGTCTTGTTCTTGCTCAAGTCTTGCACGGTCAGTCTTGGTCTTGGTCTTGCTAAAAATACGCGGTCTTGTTCTTGGTCTTGGTCTTGCAAAAACGCAAGAACAAGACCAAGACTGCAAGACCAAGACTGAATTTGGGCAACACTAAAATTCCAGTCCCTGTCCTGATAACTAATAGAAAAGTCGCCCGTCCTTAATATATCAGCTCTTAATCAACATTGTTGAGCATTAGACTTATCTACAATCGAGAGAAACATACAAACTTAACAACCCTTCCCTTTCTTATACTTTCCTCACTATGAATCCTATCACTGTTAAAGTAATTGTATATAAATATGCAAGTGACTCCAATAAGTCAATAGTGTACCCTGGAGTTGAAACCCTTGACCACTGTATCTTTGATCGTATGCAATACATCAAAATTAGACCACATATGATACATATTAATTCTATTAAAATTTCAACAAATGTACACGTAGGATCAATATGTTAAATTAATTTGTTTCTAGTTTACATATGGACCTAACTGAGCATCAACGATACATCTACAAGTAGGTAATATTCAACTGTGTTACATTACTTAAATTTGTTCTCGTTTGGCACTTGGCGACCCGCCTTCAAAATATTACGTATTTAAGATTTGTTGGCTAGTCAAGTCAATAAGAAAATTAATCAATGTGTACTAGCACAATGAAATATATATTATTTATTACTTTGTAGTGCACATTGAAGTCGGTCTTTTAATTTTTAATTAAATTATTTTATTTGTTTATTTAGTCACACACTTCGCCGCAAAAAGTATATATAATTATCTAACAACCAAACACAAATATTTCAAACTAGTAAGCTTAATCAAATAATACATTTTCTATCTTCCAAACTAATCAAAAACATTTCCCCATAATTTTATAAAGAAAGTGTATAAGAAAACCCGATGATAATTACACAAAGTACATACTGCGTAGCTACAGTTGTTTATTGCGGTAACCAGAGTTTCTTAACCACACCGGAGGAATGGAACGAGTCGCCAACACTTGTCCATTGACAATCTAATTGCGATCGATTATGTTTATAGAGCTGTTAATATGCGTTTCCGTTTGCGGAAAAAAACATTTAATTAATTGTGCTGCACTTTCTATGTACAGGAATGGTTATTTTTAAATCAACCCGTGATTGGACTTGTTTATTTGTGTTTATTTTAGAGGAATTGTTAATTAATCTTAATTTAGATTCGAGGTCTGGAATTTATTCATTTGTAAGTTTTGAATGTTTAAACCCATCACCTGTATTTGCCAAAGTAAATGCAACATAAAGAAGCGAATTAATCAGAACATAATGAATGGTTTCATTGAAGAAGTACTTAATCTATGTTATTAAATTGTAGGAATATTGATTTAGAGATTCGGTTGTAAACGGCTAGATTTTAAGCACAACACTTTAGTTATTTTTTTTACAAACTATCCTATTATTGAATTAAAATAAGTTGCACATTATTAAAATGCTTGTGGTTTGTGAAAATTATTTGACGATGACGATATTTGAAGTTTTTGGTTGTTTGAAGGTTCAACGACAAGAATATTTAAATGAATCTCTTTCAATGCCGAGAGCCTTATTCAGTGATTTCTTTGAGGCACGCCTCAAAAAAAAATTAACATCACGATGTTCTTTATTTAATATTCATTTCATTTTAACAAATCGAAAATATTAAAATCTTTGTAGGTACTTAGTACTGGGGAAGGCCTATGTTCAGAAGTGGACTTCCTGTGGCTGAAAAGATAGAAAGGTGCTTAGTTGTATAAATTATGTCAATCATCACATCTCCTATCATGTAAGTACAAATTTCAATGTACCTTTTATCAAACCGTATTGTGTGTAACAACTCTATATGATTACAAAATTGTTTACAATGTACACGCAAGCGGCGATTATTGTGCGACAGCGACCGGTAGGACAACTGACAAATAAACAGGATCCTGTTGTTACGTAATTTATTATATTCCACAATATTATTAATTTCTTCAGCATTGTGCAACGTAATGGACGGGTTTAATGAGTCTAGTCGTGGATATCATTTTCATATGACTTTTATGACTTTTTAATAGTTATATGTTAATATTACTTTGCATAGATATGTATTTATTTTATTGCAATGACTAGTCTTAAGTGTGGGATAAGAGTAAAGGAAATATCACTAAAAGTTTAAAATAGTTTTCAAATATTACAACTTTGTATTAGAATGTCATTTTTTTGTATTTCATGCAAAATTATAAATATATATTACACTTATTTTGATTTCAGTTCGCTTTTTTGCACAAGGTATTTTAACAGCTCAAAATATCCTCAAAAATCAAATCACAGAAGGTTCAACGTCAATAAAAACTTATAGGTATTAAATTATTTACACAATTTCGTTGCATTTTAAGCCTAAAATAAACTACGCATATTATCAGCGGTGTTAACATACAAATACAAAATACGAATTCCCTTCTCTGCAAGCACTTTATCAACATTATGTACTAATCAAAGGTTGCAACACGGAATAAACGTGAAATTTAGTTGTAAACGAATGTAGATTATCATAATGAGTAGAGGGTATTAACCCCTTGGTATTCTGATCATTTTATCTTGAAGTTTTGCTCCTGCTTTGTCATACAGATAATCTCTTGTCTTGTTAATAGGATTGCGTAGATTTATGTAAATTGATTTATGTAGTGGCGTAGGTATAGTGGTTTGCACCCTGTAAATGTTGGGAGGTCTTGGTTCGATTAGGAGTGGAGTTCAGTGTAAGACTTAAACCATTTGAAAAGCGTCAAGAAGGCAAATACATAGAAATTTGTGGTTTAATTTAATTTTACTATTTTGATTCAATTTGTGTGAAATTTTTCATTTGTAAAAAATCCGTTTGTTCTAGAAATAGTTTCTGAAAGTTCAACCCTTAAATAATGTTTACAAATATGTGTCTGTGTATATTTGAAAATCAGGGATTTTACTAAAGAATAATTACTTGAAACTTCTCATAAAGATATACCTTTTTACGCCACAGAGGTATGTATGTGTTACTTTTTCCCACCAGATGTCGCGGTTGTTAAAACAATAACTCATGATAGTGATAGAGTGTGGTTTGTGGCTTAGCAAACTGAAATGTTGCTATTCTTACAATACCAGTTTTTCCTACTCTCCATATTATTTGTTTGCAGCTTAAAGTATTATTTCTTTGTATATATAATTATGACTGCCTACGTGGCGTAGTTGTACTACGGTACGGTTACTAGACTGAGGTAGAGGGTTCGAATCCCGGATCGGGCAAAGTGATATTGGAATTTTCTATTCATTATTAGCCCGGAGTCAGGAATTTGTGCCCGATATGGCGATAGGCTCGCCCCCTGTCACATCGTGGGACGAAACATACAAGGCTAAATGTAGATGTCCTGGCACCTCTACCTACCTCTTCTGAAACAAAAGGCGTGACTTTATATAATATTATGTATAATTATACGACTATATTGACTTTAAGTGCCTATTTTTAAAGGACTAGCGCATGCTAAAATGGTGGCCACGGGTTCAACATCACACACTTTACTGGTGATGGTTTCTCATATGTGAGAGGCCGCCTGTGTAGGTACTACCGCAATGTCTATTTCTTCCACTAAACAGCAAGGTAAATGCACTGTAGTGTGTCGGATTAAAGGATATTGAAGAAGTAACCACTAGTCATACTCAGACTTAATAAATGGCAAATACATAAGATTTTTAGGCATGGGATTTAATAATTATTTTTTAGCAAAAACTACTGATTAAGAGTATATGTAACAAATAAGATTTTTAAAATCAATAAAAAAAACCGCTTTTAATTTCGAAAATCTTAGTTGCTTTTTGTGTTTGTAGTCACTTAAACTACCACCCGGCTTCGTTTTCAGTAGCAGTCTTAATACCCTGTATAAATTGAAGTTAAATATAATATAAATAATAAATAAATCCTGATCCAATATTTCACTTGGAAGAAATGTAATCTGTTTCCTGATTTGTTAGTAGCAGATTATCACGTTTTTCGTGCGATTGCCTAAGTAAACGCCTCTTGTAGAAGCTTTGCTTTTGATTTACTTTTGTCGATTGAAACTTGTTAAATCGAAATAAATATTTATTCGGGTTAAATGGTTTTTTAATTGTTTTTATCTGTACAAAAAATAAGGTACAAATTAGCTTCTACAATTATATTGAATTATTGTATACTGTTAATTCCTTGAGTTTCTTATTAAACTTACGTACCTAATAACATCTAAAAATAATATTCTAAATTACGCACACTAAAGGAAATATTGTGACAGCTTTACCGCCTACACCATCTTAATAAATTAATATTTCCAGCCAAATATAATTTATTTCTAAAAATAATCCAAATGAATACTGTTTTGCTTAATCACGCTTCAGTCCCTTGAAAAACTACCAACTTCCCGTCATCCTTCAACAACTATAATGAAAATAACAGTAAAAGTGGGTGGGCATATCTATCAGGACCCTGTCAATTTTCCTGTCAGAGACGCGAAGACGTATAGACGTTAGAAAATTATAATGAAGAAATCCCTACCATATCTGTGTAGTATATTTTTCATTACTAACTACCTGTATTTTTCATCTAAACCACTATTATCATCTCTAAGTGTTTCCAATTCTACGAGATATAGTTATGGTAACGGACATTCTTTAGAGTAAATACTTGTAAGCATTTTAAACTGCAAAAAGGGTTCTATTGAGCATACGATGTAAGAATTTATTTTATTATATTGTCACATCGACCAAAAATAGTATTTTTTAGTCATTACTGTCATACCGTAATTGAAAAAAGATATTAAATGTAATTAACAAGCCGCCAACAATGTCGCGGGCAAAATCCAAATATTAAATGAGTTTGCAGCTTCGGATGTTGGATTCGAAACTGATAACATATTTTATACAATTGCAATGCAAATTGCAATTTATTTTACAATTGCAATTTACAAGCTTAAACCCCGCATGCTAATCAGATGGCATGCGGGAACTGTTTACGTCAGTCGATGCATTTGATATGGAATATAATCCATATTTTTTAAAATTATTAAATCATTTAAAATTATTGAATATTGCGTTTTTTTATTGCAATGAATGGCGTAACCCGCGTAACGCCTCAGCCTTCCCCTTCTAAGTAAAAGGCGAGAGTTTATATTATGTATACGTTAATATATATTCGGCTGCATACAACAGTTAACACTTTATATTTATTTTATTAATTTAATCTCTTGTCACAGAATTACAAGTATCAGCTCTATACAGTTCCCCATAGTTGTCGCGTAGTGGTTAGTTGGTTGCGTTGGCGAACAGTAGCCGTTGTTATTATTACATGCTACATACCTACATACACGGGTGCGTTGACTCCTTTTAATAGTATATTGCGTACTAGTGCATTTTTAGCACGATTCACATGCCGCCCCGGTATTTTCTGAGGCGATAAATTATATTGGACCAGTTGTACTAGTTATTCTATTAATGATAATTCGAAAGTATGTTCGAATGTTAATTCAGATATTGGTTTATTAAATGTAATCGATATCGCGTTTGTGGGAACTTATAGTTTGGTTTGGTTTAATGGTTTATGATCTTGATTGAGCGGTGGGCTTATTTTCTTTTGGTGTCCTTAATTTTCTAGCTTAAATTTTTTCCTCTTTTTAAGTGTACCCAATATTCACTTTGTGGTTAATTTGATAAGTTTTTGACTATACGAAATACCAAGGGTGTTTTAAAACTTCATCAGTTAAAATATAGTGGTCTTGCGCTGTTTTGTTTTATGATTAAATAATTCTGCATATTTTGTAGATTTAAGGTCCGAAACTAAAAGATTACAATAAGTTATTTTAGTTAGTGATTTATAGATAAAGAGCCTCTTAATAAAAAGGAAAGAAAACATTCCGACAAAATGTACGAGAATAAACATAACAAATAATTCTATGGTATGCATTCCTCCCAATTATAAATTAAATGAAGCTTTTACTGGTCGAAAAAACAGACATATAGGCTGATATTATTTTATTTATAACCGTAAAATACACTAACAAACTTTGATAAACGCGTCCATGTAAGCCAGGCGCAATAAGGAAAAGATTGGCACATCTCGGCTACCGTTGCTCGGGGCGACCAGCTTAGGTAATCACTCCCATTATGTATGTATTAACTTACAGCACAGTAGATTAGCACATAAGTGCCCTGTTATGTGCCGGCGTAAGGTTTTTTGTGCTTTATTAATATTGGTCAGTGAATTTAATGTTTACTCTGCTGTTTGTTAGTGTCATTGAATTGCATTTTTTGTAGGTGTATTTAGATTGATAGATAATATATTACATCTTCATTACACGTATATATTTTTTTTAGCTAAACCCTCGTTTGCATAGAGACTGACCGTGTAAGTACTAGTACTTTGACTACGAAATTTTACTAAGTTATGATAGATATTTTTTTGTTAAAATATCTAAATATAACCAACGTACAATATATTAGGAATAAAGAGGCTTCAAGAAAATAAATAGATAAATGGTAGATCTAGTAAACGATTTACATTATTTTGAAATTTAATTTTTGAATTGTAGTTTTATAGATTTTTAAGTCCGCCGCCAAACAATAATACTCGTATGTAAGCACTATTTTTGTTTAGTTTAAAGAATAATGTAGCCAATGATGATTGGGAAATAACTGCCGTTCCCAGACATTTACATTTTTTTAAAACAAATCATTAGTTAATGTAGATTTTAAGAAGAAAATCTTTATTCGGAACAATTTGACAATAAACGTCTGTGAACGAGTGCGTAAGAAACTTAATTGTAATCTTTTAGGGTTATGAGTGCAGTGCGATGATTAATAATAAGTTCTTAGTGATACTCTTCTTTTTGGGAAAATTATCATCAGGCCGGTGGTCTGCAAGTCTTGTTATTATTTGAATAATTACACCATATTTGTAAGATATTGTGATTTATAATTACTAGTCAGAATATTCGTTTTTAACAGGTACATAGACATTAGTTTCACACAGTTCTTGGTTGCTTAAAATTCTTTCTATTCTCCTTCTTCTTATTCTTCGCTTACGGGAGCTGCAGTGGCCGCTTACAATTTTTCCCTTCCTAGAAACTCATACAAACAAACTCAACTAATAACTAGACTATAACATCTTAGAAACTTAAAAATGTCGCCCTTTATAAAACGCGTGATGACAGTGCCAATAGAAAAACAACGATATTAAAGACTACCCACACTGTCGTATGCGGTCTAAAATTAAAGCAATCTATACCCAATATCGGATAGTTAGACTTAATTCAGGTTTCCTTTAGATAATCACCAGTGGCTTCGTCGCTAGAATACCATTATATTATCTTCGTGTCCCCGGTTTGATTGTACTGGATGGGCGATGGAAAATAATGAAATAATAATATAATAATTAAGTTATTTGCAATCGTTATATCGGAGAATTAGCAGAGTTAGAGAAAATATGACTTTCTGCCTTGAGGGCAGACCACTGCAAACCACAGGCTACTCCATAATATGTTTATTATATGTTTTTTCCCCGAGACCTGCTCGAAACGGCCCGCATTCTGCGAAAGTCTATAGGTTACAAAAACTACGAGATCTAATATTAGTGACAATACAAACAATTATCGTATTAAGAAAATCAAATGCTTGCCTCCCATTTCGCAGCCAGAAAATCAAATTATATTACTTGTCATATAACAAATTATTCATGAAATGCTTTGATTTTAAACTATGTATTTTGTAATAATCACTATATTGTGAACTAGTTTTGAAAAGAGAAAAGCTAGGGTTTCTTGCCTAGTATATGTTATAGTGAAAAACACATTCCGAACCACGTTGAACATTTTGATGGATTCCATTAATTGTTTTGATTTTTATTTTCATTTTATTGACTGCCTCAATGGCGTAGTTGCACTACGGTACAGTTACAAAGTTGAGGTCTTCTAATCCTGAGTTGGGCAAACTGATCCTGGGTTTTCCTAAAAATTATCAGTTCGGAGTCTGGAATTTGTGATCGATATGGTGATAGGCGTTTAATAAGTTTAATAGGCTCGCCCCCTATCACATCGTGGGCCGGAACACATATGGACAAATGGGGGTGTCCCGACACCTACCTCTTATAGGAAAAAGGCGTGAGTGTATGTATGTATATATTTTCATTTTCATTGATCCCCATTGGGGATGATGACAGTAACAACGAATTAATGAAATTATGGTTTAATATAATAATGTATAATAGAAGGATTCTCAAAATAAACATTTGCTTTAGTTTTTAATTAAGATTGAATATATTTTAGCAAAAATAAAAGTACAAAACCTATGGATCCGCCATATTAGATGAAACGCCAATCAGAAGCGAGTGACGTGTCACTTTCGTAAATATTACTTAGTCATAACGCGAACTTGTTGGCTAGCTTTGGTCATTTCTATGTTATTCAGTATATTTATCTAATATTTAGGAATGCAATCAGTTTTGTGCTACCTACGAAAAAGGAACATTACTCATGGAATAAGGATTCATCGCAAATAGCTCAAAATTTGGAACTATGCGATATTCCATATCACTGTTTAATTGGAACGTTAATAACGTTTTTTAGTACTCATATTTACTGGTGGTAGGTCTTTCATATGTGAGAGGCTGCCTGGGTAGGTACCACCGCAATGTCTATTTCTCTCGTCAAACGGCAGTTTAAATGCACTGTTGTGTTTCTGATTGAAGGACATTGCAGCCAGAGTAACTACTGGACATTATTTATTTATTACTGGATATTATTATTATTGCCGTCAAAACAGTGTTCACGGAATTAATCATTGAATTTAACGATAAAGGTCCTTTCCATTTTTAGACATATATTTCTAACTTTTTTATCCATTGAAACATTAAGAAACAAATTGCTCGGAGTTTGTATCGATGTATTATTACATTGCGGAACTACACATCATCGATCCACATTAAAACTCGGCATTACTATTAAAAATAATAAGATGTATATATCACAATATACACATAAACATTGCATGAGCAAGCATTTACAAAAGCATGACGTCACATTCGGACGCCATTACTATTACGGCGTTTTTGAGCAGAGGTTAAAATGTGAAATTTAAAACGTAATTTTTCGCGCAAATCTTTACTTTTTTTCAAAAATTTAATTCATTTTAGTATTGTTAATGTATACGAACATTCAGAGGTAGTTTTTCAAAATCAGTCATCATGCCTATTCTCTACTAGTTGTGTCAACAAATCTCGCGTTCCTTTAATACCCATCTTCTCTATAATTTAGACCAATCCACACACAAGCCGATCCACGGCACGCATTATACTGCCGCCACCACTCATTGAACTCGGTTTCTATAGAAAGCAATTTGCATACAAATGAATTCTTTGCGTGCGCACTTTTTACCGGACTCACTTGCTAATTGATGGCTTTCATTATAACCCGAAAGTGAAACTTAACGTAATTAGATACGGCTGTGGATAATGATTTATTGTTGAGAGTTTATTGAAAAATTAAGTTTTTAGACTACACCTGTGAACCAGATTTTTGGACTAAAATCAAATCTCCCCTTAATTTTGTTATAGTCGGTATAAAATACAAAGAAAGAACAATACCTATGTGGAAAAACCTACCAAGTTTTGTTACACTGAAGTGTGAAAGACTAATGTAAATTAATTTATTTTAAAATTCTTTTAGGAAATCGATCATAGCTGGTTTATTTATACGAAAATGAAGCCGTGTGGTAGTTTTAGTGACTTCAGCCACAATGACAAATCCAACTAAATACAGAGTTTTCTTTAAAGAATTTTTAAAGAATAAATAACGCTCTCGTACGCGTTTGTTTAAATTATTATTTCAGCAAAATGGATTTATCAACCCAAACAAGATGGTATATAAAAAATCACAAATAAAATTGTCGCGTTTCTTTGCGAAACTTTTAGTTGTATTGCTTTTGCAGTCACTAAAACTACCACCCATCATCTTTTTCGGTAGCAGTCTTGATATAATACCCTGTATGTATTGCTAGCGTATACATATGCATTGAATAATACCTATATAATATATAATTAAGTATTGAGTATTTGGATCGTGTTATTTACTTTATGACTTTTATCACCAGCATAAATTGCTCTATATTGCACATAATATTGCATGATTTCCTTTATCAGGTAGACAGGTTATAATTACAACATTTCTATGGCTGGGTACAAATCTTCTCTATTACAATATAATGCCATATTTATAAAAAAAATCAAGGTTTAATTGAATTTTTGAGTTAGCCTCGTGGTGCAGTAGGTAATTCAGCCAGTTTTAAATTACCAGGCGACTCATTCAATCCCTGTACTGAGACAATTAATATTTGTGTTACCTCCACCTTCTGTCTGTTGTGAAACTGGAGTCTCAGTTTCTGATACGACCTACTGGTGGTAGGTCTTTCATACGTGAGAGGTCGCCTGGGTAGGTACCACCGTAATGTCTATTTCTCTCGCCAAACATTAGAGTAAATGCACTGTTGTGTTTCGGGTTGAAGGATATTGTAGCCAGAGTGATTACTGGAAATATTGAGACTTTACATCTTATGTCTCAGGATGACGAGCGCAGTGGAATGCCGAGCATTGCTTTGTAATTCAAGGCGTAGTTTGGTTTTGCTACTGTTCATGAGCGGTCGTGTCGCTTACCATCAGTCGAACGGCATGCTCGTTTCGCCATTCATTGTAATAAAAAAAAAACACTGAGGTATTAGAGTTCTGTGAAGCTAGCGTTAATTTTGCCTACCCCTTTCAGTTTATATTTTTGACTGGTTTAAACCATCTATAGAGGCAATACACATCCCACCCTCACACGAAAAGTTTCCATACACATAAATCCTATTAGCGTTAGTGTAAATGATAACTGGTTTGTCATAAATAAAGCACCTGTTAATAGCTTATAAATATATTGAAATGTTAACACAGCCGGGCCAGGCTCCTTACAGAGAGATAAGTAATGGACGTCTGTGATTTACTGCGCCAGTTTGCAATACTATTCTATTGAGCTGGTACGTTGCATCACTCGATAAAAACGATAGTGTAGTCAACAGGAAGCTAGGATATTTTTTTGTATAGTCTTTGAATTTTTAGATGGATTATCTGATTTAACTGTGCGGTTGAGGATGTGAGGTTTACGGGTATCAATAAGGAAACACGGTAAAATATAGATAGTTGTTTTTGTTGTTTAAGTAATCTAATTGTCATTTGATGTTACTAACGTCTTCATATCTTTTAAAATGTCATTATTTATGTTATCATCATCATCATTTGGCCTCAGAAAGTCCACTGCTAAACACAAGCCTCCCCGAAGGATCTCCGCGTCGACCTGTATCCAGGGACTTTATTCCTTTATAGAGATATTATACTATTAATTTTCAATTGTTCAACAATTCCTTCACAGGAATTGTTGAACAATCTCAATACTTGCGCTTTAATAATACCTACAAAACATTGTCAGAAATTGGTCATGATAATACTATTATAAACCAGTTAAGTCAATGGAAACAATAAAGACTTAATTCTATAATTACAGAGCATAATCCAGATAATAACTACACAATTATATAATCGTTTAATAAGCGAAACTAAACAGTGCCCGCATAACTACGTAATAAACAGAGTCAGCTTGTCCTACACAACAATCACAACAAAAGCTCAAATGCCCTATAAATATCTTGAATGCAATCGACAGCAGTTCCAAGAGAATTGTCGCAATTTCCTTGTTAAACAACTAAAATAAAATCTAATAAACGCTCTGCTATGCAAATCAATCTGTTGCGCAGTGTCGAGCCTTTGTCAGCTCATAGACACAATGCAGGAAATGAGTCGACTGCAGGGCTGTCTGCAGCGGCACCGTTACTCTATAAAACAGGTGAAACTCTGATGAATGGAACGGAACGTGAATGAGTTTAATTAGAAACTGGATCCCGTCTAACCAACACACGTACGGAATACTTGGAAAAGTTGCAACTGAAATTATTTTAAAAGTACATTCATTTGTATCAGTACATAAACAAGAAAGTAATGCCAACAATAAATTCACACTCATCAAGGTACAAGCAAAAACAAACTATACGTGAGATGATAAATCAAGCGTCATTAAACACTGAAAGAAAATCAGAAACCCAACCCTGGTTGTAAAGTATGTCAGAATCGAGCCAGATGGAGAGATAGTGAATGATTCTGAGCAAGTAACGCTACCAGGCAATAACTTAACCACTATCCCCCTTGAGGCTACGAAACCATTTCGTGCTGATTCCATTGTGGGTATAAATTCTGAACTTATTCACCGTGTGAAGGCTGTTGCGGTAGCTTTAAAAACAAAAGGTGCAAAACGTACGTCGGATGAATTTTGAGCTTTAAGAATAGAATTTGCTAGGAGCGTTTGAAAATAGAAGTATGCGAGATTAAATACCAAAGAATCTTAACGACTTTAATCACGCGTCTTGATTTCGACTCAATTATGAGGCAAGTAGAGCTCAAAATGCATCGTCGAGAAGTGTAAAAGGAGAAGACAAGTAGACGGAACAGGTTATCTTGTAAGTTGCTTACGGCATCGTTTAGTATAAACGCAGGATCTGCAATTTTATATGACATTAGTTTAGCACTCAAAACGCTATGCTTTGTTGTGGCTCTCGCATTAATATTTATAGCGTATATTGCGATATGCTATCGATTACGGAATGTGTCTGCTTATTACAAATGTAAATAATTTAACAGTTTATTAACACGTTAATTAAAATTTATATGATTACTTCCTCATTTTTGTTGATTGGTATCGTGACAAGAGAAATTTATAAATATTTTTATTATAGGTATAACATATTTGAGCAACGATTTCTTTTGGCAAACTCAAATACAATGATTCTAGAATATACTAATTGTAATATATGACTATTAAAATGTTAATACGTACAATTTATATTCATTTCTTTATTTATCAATCTTTAGAATTCTTAATTGTTTGTATCAATATATTAGAGTTATTATTAAGCTGTCAATTCAGATACTAGATTGGAAATCTAGTATTGTTTATTCCTTCGTGTAGCTGACTAATTACGAATGAGATAGAAAATTAGTATTCCAATGAAATGAGCCTTTCTCACGATGTCTTTTTAATTGGTAGGATGCGATTTGAATATTAATGTTTATAAACGATTGTTGGCTTTGAAATTGGTTATGTTATTTATTACTAGAGTTTTTGTAAAGGATAAATATTAGTTCTTGAAAAAATAGATACAGTTATATAGGAAAATAGCTACAAAATGTATTCTAAATTCTCAATAAATTAAAAGATTATAAAAACAAATTGTATTGTTTCTACGAAAGAGAACGGAAGCGTATAACATGTTTTTATTATGACTAACAAGTAACAAGTTTTCCACAAAAAATGTCCCGAATTATATACCAATTCAACTGGCAGGCAAATTTGTTATTCGTGTCAATTGTATTCCTTTTGTCCGCAAGGTCGTTGCTTCAATCATTATTTTTATAGATTCTTTATTGCCAATTTGAATTTTATATTCCAACATCATTATTCGATTAGCTGATGATTTCACCTCCCGTTATGACGTACAAACAGCTTTTTTTTACAATGTACAATTTGGTAGCTGTGCTGAGAGCGACGGGTAAAATTGCAAATTGGTCAGCCCCGTTCGCATTTAGTGCTATTGTTTCGAGACAAAATTGTTATTATGCGTCGTATGAATGAACCGGTCTGTTTACTTTTTGTTTTAACACTAATTTTAGGTCTTTGCCCCCTCGCAATATTTATGTCCAGTTGTTTTCTACTGTCCTTTGTTATCGTATCTTTGGACGTTTTTGCTTTTATGATTCAGGTATTTTTATTATCTGTACGTATTTCAAGACAAATTTTGGTTTTCTTTACTATACAATTGTGTTTCTTACCTGACCAACTGGCAACGATTAGCTAAAAAATGCTGAGATTATATTAGATAAAAATATCCATAACTCGCATTTGGGCAGTGTGGTATAAAGCGTACAATATTTTCCAAAAGTGGGATATTTAGCAACTAATCAAAATATAATACATCCGAAAATTTTGTGACTTTGTGAAGTTTTTCTCTGCCTTTACTGATCGAGACAAGTGATTTTAGTTATGACATCAGTTTCCTAACTTGACAGGTGGCAGAGAAATACTAGTGGAGGACATCTTTTAAGCCCATTATGGTAATAGTAGGTGGCTTTTCTCACGCTGTTTAGTTTACGCAACTGTAGTTATTGCTTATTATGGATTGTGGTCATAAAGCATTGCTGACGTTTGCTTCTCGATTAGAATCTGTTTTATTCACTTTGTGCGTTGTCATTCGTTTATATATAAATTCGTTTTGACTTGGTAATTTTATTATTTTTAACAGGCCGCCAAAAAAAAATTATAATATTTTCATAATAAATGGCAATTAAATACAAGTTTTTTTTATTCTTTCAAGTACAATGTTCTTTAAGCTTAATAAAACACACAAACAAGATTTTTTTTAACCTGTCCGATCCAATTATATTAAATTGACATTGAAACTCATCAAATGCAATCTTTATTAATTGAAAAAGCCTTACAAAAAACAAACTATTTCCTTCATCGAGCGTTTTATCGTACCATGCAATCACGTCGCACTGATATCTTCACTTAATGCACTTGTAACTGTTTGCAGGCCATTCTCGAAATTGCCAACCGTTTAAAAACATCATCGAATGTATAATTCGCAATTATTTGACGAACAAACTTCACTCCCGCACCTGTATTTTAAATCACGCACGCGTATATCTCCCATTACATTGCAAATAGGTAATTTATAAATTATTACTATTGGAACTCGTTTTTGACTCACTGTTTTGTCGTTTTTTTGTATTCAGACCAAGGTTATTAAATTTTGTAAGGTGTTGGGTTTTTCTTACCGTTCATCGAAGATTGATATGAAGTCAAGATTCTTTAGCTATATTCAATGAATATTTATCTCTAAAAAATCTCTTTGTACGTAAATTAATGTGTAACCACAGGATGAATTTCAAAAAAATACTTGTTTCTGTTAGAATTTTGACTTCAAACTGGTCTTAGTTAGGCATGGTCATATACAATTATAAATACGTACGATTACAAAATATGTTAATTAAATTTAATTTTGTAACAATAGTTATTGAGCTATCTTCTGTACTAGGTACCTTTTAAACTAAAAAATATCTCAATTAATGATCGCATAAACGCTGACGGTTGACTAACTTAGTGTGTGGCCGTCAGCAACCAATTTAATATATGGCTTACTTTATTTAATGTAATTTCTTAAATGTCTTTTAAAGAGGTGACATAAAGGATGCAATAAGTGTATGTTTGAAGTGTCTGAGTAATTACTGTCATCGGTCACTATCTGTCTCGTTATAAATTGATTGGCGTACTTGTTCACTAAAAGCCCTACACGACCTTTATCGGATCATCTGTCCATCTACGCATAATTGTAACGTTGCCTTATAATCATTATTCTTGTATGAAATATTACTCTATAATACCCATTTTAAAAAGGAGTGCAAGTATAAAATTTATATTTCATATTTTTTTTGAAATTAGAATGTGATGCCAAGAAAAAGTGATCGATAATTTTACTACCAAGTTAATAGGTTAACAACACGTATCGAGTTTTTCAATCTAAAATAAAATCAATTAAAATCACGATAGACTCACGCTTTTATCACCCGTTCGACTTCCGTTCGACATTTCATATCGGCGATCCAATGGTAATTTTCTCAGGCAATTTGGGCGCGATTGCCGCCGGCCTCAGATTCAAAAATAACAATAATTTACCAAATTTATTCAGATGATCGCCCTTTTGTTTGGAAGTAATGAGCGGTTGCCCACCGGTCGAATTTAAAATGCCATTACCTTTCATAATGTCCACGGGGAAAGGAGCGCGTTGTTCTTGGTAAAGTTTTTGGCGGGGAATTTTTAACGCTTGTATGTGTTCTTGTATGAATACATTGTTACGCGGCATACAACCTGTTATTCCATATTTATCTGGTATACTTTTAGCTTTGATACAACCACTTTATAGTAAGTTGAAGAAATTCATAACATATATGGAACAACTCACGCCTTTTCCGAGAAGGGTTAAGCAGAGGTGCAACCAGGATAAGGGTGTCCAATGAGGGCGTTTAGCCTCGTATTTTCGTTCCTTGGATGTGATAGAGGCGATAGGCGAGCCTATCGCTATTCAGGCATTTTCTAACCCCGAGCTGATAATGAATAAAACATCCAATGTCATTTTGCCCGACCCGGAATTCGAACCCGAGACCACAGCCTTGCCATCATATCTTAGTACAACACCCCCACCGAGGCAAGAATTCCGTTAAATATTTAATATTTTTTTACTTACTTGTTTTTAGAAACCCCTTAAAACAAGCTACTATCTAACTAGCTGTCATTTTTTTTTATTGAAAATAAACTCAAAAAATGATATGGCATTGATTTATAGAAATTGTCCATTTGATTAGCCTGATTGCATAGGTAATAAGCCGTATGATTTTTTTATTTATTTCTTAGAATATGAAATCCATTTTGTCTCATTCTGTGTAGATTTTCTTCTGGAATCATATTATTTCCTAAAAATGTGAACGTAATATAATTGTCTACACGCTTTTGCAACACGACTTACGTGTTAGTTAGAGGAGTAATAATAATAAGAAGGAGAAATTAATACAAAGTAACAAGCAAAACCTCATTGATCAAACCACAAAATCAAGTCATCAAAAATCATTTCTACTTTCACATCCTACTATATTATAATTACACTAAATTATCAACTTAATACGAGCTCACAATCTCAGCCGTATAATAATGCAATTAAACGATTTCTATGTAAAATTTTACTATAACTAAATAACTATTACCCGTATAATGTATGCAGTTAGTGTTTAAATAATAAATCGCAATTATAATACAATATCGTAAAGCATATTTTGTGGGATGTTACGGAGTTTAAACGCTGTAGTGTTTCTCGTAAAATATTATTATAATGAATGTTTAAATGGTCGGAGTAAAGCTGTTTAAATGTGGGAAGGGTTATGGCGCTATTACGAATGTGAATTATGATTGATTTAGAAAGGTATGACTTAGTTTTGATTATGATTTTGACTGTAAACCATTAATTTTGAAACTAAGGATAGGCCTTTAGGGATAGTACATTTGGAGTTTCAAAAAGATAATTATTTCTTAGGTTTACGCGAATGTTACTCATTAAAATAAAACTATTATTTACGGATTTTATAGCCGATTTGGCTTAATTTTTACATTGTTAACTTCCCGCCGTTTCGATTACTTTAAAGCTTTCGTGGTCACGGGGGCGGACTGAGTCTGAGTCCGCACGAAACTTGATCATATACAAGCGACCTAGCCCGGCTCCGCCTGTTTGCAATTACATTTTTTTGTAAATATTCAATAAACAAGGATACTTTGTTCCAACAGAAAAAAAATAATTGCTTCTGTACTTTCAGAGCCTATACAATGCAAACAATCAAATCATTCCTCTTTATAATATTAAGTATCGATGTATATCATACCCATATACATTTACATACAAATTACCGCGAAACATCTGTAACCAACAAAATTCGTCGCGCCAATCAAACTCGCGCTTTATTCGTACATGATTTAATTCTCACAATTTTGGTAACATCAGCCAAATTTCCAAGATTATCTGAGGCGGGTCCCGAGGCGGCCGGCGCGGGCTGAATACAAATGTTTATTATGGCCAGGGAAAAAGTAGCTGCTATTGTGCCGCGCCCCGGGCGACTCGCTGAAGGAGTAGCCTGTGTGAAATCGCTTGGGGAGGTATGGAGTCGGTGTTAGGCTAAAATATTTTGAGTTAAAGGTAAAAAGTTTTTCGTTCTTTCCTGTTGTTCAGTAATATTGCATGTTGTGATATCCTCTAATTGAAGAAACACAATGTTTCAACTATAACAGTACATTAGCAAAGCTTGTAAAGTGTATTCTTTGTTGAAGATCCTAATAAATAAAAATAAAAGTGAGATTGGGAGTTTAGGTCTGAGTTTTATGGATAGTTAAGGAATCCTGAATACAAAAGGAATAATAAGTAGGCGGTACACGGCTCGCCTGAAGGTAAGCGGCTATTGCTCATGGATTTCTGCAGTGCCAGGGGACCAGACCAACAAAGTCGATGCCTTCTTTAAGGAGAGTACTTCCTTTAAGCCTCGTTTGAAGAAGGATAGGAAACACCGAGTTAGGGAGTTCATTCCAGAGCTTACACATGCGTGGTAGGAATTAACGCCGGAAACGTACCATTCGGGAACGGTACGCTTTCATTTGGAGTGAATGTTAATTGCACAATTAAGCATTATAAATAAATAAATATTCCGATAAATAGCAGGCGACTCCACAGCTCTCTCTGTGCGTGTGTCGTCTCATTGCGCTTTGGGCCAGCATTGTCCGCAGCACAAATGTGATCAAATTATAAAGAGTGGCGTGCGCCCGCGGCTCGGCAACCGGCGCGAATAATCGCTACCTCTCCACTATTACCACTGTATCGCCACTTGTTATCTTTATGCGTATGGCTATGGTGTTTTGATGATTTACTTACATATTTATAGATTTTTTACGTACTAACTAAATACATACATACATAAACTCACGCCTTGTTCCCAGAAGGGGTAGGCAGAGGTGCCAGGGCACCCACATTTCACCTTGTATGTTCCGTCTCACAATGTGATAGGTGGCGAGCCTATCGCCATATCGGGCACAAATTCCTGACTCTGGGCTGATACTGAATAGAAAAATCCAATATCACTTTGCCCAACCCGGGATTCGAACCCGAGACGTCAGCTTTGTAACCGTACCGTAGTACAACTACGCCACCGAGGCAGTCACTATCTAAATAATAATTAAATATACTGATGAAAAGACTTACTGGTCTGGGTAATTTGATTGTTGATTTTTATTAGGATTTTTTATAGGTTGTTGTGGTTTGTCAGCTTTGTATTTTCGTCTTCCAAATTATTTTAAGTTAATAAGACTTCATAGAAGTTAAAATACAATTCAGTATAATGTTTCAAAATGATAAATTAATATCAATTTATTTCCATTTAATAAAAATTAATTTCAACGCTTATGTTTCGAAGTTACACGAATTCCAATATCTATACGTTATAATATTTTATAAACTTCCTAATACGTATTCCAGTAATGCCACATATAAATTAACGTATTCTTATCAAACCAAAACAACTACTGTGATTTATAAATTACACGTAACCAATTCATTAATGGGATTCATAAAAAGTAGGAAAGTATGGTAGAACATTTCTAATAGAAGATATTACTGTTATAAATCATTTAGGTGTATCGGCAGTTAGTTTACTAATAAACTAATTACCGTATTTAATCAAACTCTCTCTTACATGCCACAGAATATTGGTACAGAAGGCTCACTTTGTACGTAACATTTGTTATCTTAAGTATACTACAACAAATATAAGAATATTATAAAGAGAAAAGCTTTGATTGTTTGTTTGCATTGAATAGGTTTTGAAACTACTGAACCGATATGAAAAAATATTTCATAATTAGAATCATACATTCTACCTGATGAATATTTTCGATAGAATATAAAAAAATATTATGTAATAAAAGTCTAATATGAAAGTAGAATAGCATAGCTTGTTGGATTAGTGCAATTAGGCCTCAAATATTAAAATAGTGAGGACGCCGGATTTCTAAATTTTTTCCCATAAGGGGGAATGTCGCATTAATATTTTATTTAGTAAATTATAGGTAAAAGGCAAATATTACGAAAACAGTTATAAAAATAGTTACTCGTGGCGTAGAATGGGAACAGTGTTTACAAAAAGTTAATTTAACAAAGTTTTGTATCATAAATCGTAATATATGATATTGTATCAAAAAATAAATTATTAACTAATACATTAGCGTAACTAAAACAACATTCCGAACCAATACAAATCACACAATATCAATACTAAACATTCGATGCGATGTTAAAAGCCAAGATAAGACATAATAAAGTTTACAACAAACGTCCAGGTCACCCATCTGAAGTTAACCTTCGCTAGGTCCACGCTGACCAATGAGAGGCCGTAAATTACTCCCTGACCATACAGATACAAGCGACATGGGAAAAGCCGTGGAACCCAGGAGCCATCGTGCATCGTGATAATATGGCGTTAAATTTGAATTTAACAAAAAGTTTTTGACCTCTGGAAAACTGAATTTTTAAGTTACGTTATCTGTTACCATTGACATTACAGAGGAACGTGGGAAAGCTGCGTGGATTGTGTTCCATCGTTAAATTATATTATAAGTATTAGATATGTTGATGGTAAGTAATTTTAAATTATTTGGTTTATTCAAAGTCGACTGCGTGTAATCTGGGCGTTTTATTAGATTGAGAAGTTCATCGAAATGCATAAAAAATTATACATTGCAAATTTATACATTCATAAAGTTAGGCCTTTTCTCCATTAGGGGTAGGCAGTGGTGTCAGGACACCCATATTTTGCCTTGTATGTTCCATTTCAAGATGTGATAAGGAGCTAGCCTAATGCCATTTCGGGCACAATTTCCTTACTCCGGGTTATAACACTTTCCCACACTATATTCAAAAACTACGTCATTCCAGTTTAGTTGTCATACGAAAATACATTTGCAAAACTGAGACCTAGTGTAGTTTCATAGAACCAAAATAAAATGAAATGAAAATATTTTTTTGAATCCAGTAAAATGTTCAACGTCGTTTAGATCCTGACATTTTTTGATCTACCACTCAATTCGAAAAGCTAGCTTTTCACTAGTGAAGAACGGGCAAGAAAATCTAGTAAGATATTATAGATTTAACTGCAGACATTACAAAAGTCAGCACAATATAATAACTACGGGTAATACAATGGCATTTCTATTAGAAACTACCTTTCTCCGCGAATTCGTACAAAGGCCAGGTTTATGAACACGGTGTCTTAATGAACGGAGTCATCGGTCGAGACTTTATGGGCTAGTATCGATGGTCTACAAGTTACAACACAGGCAATTAATTTCAAGCTTCGGGTGATTAAAAGGTTATAGAATATAAACAAAAACAAAACAACCATATTTATTGGTTAATTTTTGGAATTTCATGTGTTGTGTGTTTGTCCTGTCATAAAAATGTCGTGTCGCTCAATTTTTTTATTGCAGTAAATGGCGAAATTTGAGATCGTGCCGTTCACTGGATGGTAAGGGATACGATCGCTCTTGGACAGACAGACAGACCAAACCAAACACCATTGACAGAGCAATGAGACGTGAGATGTTAAGTCCAGTAGTTACTCTAGCTGAATTATTTTTTAAGCCGGATCAGTAGAGTGCATTGACACTGCTGTTTGGCGGGATATATAGATATTGCGCATTAGTTTAAGACCATTTGGGTTCCTGGTAATCTCAATTTATCGAAAGAAACGTAAAGTGAACTTAACTCAATCAAATCTTGGAAGACAGAACATTTAATTTTCAACTATACACTTTTACTTTCATTGTTACTAATGTAGATACGTGTATGTGTGCGTTAATCTCTTAAAACCATACACACAGTCATCCTGACAATGATGTATTGTGTATGAGAGTCAAAGGTTCGATTCTATTAACATTTTATAATTTGTTTGTGCGCACGCTAACGTACGGTGCGTTTGTGTTGGCCGGTTGGGCGTGTATGGCAAACGTTTGATGTTGGATTATAAATGTGTTTAATTGTTTTTTAACGTGATTTGAGTGAAATAAAATTGAAAGAAATAGTGTAAACAGAACCTATTTCGATAAGTTTAAAAATGCTTACATAAAAACCCAGTTTAGATTCTTTGAACTAGATAGATATTATTAAATAATTCGGATCTTATCTTCATTTTCTACCAATAGACTATATAGGGGGTTCGTGTTATTTATTTAGAGTCATTTATTTAATAAAAAAAAAGCTAGTTGTATCAAACATTATACAACAGCTTCCCAGTAATAAGAATTATACATTTTCATTGTACTGCAACCAATCATAATATGGGTCTTAAAGTACATACAATTTAGAATAAACAATCGCTAAATTCTATTTAAAGAACAGTTAGTAAATTCCAACAACTTGTATACACAATAAATTCAACAAACATTTAAAGTTGCAACGTTTTAATAATAATAAACATGTTAAAATTCACACCCGGTAGTTTTAAATAAGCTGATTGCAATTCGCAAGCTTGTCTTGGAATGCCATAGAATATTCACGATTACCTCAGGCTTTTCGCTATTCTATTTGTTTGAGTAATTGGACTTTCGTCCTTTACATGTATATATTATATACACCCAATAGTCACATAAATATTCTTAACCCCGTACTAAGATCGAGTCTTGTGTCGTGAGTATCAGAAACTGCGAGAGACTTGTTTCGGTCTCACAAATACCCAGATCCGAAACAAATATGTACCTGTAAATTTCTCGAATTATTGTTTCGGTGCGGGGATCGAACCCGCCGTCTCTCGTTTTCCAACGGACGTCTAATCTATCATTCGTTATAATATTAGTTCTGACAAGACGGTAAAAATAGTCCCGCCCAGATTCAATGTGCTAACACAATTTACGGTTCTTTATATTTCATACTGATTAAATGACTCAAGATGTTAGGAAGTACATGGGTCTAAACACTATACCCAATTTGCTTGTATAGCAAAAGTATGAATCATAGAATATATGGGTTATCGTTCGATTTTTGGTATGTGGAGAAGCGAGGATGGGTATATTCGCCACGCTTGGCAGACAACTTACTTGGCAGATAATGCTACTGTCCATTATCATGTTCAGAAAGACTTCCTCTGGATTGAGATCATGATTGAAAATAAATGTTAATTGTAAAATGTAAAGTATTAATTGAATTCAAGGTCCCACGGTTTAAAATCTGACATAACGTCATTAGATATGGTGATGCTACCGCAACCATCTAAAACGCAGGTGATACTTCAATCACAATATTTTACACAACACCACTCTTCCACATAAAAATATGATTGAATTTTTTCAACAATTAATTACATTGATTTATCATTTTATCCAAGACGTTTTCTCTTACACCATTTATAATATTAAAATCATTTAATAAAGACATCGCACGGCGGCTTGTATGAAAGATAAAGAGGTGTATAAAAATAATCGATCTACACACGATATAGGATCGTTTAATCGATGCTGTTATTTAATCGAGAGGTATACTACATATATTGTTATTTGAAGGTGCCTTTGCTGAGAACGCTGTATCGTTAATGAGTCTTGTATCGATACGAAATGCAAGCAAGTGTTAGATGTAAATTAAATTCGGTATAAAACTACTGGATTAATTTGTGTTCTATGTTTAGTAATAGTACACAAGTAACAGCCCTTATAAATTATAGAGAAAAAATGAATTTTGTAAACCTTATTGATCGAATAACGATAATTTGATAATAATCATGTAGCAAGCAATATTTATAATTTTTGTTCAACATCATTATTGTCAGCATAAGAAATTCACTGCCTCTATAAAGGATTTTAACTATAGCATGCTGCCAGAGGCCTGCATCCAGAGATTCCTATAACCTTCATTAGATCATCTTTCATCCACGGTATACCATACATAACATTTTTCAAAAATCAAGAAAACTCTCATCTTAGTTTCGCCTTTACTAAACGTACTGACGATAAACAATTCATCAATTGTCCTAGTCATTAGCTGTTTGTTACACAAATCATCAGTCATATAAAGCGATCGGGCGGTCATAACAGCGCTGGGTTCAGAACAACCGCGGTACGTTTAATTGGCTACCAATATTTATTGTTGAGATGAACATATCACCGAGTGGTACGACGACATAAGTCAGACGCTTCTGTTCATCGTGATTCTCCATTTTGTATCGGCGTGTACGATAAGTGGGAGTAGGGGACCGTGGAGTCGTGTTGTTTGTAAAAAAATTTGGTGGAAAGGTTTTTAGATTGTTTAACGAAATGTTGGACGATTTTGAAGTAGTTTTGGGTTTTTAATATTGCCTATAAATGTTTCGCTTATTATGTTAAGTTTCAGTTCTGGATTAATTGCAATCGTACGGAATGCATTATAAATGTCAAGTTACATATTGTCAAGATGAGATAATTTTGCTTAAATATTTAAAAAATATCAATGAAGATTTTTATGCATTTTGTTTTAAATCAAAGCGTAAAATGAACATGTCCCGAATAAGATTCAACATATTAAAAAATCATATCATTTTTGTATTAACTAATTGATACCTATAAATAATTTGAACCACAGATAGACCAATTACTTTACAAATCACAGTATCTGAAAAAACTCAAAACATAATTTACCTTGTCACCCCATCTAACATTAAAATAAATTTGGACACAATTCCACTCCACAACAGAACAGTAGCAGAGATAGCAATTTAACGAAGCCGCATCACGGCAACGTCTTCATTTATTCAATAAGAAACAAGAACAAAACGCAACGGAACGGATTACAATATCAATTTAGGAAAGTGAACCGAGTGATTTATTGTTATGTTTCATGTAAATATTGCCAGGGGTTCGGATCGTGTGCGTTTTGCTCACGCTAATTACTCTTTGATGATTCAGGTGGGTTTGATGTTGATTAAAAATATAATATGCGTTGTTTCAGACGGGGAAATGAGTTCGATTCCTAGGTTGCATTTTAATTTACAATTTGAGTATTTCAGCTTCATATTTGGATCAGTATGGCGATAGACACTCGTCACATACTGGAACAGAAACGTAAAACTGAAGAAAGGTTTTGATACCTCTGCCTATTCCTTTGGACACACAACATTCCACTAAATTATTTTGAGATTTAATTTACTATTTTGTATTCGCAACCGTTTTATGGATTTTAGAGGACAGCAAAGAGTGTAAAGCCATATTTTCATAGGATTAGGTTTTAGCTTCCAATATACGATTCATCATCATCATTTCAGCTACAGGAAGTCCACTACTGAATATACGCCTAATATACGACTATCGTACGTATATTAAAAAAAAGTTGCATCCTCAGACCTTTTCGTCTAAATCATTTCCTTGAGAAAATCAAGCCAGCTTTATTTGAGCCGAGCTCCATGTAGGAGCCTAGCTGTTGAGGCATATGTAACCACCATACTCTTACGGTATTTATGATTAAATACGACAGTATGGTGTTTAATTTTTTAATTTCAATGAAAGGCGAGACGACGCGGCCCTGCCATTTGCCTGATAGTAGGCGATATGGCCGCTCATGGACAGTAGCAAAACCGAAAAACACTATGAATTACAAAGCAATGCTTGGCATTCCACTGCGCTCGCCAACTTGAGACATAAGATGTTAAGTCTCAATACGTCCAGTACATACATACAAATACAACAGTGCATTTACACTGCTGTTTGTCGGGAGAAATAGACATTGCGGTGGTACCTACCTAGGCGGCCTCTCATATATGAGAGATCTACTAATAACATTTGTACTATTATGTATAATTCGGTTTATAAGATCACTTTTCCGTAAAGAGGTTGCGATATTGCCTGACGCCATTTTAAACAGAAAACAAAACCCAGATAAATTATTCATTAAATCTTAGTGGTGTCTTTGTCGGAATAAAATAAATACTTTTAAGTAGTTTTAAGATAACTTCTGACAATAACAATAAATATATAATAATAATGGACTATATGGCGTAAAATTTGAGGATAATTTAAGGTTTAAGCTAAAATATTTGAATTTCATTCTAAATGCTTAGAATTATTATTTATCACTAATCTTCGACTGTATATCAGTTTCATCATTCAAAATCTTATTTTCTTTACAAAGAGAGGAATAAATGTTGTATTTTAGTGGTGAAATATATTAAGTTTGAATATTTCACAAAGTCACTGTCCTCTCTTTTATTGTACCTATTGCTCAAAGATTAGTTCATAAATGGGTACGGTTGTTAAATTTTCTTATCGCCTTTTAGTTCATATTACACAAGTCAAATTATTGTGTTATACTTCAGGAGCGCAAAATCTATAACTCTCTTTATTTTACATACATACATAAACTCGCTTTGCATATTCCATCCCACGATGTGATCCGCTATCACATGATGAGCTTATCGCCATATCGGGCACAAACTCCTGAACCCGGGCTGATAATGAATAGAACCAGAGACTTTTGAATTCAGTTTAAACGAAGCAGACAAAACATTCAATATGAATTTAATGTTAAGTCTAAATTTAACCCTGTGGAGTTCCTTAGTGGATGCTTATGTTTAGCAGTTAACTTTCTGTGGCTGAAGAGAAAAATCTGACCATTAAAATCTATCTCACAATCAACCTTTTTGGTTTTAGGTTCACTCACTTCATGTTGATTAAAATGTAATTTCTTTGGATAATGATTATGCATAAACGATGTCGTTGAATGCAATTACATTTGCGCTATATGGGCTGTATGTGGACTACTTCTAATCGTTCTCTCGATTGTAGAGTAGGTCTACAGTGGGACATGTATGGGCTGATACAGATTTAGACAAAAACGGTAAAAATATATTATTTTACATGATGAAATTTTAATCAAAACTAGATTGAATATCACTTCTACAAGTGCTAAATAAATAAAGATTTATTCAATGTTAGTATGAAATTAATAACAAAAAACGTGTTGGTTACACTGTTCTTATTAATTTTAGCTTCTATTAAATCACTTGAAAGTTGTAAGGAGCATGTAACACCAACTATTTTTACACAGAATGCGTAAATTTACCGTATTTTACGCCAGAGGTTAGAATATGGTGCAATTCATAAGCTGATACGTCAATTGATTTTAAACTTATGAGTGGCGAGTAATGTGATAGAATGCGAGTGAAACTGAAAATTCTAAGTTAATCTTCGTCGTGGTAATGTTAACCTAATTCCACAAGAATTTCAAAGGATCTTAGTCAAATAATAATCCGTACTTGTGCTGCACGGCCGAGTAAGGCTTATAGTCCTATATTCAACGCCCTGCTGTAGGCTAACATCAAACGAAAGTAGTAAATTGCAATCAAATCTGCCTGCTGTTTTATTTAACTTGCATGGTACTAATTGTCTGAAAATCTCTCCGTTATTTATAGTTCTTCAACATACTACCAAGCAGATATAAAAATCTTACTGACAGTGTTAAAATAAGTAATAAAGGATAATTTAAGACTTATTTTTGAACACTAAACATACGATTTTATTTTTTAGTCTACTTACTTTTTATATCACATACAAGCAAAGGGATTTTCTTTTCTCTTCTAAACATCTATTTTCTCTCTCTTCAACTACAGGATATCCACTACTAAACACTGGCCTCCCTCAAAGATTTCCACATGGATTTTTTGTAAGTAGCCTGCACCCGACCTGCAACCTGCAACCTTAACCACAAATCACTAATAATAATTATTTATTATATATTTATAATACATAAATACAATGAAACGGAATGGAACATACAAGGCGAAATGTTGCACTGGCACCTCTGCCTACCCCTTCTGGGAAAAAGGTGTGAGTTTATGTATGTATTTATTAAATTATCATCCCCGCTCTAAGTTTATGAATTAGATACCCCAGTTAGTCCGCTAACAAGTGCTCTGTCATCACATAGATCAGGTTATCGGTATGCGGCCGGTGCGTTTGGCAACATGCGACGGTGCCCCGCTCCCACCTCCTCGATTTAATTGCTGAAGATTTTACCTACATTATTGTTGCGAAATGCAATGTTTAGATTACGGGTTTTGGGAGCGAGAGAGCTGAACACTTGTTGATGGTTTTATTAATTGGTATTCTATGGCTGTATTTTTTGTAATGGTATTTAAAACGGTTAGTTTTACTAAAATATAAAATAAAGTTATCTCCTAGTCCATCTCTCTCTTTAGATTCAGTAAGTCTACAGCTGAACATAGACCTCCCCCAAGGATCTCCACATCGACCTGTTGGAAGCGGCCAGCATCCAGCTACTTCAAGTAAACTTAACTAGGTCGAGACCATTATATAGTTTCATTTCTAACTTTTCTCATACTAAGATGTCCTTTATTAAGGGCTGTATATTAATGGCTAACATTAGTATTGAAGGGTTCTCGATAAATAAAAGGCAAACTATTTAAATAATAGTATTTTTCTTTGTAAAGACCTAATCCGAAAACTTTAATTCATTCATTCAATTATTTATCAAAAATTTTAACGCTATTTGAATACCTGTAAATAAGGGAGCTGAGTGTTAATAAAAAACCTTAAAACGATAAATTACTGATGAACTTGAAAACAGCTAGCTTACGTATACTTCAAGTCAAGAATTGTGAATTCTATTGATGTATGAATTAGATCAAGGTTATTAAAGCTATATGGAATTTCAAAAACAAATCTCATTAGTATGAAGAAATACTAAGCAACAACTAAAAATAATACCATAACGTCATATGTTAATTTTAATACAACGTGACGCACTTATAAAGATAACATTACCACCTCACTTAAAACAATGGCCGAAAAATATTCACATCCACTCCAGCTTTTAAAAGCTTTCAATCAAGCGGCATCTTTCAAAAGTAACTTTTTAAAAGTACAATAATCTCGCGATGACTCACGAAAGCAATCAGCGTTCACGACACGAGATGCGGCCTTAAAAGATAAATAAGAGCAACATTTTAAAAATAAAGACACTTATAAAAATAAAAAATAATAAAATTGCGTAAGAGTGCGCTGCCATGGACCGGATTTGCATTTTCGGCTACCGGCCCGGTAAACGTGTGTTCATATGAAGTTCAATACGATTATTTTGTACCATTGTTCTTTCTGACACGTGTTGGGGGACATCGGAGGACATCATAATTGTAAAAATGAAAAAAAAAATTGTTGATTTAAATATGAATGGAATTGTTGATCCCAAGTTTTCGGTTTCATAATGTTTTGTTGTTAACGGTAGTGTATACTGTACTGCTTTAAGGTATTATTGGAAGACAAAAAAATCTCTACTTTATAAGTAACTAGCGGCCCGGCCCAGCTTCGCCCGGGTACAAATAGATTTCTGTACAATAATATGTACGTATTATACATATAAACCATTCTCTTGAATCACTCCATCTATTTAAAAAATCCGCATGAAAATACGTTGCGTAGTTTTAGATTTAAGCATACAAAGGGACATAGGGACAGAGAAAGCGACTTTGTTTTATACTATGTAGTGATGATCTAATTTCGATTCTTCAAAATAAACATCAACATATTGTTAGTACCTACCAATACAGGCAGGGTCAACAACCTATTCAAAAAAGGAAAAACTTATTATTCCAATATAAATACAAAATTTCCCGTGGAAACGTTTTGTAATTGAATAAAATGTTTATTTTACATTACACTCTAAATTGTATTATACTTACTAAAAATCACTTGTCAAGTATCATATAGAGAAGTCCTACTATCTCCTGTAGTTTCATATCTCTATCTAACTCTCTCTTCCCATTAATGTCTTTCTTCTCATCTCTTACCATAACCCATAGGAAATTCACCTCTACAAGGCATTACAAGGATTTTCATAGCAAACTTTGTATCTTCACTACACAGTATAAAACAAAGTCGCTTTCTCTGTCCCTGTGTCCCTTTGTATGCTTAAATCTTTAAAACTACGCAGCGGATTTTGATGTGGTTTTTTTAATAGATAGAATGATTCAAGAGGATGGTTTATATGTATAATACGTACATATTATTGTACAGAAATCTATTTGTACCCGGGCGAAGCTGGGCCGGGCCGCTAGTGAAACTATAAGAATCATATGTTTTCGCAGGTCATCGCCCCTTAAGTAAATTAAAACAATAATCACCAGTGTGAACTAAACCCTGAAACAAAGCAGTGCGTTCGATTGGTCCAAGTCGCATGCACTACAATAAACATTTTATGCGTGTGGACACCCAAAAATATCAAAAAGATTTTGTTTTTCTTATTGATGAAACGAAACAGCCATAATGTTTTGTTTAAAAGGGTACAATGCGTGTATTGTTGATGAATATTAAAAAATAAAATGTAGTCTCGTTTTGCAATTTAGGTCTAAGGTGAGAATATAGTGGAATATTTTTCCTCTTAGCATGAAATAGTTTAATAATAATTTAGATCCAAAAACAAAGACTCATGTGATTTTAATTATACAACTGTGCCATATAATATCATTTTTAAATAAACGCTCAATATGTCATGTTTTATTGTTAACAAAAAGCTATTTTAAATAAAAAAATACCGTAACTTTCGTCAAGACAATATGTGAATACATTTAAAGAAATTTAAATCCAACTTAAAATGATTTAATCCTATACTTAGCACGGGTATAAATCCATTAAGGTGTTAATATCCTCCGCAACATTTTTACTCGGCTCTATAAATACGGCGCAAACGCAACACAATAAATTATTTCTTATCCCACAGTGTTTTTTTAATTTGTATTGTAATAACACGTACGTCTATGCATAAAAAATAAATTACTTGACTTCCATCTAACGTCTGGAAACCAGTTGACATCGGGTAGACTCCGGGAGCTGTGTATACTCCACTCTTTTGCATTATTTTATTGTAATTTTAATTACAATGCAAACTGAACTTAGTTAAAAATGTATTAGAGTTGAAATTTAAGTGGGGTTAGCTCAAGGCATTTAACAAACGCAAATATAAGTTATTCGTGATTTAGCACAGCAGTTACGATTTAGATATTATATTTTGATAAGTGTTCTTTGTCGGACTGTGTTTAATCTTCGGCTGTGAAGGAGATAACGTTTTAACTGTCTACAGAGTGGTAATAAAGAATTGTTGAGCCGTTTTTCCATATTAATGTAATCGGGTTTGCTGTGGTTTTAGATTTTAAATATAAATTAAATCTCAAGGATTTGGTTAGTATTATTATTGTAAAATTTTATACGTGCTAGTGTGTATAAATTGAGCCGAAATTCCATTCAACATAATATTCTTTCTTCTTATTATTCCTAGGAAGAAAATAAGACCCTGAACATCACGATTTCTTGTTTATTAATAAACGTATTGTGACATTTAGTTACAATTTAACTATTAAGCGGTCGTTACTTCAAAGTAAAAATAAAAATAAAATGTGCTTTAACTATCTTGAAAGCAGTAAAAGTTATGAAATAATGCATTTTACTTAACTTTCTCAACTTAAATAATAGCATTAAAAATAGATTCGCACCTGTTTTTTATAGGATTTTTATGCGATATTAAACCGAGTTTTACGATCAACCGAGACTTATTAAGTATCAATTAAAATTAAAAGCACGCTCAAATTCTTTTTGTCCATTAAAACATTAAAAATATAAGCGGTAACTGATAACAACACGTTCTATGTCACTTTATTGGCGATTTAAATATTAAAAATCTTTTGAAGAGATATCCGAGTCTGTGAGTTGCGGCGGCTTTATCGCGTATCTGGAGGTAGGAAAGTGTTAAATAGCGGCTATTATTTTGATTGCCTCCGGTTGCTGTCCCCTTAAGAATCTCGTATGCTTTAATTGCTTTAAAGCGGTGATCTGTTCGCTTGATCTCGAATACGTTGACCATTTGTATCTGACTTCCACGTTGAAATGCCCCTTTGTCTTAGCTTCGGGTTTTTAGAAATATGCCATTTTTTTGCACATTGTTGGTAAAAGGCGTTGTGTGTACGTATTTGTTATTGTCAGTTTGGAAGATTTGCGGCGGGTTCTACGGTTTTTGCAAAAAATATGCATATGTTAAGATTTAAGATTCTTGGAGAATATGTGAGGAAAGATGAAGTGTTTCTTACCACGCGTGACTGCGGTAGGTATAAAACATAATTTGGAAAATATAGACCAATATATTAGATAATAGATAGACGATTTCTAGAACTCCGATTTTGTGTGACAAAATCTTCATTCAGCCACTTATCAGGAAATCACTCACATTTTGTATCACAAGTATCATTGCACTCCCTAATAATTAACAACTACTTAAGTTCCATACAATCCATCCTTCAATAGACATTACACCCCATTCAAACTCAAAAAATCCCTACTTAGAGAAAAAGAAAAAAAATCAACTCCCGAATTTTCCAAATACGTTCCCATAAATTAAGTGACAATAATCGCCATTTTCCTTCGTCGTAAATATGCTAATACAAAGGACGTAACGACGTCCCCCAGGACGCGGAAGAACTGGGGCCCTGGGGGACCGGGGCCCCAGTACAGGGGACATATAGACAATGGCACAAAATTACAACCGGCCAATTGAGCTGCTTGTAAACTTGATCCCCCCTATTGTTTCCGCACTTCATAACGCGTTACGCCCAACCAGTTTTGATACTTGAGGAAATGGAATAATAAAGACATATTTTTAACATTAGATATGGTTTTTTATTTAGAATGACAAGATGCGTAAGTCGTTTGCCTGATGGTGGACATTTCACCTGCATTATAGGGGACACTTCTATCGCTGTGCTCGTCACCCCGTAATATTAAGTTATAATGGTCGCTAATATCTGGCGACAATTTGATCTGCCAGAGATGGAAAATATGCATTTTCTACACGTCTAAAAATACTCACTCAGGTATATCTGTAAATATAGGCTTAGTTATTAAGGTACAAATATTTCATATCATGTGTTAAGGAAAAATGAATGTTTACAGGATGAATTATTGTATTATGAATTTTATCTGTCTTTATTATTTTGAAAATAATAAAGACAGATAAACTTTATCGTCACATGTGTCATCGTAGCTCTGTTATGGGAGTTACTCTATGATCCGAAAAGAAGTTCGAATGGTCCAAACATTCAACGTCGGAAGTAAGTTATAAATTTTCTATTCTATAAATCGATACTATCTCTCTATGATACATTCCGAACTTAGTCTACGACGTACGATAGAGGTAGTTATAGAAGATTGTATAGTACCTAGGCGCATTCTTACAGTTTTACGTTCGAACATTCGAACTTCGTTTTGGATCATAGAGTCACCCCGCTGACGTGAAAATTATGACACAAGGTCACACACAAAAACTTGTAACTACTTTTAAACCAAAAGGAACTCATTAAATATGACGGTAAAATTTTGAAATGTTTTCCAAATTGTTTTTTGACATCCATAAATATCAAGATTGTTTCACCGCAGTAGCTAGGTGCAATACCGCTCGTCAATTTGTTGGTGTCAACGCGCTTCTATTTAGGTCTCCGTTTGTTCCGTGTGACACTTGATTTATTTCATTTGTGTTTGCATTTTTATTCAGTTTATTAGAAGTTTATATAATTATGATGATTCTGTTAGCTAGTAAGTTAATAGAGTTCCAGATATTAAAGAGGGTGGTATGTTACCTACATAAAGTTTAAATATTTGTTTAAAGGTTTTCTTATATTTGTATAGGTATTAAAGTCTCGGTAGCATAGTTGTACTACGGTATGGTTATAAAGCTGAGGTCTCGGGTTGGAATTCTCGGGTCGGGCAAAGCGAGATTCGATTTTTTATGAATTATCAGCCCTGGACAGGAATTTGTGCCCGGGTGTCCTTGCACCTCCACCTACTCCTTCCAGAAAAAAGGAGTGTGTCATATATGTTATATATATCATTAAAGTAAATTTTAGGTATTCTTATATGGTGACTTGTCACCTATTATTTTCAGATACATAGTAACTTACATACTGACTGTGTCACAACTCATATATTGACGTCTTAACTGTAGAAACGTATCGAATAGAAGCGTGTATCATTTTCACACAAATAATTTGACGGTTACGTCCCATTTGGTAGTCTCGCGTGTCGAATGTTAGGATATATACCTGCCTCTCGCTTCTTTAGCTGTCGTTAATCTTTTCGTGCAATCTCGTCGACTACAAGTCATCCTTATTTGGTCCTTTTCCCACGAATCGCGAAAATAATACTATATTACATTTTAATTTTATATTTTTGGCCATGAATTGCGAGACTAGCATGCTGTTCTCCTAATGGTAAGCGATACTGCTCATGAACAGTAGCGAAACCGAACAACACCACGAATTACAAAGCAATGCTTGGCAGTCCACTGCGCTTGCCATTCTGAGTTATAATATGTTAAGTCTCAATATGTTCAGTAGTTACTCCGGCTACAATAGACTTTAAGCCGGAACACAACAGGCTATTTGCACTAATGTTTGGCAGAGAAATAGACATTTCGGTGGTACCTACCCAGGCAGCATCTCACATGAGACACCTACCACCAGTAAATGAATACTATTCTTAGCAATTGCAAAACAACTAGAGAATTTGCGAAACAAATTCAATAACCGAGTAATTCTATTCTTGGCAATTAAAATAAGAGTATATAGAGCGTTTCATATCTCGTCATTATAATCTGGGATTATGTCTAGATCGGGTTCTGAGTCTGCGTTTCTAGATATTGCGTTTTAATGTCGTACGTACGATAACGCCGAGATATACTTTATATTCCCAAGAATGTTTGCCAGTCGGCTTATTGTGGCGGATTTTAAAAATAACCGATCGTGTTGAAAGAATTAGCAGTTGTGTAGTGATTTTATTACCGGGCAAAATATTATCGGCGGTAGCTGAGGATATTAAATGTGGTTTTTTGTTTTTATTAGGACAATGCTGGTTGCATTTTACTGTTTATTCATTTATGTACTATCAGAATAATTCTTTGTTATTTTAAGATTAACATTATGAATTAAGCAGATTGCCCGCAGTTACTTTTTTAAGTCGCTCAAGTAATTTTATGTGTGTATTGTATTGACGGTGTCGCGAAAAAAAAAATTGTTTTCTACACCTACATAAGGTATTATTGTAAAAGTGTTTCTTATTAGTGTGCATAGTTTACTTTGGACCTTCTTCTTCGGTTTGAGCCTGTCTAATACAGTACTGTATCGGCTATACATTTTACTGTCCCAATTCACTGTCTGAATCGACGAGATGTGATTTTTAAGGCATATTTTATAATGAATAGCTGCCTCAAATTAACCCTCTTATAAATAGATCTTTTAAGCTACCACGCCAGCTATGGTTAGGAGATTTTAAATGTTTAACTTTACCATGAAAGCAAGCAGGGAATAATTAAAAAGCTTGCGCGTTTTTCACTTCTCACTTCTGCTTTGACATCCTAATATCAACTAATTATTTAATAATATAACGCAAGGTGAAAAGTGAGTGTGCTGGTTGCGCTTCGGATAAAGGCGTGAGTTTTGTTTGGATATTTTTTTGTACTTATAAGCGTATAATTTACGTTCACTTGCATCTAATACATACTAACTTTTGTTGGAAACTTTGTTGAATTATGTTTGATATCTACATTTTATGTTTAATTGTAATAGCTCTGTGTTTTCCAAATATAAATGTATAAAATAGTATGTAGATAGATATATAGATAAGACTTTATTGTTCACCACATATTACATACAAGTAAACAGTTTACATTATTTTGAAATAGTGTGTACATGTACGTATAAAAACTTTCCCAAACGAAACAAAGCCAAGAAACAGTTGCATCAAACAATTCAAGTTTGCCAGTTGCGTCGTGCCCGTAACGTTTCACTTACGACACTCGCACTCATAATTCCTCATTATTCATTCTATTCAATGAAGTTATCAACATAACACGGTTGTAATTGTATATATTAGACATATTTGGTTAGTATTCCAATTGGAAATGTGAGACGGGAACTGCATGCAGGTCAGAGTGCTCATGCTGATTTACTATTGAACTGTGATGGGAGATTTGTGACTACAGGCTTAGTTATTGCGGGAAGGTAATTGTTTTGTAATGTGTTTGGTTATGTAATGCAATGATCATGAGTTATAATATTAGGCATAGGTATAGATAATATGGCAAAGATAATATGAATAATAAGGCTTTTTGTAAACGGAATTCGTCAGTTTAACTAGTTCATCTTTACAGCACTAGTGTAGTCTAGAGTCTTGGTAAGACTTATATTAAAAGAGAACACATTTTAACTAATGCACTATTGATAATACATATGGAACTGGTTTCAAGAAAATTAAAGTCAGCCTTTTAACGCAACATCAGATTTTACTATTATAAACAGGCGAAAATTTTAAAATTTCTTTCTACCAAAAATAAATATCTCAACAACAAAACCAGTCAACAAAACAAAAGAATTTCCAAAAATAAAAACACCAAATCAAAAAAGGAACATTATTAAAAACATCCACGTTTATAACACAATCTAAGCCGTGTAAACTAGTTGTGTTTATCGCCTATTAGCCAGGCACGCGGCGACAACCCTAGCGCACTCATTAACGGCAACAAGAAGAGGAAAAATGCGTGTACAAACACCTCATACATCCCAATCAGCGCAACATCAACGCTAAAAGAAACGTCACAGCAACAAATCAGTGACACCCCTAGTGTGAGAATACGGGATTGGCGTTCGATCAGCCTGTGATCCAACATGCTTGGGAATACCATCGATAATGATTCATCGATATGTTTTTAAATAATTAAAAATTGCAGTTCCATTTTTAAATTTATAAATGCTAAATGGAACAATATGAAAGAGAAAATCGAATATTAAAATTCAAAGGAAGGTTTGCTTCAGAGCCGGATCTTAATGGCTTGAATAAAACAAAAGAAAGTCTAAATGAGTGGCCATTTCACTGTCTATTTTTTTAGACCATAATGGTTTTAGGCTAAACTATTGTGGCAATAAAGGTAATAATAAAAACATTATCATAAACACAAAGAGTAAAATATTCTCGCAATATAAACAATTCATGGAGAATGACACACATAACAATTTTAATACCCAATAATTTCCACACAGAAATTATCAACCAAACAGCCCGTCCGTATGTAAAACATGTAAAACAACGCAACACCCAATTAAGGGGGGTTGAAGAGCAAATTTTTCACGACACCGCAAACCCTATTTGGTCTCAAAGAGTGTTCGTCAAAGCCCAACGCACACTTAACTTGCACTCATACAAATGCCGATCAAGTGAGGATTCTTAGCACTCCCGCCTCTTTATATGGCACCGCCTGTTAAATTAGTGCGAACAATTGTAGTGTGCGCTGTTAAGCCGTGTTCTCACTGGTGCTATTGTCAATCGGATTTATCATCGTGTACGCTAAATGTTGGGATTTAAGTGTCGGTTTCATTAGGCTTACGGCTTTCAATGTTTTGATGTTGATTTGTGGCTTTTGTTTTTAATGGTTGCGGTTGGTTGTTTGTCATTTTAATGGTAGTTTTGGATTGTGAAAAAGTATGTAGTAAACTATAATTTACCAATGTGCATTAGGCCAGTGTGAACTATTTAGCCTAATCACTCTCAATCGTACTCTCGATTGTAGAATAGATCCGTGCCCTGCTGTAGGACGTATGTATATGAATTAATACAGAAAACATAATTTATTGGAATAGTGTATGCAACGTCAAGCTTATATTAGGATAGATATCATGCCGCTGGCTAAAAATTAGTAGCCTAAAGTATTATTCTCCAGCACGGGGTGTTAAGAGTGCATTCGTTACCGTAAAAAAAAAACAATGTATTTCCAAGCTCCATTTTATTAATAATATATATAAGGATTATTTTAAATAGGATATATTATTTCGATTATAATACCAAACAGAAAACATTTTACGACATCCACAAAATCATACAGAATTTGTCAACAAAATATCCACTATTCATCAAAGAATCACTCCAATTAATAGGTAAACAAGCGCACCATAGCTATGCCTTAAGCCACAGTCTAAGTAAACATTCGTGTTCCAATCGAAGACGAGACGAGACGAGACATACAACTTACGTCGACATCTCCATATGGCGTTGAGTTTCACCAAGAAAGTGACATTATTCAATGCAAACTCGCACAATCATGTGCTCACAATTGGAAATCGAGTGTTTAAGTCACAGAGCCGGTGGACAAATGAGGCGATTCGAAAGTGTATCATTTAAATAGAAAACTAGATTCTGTCACACGTTACGCACTTTGCTATAGTTGAGAGGGCAGTGGCGCAAGTCGGCGAAATAACTAAGCGCTTGACACTCCAATGGCTTGGGGTTTAGCTGGTATTTTCTCTTATAATAGGCTTGAAAGTGATGTTTGTTTTATTCAAAATTAGTTAGCGCTTGTGGGATATAAATATGAAGAGAGGTCGCTTAAAGAGAAAGCAATAATTATGTTTGAAATACTACGATTATTGTCTAGCTTTAGTTATGTTTATTCGAGTACTGGAATAAATGGTAATGATTCAATGACATGATTTAATTATTTATCCTTTTTTTGTTTTATTGTTTAGTATTATTTTTGTTTATTTTAAATGTTAAAAACCTTTGTTAAGTCTACGAAATGTTGTGTTAATAATGTTATTGTTTACCATTTAAGTGAATCCATATAATATTTGAAAAAATAAATAAGACGTCCTCTGGCCAGATGACGAGACGACTTGCCTATCTCCACCAGAATATAATGATGATAATGACATTGATGATATAAAATATATTCAATTCTTATTCGAAGAATTCCTAAATTGATAATCAAGAAAGGCATTATTTCATTATACTAGCCCTTTATCTAATAAAACAAATTCATATATCAATGCCAATTGACTCAACTTGAAGAGAATCTAAGCCCTTAGAAAATGTAATCCAGAAGACACACACGTATAGGCTATTAGATGAAGAAATAAATAAAATCCACGGAGCACTTAATGTCGTTTATCTTACTGTTCCTCTGTATACTACATCAATACACTGAAGCTAATAACTTGTGTGGAAATGAGTGCAGCACATATGAGCGATATATCCTTTTAAACGCTTGTTAGGCTTAATGATCGTGTAACAGGGCTGACCGTTATGGGAAATTGCTTCAAAATATCTTCGCTTGCTTTATATTGTCACTTGGTAATAACTTTTACGAGTGGACTAATGTTAGCTGTATTGACAATTTAATGATGCATTAGTACCTAACTTGTAATATCTAAGGTTTGTTAGGTTTTACAATGGTTTGGTAGGAATTCTAGTAATTTGCAGGGTACATGAACATAACATTAAGTCCTTCGTTACTTTTTGAACTTCTGATACGTAATGTTTTAAGATATTGATGCGTAATGTTTATTTCGCGTTAGGGTTACCTGTTTTATGAAGATTGCAGTCAAATATTATAAAACATATTCTAGACATAGAGAAAACCTGTTAAGAATTTGCCCTTGTCTAATATAAATAACTCTGTAACTATCTGGAAAACCAGTCTATAAAAACAAGATAACAACTTGCAGAGAAGCTATATCTCCGATTTCTACATTTTTACTGTTTGTATTTACTGTATCCTTACTTTAAACTTTAACTGCACCACCGCCCGATACAACTTCATCAACCCTTATTAATTTATCAACGAATATGAAAACACCGCGTGATCAATCAGAATTAACTCAAGCCAGATTAACAGGACGAGATCTATAAAATCAGTCACACGTTGTTACTTAGTTTCTAGTACCACACCTCGGGTTTGCGCAAGGGGAAATCGCGTCAGGCTACCTGAGTGATAGCGTGATAAGCACAACTTCCTTCATACTACATCGGCTTATTGCGTGTGTTTATGATCATGTTCGTTTTACATACAATATCGTAAATTCGAGTTTTCTAAGTGGTAATGTGTGAACTGTTATCCCTTGTGGGTCAGACGCCGGATTTGAAATCAAAGATTGTTACATCCTGGTAGATGATTTTGAAAGTGGTAGTTTTTAATACTAACTCTTAGGGCTATGTTTTCGAATAAGATGCTGGACTTGTATTGAGAGGATATTTCGAGAAATATACGATTCTATTGAATCGAAAACACTCTCGTTCTGGGCGATAACAATAATCAGAGTTTTGGTTTTGATAGTGCCTTGCAACAGAAGCGGCTTTTGGTTTAAATCTCAGTTGATGTTTCTGTGATTGATAAATATTTAAAAAATATTTGTCCATTGATCTTAACCAGTATATTCTTAAATTAAAATGACTCTTCACATGTTATAATTCAAGTGAAAAGCTCAGATTGTCAGACTCTAATTTAATTTTCTCAGAGGGGGGAGGCACAGGTGCTACCAAGATATCCACTGAAAACATTATAAATATCTACATTTCCATTACTAAGGAACTCCATCCATATGTAAGTGTTTAGTGAAGGAAAGTATCCCAGAATAGAGAGCTACAAAGTACAGACCAAATGAAGTTCTGGGTTTCTTTAGATTCGCATACATCGAACGTTAGAAACGGGCATCACCGTCGCATGGTAAATTCGTGAAATAATAGACGTGGCATATGTAAATGTCGGATCTACATACATCGATCTGCGGCGATGCCTGATACTGGAAAGGGGCACGACATTGTCCCTTTCCATGGGTTACGACACGATTTTTTAATAATTAAGGAATATCTGTAATATATTGTAAGATTTTATATACAAGTATAGAAAGATAAAATAAATGTAGGATTTGAATGTTAAGAAGAAAGATGAGTAGAATGGAACGTTGACGTATGACCGATATGGAACGTGGTTTGTGTGAAAGAGATGACTGATGAAAGTATTTAAGATGGAAAGAGTACAAGGATGAATGATGTAGATGTTGAAGTATGCAAGGACGGAATAGAAGAGAACAGTCTGGAAGACGACGGAAGACGTAAAAGACGGAAGACGTATCAAGACAAGACGAGTTTTATTTAATATATTGAAGATTACAAAGACGATCATTGTTTAATTTGACCCCTTACGGAACTATTCCCACATATTTTTGGGGGCTCGTCCGGGATAGTTCCGTATTTCGGGTCAACAATCAAAAGAAGAAGCAGACGAGCAGAAAACCGGCTTCAAAGACGGAAGCTGATTTTGCTGAATACGACGCAAAGAAGATACTACGAAAAGACGAGGAGAAAAGAAGAAGAAGAAAGATGGCAGCATACATGGGACAATTCAGGTTGGAAATAACACCTAAATTTAGTGGAACTGACGTAACGTATTCATCCACCAGATGGATACGGGAAATTGAAGGCGTATGTAAAAATTTCAATTTTACGTCTCGACAAATGTTGATTGCTGCAAAAAAGTCATTAACGGGTACCGCGGAATTATGGCTGCGGTCTGAGGACCCGTTTCAGACGTATGAAGAGTTTAAAGCAGCAATCATAGAAGAATTTCCGAGCGCGATAAATAAAGAGGTTTTGCGAACTTCGTGGGTCACCGAGTGCAAACCTAGCGCTCCCAATGATGATGGTTGCCATGACAACAATTGTGTCAAGACTATAAACGAGACGAGTAAAGATGGTGTTTATGATGACGAAACATCGCCTCAAACATTATATTCAGGCACGGTGCAAGGTAAACAGATGCAGCAAAATGACAATACTGTGGAAATGGAAAAGGAACCTACTGACTTGCCCATTGCGCTTATCTTTGACATACCAGCAACTCAGCGCCCAAAACAACATTCTGAAGCAGAACAAGCAACGGAAGAAAAGAAGGTTTTGGAAGACGACGAAGAGGTGCAACCGTTGCCACAAAAAACGGATATTATGAAGAAGTACGCTGAAAGAAAGATTTTATGGCATATTTACAGTTTTACAGAACTTATAAATTTGAAAAGAAGATTAAACAATGTTGTATTTATTGTTAAGTGTTTGGATGATGTAGAAAGATGGATATTATTATTAGACCAACATGATATAGAAGTTGAAGACCGACCAGGACGAATTCAAGATGAAAGTTGCATGTGGTATAAAAAGAAAAGGAAGCAAAAACGAAAATGTTTTGTGGGGATATATTTGTTATTTTGTTTAGTATTTTATATTAAGATGTTTGTGTAAAAAACTTGTAAATAGTTTATTCATGTAGACGAAGGATGTTACGTGGTGTGGAAGATTGTGTAAGATGAGTTTAAGTATGTTTTGTGTTGTAAATAAGATCTGACTGAGGGCAGTCAGATGTCAGTATGGCCGAGTTGTAGGATTTGAATGTTAAGAAGAAAGATGAGTAGAATGGAACGTTGACGTATGACCGATATGGAACGTGGTTTGTGTGAAAGAGATGACTGATGAAAGTATTTAAGATGGAAAGAGTACAAGGATGAATGATGTAGATGTTGAAGTATGCAAGGACGGAATAGAAGAGAACAGTCTGGAAGACGACGGAAGACGTAAAAGACGGAAGACGTATCAAGACAAGACGAGTTTTATTTAATATATTGAAGATTACAAAGACGATCATTGTTTAATTTGACCCCTTACGGAACTATTCCCACATAAATATTCGAAATTAAACTATTTACAGTCCAAAATCTTACAAAAAATCCCGTTTAGATTTTGTGGGGAATCTAATTTATTTTAATGTTAATACATATTTAGTATCCTGGACTTTGTTTTGTATCTCGGATCTCAAATAAATATTCTATCTTTTGCCATCATCATAATGGGTTTAATTGCTAGATTAATACAGGACTAACAATATTCAGTAAAGTGGCAATATAAAATTAAACATCAATAACTTAAAATACTTCTCTAAGCATGAATAATAGTAATTTATTTTTATACAAATAAATCATAATATCTCAATATTATTGTAACAGTGTGAAGTTATATGTTCATAAATAATATAAAGATTAATTTTGACCCCATATTAGTAATGAATATGCTGTCATGGCCATATTGGGAACGTAATATGTTATGATAAATTCTGTTACACCCAATAAATATGTCGTATGCTGGACTTTGACAAATATAAGTTCATATCAATTAACTGCACATAAATTAATTGATTCTTATAAGGTATTTACCGGATGGGGCTGGTCAATTATTGAGTTTACAAGCCCATAACTGTGAAGGCTTGTGCCTAACTGTGATAATATACTGGAAAAAATGTTCTAACTTTATAAAATATTAGTAATTAATTAAGATTTAAATATATGGTAACATGCACCAAAATTTCGAAAAAAAAAATATAACTAGGATCGGTAGCATTAAATTCATTTTTATTTTCTTTCGAGTAGACAACTAGCATAAATTGGCAAACGATTAATAGGTGCATTATGCTTGGAACGAGGTACAATTTTGAGGGTATTTATTTGCGATTATTTTTATTATTAATTCATCATCATCATCATCTCAGCCACAGGAAGTTCGCTGCTGAACGTAGGCCATAACATACAATTATTATATTTATTAACTTAAAAAAAAATGTATTTTCGATTTTCTCAGCGAAGTGTGTATTCGTAATTGATATTCGCTGATTTCAACGCATAACATTTTGAAAAAATCTAAATGTACTCTCATGCATACTACGCCAAGTAAGCTCACACGGTCTGATCATTCTGCTGCTCACACCAGTCATAACAATATAATAGTCTTCAATATTTTTACCGCAGTGTCGTCAACAATGGACAACGCCGCTAAAGTATTCTGGATGTGGGAATGTCTGCGTGTAGATCTTCTCAACTTGTTTGAATACGGCACGACAGCGGCCGCGGTCAGTTTTTGTCCCAGCCTTAATTTGGCGCGTCTTTGTCTTATGCAATTCGTTAGAGGCACCACTTTATATTCACGTACTGAATGGCAAATGGTTGTTGCATTGTTACGCTGGACGTGGTTTCTTATATTTTAATGCTGGTATTTGAATTGGTCTTAAGGAGTTCTAAAATCAATAAAGAAGAAACGCTGACTACTAGACTTTTTCGAAATTGACCCTCGATGTTTCATAATAATTCACGCGATACATTTTGCCTGGAACTTTCAATATCACGATCATACTATGCTGCGTGTAGTCCGCAGAAACACTGAGAATTCAATAAACTAATATACTTTGCCTGTTTTCTTCTTTCAGCGTGTAAAATCATGCTTTAGATAATCCATAAGTAGTGATGGCGGTGACCACTTTGCTTCAAAGCCCCTTTTATTGTTTGCTGTTGCTAACCCATAAAAAATACCAAAATGAAGATATCTCCAAGTTATGGCCCAGCCATTATGACACGTGGATAGCGGAGTAAGTTGTCACTATCGTATTTGAGGCACTTTATATGTCTTTCATCTATCCGGTGGGACATAAAAATATTCCCAGCTACTGTCCAATACAAAGATAATGAAACGCCATTAACAATATTGCCACCTATTTGGTGCACATGCGGTACATTCAAAAGAATTTATGAATATATAATAAGTTATCTGTAGATTAAAAAACTATTAAATTGTTTTTATTGGGAATATTTCTTGTTCATCACATTTTTTGTTTGGTAACATTTTAATGGATTGACGCCATAAATGTTTATCGTTTGTTTATAGAGAGCGTGTAAGTGTTATCATGTTACTTAGGCGTTGATATGAGGCTTGAGAAATATACACGTATTGTTCTTGGAATTCGATCTATTTCCATATATTTGAATGCAATAAAATGCACGATTTAATATAACTTGCGAATTGTATGACAGGTTTATTATTTGTAAATTAATTAAATCCATTAAATGTCCTAATTAATCATTGAAAACATTTAGCGTGGCGGTTGTCACTTGTACAAAACTTGTACATAATTTATTAATTGTATTCAGTCGATGCAAAATTGATTATGATTTATTACGAAGGTTGTACATGTATTTTATCCTGTGCTATGTATTTCATATTTTTATCAATAATTCATAGAATATGTATATTTTATATATTGCATGGTCTGAGAGTAATTATCAATCACATAGCTTTAAAAAAAATGTTCATAAAATAATCCACAAATTTTGAAATGCTGATTCAATACGCAATATAGGTATGTATAGTGAAGGTAAGTGCCTTCCTTCCTTCATGTTTAACGGTTTTATTTTGAACAAGACAACTCCAGCATATGCATCCTGCTAGGCAATTGCCGATGGTCTGGCGACCGGTCAATGGTAGGCCAAACATTACACAAATATAAATACCGTAACAAAATGGCTTGCCAATGATGAAAAGTAGTATCATCAGGGCAAAAAACTACGCCTTGAGCTTACCACAATGTCTGCTTAGTACGGCAAGCATTGAAAACCGTCGAATATAATGCTAATAATCCTTAAATAAGCTTTAAGTCTAGCAGTAAAATTCGTGTGACTCGAAATGATGATGATTTAATATTACCTGACCTGACTACATAAATACACATCCCAGTAATTTATTAATGGTTAGGGACCTCCACTATAGATTAGAGGAAATAATGTCTTAGCCCACAACATTAGATTTACGCCCTTGAACATTAATGTTTTCTAAAGCTAACTGTGTAACATAAAAAGAATCGAGTAATATATTTTGTTAGTTGCGATTTTGAGACGAGCATGACATTCGCCTGATGGTAAGCGATACGAACGCTCATGGACAGAAGAGAACCAAACAATACCATGAATTGCCAAATATGTTGGGCATCCTATTGCGTTGCCACCCTGAGCCATAAGATATTAAGTATTTTTATTTTTAAGAACGGTGTAGTGCGCAAGGGATTTAATTATTATTTTAAAGAAAAATACGGATATAACACACACAAAGATTATAAAAAAAAAAACACAAAAAGATGACGTATTTCTTTGCGGAATTTTTAGTTGCATTATGTTTGTAGTCAGTTAAACTACCACCCGGCTTCGTTTTCGGTAGCAGTCTTGATATACCCTGTATGAGACACGTTCCGATATTTAATACTTCTTTGTAAAAACCATTCCATATATGAATCATTATTACAGCCATATTCACCTTTGTCGGCGTATAATTTCCAATATTTCTCGTATATATCTTATAAACAATTTAAATCAAGAAGCTATGTCGCGTCGATTTGTTTCCGACATGGACGTATGGATGGTACAGGAACATTTTGACGAGCTTCATCTTGTCTTATGTATGTTATAGTCTAGTCAACAAGTTCAAAAACGTGTTAAATAGACATAAAGCTCCTAAAAATATGTGCCATAGCTCATTCGATTCGGAATGACGTCTAGAAAAATGTTTTTTAAGGGTTTATTAGCACATAAAAAATTGCGATTGTTATTAACAAAATAAGAAAAAAAAAAAAAGTATTTAGTTTTTCGTTAATAACTTTTAAAATAATGATATTTAAGGAATTTTGAAAAAAGAACCTGAAAGAGGAGAAAATTTCCAATAAAAAAGTCCTAACTCCCGGAACTCTATCTATATTATTTATAAAAAAAATTTAACGCTGAAAATAGGGCTCCGCGAGGGCGTTACGGCATAGGCTCGCCGTCTAAAAAGCCGGTATATCACCTAAAATATTTTTTTTCTAATATTAAATAACAATTTAAAAATTTGAATAAATTATAGTGTAATCTAGACACTTGAACGAAAAAAACCTCGGTGAAAATATATTTTTTTGTCGATTTTTCAAAAAGTAACACCATTGTTATTTAACTAATTTTTTTCCAATCTCTGTTTTTATAAATTACGGTATAAAAGTTTAAATAATTGGTCTATAAATTTTTCGCTTCGTGGAGCTCTTTTTGTTTAGGTACTTAATAAAGTTATGCAAAAAAAATTTATTAAAGTTAATTATTTTGTTAATTATAATTTTTTTAAACTAACTAAAAATGAAATTTCTAAAAAATGTTATCAAAAAAAATTTTTTTTGGTAATATATTATTATTGCTGTTTTCGCACCTGATATAGGTATTAATTAACATTGGAAAAAAAATTTTTACGTCATTTGTTAAGAAATTGTTTATAAAAAAATAGACTATTTTGGGATTTTTAATTATTATTTTTTTATTATCTTATAGCATAGGTGAAATGATGATTTTTAAAAAAAAAAATTTTTCTTAAATAATTTTTTTAATTGTTTATAATCGTTTTTTTTATATTTCAATTGTTTAAATAATTAGTTAAGAAATTATTTTTTTGTATTTTTTACAAAAAAATTTTTGTATTTTTTACAAAAAATTTTTTTCTTAACTTTGTTATATATGGTTGTTTTTGTAATTTTTTAAAGTTTTCGAAAAAAAATATAACGGTTAATATTATTTGTTTATAACAAATTGTTAAGTTAATAAACAATTAAATTATTTATAAAAAAAAAATATTTCTCTGTTATTCCATTGAAAAGGGTAAATGATGATTTTTAAGGATAAAATAATTTCTTAACTAATTATTTAAACAATTGAAATATAAAAAAAAACGATTATAAACAATAAAAAAAATTATTTAAGAAAAAAATTTTTTTTAAAAATCATCATTTCACCTATGCTATAAGATAATAAAAAAAAAAATAATTAAAAATCCCAAAATAGTCTATTTTTTTATAAACAATTTCTTAACAAATGACGTAAAAATTTTTTTTCCAATTTTAATTAATACCTATATCAGGTGCGAAAACAGCAATAATAATATATTACCAAAAAAAATTTTTTTGATAACATTTTTTAGAAATTTCATTTTTAGTTAGTTTAAAAAAATTATAATTAACAAAATAATTAACTTTAATAATTTTTTTTTGCATAACTTTATTAAGTACCTAAACAAAAAGAGCTCCACGAAGCGAAAAATTTATAGACCAATTATTTAAACTTTTATACCGTAATTTATAAAAACAGAGATTGGAAAAAAATTAGTTAATTAACAATGGTGTTACTTTTTGAAAAATCGACAAAAAAATATATTTTCACCGAGGTTTTTTTCGTTCAAGTGTCTAGATTACACTATAATTTATTCAAATTTTTAAATTGTTATTTAATATTAAAAAAAAATTATTTTAGGTGATATACCGGCTTTTTAGACGGCGAGCCTATGCCGTAACGCCCTCGCGGAGCCCTATTTTCAGCGGTAATTTTTTTTTATAAATAATATAGATAGAGTTCCGGGAGTTAGGACTTTTTTATTGGAAATTTTCTCCTCTTTCAGGTTCTTTTTTCAAAATTCCTTAAATATCATTATTTTAAAAGTTATTAACGAAAAACTAAATACTTTTTTTTTTTTTTCTTATTTTGTTAATAACAATCGCAATTTTTTATGTGCTAATAAACCCTTAAAAAACATTTTTCTAGACGTCATTCCGAATCGAATGAGCTATGGCACATATTTTTAGGAGCTTTATGTCTATTTAACACGTTTTTGAACTTGTTGACTAGACTATTACAGATAAAGTCAAATACTCAGGAATTGTAGATAAAGTCTAAAATTCCTTCTAGGAGCCATGAAAGTTATTAGACTATTCTCTATATGCTATTTTAGCAAAAAAAAATACGCACAACAGTCGCACACAAGTCATTTTACTAGAGAGCCCCCATTGAATAATATTTGGGAAAGTTTATATTTTGCGTTTAATATATTACCGTACGAATGTTTAGGTACTAAAACTAGGTGCTTATCAAGTGTTAAAATTCTTAAGGCGTCACTCAGGCCTTATGATAAACAAATACAGAAATAGAAAGATAAGAAACTGTATTTTAAATTTTTTATTTTTATTATAGTTGCTGTACATGGTCGAGAATAGACTCAATATAAAGTTTTTAGTAATCTTTCTGGACACTAAATAGGTTGGTAGATTCTACTCGTACCTACCATCGCAATTATTATTGTAATATACCCAGTTTCCCCGTATAATTTCTCTACTATCATACAATAAATTGACCATAAAATTATAATTTATGGACACGCAAAAACTGGTCAGCATGACATCGTCTCTACCCAGCCAGTAGCGACTCTACATATCCCGTAGAGTTCGTCCGCGACTCATAACAGTACAGAGGCAGGCCGACCCTACCGATGCCGCTGCGATAACACTTTGAATAATCGTTTCATTAATAAATTGCTCCTTTAATAAAGGTAAAAAGTAAAGTGGAAATGTTTAATAAATAAACACTGATGCGCGATGCGATCAGAAAAATGATCATTACCGTCGCGACATTCGGAGGCGCGTCGCACCCGATTATATGTATATAGAGTTGATTTTTTCTAATGAGGTTTTAATTATTATAAACATATAATTTTATATGTTTTTAAAAATATATCTTATTTATATTAATTTAAATTAATTAAATATATATTAATATATTGTATATAAGTGCGTGGTGGCCTGTTGGTAAACGGACTAGACGCGGCTGCCAACATGTTCACGGTGGTCACGGGTTCGAATCCCAGGGCACACCTTTGACTTTTCGGAGTCATGTGTGTATTGATAGTTAATCACCACGCCCTAAAACGGTGAGGAAAACATCGTGAGGAAACCTGCATACCATAGCGATTTATAAAAAATTCTATGGTATGTAAGTCCGCCAACCCGCACTAGGCCAGCGTGGTGGACTATATGGCCTAACCACTCTCAATCGTACTGTCGATTGTAGAGGAGGCCCGTGCCCTGCAGTGGGACGTATATGGGCTGATACAGATATTAATATATTGTATACTAGCTGTCGGGCCCGGCTTCGCCCGGGTGCAGATAGTTTTTGAGTCCAATCCACATCAAGAACATATTATTTCGCGTGTCTACTAACTATATTTCCCGCGTGCCGTCGACTATATTTCCCTTCCGTAGGAGAGGACATCCCGTGCCAACAATTTGAATTTGAAAGAGTAGAAAATATGTATATTTGGTTTCCTGACTCATCCCACGGGAACACTACATTTTTCGGGATAAAAAGTAGCCTATGTGTTAATCCAGGGTGTCAGCTATCACTATACCAAATTTCATCAAAATCTGTTGAGCCGTTTTTTCATGAAAGAGTAACAAACATCCATACATACATACATACAAACTTTCACCTTTATAATATTAGTAAGGATAAGTGCGTGGTGGCCTGTTGGTAAACGGACTAGACGCGGCTGCCAACATGTTCACGGTGGTCGCGGGTTCGAATCCCAGGGCACACCTTTGACTTTTCGGAGTCATGTGTGTATTGATAGTTAATCACCACGCCCTAAAACGGTGAGGAAAACATCGTGAGGAAACCTGCATACCATAGCGATTCATAAGAATTTCTATGGTATGTAAGTCTGCCAACCCGCACTAGGCCAGCGTGGTGGACTATATGGCCTAACCACTCTCATTCGTATTCTCGATTGTAGAGTAGGCCCGTGCCCTGCAGTGGGACGTATATGAGCTGATAGAGATATTAATATATTGTACACATTCAAAAAAAAAATTACAATGTACAGAAAGAAGAAGAAAAGGTTATAAATCGCGGTCTTATAGTTTAGAGTAATGTCTTACAGACAATCGTGGGAAGGATTTCGAAGAAAGAGAAATAATAAGAAGATGTTATATTACTAATGTAAAAAATATCATGAGATAGAGAATATCTACTGATAAAGTCATGGCAGTAAAAAAATATTAAAGTGAGAATTGCATTTTTTCTAAATTACATATTTTTTGTAACATTTTTTTCAGCTTAACTTAAAATAACCTTGTGTTTATTTTTCATATTTATTTTAGTGTCAAAAGTTAGTAAGGTTAGCCAAAAATGACGTCCAAACAACTCCATATAGATACAATTTGCCGCTCAACAAACAAACTGGCAAATGCCTCAAATGCCATAGTCGATTTTTTAAAGAAATTAATTACTGTCTTTAGCTGTCCGTACGATAGATTTCTCGAGATATTTAGATACCTATGTGTCTTTAATGACCACTATAAGCGTCTTAGCCGACGAAATGCCCATAGTAAACACATTTTTTCTTTTTAATAACATAATTAAGGTCTTTGACCAATTTACGTTGACCTGTGACTGGATGAAAGAATAATGTAAAGTAAGTTTGTTGGTATTTGGTATTTTTGTGTAATGGGTAGTTACATCCTAAATCAGGAATTTATACAGCTGATGTATTTGATAATGTGATGGTACAGCATGTTTAAAACAGGTGATTGTACCGGGAAACGAGTGATGCTTCAGGGAAGATATCCATCAAGGAGGATTCTAAGCGTTTTAATTTTTCAACACGAGTTTTGAATGTTTTTGGGTTTGTGTTTACATATCATTAAAAGAAATACACGGATTAGTAAAGGTATGTACGGGTATTACGATTAAGATCATGTATAAAATGCTAGAGTATTCCTTTACAACGGCAGGTGTTCATGAGTTAAATCTTGTGATTAAATTTCTACCTCTCCCATTTTTTGAAGTCGGTTAAAAATATATTTACAGTTGCTTCCTTACTGCCAATTTCATACTTAATTACTGAAATTAGAAAACAAATATAAACAACCGCACAGGAATGAATAAACACTACAGCACGGCTAATAAACTCCTAATAACACATGAAACACTCATTCGCATAGCAAACTGTACCCGAGACTTATTATCATAGAAAGTTAATTATTAGCTAAGACAGTAGCTGGCAATACGCGAGACTAGTTCTTAGGACAAAATAATAAATAATACCAGTTATATAACAGGTTTCATTAAGACAGCAGTAAATCAGGCTACCCGAGATGCGCCGGCGCAATCGTGGGGCAGCATTACCTGTGTACGGTTGGCAGAAAAATTGCAAATTTGTCGTGGAATTACATATTCTTTTTACTGACACTAAGAAGTGACTGCAATGGAGCTTATGTGTTTTGCAAATAAAATGGAGTGTGTAGGCAAAATAATTATACCTACATAGCCCTTCATCAAATAGTTTTGGGTGAATCCGTAAGATAGGTTTTATACAATCATGTACGCTGGTTTTATTACAGACGTGCCACCAGTTGTACGATGTACAGAAGCAATTAAATATAAGTTAATTTAAATTAATAAGATTTGTGAAAAAATATTCTTGATTAGAAATATAGAGATTTTCTACTAGAAGAGTGTGCTGATACTTTCAAAATTTTCGGGGTCTTGTTCCTAACAATGATTCGATTAAAAATCTCAGAGCTATATTTTTTGCAATATTTTTTAATACCTGTATCGAATTTTCGTAAGTGCCTATATTTTTAGTACCTCCGTTAGATTTTGCGTTTAAAATGTGTTTGCTTAAAATGTTCCAAAACAACAAATTAAACTCCATTAAGTATTACGCTTGAGAATAAGTAAACAGTTGCTAATTGTTAGCTGAACGAGTTTAAAACACAAACTTCCGTTTTCGCCACAATTAGTTCGCGTAAAATATTCTCTATGATGCGAATACTTACAAAGTGTATTTGAAAACTCATTATTGTGTCTTTTGAGATACTTGACTACAATTTACTTTCAAAGCTGATGGTTCTTAAAAGCTGGCAAACTTTTGCTATTTATTTATAACTGTGGTTTTATGATTTTACTAAGTAAATGAATACAGATTGCTTCATAATTCTTAGGCTCGCCTCCTATCACATTGTGGGACAGAAAATCCAAGATGAAACACAATTGATGCAATGGATGCATCTCTGTCTGCCCGTTCTGGAAAAAGGTGTGATAATACAGTATGTATGTATGCTATATAAGGAACGTGTATGTAAATAATAATCTTGTAGTTGATTTAGATCCAATCAGTATACCCGAAAAAGATCTTTAATTCCATAGTTGTACAAATGAAACCATTGTGACGTCCCAATTTTTTTTGCTTAAACCGGCTTTTTAATGTGTATCTAACCTACGTATATAGGAATAACTGGAAGCTTCGACAGATTATCCCATCAAAGGACAAAAACAACAGGAGATTGTAAAATTTTTGGCCACTTAATTTTTAATACAGCAATTTGTGCAGTACTACAAAGCTGTTAATTTATATTGATACTTTAAATACACAAGTTACCAACATTCTTCTTCTTCTACCTGGCGTTATCTTGGTCAGTGCCAGGATCCACTTTCCGCCTGATTCTCCTCTATTTCACACGATCTTCGGTATCCTAATAGTAAGGCCATTGACCCTCATATCTTCCTTTATGACATCTAGTCAGCGCTTCTTTGGTCTACCCCTCGGTCGATGTCTAGGACTATTCAGGCTTAGGCACACATTGCCTTAGTAAATTACCAACATAATTTTTTTCAAAATGAATATGCCGACAGTACCAGACATCTAATCTTTTTAGCTATTTGTGTAGCGCGGTGAGTGGAAGCTGTTATTAAAAGAATACATCTTCACGGCGTCTCCCGCGGGCATTGGCAGGGGATGTGGCTCGTTTCATTTAACTTATACGCGTATTAAACTCTTTATTACCGATGTCTGTAATTATTGCGTATTATACTATTAATGGTAAATAAAATATGTTAGAAATAAATTAATTAGAAATAGCGTTGTATGATGGAAATTTTATTGGTATTCAGTTTGTTGTTTATTTTGTTTGCCGTTTCCTTTAGTTAAATAAAGAGCATAGTTACATTTCAGTATTTAAGGATACATCAGAATTTTCGTGAAAAGTACTTGTGATGGTTCGATAGGTTTTAATTAAGTTTATATCGCCAGCATAAATTGACCTATCTCTATTCAAACTAAACTTTGTAACTTAAAACTGTTAATATATCTTAAATTATAAGTACTAATGTACTGGTTCTTCTCTACGTACCCCTTTTGTTAAAAGGCGTGAGTTTATGTATTAAGATTAATAATTAAGCTTTACTTGTTTTTTATTTTATTTACGAAATACAAACGATATTCATATGGTACGGCAAAAGCATAAACAAGATTTAGTCTTTGAAAGAAATTCTAATTATTGCGAGTGCTTAAGAATAGTATCATATATTTTGTTTAATAATATCCAGAAATGTGACTGTCTGTCTGTCTGTATTATTTAACATCGGGTGAGGGGTTAACCTATTCAATTGTCTGTTTTTAAACTACCTCAAAAATGACAAAATTCTTAATTCTACATACTGATTGTCTAAAAGTTTCTATAAGTACAGAGTGCATTCCACAAAGTCCGCTACATTCGTCATCAATATATAAGTATTAAAATAAATTAAATTACAAAATAAGACATAAGACAGCGTGGCGTAAAACAATAAATAATAACGTTATAAGTGGCCGGGGCCCTTGCGACCCCGTGTTTGTGTCATATGACCCCGGATAAAGGGTTAATCTTCTAAGGGGTTGCCCTATAAATCATGTTACGTATCCAAATGTCGGGGTTGTCACTTCATGTCTAATTGTTTGATTTAATTTTTAGGGGATGAGTTATGGTGGGCGATTTGTCAAAATGTCAGTTGGTTTATTTCTTTATAGGTTGTGTGGTTATGGCGGTCAGACAAATAATTTCTATGTAAGTTGTGTGGATTTGAAAATGTTGTTATGGTAAGAAAATTGAATAATTATTTAAAAGATAACCATTCAAGAATTCATTTTTTGGTTGTTAGCTTGTTAGGTTTCGTATGTTTGGTGAATTAGCTGAATATCTAAAAATTCAAAATCTCTCGTCCATACTCGTTCCTTTTATTCTTAATATTGTCAGTTTCAATCTACTAAGAATGAGTAACTTGTTCACCGGTGTAATAACAGAAAATTAGCTGATATATAGGAGTAGATTAATCCAAAAAAAATGCAATATTATTAACATTGTAAGCGGCCTGCATTCAGCGATTTATGCCACCTTAACCAGGTCGTCCGTCCACCTTGTACGCTGTTCGTTTTCAACAGGTCGATGTAGAAATCCTTAGGAGAGGCCTATGCTTAGCAGTGGACAGTGGCTGAAAAAAAAAGGGAGATACCTAAATTAATATTAAACTCAGAAAGTAGTCAACTCTCCAAAAATCCTTTAACCTAGGTATTTACAATCCTATCCAATTAAATAAAACTTTTTACAAAAAAGTACGTAACATAATTGCTGGCAACCCTTTGCCGAGGTATAATAACTCATTGAGTTGACACAGATGGCGCTGTAGAACATCAAAATGGCCGCAGATTACTGTCCCACATGATTTATTCCCATCAACTATTTGTATGCAAATTGTAACCGCTCCCTGTATTATATTCTCAAATATTTTTATGTGGTTATATTATGTAAAGTAGCACAATTATATAGGTACAAAGTATATACTTTGTTTGAATTTAAACATTAGATAAATTAATTACCTGCACTTTCTTCTTTTAATTTATATATCCATCCCATAATCGCTTGTAAGAAATTACCTACTTTTTTATTTATTGCAATGAATAGTGGAATATCGTACGCCTGATAGTAAGCCATATGACCGCTCATGGGTAGTAGCAAAACCATACACCACCATGAATTACAAAGCTATGCTTGGTACTCCCCATCTTGACATAGGATATTAAGTCTCAATATATCCAGTAGTTACTCTGATTACAATTTCTTTCAAACCGAAGCACAACAGTGCATTTACACAGCTATTTTACGGGAGAAATAGACATTGTGGTTGTACCTACCCAGGCGGCCTCTCACATATAAGGAACGCACCACCAGTAAAGTGTGATAAGGCGCCACTTTAACTTTTATTATTCTTGTGTAACTTATTATTCACATATTTGAATAGTGCAAAAACGATTACTTAAATAAATATTTTAAATTTTTTTTTACTGGTGTTAGGTCTCTCATATGTGAGAGACTGCCTGGGTGGATACCACCGCAAAGTCTTTTTCTCCCGTCAAACAGCAGTTTAAATGCACAGTTGTGTTTCGGATTAAAGGACATTATAGCCAGAGTAACTACTGGACATATTGAGACTTAACATCTTATGTCTCAGGATGGCGAGCGCAGTGGAATGCCAAGCATTGCTTTGTAATTCAAGGTGTTGTTTGGTTTTGCTGCTGTTCATGAGCGGTCGCATCGCTTACTATCAGGAAAACGGCAAGCTCTTCTCGCCATTCACTGCAATAAAAATAAATAAGATAAAACGTTTTTTTTTCTTTACAAGAAAAGGTTATTTAGATGTAAAACAATTCATCCTATAAAATTAATTAGGAACTTATCCGTAAACAACAATTTTTAACGAAGTACCGAGTATGTCAACTATTATTTCTTGCCCGAATTCTTATCAACTTGTTCTCGACCAATTGCGCCTTATTTGTTAGAAAATTTCCAATATTTATTTGAAACAAACGTATTTTTTTGTTGATAATTTATTGATTGTATACGACCTTTTAATATGATCTAAAGTGTCGAGCTTTGATATTTATGCCTTCGTATCGTGAGATTCAATTGTCTGTATTTCAAAGGGCATAACTCCTTATGGGCAACTTAAAAAATTATGTCCAAGAAAGGTGTCTTTAACTTCCATTCAACTAGTTTAATGTTGCAGAATAAATCAGATAATACATGTTGTGGTATAATAAAATGCTAAAAACATTGCTTTGGAATTATGTTAGTGTAGTTTTATAAATTTCTTTTAAATTCTTATGTATTATTCTTATTTATCATTAGAAATACACATTACTTCAATATCCATGAGGTTTATATATGTATTTTTATTTATACTATTAAAAAAACAGTGTTATATCCTCGTGACATATTTGGATTCTTATGAAAATGATATTTTTAAATCAACAGTTCAGGGAACAAGCATACAGGTTACCTGATTGTAGGTGGAATGGTAAATCACTACTGCCAATGAAGATCCATAATTCTTTGATCTTAGATAATATATTACCAGGCTATCAAATCGGGAAGGGAGCCGTAAGGAAAAAGTTGGGACGAGGATACGGGGTATTGGACATCTAGCCTATATACTGAACATACACACAGGATACATTACAGGATGTAATGTGCAAATGTGACACACCGTATGCTCTAATATTCAATTATAAATAACCAAAAATAATATATGCGTTCATTTGACGCCCAGTTTCAACCCTACCTGCCAGACTGGCAAAAAAACAACTTCAATTATACTCCCACGTCCTATAATGGAATCCTTGCTTTTTTAACCCATTAAAAAGCTTTCAAATAGAAATACAATTAAACATCACTTAGTAACGTTATGCACCCATCTGATTACACATTCCGTGTATCATCGGGGCCCGCGCGTCGCAATAATTCATAAATTGAGGCGATTAATTGATACGATGGCGAAGGGTTAACCCTCGCCCTCGATGTTTGTTGTGACAGATATGCGACGATGCCGGGGGCCTGTTGGCCCCGACGGAATAATGGATTGATGCGATGGTATTTAGCCCTGAAATAATTACCAAGTTTTTTTTTATTTTCCAGGTTCAATTAGAGGGTGCAATCATCAAGCGTGCTATGATGAATCGGGTGAAAAATTGAAGGCAGATGAAAATGATATAATATTTTTGAACACGCAATATTTCAAAAGAAAATCATAAGAATGCTTTGTCAATATTTTGTTTAAGACTTTATATAACGTATAATGCTTATGCCTCACAAAGAAAAGGTGGCTTATGATCGTTAAAGAAGATGTGAGATTCTAGATGATGGCTCTCATATAAGAGGCCGCCTGGGTAGGTACCACCGGTATGTCTATTTCTCCCACCAAACAGCAGTGTAAATGCATTCTGTGTACAGGTTTGAAGGATATTTAACCAGAGTAACTACTGGATATATTGATTCTCAACATTTTATGTATCTGGTTGACAAGCGCAGTGGAATACCAAGCATTGCTTTGTACTCGTAATTCAAGGAATTATTTGGTTTTGCTACTGTTCAAGAGCAGTCGCAACGCTTACCATCCAGGTAAATATTTTACTAGTCTCGCCATTCAAGAAAAAACCTTTACAATTGGGAATGCTGACGATTAGGCGAATAGAAGAAGGAGTGAGAAGAGAGGAAAACAAGGCAGGTCAATTGTACATTGCAGCAGCACCTATCATAATAATACTAAGTACACGAAAGCGTAATAGGTAAGTTGTCTAATGGTGTCTATAATAAAAAGCAGTTGAAGCGTGCGCAACTCTATATTAAGATTGTATTGCGAGTAAATTAACTCGGTATATTAATTTTAATTTTCTTAGTAATATTATCTGGCCCACCTGGCCAGATTTAATAAAAACTTTATGTTCTGTTAAGGTTATAATGTGCTGATAAATTCCTATATTCCTTTTTGGGTTTTTGAACTAACTAAATCAAACCAAAACTATGTGATGATATTGTGACAATCGTTCTATATACATGCTTAGACGTTATAACAATTTAAAGCACTTAATATGTTCGTGTAGAAAGCAAATTATGTTTTATTGTTTATATGAGAAAAATTAGAAACCAAATTTTCATAAATCTAGTTGTTAAATTCTGAACTTTTTTTAATTTCATTACTTCTTATATTGTTTTAATATTATTTCTTAATTGTGAATTAACTTAAACCAAATTTTATGTAAAGTTTTAACCGAACCCATTAAAATCGCTACAAAACCGTTAAGACTTTCATTCATTTTTAATTTTCTGTATCAATCATATCTCAGTAAGTTATATAAAAACAATAAACACGTAACTAAACACCGTCACATTACGACAGACTGTAGCTTAATTGAATATCCACGCCCCAATCTTTCATTGAATAATTAAACAGCACAATGCTAAAATCAAAACTGAATTAAAACAAGCAAATTACACATAATGCCGCCTCTAATGCTCTCTGAATGGGGTCACAGAATTGCTCTTTAATAATGCATTTCATTACTTGTACATCTGTTCTAGCAAGGCAATACAAACTTTAACATGTTAACTTAGGGTTTAAATTAAACATGTGGGGTCTAACAAGTCCCCTGATAGATGACTTGACTCATGCTATGTATTCCGTTGATTTAATTACATTGTGACGTTTGAAATCTTAACTCATTTCAGAAGCGGAGTCGGTGTTGGATTTGTTGGGTCGTTGCTTTGGTAATTAATACACAGCTTTAAGATTAATCAATTTTTTTTATTTCTACTAAGAAATAATTATCATTATCTTTAGCCATTTGAAGTACACTGCCAAAAACGGTATACTTGCAAATAATATTATTCTTGGAGTTGCCTATACTATCCGCGCTTGAGAAGCCTGTTGACGAGCACAGGTCGTAAGGTTTTCGCACTGATCATACTGCGGCCTGTCATTTAAAAGGCAGGTAATGTAATCAACTACAACATTTTGAGTATGCTGCCATCAGTTGGTCGTTTTAACACTTTTTAATATTCTTTTCCTAAATAAGTTTACCAAATATAAATTAAACTACTAACAAGAGACTTAAACTACTAAGTATATCATTAGCGTCTATAGTGATATTAAAATGCCAACACAATTTTTTCTACAGTATTTTACTTCAAAACTATTCCAGTAAAACCCCAACAATAATTCACCAATCACTAAACATTAACTTGATTATCAGAATGACTCATAGAGACAGCCAATTAGTCGTCAAAGCAAAGAGAACCAATATTTCAATGCCTAAAGTTTAAATCCGAAGTGCGAGGCAAAGAACTTGAGTAGGTTTCACTTAGTCAAAGTCTAGACCTAACTAAGCCTAAATTTCCTCTTTCTAAATTGGAAACAGCGTCAAACTAAGTCATCCATCACTCTGAAACACCATAGTTTGAACTGGGCTTGGGGATTTGATCCACCTTAAGCTATATTATTTAAAGTATTTTCACGAAATAGTTGTTGGTGTTTGGATTTTATCTTATACCTCAGTTATTAAACTTATGTTAAGTTTATAGAACTGTTATGAATAATAAAAAAAAAACTATAAAGTAATTTTGGTTGAAACAACATTCTTTAAATACAACCATGTTCCTAAAAAAGTTCCAAGCGTTCCCACCACCACGGACGAGTTCCATGGAGAATGGAACTGGAATTAACTATTTAATTAGAACTTTACTGTAGCTAAGATTTATCGTCAACAGCTATTTAAATAAGCTGGAAACAAATATAAGGACTGAAATATCGTGTAAATTACTCCAAAAAATCATCGTCAAAACCATTATACTTGCTGATCAATTATCTCTAATATTAAAGTCAAAGATAAAATAGAACACACAGAAACTTCTGACTGCCCTTTACGTTGTATTTTTTTACTACTTGATTAATTCTACTATTCCAAAGCCAGTAATACGAATAAAATGATAGCTTTATAACGCTCCTATCTTGCAGTGGAGTTAAGACCGTATCCACCTGATTAGTGCGCACTGTTTTGGTTCGGAATGGCGCTTGCCGATTGCTATTATTTCGCCTTAGAGAGCCTTGGATGCCTGTGCGCTCTGAATATAATGACTCGGCTGTTTTAGCGGTAGACTTATGAAAGAATAGAATACTATCATTTACCTGTATATTTTTGTAACCAATTTTGTATGCTTTAACCATTCACCTTAACTATAAACTCATCATAATCCACATTAAAATCATAATATAGTTTTAAAAATATATTTTTTTATGCAATAGAGAGGTTTTTTTTTGTTTTAAAATAACTTGGTTGCACTTTAAGTACCGCGATAGTTCAAATAATCAAAAAGTTCTTGACATGCCTGTGAATTTAAAAATAATAAGGACGAATCTACAATTTTCTAACCATCTGTGCCAATTTACAACTAGACGCTCCTTGCTTACTAAACTTCTACATGTGTATTTGTACAGCTACTAGAAAATATATCAAGCTTTCTAAACGCAACATCTCAGTAACTTTTAATAAAACTAGAATAAATTCTCATCTGTTACATAACACCGGTGCATTTCTGTTACATTTCAACGCAACGGAATTCTTAAGCACTGCGCAACCGTCAGGAAGCTCTCACATGTCAATCACCAATTACAGCGCAGTTTGTCCGCGGTCAATTGGCGCCGGCCAATGAGCGCGCAGAATTCAAATCATTGTTCGAAATTTCAATTGTTCTATTGTCCGGTAATTTACGAAGGTAGTTACCATTAAAAGTTTTCTGTTTTATTAAGTATATCGGTAATTATGTTTTTTTATAAAGCGACAGAAAATTGTTGCGTTAAGTGGTTGCACAAAAATAACTATAATGCCTTGTTTGAGACTCTTCGCTTAAGGAAAAGAATATTGCGGGTACTTGGAACATTAATAGTGAGACGGCAATTGTATCTAAGGTAACACGAAGTCGCAATGACTAACTTCAGATAAATTTGTAAATCTATAGTTGCTCTTTATGTTTGTTATTGTGCGTGTTTTTTTTTAAATAAAATAGTTCTCTTGCCTCATCTTCAGCCACGCCAAATCTCATGAATCTTTCCAAATGGCATGCACCAACAAATTTGAGCTACCTTAATTAGTCCTCTCTTTCCTACCTAATATTTTAGATTAGTAAATATCATGCTATATCTAAGATGTGGTGTAAATAACAAAATTAACTTATAATGCAACAGCAAATATAAATCGTAATTCCAACTACAAATCGTAAACAATACCAGTGCAACTATAAGTTTCATAACATATTTCCCATACAATCAGGGGGTTAATCTATAAAAGGGAACTTCGAATATTCGGACGCCGTACGTAAAACTTCACTAATGTGCCTAGATACTCCATAAAATGATGGATTCCTCTATCGTACGTCGCAACCATAGACTAAGTTTGGAGAAAATGATAAGTATAATAGACAGTATTGATTTTTAGAAGTGGAAATCTTATATCATCCTCAGGAAGTCGAACATTCGAACATTCGAAGTTCGTATCGTTTTTATAGAGTAAACCCAAAGGATTATTTCGCAATACACATGTTTGCCTAGTGTGTTCGGAGCGATTATTACTGGGAATAAGAACTGGTGGTCGGCTGGTTATGCAACGATGGGCGCGGTAACTACAATGTATTGCTGTAGAATATACGTTTATATACTGAATTATGAGTGTTTAGATTCTCTCAGTAGTAACAGGAAAGATAAACAACTTATTTGATGAAATCGTATGATACTCCTATATAATAAATGCGAGAGTGTTGAGTTTGTTACCTCTACATTCAAACTGCTCAACCGATTTTAATTAAATTTGGTATCTAGGTAGCTGATATTCTGTATAAGCATATAGGTTATTTTGTATCCCTCCAAAATCTGCAAGAAATTGAAATATATTCGATATTTGCTCTCACTCAAGAAGAATAGGATAAATAAACTCTTAAACAGCAACTACTTCTTATTTTGCTGATTATAAATCGGTTAGTTTTAAGATTAATATAGCATTTTTATAGAATGCTTTTGTTTTGATATATCGATACTCGATGTAAACTCATCGTTGGAATATTATTTTAACTAATATTTTTATTTATTTCTTATCTAATAACATCTATGCGTCGCGCCTGTATACCATATGGGCAGACAGAAACAATAAATCTTCACTTAGTCAATTATTTCATAGTAAATAAGACACATAAGCTCATACATATATTACCGAAACGGTAGCTAGAATTAACACTAGTGCCACAGTTTATTGAAGGTTTCTTCATACCAATATGATAGGAGGCGAGCCTATCCTAGCCTATAAATTGTGGAAATAAATTCAAAACTAAACCCGTCCATTCCGGATTTTTTACGCCAAAGCCAACCTATTTTGTGCATAATAACAGTTATAATTGCACTGTGCATTCACCTGTTTTTGTAAATACTCTCTTTACCTAAATATGTTTCATAGTACAAATATCTCGGGTCATTTACCGTAGGTCTCCCACAACCCTGCCATTCACCGACCTCCATTATTCCCTGTCACACGACTTAACTTGTACTCTATGCGTTATTCAGTAGTTGCATCATTCCACTCGGCGATATTACGCAGTCTTTATTATGTAGGTGCGTTTGCCTTACCCCGTTCGATAGCTTCGTCTAATAGTTTAGTGTATTTGTGTGCAATAAATTTGGTTTAAAAGGAATTTGAAACGTTTCAACTGATCCGGTATGAAGACATAATTGGATACAAATATGACTAGATTACTGATCATAATTTTACGTGTTTAGTTATTTTAAACTTTATTGCATACTTGTGACTTTATCAAGAAATAAGAGAAGAAAGAAACGTAAAATTTTGTACAATAACTTCAAATGTTATCTTATGGTTACGTTGCTTCTATTTGAGTTATGTCGGTTTTTTCTATATCCGAAAAAAAAAATAGTGACGGTAAGGAAACTAGTATCTGTTATCAAAATGAATTTACTAACGTTTGGTTACTAAGATTTTCTTCGATATGAATATCTAAAACTAGACCACGTGATACTTTAACACTGAGGTATGACAAAAATATGTAATTCGTTGTCCTTATTATACCCACATACACACAACCTCTGACCTCAATTGAACAAAACAATAGTGACATCTATCTGCACTTGTTCGAACTACACCAAAGCGGTACAACAGCGCAACCATCCAATTGCGAAATTCGCACGCTCCGGCTTACAAAATGCCTCTACTAATTAATTTCCTGTGCTTTTAAGAAAGTGAATTCTACTCGGTTCGCCACTCCCGCGCGTTGTCACCCTAATAAGTCCAGTATTGCCTACTTTGGTTGCTAATTATGTAAACTGGGCTATGCTTCCTTCGACAACTCTGTATATGAACGAGCAAACTGCTTTTTTGAATAGAATTGACTATAACAATGTGTAAATGACGGCATGATTTGTAAAATCCAGTATCAGATTACGTGCGATGTTTTTGTGAAATATTGAATTGAATGGATGTTAAGTGATATACGATGGTTTGAACATTATGATGTGGAGCAAGATATCTGTAGCAAGAAATTATTGATTGCTTTTCGTAGTGTTGCTTAAATGTTGTTTCTCAATCCTGAATTGCTGTCGAATATATGTTCAAATTCCATTTCTTTCTATATTTTTCGTTCTCGACATTTTATTTTTTATACTAATACTACGTTTTTCATATTATCATACATAACCAATCTAAAATTTAACGACAAAAAATATTTACGCTAACGCTTAGTCATACAATTAGAGAGCAAAGAAGAAAATAAATAAAAAGAAAAATATTATATAAGTTAATACAACATTCATTAATGCTATTGGCGTATTTAATTTGTCGAGTGGAACTGCTGCGGGGTGAAAGGTTTGACGTTGTATGATAGGCAATGAGTAATTCCTTAATAAATTTCATCAATCAATTACGAGTATAAGACTTTCACAGGGATATTTATACGTTTATATACATTTTAGTATGAAGTTCCTTATTGATACCATAAACAAGTAAAAATAAAATCTAACTGGCTCACTGATCAAAATTGCCATTAGAATAATAATATGAAAAGTACTATTAATGAAAGCTAAACTACTTTTACCTATAAACAGGAAAGATTTGATTGTTTGTTTGAATTGAATAGGCTCTGAAACTACTGGATCGATTTGAAAATTTATTTTGCTATTTGAATTCTATATTGTCCCTGATGAACATAGGCGATATATTATTTAAAAAAAAGTGTATCTGCACCCAGGCGGAGCCGGGCCAGGCCGCTATATCATATGAAATGAAAATAATCTAAAACACTTTAAAATATTCAACCAAACAAAAACACTGACACTTGTCACTGCAAAAGTACTTTCCCTGTCCACCACACCAAGCGCACAGCGTAACGACAATTCTAAGTCTTTCGTGTAATAGATAACTATCTCATTGCAGGGTTGCCAATAATTACCGACTGTTTCCACACCTCGACCAAAATACATTTGCGTTTACGAAACTCGGACATTCATACAACTAACATTAAAATGTGGGCGTTTTGTTGGTAAACGTACGTTGGTAATTTTGTAATGAGAAGCGTCCATCCCATCCATCAGTGAACGCCAATTACAAGTGATCACGCGTTTGCTCGCGTGGCTTGGCAGCCCTATTTCGCGTCTAGTTTTTTGTTGACGTTCTTATTATTTCACTTGACTTAGATAAAATAGCAAATGATGTCCATGTTTGGCTGTTTGTGGAGTTTCCTTTTTTACGATTGTTTGGGTTAAAAAGCGTAAAGTTTGATTTTCTATATTATAATTGATAGATTCGAACGATTAGATATATTAAACTATGACCAATACTAATATCTTGAAAGTGATAAAGGTATTTAAGTGAATTCTTCGATTGAATCGACCTGTTTATACTATATGTTGAAATACCTTCAAAAAGGCTAAATCACTTACAACCTTATTCATGTGCTTATTAGGTAGGTATATATCAATATCTATATCAGTTCATATGTATACTTCCCATTACAAGGTACGGAATCCATCTACAATCTAGAGTACAACTGAGAGTTATTAGGCCATATAGTCCACCATGTTGGCCCAGTGCCGGTTGGCAGACTACATTCCATAGAAATTCATACAAATCGCTATGGTATACAGGTTTCTTCACGATGTTTTCCTTCACCGTTATTGTGCATGGTGACTAACGATCAATAAACATATGGCTGAAAAGTCAGGGGGGATTTGAACCCGCGATCACCAAAAAAATGTTAGCAACCGCATCTGGTCCATTTACCAACAGGTAACCACGCACTTATTAGGTAAATATACATATGTATGCCTTTCGTTTTTATCGGCCTACAACGTAGGTCTATATAATTTTCTATGCTATCAATTTTAATTCTCAAATACTTATACTAACTAAACCTGACAAAAATGAGGTCAGCTCCTCCCACTGCATCAGACTAATACAACAAATTAAATTATTCATTAAACACCTCACGATTTTCAGGTATAAATCACGGAGCATCACATCAGTATCAATGTAACCATGCGTCTTACGAACCATTAAACCCGTCACTTAGTGAGATAACAATGTATTTCGTATTAGTACATCCTCTGACTTTTGACTTTGGTGTGCTTATGTTAGGCCGTAACATGTATAGTTATGTTCCTATTTAGCCTGTGAAAAATATCCATGCTCCGTTATTAGCAATTCAAAATTCAATAAAAAGTGAACATGGACAGTCTAATGTGTTAATTTGTACGTGTGTGTAATGTATACGGTTACAAATCTGAGGTCCCAGGCTCAAATCTCGAGTAGGAAAAACTGATATTGGATTTTTCAATTCATTTTTAGCCCTGAGTCAGATAGTTGATATGGCCAACGGCTTATCCCTTATCATATCGAGGATTGAAACAGACAAAGTGAAATGTGGGTGTCTTTAAGCATGTCTGCCTACCCCTTCTGAAAAAAAGCTTGAGTATGTATTTATGTAATGTGTCAATCCAGATCTATTTTGATGAAAAGGGGTTTAAATTAAATCGAAAAGTTTTTCAAGTTCTAAAGTTGATTAATCACTGTATTATTAAAATCTGATTTCGGAACCGGTCTTTTTTTAATGTTTTTGATTTTGTTTATGGAGTTTGCAATCTGAAAAAAAAAAAACTCAGAACCTCAGGAAAATAAACGTTTATTATATTCTATAATAATGTTATTTACCTTCTCCTCTCTCATATTTTATTGACATCACACAGGAATCAAAATTTTACAATAATATAAATTTCAAGAACCGTATAGTACGTTCCAACCTTTTATTTCTTCTCACATACATGCATAACCGCTAAAGTCCATCACTAAACTCACAATCCAAAGCATACGAGACAAGAAGAGTTATGGTATGGTCTCAGGTCACGTGATATAGCTGGTTGTGAGATAAACAACGTTTTTGATGTCACCACTCTATCGTGAGAATATAGATTTTACTACGAAATTATGCTAATCACAATATTTTATTAGATGTTAAATTTGTAAACAAGCATTTCGTTTCTGTACGTTTAGTACAATTAGTATAATGTGGGATTTTTGTACCATAATGATTTAAGTATATTGATAAACAATTCGGATGGGTTGATTATACCGTGGGAAAATTGTGTTATGTAGTGGATGACCTTATGTTATGTACTCATCAAATATTCTATTTTGGATTGTGAGAATAATTATCCAATGTCATCTTTCGCGGTTCTTGTTTGGTTAGTGGTGGTGTATAACGGAACAATGTGAAGTTTTAGGTTAAATTCCATTTCATTAGACGATTATTAAAGAGTAAAAATAAGTTCAAACTCACCTTACTATCTATTTGAGTATGCTCATTAATTCACGATGCTTGATATTTAACATACTAGCATTTTAAAACTTTTCTTAAACTACACATAATTAATAATATATGATACTACTTAAATAACTCGAATATAATAATATCATCAAAGTAATCGTCAAAATAAAACGTATAAATTACTAAAAATAACACCAAAAACCACAGGCAACAGGACCCGATTTTCCCAAAGGCACCATTGTCATAAAATGGTGTGTTTACCCTCCATTATTCACGCAAACAATTCAACGACATTACTCAAGAAAGGCGATCTGTCAACGGCTTAATGGCACCGAAACAATTTCTCAACAAAAAAGGAGGAAACACACGTCCCTACACGCCACTTCCGTTTCCTCGCTGTTGAGAAAAAAGCAACAAAACCGTGTAAGGGGGGTAAATGAAAAACTTGTGTCAACTTTTGGGAGCCCTATATTTTAAAATTGTGGCAATGTGGACTGTATTGTAATGGGGTAGAATTTATATTTCTATGTCTTGTGTGTGTAACGTAGTGATGTTAGATTAGAATCGATTGGGTACGTGAAAATCGAGTTATTTGTGATATAATGCAGCATAGTTTAATTACTTCTATTAACATTATATTTCACTGTGTCATTGAAAACCGAATCAATTGTCATTAATAACTGAATCATCGCAAAATGTTGATTGTAATTATCTAAAATTCATAATATTTGTTTAAAGTTTTGTTTGTGTTAATTGATTGCTAATAATATTTAGCCATTTTCTATTTAAATCGACAATAAGTTCGTAACCAATATACATGAAATAAATAAGTATTATTCACATTCGATATTCTTAATCTTTCAATCAATATAATCGTGACATCGCAAAGCAATCGATTTTAACTCCAAATATCGATTTCAATTTCATCGGAGCATCGAAAAGCGTCGCCATAAAGGCAACCATTATTTCCGTGGGGTACACCGACATTTGTATCGGGAATTTGAAGAAGTTCGACATTTTGTTTTGCGAGTGCATTTCGTCATTAATCAATGTTTTGTTCCGCGTTGAGTTTCGAGTTGGAACGCTATACTTTTCGCTTTGACAGTTTCTCTTTGTAATTGATTGTTTTGGAATTTTTATCGGTTTTCTATTTGGGTTTAGTTTGTTTGAATATCTTGTTATTCGTACAAGTTTCATGACTCTAGCAAGTACAGTATGATTGCTTGTTATTGTCTAAATTTAATTTATAATATATCAATTTTTATTTTGTTAGCTGATCTTTCACTCGTAAAAATGTCACTTTTATGAAATATTATCATATATAAAACTACAATTATGATAAATGTATAAAACCAGACTAAACATGACTTTACTTAAAATTATAATTTCCTTTATGTAGCTGATAATTTGAAGTCGGATAAGCTATAGCGTTAAGCCGCGTCAGAAACCCTACAAATATTTATTTTTTACGTCCAATTTTTTTTTAATATAATGCAACTCATTTATCCAAATCAAGCATACTCGATTTATTAAAGAACACAGACCTACCAAAGGGTGTAATCAAACAGTTTCCCAAACAAAGATTCCCAGTGATTCGGAAGATGATTAATGTCCTACAAGGTAGATAGTAAAAATGCTATGTATCCAAAGTTATTACTTGCCGGACAGCCGCCATACCTTTGAGCTCAAATCCAGCGGGTGGTATTGAGAGATTTTCTATATCCGCCCGCTTCCCTTTATGCTACGTGCAATTTTATCCGAGCGGTGCCGTTATGAACTTGCGATGATATACTTAATGTGGACACGCGTGATATTATTTTGGGTAAAAATGTTTTATTCTATGAAAATATTAAATACGAAGCATGAAGTTTTGAATGATTTTATTCTGCAATTTGCCGTTGAATTATGATAATGTATAATTGCCTTCAGTTTTTTTTTTGTTTTCATAGGGAGTAGCAAGTTATAGCTAACTTTGCACACCGGGGAGGACAGAGCGATAACTCACTAGTCAATATGTTGGCTTGTTAATATGCTCATATTATTATGTGCGCTGAATCACACCCAGATACCTTCATCTGGACACTAAGCAATCAACTCAGTTGTGAGCATTTCGGCAAATTTAAAATAGAACCTAATAAAGAGCGAGATATCTTATCATCAAACCTAGAAATATAATCCCAAGGGAAGGTAATCATTATGTATTCGTATTGAAAAACGAAATAAAATAGATACTCTGCACTAAAAATAATTTTAGAAATTTGCATAGTATATACCATGTTAATACGAATGTGTCGTTTGCTCGTCTCGCCATTCATTACAATAAAAAAACATGTCGATATTATAATATCAGGTCACATCCACGCTACGCAAGCGTATGATCGGACATCATTTTCTTGGCTCCTTTAAGAAAATGCAGCTGACTGGTAGTTTCTCTATAACTTCATCTATTAATACACTCTTATTTTTATTAATATCGGAGGTAGGTTAGTTTGAGTCTTTGAGACCTACCTCCTGAAACTCTTACCCTGTCAGGCAATTACTTAGACGACTTTCAACTGACGAGCTTGGTTAATATTGTAAATTAAAAACTGTCACGTCATAAAGGATGAATTTTGGATTTAATTTTGTGGGAGATAGTGGAAAAGTATTCAAGATAAATCGATATAGGTAAGTAATTTGTATCAGATTTCATACAATGTTTTATTTGATGCAGGCAGGAGCTATTTTGCTTTATAATAGCAGTTATGGACTAAAGTGTGACCTATACTGACCGAATTTGGCTTGGTGGATGGCTAGATTATATTAGACTAGTGGCCAGTTAGTCTTCTTCTCCATTACTCTCCCGGCGGAGCGGTCGTAGCCAGTATATTTTTTTCTTAACGATGGTGTTACTCGCCGCATAATCTCTCTGTCCAACTTTTTTTTATTGCAATGAATGGCGAGATAAGATTGCAATTCGCCTGAGAGCGAGAAATACGAGAAGATCGCTCATGAACTGCAGCAACACCAAACAACACCATGAATTACAAAGCAATGCTTAGCATTCCTATACACTAGCTTAGCTAGACATAAGATGTAAAGTCTTAATATATCCAGTAGTTAATCTGGCTACAATATCCTTTAAACCGAAACACAACAGCGCGTTAACACTGCTGTTTGCCGGGAGGAATAGACATTGCGGAGTGTAGTGAAATAAATAAAAAAATATATACAGTACTTAGCATACTCCAATCTAATGAACACATAAATACAAACTGTAAGAAAAGCTAACATTTATGAAATAAAAGTTAACAAGCTGAGTTCCTCGGTCTCACATTGTGCACCGGGAGACCAATAAATCCGGGAAAATGTACACCGCGCGCGCGGTGCGGCCAATTTAACTTGACACCCGGTGGAGTTTTACTAGGTTTATTTTTAAATTATGTTCTTTTTTTCTTTAACTTTGATGTCACTACAGACCTATGCACATTTTGTTGCATCTTGATTTTTTTCAGTTTTAATGCTTTATAATAACAAAGGGTATATGTCTCTTTCTTCTGTCATGGAAATCCAATGCTGAACATGACCTATATCCCCTGAAAAATTTCCATAGTGACCTGCTGATAGCCCCCTTCATCCAGCGACTTCCTGCAACCTTACATACATACATATATTCACAACTTTTTTCCAGAAGAGGTAGGCAGAGATACTATCAGGATACTCGCGTTTCGCCTTGTGTGTTTCGTCCCACTATTTGATAGGAGACGAGCCTATTGCAGTATCGTTCGGGATGATAATAGATAGAAAAATCATGGCTTGAATTAGCTTCGGCATATGGGCGGTATAGTAAATAAATAAATAAAATAAATAACACCCAACAGTCACTTACATAGTCCTGACCCCATACTAAGACCGAGTCTTGTGTCGTGGGTATCAGGAACTACGAGAGACTTTTCGGTCGCACAAATATTTCTCTCAGTGCGAGGATCGAACCCACAGCCTCTCTTTTCACAGGCGGCGTCTAACCAACTGCGCCACGGAGGCTGTCAATCTATCTTTTATTAAAACTGGATGGCGGTTGCAATCAGACTGATTAATTCTAGAACATTTTACACTTTTATATACACAGTAGCTTAGTTACCAATAAACAATACAGTTTAACACTTTATATCAAGAGATGGCGCTATCACTTATTTTGTTACTAATTTTAACATCTTTGTTGTCCATTAATGTATCTTTATATTATACTAAAAATCTCCGAGTTTCCATTACCTATCTATCTATCTTTCATAAACTATGATTATCAGCAATTTGATAAGTATGGTCGAATCATCTTTACAACATAACGTATGTTTTTCTATTAAGATTGAAACGATATTCAAATACAAGTATCGATAGAAATCAAACGTTAAGTATAAAAAATGATGGAAATTAGATTTATCAGGATCGTCGTGTATCTAATAAATATTATTGTGATGCACAGAATGTTGTATATGACATAATTAAGTTCATTACATACGACGTTTTACATATAATGTTAGATTCGGATCTATCATTGATCTTAAGACTGATATAAATTATCCAATTTATATGCATTATCTACATATTATTTTCACATGTTATGAACAGTGTCATGTAGTTGATATTATTAAAAAATATTACTAATTTATTCTTCCCAGTTTACTTATGAAATCGTTTTTCTATGATAAGTAATTGCATTCTGGTTTTACAGTTAAAAAAAAATACTGTTCTGTATCAGCCCATATACGTCCCACTACAGTGCACGGGCCTCCTTTACAACCGAGAGTATAATTGAGAGTAGTTAGGCCATATAGTCTACCACGACGGCCTAGTGCGGGTTGGCGAACTTTACATACCACAGAAATTGTCAGAAAATACTATGGTATGCGTTGTGATTGACTATCAATACACACATGGTTCCGAAAAGTCCAGAGGTGTGCTCTGGGATTCGAACCCGCAACCATCGTAAATATGTTGGCAGTCGCGTTTGTTCCGTTTACCAACAGGCTACTAGGCACTTAAATAAAAAACAATCTAGAATAATTCGTCGAACAAAAACAAAATTACGAAAACATAGAACAACATTAATAATGCGAACACAATGCGAAAATTATGTGACACCCATAACATGCATACAAATACAAAACAAAAAGATGACAACGCACGCGAGTCCATTCGTAGTTCGTCCGTACTTAAATGGACACATTTTTCATAAATAAATTTAAATATGTTGTGTGAAGCGCGTATATCCTGCGAGTGTACACTGTACGGTAGCGATGGGTACACGCAAGCTAATTAATATGGAGTAAGCATCGATTTATAGGCAAACCAGATGGGGTTGTGCACTGAACGTATTAATACGGAGTGGGATTGCGTCGAGCCCAACTTTTTGTACGGTAAAGTTGTATTAAGTGTGATAGTGAATACAGATGTATGTAAAAATAATGACCTAAGACATTAAAATAAAATATTCTTTTACGGATTTAATCGCAAATTTTGGTCTAATTTAAACATTTTATTTGTCGGCCCCGTGACAACGAAAGCTGCAAAGTGATTATAAAAAGGTCGGGAGGTTATTTTTTTTAAACTAATCGAAAATTCGCGATGAAATCCGTTAAATCATAGTGTTATTAATATAACATACTAAGGAAAGAGATAGATATCTTGAGAAGGAAAGAAAAGGCACATCGGGTCTCATCCAAATCATGGTGTCCTGAGTTCTTGTCAGATAGTGATTACACTTTTATATTTTGTATTTCATATCCATGCTTTAGGCAACTATCTATAGTGTAGTCCCAACACAAACAGATGTAAGACGTAATGAAATATTAATCAACAAAAAACTATTTTTTCCTCTATTGTAATACCAGTCTCCTCATTTCATATTAAAGAAGAAGACGGGCCAAGTGCCAACACAACACCTTAAATAACGTTCAATAAAACGAGTGCCTTCAATACGTCCTCTCTCAATTACAACAGCTGGGTCAATCCTATCCCCGTATATTTCCAAAGCGAAGCATAAACGGTCTCACGTTACAACGTTGTCCACACACACCATAGACAAGCTGCGCACATAGATCGTGTAGATACCATCTCCAGTAGTCCTTGTTCGTAATCAAATACTTTTCGGCCATCATACCATAGATTCGGTTACGAAATATTCAATGTCTGGATAGATTACTATGTCTTCTGAGAAACGGTTAATTGTCGTGTTTTATTGTTATGTTTTGATGCCGTTTTCAGTGTCTGATAGGAATTCTCATAGTTGCTATAATTTACGTTTGTGTTGAATTTATGTTGAGATAAACTGGTGATATTAAAATTAAATCTAATGGAGTCATTTAGAAATGTAGTGAAATGTGGTGACTTATCATTTTCAAATATTAAGCGCTTAATAAATACATTATTTATAATCTTATATAACGGATGATCCATCGTACATATAAGACCGCCAGTTGTTACACTATTTCAAAAGACGTAAACTGTTTACTTGTATGTAATATGTGGTGAACAATAAAGTGTTATCTATCTATCTAAAGAAGCGTAGAACTCGGTAAGAAACTTTGCGTCGCAATAGGGGACTCCGGCCTTGTTATTATTATAAAATGAAAACAACAGCTAATGATACGTCAAAAAAACATCGTCATAAAATATTTGTATTTGACACGTAGGTAAGTATAATTTTTATTTAAAAAACAGTATTTTTGCAGGAACGAACCCGCAGCCTTCCAATCGAAGCAGGATTTGCTCACTGAAACTTTGAGGACTCAACGAGCATAATCAAGAAAATTCCTCCTAGCATGCCTCGGGTTATATAAAATTTATTTATCTCCACCTAACAAGAAATCAATGTAAATCTTATTCATACACCTAAAATGGCAATAACACATTGATCAAATGCATTTGTGATTGAATTCAAATGAATCTTCAAGTTTCAATACAGGATATAATAAATAATAATGCCGTTGGTAAAATATTTGCATCATGCGATATACAAACAGAGATGTTTGTCGGGACGCATCTTTATCTAGCGAAATTATGTTTGGTAGATAGGACAAAAATATCTTGCTTATAGTCTGCGATCAAATGTATTATACTAGACACAGGGTCCAGAACAAAATCACACGCCAAAATTTACTGAGGTTACTTATAGGTACTTATACATTTGAAATTCAAACTACGTGTTTGGTAGATAGGACAAAAATATCTTGCCTGCTTTGATCAAATATATACTAGATACAGGGTCTAGAAAAAAATCACACGCCAAAATTAGCTGAGGTTACTTATATTTATGCATATGAATTTAGAACTAGGAAATGAAGTAAGTCTTAAATTATAATCAACTTCGGATAACAATAAACATTATTCCTTTAAATTAAGGTTTATTATGTTTTTGGATCATAGTTAAATCAAATAATACCATTCGCTTATTTCTCTTGCCATTTTTTTGGCCGCTACTTATAATCTAGTGTATATTTGATGGAAGCTTAGAGCCCAATATGATAATGTACTGTTTCATAAATGTGGATCTAGCAGTTAAACATAATTCTCGTAATACTAATTTATTTTGGGGCTAATTAATGTTTACATTCCACAATTTCAAAAAATTTAAAAATAAATACATTGGATGGTAGTTGCGAAGATGATAAATAATAAACTCCAATCAATTTTTAAATTCTTGTTAATATAATTTGTAGGTAAACGACCTCTGTAGTATGAGTCAATTGTGTTATTAGAAATTATAGAAAAATAGAAAAACTAAATAAAAAATTGGTGTTCTACAGCAAAATACCTTTTCAATTTGAACCAATTGTGTAATAAAAAATTATTGTATTACCACAAAAATAAAAATTGGGTGTTCTACAAAGTCAATCTTGAGCAAAGTTGTATACACAAGCTAGTCACGAATCACAATCGCGTGATAAGGGCTCAGCTACCGTGAAAATGGCCGCGGGTGTAATTTATAACCAATTATTATGTAATGGACACCGTGTATTGATTTTGTCTGTGAATAAATCTGTATTTATTACGTTGCCTCAGATGATTTAGAGGGTCAGTTGGTCTTGCTTACTCACTTTCTTTTAATATTCCTGATGGGGAAATTTTAATATTATCTAGTAGTGACTAACGGCCGATGCCAATAATCGATCGAAAAAATTAGATTGAAGTCAATCTGTTTTGTTGTCAATTGTTTTCTACTTTTCGATTGGTCTCCTGTCATGTTGCCATAGTTTATTCACTACTGAGATTGATTATTGGCAATATAGTATCAGAAAAACGATTGAGCTGTCAATCTAAAACGGCAAATTTTGGATTGGGTTTGTTTATTGGCAGCGGCTGTAAGTGGGTGTTATTAAATTACGTTTTACTTACTCCTCGTAGAGTCTTAAAATGATGGGTTATTTTTAACCAACTTCGAAAAGGAAGAGGGAATCCGAATTCGCTATTAAATTTCATCTCATAATTTGTGTTATTTAATTCAATTTTTCTGTACTAAATAATAAAACTTATATGTATCATAATATTTATGTTCGTCGACACTCACAGGATTTTCTCAATGCCCGTAATAAAATTAGGAAATAGGTATTGGTCGATTGATTCTTCTGGTTAATTAAGCAAATAATAAGCAATCATGATAACAACTAAAGTAATTCATCCTAATTTCACTATTTCAATTATTAGCATAGTATAAATTTCCTTACTGAACATATTATATAAAATAAACCCACAACCAAACAATAAATCAACGTACAAAATACAATTTCTCTCGATATCTTCATTTATCTTTACAAGATACAATATCTCGAGGATAACAAAAACTTTATCTGGTATGTAGTGTGGAAAGCACTTAGCCAACACACTGTCTCTCAATGATAAAATCTAGATCACTTCTCGGTTGAATAATTACTGGTATAGTTGGCGCTAGCTGTTTATGTTAATTAGAGTGGTTCGTGCCACTGTCGCTAGGGCCGGTTGTGTGATGCTAATTGCGGGTTTAAAACTTTGGATTAGCGAAATGGTTTTGAATGTGTATACTTCAACATAATAAATATACAGCTGATATGAAAAATGGAAGAATGATGAAAGTGGATGAAGCGAAAGTAGTATGTCAGGATCGAGCAAAGTGGCGGTCTATAGTCTCTGCCTACTCCTATGGGATACAGGCGTGACGATTATGTATGTATGTAAATATACAGCTTAAAAGTAAAAAGCTAAGTGAAAGATGTACTGAGGGTGGTGCAACTAAAATGATGCTTATACTCAATAGTATAAGCTTCATTTTGATGAGTTTGTAGTAGTTTGAGATGTTTGGTGAGGGATTTGAGTGTGTATTCAGATCTTATACTGGGTATATCAAGACTGCTACCGAAAACGAAGCCGGGTGGTAGTTTTAGTGACTACAAACACAATGCAACTAAAAATTTCGCAAAGAAACGCGACATTAATTTTTAATGTTTTTTTTTTTTTTTTTTATTGCATTGAATGGCGAGACGAGCAAGCCGTTCGCCTGATGGTAAGCGATACGACCGCTCATGAACAGTAGCAACATTCCACTGCGCTCGCCATCCTGAGACATAAGATGTTAAGTCTCAATATGTCCAGTAGTTGCTCTGGCTACAATGTCCTTCAATCCGAAACACAACAGTGCATTTAAGCAGTGTTGTTTCACGGGAGAAAAAGACATTGCGGTGGTACCTACCCAGATGGCCTCTCACATATGAGAGACCTACCACCAGATTTTTTAAATATCGTCATTTTTGGGTGGTAAATCCATAGTTTTTGCTAAAATAATAATTTAAACTGTTTTATATCTTAGAGTATTTATAAATAAAAGGGTATACACTATTATTTTAGGAAAAAAATGTATTTACTACCCAAATATGGCCATAGGAAAAAAATAACAAAAAAAAATGTCGCTTCTTTTTGCAAAATTTTCTGTTGCATTGTGTCTGAAATCGCATAAACTACCACCCAGCTTCGTTTTCGGTAGCAGTCTTGATATAACCTGTATGTAAGGAAATCGTTTTTTTTTTCAATATTCAAGTATGACTCAAATACTAACACGCATGAAAACCTTATCCTTACGATAACAGAAATAAGATAAGATAATAAGAGATGAACTAAGGTTGACAACTATAGTGGAAGCTTTTTTGTATATTGTATTTGTATATTGTGCTTTATTTGTATATAAGTCAAGATTCATTGTCATTTCCCTAATGTGGTTTAATTTGGATATCGTCATAAAGGGTGAGGAATTTAGGTATTAATATTAGAATTTTAAAGGGAATGGACTTAGTCTAGTAACATATTATTAGTCATCTGAAAGTTAAACGTTTATACTTTATGACCTATTTTCTATTATTTAGTTATGAGATTTAAATCGTTTTAGTCATGATGACTGCTTTAGAAAATCTATAATAATAAATAATTGAGTGCCCCTTTGTGTTGAAGGTTGGCCGTCAGCTTCTTGTATTCTTCTTTTTCATTAAAACTGATAGTTAAAGTTATGCTTCTCATTTAATCTCTAGTTAATTACCGTTTATAACACCCAGTGACATCCGCCAGTGAACACCGGGGGTAAATCTTCGTCGACCTCTCGCGAGACTAATGTTCGCACCGGGCCCTGCTCGCCGCATTGTGCTTTATTTGTATTCGCTAATGTATACAATCTCTAATTACACGCAACGCCTTCCAACCGGATAGGGCTGTCGAGATGTCTTAGATAGCGGCTGGTGAATGAATTTTATATAGGAATTGTTTTATATGTAAACTGTAGTGGCTTATTGTTATAGAAGTGATAAAGCTTGTCAATAATAATACATTTCATTTCTCGTTATATTGGAATTTATTTGGAGTTGAAGAAGGTAAAATATCAATAATTAATAAGCTAGATTGTTTTTTAGCACGGTATTGTTGTAACAAACATATCACTTATGGTGCTGTACAAAAGCTTTAAAATTAGATTGTATTTTACACACATATTTATAAATTGTGCGTATCAAATATGTTTTTGCTATAGATCATATTTTGTTCATCATCATCATCATCTCAGCCATAGGAAGTCTATTGCTGATCATAAGCCTCCCTCCAAGGATCTCCACATCGACCTGTTGGAAGCGGCCTGCTCTAGTTATTTGTTACCTGAAGTAAATAAATAAAATGAAACAATGAAAAGTTATACTGAAATATAATAGCATCTGAGGCTGTATGATAAAAAATAAAATAACAAAAAGAGTCTTGCCTTACTTATGGCTACTTTTTTGGAAAGCACCAGACACCACCAAAACGAGACTTGTTCGATAAGGAGTCTTATTATGAATTTTGTTTTTATTAATTAGCGCTTTGGTTAACTAAGATTGAAAAAAAAATATGGACTACCCCACCTATCTACCTAGCAGCTTCATACAGATCATTACATTAAATGCAATAATGTTGGTACTCATTTAAAAAATAAATTAAACAAACATTCAAAGGTTAGTGGTTTCTTAGATTTCCGCCAATGTTACACATTGACATAAAATTATTATTTAACGATTTTATCGTAGATTTGGTTTAATGTCCGCCTCGTGACTACGAAACTGTAAATAAATCGAAACGAAAATAAAAAATATAAAGTTTTACTCTAATTCGCGATGAAATTCGTAAATAATACTTTTATTTCAAGGGTTAATTTCAATTTATCGTCAGCACGTGTGAACCCTAATTAATTTCAAGTGGACTTGTTAAAGGTGAGTTCCCGTAGGCGTTATTCCATCCCTAATTAGAGATACTTAGGTGTTGGAATCCCTGTTCCCTCCATTCTGGAACGTGTATCGAAAATGCTTTTGTTGCATTTAACTCGGTGTCGTCCACAATACAATGTTACTTTATGGTAATTACAGACGCTACCTGCTGGACATTTCCTGATTTAATTCACTGTATTTGTATATTATGTGGCCGTTTTGTTGCCTATTATAGAATGAGTTGTAACTTTGCACTCTTTAGTATATTTGCGGAATAATGAAGCAAGTAAAGTTAGCATTTTTATGTCGTGGATTGTTATAGCGTTCCTATTGATAAACTCACGCCTTTCTAAAAATGGGTAAACAGAGGTGCAACCAGGCCACGTTTCCCCTTATTTTTTTCCGTCACACGATGCTATAGGAGGCGAGCCTATCGCCTTATCGGGCACAAACTCCTGACTCCGGGCTTATAATTAATGGAAAAATTCTATATAACTTTTTCCGAATCGGGATTCGAAGCCGAGACCTCAATTTTGCAATCATACTGTAGTACAATTGCGCCACCGAAGAAGGCTTAATAAAGATTTAAAAAAAATATCTGTTTCTAGACTGTGTCCAAAATCATTGATTTATTAATATATTTAATCGAGTCGACTTACAAGGGCCTTACTGTGAAGAAATGTATGCTTGTACGAACAGTAAACGATAAATATGAAATAAATATTGACTGAAACGCAAAGGTTAATACTGAGAGTCAGCCGTAGTATTTAAGAAGGAAATTCAAAAATACATTAATTGAATTAATAATGATTTATATAAGAGAAAAGCAGTTCAAGTTTTTTCTCGGAAATTCGAGCGAATGTCGTTCCCACGGCTCCAATTGATTTAATGAGAAAGTAGTACCAACTATTTAATGTAACAGACCTTTTTGCGTAATAATTTTTCAAGAGATCTCTGAAGAAAAGAAAGAAGAGAGAGGCCTATGTAGTGGATTTTTTGGCTGAAGAGAAATAGAAAGAAATGAAAGAAAGAGACGCACAGAGAGAAAGAGATGTATAGAGAAAGATAATCATTTTCTTTAGGCCAAATTTGTATAGATAAATCTGGTGGAATTATTTAATTATTATATGTAGATACATAGTGGAAAACTTAATAGGTTATTGCCATTTGTTAGGTATGTTAAACGATTCCGAGCTTCATTGCGTTTCGTCAATTACTAAATAAATCCTGTCACTGGAAATTCTACTGGTGTTCATAATGAATTATTTATTTCTTTACCTCGTTTTGTATTTTAAAGTAAAATAATGTTTATATAAATAAATAATACATAAATAAATACAACTTCCAGTCACATACATAGTTCTGACCCCACACTGAGATCAAATTGTGTCGTGGGATCAAGTCTTGTGTCTTGTATCGTATCAGGGACTATGAGAGACTTATCGGTCTGAGACATCCAGACCCGAATCAATTACCTGTGGTTTACACAAACGTTTGTCTGTAGATCGAACCCGCGGCTTCTCGTTTCACAACCTGACTCTAAACAAATGCGAAACGAAGACTATCTAATTTCTAAATAAATATAATATGATATTCTACTTACCTATCCTTTTTTTCTTACAATTTTCCTGAAATCGGTACAACGTCATTTCATCTGCATAGTGATATCATTGTTACTGGTAATTATGTAAAATAACTATAATTATATCTGTACTTCTAACATAATATCAGACAATTTCGCTCATACTGTTACACGTTATTTGGGTTAACATTTAAAGTTTATTATAAATAGTTTTTTAATAATGCCAAAGTCATATAATTATAATACGAATATGTAAATAGTTATTAAGAATACGTACGTCTCTTAAAGCTTATTTATTTCTATTGCCAACTATAAAGACGTCCGACCAAGTAATTGTCATTTTCAAAATCATAAAGTCCGCAAGTCTGGGAATCGAACATTGGACACGTTACACAATCAATGGTCGCTGCTACCGGTGAAATAATGTAGTATTATGATTAAGTCTTTACAATGTAATTTTTAAATAATTCTTAAAAGGCTTGATCTATTGCATCCTGAGTATTTTAACATAATGTAAATCAGAAGTCAGTCAATCGTGTCATTCTAAATCAATGCAATCTTATTCAAATACACATCTAAATAATTCACTCAACTTATCGATATAACACATTTTGTAACTTTATTACTCGATTTACGATTATATCGATTATCGCTGACGAATGACAACCACTAGCATCGGTTATGAAGCCGAATGTTGAATTACGACGAATTAGAACACCGACTCTTGCGCAGAAGAGCGTGACGGAATTTTTTATGTTCTATTGTTTTTCAAATGGTGCTCTGTGATTGGTTGAGAGTTTAGACGGAGGTGGGTTACGTGTCAGTCATTGGTCGAAACGGTATGAATGCGAAATAATGATGGCTGGCCGATTGGCATGACAAGACGTATTGTTGAATAAATTAGTTTCGCAACGGTTGTACGCTCGGACGATCGTTTTTGTGTGCCGACAGATTAACTGTACCGTTCTCATCATTATGTATCAGCTTAAATTATTAATACTTTATGTGCTTAAGGACGTGATAAATTTTATATTATGTCAATTTATGTGTTTCTTTTCATAGTCGTAATAAATTGCGTATTGACACGAGCTGATTTGTATTGTATAAATGTAACCAATTAACTGGTCGCTTTGATTTAAATGATATCATGATGAAGTTATTCAATAGATCAACACTATAAACAGCTACGTTATGCATTTGAATGTACATACATATTAATAGGAAAAAAATAGGAACAGAAAAAACCAGCTAGACATTTATTGCTTGTAAATATTTTGTATCCACGTTTTTATGTTAGAAAAGAAAAACCTGGCTGTAATGAGTTATTAAAACAATATTAAAATCAAATTTAAAAAAGCAGATTTCCATTTTCAAAAATCTCTCTCGAACCATACCTTAAAAGAACAATTTAAAAAAAGAACGCCATCAAATCGGTGCAACAATTTATCTGTCATTAGTATTAAACATGTCTACCGTAGACACGGCCCGGCAATAACACGCATATTAGTCACTAACTCACGGGCAAACACACGGTCGTGTAGCAGTGCTGTCTGTCCGACGCCGTCAATATATCATACCACCGCTAGACATTAGCATTCGCTGCGCAGGCGCAACCGCCGCCATCTTTTATTTAAGGCGCTGGGATGGTTGCGTTTTGTTTATGCAGTGTAATGTCACTTTATAATGATAGGTAGCAAAACCTTATTGTGAATTAAAACGAAATTACATTCAGAATGGCTATTTTTGAGCATAGTCATCAGCCAAGAATTTCCACAGCGACCTATCAGAAGTAGCCGGCATCCAAGACTTCTTACAGCCTTCACGACTTTCGACTTTCAACCGTTGCGTCGTGTGGCTCTATGTCCAACGCTGCACTGACGGATACTGACCTACTTCAGGAACATTCGTTTCCATCAGCCATCTTGTTATTAAATACAACAATAAATAAATACACCCAACAGTCGTATAAAAGTGCAATAGTTCAGATCTCACTGTAAGATACAAGTTTTGTATCGTGGATATTATAAACTACGAGAGACTTTTCAGTCACAAAACATCTAAACCCGAAACAAATACTTGTGGTGTTCACACGAACATTTGTCTTCCTGTAAAAATCAAACCCGCGGCTCTTTTTTCACAACCAGTGTCTAACTGCGCCACGGAGGCTCTCGAAGATCCAAGAAGACGTACGCATGAAGGTACTAATGATTTCTTGTTTTCTAACCACCTGTCCGCACCTTAACATGTTTTCTATCGCACACCAGTACGGCCGTGAGAAATTTTAAACGTTTGATGCGTGATTGTGATGTAACTATTTGATTGGTGAAGACAAATTAATGGTATTCAACTGTGGCGGAGGCAGCGTAACACGGTTATGGTTTATACATCTTCATCTTCATAACTGAGTTTTTTTTTTGGGCATTGGAATAAAAGCTCTTTTTATTGCGTAGATCCGGCAAACGAGCAAGCAGATAATCCACAACGCTTGGATTCTGGATTTGTTGCCTATCAAATCGGTAGAGGAGTGGAAAGGAAAGGATAGGAAGAGGCAAGGGGTGTTTATATCGCATCCGGCAATCTCACTTACTGGACGAAACGCTACAGCAAAGCTTCATTTTGGCACTGTGGTACCCCAGATGAGGCTTTCCTTTCATGCTAATTCATTGTTAACAGCAGCATGGCTTCACCACTTTTAATATTTATCTCCAACTAGTAAGTATCGTTGGTATAAGCTGGTGTAAAACCGCCATGGAAGCCCACGCAAGTTTGTCATGTTCAGCTTCAGTCTGTGTTTATTCGAATTCGAGCATGCCGGTGTAATAGAGTATACCAATATATCGATCAATAACTACATAAAGAAACTTATTGGATTGGTATTTAGTGCATGGAGTACATTTATAAAACAGTACACAAAATAATATTCTGATTTGCTGGGTTATCATCCACCAACACTCATATGTATCTTGTAATTCTAAAACAAATTTATACACCAAGATTTGTGTTAAACACTTTTTATGCTGGCAGCAGCAATCTATCTCTGTCTTCAGCCAGAGGAACCCACTGCTGACCATAGGACTCCGCCAATAATCTCCATATCGACCTATTAGAAGGTCGACCTCTTCCAACAGGTCAATCTAGCGACTTGACCTACAACCTTAACCAGGTCGTCCGTCCACCTCGTATGTCATGGCCTCCACTTTTCGGTCCCAACGGCTATCATCAACGTTTCACATTTATCCAATATTATTGTAGTTCTAGTATTGTGCCTATTGTGAAAATAAATCTCTTCTTTCATTGTTTCTTTATTTAGTTTACTGCTTTTATCATCTACCGACATTTATAATTTTTCTTTTAATTCTAAAATTATAGGAATCTATGTAAAATGAGTTATGTTCAACACTACATATGCTGGTAACAATAACCTATACATAACAACAAATACAACAGTATTTACAGCAACTCCATACTCACGCATCGAGTCATGACTCCCGTGACCCCGAGTACTGCCTCCTACAATTATTGACGATTCAATTCCAACTTTTATCAGATCCCTCCTACGTGCCGTGTTGAACATTTCTTATCTAGCAATTAATATTCTATTAAATGTTTATATAAATCATTGGTGAATTGAGAGCCTAATTAATGGGTGAATTTGTGGGTTTATAAGGACCTATATTGTTGATATATATGTAGACGTCTAGAAAAGTTGTATACATAATATTTTTACTTTCGCCTTCAGCATGCTTTTGTGCTATTCAAATTATTTTTCTGTCGAATACAACTTATGTGAAATTCTAATGTCTAATAATTATTCGTATTTCCCAATGGCCTGCCAGCGAAAGAGCTAATGACCAAGGAAAATGACGAAGATCAAGAGGGATGACCAGTTTTGGCAACCGACCAGCTTAAAGCTAGCTACTTCCTTTCTTATCAAAACAAATGCTAACATCGGTCAAAAACATATTTTCATATACTTAATTATAGTCAATCACCACGCTCTATAACAATGAAGGAAAAGATCATGAGGAAACTTGCATACTATAGCGATTTGTAAGAATTTTTATGGTATATAAAGTCCGCCAACCCGCACTAGGCCAGCGTGCCTATACGAACTAACCATTCTCAATTGTACTCTCGATTGTGGAGGAGACTCGTGCCCTGCAGTATAGTATATTTGCTGATACAGTTATAACTATGTCACTCTTATAATTCCACTTAATAAAATTCAATTTAAATATCAAAGCCTAGCATAATACAAAATACCTTTACAACCGGTCTCATGCTCCCGGATAATGATCCTTACGACGATGAATGATGACGGGCCATCCCATCCGACTCGCTATTGTAATTATTTTATTAACATTACAAACAGTTTCCTTTATGCACGCCACTTTATTGTGATTATCTGTGTTATTGTTTTTATAAATATGTTTTTATGTGTTATTTTACTTTGGTCAGTTTGTGTTCCATTATATATTATCGGTTTCGCCATTAGCTCATTGCAGAATTAATAGTGTGTTATATTCTCAATTAACCACGTTGCACATCTCCAAAACGTCCATTTGTGATTCAGCAAATTTTTAAAATCTGTCAGTGTTAGTTACAAAATACCGTCAAATATTAACTTTGAAGTAAAACTTGCTCAGTATTTTTAAGAAAATTACTGATGTAATGTGTTGGAAGTGCATCTTTGTGCGAAAAACGTTAAATATTGTGCCTACTATAAGCAAAGTGTATTTTCATGTGTGTTACGGAACTTTGAAAGTGGACTGTATGCTGCACTAACCTGAACCTCGCGGCACCGCTGGTCTTCGGGGTACCCCTCGTGCTGGTCAGATCCGGAAGGTTGCTGGTCGCCTCAAATAAGTTGAAAGGCACTGCTAGTGCTTGTTAATGGGTATTACGAGATTGATAGCGTGTATTGTATTAGATATTTCGCGCGGCGCACACGCAAAATTCGTTGCAACAATTATGGCGGTCGGACCCGGAAGGAAGTGCGTTCCACGTTGACGATACTAGCCGCGTCTAGTACTACTAGTACAGGCAACGAAGCATTTTTTCCTGCATAATTTGCCAGGAGTTTTTTTTCTTCATGAAGAGGTGGCATATGACCCCACTAAGTTAAAAACCCAAAATACTTACATAAATGGCGTCCGCTAGAGCCGCCATTTTGGAAAACGCGTTTGAAGCCATATCTCCGGAACCGTCCACTTTAGGCCCATCATGCTAAGGACCTTTTTTGTAGATAATTAAATTTCTAATCTTTTTTGTTCAATAATTTTTTTTGTACCATTTACCGTTCGCGATTTACAAGGTTATTAATATTCGTTTCTTGCCTTTTTGCCCATATCTCTGTTAATAATTGTTTAAACAAAAAATTGTTAATGACTAAACTTTTAAATCAATAAATTCTTAACAACTTTTCACCCATACTTTTTTTCTCTAAAATCAATATTTTAGAAGTTATCGCGCGTTGAATGGTGTTCTACCGAATCAAGGTCAATGGAAACGAAGGATGCATAGCGTAATTATGAAATCCAATGATTTCTCCATGATCATCACGTAATTAATTAAATACTGATGGCATAAGGGAACAAAGCAATGAGAAAATAGTAAATTTTGTTAAAAATCCATGTAAAATTTATTGCAAAAAAGGTATAAAATGAAAATTAATAACATTGTAAATCGCGAACGGTTAATGGTACAAAAAAATTATTGAACAAAAAAGATGGGAAATTTAATTATCTACAAGAAAGGTCCTTAGCATGATGGGCCTAAAGTGGACGGTTCCGGAGATATGGCTTCAAACGCGTTTTCCAAAATGGCGGCTCTAGCGGACGCCATTTTTGTAAGTATTTTGGGTTTTTAACTTAGTGGGGTCATATGCCACCTCTTCATGAAAAAAAAAACTCCTGGCAAATTATGCATTGCGGACAAGAGTAACCCGTTGCTTCGTTGCCTGTACTATTAAGATGCGTTCGGAAATCGTACAGATACAGACATTTTTAGTTCTGGAATATATTACATTTAATTTTGCAGGCTTGTGCTAGGGTACGGAATAATGTGACTGTAGTCTTTTATGAGAATAAATTTATATAAACTTAAACCTACATTTTCAACATACTAGTCATTTACTGGATGCAGGCCCCTTCTAACAGGTTAAGGTAGAATTAATTGGGGCAGGCCTATGTACAGCAGTGGACTTCCTGTACCTGAAAAGAGAGAGAGAGTTAACTAATTTGCACATGAGACACGCGGCAGATTAAAAAATGTATCACTAAACTGCATCTTAAAATACTATTAAATCCATTTCACAAAGGCCTGGTGGACTAAGAATGAAATTTTCTCGTATTATGTAGCACATCGCCTTTAGCAGTAAGAAATACAAATTAATAAAAATACAGTCGATTACCTTAAGAATAGTGCATTTTCTCGTCAGTACTACACGTCTAATTACCCTGACGTGACTTAAGCATTAAAACTTTCCCTTTATTCTAGTAATATCTGCAGTATAACAAGTTTTAATTAAGACCTAATTAATTCAATTGCTTTCCAATTACGAGTACTACTTGGCAACAGATTTGCTCGAGAAATTTCAGCCTGCTTATAGATAAAGAGTATCTTAAAATGATTTTTATGATGATGAATAGCTTATATTATTTCACCGAAAACTATCTCATTATTGTTCAGGAATTCGGCAAAGGCAACTATAAGACCGGGAGTAGTTCGGTATCAGCGCCGTTGAACAATTGTTTCACCTGGCTCATGACAAAGAGGAATACAAGAAGCTGATGGACAATCTTCTAAGCTGAAAAACTGTGTGGAAAAAACATTTTACTTACCAAAAATGAAAATAAGCAAGTCGGTACGGAATATTAAACTATTAATAGACTATGCCCTCTGGCTTTTGACAGCCTCGTGACACGACACCTTTTTTATTGTGATTTTAAAGAGCCCAAGAGAACTTGATCAAGGCTCTTTAGTATCAACTGTATCCATGTGCAGACCAGCTATCGCGACAATGATTATTAATAATAATTATTATTTACACTTACGACAGTCTTCGTGGTGCAGTTGGTTAGAAGTTGTGAAACGAGAGGTCGCCGCTTTGATCAAGGCGCCGAGACAAATATTTGTGTAACACTCAAATTATTGTTTCAGGTTTTCATGACCGAAAAATCTCTCCTATTTTTTGATATACACGACACGATACTTATATCGTAGTATGGATTCAGGACTTTGTGTGGACTTTACACTTATTTTCTTGTTAAATGAAGAGACCGAAACACGACAATTGGTGAATCACAATGACGGATCCTTGACCACTGTCGGTGATTTCAAGGAAATTATACATTTAGCAATGATTCTTTATTTAAATCTAGTATGTCCAAACACGCGATGATCACGTGACGTCCAATAAGCGTATATACTGGTACATTGTTGCTGCAAGTACGTAGGTAACAATGAATGAAGTTTGCGCGGGCGACGCTCCGGGCGGCGCGGCGCACCTGTGTAGCTCTGCACGCGATGTAAAGCTGCGTTTACATGGGTTAGGACTTTAAAATGTAAATACAATTTTATATAATTTTCGTGAGGACACCTGCATAACCAGATTTGTAAAAAAAGATCCGCTAACCCGCACTAAGCCAGCGTGGTTGGGCTCTATGGTCTAAACCTTCTCAATTATACTCTCTATTGTAGAGGAGCTTCGCTATGCAAAGGGGCGTGTATAGGCTGATACTCATATTATAACGTTTTAGATATTAAAATAATATCGTTTTACATTGGCAAAACAAAGTAGTATTAATGGTAAGTGCTGATTAATAGACAGGGGAACCCAAAATGCAACACACTTACGTATAAAGGTTCCTTATGCGTGCGGTGATTGCTATCCCAGCGAATATCCTGCCACCAAGAGTAATGTGGTTGCAATGTGTCGCTGAATATAGACTGGTTCTAGTAGGTAATCTAAAAACAAATATCTTGGGTGGCGATGGTTATGATATCAAGATAAGTTTTGTAAAGACTGATATTCAATTTGGTTGGACTACTAAATACTTCATGTACCAGGTGCATAATTCCTTCGATAACAACTGTTGAGGATATTGGTGATATCAATGAAGCGGGTCATATTTATTGAATATTCAGGTTTTGGCTACAACTTAGAAAAAACCGGTATGGAAAGAAGAATTTTCTATTGGGAATAAATGCACTATTCTCATTTAATCAGTTTTATTTCTGAACACGTCCCTTAAATATTTCTAAATGACCAACGTGGACAAACGACATGTCAAAGGTCAAAAGTCTGCGAGGGCAGTACTATTCAAACAAATTGTTTACAATAGTACGTAATAAATTAATGTTTGTTAAACTATTATGTAATGTGTCCAGCTGCAACTAAGAAATCAAAAGGCTTTCACTTTTCTGAAGTAGCATTGCAGAAATATGTTAATGCACTTTAAATAAATTTGTTATTTAAACATATTCGTATTCAACTTTAAAACAACCCATGCATCTGACAATGTTTAGTATCAATAGTAAATAATTATTATATGTACTAGCGTAAGCAATTGTTAGCGCGAGTAATGTATTCATGAATGTGCGGATGTGAACGCAGCTTTAGGTTCGGTGCAGTTCGGTGCACGTCGTTTGTGATTACCTGCGAACGGCCTCCGTTTAAACGATTCCTTTTTTAAACCCGACGTTCCTGTTTCAAGAACCTGCGCCATTATTCCCGCGTCTTCCTCATTTTGAATTTGGAACGGACAATGCCAATGGCTTTTCGCGGCCACTTTTTTCTCCTTTTTTCACCCTTTTTCAAACCAGGGGCCAAATTAGGCCAGTTAAGTCATGCGAGCGGTTTGTCACTTAAGTGAAGACCAGTAGTCGGACCTCTTTTGTCGAGCCTCATTGCGGTTCCCAAATACGGTGGAGGAGAACAATTCGTTACGTTGTTTGAAGTGTTTTTTTCGTTTACGCACCGCTGGCAAATTGAGAAAATTGTGGGGACGCGTACGATAGCTAATTTCTGCGGCGACTTTGTTCGTTTAAAGGGTCCACGATATTGATAAACACTTATCTCATTTTGTCCAACTGTACCATAAGAAGTTGTAAATTAAATAGATTATACAGTCGAAGCAAAATGCCAATAACAGGTTTATATTGTTCCGAGATTGCTTTTTTGACATTTTCTCTCGCTCGGTGTGTTATCATCGACTATATTTATGTCACTTTAAATTATGTTCTGGAGGAAAACGCACGCACTATTATTAAGCTTTAACAAAGAGAAGCAATTGATTGAACGAATAAACTACGATAAAAATCAACTCGGTATGATTTTTCATAAACAATAGCCATTTTAATATCGCAAAAAGAAGATGACCATAGGCTATTGATAATGCAAAAAATGCAATAATAAATTACCGGGCGGTGGGTAATAAACCGCGATTTGCTCCGGGCGACTTGGAGAGCTACCAGTGCCGTGATACAAAGAGTAAAAAAAAAGAAAAAAGTAAAAAATAATACGCTTAATATCAAAGAAGGTGTACTTCGTTAATGCATTCGGTGCCTTAAGGCTGGCGCGTCAGTCCGGACATTGTTTTCTGGAATGCGATTTTTAAAAAGTTAGCATTCTTTTTTTGAAATTTGTTTTTTTTTTATTTCTTCGAATACGCTCGTGTTTTGTTTCGAGCGCATTCAAATAATGTTTTGACACATTCATTTGGTTATATTAAACAATGTTCTAAGAAAATGGGTTTGATTTTGTGGTTACAAGGATTTAGTGCTACTAAATTAGTAATCTTTGTCCTCCCGGTTGTAAGGTTAAAATTATTTTTTTGACTTCTAAAGTAGATTATGAAGTAAATAAATATTTTTTTTTATGTTCATAACACAAAAAATACTTCAAAGTCTCACGAGATTTTTTAAATTACCTCAGTCACTGTTCTGTGATGTACGTATACATATGTAAGGAAATCGATTTTTTTTAAAATATTCATGTATGACTCAAATACTACGATTTGTCGAGCCTAACGAGCAACAATGCACAACACTCTCATACATTTATTATACAAATACACTTAATAGGATTTTGAATAAAATAGGGCGTTTGGCTTTCGCAGGTAAGAGTATACAGAGTGGAGACATAATCATCTTATTTTCAAAATTACATAAATAAAAATATATATTTTTTTTTAATTAGGTGTCACGTGTAAAATTGAGATAAAAATATATATTTTTAAAGTGTTTTAAACACTTTTTATGATAAATAAAAGATAATTCTATAGGTAATTCTAATAACTAAATCAAACCATATTATGTGCCTAAGACTGCGCGTGCTCAGCCTTTTACTATATATTTTTTTATTGCCTTGTAGGCAGACGAGCTAGCGGCCCGCCTGATGGTAAGCGGCTACTGCTGATCGTGTACCTCCGCAGTGCCAGGGGACCAGCACAAAAAAGTCGCTGCCTACCTCGAGGAGAGTACTCTCTTTAAACCTCGTTTGAAGAAGGACAGGTCATAGCGCTTACTATCAATTAGCACTTGAGTATACTTCCTATAATATCAAGTGTTCAATTAATTGAAAGCGTGTAGCCCACAATTTACTGACTTGTGCATTGAGGATTTTTGGAACCACCATAGAACTTCTCATAGACATCTCCATAGGACGCAGTTTCCTTACAATTTCCTACTCCAAAAGTGTCATACTAACTACATACTGAAAGTAACAATTAGTATCGCAGTGTCGGCCAGGCGAGCGTCGGGTCGGGCTATTTGTCGCCTCTAACGAGCAACAATGCGCGCGTTTCGGTCGCGCACCCCCCGCTGACACGCATTTATATGCGCCTGCGCATGCACACCGCTACACCGGCTGGGGGTGCAGTCAGATTATACTGCAAATTGGTGAGTTAATTGGCTGAAGTTGTTGCGTCAATTGTTGGAATATAAAGGGATGGATAATGAGTTGTGTTGTTGCCGTTTGGTAATTATGTAGATATTGTTTTAGAATTAAAAAAAAAATACAGTTGTTGTACCCCTAGTGTCTGCAAGCTATTAAATAAGTTATGCTCTACGCACTATACGTAAAAATTACTAAGGCAGCCAGAATGACTCGTAGTGTCTTCGTTCATTCATTCAATACAAAAAAAATTACAATCGAAAAATTATCATAATAAAAAGTACCCATTGCTTTTTAAACTCCAGGCATAAAGACTATACACACAGATGTCTACAAAAAACGTTCGGTGTAACAATTTTTCCCAGATTTCCTTCAACCCAGTATACACCCAGCCTAACATAGGCACAGCCCTAGCTAACTAAGCAACAAACTATTGGTTATCCATAAAGGTTATTGTGTATTCTTTTGACAAATGCGCCATAGCGCTGGTCGTTAATACACCGCTCTATTCCACGCTACGTGACCGCTATTACTCTGGCCATCATTGTTTTATTTTGTGCCTCGGTTTAGTTCGGGATTTACAGAAAGTTTGTAAATTGATATTTGAATGCATGTTTTGTTATGCTTTCCGTATATTACGTTTTTACTCTTCGAAATATTCAACACATAAGCAGCCTCTGTGGCGCAGTTGGTTAGACGCGGGCTCTGAAACGAGAGGCCGTGGGTTCGATTCCAGCACCTAAACAAATATTTGTGCGAAATGTTAATTCATGTAACACTACTTATCTATGATCAGATTCCTTTATCTATAAGGCATATTAAGTGTCACCTCATTGCTCTACTAGTATCTTGTGTGGATTGTGAACCGCTAGGTTCTGCCTTCAATTCCAAGCTCGAGAAATCCAGCAAACAACACTAAGATTGCCTAATGGTTAAACTCAAAGGGCTAAAGTTCCGCACTTATTAGCCATTAATAAGACGTATACCAACTAAAGCCTTGCCTTACAAATCATCACCTTATAGAAGCCTACTATCCCAAGTAATTCAGATTGCGGTAAAATTGCAGATGATATTAGCATGCGATCGCCATTAGGATCACGTGCGATGATCGGGGATCAAGCTCACATTGTGGCGCCAATGAATAGATCGTCCACCTCTATTGTAAGTTAATGTGCAGGGACACGGCTGGACACACGGCCGAGGAATGTGGGAAGCTGAGGCGACGCATGAAGTGGATACAATGATGGGTAAGTGTAGTACTGATGGATTATTGGTAGGTGTGATTGTGTATCTCAAATGGATATATTATACCAGTTCGAGGAAACCGAATATGCTAGCTCACTCCTGTTTTTATAGGCAGGCAGGGATGCAGCCAGGTCACCCAGGTTCCGTGCCACGATGTGGTAGGGGACGCGTCTATCGCCACGTCTGGCACATATTCCTTCATGCTGACCCGAGACCCCAGATCACAACTTTGCAATTATAGTTTAGTACAACTGAGCTACCGAGGAAATGACACCGGATAAGCTGTAACAAAAATAAATGAATTAAAACAAAGGAAACATCAAATTATGAATTTCAGCTTGCTTATGTCCTGTTGTAGAACACGGTCCTCTTCAGTTTAGATTTTCTACCCTAATATACCACGCTATCTTACTGCTATTCACAAGGGCATGCATACCGTATTACTCACTCATTTCATGTAATATTAATGTAATATTACATTTGGATGGTAAGTAATTAAACAACCTATCAAAATAGTAAGAGAAGGGAAGAAAATGGTCAGGAAGAAATAATCTATTTAATTTCACAATAGGGTGAAGTTATTTATACGAGTAGAAATAGGTATTCAAGTAAATTTAATAATAATTGCTAAATAAGGGTAGTTCAATTGTAACAGCCACAGAGCGGATGACTAATACCTCAGTCCGTCCCGTGACCACGAAAGCTGTAAAGTAATCGAAACGTCGGGAAGTCAAAAATGTAAAAATTAAACTAAATTCGCGATAAAATCCGTAAATAATAATTTTATTTCAATCATGAGATCGTATTACAAATATTGTCTTTAGCACATATGAAGTAGATGGAAGACCCCAATCCAACCAAAACTAACCATTGTTCGAACCCACTGTCCGTGTGTGCGGCAGTAAGTTGTCTCGCGAGAATGGTGATGCAGTCTCAACAGGAAGCCTTCAGCTTTTGTTCTCCGCACGAAATGATAAAAACGTCAAGAGACGCCGCGGTGCAAGCATTGTTTTGCGACCGGTTTTTTTTATTTATTTCTCGGGAGCGCGGTGGCCGACGTACGTATGAAGTTATAATATAAACATTTTTTTGCAATTAAACAACGTTGCAGTTATGAATTTTGCCCGCAAATAGTTTTTTGTTGTTTCCATTACATGGTGGACGTCATTATTTGTGTTTTTGCTTATTACATTTTCGTGTGCAGTTGGAATTGTTGGGTCGTGTTCTGTCCGCATTGAGAGGTGATTGAGAATTGAACTAACATGCCATTGTATTGTTGTCATTTATAATGACTTTGCATGCCAAATTATTACATTGTGTTGTTTGGTATTACAAAAAGTGATTTCATCTCAGGCATTATACTTATCAAAACTAAACAGATGTGTTTAATGGTCCATCTTAAGAAATAATATACATCCCAGCCGCTATGCCAATGATTTAGTCAATCAATATGTGACACAATTATATGCAAGTTTTCTAAATTGAAATTCACGTCCTTCTGAAAATAGTCAAAAATATGAAAAGCCTAGGAACACGGTAACTGGCAAATAGTTTCATGCTATTATTGTCCACTGCCTCTGACTGCCTCGGTGGCGTAGTTGTACTCCGGTACGGTTACAAAGCTGAGGTCACGGGTTCGAATCCCGGGTTGGGCAAAGTGATATTGGATTTTTCTATTCATTATCAGCCCAGAGTCAGGAATTTGTGCCCGATATGGCGATAGGCTCGCCACCTATCACATCATGGGACGGAACATCTGACGGACGGCAAAATCTGGGTGCCCTGGCACCTCTGCCTACCTTCTGGGAAAAAGGCGTGAGTTTATGTATGTATGTATTATTGTCCAGCATCAATCAATGCTATCTAACTAGTCTTGAATATCTCAAGCCTATTCATTTGTAAAAGACAATTAAACATTCGCCTCATAATTTTAAAACATTACGTCGGAAAATCTACAACTTTCATACATTATGCACATTTTAATACCCCTTAAAATATTCTGATTAACTCATTACTTAAAGCTTAGACATAATAATTTACTATAACAGGCAATAAAATATTCATCAATTCAACATCGAAATTTTTTTAATGTTGTTTGCACGATTCCTTTGTGCAGTGGTTGTTTTTTTTTTTTATTGCAATAAATGGCAAGACAAGCATGGCGTTCACCTGATGGTAAGCGATACGACCGCTCATGCACAGTAGCAAAACAACACATTGAAATACAAAGCCATGCTTGGCACTTCACTGCGCTCGCCATCCTGAGACATAAGATGTTGACTTTCAATATGTCCAGTAGTTACTCTGGCTACAATGTCCTTCAAACCGAAACACAACAGTGCATTTACACTACTATTTAGCGGGAGAAATTGACATTGCAGTTGACCTAACCAGGCGGTCTCTCACATAAAAGTCCTACCACTAGTAAAATATGTAGACCTTTTCACACTCCTAATATTCTTATATACACACAAGCCACTCGAAGCAAATAAAGTATAGTTAAAACTGCAGTATACCAGACAATGGTACCTGCAAGCGACTGCGGCGGTGCGCTGATTGCCGCATTGTGCCGCTCACAATAACTCGATTAGAGCACCGGACGGACACCGGACATGCTACCCGATCGCAACGGGTGGACATGGCTTTATTCAAATAGTCTAATTTTACTGTCGGTAGGTCTGAGGTCGCCTGGGTAGGTACATCATAATGTCTACGTCTCCCGTCAACGGCAGTGTAAATGCACTTCTTTAATTCGGTTTGAAGGATATTGTAGCCAGTGTAACTACTGGACGTATTGATGTATCTTATGTCTCAGGATGGCGACCGCAGTGGAAAGCCAAGCACTGCTTTGTTATTTAAGGTGATGTATGGTTCTGTTACTGTTCATGAGCAGTCGAATCGCTTACCAGCAGATGAGTGGCATGTTCGTCTCGTCATTCACAGCAGTATAAAAAAGTTTCTATCAGTCCATATACGTCCCAATGCAGGGCACGGACCTCCTCTACAATAGAGAGTACGATAGAGTGGTTAGGCCATATAGTCCACCGCGCTGCCCTAGCGCGAGTTGGCGGACTTCACACACCATAGAAATTCTTAGGAATAAAATAAAATTCAAAAATATATATCTTAAAATAGTACTTTTAGTTTACTAGCCAGCCTATAAAATTGTTGAATGAGGCATTTGTTCAGAAGTGGACTTTTTGTGGCTGAAAAAACAGAGGAAGATGAATAAATTAGGCAAAGGGAAACAGGAAAGACTATGTTCCACAATGGAGTTTCTGGGGCATAGAAAAGAGAGTTAATTATAATTGGAAGGATAGTTACTAAGGAGATGTTATACTGTACTACGTGTATAGGCGATTTGTTGAAGTGTATAAATCATGCGAATTGGTCCTAGATACCAAGGTAAAAGTTAACCAATTTTTATTTAATGTTGGTACGTTTACGGTTCTTAAATAGGAAGAAATTCGGGGAAGGAAAAAAATAAGATGGGAACATGGTCAATGATCAAATGGTCATAGAATCTTATTTTATATATAAAAAAAAAAAACAATAACAAAATCATTGCTTCCTTTCAGTTTCCTTTGTGAGTTGTATCATATTGGTCAAGCCAACTCATTCTTGCAGTAATCAAAGATGTATAAAGAATGGCACTTCTATTTAAAAAAGGGGTATTTTTTCTGCGAATAAGTTATCTTTCACGAAACTTCTATCCATCTATTGCACTCAAAGTCATATCAACGTTAAGCGAACGTCCGACCACCCTCCAATTAGGTGAGTGCCGAGCTACCACGGCACAAAGGCAAAGATAATGGTCAGTTAACTTAGTTCGGAAGATAGTTCACTTAGAGCAACTTAACTTTATCAAGTTGCAATTAAGTTCGCCGGCTTAATTGAATATTCTCACGGTCCGTATCACAATTACGACCCCGTGAACCGAGCGATATCGATCGGTGCTTTCCTTCGACCGTCTATTTAGGTTATGAAACGGGGAGCTAAGCTTAGATACTTTGTTTCTCCTGACGTATGCCTTTAACGTAGGTTTTAATTAAATACGTACCTGGTCCCGTATTTGGAGCGGCGGCAACGTTTGTTTAATAATAAATACCTGATTAAACGAGAGAGCTTGCCGAACAATTGAATACGTGGTTGGTATTAAAATTGTGTTCCCACGTTATTTGTGCGTTTAAGAGAATTAGTACGCAATTAGTATATTTATTTGTCGCTGCCACTCTTTTGGTATCGGAAATTCCATATTGAATGGTAAAAGTAGATGAGGAGATAGTATTCATCACTGTATACCTTCAAATGATCTCTACAGCACCTCAGATGTTAATCTGACTGTAAAATGAAAGGCTGCAGATTTAATCAAAGTGTAGACACAATTCTATGGTACTGAATCCCAGAGTACGCACACCTCTGACTTTTCGGAGTCATGTGTATTGATCGTCAATTACCACGCACTGTAATAGTGAAGGAAAATATCGTGAGAAAACCTGTTAAGGTATTCACAAAGTTTTTCAAGATGTGTGAAGTCCGCAAAAACACACACGGTCAGTGCAGCGTCGTGGAATATGCCCTAAAATCTTTGAATTGGATTATTTGTTGAATAGGACTCTTTTCAACAGTGAATGATTATAGGCTAATAAACTGACTTACAGTAAAGACAAATTCAGTTTTTGTGTGATGAATATATATTTTTAAATACATTTTTGTGTAACACATTTATAGGAAAGGACCTATAGTTTATTCAATTCAAACACAGTATGCCAGTTCGGTTAAAATGGCTAATTAAAGAATTAACCAGAAATGCGACATACTTGCATCGTCATTGTGGCGAGCTTTTCCAATATTTTTCACTTTTCTTGTGTTGGCATGTGGCGGAATATGGAAATACAATTACATTTTTAAAAAACGTTTTGTTTGAAGGCGGTGTTTGGTTTTGCTACTGTTCATGAGCGGTATCCCTTACCATCAGGAGAAAGGCTCGGCTCGCCATTCTTGGAAAAAAAAAATCACTATTCCAAATATTTCGACAATAGATCATAAGCGTATGTGAGAACTGAGATCGTTGACAGTATTTTTCAGTCCAGACTAGTGGTTCAATGATTGCCTCGTATGCGGTGTGCTCGCAACTGGAGAGACGATCTCCGGCCTCCATAGGTAAAATTATAAGAGCCGCAATCTCGCATCGCACGGTACTTTACGTTTTGGCCAAAGACGTAAGGTGGATAGAGGTTTAAAAGCTCAAAAATACAGCGAGTTCTCTTTGAGGACCAACTCCTGGGGGGTTGCGGTTGCATGCTCGCGCGTATCCCACAACCCTTGTAGAGGAGATAGCGGTATATCACGGGGTTTTAGTCGGTAGGACGTTCTATTGACCTTATATTAGAACCGTGAGTCCAACATACCTTAAGGGATCCATAAGGGATTTCCTCGTGTAAGAAAAAAAAAGAAAAAAAGTTGTTCAATGATTCCATTTGGCAGTCCTGTCGGTTTTATGGCGTATGGTAAAAATCGCGTATTAGACCTCGTAAAAATGTTTTCTATCAACTATCCTACGATTTTTTGTATAAATTAATTAAAGCCATTAAAACAATTATAAGAATCCACTATATATTTATTAATAAATGAAAAAACTATACGTTATGCATTCAAAAGACTTTCTAGATTTAAAGCTTGGTTGTTTTATAAATATCTGAATTTAAATTTATTTACCTTACGAAATAAATAATAAATACATAAATTGTATTTATTGCATTAATAAAATTGACAGCTTATGCGAATTTTATCTGTTTATAAAATTAGGCACGATCATGAAATGGAGTGTTTATTTCGTTTGGATTTTATGGCGTGATTAAAAATTGAAACTTGGCATTCATGATTTAATTAACTAAGTTTGTTTGAGAACACTAAAAATCGTTAATTATTCTTTGTACCTAAAAATAAATATCACGAATTTTAAATTTCCTTTGCCATCATCTTCAGCTCGTGTCTCAGAAATAATTAGATATTTTCATGTTCCTCTTTCCATGTCTGTCTCTAACGGCATCTATTTGACTGTTTTTGTTAGTTTAGTTAAAGTTATAATTAAAATAAATATAAAAAATATTCTAGAAAAAAGTACTTTACTAATAACAAACCATGCAAATGTAACGTCATAAATCATTCACCTTCACAGCAATTCCATATAAAAACAAAGCCAAAGAATTAAGAAACCAAAAAAAAAAAAATACAGACAGAACCAAAGCAAGATTTACCTCCTTCAATACAAATCTAGCCGAGAGCCGCAATCGAAATCCATTCAAGTACATTAATGGTGAAGACGATTTATTTTTTTAACTCCATTGGTCGGGTATTTGCGCGGCTAAAGAGCATTTTTCCCAGCCCCCCACAAACTAGCACTAAGTACATGCCAATCCGTCAGTTTATCTGTCCCCCTCTTAGTAGATAATATGCAACAAATTGGCACTGTTGCCGCTTGTAAGCATTTATATTGAAAAGCCGCGGTGTGAGGCGTAAGGTATGGGAGGGAGCGGTGAACAGATAGCGGAATATTTGGGAGATGTACTGGTGATTTACTAAAATTCAATTGATAGTTTTGGTAAGTTATTTTTGGGAAATTTAATTTGAATACAGAAATAAAAATATTCTGTGCTTGTAAGGCGATGTGATATTATTATATAGACCCTACAATTATAAAATTTTAAATATGGAATTGAAATCGTTCCTGGCATATAATTTAAGATTTTGATTTCTTTTACAAACGTTTTCCTGCACAAAGTACAGTAGCAAAAATGCCTATATCCATTAAAAACATATGTACACGAGACAAATATATTTGCATTTAGAAAGATTCCGTAACTTTCAGCGCAAAACGCCATATTATTAGTATTTGAGCCCGTCAGTCTCGAAGCCACAGACTACTAGATTAGTCACTATAATACATACATCCAACACAAAATTTCACTTAAGCTTGAGCTTATAACATCGTACCACTTTTTTTCACATTACCACTCAAATAAATACTTCCCCCCGCCTTCGCCTATGCCTTGCACCACGTCTATCGGCCGTCGGTTCGGCGCACACGCAAGAAAGGGCCCTTTCTACAGGCGCGACTACACCTGTTCGTCAGCCCTTTGCGTTCGCCGCGACGATTGTCAAACCGCGTCCAAGGATACGAGTTATGTAGAGACGCCTTGGTACTAATTCAACGATATTTTTTTTGTATTATTTTTTTCAAATTTTTGTTTTGTATTTTTGTAAAATATTTTACTATTCAATTGGTTTCGGAATTAATTTTAAAGTAATGTTACTTTTAAGGACCTCATGAATTTATTATGTATTTTGTACTGATAAATACTAAAATAATATCAAAATGTCGGACTCCGTCAAGGTGGATGGACGACCTGGCTAAGATCATAATAAAAAGATAATCGCTGGATGCAGGCCGCTTCCAACAGGTCGATGTGGAGATCATTGCGGGAGGCCTATGTTCAACAGTGGATTTCCTGTAGATGATATAGTGATGATGACGATGATGATGAAATACTAAAATTAAACTTATTATAAAAAGTTAAACTTGTTATGTTAATACACTCTCTTAGTACTCGTAAGTTAGGAATTAACTTAGGTATTCAATACTAAATATTACACCATTGAAGTGAGTATAGAATTGTTGCATTTTCCATACATTCACAAGTATTAGCTATCTAACGGGTCACTCAATTAATCATTGAATTTAGTTGACATCCTGTAATAACAAATATTTCATAGAAAAATGCTTCTTTTTCATTAAAATTTGTTTGTAAAAATAATCTTTTTTTGTTCGAAAAATTCTGTTATCTATGAACTAACTCCACAGTTTCGATTGTCCAAGATAATTAATTAAAGCGTGGCGCGGCTCTATACCCCTCGTGACATTTATATCCGAACTTGACCGATCGTTGGACAAATGCTATGGGACAATGAAATTAAATGATCGACCCCGAACTACAAATGATTATCTTATGGAACTTAACAAGCCGTGTAATACAAGGGCAAAGTTATTATAAAATAAAAATATTTTAATGATATATTTACTGCTAAATGTTGTAATCTTGTACTCATTTATCATTGGTAATGGATTTTAAGGTTTTTATTTACTTGCCCGAATGCTTTGATACAAAATTAATGAAAGATAAATTATGTGTGTAAAAGAAATGCCAAAAAAGTTGTGACTATGAAATGTGAATGAATAAATATTCATATTTTGTTCGTAAGTTACTAGATATTTAATGCTGATCTGTGGGAGGCGGCCACATTATTGAACATTTTGGTGACAATAATTGTGAAGGGCAGAAAAACAATATCATATCATAATATAAGTACTTTCTTCGAGTTATCTTTGAATGGGCATGAAATATATAATGTAATTGCATATTTAGTCCGCAGAAATAAATATAAAATTTAATATAAATTTCATTGCACAAATCTAAAATGAATAAGATCAAGATGTGTCATAAATTTCCCAAAAACGCTGAAGTTATTTAGATTGTTGGTGCTGTTTGGCTTTCTTTATACATTGTTGTATTATTTATTTATTTAAAAAGACTTCATACATATGCTTTGCAAATGTACAAAAACACTTAATAGATAAAATGCTGATGTATGTACGTGCCTATTAGAAGTGTGTAGGTACAACATTCACAAAGCGAGGGTAACATACAATCTCAGCATACAATAGTGGTAGAAAATTCAAAACAAACTACGATACTAACAAAACAAATATAAGATCTTTGGTGAAAATTAGAAAAGAGAAATAACAATTCTTATAATTTACTTAATTTTTGAGAGGTAGGGTCACTACTCATTCCTTGTTCCTTGAATTAATATATTAGACACGCAAAGAAGATTTTTTTTAATTTAACATTTTATTTTACACCAATCAAATTATTTAAATTATTAGTAGAGAATATAACCACTCTCAATCGTATTCTCGATTGTAGAGTAGGCCCGTGCCCTGCAGTGGGACGTATATGGGCTGATACAGACAGAGAATATAACAGAAAACAATTAAAAATGGCGGTATTACTACTTATTAAAAATAATTGAATTAGAAGTAAAAATCGATTTCCTCATGTCTATTATTTTTCTAAATAAGACACACACACGTTGATACAAACATACTAATTGCTAAACCACAACTCAAAACTGTCGTAATATTTCACTCATTTTTATAAAAGTGTATCCCAAAATCCCGAATCCATACGCTTCCCATATAATAACTGCACCAACGAAGGTAAATTTCATTCAAAGTACTCCAGTTAAACCCCCAGTCTAGGTGTATTCAGTTTTATACGAACGTGGTGTTATCTTTCCGTCGATAACCCTTAAATGTGGACTAATTGCTCTCAAAGTGGCTTACATTTATTCACGTCAATTAAAACGAACGCACTTTATAGAAACAAAGGGATACCGAGATTTAAATAAATCGTGTAATAAATTAAACCGGCTGTCAATTAAACGAAATTGTGAATTTATTTTTTTGAGTTAAATTTCAGACGCGCAATGAGTTGTAATATTTTTTTGAAAAGTTGGCTCTGTGGTCATCAATCATTGTATGGAGTAAGGAGGTCGTATTGTTCGCGGAGTGTACTTTATTTTTATATATTAACACAATGAGTGTGATTACCGGCATAATGCCAAGGATATTTTGAATATACATATTATCTAATTTACGGCAATTGAAATTTAATTTGGTATTCATGTCTCTTTGTTTATGATTGGACCCGCAATATATTTTTTTTTCATGAATAATATTGTTCGTAATTTACAAGCCAATATTCTAATAAAAATAATAGTGGCTTGCTTGAAACTATGCTATCAACAACACAACTGTTTTCTACAGAACTAATAATTATATTATCAATGGCAAGAACCCCAAAATCTTACGATCCTTCGAGCGGAAAATAATTCAGAATTTTAAAAATAAAAAATGTTTTAATCTATGTCGATTTACATAATTCTAAATACTGGATATATTAAATCTCTTTCTGTATACTAACGTTTGGACTAGGGCCAAATTGTATACTAATAATCGTCATCTTAATTAGGCCCAACAATTGGCAAATAGTAACAAACAATATCTACTAATTATTGCCGTTTCCAACTACGAAATAATTCGACACTTCGGCGATCACACGTAGCCACTATTCAAATCCATACTACACCATTCCAACACTGTGTTATCATCAAATCGTAGTTATCTAACTCAAATACGAGACCTCTTAATATTTATACATGAAAACTAATTTGAGTGTTAAAAACGCAATTAGATCCATAGCCATAACTCCGGCGGCAACAGCCTATAACAAAAATAAAAAGAAATTCAACAAAAATTACAACACATTTACAATTACAAAATTCCATCCATAAACCCCCGCAATTACTAAAACAATACAAAGATAAACCCCACTTTATACATAAAAAACAAAAAGACGATCTGTAACACTATCCCCGACTCTCGAGACTTTATTGACCCGTCTTTTTCATTTTTTAAGGAATTCTAATCTGAGCTGTCATCGGCGGTAACAAAAATAACTTTGAATATGAAGCCAGGGGTCTAATGAGACAAAGGGTTAATGAGTATAACAATGGAGGGGTAATAAAATATTGGATTTATACGCGCTGGACAGGTCGGCCGATGCTCTGATAACGCGGGGACTTTAAGGCGAAGCTATTACCTGGGTTGATGTTTGTCGGATTAGTAGGTACTCGTAGTATCGATTATAGGAAATTCACTTGGACCATTCTAGTTGGGGTCGTGGTACAATAGTTTTTATGCGTGTTGTAGGTGGGTACATAATTATTTGAGTATCAATTTTTATCGTAATATGTGGACAGTCGTGCAATATCGGTTAACTCACGTTTTTCTAATTGAAATACTGATAGAGCTTGAATATCCGATATCAGAATTGACTTAAAAATTCCACAACTCAAAGCTCACGTAAGAGTACTTTAGTCACAAAATTATATTTAATTAGTATTCCCACATTTAAGTCCTGGGTACTACATATATAGACAAGGACGGATTAATTTCTCAATGAACGCCTGTAAATAATAGGAATAGGTTTTTTTTTATTGCAGTGAATGGCGAGACGAGCATGCCGTTCGCCTGATGGTAAGCGATGCGACCGCTCATGAACAGAAGCAAAACCAAACAACACCTTGTATTACAAAGCAATGCTTGGCATTGCACTGCGCTCGCCATCCTGAGACATAAGATGTTAAGTCTCAATATGTCCAGTAGTTACTCTGGCTACAATGCCCTTCAATCCGAAACACAACAGTGCATTTACACTGTTGTTTCACGGGAGAAATAGACATTGCGGTGGTACCTACCCAGATGGCCTCTCACATATGAGAGACCTACCACCATTAAATGTGTTATGTTACAGTTAGCTAAGCCTGTAGAACTATGAACTATCGGCGTGATCCTAATGTCCTATAATCTCCTTTTCACACATTTTAATTTTATCTTCCTTGGCGAGAACGTTTACCTTTGTAGTGAATTTCAACAGATGGCGGTAATCACTTTGCATCAGGTAGGCCATTTACTTGTTTTACTGTGCTGACGAAGTAAAATGTCCTGCCTTAATTGTTTTACAACTGTGTCCATTTTTCATTGTTTATAACCTGTTGAGTAATAAGCAGTTGTTAAATGAGAATTAATTTAAAAATATTCCTCGTTATGGTGTCAAAATATAGGTTTTAACTTCGCATGCAATTTTAAAGTGCTCAGAATTAATTATGAATGTTGTTGTGTAATTTGTTTGCGCTTTAAAAACAACGAAACAAATGTCAAAAGCACAAGAATGGTAAATTATGAAAAAGAATTAATCTTCAAATATAATTATATGGATAAACATTTCTGCTCACCATAAATCATCTTCACTTTGTATGACTTTGTTTAACAAAAATATGAGCATTTAAAAAAATTACATTACATACTGTTAACTTGTTGTTAAACCTAGTATTTCATTGTTCTGTTGGACATCAAACTGATAGTCGCTAGAATCCGTATTTATGCATTGTCTCCGTCACTTCGCTGATTTTACAGTTAAATTTAAGGCTTCTGTAGTTATAAGACAATTGAATCTCTGGTCTGCCTTGACGATATGAATATCCAAACCAACATAACACTATTGTTATTCAAGAATGTATTAGCTGTGAAGATAGACTGCTCTAAAATACATCCTAATTTTATTTGTAAACCTATTTACATAATACATATATAAACGGCATATAAAAAAATAAGCAATAAATGGCAAAATTCTAAGATCATGACAAATTCTATGCGTTTTCAATGGGATTTGTCTTTAGTTATCATAATTCCAATTAATCATATTTTAATTTAATGCAACAGCAAAGCATCAAAAGAATGCTAACATTTATCACAAAACGCTTCGCCTTAACATACCACCGCACCGGCCACAATGATCAAATTTCGTTTTTATTGTTAATCCGGACCACTAAATGAGCAGCCATATTGAGGCCACTAAACAACGACACTGGCCAGTACAAATGTGGAAAAACAAAAAAAAAACAGTAATCTCTGGATTCCAGGATTCGATGAAGATTCTCATCGGTGGAGGTTTTATTAAAAAATTCACAATGTTATGCGCTGTTGTGAACGTAATTTGAGAAGAGAATTTCATGTGCGTGTTTATTGTTTGTGATATTGTAATTATGTTTTGTGTTTTATAGTTCTTAAATTTAAGTATATTATTATGATGTCACCGCTACTTATTGTATCTATAATCCGAAGGAATAAGTTTTGCTGTTAATATTAAACATAATTTTTCGTCTATTGAAATATTTTTATATCAAAAGATATGGAAATCATGAACATTTTGAAATTGGTTACATTTGTTAATAAAAATAAATAAAAATAAATAACACCCAACAGTCACATACATAGTCCTAACCCCACAGTAAGATCGAGTCTTGTGTCGTGGGTATCAGGAACTACGAGAGACTTTTTCGGTCTCACAAACACCCAGACCCGGAAGAAATATTTCTGGGCCGCACAAACATTTCTCTCGGTGCGGGGATCGAACCCGCGGCCTCTCGTTTCACAGGCGGCGTCTAACCAACTGCGCCACGGAGGCTGTCAGAATATATGACATAGAATAATGACATAGAACTATTTTATATGGCCATTTAGCCAGGTTACTTTGGTCATCTTTCTTAGTAAAAAAAAATAGATCTGCCATTCTCGATAAAAAAAAATATTTGAACATTTTGACGCACTGATTTGATGCGAGTTTTATGTTGGTCACATAAAACTCTTCGCGTATGTTTTGAGTTCCTCAATATTATAACACAATATACAACGAAATTACGAATAAATATTTCAAGCTTACAAATTTCCTTCAGCGATAGTCCAATGAGTTCTATAAAAGCACGTCCGTTCATTTGTCAGCGGCAATCGCGAGCATTAAGCGACAATTATCTGCCGCTGTCACACACGTATCGCTGCCAAGGAATTGTCTGAGGACGCCGACGTGACGTCAATTGACTTGAATATACAATCGAAGAAACTTTAGGGCTTAAATGGGTCTTAGTTAATGGAGTGAGGTATTGCTTCTAAGCTATAGAATCAATATAATAGTTAAGTATTATAAGAAAATACGCACAAGTTAATGTATATTATAATATGTGACAGTACCACCCTATGTCTATTTTTCCCGCCAAACAGCAGTGTAAATGCAATGTTGTGTTTCGGTTTAAAGGACATTGTAGCCAGAGTAACTACAGGATATATTGAGACCTAACATTTTATTTCCAGAATGGCGAGTACAGAGACTTTCCAAAATGAAATGCCAAAAGTATAGTTTGGTTTGAAGCTATTCATGACCTGGCGTATTGCTTACCATTAGGTGAACAGCATGCTAGACTCACCATTCATTCTAATAAAAAATCTTGGTTGTAATATCTCTGATTTTTTAATTTTTACAGCCGGTGCTCACAAGCAAGCTGTAACTGTAACATGCATGATACAGTAAAGAGACATATCGGCAAACTAGTGATGAGTATCACGTTCCAAGTAGCTTATATCGATAAATAAATAAATAAAATTATATATATATATATGTATATTGACATAAGAGTAAATAAAATTATAAGCCGCGATGATGTGAGCTGCACGCGTACCGCTTGCAATACTTTTGCGAACTATGTACATATTATTTTGAAATAACATACTTTTAGATAGATAGATAGATAACACTTTATTGTTCACCACATATTACATACAAGTAAACAGTTTACATTTTTTGAAATAGTGTAACAACTGGCGGTCTTATCGCTATTAGCGATCTCTTCCAGACAACAAAACAAAAACATACTTTTACGTCGTAACAAATATGAAATAAATACATGAAACCATAATACACAAACAAACAAAATAACTAATTGTTACAATTGAGTGGAAGCCGTCGTAACAACAACAACGTCATAATAATACGTGGTTAAATATAATTAAAATAACAGTCAATCGAATCAATATTTGTTTCGGATCTAGGCGTTGTGTGACTGAGAAGTTGAATCTCATATTTTAATGTGGGGTCTGGAAGAGACCAGAAAAATTGCAAAATACTAATACTATCATATAACCATGTCCAATTTTTTTGTTGTTTTATTAACCTATATATTTTTATGGTCGATAAGCAAGATAATTTTTACAGCAAACGCTAATTGCAACATAATCAGGTCATAACCATAAACTACTAGAAACAAAATAATTGTTATTGTTTTAGTAAAGTAAACGAGCAATTCCAAGATAACCACCTGGAGTTTATGAAGGCGATTAGTAATATACTTTTAATGTACAGGGGTAAAGGGTTGTTATAATAAATAATAATGTATACGTACGTTGCATTATGGCTGTTTAAATTTGAAATTAGTTCTTTGTTTTTGATTAAGCTATTTATGGATGTATGATGAAGTTATAGATTTCAAGAAAGATTCAACAACCATTTCTTAAGATACTATTAGTTTCTTGGGATGATGGTATGTTTTTTAAAATACATAATATAGGTAAAATATATTTAGGAACGTATTTATAAAGTCGAATTAGCCAGCGGATGATTATTTTGTTCATTCCTTTTACTTTTAAAATCAATGGGTTGCCATAACAGGATTGTCATGTTAGGTCAAAGTACATCCTTGTTTTTTAATAAAGTCATGAATACCTAGCCACAAAAATAATCAATTCTAATGCCTTGGGCTAAAGTTAATTCTTCGGTCATCGGAACTTATTATTAAGATCCGTAGGTATTATGGTTGCATTGCATTTGATGGTTCATAATGTGCAGTTCATTTAAAATATCTACCAACAAGATATCCTCTGTCCGTGAACATAATTATATTCGCTTTCTTGAAGCCAGATTTACAAACTAACCGTTTAAGACGATAATCTTGAGTGGAGCACTGTCGTTGCTACATGGAAGGGTACAAAATATGTTTTAACACATCTGTGTAGTAGGTAGAAACCTACTGCTATGCGACTTCCAAAATTATCTGATCCACTTTATCTAGAAGGTCCAGTATGTCATAGAAAATGACCATAAACTTATTACCCACTGAAATGGTTCCTTCACGCATGGCTTATCTAACCCTCAAATATCGCTATGTCAACGGATCTTTGATATATTGGAGGCTTTTATGACCATCGACAACCATGCATCAATAGAAACCCTTCTACAATGCATACAATACAAATGCATACTAAAAGAGGTCAGTGCATACAAACTTAACCCTAAGATGAGACATCAAGGTCCAATTGTCACCTGGTGACATTAATGAAAAGTGCACAGAGCTCGGCAGAGGGCGCTGCGCAGGTGACGGGACAATGTGATGTTGTATATCACATTAACATTATGTTCACAAGGTGAACGTTGTCCGCTATTGTCCACTTATGTTCGGGATTCGCACGCGGTGGGTTATATGGCGCTTGGGTTTAAAATTGTGTTTTAAATTCACGTTTCTGGTTATGAACCGTAAGATATAAGTTTAGTGGCTGTAAATTAACACAATAGACTTTTGTTCTGGTGAAAGGAATATAAAAATTCGTTTCAAAACTGTCGATGTAAGCTACTGCGCCTCGAAGATTATACAATGACAGCCTTCATAGCGCAGTTTGTCCAACGCCGATTGGGAAACGGCTGCGGATTCGATTCTCGAACTGAAACAAATATTAGTGTGAACTACGGGTATTTGTTTCGTGTTTGGGTGTTTGTGAGACCGAGAAGTCAGACACAAGGTCGGTCTTAGTGTGGGGTTAGAACTATTTATGTGACTGTTGGGTGTATTTATTTATAATAACAACGTACGACTACCTTGGTGTCGTAGTTGTATTACGGTACGGGTATAAAGCAGAGGTCTCGGGTTCGAATCCCGGGTTGGGCAAAGTATTCTATTCATTACAAGCCCAGAGTCAGGTATTTATGCCCGATATGGCAATAGGCTCGCCACCTATCACATTGTGGGACGGAACATACATGGCGAAATGTGGGTGTCTTGGCATCTCTGTCTTCTGGGATATAGGCGTGAGTTTATGTATGTAACAACGTTAGGTTCACACAGTAAGATATTTCGTCTAATCTAACTGTTTTTGCTGGTACCTTTTGAAGTGGAGCATATTCGTGGATTGCGTAATAAATTATTAATCTACACTGGTTTAAATAATATGGTTTTGGATAGTGGCATTTTAATCGAATAAGCCTAACACCCCTTCCCTCTGTTCATTCTTTATTGTACCCACTCCCTTTCCGATTTGATGGTCAGGAAACACATTAATGATACAAGCTTTATACATTGGCATGGGTAGCAGCGACCACTTACCATTGTGTTCTCTTTGCTCCTTTGTCGAACGATAATTAGCAACAAATATTCAAATAAACTCAAATTGTTTAAGTTGTGTATTTTGTAGAACATATATTAATTTTCAGACTCACAGAAACTCTTTACAATTTCAAGCATTTCATCCGGCATGTAAGCCCCGCGAGATCTTATTGTGGCGGCATTATCCATTGAAAGGGCTACCTATTGTTGTTTCACTTTAATATAAAACAATACGCAAAGCTTTTCACATTGAGCAACATCTTTTATTTGCTCTGTCCGCCCCTTTGTGCGTGCCGCGGCCGCGTTTTATCTTCACTCATTAAAGGAGTCTTTTTCTTATTGCGTATCTCTTATTGTGAACTTAGATGGATATTCCGTTGACATTTTCATAGTTGCGTTTCATTATCGCTTTGGAGTACTGCTCTGTGATTCTTTTTGCACGGCTCTGTTGCTAATTACATACTGATTGATATTGTATAGGTATAGTTTGGGTTGTTGTTTTACGTTGAGTGGTTTTTAATTTTTCATTACATATAAAATTATACAATGTGTGTTGTGCTTAGTTCATCACTCTAGCTCAGTAGGCGTTGGTAATTATAATTATATACTTCAATAATTTATTTTTTGGTATGTGATGTTTAAAAATGATACAGTATGTGTTCTAAAATATGAGACATATTGAATTAAAAACGAAACCTTTAAAGTTTATTAATTGTTACGACTGTCTCGTTGCAACATTTGATATTTGTTGTTGTTTCAATGTTGATATTATACTTCGGACTGTAAAAAAAAAAAAAAATGACTAACATAGAAGTTTACCATTGAAAGTTTTAGATTATCTACTGTGATTCATCTAATTATCCCTATCCTAAATATACAATTAATAAAGCCGCATTAAAATAAAATATTTCGTCAAACCAATTACAGAACCACCATCACTTAACTCCAAATTTAGTTATTTCACAAAAACAATACAATTCAAACGATAAAAGAATATTTAGAAGAATTAAACCGCACATACATATCGGAATCTCGAGATATCATTCCCGTCGCGACCGAAAGAAAAAAAGAAACAAAGTCAATAATAACATTTTATCTTTTACGTCGTTTATATTGGGATTATCTCGCCAACAAAAGGTAACATAAGTGAATGGATGTGAAGAGGCTATTTAATATTAATACTGGTTTTTATCTGAAGATTGCTTCGCTAAGATTAATAATTATGAATCAGATTCCTTTTTTACATTAATTGCAATTTGATGTTGATTTTAAAATCCTAGCGGGAGTATACATAGGTACATTCAGTGGATATGAAGCCCAGTTGCATATACTAATTTTGACGATAACTTTAATTTTGATAATATCATTGACATACATTTGAGACACAATTGGCGGGTAGGTACCACTACACTGTCTATTTATCCCACCAAACAGCAATGTAAATGTACCGTTGTGTGCCGGTTTAAAGGACATTGGAGCCAGAGCAACTACTAGACAAATTGAGACTTAGCATTTTATGGTTCAGGATGGCAAGCGCAGTGGAAAGCCAAGCATTGCTTTATAGTTCGCGATGTTTGGTTTTGCTACAATTCATGAGCGGCCGTGTCGTTTACCATCAGGTATACGGAATGCATGTCTCGCCATTCAGTGAAAAAAAAACGATAAACTGGTAGAAATTATCAATAACATATATTCGTACAACCCAATAACTAACATGATTCTCTCTCTTCAGACACAGGAAGGCCATTGCTGAACATAGGCCAAGATAGATCACCATAACCTGATTAAATCTGTTAAATACATTATCACTATGGACTGGTATATATGGTATCTCTTAAGTCTCATAGCCTCCTGCCTACCAGAGGTACTTTTTGTTTAGTATGTTGGTGAAACTTTATCATTGTATTCCTAACCGTTTAAAATGGATCAGAAAAATAACAAAAAAAATCTCACCCAAATATCCAATCGATGACACTGTTAAGTAAAATTGGTATTTTCTTTCAAAAGAAAAGCGGCAGAATTTTTCTTTTCTTATGTACTATCAGTAGTACAGATGTAGGTACGAGGTTAAGTAAGGAAGTTAGAATAGCTACGATAACTATGTTGATACAATTCTTTACTTCAATAAACAAATACGCAAGCAGTTTTGTGGGGCTATGGAACTGTACGTGCATTTGTAAAAAAAATTAAAAATGTAATAATAAATTAAAAAAAAATAGACATGTACGTTTATGTTGTCTAGCTCTCTATAAATATATACCTATATATATATCTCCACCTTTGTTAACCGTTACATAAAATGCATCGAAATATGTAATTAATTCTCTAGTTAGAGATAGATAGATTATTAAAATCGTAAGAAACATCGAGAATTCAAAAAGCGGTAGAATATAAAAAAAAATCTCACAATAAATGCGTTACAAGAATACCTTTTCTGCGTAGTTATTACGTCTATTAATAACCTTACGGCGACGAAATATAGTCCACAGATAGGATTATAAAAGCTAACACAAAGGTTTATCTGGGTAACAAACGTCTCTCAATAAAAAGTCCAATGAACCGCGACGGCAGTAGCCCATGTGAGAAACTCTGATGCATTGTTTTATCTATATAGAGCTGATGATACGAATTTTTGTGTATTTTATTAGTAGGATGTTTTTGTAAATCTTTCACCATAATACTGTTTTAGAATGCTGTTTAATATTAAATTCTAATATTTTGTGTCTTATATTAACATTTTTAGTTTTATGTATTAACTTCGTGAACAATTCCGTCAATATTATTCCTCGATCTAAACTGTATATTATAAGGAATTATGGACAAAAATGGCTTTCGATACTAAAAATCAAATCTTTTCATGACTACAAAAAATATGTACATATTTGAGATCCACGAGTGACTCTGTAGTTGTTTACATGAAATAGTTTTGTGTGAATGGCTTAATCCTTAACTTGTAACTTTAACTTTACTTTAATGTTTATAATATTTTTATGTTAACTTTAACACTACATCTTGAAACTAAACTTGACTCAACTTGATATTTATTTTCATGAATTATAAATAATATACTTCAGCTCTATATAAATACAAAATCAGTCCTGTGAAGTTAGCCGACCAATGTGTAGCCGATAATGTGGGGACAAATACAAATTGATAAACAAAAAGAAATACATTACCAACACATATGTATGCATATAAAGTTGGTGATACCGGTGACTTGCCTATATAATGTTACTTTTTATGGCTTAAACGAGGCATTATTTTCACGGCAACATTGTCTAGTATGACAATGTTAATAGAAAAGTGAATGCTTTTTTTGTCTGACTGACTCGATGATGCTGTTGGATATACGATTATGACGCTGACGTCTCGGGTTCGAATCCCGGGTGATATTGGATTTTTCTATTCAATAAGCCCAAAGTCAGGAATTTGTGCCTGATATGGCAACAGGCTCTTCCCGCATCAACTTGTAGGACGGAAGACACAAACTGAAACGTGCTTATCCTAGTATCACCTCTGTTTACCCCTTCTGGGAAATAGGCGTCAGTTTATGTATGTACTCTATGCGGGCTATAATGAACAATGAACCTGATGGCATGGATTATGGCGGGATAATGCCCTATTACCAGTTTGCTTACGACCGAATACTGGAACGCCATTCAAATAATAAGTTGCTCTTAACAGCGCACGGCCCACTTAGCCAGTACATTTAATCGGGATTAACGTAGTTAAGTAACGTAGTTAATTTATATTTACGTTGCGTTCCAGTATTTGGGTGTTAGAGTACTAGAAACAAACAGGACTAGGAATCCTAGTTAGGTATATATATCTACCTACTGTCCTATCTACTTGCATTGTCTATGTAGTCACTAAAACTACCACCCGACTTTGTTTTCGGCAGCAGTCTTGGCCCATACATATCCAGCCCACTACATAACACGGGCTCCCTCTAAAATCGAAATTAAGATTGAGACGGGTTAGGCCGTATAGTCCACCACGCTGGTCAAATGCGGGTTGGCGGCCTTTGCAACTATAGAAATTCTTACAAATCCCTATGTAGGTTTCCTCACGATGTGTTCCTTCATCAGTAAAGTGCATGGTGATTGACTATCAATACACACATGGATTGGATAAGTCAGAGGTTTGCCCTGGGATAAAAACCCGTGACCATGGTGCACATGTCATGATGGCATGAGGCAGCTGAGTCTGATTTGTTACCAACACCACCACGCCAAAATTCTTGCTGGTTTATCTATTTCATCATTATGATTGCCGGACCCTTTGCACGCTTATATGTTATTAAGGTAACTATCAAAAAATATTTCATTGGTATTTAGACACTTTTGATGGTTCTTTCATCTTGCCAGACACATTGAAGATGATAACATCCAAAGCAACTACGATCGAAATTTCATAATAGCTGATCGTTTGATACCTATGTTACAGGCATGCCCAGCCATCTTCAGCTTTTATAAAATGATGAAAGGCTGGTGGCCACGGGCTCTTAGTCTGTTAGGCCTGTAGAGACATTTAAATAATCAATTATACATCCTGAAAATCCCTCTATAATTTAAAATTTAATTTTTATCAGACACTGAAACTCTTATATTTTAATATTCAATTAACAAGTGCCAAATGACGTTAATTCTCACCACTCCAACCCTACAATTATATGAAAACGGTACCCCAACCAATTACGTTACAAAATCATCTATCACTACACCAGTACGCTATTGTCGGCGCACAGACGGACGGATCAATGGGCACTGTTAACTAGCTGTGAACAAATGGCCGGATGGTGATAGGACCATGTTCGGGTCGTGGTTGTATTGCTAAATGGAAGATATTTAGGTGGTTTTGGCGGTAATTATCAGTTACATAAACGCCTTTTTCTCAGAAGGGGTAGGTAAAAGTTCTATCAGGACATTAACGTTTCGCTTGTGTATTCCGTATCATGATGTGATGTGATAGTAATTATTAGTTGGAATCACGAAAATAGTTATATAATAAATAACACCCAACAGTCACATACATAGCCCTGAGCCCACACTAAGATCGAGACTTCTGTCGTGGGTATCAGGAGCTGCGAGAGACTTTTTTCACAAACATCCAGACCCGAAAGAAATATTTTTGGGCCGCACAAACATTTCTCTCTGTGCGAGGATCGAATCCGCGGCCTCTCGTTTCACAGACGGCGTCTAACCACCTGCGCCACGGAGGCTGTGAAAAAGTTATATAGAGTATACAGTAGGTTGGCTTACAAATTATGCATAAGAGTTTCGAAGTTAAGAGTACTGGTGGTATGTCTCTCATAAGTGAGAGGCTGTCTGGGTAGGTACCACCGCATTGTCTATTTCTCTCATCAAACAGCAGTGTAAATGGACTGTTGTGTCTCGGATTGAAAGACATTGTAACCAGAGTACCTACTAGACATATTGAGACTTAACATCCTATATCTCAGGATAGCGAGCGCAGTGGAATGCCAACTATTGCTTTGTAATTAAAGGTGGAGTTTGATCGCTTACCATCAGGCGAACGTCATGCTCGTCTCGCCATTCTATGCTATTAATAAAATCTCACGGCTTTTTATATCAGGACATTAACGTTTCGCCTTGTTTGTTCCGTACAACGATGTGATGTGATAGTAATTATCAGTTGGAATCGCGAAAATAGTCATACCGGGTATCTCAAGGTTGCTACCGGAAACGAAGCCGGGTTTTAGTGACTACAAACACAATGCAACAAAAAAATTCACAAATAACAGCGACAATTATTTTTAATGATTTTTTTAAATATCGTCATTTTTGGGTGGTAAATCCATAGTTTTTACTAAAATAATAATTTAAACTTTTTTATACCTTAGATTATTTATAAATAAAAGGGTATACACTATTATTTTAGAAAAAAATGCATTTACCACCCAAATATGGTCAAAGGAAAAAAATAACAAAAATAATTGTGGCTTTTTTTTGCAATTTTTTCTGTTGCATTGTGTCTAAAGTCGCTTAAACTACCACCCGGCTTCGTTTTCAGTAGCAGTCTTGATATAACCTGTATAGAGTGGTAAATCGGCCTACTAATTCTGCATAAGAGTATCGAAGTTAAGATATATTTTTTTTCGATTTTGCTCAATTCAGGGTTGTATGATAAGAAATCCTTTTCAAATGTGTCACAGACGCGTATTTAACAACGTATTTGCGATGATATAACTTTATGTATACGGAAAGTCTACCGAAACAACTGGTACTAAAACAGCGAGACATAAACATTTTTTTTTCTCAAGCTATAAGTTGATAATTATTTTATTTTTACCAGACCTTGAATGTTTATGATTTTTCTACTTTAGGGCTAAGATGTTATAGATGTTAATCGAAAAGGAACCCTATCTACATATGTATATGGGCTGATTCATGAATAATTTGAAAGCCAAAATTCCAAATTAATAAACGGTTAGTATCCCGTTTGCGTAACCAAAGACGGTGTAATTAACAAAAGCAATCGTTTCCTTGACATTTATTTATTTGTGCATAGACCTAATTCGCGTTTAGTGCGCATATTTGAACAGCGAACAATCTAGAACAATCCTTAGCATGCCATCAGATTGTGTTCATAGAATTAATTGCTGATCCGAGTAAATCTATTGGGGTTTTGAAATTATGAATCGGTAAGTTTTTGCAATTATATATAGGATAGCAGCTTGTATGCCCATATAGGCTAGTTGGAAGCCGAAGTGTTTGCCATAACTGTAGTCTAGAGTTCGTTTCCAGAGCCTACGTTTCACGCTGACAAAGTCATGGGTTCGTAATATTTATATTAAATATCACCCTAATGGTTTTGTTTATGGAGACTGTTCCACCCTCACACCCGCGACTACAACTCTTGTAAGCCATGTTCAAAAATGGCACGCATTTTAATGACTTTCAGTGGAAGACTATGTTTACCGACGTGAACTTGGGCCGGCTTTAGATTAATGATGAATCTGAAGACATTATCTACTAAAACTCAATTTATAAAGTAACATATATTTTTAATGTTATATACATTGTTCAAGCATTAAATGTTATTAAGAGCAGATTAGGGCAACTATGCGTCCATTTTATTGACATAAAATCCTACGAACTATATTTTAACCTCTACTTATACACCCATAAACCTTAACATACGTATTAAAGAACAATACATGAAACAGACCCAATACTCGCCTCAGGGCAACCTAAGTAATGAAATCAAACATAACTCGAGCCCAAAAAAGGCGATTTTGTATGAGCAGTAATTACGGTTACTGACGCGTGCCAGCCATTACGTTTATAACGCATAATATTTTTTTTTTTTTTTTTTTTTATTGCAGTGAATGGCGAGACGAGCAAGCCGTTCGCCTGATGGTAAGCGATACGACCGCTCATAAACAGTAGAAACATCCCACTGCGCTCGCCATCCTGAGACATAAGATGTTAAGTCTCAATATGTCCAGTAGTTGCTCTGGCTACAATGTCCTTCAATCCGAAACACAACAGTGCATTTAAGCAGTGTTGTTTCACGGGAGAAATAGACATTGCGGTGGTACCTACCCAGATGGCCTCGCACATATGAGAGACCTACCACCAGTAAATAATAATAGTGCTAAACAATAATAGTGCTAAACAATTATACCGCGGGGTAATGGAAAATTCCATAATAAAAATTCCGTAATAAATAATAATGCATTGTTACGGAATATATTTTATAATAATACCTATAAAAATGGGTCATTAATTAAAACTGAATTTGAATTTGGAATGTCTGATTTCTATTTTAACAATTTATAATTTGAAAATGTTTTGTTATATTTTAATCTGATTAAAAATGATTAAATTAAATATTTCATCTTAATTAGCATTATAAATAGAACAAATAATATAAAATTAAATTAATTAACTCATTATTCCACAATCCCCGCGCAGATAAGAATATTTTTAATTAAACGTAGCCTAAATATGATAATATTACACGCATTAATTTTAAAAATGGAACACGTATAATCCAAGTAAATAAAAACAAACAAATAAACAGTAAATTAAGTGCAAATAGCATAACATTTGAGGTCAATTAACTTCGACACCCTAACTAAGCGCTCCACACCAAAATCAGAGGCTTAACGCATCGGTGGCCACGATTTTTTACCATTATATGAAACCTTCATATACTTTATTCACATGTGATAAAGACTATATTTGCTTATTAAGTGTATATTCTCTTGCAAAGTTATGTTTGTAACATAATAGTACGAGATTGCACGTCGCACGCGTTTAGTTTTAGGATTCCCTCAGTTAATCATAAAAACGCCGCTTTATTTATGGTCGGCCGCATATATTTAGACTTATTTATACAAATATAATTTATGTGTGAGTATAAACAATTTCCATAACTAGTGCCCACGGTTTCCGTCCGTTTGGTATGACATTTATAGTGTCGTATTTCGTTTGACTTCCTTGTAAAAATGCGAGGTAGTGAATAACAATTGTGTGAAATGGTGTTATATTGTTTGTCATAATATAACTTGACTGTTTGCTTATCTTTATAAAGTTCTTTGTTACATATTTAAAAGATATAAACTTTTATATTTTTATACAATATATTAACTTATATTGATATTTTAAAATATGAGGAAATCCATTACGCTGTTGGTAGTGTATATTTTTTTTACAAAACTTATTTCATTCAGGATTTACATGTTTGAACTGCTTATTATTTTGTTTATCACCCAAACGCATTCTATAAATTTTTATTTACGTTTATACAATTTTATTTAGCGGATTACCTACTTCCTTATCAACTTTAAAAATGCTCATTACTCCCACCCAACAAATTATACCCACACCTTTATAATATTCAAATTATACCCACTACTTTAAAATATTCTATATATATAATATTCTTAGTAATACATTTTACATCTTATACATTCAAAGATATATTTAATAAAATAAAAAAAAACCTACGGAACCCTCTCTTTCTTCGAACAACTACCGCATACCTGGCTGTTTTTTATCGCAACAATTACAGAGTTAACAGGGCTTGTAATAGCTGATTGTTGATTGGTCGAATAAAAACACTCGCGTGTTGTAAATTAGTGCGCAATTAATTCTATTAGTTCACCGTCACGTCTGCTAATTATGCTTTGATATTGTGTAGGGCGGAGTTTATGATTTATTAATTTTGCATTTTTGTTGTACAAGTCGTTTAATGACTACCGCCCATTAAAAACTGGGGTTTAAGTTCTCAATATAGTAAATAGGGGAATTGCTGGACAATAAGAAAGAGCTTGATTTTTTTGAGCCTCTCAATCTCCAAAATAAATACGACAGCACAGTTGACACTTCAATTCGGTTTACTCATTATTTTAGTCATAGATTTCTTTGAAATCAAATCATTGGGGCTTATTCAGGAATTATTTGCCCATACACACGCTACGTAGAAGGTAGGACCTATCTTCTCGGTCACAAATAAATGCTATTTTTGTTTTTAGTCTAGGAAACAAAAATATGACTAATAATGACTCAATGAAGAAAAACGAAATAATTGAATAAAATTATTACTGGTAAGAAAATGAAAGTAAAAAAATGTTGCTGTGTGTGGTTTTTCTCTTATATAATCATTATCGTTTACGTGTCCTTTAGAATTGAAATTTTGTAATATATTCCATATTACTATGTTTATTTCAGATACCTAAACCATTCAAATCCTAAACCACACCTATTAAAATATTTACATACAAAAAAACACCTCGTGGGATTCAAATGATATTGAATAGCCAAAGCCAATTAAATCGATAAGTGACACGGCGACACGGGCGTCGTCGCCGACACGCGTCCACTTGTCGGCGACGACGCGTCGTATTGTGCCTGTCGTATTCAATGTCGATGCGCCGACCGTTTGTGTAGTGCCGCCTTAAAAAACGGGTCGTTAGTTAGACGGATCTCTTGACAATTTTAGCAAATGAGCGAATTGGTTGGACAGAGTTGAAAAGTGTTTTATTGGTATATTGCGGTTTGTAATTATGGAATTACAATTTAATTATTACATTGATTTAAATTTTTTCATTAAATAAATTTTTACTAGTCGGTTAACATAAAATTATATTTTCATGATTAAATGTTTCATATTAGTATTGATGAATTATTATTTTATGTTATTTTTGCATTTCTTGCAACCTCCATTAGACATGGCTAATCTTAGATTTATTCAGTGCTTATGTTTTCACGGATAATCGTTAATTTAATTAATTAATGTTTACGTTAAAATACAAGAATTTATAAGTTAGTAGTACCAAGGGTAACCTTACAAAGTAACCTTACAAAAAAAATGTCATATTTAAATAAGTTTATAGTAAGTCTTAATGTGCGTTAATTAATTTTCTTTATAAACTTTCGTCAAGCACAGGCGCGAAAGTTAAGTCGCAGACAAAAAATAGTTTCACATATAAAATTATATTATACCAAATCCATTACGTTAATCTCACCGTAAATTATGTTTGTTAACATTTTTATATTCTGCTTAATGTTGGTCGCGTAAATTAATTCCTACATATTTTTTGATAATAACCACATTCGCGGATAATCCTCGGATTAATTTCTATAAATTAAAAAATAAAAGACGTGCACTCTTCTCCGCTAATCCGTACGCACTGTCATAAAACTGGCTACAATAAAAACAAATTGATTTCCATTTTCAAATTTGGAACTTAAAAGCGATTCGTTGTTCCGATTACAATTCGAATTTAGAATACATGTGACGCTATAAAACGGTCCGCTTTTTGACTTTCACCGTCAGTCGGCCGGTGTCTTCCCACGATGTTACTTGTTTAGTAGGCAACAATTAGACAATTGTCGGCCATTTTAACGATCAACTATAAAATCGGGTTTCAGCCTCTCATTAACCGCATTCTTCTGATACTTCCGCTTTTATAGTTTTACTAATCAACGCTTCGAGATTAATACGGTCTCGTACGTAATGGCGTTGGTTGTGTTCAGATTAATTTTATTGGCCCGGTCTTGGACAATTGGTCGTATAGATAATTGAGTTTTAGACGCTTCGGCTCTCTTTTGATTCGTGTTTACTGTTGACCACTTCGGTAACTTATCGGCGAGTCGCGAGCACTAACAGCGCTCCCTCTAATTTAGATTAATGAAATGCATCCCATATCCGGGTTTACATGTTTTAACACGTACAAAAATTTTGTTAGAACTCAAAAATTCCTTACTTTTATGTAATGTGTAAAAGTCGACCGATTTCTTTATCAGACTGTAAAATTTACTAATAAAAACATCATAAAATGGTGATACACTCGGCATTTTATTGGCTTGTTTTATTTATAATTTAATAAACGGGTAATGTGGGTATACCTCGGGCACATAATGTACGGCCACTTTGCAATTGATTTGGTATTAACACAGTGTCCAAGTTAAATTTGCATTTATCTAAGATTTTGTACGTGCAATTTTAGCGGAGCTATTTAAGCTGGTGGAACACTAATAACTCGTCAATACACGTATAGCTTTATTAGAATCTGATAAAATTGTCGAAGATTAAATATCTTGTAATAAATTACAGAGTAATAAGTTTGTGTAAACGCGTGTCGGATGGAGATATATTGGTGAATTTGCCTGAAATACATTGAGTTGATGTGATCGATAGCTTATTTAGAATAGAAACGGACTAGTGAGAATAGATTTAGGGTTAAAACATAGGGTAAAATATAGCGATCGAATTACTTTTTTTTATGTTCCATGTGGCTATGTTTAGAAATATAATTTATTTTAAAGACAACGGGAAAGTCTATTTAGCTAAAAAGCTCTCTGAAATAATTTTGTGTCCATGTGATTTATGTCTGGTAATGGAAATTCAGTTAGCGGTTTAAGAGTTTACCACTTACAATCGTAGAAGAGACTTGTAACCTGCAATATGCTTAAATAATTGATACAAGTTCGCCAACTCGCACTAGGCCAGCGTAGTGGGCTATATGGCCTAACCACTCTCAATCGTACTCTCGATTGTAGAGGAGGCCCGTGCCCTGCGGTGGGACGTATATGGGCTTATACAGAATTGATACAATTGAAAACATACTAAATTAGGTATGATTTTTGTACGTCCAATTGTATTATTTAAATATGTAACGGAATATTTAAAAAGATATAAATACCATTCTACTGTACTACATTATATTTTGAGTAAACCGAAAACAGTTGACTCTGTTGCCTAGGTACACAATAAATACATTAAAAGATTATTTACTAAAGACGAACTTACATAAAAATATACTTATCTGTAAAACGTGTTTAATTTTCTTCATATCAATGATGAATATTAATGTACAAGTAAAATCCTAATGCGAAGTGATAGTATGAACATTTAATTACCTTAGAGTAATCTTTAAAGGTACTTCGCTGATGTTACTACTTAAATAAAATGATAAAGAAATAAATAGAAAATTATTTTTAGTGATATCAGTATTATGTTTGCTTCTTATGTAAGAAGAAAATAGTAGTCTATATGTCCACTATAACAAAATGATAACGAACTAACTAGAAAATTTGTAGTGATATTGGTATTATGTTTGCTTCTCACAGCTTAAAATATAATAGTATAGTCTATATGTCCACTATGTCTAGTATAAATATATCATGTATACATCACACAGCTGAGCTTACTGTATTATTAAAATTAATTTAGGTCCTCGCCCACCAAGCTGGACAAGTCCGGGGTGGTAGATTTTATATAACTTGAACATTCTTGGAAGGACTTTTCGGTATGCTAAGTTTCTTGCGATCTTTTCCTTACACGTTAAGCTGGGTGATAAAAAATAATTGCTAATACGTACATAGCCTCAACGAGTTAGAGGTGTTTGCGGTTTGCCTAAGGATGCTGCATAGGCAGTCTTGTCAAACAGAGCAGTGTGTGAATGTTTTATTCAAGGTCTCTAGATGGTAATTCTCAAATTCTATAATAAAAGTGGATTTCACAAAGATGTTGTATGGAAACCTTCTCGTAAATGTCACCTTTTAGGTGCTCCATTTTGGTAGTAATTATTTACTTTTAACTCGTTGTGCGATAGTGGAATTCAGCGGCTGATATTAACCCAAGCAATTCGTTGATAATCCTTACGCCAACATAATGCCGAACAATCTGATCAGTTAAGTTAATCAGTTCCCTCCACATGTAACAATTAGATAAGGGCAGAATACACATATTTTAATGTAAAATGATGCCTTAGATTTACGCGAATGTTACCACGAAAGCTGTAAAGCAATCGAAACTTCACGTCAGGAAGTTAAAAAAAGTAAAAATTAAACCAAATCCCTGATAAAATCCGTAAATAATAGTTTTATTTCAATATTATAATGTAGGTGGTCCATATTGTTGATTATCGCCACAACCATGAAATACAATTTCATTTAATTACGAGTGGACATGTAATTTCTTATAATTGTGCTTTGTGTTGATTTATGCGCGCGGTGGGTGGAACAGGGCAATTTTATTGTTTCGGCTTTTCGGTAACGATTAACGGTATGCTGATGATATTCGGGTGCGACTACTGTGAAGAGCGGAGGTTTTAATCGATTTTTAATTAATTTATGCGATCTGAAATGATAAATGAGAGCAGTATATTGACAAGTTGGATGAGGTATAGATTGCCCTCGATCTTTGGGGTCCGAAAACATTGTTTCAAGCTGTTGCCAAATATTAGTAACAGTTTTTCTCCCTCCATATTTTATTGTATTGAATCTGTTCAAACTATTAAATTACGAGTATATAAATGCTTGTTTTAAAACAATATGTCAATATTTAAAAAATATATAATTGCAATTCCATTGTGAATATAGTAGTCTGGCTATAGGTGGCTCTTCGGTTTAATAAGCTACATAATAGAAAATCAAAGTAAGGTAACATATGGTAACTTATCGTTCCATGAGTGAAATTGAGCTTGGTATTAATTATGCGGGTTAAAGACTTCAAAGAGTCTCGCCGAGCTTCAATGCTCGGTGTCATTACGTTGCGTGCCACTGTTGATCCTGACTTACAGGAGTGGTGGATGTGAGGGCGGGATAATCTTCTATCTGCTATGCCGGTTTTTATGCCAAAAGCCTCATAAAATATACGAGTATATATTTTAATATTTATGTGAGAATAGTTCCGTCTCGGGTCAAATCAAACAAAGATTGTTTGGAATTTAAAATGCAATTTTGGTTTTCATTTTCCTGTTTTTATTCACGTCTTTATTTTCCATTCACAACGTTTTCTACCGTCCTCCAGACTATTCTCCCTTATTCCGCCCTTCCGTACTTCAACATCTTAAACATTCATCCTCTCACTCTTTCCATCTTTAGTCATTTCATTAGTCATCTCTTTCACACAAACCACGTTCCATATCAATCATTCGTCAAATGTATCATCTTACTCATCTTTCATCAGAACATTCAAGTCAGAAAGAAAGAAAGAAAAGAAAATCCATTTATTGGTCACTTGCACACAATCGTTTAACATAAATTGTCATACACCAAACAGAAAATAAAAAATTAAAAAGTTTATACGTTGCAAAAAATTTACACATAGGTGACCACGTCAAGTCCTACGTTTATTATAAATTACTTCCACCCGCTACCGCTCATCACTACGCGTCATACCTCATTGATAATTTGTAAGCCCGTAATCAAGTTCACGGTGAAATCGCTAATTTGATTTTACAGTGTTTAACCTCACTTACAGGCCATCATGCATGAGGTGGACAGAGCAACTAGATCGTCAATTTTAATGGCGGCGATAAAAATTATCCGCATTTTGTGAATTCATTACAGGTGTCCTGGAGAGATTTATTTGAAGTGTTAATATGTTTGCGAAAGTTGTAACTGTGTGGGCGAGTGTGTAATTAAAAAAAACGAAGTTTCTGTTGCTTTGTCATATGATCATATTGATGTAACTATGAGCTATGTAGCTTGTTTAAATATTTAGATTATTTTATTTATAAACATGAATACATACATAAACTCATGCATTTTTTTTAAGCTTGAGGTGCAATCAGGCCGTTTTGTCTTGCATTTTCCGTCACACGGTGTGATAATAGGAACTATTGATACAAAGAACAATGATAAACCTCCATACATTTTTTTGTTGTAATTTTTTTTGTGTGTATTGAGATGAAAAATATTTTAAAATATACATTTCGAATTTCTTAACAATTATTTCTTAAGATTTACTATTGTAGCAAGCCTAGGAAAAAAGATATTCCACTTTAAAGTTTTACAGATTTTCTATATCTTGTCAAACTCTGTGGGTAGTTAATGTTATTTTGTCCCATTTATATTGGCGTGAGGCAAAGTTACGACCCACAAATAAAAGTAAAAAAATATTTTTTACACGCAATTTAAACATCGAGTACTTATTTATTTCATTAATCTAATAGTAATATCATGTGCAATAAAATAAAAAGGAAAGAGGGGACAACTATATATTATTATTTGCACAATAGCGCTTTCGGGCGACAGAAGCAAAGTGTTATTCCTTAATTAATTAATCAGTGATTATTTTGCTGTTCGCACTTCTCTGCTCTATTTTTTTACATTAATTTTTTGATAAAGATGATGCAAGAAAGCCAGTCAAGCATATATTTTAAAAATGGCAACATTGAAACGACATAACGCCTCTCCAATAAAATTAAGGCAAATATCAATAGAGTTTTACGAAAAATGTGTTTTCGTAATTCAGGCTTAGGTTCGCCGTGAGCTAGGCACCAAACTTACTTAGAAAATTAATTATTAATATTTTTATACATGAAATTTATAGACGCTTACGAATTGCATTAACAATGATTTTACCAATGTTCTTTCTGACTTCGGGGTGAAAATGTACAGAAGAATATTACTTTATATTACTATACCCAAACGGGATTCTAACACAAGACCTCACGTTTATCATACCGTATTACAAAAGCGCCATAGGCAGTTGATATTTAAAAGCATTACAAATACGTACTATCAATGTTGTATTGTTGCTACATATGTATCGATTCGGGTAATCTATAAAATTAATCTCCCAATAATCAAATTTCCATTCCAGATACTATACTAGTGGTAGGTCTCACATATATGAGACGCCGCGCGGGTACGTACAAATGTAATGTCTATTTCTTCCGCCGAACAGCTGTGTAAATGCATTGTTTTGTTCCGGTTTGGAGTTCGTTGTAGCCAGAGTAACTGCAGGACATAGTGAGACTTAACATCTTATGTCTCAGGATGGCGAGAGCAATAGAATGTCAAGCTAGCTTTGTAATTCAATGTGTTGTTTGGTGTTGCTACAGTCCATGAGCAGTCGTATCGCTTACCATCAGGCGATTGGCATACTCGGCTCATTGCTATAAAAAAAACTATACAAAGATAAATGACATAGAAATAATATGATACTTCTTATCCCTAACACTCAGACCAGACACAAACATTTGTCAAACACACAAACATTTGAGAACCAAACATTTTACTTCTAACCAACTTCCATCCACATTCAAGGCATCTAAACAATCACAACAAACAGAAAAAAGGCAGACCTCCTAAAAGCCTCTACCGTAAAGAGGTGCATCCTCTAAGGAAAGTTCCAGCATAACCTGATCTACGCGAGACCATCTTAGTGATGGGACGCGAAAAACTGCTAAGGCCATAACAAAACCTTGCGCGGACAAGAAAGGCGAGGCGGGAGTCAACCACGGTGGACACCGCGCCCAGTTTTTGCTAGTGTTGTTGGAAGTGCAGAACAGGGCGTTTTGTGAAATGTCTGGGTTTTTCCGTTAGGTAATAAAGATAAAATGTAGTCTGTTTTAAAAATTAGGACGGTAGATTCAAGTGAATCATAATATTTACAGGAATATTGATTAGTATTTCTCATAAATATTATTATTTAATTTACAGCTAATTTAAAAAGAACATAATGAATTGTAAATAAAAAAGGTTTTTAATTACCACCGCAAAAAAAAACTTTTGCTCAGTTGATGATACATTGATAAGGCTATCTATTCTCAAACACCCATAAATTAAATGCAATAACGACTTTTTATCGCATCATCAATTAATTATCCGCACTATCGATTTTAATTACGCGCTTTTTTTATCCACTTTTTAAATCAATAGGTAATTGAAAGATCTCAATCAATGTTCAAGAGACACTGATACCATTTGAATAGGATTTTTATTGACAAACAAGAATTGATTTTATCACATTGTTTGAAATTTGATACAAAGTTCGATAGGTGTACTAAAATTAAAAAAAATTATATCCTATAGTTTAATTTGTATATAAACTCTCATCATCATCATCATTATCTCAGCCACAGGAAGTCCACTGCTGAACATAGGCCTCCCCCAAAGATCTCCACAATGACCTGTTGGAAGCGGCCTGCATCCAGCGACTTCCTGCAACCTTAGCCAGATCGTCCGTCCACCTTGTAGGCGGGCGTCCGACATTTCGCTTGCCTGTACGTGGCTTTCATTCAAGAACCTTTCGGCCCCAACGGCAATCGGTTCTACGAGCTATGTGCCCGGCCCACTGCCACTTCAACTTGCCAATTCTATGGGCTATGTCGGTAGCCTTCGTTCTCCTACGGATCTCCTCATTTCTGATTCGATCTCGTAAGGAAACACCGAGCATAGCCCTCTCCATGGCTCGTTGAGTGACTTTGAGCCTTTTATTGAGGCCCACAGTGAGAGGCCACGTACCATATAAACTCTACCCAACTAAAAATCAAATAATTGACAATACAATCATAAACAACAGATTAACAGCTTTGAAAAAATAACAGTTTTAAATTCAGACCTTTTCAAAATTTACCAAAATCGAACTTCACCCGCCACGCGCATGACAACTCCGCAATGTATTGTATTACAAATTGTAATATTCCCCTTGTAAGGCATTGTCCGTTTATACACCGGGATAATTAGGCGTTTACACGTACTAACGAATGTACCGGGATCAGAACCCGGGACATACTTTATGACGTCTCCCATGCTTAGAAGGCAATTGAGTCAGATGGCGAAGCAAATTCCAGGAATCCTTGGAAATATATGGTGAGTGGAATATAAGAAAATAGATTCCAATTGAATATTTGTTTGTATTTTTATGCGCTTTTGTGGTTGTTAGTTTCTCAGTATGAATTGGTAAATATCTGACTTTTTTTATTATTTTAATTAATGGTGAGACGATCATGCCGTTCACCTGATGGTAAGCGATACGACCGCTCATGAACAGTAGCAAAACCAAACAACACCTTGAATTACAAATCCTGAGACATAAGATGTTAAGTCGCATTATGTCCAGTACTTACTCTGGCTACAATATCCTTCAAACCGAAACACAACAGTGCAATTATACCGCTGCTTGGCACCTTGATACCTGGGATTTCCACTATTCTGTTAGTTCAAAGCAAACATTACTTAAAACTATATAGATTTTAGGGTCTCAGTCTATACCTAAGTTAAAAGACATAGATTAAGGCTGTAACTGAATCAAATTACGTTCTAATCAAGCCCGATTAGGACATTATCATAATTTTCGTATATTCTTGAAGACTTATGTACTGAATATTGCCGCGCAAACTCACAACTTAGTTGTCAATTAGTTGTCTAGATCCATTCTAATATGTGTATATTAATACATACCTTGATAGATACATAAGTGACAATATATTTGTCATTTCGTTTGCTATCAGCATATTCTTCCTACAAATGAAGACTTACTGTATTGATCAATTAATTGAAGATGCGTATCCAAGTTTAGATATTCTCATTTAAGACTTCTATGACCCAGTTGCATAAATTAACTTCTACAATAATTTAACCTTTTAAAATGTAACCGCCATACATTTGTAACGTATTCAACATTGCTAAGGTATAAAATTGTCATTTTCAAAATTTTTGATTTGATTTAATTTGTAACAAATTTCATTGTTTCGTTATTAATTATTATTTATAACACTATCTGTATTGTCCAATACTTGTCCTTGCCAGAGATGTCACATCTACGATAAGGCCAATTTTTTTTAAGAACTGAACTTTATCCTTTTCCTCTTCTTTCTGCAATTGAGTCTAAGATAGTCAAGAAAGTGTCATGCATTCAATATGTACAAAAAAAGTAATGCTATCAACATGCCTTACTGTTTGAACAAATTATCGTGCTAGTGAAATGTGATCTGATTATTGGCTACGGTTGATGGGTTGTAGTTCAAACAAAGTGGTACTACGGTGGTACCACTGTTTCACAAAAAAATGACATTTAGCGTCTGCTTTGCTGTCGTGTTTAGTCCAGTCAGTGATATAGCTGATAGCTTTGTATTATTTATCTCCTCCCGGTTATTTTTCTCTATTTTTCTTCAACCTCAATACAGCAATGTCTATTTCTCCAAGCAAACAGCAGTAAATGCACTGTTGTGTTTCGGATTGAAGGACATTGTAGCCAGAGTAACTCCTGGACATATTGAGATTTAACATGTTATGTCTCAGGATGGCGAGCGCGGTGGAATGTCAAGCATTGCTTTGTAATTCAAGATGTTGTTTGGTTTTGCTACTGTTTATGAGCGGTGGTTTCGCCTACCATCAGGTGATCGCTTCCCCATTCAGTGGAATAAAAAAAAACCTATTTTAAAAGGTTTGCACCTTTTGTTATTTTGAATGTATATAGACGCCGGTCGCCGGTAATATCTGACCATTAGGTGAGCCGTAAGCTCGTTAACCGCACCTTAAATAAATAAATCTGTATAGCATTTGGTATTCAATAAACATCAATACATACTTTATTACTTCCCATCGTTAAACCTCCGTACATGATACATGATTTTGCCTTTAGTGACTCGATACTACTTGATGGATAGGCCCAAAACTTTCGTCTCACGTAATTTGTTCTCTATCTGGTTCCGTTTATTAATGTTTATTTTAACTGAGAATATTGTAAGCCTAGAATATTTAATGAAGTGGATAGGCTACAGGTGTTAATGGAGGTTCAGTAGGTCAACTCTGTATTGTGTTTTGGGTAGTATATTATGACATTTTTAAACTTTAATAAAATGTAATTTTGCCTTTTGATTGTTCTTTCATCTCGTCAGAAACGTTGAAGCTGATAACTTCCAAAGCAACCACGATCGGAACTTCATAATAGCTGATCCTGTGATGTCTATATTAGAATCATGCGCAGCCAAATTTTCAGCTTTTATAAAATGACGAAAGTCTGGAGGCCACGGGCTCTTGGTCTATAAGCATAGTCCTGCAAATTTCCATACAAAATATATTAAATTATATTACTATTAATTTACACTTGACTTACTCCGAAACGCATTAGCTGTTAAGTGCGTCATAAATGTTAGGTCTTGACCCCAGCATCGAACCTCGGTCTACCATTGCACAAGGGCTTGCTAGTGTTTCATTTGACACGTGTAGCAGGATATTTCGCACAATCACAATTTATATGAGCAATAAATAATGATAATAAAGGTTACATTAAATGTATTTTGGGCTTCAATTGGCAGTAATACGTAACTAGGAATATATGCCCCGTCATAGTGGTATACCTAAATGTGTCGTGTTACGATTTCATCCTTATATTCGTATATAATAACTGACGTAAAATATGTAATAATTATATTTTTGAAAACACGAAGAAATTAATGAAAGTGGACTGAAAAGTAGTATGTCAGGACTGAGCAACCCCTATAGGATATAGGTGTGACGTTTATGTATGTATGTACTATTTTTTATATCCATTGTCATGCTTATTCATAATTCATCACAATATGTATCATTAATAAACTTTGCTTGCTCGAACTTGTATCTAGTTTTACGTTTCCGTGGTATTTTATTTTTAAGCAAGTTTTATCAATAATCTTAATATTATTTTTTTCATCCTGTAACTACAAAATGATCACACCGCATTGAATGATAAGTGGGATGTCCTCCAGGATAAGTCTTGATTGCTAACAGTTCATCTTTTGCCACTTTACACTACAAAAAAGTGCTATTTGGCATCAGACAATCTCTCATCATTCGACATAATAATGTCGGCCTAGTTACAAGCTTCATCACAATTCAATAGAAGGACCCGGCATTATAAAAGTAACTTATACTATGATACACTGAAAACTGTGTCAAGCAGCATCTAAATATGTAGCGATATTTCCATCACAACACAATTTTCTGATGTAGAAGCAAAACCAAACAACATCCCTTATATAAATGTAAAAATATAAAAAATGTCGGGCTAGGGAAACACCAAGGATTAGGTTTATTTATAGCACATTTATATATTAGTAAATAACTAAGGCTATACATAACAGTCTACTTACTTCGCTAATCCCCTACGAAGGAAGCCGCCACCAATGTGTGTCAAGATAACGTTTCCCGTAATTGGCGTCTCAAACATCCACCGATCATTGTCCGTCGCTATTAGAAACGATTTAGACAGAAAAAAAAATCACACAACTATTAAACTGATTAGATTCCTATATGTAATTTATTGTCGTCGGTTTATAAGTGGTCGGGGCGAGCACAATGCCCGCTAGAGTGAGACGGCGAGATGTTTAGAGCGGGACGGCTGCAGTGGGCCTTGCAAGGTGATTTCAGTTGCGTAGACGCAAGCCCGTGGCTTGGTTGTAATTCAACGCTTTGTTGACGCACCCATCCTTCACGCGAAATCGGGATATGTATGTTAAAATGGTGGGTAATTGTGTATGACTTTGTGAGATTTTGACTTGTGTAATAACTAGTATAAGGAATATTTGTGTATGTGACTTGTGGATTTGTGTTGTTTGTCTCATTTAATTATTTCTTCATGGACTTTAAGGTACGTGAATTTGTTTTGTCCCGTCTCGCTGAAATATTTTCCTGTAATGGTTGGAAAATTTAGTCATAGTATTTTTTTCTGTAAATAAACTTAACATTAAGTTATTATTTTAAGTTTATAATATGACTGGTAAAACCTTACTGATGGTTCTTATATACGATGTGACAGGTGTAATTTTGACCGTTTGAATAAAAAACTAGATAAATACTTGACGAATAGTTTTTTTAATTAATACACTTCCACGCATTAATAGTTTTATAAGAAAATATAAAACATACGTTTGAATGAATATACGGAATAGCGCAATAAAATTAATAAGTAGGGTAAATTGATTTTTTTATCTACCCGCATTAGTGCGGTATTGAATTATATTTATTATTGTAATAACAATGATATTACACTATAATAATTATTCTAAAACATTCGTTTTTTTGTTACGTCAATAACCAGTTACCTTCGTCATTAGATTTAATAGGAAAAGCAACAATTTTATTAAGGCTTTCCGGGAAACAATATACAATCGCAATTTCCGATAAACGATAGTTATTGCTAAAAACCGACTCTATAAAATCTCTATATTTCCTTACTCTCAATTCTTATGCTACGAACGTTCTACGTTTCCATATCAGTGGATATGAAGAAAGCAAAATATAAAGGTCTTTTGTTACAACAAGTTGTTTGTGTAGTGAAGCGTGGATTACATTCCGTAACCATAGCAACGGGTGCATTGATACGCCTCTGATGAAAGCACACCTGTGTTCGATTACAAACACTTTTATGTCACATTCATAGTATTTTTAACAGACTTCAAAAAAAGGAGGAGGTTCTCAATTCGACTGTATGTTGCTTTTTTTTATGTTTGTTACCTCGTTTCTCTGTACTGTGTGAACCGATTTCGATCATTCTTTCTTTGATTGAAAGTTGGTGCTTGTCGTTTGATCCCATAAAAATATGGTGAAGATCTGATGAATATCTTCGGAACTGGAGAGGGGAACTCCTTAATATTATATTCAAAATGCTAGAATAATATTTACCTCAACACATAACTTTCCTACCAAACGGAAAATGATAGTTTGATATCAGGTGGCTTAATATATAAATAGTCCTAACAGTCACATACATAGTCCTGACCCTACACTAAAATCGAGTCTTGTGTCGTGGGTATCAGGAATTACGCGAGACTTTTCGGTCTCACAAACATCCAGACCCTAAACAAATACCTGTGGATTTACAAATATATGCCTCGGTTCGGAGGTCAAACCCGCGGCCCCACGTTTGCGTCTAGCCAACTGCTGCTGAGGCTGTCAAAATTTGTCTGTTAATGAAGGGAAATAAAGGATTTTGAGAAAAATCTTGTATACGTTGTGATATTTTTTCATCAAGTTATATCTTGAATTTTTACAAATACGCATGCATCTTATCTGCTTGTTTAGTTTAGTAATTTGTTTAATTATTCTTCAAGTCTATATCTATTCTATACTTATTGATTTCATTCCGAGAAGAATATACGCCTACGTATATACTACACATAATTATATGTATTACTCTTTTTTTATTGTTTAATTGTCGGTTGCAATAAAACTTAAAATTATATATCATTTTTAGTTAAAAGGAAAGTTTAGCTGAATAAACAAGGTTCCAAATAGTATTTACATTAAGATATACACATATATATATAGTCAATAATTTAATCGAACTGTTTTAATTGAGCCATTCCATATTATAATATTTAATTTAATGCCGAAAATATTTGATGCAAACTAGTGAAAATTATAATAATATGAGATAAATCTCCTCTGAATTTTGTGTGTACTTATAATTTTGTGTATCACTGGTGGTAGATCTCATATAATATATATTCAGGCGGCCTCTCACCTGGATCACCGTTATGTCTAAGGATGGCGAGTGCAGTGGAATGCCAAGCATTGCTTTGTAATTCATGGTGCTGTTTGGTTTTGCTACTGTCCATGAGCTGTCATATCGCTTAACATAAGACGAATGGCATGATCGTCTTTCCATTTATTGCAATAAAAAAATACATTAATCAAAAACATTATCTTTTTAACTCACGTATTCAATTGAAATTAAGAAGCATTGCTAGATAAAATATATGTTAAGCAAAACATAAAATGTATGTATGAAATTGATATTTGATTACTTGTTCTATGAAAACAATTGCGATGGTGTAATAATGGCAGTATTATTGTGGTCATTATTGTTAAACATTTCGTGATCATCGCACTGTTTTTGCTTCTATGTGAATGAAGATTGCTTATTTTTCAATTCTAGAATATTGTGTTGTCTTGCAACATTTGAAATCATTATTTTTTTTTATCATAAACAAATGAATTTGCATAGTTATATCACCTATAAATTTGATTTGGGAATTTTATAAATAAAGTCAGATTATAATTGTTAAATTTTATAGAACAGTGTAAGATAAAAAATGTATCTTACATTTAAAAGAGCCTTAAACGATATTTTGAACAAAAGCTTTTGCGGCTTTGATCTTTATTTGATATATTATTGAATAAATATCTCAATTAATTTGTATGCAATGAAATGTATTTTAGCAAATCAATATAAATACTAAGAAGGTTATCAGGCTTATCAGGAAGGCGAACTCCTGGCGCCAGCCGCAACAAAGTAAACAATTTTACAAAGTTCAGCAAAAAAATGGAATTCTACGCTTTTATTACAAGTATAATTAAAATATTAAGCATAATGCACATAGCCTAGACAAGTATTATTCGATTAATGTGCTTATAAATCATATTTATGTGCTTTATGAATAAATAATTTGTGAGCGCGTAAACTGTTACTGCTTTGTAATTAACTATTTAATGCGTGCCTTTTATGATCTGTTTACCGTACGTTGTAATTTTCAGCACATAAAATGGATTATTGGGAAAACGCAGATATAAAGAACCAATAAGTGGTATACTAAAGATTTGAATTAAAATTTAGCCGTACTAGTCTTTGTTGGATATTGCAGTGATATTTTTTTGCGTTAGGACGAGACGTTTATTTATTGTAAATTTCCTTATTGTAAGTTAAATTGTGATATTTATTGCATATAACGAATGAAAACGAGTGATAAAATAGGTGGATGTGTTTCACAGAGTTATGTCTAAGAGATGTCGTTCGATCAAGTTCCCAATATGAGATTTGAGCGAAAAATATGGGTCTAAGTTTGATCTCCGCCTGTTAGTATATCTTCCCATTATAAAATTTGTTACGGGGAACTATTTAAACTATTCGTATATTTTATGTGTTCAGTTTAATCTGCGTGCTAGGCTCAAACATTTAGGGCTACATTTAAAATATTTAGTCTATTATTTATTTATTTATTATAAACTATTTTTATACTTTTTAATAAAAGGTAAGTTATTTCTGATTTCATTATTAAATCACTATTACACATTTTTTATATATTTACCGAAGTCTTTTGATTTTTTTTAACCTGGTCTTATTCGTTATATTTCCAAGTTACAAACGATAAAACCTTTTCACTCATTAATATTAAGTTGACAAAATTACTATGCCATAACTTAATAAGTACTTCTTAAGCAAACAGTAAAAAGTATCGCCTTCAATTTGTAACCTTATTCCCCACAGTACGTGACAGCAAGTATAGTTTTTGTTGTAAAGAATTTAATAATACATATTATGAGTTATGTGTCAGAGGGCTTTATGGTTTTTTAGTAGTCTCGGATTAATCAGGGGTTTTTTGGTTCAACGGTTCATAAAAAGTTCGCCTGGTATGTTTATCGGTTTAATATATTTTAAATTTTTGTATATGGAAATGTTATTTAATTAGCCAATAGGCAGTAGTTATATTTTTGGGACGTATTTGTTTTTTAATATTATAAAATTATAATATGACAAATATTCTGTCTGGATTATAACATATATTTCACGGAAAATTTACGCTTCATAATTTTATACATTACTGGAGTGACTAGCCGACGCGACGGCTGAAATAGCTCTCATCCATCGAAATCTCAACATTTTTGCGATGAATCATATTTACTTCGTATCTTGAATTCAAAATGTCATACTTTTAGTGAAATGTCGTAATTTAATTTTGATTTTTAAAATTTTTATCTTATATTTACAATTGAATGATAGTCTAATTCCTTTATAGCATATTATAAAGTAACAAATTAATTGTTAAACATAAATATTTTTCCTGATTCTTCATATTCCACACTTTATAGAATATTCTAGGCATATTTTAAGAGGGCTTAATTATTTACGACCGCTTACTTACTTAATGTCATATTTTCAAAGTTACCCAATCACAGATAAATTAAGCATATCAGATCAAATTTAGGTCCTCAAGATTTAAAGTCCATAGGCCAATGAAGCATTAATTACAGTTCTAAATACTAATAAGTAAATATCGATGAATACACGCGATGATTCAAGATGACATGGTTTGATTGACAACCGCACCGAACATGTCGTAGACTCGGAGCTCGTTGATGTCTTTCCTAAGAGCGCTGATTAGTCCACCGTCGAAAACAATATTACTATTTTTTCTGACCAACTATCAATTTATTCACGCTCGCAAAGAATTAATTAGTTGTTTCTTGTGTTTATATCAATAATGTATAAGTATACGTTGCGAAAAAATTAATAGAGATATTAATAATCCATAATTTTCTTAGCGGAACTTGATCATGTTTTGAAATTACAGTTTTAATTATTGCCTTGATATTTCTCTTGTACGTGATTTTTTTTCTTAATATTTATGAGAAAATAGATTAATAAAACGCATATTAGAGAACTGACATAGCTTTGATAAAAGTGACTTTTCCGTTCCCATATAAAACATTAAATAAACTTTTAATTAAAATTCTAATATTAATAAAACCTTGGTATACCAGATTTAGATATTTTAATACGGTTTAAAAATCATGATTATCCGTAGCGTGAGTAAAACTCATGAAATGATTTATTTATTCAAATCATATTTTCGCTTTACATACTTTATTTACATTACGATTTGCCCATGAAGGAAATCTTCTGAATTTGATGTATCATTAAATTATGTGACATTAACTTTTTGCGTCGCAAAATAAGCCATTAAATCGATCGGATTTGTGAAGGTCTAACGTCGGCATAGATGGCCCTAGTTTAAGACGTCTCAATAAAGGCGTTTTTAAATAATTAATTTGATTATTGCTGAATAAATTGAAAAATTGGGTTAAATTTAGTAAAATCAATAATTAAGATGAAGATTTAATTTATTAAGGCTCATCATATAAAACATTTTTACTTAAATTAATGCGCATAATATATCAAATTTGTGAATAGTAACATTTTCGTCTGGGAAAAGAATCTAAATATTTAACAGAAGGCAAACCTTGTAATATTGTTAATAATAAATTTAGTTTTTAAATACATTATCATTCATTTATTAGAACATATTTTACGTTCTTTGCAATTATACGCATCTTGTAATAGGGATCAGAAGCAAATCAATGCTTACTAACCTTAAAATATTTATGTAAGTACAAAGAGATAAATCACAGTCATAGTTAAACTTTTTCACCGACTTTAAAAAAGGAGGTTCTTAATTCATCGATTTTGTTTTATACTGACATGTTGAAGTGACTACAATGCACCTGATCTTTGAAGGAACATTTTCTAGTTAAGTACCCATTGCATCGGCGAGAAATTGTTATCTCTTTGGTCAACATAATTATGCAGTCTGAGTCCAAAAAGCAACACTCTTCTGTGAATCATATGATGGGTTTTCCATATTACTTACTATGGTCTGGAAGTATACTTGAAATAATATATAAACATATACTTACATAGTACATAGATACATACTTACATTCATAAATTCACGCCTTTTTCCCAGAAGGGGTAGGCAGAGGTTCCCAGGACGCCCAGGTTTTACCTTGTGTGTTCCGTCCCACGATGAGCTAGGAGGCAATCCAATCGCCATAATAAGCACAAATTCCTGATTGCGGGTTGATAATGAAAAGTCCATATCACTTTGCCTGACTCGGGATTCAAACCCCTTTGCAGTCATATCTTTGTACAACTACGCTACCTAGGCAGTCACCTACATGGTAACTATGACAGGTTATACATAGCAAACAGTTTTTATCCAGCCGGATATGAATATCCTCAATATTGCCTACTTGTAAACGCTTTCATCACTCATTTTTAAAGCTACATAACCATATCCTATGAGAATAACGATAGGCAATTAAAAAAAAAATATTTGCAACGTCGCAACCATTATTATATTTTCCCACGCATAAATAAAATTAAAATAAATTTGAATACGCACCAGTCTAAATTGAGCCCTCCGTCGATTATTATTCATAGTAATGGTATTGGTTTCAATGTCTTCAGTACAGCTACTGGTCTAATTTAAATTAATTAATTATTAATTATGGTAATTTGATTGAGGAAATGCCTAAGTATTTTTTTTTTTTTCGAAACAACATCGGAATCATGTTACTATTTTTTTTTTCGTTAGGCTGTCAATGTATTGGACATCATAAAATGGTCATCGTAACATACTAAAAATATTAAATTATTTATTTAGTTATTTAAATGAAGTTTATTAGGATATCGATTTTAATGTAAACATCAATTTTATAGTTTCGTATTTTTATTCAAAACATAAAATCTGTTTTTGAGACATCGTCTGTTTAACTAATAGATTTTTTTAAAAAGTGTTTTAAAATTATAATTTTGACCACATACGAAATACAACCGAAAAATCCATAATATTTCTCATCTCCGCTTATTCAAAGCTTGTATGCACAAACACACAATGAAAATCATTTTATTTTTGCTCAAATACGCAACTAAATAAACAAATATTTAATCTCAAACAATATTAATCCATCTAAATCTTATCTACTAATACAACTAATATAAACGAGCGCAAAAGACAATAACCAGCATCATAATTCGTACGCTGTCGATCGGAGGTTTCAATTTACGCCCTCGATTATGCAGGAGCAAAAAGAAGAGTAGTGCGCGAAACGAACGCAAGAGGGCGGCACGCAACCACTCTAAACTCTATTTGCTTTTTTACAACAGGATGTTGCTTTAACATTAATGTATTGCTTGGGATGTTATTTTCATACTAGCCCGTAGCTCAGGTGCTAACATGCAATCGCATGATGTTCGATTCTAAGGTGTAGCTATGGTAACGTTACGTTTAATGTCATCTTCATTAGCCTTAGTATTTTACTATTTAATATGTTAGGTATATACAGGGTATATCAAAACTGCAACCGAAAAGAGGACGGGTGGTAGTTTGAGAGACTACAAACACAATACAACAAAAAATTCGCAAAAATACGCGTCACTATTTTATGAGATTTTTTTAAATATCTTCATGTTTGGGTGTAAATCTATAGGTTTTGCTAAAATAATAATGTTTACCCTTGCATACCATAGCACTTTTAAAACTAAGGTGTAAGTACACTGTTACTTTAGAAAAAAAATATTTTTTTACCATCCAAATACGACAATATGAATCTTTTATTTATTAGTCGTTATTGTTTGCAAAAATATTAGTTGCATTTTGTCTGAAGTCACTAAAACTACCACACAGCTTCGTTTTCGGTAGCAGTCTTGATATACATAGGTACTCTTTATTTTCCAAAGGCCCACATATACGTAAGCAGCAAATACAATTTTTGAAAAATATTCCATGTTCATAGCGTAGGATTTTAATGGTGAAAGAATTTTTGAAATCTGTCCAGTAGTTTCAAAACGTATTTAATGCAAACAATAACATTTTTCCTCTTTATAATATTAATTTAGATAGAAAATAAGTATAGATTTTGGAAGCTAAAATAATAGTCAAATAGTTCATCACACTGCTCTTAATACAGCAATAGGGTATTTGACTCAATTTTTTTTATTGTATTTATCAAAACTTTTCCACAGCTATGGTCTAACAAACAAAGAAATTTATAAATCCATTTAGAATTAAACAAGTTAGAAACGTTTTAAATCTTGTAGTAGGGGTAACAGAAAAGAAATGCAAAACCAAGATAGTGACGTCACTAGGGTTATTATACATTACAGTGTGCGGGTGTGAAAGAGACAGCAAGATGTGCCCACTACACCCCCACTCTTTAATTTTAAATGTTAATATTTGCCTTATGTTACAAGCTACTTCAATACTTTTTTGACAGCAAGGCTTTATTTTTAACGTATTTGTATTTGGAAGCGAAATAATACAAAAAATCGATAATAGTCAAATACCCTATTGAACTGAAAGCAATCATTTGCTTAACTGCTCTCCCGAAGGCTAATATAGGATGTATATAAGTATAACTACATTCGCAAAACACATGTTTCATGTTTATTGTCACAAACTTGTACTAACCTAACCTAACCTAACAATCCCATACATAGTCCCGACCCCACACTTAGATCGAGTCCTGTGTCGTGGGTATCAGAAACTACGAGAGACTTTTCTGATGTTGGAAACACACAGACCCGAAACAAATACCTTTGGATCACACAAACATTTGTATCGGTGTGGGTATCGAACCCGCGACCTGTCATTTGACACTCGCCGTCTAACCAACTGCGCCACGGAGGCTTTAAAGCCATATAGTTATTTATTAGTGTCACACAAACACAATAATTATGAAGAAAATAGCATATTTTAGGACAAACACTGGGTTATGATTTAGTTTACTTATAGAAATTATCAAAATAAACTAAGAACATTAATTAACATTAATTATTTATTTATAAAACTAGATGTAATCTAGTAGGCCGCACTGTCAATATCTATGTTTATTGCTGATAGCGATCGAACGCGTTTTACAGTTCTAATGCTTTGGTTTTATTCGTTTTATTGAGTGTTATAGAGTGATAAATGAGCGATATATATTTTTATTATTGATGAGGTGGATCGACGACCTGATGTTTAAGGGGTCAAGCATAACTGGTCATATATAAGTATTTGATATTCCGAAATATAGAAAGTATAAGAGTATATTTTCTTTCCTTACGCCTTCAATCACCCATATATAGGTATCTTTAAAGGCCGGTAAGGTATCAACCATTCTCAAAGATTACATTGTTATGAAATTGTCAAACATAAAAAGTATAAAGTATATAACATATATTGCAGTGCAATTGTTATGTAATCGTCTCGCCTATGTTACACATATTATAATAACGAACCGATCGACACCTCATTAATCAAAATCGCTTGTATAAGGCGCTACAGTAGAACATACTTAATATCAATAACATAGAAACATAGACCGCTTAAATAATTTCCCAGCGAATCCTCTTTTTGTAATTACCGTAGTTGATAAACCGGACATTGTCTAAGACATGAAAAGGATCCATAATTCAATAAAAAATACACGCAAGCGTCCTATACTAAATTCTTGCCCTATATTCATATAAAATCTTTTGTCATCGGAATTAGAAAAAAAGAGAATTTTCTCTATTTAAAAAAATATGTACACCCAATAGTCACATACATAGTTCTGACCCCTCACTAATATTGAGTCTTGTGTCGTAACTGTAAACTACAAGATATACCTAGATCCTAACAAATACCTGTTGTTCACACAAATATGAATTTTACCGGTGGTAGGTCTCTCATATGTGAGAGGCCGCCTGGGTGGGTACCACCGCATTGTCTATTTCTCCCGTCAAACAGCAGTGTAGAAGCACTGTTGTGTTTCGGATTGAAGGACATTGTAGTCAGAGCAACTACTGGACATATTGAGACTTAACATCTTATGTCTCAGGATGGCGAGCGCAGTGGAATGCCAAGCATTGCTTTGTGATTCGAGGTGTTTGGTTCTGCTACTGTTTATGAGCTGTCCATTATTTCTTTCCATCAGGCGAACGGCATGCTCGTCTCGCCATTTATTGGAATTTAAAAAAAAATCTTTTGGTGGAGGTATCAAACCCGTTGCCTCCCATTCCACAGCCGGTGTTTAATCAACTGCGCCACAGAGGCTTTCAATAATTAAACCTACATCCAAAACACTTAGTTCTTTCATTGCGGATATCGAACCCATAACCTTTAGTTTCAAACCATCCTAACCAACCACCAAGCATGAATAATGTTTTTCAAAACCCATATTTTATCTACATGTCTCGTAAATTGGCTTATATCAAAAACGTTATTAACAATAAACACTTCACAGCGCTGTATATTGTTGGCAAACGGACCTTTCACCTATCCCGTAGTATTTCTCATTTCCTCACTATTACCTTTTTGTGTGTGTGTTTGTGTGTGAGTATGTCATTTGGACGTAACTCATTAACTTTTTGTCGAGTTTACTGTGTTAAGTATACAGGGAGCTTATGCATCATCTGTGCTTCAACGCCACTGCAATACCTATTTTAATTATGATTTATTGTGGCACAATGGATATTATATTTTTGTAAAATATTATTGAGAATATTCTGGAAAAAGCAAATTTTGCTTTCTACATAAAAAGGTAGTTTTTACGAGGTAGTGCAAGTATTTTCCTGTCCTTTATGCTTACAGGCATTGAACTTAATTCAAATACCTTAATACCAGTACGATTAGAATGCGGAGTTCTCGAGTTTAAACCCCGGGTCGGGCAAAATGACATTGGATTTTTTAGTCATTATTAGCCCGGACCCAAGAATTTGTGTTCGATGGCGATAATATCGCCTACTATCACATCGTGAGGACACAAGACGAAACGTGGCTGTCCTGGTAGCAACTCTGCCTACCTCTACTGGGAAAAAGGCATGAGTTTATGTATGTAACATCTAACCTATCCTATAATAATATGCCCCGCAGCTGAACTATTGCCTACACTACCATTGAAGGTGACTAGAGCCTTTGTAGTTTCTTTTGTTCTCGTTTTTCAGCCATAGAAAGTCCTCTGTTTAACAGCAGTTTCATAATATCAAGGAACTTACGTCCTCAGCCAATATATCTTGAACTACGGAAACAATACTAAGAAAGTGGTTTATTTTATCAATACTGCTTAACATATTGATGTTAATGGACCGAAATGGATCGGATGTGGTCTATAAGATATCTAAAACACATTTCATTCAAAAACCTACTTCTCCATGTCACAACCTGACAATGAAACATTCAGTTCATTTATATACATCCAATAAAAATAAACATATGACCCATCTTATCTTATATTACATTATATCGGGGATTTTCTTGTACGAGCGCCCAGCATATGTTCGAATAAATAACTCGTGATTGCTTCAATAAAGAAGAACAGAATTTTATAGCAATTGCGCAAGATACCGGAGCCTCTTCTAAATCCAAAAGCCAATTACATCAACACAATAAATACCTAACCGTTGTCCAATGCTGATTTAGTTTACAATCGTATCGTCATACGGTGTGGACTTGGTAGGCAAGGAAGCGATATGCGGTAGCGAGAGCGGGTTGATTAGAAAATTTTTCATTTTAGTATTCATCTTTATATTTTTGTAATTTCGTCATTTGATAATTATAGTGTCGAATAATGATGGCAATTTAGAAGAAGATATTTGATAACCGTGAGTTTCCTCAGATATCTTGTATTTGATACCATATCGAAACTATAAGATCATAATTAATTCTGAGTGAATAATTTGTTCAATAAACTTTGATTATAAATGTTTACAAGAAGAAAGTTACACAAAGAAATATTTTTTTCCAAATGTTTTTAATAACACCAAAAGTCTCAAAATCTTCAAACTACATATATACATAAACTCACACCTACATCCCAGAAGGGGTAGGCAGGGGTGCTAGGGCACCCACATTTCGCCTTGTATGTTCCGTCCCACAAAGTGACAGGTGGGCTGACTCTGGGCTGATAATGAATAGAAAAATCCAATATCACTTTGCCCAGCCCGGGATTCAAACCCGAGACCTCAGCTTTGTAACCGTATCTTAGTATAACTACGCCACCAAGATAGTCTTCAAACTACTTTACTTTCAAATCCCCTCAACCCATATTTATAACCTAAAATTCCTCACTAATACCAACAAATAGAAATCGCCACAGCTTCCCACTGCGACCACAACATTATCCAGTGGCGTTCCACTTTTTAGATGGTCTACCTGCAACCCGTATATGGCTACACGTCTATAAGTTTCTTGCAAAACGCAGCTTGATTGTGGACGGCAGCGGAATGAACTCACTGCGAGACGGTCGAGGAAGGCCACTAATGAAATACGAAAAATGTTTTGACTTATTGCTCTATTATGAGCAAATGAGAGGTTTTTTAATTTTTTTGTGTAGTTTTTCAGTTATAAATAAATAACACCCAACAGTCACTTACATAGTTCTGACCCCACACTAAGATCGAGTCTTGTAGGTATCAAACGCTACGGGAGACTTTTCGGTCTCACAAATACCCAGACTCGAAACCAATACGAGTGGTTCACACATATATTTGTCTCAGTGCGGGGATCGAACCCGCGGCCTCTCGTTTCACAACCGGCGTCCAACTAAATGTGCCACGTGGGCTGCAATTTGGAAAATTACTACAGGAGATATAATTTTGTTAGGTAAAATAGAATATTACAATTTTTATTTTGCTCTTAAGATTATATTTTTAGAGTATGCATAATTAATATGGAAGTATGATTGCAGATTGGTAGAACAGCGGGTACTTTCTTTAACTTGTAAATATATATTTATTTTGAACAGGGAAATCTTACGGCTTTTAATAATAAGAACATAATACAGTGTGTACAAACTTTAAAAAAAAAAAAACAACAAATTGGTGTTGTTTGGTTTTGCTAATGTACATGAGCTTTCGTATTGCTTACCAGACGAATGACATGCCATAAAAAAACCCATCTTTAACACATACATAGATAGTCTTAATATGGCATCATATCTTTATGATATTTCCACTATTTCGAAAACAAAACATATTAAATCTTCTAATTGTATGCTACCGGATGTGCCATTTGGCGATTTTATAAAACCTTTAAATGGTCTAAACCAGAGAGATGCATCAATAGCTTATCCATATACGGAATTAATTCATTGTGTATATTAAATATATCAAATATACATTTGATATTGTTTTTGATTATTCGACGGTAGTATTTGTTGACAATTCCAAAGGTTTCACGAAGGTTACTTGATTAATATATTTACATACATTTATATACTCACGCCTTTTACTAGAAGGGGTAGGCAGAGGTTGCAGGACACATTTCGCCATGTACATATATTCCGTCCCACAGTGTGATTTGGGGTCTAACCTATAGCCATATCAGGCACAAATAACTACAGGCTGATAATGAATAGAATAATCTAATATCACTATGCTCGACCCGGGATTCGAAGCCGAGACTTCAGCTTTGTACCCGTAGTACAATAATAATACATTTATAGTTTTTAGTATGGTTAAATATAATAATTATCTACGGAGCAAACAATATACGAAATGGCAGCAATGTCTGCAACAGACCCTAATAGATTTTAATGGACGGACCCAAAGTGCATGCAAACTTTATGGTCTGTATAGTTTAATTATAGTGTTTGTAATTAACCTATGCACTCACACATAAATTTAAGTCACTATTCAACACGCCAGTATTTACTTTAATGTATTATTTGTCTATTTTTACCGAAAATATCAGCAAATTTACGCCAGTATAAGACTTTACAAACATGAGTTCCTTAGGCCATAGTCCGCCATGCTGATTATAAAGACATCAGTGGTATGCAGGTTTTCTTACAAGGGCTGTAGTTTGTAATTTTTAAAATTTAAATCTAAGTTAATAATAAATAAATAAACTCAGCAGTCACATACAATAGTCTTGAGTACACACTAAGATCGAGTCTTATGTCGCGGGTATCAGGAACTACGAGAAACTTTTCGGTCTCACAAACACCCAAACCCGAAACTATGAATTTATGGATCACACAATTTTTTATCTCGATGCGGGGATTGAACCCGTGGCCTCAAATTTTGCAACTGGCGTCTATCAAATTTGTGCCCGATATGGCGATTGGCTCACCCCTTATCTCATCGTGAGACGGAACATGAAAGGCGAAATGTGGGTGTCCTCGAAGCACCTCTACCTACCCCTTCTGGGAAAAGGTGTGAGTTTATGTATATATGTATGTATAATTGAATTCTTAGGAACGAGTCGGCGCAGTTTCATTCTATGAAGCGGCTGAAGGTTATCCTATACGTTATCGTCAGTGGCCACTATCAATACACATGACTTCGTGAGGTCAGAGGTGTGAGACCATGTACTATTACAAAACATACCAGCCATAAAATCCAATACGCATTTTCTCACATAAAACTATCAAAAGTGCGTAGACGAGATAAAAGGCGTAAAAACTACGCTTGAAACACCAATTTCCATTTTAAAGATAAAAGATCAGCTTAATTCTTTCTCTTCACCTTTGACCCGACATCCGGAGTTAAGTATTGGGCGTCGTTATTTCACTTAAATGCGTTAAGGTTTGGAATACATGCTGACGTTTTGATGCGACGTAATGCTTCTTTGTACTGGCAATCTTAATTGCCTGAAATATTTGTTTATGCAGAGTTACCAATTTTAATGATTAGTAAAAGGGTACGTAATCGTGACCATTTTGGAAACTTTACCATCTGCTAATAGTCTAAAGCAGCATCACAGAATATAAAATGTAATTGAAGACCTTTGCTTCACCAATATAATTAAGGGGCCTATGTAAAATATTACCTACATATTATCTACTCGTTTTATTTATACTATTGAATCAAAAATATTTATCCGGGTTTTGAAAACGAATAAAAGAAAGAAAGGAACTAAACTATTCGCTCCTATAAGTGAAATTCTACATAAAAAAATAAAAGGAAGGATTATAAAACTGAGGCATGTGTGTGCCATCTAAAGCGGCATCAGAAAGCATCTATTATCGTCCGCGGTTCTACTAATGGGCTTATTGGAATTACAACGTGTATATACAATGTGTATTGTGGAGAGAAACTTTAATTATGTTTATGAGTTTAATCTAGACGTTTAATAGTAATTAGTATTGGTGACTGGAATATTGGATACCGTTAAGCCAAGTGTTTAAAAGGATTTAACCGAATCATAATTACTGACGGTTTTAAATCAAGCTAATTTTCAATTTGGAGAACTGATATTTGAGCCCCAAATCGAGAACCCTATTTTTTTTACGAGTGTTATTTAACTATGGGAATTTACCACCTTGTTTTCAGTTTATGGCTAATCATCAGTACACAAAATAATAAAATGGTTTTGTAGCTATCATATTTATATGCATACATACATAAACTTACGCCTATGACCCATTTAGGTAGAGAGAGACTATTAAGCGCCTAGTACTACGGTCCATACCTATCTATTTTTCTTCTTCAACTATCATTAATCTCTTCATACAAGTTCGTAGATTTCGAAGATCCTTATTTTTCAGTCCGCCCCGTGACCACGAAAGCTGTAAAGTAATCGAAACGTCGGGAAGTCAAAAATGTAAAAAAAAAAAAATTTAACTAAATTCGCGATAAAATCCGTAAATAATAGTTTTATTTCGATCATTATTTTCCTAAAATAATATATATTTTATTTTCCACAATGATTCACATGATTAGTTGATATTGAATGCATCAACAACAATTCGAACATCGACAAACCACAGATCCGATGCAATCCAAAGGCCCTCAGCCTCACAGAACATCGATACTCCGTTGTAAAAGTACTTGAACACTTTCGCATTCATATTAGTATGATAATATCCCCGGCGGTTGCATCGCGCCCATATAGGATGGGAATAAACACAAGAAACACAGTTTCTAATGTGCAAATGGTCGTTTATCCCGCGCACCACTGTTTGTTGCAACTAACACCTTCCTTTTGATCACTTTAATTGAATTTATTGGTGAGAAACGCTCGTGTTTGGACTTTATTGTGCTATTACGCCTGTGTTTGTGCCTGTTAATAGGAGCGGGGTACTAGTAATTTTCTATACTTGGATTATTATTTAGGATAGACGTTTCTATAAGGTCTGCCAACCCGCACTAGGCCAGCATGATGGCCTAGTGTTATTTCTATGCTCTAAACACTCTGAATCTTACTCTCGATTTTAGAAGAGGCCTGTGCCCTTCAATGGGACGTATTTGGGATGACACAGATTCCATATTATAGTCTGAATTGAATTGTGTTGCGACTTGGTACGTGGTTGTTCAAAGGTTTTAAACACTAACTGTGCAACGTCTTATTCACCCATTTGACCTATAAAAACTACAAAACAAATAAAATTATATATCAAACAGCCATTAGAATTAAGTGACGGTGTTATGAACATTGTAGTAACAAACGTTCAACGATTCATCATAGGTAATGCGGTTACTATTGTTTTAAACTTATTGTTGTGTTGAAGTGTTGAGTCGGCGCGCTGCGTATTATGACAGAAAGATGGACAAAGCCGTACTATTTGCTCTCATTTGGACCTCGATTTGAATAACTCTTCAAAACAGAGGTAGTTTTTTTTGTTAAATAATGCAAGACGATTTGCTGAGATTGTTCCCAATTGTGAAATTACAAGCTTTAATAATATTTATTACAGTCAATATCTACATAATTTTCATAATTATTAACACGGATAGAGTCATTTTGTATATGTATAGGTCTTTGCTACTACTGTATCACAATACCCTACATTAACCAACAGCTTAGCTGCCGTGTTTCATTGAATGAATAATATTACCAGAAACCCAATTCTCCTATCTCCTGCAGTCCTTTATCCTTTTCTCTCCGTCCGATCCGTTGATGGCGACTCTTACTTTCTCCTTATGCCTTCTCTCCACGTCAATAGATGCATCTGCAAACGTCATCTTCGGATGGGTGTTGCGATTGTTAAGTGGAACGCAAGGTTTAAATAAAATATTAATAATAATCAAAATCTATTAAATTACACAAACTGTACCACATCATAAATCGTAATTTGCTACTTTATATTAGTAACCAATAAAAAAAACCCCCTAGAAACTCACTCTATATGGTATAACATGCCTAGTAGGGGTCCACATCACGACGGATGCACGATGAGTGGACAGGTGCACGCATTATGATGATTGAGCCATTGTTCCCACGACCCCATGCATTACTGTTCTCGTGAACATGCACCACGGAATTCCTTAGGTCCAGTTACGGCTAGATTTACTATCTAAACGCGGAAGTTAGCCAATTTTCAGATACGCGCTAAGATTTACATTCAGCGTTTGTAAGTTTGTACATTGCTTTGGGAACAAATTTTATGCATTCTATCTGGGTTTTGTTTGAAGATTTGTTCTTGATTTTCGTATCATACGACATTGTGGGCTCGGTTCTGAAAGGAATACAAATTCAACCAATGAATTTTCCCACCAGAGAATCAAATTGAAGACTATTTATTTAGTAGGCCTTACATTTTTTCAAAAGCAGTGGATATTCACAGCTGAGAAGTCACCAGCCACCACTGAGGCAGTCCTAATTTAAGTAATAATGTATAAAAGAAAAAATATATAAAAAATAAACATTCATTACACAATTCCTTAGTCCAAAAACTCTCCGATACTTATTTCGTATTATCGCTAGAAGTAACCACTCGATTATCTCAAGTTTAAACTTTCACTCATTTAAATTTAAAGTTGTTTTGAAAGTGCTTAAAAGATTTAAGCGTAGTTGCCTTTAATTAACCTTTAGTGCGGCTTGTGGCGAATATATCTCTCCAATTAAACTAAACAGGGATTTTAGTACGAAGATATATTTAAAATATTGTTAACCCAGGATAAGATTTTATGCCTGATAAGGTATATGCGTTTAAAAGTGCATGCTGTTGGTAATCGGACTAGGGACCCTACTATATTCAACGAAACGAAGTTCGAAACTTCGGATGATCAAAGTTTATATACGATACGAATGTACCTACATAAAACTTATGGTCGTTATTGATTTATGGTCGTAACCATAGACTTATAGTTACGGTGTACGTTATATATATACATTCGTATCGTATAAAAAACTTCGTTTGTCCGAAGTTTCGAACTTCGTTTCGTTGAATATAGTAGGGTCCTAGACGCGGCTGCCAACATGTTCATAGTAGTGGGTTCCAATCCCAAGGCACACATCATATGTGTGTTGAAAATCAATCACCGCGCACTATAACGGTGAAGGAAAACATCATGATGAAACCTAATTTCTAAGAATTTCTATGGTAGGTAAAGTCCACCATCCCTCACTAGGCCAAGGTAGTCTATAGGCCTAACCCTTATCAATCATATGTTCGATTGTAGAGGAGGCTTGTGCCCTACAGTGAAACGTTTTTGGGCTGATACAGATGGTAAAGATGGTATATGACTCGACCTATATAACATCTTGGGACAGAAACGAAACATGGTAAACTCAAACAAGGTCTCCTGACAACTGCACCTAACCTTTGGTTATATAGGCGTGAACTTGTGTATGTAAAATATAAATATAAATAGTATTCACGTCAAAAGCAACAAAACAAAATGCAAAATCATCAGCAAACAATATATAAAACAAGAAACAATTACACAAAATCAATTGATGTTTAGATAACCGTTTTCCTTATTGTTTTTCATACAATGGACTATTATCTATTCAAATACTCGATTATTAAATATATAAAATGAATATTTACCGTGAACGCAGTCACGATCTCGGAAACATTGTTTTATATTGTTCGATTCAAAGAAAACAAAATGCTATGTTCTGAAGATACTTACGTTGGTCGAAGATGTTTGTTTAAGTTGTAAGTTTTATGCTTGATGTATTGAAGGTCTGATTTATTAGTTTATCATTGAATGCCTGTAAATGGATTTATTCTAATCCTAGTTTAATTATATGCTATATAAATCGCTAACCTGAATTAAAGGGAGATTTTTATTATTATTGTATTTGTGACTTAGGTTTTAGTTGCATTAAACCTCTTTGGAAAGCAGGGAATAATTTACTATGTTCGTCTACCTTAGATAACAGGACTACGGGCTATCTAATAATGCTATCTTATAGGACTTTTCAATAATGATAAAATATTTTTTCGATACAAATATTTTACTTAGGCTATTTTCTTTACCTTAATAACAAAAAATATAATATCCTCTTTCGGTATCTCAGAGAGTATAACAGTTTCCATTCAACAAAACAGCAGAAAAACAAAACACTACACCATATGACGTCATAAGTTTAAAAACGCACTTCCAAATTCAAATCTCATTAGCATTTCTAACAATAATTCATTTTACAACTCAAGCAATAGTGAACTCGATACATTTTCCCAAGCAATCTGTGTAGAAATTATTGCCTTTATAAACATGTTTGTCATATACAACGTAATAAAAAGAAGTGTGGGCGCGACTGACCGACATATTTACATAGCCGTGCGTAATCAAGCTCTAATTTTATAAACTTTTATTATCATTGTACTTTTGAGGTGGTGACGGGGCGATGTAAATCAAAGGTACAGTACGACAAGTTTACAATATCTTTTCTATTCTTACTAGAATTATTTAGGGTTTATTAGATAGTATTTGACGAAATTTAGATAATTAGATATTTTTTAAATAAATAATTGGTTTATCTGATTATAAAACTAAACGAGCTGCGATAACAACATGTTTCGTTTGATGTATCTAACCTTAGATTGATAATCTCTATAAAGACTACATATTTCCCGAAAACTTTAAATATAGCAGACCAGAAGCAGTAATATCATTATAAGCAGAATTACCTTCTTCTTAGCCGTAAAGTATAAAAAATATTACAAATGTGAAATTTAATAAGGTGATTAAAAAGGTCTTAGTTACAATACTAACTCTTTCATATATTGCGCCGCTAACCCTCAAATCAACTACAAATGACGGATGACATGTCATATAATTTTAATTGTATGATTAATTGGTCCACAACGAGTTCATGTGATACTGTACGCTATATCCTAAGAAATAAAGTTGCAATTATCTCGTCAACAATGTGTGAATGTTATTAATTATTGTTATTTTAAATTATTATTGTGATAATTGACAAGATGTGAGTTTGATGTCCGATTTCGTGACGCGACTCATTTGTTGCGTGAAATGAGCTATTGTTATTATCGTGTGGTTGGCGAATGAAACATAAATATATTTTGTTATATTTATTTTAAGCTTTAGTAAATCTAGCAAGTCACTTTATGACATAGTTAATTAATAACACCCCCAACAGTCACATACATTGTTCTGACTGGGGTTTAAGACTTGATCTTAGTGTGGGCACTAAGATAGAGTTTTTTGTCGTGGGTATCAGGAATTACGAGAGACTTTTCGGTCTCACAAACAACCAGACGTTTCACAGGCGGCGTCTAACCAACTACGCCACGGAGGCTGTCTGAAATTAATGAATAGGATTTTTTTCATTACTACTAAGATACCCAGTCATAAAGTCTTGTTCTTATAAGATGTGTACTTTTTCATGGTTTTAAGAAATATCATGACAACAAGTGTCTGTGAAATTTCCACAAAAAAAAATTGAATTAATAAAAAACCAAACTAAGCCAACATAGATTAAAGAATTACCTCCTAATGCAAGCAGAAACCAATGCCTCATACGACACTTTAATTACTGACTACTACCATTATAAGTCACCTGATCACTAAACTAAATGAACAATGAATGAGCCAAAAAACTACTCTATATTCCAAAAAGGTGTGGTGTGGTGTGGTGTGGTTTATATCGACGCAGGAGAGCGATTTTGTCGTATTTAAAAAAATGCGTATATAATATGCGTTTTGAATATTATTTAATTCATAAAAAATATACCGCATTGAATTTCCTCATGAAAATGTAAGGTTTTATTTTAAAATGTTATTATTAAAAAAATGGTATTCCTAAGTATTCTAGTTTAGAGGTTATTAATTTTTTAAATATTCTTTTCTGATTCTGGTGTAAAATTGCTTGTTTCGAGATACGACAAAACCGCTTTCCTGCGTCGATATGTATAATACATACGTATTAGCCTCCATGGCGTAGTAAGTCAGAGGCCGGCTGTGTACCGCGAGGCTGCGGGTTCCATTCCTGCACCGAGGCAGTCAACAGTCATTTGTTTCGGGTCTGGGTGTTTGTGAGACCGAAAAGTCTCTCGTAGTTGACACACGACATAAGACTCAATCTTAATTTGGGGTCAAGAATATTTATGTGACCGTTATGTGCACTTATTTATATTAAAGTAGAATAAAAAATGTCTACACCCAGGCGAAGCTGGGACGGGCCGCTAGTATACTCCGATCTAAATATTCAACCATCGACACGTAATTGTTTCGTCAATGTATCGTGGGCGTAGTGCATTACTGTTCCAAGTTTTTATCAACTACATGTCTCAAAATGGTACAGTTACGAGTCCAATAAACGAACAACTCTATTACGTAAGGTTCTTAAATTCGCCTACGGATACAATGTTGTTTATGAATTGTTCAAGCATAATTTGATTGTTTTGGTCCAATTTTGATTGATAAATTTTGACAATATGAGTTTGTTGTTTATCTTACAGATATTATGAACTTATATAATGAAATTTCGTATTTTTATTCTTATAATTGACACTAATTATTTCATTGTATTTTTTTTTGTTGATTTCCTATATCGTGAAGAAACCTGCATATCATGACGATTTATAAGAATTTCTATGGTATGTAAGTCCACCAAATCCCACTAGGTCAGCGTGGTGGACTATATGGCCTAACCACTCTCAATCGTATTCTTGATTATAGAGGAGGTATGTATATGGACTGATATATATTCCTGTATATTTTGGCCTAGAATGGAGACTTCCACTTTCTATGCTTTTAATATATTGTATGTATGAGGCCATACGCCTCATACTGAAAGGCACGAACCTCCTTGACAATCAAGAGTACGATTGAGGGGGGATGCCACTTCGTCTATTACGCTGGGCTAAAGCTGTTTGACAAATTTATTATATTGCCCACGCTTTATCGAGTATCAAAAACCCTTCGTAGATAAGACAATTACGTCATTGAGAAAACCGCAAACAATAACAACAACCAAACCTATCTAATCTTATATGAATTCTATTTAAACTATTGTCTCATAACCGCGTAGGCAGTCCCACTCTGAATTTTATAACCCATAAACATATGATTATACAATGTTACATTTCCAACGGTTCTGCATTTATCGCTTTATTTGTGTTGTAAAACTTTTTCAACGGCCCGTGTGTTGATTTATATGAATTTGATCTATTTTATAGGGACTCATTTGAATTGCAATGCTAGATAACGGTGATAGGCGTTTTATTTGGAGGATTTATGCTATCCCGAATATTATGTTAAAGTAATTGCACGTACCGAAGTTGAATTCCTTTAGGGTAAAGAAGGATTAATGATTATCTTAGTTAATAATATTGTTCGCTTTGACTGTTATGGAATATGCCTAAGAACTTAAAAAGTATCCTATCACAATATCGGCTAGATACACATTTTTCCCCTACTTCTTTCCACTATTCTACTCCCTAGTAATGCACATGATATTTTTCGAAAAGAAAACTCTGTCGAAGGTTCTTACCATCTTCACTGATTGCCAGCGGTGGTATTTTTGGACAAATAAGGCTTAGCAACTTTATTATCCCAAAACCCCCCGCCTTAAATGCCAGCAATACATGCTCTGTGGTGTTGCAGATTAAAAACCTTCCATTATTAGACGAACATTTATCACCACGAATGCAAAACAAAACGTTCCCAACCCATGATTTTAAATTAAAATTTCAGTAACCCAATCTGCGCAAGTTGCCTCGTATACAAGGGACGGAATTACCTCACATTTAGAATACCGAAACAGTATCCGATATTTTGTTATTAACCGCATTTTCTAGTCACAAACAGACATAAAATGTTTATTTACGGAGCCATACTAGACGAAATGGCCAGTGACAAGCGAGTGTTGTAAATGTTAACATGTTTTTATGTCCTTTGCATTGTGTTGCAAGTGGATTTGCATTAGATTTTGCTCATTGATGATTCATCGGGTTGGTTTACAGAGATAATTGTGCATGTGAATAAATGTTCGTTTCCTTTCATTTTCAAGACAATTGCGATTGATACAAGATGTATTTTTATTCTGTATCTGTATCAGCCCGTACACGTCCCATTGCAGGGGACTCCTCTACAATCAAGAGAGGTTATGCCATATAGTCCACCACAGTGGCCTAATACGGGTTCGATTTTATATACAAAATAAATAAAATGATGACTCAACGACTCAATATTTTGGTGGTAAAGCACACAGATTATTCTTGACGTGATGGCGCATACCTATTCCAGTTAGAAGCAAGGGGTTTTACGAATAGTGTAAAATATTAATTTATATTCCTATTATTATCACTATAATATGTTATACCCTAATTTTAAATGCTAATCGATCGCATATACCTTCTCCTACAGTGCCCAGCTCTCAATCAAAATATCAATTGCAAGATTTTAGACCTCTTAATAACTAGGCTAATTTTAACTATAATAACAGCAACAAACTAAACTTCAAAAACCTTAACAAAGCAGCACCAGACAATCAAATAATAACATGTATTAGTACGTCATAAAGCAAAGTGGTGAGGAGAAATAAAATAAAAATCAACATTAACAAACGACAAGTGTCGGCCGGCTTGCGTGGGCGTAAAAGAAGCCGCTTCGGCTTTTTAACTTCTTATTTGTCAAGCAGGTGACAAGCCCGGGCACCGAACGCTTTTAAAATACGGGAATTCCGTACGTTTGTAATAAATATTTTGGATTCAGGCTTATTTCCATAATGCTTATGGTGTGTGTGATAATTTTGTGGCACCTGTGTTGGTTACGGAATAGAACGGTATTTTTGTTAGATTTTTGGAGATTTGAATAGCTGGGATTGCGAGATTGTTTTGAATAATTGTTAATATAGAAATATAATAGTCAATTATCTTGTAAGTGTATTGAATAATCATTACTTAGATTTATAGATTGGGAAAATAGTATAATCAGTAAGGAGTTTATACCTAGTTTATTTTTGTTAGCTGAAATTTATTTTGGTTTTTTCAGTGTAATTGGGAAAGACAATTTTTTTCACATTAAATTTAAGTAGAATTTTAAAGACAGTATCTCAGAGAAAAATCCTTGAACAATCCTAGTCTAAAGAGTTCAAGACTATCTTTTTACTAAAATAAAATCAAATATTATCCACTACATACAACATTACACAACCTTTAATGCGCAATAAATTGTTTTCCAACAAAACAAATACATTTCCATTCCGTTACACATAATGACGTTCTTATTCATTATAATAACACAAAGAACGTAGGCCATAAATACATATTCTAAGAAGCAATAAAGCCTAGATTCACCGGAAATGAAGTAAATGAATACAATTTGAAAGGAGAGGAAACGGTTGGTCATATTGATTGCAAGCTTTCCTACCTGAGGCATCGTGGACTAGAAAATTGCTAACTATGTCATTTCTTAAAGCTATTGGATTTTTTTATCTGTCGCATAATGGGAGTTATTTACATGGTAATTTTACCCGACAGCGAAGTATAAACGAGGGTATATTTCGGTTCATATGTGTTTAAGTAATGGTATATTAATTTTTAGGTTTGGATGATTTGGAAAATCATATAAAGCGGTCTTTGCTTTAAAAAATGCCACGCCAGGGTTCACATGCATATTTTTGGAAAGAATATATCGCCTATGTACATCAGAGATAACGTAAAAGTCAAACAATGAAATAATTTCTTAAATCGATCCAGTAGTTTCAGAGCCTATTCAATACAAACAAACAATTTTTTCTCTCCTTTTTATAATATCAGTGTACACATGCTTGTAGAATAAATAACTTGTGCCACTAAACTTTTAGAAGTTTGTAAGTTATTATAGACATAATAAAATTTATTTATTCCTACCAATTAATTCTTTTTGTCACATTCTAACACGAAATATTCAAGTGAAAATATAAATATTTAATAGATTATTTTATGAAAATTTCCAAGACTACCACACAAAACTACCTCTAGCATTTCTACACTCTTCATAAAATCAGACAATCCCATAATTATACCATTAAATAAAAATTCAAGTAATCTCCAACAACCACACAACGAGATCCAAAACCCACCAGCTTGTACAAAAGGAAACACTAATGCGAAATCTGATGAAGTAGGAAGCGAACAAACAAATTACACCATTTACAATGGTAATGGACGTAGCGGTAGCCACCTGCTCGTAAACCAGACAATTTTGACCATTTGCATGCTTTTCCACAAATTGTTTTTCTAGTTACTGGTCTTGGTATGGATCTACGTAATTTTTGATGTGGTATTATTGCTCAAAAATGTTATTTGCCTTAATATAATTTGTCGAATGTACATGCCGACAAAATAAGTTTTGGTAATTGTGTTACGGCCAAGCTTATGTTATAAAATATATTTAATTCTATTCTTAAACGAGTGCCATAAATTGCGTTTTTACTGGTATTAAGGTGTGCAAATTGCTGTTCAAAAATGTATAAATATGGTATCTTCTGCGGTATACTATAAAAACTTTTGCATCAATCGCCGGACACGTGGTAAAGTGAGGAAAATCCTATGACGTCTTCAGTCATTCATCAACTATACCTACTGAGGTATTATCCCGGCCGGTGCTAGGATCTGCCTCCCGGATTAGTCTCCTTCATTTCACCTGGTCTTCAGCATTCTCAGTAGTAAGGCCATCTCATATCTTCCTTGACGAAATCTAGCCATCGCTTCTCCGGTCCTCGGCTGAGGCCTTGGAATGTTTAGGAGAAAAAATATATTTCTTTCGAAGAAGTAGTGATTGGGACTGTATTCAATTTTAAATTATTATCATTAAAAATACATCAGAAATATATCCTATTGCATAATTCTGTATTTGAAATTAGAATTGAATATTTCCCAGCCACGCGTAATCATTAAATTAATAACACAACGTGATTTATAGTTTAGATTTATGTGCAAATTAAACTCAAAATTGAGACTGTATTTCAATTCCTGATTTTCTATTTATAGAACTTTCTGTTGGTAATAGTTCTTCAATAAAATATTTATGTAAATATTAATGTCAGGATTCCTCCTTCGAGGAATTAATATGACAATAATAAGCTATTACTTTACCCTTCTATTGAGTAACTGCGATGTCAGGTGTTGGATAAATTATATTATTGAAACCGAGCATACACACAACGCAGATACATAAAACACAAACGACTTTTATTAAAACTATAAGGAACTTATCGGTAACACAAAATTGGGACTTGAAAATAGTATTAGGGTATATGAACTTGAAGGCACTCGTTTCACAGCCGTCAAAGAAACTGACAAAAATATATTATTACCATTACCTCTTATAAATATCGTTATTATAAAAGCGTGAATAATCAGATCTTAAACAAATAAATTTGCTTAACAATAATTTGCCACATCCAGATTTTACTTACAATCTCCGTGATACGTAAATGAAGATTCAGTTATAAGCTCAGATTTAACGTTACCACATAACATTATTCCTTGCGGTACATCATCCAGTTTACAATGATCTCCATACACTGTACATTTTATACAACCATCAGGCCTTGTTAAGTCGGCTTTATATACCACGTAATAATGACCCCATTGCTCCTTATTTTTCCTTTATCTACCAGGTCAAGGTATGCTGGTGTATAAGCATGCATATTGCGGTAATTCGCTTACTTGTTAAGATTTTAATAACAGATGATTAGTATATTGGGAGTATTAAATGCGGTATATGAACGATTTATACGCTCACTTAGCTGTAATACATCATAATTAGTAGCTATGCAGAATTCGTATCCGCCTGAATACCGACCACCGGACTAGATAGTGGAAATTGGTTATACTGACATACATGTATGTTGGGTCCCGAGTTCAGCCTTTGTATATCAATTTTGAGTTGGCCAGCATTATTGTTTCGCCCGGATAGTCTTTTTGTGTCACACCGCAATCGTTTATTTGTATTATTTTACCTTAAAACTGAAATAACTTTAAAATAAAACATTTTGTCAAAGCAGTACAAAGCAGTTTATAGCACGAGTCTTAAATTAGTAATCTAAATTAACGAGTGGGAGTGTAGTGGGGACATCTTACCTTCTCTTTCACACGCGCACACTGTAAAGCTAGTTAGACCTAATGACGTCACTAGTTTTGTTTTGCATCCCTTTTCTTTTACACCCACAAGATTTAAAATGTTTTTACCTCATTTAATTCTGAATAGATTAACTTAGATTTTGTATTCGATTAGATCGTGGTTATATTCTGATGATTTCCTTTAAAAATTGTAGTCAAATACCCCATTGTAAAAGTTTTAGCCAATATTCCCTACAGCTAAATAAACCTCCTCAATATTTATTTACAAAAAACAATTTTACTTACGCAGTTCCGCAATTTATGACTGTATAATATACAAATATTCAACTCCAATCAAACTCAGATATTTATTATTATTTTTGTTACTAAATCTAAGATATAGTTAGTTGTTAAATGAATACGTTTACTGCAGCTTACAATATAAAATGATTCTCATAAAATTTAAAAATTCCAACTCAAACAATACCGTTCTAGGCATTAAACAAAAGAAATCTCCATAAAAAAGACAACAAGAAACGTCTTTATGTCACAATATTAATCAAACATCTACACATGTTATTTAATCTCGAAACAAATGGGTGCCATAACTCAACATTGTCATTGTCTCGACATAAACGAAATTCGGTACAACCGGTGTTTCTTACATTGAAAAATAACATCAGAGGGGACAATGTACATTACTTATCGGCATTCCAATGTGGGAAAAGGTAACTTTAATATATTCAAAATAGCTCGATCGCTGACAAAATGACTCTATCCGCTTAAGTCATTGTTGAGACGCAATCGATGCCTCCATATTTTCCACATTTATATCTATCTTTTGGCTTAAAATTGAATATGTTTCTAATAAAAATCCATATGAATATAATTTAGCATCTAATGTTTCTGACTGCCGGTTTTGTCGACGCAGCGTGGGAATGTTGTTGGCGTATTTTTGTGTAGACAAGGATTTGATAAAGTTGTATTTTATTGAATTGAGGTAATTATCGACCCACCAAGTCATTTGTTAGGAAGTAAAAGATAATAACAAGAAGTTTTTGGAGAAATTGTAGATACTGCATTTTGTTCATGAGAATTTAGGTAATAACGCCCGAATACTGGAACGCCATTCAAATAATAAGTTGCTCTTAACAGCTTACGGCCCACTTAGCCAGTACATTTAATCGGGCTTAACTTAGTTAAGCGCCATTTATATTTAAGTTGCGTTCCAGTATTTGGGCGTTAGTAATCCATTTAATGTTACATTTTTATCGTTTGTTTTCAGCAAATGTAGAACTTGATAGAAGCTTTATGAATGGTAGGGTCTCTAGAACAGTAAAAATCTGCACAATTTAGTCCTATATTGTAAAAGTATTAATGTTTTTATACATGGCCCCCTCTTTTTATTATTTTCCAGATTTGGGTCGTATAGGAAATACTTTGAACAATTGATATGCAGTGGTGTTAAAAATTAAGTCACAAAATATTCTGAGCTTTTTTGCATATTTTTAACATTTGTTACAGTTTCTTATTATTAAATTAACTTATTCAAATGTAAATATACTGGTTAATATAAATAATTCGGTGTTTATGTTTTTTAAATAATATAATTTATATGCTAATGTATACAATGATATGCTTTAGCAAGTATTTTCAATTTGTATAGAATAGCGTTTGGTCGTCAATTTTATTTGTTTTTTTTTTATCCAATTTATATTTTGCAGAATTGAAATGTACCTCAATATAATGCTGTAAAATGGTAGATACCATTTAGAAACAACTTCATACGAAGCACTCTAGTTTGTGTGAGAAAACAAATATTAATCAATTCACTGACCAAAAAAGCTGTAAAGAAAAGATAATCTTTTTTTAAAATAAAACCATATCATCGTAACAGTAAAAAATAATTTTAATTCCTTGTGTAACTTTTGCGTAAATATAAAAAGACATTAAGTATAATCTACTCTATGGAGCACAATATAAAATTCCAACAAATAAACAAACCCATAAAAAAATCAACGTCTCCAAAAACATATATTTCACCAATAACCCATAAATATCCAGAGAAACCAGAAACAATAATATATTAGACGAAAGCAAAGGTCATCAGGCATTGTTTTACATAAGAAATATAATGTTATCAACGATGATAAACATCTCGACACTCTCGTGAGACTAATGTGTTCCATCGGATACATTATTCTCATCGAGTATCGGTCCCGAGATCGATGCTCGGTGCGTTTTAATTGACATGTGAACGATTGTATTATGCGCTTTACCCAATTTGTGATTCAAAAATGAACCTATGGGAAATCGCCGGATATAACACGTTCAAGTTTAATTGGGTAATATTTTTGTAACCAAATCGTGGGAGGGAAAACTGAATTAGAGATTTGATCTTAATTTACATACATTTCACAATGTATTTGTTTAGTATGAACTAAAATTCGAATGAATTATTTTCCATATTTTTTAGTTTGTTGAATATTTTACTTTTCTGGTGTTAAAAGCTACGAGTAGTAGGTACAAATAATAAACAACACTATTACATTAGGTATTTGGAACAATGTTCAAGTTCTTACCTTAAAATGCTATGCAAAAACAAGACTTACAAAATTATTATACAATAATTTATATTGTTACCAGAACCTAGTATGGTCACTACGTTTATTATTAGCATAATAAATAAATAAATGCACACAACAATTACATGCATAGACCGAACCCCACACAAAGATCGAGTCTTGTATCATGGGTATCAGAAACTACGAGAGACTTTTCGGTCTCACAAATACCCAGACTCGGAACAAATATGGTTCACACATATTTATTTCGGTGCGGGGATCGAACCCGCGGCCTCTCTTTCTACAGCAGGCGTCCAACCAGTTGGTAAGACGCACCACGGCTGCCAGTATATCCTAACAAATCCTTACATTCATTATATGACGCAAAACTACAAACATTTTTAAAATAATAAACTTCAATCAAATCAATCAATAATCAAACTCAATAAATCCACTTACCATTAAACTGCGATACAAAACACATGATTCACACGAATGTTAGTTAACACACAGGTTAATTTTAAACCGATGACAATTTAACCGATCGGTTACTGCGGCCACTATCTTGTACGGATCTGCCTATCGGTTACTGCAAGCGCCTAATTGGGTTTAAAATGGATAGTTAACTATTTGCCGCGTAACAAATACTTATAAATTGGCAAAGATAAGTTTTGCGTGAAGATCTATGTTTAATAGAGAATGGATTCAAATGAGGACAATATTGCATCTCGTGTTTAATTTATTTGCGGGTCGTTTACCTGCAATCGTGTTTTAATTGATGATAGCTATTATTGTGACGGCCTAGGCTTAAACTTGGTTTCGTCATATGTAAAAGTCTATATGGAAACAACATGCATACATAATTTAATAATAATTAATTTCCCAATAATTTAAAAGGCCCTGTCCATCCAAAGGTTGCTAGGAAGAAATCGCTCAATACGTTGTGACCTGTATAAACCCTGAGACTCGTTAATTAGTAATTTTATTTTATTTATATTAGAAAACTTACAACTAGCTTAAAAAAACAGTTTAACAAATAATATAACTAAAGAACTAGAACGGTGAAAGAAAACATCGTGAGGAAACTTGCATACCGTAGCGATTCATAAGAATCTCTATGGTATGTAAGTCCACCAACCGGCATTAGGCCAGAGTGTTGGACTATATGGCCTAACCACTCTCAATCGTACTCTCAATTGTATAGGAGGCCCGTGCCCTGCAGTGGGACGTATATGGGCTGATAAAAAATAACTAAAGAAAGGTCAATTAAAAAATTCCACAAATAGAAAATAATAATAGTACAAACATCGGCAATATATTATTATGGCAGCAAAAATAAAGAGAAAACTACGTGGGCTCACTCCAAAAAATGTATTACACAATTCTTTTTAATGTTTATTTTCATATTACATAAATGATCTCTACATTATATTAATATTAAACAGTGCATGAACAGTATAACAGAGTTAACCTTCAACTCACAAAAAATACTGAAAACAACACAACAGTGCTCATGCACTGATGTATTCCGGTTTGAAGGATATTGTGACCAGTGATTACTGGGCATTAGGAACTTAATGTCTCGATATGACTAACCCAGCGCAGTGTCGTACAGTCCTTAATAGTTACAGGTTCTGAGTTGCTTCTGTTTATGACTAGGCGTAACGTCTACCATCAGAATAACGACTGCTTTCATTATTCCTGCCATGGTGACTAAGTGAAATAAAATTACAACATATTAGTTGGAGTTCTAGCATTGCTGTTTTATTCTATTCTATATACATACATATGCAATGCCATTGGTGTGCTCTACCTTAAGATATCTTGAGAAATATTTGTCAATTTTCCACTCCACCCCTTGAAATTTAAATTCCTTTTTACACAAGTGATATCTCAGGTTTCTTTTTTTATTACTATAAATGGCAAAAAGAGCATCCCATTCACATGATGGTAAGCGATAAGACCGCTCGTAGACAGTAGCAAAACGAAAAAATACCATGATTTACAAATAAATTGTGGGCATTCTGTCGCTCGTCATCCTGAGACATAGGATTTTAAGTCTCAGTATGTCCAGCAGTTCCTCTGGGTAAAATGTCCTTTAATCACAACAGCGCATTTACTCTACTGATTAGCGACAAACAGATATTGAGGTGGTATGCCAGACGGCCTCTCACATATGAAGGACAATAATTCAATTCCTTTTCAGCTCAAAGCTACAAAAATAATTTTAAATTTGCTCCCACGCCTTTCCATGCCAATAAGATAATAACAGTTGTAAAAACAATTAGTAATATCACCGTACTAAGTACCGCTCAATACCTCTTGTAACTCAGTGACGACTTAATGTCCAAGTGACGGGATCACGTCGTTAGATACGTCTTCGGATAACTACCGCGTGTATAGTTAAATGGCACTTTTAGTTTTGACAGGTTTCTTGAGATTTATCCGGGAAAATCAAGATCATGTCTAATTGTAAATGATGCGGGGAGAAAACTATAGCTATATTATAAAGCTTAGTTAGAAAGGAAAGTATATGAGAAGAGATAATTAAAAGTATTCATGGTTTTAATTATGCTTACCAGATGAAGAGTAATTCTGGAATTGGACATTTTTTATTGGTCTAGGAGTTTGCACATTATTATTACAAGATTTTTAATTTTACTGTATTTTTTAAAGATTTTTTTCACTTTTTTGTATAATTAAGCTCAGAAGCAATATTAGGCCAAAATAATCTTAAAACAAACATAACCATTGAAATAAAAGTTTCTAGACCACATCCTTAACAGAAGCGTGTAACATTTACTACTACATAATGCAGGTCTATTTTGCAACACAGTCGTCCTTTGGATATAATATCCCTAAAGTCTACAATATGTCCCTATCGTTTGTATGAAACGCTCCCGCGACATGTACTAGGTCATCGGTCCTAGTGGGGGACCAAACACTCGCTTTTCCGGTGCTCCGTTTATTGACACATTATGATACATACATATATTAAAATATTGTTCGGAGTTCTGTTTATGAAAAAGGACTACAGAGTTAAGGAAGAGGCAATTATTTTATATCCTATGTTTGTATGATAGGATTTAGTTTATTACGCTGATTTAGTGCCGGTTAGTATACCTTAGAAATACTTTAGAAAACTCCCAGATACTCAGGTTTTCTTGCAAAATACTTATTCATAATTACAGGTTTTTATTTCATGAAGTCCTGCAGGTTTATTCAATTGCTTTATTTACTTCCAGAACTCAAAACATCTCTTTAACCATTTTTATTGATTTGACTTCGCGACCTTTCAATTACTTTACTTTCAAGAACTTTCGTGGTCACGGAACGGAAATTAAACTAAATCCGCGATGAAATCCGTAAATAACAGTTTTATTTCAATGTGTAACATTCGCGTCAATCTAAAAAACTATTATCCCTTTATCAATTACAAAATTAACATCCTACCCCGAATATTCAATGGAAAAATCCCATCTAAAACAAAAATCCTCAACAAAGTGTACCGTTTGTCTACTAACAAGTCTCCAACACCGCCGCACCTGTCCGACACGTTAATTATATTCCGATAATTAAAGCGGCTGCCGACGACTGTGAATATTGCGATGTGGTATGTGCGTTCAGATGTGGAGATAGTGTTTTCGCCTAGGAGTGTTTAATTGTTTGGGTTTTAGGCTTCTTTTTGCTCTGATGTGTGCTATAAAGTACACTTTTAATTGAAAATAATTAAGTTAAATAAAGATATTTAAACTGAACTAAATCGAACAGCTATGTGTGGGCTGGAATAAATTAATGTGTTTTGGTTCCAGTGTTTCTTATTCAAGATATAATCGTAACAGCGAACTTTATTAACACATTATTGGAACTTGGTCGCACAAAAATATCGTCTCCATTTCTTCTATCAATTAACAAATGTCCTTACATAGCCAAAACGATTTGTATAAATTTTACTTTTTTTGTTTATGAGTTGCGTTTTTATTAAAAAAAAATCGTATGAATACAATAAGGTGTACCTAAAATATAAATAAATGTATATTTTTTGAAACCAACCTTTTCCTAAACGTAATAATGAAAAGAGATCAGAATAAATAAACTAAATGAAATCAGATAAAATGCCTCCTCCACGCCACTTCACAGCTGGCGGTTGTCAAATCAATGTACAGTCCAGAACAGTGAGTTTTTCGACAGACAACTCGGATTAAGGGGATTAGAATCAATCATAACCACAAATTGGTAGTTGCGTCACCGCTACCATGTCGGGATTAAGACGAACGAGAAAAAAGCGATGCTTTCTTTCGATTGTTGATTGGTTTGTAGCTTTTTATTGCTTGACATCGAGAAAAAATCGAGTTGATTGTAGTGCCTCTTTATAGTTTGTTAGGCTCTGATTGACTTGTTCCTGTTTTGTATTGGAATGTTTTTGATAATTGATCCATTGTGACGTTGCAAAATGTATTGTATTTTTTTCTTTCTTGAATGTGTAACTTGGAACTAATTGAAGATATTTCCTATAATCCAAGTTTTTTTAACAAAATACGACATACGAATAGAAACAAATTTGCATTATATGCAATTCACAACTATTTATAAAATAAATGATAAACTAACACGTGTAAATCCAAATTCAATTCAGAGGTACAAAGCATGATCCAAAACAATTAATTCATAATAAAAATAGACCGAATTAATTCTAAAAAAAATGAATAATCATTAGTAAAAATTACATCAAAACATACGCATCTATCTTCCCGACCACCAACGCGGAACAAGCCTACTCTATTAAAACCCAGACAGTTCTTAAATTTATTACGTTCATTCTTATTGTTTCAATTATAAAATATCGTATTTAATGTATTTTTGTGACGCCCAAATTGCTGTATCGTAGTGTCATAATTCAGAATAGCTTTCCATTGTGCCCAATATATTTTAAATATCAATAAACAGTTGTGAACCCCGGAGCAAAGCAGTTATGGCGCATGAGACACGCCTATGCTGTGTTACAAGAGCCATTATTTTAGTTTTCAATTTGACTAAGATTCGTCGGTGGCGAAATGTACCCATCACGGCTTTCACCGGGCTTTGAAATGTAAATGAAAACTTTAATTTATGGCTTGTTTATTAACTCTTATGCGAACGTAAATCTAACTTGGTAAATGTTCGTATTTATTAAACTGGTTCACGGTTTGGTCAAAATCTCTTTGTAGCATGAGCACGAGATAGTCCTAACTATTATTTTTTTGAAATTATTATGCCATCATTTCTGATTAAAAATGTACATTTATGCAGGTTAAATATTAAAAACAACTCATACAACAAATCATATTTCATGGTTACCGCGTAAAACTTGAGACCATTTTCTCGGAAAAAAATCGTGCTTCCGGAATTGTTGTATAAATAAATCGTTATTAATAACTTAAGCGCGTTTGTACTTCTGTATATTTGTTGCTCTTTTACGCAAAAACTGCTGAATGGATCTGAATGAAACTTTACTATAATATAACGTATACATCAGAATATTACATAGGCTATGATTAATAAATATATCATGTGAATTGTCCAAAATATCAGGATAAGTGTCAAGTAAGTAGGAAAAATTGGTGCGGGGCAGGAAAGGACAAAATGCATGCCTTGAATAATGATATAGGACAAGATGGCACAGAATAGGACGGGACGGGAGAAGAAGTATCATCAGCGGCAGTCACATTGAGTTCAAATATAAAACAATTTGATGTGGAATGGACTCCAAAAGTATGAGCACTCGGGCCGGGCCACAATTAGTGTCATAGTTCTGAAAACATTAAATCACAAATATCTTAAGTATTAAAGCTTGTACTAAATTTAATTCTGAGAACGGATATTAATACACAATAAATATGAATTTATTATTATAACGCTATTTTTATTGTCCAAGGTCCATCTGCAAGGTAAATTATCTAATAGAGGTCGTAGAAAGTCGCTGCATGTTTGCCACCAATAAATCACTGGAAAGTCCTTTGGGGAAGGCTTTAGTTCAAAAGTGGAGTTTCTCTAACAAAAGACAACGAAGATCTTGAATCTATGTGAGTTGTATATAAGAGAGAGAGAGAGAGAGTTTTGTGGAGCGAATGGAATATCATCATAGCAAATGTTGACGTAGTTTTGGCGTATTTTTAGTCTAGAAACTGCTCCAGTAATCTGTGTCCAACAAACATTCTTGCCGAATAATATGCTATATTTGTTATGAAATTTCTTTTTAAACTATCCCTGTTTTTACGGTACCGTGTTAACAAAAGGAATAAAAAAAAATGTATTCTTTAATTTAAAGACACTACGTTATTTTAACGACACTATCTTTAAAGGTGAATTTTCTAATTTGTGAGTATAATGAAAGATAAGACTAAAAAATACACTATTCGATTTTTTTTTATTTTGCATAAAAAAGCCTGCCATTATTAGTAAACGGTAAAATAAATAGACTAATTAATTATTAATACAAATTTCTAGCATACAAATTCCCAAATAACCACAAAATTAGTATTTTACATATAAAATGGCCCAAAATTAAAGCAATTTATACACAAAAATTCGACCAAAATCTAACACATGTGTGAGGCTAAACAAAACAAGTTCTAATAAAGCTACCAAAAGTTTGATACAACCGACAACATCAGATAAAATCTGCAGATAAGCATCGACATCGCTTATAACTATGTGAATAATTACTTTCATAATGTCCGCTACCTACATATAAACCGACCATTTGCAAAATTATACCTAACAGTCGCGGTGATTAGACATAACGGGACTCCGTACATTAACGTATTGCCTTTGGGAGCTGTTCGACGAAAGTCTTTAAATAACTAAGATTATATTGTGGGGTATAGGTTTAATGACTCGGATTGATTGACAGACGTAAAACTATAAAATTTAAACTCTTACTATGTTTACGATACAGTTGTTGTAAACGGGAACCTGTTGGTTTGTGTCGTGTTAATTGTGAGTAGCTGTTACGTCATCCGCTTTAATGAACATGTTTTATTGTCATTAAAAATGTTTATTGGAACAATTAGGGATGTTTTTGTCAATATTTGGATAATTCGCTCGACCCTGATTATGTAGACGTCCTTATGTCATTTCTAAAGCGAGCGATATTAATAAGTATGAACGTCGTGGAGCTAACAATCAATTACTTCACTGTCAACTAAATTATAATTCAAATCATATTCAGGTGTTGTTATGTAATCAAACTGCTCACATATTTACCATCTTCATTTATATAAAGTCTACTCCTATACATAAACCTTCCCTAAAGATATCCACAGCGGCCTGCATTAAGCAACTTCCTGCAATCTTTAATATGTATCTATTGCACTTCCAGCAAATAAATTCATCAATAATTATATCCAAGATGAAAATAAACCTTCAAATAAACTCATTTAATGATACAATTAGTCACAATTAAATCAATATAAAACATTGTCAATTCATATAAGAAACTATTAATATCCGTGACTTTCACCGCACAAGGCGTCTTTGTGGAAGATGGCCATATTCTTGAGAAAGCTAAGCGATTTATAGACTTGCGGATAATTAATTGTTCGTGTTGGACATAAAAACATGTATTAAATCCTCATATTGATGGGGCTGTGGTAGCTTAAAATATGCAAAAATCATGTTTCTTATATCGTAAAAAAGTGATATGAATAATTTTCGGTCCAAACGCACTAATTGTTAGTCTAATAGTTACTCGATCTGGATTGCATTTCGCACCAACTGGACAAAATGTCGGTGACTGCCTCGGTGACGTAATTGTACTATAGTATGATCACAAAGCTGAGGTCTCGGGTTCGAATCCCGGGTCGAGCGAGCGGTAGTTTATAGTAGAATTTTCTAGCCCGGACTCAGGAATTTGAACTCCCTTACTTACTCTTCCCTCATTTCATCGTCAAAGAACGAGAAAGCTTATATGTAAATTTTACTAAAGTTCACAGAGTGGTATGGGTAGCTACTAATTTCAAATAAGATAAATATATATATCCGAAGATCTAATAATTAATTTTGACACTCAGTCTTGAGCCCGTATTGAGAAACAAGCTGTTTTTTTTTATTGCATTGAATGGCTAGACGAGTAAGCCGTTCCCTTATAGTAAGCGATACGACTGCTCATAAACAGTAGCAAAAATTCCACTGCGCTCGCCATCCTGAGACATAAGATGTTAAGTTTCAATATGCCCAGTAGTTACTCTGGCTATGACGTCCTTCAATCCGAAACACAACAGTGCATTTATACTGCCTAGACATTGCGATGGTAGCTACCTAGATGGCCTCTCACATATTAGAGATCTTCCACAAGTGGCGGGTGACTATAAGTAACTACAAGAAACATTTAGGTCTCACAACGCTATTCCCATAACTTTTATTTAGGAGGCATTGAAAAAACTAAATTCCAGAACTATTGTAACACTTGTAACTGACCTTAAAGTCAAAAGAAAATCATCAAGTAGCAATCTCATTTACATTAGTTCCGTCTAGCTCATTCTGCAGACACAATAAAAAAATTAAGTCATCCGCGTTCAAGTAACAGATCTATAAAATTAACGCTATATTGAAGATGCTTTACAGTTGACCCGCTCTCATTTTAATGTATAAAGCGTAATTCACGCATAAACTTTACAGCTTCGTAACTGTTAGTGTTACAAAGTTTGTTTAGTATCTAAGTAAACTGGTATACTTTTGTCGATAATTTCGTCAGCAGACATTCTTTCTCGATAGCGATATATTTCTCTCTCTATCCCTTTTCACCCGGAGGAAGTCCACAGCTGAACATAGGCATCCCTCAAGGATCTCCACATTGAACTGTTAAGTATATTAACTGCAGTAGTATAATCTATGGTTTAGATATCTCTACAGCTCATATACTTTTCACTGTAGGGTGCAGGACTCCTCTACAATCGAGTTGTAACCCTGAAATAAATTAGGTGGAAAATTAAATACGGATTATTTATTTGGCATACTGAAATATATAAAGCTATAGTATAGTATAGGCGTCATATTTTGGTTTCACAAGTAGTACATTATCATTGCATGGATTTATATTAAGGTACAAACATAAACGAAAGGAAAACGAAAAACTCGAAAAACTTTATGAACTGTCTATAGTGTTTTTTATAAAGTCTCAAATGACAATACAGCTAACATACTTTATACTCAGTAGCATCTATCAAGCAGTATTACATTACATTATTTCGAAAGGTATATAGGAAACGGAATATATCCGTCTGTCCACATTAGTAAAGATAAAACCGCGGACGGACAGCCACGCTGGTCAATGTGACACCTCGTGCAGGTGTAGCGTAGAAAGTGGTCACCACTTACCACCAGCCCACAATGAGACCGACGCATACCGCGGATTCAATTGAATCATTCTACCATTAATTATGTTGCTTGTGGCGTAGGGTCGGAAAAACAAAATTAAAAAATGCAAAAACTTTTTTTTGATTTTTGAAGTGTGATGCATAAGATTAGATTACAAGGTGAAACAAAAAAAAATTGCTTTTCCAAATTTGAAGATTACTACTAACTACAGTTATTTCATAATAGGATCTGCAATAAAAGTCTGTATTTATTATTTTGATCTTGAATCTTATTTTATTTAAATGCTTTTTACGTTGCTTTTTAGAACAACCATTAATGTTTGACAATAATAAAAATCCAAATATTTGCTTCAGAAAAGACGCCTTTTCCTCTTGTTTACATATAATTTAATGAATATATTAATTTTTGATCATATTTTATATTCACACTGTAAATTAGGTTTTAAATTGGACGTAAATATCATTCACGCATAGAATACCTAACTATGTCGTTATCGTAAAATGCTTTATTTTTTGAACATCGTAAATGTCGTCTTGATCTAATATTTTTACTGTTGACATAAAAACGCAATAAAATAGCACTACAGACGTATCTTCTGACTAAATTCGCACATAATTCGCAGACAAAGGTCATTCACACCGATGTAAAACAATAAGAGCCATAATTATGCAATATTTAGTGGGATCTTATTTTCAGCTCATGTCTGTATCAGCCATATACGTCCCACTGCAGGGCACGGGCCTCCTCTACAATCGAGAATACGATTGAGAGTGGTTAGGCCATATAGTCCACCACGCTGGCCTAGTGCGAGTTGGGTGACTTACATACCATAGAAATTCTTATAAATCGCTATGGTATGCAGGTTTCCTCACGATGTTTTCCTTCACCGTTTTAGTTCGTGGTGATTGATTATCAATACACACATGACTCTGAAAAGTCAGAGGTGTGCCCTGGGATTCGAACCCGCGACCACCGTGAACATGTGGGCAGCCGCGTCTAGTCTGTTTACCAACAGGCCACCACGCACCAGCTCATGATCTTATGAGATATATACTTACATTTAAGACAACTCTAAAGTGGTTCTTCTCTAAAAAGTGTACTAAAAGTAGGATTCTACACGTTTTTACAACTTACAATATCAATCTTCATAGAAAATGGATTTGATCATCGTTATATGTCACAAATTAAAAATTCACAAGCTTATTTTGCTTTTCCTGTCTATTTTATTGCAGTCTCTCAATTCCAAAAAAAAGGAATCCAAACGTGAATTATGATCAAATTTTATGTCTGAATTAGGGTGTTTGTCTTATAAAGCGATCAAAACGAAAACATTGTTTTGTATGCTAACGGTACTCAATATTATCGATTGTACCTCTTGACTGATTTTTAATTTAATTGTAATACCTGATTTTGTCCAACCGACCGTACTGTGCCGCCGGACAGATGTCAATCCGTACCGCTAGTTTTTATATATATAGATATTACTTTGTCTTTTTTACAACCGATATGAATGGCCGGCGGGAACTTGGCCCGCTTTTTGTCTTTTTATTGTCGTGTGTAATGAATTAACTACGAACAAGAAATGATATCGGCATTTGGAATCAATGTTTTGTATTTGTTTCACGGCTTTTTTTGTTTGAATATAATGAGATGGGCTGAGGTAGTGTTTTCTTTTGTCTTAGACTGAGCTATTTCCTGTTGTGTAGTTTAAATTTAATAATTTCTGTTGTAGAAACAAGGTTTTTTTACGCAGAAAAAAAGTGGTATTATACCAAAATTTCCCTAATTGAATTTGATTATTAAAAGTTAAACATCAATACATATTATGTAAATGTACATGCATCCATGCATCACTGTTGGACATAAACTTGATATAAAATGATTTAAAATTAAAAAAAAAAATATCATTTTTTCTCAATTTATTTGCCTTTGCTGCAACAAGATTTCAAACGTCAACATTTATCATCTAAATCTAGATTTTCCAGTACAATATCGCACATAAAACCCGACTTGAATCACGCAAAAAATAATATCACATTCTATCAATATAAAATTAATTTAATAAATTTCTAATTGCAGGTACGTCGTCGATTCCCACGTAAGACTTCTCCGACCAGTTCAACTCATACGATTTCTATCAATTGTCCGCGGTTATATCGTATTTTCATAGAAATTGTTTAAATAACCGCTTGAGCCACTTTCCTGATGGCTCGTTTGATGACTCGACTGTCCACTTGGAAGGCTACGGCTGAGAATGAAAGTGTTGCGATCTCGTTTCGTGTAGTGGTTATGTGAATAAAAATGTGATTTTGTCGCCGTTGTAATGATTAATGTTGTCTGCAAATATTTCTTTTTTTATAAGATCGGTAGCAGTGTACAAAATCGCTTCAATATAGGCCAGTTCAATACACATATCGTTTTAAGAGTTTATTAATTTAGATAAAATTCCTTTTTTTTATTTTATTTTCATTACCAAAATGTATGTGTAAGTTCTATAGAGTATAATATTCCAATATTTGTACTTAACACTCTCGACTCCATATTTAATCTCATTCTGCCTTACAATACCAATCACTAAAACATTATCGATATCCTCCGTCCAAATCAACCTGATTACAATATCACCGTATTTAATGGATTAATTCATGCTTCATAGATATATTTACGAAGAAAGCTGTCCCGTGTATCTGCTAATACTTAGTGTTACAATAGATTAAACGAGCTCGTTTTAATTGATATCTCCACTTTTATCATTAACTAGCTCTGCGCCCCGGATTCGACCGGCTTAATCGCCCTTATGAATATTAATTTGTCTTTGTCCTATTGTAGAATTGCCTGAGTTATATTAGGTTTAGGATTTTTATAATAATCTGATTTTTACTGTTTAAGCAAGTTGATTTTTATTGATAGAAGAAAATCCTGTAGGTCCTACTTTATATTTTGTCATGTTTGAAAGCGCAAAATTTAAAAATAAATTGAAATTCCTAAATCTGCAAACTTGAAATTCATTTTCTATTTTCAACCGCTTCCAACAATTATTCTAAATTTAAAAATCTTTTATTTTAAATATCACATTCGAAATCAACCAGTTGACAGCAAAAAGGTTTTAACTCCAAAGGTTCTAATGCTCATCTAACTGGACATAAAAATAAACAGACAAGCCTAGACTCAGCTGTTGGAAAGTCTAGAGAAGACGTCATGGATCCAGTCAATAAATTCACCCGATGGATTTATTGAAACGAGGGCCGGTTTCGGCTATCACTGATTAAGTGGTTTATTCATCTGTTGCTCTCCAAATGGTTAACACTCTGTTAAGGTTTTAAGATTGCATTTATCTAATAAGGTTAACTGATGTGTTGGATAAACTATAATAAATATTGAGTACAAGACTGGCTTTATAATCGATTTAGTGTCGTTGTTCTGATAATGTTATTGGATTCTACTTTCAAAAAATATAATTCAAGATTAAGGTCATTCTTTGGAATAATTATGGTATGGCAAAAAAAAAACGATAGAAAAACAATCACTTTACTTTGGTCGTATGTGGGCAAAACATTCAAACTTTCGTAATATTATATAATATGATTAAAATGTAATCCACATCCAAATAAGTTTATACTTTCTTCCCATTTCAACACAAAATTGCACTAAAAAATAACTTTTGATTTATTTAAAATCCCTATTTTTATGATTATGATGACACATACGCAAATAAGCTAAGCTTCTCATTGAACAATACTGCACTGAGCCACATCATTATGTGTTTAAGGTAAGAGTTCGGGAACTGTTTCTTCAAAGAAAAGTCGCTAAATTGACAGATTAGGTAAGTTGTATATATTGTTGTATGTATGTATGTGTATATATTTATATATATGTAGATATATATTATGTTGTATGTATAATGTATGTATGTTCATTTTAATCTTAGTACAGTGTACACTTATTAAATATTTTACCAATTTTTTTTCTCCCCTATCTAAATGTAAATAAAACCTGCTGTACTCCATTTCTGCTTCACCCAAAGGTAGACTGTTAGAGAATGCCCCTGACATTAAGTCCGCCTGTATACTGTTTGGTATATAAAGTTAATAAAATAAAATAAATAAAACATCACCTATACTATAATATTTTATCTCCGCGGAGCCAGCTCATTCATACTTCATAGTACATCCTTAACTGGTTACAAAGCGATTTCTCCATTACTAAATATCTTAAAACAAGACCTATGACACGATAAAAAGGCATAACAACGGCCATATCTCTTTCAACAACCAATAGCCACTACATTGTACACTTTTATCAGTTTCCTGAATCGTAAAACCCGCTCTCACTTTATAGAGGATGTGAAAATATTCTATACAAGTTTCAACTAGATCTTAAGGCGGAGTATTTTCAACGATAACCGAGTATTAACATAGGAATAGTGACTATGAACTGTGTAGCCTGCATTTGATTGTAATCGACGATCGCTGTATACTTACAAAGATATTATGTTTTGCAATCCAACTCTATGTCTTAGATTGAATTTTAGATTATATTTAATTATAATTGACCATACATACCGTGTGTTACCAGTGATGACATACGGCACCGAGACGTGGCCTCTCACTGTGGGCCTCATTAAAAAGCTCAAAGTCACTCAACGAGCCATGGAGCGGGCTATGCTCGGAGTTTCCCTACGAGATCGAATCAGAAATGAGGAGATCCGTAGGAGAACCAAGGTTACCGACATAGCCCATAGGACTGGCAAGTTGAAGTGGCAGTGGGCCGGGCACATAGCTCGTAGAACCGATGGCCGTTGGGGCCGAAAGGTTCTCGAGTGGAGGCCACGTACAGGCAAGCGAAATGTCGGACGCCCGCCTACAAGGTGGACGGACGATCGGACTAAGGTCGCAGGAAGTCGCTGGATGCAGGCCGCTTCCAACAGGTCATTGTGGAGATCCTTGGGTGAGGCCTATGTTCAGCAGTGGACTTCCTGTGGCTGATATGATGATGATGATGAAGTTAGCGATTGCCTAGATGGTATGAGCCAGGTTATATTAGAAATAAGAGGTTCGAACCTCTGACTATTTATAATTATGTGTCATGTTTGATAGATAGATATAGAAAACGTTTATTTTTGCAACAATAAACACAAATGGGTACTGATCAGTCAGGTCCAAGCTTTGCTATGCAATGCTCCAAAGAGTGAAGCGCTGGTATTTCTTCTGTCTCCTGTTACAATGTGTTTATACTAGTATTAAATACTATACTATAATCTGTGTTAGAAAATAAGTTCATCACAATAATTTTAACAGCGATTGGCAACAACGCAAGGAAATCTGGATAACAAACAGTCTCGGCTCCCACAGCACAAGCATAGTCACTATGATCTGAATCGCTCTCAATCCTAAAGGATTTGTAACATGGGAAAATCCTCTAGGATCTCTTTTTACCTTGAAGGTTAGGAAATCGGGTATACCAAATTTCTACCAGCTAAAACTATAAAGGCCTATATTTAACAGTAGAATGTGAAACACGGCGTGTGTTTAACACGGCGTGTGCTTTTACCCAAAAAGGGTAGGCAGAGGTAGAACTAGGATACCGACGTTTCGCCATTTTCTATCCCATAATGTGAAAACTATCACTTTATCGGGCAGAAATTCCTGACTCCGGATTGATAAGAAATAAAAAAAATCAATATTACTTTGCCCAACCCGGGATTCGTATTCTAAATCGAGCTTTGAAATCATACCGTAGTACAACTGCACCGAGGCAGTAGAATGAGAAGTATTATTTCTTATTATGTACGCAAACTTAATAATTACCCATTTTAAATTAAGCAGAGGTAATAGAAGACCAATAATATGTACATAAAGCACCCAATTTATTCATAAAAAAAACAACTATTAATAAACCCACAAACATGTAAAAAGGACGTGCACAAACGATGCCAATCAAATTAAAATAATTGGCTCAAATCGCTGACGTTACTCAGTCCCAATTGTTTTTATGTATTCGCATAGTAAAGCCAAAGCCGTGGCTTGGTAATCGACAACATCCGACACAAGTTTGCGCAAGCCCGGCTTTACCATTTCCTCTACCATTACAACACCAAACAGGATTTTTCTACGTACGTTTATTCATCGGAATCTTGCAGATCGTAGGGTTTTGTTGGTATTTAATGAATTTTAATGAGTAATGAATCATGCATTTGGTGAGCGTAGAATTCTATAAGTGCAATTAATTTAACTCCATTTTTGTTCGAGGACGATTTTAGATCGAGATAATGTTGGGTTGTGAAATGCTATGAGGAAAGTAATTGAACTCGATTGCTTTATATTACATAATTATTTAAATCGTTAGTACTGGATGAATATTTATGATATGATTGACTTTAGTTTTGGTCTTGTCATCTTAGATGGACTTCTGTAAATATTTCTGACTGTCGTTCCAAAAATTTGTGTAATGTGGATATTTACTACGGATTATTGGCGGGGATGTCCATATAGCTTTCCAAGACTGCATGTATGAAGTAAGTGGATGACAGAAAGCTAAACTGGGCGTAATAGCTTAGTTAGTTTAGGCCTGCTGAAATAACTCGCCAAAGCTGAGACCGCCTTGGTTGCACCTTGTACTAAGCTACGATTACAACGCTGAGGTTTGGGTTCGAATCTCAGTTCGCTCAAAGTGAAATTGGAATTTGTTTTCATTATTAGACTAGCAGGTATGGTGCCCGATATACGATAGACTCGCCTCCTATCACATCGTGTGACGTAACACAAGGCCAAAAGTGGGTATCCTGGTAGAACCTCTACCTACCCCTTCTGGGAAAAAGGCTTGAGTTTATGTATGTATGTAGGTGACCGGTCACTTCTATCAGGGCGTTAAGATCCCAAAATTAATAATAACAGATTGCAACCATATTGCATCATATATATTATCTGTCGATTGTTCTACGATATTCGAATACGTCATGATTCCACTCAGCATTCATACCAACAAAATGGCCCCACATTAAAACTTGCCCGATCTAAAATTCCGCACAATTAATCATGGCCTCGACACTTCATTGTTTGAGAGCACTAAAAATCCTCGACACATATAAGAAGCTATTATAAATACCACAACAATGATTCTTGCTAGTTAGTCACAGATATTTCTTGGTAACACGTTTAAATTATATTTTTTCCTCTTAAAAATTGCTAATATGTGTTTGGGGCAAACCTTAGATATTGTGCAAAAGATTTTGTTATAAAATGTTCATTTATGTGGCGACTTCCTGCAATCTTGCTGGGTGTTTTGATCACAAAATGTCAAAATGCTTGAAAGCGAATGACGATCTGATTGATGTTCAACATTCTAGGGACTGAAGATGATTATGATCAATTGTGAATATCTGGCCTAAATTAAATAGATTACTGGCGGTAGGTCTCTCATATGTGAGAGGCTGCATGGGTGGGTACCACTGCAATGTCTATTTCTCCCGTCAAACAGCAGTTTCAATGCACTGTTGGGTTTCGGATTGAAGGACATTGTAGCCAGAGTAACTACTGGACATATTAAGACTTAACATCTCATGTCTCAGGATGACGAGCACAATGGAATGTCGAGCATTACTTTGTAATTCAATGTGTTTTTTGGTTTTGCTACTGGTCATGAACGTTGGTATCGCTCACCATCAGGCCAACGGCATGCTCGTCTTGCCTTTCAATGCAATAAAGGATGATTAGTGTTATAAAAAGATGAATTAATTTTCCAACTGCATTATAGTTGCCAGATAAAGACAGCGTTTGCTGATAAGACTTCTCCAAAGATTTCAAGACCAAAATATTTGAAACTAATTTATATTTACCGACATCATGACCAAATTGAACCGAAGATTTTGAAAACCTAACTAACAGTGCATAATGGAATAATAGGGCGAGGGAATAACATACAATATACAAAAGAGGGAATAAATATACTGGTGGTAGGTCTCTCATATGTGAGAGGCTGCCTGGGTGGGTACCACCGCAATGTCTATTTCTCCCGTCAAACAACCGTTTAAATGCATTGTTGTGTTTCGGATTGAAGAACATTGTAGCCAGAGTAACAACTGGACATACTGAGACTTAACATCTTATGTCTCAGGATGGCGAGCGCAGTGGAGTGTCAAGCATTGCTTTGTAATTCAAGGTGTTGTTTGGCTTTGCTACTGTTCATGAGCGGTCGCATCGCTTACCATCAGGCGAACGGCACGCTCGTCTCGCCATTCACTGCAATAAAAAAAAAAACATGAGAAAATTAGAGACTTTTTTTTATTCAAATTAATGACGAGCCAAATACGCCGTTCACCTGATGATAAGCGATACGACCGCTTATGAACAATGCTGACACCAAACACCTTGAATTACAAAGCAATGCTTGTCATTCCACTGCGCTCGCCAACCTGAGATATAAGATGTTAGGTCTCAATGTGTCCAGTAGTTACTCTGGCTACAATGCTCTTCAAACCCAAACACAACAGTGCATTGACACAGCTGTTTGGCGAGAATTCTTGGGATTCTAAATAGACATTGCGGTGGTACCAGTAAACATACAACATACTTTAAATATGTCGACTTTTTATAATTTCTCAACTAACATCCTTTAAGAGATATCATCTCCAATCTATATTCTAAAGGAGCGTCGTGTTGCGTAACTATAGCGGCAGTAAGCGGCACTAATCGGGATTATTTCGCTCTATATTAAGTACTGAGGAGCATAACTTATAAGGCTGCGTGCATGACAGCAAAAAATTGTTTTCCATTTACAGAAATTGCGGGCTTATTCTACTTACATCTGTATAAACCAGCCTTATTAATCGAAAGTTATATCTGTGTATTAATTGGGTGTATTGGTAATTAAGTTTAATTGTAAGTTAAATTAACTATAAGGATTAAATTTAATAATATATCCATTCGGTTTCTCAACTCTGAAAGTTTGACCACGTACTTACCAAAGCCTATTTGGCATTTGTTTTAGTAGCTAGTGCGGGTCATCTTATTTAAGAAAACAATTTAGATCTCATGGTTATTTTATTTATTTAAATATGTCGGTCTCAGCAGATGTACTTCGGCTTGAAACAGTAACTACTGTTAGTATTACAGTTTTTGCGTCCTTAGTTCTCTTTAGTCTTACTAAATAAATAAAACAAAATTGTTGGGCCTCCAAGAACATCGCTGATTAAAGGAAAAACTATCTTGTTGCTATAACTTTTTTTCGTGAATCATTTTCCGCAATCCCTGCTTCAATGCGTCACTACTACATAAAAAGTATTCTATTGTGTAAAATGGGTATTATTATGTACATAATTGACATTTCGATAAAAAGCAGCCATCTACCCGAACCCAATTTTTTGCATAAATTAATGTGCATTGTTAAATCAATTATTTCTAATAGAATCATGTCCAAAGTTGTCTCGCCTTGTACGGGAACCAAATCTACACCTATGTTCAGAGTTCATTTTACCAACTAGATCTTAGATATGTAACTCGTGTCTCTATATCAGCCGACGTCACCCCTATGCTGGGTATCTGTATCAGCCCATATACGTCCCACTGCAGGGCACGGGTCTACTCTACAATAGAGAATACGATTGAGAGTGGTTAGGCCATATAGTCCACCACCCTGGCCTAGTGCGGGTTGGCGGACTTACCATAGAAATTCTTATAAATCGCTATGGTATGCAGGTTTCCTCACGATGTTTTCCTTCACCGTTTTAGTGCGTGGTGATTAACTATCAATATATAAAGTACATGACTTCGAAAAGTCAGAGGTGTGCCCTGGGATTCGAACCCGCGACCACCGTGAACATGTTGGCAGCCGCGTCTAGTCCGTTTACCAACAGGCCACCACGCACTTATATAATATAATACCACCAAAATTATGAAAGCTCGTATTTAAAACCGGACAATAGACGCATAGACTTTACGTCCCATATTTATGCGGGAAACTGGAATATTGCGCTTAAGTATAGGCTGTAACAAATTCCAAATTAATAACCACTAGGCAACGTCTTTCGACATCCACAGGTTGATGTGCCAACGAAAACGATTATTTAAAAAAATACACTTAATTTTTTTAAGTAATTTGATAGTTATAGTATTGTTAAGTTGGTAAAAATTATATGCAAGAAATAAGGAGGAAAAAATACGTCTTAATTTTTTTAATAAATACATACATATAATTTTTTTTTCTAAAGTTCTATTTTTCTTAATTTCAGGAAACTGGTGCAATTCTAAAGTCTATTACATAACCTAACTCGGCGTTTATAATATATACAGTCCATTGTAACTATAATTCTACATATATAACAAAAATACAATAAATATATTTTTATTAAATCGCTTCCATACATAAAACTACTTATCAAAGGTCACCAATCCGATCTAACCACATCCCCAACATAATTGAATCATCAAAAGCTTATGTGACATTCGCTATAAAATGAATTTTGAATTGAGCCATATTTCATACGTTTTGTGATCCACCTGTGTATACGGACACCTGTCCGACCGGCCCATATAAACACCTATAAATAACCCATCTGAAGTGAAATCCGTTGTCCGGTAGAAAGCACCGCATTGTGAACCGTACTGGTCATTAATTTATGTAATAAAATTGGAGTTAGGTCTGTACGGGTATTGAAAATATCAATTGTGTGGAACGTATGCTCGTTCGATTTTCAAATTTGAATTCGAATTTGGATTAGTGAAGTAGGGACGCTCTATGACATAATCGATAATATTTTAGTATTTTAAAGGGATGGGAAAAACATATTTGTATTTAGAAAAAAAAAATTGTATAAGTAAATTCGCCTCTCACGGGGGGTACCGAGAGGGTAGCTAAATAATTTTCTCTCGTAAAACTCTGGATATTTTTTCGACAACGTAGTTATTCATCAAATGAGATCTTTTAAATTGGCTGCTATTAAAGTATCTTATTTGATCCGAGGAATTCTATTGAACAGAGGCAATCCAAGAATTTCCACAGCAACCTTTTGGAAGTTTTCAACCAACAAATTCTTGCAGCCTTTATTACGTCTGTTACGATACATCATTAATGAGAGCAACAAAAGGCACACAGACCCGAAGGCGGTAACTAGTGATTATTAACAATTTTGGTAGCCGAGAGATTAACGATACCGTTTCTTCGATTCGATTCGATTATTCGACATTACGCGTTCGAAATTAATTTAAGAAACAGAAGTCGTGAATTTATGTTTCAGAATCGATCGATACTATGATAATTACGACAAATTGATTTTAGATTTATTGAGTACTGATTGTAATCTTCGTGTCGGTTGTTTGTTAGTTTATTTTCCCATGGCTGTGTTTGGGGCGGGAGAATTTTTGCTTAGCGAGTTTTTTAATTAATTAATATTTACATAAATTATTTTTTACGGATTGTATCACGGATTTGGTAATTTGTTACATTTTTTAACTTTTCGACGTTTCGACGACTATTTGGACTTGGCCAATTTTCAATTTGTCCAAGTCCAAATGTGTCTCTCCCTTGTTGAAATAAATAAATATTGATATTAGATACATTAACCTATTGTTTGTTATAGGTGAAATAAATAACATACCAAGCACTTATATTATTTTAATTATACTATATTATTATTCGTATGGATAGACAAAACCGAAGCAGCATATTTTTTTCTTTAAATTTTTAATTAAGTTGAATATCACTCCACAATCACCAACTGCATCCAAAAATATAATTCAATGAATGAATTAATCCCCAAACGAACAAAAACCACCATGAAAGGTATTAAAGTTACTCGCTAAGTTTAGTTTACACCGGCCATTAATTCTGAATCAATTCAGCACACAGTTATAATTGAAATAATGCGCGTTCCTCCATGATCCACGACCATTGCTTGGAGCCATAGGCTATTTGTTCCCAGTAGGTCAGTCCAGACATGATGGAGTGTCGTTACACATAGGTTAAGTCCAGTTCCTAGGTATCAAGCCTACTTTTGAAATTAAACTGTAATTAAGTACTAAATCTCATTATACCTTTGACAGTCTCAGTGACTCAGTTGGTTAGACGCCGGCTGTGAAACGAGAGTCTGCGGGTTCGATTCCCACACTGAGGCAATTGTTTGTGAGGCCCACAAATATTTGTTTCGGGTCTGGATGAGACCGAAAATCATCTCGTAGTTCCTGATACCTACGACACAAGACTCGATCTTAGTGTAGGGTCAGGACTATATATGTGGCCGTTAGGTGTATTTATTTATTATTTGTTTAAAAAAATCCGTTAAAAATCATCATCTGTGATTTCTCCGCAAACCTCTAATACGCTCTCATTTCGCTCAACCAATGTATGAAAAATTACACCATGCAATCAAGATATGTCATCTGAATAGCTGGACGTTAAAAACAAAACCACGAGTCCATTGTTAAAGATCTGATGGTGAGATCAGATGGTCCGTGACATTCGTTCGTCTCTCCGACCCCCTTGTTGTTAGATTTATCTTCAGTCTAACAATGCTAGTGCTGGTTTGGTAATATTTTTTGTTGATATTGTTCTGTGGACCTTGTAGCTGTACTTACAATGTAGAATATAAGCCATGCATATTCTCTAATCATCAATTTCACTTTCCTTCGTGTCATTGTAAGCTAATTCATTACATCCCTTAGCACCAGGTTGTTCGTAAATCAAAGACTCAATTATTCTACAACATTTGAAAAATTTTACATCTAATATCTTACAGTACTAATTCCAAAGATAATATTGAGATTATTTGCACAAAACTGAACTGAAATGTATTAAAATCAAGCACAGTAAATAGCCCCAGAGCATACAATATTATTCTCATATTAACAATCATCTAAAACCACACAATCGAACAAAAATACCAATCAATTTCCACGATGCCGGAACCTAACCGTAATATGAATTAATGTGACCAGAGAAACGTTGCGCTCCGCTACAAAATTTCACACAACCATCACAGAACCGCGTACGACGCCTCTTGTCAATAAATCTGCCATGGAAGTGAAAAGTCCGATCTCACACATCCCGCATCGAGTATATCTAGTAGCCATATACATTTCGTCAACCCAGCATCCCAGCGTCTCAATCTTGTCTCTCAACCACTTATCATAAATCTCAATCAAGATAAACGACATTTAGGATTTTAATGGGCCTTTCGATTTATTAATGCGCTATTGAAACCCGACGAGAATGCTGCCTCTATGCCCGCCTTTGTTTAGCTTTTCTTTAATTGTATTTTTAATTAGTTTTCTTTTTTTTAAGTTGGGTGGAAATTGTGTGGTCGATGTTTTTTAGTTTTGAGTGATTATTTTTATCACTGGTTTTGAAAAAATAGGTATTTATTTTTTGAAAGTATAGTTTTTCACTACGCCAATCAATTTACTAATATAAATTACTACTATACGCCAAACAATACTATTGGATCAGATGACATCATCGTCTGACGCCTACTTGAGAAAAAATACTTGATAACTGTTAACTATGAACAAAAACAATGCCTTAGAATCGTTAGTGGTTTAAGTTTTGAGGATCCATGCGGAACGGGAAGATGGGAAAAATAAAGAGTGAGAATTATTTAGTCACCTTAGATGGTTATCAATTTACATAATTTATAAAGATAATGCAAAACTGGGACAAAAGGAACATTAAAAACGTATCTTAAATCATCTAATACTGCGGAAATCGAACTAGAAAAACTAGCTCAAAACTAGATCTTTAATAATCACAACAAAAATCTAAAGGTCATTGCTCTCGAACCAAATCCACCTGCTCGATTGTAGGCGATAAAATCTCAACATATGTCATCGATAGACATAATGTCGAAGGCCACACGTCTCCAGACGTAATCAAACAATGTGTGTTTGCATTGTAAATACTTGGAAAAAACTTAACAAAAATCGCGCCATTAAAATTATTACGTTCATTACAAGCATGTTCGAACGGAATACGTCATTCCAATATTTGTTCTACACATTTCTGACGGTTAATGATCGGGAATTGTTGCATCCGATTGTGAAGATTCTAGTACTGATTGTTATGGCATAAAATTTGTTACAATATTTTTTTACGACTTACAAAATATACAAAGTTAACATTGTTCTTGTTGACTATTTCAATTAAGTTTGCTGCATCGGCTTTGTTAATTTTGCCAGTAGTATAAATAGGAACACTTTTATTTCAAACTATACCACCTGCTATCTTAATATGATTGTTAACTAACCGTCTTACTAGAATTATAATTAAATTAATAATAAATAAAATACTTTCAATTAAATTACTATGAACACCGGATGCAGAAGCCATCGATATAAATTGAACAATCCATCATACAAGCGATAAAACAAATTCGACATAATTTTAGACGTCAATAATAAATCTTGAACAAAGATTACAACATTTCAATAACAGAGAAGCTAACTGTTGCTGTCTTCGTAAACGCAGCTAAAGCCCCATAAAATGACGCAAGCTTTTGTCAGCCGAGAACAAACAGACTCCGTAAACACTACACGTTGAGAATTGTCAGCTTCTATTGTGTTTGTGTACCACATTGAAGACCTCCTTAGAGTGACTCAAATGCGTGGAGAAGGCGTTGTGATTTCAAAAGATTTTATCAATTATCGAAATAACTGGAAAATGTTATTTAACCTATATTAATTTATATCAGAGTATACAATTATTTAAATGTTTATGAGAGCAATTATTTCCATGATTTTATTATTTATATTAAAACACATTGGTCCTTCGAGCCGGATTGACAGTCGTAGATTTAAAATAAGAACACGGCGCGTAAGATTAAGTCATAAATCTGTACACCATTTTTAATACATATCAATTTAGTAAGAAATATCGTGATAGCAATCAATTTCCATAATTATACACGTCAAAATCCACAAATCCAAACAAATGACCGAACACGCGTAAAATATTGCTTTTATCTACCTCTATTTACAAACCCAGTAACATACTGTTGCTGAGCAAAATTAATTCTAGTTACCACATCTGCACACGTGTTGTCCCGGACAATGTTCTTGTAAGTAAATTACCGAAGAACGGGCACTCGCTTTGACTGCCCACTCCCGGTGGACAAAAGCGTGATGTCATGGCGTGTACTGTACGTTGGTAGGCCATAATTTCATTACATATTATGTTACAACTGGAAGAGACATGTTAGCTGTATCAGTAAAATCACTAGTACATACACATACATACATAAACTCACGCCTTTTCCCAGAAGGGGTAGGCAGAGGTGCCAGGACACCCACATTTCGCCTTGTATGTTTCGTCCCACAATGTGATAGGTGGCGAGCCTATCGCCATATCGGGCACAAATACCTGACTCTGGGCTGATAATGAATAGAAAAATCCAATATCACTTTGCCCAACCCGGGATTCGAACCCGAGACCTCAGCTTTGTAACCGTACCTTAGTACAACTACGCCACCGAGGCAGTCAAAAAGTAAAATCACTAGTCATAACCGTTTAAGGTGCTTGCAAATATTTTTATCGTATGTTAAATATTGATATAGGGATTTGGAGAGGTCAACTGATAAATATAATAAAGATAAAAATGGTTTATTAGTGTCATAGGAGATCTCAAGTCGTAAGCTGCTTCCATCAGGTTGCTTTAGTAGTATATTCGAATCTGCCTAGACACTCGTCAAAGCGATCCAGACATGAGTATCGTGTTTCGGAATCAGCATGTGTACTCAATTTTGCCCTAACCGAGTAAATTATGTCGACCATTCTCTTAAATTGGATATTTAATTTGGACTTCGTTGTGTTACTATCTCTCGTCAGTTAATATTAAATTGAACTGCGATGCTTTTGCCAACAGTTACCTTTATGTTTATTTTTGTGACAGTGTATTTTTTCGCTTCATTAATTACTTGATGTTATCGATTATTCTACATACATACATACATACATAAACTCACGCCTATGTCCCAGAAGGGGTAGGCAGAGGTGCCAGGACACCCACATTCTCACCACACCCACATTCGATTATTCTACCAATAATATAAACGATAAATACTTCTGTTCAATTGTTATAATACCCAGATTCTTGTTTGTTGTCCCTTCCACATCTCTAAATCGTGGACGCAAGCGCTAAAGTGTTGTAAAATCAATGTACTCCACCGGCCAGCATACAGCGTGGCCACCTATTACTTCACGGACATATTTATGTGTTGCCTACAACGCTCTAGAATTACCCATGCTATTGTTCGTAGCCTAGATAAAACAACGTTGTTTAGTACTTGTAATGTTGAGGATTCAAAGATATCTGACTTTGTTGTATGAATTTTAGAGCGAATGTGGATGAGATTCAGGATTTAAGATTAGCTACGGATAAGGAAAATTGTGAGCTAAATGGTTGGGAATACATATATAAACTCACGCCTTTGTCCCAGAAGACAAGAAGTGAATTAGGCCAGCCAACCCGCATTAGGACAGCGTGGTGGACTATATGGCCTAACCACTCTCAATCGTACTGTCGATTGTAGAGGAGGCCCGTGCCCTGCAGTGGGACGTATATGGGCTGATACAGATTGTCCCAGAAGGGGTAGTCAGAAGTACAGCCAAGACACTCACATTTCGCGTTGAATGTTCCGTCCCACGATGTGATAGACGACAAGCCTGTCGTCTGTAGTTGGGAATAATGTCTTGTTTTACAAAAAAAGTCTAAAATGAAACTACTTGCGGCTTAGTTATTAAAAGCTAGAATTTCAACGATTTCAAATTAAAGACTCGAAATGTATATTTGACAGCCTCCGTGGCACAGGCAGTTAGACTCCGCCTATGAAACCACAAGGTGCGGGTTTGATCCCCGCACCGAGAGAAATGTTTGTGTGACTCACAAATATTTCTGTCGGGTCTGGGTATTCATGAGACCTTAGTGTCTTAGACTTAGTGTCGGGTCAGGACTTTGTGTGACTGTGGGTGTTATTTATATTTATTATTTTATTTATAATATTATGAAATTATATGTATCTATAGGTGTGGGAATATTCAATTTAAAAAAAAACTATAGTCTTAACATTCAACAGAGGACTTCCTCTTCTCACAGAAAACTCCAACAAAAAGATTTCCAAAAAAGTGTATTAATGACGTCCGGATTTCTTATTATTATTTTTTTCTTTTAATACACAACCGATAAGTGTAGCCACACATCCGCGCCCATTATTCTAACCAACCAATTAACTATTACGAGGAAAAAAAACTAAATAACCGTTCGTGTCTGCCAAACTATTAAGGCATCGATATAAATTTAATTTATGGGTGTCACCTAGATATCATAGCGATTAATTTTTTTTTCGCAACAGATGTTCCTTGATAAAAACTACTGAGAAACGGGATTTTATGAGAGCTTAATGGTATCTTGCAAATGAATACTAGTGGAGACGGGTACCTGACAATCTAGAATGTATAGAAGGAGTATGATGTCATAGCAGTGAATCTTGGAGGCACATATTCGTTTTCAATATTTTTTCTCTAAATAAAGGGTTAATATTGGGACAAGCGACACGTCTGTTAAAAGATAAAAAGGAACTGGTGGTAGGTCTCTCATATGTGAGAGGCCATCTGGGTAGGTACCACCGCAATGTCTATTTCTCCCGTGAAACAACACTGCTTAAATGCACTGTTGTGTTTCGGATTGAAGGACATTGTAGCCAGAGCAACTACTGGACATATTGAGACTTAACATCTTATGTCTCAGGATGGCGAGCGCAGTGGAATGTTACTACTGTTCATGAGCGGTCGTATCGCTTACCATCAGGCGAACGGCTTGCTCGTCTCGCCATTCAATGCAATAAAAAAAAAAAAAAAAAAAGAAACTTTCAAAATTGGATGTACGTTCTTTATGTCCTAAATACGATAGAGGCTCTGTTGCTTAAATTATAATACATGTATAGTGTTCTTTCTTAACAATCTTAATTTGCACTTTATAACATTATCCGCGCTTTCAAATCTCATGGTAAATAATTCATAAATACTTTTGAAAGTAATTCCACTAATACCGGATCAGCCTACTTCAAAAATTCCCCATAGCTTAATTTGTTTACATTCATAAAAACGCCAATATAATAAATTGTATAGCACAATGATTTTATGAAGCAACATTCCGTCAATAGGCGCCAATTAAGGAAACCTAGTCGCTAACAATCTCCATCGGACAATAGAGACACAATCAACAACAAATTACGTTATTTAACCGAATTCCAATCAATTCAAAACATATCTCAACTGTTTATTGACTATGGAAAATTGAAAACGACTATACGTAATAGCTGCTGGTTGATTGTTAGTACAAAGCAATATGTTTAATGGTGAAATGTGAAATTATGCTACCGTTTTGAAAATGCATGTTGTTTTGCATAAGCGGTGGGTAATGAGTGGCTTCGCAAACTGTTATCTTAATAAAGAGCGTGGTTGAGAAACGAGGGTAAGTTGTGTAACGTTGTAAGCGATCTAGGATCATCAGATATTTATCCTTCTTTGGGCAACTTTCTTACCAATACAATAAACGTAATAATAATATTTTGACAAGATTTATTTATTGACTAATTTCCTTTAATCCGTGATTCAGTTTTGATTTAAATACAATTGAATTCAATAACTTATTTTCAGTCTTGACTGCCTTGTATACTAACATATTGGTATAGCCTTACTATACTAGCCTTACTATATGTAATTATAGATCGACTAGGAGTACCACTACTCGTATTTCCAAGAAAACCGCCTGGAAGCTTTGCTGGTACGTGTCATTAGGATTAGGAGTGAAATTGCCCGATACACAAAATATTGTGGTATAGTTTTTGTATCCTTGTAGCAGTCAGTAGAGGACGCGAAAGCACGAAAGGTATTTTGACCTACAGAAATGTGTGCACTAAAGAACTATTTACCTTATGTGTAAACTGTACTATAAAATCCCATCGCCTAATGCTAAGCACGGTACTCCTCTAACACTCCATAGTTCGATTGAGAGGGTTTAGGCCGTTACTACGCTAGCCTAGTGCGGTTTGGCTGACATTACATCTAATATTATAAAACTGAAGAGTTTGTTTGTTTGAACGCGCTAATCTCAGGAACCGTGGGTCCGATTTGAAAAATTATTTCAGTGTTGGGTAGTATATCTATCGAGGAATACTATATTATATCATCACGCTACGACCAATGGAAGGTAAGCAATAGAGATATTTCCAGCAAATACAAGGAAATTTAATTCATCTTTATAGTCCGATTGGTCTAAAATCTAAATTGATAGTCGGAATTGAACATTTTGACCACCATTTTGACACGTGTATCTGCACCCGGGCGGAGACGGGCCCGACAGCTACTCCCATATAAACTGTAAATGTAAAAAATCATGAATGTATAGCGTCAGTTCCGCAAGGAGCTTCGTGATACAAACACAAGATAAAAGTGAAATGTTAGAAAATAACGCTACCGTTTTGAATGAACGTGTGTTGTGCATAAACAGTAAATAATGGGAGGCATTGTAATTTGTTACTGTAATGCCGCATTGCAATGCTTACTGTCCAGTCACGATGTATGGCCAACAAAATAATTTCTAGCTTATTGTTAAGTACGAAGTGAAATTTATTACATGTACGTGGTTCAGCTGCCTCGTTCCCGGATCGAAGAAATATCTTTGTGCGTGACCCGACCTGTGGATTTATGAGTGTCAGTGATAACGCTTAACTTGGTTGTTAGGTTTTGAGTATGGGAATTTAGCTTCTGTTGGATAAGTTACGGGATTTATTTAATATTTTTATTTTCTTATATTTTATTTACTTGGATAATTATGGAAACGGTGTGTGATGTTCTTGTTTGTGAAATTATTGTCAATGATTGTTGATTATCGTAATGTTACACCTAAGACTTAATTATTAATTAATTTAAGAAAAATGATTTTTATTAACATTTATCTGACACTCAAAAATAATCTTTATTTAATATAATTTCAATATATCCTTCTATATTACTTTAAAATCATATCTGCTTTGCTAGGTTGCTAGACTACCATTAAAAATAAAATTACCACACAAAAATACTATTACTACACAACCATCCACAAAAACAATACCTATAAAAACCAAATTCCATCCGCAAGCTGGACATTACAAAAGAACCGTGCAATTGTTACGCGATAACAAAAATTACCTACTAGTGCGTTAACACGAGTGGCCAATTTTACAAACCCACAAATAAAACTGGGCAATTTGGTGTCTGTGCTCGGGCACTAATGATAGTTTATGCGATAACCGTACACGCGTGTGCCGCGGTGTGCTCGCCCTGTGTAGGGATGAACAGTATGATAACTTACATTAATAATATGGAAGGAACTCCATCAATAAAATGGTGAAAATTTGCAAATGTTTGCTGGTTGCTGTAACTGTCCTCTGCAAAGGATGTTGATGGAACGAGTTACAGGCTTATTGAAATTTTTTTCATTGCTAACACAGTTATAAGTAGCTTAATTGATTGTGTCACTAACTACTTTCCGTAGTTTTATGTTTTATCGTTTAACCAAAGGCATGTGAACGTAAAGCGAAATAGTTCAGCACCAAAGTAACTTAAAAAATATAACAACACGTATCCACATATAAACCCATTCTAAGTAGTTAAAAACATGTACTCCAGTGTATCCACAATCTCTAAAAAACATACCTTCAAACTTTAAGTACCAATAAACTACGACAACCCGTATCCGCATAAAAATCCAATCCAATTAGTTAAAAACACGCACATACAAATACCCACCTAATACAAAAACTCTTAAAAATATTCCTTTTTAAACTTAAATTACCAATGCAATACTGTTCCTCCTCTACCGACAGCGGGAGCTCAAACGCGCGATGTATAGCGCCTCTTGTAACAACCACCAATTATAATCGGGGAGCGATTCCCCGGTAATTATTTTCAAGACCCGATACACGTGCCCGTTACCAACTGCCGTACGATGTGACTTTTTGTTTTAAATTCATTTTTTTATGTACTCTTTAATTTTACAAAAACACCTTGTTTAAAGTTAGAAATAAAATGTACGTTTGAATACGAAAACTCGGAATGATTATGTACGTATCATATATATTTATTTGGGCAAGGAATTAAACCGCAAACACTTTGACGATGGCGGTCATAATATGTGTAACCACTGTGTTTGTTAGCGTAATATCTTTCTCATTTTAAAATCCCAAGACACTAAAATTATGAAGATATATTAAAACCTACTGACATTATCATTTTTAATTGCACGAACAAATTTTACTCGATAACTATATTCATTGGTAGTAAAATTGACGCTAAATATTTTCACAAATAAATAAAATACAAACATAAGCCTTACGCCTGTCCTCAAAAGATTACGTAAACAAGCAAATATCATTGTCACATAGAGTTCGAAGGCATATTTTCATCCAAACAAATCAAAACGGCGCGGCGCGGCGCGGCGCCGCGAGCCTTTCATAATGAGGGGCACAAATTCCTATCTTAGAAAAATCGTAGATTATTCAAAACAAAATAGTCATACAAATTCTACTCGTATGTTTATCTTGAAATGTAACCAAATAGCTCAAAATTCACTTTACGAAACCTACCAGAGAACTAAAGAAGCGAATAATTTCACAACTCAAAACACAAAGCAAGAACTGATGAGTCCGTAATCTTATCCCTCGCTATTAGAACATAAGGAAGTCGATCTGTGACGCAACAAATTCCCTTGAACTTACAAAAAAATGAGGCACGCATCAACAGCAATAATCCCATATCATAGTAAAAATGCTGAGAATTTATCGCACAGTGCTATTCAATTCAGCGGACACAAAAAGACACTTTCACGTTATTTTAAAATATGTGGAAACGGGTACGGTGTGCAGTGGCCGCCGTGATTATGCGCGAAACGAAGCGCAGCGGTGTGCTAGGGTTCCGTATGAGTGATAGTAAAACCCTTGAAATGTTTACTTAGTACGAAAGTTTTTATCTAAGGAATATTCTTGGTTCTAGGCTATCATCGATAGAAATCATCGATTACCTCCTGCAAAATTATCTATTTTTCTTTTTTTTATCTCTATTATCTATTTTTATTGCAAGAACGACAAGACGAGCAAGTAATTTTATATGACCTTGGAGCGAACATAGACAACGTGGTAATATTAACCTAGCGATCTGTTACAGTAGTAGGCAAAAAATAAATAAGCATTTGTGAAAAGCGATGGCCAATAACTAGATCCAAGAAACTCATAATCTACATTTGCACTACGAATAATCAGCAGTGAACTATTAAAATTTACGTAATTTAGTTACGAAATATAGTTTTAATTATACAAAAGCTAAAGCAATATATTTCAATAAACATAAATTATTGTTATAGAACTGTTTAACGCATTAAATGGTCGCAGTAATGGATGGTTCTATAGTAAATTCGAAGGCCGTAATGCAAGAAAGTTGTCTAGTACTTTTGCACCGGAAGACGTAATGTAAAGGATTAACAGACGGCCGATCTGAAAGAGGTCATAAGGTGCTGTGGATGCTTTCGATCGTGGATTATGGAAACCTGAGATTTATGCGTGATATTTAGTAAATGGACGAGGTACACTATTTAGTAATGGATAGTGTTTAAAATTAATTTATATGGGAAACGCAATTTTAGACCTGATCTAGTAACATTTAGCAGTTTTACATTTTGATTTTTCTCGAAACAACGAATGCAGTGATGCTTTGAGTAATGTTGGCTCTGTTTATGGTAAGCATAATGCTTATAATAATGCGAATACTCAGCCCCTATTTTCAAAACTACAAACAGAAATATAAAACATACGAAAACTATAAAAATCAATAAAAAATAAAAATATATTTCCATTAAAACTAGATATATAGAGAACATAAAGGTGGTACAATTCATATGACACTAAAGGTAATAATTCAGCCTTTTTTCTCGATGAAACAGTAATCTGCCAATGACTGTGCTAGGAAAACCTGTGTTATAGGTCATGTCATTGAGTTAAAAAAAAACACTATAGATTAGTGTCATTATACCTTTTGCAAACTACACCAAACCATTTACAAATCACGGCTAGTTACACGTCATCTTAGACCATAAAACCGATTTCTAAACCTACAGAACCCGTACAACTTTAAAGGCTCGCGCTACGCCCGTTTTATTATACTTTACAAACTGGACCGGTCGCGCTTGTCCCGTGTGTAGGAAGCTTTATCTTTTCTTTCTGTCTAACTGGACATCGGACACACCTGACAATCTGTTTTGTAATCATATCTATAGTGTTATCGATGTCTTAGCTCTCTAGTCAATAACGAAAATTAATGTTAGGTTTCGCTCGCGTTCTGGTTTAGTTTTTGGTTGTTTTTTTTTTTGGAGTACGAATGTCGCTCGATTATTTTGTGAAAAAGATTTTTGTTTTTTTGGGTGTTGTTGGTGAAATTGATTAGAAAAATACTTGTGACAAATATGTAAGAGATATATTTTATGCGCAATAAATTGTATTAAATAGTATATATTATACAGTTACCTATTACATATATTATTTCAAAGAGTTCTTAGCGCGTTCGTTTAGACGCAACTACGGAACGAAAGACCGTGGATTAATTTTTTGGAGCCGGGTGTTGTGAGAACGAAAATTCTCTCGCAGTTTTTGATACCAACTATAAAAGACTTGTATCTTAATGAAATAGCACCATAAGCGTGACTGTCGGTTATATTAATTATAGTCATTACTTATTTCATACCGAATTACTGTCGGTTTATTAATTATTGTCATTTTATTCCAAAACTGAGTTTCCGTCGCTCTCCTCACTGTAATTGCTCTAATTTTGCAACTAAAATCCCTTAAACCGTTTAATCTAGTAAATGTTAATCCACGTAACATCTATAACACCATTAAAAGACATATAGAGCGGTATTCCACAACATAAAGTACAAATCGAGAAGTGAAGCTTAATTAATTCATTAAAAAACTAAGGATTGCGCGAAGGCACGGTTGTTGCGCGTTTGAATCGATTACGCCAATGTTTTATTGGTTATTGGTGTGATTTAATGATTGTTGATAGAATTGCGGTGGTCGAACGTTGGGGCAATTAATTGTACCAATATTAAATGAATACAAATAATATTTCCATATACATAACTAAGAGGTTATATTGCTTAATTTAATATACGTATTAGTATACCAAATCTTATTTTCAGCCTGTACCATGAAATAAAGTTTAGTTAAACAGTTTTTTAGGGACGTAGATGCTGTAAATTAAATACTTTTGCACCTGCATTAATTCTTACCTCTTTCAAAACAAAATATAATCAATAAGTTATAATTATTACCCCCACTTCATTTCTGTCAGATGTCCAAGACTGGATCAATGATGCAACAGCAAGCCCATCTTATCCGTAAAGTTTCAAGTTTCACAATCTAACCCACTTACTAGACCTTTAAGGACAGGATAATTTTATATCTGTATCAGTCCATATTCGTCCCACTGCAGGGCACGGGCCTCCTCTACAATCGAGAATACGATTGAGAGTGGTTAGGTCATATAGTCCACCACACTGGCCTAGTGCGGATTGGCGGACTGTACATACCATAGAAATTCCTCCAATGCGCTATAGTATGCAAAGTTTACTCATTATATTTTCCTTCACCGTTATAGTGCGTGGTGATTGACTAACAATACACACATGACACATGAAAGTCAGAGGTGTGCCCTGGCATTTAAACCCACAATCGCCGAGAGCACGTTGGCAGTCACATCATAGTTCCAAAAAAACACATTTCACACTGTGGGAAACCAGCCTAAGACCTCACTTCTGTCATTACACCAATAGGGCCACATTCTTTTAACATTCTCGAAAATGATGCACACCAAAACACATCCGCTCCAAGGACGTGTATTTTTATAATAAAATTAAATAAAAGAACTAAAACGGTGAAGAAAATTATCGTGAGGAAACCTGCATACTACAGTGATTTTGAAGAATTTCTATGCTATATAAGTCAGCCAATCCGCACTAGGCCAGCGTGGACTATATGATCTAACCACTCTCAATCACACTCTCGATTATGGAGGAGGCCCGTGCCCTGCAGTGGGACATATATGGGCTGATACAGTACAAACAGAAGAAGAACTCTCAATCTCTCGTCCCTCTTACTATATATGTATGTACTCCTCTCTTTCTCTCATATGTATGACTTAAAAGCAAGACGGAAGATGTACATAGTATCTCAACACTAAACGGTACGTACAAAAAGCGTAGTACTCGTCTTGCGTTCGTTCGTTTCGGATTAGCGAATGAGTTTACTGGCTATTAGCGCGTGATTTATGATGTGAGCCGAGAAGCGAACGGGCCTCGACGGACCGGGCCGGCGCTGCGTGAGACCTAGGGATGTGGAGCAGTTATTTATCGATATTTGATCGATACTTTTGGGAAAAGAAGGGTGTTTGAGATTGTGATTGAATAGTGTGAGAAAATTTTGTTATTGAAGGAAATAGGTATGAAAATAGCTGGTGCATGTAGGGGTACAGTGGTGTTCAATTATACCTACATTAAGTTATGTCCTATTGTATGATAGCTAAAGGATGACCCTGCCTAAACGGCGTAAACAAATGTGTAGACAACAAAGTCTTTTGAGATTATTGAAATATAATCAAATATTTTAATGTTGAGATCGACGATTTACATTACGAGGTGTGAAACTAAATAAAAATTTAATAAATCCAAGTACTTTTATTCTCAGAATATAATGGCAAAGTAGAAAACATTCTCAGAAAAGCCTCGCAAACATTTATTCAAATGTAATCCTACATAACAACAGAAGCATTCAAATCCCTATTTAACACATTTATTTTAAAACTAAACCACTGAAATGCCTCAATTCAACCTTAATTACAAATAATAAAATATCGATAAAATCAATCGATACATCAACCACATCCCTACGTGCAGCAGGTCGACCGGTACAGGTGCGTTAGGTTCCCACCGCGCGGTGTGCGTGTACGACGCACACACGCCGATTTGTCTACAGATAACATCTCGGGATCGACGCTTTACGTCCGTTTACGCGGTTACTGGTTTTTCGATTGATTTAGGAACATGCGGATTGGTAAATCGTTAGATGGAGGGGCCATAGTAATTTAGGAGTTGAACAAATTTTAAAAATCAGTCACACTAATTTATCACAAAAAATAGGTAAAAAAGCATAATTTATTGAATGCAAAATATATATGCAGTAATGCCAAAAATAAAATTCGAATATTACTTCGTGTAAAATTAGTCATTGGATATTTTTGAAAAACACAGCTTGCGTTCACTGTCGTAAATTTTTAACTTAATTAACATATGAGAAAAATATTCACAATTTCACGAACACATTTATAAAATCTCGTTGATCTACAACTATCCTAGAATAACAAAACATTCACAATACCTAAAACCGGTGAATACTAATCGGTAAAAGCCAGCAATTTACTAAAAACATTCATAAACAAAATCAAAAACAAGCAGTCGAACGGGGCGCCCATTAATCGACATTTTCAATCATGTATCTCTATCACATCACTAATGACTGAGCTGTCAAACGTCTAGAAAGCACTATTAACCCGAATGATTCAATTAAAATGAGTTATTGACTATCGACATTTGCGTTCCACTCTATCTTAATAGGCACTTCACTAAAAATCTGATTAGATCATCTCCTTCTTATCTTTTAAATTTCATTTATTCAGAAATATTTAGAAGGTAGATAAACAAATGGCGTTGATAAATGGAAACAATTTATTTATGAGAATTGAACGTTTCTATCGGTTTTACTTTTTATAAATACTTTATATGTGGTAACTAAAATCACATAAAATTGTATAAATGAATATTTTTGCAATAAATAGAACCATTAAAGTATGCATCCATAATTAATAGTTTAGTAAATTATTATCTTAGATATCTGCCCTAAAAACATTTACTATTTTCACGGGACTAATATAATTATAAAGTATCATAATGGTAAAACTATTTTTGCTGATTTTATCGCAAATTTGGTTTAATTTTTACATATTGAATCACATTCACTAAGTGGACGACTAACACCTTAGTTCGCCCCGTGACTACAAAAGTTGCTAAAGTAAAAAATTTAAACAAAATTTGCGATAAAATCCGTAAAAATAGTTTTATTTCAATATAAAGTATTAACTTGCCGATAATTTAAAACATTGTATAATGGATCTGACTGTTGGGTGTTATTTATGTATTGCTACAAAAATGACACTAGACGATGTGAACTCAAAATATATTTTCTATCCTGCGAAAGAAATCCCAGACTCATAAAACATGTATAAGAAAACAGAAAATACCAAAAGCGGTCATAACAATTAAGCACGTATCTCGATAATTTAAATCAATAAAATTCAACCAAATTCTTTATAACAGAAGCATTATGAAGCATTAATCACTCCGAACGTCGGAATATAAAATGTTAATCAGCAAATTATAATACGGTCGATATACCTCGGGACTTATCGCCAGATGGTATCGCTATTGCAACGGTGAATGTAACAAAGCAAACAGCAGATGACCAGCTCGCGACGTATTCATAGTCGTGCTACTTGTTTTTTTTTTTTGCAATTGGATGTGTATTGTTTATTAATTTGAGGAATTTCGTCATGTTTTTTGAGGTTCTAAAATTTAATAGTGAAAAGATTGTAACAATTCATTTATAGTAATTCCAAAAAACGTATTATGTAATGATACTAACGTCATATAAAGGTCATTTATAGATTCAATACAATTTAATATCACGTGAAACTAACAAACTAAATTAGAATATGTACCTTAAGATTAATTCTACAGGAACCAAAGATTAAAACTTTGAAGCCAAAAACCCGAACGTAATTCAATTTACAAAAACGCGTTCAAAAGAGAAAGCATTGTTGAAATTGACAAAAAGCAATTAAGATGATGTGCTATTATAAAATATTCCGAAAGAGCGACTACATATCGGAGCGGGTAAAAAATTGTGTAGAAAGTAGTATGACAACGCGTAGCACACACGTTTGATTAGGTGCCTGAGACTCGGTGTGATCCACTTAGCGCTGTATCTTCTAGATGTGGCTTTCAATAAACCTAGCACGACAAAAACTGTAGTTGTGATAGGTTTCTCAGATATGAGAGGCCGCCTGGGTAGGTACCACCGCAATCTTTTCATTTTATTTCATTTAAGTGTCTATTTCTTCCCGCAAAAACAGTGTTAATGCACTGTTGTGTTTCAGTTTTAAGGATATGGTATCCAGAGTAATTACTGGATATATTGAGACTTAACTGTTTGGTTTTGCTACTGTTCATGAGCGGTCTTTTTGCTTACCATTAGGCGAACGGAATGCTCGTATTGCCACTCATTGCAATAAAACAAATACGATTGGCAAGCGATTTTCCTGAAATGGCAAGACCTGATCGAAGTCTATTTAATATGTTAAGTCACTGGGTTTTCGATTATTCTAACTACTAGACGTTTCTTCACACCGTGGTGGCTATGGCTGTTATTATCATATTTTTTTTACCTTGACCAGTGCGGGAAATCCTGAGAAAACCTGCATATCAACACCTCAAAATTGTGTTGACAAAATTAAATTACCAAAAATTAAAATTATTTAGCTATTTTCTAATCTTATGATTACGGCCTACTTCTATTTTTAATAAAATCTATTGCAATACTCATACATACTTCACAACAAAATCATATTTTGAGGCGGTTCTTTCATTGTGTTATAAAAAACCGTTTTTTTGGCAATAAAATACTCAGTAGTAAATAAGTTCTAGTTATATTACTCAGCCACATCTAGTGAACCACAGATCATGGCTAAGGCTATACAGAGTGCTTATATTACGTATAAATATACAAGTATACGAGGTAGATTAAGGATGTAACTGTTCACGTATACTTTACATTGTGGGGTTTTGTCATCATTATTGCGGTTTTATACCATCTTTAGTGTTGTAATTTTCTACCATTATTGTGGGTAATTGAAATGGGTATTAATACTCGCTCATGGTGTATTTACTTATACGTGGGTTTTCTGGCGCACTTGCTTAGGGTAAGCTTGACGAAGGGTTTCGGTTTTGATTTTTGCATCAAAACAACTATTTTTGAGAAGCTTTTTTTGGTCTAGATGTGAGATTTAAAATGTGACATATTTTCTGAAAACTACTGTAAATTGTACTCTTTTGTTTTTTTATTGTCACTGGTGTATAATAAAAGCTTTTATAATAAAATTAAAAAAAATATCTTTTGTCGGGAAGGGACTGTCTGTTTCCGATTTCCAAGTACATTTATATATTTATTTGCTTAGTGATAACTTTTGAACACATATGCACTGAAAGTATGGCACGCATTATTGTACGGGCAATAAAACCATAATGTTACATAATCCCCAAAAAAGTCAATAAAAAGTCTACACAAACAATAAGTTCCAAACTAAGACAAAAATTTATAAAATTTAAGATCAATTAGATAACAATTGAGAGTCAGTCACACGCCCCGGAATTCTCAACATTCAAATAATAGTTAAAAACCTATAAATTCACGGTATTTAAGGTGGAAATGTCTCACACTCACCCATCTTGGTCATTAGAAATTGAGTCTGCCGCTCTTTATGTTAATTCTATTATTTTGATTTCTTTTATATTTGTGGTAATTTATTTTTATATAAAGGGCTTATCACAAGTTCAATTTTGTGTATAAATATTTGCGCTATAATGTCTGTGTTTCAAAATGTAAAATTTATGCTAAAATCGTGAAGTTTTGTTTTATGAAGTTTTGGATGAAATTAAGTTTACTCAACAATTCTTATAATTTATTTTATTAAGAACGTACAACTGCAAAGTTGTTTCGGGTCTGGGTGTTTGTGAGACTGAAAGGTTCCTGATATCCACGACATAAGACTCGATCTGAGTGTGGGGTCAGAACTGTAGAGTATGTGACTATGTTTATTCTATGCAATAGTGGCGAAACCTCCATACATGCCGATTCCGAAAGACTTGGCTTTTTTGCATTATTATACTACATTTTTTAAAATAAATATTTACACCCAGCAGTCACATATACACAGACCCCAAACAAATACCTGTTCAACCAAATATTTGTTTCGATGTGGGGATCGAACCCGCGACCACTCGTTTCAAAGCCGGCTTCTAACCAACTACGCTATTGAGGGTGTAGAATGCTGAATTTACACAAAATCAGCTTCCCATTTGTAAAAAGTTACCCTTTCTTCTGCTATACAATCAATCTACTTTTCTCTATCAACATGGACAATCACATTAATCCAAAAAGATCCGTTCCAACATGAATATGCGTATTCGGCCTTGACCCCAGTCAAGCAACCTTTCTAAGGTTGTTTGAAACTCACGGATACAGAAAGAAATGGTGTCTACAGCATTTTTATGCTAATTATCGTTTCTCATTCGCACAATATATTTAACAAAAGCTGACAAATATTATTGATTCCCGTACATTATGACAAAGATAAAATTATAATAAATATTTTAAGAAAAAGATTTAGCATCTTGTAGAATCTTCTAAAAATACCTAAAGCAATTTATGAGCTATATTTAACTAAATTGTTAAAAACTAATGGGTTATAAAGAATTAAATCTTATTCCTGTAGTATTAAAATATAAATTTCAAGAATAACTTTAATTATTGACACAATGGAATTTAACTAAAGCGCGACGATATTCACAAAATACCTACATTTTCTTCATATTATAAGTTTAAGCTTAACAACTTACTATTGTTTTGGAATAACACATTCCTTTTACATTATATTTTTCTGCACGACTTTTCTTACAATTTGTGTTCATTATTTTTGGTATTTACGATTTCGAGTTTGCCAGTATAATAATATCAGTCCAGGACAAATAACCTTCTTTCACAGGAAGATTACTTTCTATTCGATGCATTGTAGTCGTTTCATCGTGATAGTAAAGAAAACTAACCAATAATTTCATATATATGGTTTGAAAAACATTACCAAGAGTAACTACTGGACATATTGAGACTTAACATGTTATGTCTCAGGATGGCGAGCGAAGTAAAATGCCAAGCACGGCTTTCTTATTCATGGTGTTGCTTGGTTTTGCTACTGTTCATGAACGTTCGTATCGATTATCATCAAGCGAACGTCGAGATCGTCTCGCCATTTTTAATAGAAAAATCGTTACAGGCATCATCTAGCCTTGCAAAAAAAAAATAAGTTTACAAGAGCGTATTATAAAGCGTATTATATTTCTGCTGTATAAAGCATGTCCATTAGATTTTTTTATTTTACCAAAAACCTCAATTTCAATAACATTACAACCACTTTAGACCGTATAAAGCATGTCCATTATCTCATATTTTTTTGTTTACAAAATTCTTTAATTTAAAAAGCATTGTAACCACGTCAAAATCAAATTGCATTCTGCCTAGGCACCCTACCTCTACAATAAACCAAACCACAAACAAGTTTCAGCGATACCTAATGATCTCGCCCGTGCTCACTGAAAGGTTCAAATTTGTAAGGCGGCACCTTTAGCTGGCATTACATGAGTGCGCTGACTATCTGTCATCGGCGTAAAACTCCTGACCCCGCCGCGATTGTTTTACTAACATGATTGATGTACAGGCCCGCTGAGCACCTGTCAAGCTTTAGTGCGGCGCAATGTGTGAGATATAGCGGGTAGAGTTTTATTTTTAAACTGTACTGGACTGTATCTGCAAATATAACACTGTAGGGCATGGGCCTACTCTACAATGGAGAACTCGATTGAAAGTGGCTATATAGGCTATAGCCCACCACGTTGGCCTAGTGCGGGTTGGAATTTTTTAAACATTACAATATTTTTCAATCTAAGTACTGTAGTCTCATTGGGTTTGGATATCGTTTTGGGTACTCTATTTTGTGTGTGTTGTTCACAACTGGTTTTTGTGTGCGGTATGGCGACTGGCTTGGCCCTAATCACTTTGAAAGGAAATAAGGGTGCCGAAATTCGGAAGGCCATAGTTGCTTATAAACTATCACTCACGAATACAGACATAAGCGTATGTGTTATAATACGAGTATATTGATTTTTCATACGGCGTTTTAAGGAATTTGTTGGGGAAATTAAAATGCATTAAAAATCAATTAAAGTACGATTCACATAATCTCTAAGTTTATTTTAAATAAATAATTAAAATATATTCCCGCTTCTGCTCGCAAATTACGTCAACCTCATAAACAGCGCAGCAACAGTGTGAAATCAAACATTACTGTGCTAACAAATTGAAAATCATACACGCACCAACATCGTTCCGTGTTGAAGGGTCATTTTATATTCGGTAGGTTTATTGGCATTGTTCTTTAGTATGCGGAAAGCTATTAAGCGTTTGTACACGCCTGGTTTGTTACGGTATACTTTTATAGTCTAGTATTATTACACAGACTTTTCAGTTTTCAGACATCCTTTTCATTTGTTTTATACTGGTTATACAACGTTTATCAAAAGTTGACTCAGTGAAAACGAATCATCAAATACACTTTGTTAAAAACAATGCGTCCAAAAAAAGCCTGTTTCTTTCAAAGTGAGGCCACTAATCGCCTACAAGACTACACTAAACCAATAATAAAATAAACTTCTAACACTTATTTAATACACGCACTAATTAACACCAATAAATATTCTCACACAAAAAACAATTCTTATCAAATGAGTTGTGACCTGACCTGATCGATCAAACTCTGGTTCAACGATCTTTAACATATTAAAAGGGCATTAATGATAAAAAACTGGCAACACCGTACGATCTGCTACTAATGACAATATTATTATAAGTCGGACGTGTTTGCCGGCAAATAATACGTTATTATCGATGTGATGTCTTGGATGCGAAGCGTTGATGCCTGCGCTAAGTGATCATTCATAGATTCGGTAGGGATAGAAAAAAAACGCATTTTTTTAATGGGATATTTAAAAAAAATATTTTCGTGATTTTAGGTATTTTAGAGTTGAAACTTGTATTTCAGTCAAGTATTATTTATAGTCAACAGTAGACTTTCTCTCGCTGAAGATGATTAAGTGTTATTTTACCCAAAACCGCATCAGTTAAATTATAAAAGAGATATATTAGATATATGGGGTACGAAAGTAGGTGAGAACATGGTCCTGCTAATTTAGTTCTTCTTTTTGAAAAATTAAGAGTGTAGATAATATTTCTACGACTGCTTCGTCTATTCCATAGGAGTTATAAAAAAAAGCTTAATTATTATAACCAGCCAATATTTTGTCTAATACAAAATAAAATGTAACTAATGATTATATCTCTATTATTATTATTATCTCTATTGTTCATAACAAAACACGATACATTGTGTACCCACTCATTATGAATATTAATTTCATCAAAGCTTTTAGTGAGCCATCAAAAAGTTGATTAAAAATATTTCCAAAGGTTACATTTACTATGAAGTATAATTATCGGTAACCGCAACAGTGTTCCAACATTCTAAATACCTAATTATGACTATAAAATATTTTTTATCGTTCACCATCTATGGACATTACACGCTCGCTTTAGACGCTTAGAATCGGTATGGAGAATATTACACGGGCTATTATTAATAACCATTACAGACACCTACAATTGACGAACAAATATATAATTACTCTATTCTAAAATATAATTACACTGTTTAATACTTCTCCATTATTCCCTAACAATTTATGTGACAATAAATTTTGCGAAGCGTGCAATGTGTCTGATAAAGCTAATTAATATTCATTCTTCGTTTTTGACATTTTACTGAAAGTACTAAATAATTTGTATTTTTTTGCATCTTCAGTAATGAATGCATATTGAATTAGACTAAAGAACTACAAAACTGTAGTTTAAAAAAAATAATTAATGGCCTGATTAGAAGAAATAACTGCGACTAAAATAGCAAACACACTAAAAATAGATAAATTATGTCATACAAACATCTAAATAAATAATAATTAATAAAACAAACTAAACTAAACATCATAACTAATATAACATTACCCGTCCCCGAATATTGTTTACCATTGAATTATTATTTCCACTCGCACATAATGAAATCCCATTCACCTAAAATAAATCCTTTCTCCTCATTAAGAACAACAATTGCAATTAATTATGCAGACTATAAGATACCCAAAAATCAATACCATTGATTGACTATACAAATCAAGTATTTACATTGAAAACTATGGCCATTCTACCACTGTTTTGCCAACTGTACACAACACAATCAACAAATCAGAATACAATCTGACAATTAGATTATCAAGAAGCGCGCAGTCATCACGGCACCATTGTTGGGCGGTGGGCAGTAATAAAAATTCCTATTGTCGATCGGTAGCCTCGGTTGTGAGTTAGAAATGACAGTCATCTGAATAAAACGCTCGGTTTGTATGGGATTGTGGCATAAATATTTTGATGTGTAATGCGAAATACTGGATAATTTAGTATTTGTTGAGTTTAGTAGAGTAGTTGTGAAAATTTTTGAAGGCACAAATGTAGGTTGTATTGCTTCTTTTTTATTGCATTTGTAGCTAAATTATACTGAATATTCCTCATTGGGGTTTTCTTAGAACTATAGATTTCGGAGAAAATTAAAATCCATGTACTGCGTCGACTACATATAGCTATGGGATACGGATACGATAGAAGATAATTCACACGAACAAGCCTCCATAAAACCACATTATTTCTAAATCTATCACCTCTGATCTTATTAACTCAACTTTCCCAATTTCAAATCTCACGACCTTCAGGATCTTGCTGATCCACCTTCCATACGCCTCTCACTATCACGATCCGAAAACCCAGCTATCACACCCATACAAATTTCGAAAGCATCACACAAGTCTTCAGTCAACGTCAGACTGATGTTTATGATTTTGACAGGCTTAACCTTTGTTAGGTGAGATCAGATAACGCTAATTCGCAAAAACAATACGATCATCATATCACGTGTCAGAGAGCGATTTGCATCTTATATAACTAATACGTGTAAAAGCATAAGTTGGTGTAATGCATCCAGTCTTGTGTTTAGTTCAGTGCGTAACAGTAGGGCAATTTGGAATCGTGCGACTGAAAATCGCAGTCTATGTATGGTTCAAAATTATTTCTATATAATCTGGATAAAATGCAATATCGAAATACCCCAAATTAGGTTGATTGTAAATTACAAACTCAAAAGCAACAATACGGACAACGTAATGAGCAATCCATTGACTACAATCAATAGATTCACAAATACCCAATCCAGTAAATGAAAACGAATAAAACCCATTAAAACTAGCCCCATAAACCTTCTATCACTCGAACACTTGAATATCCCTTACAAATGATAGCCACACTTGTTATACCGTTTACGTATTCACACGGCAGTAACCTCGTCGGGTCACGGCGCATAATTGATTTACGCCGCGGCGGACTATGCATTAACATAAGATAATGCTTAACCTCTGACTCTACTCTTAAAATTTCACTCGGCCAGTTTAACAAGAGCTGCGTGAGGCAATATGGAAGCATTGTGTTGCAAGCCACCTTTATCAAGGTTACTTCATCGTGGATTTATGTTATATTCTGTTTCAGTGTGTCCAATTGACGTGACGTTTAATAGCCATGGTTTATCACCTCAGAGAAGATGCACCTTTAATGAAATCGTCTGTAATTTTAAGCATCCGTTAGAGGTTTATTGTAATAAGGTCAAATTGGTTCCGGGTAGCGAAAATATTGTATGATGTATAGAGAAAATAGTAGACACATTGATCAAAAGAATTAATTGTGATAATTTATTCTTTATTGATTAACAAATCATTCACTATTGAATACGATTCTTATAAGTACTACGATAAATTATTGAATAAAAACGGTGACATACATGCCCAATTCTCCACGCGATTAAAAATCATCCACAAAATATATTGAAAGAGTTGTTTATATAATTGCTTTTCAACAATGGTACGAGAAATTATATTTTTTGGTACACCAAAAGTATTTTACCAAGTACATAATTTATGTCTAAAAATCCGATAGTTAGGTGTCTAATTAAATTGGACGAGTGGAATCTCGAAAGTTTTTTACCGCGAGTGGTCAGACAATGGTTTTGGCCTGTACATTCGGAATGATGTTGAGTACCCGTTGACTTATTATTGTTTATTTTTGTTGTTGAGTGGGTACGTTTTTATGTGGCTGCCAAACCGAGTGTTATTTTTTATTCGTTACAAAGAACAGTTAGTAGCCAAACCGAATGATTGTTGAAATTTGTGTTACACCGACTGGTAGCGGGTTAGCGATGGCCTTTTATTTCCAATAGAAATCTGTGATTAACAAGCATCTTTTCAAACTAATAATCCTAATTTAAGTTATCGCTTTTGCAACCAGTCGGTAGCAATAATTTTATTATTAAGATGATTTTTAAAATTTGATCTCCAAATTAATTGTCTAAATTGCTGCATTTCCGTCATTAACATCACATTCAACGTCGTTTAATCCTATGATACGATCTTTATGTATACTAAGACTAAATAATTCAGTAATAATAAACGTCAGTAGTATCATTTTAATACTCCAAATCCAGTTTGTTACGTCGCGTCATTTTACCTAGTATTCAATATTTATAAAGTTCTGCTTGGCGTAGACTCGTGGGAAATAGACGTGAAGCGATGTGCGTGTCCGATTACTAGATGGAGACTTTCTCGCTTTAGGCATTGTCTACATAAGTTATACTAAAGTATTTGAATCTGTGACAAAAACTAATAGGGTCATTTGTTTGGATGCGATAAATGTGAAATGCGTTGTTTCTTCTTAAATTGTATGAATTATAGTTTTGCCACGTTCTGTTACATGGCTTATACGTAACTCGTATTCTAGAGCGTCATCCATAAATTATAATTAATTTATATTAAACTAATAAATTCAAAATGTTATAATCTGCTAATCAAATCATAGTGTTTGAATGCTGAAAGTAATAATCTATTTGGCATGCAAATTTTGGAGGTTATTAAAAAATATACCTATTTTGTTTTATTGAATATTTTATGACATCTTCCATCTAGTTGAGGATAAATAATATCAAAACTAAAAATACCTTTCACAAACGTCATCCTAATGTTTATTTACACAAGTCTTGACCAGGAATTTCCTCAGTCCAGGATTTATTTATTTATGACCATTCAGCTTCCTACATTCATTGTATTCTACACATTACCTAACCTTTGATTTCTATGGACGTGTAAATCACTGTCCACGATGCCTTGGCTAATCTCGATGCGTCGTTTCGTAAGCCTAGCGTTGCCGAGTTAATTGTGAAAGTTGCTTAAACAAAAGGGTGGGCACAATACGACAACGGTGGTCCCGGGCATTGTGAGACCACCGTAAGTCGGACACACAGCAAGGTTTGTTGTTTGATTAGCGTCCACAGATGTCGTGTTTACCCTGTATAAGCAACGAATATTCATACGTGTGATGCTAGAAAATTGAGATGTGGCATTGCTAGATGGTTGGTCAAAATTAATAGGCGTAATTGGTAGCCAATGCAGCAAAATACCGTTTATGTGAAGTGACGGTGGATTTTCAATAAAATTAGGTGCATTGAAATAAAACTATTATTTACCGATTTTATGGCGGACTCCGCCCCGTGACCACGAAAGCTGTAAAGTAATCGAAACGTCGGGAAGTCGAAAATGTAAAAAATTAAACTAAATTCGCGATAAAATCCGTAAATAATAGTTTTATTTCAATGTGTAACATTCGCGTAAATCTAAGAAACCAAAATTAGGTGCCTTACATGTATTGATTAATATTTTGTCGCTTCATATCTTGACCTTATAGGGAGTTGATCTATCTATCTATTCGTGTTTGTCACCTAAGAAGTATAAAAATATTACAGGAGTCTTCGGATCGATTTTGCGTTGTTAGCTGTAATTTTAAGTCTATTGGATCTTACATTCCATAAATTAATTAACATATAAATACCACGCCAGACTATTTTAATCTAAATAGCATAGAAAAATATGAATGAAGTAAAATGAACTAAAGAAGACATATCCAAACTAGCGTAAATCACCGGTATTGTCGCATTCATAATTTCTAACATCGCCGAGCACGTTACAGATGTTTGTTCTCGTCCAATGTATGTCCATTTTGTGTCGTAATTGAGACGGATTGTTGAGAGTACTTAAAACATTGCTAAGTACGAACTTCACTTAACACACTTTCTGGATGCGTTGACAGTAAAGAGTGCCTTTGCTCCGTTTTCTACACTTTCCGCTCAAGTTCCGTCTTTGGTCTTTACAGTACCGTTTCCGATTGCTTCTTTACACAATTTATGCTCCTTTTACGAGTAAAATTACTGCGTGGAAGTTTTGTAATGACATTTTAGGAATTGTAAAATGTAGTAAATATGGCAAAAATACTTTGTAGTTAGATATAAACAATACAAACCGTTTATTGCTTAATATTCATTACAAAACACATAATAATAAGACAAAAAAAATTATGATGTCAAAAGGAAGTAGCTTAAGCCGTGCTTGTCGGCGCAGTAGTCCGAATTGCGATATTTTTTTAGCCCCTCAATTTTTCACTTAAATTATTATAGGAATGGGTTAACTCAATCGTGATGGTACCAGTGTCTCACAGAAAACTGATTTGCTGTCGTGTTTTGTTCGGTAATTGAGATTAACGGAGACTCAATGCTAATTTCATCTTGATGCCTCTTTTCCTCTCTTATTTTGAGACGCTGGCAACGAACTGACGATTATCAAGTGATATACGCATTTACGTACCGCGGTCAACATTTACCATCAATTAACTCTACTCATTTACCGGCCTGCTGCTACATAAAAGTGGATATTACTTTTAAAAGACTCGTTGAAGATCTTAAACTATAAATAATAGTCATAAAATATATTCACACCATGAAAATTCCCATGTAAAGCTTTTTTTTTGTAATAATATTTTATCGTTCTCAATAGATCTTCAACGAGTCTTTTAAAGTAATATAATTAAGAAGATTTTTAAGATAGTATTTTCTTTTTCAGGTAATTCTAGAGGATCTATAAATGTGCAGAATATGAACCAACAGAATATCGGACTAATGGTAAGCGCCAATCACAATGTACGATAAAAGAAATTGATTAATCACAATTTTTAGACCACACTTTATTTTCAAAACTGTTAAAATCTACTTTTTCTTTCAACATGTCACCAAATCAGCCTCGATTATAGGTATCACATAGAAGCGTATAATAAGTTCTAAATGCATACGTATGTTTACGCAACTTAGCATTTAAAATTAATGCATCTTAAGACAAGGCTTAATACGTACAGGAAGAAATATTTATATCATGCTAAAAACTCACTCAAAATATAGAAAAAATATAGAGTACAGAACGTATATCGAAAAAGGCTGCAAAAGAGTATTAAAGAAAATAACCAAGTATCCAAAATTTTCCCACAGTCATACAAAATGAATCATATTTGCCTTTTGTGTATAAAGGCGTTTAATTTAGCATTTGACCTACACTAGTCCAAACCACACCTGTAAAACCAACAATAGCAGTATTCCATCATCTCACACAAATAATTTTTCCATCTCATCAATAGAAATAACTATAATTTGATGTCAATAGTGCTCTCGACATTTTCCAAAAGTGTTCATGTGTGACCAGTATAACAAGACCCCTGGGCTTAACCTAAGTCATAGTGAGTGTAGAACATTCAAAACAGTCATATAACAATACGAAATCGTTATACAAAGGTCAAGTGAACTTGGTAGACGAATATGAATGTTGAACAAATGTAGTACAAAGATGAAGTGTTGGTCGTTCAGTACAGTGTTATGTAAAATCATAAAATGTAGTAGGGAAATACATGCATTTTTTATTGCAGTTGTGTTGTTTTGTTTCCATGTTCACATACATGTTTTTCTTCTGACTGAACTCGTATCATAATGGGCTATATTCGTAATGGAAAATCGCACGTAGCTATTAAAGATCGTGGTCCGGACAAGATAGTTCCATAATAATGATGCCATCATTTTTTAAATATAATTTAAGTTTCAAATAATTAAGTAGAGGATTGTACTTTGGAAAAAATAAAATAAAAATGTTTTTAATTTTGAAATTCAAATAAGTAAAAGCACATGTTTCTTTATCTCCTCTCTGCCGTCTTATCGTCAATGCATTGTTGATAGTAAGGTTTTTTTTATCACATGGGACATTTTTTTATTTACAACATCAATACTGCTTCGGTGGATCAGTTGTACTATGCTATGATTGCAAAGCTGAGGTCTCGGGTTTGATTCACGGTCGCGCACAATGAAAATGATTTTTTCTGATAATTATTACTCTGCAATTTGTGCCCGATATGGCGATAGGCTCATATCGCAGGACGGAAAATACAAAGCAAAACGTTGTTTGCACCTGTGTCTACCCCTTCTGAAAAAAAAGGCTTGAGTTTATGTATGTACAACATCTATATTATTTTTTTTAATTCATAATATAATCACATTCATATTTCTACACACTTCCCCACAGGCGTGATCGTACACATGTTATTAATTTATAGATAAACGATTAATATCCATGCTCAGATAGAAACATCATCTGTCAATCATTGATGAGAAATTGTGCCGCGCGACCGCACTGATTGTTCACTACGGCTTAATAACATTTCGTTGTTAGAAACACTTGATGGGCTTTTGTTCCTATGGATGTTTTTGAAGGTGCGAAGATTAAAATATTAAGGAAAAATACTTTTACTTCTTGTTTTTCGTTGCATCATATATTTTTGAAATACATATTTTTGCTCTTAATTGAAGTTGTAGGGCAATTATAGCTATGAGCTATCAATTTTCTAATTTTGTGAGTAATGATTTTCTCGGTACTCAACTTAAGGTTTGTCATGTAGTTTAGGTCAAATTTATTTTAAACTAAAATAAATAGGAATGATAAATATCTATTTTAAGCGAGGCAAACAAAAACATAAATAGTAAAAAATATATATAGAACTGATATTACTCATTGATAATGTCATGTTCTGTCAAATGAAAATGTAATTCTATCATAACATTTCTTATTAAAATATTTTAAGTCGCAAACTTTTCAAACATTATTTATAGACATTTAAAATATGATTAATTAGTATCTCAATTTTCGCATTTTACACATAATGGTTTATTGTGAGTGGTTATAAGTCCAACAGATCACATATAACAATACGAATAGCTCGCTGATATTTTAAAATAATAAAAAAGTACTCACGATGTAACCATTATAAGATGACCCATTCATTTAAAAAAATGCATAAGATCCTCACACAATCACCAATTGTAGGCGCAATCATCAATTCATCAATCCAAAAGGTTTTTATATTTTTATGTCTTCACATATCCCGGATCAAGCATTGTAGCATGACATTGACCAACAATGTTATTGTTCAACAAACAGGTAAATAAACCGTAAGTAAGTTATTTTGTTTCGTTTTGCAATACACAAGTCATGTTCGTATTGTTAAAGGTCGTTGCTTTTTTATGTATGAAAATAATTGTGTAGGTATGTTTTTAGTGCGGTAGCCAAGGGTCAATCTTTGTTCTTTTAGTTGGTTATTTTGTTGGCCTTGCTAATAACAGACTAATTGCAATACTGTGTAAGGAACATATGTGAGGTCCTTGGTAAAACTACCAACAAAAATCACAAGAGGTCGCTCGATACACCCCATTTAGAAAAACGAACTGGTTTGTTTATGGACCTTTAAGTTCAGTTATTAAAGTTAGTTAATAAACATTCAGTTAAAGTTAGCGATGGAAATATTTAACCCTTCCGTTTCGTTGACATACTAAGCTGCTAATTTCATGTTTTTTAAGTTGAATATAATAGTAGATAAATTATTTCATAACCCTATTAGCGCGTTTTCAAATTTCAAGTCTAAGCTGATAAACCCATGTAGCTGATTTCAGTATGAACAGGTCAGCTAAATCGAGATGATACACTATGAAGTAACCAGTTCAAGTTATGTGTTTCCTTGTGTCAGATACTTAGCTCCATTTTGAGCAATTCCTAAAATAAAGGCTTCACATCTCTCTCTCCTCTCTCTTTCACAATCTTAAAATTACCCTTTATATTTCTTAAATATTCTAACAACGATAAAAATATAATCTCACAATCAGGCGCGCCGCGTGCCAATTTTATTAATACTATAGTAAATCATAATACTGAAAAAATCCATTGTTACTCAATGAGGTTGGCCAAATGTCATGAGAATACAGTGTTATAACAGAAGGTAATGGCTCAAAAGTGGCATGTGAGAAGTGTACGAGATAACATCTGCATCGGGCCAATAAATATGAGTGATCATAACAATCAATTAGGAAGATTGCAATAGATTGGATTGGTTTACTTTCTGTATGTAACGTAGAGCTAAGAATATCATAGAAAGGACATTTTTGTACATTTAAAAATACATTATATTTCATGCTTATAGCTGCCAGCTTTTGTACAACTTTAAACTACTTTTGATTGATTTGATTCAAATGCCAAAATCAACGTAGGTTACTAAGGTAGGTTACGAAGATCGAATAAATGACATTTGAATGTGTATGCCTAAGGGTCATGGGTAATAAACTACGGCTTCAGTGATAGCTTTTATATCACATTTCAACCTTGGCGAACCTTGAGGACATCATTTTCTATCCCAGCCACAGAGCAACTCTTTCATAATTATTATCAAACACTAGCATCGTATCACGGTATCAGGCGTAGAAATATTAAAGCTTATAGAGATTTTTGATGAAAAAATCTGCAGGCTTCTTGCAAACAAACTATATTTATTTTTACATCAGTGAAAATATACTTCAAGTCTATTTTTTCTTAACACTACATACCAACTACAAACCAACATTTAAAAAATAATTAATCATAATATATTGATAGTATTCAAAGAAAGCGAATAACAATTACACATCCCGTAGCGGATAATCTATCAAAACGACGTCTTTATCATGACACCGCGTATCTATCTCCATCAGATTTCATTTCTACAACACACATAACTCTAGATCAAACAAAAACCAGTTATTTAATACGTTGGAAACTTTCGATTGTTTTGTGTTTGCGCAACGTAGAGAGTCCACTTTCGTGATTTAGGTGTGGGCGATCACATATGCATATATATATATATATATATATAGAGTGTTTTAAATAGATAACATACCTAGTAGAATTTTACAAAAATAGTTTTTAATATGTAATGTAGAGATTATGCGATGTTAACTGATCAGGATATTGCCAAATTAAACATAAAATAAAAAAATACTCCTAGGTACAATCAATTTTATAGTCAGAATAAAAGAAAGGGATGAAAAACAAAACTAGTGACGTCAATAGGCTTAACATGCATTTCAGTGTACGCGTGTGAAAGAGACGGTAAGATGTCCCCATTACACTTCCACTCTTTAAATTAAAATACCAATTATTGCCTCATTTTACAAGCTAGTTTATTACTGTTTTAACAGAAATGTTTGTTAATGGTATTTATTTTTGGGGTCAAAATAATACACAAAATCGATATATCGAAATAAAATCGATGTATCGAAATACCCTTGATTTATAGATTATTGTTTCTTAAATATAAGGTAGCAGAAACTATTAAACTGGTAAAAAATATAATTGACAGTAAATATACGCTTAGTGGCTTCTATGACGCAAATTATTGTTTGTTCAAGTACCCAGTACTTTACAAAATGTTAGGTGAATAACTACTTCGTACAGTAATTATATTATGTCTGGAAAAAAGAACATTAAAAACTCCTTTAGGATCAAAATAGGACTACTTCAACCCTATCCAGGCTTACGATATCTGATTGTGAGGATGGAAAAAGCAATATATTCTACTAACTTTTCATTGCTTCTTTATCTAAACCCATTCAGTTCTATTGCGAATATCAACATTTTTGCAAAAAAAATGCTTGTTATAAATGGATAAAATTGTCTATTACATTGATAATAATAAACTCGGTTATTTGTATAGGTTTAAGAACTAATAAAAGAGAAAAAAAAACCTTAATAATTTCCTTTTTTATTGGATTTCAAGATCGTACTTTAAATAAGTACGTATGTTAATAACTTGAAAACAATGCTTTGCTAAAAATACCGACTACCTAACCCGTTTAACATTACGATTCGCATAGCTTTTTGTTTTGTAAATTAAAAATCAATTATCAGTTTTTATTGATCGCTAATGTGACCGGATGCTTTGTAGGACTGACAGGTACTTGCACGATATTCAATAAAAATATATTTAACGCAAGGCAAAACATGATTAGTAACAATAAATTACTTATCAAGCTGTATGATTATTTTGTTTTTGTAAAAATCTACGTTTCATCTGAATTTATTGGACCAATATTCACAAACAATTAATATATTTGAAGATCATGTTGCGTTAGTCTACCTTTTATAAAGATAGAAAAAGGAAAAAGTAAGAGTTGTCGGATTTTCATCATTCACGAAACATAATAGCAAATCTTACAACAATTTCAATTTCTTAGATTCTTAGATTGTCTCATTCAGAAATAAAACTGGAATACATTCCGGAAAACTGATGACAACAATTCCTAAATCAAAAACTGATTTCATTATGACATTAATATTTAAAATAATATAGACCAAGAGCCCGTGGCCGCCAGACCTTCCTAATGGTGGTAGGTCTCTCATATGTGAGAGGCCATCTGGGTAGGTACCACCGCAATGTCTATTTCTCCCGTGAAACAACACTGCGTAAATGCACTGTTGTGTTTCGGATTGAAGGACATTGTAGCCAGAGTAACTACTGGACATATTGAGACTTAACATCTTATGTCTCAGGATGGCGAGCGCAGTGGAATGTTGCTACTGTTTATGAGCGGCCGTATCGCTTACCATCAGGCAAACGGCTTGCTCGTCTCGTCATTCATTGCAATAAAAAAAAATAATAATTATAAAACCTGAAAGTTTGTGTGCTCATGCCTCTGACATAGGCATCACACGATCAGCTATTATAAAGTTCCGATCGTGGTTGCTTTGGAAGTTATGAGCTTTAATGTTTCTGGCAAGATGAAAGAACCATCAAAAGTGTCTGTATACCAAGGAAATATTTGTTTATAGTTGCCTTAATAACATATATAAAATTCAGCTTTTATACTATAAATTGCAAAATTACATGTTATTAAATATTACACTACCTTCAAACTTTAACATAATTTAATTTTGTAACCGTTATAGTATAAAAGCTGAATTTTATATATGTTATTAAGGCAACTATAAACAAATATTTCCTTGGTATACAGACACTTTTGATGGTTCTTTCATCTTGCCAGAAACATTAAAGCTCATAACTTCCAAAGCAACCACGATCGGAACTTCATAATAGCTGATCGTGTGATGCCTATGTCAGAGGCAAGCGCACACAAACTTTCAGGTTTTATAAAATTAGGAAGGTCTGGTGGCCACGGGCTCTTGATCTAACAGGGTGGGTATTAGACATCATTTTTTTTTGGTTTATTATGCTTGTACACTCGCAACACGGAGGCTCTTCAAGGCTGTGTCACTTCGATAAAACATAATGCCGTATTTTTTTAACATGCTGTATAAAATAGCGCTAACGAAAGACAAGTTGCTCTACTTTACTGCGAGCGTAATTTATTGTGAGAAATCAATAGTTATAGCTCGTAACACAGGATTTCATGTGCCAATACAATCATTTGTTGCTTTTTATGTACTGGTTTTTCTAGTTGATACTTTATATTATTTGACAAAGCAAAGTACTCGTAGTTTCAAAGTTCATATTAAAGACATAATGTGAAGCTATTGGATAAAAAAAAGCAAGAAATATCTTGTACGCATTACTCCAAAATGCATCGAAAAATCTGCGACGCCAGTACATCTGCGGTTTGGAAAATTATCTTACAATTTTTTTCATAAGATGTTTGATTAGTCATCTAATTCATAGCAAATACTGTGAGACGCTTCATTTACCCATGATCCATAATAATCATTATGGTGATTGACATAAAAAATATCAGTGACAGAATTCCGACTTAGTTTTTTATTTGTCCACTTTCGTTTCCGACGTAGTGCTGATCAAACGTTGTTCCTAAAAAGCTATAGATTCTTATATTTAGTTTTGAATGTATATAGGAGTTAAGCAATCTATAGGTATAATTTGATCAGTGATTGGTATATTATTCAATTAACACTTTCGCAATGTGCGCGGAATTTGATGCAACGCTTGTGGGAATCGGAACACTGTTTGCTTTTGTAAAATGTATTACCGGTTTTTAAATTTTATTGGTCAGATATTCCATGATCATAAATTATAAATTTGTTATTTGTTCAATAAAAAATATGTCAAATTGGTTATTGTTTTTTAACATTAGTTTAAATTAACTGTATGCTTGGTTGAAATGTTAGGATTTTAGTGTAATTATAAATTTAAATGTAGTCATTGTACATATATTTTTAACGGACTATATCGTTTACTATGTTACAAAAGCTATCGGGTATTAAAACGTGTAAAGCACACAGTTGAACATATACTGATTCTGAAATAATCGGTACATACGTTCATGAAAATAATATCGCCGGTGCAACACTGTCACTTCTACAAAACAATATTTTTTACAATAATATAGGGTCATTATATTTTCAACAATAATTTAAAAGTCATCTTTTCTATTTCTTGAATATATGCAATGTCAAAGTTTCAAATACTCCTAAAACTTGCATTTTTGTATACGTGATAGTGTCGCGCTGGGGTTGCTATTTATAAAAAGAAGAAATTGATTTAATTCCTGATCATCTAACTTTAATATCATTAACAAATTGATCAGATGACAATACCATTGTATCAGTTTTTAACTTACGAATTACAGCATTATCAAAGTAGTTAAGACACAAAACTTCAACCACTCTAGAAAAACACCAGCAACAATAAAACATGATTATAATTAAAGTCACAATATAATACATCTTGCCACGCCAGATAAAAAAGTACCAATTTTAATACATTCACGTTGTATGGAAGAACAATCGATCAGTTAGGCGCCTGGGCTGCGATCAGCGTGATAGATTGCTTGTCACCTAACGCTCGCTCCGTCTCGTCGTAATTAATAGTATCTGTTGTATGTACTATCAAGTCTCGTGTTGTAATTGTTGTTTTGATTCCTCTTTTTATTGCTGTTTATGGATTGGGTGGTTGGTCTTTATAATGTTTAGCTTTGATGTTCGGTGTCTCTATCTATAGTTTTATTTCAAGAGTGGCCGTGAGTGTTAATCATGGTTTTGTTGATTGAGACATTTATTTGGGTCTGAGATCTATGTTTAGCAATGAATTTTCTATGGCTGTACAAGATTATGATGGTCATTTTCAATTACCAATTCATATGAAGTTTTGAGACATCCAAATAGACTAGAGCATTTGATTAGATTTTAGAAGCGAATCAAGCATTGAGCTCATTTCTACGCCTCAAACTTATTTCTAGCAAAGAGACCTACATAAATATAAACTATTATATTTTTATGATATATATGAGTGGATAACCTTAAAAATAGATTTGTAAAGCGTGTAGTTAGTGACCGACAAAATAAAGTTTCGCAAGTTGTCACGTCCGAGACCGCAAACCGATCGGAATTCTTATCCGTTAATTACAATAAGACAAAGAACTCCAAGGTACAATATTTCATATCTAGACCGTAATAAGTAGTCTCCTTTCTAAAACTTTTGCCACTTCAACACCTGTGTGTTCAACCTACATATTGAATTCGACGTATACCACAATATCATATTGAATCGCACCGCTACATTTGAACAGATGTAGTACGTAAATCAATTTTTCGCAACAATGCTTCCAACGATAAATTTTAAAACCGCAACAACCGCAGTATATTTAATGTAATGCGCACTCTATATCAATAGCAGCAAGGTAATAATTCGAACTGCTTTGTCAGTGAACATGTAGCGTTTAGAATGAGGCGCATTGTAACAATGTGCACTTGCGTCCAGTCGGAAAGCTCGAATGCTTGCGCCAGATTCGAGCCGAAGCGCTGGCACAGAAACGTTTGATATTGTATACAATAATAATTTATTCACATCCTCAATATTGTGCAACTGTACCACTATTGTGACAATTCACCGTCGTCCTTGATCGACGATCCACGGTATTACAAGCTCGAATATTCATATTTTACATTTAGACCTCGTTTATCTTTCACCTGACCGACTGTCGTTCTATTTATAGCCATTTGTTTCTTCTGTTTTAATTTGAATCGCATCTATTGAAGTAGGTTTGATTAAAATTAACTTCGAGTCTTCATGACATTTGAATTTAGTAGTAAATCTGCTTTTAGAAACAATAATTTAACACTGAAATATCTCCTGGCTCTGTAACATTTTGAAAACAATACAGCGGGACCATTGTCTATCTGATCTGGCATTAAAGGCGATGATATCTTACATCGTCAGCTATTGCAATGTCATTTAAGCTTTTGCATATCATTGTTGTACTATATTCATGGAATAAATGTGTGAAGCTTAAGAAATCAAGTTGCGTAAATTTGAAATAATCAACTCATACAACCTGCTGTGACAGGCTTTATATGCGATATGTATCACACCAACCTCAATGCCCCTACATACATAAAAACAATTAAATAAGGATTATGCAAATCATAGTTGGATTCTATTAGGCTGTCAGTACGAAATACGTCCGTTCTCCACACATACATGGACCTTGACACAAAATTACACATTATAATGATTTATTCGTTTATCATCTAGTTTATTATCGTAACAATCATTATCCGTTCACTTTACAACTCTTTGTTGAGTGTAACAACTAACAACGTGTTTGGTTTCCTTGCAAATGTCACTACTTGTGTAACTGTATTTTAAAGACTTGGTTTCTGTTCTACAACGGATTATAAATTTGGTTTTCCCGTTTTTAAATAGTTCTGTGATTCATGATAAAATCGTCTATATTGTTTTTTCCGTTACTTGTGCTTCATTTCTGATATATATGCCAATAAATATTTTGTTCAATTTTGTAGTGCTGTGTCTTGAGTGTGCAGCCCCAAAACAAAATTTATGATATTTTCAACCTGACTTCTCAAATACATATTATTATGATGATACTTATATTATTATGTTCGCTAGTGTGATTATTTAAAACGCTCCTCTAATTTATTCCAATATAAATTAACATGATTTTACACGCCTGAATGCAACAAATTACACGTCCAATATAAGTTGACCTCCAATCTAAACCTAATAAATTACTATCAAAATATTAAAAAATATATCAATTCCGTTCCACAGCTTTCCGCGTTCCGTCGGCCCGATAAAAAGGTTGACAAAGGATATTGTATGGAGAGAGCCCTTCTATTGTTGTTTGTTTTTAGCGACCACGACGCAACGCGTTGACAAGTTGTTGACTTGAGAGCGGCCGGTTCGAATGTTGCTCCACTACTTTACTGATGTTTTAATTTATGTATTTTTCTACTATTGTAAAAAGTAGAATATTTTACTGTTTTATATTATTTATTGTATTTGTCGTTCAGTATATGACTTTATTTTACCTATAGATATTCAGACCGGTGCCCGGTTTTGACAGATTAATATTCTTACATGCAATATCACTTTACAACATAAAAATTGAAAAATGAAAACAGAATCCGATTTAACTTTGATCTTTCAATCATAATTTAGATAAAGTTCGCATGAGATAGCTGTATGCAAAATTCAGAGAAGACTTCTTACCATCAGTGTCTCAATTCTTGATGAATCTTTATCATCATGATTAAAAGACGATATACCTGTGAAGCTTTTGATCACTTCCTCCTAATCCTAGCAGCAAAACATATGTGTAGTATATATTTTATAACAAACATACATCACGCCTTTTTCTAAAAGGGGTAGGCAGATGTGCAAACAGGATACCCGCCTAGTATTTTCCATCCAACCAGGTGATATCGGGCACAAGTTCCTGACTGAATAATGAAAAATTCAATTTCACTTTTCCCGATCTGGGATCCGAACCCGAGACCTCAGCATTACGTGTCTAGGCTAGGTAGTATACTTATTTATTTTACATCAACAATAAACAGCAACGAACGCAAATAAATAATATAAATATACTACTTACACAGGTTCATGCTAAACTGAACCTCAAGCGCGACAGCTGAGTGTTATTACCCAATGTCACTTTGTAATTACTTAAGTTATAAACATTAATATTGTGGGAATTTAGTTTTATCGTTACCATCTGATTGTGTAATGTCGCCTCTCTCGAATATTATGTATCCGATCTTATTAGGCTAAATTAGGTGTAATTTAGTACAAAGTTACATTATTTATTATGCAGACCGATTTCAGTATCGACTGTCCAAAGGTAATCGCATTCATTTACCTGATTCTCTCCTAAATAACCATTTCGCTTCTGTGGTTACTCAATTTAAATTGCGATTTAATTTGTTTTAATATGTGTGTACGCCAACCCGCATTAGGCCAGTGTCGTTGACAATTTGGTATAACCCCTATCTATCGTACTCTCGATCGTAGAGGAAGCTCATGCTCTACAGTGGGACGTATATGGGCTGATACACACTCGTACATACAAGGTTTGAAGGACATTGTAGCCAGAGTAACTACTGGACATATTGAGTTGTTAAGTACATCTTATATCTCAGGATAGCGAGCACAATAGAATGCCAAGCATTGCTTTGTAATTCAAGGTGTCGTTTGGTATTGCTACTGTTCATGACCGGTCGCATCGCTTACCATCAGGCGAACGACATGCTCGTCTCGCCATTCCAGGAAATAAAATAAAACATACATACACCATGTACATATGTTAGAGCAAGTTTCAAAGCATTTTACACCATGAAAAGCAATAATTACCAATGAACATTCACATCAACATCAAAACTGTCCGTTTTACTGTCAATATAATTTTCAAGCAACGTATTACCAATGTAACAACGAAACACACAATAACCCCTACAAACAGCCATTAAAGTACACTGTACTCTGTAATTATCATCTATCAAGCATAAAATCAGCTACTATATCAGATAAGATCGAAACAGTTTCCACACCCAACAAATCTTGTCTCAATGATATGGCCATAGACAATAGAACGGATAATTAGTATTTCCCGCGGATTGTCCTGTATCGCTGTGGTCAGTTTCTATAAAAGGTTATACGGCATAGACTAAAAGCAGTTGAGGTATTATGACAGGACACTGCGGAGAAAATGTTTTTCAAACAAATTGCGGACCATATTCCACAATAAATTATGGCAGTTGTGATAGTTTGACTTCTGTTTTGTGTATTACAGGCACATTTTAAGACGATAATCATATAAGTAATTTTAATAAGAAAAATATGGCCTGATACTTATTAAGTAAATGATTGATATATTACTACTATCCTAGGTACATGCGCAAGGATTTTTCCCGTGGTGTCCGCTCTGGTAATATAATAAAGATTCTAGTTAATCTAGATATTAGAATGAAATAACATGACCATTAAATTAAACACTATTCGACATCCAGTTGCCGGGGATGATTATGAAATATGACTCAGTTTGGAACGGTATAATTATTCAAACGACATTTTGAAAACACGATGGACAAGACCAATCATTAAAGAAATAAAGAAGAATCATTTCTGCTATAAAAATATTTAACTGGATTGATGATGATGTCATATATTATTTTAAAACCTATTTTATTCTATCTATCTAGAATTTTCATCTGTTTCGGTGCTCCATATTATTTTTGAACTCAAATAAGAAGACCTACAGCTATATTCACAGCCGATTTTAAATCTTATTTTAATTATAGAATTTATTGTTCCTTTCAAACGATTTTTGAATTCAATTTGAGCGAAGAAGACAAAAAATTCGATAGTTAAAATAGGTTTTAAAACTGTCTATGAATAAGAATTTATAGTGTGACATATCAATAGCTTAAATTCTCAAATCTTTGACGTTCTAAATCCTTTTGAATTACCATTTGACACTACGTACACCAGTTGACCAATTAGCCGGCTATAGATTATACAGTTAAATACCAAATCAGGAACACGCAAAACTGTTGCGTAAAATTCCATCTCAATAAACTTAGCGGTTAATGGCAGTGGAGCAATCGCAACGTACAGACAAGTGTTGTTATATATTAATAATATCGCTCATACAACTTGCACAGAAGCAGAACATAGGACATAACTTAAATATCAACGTTGTTAACAAATTATTTTGTGTATCTATTTATAATGCATTTTATGGCTAATCTGTGGAGATAATTTCGTTATTAATTTGCGGTTGTTTTGCAAGTGGTTGGGGTTTCTGTAGTCCGTTGTTGAAGTTTTTTTGTGTTTTACTATTTGGCTTAAGGAAAAGTTACGACTATCACCTTCTCTAATATTTGAGAAAATATAAACTCGCAATAAATTACTTTCATTTATTTATTTAAATCTTAATTGGAGACGTAAAATACAATATACAGAAACAAAAAATAATAAATAAAAATTAGAAATCGCGGTATTATTGCTTAAAGCAATGTCTTACAAATACTTTAAATTACTATAGGATGGATTCAAGAGAGGGTTATGATATATTTTAATTTAAATAATGCAAAGTAGAGCAACTTCCAGTACGCAACGCAAAGCTGAGAACAATAGGAACTTTAGTGGGCAACGACTGAAGATTGCATTTGAAATATTCACAATCTCATTCCGCGCCCGTCTGTCTGCCCATAACGCTGTTACAGACAATTTCATCCACCCACAAACACTGCAAAATCAACCTTAAATACATCACAATAAGATCTAATACATCAGTCAGTCAACATTGTACCCAAATGGGAAACTTTAAACCATTTTAAAAATGTATTTATGCATAGTTCATACGACCTCGGACAACGCAGAGCTTTGACCCGTGAGAAATTGATTTTTGACTAAACTCCCATACTTTATAACAGATGGTATAAAGTTTTTTTCGATTATAACAATAAATTAAAAATATTTTAATTCAGAATTTATGTTAACACCTGTAATATTAACTAATTCTAAATGCCCCGGGGGTTTCTTGTTTTTTTCTAAAATATTCTGATGTATGAATGTGAGGATTTAAGTTATCATCTTGAGATTATTCAAAATAATTTATATTATTAAAATTAATGTCTGATGATTATGTTAATTTTTTATAAAAAATAAATATTTATTTCTGTATTAATCTGCTTGATTAGGTATTTATCTTTAATTTAAAATGACGTAAACCTGACCATCCTAATCTAATTTACTGACATTACCATTCAATATATTTTATACAAAATTTATGAAGTTGCGTATAATTCGAACGGAGATTCACTGACTATTATTGATATGTATTGAAGGTATTCCCGTCGAAACTCTGAACTACAATATTTTGCATCAAAGTGTTTTTCGGTCCACAAATCTTGGCTTACAGGAGTAGCTGTGCCGGGTATAAAATTGCAATGGTCTAAATTGCTGTTTTAAAAATTGCCATGTTAGCTTTACGAGAAATATTTTCACTAACTTTGTGTGACATGATGTGCATGTTAAGTTCTATTATTTTACATGATTACGGGAAGAATAAAAAAGGAATTTCTTTTTGTATTAGAACTGTCTCGGAAAACTACTCCAACACGATATTCGAAGGTACGAACGCTCGACGTCCACTTAGTTATAAGATTTCCACTTTTAGAAATCAGTTCTATTCTCTACAACACATCGTACACACAAACTTAGTCTATTGTTACGACGTACGATAGATTCAAATATTTTGCAGTGTAGGTACATGTGTATCCTCATGAACTTCGAATTTCGAATATTCGAATTTCGTGTGAGAGCATAGAGTAATCGCCCAGTGTATTTTTCCGAGACAGTTCTAATACAAAAAGAAATTGTTTTTTCTTTTTTAATGCAACTTAACATGCACATCAGGTCACACAAAGTTAATGAAAATATTCCTCGTAAACCCAACATTGTCTCTAATTAATTAACATCAAAGTAAAGGTTTAATATTTAATTTTATACACATTTTACTCACAGAATAGGAGAAAGGCTAATTTTAATGGCTACATAAAACATCGTTTTAATTTACATCTGTTTTATGGGCTGCGTAATATTTTTATAAGTATTTCAGCCAATTTTATGGTGCTCACATAGTAATTTATACTCTTAGATGAGTTGTACGTTTTAGTTTAACAGCAAAATTTGTTTTGTTTTGACAATGCATTGGGCTCAGGATACAAGTGATATTTTTGAGAAATTGCTGTATTGAAGGTGAAGAGTGCTTGAAGGCACTGAGTCAAGACTAATTAATATTACGCGCAAAAAAAAGGTTGTATAAGATTTGTTATATAAAATTACGAAACAACATGAAAATTAACAATTATTTGAAAACACACACTACTTAATCGCTACGATTAAATCTCACCTGTATATTGAACCTGAAAAAACATGTTTTTTGTATCCTCTAAGATATATTATTTGTAACAATACCAATTGGACACATTTTTTAAAGCTGTTAGTCGACAAATGATTAAATCGTGACTTGCAAAACAATCGCATTGTTACAACTTCGCGCCTCTAAATGAAATAGAAGACAATATTCTTGGAAATAAAGTGAACAAAAGATTAATAGCCGTTGTTTTAGATACGGGTGACATACAGCAATAAAATAACATCACCTGACCCGGATCATTACAACAATAAAGAGTTCTTTATATTATTATTTAAACACAAAAACGACTGTAAAATAATACCCAACACAAATATCCGAACAATAAAACGAACAGTGCATAAATTTTATATTGATAATAATTTAATGAAATTTACACATAATTAACATAAGATTACACGTACGTAATATGAGAATGTGAACTTTAATCTTTTGTAAATAGGATTTAATTTCATTTAAATAAGGGTTAGGTCGCTAGATATTTATCATAGTATCGTGTTTCCCATAGATTGCGCATTGAGCCGAAAAAAGTTCATAGTTCACATTAATTTACAGAAAATGGTAGTAATAAAAGTAATTCAAGTTTGGCTTTTAGTAGTCTTATCGATAAACTATTGCTTTTAAATGCGATCACAGCTGACACCCGGAAAAATTATATATTTTACGTAGATACATGAAATAAAAATTATAAGTACTGTAATCACGACTGTGGGTGTAATGCTATTATAAAAGATGACAATTCACAAATTTAATTAATAAGTGAGACGTTTATAATAGAATCTGTAATTTTTAAATCATTGGATAATCCATTATATTCTTCGATCAAATATAGGTACCTACACTAGATACAACATACACACAGAGCGCTTAGAAAATGGCACCAAAAAAGAGTGCTTTAAGCACTCTTTCGCCTTCAGTCATGCACCGACCGTTGCTTCTAAAACGTCGCAGAACTTGAGACAATATTATGTGAAAAGCTACTATAAGCTCCAGGAATAAGGTGGAATTTGTGTTAATATATTTGGAATATGTGATCTTTTTGTTTACTTTTTTTGTTTCAATGCATTGCATCGGTGACACTTTTTAACAGAACATTTACAGGGATCTGTGTATCTAGTGTATATTTGATCGAAGATTATATTTTCTAATGAGTCAAATTAGAAGTCTAGATACAATACGAATCGAGCAGTCAAACTAAGGTAGTTTTACGATTATGCTGGAAACACCCTTGGTATTCTAACTTTACTGACTGTTCCATTAGGTTTTTACCATACCACTCTTTCGCCACTTCATTCCATAATCCTAAGGTGGCTTAAAATCTATGATTTTTTTTATAATGGCCTATCATAGTGGCGGCATTGCACCTGATGGTAAGTGCCAATGCATCCAATGGCATCGGACGGCAGTCCCATGCCAATGGATGTAATATACTTCTAATTTGATGATATTTGAAATGCAAATCGATCGAGTGATGTGTGGCTATTCTATCAGATAAATTGCCTGATCAAGCGACGATTTTTCAAGAAGAATATAATTTGGCCCTCAACAAGCTATAAAGTATCACAAAAACCTCTTTGATGTGAATATTCGACAATGCAAAATTAAGAGATGAATCGACATAGACGCCAAGATAGAAAATAAATAGAAATTAAATAATTTATGTTCAGGTATAAATCGTTTAAATAAAAGACTGTGGTGGATTTCCAGTGTCTGAGACCCAATTACTTCGTCTGACGTCTGTCAGCGTAGTAGTAGTGAGGGTGTCTCGTACATATATGTTTAAATTAACAAAGATCTACATTTACCTACCTTCAAGTTTGTTAGTTTGTACACCACATACACCGATTCTTTAAGTGAGTTCAGTGAAAATATATAGTCAAGAACTAATATTTTCAACGACAAACGCACAATAAATCAATGATTTTAAATTTAAAATCTCTAATCACCATATCGAATTTCCCATAAGTCGGACCACCATGCGTCATGCGGTTATAATGGCAGCTTTAAACAATTTTTATGTTAACCATACGATGGTAGGTAGGAAAATCATTTAATTAAACACCCCCCGTAGTTCATATTTATTCATAACATTACTGATGACCATTATAAATTAATATTTGTAAAATAATAATATTTTATTGTTCCGAGAACATATGAGGGGTCAAGATATTGTGGTTCTTGTATTTATGTATTACTGACTAGTTATCGATTACAACATCCTATTTAAATTGAATATATTATGTATTGTTTTGTAAGGTTAAAATGTAAATATTGTTCATAAGGCTCAAATTACATAATTTTACTACAGTTAACAAAATCGTCTAAATTCAATAGCGGGTAATATAATATTCCAAAATGTAACGTGAAATATATATTTCTTATATTAAAAAGGTATAATTTTATTATCATTCGCGTGGATTATTGCATACTATAACCAATTTTCATATTTTCTTGTCATCAAAGACATTATTCTTAATTCGAGGAATTTTCTAATTCTATGAAACGGCCATACTCGTGGGTGTAACTTATAACGTCATCTGTAAAAAAGTGAGACAGGGAGATATACATATATACAAAACAAATAAAATAATTTCAACAAATATATGACAAATGAATAATATACATATAATAGTTAATAACTAATTTTATTAATTAATTTAGTATTCTTCTTGAAACACTTGTTCTTTTTTATAATTCTAAGGTGTTTTTCACTAAGTAAAAAATATGTCTCCCAAAACACTTTTTTTGGGGTTATAATTATTGTGTTAAAACCTCGTTAGTAACCATTGTTATGCCTTCACCATTATAACCTCTTTTGTGAAAAAAAAATATATGAAAAGAAAAAAAAAAACAAATAAAGGATAAACAAACCACACGTTCCTATTTTATTATTTTGCCGCCTTCCCCACATAATGTGTGGTGTCAACGGGTGGTGGTGCCTACAAACTAATTTACATACGCGACTCCCAAATTGATTTTAAATATATTGTAATAGATACTAAACGAATTCAGTTATTAACGTTTAATGGGGACCCCCTAGTCTCAGTTAAATAATTAAGCCTAATTAAGTCACAACTTTTTTTCGGGCTTAATTGTGGTTGAATAAAAATTTAATGTTTTTTTTTTTAAGAGTAATGATGGGTTACTAAATGCTGGGAATGTGTGTTTAAAGAAAACGTAAAGCGTCTGCCCTATTATAGGTGCTTAAAATAACCTACACTTTTACCGAATAGTTACAATCTTGTGAATCAGCCCATATACGTTCCACTGCAGGGCACGGGCGTCCTCTACAATCGAGAGTACGATTGAGAGGAGTAAGGCCATATAGTCCACCACGCTAGCCTAGTGCGGGTTGGAGGACTGTACATAAATAAATAAATACACCCAACAATCACGTACATAGTGACCCCACACTAAGATCGACTCTCGTGTCGTGGGTATCAGGAACTTCGAGAGACTTTTCGGTCTCAAAAACACCCAGACCCGAAACAAATACCTTTATCTCACAAATATCGGTCTCGGGGCGAGGATCGACCCGCAGTCTCGCGTTTCACAGCTTGCGTCTAACCAACTGCGCCACGGAGGTTGTCAAATACTAAAGAAAAAACAAAAAAAATCTTACAAATCGCTTTCTTATGCAGGTTTCTTCACGATGTTTCCCTTCATTGTTATTGTGCGTGGTGATTGACTATAAATACACGCATAATTCCTAAAGACAGACTTCTGTCTGCCCTGGGATATGAGCCCGCGATCACTGTGAAGATATCGACAGCCACGTCTGGTCCATTTACCTACAGGCCACCACACACTAATATTGATCATTAAGAATATTGCGTCTTGCCTAAATCCAGTTATTAATCGGACAAGTATTGGGTCAACACTAGAACTATTACTGTGAACGACTTAATAATTGTGACTTAACATTAATATGAGGATCGGGGTTCTGTTAAATTTACATAAGTGCTTTAAGATTTGGATCAACAATTAACCGTAATGATACTAGTAGATCTCTCATGTGTATACAGGGTATATCAAGACTGCTATCGAAAACGAAGCCGGGTGGTAGTTTATGCGACTTCAGATACAATGCAACAGAAAAAGTTGCAAAAACAAGCGACAATTATTTTTTTGTGATTTTTTTCCTATGACCATATTTGGGTAGTAAATGCATTTTTTCCTAAAATAATAGTAAAATAAATAATCTAAGGTATAAAAAAGTTAAAATTATTATTTTAGCAAAAACTATGGATTTACCACCAAAAATGACGATATTTAAATAATCATAAAAAATAATTGTCGCGTTTCTTTGCGAAATTTTTAGTTGCATTGTGTTTGTAGTCACTAAAATTACCACCCAGCTTCGTTTTCGGTAGCAGTCTTGAGATACCCAGTATAATATGCTGCATAGTTAGGTTAGTCCTAATGTCTATTAAGAACTAGCAGTGTAAATGCACTGTTGTGTTCTGGTTTGGTCAAAACATTAGTAACTAATAGACACATTGAGATTAACATCTTATCTCCGATGATGGCGGACGCAGTGGAATGCAAAGCATTGTCTTGTGCTTCATGGTATTTTTGGTTTTGCTACATTCCACGAGCAATCGTATCGCTTAACATTAGACGAATGGTATGCCCGTAACCCTATTACATGTTTTTTTTTTATTAATTTAGTTTAGCGTAACTTCTAACGCACTACCAATCCAAATTTTGTAGATATTCTTTAGTGTCACTAATCGCATACCATCAGGTGAATCATTTGAAGGCTCTACACAACAAACAAATGATATAAAAACATATAGGAAATACGCCCTCCAAGACCATTACTGTCCCAACAATAATCCGATTTGGTATTAATTGCTCTGTCTGCGCCTCAACCCTTTCGAAAATAATAGCTTTCCAAAACGGGCGGAAAAGGCGCGTCGCCGAACCGGAAGGCCATGCAGACCGGAAATAGATTTTTGAAAGTTTCCATCACTGGAAAAATCGTGTTTGCCGATTCGTTTTGTTTTGTGTTTTTTTTTCTCTACGTTTTTGCGATTAATGGGCTTTGTTTTTTAACCGACTTCAAAAAAAGGAGGAGGTTCTCAATTCGACTGTATGTTGTTCATAATCCATCCATCCATCCATCAGCCAAAGGAAGTCCACTGCTGAACATAGGCCTCCCCCAATGATTTCCACAGAGACCTGTTGGAGGCAGCCTGCATCCAGCGACGTCCCGCGACCTTTACCAGGTCGTCGGACCATCTTGTGGGTGGACGTCCTACGCTGCGCTTTCCGATACGCGGCCTCCATTCGAGCACTTTCCGACCCCATCGGTCATCAGATCTCCGCGCTATGTGCCCTGCCCATTGCCACTTCAACTTGCTAATCCGTTGGGCTATGTCGGTTATTTTAGTTCTCCTACGGATCTCCTCATTTCTGATTCGATCTCGTAGGGAAACCCCGAGCATAGCCCTCTCCATAGCTCGTTGAGTGACTTTGAGCTTCCTAATAAGGCCCATAGTGAGAGGCCACGTCTCGGTGCCGTAAGTCATCACTGGCAACACACAACTATCGAAGACTTTCGATTTAAGGCACTGAGGTATTTTGGACGAGAAGACGTCGCGCAGTTTCCCGAACGCCGCCCAACCGAGTTGGATTCGACGATTGACCTCTCTCTCGAAGTTGGACCTGCCTAACCGGACCACTTGTCCTAAATAGACATATTCGTCTACAAATTCAAGAGTCGAGCCCCCAACACCGATGGGGGTGGGCACAACATGGACATTCGACATAATCTTCGTTTTGTCCATGTTCATTTTAAGACCCACCTGTTGGGAGACTCGATTGAGGTCTTCGAGCATAGTGCTAAGGTCTTCCAGCGATTCTGCCATGACTACAATATCGTCGGCAAACCGAAGGTGAGTGATATACTCGCCGTTGATGTTGATGCCGAATCCTTTCCATTCCAAGAGCTTGAAGGCGTTTTCCAGCGCGGCAGTGAACAGTTTCGGAGATATGACATCTCCCTGTCTCACGCCTCTCTGTAGTGGAATAGCCTTCGTACTCTGATCTTGTACTCGGACCGACATGGTGGCGTTGTTGTATATACACTTCAACACTTCGATATACCGATAGTCGATATGGCACCGCTGAAGAGACTGTAGCACGGCCCAAGTCTCGATCGAATCAAAGGCTTTCTCATAGTCCACAAACGCTAAACAAAGCGGCAAGTTATATTCCTCGGTTTTTTGTATAACTTGCCGAAGCGTATGGATGTGGTCTATGGTACTAAAGCCTTTTCGGAAACCGGCTTGTTCGGGAGGCTGGAAGTCATCAAACCTGCGTTCGAGACGATTTGTGATGACCCTCGAAAACAACTTATAGACATGGCTCAGGAGCGAGATGGGCCTGTAATTCTTCAGCAAAGTGTTATCACCTTTTTTGAAGAACAGTACCACCACGCTCCTGCTCCATGCCTCTGGCGTTGAGCCCTCGAGGAGAACGGAATTGAAGAGCCTCTGAAGGACTTTCAGTATCGGCGTTCCGCCCGCTTTCAGAAGCTCTGAAGTTATTCCGTCCTCGCCCGGCGCCTTGTTGTTTTTAAGTTGCTTCAGGGCCATCTCAATCTCACACAGGCTGATGTCCGGGATATCATCGCTAAAGTGTCGGATCAACTCGGCTCTCGGGTCTTCGGCCGAGCTAACAGCAGGTTTGGCAACCGAGGTGTAAAGCTGTCCGTAGAACCTCTCGATCTCCCTTAATACCTCTGCCCTCGTCGATACTACGCGGCCGTCCTCCGTCTTCAGCCTAGACAACTGGCTTTGCCCAATAGACATGTCTCTTGCAAACACTTTGGAGCCTCCGTTCCGCTCGATTGTCTCCTTAATGCTCACAGTATTGTGAGCACGGACATCGTGTCGCAAGGACTTCCAGATCTGTCTATTGAGCCGCCGATATGCTTCGGCGTCAACGGAAGACTGCAGCGCTAAAGATCGACGTTCGGCCATGAGGTCAAGAGTGTGGATCGAGAGTTTTTGTGGTCTATCTCTACGGCGAGGTCTAAAATACTTAGATCCCACCGTATGGACAGCTTCTACCAAACCGCTGTTTAGCTCGTCCACTGCAAGGTTTTCTCCTAGACAATCAAAGCGATTTGTCAGCTCGAGTTGAAAGCTCTCGGGGTTTTGGATATGGGCGCGAGTAGGTCGGAGCGTAGATTTCATCAAGCGACGCCTTTCCGATTGGACATTGATATTCAGGGTGCCCCTAACCATTCGGTGATCACTGCCGGTTTTCACCCTGTTGATCACAGAGACATCTCTGAATATCCGTCTATTCGTCGTCAAGATGAAATCTATCTCGTTTCTCGTAGAACCGTCAGGGCTCAGCCAGGTCCATTTCCTGTGAGGCGGCTTCTGGAAGAAAGAGTTCATCGCAAAGAGTCCCTCTTTCTCCAGAAAGTCGGCCAGCCTCTGACCCCTGGGGTTCCGTTGCCCATGTCCAAATTGCCCCACTTTCAACTCTGCATCGCTTCTCTTGCCCAACTTTGCGTTGAAGTCCCCCATAACAACATTGAAGTAGGTTTTGGAAGTATGTATGGCCCGACTTATGTCCTCATACATTTCCTCTACTTCTTCATCTGGGTGTGTCGAGGTCGGCGCATATACCTGTATGACCTTCAACGAATATCTTTTAGATATTCTGAGTATAAGGTATACTACCCTGCTCGACACACTTTCGATGGATACGATGTTGTTGATGAGAGACTTGTGGACGAGAAATCCGACACCTCCTCGGGACTGTTGGTCGTCCCCCCGGTAGAAGAGCAGGTTACCAGACTTCAGGGTTATCGTATCCTCACCGATTCTTCGGACTTCCGATAACCCCAGAATGTCCCAGTGTAACCTGCTCAATTCTTCTTCCAGTTCGACAATCTTCTCGTCTGTCCTCAATGTGCGTACGTTGTGTGTTACCAGGGCCAGTCGTCGTCGGGGGTGGTAGCCGGGGCCAACCCGGGGATTCTTAGCACCCCCTGCCCCACCGTAACCATGACTGCTACCATAGCCAGGAATAGTGGGGCTGCCGGGGACTGGGGGCCTGGTCTCTATTTGTGTCGCCATTGTGGGGGTATTTGCCGTTACTCGCCACGCTTGGCAGGCGGGTTGGCGAGCGCAGTAGGGGACTGGCGTTAATGACGCTGCTGCCCGCCATTAACCGGGGAAAGGAAATAGGATTTGTGGGTAGAGGATGTTATAGGAAAGGAGAGTATGGCCTGAGGGAGTGGATACTGCAGTCACGGACGGGAAGTTAAGGTGACTGCAGTAGCTCGGGGGCCGAGGTCGCGTACTCGTAGCACCTATACTAGGACAGGCCATGACCACTAGATAGGAGCATCCCTGACCAATGTTGTTCATAAATGCTAAGTATATTTATTTTTATGAAATTTGTACCCTTTATTTTAACTTTGAAAGAGTCTTTCCATGCTATAATTATATTGCATAACGAGATCATTAGGTTGTATGCAGTATTGTGTACTAAGACAAACATACCAATTGTGATACATTGTCCCAATACGAGTATTACCTTAAAATCATGATCCTCTTGATGTCTCTAGATATCAGGAACTACGAGAAACCGTTCACACAATCTACACTCACACACGAAACAAAAAAAAAATTAAGTACAATACTGACCAATCAAGGCACAAGTATGTTGACAGTCATCATTATACAAAAAAAATCTGCGAAAACAATATCAAATTCCATATTTAAATCGAAAACCAATAAAATACACTATTTAAAATGCCAATATACAAAAGGCGGCCATCAAATCCATATAAAGATCGAAAACAATATGGAATGCTAAATACTTTCGCACATCGACTTTTTACGCTTATAACAAATCGCTTCATTTTGGTGACGAGGTGCCAAATAAGTACCTCTTTACAATTACATTCCAAAACTATGTGGGTTAACGTGTATTGTAAAATTTTATTAAGCAAAACAACCACACTTAAAACTTAATGTTGTGTATTCAACATATTTCAAATTCTCTCGACGAAATGGGATGGAAACGGCTATAAACGCGGTGCTATGGTAGTGTGCGATTGAGAGCCCAGATGGCGTTAGTTGTTGGGACTAAAATGTTGTGATTTTATTTTTGTAAGTGTGGGTAGTACGAGTGTAAATAATTTGGTTACATTTTTTTAATTAATTAAAATGACTGTTATTCAAATAAACTAAAGATGAAGCTATACGACAAAATTCGTGATTTAAGTGTACAAAATTCGTGAGTGAAGTGTAAGTGTGAACAATAAGTAAGACCTAAGTACCGAACATTTTCTTCAATTGACAGAATATAGGTTATAACCCTAAGTTTTCGAATCCTGTCCCTTTCCTGGTAAGTAGGCTTGAAATTCTTTTTGTAATCTTGCGAAAACATTCAGTTACATTTTATTCAATGTTTCAAATATGAAATACACTGCAACTATTGTAACATTTACCATCCAACTACATTCTAATTAATTTTGTAAGATGCAACCAGTGGGGGACTGACCCCCCAGTCTCAAGTAGCTACGAGTAAAACTCGCTCTCTATTCAAATAAAATTAATTACAGTTCACACCCTTTTTTCGTAGGAATTACCCTCACGGAAGCGTATCGGCAGACAACGTGTGGTAGACCTATTCTTACCTAACTGAAGATGGTTTTGTCTGTCTAGGGAAGGATACTAGAATATAAGGATTAGGTTTTAATTAATTATTATGAAGTATTTATTTTGTTAAATCAAATTCTGTATCAGCCCATATACGTCCCACAGCAGGGCACGGGCCTCCTCTACAATCGTGAGTACGATTGAGAGTGTTTAGGCCATATAGTCCTCCACGCTGGCCTAGTGCGGGTTGGTGGACTTACGTACCACAGAAATTCTTTTAAATCGCTATGGTATGCTTTGGTATGGTAAGCTTTCCTCACGATGTTTTCCTTCACCGTTTTAGTGCGTGAGGATTGACTATCAATATACACATAACTCCGAAAAGTCAGAGGTGTACCCTGGGATTCGAACCCAGATTATTTAAGAAAATGTTTTAATTTGATTATATTTTTGTTGGAGCATTTATTCAATGAGTGCGATTGTGCGTGATTCCGTTTGATGCTATCATCCAGTTGTCTCCATCGGTTCGGTCTATGGCTTGGTCTAGAGCATCATTGACAGATATTTTAGTTCCTCCGATATTTGGTCCGACCATCGTTTGAAATACATCAAAATAATATTTATTTATTTTTTACTTCAGGAAAACTTTCAACTAGCTAAAAAATAACAATTTGATAAATAATGTTACTAAATAAAGGTCAACTCAAAGTTTCAACAAGTAGAAAATAATAATAGCATACACATCAACAATATATTTTAGCAGCAAAAATAGAAAGAAAACTACGTGGACTATGCATATTACGAACTCCAAAAGTATATTACACAACGTATGTTTTGAGTTTATTATAGGTAACATTAACACATCAATATCGACTATCTCAATAATATCAGAATAGATATTAAAATATCATTACTTTAATACATGGGAGACATATACATTTATTTATTTTATCCCCCCTAAAAATCCTGGTTACGCTCTCTTAAAAAGGTATGTTCCTAATGCAATATGAACACAAATACTAAGTTATAAAAGTGCACAGAAACCAATTGTGGTATAATGGTTGGAGCTATAAGCGTTAATCGTTGAAATTATACGCTGGCCGAGTGATGAGCGGAAGCGGGGGCGGGTGGCGACTTAAAGTTAAACAAATTTAATGAAATATATTTTAATGTTATGTACGTAAAATCATTTGGTTGTTATATTATTTTTGTGCCATTTAATAATTGCAGTTATTTGATGAAAGTAATGGCATATTTAACGCATTGATGTATTGGCCATTGTGACATATTTATTAGTGGGATGCACAAGAGATAATTTAAATAAGAAAATACGTAAAATACTCGTTCTTACGAGAAATTCATATCAGTTCAACATTCGAAAATTTTCAAATTTTATTCGCTTGATTGCACAATACATCATTGCAGAAATAAGCGTAGGAAAGAGGAGGCACGGACTACAAGTGAACAGTGTAAAAATATTTTTATAAAGAAAAATATATTCCTTAAATACTGTTTTATATTTTAATCCACTCAGCTAGTTTCTTATAAATTGCACGGTGCAATTAATCGTTAAAATAAATCTTGCTACGATAATGCCAGACTAACGAGTGACGATACAATGCGGCGACAATCGGCGGCGGGCCCTTTCATCTTGACACTTTGTCTTTACGCTGACGCCGCGCCGGATTGGCGTCCACGAAGCCTTTAATTGACTTTAAAAATATACGTAATTATTCAGTTCTTTTTATTAAGGTTGTGGGGTTTTTAGTTTTAAAATTGTAATGGATTAGTGGATTATGTTAATATGATTCAATTGATGAGGTAAAGTAATGTGATTTTTGCAGGACTTCTACATATTAGCTAGGATGTTTAGGATATTATGTACTTAGTAATTAATAATTGTATTATTACAATTTTTAAAAAATAAATGTAATCGGTGAATAGTTCAATGTTGTCGGTTCACATATGTATCCTTATATCTATTCACTGCCAAAACAACATAGTCCACAATTAGAATCAAAATGCACTACCAAAAAAATCTACCCCATACAAGCGTACATGCTTTTTCTAATTTATCAAAACAGACTTAATCCCAACCACTCAACAACAGCCAAATTCCCTCACAACCCCCAACAAATTAACATGCCAAAATCCTGTAACATCTAATTCAATTATCGCAAAAAACGGCCAATGCAAGCCAACGTGACAGCACGCGTCATCGGCTTATCGAATGGCAGTTTAATCAGCAAATTTCACCGGGAGGCGGCCGCCTTTGTTCTCGCATTTTTTTAAACTCAGTTTTTAAAATAACCGCGGTGGAGCGATTGCGGCATTGCGAGAGCCCGATCAGAATTCACACGGTAAATCTCAAAGGATTTCTGCTCAGTGCTTACGGATGATTTAAATTCACTTTTTGCGAGATAGGGGTGATGATTTTTTATGTAGTTTCTTGGTAATTTTAGTTTTGTCTCTATGATTCTACCTAAAATTTATATAAATATGCCTGTTTATTTCACAGTTTGGTACGACAAGACTGCAAATTTCGTCACTTTGTCTGTAACATCGATGCAATAAAGCCTATTTGGAAATTATATTAAAATCCATATGAGACTCAAATCTGATTCTCGGAAAAAATAATAATTATACAAAAAATGAATTTAATAGTATATTGACTTGCTTTTTTTGACATAATATATTACATACTTATAAGCCAGTGTGATGGAATACATAGCCCATCTGAATCGTAATCTCGATATCGGCAGATGTAAAAAAGCAAAATTGTAAATAACTGATTCCATTCTTCCTTTGTTCACAGTTGGCGAAATTAAGAAGTCTAGACGTTGCAGTAATGAGTTAGATAGAGGTAAGTCTTAAAACATAACAATAGATAAACTACTAATTGAATCTACAGCGAGATGAGTAGGTATCGATGGGGATATAAGAATAAAATTTCAGATAATATTAGTACAATTGGCAGCCTCCGTAGCGCAGTTGGTTAGACGCAGTTGTGAAATAAGAGGTCTCGGGTTCGATTCCCGCACCGAAACATATATTTGTGTGATCCGCAGGTATTTGTTTCGCATCTGGGTGTTCTTCTTCTTCTTCTTCTTTTCAAATGAAGTTTGGTATCTGGGTGTTAGTGAAACCGAAAAGTCTCTCGCAGTTTCTAATACCCGCGACATAAGATTCGATCTTAGTGTGGGGTCAGGACTATGTATGTGAAAATCGGATGTATTTATTTATGAAGTTACAACAAATTAGGAGTTAAGAATACGCTGTTCTAGTAACATCAATGAAGCGTACATCTTTTCTTGAGTAGTTCTTGAGTGAAGGCCACATACAGGTAAGCGAAATGTCGGACGTCCGCCTACAAGGTGAACGGACGATCTGTCTAAGGTTGCAGGAAGTCGCTGGATGCAGGCCGCTTCCAACAGGTCATTGTGGAGATCCTTGGGGGAGGTCTATGTTCAGCAGTGGACTTCCTGTGGCTGCTATGTATAGGTATATTGTATTTCATGGCTTCCTTCATATAATTTTTCCTACTTGCACACAAAAATAACTTAGGAATAAATCTGACACATCTTTACCAGCCCCATAAAGCTTTGCTAAGGCCCAAAATTTCTTAACAAGACTTGTAAAAACACTTCTGAGAACAGGTGCTTGATTCACAGCTATTTAAATACTAAATAGCATTATTATTATGTAAGCCCGGTTATGTACCTGTTCTACCACGCTCTTGCACAACATGGGAAACCCGTTGAAGTATCGTTTATGGAAATCCCGTTTTAGAATAATTTTGTAGGCAGGCTTAGTGAAACTGAGAAGTAAATTCAACTCTTTGTTTTGACTTTTGAATGGTTTTGTTTAAAAATTAATAAACGTTTTTGTAAAATTTACTCTTACGACATTAAAGGCAAGGACCTAGGAATATAACTTTTTATGAACAACACATACATACTGAATAAGTAAAATTGCAAATGTTCGCGAAACTAATAAATTTCAGATTAATTGCAATCAAGTTAACTAAATTTGTGACATAATGCAAAAATACAAATAATGAAAAACCTTAACAACATACTGGACATATTGAAACTTCACATCTTATGTCTCAGGATATTACGTTTCGAGTACTCTGGTATGCCAAGCATTACTTTGTAATTTCTGCTGTTGTTTAGTTTTGCTTCTATCCATGAGCGGTTCTTTGGCTCATCTGGCCATGCATTGCAATTTTAAAAAATAACATTTTCCCAACAAATTTAACAACTTGAAGATTGATTTTAGAGAGTTGGATACTGTTTATTTATATTGCGTGTGTCATTGACCTTTGCCTAAGAGCTTCCATAATAACTCTTATGTGAATGATGAGATTCAGTATCCTTTTACAATTCTAATCATGAATAAAATATCTATCCTAACTAGGAGACGAATCTAAGACCGCGCAGTTCACATGTAAAATAAGACGAACGCATAAAATACTATTATAAATGTAGTTAATGTATTTTAAATTTTAAGTTGTTGAATTAATTATATGGTTATTATGTGTATATATGTATATTTTTTATGTTGTATTTCTATTAAGTCTATTTTTAAATAATGTACCATTTTTTTTCCTATCTAAATGTAAAATAGACCTGCTTACTTTATTTCTTTTCATTTTATTTCACCTAAAGATAGATTGTTATATGCCTCTGGCAGTACTTCCACCTGCGTACTGTTTATATACCAAAGATAATAAATACATAAATAAATTATAGGGTTTTCTTACAGTGTTGTACTTACCTGTGGGTGAAAAGTGTACAGCCGAAATGCGAACTGAATTTTGTAATATTTGTATGTATTTTATATGGTAGGGCTAATTAAATAAATACATATTAAAAATCTACAAAATGCACATCGTACAACCATAAAAACATATCCCCCAAAAAGACGCGGACCAAGCGAAAAAACACTTCAATTTCACACTGAAAATGGAACAAAACCGTCGTGTGAACTATTTTTTGTCCACACCAAAGGAAATAAGGGGATAGTGGGGAAAAATCGAAAGGTAAGGTTCGGTATCGGCTGCCGATCTTTTGCCATTTGCTTAATTACAATCCCGCAGGCTCCTTTGTGGCTCGCTTGCAAGGTAACGAAAAATGCTTTTCAATTCACTAACTACAAAATATGAAAGTAGATATGTGCTCATGATGTTCTTTCAGTATACATGTAAGGCGTCGTTCATAATTTTCGATTGGTAATGCTAATGAGAATGACACTGAAAAATATGATAAAATCTATAGAGAATTTGGTGCAAGGGTTTTGAAAAACTGACTTAAGTCCAATTCAATTTATCGAGGTAGTTATTTTGTTTCTGCTTATATATCTTAGTCAGTATACAGGGTATATCAAGACTGCTACCGAAAAAGAAGCCGAGTGGTAATTTTACGGTCGGCACGGCAAGGTAAGGCGTAATTTTTTTTTTCTTGTATTTTAAATATCTTCGTGTTTGGGTGATAAATCAATATTTTTTGATAAAACAATGATTTCAATCCTTGCATACCATGGTTTCTTTAAAACAAGGATGTAAGTCATTATTTTAGAAAAACTAAGTATTTACCGCCCAAACACGACGATAGGAAAAAAAAGAAAATAATTGGTAGCGATTTTTTGCATTTTTTTTTTGTTGTTGCGTTGTGTCTGAACAAACTATAACTACCACCCGGATTAGTTTTCAGTAGTAGTCTTGGTATACCCTGTAGATATGCGCAATTAAGTCTGTAACTTACATAAGTCTGTTAAAGTTGTACACAATATTATCTTAATTATTATTTATTACGCAATTCAAGTATGCTGCACCGATTAAATAATTTGCCACAGCTCGCTTCCCTTTCCGACATCTACGTTCCGCGTGCTTTCCCATTAGTCACCTTTGCGGAATTAACAGATAAAACTAATCGAATATTTATTTAACATTATTATTATAGTACTTAGAGATACCAAAATACCTCAGTGCCTAAAATCGAAAGTCTTCGATAGTTGTGTGTTACCAGTGATGACATACGGCACCGAGACGTGGCCTCTCACTGTGGGCCTCATTAAAAGGTTCAAAGTCACTCAACGAGCCATGGAGCGGGCTATGCTTGGTGTTTCCCTACGAGATCGAATCAGAAATGAGGAGATCCGTAGGAGAACCAAGGTTACCGACATAGCCCATAGGATTGGCAAGTTGAAGTGGCAGTGGGCCGGGCACATAGCTCGTAGAACCGATGGCCGTTGGGGCCGAAAGGTTCTCGAGTGGAGGCCACGTACAGGCAAGCGAAGTGTTGGACGCCCGCCTACAAGGTGGACGGACGATCTGACTAAGGTCGCAGGAAGTCGTTGGATGCAGGCCGCTTCCAACAGGTCATTGTGGAGATCATTGGGGGAGGCCTATGTTCAGCAGTGGACTTCCTGTGGCTGATATGATGATGATGATGACTTAGAGATACTTTCCCGCCCTTACACCCACCACTGCAACTCCTGTCAGCCAGGATCAACAGTGGCACACAAAGAATTGACACCGAGCTCCGGAGCGCAGCGCGTCTCTCAAGGACACTAGCTTGTCTTTAACCCGCATCGAAATTAATCTGAAAGAAAAACAAATAGGAGGAGTTGGAAACAAATAGTTGTCCACTTCCTTCCGCAGCAAAGCGGGTGACAAAATAATGAGTTGAAAGGTATTATTATCCCGTGATATAAAGATTTACAACTGGAGAAGCCAGATGTTTTAAACACCACGGGTTAAACAATTACATGTTATTGTGCTTATATATTCTACTCACACTATACATCAATGACTGTCCTTTCTCTTATCTCCATCCAAATGTTGCCTGTAAAGTAAGTGCTTAGTGCAATAAAGCCCATTGTACTCACTTTTAATATAGCTACAACTGTTTTGGATTTCCTTTTAGCGTATAAATGTATGTACATTTAATATATGTGTATAAATAAATTATTTCATAGTCCAGCAAAAAAGTTTACTATCTAACTTAATTTTGAAACTAATTCAAATCATATGATATAAAATTTGATAGCTGGAACTATACTATACTGTTGTTTTTTGGTTTTGTATTTCTTATATATTTTCCTTATGTTTTGTCTTGTTCATAATATTATAATAGTTGTATTTTCGCCTTGTAATCTAGTATTATTCGTGAAACACAAGTTTTGATTTGTATTTAAGATAAAAAACCTGATTTGTAACTTTTGTAACAGCTTCAAGACGGTATGTAACCTTTTTGTGTAAAAAATAAAATAATAATGATAAAACACTGTCTGATGAAAATAGCAAATCTATCTCCAGCACATAGATCATAGACCCTTTACTGCTATTTTAAGAGCTGGAAAAAGGAACAGATAGAGGAAAGGGATACCGAGGTCCGAGCAATCTGACTCACTGAAATACTATAGTAAAGCCTTCGTTTTACGGCATTTTTTTTCGATACGACAGTTGTACCACCACGGTCGACCAAACTCATCCTTTCTGTACATACAGGGTAAATACAAACTGTATCTGCAAATGAAGCCAGTTGGTAGATTTAGTGACTATACACAAAATGAAAATAATAATTTCACAAAAAAAAATTGATTTTTTGTAGTGTTTTTTTTTGTAGCTTTATGTCTGAAGTAACTAAAACAATCACCAAGCTTGGTTATGGTCGCAGTCTAGATATACCCTGTATAACTAAGCTTTCGCATTACTAATGAGATTAATTACTGAAAAAATATCGTAATAATCCTATTGGTAAAATATCTAATATTTTACCAATAGGATTATTCAAATAAATTTAAATAATTTATAAACAAGCATGGATATTCGAGTTCATTTCACTGGTGTCAACGACTTTTTAGCCAGACCAAATGTCGCCGTACGACCTTCGTGAGAAACGTAGAAATATGCCGAATGCATAAATAAGGTGTTTGCATTATCTCGTTTCCATAATAGAACCGGCTCCCAGTTGACCATCTGGCCGACTTATTGTTTGTCCAAATGTTTAATATTGGAAGGTTGTTGGACTTGAAAGTGGATAATTAATTTTTGGTTGATCGTCTGTTTTGATTTATTTCGTCTGGAATTTGATTTCGGATTAATTTTATTTTTTTAGTCACGTTGTTTTTCAGTTTAGATTCAATATTTGATAGATTATCTTTTAAAAATGTTTAGCCTCGTTTATTAATATAATTTGTAATAAGTAATAAAATACGAAATTATACTGAAAAGCTTATATTATTTTTTATCTAGCGAAGTTCTTGTCGCTTCAATATTCTAACGATTTAGATGATGAAACAAAAACTCGCTGGGGAAAATACGAAAGCGCAACAAAATACACTGAAAACGTGTTATAATTATGTTAAAAGTTACATTTTAAATATATATAAGTATATTATATTTTTTGTTGAAATGTTTTATTAATAATCATTATAATAAATGCTAATTTTATTTAAATAAACTTTTTAAGGATGAATTCTATTTTCCGAAATAACAACTATAAAAAATTACGTGAATTTAATAATTCCCTCATCAATATTAAAATTCACCAAAAACTAAAAGACAAACTATAAAAAATAAAATAAAAAATGTATAAATTTGTTAAAATTATGTAAAACTTAATATTGTGTAATGTTATTATGGTTTAATATGCTGCCTAGTAAACTAATACTTTTTATAACCTCATATTTATTTAAATCAGGGAAAAACTAGTTGTACGTAACTATGCTATTTTTTTATCAACATTAAACGCAGGAAAATAACCATAGGACAAAATATTTCCTATTTTTTAAAACTAGTCTAGTATCAGCCCATATACGTCCCACTGCAGGGCACGGGCCTCCTCTACAATCAAGAATACGATTGAGAGTGGTTTTTAAAGTTTTTAAAACTAATTATTATATAATGCTAATATGTAATATTGACATTACATGAAAAAATAACATCTCCAATACAATATAATACAAGCATAGGTATTTCTAAAAATAATTATATTTTTATGCAAGTAAACATAATTGTCATTCAATATAAGAGTAAATATTCCAGAATTATTTCACTTATAATTTTACAATGATGGTCAATAACCTTAACATTGAACACAAGGAAAATTCTACAAAGTAAAATTATTTGATCTGGGCATTGAACCCGGGACCACACAGCTAACAAAATCAAAACGCTACCAGTGTACCAATGACACAACAGAAAAACCACCGCAATTACGTGTAAATAAATTTGAAAACACTTTATTAAAAGGATTAAATAAAATCTTAGATTAACAATCGTTGCAATACATACATTTCTGAGTCATAAACGAACATAATTTAAATAATTGTACTGTACTATATCAGTACATAATTATGCGTCCCACTGCAAGGCACGGGCCTCCTTTACAATCGGGAGTACGATTGAGAGTGGTTAGGCCACATAGTCCACAACGTTGGGCTACTACGGGTTGGCGGACTTTATTAAATTAAAATAATAATGAATGCAGATAATATTTTTAACAATATCCGTCTACCAAGAGATACAATTAAGATAAAACCCGGTGACTCCAGTAAATTCTAACACATTGAGGTCTCAATTTCCGCGCAAACTTGTACATTTTAGAAAATGTCGCACGTTTATAATCAGTTCCTGTGTTTCTAAACAGCTTTCGTTTTGTGTCAACGCTTGTAATACAATGTAATTATAATAAAATTCCGACAGTAGTTTTTTTCTACTTGGTTTAATATTAAATAGAGGTCGACAGTTTGTTTATCTGTTTGTATCTGCCCATATACGCCCCCAGTAAGGCACAGGCCTCCCCTATAATCGTGAGTACGATTAAAAGTATTGTCCAGCGTGATGGACGGCCAAGTATAAGATACAAAATGAAATGAAAAAAATAAAGTAAACCAATAGGGCCAGACATAGGGCCAGAATAAATAATTATTGTAGTATCATAATAATATGAAAACTTTACAGCTGATCTAAGGTTACTTTGGTCTCTTTCAAGAATTTCCACGTATAATTTTTGAAAGCCTGCTGCATTGAATCTTGTTATATTTAATGTATCTGTATCTGTATCAGCCCATATACGTCCCACTGCAGGGCACGGGCCTCCTCTACAATCGACACTACGATTGAGAGTGGTTAGGCCATATAGTCCACCACGCTGGCCTAGTGCGGGTTGGCGGACTTACATACCATAGAAATTATTATAAATCGCTATGGTATGCAGGTTTCCTCACGATGTTTTCCTTCACCGTTTTAGTGCGTGGTGATTGACTATCAATACACACATGACTCCGAAAAGTCAGAGGTGTGCCCTGGGATTCGAACCCGCGACCACCGTGAACATGTTAGCAGTCGCGTTTAGTCCGTTTTCCAACAGGCTACCACGCACTCCATATAATATATATATTTAATGTAGTTTACATAAATGTATTTTATATTATTACCTGTACATCTTTGGTTCACACTCCACTTATGCCTAAGAGATTCTATATCTGTATCTGTATCAGCCCATATACGTCCTACTGCAGGGCACGGGCCTACTCTACAATCGAGAATACGGCTGAGAGTGGTTAGGCCATATAGTCCACCACGCTGGTCTAGTGCGGGTTGGCAAAGAAATTCAATGTTAGTTAACTTCTACTCATTTCTACTTCATAATTCTAAACACAATTTTACAACGCATATTATATTGGAAGTTTTATTCAACATTGAGTAAATTAAAACAAACTTCATTACTATTCGACAGTTAATCATTTATATAATTAATTAAACTTTCGTGAAAGTAACATATTGCATTGACAATAACAATTTCCCAGCATCGAACATTGTTACAAACCACTCAGTCCTCGTTTAGTACATTATGATAATTGTCCAATAAATATGCTAATGGGCAATTCTGTTAATAACGGTATTTCTTTTAAATTGGATGCCAAGAGTTGCTACAATGCCGTGCTATGTTTTTATATCTTAAATTATCTAAATAATCGGCTTCAGGGCTATAATATAGATACTTATTAAGTCTATTCACACTCGAATTTCACTCTGAATATCTCACATTAATTCTATTAAGTGACGTGAACGTTTTGGTTGGATTTTTTATTAGTAATGTTGGTAGACCTACTGACGTCTATTATGGTAAGTAATCTTTTGTGGTCATAGGTTTGATTATATCAATATCACATACATACATAAATACGCCTTTTTTCCCAAAAGGAGTAGGCAGAAGTGATGTCACACGCATTTCGCCTTGTATATTACATCCCACAATGAGGTAGGGCGAGCCTATACCTATTTCGTGCATGTATTCCTGACTCATGGCTGATAATAAATAGAAAAATCCAATATCAGTTTGCCCAACCCGAACCCAAGACCGTAGTTTTGTAATCCTACGTAGTACAACAACGCCACCAAGATAGTTCATATCAGTATCCCAGTAAATAAATAGACTTGCCGATATTAGAATTTTTGGGGAGATTGAAGCAAAATTTTAATCAATAAACAAAAATGCTTGGATGATCTGACGCAATTCACTGATCATCGGCTAAATAATAATTAAATAATTCATAGAAAATTTCAAAATTCAATTTTACTGTATGGTAGGTAACACCGCAACGCCGCTTGTGTCGCCATTCATGGTAATAAAAAAAATATTGCAGTTTTTTTTTTTTTTTTTTTTTTTTTTTTTTTTTTTTTTTTTTTTTTTTTATAATGGCCTGGCATAGTGGCGGCATTGCACCTGATGGAAAGTGTCAATGCCGCCCAGGCAGAGTATCCATTGGCATCGGACGGCAGTCCCATGCCAATGGAAACAATTATGCCGGCCTGCTTAGGTGCCTCTTCACACCACGGCGGAAGGACCCGGGATTGTAGGAAGGAGGGAACACGTGCGCCGGCAAACAATTCCACAGCCTGACGGTGCGGCACAGAAACGAATTTGAGAACCGTTTGGTTCGCGCCGGGATGGTGTGGACCGTCAAGCTATGGCTTCGCAAGCCAGCACGCGTGGTTCTGGTTAGGAATGGAGAGGAGGGGAGCAAGTTGAACAATTCCTCAGAGCACTCGCCGTGATACAGGCGGTAGAACACGCTTAGAGAGGCGACATCTCTCCGGAGTTGTAGCGACTCCAAGTTGCTCGTAACGTCTGCATCATTCACAATGCGGATGGCCCGCCGCTGCAATCCATCCAAGGCATCGAGCAGGTACTGGGCGGATCCATCCCAGAGGTGCGAGCAATACTCCATACCCGGCCGGACCTGCGCTTTATATAAGCGGCAAAGCTGACCGGGCGTGAAAAACCGACGCACTCTGTTCAGGACTCCAACCCTGCGTGATGTGGCAGATATTACGCCCTCGATGTGATTCCTTGGATTGAGATCACAGCGGATATCCATACCAAGGATACACAGGTCATTCCGCACTGAGAGGGGAGTACCCTGAAGAATGGGCAGGGGAGAGAACGGGGATTTTTTGCACGTGAACGCACACACCTGGGTTTTCCTGGCATTGAACTCAACCATATTCCTGGAACCCCATGTAGAAATGAGATCCAAGGTCCGGTTGAGCTCAATGACAAGATACAAGTTTTAATTTTTTATCCCTCTCGAACGATTTAATTTAGTGTTTTTATTTTTTTAATCATCGTATCAGATGGTACCTGGCAGAAAGAATTAAAACGCCATTTGAAAAAGCATTTAACGGGAAAACAGGCTGTGGTATCTGAACAGTGGACACGCGAGATTAATCATGAATGGTAAAGTCATGTATAAAACAAAACAAATATATCTTCTATAGAACTATAAACTACTCAAATCTGCAGAGAGTATTGCAAATTATTGCAAGTTCCGTAGGGCGAACCCGCGTCAATTCGTTGATAGGGAGACATGAATTCAGGTGAGGAACTCGAAAACAGGAAAAAATTGTGGCCTTTGGGTTGGGAAATCTATTGGCGAGTGCGTGTTTTGGGTGAGAAAATGTAGAGTTTTGTACCCGTGATAGTTATTATTATTATTTATTTATTTGACACCAAAAGTATTAGAGTACATACCTTATTATTATGTTAGGCATACAATGTTTAATTAATTATTTAATATATAAGTTATATAGGTATTATAAGCATTTGATGATAGGTTTCTCATATGAAAGTGGCTGGGTGGTACCCGACGGGATGGAAAGCATGGACGCTTTGTCATTTCTGTTGCCAACCAGCAGTGTGTAAATATGATTATATTTTGGTAAGAATATTGACATTATGAAATGTATCTGCTGATTTGTACGGTATAGTGATTAGTAATTATAAGTTATGAATTTATCGAAGTGTGTGTGTGTGTGTGTGTATTTTGAATGACTGGTTCATTATTATATGCTTTTGTTCAGTAATGGACTTGTCTTAAGATAGAATCCAGTATTGGATACTCCATATATTTAGATTGCAAAGAACTTAGAATCAGTCTATATTCTTACTACTAGTTATATTGTTGTAATATGAATTCGTATTGAAGATACTTAAAATAATACAAAAAAATAATTTCCATTTCAATTACTCGAAATCCTTTAAGGGTATTTTACCTACGCAATATTTCACAATTCCAATCCATTTGATGAGGTCACTTTTAAAAAGAAATTAAAAATTTACGCCAAACAAGATGAACTGTACCCAAAACCAATATCAATTTACAAAATACACTAGAAAAGGGTGAAAGGAAACATATCTTAAGAGCTTCTTGAAAATTTCATTCGTATTTATAAACTGACCAGTATTCGTTGGCCCCTTCGACTCTATTGGACAACCCACTTGTATAATGTTTTGTGTTTGCGAGAAAGAGGGTGGCGGATCAGAATAAGTTGGACGTCGTATATCACTATCTTCGGTAGGGGTGCGCGATTTACAACCCTTTTGCAGCAGATTTATGTGGCGTTCGCGGGGTTAACTTAACCCTCACATGCAGAAAAGATCGCGTTTCTTTCTTTTATAAATGGCCGACGGAAATAGACGGACTTTTTTGGATGTGCGTACGTCAAATTATTTTATTTCAGTGATGTCAAAATAACGGTGATCGGTACGCGACAAATGTGGGGCCGAGTTTATTTGAGAACAAATGGGATTATTTTGGGACTATTATGGAAGTGTTTATAATTATTAAACATCTGATTAAATTTTTATAAGATATTAAAGTAAAGATGCACATAATGAACTATACCAATAGACTAGAAATCGCCCTGGTGTTTGGTATTGTTCTCACAAACCCAGGCATAATATTTTTAGGTCTTTTTTCCATAGCATTTTTATTAGGTATATACTTTATTTTAATCTATGAAAATATACGGGCAGGCAGAGAAACAGTAACATCCACTATTAGCCAAACATATTTCATAATCAATGATATATTATACAAATACGACGTAGATATCGCACTAGCACTTCAAAAGTGAGGCGTTCAAATTCGGGCAATTGGTGTAATTTCATCTAGTCGCATAGCAACGGCGACAGAGAGAAGACCTCAGTGCTGTCAACATAATTTATTTCGAAAATATTGTCTAAAGTGTCGAATTGTGTGTTTTAAGAGTGTTAAAACAATGGTGCAAAAATATGAAACTAAATGGGACCTATACACCACACGTAAGTATACAAAAACCACACAAAATTTAATTTTTATTTTAAATTAGCAAACACCGCCTTCAATTGTGTAAGCAGGATCGCCTAATACAAAGGTTGTTAAGTGCGATAGGGACAAAAAGCGTACGTCATAGATTAACAAGTCAGAAGCGAAACCGATCATACAGAAAATTGACGATGACAGTTTGAATGGATTTGGATAATTGTATATTTGTTTCTAATTCAATCATATTTAAAACGATTAAGTTATTTGTTATGAAATATTTTCATAATAAATAACTTAATCCAACCACGAACATTACAAAATACATAAGCTTCCCCATATATTTTGAATGACTATATTATTTACATATATCATTGAATGTTTCCAGATTTCCACGTGATGAGCTTTTGAGACGTAAATGGATATGCACTATGCACAGCTGGTACAAAAAGAGGGGATCGTAACTGGATACTTTAAAACTGATTAAAATTGGTTTAGCACATTTAATTATGAATAAAAATATACAACTACGAAAAAATATATATCCACCTAAAAAACCTGCACCATCGGTTGTTTACCAGTGGCAGGTCGCTCATACGTTAACGCCATGTGTAGGTACCACCGCAATGTCTATTTCCCCCGCCACACGGCAGTTTAAATGTCATGTTATGTTCCGGTTCAAAGGACATTCTCGCCCAAGTAATCGCTGTACTTATACTTAAGATCTTATGTCTCGGGATGGCGAGCACAGTGAAAGCCAAGCATTGCTTTGTAATTTAAGGTGTCTTGGTTTCGCTTATGTCCACGAGCGGTCATATCACTTGTCATCAATACAACAAATAATAATATTATTAAGAAATCGATTTTTCAGTGCCTGCTTAGCATAAACTAATATAAAACACGGTAATCAATTTATTTTTTATTTTTTCAAGTTTGTAAGCAAATAAAAATGTATTTGTTACAGGATGGCGTACCACATGTAGACTCATGTAGCAACCTCAAAGTTAATATATTAAATACTTATAAAACCAAATAGGTAGTTTTATTTATCGTCACCCTTCTGTTACTATCGCTTCGATTCTATGTTTGGATAGCGCAATGCTATCTCTTTTCGTCTCGTACTTTCTGTATAATCTGTTTCATTCACTAAAATTGTCATGAAGTATTAACAAATGAGTATGTATATGCATAGCAGTACAGTTTTTGAACGTCACGCAATATGGATATGCGTCATCTTTATTAAAACATCATTGTTCATAATAAGATGTAATAAAGAACAATCATGCCTTGTATAAATCCCAGTCACAGCAACTCATACACCATCTCTCCAAACAAAAACTCAAAATCTAGCCTGAAGGAAATCAAGAAAACCTCAATAGCTTTTGAACCCCAGTCCACATTAGACCAATAAAAATATGATCGTACAAAGGCCACACAAGTAAAAATCCCTCTCGTAAATACACAAGCGTGCTTGGCTAGGATATCAGCGCTCATTACTTGCGCACGGCACGGTGTTCCAGTATCGATGTTAGTTAATTTTCCACCAAGTGTAATTACCGTGTTTCGCTTTGTTTTTGCTACTGACTTTATTTGCATAGCCGAGCGGGGTATCGCTTCGGTTTTGGACGGACAGGATGTGCTGTGGAGTCGAAGTTGTGTTTATATTTTTTGTTTATTTTTTAGTATGGAACTGTGCTTCATTTTATGTTAAGAATTCTGCTGTGTAAGTAAATTATTGTACTCTCTCACTCTCTATTTCAAATAATCGAAATTAATTTATGTGACCTTTCAGGTAGCTCCAGTCAGTCGTCAATCACTACATAGTATAAAACAAAGTCGCTTTCTCTGTCCCTATGTCCCTTTGTATGCTTAAATCTTTAAAACTACGCAACGGATTTTGATGCGGTTTTTTTAATAGATATAGTGATTCAAGTGAAAGGTTTATATGTATAATACGTACATATTATTGTACAGAAATCTATTTGTACCCGGGCGAAGCTGGACCGGGCCGCTAGTTTACTTATATATTAATATTTAGTTAGTTATTCATATTAACGTTTACTTATTATATAATATTAGTAGTTAATAAGGTACTTATTTGTACCTAGTTGATTGTATTTGCTAACTTGTTTAATAATCGTAGCAAAAACAGACGACTTTAATAGGCATACAATATAATATGATAAATTATACTCCTACGACACAATACTATATACCGGTAATACGGTGAGTAAGTGTTATTAAAACGATTATAACCGGTAATAATTAATAATATGCTGTCAGGCGAAACAAATTACTTTTTACATAAGTTCGTTATGTATAATTAATCACGTTAGTATTATGCGTAATATGATTTATTGTATATCTAAAATCTGCGGTGCAATTTCTCCAATTTGTAGTCGTAAATATGAAATAACACAAAAAATTGCAAACGATTTTTGAATTTGGTCAGTTTATTATTATATTATAATCGTTCTTTTCGTAACTGCTCTGAAATTTGGATTTATACAGGCCATAAATTTACCCAAATCAATTCCTAAATAATGACGTCAACTGTGGAACATAAGTTTACTTAAACAATATCTACCAACTCTCTGCTTACCAAAGCATTAAACCTCACAGTAAACTTTTTTGGATGCTCACAATCCACAATCAAAGGTTTTCGGTTTGAAAATCATTAAAGAGGTTACCTAAGACAAGAATAGCATGGGGTAATAATCTCACCCATAATAATATATTGAGAAGTAATAATAACTTATTGGTATTGATATTTAAAACTAGTGGCAAACTTACCTCCCTATAGAGATACTCGTGAGGTTATACCAATAAAACCAAATAAATAAAATCATAAGGCGACTCCACATCTCTCCGTGTCGTGATCTAAAACTACAGAATAAGCTAATAGAGACATTGTTCGGGCGCTCGTTAGCCGGATCAAGATGGTGCGCGCCGCGGGGGTCCGGCCGGCCAACTCGCATCTACCTATACTCATCTGCTACCCTAGTACCTGCTGGTCATTATCTAAAAACTATTGGCGATCAGTGGAGTTATTGTTTCAAAAGTTTGTAAGTCTTTTAATGGTTGGTTATACTATTGTGCTCTTCTGTTATCCTGGTACCTGGAGCTGGTCATTATCTAAAACCTCCTAGCGATTGGTAGAAATATTCATAGAGTTTATTCTTAGATAATGGGTGATGACTACCAATATTCATCTGCTACCCTAGTTCTTGAAAATTGTAATAGATAGGTGATGACTACTTATGGTCATCTGCTAGCCTAGTACTTGCTGGTCATTATCTAAAAACTATTGGCGATCAGTTGAGTTATTGTTTCAAAAGTTTGTAAGTCATTTAATAGGAGATTATACTACTGTGCTCTTCTGTTATCCTGGTACCTAGAGCTGATCATTATGTAAAATCTTCTGGGGAAAGGTGGTGTTTAAAAAGTTTATTCTTAGTTAATGGGTGATGACTACCTATACTCATCTGCTACCCTAGTACTTAGAGCTGATCATTATCTAAAATGTTCTGATTAATATGCTGTTTTTGTGACACGAATTTGTAAGGATTGAATCTATTGCATCTGCTTTCATATGTTGTCCTATTATCTAGAGCTTTTCATAAGCTTCTAATTACTAACTTCTTGGCAGCCGCTGAAACGATAGTTCTAATAGTTTTAAGAGTGGATGGGTCAGTTGTATTGATCTCGAGGAATTATAAGAGACCTCATCAAGCGCAATATTCTTCTAACCTAGCACCTAATCATTGTCTAATTGTGTTCTAGATGTATCAGTATCAGCCCATATACGTCCCACTGCAGAGCACGGGCCTACTCTACAATCGAGAATACGATTGAGAGTGAGAGTGGTTAGGCCATATAGTCCACCACGCTGGCCTAGTGCGTGTTGGCGGACTTACATACCATAGAAATTCTTTATGAATCGCTATGGTATGCAGGTTTCCTCACGATGTTTTCCTTCACCGTTTTAGTGCGTGGTGATTGACTATCAATACACACATGACTCCGAAAAGTCAGAGGTGTGCCCTGGGATTCGAACCCGCGACCACCGAGAACATGTTGGCAGTCGCGTCTAGTCCGTTTACCAACAGGCCACCACGCACTTGTTCGTGTTCTAGATGGTTGGTGAAATTATGGTGGTAGTTGCATTTATAATTTTGTATACGAATTTAATTGACAACAATTGATTGATCTTGTGGAATTGTAAGATAATTGCACCGGGACAACTACTAAGATGGATATACATACATTTGTCGCGGGTTGATTAGCACGCTATTGTTACATTATAGTTATAGATGCATTTTAATCAGTTTATTCAGAAAACTAAGCAAAATATTCATAAGAAATCTATTCTGCAACACTCCAACCAATTAAATCTGATAAACCATCTCGGACATTGAAAAAACACTTATAGAGATAAATTCTTTGACATTTTATATTGACCACTAAATAGTAATCATCATTAAAACACCAAACATTAACATAAATAAGAGAACTGTTTATAAAAATAAAAACAAAATCTAACAAAACAAATCCAAATATTCGAATACAAATCCATATATTCATTAATATCACGTATTTGCGAGACACAGTCGTACATTGTCCAATTCAGCTGTTGGAAATTCTATTTCAGTTCGGTATAAAAGCCGGGGCTGTCACAGAACATAATATGACAATAACCATATTTCGCTCCATTTTGTCACTTTCTTTTATGACACATGAATGGCATGAGTTATTTTATTGTCGTGTTCTATTTCTGTTGCAGACCGAGTAATTATATTTTTCGACATCACGTTGGCTTTTAAAGGGTTGAGTCCTTGACTTGTTTGTTTTGGGACAATGTTTGGGTTTGTTAAATTTAATAATTAAACCTATCTAATTATAATGCGTGGTGGCCTGTTGTTAACGGATCAAACGCAGTGCCTACTCGTCGTCACGGGTTCAAAGCTTAGGCACACCTCTGATTTTTCAGAGTCATAATATGTGTAGTGATAGTCAATGACCAAGCATTACACTGTTAAAGAAAATATCGTGAAGAAACCTATATACATAGCGAATTGTAAATAATTTTCGTGTCATGTAAAGTCAGTCAACTATGCCAGGCGTGGTGGAATATAATGACGTCCTTACTTCTCTTAATCGTACTCTAACGTAGAGGAGGCCCGTGCCCTACAGTGGGACCAATATGCGATGTTACTTAACTTAAATATAATTTTTGTGAGTCTTAGTCAAGACTAGAGTCGAGACTCTTGTACTAACCATGGGGTCTATTCAGCAATACTTTTTAGTTATCTTGGAGAATTATCACCTGAATTTTACAAGCGACTGGTAAGCCAGTCATTAACTATTTCAAGAGTAGGCCTTCAGTCTTCTAATGGTGGCTCTCATAGGAATGCAGGTTTTCTCATGTTGTTTTCATCAGCGTTGGAGCCAACGACAATTAGCTAGTCATTCTAATGTAACTTTTAATAGTCAGTAATGTGAACTAAGTTTGAACCTAAGATTTTAGGTAGGGTATTCCGGTCCCCAACTAAACTATCGTAAAACCAAATAAAAAATTGTCTAGCATTATTGACAGCATCTGTGGCGCAGTTCATTAGACGCTGATTTTAAAACAAGAGACTATGAGATCGATTCCCGCACCGAGACAAATTAAAAAAAGGACCAGAGCTATGTACATTTGTGTTTGTTGGGTGTATTTATCATTAATGTGTTACATAATATGTACTTATGCATATTTTTGATATCATCTTTATATTGTCGACAGTACCACAGTTTCCATTTTCATACTTCCGAGTGTAGGTAAGTTTAAACCCCACATAATTTCGTGATGTCCGCCAATACTGCAATATTTGCAGCTTGGCCTACTTCGAAGCGTCTTAAACGTTATGCGCCTCCGGATTTAGTTCCTCCGCTCTTTGCATATCCACTGTTATGACTTCTTTAAAATATACTTTTGAAATGTTCATACTTTTCCAACTACTCTTTTAGTACCTGCTTTTATTTTGAATAACTTTGCTGTTTCTATACAATATTGAAACGCATCTTCGGCTTCTTATTTATATGATGTTCATTACATCTGAATAATTTTAGACACGTTGAAAGTTTTTAAGACTAGTGAAGAGTGGAAAGGAATAATCAAGCCATCAGGCATTGTCGTGGTCTGAAAATGCTATATTTTATCAATGCTATTTAATTATTAATCCCCTAGTTAAGACACGTCACTTATTTTGCATCCTAAATTAAATTCAACAAGGGGCTATCTTCTTTTATAGTCAGCTACTATCATTTCTGTTGCCAAGGATTGACAAAGCCTCCTATTTAATAGATACCGAAATAAGAGGAGCTTCTAATATTTGACATTTACTTTATATATTTTCTCACCTCATCCAACTAAAAACTCGTTGAAATAACCACCCTAGCATCACGCGTGAGGTCTGCCAAAACTGGACGTATAAAGCTTGTTTCACATCAATAAATTACTCAATTAAATGCGTAATTACACCAAAAAAACATCTCATAAACGCGTGACACGTTAAAATATAACTCCGGTCATTAAAAAGCCACGGCGGCAGTTAATTGACTCACAATGCGCATGATGAGGGATAAAATACTCGGATATCCGAAAATAGACGGGACATATGGACACGGATTTACAACGGGGTAGGATTCCTTGGATTGTTTTTTATGAATGTAATATTTTTTTTGCAAATCAAGATTCAGTTTGGATAAACTTGAGTTATTGATGCTTGGTTGTGATTTTAATTGAGATAATTTAATGAATTTGTACGGAATTCGACGTAAGTTTTCATAATATATATCCAATATTCTATGAGGGAATATCGATAAGAAGATATAGGATTTAATAAAGTTTGAAGAAGATAGCTGGATTCAGGGATTTGCTGGAGTGCTGTACTTGACTTTCTGTGATTTTTAATGGAGAACCTCATACTTCGTGATATTATATAGGTTTTACAATTAAACTATCACTTATTGTTGTTCAATAACTGTTGTTTGTTAGTTTAATAACTAGTGGCCTAAAGTAGAATATTTGAAATACAAATCCAATTTATTACAAAAATAAAAATCCACATGTCTCCTTGAAACTTTTGTTAAATTATAGCCACTATCCTCCTCTCCAAGTTAATTGTCACTCAATATTTAGTATCCAAGGGCTTCAGATTACCCACTCTGCGGCAAACAAAAAACCACGCCATTACAAAACAGTAGGAAACGGTTAAATTTAACCCTGTCCTGCCACCGATTTGTTAATTGTTGGGGTGTTTTTTACAAAGTATTTTTTCTTGAAACATTTATTTATGAATTTAAATGGCCCCTGAAGATGGAGGGTTGACGCTAATTTGAATTTTATGAACTTTATTTTTACGATTTAAAAAGGGTTTACTCCCGTGGGACGTCGATAAAGAGCGTTGTATTTGAAGTTTAATTAGTATACAGTTTCTGTGAGTATTTATAAACGTGGAAGTGTTTGTATGCGGCATGCGCTTGACATTATCTTACAAACAGATGAACACAATAAATAATGATCTGACTTTTTAAATAATTCGATTTTGTTCTAAAAAATCAACATTTATATGGCGTTGATTGCTTAATCGTCCTTACGTTTTGAATTATTTTTCCAATAGGTTAAATTACACATACCTTCTCTGCTTTGTACACAATTATCTGGTTTTTTATTGAAGTAGGGCAAAATAAATTATGTTGTCTAGAGTCTAGACTATTGGGAGAGGCCTATGTACAGTGGACTTCCATCCTACAGCTGAAGACAGAGAGAGTAATAACAATCTCTTTTGCATTTATAATATTTACCATGATCAATTTTTTTCTCCAAACTATCACTCTATGAATGAACAATTCTAATCACAAAACATAAAGCTTCACCCGGTGGAAGTTGGGTAATTTCGCGTAAAGTCCGTATCGGGGCAACAAAGTACTAATCCAGTATGTTGTGGGGCAAGTTTGATTGGATTGCCGATGTAATCCGGCGGAGCGACATTAACAAGCGCGGACAAACTGATTAACCCGGCTATCGTATCTGGACAATTCGCGTAATGCCCGGTTTGGACAATTTGTTTTATGTTGTGGTGTATTTGGGAAATTGTTATAGGTTTTTGTTGTATAATTTCTGGATTGAATGCTTCCTACTGTTATTTTGTTGATATTTCTTAATAGTTTAAGTTTTATGACATGTGAGTAGTGCTTTTTTATTAGTTGATAAGGTGTATTCGTCAATAAAAGATTTGCTGGTGTCCCTAAGAGACTAGCCGAGCTCCGGAGCTCGGTGTCAATTCTTTGCATGCCACTGTTGATTCTGGCTGACAGGAGTTGGAGTGGTGGGTATGAGGGCGGGAAAGTACCTTGTGTTAGGGAGTACAAGTGTTGATGATTTAGATAGGAAAGAGAATAATTTCCTGGACTTTATTGTCATCAGCCTTTTATTCTTCAGTGCTGAACATAGTCCTCTTCATAATTGTGCTATTTCACTCTGTTTTCGACTTCTCGCATCCAGCATCTGCTAGCGACCTTTCGCAAATCGTCACTCCAGCTAACTGAAGGACGTCCTGCAATACACTGACGATATTTGACTGATAAGTCAACCGTTATTGTTTATCTAAACACATGACTTTTCTACAGTAAAAAAATATTTCAAGACGTGGCTTTAAGCCATAGTTCACTGTTCTGGGTGGGCAGACTTCACGAATATTTTAGCATCTGTTGCATTAAAATACGCATATTTTTTAATTAACGTACCGTAACATAATTGACACCTTTTCATCTATTTTATTTATTTTCTCAGCTGTGAGTGTGACGACAATTAAATGTCAAGATTTCAAACGCGCATCTAATGTTATGTTCATTGCATTTGCTCATAAAATATTTTTTATGAGGAATGTATTTTTTTTCGGTGATTCTTTCTCGTCACCGGATGTTGACGTAAGACGTAATTTCTACAAATATTCTAGATGTGCTAATGACAGTTCTATTTTCTTCTCGATACTTAAGAAACTTTTTTTATCGTCTTAGTTTTCGTTTTTTGCATAAACACTCAAATATGGCAGTAGTATGGTTCAAAAACATAATATCTTAATTTAAAGGAATAAGGTTTATTGTTACCTGAAGTTGATTATAATTTAAGACTTTTTGCTACATCTCGTAGTTCGAAATTCAAATGTATAAGTATAAGGAACCTCGGCCACTTTAAGCGTGTGATTCTGGACCCTGTATTTAGTATATATTTGATCGAAGCAATTTATAAAGATTTCCCTTTCTTTCACAATTTCCCCACACCTGTTTCTTTCTGCTATACAAATGTTGTATATTTTTACAATACAAATATTTCAAACATTATATTATAGCCGTTTCCTGTCCCATACCGGGTGGGACGTCCCATAACTCCACGGATCTCCCAGCTGACGCAGATGCTAATTGGTTATTACTCAATATTACATATTTTTCCAAGCATTTTAATAAAAATAAATGAAATTAACGGTCTAATTCAGACGAACGAGATCAAAGGATTTCGCGTGTATAAGTATGTGAAGAGAATTTTCGAGTACTTTGTCGTATTTATAGAGAATTTTTTAAAGAGGTTCCGTAAATTATAATTATCAAAAAAGCAGAAGTACGAAGTAAGCGTGAATGTACAGTACTCATAAAAAATCAAAATACATTGGATAATAGAAATTAGCATATTTAATATCATAATTTTAGTAGTTAAGGAAATTGGGTTAATTATATCAAACGTAGAAAATAAGAATCATCATCATCAGCTCTTCCACGTCCACTGCTTAAGCTTTAAGCTGGTCTCTCCCATAGCATACTGGGATAAAATAAGTATAACAAATGGAAATATCAAATTTACTAAAATCATTTAAATGGAATGGAAGTGAAAAGCATAATAAATTATTTAAGTCACACCTGAGCTACTCCCAACACAAAATCTCATTCCACAACACGAAACCTACATGATGTATGAACACAGCTTCTCATTCTGATAGTGGATCCCTAAAAAAGATAATTTACGCGCGGCGGAAACATAATGTAAGTTGGACAATAAATTGTATCGGCAGCACGCCTTTTCTTGATATTTTCTCCGTCGGAAAACTAATAAAACTATCAAATTATTGCAAGTTGTGTCTTGTAGTTTCGGAGATTGTGGCATAAACAACGAGTTTTTATTTATATGAGTTATTTGCCGTGCAACACAATAAAATCTTTGTCCATTTGTAGGTGGATCGGAGATTTTGATATTTGAAATGATGATTCGACATGAGTTAGTGTTGAAACATATTGTTCGGTACGAATAAAAAGACGAATTACTAAAACATTAAAATATTTTTTAACGCACTTTAGATTTGTCAAATACGAAGAATTTAATATGTCGATAACACTTGGCGGTGTATGACAGCTATTTATCGGTCTAATTTTTGGTTGAGGTGGTACTACTGTCACAAAAATCGATGTGGTGTGAAGATTGCACTCGTTTTTTCATTCCATGAATGAGATTCTCGGATGCCTTAATATCTCCTCCCATAAAGCTATATACATAGACATTTCATGCGATATAACACTAGGCTCTTGCTCTGTATCGCAGATACCAAAAAGAATTATAATACTTTTGTTTTTTGTTATTAACTGGTTATAATTTCAAACGTGAAATTATCTATTTTATTATTGAGAACTTTTGATGTTTTTTGTATCGATGTAAACCTGACCATATCAACTCGTTAGTTTATATCATTACAATCTGAAATCGATTTAAAAATGTACAACGTTTTCAAGTATCAATGTGCGTCAGATGTCATAACCAAGGATGAGTTACTGGCGCGACGTGCCCACAGTAAAATTATACCCGCTCTAAACTATTTATAATATTATAATAATTTTCCAGCCCAATTATTCCGGCGGCGACAAGTTTTATTGGTATATATACGATTGTTGTGTTTACACAGTGAATAAATTATATTTTTATAATGTACACTGTATTATAAATATGCTTTCCAGTGATGTGATGGTTTGGTATCTGCATATATTGTGGGGGAATTAACAAAATGGTTAAAATGTTAACAGTAATCGTTATTATCTTCGTATAACCTTTTTTTTCACTTCAATAATGAGTAGTATTTGAATTTAAATATTGTGTTTACCCTACGAGTAAAAAACACTTGAATTATTTTTTTCAATCATTTCTATACAATTCCAAAAAAACATTGACATCACAAAGTTGTTACGTTTGCGATCAAATAATTATTAGGCTAGAAAATCACAAAATATATATTACATATCTTTACCATTGATTAACACAATAACAGCCTATTTTTTTAAAGAACTCAACTACGCTACATTACAAAAGTATAATACCAACTATTCAGTAACTTAACTTTGTACAATTATATGTACTAACAAACCTTTGGTATTCAAAATATGTATCAAAATGTTTATCATATAGCGCAGTGGTGTAAATAATGTAATTTTGTCACACTCGAGCGACAGAAACAAGTGTGTTTACATAATATTGGCCGGTGGCGCTGTCCCGTCGCATTCTCAATACTTTTTCACACATTTTTATATTTTTTGCCTTATATTTTAGGATCTGTGAGGATTTTGTCGTGAATCTCGATAATTCCTATTTGTGATCAGAAATGCGAATGATGCAAAAACGTCTCTTTAAATGGGATTACGTGTCGGGAATAATGGACTGATTTAAATAAGGTTTTGTTGGGTCGGAAATTATATATCATATTGTGTTTGAAACACGGAATATCTGGGGGGTTATCCTATACTCCGAAATTTGAACGTTCGGACGATGAAAATATAAAATAAAAGTTTTCCACTTCTAAAAATCAATATCTACTATTCTCTATGACTTATTTTTCACTGCGAACATAGTCTAGGATTATGTGGTACGACACAGAATTCGAACATTTTGTAAAGTATTTAGGCATTCGTACAGTTGTACAGTCAGCAACATAAGTCTCTACACATTTATGAAATTTCAAATGGTTTTATCATCCAAAATAATAATAATTCCCAATATCGTATCGCACTTTTCGACAAAGAAGACATTACTTGTTTATACTTTCCGACTACAGACTAGTAATTAGAAATTTTAATTCATAAAAGGGTTATCAAAAAATGTGATGTGTGTAGCGACTTATGTTGCTGACTGTACGTGCGATGTTCGAACATTCCTTGTCATGTCGAAGTATAGAGACCCTCCTAAATTGAATGTGAAGTTGGTTTTAGTTTAAACTTAAGCCATTTCTTATTTATGAACCTTGTAAAAAACTAATAGTGTGACCAATTATAATTGATTTTTTCCCAATTTGTGTGAATAAATAATATATATTTTTATTTCAAAACTAAACAGGTATTGTAGTCTAGTACCAAACCAGCTGGCCTCTCATATATGACAGACCTACCACCAATAAAATGTGTGTAGTAAGTAAAATCCCTAGACAAAAACACATCAAAAGAGATCAGTTGTCTCGATCAGAATTTCCGCGCACCGGTATTACGGAGTTATTAGAAGCCTTAGCAACTTTGCGGTGCTAATCAAACTTATATGGGAGTGCTCTTGTATTGTGATACAGGGGGTACCCGGTAAAGCTTAGGGTTTTATTATGGCTGTATAACTTGGACTTACATATCGTAAATCCTGTATTCATTATTGTTGTAGCATCGTGGAAATGCTGGTTCGTGAGGTCCTTGGTTCGATTCCCAGGCCGTGCAGTCTACTTCTCATGAGTCTTGTAAAAAGGTAGTTGAGTCACTCGTTATTGGAATTTGTGCCGATTAAACCTTTGATGCCACTGGTGTTACTTGTGCCTACCCCATCAAGATATAGGCATGAGCTTTGTTTTCAATATACCGGGTATATCAAGAGTACTACCGAATACGAAGCCAAATGGTAGTTTAAGTGACTTCAAACACAATGTAACTAAAAGTTTCGCAAACAAAACACGACATTTCCTTTTATTATGTTTTAAATATAAACTATGTCTTTACCACCCTAATACGAGGATAGATGTTTTTTTGCACAAAATTTAGTTGCATTGTGTCTGAAGTCACTAAAACTACCACCCAGCTTCGTTTTCGATAGCAGTCTTGATACAGGTACCCTGTACAGTTCCTAAATTAAAATTTTTAAGCCATTGTAGTAGCGTTGAAAAGCCCGCGCAGCTAAAGTACGTAATATACTCTTCAAAACAACGTTTTGCTTCGTGTTTACTAACACTTCAATATACTAATATTCGCATCATGCAATCCTAATATTGTGAAGAATTAACCCACTCCAGTAATAATACGTGGCAAATAATCCGGGAATTATTACACCCTCTTTATGCGATCTACGAGCCTCCCCAACATGACCGCCTGTTGTCCAAGTATTTTATGTTATTGTACAAAACCGCACAAAGATTCAAATACATTAAGCCTTAAAATAAAAATAAATTTATGGTTACAGATTTTATCTGTGACTGAAAAATCTGTCATGGTACGACTCAGTCATAACTATATGTCCATCCGTCGCGCAGTTGGTTAGACACAGGGCAGCGAAACGCGAGGCTGCGGGTTCGATCCCCGCACTGGTATTTGTTTCTGTCCTGGATGTTGGTGAGACCAAAATAGTCTTCGGAGTTCCTGATAACCACGACACAAAATTCGATCTTAGTGTGAGGTCAGTACTATGTATGTGACTATTCGGTATATTTATTTATTATTTACTAGCTGTCGGGCCCGGCTTCGCCCGGGTGCAGATAGTTTTTGAGTCCAATCCACATCAAGAACATATTATTTCGCGTGTCTACTAACTATATTTCCCGCGTGCCGTCGACTATATTTCCCTTCCGTAGGAGAGGACATCCCGTGCCAACAATTTGAATTTGAAAGAGTAGAAAATATGTATATTTGGTTTCCTGACTCATCCCACGGGAACACTACATTTTTCGGGATAAAAAGTAGCCTATGTGTTAATCCAGGGTGTCAGCTATCACTATACCAAATTTCATCAAAATCTGTTGAGCCGTTTTTTCATGAAAGAGTAACAAACATCCATACATACATACAAACTTTCACCTTTATAATATTAGTAAGGATTAAGACACTTAGACGGTTAGACACCGCCTGTGACACAAGAGGCCGCGGGTTCGATCCCCGCACCAAGAGAAATGTTTGTGCGTCCCACAAATAGTATATTTCTTTCGGGTCTGGGTTTTGTGAGGCCGCGAAATCTCTCGTAGTTTCTGATACCCACGACACAAGACTCGATCTTTGTATGGGGTCAGGACTATGTATGTGACTGTTGGGTGTCATTTATTATTTATTTACTAATTATTTATATAGTGTTATGAATATTCATGGACATAAACGTTCACCAAATAAGCCGCTCCCATCAAAAATATATTCTGAAAAATATCCCTCGTCATTCTTCCATGTAATCTCGGTACATCGAGATACCATCTTTAGAAAGAAATGTTATTTGTGCGAAAATATTCTCTTTGTTATAATAGAGTAAGATCCCAGGCCCCCCAGACGTTACTTATTTTCTGATAAAAAATATAAATGGGATAAAGTAGTGTTAGTACGTACTTTGAGTGTGTGCATACCTGCTAGCTTGTGTCGACGGCCAATTCATAGGTACCAGGTGCTAAAGGTAGATAAATACAGTACTGATTTTTCTTAAATTCTCAGTGGTGATTTTTACATATGTTTTAGATAATTTTGTTAAAAATTAATAATAATTATTGCCAGACACTTTCCATCGGCGCTTATCCTTAACAGACGCTTTAAAGCTTCAAAAAAAATAACATATTTTTACTTATAATCTCACTCTTGATTTTTATATATGATACTTAGGGAACTATTTGAACACCCCTGGTCAGCAGCCAGACCAATTGGAGGGGTCAAACATCCCCCCAGACACACATAAAGTGTCGCTATGTGTATGAGCGAATGAAGAGTTCAATCGCAAAAATGTGAAAAACTTTGTTGCAAGTAACTTACCACCATGCAAAAGTGAGCTTTTACAGCAGTTTGGACGAGCTAATTACATCACTAGTCTCTGGAAGAAAATTAGTATTTTTAGTCCTGACAATAATGGGTGGACGTTGGAAGACAATAAATATATATCTTAAAATTACACAAAGCTATACATGTCTTTCTTCTTTCGGATTATTTGTAGTTTGAACATTTTGCAATTCAGCGTGATCTTTACTGTCATCATCGTCTAAGTTTGATAAGTCATCATCAACCCAATGTTGGCATTGACTATCTTCATTATCATCCTTATTACTTTCATTTTCTGTTACAAAAATAACATAATTATTCTTCTTTTTTTTCCTACTCATATATCCATCCTATGGTTGTCTGGTAGAAATTGCCTTAGAGCGATAAGACCGCCATTTGTACTTTGTTATTTTATACTGTCTCTAAACTGTTATTTCTAATTACTGTGTACAATAAAGAATTAAATAAATAAATAAAAAAATAATTAAGAATCAAAGAGTTACACGGTTATATCAATTATTCAAAGTTAAAGTATAATACCTGATGCTTCTTGAAGCGATTCACTGACAAAGCTCGGCAATTGGTCCCCATCGAACCAGTTAAAATGATATTTATTGTCTTCCAACGTCCCATTATTGTCAGAACTAAAAATACTAATTTTCTTCATATATTACTGGTGGTAGGTCTCTCATATGTGAGAGGCTGCCTGGGTGGGTACCACCGCAATGTTTATTTCTCTCGTCAAACAGCAGTGTAAATGCACTGTTGTGTTTCGGATTGAAGGATATTGTAGCCAGAGGAACTACTGGACATATTGAGACTTTACATCTTATGTCTCAGAATGGCGAGCGCAGTGGAATGCCAAGCAATGCTTTGTAATTCAAGGTGTTGTTTGGTTCTACTACTGTTCATGAGCGGTCGTATCGCTTACCATCAGGCGAACGGCATTCTCGTCTCACCATTCAAAGCAATAAAAAAAAAATGGGCATTCTTCCAGAGACTAGTGATGTAATTAGCTCGTCCAAACTGCTGTTAAAGCTCACTTTTGCATGGTGGTAAGTTACTTGCATCAAAGTTTTTCACATTTTTGCGATTGAACTCTTCATTCGCTCATACACGTAGCGACACTTTATGTGTGTCTGGGGGGATGTTTGACCCCTCCAATTGGTCTGGCTGCTGACCAGGGGTGTTCAAATAGTTCCCTAAGTATCATATATAAAAATCAAGAGTGAGATTATAAGTAAAAATATGTTTTTTTTTTGAAGCTTTAAAGCGTCTGTTAAGGATAAGCGCCGATGGAAAGTGTCTGGCAATAATTATTTTTAATTTTTAACAAAATTATCTAAAACATATGTAAAAATCACCACTGAGAATTTAAGAAAAATCAGTACTGTATTTATCTACCTTTAGCACCTGGTACCTATGAATTGGCCGTCGACACAAGCTAGCAGGTATGCACACATTCAAAGTACGTACTAACACTACTTTATCCCATTTATATTTTTTATGAGAAAATAAGTAACGTCTGGGGGCCCTGGGATCTTGGACCATAAGGAAAATGTCGCGTAATACGTAACAATAACGAGTTTATGAAAGTTTTATGGCTGATTCGCAGAACTTGGTATGCAACCTTTTTAGCTGAATTAACTGATGCTAATCTTGTGTTTCAGCTGAAATAAGCTAACGTTTATTGAACAAAAGAATAATATATTAAATACAAAGTAATTGATAATTACACCTACTAAGTAATAACAAGGTAATAACCATACTTGCTATACCTTATACCGTGCTTATACTGAAGCAAAGTGACGATACATACCATACTAAGCCAATATTTAAAAAAAAATGTTTGAAACAACATGTTTATTTTAATGTGCTATCATTATTAAAACACTATTTTTTAGTTTTACACATAATAATTTGTTAATCTGGAAATGAAAAGAGACAGAAAAAAAATTAAGTTTATATTTTTTAAACTGAATTTCTTGAAAGAGAATTTAAACTCCGTGCCCAGTTTTAACCCTCAACCGCTAGTACAGGGGGAGCTGTCATAATCCCTAATATTCGTCGGCTCTCGATCATACCGACCCGCGCACAAAGGTGATGTAATAACGCCTGCTAATCCCCTATTGTGGCTCCATCTCTTGACAGATTGCCAGCAACTTGAATGGAGCTTACCCGGCGCGCCGCTAGGGGCGCTTTGTTCGCGCGTTATTATGCCAAAGCTTATTGTACGGTGGAATGCCGGGATAATTTGTTTTCGGTGCAGGTTTTAGGTTCTGGATTTGTGTTAAGTCTTTGTTGGTGTTTACTTTAAAGATTGCTGTGGATTGAGAATGAAGTTTATTAATTTGTGCAAAGGCGGTCGGATGGAAAATCGTTAGTCAAATATTTATTGAATACAATGTAGCCCTTGTAAGATTGACAGAAAAATACAACTGTTATTCTTTACATTTCGGATTAAGGGTTTGAGATACGCTGTTATACTAAGTTCTTTTGACATCTTCAAATTCAAAACCCAGATTAAACAACATGAACTTAGCATTTGTGTACCACAATTCATACCCTTACAGTTTTGCTTCATACGTTCGCCATCGTCAGCCTTCGTGGCGCAGTTGGTTAGACGCTGCCTGTGAAACGAGAGGCCGCGGGTTCGTTCCCCGCACCGAGATAAATGTTTGTGTGGCCCACAAATATTTCTTCCGGGTCTGGGTGTTTGTGAGACCGAACTATCTCTCGTAGTTTCTGATACCCACGACACAAGACTCGATCTTAATGTGAGGTCAGGACTATGTATGTGACTGTTGGGTGTTATTTATTATTTATTTATTATCGTATGCTACGGTATAATGGGCCTAGTAACTCAATATATTTCTCGCAAACCATCAAAAAACAAAACAATACATACACACGTAACCCATTTGGCACTCTCATCAATAACGCGGGGCTCCCCGGCCCTATTTACAACAAATTACCCACCGCTTGTCAAACGTGACGCAATTATTAGCCCGATCCATCATCGCCGCTGACGTACTACACAACTAAATAATTACGGGTTAAACATTTAATTCTCTGCGAAACAAATGTAGGGTTTGGGTCGGAGAGACCGCAGTGCTGAACGAACTCTTGGATGAACGTTGTAGGGTTAATGAAAGTTGAATTGAATTTATTTATTGAGTTATTAATTTGAATAAAGTAATTACAATCAAAGATTTTATTATTTTGCAAAAAAAAAATGGTATTTTTATTTTCTTATTAGAAGAACGCTATGTTCTTCTATTGATATTTAAATATGAGTTAATTACCATTTTAACATTATAGTTGTTTGCATTAGCTATTTCAATGTTTTAAACCCGATAAAAAATATAAGGGATGCATTTATATTAATAACAAACGGCGAAAATGTATAAAATACAACCTAATACAAAAAACTAAGGAAACATAAACATTATTTTCTTAATCGAATTTCTCCCGGCAGCCTGTTACGGCCAGTATTTCGCTCAAAACGTCATCGATATTATACAAGTACATTATCATTAGGGAACGAAGGACCTCACTAAAGAGCCGACGATTCCGCGAATTTAAAAGATGAGATTTTCATAAAATGTTGTATTGAGTGCAAATTATGCCAAAACCTGTCTGCTTAGGGTATTCTAAGCCCTTAAATAACGTGTTTTATTTCATTAGATTTAGCTTACACAATAGAGGCCTGTCATAGTGACCACAAACCGCCAATCAGGAGTGTAAATGCACTGTTGTTTCGGTTTGAAGGATATTGTAGCCAGAGTAACTATTGAACATATTGTAACTTAACATCTTATGTCTCAGGATGGCGAGCGCAGTGGAATGCCAAGTATTGCTTTGTAATTCAAGGTGTTGTTTGGTTTTGCAACTGTTCATGATCAGTCGCAACGCTAACCATGAGGCGAACGGCATGCTCGCCAAAAAACCAAGTAGAACGTACACAAGTATGAAACATTAGATAAATTAACGCCCAAATACTGGAACGCAACTTAAATATAAATGGCGCTTAACTACGTTAATCCCGATTAAATGTACTGGCTAATTGGGCCGTGCGCTGTTAAGAGCAACTTATTATTTGAATGGCGTTCCAGTATTCGGGCGTAAGCTGGTCATGTCTAACATTTTTTAAGAGGGCTCAAAATAGACTGGTCCCAAATATTTCGACTTATAATATAATAGACTTGTTTTCAGAAAACGTGTAATTTAAAGTCTTCTAGGTTGGAACAAAATTAAAACTAATATATTATAATAGCGCTATAGTTTACAAATAAACTAACAAAATAAATTTGATAATAGCCACGCCAAACAAAAACATTACAACGGCTAGAGTTAAATGTTTATTATATTTTAAACAACTATTAATAATGAAGAATGCAACTATTATCTTATAGTTAAGGGGATGGATATTTATCCTTCTAAAATTTAATATTAAATGTGAATTATAAATTATTTTCAAATATCGACTAAAAATGTTCCTCCATATTCGGTAACATTTAATATCAAGTAACTCATTACTTAGTGTAGATTTAATTGACAAAAAAAAGTAAAATAATAATATATTAATTTCTCTAAGACCGTTAGTGTTTTTATTATTTGCGATATTCACGAAGATATTACTTCCAAATATTACTAATTTCCAGAATAGCAAACATTGTATACATTGCGAAAAATACACGATACTGGTCTACACGAATCTATTGTGTTTTAGCTTCAAGACGTGTACATTTAAAAAACAAGTCAGGCTAATTGTGTCGACTAGCCGCTAGCAAAGGACATTCAAATCTCACCAGTTGACAATTCATCTACCATTGTCTGATCATAGTGGAAAAGCCACGCTGGTGTAAATCATAACTCAGCATGAATGGGGGTAGTCTCATCCATCGGTACCACTGTCTCACAGAAGATTGACTTGAAGCTACTTTGCTGTCGCATTTCGTTGGGTGTGATTGCTGGATGCCCAATACCCCTTCTCTCCTGCCATTTTTTTTCCTTCCCACTCCCTTCCCGATTTGGTGGTCCGGCAACACATGCATGATGCAAGCGTTATGAATGTCCATGGGTGGCAGTGATCACTAACCGTCAGGTGACCTGATTCCTCTTTTGCCAAACCTGTGCAAGAAAACTAAACGCCATATTGTTGAAATCTGTATCTAGCAAACTCCCATAATAAGAATAGATTTCCCTTAACTAAACATATGGCCGATGCCAATAAGAAAAGAAAAAATAGATTGAAGTAGATCTAGATTGTTTTCTACTTTCCGATTTTTCATTTACCATGTTGCCATTATTTTTTCACTACTGAGATTGATAATTGGCAATATATGTAGTATCAGAAAAAAGATTGAGCTCTCAACCTTAAACGGCAAATTTTGGATTGGGATTGTTTATTGGCAGCGGCTGTAAATCGACTTCGTTTTGGCACTGTTTTGTTGTTACTTTTTCAGTCTACTGCGTGAGAGAAGGTAACGGCATGTACAAGCACATTAGCATTAATATTAGTAAGATTTTTAAACACCCCACAAAAATAACCACATATATTAATATTACGAAAAATACCAAAAGTTCCAATCACGCCGAGAATTCTGCCTCTTAACAACAAATCTGCATGTCACATAACCACTGAGTTATATCTATGAGGATGTGTTACAAAAAATATATAAAAAAAATAGTACATTTGTTTGACGTCAGCTATCCCGTTGGATTTATCACCAGGCCGGGCATATTAATTGGTGGCGACCGACGATTAACTGCGTGCTTTTATTGTGTAATCTGACGTCATCGTACTCGATTTATACTTCCGAATTATAGGGAATTCGGTGTATTGGTCGTTTGTTTAGTGCATTGTGGGGTATTGGATTGGATGAAAAGTTAGGCACTTAATTTAGATTCCTTTTCCTTTTTGAAAAATTGAACCTAGAATTTGTGCATGGCGATGTTACAATGACAGATTTTCAGCATCGATACGAAATCCTACTTGAGAATTTAAATCCCGCATGCTCATTCACTAAACAAAACAGGAATATTATTATGTTTAATCGATATAAAGGGGCACCACTGGTAATGTAACTAAGCTACTTTAAAGATTGGCTCTGCCACTTACCAAATTATCCCACTTTTAATTGTTTATCAGAAATAATAATTGTAGGCCGAACAAAAAACTAAAGTTCAAGATTTCATTTAATAAAACTTCACAGCAGTATATTTAAGTCACAAAAACATATTGCTCTCAATATAACTAAAGCTTTGTTAAAGTAAGTTAAAAACGAAATGTAACAGTAATCGCTCAAATATACAGTCCACTGACAATGCTGTCCGTTTTTATTTAAATAAACACGCTTTATGCTTTAGGAAAATGGACTTTATTACCTGATCTTAAAGTCGAACAGTTCTATGATGAGTTGTTAATTTTTCATCACAAACTAGTGATGGTTTTGTGTAAACACGGTCGCGTATTTCGAGACTTGTCACTGTATTCTTTAGTTGGCGTGACATGCGCGTTGACGCGATAATCTCCAAGATTACACGCCTAAACGCGTCCCATTTCACCAACAACGATTACTCATTGTCTGATTAAAAGAAAAATTATAATTTCCAAGAAAATATTATTTCACTATGACTTTGAAAAATCCACTCAACACTAACAAATTAAAGATATGACAACGTTTCAAAAGTTCATGCATTGTTGCAAGATTCCTCGGAACACTAGCCAACAAAACCAATCTTGGGACCGATAAAAATGTGCAACACATTCAACCAGCTTCCAAATCCCAAACAAATAAAAAATGCAATAAACGCAAACAAAAGCAGTAAATAATAAAATTAAAAGTCTCTCGGGCTCAACGAGTCATACAAATTATGCGCAAGTAATAAGTCCATATATCATCTCACATTAACGCTGGACATAAATAAAATAAATATGAGAATATGAGTGGCCGCATCGTAACTAAATGCCAAGAAAAACGAAAATGCCACGTCGAGATAATTTGTCACTCATTTGGGACTATGCTGAAAATTCCATTGTCTTCGTTAAGCCTGTCTTCGATAATCAGCTGTCAACGCTTCTAGCCCTATTGTCAACGGGACAACAATGTTTCCAATACGAATTTCACACAAAATACCCCAAATCACCGTACCAGTGTACGCCAAATTGAATTCTGGGATTATTTACGCAAAGCTGAAATTCAAATGCGGGATATAAAGAGTTATTCCAAAATAAAATCACACTGGCCATTAAAAAGACGTTCAGAAATAAAGAGAGATTTTTTAAAAAGCGAACATCGAATTGTTTTCTAGTTTTTAAAACAATGGCGCGTACGAGTATTTCTGGATTTGTTAAAGAAAGTGACAGGTGCTGATTTGTTAGTGATTCCTCGAATACCAGAATAGAGTGCACGTCAAAACATCGGGGTTAAAGAGGAGGAATGGCTTTTGTTGTAACGTTACGCGAGCTGCTAATTTTCCTACAAATAACAACGTGTCTATTATTCGGATTCTTTGTATCAATTCACGCCAATTTAATTTAGTGTTTACATGCAATACTGATCTAATGACGTCGCCTGTAAATCTTTTTTGCAACTTGTAGTATCGTTCTAAATTCGTGTTGCCGATTTCGTCACTTATTCGCCGTTGTTACTCTCCTAGTCCATTATTTATGGTTACTATATTACATCTCCCATATCGTAAAACACGTCGAAGTTAACTAAAACTGTTTATAAAGATTATTTTACGCTGACAATTCGGTACAATATATAGGTGTTGTATATTATAATAAGTGGTAAATCAGATGCCTCTTTGTTATTTGCCCACATTTTTTCTTTATTATTACAAAATATTCACATCATTCCGTGATAATTTACGGCGTGCACCGCTAAACAGCGAATTTACAACTCTGGCGGTCACGTTTCACTTGCTTTTAAAACAATAAAACTAAATCTTCCGAGTTTTTTTTATTCTTGACGAAAATATTCGCGGACGCGTTGTCGCCATACATAACAGTTAAAAATGCCACGGTAATAAAATGTCCAGTTATTGTTTGAATAAACAATGGCCCGGCGACAATAAAGACTTGTAGAATAGACCACATTACGACGCTCCAGCTGACGTGTGAAAATATAGAATAAGAATTTACAGAATGGACATTTCAAATAAAACTATTATTTAATTTTTACTCGTGTTAACTTCCCGGTCTTTCGACTGTTTTACAGCTTTCTCTGTGGTCTCTGTGGCCACGGGGTGAACTTTTTCGAAATGTATTATAAAATTGAAACCAAATCCGCGATAAAATCCGTAAATAATAGTTTTATTTCAATGTATCACATTCGGGTAAATCTAAGAAACCGTTATAAAATGGACATTTTAAACCAATTTTAGAATAACATATTTATTAATTGACGCATCTAAAATGAAATTAAACATATAAACGAATGAGAAAAGTTGCACTTTATTACACTAATTAATTTATGTAAAATAAATACATTGATGCATGAAAAACTAAAACCAATGTAGAAATTAATTTGATAACTGTCCATTTCGCATGCAAATATATGTTATTTGTAGTCATGACTTCATCTATTTTCGATGCTAAGTTTATAAATTTAACTTTTGTGACGAATATAATATTTTGCCTGACAACTTTTACCACTCTAGTCATTCTTGAAAAACAATTTGTCTCATATTTATCTATAAAAACAAAAATATTGGAAGAGTAATTACAATACAAAGCTCAGGATAGTATGTGTATTTTTCATCAATTTTTAATTTAATGTTATAGGTTTCTTGCAAATACGATAATTGCGAAACAAAGTAAGTTATACATTTTGAAGTTATATCAATCTATTTTAAAATCTCAATAGATACAAACAACAGAAACACTCAATTTACCTACAATTCAATCGGGTATCACAAATCTACAATAGACTGACGCATCTACACTCATCCATACTCTATGATCAAACTAAGGAGGCGGTCTCGCAACAAAAATAGACATCCAAAAATATTGAAGTGCGTTGAAAAATATACGTCAAACAAGTATGTGAATAATAAGAAGCGATGACAAACACTCGATATGTGGGCCATGCGCTTATTTGTTGCTTCATTTTTACTGTTAATCTAACAAGTGATTGCGTTGCAAATACTTGGACATAGTAAATAATACATAGTAATGATGTCTCCATTATTGTTGAGATCTTACTCAATACATATATGAGTACAAGGAATCTTACAAGTTGAAATAACAATATTTAATAAGATGGTATAAAAATATATAATTGCTATGCAGCTGCAATTAGAATTTTATAGAGTTATTTTAGTATGGGTGAATGTGTCCAAGAAGTTGCTATTCACATATTTTTGTTTTAACTGGTGGATCAGGTCTCTCATTTGTGAGAGGCAGTCTTGGTAGGTGCCACCACACTGTCTATTTCTCCCACAAAGAGCTGTGTGAATGCAATGTTGTGTTCCAGCTTAAAGGACATTATAGCCAGAGTACTAACTACTGGACATAATGAGATTATAATTATATGAATTAACATCTCAAATTCTGACAGATTGGACTTGATTCTTTCTTCCTATTTTTTCGCACCTCGCCCATATCACACGCTCCTTCGTCATTTAAAACAGTTATAATTAATACGTAATTACGTTGACAAATTGCTCTCTTCCTTGTAGCATCAGTCATTGAAGACGTGTCGCCCACACCTCCAGGCCCAATCTGTGTCGTGGATGCAATTGTACCGGGCGCGGGTAGCCACGCTGCTAATTGCAAAGGTGATTTTCATAATTTATTACCGCTACCCACATAGTAACACCGATATTGTGATGCAGACGTATATGTATAGGTTTGTTAGAGCATAGGTCCGCGAAATAGTATTGCATAGATACATAAACTCACGCATTTTCCCAGAAGGGTTAGAGGCGCTACCAGGATACCGAAATTTCGCCTTGTATGTCCCGTGGCACTTAATGAGGGGCCTGTCGCCATGTCGGACACAACTTTCTGACTCCGGGTTGATAATGAATCGAAAAATCTAATCTTTTGCGGAGTTGTATGTGTGAAGAATTTCTATGGTATTTAAAAGTCCGTCAACTCGCACTAGGTTAGCGTGGTGGACTATACGGCCTAACCTCTTTCAACCGTACCCCGGTTGTAGAGGAGGCCTGCAGTGGGGGCGTACCTATACGGGCTGATACAGATAATGTTTTAGATTATCTGCTGTTCTTTTATGATGACATAAGTGTCGAAATTGCATATTTGAGAGAATATAACATGGTTTCTAGAATCATATTTGGTGATCACTTACCTGATAGATATGGTCGGCTTATGACCACAGGGACATGTTTAGCTAACAAGAGAACTATGACTAATTAGGTAATAATGGATTAAGAGTTGTGAAATTTGACCAAACAGATTATATCTAGTGACCATATTTTGCAAAATGACGATAATTCGTCGGTCTCGGTTATAACTAAATTGCAGTAATCGTTAATCACTGCAAAAACAATAATTGCTATTAATAGTGACATTAATCAAACTAATCATTTATGGCCAGCTAAATCAACTGTTATCATGTCTGAAGCTATAATTAGAATTGTGCATCAGCTTTAGAGCCGAAATGTCAATATCGTAAATGCAGCAAATAGCTTCCAACTATACGTAAATATGGCTTAAATTATCGAACATAACAATTTTATTAAATAGATTAAAACAAATAGCCTCCAAGAATTGAGTTTTAGGCGGTATGGACATATGCCCCAAAAATACAGGATTACAATAAAAATATTTTTGATTGGGATAACTGATCTTAGATTTCAATGTCGCCAAAAAGCGATGGCTTGATGACTTCGAAGAAGATAATATGGAAATAAATGATTCTACAGTTGAGGATTCTAAAGACCGGGTGAAACAGCGAAGGTTAAACCAGACAGGGGGTCTAGCGGGGACACGCTAGTAACAGAAACATGCTGCTCACTCAGAGGCTTTGGTGTACTTCTCGAAAGAACCCAGTCCCTTATTTATGCTGAAGGTAATTTTGGGGTTTTTTTCTGGTATATATCCGCCGTACCCTATCTCCCACCCCAAGGTAACCAGAAGTCTAAGAAAATTTATCTATTGAAATAAAACTATTATTTAAGGATTTTATCGCGAATTTAGTTTAATTTTTAAATTTCTCTATGATAAAAATAACAGTATACATAAAAATGATAATTTAGAAAAATCTAAAAATACATTACGGCAAGGACCACCGTGTACAGGACACATAAAATTAGCGATTATTATCAATAAATTAAATGACCATAACTTTTTAAGTGTAATTAAAGGGATAGTTAAAATCGCAGGGTCTGATCGGGAGCTGATAAAATTTGCTATGTTGGTGGCTGCTCCATTAATTGCTGGATAATGTAGTGTTAACTACTTTATAGTTTTTTTATGCTTTGGCTTCTTGCAGTTACAGAGGCTTCTTGATATGCTGAGAACTCTGAGAATCGCAGTCATAATCGAATGAGACAACTGTTTGTGCTATTAAACCATATTTGTTAGGGTTTAGGGGTTGAGAAGGAAATTAAATGTAATGTAACAATTTTTATTTTTATCGTAAATAGATGAGATACGTAAATTGTGTCATAATCCTTTTATTAGATACTTGTGGTTATAAACAAAAAAACAAGATTCTATAGATGGTGTAAGAATGGGTTTTGAATATTATGAATTTTCCTGTCCTTACACCCGCCACTACAACTCCTAAAAGCCAGGATCAATAGTGCCTAGCATTTTGAATGACACCGAGTACTAAATCTCAGCGCATCTCCGGAAAAATCTAGCTTGCCAAAAAAAAAAAAAAACCTTGAGATTAAATATATCGGTTATTTGAATAGTTTTTAATTCAGTCAAATTTTTAGGTTAAAATCACGCAGGTTTTGCCCTGGAATCTAAATCACCAACTACCAGTTCAATTAATCATGACAAGTTTTTCTCATACATTGTTAAAAAAAGTTAATTAAGAGCTGAATTCATTTCGATCATTCAGTCATTCAAGGTGTCGCCCGGAGGCGGTATTTAACACCGTCGCCAAACGCGGGCGTTCCAGTTAGAATAATTAGCTAAATTAATTCAATTTATTTATAGACACTATTAATTTTCTACTATTAATTACCTAATGAATTGACTTTAGGGCTGTTAAGCAATGTATCATAATTTACATCTGTTATTTTGTAATTTCGGATGATGTATTTTTTTTGTTTTGTTACTACTTCTAATTATAATTATTTTTTGTCTGTTTTCTACTGGTTGTATATTGTATTTCTATCGTTATTACATTACTATAGATTCAATTTCTTTTATTTAAATAATTATGAACATGTAACCATTTTACTTTGTTTTAAATATTTGTTGGTTTTTGTATTGTAGTGAATAATGTATTTTCTTTGGGTAACTTGAAAACAAATAAATTCATTAATAATATATGTAAAGATAACATACAGGTATTTGCCAAGACTTCGTGCTTGAATATGTAGAATATAATAATGATAGGATATAAAATTAATTCTACAGCAGTGAATAGATTCTTAACAGAATAAATACTATTATGAGATTTTAATCTAAAATTTACAAGTATTTTCTATAATTCTGCGATAAAACCAGTTTAGCTAGAAATAAATTTTATACCAAACCGTATCTTGTAATCCAGATGGAGAGACTATTATCAAAGAGTTACGACCAAAAAACCCAAAACGTGTATATAATAATATAAGACACAAGCACCACGATATAAAGACATTAGATAATAGTTCTAAATACTTTATATTGTTTGGGTTCCAAAACTATTTCTTTGAGAAATCATGTTATGATATCATAAATTCGTTTGTGGTGAAATTATTTCCAACGGATTTTAAATCCAAAGCATATTTATCGTTTACTTCTTGTCATCGATGGCATTCATAAAAAGTAAATTGTTATGAAAAACAAAAAAGCGGGTGTAATTTTGTACAGTTTTATTTATGTTATTGTTGTCACAAATAGCCAGAGAACAGCTGGAAATATTGGAGATGGTGAAGAATGCCTAAGTGAACAGTTTGTGGGAAGCAGTTATGTTTCTTATTTTGTAATAAATAAGGTATATTTAGATGGTAATATTCTGGCGAAATTTTAGCTTTATTGGTTTTATATTTGTGACTCACAAGCACCAAAACTTCTTGAATCCGGTAGTTTCCGGCTAGATTTCACAATCCATCATAGCGGTATGTAAAATAATCGCGTATTTTGTCGCGATTCTTGTAAGAGTCTTCATACTTTCCAAGTTATGGAAATTGTTGGATATAATTTATGTTTTACTGACTTTCGTCATCTCTAATATTATTCTTCCGCTATGCTCTAATTTCTCATCTATCAATAATCTTGAAATATACTCACCTGCCAAAGAAATTAAATTAATACATAAGTTTTATTTTTATTTGCGTCACAAAAATGGACGTACACAAAATAAGTATCAAATAAAATATTGTTTGTAAAAATAAAAAAAATTGTGTACATTATACTCGATATGAACACGACTTAAGTTAAATTGAAATAAAAAGATATACTTAATCAAATTCATCTACGTGGACAGAAATTTCCCTGCCTATGCCTATTTTATTAAAAAAATGCCAGAAGTTTACGTTTCATATACGTGCATATTATAATATTTGTGATTCTAGTTTACTTCAATGCTCTTATACGCCTGGATTAGAACGATTTTATCCTCGTATAAGTAAAAAGTAAAATATATCATAAAATTTCACATATTTGTTTCCTCTTCATACTTGGTTTATCCAGTTTCGATTAGGTCGGAATAGTGTGTATTCCGAACCACGCTTCACTTAGCATCAAGTACAATAATTTTGTATACAAAACATCAAACAACATGCCCTGACATTCTCGATAATGTCCGACATGGGCTAATTAAAAACAATGTTACAGAAATAGTTGAAGTTAGTTTTTTACCGATTTTCCCCGTCCGTAAAGCGTTACTAATAGTGTGGGCGCGCATCACCATCCATCTCGGTAGCTACCGCAACAATCTTGTTTATAGAAATGTTAACCGTGTTTATTTCCATTTACTTCTGTACAGGGAGATCGTGTTTTGTCTTTTTTTTGTTTATTTTGTCAACAGCTAACATGTTATCTAATTGTAAAAACCCTTTTGGCCGCAGTTTTTACACCAAGTTATTTACTAGTATTTGACTATTTAATAGAAGTTAGACTTTTCCGGAGACTCTCTGAACTTATGTGTTGCTTATCAATAAAATGAGCGTCCCTGTCGATTAATTGTTTGGAAATTTCAGTGGCGAATATGCGTGAGGAATATTATATATACTTTTATATACTGTAATACCAGGGGTGATGCAAATTGCCGTGGCAAATACTAACCTATTAATATTCAGAAAACAATATTGCACATCTATTGCGATGTTTAATTTCTTATAGCCTATATAAATGTTACTGTTTATAAAAACCAAAAATACAACGGTCACTTTCGTCAGTTTTCCGCGGAGTGAAGTTATATTGAGCGTGACATGTCTATCATAACTGAATGTTGAGAACAAAGCGAACGAAACGCCATAAAGCATTTGGATGAGTTAAACGTTTTTTAAATTGTACACAGGAAACACTAATTGGATAAGCTAAAATTGTAACAACAGTTCTTAAAATATTTTTGTTATTATGCCAGATATAAATAGCAGTTTATTCTTGTGTGTTATTCTCCTCCTATTCTTGTAGATGCACCTACCTCTGATTTACACGATAAAATAATCTATCTTTTATCTGATGTTTAATTTACCTTTTTTATACGGGAAAACGTGTGATTTCATAAATAATTGAATGGTATAATTTTGTTTTTTACCCGTTTATCTTTTTATTTTCTCATTACCAACACTAACCAATTCAGTAATTTGGAAACACAAAAAGATTCGCCATAAATTGTTAAATCATAACCACTACCACAGGTGTAAACTTCGAACGTGCAATCCCGCATCAATAAATTCGTATTTTTGTGAGATTTCCAAAAACATCCTGTAGTGATAGATGCGGAACAGCATCTCGATAAACACGGGGTGCGGTGACAAATGGTAACTGAGTGTTTTCAAGTATTTTTAGAGGCCGGGCCCGCCCGAGCCCCGCTACTAATTGGACACACAATACGTCTTCGCCTTTACAACACTGAGTGACGTGTTTTTGTCCAAATTTCATTTGTAAAATTTAGTTTTAATTTTATATTTTTTTGTTTAGTCACAAAAGGTGAGCTTAAAGCTCTTTTAGAGGCTAGGATTATTATCAATATTCACAAACCCGAGATATTATTTAGCAGATATCAGCAAATCTGCTACCTCCGGCATGGAGCAATTTCTTACCAGATGAGCTAATTGGCAGTTTATTTATAGTATTTGTGCTACACGTACATATCTCAAATTTTACATACCCGTTTTATTTATCCACAAGAAACAAAAGGTGAAAGTAAAATATCGGTCTTATCAAGTAAGTTGACGCTACGAATTTTAATAGTCATAAAACGATTCCCCAGCTTACTTTTTAGCATCATAAAACCTATTTACACGTATAATTTAGTAAATCTATTCAGATGCATTAGTGGTTGCGAAATTATTATAAATCGCGACTCGGTAACATACAACTGAAACTGAAATTAAACTGAGTAATATTTATCACTTTAAACATTCCAATAAACTCGTTAATGGCGGACATTTTGTATGATATATGTGCTGTGGGTGGAGTGTGAAATTAGACAGTTTGAGACTTGCCTAGCTGAACTCGGTACGACCATTTCATTTAAGAAGTAAATTATTTATTAGACTATTTTCAGTATACGAATCAAAAATTAATCACCTGTTGGTATATGGTCATTGCTAGAGAATCATAAAGACCTCTCCCTCTCTATCCCTCTCTCTTTGTGTCTCTCTCTCTCCCTTAAGCCTCATGAAATTCACCGCTGAATATAGGCCTCCCCAATTGAAGATGCAATTGAGTAATATTCTAACCATGATAGTGATTCAACGAGCAATTTGTACAAACAAATAAAGGTATTAAGTATTAAAGAACCAGTAATATTAACATAAATGATTGCGTTGTAATTCGATGCATCGATGTGACGAGCAGTCACTGACCTGGCTTGAACAGGTGGCTTGATGCACTCGTGAGAAGTTGTACAACTATGGACTGCATTCGGTAGTTATTGGTTAGTTGATAATGTGATATGGCAATTTGATTTAGATGTGATAAGAATTTTTCCTGGGAAAGTATTATAGTATATCCCTTTCATTTATTTTAGCTAATTTTATAATTACAACCTCGAAAGAAGGAGGGTTTCTAATTTGAAACTCTTTCGTTGATAACTTAAAATAAGGGTTTGCTAAAAATCGGAGAACTGTCTATATTCAATTTCGATTGAACCTACGTCCTCAAGCGTGAGCCACAAATATGTGTTTTACACTCTAGCTGGTCCTCTAGATGACAAGGTATTTCGTTGTTTTGGTACTCTCAAACAGTATTTATTATTTTTCTGTAGCATCAGGTATGGTTGACTGTGTGTATATTTTTAGTACCCATTATCAAATGCGTGGTGGCCTGTTAAGTGCGTGGTGGCCTGTTGGTAAACGGACTAGACGCGGCTGCCCACATGTTCACGGTGGTCGCGGGTTCGAATCCCAGGGCACACCTCTGACTTTTCGGAGTCATGTGTGTATTGATAGTCAATCACCACGCACTAAAACGGTGAAGGAAAACATCGTGAGGAAACCTGCATACCATAGCGATTTATAAGAATTTCTATGGTATGTAAGTCCGCCAACCCGCACTAGGCCAGCGTAGTGGACTATATGGCCTAACCACTCTCAATCGTATTCTCTATTGTAGAATAGGCCCGTGCCCTGCAGTGGGACGTATATGGGCTGATACAGATACAGACAGATTATCAAATACTAGAAATTTCCCAAAACTTCTGATTTCCCACAACACCTACACTCGTCCATTATTGAAATAAACTGTAATTGTGCCACATAGTAAGTACGTGTTACGTTGTGAATCTGGGTCTCCAATTTGAATACCTACAATATTCAATGTTATGCTTTTAGATTTCATTGACGTTATGCGACAGAGCTAAAGATTATCAACTGTTTCGAGAGATTGTATTTCTTTACTTAGGATTTGGATTTACTAGAAATCATTAAGGTGTTCAATCTGTATCAGCCTATATACGTCCCACTGCGGGGCACAGGCTTCGTCTATAATCGATAGTAAGATTCAGAAGATTTAGACTATTTAGTCCACAGTTTAGGACGGGTTGGCAGACTTTACATACCATAGAAATTCTTACAAATGTTTTCATTCATCGTTATAGTGCGTGGTGATTACTTGTAATATATAGGGTCTGTTTATGCGTTTCAACGGGATTTTCAAAGCATACAGTACTACGATGCAATGGCAGCCTATTATCAAAAATGTAGAAGTTAAAGTTTTGCCAAACTATGTAATAATTCATCAGATACATGATCGCTTCGCAGTACGTTCCATAATTTACAAAAGCAAATACTTATGTGAAAGGGGAATTAAACAAATTCATATATTTAAATACTTTTGGATTGGACATCCATTTCAGAATCCAAGATGTGTTTTTTTCCTACACGTCCGCGATCAGTGTTGAGCATCGACAATTTTTCATCGTCAGAAACCAAATTAAATAGTGTTTCCTGAACACAAACAGCGCTTAGCCACCGGAAACATATTAATATAACACAATTTGCCTTATTCTGTCAAGATAAATATCAAATTAGACTAGTGCTGATAAAACTACGATCCGAACAAACCATAATAATCCTTACTCCACTGTAATAAAGTTCCCACAACCAGCAACAGCGTGTCTATATAAATTTAACATTTTATAATCATATACGAACGATACTAATGGTATTAGAATATATTTACGAAATATAAATGTCTTTTTTACATATAATCAGAACTAACCACCATATCTCAAGTTAGTTTGGTTTTTAATTATTATTTCCTTTATAATATGGTGTAAGATGTCTGAGAAACATCTTTAGATCAAGATACTTGGTTATTTGTGTGCGACTATTATTGATAAAGAACGTCACTACTGGTTTTATGAAACTTATCTAAACAAAAACATCTATAAGATCAAACACCAGGACATCCACATGATTGGGACTTAAGACATGAACCATTGTAATTTTATATGGCAATAAAAAAAGAAAGAAAAAAGGAAGATTGCTGTTGCCGAGGAAGTTTCTTGTGCCGTTTCATCTTCACAGTTACACCACGTTCCGAAATATAAGTAGCAGAAATTAACGATTAAAAAGATTTTTTGAGAATGATATTTATTTATTTTTGAGAAAGAAGGAAAATAATTTAATTAGAAATGTATTACTAAAGGGGCACTGGTGTCACTTTTACAACCCAACTAGTAGTAACTGAGTTTCAAAATTCTTGAAAAATATTGTCGAATTTTAACATTCAGTTAGGTTATTCAGTTCAATAAGATATGTAGCTAATCTGAAATCATTGATATATTTTAAAACTGTATCGTTTCAGTATTTTTTATAGTTATAGTGCGTTTACAAACAAAACTTTACACCTTTAAGCCTTGAACTGTCTTAGGGTTCTGCAAAAATGTAGATAAACCCGTAATATTTGTCATAATAAGCTCTTATACCTTCCTTCTTCTAACCCGTTGTTTCTTTCCAGGAACCCAGGGCCACATTCAGTTGCTGCTAGAGTTGCAGCAACCATCAATCAAGATCAGTGGAATGTTCTTGAAGAGGCTTATGTCCAATCGAGGCTACTGACGATGAAGGTATGTTTCCTAAGTAATAAACACACCCAATATCAATAATTGTGTCGACTGAACATCTAATCTATACATATAAATAAAATTGAAATGTCTGTAAAGTCAAAATAAAAAAAAATATCCAACTACATATCGTTATATACACGATACCTATAACGAAAATTACCTTAGAATTTTTTTGTCTGTCTGTCTGTTTTTTCCGGCTAATCTCTGAAATGGCTGGACCGAATTTGACGGGACTTTTATTGTCAGCTAGCTTATATAATAAAGAGTAACTTAGGCTATATTTATTTTAGAAAAAATCTTTTATTTTAGAAAAATAAAGTTCTTATTAAATTCCACGCGGACAAAGTCGCGGGCACAGCTTATTAATAATAAATTCAGTCAGTGGTCTCACATTTTAGACCACACAAGTCATTGTGAAATAATAATATGTGCCCAATAACCATGAAAATTATAAACATTGAGGGTTTCCCTTAGCTTACAATATTTAGGGTTGATATGAATACTTGTTACAATATTTGCAACTTTTTTCAGTAATATTTTTCATTTTGGACTAATGGCATAATTATAGTCTTTCAAGCAGGGTATATTCGATGGATGGAATTGAAGACTCTACTATTATAATACAAAGTTACAAGCCTTTTAACATTGTTTATACAAGTTTTCAATTATATAATGTGGAATTTTGTAAGGAGATCTGAGCAGTATACTATTCTACACTGTGTCAGCCCATATACGTCCCACTGCAGGGCTCGGGTCTCCTCTACAATCGAGAATACGATTGAAAGTGTTTAGCCCATAACTATAGTCCACCACGCTGGCCTGGTGCGGGTTGGCGAACTTTACATACCATAGAAATTCTTACAAATTCGCTATACTATGCATGGTTTCCTCACGATGTTTTCCTTCACCGTCAAACAATTGTACACTTACTCATTAAAAACAATAAAAACGACTGACAATTGGCGTCATTAGCGCCACGATAAACAAACACCACGAAACACTGACAAACCTACAAATAACAATAAAATCCATCCGACGATACATCAAGAAAGCTCTCTATTATTAATTGTCCGAAAACTAGTTATTTATAGTAAGACGTTAGTTTTGTCTACCATAGACTAAAATAGACAATCGGCCCACCCATAGAGAATCGGAGATATTATAAAATTAAGTGGATTTTTTAGTATTTTTATGTTCCAACGCTACTGTTATCTGAGTTCGTCTTGTTGTGATGTTAGTTTTAATCGACATCCGATGAACATTATTGGATATAGTAAAGATATTGGAATGGTTGGCCGTTGTGCGTTTTGGAGTATAATGTTACTGGGAGTAAGCATTCCACGCTTGGATGCAAATGTGATCAAACATTTGATAGTAAGGGCCTATTAAATTATCTTAATTTGTATGTGTAGGTTGGCTTTGATTGTTATTTACTTTATTGTTTCTTTGTTTTGTGTTCTGTTAAGGGTTTCTATTCCGTATTAACTATTTGGCCTGCGTAATGAAGTAAACTGCTAGTAAATGGTTCTATAATGTCAATTGTGTGCTAATCTTTATTAGGAATCTTCTATTTCTCTGCGTTAAGCTTCTGTTCTACCAACACAGTTAATTAGCTAATTTATCGAATTAATAAATTGGTTTTTAACATTGTTAAAGAGACATTGTTAAATGAAACCAATAAATATTTTAACAGAAAATATTTCAAAATGATTGAAGGTAACCATTGAAATTTTCATTGCTGACAGTTTAGTTACGTATCTTTACTTCAAAAAACTTTTTTTTGTTCAATTTAAATAAGTTCACGATCTGCATTTCTTTCGTTCAAATAAGATTCCAAATAATGGATTCATTTTTGAATAAAATTCTACGCGTAGGCAGAATCAATAATATCTAAAACTGTGATCTTGAATAGATTCCGAGTTTAGAGCCCATTATATGCAACAGCCGTTGAATTCTAACGTTTTTGCATAATCTGAATTGTTACTACGGTTTCAATAATAGGAATTTATATTGTTATTGCTGCAACCAATGATGCTGTATCAATATTTAAGTTAGTAAAATTTTACTATACGACTTCTCTGTGGCGCAGTTGGTTAGACGCAGGGCTGCGAAACTCAAGGCCGCAGGTTCGATCCCCGCGCCGAGACCCTCACCGCACCGAATATTTTTGTGATCCACTGGAATTTGTTTCGGATCTGAGTGTGGTTGAGACCGAAAAAGTCTCACATAGTTCTTGATACTCACGACATAGGACTCGACCTTAGTGAGGGGTCAGGACTTTGCATGTAACTGTTGGGTGTATTTATTTATCACAAAATAATAGTAAGAGAGATTTGTAATTATTTTATTATAATATACCTACGTTTGCAGTTGAATTGCATTTCGAAATCAGAGTTTCAGAAAAATATTGAGTCCTCCCTTTTTTGTAATGATTGTCTGCCTACTTGACAACAGCTACAGTTTATAAATTGCCTCAAAAACATTACGGTTACCTTAAAGATATTCTTTTGTCTTGAATACAATGACGGGCTACCTCGTTGGCGCACTTGTACAATGGTATGATTGTAAAGCTGTGGTCTCTGGTTTGAATCCCGGGTCGGGCAAACTGATATTGAATTTTTGTAATCATTATCAGCCTGGAGTCAGGAATTTGTGCCCGATAGGCTCGCCCCCTATCACATCGTGGGACGGAAAATACAAGGTGAAACGTGGGTGTCTGAACTCTACCTCTTCTGAGGAAAACAGCTTGAGTTTATGTATGTATCAAACATTAAATCGTTATTGATCGGATACTGTGTACAATGAATTCGTTTCCCAACTTGCATAAGGATAAGTCCACGATTTAGAACAAATACACAATATACGCATATTTTAGTTTTCTAAAATAAAGCACCTTGTAATATACCTATAATATTAGTAATATTAAACTCACGTATCTTATGTTGCAAATTTTGTAAATAACAGAGAATTTCGAATTTCAAAGTCATTAATAACATTACCCTTTCTCCCCGAGTTTTACTATTCAACACAACACAAATGAACTGTTTCTTAAACATCCACTTACAAACGTTTTCGTTTAATTAATAGCAATGATTTGCACTACTGTAACCATACAATCTTAAAATTCTATTCAAAGATTAATATTGTAACCAATTATTCCATTTAAGATGTAATGATAAATTAAAAATTTGAATAAAAAATTCAGAGTGATTAGAATTTATTTAGAAGTTATCACACGCTTAACAATTTCTTAAACGTTATTTTGTTTAATATACTAGTATTAAATTTATGCCTAATTGGTTTTTTTATGTTTAGTGTAGAAATAAAATTATAATTTTAATATATAAATGTAGGATATTTTTAAATAATATATATATTATGTGACGGAAATGATTATTTTATGAAATGGTTTAATTTTAAAATTACGACTAATTCGATTTGTAAAAAAAAAGTATTAATTATGTATACGTTTACATGCATAATATTATTGCCATTTGACCACCTGGCAGATCGGAAGAAAGATGTAACAAAACTGTGATAATTTTTTTTCGGTTTTCTGTGAGACAGCAATTGCAAGACTCAATTAATTAACACATTTGGAGTACATTACAATAAATACAAAAAGTAAGCACAAAAAGCAATAAATGAAAAATGATAAGCACTAACTAAAAGAGGAAATTATCAGAATATGGAAAATGAACAAAGTAAAGATGTTAATAGTCCATAGCACGAATTATTTCATATTGTAATTAATTACATACATCCTTATTGTCACGCCTATATCCCATAAGCATAGGCAGAGACTTTAGATTACCAGTTTACTCGACCCTGACAGATTACTTTCACTTAATCCATTTTCATCAATCTCTTCATGCATTCTCGTGGAATTTTGACCTGACTTTTTGAGAATATCACCGATATTGTATTTAATATATACATATTATTTTATATATTATATTACTTAACAGATACGATTTGTGCGATATTATAAGATATCCCAAACTCGTGGCACGGAAATACAAACTCCCATAAAAAATAAATTAACAATCTCATATATTCATAGTTATTTGCCACATATCGTTAATAAAGTTTACTAATTATACAAACACGCATATTAATACATATAATTAAAACATTTTATGTGGCCACGATAGCAATCCGATCTAATCGTAATTCAAAAATTGGAAATATAGAAATTAAGTTTTATGTAAATATTTGTAAATTAAGCCGCTGCTACTTGGCTTAATGTTACTTTTTTATGTGACTTTTTAAAATAAATACACCCGACATTCACATACCTAGTCCTGTTCCCACACTAAGGTCGAGTCTTGTGTCGTGGGTATCAGGAACTACGAGAGACTTCGCTCTCACAAACACCCAGACCTGAAACAAATTCTCCGTAATATTATAAATGCAAGTTTGTTTGGTACGCTTCCACATGAAAACTACTTAAAAAACAATATTAATAACATTTTGGCTACCATTTTTAAAAGTGTATCCGATGTGAACCAACAATAAAAAACCGACTATTCATTGTAGTATAGATATAACATTTTACCTATATAATTTATAGGAAAAGAAACACACAGTCTCTCGCCAATACTAAGAGATATATATATATATCCAGGTTGCGGCCATTTTTTCACCTTTAATAATATATTCTCAATTAACAAATATTTTAATCTTGACTACGATAAATTAATCTTGAAATATTGTAGATCCCCTGGATGATAACAGGCCGCCATGATTATTATCTCTCAGATAAGCTGAATATTTTACTTAAAAAAATAGAATATAAACACTAATTTATATTAATATTATACAGAGGAAAGATTAGATTGTGTGCTTTGAATAGACTCTGAAACAACTGGACCGATTGGAAAAATTCTTCTACCATTCGAATTATATTTAGTGGTGATCACGGTATTGAATTTAACATACCAAATGCTAACTACTGGATATATTGAGACTAAATCTTATCTAGGATGGCAAGTGTAGTGGAATTGCAAGCATTGCTTTGTAATTCAAGGAGTTGTTTGGTTTTGCTGCTGCTCATGAGCGGTCATGTCGCTAAGCATCAGGCGAACGGCATACTCGTCTCGCCATACATGGCATTTAAAAAAAAACAAAAATGTATTCAAAATATAAATAATTAAAAATAGTGTTTTACAGACAAACGTTGAAAACTGCGTCGTCAAGTCATCAATCAATTGTTCTCGCGAGAAAGGGTGAAGTGACGAAAGTAACGTTAAAATGAATTCTCTGAGTTTTGCCAAATCATTCTGTTGCGTTTGTATTTACACGAATGAATTAGTTTGAAAGTTTTTGCTAGAGAAATGAAATGATGTTTTTTGTCTTCTTTTCTATGACACGTGCACCACTCGTATGTCCTTCAGTTTTTTTAAGGAAGAAACTTAGCTTTGGGTTACCCTATTGATATAAAAGCACGAACAAGCAAAGATTGAGTTTTATTTCCAGGCCAAACATTCTAATGCGTGAGTTTTTCAATAGGCAAAACATGATTTCAAATATTTTTATAATATCGTGTTCAAATCTGCACCATGGCACCTATGACTTTTTAGCGTCATGTACTATCAATACACATAGTCAATCACCATGCACTGTAACGGTGAAGGAAAACATTGCGAGAAAACGTGCATAGCACAGCGATTTATAAGACTTTATATACTGTGTAAAGTCTGCCAACCTGCACTAGGCCAGCGTAGTGGATATATGGCCTAACTACTCTCAATAGTGCTCTCCATTTTAGAACAGGCCCGTGCCCTGGACGTTTATAGGCGATTCGATGCTAAATAACTCATTCTTAAAATTATAATGAATAATATAGATAATTTATTTCAAATAACATTGTGTTACACAACAAAACCCTAAGTAACATAATAACTAATTTACGTGAGAGAATCTTATCTACAGATTGGTAACAATAAAAATTTATAACTTAATTGAGATAAGGCGTATTAAGTTTCTATTTATACACCAAAAGTCATTTTACTGCCGATCACACTTGATACTCCGTTTACAAATTCCGAGGTATTGCTAGGTATTTTTCCCACGAGAAAATAAGAACATGTTGACAGTTTTTAAACAAATAGAATATCCGTGAATGCCAGTAGGCTAGCTAACTAGATTTATTATAATTTATCTGTTCGTTTTCCATACATAAATATTGATGCGCGAATTAATGTGTTTTTTACATTTGTTTTTGGTTTATACGAGACTCGGATGTTTTTTATTGGCACGACAGAATACCTACAGTGCACCTGATTAACACTTAAGTGGGTCCTATAGAAAATCTTCCATAGAAAAGGTTGGTGGTCGTTGTCCGTGTACAGACATATTTGTATCTCTTTTTGACTGTCTTTTCATTTAAAAGTTTATCCTATTGGCAAAACATGCCTAATTTCTACTACTATTTCTACTAATCTTGTAATATTATGTATGTATATTCCGTTTTCACGCTAAAACGGCTGAATTGATTTTGATGAAATTTAAAAGAGACATATTGGACCATTGTAAATAATCCTGAAAAAAATTAGTGTTTCCGTGTGATGAGTAAGAAATTCAAATATTACATATATTTACTACTCTTTTAAATTCTAATGGACGGTATGGGACAAGAGAGAATTGCATTGCGTCCTTTTGATCATGGAATAGATTGAGATGGGACAGAACGGGATATAACGGTACAGAACGAGAAAAGCAATATAGTTAGCGGCGGTGACATTGAGATTAAATATAAAACAGTACCTACGCAAAATAGTTGCATGTGGACTGTACTGTACCCCAAGCAGGAACATTTTGAAGTATCGTATAGTAATAGTATCGTGACAACGATTACTATACTATTACTACAACGATACTATACGTCAAAAATTATTCGTGCTACCACTTTTCATACATTTGTATAGTAAAACTATCGCTAGACTATACGATTACCATACTATAGTGTCGTAAACGTTTCCCGCTGCCATAATTTAGTTCCAAATACGCTCACAATGGCGCTATTCAAATTCCCATACAAAATTTTACTATTACGATTACTATACTATAGAGCCAAATGGTCCTGCTTGGGGCACTGTACTGTGGACTATAGCCTGACCGCTAGTATAATATAAAACCTCCCCAAATACTTCTTTTATTTCATACAACAATTATTTATAAAAAATCTGAAGACAGTTGTCATGCGAACCTGAATAAGGCAGTCTACCCAATTTATCAGAATCTCACCATATAAGCCAAACTCCTTACTAGTTTATTTCGAATACGAAAACGGCATTTTTTCACAATAAAATGGATTTAATAAACACCTAACACGTAACTGCGAGCTAACTTTTTACAACCCTTATAAAGATATAATTGGTACAAGCGACCGCTATAAACAAAGAAGTCAATTATTGTTTTTGTCCCAACGTACATAAACCCGTCTTCAATTAAACACGGCGTTGCTCTGCCGGTGCACAGGGAAGATTTATCCCGCGTGTGCGCCACGATGTCTGTTTAGGGTTAATTAGAGACGGGCTTAGTACAGAGAAATTTATGCCATCCTCGTCGAGGACAATTGATTGCGGACTGCGCGCTAGTGACGCATAGTGCGCGGTTTGGTCCAATGTTGGATGTTGTGGTCGAATGCTGGTTTTTATTTGCTGAATAATTTTTCAGTTAGTTACAAGTATGTATTCGCTCAATTATTTATTCAACATATGGAATAATTAATCCAGAATAATCATGAAAGTATAATTGTTATTTTCCTATTTTATACCGTAAACGAACGCAAAATTATTGCAACATATATTTAAAAAAAAACTGCATTAGTTAAGTGGACCGTTTTGTTTAACAACGAGCTGCATTTTATAAAATTCAGCTTTTCAGTCAAATATTCCTATAACAGTAAAAAATAAGTCCCCAATACAAATTTCCCGATCACAGACATTTGCTCATTGGCTCCAACACATCACGTGCAGTCCGATACATCGGGCGCGTGACCCTGCGCAGCTATAAAACGGCCGTCCCATTCAAATAGCAAGACAAATATTTATTGTAATAGTTGGGGTCGCGGCGACCGCGCGGTGACGGGTTAACCCATCTGCCAAGGCGGATTTATTATGATCAACATCTATAATGTATAGGTGAATTATTTGATATGGGGTTTTTGTTTTTATTGCCCAGTATAAGGTATTTGAAAAAGCTTAACTTGAAGTAATGGTGGATTGTGCATATTTGATCCTAATTGGGAATTTTGTTTCCTAATAATCCCAGTCATCTACACTAACATCGCCTTCGGCCACTAAATGCTTCGGCAAATCAATGCTTAGCATTCTACTGCGCTCGCCATCCTGAGGCATATGATGCTAAGTTTCTATAAGTCCAGTAGTTATTCTAGCTACAATCTCCTTCAATCCGAAACACATTAGTGCATTAGCACTGCTGTTTGGATAAAAAATAGTCATTACAGTGGTCTACCCAGGTGTAACATATGAGACACCTACCACAAATAAAATGAAATTATCAGCCACTCTAACATCACGAATACTAAAATAAATTCATAAAATTAGTTGCTTTTTAAACATACAAAATATCACGAATGTTTTTTTAATAAATCTACTATGAATTATGAAGACAATACTTCATATATCAGATGTATGGAAGCGGTATCATTCGTTGAAAGTCACGCATACAACGAATTATTCACACATAACTACACAACATAATCCCATTATGACACCTATGATGAAGGAGCACCGTTTAGAGATGCTATTTTTGTTACTATTATGGGAATAGCATTTTTGTGCAGCTATTTGTTGTGTGGGAATTTGTGGACAACATTTTTGGGATTATCTCATATGTGGGAAGTGCAGGATGTTTGATAATGCAAGCTGCTTCTAAGTGTTATGGAAATCCTTAGTTAGGCTTTCTGCCTTTAACAGCCGTTCTCAATAATCTATCTATCTTTAACAAGCGATTTCATTAGATATTTAGATGCATTTTATGTTTCAGTTAACAAAGATAGAGAGGTACAGATATGGTGCATATATTTATAAATAGCTAGGTAAAATAAATATATATGTCTATCTTTGTTTAACGAAGCGTATAATTGTACTGATATAGTAATGGTAGTTATTTTAACCTCTTGTTAAAGATAGATAGGATATAGAGAACGACCGTTATTATATCGTACTTTGTACTGGTGGCAGGTTTATCATATGTGTAAAGCCGCCTAGGTAAGTACTAACGCAACATCTATTTCTACCAGTAAACAGTAGTGTAAATACACTGTCGTATACCGGTTCGAAGAACATTGTAGCTAAAGTAAGTACTGGACATAATTAAACTTAACATTTTATGTGTCAGGATATCGAGCGCAGTAGAATGCCTAAGATGGCATCTTAGCAGGCCGGCATAATTGTGTCTATTGACATGGGACTGTCGTCCGATGCCAGTAGATACTCTGCCTGGGCGGCATTTGCGCTCACCATCAGGCGCAATGCGGCCACTATGCCGGGCCAGAATAAAAAAAAAAGATGGCTTTGGACTTCGCGGTGTTATTTGGTTTAGCGACTATCCATCATGCATATAATGCTTGTCTCACCAATCCTCGAAATAAAAAAAACTCTGAATGAAAATCGATTTTGAGAACTAAAACAGCAAACTTAGATTTTTTTATTTTGGCTCTTTCTCATAATTCATTACAATATAGATTATGCCGTCCACGCCCACTAGAAAAAATCATTCTGTATATACCTAACTTCGATAAATAATTGGCTAGAAGGATATCTACAACTGGTAGTTGAAAATCTTATTAGAGTAATCTTTATCACAATCTATAGAATTTCGATTATTCTTCTTCTTTGCATACATTACTCTTTACAAACGTCTAAGTTATTTGTTATAAGTAATTACGCTCTAATTCATCTTAGTGTTGAAATAGAAGCAGGCACAAAGAGCGTCTTCTGTGTACATTCTCAAATCGATTGACATATTAAAGAGACGTGGCCAGAAAAACAGCGATTTAACGCTCTCTTTATTATGTTCACATCTATATCAACATGAGCTATACAGTAAGAGCGGTGGAGAGTTTAAGACATTAGACCACAGAAGGATAGGTTTGCAAATTAATTAAAATACTCTGTATTGATGAAGTCGTTTCTGCTGACAATAGTGAGCACAGTTTGTACTGGGTGAAACAGATCTCATGTCCAATATGGCGTTCAATATAAATAGTATTATACCGGGTATATCAAGACTGCTACCGAAAACGAAGCCGGGTGGTAGTTTTAGTGACTTCAAACACAATGCAACTAAAGATTTCGCAAAGAAACGCGACTATAATTTTTAATGATTTTTTAAACATCATCATTTTTGGGTGGTAAATTCATAGTTTTTGCTAAAATAATAATTTAAACTCTTTAATACCTTAGAATCTTTATAAATAAAAGGGTATACACTATTATTTTTGGGAAAAAAATGTATTTATCACCCAATACGACCATATGAAAAAAATAACAAAAAAAAATATCGTCACTTTTTTTTGCAATATTTTCTGTTGCCAGCACATCCCAATACCTTGGCAGTTCAACTTCTGAACCCATCTCCTACACCTAAAAGGTTAAAAAGGAAAGATGTATGGTGATAAGACAGGTGACGCGCTGGCCTCATCGTCTTTATGTCCGATGCTCATCAAATCATCAGCTTATAGTCGAGGGACTGATTGCCGATTCTAAAAGAAAAAAAAAAAAAAAAAAAAAAAAAAAAAAAAAATTTCTGTTGCATTGTGTCTGAAGTCGCTTAACCTACCACCCGGCTTCGTTTTCGGTAGCAGTCTTGATATACCCTGTATGTACTACCTAGTGGATTTTTATTATTTTGCTCTTCCTACATCTGCATTTAATAAATAGTTCAATACACTCAACCGTCACATATATAGATTTGGTCGCACGTTACGATTGTCTTGTGTCGTGAATATTAGAAACTAAGAGAGACATCTTAGGCCCGCGCTGTCTTGACCTAACTTTATAATCGCGTCGTAACAAACTACAACAGTAATAGATCTCAGTATACTCTATCAACCCATATACGTCTTACTACAGGACACGAGCCTTTTTTAAAATCAAGAGTACGATTGAGAGTGGTTAGGCCAAATAATCCATCACGCTGGCCTAATGCGCGTTGGTGGACTTTACATACCAAAGATTATTTTATAAATCGCTTTAGTATATGCAGATATTCTCACGATGTTTTCCTTCACCGTTTTAATGCGTGGTGATCAATACACAAATGACTCAGAGAAGTCAGAGGTGTGCCCTGGGCTTGGAACCCGCGACCACTGTAAACATGTTGGCAGCCGCGTCTGGTGGGTTTACCAACAGGCCACCACGCACTACCGCACATAATATACTCCCGTCCTAAGCGTTAAAAATAAATTGCAACAATATTTTAAACCCCTAGTCGCTCATTTTATAGCCCGCTTTCCACCTACACCCCCATCCCACAACCCCTAAGCAGGGTGGTGATACGACCTAATGTGAGAACGCATTAATCATTCAGTTTTATACAAGTCTGACTTTGGTTTTGTTGCCCCCCGTGGAAAGGGATGGGGGGTAGGGCCTTGGTTTGAAGAATACAGCACAAGTTTGGGAATGAAATCGAGGTGGTTTACCTGTGTTTTGTATTTAGGTAGGTATTGATATTTTTTAAGATTTTGTAGGTAGTTTTATAAGACTTTTGATGTGAGTTACTTTGTTAGAGGATTATATTTAAAGTATGAGCGCAGTAGTTAGAAAGATGTGTTTCAGCTATAAATTGATGGAAGTTCGATCGGTAATTATATATTTGAACGCTTCATATCATGAGATTATTTTTCTGCCTTAGTATTTGTATGTTTGTGTGACATTTCTATTGAAAATATGAGGATAACATGGTCAAAGAGTATTCCAAAAAATATTGAACGAATAATACGTGCTTTTAAACCGGTTACTAATTTTAGTTATCAATTGCTGTAAAAAGAGTTACGAAATAAAGAAAATATAGTGCCGTAGTTAAAGCCAATTGTGGTTTTAGACTTTTCAAAAGGCATTTAAAAAATAATAGCCCCTTCTCGTTGCCTTTTATTCCTTGGTGACAATATTATATATTATTCCGTTAAGTACATATTCATTTCAAAGCGAAATACCCAACCTATTTATACAAATAATAAGCGACACTGGCACGAATTAACACAAAAAGAAACAACACCACAATATGAAATTAAAAATAATTAAATACAGTCACAATTCTTCAGAATACAAGTGAAAAGAAACAAGTTCTCATTAATTTGTTTTTCCAAGACACAATACAGGGTGTCTCATTGAGAGGCGCGTCGTGTAATTATGTCAAAGTGCGGTTGACATCGGCTCGAATGTTTAAGAGTCTGTAAGGTCTATACAACGCCCACAATGCCTTTGAACCGACTTTGTCTCACTTCGCAATTACAACACCCTCTATACAGTTTGCTTTACATGTCCGTAAGTTGATTTTGATCCTTCGTTTCTTCTGACAATTGATAGGGTTAAGTAACTGTTTTGTATGAGCACTTGAGGGTTGAGTGGTTTTTGTTTTCATGTGCTTATTATGTTTTGTTTTGTGCCAATTATATTGTAAGTATACGGTTGACACGTCGTGTGTCAATAGTGGAGGGTTGATTTGTTGTTTTCCGTAATTATGGTTTTGTTAATGATGTTTTGATATAATATTGTATTATCAGAAATATTCTTTCTACATTGACGTACATTCAGTCAGTCAGTTCAGTTTTATGTCTCATTGTCACATCGGCCTGTTCTTAAGTGTCGCCTATTCTTTAACCGTTAATAGGTATTTTTATAAGGACTGTAATTGCATATTTTCAATGCATTTATGGAACATTCAATTGCGGCTTTCTTATTATCGGAATTATATAATACATTCTTCAATATGCTCAATCTCCGATATAAGTCTGTCACCCCTTTACCTCATAAGAATGTAATTTTGAACAAATTCTTTGTTTTGAAATCATCACCTACGCCTATCAACCATCCCAACGATCTTGGTCCACTAAAACATAGCTTACCATGAACATTCTATGAATGTAACGTGGCCTACTAGATGTTCTATTATCAAATAGTTTTAAAGTCAACCCTACAAACAATTACCTCATACGTTCACAGCAGGCCCAAAAGGCCCCAAGACAAAGAATACCAAATACATAACTCTCAACCTTGCGCGAATCGATCGCTCCAAGTATCGAGTACCGTGTACTTAGGTAGCAGTCAGATAGGGATGGCCCGTAAAAGCTTTTACCAAAGAACTCGTAGTAAAATATTACGATGCACATAAAGAGTCCACAATAAGTTACGCAGCACTCGCTACGATTATCTGGTGTATTTGTTTGTTTTATAGCGGTACTACTCGCCGTTTTATGGCTTTTCGATATTATTTCGCGTGGTTTTTTTTTTTCGATGCGGCTACTGCGTCGCGCTTATGTGGACACGTTGGAATGTTGTGGATGGGGTTGGGATAGTTTTGATTTTTTTATGTAAACGAAAGTAATTGGATAGCAAATTGTAGTTATTTTATGTGTTGAAACTATGGTCTAGTGACAGTATAGCTGTAGTCTTTTTTAGCACGGTAAAGGACTGCCTTGATGCCTGGGCCGCAATACACGGTATTTCAAGACTTTTACCGAAAACGGCGCCAGGTGGTAGATACAGGGAATTCAGACAACACAACACAACAAAATAAATGTGTTATTTTATTCCTAACGTCGTATTTTTGTGGTAGTTTATAGTTTTTACACGCTTTTTATTAGCTTCACCTGTATGTTTGTATGTTTGTTTGTAACCGACTTCTTTGGGCGCGATTTTGACCCACTTTAAACGGCCAGATTTCGTTCAAACTTTGTAGATTTATTGAGGACCGATGACAATACACTAATTTGATAAAATTATTCCATTTTTCAATTTGCAAAATATGATTTTTGTTAATTTATATAATTTTCATCTATAGTCGATAAGGTAAGAAAATTAATTAAAATTTTCTATAATTTTTCTCTACAGTCGATAAGGCAGGACTCGATGTAAATTTTTATTTTTTACACGCTTTATATTAGCTTCACTTGTATGTTTGTAACCGACTCCTTAAGACGCGATTTTGACCCACTTTAAACGGACAGATTTCATTCAAATTTTGCACACCTGTCAAAGACCGATGACAATACAATAGTTCGATTAAAATATATAATTATCCTGATTAGATTCGCCAGGATTAATTATTCTTATAATTGATGACCATTGCTACTGACCACTAGGTGGCGTATAGATGAACATAATTTGCTACTGACTAATAGATGGCGTGATCACATCAATAATGCATGTTTGCACTATTCCTCGCTAGATGGCGTTAACATTGTATTCTTCAAGTGTCAAATGTTACTACTGACCAACAGATGGCGTTATTGATTGGAAATTCAGCCGTAGACGGATGTTTTTAGTCAAAACAATTAAATAATAGTTAAAAAAAACTAAAATACACGCTTTAATAAGATATACAACTAAAAAAGTAAAAATAATTGATACTGAATTTAAGATAAGAAAATGGAGTAAAATACATATATTTTATTGTTACAAAGCGTGGGGTGCAGAAGGATAAGTAATTGTTGTAAACACCCCACGCTTTGTAACAATAAAATATATGTATTTTACTCCATTTTCTTATCTTAAATTCAGTATCAATTATTTTTACTTTTTTAGTTGTATATCTTATTAAAGCGTGTATTTTAGTTTTTTTTAACTATTATTTTTCCTAAAGTAATAATGTACACTCTTTTACTTTAAAGAGTCTATGGTACGCCAGAATTGACATTATTATTTTAGTAAAAACTATACATGATGATTTTTAAACCATCACAAAAATCGAAATTTTAGTTACATTGTGTCTGTAATCAATAAAACTACCAACTGGCTTTATTTTCTGTAGGAGTCTGAATATACCTGTATATTCCTGAACCTTAATAAAACAGAGCGCCAACAGTCACATACATGGTCCCGACCCCATACTTCTCGGTGTCACAAGCACCTACACCCAAAATAAATAATTGTAGGCCGCACAAACATTTCTCTCGGCGCGAAGATCGAACCCACGTCCTCTCGTTTCACAAGCGGCGTCTAACCGACTGCGCCACGGAGGCTGTCATATTGAATGGAAATTTGCGTGAAGTGAAGGCACCTCACACCAAATAGAACGAAGGTTTTATAAACAAAATAAAATAAAAAAAATACACATCCACACTTTTCCAAACATCATCTCACACTGTCCTCTCCACAATACCACTTGAACCATCGGGCATTTGAAAAAAAAATATGTAAAATCACCCCTCCAGCAGAGTTATAAACTACAGTGCGGCCGGCCGCCAATTAAATATGAATGCACCGCACCACTCTCATTACTGCGTTAAATTTTTAGTCGGATCCAAACCCTCCACGCTTTTTGTTTATGGATATTGTTATTTGATATTGGATAGGTCAGTTGTTGAATTATTGAACGGGTTGGCGACATGTCATACATGTAACTGCTGTCTGCTAAGCATGAGTCTTCTTGAGAAACATTGAAATTGTCCTGTGGTTTTTATGATCAGTTTGGTGGAATTTTTAGCTAATACTAGAACATCAATATTCAATAATTACTTGTAAGTCTATTCTGATTTACCAAGACTCAATAATCTTAAAAAATCTGAACTTTTTATCTCTCCCACTTCTTAACTATTACCATAAATGCCAAGAAGAGTATGACCCTCGAGAGACTTCTTTATATCCAGTCTGTAACCTGAGTAAAGGAACATCAAAATATAAATATATTTGGTAAAAGTATACTAGTTCAGATATTGAAATATTTGGCTACTCCAAAGGGGTGCGTAAGAATAATGTATTAATATGTACCTAAATATTTCTGCTGCATGCATAAAGATAACTTGAACTGATATCACGAAATTGCATATAAAATTCTATCTGCTCAGCTTCATAAACAAAGAATATTGTTAAACAATTTTAAAAAAATACAGCAGAGTCGTTTATTACGTAACCAATACAATTCATTGTGAGAACATAATAAAATGCGTATTTATAAACAATAACATACATCAAAGTAATACGATCAAAATCTAAACACATTATTAAAATCTAAAAATTCCACGCATTGTTGGCCTGTCAACGACGCGATCCGACCATACCCCATTAAAACAGGTTCCATACAAAATGTTCTAACATAAAGTCCCCATAAATAACATATAATCCTAACACCGTTCGATTCGACGATCGGCAGTGTAAAATACTGCTCCCCCTATTAAGCCACTCGGTATAAAACGATTGTATTTATGTACGCTGTACATTGACAAGTCCCGTTCGAAGACAACAAAGGCGACCGAACAAAAGCAGACACGAGTGTGAAAGTGGTCGATAATGTAGCGATGATGGGATTTGTGATCGGTAGTAGTATAGCGGCACACAAAAGCACAAGCGCACTAATCCTTGTATTGTTAACAGGAATCCAATTTAAAATTCCATAGAGAAGTCGGACGAAGCTTGATTGATTGCACCTTAAAATGTATTTGAGAGGAACACGCGAGGCTACAATGCAAGAAGTAAAATTTTCTGTTTACGTTTTGCTTCCATTTATATATTTTTACCGACTATTATACCGTTTTCGATACCTTCAATGGGATTGCTTAGAATAATCTTAGCAATACTATTAAAAAATGTTTATATATTTTTGGGAAAAGGTCATTGGTCTGTCTATGAGCGTGTTATCACAAGTATTATTAAATTCGAAGATCTATTAACTAGTATAAACGGAATACCTACAATTTATTTAGGAACAAAGTCAAAAATAGTATCGTATGCAATAATATTTCCAATTTGACTGCATCTATTGTTCATAGTCTTGATACAATGCCAAGTTTCATTTATAACAATAATAATTGACATTAACAATGCAGTAATCCACTAAAATGGCCAACGTTCGATCATAATTGTAATGCAGATTCTAAGTTTAGAATTCGAATTCAATTCAACAATAATGATTCATTACTTAATGCGCTATTGTCTTTGTAATTACGTCTACATTTTGCATTTCATTCAATATAATTACAATCTAGTAATTGCTCGTTTTGCATTGGCCGTAATGAATTAACCTTTCCAAGTCAATTACGTACCTTTCTCATCAACCGACTGAATGGGCCAGCTTTGTATTTCAGTATCACATTCAAAGTTGTCTTTTTACTAAAAGCCGCCTTCCGGTGGACAATTGCCAAGATTCGAGCTAAGGGTATCTCCCGTCCCGCTCTAACTTATCGATTAATTGTATGTACATCCTTGTCTGTTAAAGAGAATTCTCTGAATGAAAGATCCTTTTGATCGTTTTGCAATACCATCGGATTTCGAGCCAACTAGAGAGTGAATATAATTTCGTCAGTACCCGGGTATGTGATAATGAGGACTCTTAATATTTGGTTGCTTCGGGGGTCGGCCGGATCTTTGGCTAATGGATTAGCTTCCTCATAACATTATGTTTTTCTAATTATCACGTTGATTTTTTTAGGTTTTTTACCCGTGTTTGAGAATTTCGTGAACCAATTGTATTAGCACATGTATTTTCACGTAATAACACATAATTTAATAAGTGATAAAAACTGAATTCAATCTATTGAGACACCCATTGTATCTTTATAATGGTCAACTACATCAAATAAATAACTAATATTTGCTTTAAAAATATTTTCAATATTCGACTTAAAATTATAAATATCAAATTCGGAATTAATCTAAAAGTTATTTCCACTTAAGTTCGCACTGTTGTCAAGGCCGATGTCACCAACCATAATGGCACAATGCCAGTTTGTATTGAACAAGTTTATAATAAGAAAACAGCCTGACCTTATCCTAGAGATCTTATAATAGCTAAGCAACATCTGCCACTTGCGCAAACCCTCATCGAAATCAAATCAGGCGTAATATAACAACTCCTACATTTAAGATTAATAACGTTGCAGCAATATTTAAAAATCTATAACTTGGTATATCAAACGAATGCCGAGATATCGTCCGTGGCATCGTATGATTCACAGATGGAAATACATTCCAATGTTTGTTTAATTTTATTACGTATATAAAATAATGATCATTGTCGGTCTGTACGCATTGTTGTTGCACGAATAATAAGACATCGGTAGGAAATGCCCCCGGATAATCATCGCGCTTCATCTTTGAACGGCAGAGTTACGAATGTTGTAGACATGGCCTTATGATTAAATTGTTATTGAAGAGAACAAAGCAAATTTATTTATAAGATCAATTGTTGGCTGGCATTATAGTTTTTCATGTAGTAGAGTTACATTGTAGCCAATTTGTGTGTGATTAGAGTTAGTCGGTTTGATCTGGGATGATCGTCTCGTTGCAATACGTACTGTACCCTAATAAGGTTATCGTGTAGTAAAACTTTACTATATATTTGTATTTTATAATAGTGATAATAATTCAAAATCAATGTAACAAATTATTATCTCCGACATAATGTTTGCTAATGCACAACAGTGGTTTTGTTAGAAGGTGAGCATTTAGTATTTGAACAACATAATTGTTTCTTTTTAGCGTAAACGGTAAATTCAGGATTTCATTAAACGCATTTTTAAATTGAAGGCTGTAAAATACTTTCTGTTATTACATATTTTTAACGCCGCATTCGTCCTTCTACTATAGCACAATACAATTTATATTTACGAACAAATTATTAAACGTGGCATACAATTTACACTTCCAACCCAAAAAAGCAGAAATCTTTAAAGCAACTATATTGTGATAACACCTAATAAATGACTTTAAAAGAAAAAGACTTTAAAAAAAAGGAATTTAAACTTCCACTACAAAAAAATAAAGCATAATTTCCAGTAGCAACTAAGTCATATTCAAGTGTCCATATCTATACATTGTTAGGTGCGGAGTCAGTAGCCGGCGTCTCGGCTCTACGTGTATTTCTGGATCACCATCAATGAAAGTGAGATTCATTCAGTTATTCGCCGCATTTCACAACAATTACATCGATATTATACCTTAATGCAGATCGTGAATTGTAGATATTGACTTGCAGTATAACTATTTTTGTTTTAAGAGTCTACTTCGACCGACTGAGTTATAACTTTCTGTTGTGTTTGGTTCAGTTTAAATAATTGAAATAGGGGAAATAAAACAAATATACCTTCACTGACTTTTTTCAGTCAAGTACAAAGAGCGACTGTAAAATTTCGGTTCCACAACTGAGACATGCACTTACGCATGAGCCTGAGACATGCGTAAGTCGTTTATTCAATCTATAAGCTACTACTGTAGCTTTTCTGTTGTTTTTGAAAAAGTGGGATTAGCGGAGACCTACAAAAAAGTAGACTGATAACTATCTCATACTTAATTTGTATTACTAGACTTTCCACCAAGCATTTTAGACACTTTGTCGTCATATAAAATAGCCGAACATAATTGTTGATACTAAAACCAGAGTTCCAATATTTTTACCCAGCTCTAAAAGTCAGATATACGAGCATTTCTATTCCAAGCGACACGCAAACAAACAGACACATAAAATATAAGCCACGATTAGCGACCGGACAGAAATCCGCCGTACATGGGTTTATGTGCGTTTTACTTTATTAACCCATTAAACGTCGTAAAGTTAAATTTACGTTCGCAAAACTATGGTAATGAAATGTGTGGTTACAGGGAACGTATCAGGCTAATGCGCAGGGAGTCAATAGTTTATGGGCTTATTAAAACTTGCTTAGATTATTATCTAAGTGTTATGGGGTAGTTGAAAATCAGCGGTGATGCTTAGGTATAGGATCTTATTAATAAACTAAGATTAGCAAGGGTAAACTTTAACCTAAGGCTTTAAAATAAACTGGAATATTTTGTTCATTCTTTTTACTTTTAGAAATCAATTCGTTGCCATATAACATCATTGTCAAGTTAGACCGAATAATATCCGTGTTTATTAATAAAGCCATGAACACAAATCAAAATAATTGGGTCGATTTTAACGCCTTACATTAGACTTCAAGTTAAATTCTCAAAGAACTCCGGGTTTTGGATCGCAATAACATTTATATTTATTGAAAATATAATTTTTGTCAACAAAAAAACAGTTTTCAGACAGAGACAAAACTCTTTACACTAATACTAAGTTTCATGGTAAAATGTGCATTTTCTTTACATTCTTTTTAATAGGTCCCAAAACCCCCAAATTCCTGATCTGCCGCCGCCCCTTTCCATTTAAGCGTGGTTGTTCCCACGACGGGCCATGGTGCATGGTGTTGGCATCGTGTTTGTTTTGTACGACACCGCGACTAGTGTTTGGCACTTTTATTTATCATACATTACCATGCGTCATGAAAAATATGAATGTTTATCAAATGTGCGTTTTCAGGCGCATTTTGGTGTATATTTTTTGATATGACGCGTAGAACCGTTTGCGTTTTAGTGTCACTCATCGCTTTGCAATGAGGGTATCAAAAGCATTGTCTTTTTTCTTCTAGCATAAGTTTGTGGCATTCTTAAAATATGTTTATTAAGCATATATTGAAGTCTGCAGCTTCAAAAAATTATCTATCCCATGTAAAATCATATTATTATGTCTCTACCCAAAACTCGTTCAAAACGAATTACCCGAAGAGGCAAAGGTTCTCTGGACATCAGTCTTTACAGCCTGAACAAAATACTACTACACTAAAATATTACACAATAAATAAAACAATAATGTAAACGAATTCTATACAATAATACTATCGCTGAAATATTTCAATGAATACATTATAAATCCACAATCGGCGTTTGTAACACTCGCTAAGTTTACGATTACACGCGACACAACACGGTACGACACGCGACGACACGAGACGACAACAGACGACACGATACGACACGCGATTGAGATGTAACGCCCGCCCACGCCACGCATTGTACCATATTGGCGCTGGCGTGAATAAGCTTGCAATTCGCATGGGACCTTATTGATATTTATTATTGCATCTAGATTCTTCAATTATTTACCAAAGTGGTGGAGATATGTCTTTTTTTTTATTTCATTGAATGGCGAGACGAACATTCTATTCATCTGATTGTAAGAGATACGTCTGCTCATGAACAGTAGCAAAACTAAACAATACCTTGAATTACAAAGCAATACTTGGTAGTTAAGTTAAGGTGTTAAGTCTCAATATGTCCAGTAGTGGGTCTGGCTACAATGTCCTTTAATCCAAAACACAACAGTAAATTTACACTGGTGTTTGGTAGGGAGATATAGACATTGTGGCTCTCACATATGAGAGACCTATCTATCACCAGTAATAAATAACACCCAACAGTCACATACATAGTCCCGACCCCACACTAAGATCGAGTCTTGTGTCGTGGGTATCAGGAACTACGAGAGACTTTTGTTGAAACCTATGTTAAACAAGTTAGTAAAAAGATCCAGTTAGAACAAATCAAACAATTGACTCAATTCCGTCCTCACCAGGGCGGTCTCGATTCAACATTTGTAAACCGATTGTCGATCGGAGGTCATTGGTTTTACGCGCGTCGTGATGCCACGATAGCTCTCTGCCGGGACCCTCGCAATATAATTGTCGTGAAGATATTTACAGCTTCGTGTGCCAACCGTTATCGCGGACAGAATTAAATTCGATATTAAAAACATGATTCCTGTTTTACGAGTGGTATTGTTGTTGAGAAGTATTTATTTTATAATTTGTGTGTATTATTAGTATTTGTTTGTGATCTGCATGTTTATTCTTCTTCTACCTGGCGTTGTCTACACTGGTGCCAGTGTCTGTCTCTTTCATTATTTTTCTCTCTCTTTCGTTCTTCTCCACTTCGCGCGATCTTCGGCACCCTCAATAGTAAGGTCATTGATCCTCCTATCTTCTTTGAAGACCGCTAGCCAGTGCCAGCCAGTTCTCTGGTCTACCTCTCGGATGATGTTGAGGCTCAGGCACACATTGCCGACATACTCTGTAGGTTTCTTAGGGCGGGATCTGAAGCGAAATTCTTGGAGTTTATCTGCCATCTGGAATCTGGCTGTTTATCACCAAAAATACTTTGTCACCAAAAATTCTTTCGTAGTTAGGTACTTATACCCAAGAAACTAAACTTAATTTGTGATCAAAAGTATAAGTATTGGGTGTATTTTTAAAGTATAAAATTCTAATTTTATAAATTTCTTGTGACTGTCCCGACCTTACACCCGCCACTTCAACTCCCGTAAGCCAGGTTCATCAATAACTCGCTTCAACGACAGGGAGCATTGAAGCTCAGCATGTCTCCGGGAATTTCTAATCTTTCTACCCGTAATTTAATCATAATAAAATGAATTTGCATGCTAAATATAATATTTTGTTAAAATCTAGTACAATGTATAACAGAAATATGTTTGTTCCAGGTAATATTTCCCGTTGCGTGCCGAAGCATTGCGGTCGGATCGCGGTGCAGTCAAATTGATATAAATTCATTGTTGGGGGAGCAACAAGTACGCTGTCGGGTCGCACGCACTACCGTTTGTTTTCATAGGGCTGCTACTAGGAAATGGGAGAATATTTTTGTGATACTAAAAATCCCTTTGCTTGTAGTCTATAGCGTCCTACACAATGGTAAAAAAGCCTTCACATACAACCACAATTAAATATTATGTTTTATAAGCAGATGACAATTCAGTGATCGTTTAGCAAATATATTCCTATATTGATCGATATCTTATCATCTTAAATACTGTTGTCTAGATTAACCAAAAATATCGCTGTTAGAACGCCACAAAGGGAGATTTGAGATTTCATATTAAAATATACATAAATTCCAAATCCAAAAGTAGAAAGGAGGTTTAAGTCCTCCACGCCAAACTTCTCAGATTGTACCGATTTACAAAGGTAAGTTTTCTGTTTCAGTATTAAAGCATGAGACTTTGTATAGCAAATTAAACAAATACTAACCATTTTAATATGTTAATTATCATTTCATCCAATCAATACAATGATGTTATCATATCATTTCCATCGTCATCAATGTCCATTTCTGAACACCTCCTAAATGTTTTCACAGCTTTCAATATTTTTTTATCCCTTTGTGAGAACCCTAGCAACAATACCGCCCCTGATAATAGGGTTGACGGCAAACATTTGTCTTGTAAAGGGTGAGTGGGGTTGATCTGTTGTGTTCAACAAGTTACTGTCGTCGAGTTGTATGGATTTATGACTTTCACTTTCTGATGTGAAGATTTGTACGGCATATTTTGTTGTAAGTCTCTTATAAGACGTTTAGTATGAGATATGGTTTTGTAAATATTTTTGATGGACAATTTCTTGTAGGAAACCGATTTTTAGTTTGATTTGCTTTGCAGATCAATGTTTTTAGTGTTGATTTTGCTACATTGCAGTGCAATGATGAATGTGACGTCCATTGTCGGCACATTAGTTGTTAGACGTAGTTTTATTTCGATTTATTAAAATTTTTGCTGCCTTTTTATTTTGATTTCTGCGCCTGCAATAAATGATTTTCTTTTTTTCGAATAGGTCGAATTCAACATGTTAACTGATTAATAAGTAGCCATAAATATCAACAATAACATAATGTCCTAAGTGTGAGGCTATACTGCAGACATGAACGGACAGTTAGAAAAAGAAAGAAAACTATGCATGAAAAACATATAATTTATTTGTACATTTAGTTTACACATTTCATTCATATTTCCAAGTAAAATATTCATAGCGGCGAAAAAGATGTACCTACTCAATAAACATAACAAACTCATAATTAACCGTCAGAAATGCGACACGCATCGCTTTAAAACGACTTAAATAGAGAATAAGAGCACTTTCGCAACATTTCCATTTCACATCATCATCTCATAAATATCACAACAATACTAAGAGATTAAATGATGCGTTAAAAGAAACGACATATCCATTGGTAGTGCGCGCGCGCAGCCGGATGTGGCGATTCCCGCGCGAGTGCGGACGCACCGGAAGCGGCCCGTTTCGCGCCAAAACATCCGCCATTACCGCTGAAAAAATATTGTTTAATGCGCATAAAATATCGCTAACAGATTCCCAAATGATTGATATTAAAAGGTGTCGGCTAATGCTTTCATGATGTATTTGAAATTTTAAATTATTTCAGTGGTGAGTTTTTGTCATTTAGGTATATTTAGTGGAAGGTATGATTCAGATACAAAAGTAGAATTTTCAGTACATTTGATTTTTAAGAGGTGTTATTTTAATTCGATGCTTTCATGTTATTATTTTATTATTTGCTTATTGGATTGTATTTTAGTATGAGTATAAGTGTCTTGTTGGCCTTTTATCATCACGGGATAATTGTGTGCTAAGATATCATAGGTTCGAATCCCAAGTCAAGTAACACATTTAATATAACTTCATTGAATCAAAAACTGCCTTTTAGTAATAAGATAAATATTGGAGAAGATGACGTGAGGTATTCATTGCCGGAAAACTGAAACGGAATTTTTACCCAAGGTTATTGAAATCTTGTTGTTGGGTCGACAAATGCGTACGATTTGGAATGCTATGACGTTCCCATCAGGTGAACTACAACCAATTTTAATCATCCATTATCCATCCATCAGCCAAAGGAAGCCCACTCCTGAACATAGGCCTCCCCCAATGATTTCCACAGAGACCTGTTGGAGGCAGCCTGCATCCAGCGACGTCCCCCGACCTTTACAAATACCTTTACCTTTACCTAACCAATTTTAATACCATGATAAAACTACCACTGCATCGGTTGCGTAGTTGTACTTTGTTACGATAACAACGCCGACGATCTGGGTTCGAATCCCGGGTCGGGCAAGGTGATGTTGGATTTTTCTATTCGTTATCATCCCGGAATCAGGAATTTGTGCCCGATATTGCAATATGCTCATCCTCCATTACATCATGGGACGGAACACACAAAAGCGAAGCGTGTTTATTCTGGTAGCATCTCTGGGCTCTGGCTTTCCCTTCTGGGAAAAAAGCTTGAGTTGATGTATTTATGAAACTATCTCATATAAGTTTATTCTTACTATAAATTTTATGTAGTTTTTTTTTTATTTTAGTTTACGAGCATGCCGTTCGCCTGATGGTAAGTGATACAACTGCTCATGAACAGTAGCAAAATCAAACATCACCTAGCATTCCACTGTGCTCGCCATCTTGAAACATAAGTTTACCTAGTTGACAGCCTCCGTGGCGCAGTTGGTTGGACGCCGGCTGTGAAACGAGAGGCCGTGGGGTCGATCCCCGCACCGAGAAAAATGTATATGGGATCCACAGGCATTTGGCTCGGGTGTGTGTTTTGTGAGGCCGAAATGTCGTAGTTCCTGATACCCACGACACAAGACTCGATTTTAGTGGACAGGACTATGTACTGTTGAGCGTATTTATTATTATTATATCTATAATATAAAATCCTTTGTCAATCCGTGAAGATATTTCCGACGCATCGGTGCCATACGCAGCGGGCCGGCGTCCATTCTTAAGCGTACTCAGAATAGAGCACTATAATTCATAAACCGCGCTTGTGTGCACAATGTTGCACAGCACGGTATGTATTGGCTTCTGTATTTATTATTTTAAATGATATGGGATTTGTGTTATTCATGAATGAAGGAGTTAGGTGGCCTATGTTTAGAATAGGACAATCTGTTGTTGTATCGACAGATGTTTGTGACCTATGTTCAGTGGTGGAAATTTTATTGTTGTATCTATGAAAGATATTCGGCTTGAGATATCTAATATGAGTTGCGCAGGATTTAAATATGCGTCCATTATGACAGTAAGATCATCCCGAACACATCTCACCGTAAGATTCAAATCGCTTCGTTTGTTTTTTAAAGAGCATTTATAGACTTGTCATTGCGTCATTTTATTATATGTCAATAACCATAATCTTCAGCTAAAAGAACTCCATAATTGAACGTAATACTCTCGTCTCTTCTCTCTCTCTCTCTCTCTCACTCGTCTCGAGGCACAACAATTTATTGGAAACGACTATATCAACAAATATGAATATATAAGAGAATCTAGAGGTTGGTCCATTCCAGATTAGCAGGTGCTGACCTAAACAATAAATCCGATTGGCAATACACGTTGAGTGCAGCGTAGGAACTTCAAACAAAGCAGTGTGACGTCGCGGCAATAATTAGCGGATACGGTGCCAACCCACTGTCGGAGTGCGCCTAAAATTACACCGCGCCTTGTACACACTATAACCTGAGGATAGGCGGGATAGATGCTTTATGAAGATGCTTAGGTACTTAATATAAATTCAGTAAGACTACAGTCTAGAAGAATAGGAGAATAAGGAAAAAAGTAGCTGATGAATTGAAAAATTAGAGGTGTAAATGACATTTGTCAAAAGTCGCGTCGTCTGGTATGGATGGTAAGAAGTATTAATGTCTACTGTATAATTGTACAATTTGTATAATTTTAGAGTACGTAGTGCGTATCCTTCATCAGGCCCCTTTTCTGCAGCACTTTTTTGTCTACTTATATAAGCTGGCTAATCACCTTTAACCGTCATAATTTTTAGCTATGGTTATCATTACCATTACTTAGTAGGCTTACCATTACTTAGTAATTTTGGTCGTAAAAATACAAGAGATAAAAAGATACCTAGTTAAGTAAAATTACAAGGAAATTTACTGACATCCAAGCTTAGCCTTATTATCAACATCATAATTATCTTCAATTATATAAAGTCTCATACTAATCTAGTCTTCACAATTTCCCTATAAAACATAATAAATCAATCATACCGTCCATTCATTCCTTTTCAAATCCCGTTGTCTATGAAGCGAGATGCAACAAAGTATTGTTTCAGTTCTAGGAACTGGTGTCTGCTAATAAACCAAACCTGGAGACTAATGCTCCCACTACTGTCCTTACAAAGGTTCCTTGTTGAGCTACTAACTATGGTAGAATCAAATATTTACTAGATGATGAAATTAATTGGCTAAATCGGTCCAGTGGTCCAATTGGGACCGTGTGAAATAAATACAAGAGGTAGGTACTTCATATTTTTGTCGATTTGAACGATGTTTTCAGAAACCATTTAAAACCTCCTATAACTCTCCTCATTTCCACTTCTTCGTTTTTCTTTGCCTTAGTTAAGCTTAGTGGATTTGAGTCCAGACCTTCCCAGGAGAAAGTCTCTGTATGAAAGTGAAAAGTATTGTTAGTTATAATACTTAAATCAGGTGACAATATATTTCATTTCAAATTAGGTCAGCGTGGCGGACTGTTGTTAGAGGAGGCCCGTACCTTACAGTGAGGCGTTTATGGCTGAAAGTATAAATATCTTATTAGTCGGTATTATTTATTCAAACACCCACAAAATAAACGACATCATCAAGTACATTAGGTGCATTATAAAAATACATCACAAAATTATGAACAGCACACACGATCGGAATCCAAAAACAATTAATGTCATATTCCAAGCTCACTCTGTTATTGAAACTGTTATAACTCAACGTCAAACGCATAAAACGCTTTTACAGCTGACATTTTACTGTCAACGAAAAACAACAATGTACGTCTTGTTTCATACAAGAGCAGGCAGAGTTCACTTTCAGATAAGGTGACGATCGTATTGAAAGCTAATAGATATAGCCGTGACCTTATTATTTTTATTTTTTACTGCAATGAATGGCCAGACGAGCATGCCGTTCGCCTGATGGTCAGCGATACGACTTATTATTCTGATTAGATTTTGAAATAGGTCGTGGTTTAGACTTCACTGAATTGTGGTTCGAAAACTAAGGTCAGTAATGTCTAAAAATAACTTTTTTGTGTAAGATGAATATTATTAAAAAAATAGGTAGTGTTCATGAAACTTTAACTGTAATATTTTATGTCGCAACACAATTCACAAGAAATTAAGTATTAGTCAAATATTACATTCCATAGCTGCCAACAACGCGGCCAGCTTACTAACAATATGAAGTTTGTTTCCGGATTAAATATATACATACATATCTGCTTAAATATGGAAAATGTAAAAATCGCTCTCGTTTATGTTACGCCTACAAACAATTTTGCATAAATCTAAGATTTCGTTGTACATCTAACAGACTTTGGTAGAAACGCATAGCAATCGCTAACCACATGAACGTTATCCATCTTGCCCACATTTAGCACACAATTGACTCCCGAGCAGTAAGTCACACATAAAACGAATGCCTGTGTCACGCACTCCATTGTCGCCCCGATATTAATTGAGTTAAAACGGAATGCCCGCCCGAGATGGTTTGTGGCACGCGGGGACTTTGTTTTGTACTAGGATAATGGATAATGTAAATGAACATATATCATGAAATATAAAGGGTATCAAGACTGCTATCTTAAACGACGCGGTGGTTTTTAGTGTAAGTTTTAGTGACTTCAGACGCAATTCAACTAAAAATTGTGCAAATAAACAAGCGATTTTTTGTTTTTACTTTCGTATTGTTGTATTTAGGTAAATACATAGTTTTTTTTTCAAAATAATCGCATACACTATTTATTTTTAAAGATGATATGGTAAACAAGGGTTTAAAGGATTATTTCTAGCAAAAACTATGGATTACCTATAACCCATAACCCAAACATGATGATATTTAAAATATCACAAAATTATGTCGCTTTTCTTTGCGAAGTTTTTAGTTGTTTTGTGTTTGTAGTCACTGTGACTACCACCGGCTTAGTTTTCGGTAGCAAACTTAATATACCTTGTATATAGAACGAAAGAAAAAAAAAGCGGCGAAACGAGAATTTTTGTAACGAGAGTAAATATCATTTGTTAACATACTTACTATTTATTTTAATCGTTTTGAATAGTACACATGACACGAGACACTTTTTTCTGTGGACTCATACCGTGAGAGTTTTGGCTGTATTTAGACAATAATTCTTCTAAATTTACATAAAATCAACCATCAAATCGATCTTGACATCCAATACATAGCCTTGAGCCTATAATCACTAAATTGAGGTTAGGACATACTCCACCAATTTAAAAACGTATATCACAAAACTAAAGTCCAGAGCCCATCAATCTATAACAGCGTTCACGTCTCGTCGCCCGTGGTACAGATAGGTATAAAACCAAATTTAAATAATTTACACCCAATTAGCACCGTGACCGCTCCCGTCCGGTAATCACCGCTTTATTTATTATTTAGTCGGAGTTAGATTTATTGGCCATTTTTAGACAAAAATATGTGTCGTAAATTTTGTTGGTGACTTGTCCAATGTCTTATAGGAATGGTGGGTCTTAAAATGTTGGTTGTTGGTTTAAGTTTGTGATTAGAAGCAAGTGCTTTTGTTGATTAAAGACTTGAGACTAGTAATTTTAGACTGAATTAAATATGATTTGGGTTTGCTCTAGTTTATATTTCTATGAGTTCAGCGGTTTGTTAACAATAAAACAAAATAAGGTAACCACAAGGTGTATTTCTTCACAAAAGTCATAATATTCTTGATATTATTGTAGCAATTTTGAATAATTCTCTCCAGCTCCAAAGATACGGGAACTTCACCATATTTTATAGAACCAATCAAGCATAATATACTTTCCGACAAAAAGCTATTTTGTCAAAATCGATTCCGAATTACCAGACATAACGCATAACATACATTCAAACAAAATCGCATCACCTCCTCTTAGAAAAAATATTGAATTTCTGCTATTGAAAAAACTATTGTTAAACACAATTCCATGCTAACACACAACATACTCGTTTTGTGATATAAATACAGTGTGGCGTGTAGTTCTGTCGTGTGCCGTTGCGTGGCGACATTTGCTCCGGCGACATGCAACACTTTTGTTTCATTCATAACGCTACACGCTTTGTCATTGCGCGCAGTGTATTGCAAATCTGCAGAGATAACACATATTTCGACGGTCGTTTTGTATGGCGAATGTTACAATTAAAATTAAGTAAAATATAGACTCATTAAAGAAGTAGAACATAGAAACTATAGCCAGAATAGCAGCGGAGGTAATTGTTTAAACCTTTTAAAACATAAACTGCGAATGTATACGTAAGCTATTCCAATGACGGTACACACGTGAGTTTGTTCGTAGTACCCCTGGCTACTCCTTATGGGGAAAAAGCGTAAGTTTATTCCCCAAGTAGTTTATTCCCAAAACGTAACATTTTTTTAAAGTGAATACGGTATTAATCAAACGAATTACTCCCATAATGAAGGTAAATCAAAAATTCACCATTACCAAATGTAACTAGGTATGGCTTCATCATCATCATCATTATTGGCTACAATAAGTGCAATGTTTTCACCGATAATTTACACCGTGATCTATTAGAAGTCTGAATCCAGTAATACACTGTCACTAACTAGATCATCCGCCCACTGTATAGACCAAATAGAAGACCGCTCTACATTTTTACAACACTTATTTAGCACCTCAATAACAAAAGAATCTAAATTGCATGTAAATTTTCCGCATATACTGCACGCATGTAACCTATTAATAACAATAGATGATCTGAACATTAAACGCGTATGCCAATGATATTCAATATTGTACGATCAGAAATAGCTCCCTTCCTGGTACACCTGCTGGTGGCTACCGGCTAATCCAGGGCTCTGACTCAATATATTGTACTGATGATTCACTGATTGTCAGATTAGAGAGAGAGGAATGTCAAATTAGAGAGAGAGATTAGAGATCTGATGGTCGATACTGTTGAACGTGAACTGTAAAGTCAGTCATCACAACGACAGCTATTTTAACTCACTGTCATACATACATATATATAAATTCACGACTTTTCCCTAAAAGGGGTAGGCAGCCGGCTCGCAGGGCGTAGCTTCCTTCACTGATGATGATGATTGCAGGGTCCTATGGCTAAGTTTAGGCCTCTCTCATGTTATGCTTCTTTCATTGTCTTTTGTCAATCGCATACAGGTTTGGCCATCATTAGGATACTAAAACTGTAAACGGAAGCAAAATGCATGTCTTGAGCCGGGAGAAACAACTACCGATTCCGAGAAATGATTAAGTGGATAAAGGCCTTGTTTAGCTTTGCCTTAAAACTATATTTCATTGTAATAATAAAAACAGCATAGTTACTAATCTTCCTTGACGTCTAAATACATAAAGTCCATTTGCATTGTTACATCGTCACGCGTCTTTGATAATGTTGGCTGGATCCCTGACTTCCTGTCTTTATCTGCATACTACACCCATAAATTTGTGATGACAGCTTTCTAATGGTTCCAGGTTTGATAGCTAGTTGGTTTAATTATTAGGGAGTTCCATGTTGTACTTTTTTAGATTTTTTTTACCACTGAATTGTATACGACACTAATTAACACAAAATAGATTTTGTGACATAAGAAATACATATTTATTGCAATCAATGAAGAGATCACTTTGCCATTCGCCTGATGGTAAGCGGTACAACCAGTTATGAACCAAAAACGCAAATCAAACAACAATATGAATTACAAAGCAATGCTTGGCAATCCGTTGCGCTCGTCATCCTGAGACATAAGATGCTAAGTCTGAATATGTTCAGTAGTTACTATGGTTACAATGTCCTTCAAACCGGAACTATGTTTTTGTAAGATGTACATATCTATTCATACATACTATTAGTATCTTGCTATATTTATACGTGATTATATAGATGCGATTATTGATTGATGCGATTAGATGATTATATAGATGATTATGTAAAGTGCGTGGTGGCCTGTTGGTAAACGGACTAGACGCGACTGCCAACATGGTCACGGTGGTCGCGGGTTCGAATCCCAGGGCACACCTCTGACTTTTCGGAGTCATGTGTGTATTGATAGTCAATCACCACGCACTAAAACGGTGAAGGAAAACATCGTGAGGAAACCTGCATACCATAGCGATTTATAAAAATGTCTATGGTGTGTAAGTCCGCCAACCCGCACTAGGCCAGCGTGGTGGACTATATGGCCTAACCACTCTCAATCGTACTGTCGATTGTAGAGGAGGCCCGTGCCCTGCAGTGGGACGTATATGGGCTGATACAGTACAGTATATAGATGTATTGCTATAATATAGATGTACTACTATTGTATAGATGACACAATACCCCCACATAGGTAGTCTCTTATGAGCGCTCACAAAGTGTCTCTTAATTTCGCCTCCCCCACAGACGAGCTTTACAAACTTGTATCTGTTATGTACAGTCCGCAAATTCATTCGATAGACTAAATTATCTTGTGTATCCAAAATAAGCTCAGGGTTTTGAAAAGAATACCCAGGACTACAATCAAAGAGATACGTAAGTCTGTAAAATATAATCTTGAAACTTTTCCAACAACTTTCTGTATCAGCCCATATAGTACGATTAAGTTCATAGAAGTTTACATTAAGATTAGGCCATATAGTCCCCCACGCTGGCCTAGTGCGGGCTGGCGGACTTTACATACGATAAAAATGCAAATAATAATGTAGGTTTCCTCACGATGTTTTTTCCTTCACCGTTATAATGTGTGGTGATTGACTATACATACTTGACTCCGAAAAGTCAGTCATACAACTATATTGTCCTATATCCTGATTTTCTCTGCGGACCGTACACGGGGGCACCACACAAAGGCGCCACTGCTCTTTCCTCCGCATCTTTCCTACACTTTTTACTTTTTGGTGCCCCCTTACCTCCCCTCTCCTTTGCCCCCTGTCCAACGATGCGACGGAATTCTCCTCTTTTTCTATACGTATTTATTCACTTTGTTTTTATGTTTTTCTACTGGTATCCGTGGCGGAAATAAATGTAAGTTTGGAATGGCAAAATAATTTTAAATGATTAGATAATTATTTTGTTATTGTCTAACATCATCATTATACTGCTTGGCCTTTGCGTTTGAACAATGCCTGGCTTCTTTCAAGAAAAGTACATTTTCAAGGAAATACTTGAAAACATGACATCTTGAATCAAGAATGTGTATTATTAGGTAAAAAAACAACGCACGTTTTTTTGAACCTAAACACCCAGATCCGAAAAATATTTACTAGCCACAAACATTTACACTTACTCATATTTTGTTTCTTGAGGATCTGACCTTCCGTTTCACAGCAATTTTCTGAAATCAGACAATTTTTTCACGAATGATCGATTTCATCGATTTCATAATAATCTAATCACAAAGTCATTGTCAATCAACAGTAAATACCCACACAGTGACACAACACAGAATATTTGTATTAATTATCTCCACGTCTTGTATACAAGGGTACGGGACGGGGGATGAATAATTACAAAACAAGTAACTTCCACCCTCACCGTGCGTCGTTAGAGGTACAGATTTGATATCCAGTGATGTGCAAAGATGATATCGTAACTATGTATAATTTTCTTAGTAATTTTGGCGATGAGTTTCATTCTTGGTGTCGTTTGTAGGAATTGTATTATGTATGTATGTCAAGTACTCTCTTTCTCTCTCTCTCTTCAGTCACATCGACCTGTTGGAAGAGGCCTGCATCCAACGAACTTTTGGCAAACTTAACCAGGTCGTCTGTTTTGTAGGCGTAACAACTCATTAATTTGATGTAGTTAACATAAAGGCCACAAAAACATAAGTTTTTATAATCTTTGCTGTTGGCCACAAGGATTCCACCGCTAAACATAGGCCCTTCAATAGTATAGGCTTTAGGACTTCAATAGTAAAATATCATTAACAAAATTTGAAAGCAGGGATTTTATAAGGACTAAAATTTACACCGATGATAGATTCAGTTAATAGTATTATAATAATTGTTGACTCTGATATGATAAATGGGTTATTTCATGTGTCAAATAACTTACTGTAGCGAAAGCGCAATGTAATATACTATATACTCATATTATAGAATAAACTAAGATAACATTTCTGGTTCGTATTAAACAGTCCTTAGAATATATATTACCTACTGCAGGGCGTCTCACCAAAGTATAATATGGAACATCATAGCAGACCCAATAAGGCGACAAAATTGTACAGAAAAATTGAGATGGAAAATAACTATGAAAAATGTATGTACTTATTGATAAATACAAATAATAATATTACTAGCTGTGGGACCCGGCTTCGCCCGGGTGCAGATAGCTGTTGAGTCCAGTATTGATTTGGCAACAACATATTATTTCGCGTAATAACTATATTTCCCGTCCCGTTCTATCCGGTTTATGTCCCGTCTCATTCAGTCACATGATGAAATTTTAATTATCATTTATTTTCAGTTTTTAGTATTAGCTTTATTGAAAAATTTCTTTATATACAATATTTTGTAAATGTGATATTTATTCGTTGGTGGTAGAAGAAGCGCCCGACGTGACAGCCCAGTGGTGGCATGCGCGTGAGCTGCGCGCGGGCATTGCAACATTACTTTATTTTTCTAAAATAAAATAATTTTTCTAAAATAAATGTAGCCTAAGTTACTGCTTGTTATATCAGCTACCTGACAAAAAAAGTCCCGTCAAAATCGGTCCAGCCATTTCAGAGATTAGCCGGAACAAACAGACAGAAAATAACTTTTCTAAAATAAATGTAGCCTAAGTTACTCCTTGTTATATCAGCTACCTGACAAAAAAAGTCCCGTCAAAATCGGTCCAGCCATTTCAGAGATTAGCCGGAACAAACAGACAGACACAGACAGACAAAAAAAATTTAAATATCACTTTCGGCACAGGTATCGTGTATATAACGATATGTAGTAGGATTTTTTTTTTATTTTCACTCTTAAAACAGACACTTCAATTTTATTTATATGTATAGATTAAGACTAAATTTTATTATTTCGAACTGGCGTTAACTTCGTCGTTGGCAGGGTGTGATCTCGCTTTCCCAGCTCTGTTAATTTTCACATTTATATAGTATAGCAGCGAAACCCGGAGTTGCTCGGGTTAAAATACATCGCATGTTTAATGGTATAAAAAATATTTAAAGACCTAATTTCTAAAGTAAATGTTAAAAATTTTTATCTTAGATGTTGAGAGATTTATTCAACTATTAAACATACGGTGTATATAGAGTGCATCAAATTAATTAACGAATTAACGATTTGAAATAGTTATAAGAAAAATAAGAAACACTTTAGTAAATGATAAATTTATGTTTTATTTATACAATTATTTACATATTATATTGTACATATTACATATGACAAACACATATTCATATTACATATCATCATATTATGTATTTACACTTTCTATTTTAGTTACATTTTTTTTTTGTTAATTTCTTTTTATAATACTTGTTTATAAACTATATTTATCGTTTTATTGTCCGGACTGTAAATGAACAAATTTCGAGGTGATCCTACTCGTGAGCATGCGACGTATAATTGGCCGTGTGCAAAGCATGGTTCTTTCAAGTCAACGCCACAGTATTGAATAGTTTGGCCCTGTGCTTTGTTGATAGTCATGCTGTAAGCCAACTTCACCGGAAATTGTAAACGTTTAAAAGTAAAGGGCAATCCATTTGAAATTAAAGGTATCCGTGGTATAAATACTGTCTGTCCTTTTCCTTTACCAGTCATTATACTGGCTTCAATGATGTTCGTTTGTAGCTGTTTAATGTAAAGTCTCGTGCCATTACACAGTTTCGGCGAGTTCAGATTTCGTAATAAAATAATTGGTGAACCAACTTTTAACTTAAGACAGTGTAATGGCATTCCTGGAGGATTTAATGAATTTAAAAATTCAGTAGGGAAATTGACGCTTTCTTCTTCATCAATCATTGTATCAATTAATGTGTAAATTTTCTCTTCTTCCGGAATCTTTTCCTGGATGATGTTGTTGATGCCGTTGACAATGTCGTTTTTCGTGGCTAAAATAATTCGCTCGCGTAACCTTTCTGAATTGGTATAATTCTCAGCAATACTTAGATATACTTCATTTATAAGTTTTTCCGGTGTTTCAACTATATTACATAACTCATTAGATAATGTGATTTGGCCAGTACTTTCGTCGATTGGATAGGTGCCCCTCTCCTATTTGTAACAGTTTTTCAGAAAATTCTTGCGCGTTTTCATCTCCTGAAATTCGCGCTCTCATATTTGTTGTTAATTTAATTATTTTTGCGTGTTCCCATATGACCGACTTCTTTATGCAAGCGTTAATTTCATCCGCCGGCGTTGATTTCGGAATGACAGGTAGCGTTTGACGAAAATCGCCTGATAATATTAACAATACACCTCCCATTATATTCGTGTTGTCACGTAAATCTTGAAGTGTTCTATTGAGTGCTTCTAGTGATTTTTTATGGGCCATTGTGCTTTCATCCCATATAATGGCTTTGCACTGTTTCAATATTTGTCCACGTGCTGATGATTTTGTGATGTATGTTCCGGGCATGACAATACTCGCATATCGTATCCATTTTTCCGATGACGACATCTGAATGTTCACTGTATTGTATTTTGCAATCATAATGGAAAGCCTGAAGTTCTAGACTCTTAATCTTAGATGTAGCAGCTCGTTGTTGACGTAGAGTGGCCATTTTGTCTTTACTTTTGCTCTTTTCCACTTCACGTTGAACAACAGACTGACGATTTCGGATTGATCTTACTCGTAATCGCGTTTCATCGTTAGTGCATGCTCTTTCTTCTTCAGTCTGATTTCCTCTAATTCTGTTCACCCCTTCATGAATATTCGAAAGCCGTTGCTCTCTTTGTTCTTCTGTTTCATTTTGTCGTGCTGCTTTCTTTTTTTTTTTGAAACCGCTAGAGGTTTCGTAAATATTTTTTTACGTTTTGGCATTGTGCATGTGCAATGAAAAAAAGTTATACATAACAATCAGTCTCTCGACTGAAAAACACGATAGACCTGACGAAAAGTCACTGGAGTTCGCTTTATATACTGTCAAAGATCGAAATTTCTAGAGCCAGAACACTCTAGAATATTCAAATAGTTCGGTCGTTTCCACTTGTCGAAATTACTTGAAATAAATCAATCACTGTTCACTCGTACTCTTATCGATCTTTACTCGACTGAAAACACGATAGAACTGACGAAAAGTCACTGGAGTTTGCTTTATATACTGTCAAAGATCGAAATTTCTAGAGCCAGAACACTCTAGAATATTCAAATAGTTCGGTCGTTTCCACTTGTCGAAATTACTTGAAATAAATCAATCACTGTTCACTCGTACTCTTATCGATCTTTACTCGACTGAAAACACGATAGAACTGACGAAAAGTCACTGGAGTTTGCTTTATATACTGTCAAAGATCGAAATTTCTAGAGCCAGAACACTCTAGAATATTCAAAATGTTCGGTTCTAGACTTTTTAGAAGTTTCGAGATCATTCCAGAAAATTTTAGAACGATCTAGAACATTCCGGATCGATTTCAACGGTTCTAGGCTTTTTGGAAGTTTCGAGATCATTCCAGAAAATTTTAGAACGACCTAGCACATTCCGGATCGATTTCAACGGTTCTAGGCTTTTTGGAAGTTTCGAGATCATTCCAGAAAATTTTAGAACGATCTAGAACATCCCGGATCGATTTCAACGGTTCTAGGCTTTTTGGAACTTTCGAGATCATTCCAGAAAATTTTAGAACGTTCTAGAACATTCTAGATTGATTATATCAGTTGCACACATTCTGGAGCTTTCTAGATCACTCCAGAAATTTTCAGAACTTCCCCTAAGTTCACATAAGTTAGAGAAGGACAGATATATATTTTTTTACATTTTCGCCACCCACAACCACCCACTTCCACCCACCCCGACCAAACTCCCTTATTCACACCTGGAGACCAAGGGGTATTCACCACCCCAACGGGGAATTGATCGGAGTTGTGGATGATAGAGAAAACCGTGGATTTACGTACTAACATTAGCATTTTATATATATAATATATATTAGATTTACTGGTGTCTTTTTATCGTCGGCCATATTGCAATATTTCAAAAATATAATAACCATTGTTAAAAATGTAGATCATGATCGCAAAAATCGTGGGAAAAACAAGTTCATGACAAAGAACCCAGCTCCACTCGCCCTTATTCAAAGGACACCAACCCACGAAGCAACATTCAAGACACCCGAAATACTTTCAACCCCCCATACAAAAGCATATAAAGGAGATGTAGAATAAAAGGCAAACAAACAGTGTATAAAGCAAGACTAAACATTTCCAAGACGTTGACTCGGGGTTGGGGGTGACCCAGTAGTATGGGCAGTGGGGGTGCAAAACCCTGCTAAATATACTTCAAACAAAAATCAACTCTAACATTTCTATGATAAAGTTAAATATAACATTGAGGGCGCCAGCGCTAGTAAACGACCAAATAGCAAGAGCTGTGAAAAAGCATCGCATCACCCTGCGTTGGTTATGTTTCAATGCGTGTCGGGGGGGCTGGGAGGTCTAATTACACTGGTGATGTAAAGAAGGGTGGTCTGTTTGAAATGAGGCAAACCAAAAGCCGCAGATATGTGGATCTCGCTTGTGTTCTGGAACGTTCGCGGATAAGGTATTCTGTAATGGTTATTTGAAATGGGACGATGTCCTTTACAAACTAGGTTGGGTTTTGTGTTAAATGTTAGATAGGTTCGTCTGTTGTTTTCGTCTCCGTAGTAGTGGGCTGTTTCTGATACTTTTTCACTCGTATCTATACAATGTTTGATTTGGTTTTGCCATCATCTTCTTTTCGTTCTAGTCTAGCAGTTGTCTTAGATACAAACGATAATAAGGGGTTTTATGTAGCTGTTAATATTCTTATACCGAAAAGGAACACCCATATAAAAACCCCATCACATGTTCAAGGTGGTCGCGGGTTCGGACACCACGGCACACCTCTTACTTATCGGAGTATTGAGTGTATTAATAATCAATCACTGTGCACTATATCAGTAAATAGACATTTTGAGGAAACCTACATAGCATAGCGATTTGTAAGAATTTCTATAATATGTGAATGCCAACCTGGAGTAGGCCAGCGTGACGAACTAAATAAACTAACCACTCTCAATCGTATTCTTGATTGTAGAGAGGGCCCGTGCCCTGCAGTAGGACGTATATGGGCTGATATAGTATAGCTGTAGACCCATAACCCTGGCCCCAAATAATCATTGATACCCACATTTTCGATATTTTTTTGCGTCTTGGATATCAGACACTATAAGAGACTCAGTAACACCCAGACTAGATTAAAATACTGAATCATACTATCATTTGCTAGGTGTAATTATCAAACCCGTATTTGTTTTCAAAGCTGATGTCTTAATCAACAGCGTTGTCGATATTTTATTTTTACTTGTACCGAGTTCAAGTGGGCATGTTAGCAATAAAGAAAAGACTATATTTACAGGTTTTGTATTGGATCTTAATGAACAAACGAACAAAGTAGTTCTATAATAAAGCAGATGAGATGCAATCTTCAAAATGTCAGAGCGGTTTTCGATTCTCGCACTTAAACTAATATTTGTATCAACTAATTTTTTTGAAAGTTTTTTTAAAACTGGCACGGAATAATGACTGCACTGCGCCTAGACAGAAGATCCAATGAAATCAGACAGTGGTACTATGCCTTTCTATGCAATTATGCCGGCCTGCTAAGATGCCTGTTCACGCTAAGGCGGAAGGACCCAGGATTATAGAAAGGAGGGACCACACAGTTTCTTGACGGTCTTGGGGTCTTATGAAATAATATTTTCTTGGTATCTTTTACTTGTTTATTTCTGACTAATTTGATTGCGGGTTAAAGACAATCATATCAGTGAAAGAATCGACAAGCTTCAATGCTCGATGTAAGTGCTTTGCGTGGTACTATTCATTGTGGTTTACATGACTTAGTAGGTCTCTCATATATGTGAGGTTGCCTGGGTAGGTACCACCGCAGTGTCTATTTTATCCTCCAAACAGCTATGTAAATGGACTGTTGTGTTTCGGATTAAAAGCTATTGTAGCTAGAGTAACTACAGGACATGTTGAGACTTAACATCTTATGACTCAGGATGGCGAGCGCAGTGGAATGTCAAACATTGTTTTGTATCTCAAGGTATTAGGTTTTGCTACTGTTCATGAGCGGTTGTATCGCTTACCATCAGGCGAGGCATGCTCGCTTCGCCATACATTGCAATAAAAAAAAACTAAAATTCATCGAAGTATCTAACGAAATCTCTAGTTTAAGACAGATAGATAACAGAGAAAGTCTGTTAATCATCTATCAAACCGCTTAAAGCCAGTCACAGATCTTTCTAGAACTGTAAAGAATCTCCCAGCGATCTGTGATCACAATGCAGGCACCAATAAAGGCAATTAACTAGTAGATATTCCGCGGCACCTGTCCGCGCATCCGGCCGACCGGCTAATGAACACCGTACATTGCTGTAGTTATACTTGATATTGTTAGTGTGAGATTAAATTATTACAGATTTTAAGTCTTTTTCGATGAATCGAGATGAGTATCGATACGACCGCTCATGGACAGTAGCAATACCAAACAATAACTTGAATTACAAAGCAATGCTTGGCATTCCGCTGTCTTCCATCCTGAGACAAGATGTTAAGTTTTAATATGTCTAGTAAATACTCTGGCTATAATGTTTTTAATACCGGTACATAACAGAGCCATTACATTGCTGATTGCCAATATAATCGACTTAGCGCAAGAGTAAAAATGTTTCTATATTTATTTGTTGTGGACGCTGAGGTTCTGGGTTCGAATCCCGGTTTGATTAATTTTTATTTGAATTGTGTTATTAAAATCACTTATATTAAACCGGGACTAGAGTTTGTAGCTGATATGGCGTTACAATATCTATTTTCAGATTTGAGTAAGAAAGAACCTAGGAAAACTGTAAAGTTCTACTTGTAACTGTAAAGGTCACTTCTACCAGCCCTCTCAAGTCTCAAAGATGAGTGAACGTGTATTACACAAATACAAATTCAAAGTTGCACCATTCAACAAAAATCAACTATAAAACCAATATTCCCAAACACAACACACACAAAACGCATTAATTATCGTTCACTCTCCATACAAAATTATTCTTCGACGTAACGCAAACGCGTTTCTCCCAACACATGTAGTCTCATAATCACGTCGTGACAAACGCGCGCGTTTGCGTTCAAATTTCATAATAGGAGACTCGGTGACGTAACGCTAACGTGCCAGTGGTTTTGGTTCTAGGTCTATGAATAGCCGGTCTATTCCCGCTTAGGTGTCAAGTTAAATTGTTCGTAATGTACTGGGGATATTGATGGTATATTTAAATCGTAATGGTAGCTTAGTGGTTAACTGTGTGTATGAATGGATGGAATTCAAATATGTGTATAAAGTGGCCAAAAATTAGGAATCGTTTTTGATATAACAATGATTTATTAAAATAATTATTTAGTTTTTTTTTTTATTGCATTGCATGGCGAGACGAGCATGCCGTTCGCCTGGTAAGCGATACGACAGCTCATAAACAGTAGCAAAACCAAACAACACCTTGATTTACAAAGCAATGCTTGGCATTCCACTGCGCTCGCCGTCCTGAGACACAAGATGTTAAGTCTCAATATGTCCAGTAGTTACTCTGGCTACAATGTCCTTCAATCCGAAACACAACAGTGCATTTAAACTGCTGTTTGACGGGAGAAATAGACATTGCGGTGGTACCCACCCAGGCAGCCTCTCACATATGAGAGACCTACCACCAGTATTACAAATTTTCACTAGTAACATTTTCAAAAAAGTCCTCAAATTATCAATATTAAGCCTACCTATCAATTTCTTACACGCTTCCCAAACATACTATAATTAGAATTGAAATGTAAAAAGACATGACGCTATTGTAGACACAATACTAAACCCTATTACGTCACAAACACAGTGCCAATAATACCACAATCAACCTGAATAGTCACCCACACAACGCCACCTGTGGCCAATACATAATGGATTTTCAAATATGGAACACTCACACAACTAAAGCCACAATAGAGCAACGCGGCATTCCAATTCGGCGAGCTATTGTTAAACGGCGCGCTGTGATTGGCCGACGGCGACAATGGGCCACGCCCATAACACAATGCCCCATTGTCGCCACCAACAGGCCCGCCCAGAGGCAACTTTTTCTAAATGGCCAGACTATAGACGATTGATAGAGATTGGTAGAGATGGATCAGGTCAGATATTGGTGATAGGGGGTTCGATGTCTAAGGTAACAATACACTGACTATTCTTATTATAATATGAGAATATATCAACCAATTTACTACTAGTTACACGTAATTTTTTTTAAATATATTTTTAAAATTATTTTCCTAAAATAAAAATTTGATACATGACGTAATACCCCAAGGATAAAAATAATAATTACTGAATATAAAACAAATAGTGTTACGCCATCCTAATTTAATCTTCATATCGCAAGATGTCCACGGTTACCGAACGGCCTTCACAGCGCAGCGGGTAAGAGCAGTGCGACACAAGGGTCAAGGTTGCGTTCCCCTTTTATACGATTGTAAACTTTATATTCCCATGGTGTTTTGATTGCATTTTTTGATCGTGCGGGCGAAATTACTACATTTTTTTTTTTTTTTTTTTTTTTTATATTATAGGGGGCAAACGAGCATGCGGTTCACCTGATGGTAAGTGAACACCGCTGCCCATGGACATCTGCAACACCATAGGGCATGGAGATGCGTTGCCGGCCTTTGAGGTGGGAATACGCTCGTTTTTTGAAGGTCGCCAGGTCGTATCTGTCCGGGAATGATGCCGCTGGCAACTGGTTCCACAGATTTGTAGTACGTGGGAGAAAGTGCCTGGAAAAACGTACTGTAGTAGATTTCCAACCTCCAAGGTGATGTGGGTGGTATTTGGAGGTTTGTCGTGTTGTACGGTGGCGGAACTCAGCAGCAGGGATAAGTCCGAACAGTTCTTGAGAACACTCCCCGTGGTAAATGCGATAGAGAATGCAGAGTGAAGCTACATCTCTACGCAAAGCCAAAGGATCAAGCCGGTCGGAGAGAACCTGATCGTCAATGATTCGAGCAGCCCGACGTTGAATGCGGTCGAAAGGAAGAAGCTGGTACTGGGGTGCCCCTGCCCAAAGATGGGAGCAGTATTCCACGTGGGGCCGGACTTGCGCCTTATAAAGTTGCATACATTAAAACGAAATGGGAATTAAGTTACCTAATATAACTTTTAAGTTACTTTATCCATAAAAATATAGCTAATTATATCTTTTAGTCACTCAAACATTGCTGACCCTAAGATTAGTCACATTTTCGTATTGTGGGTACCAGAAACAAGGTACAAAAGACTTTTCAGTCCTCCAATATAAACTTATAGATAATTATTTTTAGTCTCATGTGTAAATCGAACTCATGCTCTCTCGCTTCAATACTAACTTGTTAACTAAAACACCACTGAAGCAATGTAAACACTAAATAACATTGGCTCGGCAAAATTGCCATATTAAAATGATAAGTGCTGTACTGTCCCATAATACCGATTATTTTAGGCTTCTATTTATTAAGACACAGCTGTCAAATATTAGGCCATTCAATAAAAAATGATATCCCTAGGTATATTTTCTAAGTAAATAAGATTGCTAATCTATATGTAGACGTTACTTAGACACTAATACATTTTAAAAACAGTTGATTGAATGAAAAACATTCGGATATAGTTTAAAAGCCCGCATTAGTGACTTTGAACTGGTCGTAAATTTCTTTTTTACAAATCCAATGGCGGCGTGAAGGGCGCGACCCGTCTTTTACGCACAGGGTTCTGTATGAAAATAAATATTACTGGTGAAGAATCGTAGTTAATATAAACAATAATAATACATAAACCTAACAGTCACACACATAGCCCTACAATAAGATCGAGTCTTATGTCGTGGGTATCAGAAAATACGAGAGACTTTTCAGTCTCACAAACAACCAGACCCGAAACAAATAACTGTGGCTCACAGAAAAAGATGTCTCGGTGCGGAGATCGAACCCGTGGTCTCAAGTTTCACAGCCGGCGTCTAACCAACACAGACGCTGTCAAATTACTATAGAAAATTCCATGAAATTTCACGAAAATTCCGTATCTATAATCTAAAAACTGACTATATCTAATTCATTCCTATGTCCGAATAAAATACAATCTATAATGAAAATCAAACCGATAAATTCCATACTAAACGTAAAACAGTTAACATAATACTATGGTAATAATTCCCATGTAGAATTAACATCTGGCTTTACTAAACATTTGCATAAGCGCTTCTTTATCACTGCACACCTGTTCAATTCGGGTTTAAAATAGCCATGGATATATTTTACTATTTAGTTTTAATGTTATTCATTGCACTTACATTTTGGATAGTGATTTGACAATATAACTATTTGGCGTATGATTCTATACCAGCCCATATAGGTATGTCCCACTGCAGGGCACGGGCCTCTACAATCGAGAGTACGATTGAGAGTGGTTAGGCCATATAGTCCACCACGCTGGCCTAGTGCGTGATGGCGCACTTTACATATCATAAAAATTCTTATAAATCCATATGGTATGCAGGTTTCCTGACGATGTTTTCCTTCACTTTTATAGTACGTGGTGATTATCAATATACACATGCTCTGAAAGGCGTATGGCGAGTGATTAGACTGGTTTTACTGTATTGAGTATCTTAATTGTCTCATGAAAGATATAGAGATTGCAGGAGACCCAATGATCTTTGGTCGCTCTCGTTCTTTGACCCTTGATTTTTAAAGCTCACACACTGACGCCTAGTTTTCTATGTTACTTCAAGTATAATTACTTATTATATGTATGTGATTATTGTTGCCATTTATCATAGAGGATATTTAGTATCTCCATATCCTACACAGCAGCCCTTACCATCACATTACTCATGGATCCTAAAAACCGACTAAGCGTTTTAAAATTCATCCAAAGCGTCCCCAAAAAAATCTCCGTCACTTAACATCCCCAAATGGAAATGGCGGTTACTTATTTCAACTAATATTTTCCTTAAAAGCGTCGTTTATACGAGTAATGTCGTTGGCTACAAATGGACATTAAGTTGCTAATGGCTGCATCGATAGCTATTTAAAAACGTGAGAAATACAGAGGGAAGACTGAAAAAAATGTTTTGTGTTTTTCAGCCTCGGTTGGGCTTTTGGTAAAGGTTCGTAAAGAAAGAAAAAGAATAAAGAATATATTTTCAATTTAAGAGAAAAAAGAAAAAGAAAAATAAAGATAACAAGTTTTTTACACTACGTGCATCTAGATGCGTCGTGGCTGAGAAATGTAGGTGACCATTCAGCTTTAGCATAATATTGAGTTGTGGCGTGAAACCACAATTGATTGGCCTTTTACTAAATGCATCACATACATACACATACACACAACACAATATCAATGACATAGTCAGAGGGAGTCACTTCTCGTGTGGACTTCTCTGAAGTGGTCTTAAATATTAATTTTAAGTGTAAAAGATGTATAAAATAAATTGTAGCTTAAGTTTTTTTATGCATTATATTCTCAAACGGCTTTCAGATGGACTCATTCAGACCATTGAGCTTCAATAAAATTAACATTTTTAATAAGTTAGTTAAAAACATCGAATAGCATTCACGAAAATTGTGATTGATTCTTGTATTGGTCGTAAATCATTTTGAAATAAATGATGTAAATATTGTCATTTGCTTTTATGTATTTGTTTTATTATGCACATAAAATGTTAATGAGTGGAATAATTAATTAGCCGGTTTTTAAGTTTTGTAAATTATTGAACACGGCCAAAAATAATGAATACGAGCTCAATGTTAGTGATTTTAAAATGTAAGAATTCAATGACACTAAACAAATTATAGGCTTTCCTTATCTGATTCATAAAAATAATTTAGTATTACTCAACTAGGTATTTAGCTCTTAAGTCAATGACCTAGGGCATGCGTACAAGTTGATAATAAGTTGCATGTTAGTTAGATTACTTGGAAAACGTCGGATAGAATGCCTTTATATAACTTATTAGCTGTTAGAACATCCGGAGTTACATTAGTTTTCCTTATTGCAAAATGATTATAAAATACTATTTTTAATGAAACCTCCATTCTGCCATTTTATTTCTTACATTGCATTTTGTGTTACTAAAGAAATCTTGATTATCATACAAAAAGGGCAGTGTAATTCATATTATTTCACACTTATAGTATAGCATCACAATTATCAAAACACGCCCAAATTGATTTATATCACATGGATATCGCGCGAGAATCGAACCCAATACCACCGGACACAAACCACTGTGCTAATCGATACAGCGCAAAAATCAATTAGCGAGACGACACCGATAGATGCCATTGAAACAGAGGCGGAAACGCCACAATGAGGTGAACGGATCGCATTAGATCCGACCGAATGAACGAACGAACGAATGATCTTTAAATAGATAGTCCGGTCGCGCTAAGTGATGCCAATTAGCCGGTGGCGCGCCCTCTGGCGACAGACACCGCGCCGACCTCACCGAACCGTTCTTATTTCAAATTGATCGCGGTCTTTTGTTCACACTTATTTTGTGTTCTTAATTTGAACAAATTAAATTAATACACATTTATTATTTTTTAATCCGTTATTGATTTAATAATAATAAATGTAAAATGTTTTCAGGTATTACCACCAAGCACGATCAAAATGTTAATATTATAATAAGAAAACAAAAAAAAATGTGTGTACTGTTCTAATTTCAAATTATTTGAAATACCGTAGAATAATAAGAACTGTAAAATTGAATTTAAAAAATGTGTATTTAGTCTAGCAATTTTTCGATCATGTATCTAATATTCAAAATAAGCATTTGTTTTATGCTGTTACTTCTACAAAAATATTGTTATCTAATCATTTCAACTTTGAGTTCAGTTTTCATTAGAATCCTTCAAAGCGGCCGATATCTATTAGAAACACTATTGGAAGGTATAAAATTAGTTGAAAACCGAGGCAGACATTATCGTGCCGTCCAATCTTACCTTTACAAATCTTTGTGAGCGCGTCTTGTGAACAAAATACCAAAAACCAATCAAGTAATTGCATCGATACGACATGTATGATAAAATTCACAATACACATAGGTACAGATTATTAAACTATTTTTTTATCGATTTCATTTAACATTCATTTCATCTACAATCTAAGTGTTGTAGATTTTCATTAGCGGTAAACATTTATTATAAGTGGTTATGTTCTTTGATTAATACAAGACTTTTTCAAATAATTTAAATCACTAGTGCCATTTTAAACCACAAATTGTCTATTTCGTGCCCCAATGAAAACCCTTAGTAATTAAAATTTGTCAGTTTCTTCGTGTATTTTTATTCCCTTCTTAAAATCTTATCTGCGAACCACTAACTAACCCGTATATTTGTAAGTACTAAATAACATTACAACTACAATCATCGCATTTTTTATATCATCCTTCTATCCTATAAGCCTCATTCTCTGCCTAAAATCGAAATCTGCGAACCACAACCAAGCTAACCCGTATTATAAGTACTAAATAACATTACAATTACAATTATCAACCCCCGGGGTGCGGGGGTGGGTTCCACGCCTGCGCCCCTATATGGGTCACATTGTCGCCCGGCCTCGACGGGGTGAGTCTAGTCACAATAAGGGTAGTAGTAGATCTGGGGTATAAGACCTAATGTGGAGTATCTATGTAAGTGTTTAAAATGGTAATATGGGTGTGATAATGGGTCCAAGGTTCGATTCCCGGATAGAGTATACATATGTGTTAGTGTGTTATCGATTGTAGGGACGGCCCGTGCCCTGCAGTGGGACGTGTGTAGGCTGATTGATGTGTTACAGGGTCCATATATTCCAATATTTTTCATTCTGTTTAAGGTTTGGCTATTATCAAGTTTATACGCAAAAATTGCGCTATGACTAAATCAGTTGTGAATAAATTAAGAATCAATTATGGTACTTGACTATGGCAGCATTAAAAGCAAGATTTATAGGTATCTTGAATATTGTGGTTTGTCGAAAGCCGCATCAAAATACGTTCAGCATATTTTTTGCACTTTTTGTTGTGTATGGACACCGACAATTTAAACAGTAGTGGTTTTAGCGAATTATATAGTGCTAGATGCTAGTCTAGCTTTAACAGTCTAATGTAGAAATATTGGTTACTGTTGAGTCGTAAGAACTTTAGTAATGTAGCGGTTTAGCGTCAATCTGCACTATTACGACGGGTAATGTAGATTCAGGACATCTGAAAACCAGCGTAATTGGACCTCGCTTACCGACCTGCAAGCCTCTCGCGTGTAGCTCAACATAGGCAAGAAACGAACCGTGCGAATCCCAGCGCAGACGAACCAACATTGACCTTGCAAAACAAATTTAGCATAAATTAACACATTTACATAAATCTACGCTACGCAATCGATAAAAAAGTGTAAAAATATTGCGTATGGCAACAATGGAGCTCGCCAATCGCGGACAATAGAGATCGGCGGGGCGGCCACGCCTGAGCACGCCCAGGCCAACTCCAGCATCCTGGCCTCGACTCCCACCTGGCGCATTGTGGCGGCCTCGGCGGGACAATGCGGCGCTTTGACGCACACGCCACTTGTACCGCGCACCGCGCCACGCTCGCCGCGCCGCCGGGGCGGGGCCTAGAGCGGGACGCGTCGCCTAGCCGCCGGGCCAGCGCCAGACAGGGACGGCACTCACACACACACTTTGTGCCGGACACATTGTGCCACAATTGATTGTCACATCTCCGCCTCGGAGCTCGCCTGGTCGTGGACAGTTCCGCCACCGTTCGATTCGCATTGTGCGGCTGCGAAGGACGGCATTGTTCGCAGGCCAGTGACATCTGTGCGTGCGTCCTTGTCGCACGTGTGGCGGCGCGGCGGTGTGGTGGAGTGAGGAGGTGCGGCGCGCGGGTGGCGCGGGGCGGGGCGGGGCGCGCGGCCGCCGGTATTGTAGCGCGCGCGTATTGTCGCGTTCGATCTGGCGGCATTGTGTGTTGGCCGCGCGAGTTGGTCGCACGTGTGTCGCGGTGCTCTCGGTTGCTCGATCGCGAGACGTCTTGTTTTGTTGCCGATTATTATTTGTGTTGCCGATTGTTTTTAATTTGTTTTTGTGAACCGGAGATGTTTGTGATAGAAAAGAACGCCTGTGCCCGGACGTATTGACGTGTTCAGTTTATGTTTTGATATATTTTTATTTGGTTTTGCGTTATTGTATTTTTTTTCGTTTGTTTTCGTCGCTACTCGTCTCTGATGTCTCTAAAGGCGAGAGGAACAATGGTAACGCATGTGAAGGTATGTTGGAAAAATGTTTTATTTAAAAATCCTATCCTTCTGCTTTGAAATGTAGATAACTGACAGTTACATCGTCGCGAACGGTGTCGAAGAATATCACTGGAAGATCTTTTGAATAAATCGCGTTCCGCATTTTCAATCTTAAGTAGATTCAGATTAGAATTTTTAATTTGTGTTCCTGTATGTGACTTTCGAAGGAAGTGCTATTTTATAATGTTGCTTGTCAAGAAACGCGCGTTAGATACATCTGAAGAAACGGGGTCGTGTTCAAGTAGGAACGTAATCGTTTCTTTTTTGTAGTCCGTTATTTCAATTTGTATACATTAGACGGACATAAATAATAGTTAAATAGGGTTCAAGTTAATTAATTAAAAGATATTCTAGCTAATAGAGGTGTAGAAAATTTAAGTCATCAAAATTATCTAAAGAATTTCAAGAAGGCTCACAAAATCTTAAAATAAGTGTGAACAATATTGATAGTAGATTAGGAAAAAAGTACTTCAGAATCCAGTAAAATTATTCTGGCCACATTTTTATGTTTTTTGTATCGCTTAATTTAGTTTTTAGAACAATTTTACTTGTAACATAAATTAACTATTTCCGATTTTTCGAATTTGCCTATGTACTGGTTAGTTATCTCTTGACTCAATTGTAAAAGAAAACGCGAAGATACATATAGTGCTGTAGGCAGAGTAAGTATATAATGTTCTATATGTAACAGTCTGTATATGAACGGCTGTATACGGGGATCTATAAATATAGGTTTAGGCCATAGACCACGACGCAGGGGCCCTACTATATAAATCCGAAACGAAGTTCGAAACTTCGTGACGTTTTTCGTTTCGAAACCTACTCTGTAACACGAAATTCGAATCTTCGGATCGAAGAATGAATTATTCCAATATATCAGCAATACGAACATTTACAGATTAGGTATACGTACATTCGTATCGTCACAAACCTCGTTCGTCCGAAGTTTCGAACTTCGTTTCGGATGAATATAGTAAATAAAAATGTAAATGTTCGGATTGCCGATATATTCGAATCATTCATTCTTCGATCCGAAGATTCGAATTTCGTGTTACAGAGTAGGTTTCGAAACGAAAAACGTCACGAAGATTCGAACTTCGGATTTATATAGTAGGGCCCCAGGCCCCGTGTGAGTTGGTGGACTTACGCCCGAATACTGGAACGCCATTTAAATAATAAGTTGCTCTTAACAGCGCACGGCCCAATTAGCCAGTACATTTAATCGGGATTAACGTAGTTAAGCGCCATTTATATTTAAGTTGCGTTCCAGTATTTGGGCGTTAGCATACTTATCATAGGATTCTTTGTAAAAATACTATATTGTAACAGTTAAAAACATTTATACCATAAATAATTGACAGGTTCATTAAATTATACATTATGCATTATTCATGAAAATTCAGTTATTTCATTCTTTCGTGGATTTATTATTTATTACATTCTTTTTATTAATTTATTATGATTCATTATTTCTTTTTAGATAGTAAGTAAGTATATAGATTGAAGCAACAAAATGCCTTTAACTTATTAATAGGTAGTATTACATCTACTTATTTAATTATCATCACGCGTCGCCCTTCATGAGGCTGAATAGAGATGATTCTAATACAAACTTTTTTGAAGTGATGTTGCTGTCTATTAAATATATTATCTTTTATCTGGCCTTATCTACTACCAGTCAGTTTACGGAAAACTACTTCATACGGGTAAAAATCTTAATGATCGATTTAAAGCTTGAAGGAAATAAATACTATAGTTGCTATCGGAAATATACCTCAATATTCCCAATAGTAGTAGAAGGTAACCTAATTAATAATTGAACCTAGGAATACAAAATTCAGAAAGAATACAAAACCTCGCTGGATTATAAATGATTAAAAATTATATTCAATAATTATTCTAATATTATAAAGAATAAAATGCCTTAGGTATTAAGTCCGCCTTTATACAATATTTTATCTATACATCTATACATATAAATAAAATTGAAGTGTCTGTTTTAAAAGTGAAAATAAAAAAAATGTCCAACTGCATATCGTTATATACACGATACCTGTGCCGAAAATGGTATTTAAAAAATTTTTGTCTTTCTGTTTGTTCCGGCTAATCTCTGAATTGGCTGGACCGATTTTGACGGGACTTTTTTGTCAGGTAGCTGATATAATAAGGAGTAACTTAGGCTACATTTATTACAGAAAAATTCTTTTAGTCTTAAAAAAAAAGGTTTTGTTAAATTCCACGCGGACGAAGTCGCGGGCACAGCTAGTATAAAATAAATGAAAATGGTATATAAAAATAAAACATCTGAAGTTTTGTTAATTGCAACGAAGGATGTATGTGTAAAACTGAACAAAATTATGTAGGTACATATTAAAAAATGTAATAACATGCTAAATAATTAAATACAAGGTAATTACAAGGATCATAAATCAAGCGCCGTGTAACATGATTAAAAATTATTGAATAACATAATATTGTTTATCTTAAATAAACATTACATTATAAAAAATATATTAAAAATAATAAATGACTTATAATAATTTATTATTATGAATAAATAACAATAATATTTTTAATTCTATTACGATTTACTTCAAAAATAATCTAATACATCAGATTTAAGATTAATTTCGATTGAGGATAAATAAATAAATTGTAATTGATTTTCGAAACTATTACTTAAATGCAAAGCCTTAAAGCTGAAAATAATAAGTAGGCTCGTGACTTTAATAACATAATATTATGTACACTGAAGCCCACCAGTGGGATTAGTTATCACGCTTATACCCTGAAGGGTTGGCAGAGTATAAAGTGTATAGATATTTTACTAACATTTCCTATCATATTTGGATATTTTGAGATATTTTAGCGCACACCGTCCGTAGCGCAGTAGTTTAGAAGCCGGCTTTGGAAAGAAAGGCGTTGGGTTCGTGGACTAAGATGGATTTTAATACCAAACAAGATTAAAGGACTTTATTGCATTACTGATTTAATACATTTTGTCAAAGCAATAGGGAGCCAATTTTATTTGAATTTAAGTTAAATTAATACACCCAATAGCCACATACACAGTCCAGACTCCACACTAAGATCGAGTCTTGTGTCGTGGGTATCAGGAACTACGAGAGACTTTTCGGTCTCACGAACACCCAGACCCGAAATAAAAACCTGTAGGTCATACAAATATTTTGATCTCAATTACAATGATGAGATCTCGGAATATAATTCCGGGTTCGGCAAAGTATTGTAGTATTAATTATTTTCTATTATTTATCAGCCCGGAGTCAGGAATTTGTGCCCGATTTAGCGAAAGACTCGCCATTTATCATGTCCCGGGAAACGTGGGTATCCTGGTAGCACTTCTGCCACCTCTTCTGGGAAAAAGACGTGAGTTTATGTATGTATTTATTGTATTCACTTTGTCGAACAAGGAAGATGGACGACCTGATTAAGGTTACAGGAAGTCGCTGGTAGTAAACCGCTTTCACCAAGTCGATGTTGAGATCCTCAGCGGGAGGCCTATTAGGTTTTCGAATTAGTTTCAAAATCCTAAACTAGACTTCCTGACGTAGTCCAGATTAAATAAAAGAAATGAGGAAAACAGATTAAAACAGAAAGAAAAACAGAATAAAAAACCCACTTAATTATTTAATTAGATACTATACTACGTTATAGAATAGAATTCACGAATTCATACCATTTAAATATGATATTCCTAACACCATTAGAAACAAAACCATTCATAAGAGATAGTCGTGTTATTATATACCTTTTGCGTGTCTTATACGTATAATAATTATCTATATACTAGCTGTCGGGCCCGGCTTCGCCCGGGTGCAGATAGTTTTTGAGTCCAATCCACATCAAGAACATATTATTTCGCGTGTCTACTAACTATATTTCCCGCGTGCCGTCGACTATATTTCCCTTCCGTAGGAGAGGACATCCCGTGCCAACAATTTGAATTTGAAAGAGTAGAAAATATGTATATTTGGTTTCCTGACTCATCCCACGGGAACACTACATTTTTCGGGATAAAAAGTAGCCTATGTGTTAATCCAGGGTGTCAGCTATCACTATACCAAATTTCATCAAAATCTGTTGAGCCGTTTTTTCATGAAAGAGTAACAAACATCCATACATACATACATACATACAAACTTTCACCTTTATAATATTAGTAAGGATTTTTATGAAGAACGTTGAACGAAAACCTTTGTCCTTTTTTATACAATAGGTCTTGCAAACGAGCAAACAGGTCACCTGATGGCAAGTGATTGCTTTGATCATTAATGTGAATGTGAGAATAAGAACAATATAAGTACAATTTAAACAAAAAAAATGTTTGAAATGAATGTCATTAAAGTCGCGAATCAAAATGCATTTTAAACCAGAATTAAACAGTGCTTACGCACTGATATTTTACTAGGATTGGTTGTAGCGGGGAAAGCTAGATTAAATAACTTGATATAACTCTAGATTACCAGAGACCTACAATCTACAAAAATTAATTTAGGTATAACAAAGGTGATAGTAAATTTTTTATCATGCTAATTATTTGGTAGCGTAATACCATCGAAAAGAAATCGCGGGTAAAAACTATTAAATAAATAAATAACACCCAACAGTCATACATAGTCCTGACCCCACGCTAAGGTCAAATCTTGTGGGGTGGGTATCAGGAACTACGAGATACTTTTCGGTGTCACAAACACCCAGATCCGAAAGAAATATTTGTGGACCGCACAAACATTTCTCTCAGTGTGGATATCGAACCTGCGGCCTCGCGTTTCACAGGCGCCGTCTAACCGACTTCGCCACGGAGGCTGTCAAAATCTGTAAAAAGGCTGTCTGTTTTTAATCAGAAACTACACCGGCCGGCCGACGTTCGTCGCAAACATCCAAATGGCGGCAATTAAAAATTAAAATATTTAAGTACGTGGTAAATTAAACCGTGAATTGATTTCAGTGTACATTGTACGCCCGTTTAATGTCTTTCTTTTAATGACGTTTTTTATCTTTTGCGCAATAAAATCGTGTCAATTTGTCCGCCGCGCCGTGAGTTATGATTGTTATAATAAAAGTTTTGCCCGGTTTAATTGGTTACATTTTATGGCAGGGTTTAAATTAGCTGATATATAGTTGTCTAACGCTTGTAAAATTCGGGTTATTTTTGTTTAAAACTGTCGAACACCTGTCTGAAGAGATTTTGCTGTAAGATTTTCGTGTCTCCCCGGAGAGCGGCTGACATTGGTTCACTATGGAAGAATACTCGTCATATTGAAAATATAATCGGTTTCAGATTTCAGCTTGTAACGGAAGAATATATTTTCAAAAATCGAATCCCTTTTACTGCTTATAAAAGTTTACCAAATTTTACACTAGATGTCGCTATATTAAAAACGCGTTTAATCGTAAAACCGCTGTCAACGTGCAACCAATCGGATGATTTACAATGTGTATATATCGGGTGTCGTTTATGCCCGTGAATATTTTAACAGCGATTTAATACCACTGTATGAATATTTGATTGACTCGATGCCCAAACTCATGTAGGTACATAATAATATACTAATATGTAATAATCGATATTACTCAATATGGGATTATACTGGGAGTGGCAATGCTATTACACTAACTTTGTAGGTAAATTAATAGTTCTCAACATTATCCTATATAACCTATCGCAATAATTATCCTCTGTTATTCTAACTCTAATATAACATACATAAACTCAAGCCTTTTCCCCAAAAGGGGTAGGCAGAGGTTCTCCTAGTAGCAAATGGGACGCACTTTTTGCCTTGTATGTTTCGTCCCACGATGTTATTACGAGCCTCGTCTTATCTAAGGTCTTCTATCACAAAGTGGTGCGACTATCACAGAGCCAATTTTGTGGTCTTAATTAATTATTATAAAGTAACCTAGCGGAACACAGTGTTAAATTGGAACATACGAAGGGATCAGTGGCGTAACCATACAAGATGATTCCTACAGGCTTTAATTCTGTAATGAATACTGCGTGATGGATCATTTTTATCTAATTTGCATTGTTATTCTATTATTTACAACAAATGCTGCATTTTTTTCACAAATATAAGTCGCAATGGATGTATTAGATTTTCGGCTTCCCATTTGGAAAAAGTCACTCTTCGCTATTGATAAATATTTATAGGTGTCTAGATATATCTCGCCAACCCGCACTAGGCCAGCGTGGTGGACTATATGGCCAAACCACTCTCAATAGTTCTCTCCATTGAAGAGTAGGTCCGTGCCCTGCAGTGGTGCGTATATGGGCTGATAAAGACAGATGTATTTTTATATTTACGTGTCTCCATTTTACTGAAACATATGACTAAGTTAAGATAAGTTTCATTACGTCCTTCGAACCTATGAATCTTGTAAATTTGTGCCTCCTAATTTTCTAATCCCCCAACAATCTCCACTGAAGGTACATTCAACATAAAATAAAACGTGCACTAATAAATCATTCCTAGAACTAGGAACCGTTCGGACATCGTGCAATTGTTTTTAATAAATATTATTTTTATTAACCGACAGGAAACAGTGGTGTTCGTATTTATATGATACCACACCGCAGTGAAAACAGTCGTAAATCCAATAGTGTATAAACTGGCGACCGGATGCTACAGTTATTAAAAAAAAAAGCTCGTACACTATTTAACCAAATACTAAGGTACGGTCGCGGTTGATTTTAATAACGTATTTATTACTTTTTAAAATGGCTATGGAAGTTTGCGGTGGTGCGGTTACGACTGTTTTATGGTGTGCCTTTACTTCAAAGGTTATTTATTAATCGCTTTATGGATGTAAGTGTTATGCTCTCTTTGATTGGTCGGTGTTAGACCTACAGATGTTAAGGAGTGCCCACCCCTTGGAGCAGGCGGTAAATGTAATGTATAATTCAACAAATATGAAACACATACAAAAACTGTAAGAAACAACCAGATTTACAATTATAAAATCAAAAGACTTAAATTCTTACTGGCTAAAGGGTAGGTTGACGACGTGTAAAGCCTAGGGAATCGTTTCTACTTTAAGTCCATACATTTCGAAAAAACTAGGGGGGTACGTGTCACGCGGACACCCGGACATTTCGCCTTGTATGTTCCGTCCGACGATGTGATAGGAGCGAGCCTATTGCCATATCGGGCACATTTACCGAAAAAGCTCATTTTCAAAGGCTAATATAGTTATCTAAGAAAGGACACTGATTCCGCATTGTTTTTTTTTCTTTAGGCCAAGCGATGTTTGGAAATTGGGCCCTCTCTTTGGACACTTACAAAATTAGAGCACATATGCTGCAATGAGCGACCGACGTCACTCATAAGTGATTATCTATCAAGAATATTAAATAAATATTTGTGTATATAACGTGCGCTGTTAGTCTTTCATAATTTATGTAAAGGTTTAATGTATATAAAAAATTAAAAAGCTAAATAATAATATAGTATACGAAAACTACAACAAAATGCAAAAAAACACCTGAATTCTGTGCTTAAACTAAGGTGGCATAGGTATTAAGATTCCAACCGAAGATCGAACCCAGAATCTCGTATTTTAACACAATCATACCATATAATGCAGTCCTACAATATTCCTTAAGCAGCAAATCCATTATTTTAAAATGAATAAAAACACGCACTGAATACAAAACATAAAGAAAGTGAAATGCAAGGAAAGCATTAGACAATACCCGACAAAATTACGTAGGTAGGCCACGTGTAACACACATCTCGACGGGGTGTGTACCCAATATGGGAGGGTTACCCTCCTTTTTTTAATTCTCGACACGTCTCGTCATCTTTGTTCGTCCTATTGTAGGAACGCGTACAACGTATGATTATTTGGAGGTATTTTCTTATATTCGCTTTGTCGTCTTCATACGTGGTGTAGGGTGGGCATGTGTTCGGAAGATTAGGGATAAATCCGATTTTTTTCTTTCAATATTTTTCGGTGAAATGTTTTAGAAATTAAGCTTAGTGCCGTTTAGTGATGATATAATATACTTATATTTGGAACATAAAATAAATTATATGATTGAGGTAGGAAAATTTATGATTGCATAATAAAATACATTAGTCACAGTAACCTAATATATCTTAGTATTATTCATGTTTGCTTTATTGATATTCTAAATATAAACAATAAATAAGAAATAACATATATAATAAGACGCTTGAAAATATTTTATTACATTTAAATCAGGTTATTAATATTATTCGTTTGTTATTTTATTATATCAGGCATTTATTTTATTGGCGATAAATTAAATACGACATTAATTAAAACAAATTCATTTCTTATTTCACTTAATAATACAAAAATAAACATTTTTTAAGTAATAGTGTTTTGCGTTTAATTCATATACATTATACGTGGGCCTCCACGAAATCAAATTAATTTCACCCATGTTATGCTATCGAATTATATACGAACACATTAAACTATACAGTGAGCCCCTGTACTTCCTAGTTTATCACAAGTCAACACCCTTAAGGTCAAAATAAAAATGAAATCAAAAGCTTCTTTATCTTTATCTTCCCCTTCTCCATGATATTAGACGGCAATTATATCGATGACCACGTATAATCAGGCGAAAACTCGTATTTAAAACTTGTCCCACATTCACTTAATGTATAGTATCCCTACCGCTGCTTTTACGAGTTTAGTACGTATGTGGTAATTGTATAGATGAACTGAAATGCTCATGTGCTTTGTGTAATTGAATTCTGTGCTTGTGGGTCTGTAGTCTGTACAGCGAGCAGGTCTTTGTTTCATGTTAGTGGAACCTTTATTATGGGAGTTTTGACTGTATATTAATTGTTAATTGAATAGAGTAGGTTTTGTTTAGTAGTGTTGATTTTGGGCTGCGTTTTTCGTGAGGTTTTTGGTTAGGTTTACAGTAATTATATGCACTCTTGATTATGAGTTTTTGGTTGGAAAATTATAGACTGTAATAATAGTTGGTCCGATAGCCGTCAAAATACTTCAATTATTATTACCATATTTGGAAAAATATATTTCCAATACGACCCGCTGAAAACGCAGCTTTCACCATTGGGTGAAAGCTGCGTTTTCAAGTTTTCGTTTTGAAGATCATTGGATCTTCACAAAAGCAATTTTCCACATAGTACAATTATTTATTTTTTATTATTCGTCAAGTAAGCTACAGCCCTTCGCAACAAAGTGGCCATAAAACATTCCCAAGACAGGCCAAGGCCGACAAAATCCGTTACAGACATGATAATGCAGTGATTATTTTATCAAATTACAAAACAAGTTGGCGCCCTTTGAAAGCAATTCCGTCCAATTTTTATGCTAAATAAATTTCATTGAGTTCATTGTGAGACTTCGATTGTCCATCTGGGCCCCAGTAGACAACGCCTTCCGCTCCTTTCATTGGACAAGAATTGGTGTAAGGTTTGGGAGATGGCGTTTGAATACAATGATTTAGGAATTAAGTGTTTTCTTTTTGTTAATTTATACGTCGTTTCAGTGTAACCTGATGAGGCTAGATATAAATAAATACTCAGAAGTTGGGAATATTTATGTCAGTCTTTTTTTACATGTCTTTATTTCATACGATTTAAGTGTTCGGGGTTACTTGTACAATGATTTAGCTCTAGAATGTACTGAATAGTTGCCTGCCTGAACAATTTCCAAAATAAGGGCCTTAGTGTAAGGCTAGGCTAGTGTAAGGCGGTTGGTATATTTCAAATGTCCTGAATATTTTGGCGGATAAATCTCAAGTTTTCCTCGAGACATTTTTATTGGCACCGACAACGACGTTCCCTGACAAGTGTTATGTTTATGCTTGCGATGCTTGTAGTCAAAATGAAGTGATTATAAAAAAAATATTTAGTCGAATTGCGTCCAAAAAGAGACTAGTCATTTTTTTCAGATTTCACTATTTTAAACCTTATAACGGCTACCAATTTTAACTAATAGTGACCATTAAAATATTTAAGAACACTAATGCTATAATACAATGAATGTTTCTACTTGTAATACTGATTTGTTTTCTTAAATAATATTTACATAATCCGCTTACGCGTGTAAACTAAGCCACACAAGTTCTACGCAGTAAGAAACCCTCTGTAGGTGTTTTAGCAGTATTGTTTGGCATCGCCAACCCTTCTGTTGTCCTAGCACGTGTTTTATTGTGCAATTACACGACAATTACTGAACCATCGTGAATGCTAAGGAAGTGCCATTGTCGAACGTTTGATCAAAAGTTTATGTTCGATGAGTTGGAAGGTTCTTTGGATTGAACTAGGCCAACATTTCTTTACAAATCTCGACTTTTTTGTAATGCGTGTTTTGGTGTACATAACAAATGAAGTCAATGGTCAATTAACTCAAATGTGTTTTGGCTTTGGCCATTTTAGATTTAAATTTGATTTTGAAGACGAGACTTCAGGTCATAATATTACGAGCAAGTTCAGAATAACTTTATTGCGATGTTCTTAGGATGTTTTTAAAACCTGACACCTAATCTACATTTGATTTTCCCAGTTTTGTGGGTTCCTTACCCAGTGATCAATATGAATCAGGAGATTTTTGTAGGAATTAAAAGGCAATTTACGTAAAAGATGTACCTACAGTTACGTCCATCAGTAGCCGCGATGGCAAACCTTGCCTTTATTTCTGAAATATAATCAATTACTACGGTAGAGTTCGGATCACTACAAACCACCTTTGTAATCCCACCAAATTGATAAGAACAAGAGCCCAACAGTACGTGAGACGGGAGCGGCGGGGAGGATCCCGGGATAAAGCGTTTCCTGTGCAATTGTCACGGGACTCCGCATCACAATTCATATTCACACGTGCTCTGGTTTCGTGTGAGAATGGATTTTACGTACCTCCTTTGACAAGTTTTTTTGTTTGTTCTGATTGTAGGGATTTCACAAATTAGAGAATTTTTGGATATTTTTGATTGAATACCGAGAGTAGAGACTGCTGCTACTAACCTATATTCCACAAGCCCTCTTTCTCAATGTCAAAATCCAATAGGAGATACATGCCTTACAATTATCACGGTTTGAATATTTGTATACGTTGAAATAAAACTGTTGTACGTATACATACGGATTTTAGTGCGGTTTTGATTTTTTTTTTAAACTTCCTATCGCGACGCTTCGATTTCTTTTCAACTTTATACTTTATTGGCCAAATATATATGATCATTCCTTAAGGCTGCAAAATGACAATAATTTGGATAAGCAATTTAACTTTTTCTTCAGACATATCTTTTTCCATTACATGATCAAACTAATTACAACCTATTCCCTATTCGATGCTAATTCGATACACTGGACTACAAGACCTTTCAACATCTCAAACATCAAACAGCCACTTCACCACTATTTAGCCGAGAACATTTTTTATTTCTCATTCTATTGCTGCCCCACTGAGCCCGACCTGTCACACATTCAATTCTTGTGTATCAATGAATATGTAACAACATCCCAGCATTGATATCCTCTGATTGATGTGTGACAATCTAGGTATTTGGTATAAAATCCAGGTTGACTTCGTCATACGTTTGACCTGGAATATTCGCTCTATATGGGCATCACTTATCCACTTAGATACTTACATGACAGTACGGAATACTTATGCACATTACAATTGTAAATTAAAATGTATCGGTTACATACAGCTATTACTAAACTCTATTTCGAATTGTTGACGATTGCGTTATTCAATATAATCAAAATAATGTATTTTGACAATCCTATTATATGTCCCAAGACCTTTGTTTAGGCTAAAATCAAGTTCAGTGCCTGATTGGACAGTCGCAGTTGGGAACTCATGGCTGACAGATTATGCACAATGCTAGGAGATCCACGATCAAAGAATCAATGAATTTAATTCCTTTAGAACGCATTATAATTTAATTAACAGCAGCAAGCTGGCTATAAAACCTAGACATAGAAATTTGATCCACGCACGATGGATGCCATACGCAATGATAAATTTAATTACCAGGAAAATGCCCTACCCAACTATTTTAATTAAATCCAAATATTTTCCAAATATGCGCTTGTTATATTGCTGACAAGGCAGACAGTTGTAACTAAACACGTTACAGTCCAGACATCTGTTTGTTGACTTGAAAATGGCCGCTGTACAAATTGACATAGCGATCCGGTATTGTTATGTGATTAATTTACTGATTGTATGGATGCAGGCTAAGTCGAAATAGAGAGATGGAAGTAAAAGGTTGGAGAGTGATAAATTCGTATATATTCGGAAACATCTGAAAGCATTAAAGCAATGTCTTGTATTAATTTTCTAGAATTGTCATGGCATCAGTGGCAGCATTTCCGGAGAAATACGACCTAGCAATCTTCAAAAAAACGAGCGTATTCCTTAAAGGCCCGCAATGCATCTCCATGCCCTACGGTGTTGCAGATGTTGATGCGCGGTGATCACTTGCCATCAGGTGAACCGAATGATCCTTTGCTCCTTGAAACATAAAAAAAAATTGCGAAAATTGAAATAATATGATTTGTTGCCGAATTGACTTGTTATAATATGATTTGTTACCATATAGTATAGACAACACTGGACTTGTGTTAAGAGTGCTATTGTCGCCAAATGAATACACTAAATATCGTGTTTCAAAACACATCAATATAGCTTTGTCTAACACCGGGAAATGCATCTTAAAACCATCTCCCCCGATAAACGCGCATCCAAGCACATTATAATAATAAAGAACAGAATCTAATATCTATATTTAGCCATGAATGAACTCCATGAATGGATTATAAAAAACTATAAGGGAATTTACGACGTCAGAGCAAACACATTGTTCTGTGGAGTCCTGCATCCTGTATTTTTACTAATATCGATGCATAAACACATAAACTTTATGTGTATAAAGATATTATTTTATAGTAAATGTAAACGTTTCGGAATATCCGTTGCGAGTTGTTTTCTATCGGTTCACCGTTTGATATTTTTAATGTCCGCTATAGATTTTATAGGGAGTTTGAGTGCGGAATTTTGGTTTAAACAATATGTTTTACGTACGGGACAATTTTTTTCATCATTTTTTTTTTTATTAAAGTCAGACTTAATGCCTGCCATGAGGCATTCTCTAAATTTAAAACTAAATTTTGATCTTCTAAAGGAAAAATATGGCAGTCAGATATTTTACGTTTTTTCTTCGCTGATATTCCTAGGTCTTTAAACTTAGCGTGATATAACAATTCACTAATTTGGTAGAATTGAACCACTTAATTTCTACGGAAATGTACATAGGTACCTGGTACAATAAACTAACTTTACCATGTCAATAGGCATTTAGATTTATTTTATTTATTTGACTCCACAATGCTTTCTTAGATTTACACGAATGTTACACATTGAAATACAACGATTATTTATGGATTTAATCGCGGATTTGGTTTAATTTTTGACTTCCCAACGTTTCGATTACTTTACAGCTATATAATCGTTTTATTTCAATATTAGGTACCAAATCTGAATGTTCAAAGGTAATGCAAATGTGGAAATCTAGCAATAATCTCTTTGCTCATATTTCTGTTCTATCCAAAGCTGTAACCAAAATCCATTAGAGCATTTTACCTCCTACAAAACCAGAAGCATGATAATAGATTTTTAATGTTTCTGCAAATCTGTTGTTTTATTCCCGCATGTAACACGTGTTCGGACAAATGTCATTGGATGGTACTGTACTGGGAACTATGTTTACAGCTGTCGAGGTTTTGTTTCGGTTTTATTTCTTTAGAGCTACTATTGAGGTCACGTATCACGGGGGCCTTTGTTGTAATCGGGATTTCTGTTGTTTGACTTTCAGATTAAAGTTTACATCTTAAATTTCTATTATTTTCTGTCAGAACTGTTCTAATGCGTGAAAATTGCTGTTCATACAAATAAAAATAAAAAAAAATTGCATTGAATAAGGAGATGATCATGATTATCGCCTGATGGTAAGCGATGCGACCGCTCATGAACAGTAGCAAAACTAAACAACACCTTGAATTATACAGCAATGCTGGTATTCCACTGCGCTCGCCATCCTGAGATATAAAATGTTAGTGAATATGTCCAGTACTTACTCCAGGTACAAATTCTTTAAACCAAAACAACAGTGCAGTAAAAAGAAAGACATTGCAGTGGTACCCACCCCGGCAGCCTGTCACATGTTGGAGACCTACCACCAGTGAAAATTGTATTTTTTATCTCTTCCAAGTCTAATAATGAGGAAATCCTGAATAAAATAATTTATTACAGTTTGACAACAAAATCTGTTTTCTGTCAACTGAAAATAAAACAACCATCTAAAAGTACCCACCTGGGAATCGTAACCACACTCACGGCCGCGCCTCACTAGATCCACAAAGCATTACTGCGCCATTAACGATAACCGAATCAATTACGATTATCATTTAGACAGTGAACAAAAGGCAGTTGTTCCTAAAATAAAATCATTGAGCGTTGCACATTGTACCAGCATGAGCACATGGGCGCATAAATATATCGGGTTACCATTCAATCGCTTCTTTTGCAATTTTTTTTTTCAAACATATGTGGGTGTTTGGGCGATTTACCTTCGACCCTATGTCCACTTAAGGCTCTGGGATTGTTGACAGTTGAAATTATAAGGGAAAGGTAATTAAATAAGATTAAGCGCCGGGAAGAACAAAAGGTAACGCAAACTTTTGGTCATTGATTTTCATTTTTAATCAACTTCATAAAAATGACGAGGTTTTTCAATCATCGGAATCTATTTGTTATTTTTTTTTCATAACAAATTCCATGAAGTAAATGCTTATACGATTCCCATGTTTAATAGTGAACTTCCTATCTTTGAATATTATACGTAGCATACGCAATAAAGACTAACGTTTTTTTCTTTATTATGATTATTCTAGCCGAGGCTGGAATATATTACGTAACGTTTCATAATTTGGCGCTTTATTCACCTAAACTATAGTACGCAAAAAAATGTGAATGTAAACGTACCAACCGTACATAATTGATCATAGTGCGGGTCCATTTTGCAAAAACTTTATCTACGGTTTCATATTTTTTTATAGCAAATAATATCGAGACGAGCATTCCATTCGCCTGATGGTAAGCGATATGACCGCTCATGGACAGTAGCAACACCAAACTACACCATGAATTACAAAGCAATGCTTAGCATTTCTCTGCGCGCGCCATCCTGAGACATAAGTTGTTAAGTCTCAATATGTCCAGTAGTTACTCTCGCTACAATGTGCTACAAACCGGAACACAACAGTACATTCACACTGCTGTTTGGCGGGAGATAGACATGGCGGTACCTACCTAGGCAGCCTCTGACAGTTGAGAGAACTGCCAGTATATCCATATATGTATCTGTATCTGTATCAGCCCATATACGTCCCACTGCAGGGCACGGGCCTCCTCTACAACCGACAGTACGATTGAGAGTGGCCATATAGTCCACGCTGCCCTAGTGCGGGTTGGCGTATATCCATAGCAATAGCTTATTTGTTTTGTTCCTGTAATTATAATTTCAAATACTTATTAATATTTTTTTGTTGCAGGTAAACACTTCACGCAGTTTTTCTCCATATCTGTAAGTCAATCAAACCGGTCGTTAATTGTAAGCTATTTTAGCGCACATTATCTCATGATCAACTGACGTCATCTTGGTCTCATACTTTTATGGAGATTGACATGATTTAGTGATGTATTTTCTGTTTTTATTAATTAGGTTTTGTATTTATCGACATCATATTTCTGATACGTTGAAAGACAATTTACAATTATATAGAATCTGAAAAATATCTATATAACACAAGCTGGACGGTTTGGCTGTATCATTACTAAAATTATAACGATTAAATACAAAAAACTACAAATTATATTCAAAATAAAATCAAATTGAGCACCATATAAAAATCATACATAATAAAAACAAGATACAATATTATATTACAAAACTCCTTTAAACATTCGACCTGGTCGCAACTCATATAAAAATAAAGACAATAACACATCTCAAAATAATATCCAAAAGTCTATATAATCTCATGCGGCCCAGATCGGTATTAAATTACCGGTGGCGCCTGCGCAGCATAACAAAGCCATTTTGTCTCTGGTCAAGTGTTGCCAGACGTCTGCCGGCATAGACAATCGCATCGTTGTGGCAACGAGTGGCCGCATAAAGCCCATTGTGGTCGAATCAATTAAACCATAATGTTGCCATTGTAACATTGTCTTAATGTATCGTGGATGTATCGTAAAATAATTTTTATAGTTCTATTTATGGGATTCCGACGCGATGTACCGTTTCGGTGGCGTTCTGGTTTTATGTTACTCGTTGGTGGATTTATTAGTTTTGTTTTTGAATATATAACGTGATAATAGATGTAAAATTGCTACACACTACATTTTAAAATGGGTGGGAATGTGACATGATTCAAACATGATTTATTTTATTGTGTGTAGACTTTGATGTGTTCGTCATAGTTTTACTGAATAAAACTTACGCGTAGTACGCTTTGCTGCGGAGGGAAGTGGACAAAAGTATTTCCAACTCCTCCTGTTATTTACCTCTTGATTAATTTCATTCCGGGTTAAAGACAATTTGAGACATCGGAGACTCGCCGAGCTTCAATGCTCGGTGTCATTACATTGCTTGCCACTGTTGATCCTGGCTTACAGGAGTTGCAGTGGTGGGTTTGAGGGCAGGACAGACTTCTGAATAAAACATAATATGGAGATAATTATAAATAAACTGTTAACTAATATTGACATTCCCAAAATATCTTTTGAATCTTTAACGTGTACCAACCTTCCGGAAAATTCCCAAAAGAAATGACCAAAACAATAATTCCAAAAAAAATCCACCGCAACTATGAATCATTTCTCGTATATTTTATGAGCTAACATGTTTAAATATTTATTTACGAGTTACAGTTGTGCAAGCTTTTAATTGGACCAGACGAAAATGCAAACAAATATAAACAGGCTACCTAAATTATATTATTAGCGAAATTTATGATCTGCCAGCGTGAATGACCTTTACCTAACTTTTTTTTCCTACACCAGTATTTCTATGCCTCATTAGGTATTACTATTCTAAAGAGACAGTTTAGATTGGGAAATGTTAGTTTAGATTTCGATTCTGGGATGAATGTATCCATTCCGTTTTAGTTTTTCGTATCATTTCAGGATATAGAAAATTATTATTTACTGCTGTTTCCTTGTGATAATTTATGTTTTTACCTGTCCTTAGATTTATCATATACCTAAAAACGCCGTACTCAACATCATTATTATGAACTTTCAGATAGGCATTTAAGTTTTCTTACTATGATTTACTTTTATGAACAAACCTCTTTTTATATTCTATTTTAATACAGCAATATGCTCGACTCGCAATTTCAGGTTTTTTGGCAGTTGGTTTTACTCAAACGAATATATCTGTATTTTTAATACAGTATTAATACCTGACGGATAAAACCTGTCGTAATTTGGGCATGTATCTGCCTACCCTTTCAGGCAGAGGCGTGAGTGCGAGTATTTATATCTCAAAAGAAGCCGCCGGACGGAGCTCACCTGTTCATAAACACGCAGGACCGCGCAATATCATATTCCACTAAAAAGTCTAAAAACATCAAAGCCAAAGGTGCGTTGACATCAAGAATTACAACCATTCCAAAACACTAAACTAACTGATATGAAACTCTGAAGAGCCAGTCATTATCGGGCAGTAACTTAAAACCGACACATGTGTCACATATCGTGCAAGATTGCCACGCCACATGTGACACGGGGAAAAAAGACAAAAATCTCGTGTAACTGCACCCTAACAATACCTTGTACTCATCACCGATTTTGTAATTAACTAAATCAAACTTTGTCTCAGTGATTTTAGAGCTCAATTTGCGTTTGATTGATCCAGATATAGGGTCGATTTCTCACGAACGGAATGGCGATGGATTTTTTGCCCAACCTTCGGTAACCTTTAGCCTGTGACATGGATTGTAGATTAGGCATATTGTTGACCTTTTTGCTTCCACTGCACGTGTTTTATTTTTTGCCCGGCCCCCGACTGAAGGGCCTTTTTGTTTTTACCAAACGTTTTGTGAGAGTTTGCATGTGTGCCAAATGAATGTTGGACAAGACATTTGCATCATTTGATTTCCTGTTGAGTTACTTTTGAGTGTTGTGTATTCTGCCTTAATGCGGCGTTTTAATTTGGCTAAACGAGGCACTTACAGGTATTAAGAGTCGGAGATTTGGCTCTCAATTATTCTTCTCAGTCTGTTATTTAATAATAGCTCCGTGAAAATATAGAAATAATCTTATCTTTTATTTTGATGCTATGAATAAAAATAATTTTATTAAGAAAGATCTAATTTCTGAAATTAAACCTAAAACACGATTGCCCAAAGACAAAAATAAAATTCAACGCCGCCACAACATATTAAGAAATTAACGATCTTTTATCAATTTAATGTAATATAATCAGATAATTCTAGTTCTATAATATATGGGACATTAGTCTCAGGTTTAAAAATTACTTTAATTCTGAATAATTCTTTGTTTTTTAATCCGGTTGTTTTTTTTTGTGTTCTTGGTAATCTAGAAATTCAAAGTCTGTTCTAAATTTAAATTGAGAACGACTGACTCCATTCGTTTTAAATGTTCTAAATTCAAATTATTCCAATAGACTTATTCATTGTTTTTCTGGTATTCATTCATCTGCACTCCGGAGCGCGAATCCAAAAACAACAGATATCGAACCGTTGTTTTTTCACGCGAACGGAAGTTCTAATATTGTGCCGTCGCGTCCAACCGTTGAGGCCGACAAAATTAACGTTTTATTATGAAACAATGAACAGAAGTGTGTTGTGAATAATGTGAGGACGTCCACATGAGAGATGACGGCTCTCATAAACGTACTGTTATTGTTGAAACGTGGACTCGGACAACTGGGCTGGGATGTTATTAATGTATTCCATATAATCGAGTTTGACATATTGCGACTCATTAGGCGCTCGCCTTTGTGGAGTGATTGTTGTTCGAATCTTAGAGTTTTGGTGGGGTTGTTGGTTCGATTAATATATTTGAACGACAGGAAATGAGATCAAAAATTAAATATAGGAATCTCATGAATATTAAAATCCTGAAATTATACCACATGCGATATGGTTTATGTATATATTCTAATATTTAATTTTTTTTTTCAATTGGGGCTTCCCTCTCATATGTCTCCAAATTAATCACGAATTCATTATGTTTAAACCAGACCCAGATCGAGCTCTATTTACCAAACTCTATTCGCGACAAAACAAGATAATAATCATTTCCGTGTGTATTGGCAATTAAAAATCAAATTTATTGAAATAGATTCAAAAATGTATCATCAATAAATTGTGGTTTATATACAAGAATATTAAGCGAAACAGCTATAAAATAATATATCACAATTTATTAACCTTCTGCACTTTGCTAGACACGCAATAAACAAGAATAAAAACAAAACATATACACGTACCGAATCTACTGAAATAGTCACCTTTGTTACGGTTCAGAGAAGGGACAATAAATTAATCACGCCGTATAAATTATATAAATTATTATCTATTTAATAAATCGTTTATTTAATTGTTATTTAGGAACATATATAACATTCAAATAAAGCTTATAAGACTAAAATATTCAACTAAATAGAAATTGGATCAGCATTGCATTTAATTTTCTTATTCGAAATTCAAAATTAATTCAAGACTTATTTAATAAATATATTGTAAATTATTCGACATTATATTTTTTTATCTGTTATAATTATTATTTATTATTATTCTTTATTAAATGGATTTACTAAAGTGAAGGGACGACAAACTATGGAAACTAATTATTGCAGTTCCCCAATTAGGTGTGAAAACCGTTGGGCCGTGTTTCCGAGAAACTGGTCCATACAAAGCTAGCAACTGCCATCAAAGATTTATGGACAAAATCTCGGAGATGTGTTACGAATAAAAATAATAGAATTGTCGTGTCTAATAATATAGCGGCCGTTTCCGTTCGGGCTTTTCGTTTATTTTGGTTAGTGGACGCGAATATTATACGTGTTGCCGTGGCGCGGACTTGGATTGTCGTGGGGGACTTATTTTAATATCAATAGTCGTCATTACACTGAACATTTAAATGCCAGTTGAATATCTCAACTAAAATACTTACCTATACATTCTTACAAGATATGTACAGATTTTTGGTGTAATATTGACAATTGAATATATCAAATATTTAATCAAAATTCCATGCTTTCCGACCTGATAAATATTAACAAAATAGAATTGTGAAAATATAGTCGTATAAGAATAAAAGTTTACAGATACGTAAGCATATTTAACTTCTAATGAGAAATGGGTGTCAAACACCCACACGTCTCCCCAAATCCGTGCCCTGCGTAACGCTCATTCACACGGGCAGCAAGCGCGAGATTTTCATATTTTATTGCGCGATAATGCGAGGTTGGCTTTAATTAGTTTCAAGTTAACTGCCAGTCTCGTTGTCGTTAACGTTTTATTGATTATGAAACGGTTTTGTAATATCTGTATCTATGTGCAGCCCCCGTTGGAACGTGGGTCATGTCACTTTACGATCCCTGAGTACACGCCTGTCTTTTACGAGTGACACATTGCAAAATTATTTTTTATTTATCTACTAGATGCTGTGAAATTTAATAGAGCTGATGATTTTTTGTCGCGTAATGAATACCTTGATCCATAATTCATGTGATGACAAGAGTACTAATTGATCTAACAAAAGTATTAGAAGAATTTAAAAAAAAACATCTAAATGGAGTTGGTATTACTATTATCCAACTAGAAAGTCATTGTGAAATCTTACTAGCAATTCGTCAAGTCTCACGTCAAGTAATTTAAATAAAATACCCATCGATCAATCCCCAGTATAAATAATATCACAATTAATTACATAATATTTATAATAAATCAGCGTAAAGAATTCCCGTTCTTAACTATGATCCGATGATCCGAACATGATCCGATATTTTATTAACTAGGTAACCTATCATAAAACTATTAAAATCTTGTTAATAATTACCAACGTAGCGTTCCCACAGAATACGAAGTGAAAATGACGTATGTCGCCGATGTTCCCCCATTGAAGCTGAAACAGTAATGTCGCCCGAAATGGTGACAATGATGTCTCGGCTAATAATCTCCTTATTTTAACAACAGAAGTATTGTTTTGTCTTATTGGTCACGTGTCAGTGTTAGCTGTAATAATAAGATCTCGGGTTCGATTCCCAAGTCGAGCACTTCATTTTGCTTCGATGTAAAAAATCTCATACATTTTCGGGGCTTGAATGTATACCAAAAATTCTTTTTACCGCTTAAAAGGATACAGGTGTGACATAAATGAAATTCTATAAAATATTAATATTAAAAAAGAATAATGTTTGCCTTAATAAAATACATTGAAAAATTAAGCAATATATTTGTAGTGTTGATAGCTTTATGTAAAATTCCAAATTCAAAATATGCATCCAATTATTTAAACAACATAGTCATTAAATAATGGTGGTTTTAAAATACAAATTGTGTTTTTAATCTCACAAATAATAGTTTACATTTATTTATTAATTTTGTTGTTTAAAACGTGATAGAGGTTGAATATTCAGGTGCATAATTATAATAAAGAAGAGATTTAACTCATTAATCCGTGGTCATTTTATTGAATTGATGTTTTTATTTTGAATAGTTATGCAGTTTAGCGATAAGTTAGGAACTTCGTGACAATATATTTCGGTTACTTTGAAATATTTTTACAATGCCAACGCGACTATTAATATGAAAATTTTTCGATAAGTGAGTACATATAAGAATGTAAGATAAAATTCCATTCATAATTAGATGCAATGTCGAATATTGTCTAGCGTTAAACACGCCGCCGACATAGTATTCCTACCAAAAACAAAGCTATAAATTAAACAAAGAATATTTCTGTAAAACTTGACAAATACACGAGGCAAATATTTCATTCGTAATTATGTAACGTTAAATCATAATCATTGTGATTAAGACAATCACTTTGTTCTAGTGGCAGACGTATGATGGATAGCCGGCACACTTTCAAAAGAAAAGAGATCACATGCAAACGATAATTCATAAAAGAAACAAGTCCGAGATTGACTTGTGGGTGTACTGTTCCGTACATTATAACACCGGTCAATACACATACATTTGGAACTGCAAGTTTTGTTATAGGATGACAAAAATAATTTTAAAGAACAAAAGTTTTATTTCTTCGAATTTACTTTGAGATTGCTTCGCCAATCTGCACTAGGCCAGAGTGTAGGACTATATCCTAATCCTTCTCAATTCATCACTTGATTATAGAGAATGCTCGTACCCTGCAATGGAATCGGTCTGGGCTGAATAATTGTTATTATAAATTGTCCCATTAGACCTTTCTTCTTGCCAAATTTTATGATCTTAGATCGATGGGAAGTAACAGATACGATGTAAGTTATCTTAACCGAAACAGAGACGATCAAGCAAAGGTTTCGTTTTTCGTTTCCAGCGCGGAACCCTAAACCAATAATAAAGGGGTAATTCCGTCCGACATTGTTCCGCTGTGATTTATTTGGTATCTTTTCGGACTTTGTTCGCTATTTTCAGACGCTTTAATGAATTCTTTATGAAACATGATGTCTTTGTCTCGCTTGATTGATTTTTATTGGATTTGGCGAAAATAAATTTCCATGTCGTGGGTAAAACAGATTTGCGTTGGTTAAGTGCAGCTTATTCTGATTGCAAAACCAAATATTCCCATAACCGAGGATGCTACGGAAGGAGCCAAAAATATTTCCAACTCCTCCTATTATTTAACTTCATGATTAATTTCGTTGCGAGTTGATGACAAATTAGACATTCCCGGAGACTCTTCGAGCTTCAATGCTCGGTGTCATTAAAATGCGTGCCACTGTTGATGCTGGCTTACAGAAGTTGCAGTGGCGGGTGTGAGGGCGGGACAGTCTCCAAAAACCGACGAGGCTAAGAACTGGGCGAAAAGACAACCTCGGAACACGAAAACGGACGGCACCGATTGGTATAACACTAGGTTAAAATAAACATCAAAATATGATCTCGGGAATGAAATTGTGAAATGCGTAATTATAGCGTTTTACAGATTACATTGATCAGATCTGCCTAAAAGGGGCCACTGTCGAAAACCTTGACGGACTACCCTCCACAGGAATCCTGTCTCAAACACTAGGTAATATCACTTATCCAAGTGGTCATTGGCCCAAAAATCTTCGCACATAATGTGGTTGAAATATTCTCAACACGACACATTATTATTTTGACGTCTCTGTCATACACGAATAAATATAGACTGAAATAATACCAAGAAATCTCACGCCAGTACCAAGAATAAAACTTTTCCTTATTCAAGATCCGTGTTAGTAATATTTCAAAAATAGCATATCGTTCGGAACGTTTATTACCGATGTTTATTCATTGTCTCTAAGCCGGAGCGATTGCCGTACAGAAATACAACATAATCTGTTGGATTAAAAGAAATTAACCAGTGTACGGCAATAAAAACTTCATCCATCTAAGAATATAGAGCACTTTCGCCAGTGGTGATGTAGTACGAAGCACTTCTGTTTTATTGTTGGGCCCATATTTTATGGCTGGATTGTGTACAGATTTAGAATGTTCGGGCGGTTGTACACTGGTGGTTTGGACGCTGCGTTTTGAGCTATTTATTCGTTGTGTAGTAGAGTCTATACTGGACTTGACTTCAACCAAATGCACCTTCACAAATATTGCTGTCCTACCCACGGTCCATCCCGGACCTTCCTTGAAAGGTTCAGACGACAAAATCATAAATGGTATAATTTACATAGAACATCTAGCTTAGGGCCATTCCGTCGCGTCGCGGGCGTCTATCGTGGTTTTGCATAGTATTATCACAAAACGTTTACTGTAGGTAATAGATGTACAACGAAGATAAAAAGCCAATATAAGGTCTTAACAGAAAAGTAGATATTAACATACATCCTAGAGTCTAGTATTAAAAATGACTCATGTTTACCCATAATCAATACAGCATGACACGTCGATATTCGTGACCAAACTCGACGCCGATAAAATGGCATCATTATAAAATAATTTCTCGATTACCACCTCATAAAATGTGTCAATTAAGCTTAATTACATGTAGTTGGAGATTTTTTTCGCATTCTCGGCACAATTATAATTAATCGACGCGTTTATTTCGCGCGTGTGCAAGGGCACTAACTCCGTGCGCACTCGTAAGCGATGTTCAGTAATACGACCGTTGCGCTATCTCTGAGATTATAATGAAACTTTTATGACTTCAATTTCGTTGAACAAAACTTTGGACCGAACAAAGATCTCTCACAATACACACATTGTATATCTTGTGTTTGTTGGTTCGAGTCATTGGTTTCTGATGCGCAATGATGGATAGAATAATTACTCTTCTGCGCGGTGGGATTATGAAATTTCATGCCGTAATAAGTGGTTATAATTGGCTTTGGTGCACCAAAATTAATTCTCAGAAAAAATCTATAGTGGTGTGGTAAATTTTTGAACTATAAATTTGTGGCAGCGATTAATAAATTAATCCTTGCGGCACATAACATAAAGGCTGCAATATACAGCAGTGGATACAACAGCATGTAACAGCTTTTCACAGGCGTTTAAAATCAATGCACAGTTTCTAGGAAACGTTCCCGTCCATTGACGAGCACGACGTAAATCACTTGTATACCTCATTAGCAGATCATAATCGACGCAAACTGTTTATCACATCGACGTGTTTATTGGACAGTAACGAGCGCACACCGAGTCCCAATATTTTATTGTCATTAAACTGCAATAATAAAAATCCAACTAAACGCGATGACAGTGTAAATTCCGTAGCGAGAAAAAGTATAAAACCACCAACAACAATGACCATTGTGCTACTAGTTGCAATCATTAATGTCGATGACGCAAACGCTACCAAAACACACGATGAAAAAACTAAAGAGCCAATCGTGAACGGGAGCTCACAATTTGTTGAATAAGACGAGCACAATGTACGGCTGTGTAATAAAGGTGAGGGCAAACACAAAAGTGATGTAAGTAATGATTCGGAAGATATGTACGCGTGAATGCGAGATGTGAACCGTGCAAATCACGCACGGTGCTCAGACGCTGCCGCCTTTTGTGCGGACAACGCGGACGCGCGGACAATGCACGGTCAAGGACTTGATTGCGAAGGACAAAGGGTTGCGATGTGATGGGAATTAAAAAAAAAATGTTTTGATATTGCGGTTTGCGAGCGAGTTTTTGTTTACATTAGTTTACAATGGAAGAGATACTGACAAAGGTTCAAGAGGTATATGCGTGTATTAAGCTCAAGAGGAACGTTTAAGAGCCGATGTAATAAGACCCGACGGATAACGATTTGTATAAAAACATCTTGTACATCCAATAAGTTTTAACAATATAAAAAGCTTTTGTTAATCTGTGTTTGATAAAAATATTTTAATGTTCAAATGAACATGAAATCATTGCAGCAGTCTTAAGTGGTTAAGTAGATACCTGTATAAATACTTACGCAACTACGGAGACTCGTAGTAATTTAATTGTAATCGTAGTGAGTACTAAGATTAAGCTGACATAACTATTGCATAATCTTTTAATAACACTAACAACATTGCAAAAGAAAAGAAAAATCCAGTCAAAAGAGTAGAATCTGTTGTGAGTCAGTATGTACGGGGCATTGTACCAGCTTAGAAGCATCAAACAGAGATCAACGTGAATAAAGGCATCCGAGAGCCGAAGGGTTGGCGAGCGACGGCGGCGAGCACCAAACAAAACCTGACAACACAATACGCAGTGGTCCAACAACAGTGGCCGCTCATAAATCAACCTCCGACAAAAGTAACAATGCTATTGAGGGTACCTTATAAGAGATCTTAGCATTGTGTTTATTCTTTGATGTTCACTAATAAAACCTTTGATTAATATCGTATAGACGGAACCAGTATGCAAATAATGACGTTCAAAAGGTCGGATTCCACGGCAGCGGAACACACGTGCTGGGGTGTGGACAATGAGCTAATGCTACATCTTCCTCACAATGCTTTTGTACAGATTTGTTCTTATAAGCCGTTGGCGGCCTTGTTGGTACGAGTTTTGGAAGCTTTGTTCAGACAATCGCTGTTTAGTGTTGGATGTAGTTGTTTTGCTTTACTGTTGTACGTTGACGGTCCATGGGTAATCGTATTATTGTAAGATCTTATTTGAATTTTGTTTTAGAATTCAATTTGGGATTTGAAACCTCTGTTTCATAAAATTCATGACACTCCATAAAATATGTAATTTATTGAAACTACTCAACCTTACCTTTGAGACCTATGACTTATAGTATCGAGTAATAGATAACCAATATCTTATTGGACTCCGATTAAGTCTTATAATCTTGTTGGAGAATAAACACTATCGGCAACCGAGTGTACTTTATTAACCTTAAAGTATCTATTACTTATTCTATCAATAGCATAATTTAGAGAACAATTGCTGGTAGACTGTTGTCCAACAAAATGGGATTAATTACTTAGCATGCTCCTCAAAGCATGGCGTCCAAAGGGTCCGTACGTGCAGCTACAAATGATCTATTCAAATGACCAATTGTCCAAATGGCCTTCATTGAGATAACGTTTCAATGCTTATTGTGTTGAATTTGGTGAATAATTTCTAAGAATTTGAGGACTCATTACATTTTTGACACAACAAGACACAATAAACGGTCAAAAGGATAATGTGCATAGGTAGTTTGATGGCTTGGTTCTTCTTTAAACTAGAAATTGAATAAAAGGGCCAAAATACTTTTTGATGCCTAATCCGAGCATAAAATTTTTGTTTTTTGTTATTAATTAAAGTATTCCATTTTTTGATTTTTTATGCAGATTTAGATTATTTATAGTATGGTCTATAATATACAACCCCCTGCAGCGTTAGTTTTAAAGAATTAATATATCAAAGTGTCAAAAAATTAAACAACTGAGTTACTTTTTTACAAATTTAATATTCGTTATTTAAGTTAATTACTGAGATTTTTTTATTTGCGTGGTACCTTTCAATATGTTTCTTTTTAGTTTCAGCGTGTTTAACAGAGTCTAGCTTTAATTTGAGCCTATTACGACGTTGTTTTTCTGCGTTCGTTAGCGCCATTATGGCAGGAGCTTATTCCTGAGAAAAGGATAAACAATATATGAGTAGAAGCTTATAATAACGTATTATTAACATAAAAAAAATCATTAAAAAAATCAGTGCGTTACCCATACAACCACTGCGTTACTTTTTCTAGTAAGTAGTAACGCAGTGTAGCAGTTACGCAGTTACGCAGTTGTAAATATTTGACTATTTTGTAAATTATCACTAAAGAAAATAACAAAATGCAAATATTCTAACACTGACAATACCGATACATCACATCCTGTACATAACAATAATAATAATGTAAATAATGTCATTACATACCTTTCGACAGCGGTAACTCAGCGGACACGC